>OX463829.1:12735257-15470514 GCA_949825045.1 Argyresthia goedartella | reverse complement strand
GCTGCAGATGCCTCCGCGACAACATTAAATAATTTTATTTGCGGATCTTAAAAAGTTCGCGCCACCGCGGCGGGATCTTGAGTAATAAAATGTTTATTTCGTGCGCAAGTCTGTTTGTCGGGGTCTGTTTCGTGAACAATGGTTCGGAATCTATTACTGTATTCCGTTCTTATGTCCAGCCCTTCAGGGTTTGATTTTACTATGGCTGACAATGATTCCTTAGTTTGACACGCTGTTAACTAAAGTGCATTTCATTTAACTTTCCCATTTGCCGTTATGTTGGCAGTACTGTAGTGTACAACTGCCAAAAAAAATGACCAGATGCGAGTCGAACTCGCCCATGAAGGGTTTCCGTTGTAGCAAGTAATTATGTGAGTGGATGTTTGTGTTGTAACTTAGTTTTTCATAGTGTTTGTATGAATGACAAAGTTATCTTGCGGTTTTTAATAAATGTTTTATATCTTAAAACTGCTTATTTTATTTTGTTCAAACCATATTTCGTTGAAAGTTTGTATTGAGAAAAACAGCATATATTTTGTAGATTTTTCACTTTCTTACTTTTAAAAGTTAGAGGGGGGGGACAACGGCACATTTTTCCACTTTGGAAGGGTCTGTCTCTTTAACGATTTACTTTGAGTAAAAATGGTTTTAGAAACCTCAAATTTTAAAGACCTATCTATAGACACCCCACACATAAAGGGTTGATGAAAAAATATTTTTATGGTTTCAGTTTCATATATGGGAAGCCCCCTTTAATTATTTAAATTTTTCAATTTCTGTATACAAATCGTAAAGCGGTTTACAGAATACATCTACATACCAAGTTTCAACTTTTAGTCCCTACAGTTTCTGCATAAAGTTGCTGTGACATACGGAAGGACGGACGGACGGACGGACAGACAGACTGCACGAAACTATAAGAATTCCTTGTTTCTCTATATCTATCTATCTATAAAATCAATATCCGGTTGCCAGACTCAGATCACCATTCCCTACTTTAAAAACTAAGCCGTTGCCACTAGTTGCTATAACTACGCAGTGCAGTGACTAGGTACTTGAAATCCGACAGCTGTTGTGCGACCTAGGCACATTTTCAAAATCACCTTTTTATTTCGTTTAATTTGATTAAACATGCGGAGTTAGTTTGATTAAACATTAGGAGTCAATATTTCTTTTAAATATCTACTTGTTTCTACTAAATGTAGATTCGATGCATTGATAATTTGGTGTAGGTTTATATTTCAGTCACTGATAAGATTTTTTCCCTAACACCTTTTTTTAATGCTAGTAAGTAACACTGGTTTTGTTGGTATCACCTTCACGGCGAAATAAAAAGTTATATGGAATGCCCTTAGCAATGAAGCCAATGAGAAAACAAAACTTTATTCTGTAACTCCAATCGAAAGACAATCTGACGCAGTTTTTGTCAATCTGACGTTTGGTGTCCGGGAAAACTGTCATTGTACTCCAAGCCAGGTCCAATATAATTCTTGATAGGAATAACTAGAAGCACCACGGTCTCGACGTGTGTTTGAACAAGCGGCCTCTCGTATATTTACAATGGAACGTCACTTAGGCAAGTTCGTTTAATTTTGTAAGTATTCCACAATTTCCGGTTAACTTTAGTAAGTGTATAAGAGAACATAGCTGCATTGGTGGGCTGGCCCCTTGTTGGGCCGTATATGGATAGAAAGTTGGTAGCCAGTACCAATAAGCGCCGACCAGCACCGACAAGTTCCGAATCGCGCAGTTCAGCGCTTATCGGTACCGGTTGGGCATATTGTACAGAAACACTTTATAATTTTGTAATTATTTATTCCTGCTTATTAACTATAGTAATTGATATCGAAATATTTTTAATAGTTAAGGGGTTGGGTCTTATATAAGACACATTGAAATTTGAAGATTGGAGTACTTAGGTGGTTAGGGGGGATCCTTAGCTATCCTCTGATACCATTTTCTGTTTTAGGAAACATCATTTTAGCACTTTAATTATAAAATATGTTTACGCGATTTTTACAACTTGGCCAATCTCGGAACGACAAATGTCAAACACAAAAGCTCCAACGTTGGATATTGGTACATGATTTTAGTACAAATTACAAGATTTTGTTGTAATGCTAGAAATTTGCGTCAGCAATTTTGTATATACTGACATAATGACTTGCTCATTTCATTCCGATTCCTTCCGTGTTTCGTGAATGTTCTGTTGCGCTCTCGTTTTATCCGTGATTCTCTGGACGACTTTGGCTTTGTTTACTTACTAACTACTTTATGGAGTTTATCAGAACCAAATTGATTGCTTTAGGTCACTTCCTGTTTCAAAACTAAAGATAGGTTTGTTAGGTTCACACGTTACAGCAGACCCGGGAGCCGGAGCGAAGCGGAGCGGAGCGAGACGACCCCTTACTTTTGGCAACCCCTCCTCCAACTCCCCCGAAATCCAAAAAATGTAGGCATTTTCTTCAATCTTTGGACCTCCATAACATAAAACTAATGGTTTCCTAAAAGGGGGGGGGGGGGGGGGTAGGTGGGGGGACCTTTAACATGCTTTTTAAATTGCTCAAATGGCAATTTCAAAATCTCCAGAGTTATCTTATTATGTAAATATCTAGAGTAATAAAGAGATTTGATTTGATTTGATTTGACCAGCGCCGATTATTCGCGCCAACTAGCGCCAACTAGCGCCAGCAAGCGCCAACAAGCGTAAGCGTTGGAAGACTAGCGCTGGCTACCAGCTTTCTTTCTGGATATGGCCTTACACTTTAGTTTTACTCAAAATTGCGGGATTTAAAAACGTAAACTGGAATTTTCGTTATGTTTTTATTGCACTACACGAAATAGATATACAGATAACGGTTTTTATGCTGCTGCAACTGCAAGCCGCTTTAAAAAGCTAACTGTTGCTGTAATTGAAGTCGCTACGCGAGCAGCGCGCCATAATAAATGACCGAATGCATGAAATAGTTTTTTGTTCTATATCTTTAAGTAGCGTAATTAACAAAAACTTACAAGTTGTCAGTTTTTGTGTTGATTACGTCGAATTGTTGTAAGTTACAGAGAACAAAATAAAAACAATACACTATAGATATAAAGTTACAAAACTTATATATATACTTAACCGCAAGAAAGGGAATTCACTGGGCCAGACTAGTTTTTTCATTTTGAATTATTAATTTAGTCTTTATTTCGCAAACACGCAATTTAAATGTATATTTATTAATTTTGACACAGCATCATTTTGAGACTTCCTCTGTGTAAATATAACAATGTTTTTTTTGTTGCAAGAGGAGGTCTTTAGTTTCAGCCTACCCCTCTTCCGGGGAAAAGGCTTGAGCCTATTAATAACATTAACATTTACATATAAGCACATTAATTGCTTCTGGCCCCACACTAGGATATCCTGTGTCGTGGGAACCAGAGACAGCGACGTCACACACATACCAAGACCTGGTTTTTTTTCCCTTCCCCCTGCCGGGGATCGAACCCGGGACCTCTCGCATGGTAGGCAGAGCCACAACCGCTGCGCCACAGAGGTCGTCGTCTATGTATGTATGATATGTAGATCTATTTGAGTAGCCTGCATGCTAACATATATCTGATGCTGACTGTACCTACCTAATATTTTAAATGTTGAATACGCCTCAATAAATTTCGTCTGCCCCCAGCGGATTTTGTGCTTCAAATACACAATGAGAGTGTTTTTGAAATGAGTGAACGTGCCTTGGGTGAGGGAAAAAATGAAAAAAACCACTTCAAAACGGTACAAATTTACAGTTTGCTTTGTGCGGACCATTATGGGTGATTTAATATTTTAGTCCATTTTAAATATGACTACAGCATATTTGAGTTTATCATTATTATGTAGGTACCCTATTACTATTTTAACTAAGGTTTTTGATAAAATAAAAATAATGATTTATTTTGTCATAAAATAAGGGATAACAAAGGCATGTGTTATAGAAAGGTATGTGTGATTATAAAGGATTTATAAAGGCTGACAAAGGATTTTGAATAAAATGGATGTTTGATGTCTCTATACCGAAGCACATACGACAAATGGTTCCTCAACCCAAAGAGGATTCACATAATTAAAGACACATTAGATACTTGTGTATTTAACTAGTTGCATATCCAACTTATAAATAATGTATACCCGTAAACGCAAACCGCTTTCGCGAATATTACCCCTGCATCCTGAAGAGCTGCCATTTTTCCCAGAAGAGTTGAGTTGTATATTTACACCATTAGACACCTAAACCGGCTACGCGGCGTAGCAAACGTGTTTTAGACGTCCGCGTAGCTCCCGAGGGGGCGTTTACGTGACGGCGGCATGCTACGCGGCGTTACGGCGTAGCGGGTTCAAACAGGCGTGCTTTTGAGAAATGAAACTGAGTTTGAGAGACGTTCTCAAAGTTGTCAAATGCATTATATTGTATTGAAATAAATTATCAGTATAAAGCTTACTCACCTACGTATCAGTCCACATTGACCTACTGCTGGGTGTAGGTCTTTTCTTTACTATGCCATCCAATCTAATCTTTATATTTTAATTGTACATGAAAATTCACATCACAACCAACAACAAAATAAAGGGAAATATTAAACTGCACATCAAAAATACTGATTTGCACAACAAATATCAGGGCAAAATGCTGCGTCAGCTTAGGTAAAAGGTAAAGGAGGTGAGCGAAGCGAAGCCCCCTTTATCCTTCGTGTTAGATTGAACATGTAGGAACAACAAAAAATAATTAAAACATAAACTTAAGTACACATGAAATATTTAAAACATAAAAAAATATTTTGTTGATCCTTTTTTGCAAATCAGTATTTTTGATGTGCGATTAAATACAAGCCCTTAAGAAAATACATTTACGAAGGCAAGCTTATCTAACAAGAGATTTCTTCCAGAAATCCTAAGATGAAAATGATATCTTTGATAGCAGTGACAAGTAGACCTTTGTTCAGAAATACAAGTAAATAATATAAATAAGTTTTTTTACTAAACGACTAAATATACTAACCATAGAAAAACATTAATACCGTATATAAAATATATATTATAAATAAACAATACTACATATTTACATACATGTGATTATTGATTCAATGTCTTTGATAAGTGAGCAATTGACAAACATCAGACCGACTACGCGATTAAGTGAATTATGGAGTAATTTATCCTTCTGGAACATGTTGTCCGTTTTCCAAAACGCCCGTTCCTAAAACACCAGTTCAAAAATAACAGGTTTTTTAAACGTCCATGCGCCAACAGATCATAGGATCCGTATACCAATATATACCCGTTTCTCATTGCATCCGTCTGCCATAAAATCCGTTTCTTATGACACCCGTGTGCCCAAAAGATCCGTTTCTCATAGGATCTATATGCCAAAAGATCCGTTTCTCATAGGATCTATATGCCAAAAGATCCGTTTTTCATAGGATCTATATGCCAAAAGATTCGTTTCTCATGACATTGTAAAGAGGTTACACATACCTCTATATATGACGGGAACGGATGTTGTGGGAAAGGGATATCAAGCCAAACGTGTTTTTTGGGGTAAACACATTCGGAAACGGATTATTTAGGAAACGGTAGTGAAGGGTAAGACCGTTTCAGGATTAGGACTTTCTGGAAAACGGATATCAAGACAAACGTATATTTTGGGGAAAACACATTATGGGAAACAGAAATATCGGTAATCGGAATATTAAGAAAAAGGTAGTGACGGGAACGGGTGTTTTGGGAAACCGATAGCATGATTTGAAGCCGCTCATTGGTCGACTTCAATTATAGTTTCCAAGAATAGAATTTCATTAAACAGAACGGAAGTAAACTCCAGATATAAAATATATTGAAGTCAAAGTCAAAGTCAAAGTCAAAGATATTTATTTGCAAATATAGGTGCTTATGATGTTAGGTACAATTTGTGAACTTAACTATATTTTATCCTATAAGGATGTGCAAATATTATGAAAAAAAAATTATAAAATAGAAATATTCAAAAGCCACATCGAGAGATCAGTTATTAGTTACAATTATAATGCTATTGATGATGTATGTCAATTTAAAATAGGCAAAAAATAATGAAAATAATGTTTATGGAATGTCAAACTATACAATAATACAAATGTCAAATTAGATAAAGCAAGTCCTACAAAATAATAAAATTACACGTAATAGTAGTTGTTGTCCATATAAGATGTCAATTGCATGTTTTACATTTGTCCTGTAAAAACTCTGTGACACTGTAATATGCTTTGTCGATCAATAATTTAAATAAAGCATTCTTCAATGCCTGTATATTGTCTAACCTTCTTATTGTATCCGGAAGGGCATTATAGATTATCGGAGCCATTCCAAATATGTTTCTTCTTGTGAGGGAGCTCTTACATTTTGCAACGCCTAATTTGTCGGCATATCGAATGCTATTCATTTTTCTAAACAACCCTAAATTTGTTTTTACAAATTTGACTATTTCAAAAATGTAGAGACAAGGCAGTGTTAAAATTTTCAATTTAATGAAGTGAGGCTTACACGTATCTGTTTGTTTTAGTTTGCACAGAGCTCTAACACACTTTTTCTGGGCTTTAAATGCTATTCCTTTATCTGTTGAGTTACCCCAAAATATTAAACCATATCTTAAAATTGATCCTGCATAGGCGTGGTATGCAGCTAGAGCAGCCTTTTGGTTTGTGACCTTTGAAAGTCTGTATAGTGCATAAGAGCATTGTGCCAATCTTTTGCAAACGCTGTAAACTTGCTCTTTCCATGAAAGATTATTATCAATTTTCAGACCTAGAAAATTGGTGACTTTTGCTTCGTCTATGGTTTTTCCAGAATGTCTAACATTTAGGTTATACTTCGGGTTGCCTCGAAGAGCAAATGACATCAGCTTTGTTTTACTTAAGTTAATGTTAAGGTTGTTTCTTCCTAGCCATTCTATTATAGAACCTAGTGCGTTATTAATATTTATCTGATGATTTTCGAGATTTTCGTGTCTAAATACAACAGTGCTGTCATCAGCAAATAAAAACATGGGATGTTTTGTTATTTTGGGGAGGTCTTTAATGTATATAAGAAAGAGTAGCGGGCCTAGTACACTCCCCTGTGGTACACCAAAAGACACAGTTAGTGCCTTCGAATAGTATTTTATATCCTCTTTAGTTTTAGGGCAAATTTTGTTTATTTGAGTCATTGAGCGAGTGAAAGCGAGAAATCTTAATCATATAAAAGATACAGTTGAACAAAGAGCTTCTGTTCCACTTTTCGCTCTTATCTCCGCGCAATGGACTATAAAAGTGCATCAGCAATTTACGGAAGTTGGTAAGAACAATTGGTTATAAGGATTTCTATTGTTTAAGGTAAAGTACCTTTTCTACCGGTTTAGTCTTAAGCAATGGTAGTGCAATTTTATAATTGCACTACCATTGCTTAAGATTGGTCTAATTAGGTACTAAACAATTATTTGTTTAGTACCTAATTAGACCAATCGTAATCATGAAATCGTAACTGCGAAATACTATTGTGTAAAGTTATATATTTCTTGTTTCTTCGTAGGTCTTTTCAAGAAATAAATTTCCAGTATAAAATTAGTGTTTACGTGTTAAACAAAGTTAAAATGTAATTGTATTTCTTATCCAATTGTTAAGTGTAAAAGTCCATTGCAAAAAGGTGTACTTAGTTAATTTATTACAATTGTCATTCTTGTTCATGTATACTTAAGTATATTATCCACTCAAGCGATTAAGTCCCGTTGTCGCGGCCGGGCGCGTATTCCATCAGCGTGCGAGTGGTAATGTAAACTAAAGTCAATAATCATAATGGTACCACAATTAGATTTTTCTTGATTTTAATGTCGTTGCTAAATGACTTCAAAAAAGGAGAGATTCTCAATTAGGTTGTATTGGTTACGTTCAGCACAACAGGTGTTGACGTAATTCTTATGGTCTTACCGGAGTGTGTTCTTGTGTGTGTGTGTCTTACGAAAAAAAGTGTGTCACTTTCCCAATAAGCTCCAAAACGGCTGAATGTAGAGACTTGAATTTTGGAAATGTTCTAAACACCGCGTCCTGATAGAGATTTCTAAAAAAAACTACTACTAAAGAATAGGCAAGGCAAGAACCATGCGCAACAAAATAAGCACTACATTGAAGACAAGTGGGAAATCGAAAGGCTTTGTGTTTAAAAAGTGCGATTTCTATGGCAAAATCAAATGTCTCGAATACTTCACCACTAGGCGCTAGGACAAAGGCCGAATCAAGCAAAAAATAATAATCTGCAGAGTGCAAAATGTATAAATAAATCAACAGCCGCAGGTCGCACTGGACCTTTTTGAATGGCGTGTACCTGAAGAGGCTCTTTTTTCATAAGACAGCTCTTTAATACCTATATAAATCGATCATTTTGTGGCGCCGCCTTTGATCACGCCATCGCCCCCACGTGCCATTGCGGTGCGATCAAAAAGACCGCATTTTAAAGGCATAGTTAGTTCTTACTCCGAGTATAAAGAATTTCGAACATTAACTGCTAGTTCCTTGTCTCTTTCGCTCGCGCGTAAATTTTATATGCATTACGCTCTCACAGTTTAATTTCGAGCAAGACGGTAATACAACTTATGAGTGAAAGAGAACGAGACGAACGAGAAAGAACTACGACAAGTAGCTAAGGGTCAATGTACAAAATTGCTCCAATCGGCGTGCCGATTTTGTAGTCCGTATACCTCTTAGATATATGTTTGTATTTGTTTACAAAAGAAGAAGCATATACAGCGACCCCGAGACGCGGCGGCTAAGCATGATGTGGACGTAATGCCTCGTAGTGCGACTGAGTTAGCACTTGGCGGTTTTATTTGTAACGTTTATATTCTCGAAACTGTAGTATTATTTATGTATGAATCTTGAACCGATTTCAAACATATTTTTTTAATTTAAAGACTAAAAGCGGGTGTATGCCTTGCTGTGTGTTTACGGTCATTGTCACGAGATGAGTTCCGGCTATAAGGACCGTACATTCATTACTCTCATGTAATATGTGTGGAATTGACTGTCAGGAAGACTTTGTAGCCTCGTTTTCATGTACATAGACGACATTCGCATCCCAGCCGGGGAAGAAGAAATAAGGCTTGAAGTCAGTTTTTTTTCAGCCTACCCAAAAGCTGGAAAAGATTTTCAAGCGTTTTACAGAAAGCCTCCACTTATGAATGAAATGGCACCGAATTTATTCAACTCTACGGCATTTGCACTGAAACTACACTAAAAACTTTTACACAATAGTTATTTTACAGCATAAAACTACGAGTTATTCATTGTACTGCCAACCAAATAAAGGCGATGACACACTTACGAGTATTATAAACGCGTTCATTTCTCATTGTTACTCAAAAGAGACTGGCTGGCTTGTTGAAGTAAAGTCTTCAAAATATAGTAACACCTTTGGAAAACATCGTTAGGAAAAGTTTATATCTCTTTAACAGCTGCGATGAGCTAGCAAAAAGGAGTATTCAATATGCTTAAGGCAATTACGGCAGCTATCGCATGGCTGCCGCGCGACAGTTGCCCATGCCTTCACACTACACTTCAGCCGCGCGACACGTGCTGCCACGCTTCATTTTGAGAATTTAATTGATTCCAAATGTGAAACATTATTGTTGCTCTTGCTTTTACTAATTGAGCAATCATTGGTGCATTTGCAACACTTTTAGTCAATCGCGCGACTGCCGCGCTGCAGTCGCACTGCTGTCATTAATATAGTCATCAGCGGCAGTTTGCACTGCTTGTTACTTTCTTATGATAACGGGAAATTCACAATAACACGAATACAAACCTATTAGTGGAACTAAAATACTGTCCGTGCAACGCCGCTCAAGAAGCTGTGTCCCAGTTAGTTTGTTTACTCGACACATTCCGTAGTAAAATATAATATGTATATAATAATAAATTTCATAAAATAATATTACCTTCAAAATAACCGTGAGCCTCTAGTCTCTTAGTTTGTGCAGGCTGAAAGATAGCAATGTCTTTGCCTTGCCGGTCGTCTGTTTAATATTTCAGCAGAACCCGACCGCCGGGTAAGTGGTCTTGTCAATTATGTAAAAAATTAAAGAACGCACCCCGAGACGGGTGCCATGGTGACGGCGATTTTGGGTTTGAAACGATGAATTGTAAAATTATGGTATATTTTGGAAAGTCAGATCGGTGGACTGTCACATAAGTATCATCATCGAAATAAGACACCAGTATTTCGATTTAAATCGATCAATCGACCACTTTGCAGACATGGAGCTCAGGGTATCCTAGTGTGGGGCCAGAATCAATGCAAGTGCCTGTATACAGGCTGTAACAGAAAGGTGTAGTCATATTCTAAGAGGTTGTTAGGGACGTCATTCAGAACAACTTTTACTATGACACCGATTTGATCAAAGCAAGTTTATATTCCATTCCTCCATTCAAAGACAAGTTTGGTCCGGTGGTCTGCTGTTTTGTATGCAGAATTGAAAAATAAAATTGCTCTGATCACATCGGTTTCATGGAGAAAGTTGCTCAGAATGATGTCCCTAACAAACCTATAAGATATTGGGGACCTTTCTGTTACAACCTGTGTACTCGTCAATGTATATATGTTTAATTGTTTATGTCGGCAATTCAATTAAATAATACATCCATCCCATAAAGGATACCAGGCGCACAGTTGCGACAACAATTTTCTAGTAGCAGGAGCTGCCCTATAATGTTGATTCTTTAAAACAACATAACTTTACATACATTTAAAAAGATACCACCCCCGACACAAAAATGAAACACTAAGTCAAAACTCAGATTTGGTTAATTATTAAGCTGATAACTTTCGAAGCACTGATCTGATTTGAATAAACTACAGCGAGTGCCACAGACAGATACACAGTCAGACAAACAGATGCTTCAATTTTATAACACCCCTCGTTTTTTGTCTGGGTTTAAGGGTACGTTCACAGGGTTATGGTAAAATGTTATTAAGGATTTTTAATTATTAATATAATAACATCTGTTTATGTCTTAAGCGAATGGAACATCGCTCACTCTATCGCTTGAACATGGCAAGCACCGAATGACAAAGTCCTATTTTGCATGAAAACAAATTGTCTTTTATTTGCAAGCCCCAAGGCGGGGCCTGTCCGCTTAGGGAAAATTGTGTTTTAGATAATGTTTAAGGAACCCTTGGGTTATTGATGGCCTGGATTGATAATCCTTAATTAATAAAGCATACATTTACAAATATGGCAATATTGGGGGTTTTACAAAGATAATGGATGTGTGTGACGTATAAAAAAAGTCGGACATAGTCTCGCTAAGACAAAACTGAGGAACCGTAATGGCGGCATATATCTATGAGTGAGTGAATTTAGGGTTTCCAACTTAGCCAAATTTTCACCCTAATAAAACACAGTCAAAAAATAACAATATTTTAATGAGAGAGAAGAAAAAAACACTGTTCCACAAAGTTCAATAGATGGTGCTGTGAATCGCTCGTGGGTTCTTGCGCTTCTTTTCTCAAACGGGTCTATATCGTAAAATGGTCATATTGATATTATTTTTAAAGCATCTATCCAATGACATTCACACTATGGGATAGAGTATAATATAAAATAGAGGTATCATTAAATAGATCTTTTAGAAATAATATCAATACAATAGGACCATTTTTCGATTTATGGACCCGTTTGAGTAGTATAAGCGCAAGAAACAAATTGCGATTTAAAGCACAATCTGTTGGATTTTTTGCAAAGTTGTATAAAAAATACCTAATGGAGATGATACATGAAGGGTAGACAAAAAATACTAATCCTTTTTAAATTGATAGCCATAACAAGAAAAATTACCGCCAATATCACAGTCACACACACAATTAATAATTTTAAGTAATTGAATTAATTAACATCATTTTGTGTCAGAGTGCATTTGATTTCAACGAAATATGACGTCATGTTTCGAATTTTATTACAACTCTCATATAAATCGACTGTTTCGACAGTTTTTAAGTATCTAACTTGACTAACGTGCATCATCTCAATTGTTCAAAATGTTACTGTTCCTACCGTTAATGACTGCTGTTAAAGTAATTAACATCCCAAATGCTGAGTAAGTTTTTTATAATAGTGTCTTTTACTTTGAGAGGTTCTTGATATATCTTCTAATTTTGAAATGTGGGTGATGAAGCCGAATCGTTAAATATTTTTCCGCAATATATTTAATAAGTTTTATTTTGTTTTCTATCGATCCAGTAACTAAGAAGTTCAAAAAGAAACCACTTTTTCAAAATCCAACTTCAGAATCATAATTGGACTCCAACCAGTTCCCCAGATATTGATTTTGAAGCAAATCGGACCAGTCAATATGAAGTTCAAAATGGCGGCCTATTTTTCAAAATCTGACTTCAGAATCATGATAAGATTTAAACCAGAGACCCAGATATCGATTGTGAAGAAAACCGGACCAGTAACTTCAAAATTCAAAATTTCATCTGACGAAAAAATTAAGAACTGCCAATTTATTTATTCAACTGACCGTATAACAACATCCCGACTCCAAGTAATATAAATTAGTTCATAAGACAATAGAGAAAATCTCTAGTATACAAGAGCCACTAAATATGGCAAAATGTAAGCCCCAGTTAAATATTGTCCATCAAAACATCCAGGGGCTACCTGGAAAAGAACTTGTATGTATTAGAATCATTTCTAAAAAATTCTGACATTGATATTATGTGTGTTACAGAACACTGGTTGAAGGAAAATATGATGTCTTTTAACATAAATAATAACAAAATTGTCAGTTGTTACAATAGAAAGACTGCTGATAGAGGTGGTTCTTTAATCTTAGTGAAAAATAATATTAAGGTGAAACAACGCAAAGTTATTCTTGCACTTACTGTTGAAAGAAAAATAGAGGTATCCTGTGTTGAGTTGGATAGCCATATTATTGTTTGTGTCTACAGGCCACCGAGGGATGAAAAAGGCCATGGCAATTTCGAAATTATTTGAGAAAATTATTGAGGAAGCCCTCTCTAAACTTTGTAATAACAGAAAAAAGTTAATTGTTTGTGGCGATCTTAATGTAGATTTGCTTGTAGGAACAACAATGAAACAACGATTAATAACTTTATTCAAATCGATTAACATAAGTTAAACGATTTGTTTAACTTATGTTAAACGATCTAGTTGGCTCTAAAAATACATGAAATAAGTCATGTATTTTTAGAGCCAACTAGATTTACACTTACCAGCCAAATTTGCTTAGATAACGTTTTTTGTGACTGTGCATTCACAAGTAAAAATGTAATTAACTGCTTACCTTCCGATCACAGTGGTCAAACAGTTTCATTCCCAATTGATATTAAGGATAACACTGGTCCATCATTTTATAGGCCTATTACATCCCATAGACTAGAGACATATAAGAAAAACTTAGATATAAATTTGCCAGTACCGGATTTTAATGAACAGAACCCAAACAAAATCTACTCAGACTTCTTCAACATTATTCAGACAGAATTCAATAATGTTTT
Organism: Argyresthia goedartella; assembly: GCA_949825045.1. Classification (NCBI taxonomy): domain Eukaryota; kingdom Metazoa; phylum Arthropoda; class Insecta; order Lepidoptera; family Argyresthiidae; genus Argyresthia; species Argyresthia goedartella. Next base: position 15,456,968 of record OX463829.1, on the reverse strand, counting down.
TAAATTAAAGAAAGTCAGTGACAACGGGCAACGTTTGGAATTCGTAAAAGTAGAGTTATCTTGTATGACCTTTATGATCAAAAAATCTATAATTTTGATCGAAATTTTCATGACTATGTTAAAAAATATTCCAAAACTTTCAAGTTGGAGTCAGAATTAGAGTCAGAGTTTTTTTTTATTGAATATAAATAAATAAATTATCTTATTCAACGTCAAAATTATACTAACATAAAACGAACAAGTAATTTTTTTATATAAAAAAAAGACTACACTGTTTCGGAAGGTGGGCCTCGGGGTTAAGAAGAAACGGCAAGAAACTCCCCCACACCTTTTTTTTAAAAGTGACTTTATAACAGGTACTGGTTTCGGTCTAAGGGAATTCGCCGGCGAGTGATAGACTTGATCCATCGCCCCTCGTCGAATTTCTGTGCGCTGAGATGGTATATACCATGCAGTTTTGTCGTCTAAGTATTCCTTAATAGGATTTTCTTATCTTTCTTCTATCTTATCTCTTTTCAGGAAGGATCAATGATTCCTGTGGTATTTTATTGTAGAAGCGAATACAGTGCCCCATGAATGATGTGCCTACTTTACTGAAGTTTGGTTTGTAGGACTGCAAAAACTTTACACATTAATAGAAAAATTCAAAATTCAAATAATAGAATGAAAACAGTTTGGCAAATAAAAAACCGTGAAACTGGCGAAGTTATACCAAGGGACAATGATTTCTGCCTAAAGATAGGTGATGATGTTGTTAAATCCAGCGATGATGTTGCTCGAGCTTTTGAAAAATTCTTTACCAATGTACCCTACTCACAACAGATCGTCTAAATTCATCTCCATATCAAACAGAGACTTTATTAAAAAATAACACGAGCGTCAGTAAGGTATATTTAAAATTTCATCATGTATATCCCCAGGACATTGTCAAAACGTTTAAATTACTTAACTTAAAAAATACGGAAGACCTGAGGGGTATATCAGTCAAAGTCATTGGTTCAGTAATTCTAGTTATAGCCCCACATTTAGCTTATATATTCAATAAATGTTTTGACGATGGGGCTTTCCCAGACCTCATAAAACACAGTAAACTGATACCTCTGTTCAAATCGGGAGATAAGGGTGATCCTTTAAATTTCAGACCAATATCTGTTCTTCCAACACTAAGTAAAATATTTGAAAAGATTATACTCAATCAAATGCTCTCACACTTCAACCGTACAAAATAACTCCACGCCAAACAATACGGTTTCACTAGGGGTAAATCGACTACGGATGCAGGTATTACCCTTATATCTCATATTTATTCTGCATGGGAGGCCGCACAGGATGCTATCGGAGTTTTTTGCGACCTGTCGAAGGCGTTTGATTGTGTTGATCATAATACGCTATTAATTAAATTAAATCATTACGGAGTTCGAAATAAAGCGTTAGATCTACTAATATCATACGGCGTTAAATCTGATGGATCGGGTGTGAAAATTGGCGTTCCACAAGGTTCCATATTCGGTCCTTTCTTGTTCCTGGTATATATTAACGATCTGCCTTTCATGGTGGAGATATTAACTGACATAGTGTTATTTGCTGATGATACTTCAATGGTCTTCAAAATTGAAAGAGCAGATTTTGATGATGTTAATGGTGTATTGTCTTTAACCTTGAATTGGTTCACAGTTAATAATTTATTGTTAAACGCTGGTAAAACCAAGTGTATCAAATTCTCACTTCCAAACGTCAGGCAAGTTGAGACCAGTTTAGTGTTAGACTTACGTTACACGTTAGACGCACGTTAGAATTAGTAAATGGTACGAAGTTTCTTGGAATAACCATTGATAGCAAATTGCAGTGGGGACTCCACATAGATAAATTTGCTGGTAAATTAAGTTCTGCGGCTTACGCTGTTAGGAACATCAGACAAAGCACGGATGTGGCTACATCTAGGCTAGTATATTTTAGTTACTTTCATAGTGTGATGTCTTATGGTATCTTGTTGTGGGGGAAAGCAGTGGATATTCAAACTATTTTTATTTTACAGAAAAGAGCTATTCGAGCAATTTATAATTTATAACGAACAGACTCCTTAAGAGAGCTTTTTAAAGAAATTGACATACTAACAGTAGCTAGTCAATTTATTTTCGAAAATATAATGTATGTACGCAAGAACCTTACAACATTTTTCAAACTTAGCGATAGCTGTAATGTTAACCTAAGAAATAATCACAGACTGTGTGCGCCCCGATTTAGACTCGCGAAGGTTAGCGATTCTTTCAAGGGTCAGTGTATTCTCTACTATAATAAGATACCTCTGGAGATTTTGAAATTGCCATTTGAGTTTTTGCAATTGCAATTTAAAAAGCATGTTAAAGCGACTTTGTCAAAAAAGGGATATTACAATGTTCAAGATTACTTAAATGACAGGACTGTATGGGGTTAATCTAGCTCAACACAGGCCTTGCTGTTAATAATTTTGTAATTATTTATTCCTGCTTATTAATCATAATAATTATTTTTTTCATATTTGTAATAGTTAAGCACAACCTATTTTTAAAAGAGATCTAAAATCAATCTGTGGGAGTTTCTACGCCCTCTTCTCCCACAGTGGTCCAATGTAGAGAAGAGGCAAATTGACGTTTGCTAAGTATATGTAAATATCTACAGTAATAAAGTACTTTGACTTTGACTTTGACTTCGACCAATTAAAGAGCTGCCAAAGAAACTTCGCTTAAATAAATAATCGAATTATTATTTGTGTTTTTCCATATTTTGGGTAATTTTGCTTACGTGAATATTGACAACACTGGACTTGTATTGAATTATTTTGTTCTTGTGAATGAAGATTGATTGTAATTTTTTACTGGAATTAAGTGATTATTTATTAATTTACCTAAGAAACGTGATTTCTGTTTTTTTTTCCTTCGGTCACTTCGGTTTTTACGCCACTTTACCACGCAAGACATGCTGCTTAGCTTTTCATTTCTTCGCATAACGTTGTTGACGCCTGCGCGCATAATGGCCGACTAATGTGTGAATGTGTGCCTGTTGGCGTGTACGTACAGCGAGCTGGCCAACTCTGAGCGACACCACAAAATAATTTGTGGCGACACACTTGTGTTGTAGGCGAGACTACGTCCGAATTTTTTATACGTCCATGGTACTGGGCTAATTTGTCTTAAGATAGGTACATAGTTGTAACCGATATGTATGAGTACCTAATACCGTAATATGGGGTGAATCTCTATTCACTTTCTATGGTGCTAGATATCTTCTGGATGTCTCATATTCAGTCTTCTATAAGAGCCATCCCTATTCACCCCAAGACTCACCATATTTTATTAACGGTCGTTGCCGACAAACTCCTAACCAAAATCTGCCTATAAAATAGGCATTTCACGATCTTTTCAAATTTCACATATAAATCGTATTAAATGAAATAAAATTAGTCTACAACAGGGGGCTACCCCATTGCCACGGCTATGTAGATTGAAGTTTTCCCCACGATATTTTCTATCACTGTAAGAACCTCTGTATAAATAGTACCTATTTATTTAATTTGTAACGATTTATGTGATTTTTTAAAGAGAAACATGATTTTTAGGGTTCCGTACCCGAAGGGTTCCAAACGGGACCCTATAACTAAGACTCCGCTGTCCGTCCATCCGTCCGTCCGTCCATCCGTCCGTCCGTCCATCCGTCCGTCCGTCTGTCACCAGGCTGTATCTCAAGAACCTAGATAGCTAGAGAGTTGAAATTTTCACAGATGATGTATTTATGTTGCCGCTATAACAACAAATACTAAAAAACAGGATAAAAGAAATATTTAAGGGGGCTCCCATACAACAATTCTTTCAATACCACATACAAACTTATGGATGCACCTGGTTACGTACATGGAGTGTGAAAGTAACCGCACCAATAACTTTGTAAACTATATTTTGCTGTGTAAAATCCAAACTATTCACTCCACACCATCGCTTCCATTGAACGGTGGTACGGAACCCTTCGTGCGCGATTAAGATTCGCACTTGACCGGTTTTTTTCTCTTAATAAAACCATGATTGTTTTTCTTAAAAAAATCACATGGGCTAGCCCCCTGTCTCGTATTGGAGTATTGAATGACTGCCTAAGCGTGGCACAAAGGTGACTGTGCCACTCCGAATGAGAAAAGGAGCTAAGGCGACGCAGTTGAAAATAACTCTTGTTTACATCTACATAGAGCGAGGCAATCTAAATCGTGGGCTTTTGAATTCGACCAAACCGTTTTGCTGCGTGGAAATCTGACAGGAAATTAAAATGGGCGGACCGAAGAATATTGCCGTCTGCGGGGGCGGGCCACCAATAATCCGACGGATGTTGGCGCACTGGCTAGTCTAGCATAGTCGGTGAGTGACGTGTCCCGACATAACTAGTGGCTCTGTGAGCTGTAGACCTCGCGAATGGAGTGTCGCTTTCTTTTAAACATACAAACTTATGAATGCACCTGGTTACGTACATGGGGTATGAAAGTAGCCGCATTAATAACTTTGTAAGCTACATTTTGCAGTCTTAAACTCATCCTGTTGAATTTTCACCAAAATTATTTAGCATGTAACTCTCACGGTCTCCACAAATCCAACGTAACCTCATTTGTTCAAATTCGACAAGCTGTTTGGACTGTACCGGTATTTTTATTTTTTTGAAACCCCCACAGCTCCGCCATTTTGAATAACAAACATACACGTTTTGAATGACAAAAATATCTATGTAATGATCGAACTTGCTAACAAAAATTCACGAGAATTAGTTGAGAAATGCTTTCATATGTCCGGATGTGTGTCCGGATGTTATCATAAGTATAACATCCAGACACACATCCGGACATATGAAAGCATTTTTGCTCAATCCTGAAACGGAGACGTTTCGTCGCTTCGCTCGCTCGGTCGAGTACAGTAAATCTTTCCCAATCTTAGGACGAATGAGGCGTGGTTGGGCAACTCAAAATTTAACAGACACTCAAACTCATGCTGCCAAGGGCGTACCCAGGAATTCAGCTAGGGGGGGCAGCTCATACCTATTTCGAGAAGATGGTCGGTCAGGTATATTGAACCAAAAAACGTTGACGTTTATTTTATCTTCTAGGGGAGGGCAGCAGCCCCCCCTGCCCCTACCTGGGTACGCCCATGCATGCTGCCATTGCCCTCGCTCGAGAAATGACAGCACCAGCAAGATATTTAATTGGCCCTTAGCCTCTTGAATACCACCGGCGTTAGATAACGCCACTTTTGCGTTTTAAATTTTATTATCATGGCATAAGGTTCAAAATCGGGACCCGTCCCAACTACCCTCTGTTTTAGAGAAGTTAAGTTGAGGTGTGCATCCGTCCATGATATCCTCAATAATGAGGGATCAACTGAGCAGCAGACCTAACAATTCACCAAAGCTCTACATCCTAAATCATCAAAGTAACCGATGACGTGACAAGAACAGTGTCCTGTCCTCACCATGCTAGTGCGTCAACGAAGTGCAATACCGCCCAGCACGCGCGGCGATAGTAAACAAATCTCTCGCCGTCTGATTACTATGAGGGAACTGAGTCCACACCTTTCTATGTGCTTTGCAGCCAGTAGGGAAAATGGACGGGACGTTTGTGTTTGATTTCAATCAAAGACTTAGTACAAAAAGCTATGGAGTGAAATGCTCGGCAATATTTTCACTTCTGCGAATCGTTCAGGTAATCGGGTTAAATGTTAGGGTTCGTGTTCATAGAGGAAAATTTTATTTTCTGTCTGAGCTGTGTTAGTCTTTGGCTTGCCAACATATTAATATGTCGGTATGTAAAAAGTGACCAATAAATTGCAGAAGCGTAACCAGAGGCGTCGCATCTAAAGAAATGGGACTAATTTTAGAAACTGTTTTATAAATAGAACCTATGACAACCGATATGAAGCTGTCAGGTAATTATAGTCTATGCGCCGAAACGAGTACGAAAGAAATGAACTGGCGTTTTTTTTATGAATCATGTTGAACCCCTCTCACTTTCTATCAGTGATAGGTAGGCGCTAACTTTTCATCCTTGTCTTTTGTATGGAACTGTGTGACAAACACAACGCTCTATTAATTGGTTTAAGCGCATAGACTACAGTTAATTTGACGCCTTCGGAGTTCCAGGAAATTAACAGGTAATTAACGAACAACTGCTTATGACGCGAGCCCCCGACTTAGCCCCCGCGGCTACCCGGACCCCCCCAAAGCTAACCGGACTCGCAGTCGATCCAATTAATACTCGAAGAGTACCCGCTAAATGTGTTCCGGTTCCGGTATTGTCAGGTGAGGAGGTTTAATACTGGAGCAACCACAACAATACAGTGCCAGGGTTGCCATACGGGTTACGGGTTAACACAACATTCAATTTTGACATTTTTAATTCTTTTAATTTATGACTTTCTATGTATGCATTTGTTATTTTTATTTCTGTTTATATGCCTAATGGCTGGATGTAAGGACACTACCCATGTAAATGTAAGAACTAATCTAAAACTATGATCCACAATAAACGTTCTGATTCTGATTCAGATTCTGATTCTGCAGAAGCAAAGTTGTGCCCACGTTTAGCAGTAAATCATCATTCTTCTTCCACTTCGTTTTGAATTTGGCGTGCTAACCTCTTTTGAGGTGCCAGTGTCAAGTGTATTTGAAAGATCACAGTGTTCTCTATCGAGTACCTTGAATTTAATGTCTTAGAATGTTTTTTTGCACCGTAGCACTACCCGGGAGGACGTGAAGGACTATATGAACCAAGAATTTCCTTCGGAGGCGAGTAGCTGGAAAGCAGTTTGTGGGGTTTTCGCTACCCTAAAATTACTTACCAAATACGGTCAGGGTTTGAAAATTTGGTGGGACATCCTCTTCGCGTTTTAAAGGTCCTGAGCCTTGCACTCTAGTATTGTCGTCTGATAAATAGTCCAACCTTGCGATTTACTCATGTAATGGTTTGATTTCAAGCTTTGTTCGTATGAATAACTCAACTATAAAAAATGCTTCTGTTTACATCTTTGACACATTAGTGTTTGACAACATGCTATTTGATCTTTTTATACGCTTTTTATAGGCTTTCACTGGCACTCTGGGTGGAGTAAGGTCAAAATTCAAAATGTAAACATGTTTGAAGTTTCAAAGTTGGGAAGAAAAGGCAGTTTTCCTGAGAATTGAAAAACAGAGAATGTGGTCTTTTGTCTGAAAACCTCTAAAGTATGAGGAACTAAGAAGCCAGATTGCCGGGATTGGCAGGCAGCCCGGGAAATCTTGAAGAATCTCCAAGAAGAAGTCACCTCTACTGTGCACCCTAATTGATCCCTGCTGGAAGAGTAGGCCCCTCTCGTGCGTCCCACCTCACTTGGGTCGTCTTTGACTCCTGGCTGGCGCTTCTCGGGCCTTAACTTCAGCTACCCGTCGGTGATTCCTGGCCGACGCTTCGTGAGCCACTACTATGCCCGCTGGTGTCCCCAGGACACCGGTGACCAACTGACCGTGGAACACCCGTTCCAACTGCAACTGCTACATCGCCCGCCAGTGTCTCTACTGCCACTAGGTTACCGACTGCCACTGCTTCTCCACCGGCCACCCTCTCCACTACGGCCACGCCCGAAGAACGCTTCCGGCTTGTCTTTTTTTTTCATAACTCTAGCTTAGGTAGGTAATTAGGAAAACTTGTTTAAATTTAATTCGGACTCGTTCTTTCATTTCATTTAATTTTTGGACCTCGCGAAAATTTCTTGAATAAGCTTCCGTTACGGGGGGTTATTTACACCAACCCTTCGTAACGTGAAAAGTTCTAACAGTTCTATCGTTATTAGAAAGAACTCAAACTACATTATGTCGACACGTCTTGGGGGCATCTTTAGCCGTCATTCAATGGATGTATTAGATTTTGTATAAGAAACTATAGGTTTTTTCTATGTATTACAGGATATACCCATCAAACAAAGAAAACGCACCATTTCCTATTGCATAAAAATATCTAATTAAGTATAACCATGGGGGGGGGGGTACCACAACGTCTTATGCCGATTCAGTTTAGGAATCTTAACATTATCCGCAAAATTAAAATTACAATAACCGTCTTAAAACAAGTCCACTTGCGGAGACATAGTTTTAGAAACAATACTTAATATAATAATATAGAATAGAATAGAATATTTTTATTTTCAGACATTACATCCATTTGTACATACTTATTATAGGGTTTAATAATAATAATTTGACTTAATAGTTATATTTGACCATTGTCTGGTGAAACGGGTGTCAATTTGATCCGCGATCACAGACAGGATGGTGCTGCGGCTGGCGCGGAGTCTGGCGAGCGTCGAGGCGCATCGCTTACGTAGCGTTGTGTAGAAGCAGTCTACGCGCGCCGCTGCGAACATCCCCGACGCACTACAGCGCCGCGGTAGCCGCAGCAGCCGCCTGAATGCGTTATTAAATTGAACACGAATGGCACTGAAGGATTTCTTAGTGTGTTTGGTCCACAGGCTACATGAGTAAAGCGATGTACAGTATGCTCTAAATAGTGTAAGTTTAACTGGTACTGTACACTGCGCGAACCTGTGGGATATCATATTTGCTCTGACTGCTAGCGCCTTTCTCTCCCTCTCGATATCTGCATCGTCACTCAAATCCTCGGTAACAATGTGTCCAAGATATTTGAATGACGATACTCTCTTTAACTGTGTTCAATTTAACATGACTGGCGGGATGTTAGTAAGACATTTATTTCCCGCCTTAAAAACCATCATCTCACTTTTTGTTTCATTATACTTTACACCGTGCTCAACGACATATGATTCACATCTTTCCAGCAGCTTCCTGAGTGCACTGATCGAAGGAGCCAGTAAAGCCATTTCATCAACGTAACTAATGTTGTTGACACATACATTATCGATAGAACAGCCAACAGGCATGTTACTAAGCCCTTCAATCTGTTCATTAACATAAAGATTAAAAAGCTTGGGTGATGTGAGTCCCCCCTGTCTCACCCCACATTCAAGTCTATAGGAATCGGATTGTGCCTCAGCCCATTTCACTGTGTTTAGTTGATTCGAATACCAGAATTTAAATAAGTGAATAACCTCCGGAGGTAAATTAGTTTTTCCTAGCTTTGTCCAAAGCACCAGATCGAATGCCTTGGACAAATCTAGAAAACATGCATAGACGGGTGTTTTTCTATCAGCATAATACCCAACAGTATGCTTGAGACTCAAAATATCAGAGATTCCGTGGACAGTTGAGGCCTAAACCCAAACTGTGCATCGTGTAGCTGTATGTATTTATCTAGTTGTGTATTGAGCAAACTGTCGAGTACTTTAGCTATAATTGTATATTGGCATATAATTAGATTTACTTGCAAGATCACCGGTTTTGTTTTTAATTATAGGCACGACTATTGTTTTCATGAGATCGGTAGGCAGGTAAGAGTGACGTAAGCATAGTGTATAGAACATCGCCAGCACTCTAGGCAGATGTGGGCCGGCAAACTGAAGATGCTCTACACTGAGACCATCGTGGCCAGGCGATTTTCCCTTTTTCATATGACGTAATGATATTCGGACGTCTTTCGCCACAAAACACAGACTAGGATCATCCGGTCTCTCAGTGCCGATCATCGAGCTTGACGGGCCCAGTGGAGACTGAACAGTAAAATGATTTTTAAAAATATTAGCAATGTGTTTTTTCTCAGTCACACCTTCGACGCTCACAGGTAGACCAGGCCGTATATTAAGTTTTCTTGTACCCTTCCAGAATTGCTTAAAATCTTTGTTTGAGTGGTGTGTTGCTTTTATATTCATCTTTATCTGGTCTTGATGTTGTTGACACCATTTTAATTTGGATTTGAATTTACGTCTACTAGCACACATTTCCCCATGTAAATATCCCACTATTGGTTTACCATACAGTACCCACATCTGAAACCAAAATCCCTGTGAGCCTCGCTAACATGTCTGTTCCACCCTATAACACGCTTTCTCTTATTTGCAGTTATCAGAACGACTTGTCAAAGATGCCTCACATAAAGCTGATACTATATCACAATACATATTATCCAGTATCTTTTTATGTTCGTTATTACTACAATAGTTATCACAGCAGTTACTTAGCATAGAGGGGAAGTTAATCAATCTTAATTTATCATTACATATTTTTGTATACAGTTCTATCTCATCTAGTTTTCGTTCTCCCCATATAATTTTATCTATAGGTACTAAATTATAATTTATTTTTGGCCTGTCTAAGTTTAAATTACATTCTAAAATTAAAGGATAATGGTCTGACCAGTAAACACTATACTTAACAGAAACATTGACTAATGATGGTAAAGCAGCTTCAGGTACAATACAATGGTCTAACCATCGTCGACAGCCATGGGCCTCACTCACAAATGTATAGGTATCAGAGTCTATACCCAACTTATTTATGTCTGCACATGTCCATTGTTGCTCCACACAGAAGTCTAACAGTTCATTATAGAAAGGTTCATATGGGTGAGCATTAAAATCACCTAACATGTACACACATTGGGCATCACACTCGTTTATAACTGCATTCATAGTACTCATGCAATCCGTGTAATCTGTAAGATTTTGGGCATAATCTGTGGGCATGTACACACAAAACACCAATATTGGTTGGTTATTTGTTACTATCCTAATAGCACTTATACGGGAATTATTGCATTGCACAACTGAAACAGACGGAAAAGTACTTTTTCGCCACAATATCGCTGTTCCACCATAACCTCGACCAAACACCACTGTCGCAGCGGCGGTTAAACCTTGATCCTTGATCTTGTAACGACCTCCCTGCCATTTTTTCTTGTCAACTGATGTCTTGTACCTCATCTTGCACACATAGAAGATGTACCTGAAATTTTCAGGTTCATAAGTCAATTAATTTTTGATTGATAGTAACTGTAACGCCCCATTCTCCAGCCTCAGGGAATGAAGTTCTCTATCCACATTATCCTAGCTTTCTGCGTAATCGCTTCGAATTTCTTTCTTCAAGCAGACCTCGGAAAAACTCACATGGCGTCTATGCTCAAAGCCCCACAACGTTCCTCCACAGCCATCGAGCACGGGTTCAGATTCAAATTTATAGAAGCGCACTATCTTTCTCTTTCAAAGTATATGTACCTAGACTATTTATAATTTTATTTAATAGGTACATACAGTTTATTTCTCTATATTTTTATAATCCTTCCCCTCCATGATCTATTTACTTCCCCTGTCGAACTATTGTTTGATGGAAGAAATGTCTTGTTAGAGGTAAGCTTGGCTTTGTTCACTTTTATCTTATAAGTTTTCTGAACGGGTTAATAGCCGTACAATAAAGAAATTATGAAATAAGAATTATTAATTTAGCCAAATCCATTCTTGATGGGTTTAGCCTAGCGGGTAGTGACCCTGCCTACGATGCTGATGGTCCTGGGCTTGAATCCCAGTAAGGGCAAATATTTTTGTGATGAGCATGAATATTTGTTTCTTAGTCGTGAATGTTTTCTATGTATTTACATAAGTATTTATCTCTATTAAATATATCGTCGTCTAGTACCCCATAACACAAGCCTTGTTGAGCTTACTATAAGGCTAGTTAGATTTTTGTAAGATTGTCCTCTAATAGGTATTTATTATTATAGTATTACTCTTATAATGAAGCCCTGTTCAAAGTTGCAGGACTCTAGATCCACCGGTTTAGGCTGTGCGTTGCTTGTCAGTCACGCAAATACAAAGTTCCAAATTGACAAATTTTCCTCTTTAGAAGGTTTCTTTAACGATTTACTTTGAGGAAAAATGCTTTCAGGAGCCTGAACGTCATTTTTAAAGACCTATCTATAGACACCCCACATATATAGGTTTGATGAAAAAATAAATGGTTTCAGTTCCCCCTTAATTTTAATTTTTTAATTTTTTGTATAAAAATCGTTAAGGGGTTCATAGAATACATCTACATACCAAGTTTCAATTGTGTAGTCCTGATAGTTTCGGAATAAAGTTGCTGTGACATACAGACACGATGAAACTATAAGGGTTCCTTGTTTCTATGCGGAACCCTAAAAATGGGCACAAAAATTACCAATAAAATTCTCAATATAATTTATCTATATTAATTTCAAGGTGATTTGATGAACGCAAATAACCGGGTTTGCAAGCCCGATTGACATCATATTTGCATATTCAGACATCGAGATATCGCTAGTTTCTATTTTGAACATTCAGGCTTGTCTGAGTCTGGCTGACGTTATGCTAACGCAGTAACATATGAATTCATATTTAGGCGTTATTGGCTAGTTTAGTGATAAGTCTTTGAACATGCTAAGGTAGTCGTTTAGCCATCTACTTTGAAAAAACTATCTATATAAACTAAGGTATACCTGTTCTCTAAGTCAGGATTGATGGCCAGAGGGCAAATAGGAAATCACCGAGGAGGTGACGTCCCAACAAAGCCCGCACAGCCGCAAAAGCCCTGGGTCACCTTTGTCATAGTGCTACGCAAGTCCGCATCGACCCTGTTTATCGATTTCGAACTTGCTAACATTAGAGCTTTTGCACTTGTATTTGTGTAATTAAAATCGGCTAGTATTTAAACGCACATCAAAAATACTGATTTGCACAAAAAAAGGATCAATAAAAACATTTTTTATGTTTTAAATATTTAATGAGTACTTAAGTTTATGTTTTAAGTATTTTTTTTTTGGTATTACATGTTGAACCTAACACGAAGGATAAAAGGATTCACTTAAGCTACCGCAGCATTTTGCCAAAAATCTGTATTTTTTATGTGCAGTTTAATTTTTCCCATTAAAATCGCATTGGCAGCGTCTTCATCAAATAATCTAATTATACATACTCAAGCACGAGAACTAGCTAGAAAAGTACTGTAAAATTATGTTATAAACTAGAAAACGAGGAGCGATGGAGCGTTCCATGTTGGGTATCTCTCTCGTTGACCGTGTGCCAAACGTCGAAATTCGACGGAAAACCGAGAGTCGCAATTGTAAGAAAACGAATAACGAGATTGAAGTAGAGATGTGCGGTACACTTGGCTAGACGGGAAGATAGACGGTGGACCAAAGCAATCACAGAGTGGTGGCCAGGGGGAGCGACAGGGCCAGTGGGCAGACCACCAGCCCGATGGTCCGACAATATCATCAAGGTCGGGACCCCACTTGCTGCGATTGGCGCAGGACTGGGGAGATTAGCACTTTAGAGAAGAGGCCTATGCCCAGCAGTCCAGACAGAACCTTCCTGCAAAATTTCAGCCTCACAATTCAAGTAGTTTTTTGATTGTCATACAAACTGTAGAACGCATGATCTTTCTTACAATAATTGCTTATCATAATTGTCATAATTTTAATAAATTACGATCTCGATGCTTAGGATAAATACCAAAATGACCTTTCTTTGTTGTAAGCTTCACCTAATTTGTGAAGGGTTATATTAATTAACTGTACGGAATAAGTATGACACGTATAGTTGAACATACAATGGCTCGGGATGATAAGGGTTAACAGGCAGGCACATTAGAGATAGGTGTTCAAAATTTTACTCAAATATATATGTCAGCAAATCTGGTAGGAAATAATTGGAGGGTTGGTGTACGTAATATCACATGCAAGAACAACATACCTATAGGTATATAATATATAGAGAGTACAGAATCAATTTGTTTTAGCCGAATTAAATTATTGGTTCCTTAAGGCTACGATTCTAGGTATTGACTCGTTATGTCGTTCGTATTTACTCGTGCGATACTCATTAACAAAGCGCGCGATCACACGCACAGTACATATACGTCGCGCTACACGTTACGCGCCTTGAAAACGCAGCAACCCGCCAACGTCGCCCAGTGGTGCAAAACCTGCGCTAATTCAGAGCATAACTTTTAATAGTACTGAAATTATCCAGACGCAGTATCTGGTACAATGATCACGTGACTTAAACGAGTGCTCTCTCTAGAGTGAGGTAGTACCGCCGCAAATCCGGAGACGATGTGATATATTGATATATATTTTCTAGGTACCGTACGAGTATTTCTGTTCTGTTTGGCGACATAAATTTATTTTATGTTATGTGCAAGAGACCTAAGACAGTGATTTCTGTGAACTGTACACATTTCTTTTAAATATAACGTGATCAGAGGTCAGTTTGGCGTGATGAGGGCTTGCCTATGGAGATGGAGAATTATAATCTAGGTATGTACGTGTTTAGAACTACCTAGTACCTAATTAAGTAGTTACATAGTTGATTTGATTGTGACGTGTAACCAAACTTTGTCTAAATCACGTAATTAGATTCCAACGATACAGGTTTGTCTAGTGTGGGGTTCACCGACTAATCATTGCACCTTGCTTTAATACCTGAAAATCCAACCGATATTGCATTTTTTTATTTTTCGCTGCCGCAATGTGTTCAAAATTGACCCTACATTCATAAGAGCGACCTGAAACCCTTGATAACCATACCCATATTTCAAAACTTAAAAGCCAATGCAATAAATGGTTCTTTTGCGTTTTGTAGCGGCCACCAATCAAACCTTGAAATATCGTTTCTTAACAATGTAACAAACAAAACATTGTAAGACATGTATACCCCTAAACTAAGTCCAAACGGAGATATCGAGGTAAGAAGTGAACTTTACTATACTTTGTCTAAATCACGTAATCGTATATCCGTTCGTACTGAGTTTCGGGGCATATTCATTTTTAGGGTTCCGTACCCGAAGGGTTCCAAACGGGACTCTATTACTAAGACTTCGCTGTCCGTCCGTCCGTCCGTCCGCCCGTCTGTCACCAGGCTGTATCTCAAGAACCAAGCTAGCTAGAGAGTTGAAATTTTCACAGATTATGTATTTCTGTTGCCGCTATAACAACAAATACTAAAAAACAGGATCAAATAAATATTTAAGGGGGCTCCCATACAACAATTCTTTCAATACCACATACAAACTTATGGATGCACCTAGTTACGTACATGGAGTGTGAAAGTAACCTCACCAATAACTTTGTAAATAATATTTTGCTGTGTAAAATCCAAACTATTCACTCCACATCGCTTCCATTGAACGGTGGTACGGAACCCTTCGTGCGCGATTGAGACTCGCACTTGACCGGTTATTATATACGTCGGCGACCGTTTGTAGAATTGGGAACATCATTTGGTGTCAAAAATAATTATCCATAAATATTTTTATCTACACACGTATCATAAACCCTCTTTACTGCGTTCAAAAACCGCACGTTACGATCAGCATAATGTTAAACTACTTGGTAAAAACTCATTTCTTATCTGAAAAATTACACATCATGACCATAATGTGTAATTTTTCTACATATTATGACATTCGAATTTCGAACGCCGACGCCCGCTTGCGTGCCGCCCCTAGTTTGTCTGTGAAGTTGGTACTGACATTCAAATTTCGAACGCCGACGCCCGCCTGCATGAAATTGGTACTACAGAACAAACTAAACCAATGCAGAGCCACACACAATGCCGGTCAAACATGCGGTTCTCCTCATTATTAAATCTTGTTTTTATTTGCAATCGCTTCGCTCAGGTTTTGCTTCTTCTAAGTTCTAACGTAACCTATAACACAAGTGAGATTTAGCCACAATAACCTACTCTACCCAGGTTTGGTATTTTATCATATTTAGTCGCAAGCTCGCTCCGCTGGTTGCACCTACACGTTCTAACCTATCCCAACCTATCGAGCTAAACGTATTGTCACCCTACTTTTCGATACGCCCATTAATAGGCTGGCTAATCGTCGAACGTTGGTCTTGAAACGATATGGCGGGTTTTATATGGCAGATCAAGAAATGCCGCCACATCATGTTATGGCGAGACATATACGTCATTGTCATTTTAATTTTTATTTATTTATTTAATTTATCAAAAAAAATATTATTTATTTCTCAGAAAGGAAATGTACATAAATTAAGGTAGGAACAAGAGTTATTATGGTACAGAATTATAAATGCGTAAACATAGGTAGGGGTCTCTCTACCTAAATGTTCAGCTCGTCTGAGCTGAAATCCTAACTAGATTAGTAGGTAATCTTTGTTAAGGTTCTGAACCCCGTCTATTCGTATCTTGAGGTGAATTCAATGCTACTTGATCAAGTACAAAATTTAAATACTTCAAATTACGATTACCTTTAATAACTTATGTAACACTAACTGTGTGTATGCGTGTGAGGGTGTATGTTGTAATGGTACACGAGAGTCAGTACATTTGATACTTCATTTTGCGTGACAGAGGGCTAGCCCATCGCCGCGCTGTGGTATGAGATGGCGAGTTTGACACCACGAGTCTGAATATCATTCTAGTGGTCTTTGTCTAGCGCTAGCGGTCGGGAAGGCTTAAATTAATCGCAACAAGCTTTTATGGTCAGCGATCAACAGATTTTGTGTATCGGCCATACCGAATGACTTGAGTGATAACCTACGGTTGATCATAGTGAATATGCGTACACACAATTTGTAGAACGGCGGATCTGCATGGCATGGTTGAAATTAGACCCTGTGTAGTTAGTGATAAGAAGCTTCGCTTGGGCAGAGCGTGTTCGCAAAGGACGCCATTTTTTTTTCAGACATGTAGGGACTATAAATACGATTGCGGGGGAAGGGAGAGCATTCAGTCTCAGCGTCTAGCTACTGTGACAGTCGTCTTTCAACAAATTCTAAACAGTTTGGTCTGCCGTTTTACGCGTCGGAACTGGACGAATTGTGATTGCGAAGTTACAGTGGATTTTCGTGAGTGTCTGAAGCGCCGAGATATACCTCGGTTCCTATCCTTTATCTCAACCTACCCCAAATTCCAAAACTATCCTTGGGTCGTTAGATAAGAACTTGTAGGTAACTGATCTGAGTCTGAGTCTGGGCTTGGAGCGACCCTAAATTCCTTTTCCTTTACCATAGGGTTCCTGGATTGGCTCTTAGGATATTCGCGAGCTAATCCTCTCCTCATTCCTTTCGAGTAGCGAGTTTTGAAATTCCCACACACAAACCATTTTCGAGTGGTGTCGATAATGGACGTGGTATAACACTAGGATTTTAGACTAGGCTAGACAGGAGTTTAGTTGAGGCTAAACCTAGGTTGGCAAGGCATAGGGAGACTGTTTGATCGATGAGGTTCCGCGGATGGAAATAACAAATTCAGAACAAAGTTAAACCGGTGTCAACACAGATAACCTATCCTGTTGATATTTTGACATTTGAGTGTTGTCGGGGACGCGCGAAGAGATCAAATTACAGTCTAAAGTTCATTGTTTAGGACCGGGTAGATTGTTTTGCTTAGCGTTGGGTCAGTTTGGATTCAAGTTGCATCTTTAAATTAAATGTAAATTTCGCTGGAGGTCTAATGTGTAGGCTGAGTCAAATATTTATGATTTTGCTTGGCCGAGGTCGTGCTGAGGTCAGTGGAATTCATAGATCGGTATTTACCGAACTATGCACTTCGCTATGGTGAGGGTTAGATCTCCTAAAGCGCTAATGACTACGTTTCGATAACATCCAGCTCAAATTGCGCAGAGTTGAAGGTTTCAAAACGTTACGGACCTTTTGAGGTTACCGCTAGTTCAAACCCATTTCGGAAAATCAAATCGTAATTGTGTAAACCGGTCTATTCGGGTCGTTATTGCCGTGAACTAAATATATAATTGGAACCACTACTAGCCGCTACTAGCGAGCACATGAAATATCATTGAGTACTCACGTCGTAAAACTACGACGGATATCTATACGATATCCCAAACGAATATTATAAATTGTGGTCGACCACTAAAAGAAGTTCCAAGCGCCCATATATACAAAAAAACAAATGGTACCATCACACAAAATACAACAACGATCGATCTGGCGCAATACACCGCTAAATGATGCGAAATACCGGCTTGCGGACATATATGCTTTCTCTGTCTAACTTGAAACACTAACTTCCTGAACCAACCTTCCGTTCGACTATTGTACGCCTAACGAACTTCTCAACGAACGAGGAATTCAGACTTATCATTCTTAACTTACAAATCTTACAGCTGAATCGGGACATCTCATTTTGGGGTAGATAGAATAGACGATCATAGCTACTGATAACGGTGGCTCGACCTTAGCCTTTAATGCCGTTACAATGTGAGGGTGCGTGTGAGGTTGCGCGTGAGTGTGTTTATTGGTTTGTGTGTGTACGAAGGTGTCTTTGTGTGTTTGTGTGTGTAATTGAGTGTTATGTGTGTTTGTTGTGTGTGTATGCGTCTGTGCGTGTGTTTTAATACACAGGAGATTTGTCATTACACAATCATCCATGGACCAACTCTTCAGTTTCTTCATAGGATAGGTTAGCAAGTCAAGTCAAGATAAATGTCTTTATTATTATAGATACTTACATATACTTATCACTCGCCATTTTTTGCCTCTCCTCTACATTGCACCACTGTGGGAGAGAAGGGCGTAGAAACACCCACAGATTGATTTTAGATCTCTTTAAAAATTGGTTGTGCCTAACTAATAATACATATATTACAATATTAATATTGATATTAATGTCTGTTTTGATCTAGATTCACCCCATATAGTCCCGTCATTTAAGTAATCTTGAACATTGTAATATCCCTTTTTCGGCAAAGTCGCTTTAACATGCTTTTTAAATTGCTCAAATGGCAATTTCGAAATCTCCAGAGTTATCTTATTGTAGTAGATAATGCACAGACTCTTATAAGAATTGCTAACCTTTACGAGTCTAAACCGAGGCGCAACTAGTCTGTGATTATTTTTTAGGTCATCAATACAGCTATCGCTAAGTTTGGAAAATGTTGTAAGGTTCTTGCGCACATACATTATATTTTCGAAAATAAATTGACTAGACTGTAGAGTCAGTATCTCAATTTCTTTAAAAAGCTCTATTAAGGAGTCTGTTCTTTTTAAATTATTAATTGCTTGAATAGCTCTTTTCTGTAAAATAAAAATAGTTTGAATAACCGCTGCTTTCCCCCAACACAAGATACCACAGGACATGACACTATGAAAGTAACTAAAATATACTAGCCTAGATGTAGCCACATTCGGGTTTTGTTTTATGTTCCTAACAGCGTAAGCCGCAGATCTTAATTTACCAGCTAATTTATCTATGTGGTATCCCCACTGCAATTTTCTATCAATGGTTATTCCAAGAAACTTTATATCATTAACTAATTCTAACGTGTTGCTGTCTAACACTAAACTGGTCTCAACTTGCCTGAAATTTGGAAGTGAGAAAGTGTAAGTGTAAAAGACAATACATCATTAACATTATCAAAATCTGCTTTTTGTCTTTAAATTTTGAAGACCAATAAAGTATCATCAGCAAACAACACTATAACGGTGAAATTTCTCCATAGTGAAAGGCAGATCTTCATATATACCAGCAATAAGAAAGAGCCTAATATGGAACCTTGTGAAACGCCAATTTTTACACCCGATCCATCAGATTTAACGCCGTTGATTTCTGCCTTTTGAATTACATTTCTTAGAAGATACAATGCTTTATTTCTAACTCCGCAATGATTTAATTTCATTAGTAGCATATCATGATCAACACAATCAAATGCCTTCGACAGATCGTCTTGTCAAATATTTTACTTAGTGCTGGAAGAACAGATAGTGGTCTGAAATTTGACGAAACACCCTTCTCTTCCGACTTGAAAATATGAATCAGTTTACTGTGTTTCATGGTCTGGGAAAGATCCATCGCCAACACATTTATTGAATAAATAGGCTTATTGTGGGGCTATAACTAGAATCACAGAACCAGTGACTTTCACTGAAATACCCCACAGGTCTTCAGTATTTTTTAAGTTAAGTAATCTAAACGTTTGACAATGTCCTGGTAGTATACATAGTCTTTGCTTCATATGGAGATGAATTTAGACGCTCTGTTGTGAGTAAGGGTACATTGGTAAGAATATTTCGAAAGCTCGAGCAACCTCAGCGTTGGATTTAATAACACCATCACATATCTTTAGGCAGAAATCATTGTCCCTTGTTATAACTTTACCAGTTTTACGCTTTATTATTTGCCATCGAATCGTTTTCATTCTATTATTTGAATTTTGTATTTTTATATTAATGTGTAAGTTTTTACAGTTCTACAAAGCAACTTCAAAATTTTGGAGTATTTTTTAACACAGTCAAATAAGTTGAAAGGTTTTGAGTTCTCTATGATTCGTGTAGAGCTATAATTTTATAAGTCTTATAGTAACTCATGCAGAGTTATAATTCTATAAATATGTGTGGTTTTTATTTAGGTAGAGTCCATCGACATATATAGAGTTAACGAAATACCTTTATTGAAATTGTCTCTTTTCAAACAATAATGTAAAAAAAATAATTTGATGTGATGACTTTGCCAATCTTCTGCCTGTCTTATTATTCACAGTCATGTTGTTTCTTCTGTCTTGTTGCCGGGGCAGCATGTTGGCAACACCAACATAATTTTATTCTAATTTAAGTTTATTTTTTCCTATAAAACAATATGACATTTCGTTCGTTCGTACTTCCGATTTAACTTGCTATACCTATGCGTGTGTGTTCCATCATTACTAAGTGGTTAATAAATAATTTATGTTACGATAATCAACCAGACCCTCCACTCTCTATCTTTAAGTCAATCAGTATGGTAGTAAAATAAAAAAGAATGAATTTTGTGAGGTTGGAGATTTATTCAAATTATAACCAAGGTCATAACAGTTATTTTAAAGTGCTGCCTCCTCAGCTTTCTGCTGCAGTATTAAAAACCTTCTCAAGGCACTTCTAAAGCCAGCCTTACTACTTACTACTTACAGCCGAAATAATCATCTCTAATATAAGAAATGTTCAACAAAAACTCATCAATACAATCACAAAGCTTACACAAGGTCACCTGGACGCGCAATTGATACCTTGTAACGGCATAAATAGCTAAGGTCGAGCCACCGCTATCAGAAAGCTATGATCGTCTATTCTATCTACCCCCAACTTAGATGTCCCGATTCAGCTGTGAAAATGTCAAGTCAAGAATGATAAATCTGAATTTCTCGTTTGTTGAGAAGTTCGTTAGGCGTACAATAGTCGAACGGAAGATTGGTTCAGGAAGTTAGAGTTTCAAGTTAAACAGAGAAAGCATGTATGCTCGCAAGCCGGTGTTTCGCATCAGTTAGCGGTGTTTTGCGCCAGATCGATCTTTGTTATATTTTGTGTAATGGTACCATTTATTTTTTGTATATATGGGCGCTTGGAGCTTCTTTACGTGGTCGACCACAATTTATAATATTTGTTTGGGATATTCATATTCATATTCATATTCATTCATATTCATATTTTATTGATAATAAGATATTACATGTCAACAGTATACAATAAACGAAAATAAATTAAATTAGCAGGCATAATGATTATGAATAACATGTCAGGATAGTACAATAATACAATAGTATACACTCACTAATAAAAGTCAATAATAAAAGTTATGTCAAAAAGAATAATAATGTAAAAATCGCATAATAATAAGAATAATACCACTACAGGTAAAAATTAATAAAATTACATGTCAGAATAAAAAAATAAATAAAAAATAAAATAGGTCACAATTTTATTACAATCATAAGTTAATTAAGTCAGTGGTTAACTTATTTGTCAATAAATTCTGACACTGAGTAGTATGCTTTGCTTAGGAGGTACTTTTTTACCTTTGTTACAAAGATGTTTAGTATGTTGATGGATTTTATCTCCACTGGTAGTTTATTAAATAAGGTAGGGCCCATACCCTTCAATGATTTGCTGGTTTTAGCAAGACGACTGGTCGCACAATACAAGTCGTGGGGCCGTCGAGAAGAATACCTACGGTCTGGGTTCTGGAAGCTTGGGTACTCCGATGGGTTCTGCCTCACATACTTCAGTACTTCCAAGATGTACATAGAGGGTAGTGTGAGAATACCTAGCTTAATGAAGAGTTCCCGAGCCGGGGTGTCGTTAGGTACTCCGGCAATTCTACGCACTGCACGTTTCTGAATGAGAAATGGTCTGTCGCGTTCAGCAGCCATTCCCCACAAGTCTATACCATACAAAAGTATCGAATGGAAGTAGCCATAGTATGTAGTTAGTAAGTGCTCTCTAGACAGAGTAGGTGAGAGTCTCGATAGTGCATAATACGCACTGTTTAATTTTTTGCACAAAGAGTCAATGTGGTGAGTCCACTGCAATCCTGCGTCAAAAGTGAATCCAACAAAGCGAACAGTGTCGGTGGCAGGCAGAGTGACCCCGTTCACTACGAGTGGAACCTGGGGAGCCCCACCTACGTTGCGCAACGAGAATCTCAGTACCTGGGTCTTATCAAGGTTTAGTAGCATGCCATTTACTGTGAACCATTCAGTTAGACATAGGGTAATCGATTGGAGGTGTTTCTTTAATTCAGCCTCATCTTTACCGTCCACGATAACACAGACATCATCAGCGTACATCAGGGACTTGGCTGTTCCGGAGACGATATGGGGTAGGTCGTTCATCAGGATGACGAACGTGGTATTCCCTACGTTGGACCCCTGCGGCACTGATCTATCCCCGACCAGACCGGGGTCAGAAACTTCACCGTCTATCACCGTGATCTGCGTCCTGTCAGCGAGGAAGGACATAAATAGTTGGAGAGTTAGGCCACGTACTCCATAATGTTCCAGCTTGGCTCCAATAAGAGAGTGATCAATAAGGTCAAACGCTCGTGACAGGTCGCAGAACACAGCCGCCACGTGGCGTTTTCGTTCCAGCAGTTCGAGCACCTCTCGATGCAGTACGCGTGCGCAGCCCACCGTGGACCGGCCGGCCTTATAAGCATATTGGTGTTCCGAAAGAACTGAATTTTTATTCAAAAAGTTAATTAGCCTCTCACACAAGCCCATCTCAAATATCTTCGAGAAGGTTGGAACGAGAGAAATAGGTCTGTAACTTTTTATTTCCGTCTTGTTGCCTTTGCCTTTCCATATGGGAACCACTTTTATTCGCTTCAGAGATGAAGGATAAGTGCCCTGGGAGGCGCATTTATTGAATAAATCGCATAATATAGTTAGTGTACTTAGAGGTAGTTTGCATAGGATGTCACATGGGAAGTCGTAGATGTCTTTAGTAGACTTTTTTTTGATTTTTTTAATGATGCAATTTAGTTCAGGTACTGTAAACGGGACCAAGAACATAGATGTAGATATGGTAGGTATGTTCGTACTCAGTAGTCTTATGGCCTCATACACATTAGGTCTTAGTGGTGTATCGCGTACTATAGATAGGTAGTATTGGTTAACCTTAGTTGCCAGTTCTCGTGCCGAACCTGACGGACCAACAACACTTCGTTGCAAGACAGCCAGTGGGTTGCTACCTGGGCCTTTGCACGTCTCCATCTTAATTACATTCCAGATACTCTTGGACTGGTTAGAACTACTATCTATTAAGTTGTTAATGTACTCAGATCTAGCCTTCCGAAGCATAATATTGTGCTTACATTTAAAATCAAGAAACAAAGTCTTAATATCATTGTTGAGTGGGTAGGTATCTTTATATAATTCTACCAAGGATAAAATTTCATTTTGTTTATGCAAGTTATCATTCTTCCATCTAACATCTAACCGACACTCAGGCACCTTCCTTAGCGGGCAATGATTGTGGAATAATTGCACGACCGTATTCATAAATGTGTCAAAACTTTCAATTTTATTATAATTCAATAGGTTCATGTCAATATTAATATCATTTAAAAATGTCGTCAAATTATTTTGCGATGTTATTCGCTTCTGTAGATGTCTTACTTCATTCAATTTAGAGTTGTATATAATTTGGATATAGATACCTTTATGATCAGACAGATGCGTATCTGCCGGTGACGTTATCACGTTGTTGCGATCCAAATCTGTATAGACCTGGTCCAAGCAGGTCGAGGAGGCACCCTGCACTCGTGTAGGGAAGTTCACCCTCGAGGACAGGTTATACTGGGCACATAGATCCAATAACTGACGTTTAGGGCTCGATGTTATTAGCAGATTTACGTTGAAATCACCTACTAGGAGAATATTGCATTTCTCATGAATGATAAAATCCATCAATGACCTTAGTTGCTTTAAAAATATCTCGAAGCTAGCTTCCTCAGTGTTAGAACGATATACACATATTACCAGTAAATTAAAGTAAACACATTGTATAGCCGTAAATTCACAGTGGATTTCAACCGAGAAATCACGAATATCGGGTCTATCAATAACATCGATTGATTTGTTTACATAAATGCACACACCACCATGCTCGCGCGTGGGCCGGCAATAACTGGATAACAATTCATAATTAATTATATTCACATGTTTTGCTTCGTCAACTTTTAACCAGTGCTCCGACATGAGAAGAATGTCGCAGGGATATTCAGATTGCGTATGATGTTCAACATTTGGAGTTTTATTTCTTAGGGATTGAACATTCTGATACCAGATTCGTAGGGTCTTGCCAGAGGTGGGTTTACTGGGTGCTGATGGTGCTGGCTGTGATGAAGGTGCAACAGGACTGGTGGTGAGTAAGATGGGAGCGGTGACCTTAGGGCATCTTGGCGAGATTGGCCGCGGCGTGGTCAGTGGGGGCGGCGAGGGGTGAGTCTGCTCGTCGCTCAGTGAGCTGTTCCCCCCGCTGGTCAACGCGGGGGCGGTGGAGAAACCAGTCAACGAACCTGACTCGCGGGGGCCATACCGACGCATTACTAAAGGTTTCGTATAGTCCCTCTGGAAAGCCGATAATAAATGAGGCGTGCCTAGTTGACTTTATCACTCGTTTCTCTACGAAATAGTCATTGGATTTGGCCACTTTGTTTAGGAATGTGTGTATATTTGCTTCTGTTGTCTCGGGTTTAAAGGCCCACGCTTGTATATATTTAAGCTATGATATCGTATGGTTATTCGTCGTAGTGTTACGACGTGAGTACTCAATGATATTTCATGTGCTCGCTAGTAGCGGCTTTAGTGGCTCCAATTATATAATTAGTTCACGGCAATAACGATCCAATCAGACCGGGTTTACACAATTGCGATTTGATTTTCCGAAATGGGTCTGAACTAGCGGTTTCCTCAAAAGGTCCGTAACGTTTTGAAACCTTCAACTCTGCGCAATTCGAGCTGGATGTTATCGAAACGTTTTCTTTAGTGCTTTTAGAGATCTAACCCTCTCCACAACGAGTTACATACTTCGGAAAATACCGATTCAAGTATCTCGTTAACCTCAGCTCGCCTCGACTGAGCCCAGCAAAATAAATGCGTGACACAATCTACACGTTAGATCTCCCAGCGAAATTGACATTTAATTTAAAGATGCAACTTGAATCAAAACGATCCAAGGCAAGGCAAAATTATCTACCCGTCCCTGAACAATGAACTTTAGACTGTAATTTGATCTCTTCGCGCGTCATCGACAACACTCAAATGTCAAGATATCAACAGGATAGGTTATCTGAGTTGACAACGTTTATACTTTGCTCTGAATTTGTAATTTTCATCCGCGGAACCCCATCGATCAAACAGTCTCTCTATGCCTTGACAGCCTAGGTTTAGCCTCAACTAAACTCCTGTCTAGCCTAGTCTAAAATCCAAGTGTTATACCACGTCCATCATCGACACCACTCGAAGTTGGTTGTGTATGATTTGAATGTTTGTATGTTTAACGACTTGTGTGTGTGTGAATTTCAAAACTCGCTACACGAAGAGAATGAGGAAAGGATTAGCCCGCGAATATCATAAGAGCTAATCCAGGAACCCTATAGTGAAGGAAAAAGGAAAGTAGGGTCGCTCCAAGCCCAGACTCAGACTCAGATCAAATTACCTACAAGTTCTTATCTAACGACCCTGTTAAATCCACGCCTTAACCGAAAGGGGGTGGAATCTTGGTAGGGTTGTTTTTCAGTGGAATGTCACAAGCAGTACTGACCTTGACGCCGTGGACCGGCATTCGAAAGCTCAATTCGAGGCGGGAGTACGGTATGAGGAACACGAGGGTGGGGGGTTATGGGAGTCGAATCTTACTCGAGTCGTAGGCCGCTGCTGTTGCCGTCGTGATGCAGCCGACAACAGGGGTCGCTATCTGAACGCGACGAATTGGTGACCGAACCACTTCAACCTTTCACAGCACGAAGCACTCACTACGATGACGTGAATCTACTTATTTCTTGACGATTGTTATGATATTATTATAATTAACATTCCGCCAAGGCCCGAATACCTGACGCCGACATTTTACCATGTGCAAAGAGACAGCTAGCTAGTCTTTTTTTTCTTTGCAAGAGACAGCTAGCTAGTGATGTACCGATCACTCGCGATCGATCCGCGCAACAAAAAACCGGTGCGTTCCGAAGCATAAATATTAAACAGTCACCCGC
Source organism: Argyresthia goedartella (assembly GCA_949825045.1). NCBI lineage: Eukaryota > Metazoa > Arthropoda > Insecta > Lepidoptera > Argyresthiidae > Argyresthia > Argyresthia goedartella. The sequence goes on along the minus strand of OX463829.1, from coordinate 15,430,554 downwards.
CCGGACAGGCCCGAACCTGTCCCTAATCAATAGGAAGGCGAGAAAGTGTTGCGACCGCTCTCTTGAGTACCGAGTCCCCCACCTTGACTTCTGCTGATCGAGGCGTGCCATCCCGACCCGTGTACAAATTGACGATCCGTCCTCGTCTCCATCTCAATGATGGCAGGTTCGCATCCTTAATCAGCACCAAATCACCGACTTGAGGGGGGCTCGTCCGGTCAGTCCACTTATGGCGCTGCTGCAAGATGTGCAAGTACTCAAGGGACCACCGTTTCCAAAAATCTTGAGCCATCTGCTGCAACATCTGCCACCTAGTTAACCGACTTAACTTAACATCACCGAATGGGTATTCTGGCAGGGCGTTAAGGGGCTGACCTATCAGGAAGTGACCCGGCGTCAACGCTTCCAAATCATTTGGATCCGAACTGAGCGGGCACAACGGACGCGAGTTCAGTGTCATTTCAATTTTACAGAACAGCGTCGCAAGCTCTTCAAAGTATAGAGAGGTCTCACCGATGATCCTCGTCAGGTGCGATTTAGCCGATTTTACCGCAGCCTCAAAAATTCCTCCCCAATGAGGATATCCCGGCGGACTGAAAACCCATTCAATCCCTCGTCGGGAGCAAGCCGTACCGATGGCGTCCTGGTTACCGTTCAGGAATTGAGTGACCTCCTGCAGATATTGCCTGGCTCCGACAAAATTTGTGCCGTTGTCTGAACGGATTAATGTCGGGAGGCCCCTTCGCGAGACGAACCGATCCAGACATGCGATAAATGCCTCTGTAGTGAGGTCACTGACCACCTCCAAGTGGACTGCCTTCGTGGCCAAGCACACGAAGACGCACAGGTATGCCTTCACTAATCTGGCGTTCCGTAGCTGTGAAGACTTGACCATGAATGGTCCCGCGAAATCCGTTCCGACACCCGCAAAGGGCCGGATTTCGTTAACTCTATCCGAGGGCAAATCGCCCATCTGGGGCTGCATCGTAGCCGCCTTGGCCCGATAACAAGGCAGGCACCGAAATACGACGCTACGCACTAAGCGTCTTCCCGATAGAATCCAGAACTCGCGCTGGAGAAACGCCATCAAGGCGTGGCATCCGACATGCCCATTCCGAATGTGTCGATCCTGTATCAACAGTTCGACCAACTTCCCTTTCCTAGGGAGTAACAACGGGTGGCGCGGCGCATAAGGCAGGTTGGCATTCCGCAGCCGACCTCCTACCCTCAGAAATCCTTGAGGGTCAATAAACGGGTTGAGCCGAGCCACAGCTCCCTTCAGTTGGACGCGTCCGCGTCTCAGAATGTCCAGTTCGGACTTAAAGTGCACCGTCTGCACGTTTCGTACCAATGCGAACGACGCATGGTTCTGTTCCCGTGGTGTCAGGACCTGTGTCCGCACCCGTTGCGCCTCAGAATTGCGACAATTCCGCGCAAATCGGAAGATCCAGATGGTCACATTGACCAGCTTGTCGAGCGAGCTGTACCGTTCCAGCAGGCTGAACTCCTCTTCCGGCTCTGGTTGCGTCGTACAGACACCGACTGTCAAGGCGCCGTTCGCCGAGGTAACGCGTGGACTCATTGGCCAATCCGATTCGGCTTGAGTCAACCATTTTGGACCCCACCACAAGGGATGTCCAACGAACTCCGGAGCGTGACACCCACGCGACGCACAGTCTGCTGGGTTCATTTCCCCTGGAACATGTCTCCAGATTAAGGGAACCTCCGAATTCAAAATCTGCGAAACCCGATTCGCCACAAAAATCTCCAGCTTGTGAACTGAAGCCTTCAGCCAGCATAACACGATCTGGCTGTCCGTCCAAGCGTAGACCGTATCTTCTAACGCTATTGACCCACGAATAACCGTCATCGTGTGGTTGACCAGACGAGTCAGGAGAGCCGCTCCTGAAAGCTCTAATTTGGGAATGGTCAGGCGAGTGCGCAACGGCGCAACCTTGCTCTTGGCCATGACCAACCGCACATCAATCTCCCCCGAGGAGTCGACCATACGCAGATACACCGCAGCTCCGTAGCCCTTCTCCGAGGCATCGCAAAACCCATGCAGGGTGGCGGTGTATCGTTTGGTGGGGACCAACCTCCGTGGCAGTGAAATCCGATTGATGCCAGGGAGGGTCGAAAAGAACGATTCCCACTCTGAGCTCAATGACCCGCCGATCGGGTAGTCCCATTTCAGCTCAGCAGACCACAATTGCTGCATAAAACACTTGAGCTGAAACGTTACCGGGGTGATCCACCCGTTTGGATCAAATGTCCTAGGCACCGTTGAAAGGACGTTCCGTTTCGTCCAGACCTTCGGGGAGTCCAACTCGACCCAATACGAAAACATGTCTGACACCGGCTGGTACTGGACGCCTAATACCCACAACATATTCGGATTTTCCAGATTTTCGAAAATGTGGGGATCCTGCTGGTAGTCATCCGGAAGACCAGACAGTAACTCTGGAGAGTTCGACATCCATTTCCGGAGCTCGTAACCTCCACCTCGTAAGAGCTCAACTAGCTCATCCCGTCGAGCGAGCGCCTCCTCTACGGGATCTGCACCGGTACAGATATCGTCCACGTAGAGATCCTGCTCCAGGATCGCTGCTCCTCTAGGGAAATTTAACCGTTCTCGATCCGCTAACTCCCGCAGAGTACGAATCGCCAAATAAGGACTAGACCGTAGCCCGTACGTGTTGGTGTTTAGCTCGTACACCTTGATGGGCTGATCTGGGCTCTCTCGCCACAGTATCAGCTGATACCGTCTATCGTCAGGGTGAATGACCGTCTGCCTAAACATCATCCGGATGTCAGCTACAAACACAACATTGTGTCGACGGAACCGTGTGATAACATCCGCGATGTCATGGTTCAACTTCGGCCCTGAATGCAAACACTGGTTCAGGTTCATGCCGTTAGATGTTGATGCCGATCCATCGAACACTACCCGTATTTTGCCCTCCGGGGTCCTCAAGACCGCGTGATGAGGCAGGAAGCAGTGGTCTTCACGCTTTCAGTTGATACCCAAAACCGACATGTGGCCGAGCGACTCGAATTCCCGCATGAAGTCGACGTACTTCTGCCGGAAAATCCCGTCACGCTTCATGCGTCGTTCCATCGACAAAAAACCGCGTCTCGGCTGCATGATGTGAACTGCCCAGCGGTGGGCGATCACTCCGGAATGGAAGACGTGTGATAAATCGACCTGACTGAAGGCGACCAGTATTGTTCCGATAAAACTGTTCACACTCTTCTTCAACCGGGTCCAACCGGCAGACCGTAGGTGGTTCCTCCACCTCCCAAAACTTCTGTATCACCTCCGAGAGTACAGAACCGAATAAGGGACTACTAGTCGCTTGGCGTGGGGCAGCCGGCATGACCGGACCCCTTACCGCATGGCCCAGTCTGGTGTTGACCGAAACCAGACCAGTCGCCTGCAACACGTGGACACCTGGCACTAACAGGTATCCCAAGGCATCAACACCTAATAAAATGTCTACTGGGCCCGGAATATCAAACTCCGGGTCAGTCAGTGACAACCCAGCGACCAACTGTCGCACCGAGGGCGACAGCCGTACGTGAGGGTGTGAGCCCATCACATTAGGCATGACTAATGCCGTGACCGTCAGATTCACCGATGAATCCACCCGTGACGAGAGAGTAATCCGACATACTCCCTTAACGGAACCGACTTCCGTGTTCCCAATTCCCCGAATGGAATGTGGATACTCCCTTACCGAAATGCCCAACCGTCTTACAAGGTTGCACGAGACTAAGCACCCCTGGGCCCCCGAGTCCAATAGTGCTTGTGCCATACATGACTTGCCGTCCGAACTCCACGCTATCACAGAGGCGGTGGGGAGCTTGACCGTCTGTGGAGTGGCGGCACCCTGTAAGTGGGCGGCGTGTCCCTAGCGGGTACCTCCGTGGGATCCGAACCCGCTCAGACCTCCGTCGGCCTTGGAGTAACTCGGCTGCTGACATGCAACCGGCATATCAGACCATATGTGCATCAAGGGATCCCAACCTGTATAATAGGCCCCTCGCTGTCCCGGTATCCGATCATACCGGACGGTGTACGGTGTGCCCGGTGCGCACCGTGGATGAATGGGTAGAGCGGATCCAACCTGGGGCGCTCTAGGAATGGGGGCGACATCCGACTGTTCGCCTCCCAGAGCGACGGGCAGGGTGGCGCAGAAGGTGGTGGACTCCCAGCCTTCGCGCTACTCATAGGTGCCATCTGACACCCGCCCGTAACACGCGGTGAGCCAGCGGCCCGAAGTCCTCGCTGACCGTGGACAGCGGCGACCGAACCCCGGCTATCCCGCATGTTACCCCCCGCGCTGCCCCCTTTCCCTCGGGGGGGGTCCCGTCCGCGGGTACCCCAGTCACCCCGTTGGTGACTCCCGTTACCCGGAGGGGGACTGGGTCCGGCCCTGGTTGGGCCCTGTGGCCGACCAACCTGAGTTCGGCCCTGGCGACCATCCGAAGGGCCTGACCGATTCAGGCACAACACTATGTGGTGCTTGCCACCACAGCACTCACAGGGGAACGCGCGCGAGTACTCGCTCAGCGTGTGCGGCCCCAAACAACCGAAACACAATCGGTGACGGAAGACAATCTTCCTGCGGGCAGCTACCCCGAGCGCCTTAAATTTGGCGCAACTGGTCACGTCATGACCGGCACTGTCGCAGTGCACACAGCCGTCAACCGACGGCGCGGCATTCAAAACGCCAAATTTTTTCGACCTCCCTCCCCCCCGTGGGGGCGGGGGGCGCGGCCCCTCCCGCATCCGCGCTGGTTGGCGCTGCACACTGGCCTCCGTGTCCAGTGTGTCACATCGCCTACATTCACCCTCCAAAAAATCTGTCAATTGGACGAGCGTGGGCTGTTCCGTGCTACTGCCCCCATGCAGCTGTTCAAACCGACTTTGAACAGCTGCAGGCAACCGTGACAAAACCATATATAAAACAATGTATGACCATTGGTCTACCGGAAGACCAAGGTTCTGAAGGGCCTTAGTGGCCACCAGCACAGGGTGGAGCACCTGTACTCGGATTTCAACATCCCGGGTTACTCTAGAGATGCTAAACAGCTTCCCCAGCTGCGCATCAACCAACCGCCGTTTGTGTTGGTAGCGGTCAAACAATATGGACCTTGCTATCTCATAATTGCCCGCCGTGACCGTTAGGTGAACGACCAACTCCTTCGGTTCACCCCGCAGAGCCATCAATAGTTGGGCCAACTTGTAGGCGTTGTCCAGGTCGTCCCGACCGTGGACCAAACTATCAAACAAATTAATGAAGGCCGGCCACTCATCAATTGCCCCACTGAAGGCCGGAATCTCCAGGTGTGGCAGCCGTCCAACAACACCCTTCGGGGGTGGGTCTCCGTTACCCTCCCCACGGTCATTCCTTTGCGACCGCTTAATTTTCTCCGCGCGACGCTCGATGTCACCCAAGCATTCCATCGCTTGGTCAGCATCCGCGCAGAGCTGTTTCACTGCAGCCACCGAAGCTTCATCAGTAAGCCCGAGAGCTTCAGCCTCCGCAGCCAGCCGACACACCTTCTTGACGCGTGTCATTGCGTCCTCCACACGCTTGAGCAGGACATCATCCATGTCCGGTCGCTCCACATACTTATGAGTATAGGCGAGCCATCTCATTTCCTCCCGGACACCATGCCGCAGTACCGTCAAGGGTGAAGGTGCCATGTTGAACGATTGAATGGATTCTGGTCCTATACTTTACTACTGAACTAAGTATAGCCAGAGACCAGCACTTGCCCGTCAGCGCTGGGCACAGAAATTAAAACTAAGTTGTCAAAACTGAGGCAACTACTGGAACAATTAATTCCTAAAAATAATTAATATGGTCGCCCTGTGGATATACACTCTAAATCAATTAGAGAATGCCACCATAAAGCACAATAAAAAATAACACACAAAATTTTATTATAAAAAAAAACTATTTTTAATATAATGTAGGTAGCCGTGAACCTTCTAGAAGTGGCCTTTCCGATATGACCTGCACTTCTACTGAGGTCAGCAAAATCAGCTTAATACCCCTTAAATAGCCTGACCCTGCTCTGTAAACCGAAATAACACTGCAGTACTATAGAACCCGACGTTCTACCGCAAGTAATACAATATAGTTACTTCGCGGAATGACCGTTCAATCCTTTATGCGCACAAACAGTAGTTTCCGACTACAAATTTATAATAATTATTAACTAAATCGAATTTGGGTAGGTTGATTTAATGGATAGGAACCGAGGTATATCTCGGCGCTTCAGACACACACGAAAATCCACTGTGGCACGCAATCACAAATCTTCCAGTTCCAGACGCGTAAAACGGCAGACTGAACTGTACAGATTACCGAAAGACACGTGTACCCCAGTGATTTGACGTACGGACTGAATCCCTTCCCCACCCACGCGCTCGTATTTATAGGCCGCCACACATGTTGAGATGGCGTCCTGCCGCAAACACTGCCCAAGCGCAAGCTTCTTATCATTAACTACACAGGGTCTAGTTTCAATCAAACACGCCATGCACGCCTGCTGTCTACAATTTTGTGAATGCATATTTCCTATAATCAACCGTCGGTTATCACTCAAGTCATTTGGTATTGCCGATACACAAAATTTGTCGATTGCTGGCTATAAAGCGGTTGCAATTAATTAAGCCTGCCCGACCGCTAGCGTCTAAGACAAAGATCACTGGAAAGATACGCAAACCCGTGATGTCAGACTCACCACAATGTAATAATCCATCGCAATTGTATATTTGCAGTCAACACATTAGCTTTCTCCGTATAGTTCCATAAACCTTCCATTATTTAGTTATTCATAATTTATTCAGCGCGCAGCCAAATCGGCTCTGATCCCTACACATTTCGCAGGAATGGGACAAAAAAACCTGACCCGACCTCTCTTCCCCGAACCAACCACGTTCTCAGGCCCCTTTCTAGCCAACTTACTTCGAATCACTCGATAACCCAAGCATTAAAGGAACTGACTCTTGTATTCAATGTGTGTACCATTACAGTGCGGCGATGGGCTAGCCCTCTGTCATGCAAAATAAAGTATTAAATGAACTGACTCTTATATTCAATGTGTGTACCATTACAGCCTCCTCCCAGACCTTGAGACACAGTTTATCTCAGTTAAACATGGCGCAAGGATCTCATTACCACAATGCTAACCCATGCTTTGTCCATATCTACTCTATATGCACGAACATCTCAAATCATGTACACAGACCGATGAATCTGTCAATTATGCATATAATATTTACACAACTCGATTGAGCTCTCTCCTGTCTTATCTTATTTACCTACCTAACTATACAACCTCGCACACCCACACCTTATCCTAATTCGTATTACTATATATATATATATATATATATAGTATATATATATATATATATATATACAATTATTATTATTTTTGTTCCTTTCTAAACCATGCAAGATCCTTAAATCTACAAGGTAGTTACTCAAATTTACAGCCTAAAGCTTACTTCATATTCATATTCATATTCTTTATTGCACAGAAATCTTAATAGTAAGGTAACAAAACATTTTATGAGCAAAGGCGAGCTTATCTCTAAGGAGAGATTTCTACCAGCAAACCTAGGTAGGACAGGAAAAATTGTGCAACAGGAGAGTCCTAGTGCGCAATAAAACTGTACACATTTAATTGTTTACAACTAAAACATAATAATGTAATAAATGATATATACTAAATAAAATACAAAAGCAAAAAAAAATAATATATATCAAAGATGTACTACTTATATATACATATATAAAAGTACCTATCACAAAAGAGAAAGGAAATGCTCTTTCAATCTTGTCTTAAAAGTGAAAATTGAGGGACTATCTCTAATAGCGCAGGGAATCCACAGTCGGATCGCCGTTAACCTAAACGAGTCTTTGTAAGCGGCAGTGTTATGCCGAGGAGTAGAGAGAAGAGACATCGTGTGGGATCTCCGGTTGCTATGCCTGGAGGAAATAAACTCGAAACGTTCTCGAAGATATGAGGGGTAGCGGGGATTTCGCAAAATGTTGAACAGATAGGTGAGAACGTGCATATCACGACGAAGGCGGATCGGAAGCCACCCCAACTCCTTGCGATACTGTGAGACATGGTAATACTTGCGCAGCCCGAAGACAAACCGAATCCCGAGGTTTTGAAGTCGTTCGAGTTTGTTCAGTTGTTCTTCGTTCGCACCGATCCAGCAAACATCTGCATAGTCGATTAAAGGTAGTAGGAGGGACTGGGCAAGGGTGACTTTAGTTTGCTGTGGCAGGAAGTGCTGCAATCTCCGTAGGGAGTGAAATGACGCAAAGACTCGTCTGCTGACCTCACAAACATGGGGCGACCAGGACAACAATTTATCAAATACAACCCCAAGATTCTTGGCCTTCTCGCTGTATGAAATTATGTTACCATCATACACTAAAGGGTCGACGGGCATTTTCTGAACTAGGTTATGAGAGTGACGAGTACCCAAAATCATGGCCTACGATTTGCCCGGGTTGACAAGCAGACCATAAGAGGTAGCCCATTTCCTGATGTTATCGAGATCAGCATTCAACGCCTCTACTGTCAGATTCACATCACACGGAGAGAAGTGCCGATATATTTGAAGGTCATCTGCGTACAGATGATAAGAAGAGGTAAAAACGTCAGAGATGGAGTTAATGAATACCGAGAAGAGGAGAGGAGAAATGATGCCTCCCTGCGGAAAACCTGCGGAGAGATCACACCAGTCCGTTGAGATCTCCTCAGACTTAATGCGTTGCTGGCGGTCTCTCAGGTAGGAGTCAAACCAGCGAGCAGAGTGCGAGGAGACATTAAGTGACTTTAAAATTTCGACTAGTATATCGAAATCGACGCAGTTAAAGGCGCTACTGAAATCAAGCAGTGTAAGGACCGTAAGCTGCTTTTGATCCATATCTAATTGAATGTCGTCAGTGACTTTGAGCAGTGCTGTGGTAGTGCTGTGACCCGGCCTGAAACCTGATTGGTAGGGATTCAGTAACATTTTTGAGGAAAGGTAGGAGGAGAGTTGGGAGTGGACAATTGATTCCTGGGCAGAATAGAAATGGGACGGAAATCTTTAAAGGAGGCGGGATTAGACGTTTTGGGGAGGGGAATCACAAGTGCCAATTTCCACTGGCTGGGGTAGCAACATTGGTCAAGCGACACATTAATTATGTGGGTGATGAGAGGTAACAGTACATCAATGATAGTTGTTATCATCTGAGAGCATATCTTGTCCTCACCTATGGCCTTCGACGAGATTGCTAGTATTGCCCTCCTTACTGCGCCGATTCCGACAGGGATGAAATTAAATGCTGAGGTGAGGGATGTTGCCTTGGACCGTAGGTTACGAAGGGTTGCATCCTTGACGAGGGGGTCCATCGCGACAGGGGGAGTTGCAAAGAAACTATTGAGACCCCGGGGATCGACATTTCCGGCTGCCAATTCCTGTGACTTACCAACACCAAGGGTCTTCAGGAACTTCCAGACCTGTGCTGGAGTATAGCTCTCGATACATTCGTAGATATGACGGCGTTTAGAATCACGACACAGGCGAGTGCAACGATTACGGAGGCGTTTGAAAATTAAAAGATTCTCTTCGGTGGGATCCCTCTTATATCTAGACTTGGCACGGTTTCTCTTAGCCATCAGACCCTTAATGGTGTCAGTAAGCCACGGTGCAGGAAGATGCTTCACTTTAACCCTCTTGACCGGAGCATGCTTATCAAACAAGCTCAGGACAATAGAGTTGAAGTTCCGTACTTTGTCATTAATGGTCTCACTACCGTAGACAGGCGACCAGTCGACAGAGGAGGCGTCTGAATTAAGGGAGGTTATATCCATGCCCTTGAAGCTACGAATGTCAAGGAATTTAGCTGCACGCTTGGGAGGCTTTATCTTATAAGAGAGGTAAATAAGATTGTGATAGGAGAAAGGGGCGTTTAGTTGGCCATGCGCAGCAACCTTAGACATGTCAGAAGTAATCATTAGATCTAGAAGAGAGGGGGTGCAGTGTGGTTGAATGTGAGTGGCCTCTAGAGGAAGGATATGCATGTTAAATGAACTTACAAGAGAATTCAGCTTCGCTGAGCGACCGTTATTCTTGAGAAGGCAAGTGTTGAAGTCGCCGAGAATTAGGGTGTCGCTATAAAGAGGAGTCAAGTCACTGAGAAGGGTTTCAAAAGAGTTAAAATAGTCGATTCGAAGAGAGTGGCTGTAATAGACACCCAGGAGGACTTTGTTGTGACGCAAGAATATCTCCAGGAACAGGTGTTCAGCAGAACCAGAGTACAGGCTTGGCGACTGGCTGATGACTTTGCATGGGATGTCAGAACGTAGGTAGATAGCAACACCGCCATCAGCCTTGCCTGTCCTGTCGTTCCGGTAGAGACTAAACCCTGGCAGAGCATACATGGCAGAAGAAAGAGATGGCTTGAGAAAAGATTCCGAAACAAGAATGTCATGTATGTTCAGATCACTAAAAACTACAAGAAGGTCAGCATAGCTGGTATGAATGCTTTGAGCATTAATATGAACAAAGTTGAAGTTTGCACCAAGGTTTGAAAACACCCGTTTCAAGTTATATGACAGCGAATCATCCGCTGTTGATCCAATACTTCTCCGGGGGAAAATTCAGAAAAATATTTCATCTTAAACATTGAGGAAGAATAATACACATAAATGGACTAATTTCACGAAAACTTAAAAATTAATGTATAAAAATAATGTTAGTGTTCCATATTACCTATAATGCTCTGTGTATTAGTGATTGTTCCACAATGTGTCCCGTTTCCATTTGTATTAGTGATTGTTCCACAATGTGTCCCGTTTTCGTGAAATTAGTCCATTTATGTGTATTATTCTTCCTCAATGTTTAAGATGAAATATTTTCTGATTTTTCCCCGGTAAGCCCAGTGTATGTACGACTGGGTTCAGGCTATTTATTTATTTTAAGTATTTGATTTTTTTTTAGGGTAATATCGATTTATTATTGGGTTTATTTATTATATACAAGGTGTCTCATTTAAATCGGTCAGTATGGGAAAGTCTGAAACTATAAGACATACGAAGAGCTGTTCTTAGGAACCATGTCATCGATTTAAATAAGAAGAAAAACTGCATTCATAAATTTGAAAAAAAAACCTGTACTCAGCCCGGGAATCGAACCCGGTTGTTTTGAAAAAAAAAAAACAGACTATTTCTATTTAGATATCGATTATGTAGGTCTTAAGCTGTGAATGGCTCTAAGAAACATGATGTCTAAAATGAATAAAATGCATTGTTTTCACATACTTTAATTTATCTTAGTAGGTTTTCGAAGTGACCACCGTTAAATTTTAAAAATGTTAAGTTAATATTATCGCAGATAACAAAACTTCCGGAATGGTTTAATGCAACGCCAATGCCATATGATATGTAAAGCGATAAACCGCTTGTCGTAACAAGTTGCAAAACTAGAAAAGAGGTACAAACAACCAAAGAGACAATTTTACATGGCTGAACTTGTTGAATGTTGTAACGGTGGTCACTTCGAACACCTACTAAAATAAATTAAAGTATGTGAAAACAATGCATTTTATTCATTTTAGACATCATGTTTCTTAGAGCCATTCACTGCTTAAGACCTACACAATCGATATCTAAATAGAAATAGTCTAAGTTTTTTTTTCAAAACAACCGGGTTCGATTCCCGAGCTGAGTACAGGTTTTTTTTCAAATTTATGAATGCAGTTTTTCTTCTTATTAAAATCGATGACATGGTTCCTAAGAACAGATCTTCGTATGTCTTATAGTTTCAGACTTTCCCATACTGACCGATTTAAATGAGACACCCTGTATATATATTTGTATTCATTGTATTAGTATATTTATTTTAGACTATGGATACCTACAACTTTAGTAATAGTTTCTTCTCATCTTGTGATAACGATATTTCTGTTAGCGCGGGAAGTGTTGGGTCAACAGCGGATGATTCGCTGTCGTCTAACTTGAAACGGGTGTTTTCAAACCTTGGTGCGAACTTCAACGTTGTTCATATTAATGCACAAAGCATTCATACCAGCTATGCTGACCTTCTTGTAGTTTTTAGTGATCTGAACATACATGGCATTCTTGTTTCGGAATCTTTTCTCAAGCCGTCTCTTTCTTCTGCCATGTATGCTCTCCCAGGGTTCAGTCTCTACCGGAACGACAGGATAGGCAAGGCTGATAGCGGTGTTGCTATCTACCTTCGTTCTGACATCCCATGCAAAGTCATCAGCCAGTCGCCAAGCCTGTACTCTGGTTCTGCTGAACACCTGTTCCTGGAGATATTCTTGCGTCACAACAAAGTCCTCCTGGGTGTCTATTATAGCCCCTCTCTTCGAATCGACTATTTTAACTCTTTTGAAACCCTTCTCAGTGACTTGACTCCTCTTTATAGCGACACCCTAATTCTCGGCGACTTCAACACTTGCCTTCTCAAGAATAACGGTCGCTCAGCGAAGCTGAATTCTCTTGTAAGTTCATTTAACATGCATATCCTTCCTCTAGAGGCCACTCACTTTCAACCACACTGCACCCCCTCTCTTCTAGATCTAATGATTACTTTTGACATGTCTAAGGTTGCTGCGCATGGCCAACTTAACGCCCCTTTCTCCTATCACAATCTTATTTACCTCTCTTATAAGATAAAGCCTCCCAAGCGTGCAGCTAAATTCCTTGACATTCGTAGCTTCAAGGGCATGGATATAACCTCCCTTAATTCAGACGCCTCTTCTGTCGACTGGTCGCCTGTCTACGGTAGTGAGACCATTGATGACAAAGTACGGATCTTCAACTCTATTGTCCTGAGCTTGTTTGATAAGCATGCCCCGGTCAAGAGAGTTAGAGTTAAGCATCTCCCTGCACCATGGCTTACTGACACGATTAAGGGTCTGATGGCTAAGAGAAACCGTGCCAAGTCTAGATATAAGAGGGATCCGACCGAAGAGAATCTTTTAATTTTCAAACGCCTCCGTAATCGTTGCAATCGCCTGTGTCGTGATTCTAAACGCCGTCATATCTACGAATGTATCGAGAGCTATACTCCAGCACAGGTCTGGAAGTTCCTGAAGACCCTTGGTGTTGGTAAGTCCCGGGACTTGGCAGCCGGAAATGTCGATCTCCGGGGTCTCAATAGTTTCTTTGCAACTCCCCCTGTCGCGATGGACCCCCTCGTCAAGGATGCAACCCTTCGTAACCTACGGTCCAAGGCAATAGCCCTCAACTCAGCATTTAATTTTATCCCTGCCGGAATCGGCGCAGTAAGGAGGGCAATACTAGCAATCTCGTCGAAGGCCATAGGTGAGGACAAGATCTGTTCTCAGATGATAACAGCTATCATTGATGTTCTGTTACCTCTCATCACCCACATAATTAATGTGTCGCTTGACCAATGTTGCTACCCCAGCCAGTGGAAATTGGCACTTGTGATTCCCCTCCCCAAAACGTCCAATCCCGCCTCCTTTAAAGATTTCCGTCCCATTTCTATTCTGCCTATCCTCTCCAAAGTCCTGGAATCAATTGTCCACTCCCAACTCTCCTCCTACCTTTCCTCAAAAATGTTACTGAATCCCCACCAATCAGGTTTCAGGCCGGGTCACAGCACTACCACAGCACTGCTCAAAGTCACTGACGACATTCAATTAGACATGGATCAAAAGCAGCTTACGGTCCTTACACTGCTTGATTTCAGTAGCGCCTTTAACTGCGTCGATTTCGATATACTAGTCGAAATTTTAAAGTCACTTAATGTCTCCTCGCACTCTGCTCGCTGGTTTGACTCCTACCTGAGAGACCGCCAGCAACGCATTAAGTCTGAGGAGATCTCAACGGACTGGTGTGATCTCTCCGCAGGTTTTCCGCAGGGAGGCATCATTTCTCCTCTCCTCTTCTCGGTATTCATTAACTCCATCTCTGACGTTCTTACCTCTTCTTATCATCTGTACGCAGATGACCTTCAAATATATCGGCACTTCTCTCCGTGTGATGTGAATCTGACAGTAGAGGCGTTGAACGCTGATCTCGATAACATCAGGAAATGGGCTACCTCATATGGTCTGCTTGTCAACCCGGGCAAATCGCAGGCCATGATTTTGGGTACTCGTCACTCTCATAACCTAGTTCAGAAAATGCCCGTCGACCCTATAGTGTATGATGGTAACATAATTTCATACAGCGAGAAGGCCAAGAATCTTGGGGTTGTACTTGATAAATTGTTGTCCTGGTCGCCCCATGTTTGTGAGGTCAGCAGACGAGTCTTTGCGTCATTTCACTCCCTACGGAAATTGCAGCACTTCCTGCCGCAGCAGACTAAAATTACCCTTGCCCAGTCCCTCCTACTACCTTTAATCGACTATGCGGATGTTTGCTGGATCGGTGCGAACGAAGAACAACTGAACAAACTCGAACGACTTCAAAACCTCGGGATTCGGTTTGTCTTCGGGCTGCGCAAGTATGACCATATCTCACATTATCGCAAGGAGTTGGGGTGGCTTCCGATCCGATTTCGTCGTGATATGCACGTTCTCTCCTATCTGTTCAACATTTTGCGAAATCCCCGCTACCCCTCATATCTTCGAGAACGTTTCGAGTTTATTTCCTCCAGGCATAGCAACCGGAGATCCCACACGATGTCTCTTCTTTCTACTCCTCGGCATAACAATGCCGCTTACAAACACTCGTTTAGGTTAACGGCGATCCGACTGTGGATTCCCTGCGCTATTAGAGATAGTCCCTCAATTTTCACTTTTAAGACAAGATTGAAAGAGCATTTCCTTTCTCTTTCGTGATAGGTACTTTTATATATGTATATATAAGTAGTACATGTTTGATATATATTTTTTTTTTTTGCATTTGTATTTTATTTAGTGTAAATCATTTACTATATCATTTATTTTATTTTCATTCATTCATTTTTTTATTATATCATTTATTATGTTTTAGTTGTAAACAATTAGATGTGTACAGTTTTATTGCGCACTAGGACTCTCCTGTTGCACAATTTTTCCTGTCCTGCCTAGGTTTGCTGGTAGAAATCTCTCTTTAGAGATAAGCTCGCCTTTGCTCATAAAATGTTTTGTTACCTTACTATTAAGATTTCTGTGCAATAAAGAATAAAGAAAACGGGACACATTGTGGAACAATCACTAATACACAGAGCATTTAGGTAATATGGAACACTAACATTATTTTTGTGTAGAATTAACATTAATTTTTAGGGAACACGCCCTGCGTTCCGTCCGACAATACAGCAACAACAGCTCAACGTTGGATGAAAGTTTGGGCAGTGTTGGAATAGAAGGATGACATAATTGACACAATGACAAACATGATATTGATTGAATGTTGACTTCAGACAGGAGCATGAAACAGAAACCGAAAAATAAATTCACACGTTATAGAAGGTGAACAAAAATAAATGAATAAAATAAACTACCTTGTTGGGAAAATGAGTATTACCCGTCCAAATTGTGATAGCGAGTACGGAAAAGATGTTTATTTCTTGGCTTTAGTCGGACCAGCGCGCTTGATTTGACGCTTGGCAGTGCCGGGCGCCGAAGAGGCAGCCACTGCACTTGAAGCAACCCCAGCCGCCTTTGGAGCAGATATCTTAGCAGGTTCCGACTGCCCAACAGAAGGAGGGAACTTGCTGGTGTGAACCAGAAGCTCCGACATACGCTCCACCTTCTGTCTGGATTTGTCAGGAAGCAGCAAGACGATCCTGCCATCTGTAGTCCAGCAATTCTGCACACCAAAGTGCTTCCTGGCAGCCATAAACACCTCATGCCTCGACTTTGTTAATAACTCGGTAACTGTGACTCTGGATCCCTTCAATGCAGTCTTGCATTTCCAGGCCTCTGAGCGAGCACTAAAGGTCGAGAACCTCACCAGCAACGGACGGGGATGCGACGGCTTCTTCATGGATCCTAGTCTATGCACAACACTGATGTTGGACACACACTCCGGGGACAACTTCATTTGGTCGGACAATACTGCACGCCCAATGTCAAAGGAGTCCTCATTCTCCACTTCAGGAACACCATGGAGAAGAAGCACCTTCCGTCTGGATGCCATCTCGAGACGGTCCTGGCCAGCAAGCAGCAACTCCATCTGTGCGCGCAGCAAGTCAAGGCAGTTCCAAGTGAATGCCTTAAATTCCACAAACTCGCTGGCGATGGTGTTGAGATCGGGTGGACTGCTGGACGAGGACATGGTGGCGGCCTCCCGAAGGTCCTTCTCATACTGTGACATCCTGGAGTTGAAAGTGGTCGCTATCTTCTCCATATTGTTGTTCAGTTTAGTGTAGAGCTCCATTGTTATATGATTTCCAGGTATGTATATGGAAAATGTGATTTGCCCAGTGATGTTAGGGGTCCAGGCCTAGATTTATAATAAAATTACTGACATTAAACTTTTATTTTAATGTCAGTAACTTTGCTCAACCATCAACTTTTCCCTTCTTTGCCTGGTTTGCTGGAAGAGATCTCTTATTAGAGATAAGCTCGCCTTTGTACACTTTTTTTATGTAACTCTTGTTTTTTGTATGATTTGTGTGCAATAAAGAAATTATGAATTATGAATTTTAATTGAAATTAATTTAAAAATGCTTATATAACTTATATACACTATCTTATTTGTCTACGCCCTTATTCGTCCTCACATAATACCTGGCTATATTTATAGTATTGTAGTTACCCAATATCTCATTTGAAACCGGATCTACTAAAGTATAACAGTTCGGATATACCACTGCCGAAATAACATAAGGCCCTTTATACAACAATGAAAATTTCCGCATTATTTTATGTTCTTTATTTGAACGCACAAAAGTCTTAATTTTCACATATTCACCTATACGATAGACTTCTAACTTACGCCGTTTGTCTGCCTGTCGCTTACGTCATTCACTAGAAATTTTAGAGTTCTCTATCGCTACCTTCCGTACCTGTTCCGTATCTCGCACACTATGACCTAATAACCATTCATCGCCCAATTCTTTGTCAATGATTAACGGTTCCCGCCTACCAAACGCCAACTCATTAGGAGCGAATCCGGTGCTCGTGTGTTCGATATTATTGTAGCAATTTTCAATGTCCGGTAACGCGTCGACCCAACTTCGATTACTTCCGCCGCAATAGGTTCTAATTAGTCGACCTAGCTCGCAATTCACTCTTTCTACGCTATTAGAATTTGGACAATACACCGACGTATGAGTGACCCGAATCCCTAGCTGTTTGAGACCAAATTCCCAAACTTTCGATATGAACTGCGGCCCTGAGTCTGTGATTATAGTCTCGATAGGTATTTCCCTATGAAATCTCTTTGTACAAGCGAGCACGCTCCTACCTGTCGCTTTCCGCATTGGATACAATTTTATTACCTTACTGTACACGTCTTGAATCAAGTATTTATATTGATATCCGAATTTACCTACGGGCAATGGCCCATAAAGGTCCGAGAAAACTTTCTCAGCCAACTTTTCCGCCAACACCGGTGTACAAGGACCAACGGTATTGTTAGTACTTGGTTTGACCTTTTGACATATGTCACAACTTCTTTTCACCGTGCTAATCACCCTACTCATATGAAGAAAGTAATATCTGTCCTTCATCAGTGCTAATATTTTATATCTGCCGTAGTGACCTATTTCTTCATGTATGTGTAATATTAGTTCCTCCTGTAATGATTTCGGAATCACTAACAACCGTACGTTCCGCTTCGGCACGTGAAAATATAACGTATCACCTACTAGCTTGTAATTATCAAACCCTATCGTTTCCGCATCTACCACCTCACGTTGTCGTGTAACGATACGAACCCAACCAGAACCTAACAGAAAACAACCAGGATAAAATTTAGTAGAGACAGTTTATTAGTTATTTACAGTGAAAACTGTATAAAAATGATTCGAAGATGAGGATGGATGGAATGAGGACAGGTTTTTATAAAATACAGTTTAGGTATTAAAAAAAAAGGAAGCGGAGGAAACGGAGAGTAGAAGATTGATGGAGTGATGACCAGGATGCAGGTGTAGCCGAGAACGGGTAGACGACGAGAAGACTCAGCGCAGCGCTGAGCAGGGTTGAGGCTCGCAGGATCGCGTTGTAGGAACGGCTCGCTGGATCCCGTTTGTAGGAATGGCTCGCAGGATCGCGTTTGTAGGAACGGCTCGCAGGATCCCGTTTGTAGGAATGGCTCGCAGGATCGCGTTTGTAGGAACGGCTCGCAGGATCCCGTTTGTAGGAACGGCTCGCAGGATCCCGTTTGCAGGAATGGCTCGCAGGATCCCGGGGTTGTGCGACCCCGGGATAAGGCCTTTAGGTGGTTCTTCTCGTTCAGAAGCTGACGTGAGACTCCAGAATTTCAGAAATGTTCCGCTCTTATACCCTTTTTGGAGAGTTCTAAAAAATATTTAAATTGAAAGCAATTTTTGTGAGTGGCCAAGAGAGAAAAAGTATTTTTGTAAAAGTATTGAAGCAAACATATCAGACCGCTAACGAGTTTGAATGGGCATTGCCATGACAACCAGATAAACAACGACATCAACAAATGTCAAAGTTTGGTTTCAGGCTCGTAATACGGAAAACAACAAAAAACCATGAAGAAAATGAAGTAACAATGAATATAAAAAGGTAGCGCACCAACGCGCACGAAGCCCGAGATTGCAGAGTTTCGGAGAAAGCCAAATACAAGGTCACCAAAGGTAAACCCCTTCGCTATCGATTTAGAAGTGCTGATAGTGTGAAAATATGAAGCGAAAAGGATTTGTTAATGTGTTCTTATGGTTTAAAACGTTACAGGGTCCTATGAAAATAAAGGTGATACCAAATATCAAGCTGTACAGCTCAGCAAATATCCAGCTGAAAATCCTGAAAAATGACATGTAAGTAACATAACACTACATTTTCCCCCCGACCCTGGAAAAATTTTTGACTCGGCAAAAATTTTGATATGTACAAAAATAAACCATAAAAACACAGCTTTGCAGAAACAGACATCACCAGGCAAAATCAGATATACCATCTCTTACATTCATCATCTTCATTCCGGTAAGGGTGGAGTTCACATTCAATGACTACCACTCTAAAAGTGTGTTTTCAAAAGGACATTCAGGCTTACTTAAGGAGTTGTCATCCGCTCCTGCGTGGAAAAAAAAAATAAGTAGAGGTAAAGAGAAACAAATTAATCCTAAGGTAGCTTTAGTCGCTTTGCCTTAAGATTAAGAACGGCCAGAGCGGTAGAGCTCGAATCCAGAGATCAGCCACATCGCCAACGAGATGTGTCTGAAATAAAGAATATACATATATACAAATTAACAGTTAATAGAAGTTAAGAAAATTTATGCTACTTACATGAAAAAATTTTATATCAAGATTCGTATCAACTTCAGGACAGAAGTTTAAGAAACAAGAGGAGGTTCCATGACAGTCGGATCAGCAGGAAGGTCAAGTGATGGAGAGACATTTGCAGTTAAAGGTGGAGTCAAGGATTCGAATTGTTTAGAAAATTTTACCTCTTTCCATTGTTAAAAATATAAAAGTGATGAAGTGAAGTGAAGTGAAGTGAAATGAAGTAATGTAAGTTAAATGTAGGCCTAAATATAATCCAGATGAGTTAAAAACTAGATGAAGTTTTGTTTTAGAATTTGGAAAATATTTAGGCTAATTTTTTTCCGCCCTTTCCATTGTTATAGTTAAGTGTAGAGTCAAGTGTTATAGAAGTGAAGTGAAGTGAAGTGAAGTTATGTAAGTTTAATGTAGGCCTAAATATAATCCAGATGAGTTGAAAAACTAGATGAAGTTTTGTTTTAGAATTTGGAAAATGTGAAAAGGATGAATAGATAAAGATTTAAGAGTGAAAGAGAAAGCAAATCAAAGGGAAAGAGACAAGGCGCAGAAAAGGTGAAGAGTGGAGGAGAACTTTTACGTTGGGCGCCAAAATGTCGTGTAACGATACGAACCTAACCAGAACCTAACACAAAACAACCAGGATAAAATTTAGTAGAGACAGTTTATTAGTTATTTACAGTGAAAACTATAGAAAAATGATTCGAAGATGAGGATGGATGGAATGAGGACAGGTTTTTATAAAATACAGTTTAGGTATTAAAAAAAAAGGAAGCGGAGGAAACGGAAAGTAGGAGATTGATGGAGTGATGACCAGGATGCAGGTGTAGCCGAGAACGGGTAGATGACGAGAAGACTCAGCGCAGCGCTGAGCAGGGTTGAGGCTCGCAGAATCGCGTTGTAGGAACGGCTCGCAGGATCCTGTTTGTAGGAATGGCTCGCAGGATCGCGTTTGTAGGAACGGCTCGCAGGATCCCGTTTGTAGGAATGGCTCGCAGGATCGCGTTTATAGGAACGGCTCGCAGGATCCCGTTTGTAGGAACGGCTCGCAGGATCCCGTTTGTAGGAATGGCTCGCAGGATCCCGGGGTAGTGCGACCCCGGGATAAGGCCTTTAGGTGGTTCTTCTCATTTAGAAGCTGACGTGAGACTCCAGAATTTCAGAAATGTTCCGCTCTTATACCCTTTTTGGAGAGTTCTAAAAATTATTTAAATTAAAAGCAATTTTTGTGAGTGGCCAAGAGAGAAAAAGTATTTTTGTAAAAGTATTGAAGCAAACATATCAGATCGCTAATGAGTTTGAATGGACATTGCCATGACAACCAGATAAACAACGACATCAACAAATGTCAAAGTTTGGTTTCAGGCTCGTAATACGGAAAACAACAAAAAAACCATGAAGTAAATGAAGTAACAATAAATATAAAAAGGTAGCGCACCAGCGCGCACGAAGCCCGAGATTGCAGAGTTTCGGAGAAAGCCAAATACAAGGTCACCAAAGGTAAACCCCTTCGCTATCGATTTAGAAGTGCTGATAGTGTGAAAATATGAAGCGAAAATGATTTGTTAATGTGTTCTTATGGTTTAAAACGTTACAGGGTCCTATGAAAATAAAGGTGATACCAAATATCAAGCTGTACAGCTCAGCAAATATCCAGCTGAAAATGCCCTGAAAAATGACATGTAAGTAACATAACACTACATTGTCTGATACAATCGCTAATTCGATTTAACCGCTCATCTTCGCTTTGTAATCTCTCAATGTCCCGTAAACTCGAAATAACACTTGCGGTATTCGATGCCTGAAACCAGAATATTCCCGGCTGAACATTTATACTGACATTCATACATCCATGACCCGCTATTTGCCTGCTTAGCGTGTCGGCAATTTGATTGTCAACCCCACGCACATACTCTATGTTGTAATCGAATTGCTCCAAAAACATAAACGAGCTTGGATTGTAGGGACCGGAGTCCCTACAATCCAAGCTCGTTGTTTCATCTAAACACACGGCATATCCATGCGCTTTATGCGCTAGTAATTGAATAAATTCATTTACACCCACGTTCGAATCCAAATTACACAAATCATACAGTCTATGCTCTCTTTCAATTTCATCGGCTGTCCATCCAAAGCGTAATAAATATCTAAGCGCGTACGACCCGCGCGAGTCCACTAGTTTTTTGAATTCTGATTTATCGCATTATTCCTGTCACTTGAACTTTGCCCTGCCTCTGTATTACCTGAACTATCTTTGCCCCTTTGGAACTCTATTGCCTTGAAACTAGCCTGAGGCTGTCTACCTCTACCGCGAAAATAACCGCGAGTGCGCGTCCCATATTCGTTTCGTGCCTTTGTTCCCGCGTTATAATTATTCCTACGACTCACCGCGTTATATCGCATCGTATTTACTCGCAAAGCACGATTTTGCCCTCGCATGTAGCTATTCCGATTTACATTGTTCGTATTTATTGTCTCCGAACTATGCAACGCATTTAATCCTCCATCAATATTTCGTTCTAATTGTCGAAGGAACTCGACCGCGTCTCGTATCGTCATTGGGTCCTTTCTAGCAAAAAACGCTACCTGAATATCGCGCGGCAACTGTCTGAAAATCGTGTTGATCTTCTCCGTATCAGTAAACGGTATCGTTAGCTCATATATGCTATTCAATTGAGAGGCAAAGAATTCTTCCATACCTTGACCTTTCTTAGAATCGAACTTCGCGGTTAGGAATCTTTGTTTTATTAATTCCTGTTCATTATCTCCCCAGAATACCTCTCTGAAATCTTTTTCAAAATCCGAATAGGTTCGCCATGAGTCTCTGTATATGCTCACTCGAACTTTTGCAATTCCTACCAAACTATTCGTTGCCCATATCAAAGCCCTCGAGCTGTCTCCCGAGACTTTAATATAAGCCTTTAGATCTCTTAAGAAAATCATCGGATTTTCCGAACTCCGCCCATCGAATGTCGGCAACTTCTGTGTCATTTTCACTATGCATGTTTGACGTTTTTCTACCGATTGTTCAAACGTCTCTAGTTCCTGTCTGTCTGTCTGTCTGTCCGAAGTCCTACTAGCATTACTTGCACTTGAACCGCCTTCCAAACTGTCTAATCTGCTCACTATTTCAGATAACAATTGAGTGACCTGTCCTGACGCCATTCCATTATTAAAAACACTTGTCTGCGAAAGTGAATCGTCGTATACAACCCGACTAACGTTTTTTTAGGCCAGCCCATTATTTCTTAATACTAAACCTTCGTCTTGTTCGATGAATTGTGAAAACAATGCCCCTTTTTTTGTTGTTGCTTATTTATCTTACTTACAAAACTGAACTGTTTAAAATCGTTTCTACGTTGTGTTATTTTTAAAAAGTAACGCGTTAGACCTTGATTTTTTTAGAATATCTAGGTATTGTACTCTAGAATATCCTTCGGTCTCAGCACCAAAAAATCTGTAACGGCATTAATAGCTAAGGTCGAGCCACCACTATCAGAAAGCTATGATCGTCTATTCTATCTACCCCCAACTTAGATGTCCCGATTCAGCTGTGAAAATGTCAAGTCAAGAATGATAAATCTGAATTTCTCGTTTGTTGAGAAGTTCGTTAGGCGTACAATAGTCGAACGGAAGATTGGTTCAGGAAGTTAGAGTTTCAAGTTAAACAGAGAAAGCATGTATTTCAAGCAAGCCGGTGTTTCGCATCAGTTAGCGGTGTTTTGCGCCAGATCGATCTTTGTTATATTTTGTGTAATGGTACCATTTATTTTTTGTATAAATGGGCGCTTGGAGCTTCTTTACGTGGTCGACCACAATTTATAATATTTGTTTGGGATATCGTATGGTTATTCGTCGTAGTGTTACGACGTGAGTACTCAATGATATTTCATGTGCTCGCTAGTAGCGGCTTTAGTGGCTCCAATTATATAATTAGTTCACGGCAATAACGATCCAAATAGACCGGGTTTACACAATTGCGATTTGATTTTCCGAAATGGGTCTGAACTAGCGGTTTCCTCAAAAGGTCCGTAACGTTTTGAAACCTTCAACTCTGCGCAATTCGAGCTGGATTTTATCGAAACGTTTTCTTTAGTGCTTTTAGAGATCTAACCCTCTCCACAACGAGTTACATACTTCGGAAAATACCGATTCAAGTATCTCGTTAACCTCAGCTCGCCTCGACTGAGCCCAGCAAAATAAATGCGTGACACAATCTACACGTTAGATCTCCCAGTGAAATTGACATTTAATTTAAAGATGCAACTTGAATCAAAACGATCCAAGGCAAGGCAAAATTATCTACCCGTCCCTAAACAATGAACTTTAGACTGTAATTTGATCTCTTCGCGCGTCCCCGACAACAATCAAATGTCAAGATATCAACAGGATAGTTTATCTGAATTGACAACTTTGCTCTGAATTTGTTATTTCCATCCGCGGAACCCCATCGATCAAACAGTTTCCCTATGCCTTGACAGCCTAGGTTTAGCCTCAACTAAACTCCTGTCTAGCCTAGTCTAAAATCCTAGTGTTATACCACGTCCATCATCGACACCATTCGAAGTTGGTTGTGTATGATTTGAATGTGTTTGTACGTTTAATGACTTGTGTGTGTGGGAATTTCAAAACTGGCTACACGAAGGGAATGAGGAAAGGATTAGCCCGCGAATATCCTAAGAGCTAATCCAGGAACCCTATGGTGAAGGAAAAAGGAAATTAGGGTCGCTCCAAGCCCAGACTCAGACTCAGATCAAATTACCTACAAGTTCTTATCTAACGACCCAAGGATAGTTTTGGAATTTGGGAAGGTTGATTTAAAGGATATGAACCGAGGTATATCTCGGCGCTTCAGACACACACGAAAATCCACTGTAGCACGCAATCACAAATCTTCCAGTTCCAGACGCGTAAAACGGCAGACCGAACTGTACAGATTACCGAAAGACACGTGTACCCCAGTGATTTGACGTACGGATTGAATCTCTTCCCCACCCACGCGCTCGTATTTATAGGCCGCCACACATGTTGAGATGGCGTCCTGCCGCAAACACTGCCCAAGCGCAAGCTTCTTATCATTAACTACACAGGGTCTAGTTTCAATCAATCACGCCATGCACGCCTGCTGTCTACAATTTTGTGTATGCATATTTCATATAATCAACCGTCGGTTATCACTCAAGTCATTTGGTATTGCCGATACACAAAATTTGTCGATCGCTGGCTATAAAGCGGTTGCAATTAATTAAGCCTGCCCGACCGCTAGCGTCTAAGACAAAGATCACTGGAAAGATACGCAAACCCGTGATGTCAGACTCACCACAACGTAATAATCAATCGCAATTGTATATTTGCAGTCAACACATTAGCTTTCTCCGTATAGTTCCATAAACCTTCCATTATTTAGTTATTCATAATTTATTCAGCGCGCAGCCAAATCGGCTCTGATCCCTACACATTTCGCAGGAATGCGACAAAAAACCTGACCCGACCTCTCTTTTCCAAACCAACCACGTTCTCAGGCCCCTTTCTAGCCAACTTACTTCGAATCACTCAATAACCCAAGCGTTAAAGGAACTGACTCTTGTATTCAATGTGTGTACCATTACAGTGCGGCGATGGGCTAGCCCTCTGTCACGCAAAATGAAGTATTAAATGAACTGACTCTTGTATTTAATGTGTGTACCATTACAACCTCTAGAGCAGTTGGAAGAGCAAGTCAACATCATTTGCAGCAACTTGCCCACCGATTTAATACTGCCGGCCGACAAACAGAGACTTGCGAACCCGTACAAAACAATGAGGGTGAAAGTCATAGAAGGCCTAAAGTTCTTTATCATCGTTGCGAAGATACAACTCATGAACAAGGAGCACTTTCATATTGACAGAAAAATTAGCTTACCACACAAGGACCAGATAGTTGAAACTAGGTGTTGCAGATAACAAAAAAAAAACATATGTAACCTGAGCATCCTTCATAGGAGGATACTATGCTGCACAAAGGCCACAACCGCGTGTGACGAGCAATGGATCATGTTACATAACAGTAACAAGTGGATGTACATGTGCTGAGAGGAATGTGCGAAGCGCATATTTTGCCCAGATAGCAAGGTGTACTCGAGCTCATTGACCAGGAACGGAATACTAGATATCGGTAAATGCAGCTCTATCAGAAGCAACATTCACTTTCATTCATTCACCATATCAGGACACCACAACTACTTCAGCCACAACAACGTCAGTCCAGCACAATTTGACATCCCCGAGGCATCGATCTTGAACCAGATAGAAAAAAACCCCAGATATCAAGACGTACAAGGAAGAGGATCACGACGGCGACTGACACAACATCAAAGCCCAGATCGACAGCCTGAAACAACAAACTGATGCACCATTAACAATATATGACGTCCACCAGTACTCTGTATTGTACTCAATCTTGCTACTTATCACTCTGACGGGTATTATATACGTCATTACGAGATGGCGCAGAGCAAGAAAAGGCCACAACAAACAAGCAGCTGACAGCACCGAGCACGATCTCGAACAAGGACATCCAATCGCAGGATTTCACACCGACGGCGACCACTGACAGCCCGGGGACAGCAACGATATCGACGCAGAAGCTACGCAGGAGTCACTCCATTAGATTTTACATACCACTTGTTAGCATATAGTAAACTTTGAAACTCTACGACAGTTCTAAGTTTTTTATTCTTTTTATTTACATTTTAACTTTTTATACTTGTTTAGTCCATATCCTTTAGAGTCGGCAGGATTTTTGTCAGCACTGCACATTAGGCAGTACATTATGCATAGTTTGGAGATATTTAACTAGGCCAACCGCGATTATATTAATTCTATTAACCAACCTTAATAGTATTCTATTAAATAGTATACAATAAAAGGCATTCTCAAAAAAGCATTCGTTGAGTTTGGAACCAATCTACCAACGAACATTACCTACATATACTTTACACACACTACAAATTTTGTGTTGAGCATTAAAAGCTGTCTTATATTTAATACTTTATATTCCTGGTAGAGTTGTTGAGTAGGATAAATTTTGGGTCGCGAAATTTATATCTTTAGAGTGTTTTAATGTGGTTTTAGAAGCCCCGCTCCAGGAGACAATACAGAAGGAGATAATGGCCTGACATAGGGAAAAATAGCATTCTGATTATAGAGGAATGGGCAACTTCTCTAATTGTTTTGAATATGTACATGAATTTACGCATCCTCCCAGTCAGATGATTAATGTGCGTTTAATGTTTAAATGCTGATCTACTATCAACCCAAGGTATTTTATTGTGTTAGTCGAGGCATAGACAAATAATTTGTCTATGGTCGAGGATATTTGGGGACAGTTGCACTGATTTTGATTGGAAGGTGAATGAGCTTATATAATTAATGTGTTTGGGGGTTGGGAATTTGATTTTAGAAAGCAGGTGATAAAATTAGGTTTTGACAGATTTAATGTAAGGGGCTATGTGCTCGGAGCCAGTTAAATACTACGTTGAAGCTATGCTGGGCGTGATCTTGAAGTTGTGTCCAGTAATCTAGGAATCTGCAAAGTATTAAGGTAAACCTTACAGCTCTTAGTGTCGTATTCAAGTAATATTATTATTATGCCAATTACACTACTAGTATTTACTCTACTTGTAACGTACTACCTCTTTGACCATATTGGCTACTGGCGGATTAGCCAGATTAAAAGTACAACTATATAAATTCGGAAATTCGGATCTGGAATCTCGTCTGGCAGCTGATTGTTTTTTTTGAGGCAGACATTGTTTGAGCTCTGTAACGTGAGGTTGTATCTTCTGCATCAATAATTTTTAAGTCACGCCTTTAGTTGCGGCGATGGGCTAGTCCCTTTAGTACTGTAATGGAGCTGAATGTTTAGTTGCTGTAAAGTGCAGTAGTTTATATGAGACTTCCCTACTATCCCCAATCCATGGGTAAGCATTGGTTCGTAGTTAGTCTTTCTTATTTTCGTGTATTTTATACTCTCTATGTATTTCCCTTTTCTATACAGTGTCTATTGAACTGCGGCACTCTTAGATCCTAATTACCCTAGGGCCCTCGTCGGAAGTCTCCGTGTGGGGAGCCGTCGCCTGATAGCTGGGCGCTGTAGCGCTTTTGTATTCCTATCATTCACACTGGTCTCTTTCCAGGGTTCCACGCTGAGGAGTAATATCCTCCTGGCGCTAACGGAGCTCTGAATCGGTCCCACGCTGAGGAGTAATATCCTCCTGGCGCTAACGGAGCTCTGAATCGGTTCCACGCTGAGGAGTAATATCCTCCTGGCGCTAACGGAGCTCTGAATCGGTTCCACGCCGAGGAATAATATCCTCCTGGCGCTACCGCATAATCACTTGTTGACGTCTGGAGAAGTGGACCAGTTGGATTGAGACTACCAAGGAGCTGAAATCTACAAATTCCCGGCGAGTCCCTATCCAGCGTTTCAACTATATCACCAATATTCGACTCACGACCCTGTGATTAATAAACGTATCTTGAGCCTGCCAACAATCTCTTTTGGTCAGGTTAGAGTCACACTGTTTCATACTTACTAATATAAATTACTTGTTATAAAATATTTAAGAGATGATATAGAAAAGTCCTTCTTTCCGCTTTCCAACCTTTCCGCTATTCGAAAACTTGCATCTACCATGACTGCAAAGTTATCATGGTGAGACAGCTTCTCATAAAATAATCAGAATATTACGCTCCCGGAGCACAAAATATTTACATTTTGTCACAAAATAATTTGTTGTAAACTATCGACAAATTGTAAAGCGGACCGACAGGGTTTACAGAATATACGTTTCTTTTGCTCTTACATGTAACCTAACACGAAGACTATTTGGACTCTAGTCTTCACCTAAACTACCGCAGTGTTTGCCCTAGTATTGTAGTACCGCAGTGTTTGATATAGTATGTTTGTAATTCAAGTTTAAACCAGTTCCCAATTTAACGGTTATATTTTAAACTAACGAGTCATATCGAAGGCAGTGCGGTACAGTTGACAATTTATCGATAGTTTGTAAACTAACGAGAGAAAAAATAACGTTAGATTATAAACTAACGGTTTTGACAATCTTACGGTGACATATATAAATAAAAAGGTATGTATTGATAGCGATATTTCGTAAAATTGAAAGCAGATATGTTATATTTATAGACACCTAAACAAATCCATGCAGAGTGGACAGATCATCATATATTTTTCATTGATAGGGAAGAAACAGCGACAGCATGTTGGGCCCCTATTTGCCGGAGGACAAAATAATTTTAGCTTCACTTTATATTTCTTATAATTACTACATTTCCAAATTACCATAGACATCTGGCATCTTCAAACCTAATCACCACCCTAATTAAAAAGGAAAATTCTGTTCTTAAAAAGAAAATACGGTATCAGCACTGCCAATGCAACTGCCGTTTTCCTTATTAACTAATTCGGATGAAATAAAGAAGGGCGTCCTATTGGGCGTAGATAACACTGACATGGGGATGTAAAGAGATTAAGTCCTCTCGGTAATGAAATAGGACCCCTAATTAGGTGAGGGTGCAATATGGCTTCGAGAGGTTTTGGTCGGAACTCTTGTAATATTGTTGGCTTATTTGGGTTCAGTATATATTTGGCATACCTACTTGGTCAATTTCTTAATTATTGACGATCCAACAACTTAGGTTAATTATTCCAGTATCTCGCGTTTTCATAGAATTCACTGTATTTCGATAGGTTCTGTTTCGACCTATTTGTTGTTTGTTAGTACTGCTCAGCGGGACCGCGCAGGGCGGTGGTGTCCATGTATTTCCTGCGGGCATTAGCAATTATTACCCCCCATGAATTGGTCTGTGAAACAAGACTTATATTTTTTGAAGTCCGAGAGAAAGAGACAGCAATCCTACAACGTCCATAGGTACAAACACTTTTTGTCGTTACTTAGTTTCTGGTCACATAATGTAAAGATCAACTCTGAACATAAGAGTTATATACGGGTTGAGACCCTACCTTACTAACCTAATTAGCAAACTTTGTGACAGTTTAAGTCCTTGGTTCAAGAAAACTTGCAAGTTTATCTCATTCAACATTTACACTTTTGACCTCCCTTCTGATGTCCAAAACTGTTGTAAAGTCGTAACAACCGACAAGTCGTAACAATGCAGTGAGGCTCCACTCAGACTAGTGAGTTTAGGTAAAACTACAACCTCCAATATCAATGGAGTGTTTCAAATGAAATTTTACTTAATTTGAAGGACTTAATTCTGAATCTGCATACGGATTAGAGCATATTTAAATTCCTCAAGCTCGCATCGCTGGTTGGTTAGATTAATTAGTTAACGTATGTCCTGTTGCGTAAACTGATTAAAGGTTATCCCATAATATTCATATTTTTCATTCACATCAGAAAATGTAGGTGTATTGTAATGCTCCACTAGAAACTATGAGATAAGAAGATTTTGTGACTCCAGTTATAAATATAACTAAAGCATTTCTGTTACGCACTCTAGCGTTCGCTAGTAGGAGTATTTCTTCAGAGTAAACAGAAGTTATAAATGACACTGACAATAATAGCATGGCCCAGTCAAAGTGTTGTAATTGAGGGGGATATTCTTGCCGTTTCTTCCTACTTCCTCCACCACAAACCCCACAACTTACAAAACATCGTAATAGTCGGTACTTAAAATGAGTTCAAGTTCAAAGTTCTTTGTTACTGTAGATATTTGATTACATAAATTGACCTTAACTGTTTGTAAGGCTCCGTCAACTATATATCCACCAAATTTTCAACTTCATAGCTTGATAATAAAGTGCAAAATCAATGGAAAATTCTGCATGCCATATAAAAGGTTAAAATTATGTTTGGAAAATTACTAGCTGTCAATTCAAACAAAATTCTATACTCTGTTCTTACTTTGAATTATTACTATGACAACTGATAAAACCGTGCTTTACAATACTCAATTAGTTTCGACATGAAAGTTGTTAAGAATTGTTTCCCTAGTAACCCCTTAAAATATGACTACACGTTTTGTTACATCCTGTATAACTATGCTGGTCACTAACTATAAATCATACTTTCAGATCCAGTCCGAAAAGGTGAATTCCCCTGTCGATACGTAACAATATTCGCCACCAAAACACGTTCGCTTATTTCGCCGAGTATGTATTTTTTCGGGTCCGGTCCTTAAACAATAAGCTTGTTATAAAGACGTCACGTTCCACCCGAGACGTGTGTCTCACACGAAGTAATATGTAACACACAGTAGCTTTGTATACTTAGCCTCTACAGTAGTATCATAGCAAAAGTCACTTATGAAACAATTTATACATCCGTTCGTCACTGGTATCTCCAACGTCTATGATAAAAACATCCACCTCTTGTTCTATTCCTATATCATTTGATACTGAGTATTAATTTTTTAGTTTCTGAACACGTTTTTCGAAATAATTTTCCGTTCAATGTCACAATTTTTCAGTAGCTTTCTAGCTTGGATTACTGGATTTCACTTTTTCATATAGTCATTTGAAATACACAAGTACAAGTGCAAGCTTCATTATTAGCAAGATAGAAATCGATAAACAGGGCCGATGCGGACTTGCGTAGCACTATGACAGGACCTTTTTGGGAGTGCGACACGTCACCCCCTCCGCAGATCCCTCTTTCCTCTCTGGCCATTAATCCTGACATGGACTATACATACATAAGACTAAAATGAGACTAGTCCCCACGATACAGCGAATCCTAGTGTGGGGACTTATTCAAAATGTATTTATTTTTTCTATCTGAAATAAATGAATATGATTATTATTATCAATTATTATGGTTATGATACTACATAATATGGATATATCGTTATCATTGAAGAACACAAATTGTACAGGAAACGATGAAGTTTTAACAAAAAATATTAAATTTGTGGCTGATATTATCTACCCGATATTGTGCTACATAATTAATGTCTGCATTGATCATAGTGTTTTCCAGAATGCTTAGAAACGTCTATCATCAGAGCAATATTCAAAACAAGGGAGATATAAATTGTTACAGACCAGTAGTTCTTCTCCCATTCAAGCCATCTAAGATTTTTTTTACAGATATTTCGAAATGAATCATATACTAAAGGATGAACAGAAGGTATTCAGGAGGAATAGGAACATTAATATGGCTGTATATGATTTTTTACACACAATAATGAAAAACGTAGACACGGTAAAAGAGTGACATCAGTATTTACGGATCTTACAAAGGCATTTGGCTACGTTGATCAAAATTTAATTGAATCTAAAAGCTAATTGAATCTACGGAAACAACAAAGTTCTGAGGTCTCCATATAGACTGTAACATGTCATGGAAGACACACATTGAACATTCGCATAAAAAGCTAAATCAATATGCATGCGCTTTATACATGATTACAAAGATTGTACACACATTGACGTTGTACTTGTTTCGTACCATAGTTTTGTGGAATCTTACGTTACGGTATCATATTCATATTTTTAAAGCAACAAAAAATACAGACATTCAAAAAGAAAAGAAAGGGTCACAAACATAGCCTATAAGCCTATATACGAATACCTCCTTGATATTTTATGAAAGTTGTTGACAATTATGACTAAATCTGAATTCTATGCTTATTTCTTATGTTTTTAATGCCAATTATTAATATTATTAATAATGTTAATATTCACATGCCCTGTTCATTCAATTAAGATCAGTCGATCACCTATGTTCTTAAATAAATAATTCTTTATCTTTATCTCTTTATCTTTACATTTACGGTCAAAATCATATCACTCGTTTTGTCATTGCCGTAGTCGGGTAAATAGATTGTAAAGGTTGTTCTTTCTATGGGTTCAACTTGGTCACAATATCTGATTTGATCACAGCACCTGGATTCGGGACGTAATGAGCGATCTAATGTTATTGCATTCCAGCGACAACAGATAACGTAACTGACCGTATTGTACAAGTAATTTACTGGCTATGGCCAAGTGAAATTTAACTTAAATAAGTTTTTTGTCCAATCCAAGGTTTTTTTTTGTTCCTGCGGTAACAGCTACAAAACACCGTAGGATATTAATCCCGAAATAAAGTTGACCTTGTACATTATTAAGTGGTCTGGCTCCAGTAGGAGGCATGTTTAAGAAAATTCGGTAAAGTGTGGGTCGGACTCGAACATGAAGGGTTCCATAAAGACTAAAAAATAATAAAACAAAAAGATATGTCCGAACTTAGGAACAAACGATTTTGTTTCGATACCAGTCCCTATAGAACGCGTATCGGACGTCAAATCAATTGTGCCATCGACGGCGACGGTAAGAGATACCGCGATATTTGCCGTATGATATTAATTCGCAGGCACATTAAAAGACGTCTCTTGTATGGGTACCCTCTTTAATTAATACCTTCCGCTGACGGACGGATGTACGGACAGCCGGACAATGGTGGCTTAGTATTAGGGTCCTTTTTGGCAACCTTCAAGTACGGAATACTAAAAAGCCACCCGTTAGTTACTTACTTAAGGTCGTAGCTAATTTATGCGACCCCGCTCCCAGCCAGCAAAAGAATGTTCATTTCAAATATGGGCTTAGGTTGTGCTCTGTAGGTATACTTTACATTGTTGACATTACTTAGCAAACAGCTCGATGTAAGCGAGTTTGCCAAAAACGTACTACTTGATAGCAGTGACGTGCATTGAACTTTTTGCTGGAAAAGCAATCAAAGGTCAAGTCTATCAATAAAAAAATGAGATTTTTGATATCACTATCTGTCCTTTACAAAGAACATAGCAATAAACAAATTCTTGTCACAATTTACAAAATGACCACACTGAAATATTGCCCAAGCATAGTTTATAGACTACCTATAATTGATAGAAAAAATAAGATTTCAATCTGATATCGGCCTTTTACTCCAAAATGGTGATTGAAGTAGGAAGTGATATAGTGCGCTCGCGCAGAGGTAAATTAACCCCTTTGCATTTTCTTTTAATCATGTTTTATTTAACACTTGTCATGATTTATAAGTAATTGAAGGTACAATCTGATGATAAACAGTGTTATTTCTGCATAAAAGTAAAAAAATAACATGGCGGTTGAATTAGTTTCTTTTTCTATGTTCTATGCATAAAACAAATATAAGTTTTATGAGATTTATTGGCATGGCTCTCTTTGTAATTTTTAAAGTACATTCTGTTTTCTCTATATACCTTTGTTTTTCTAGCATTTTTCTAGTGTAAAGACGCAGGCGAGGTGTGAGGCTCGCCACGAAGCCGAAGTGCAGGATGCGTAGCACAGCGGAAGCGTTATGCTAGTGTTCCACGTTAGGTTTCGGTTTCACTGCAACAGGGGGCTTTTGGTTCTTGTGTGCAAAGTTGAGATCCGTATCAGCTTTCGGCACGCCGCCATGCGGAGAAGCAAGTCGTCGTAGCGATTCGTGAATAAATTGAGCAGTCGATTGATTAGTACAGTCGTGCCAAACCCCTCTTTCTTGGGTGAAAGAGAGAGAGAGAGGTTACCCACTCTCCACTCTCGCTTAGAGTCAAAGAAACTTGGCGCGCACTATTGTAGCGTTCTGAATTTAAGAAATAAAACGTTATTTGATATCTACTCTCAGGTAATTTTAATTGATTATCATCATAGAGGATAATAACATAAACAAAATAATTACATTTTTTGTGGCATTTGAATACCTTCCCTTATAATATAAACTCGTATAGTAAAACTATAACATTACTGGATTACACTTGACATCGATACTAATGCCTACAAACTAATCTTATGATCTAAACATTTAAAATGCTTTCAATTCAATAAACGTAACCAACATTCCCTTATAATACAATGTTCCGGTCAACGCATATGAGGTCACGGGCAGCAGCTTGTTGTAGGTATAAATAGGATTTCTCAAGGTGAAGTTCTTTCTCGTAACTAATTGGTTAAATCTGTTTGTCCATAGTTGTCCCAGATGAGCGGTTTAGAATGGCTGCTCAATTTATATAATAAGGCTAAGTGCAGGTTTATTCTACGCAATTTTCCTTATTGTTCTAATTTATCGGAGCGACAAAATAAATGTGTGCATAAAATTAACAGCAACTAAACAATATAACATGTCATCAAGGTGATGCTGTATTATTATTATTATATTACGACATGAATAATTTTATTCATTAATTTATTATTTACCTATCTAACGAAACAAAAAAAAACGAGTAGCTACTTTGTTAGTGTATGTAATATATACGACACAGTTGTAAATATTACAAAACAGTGGCCTTCAGTGTTAGTATTAGTAATAATAATAATAGTTAATAGTAGCGATTTAAACTAGATCGTTCGACAAAGAAAACTCATAGAGAAATACTTGGACAAAGGAAAAGCACGGTAATAATAAAAATACACTATAATAAACAGGACTTTCCCAGAAAAATATGTCGAATTATTTTGAATTATTATTAGAAAAGCATAAATATGATATTGTTTGTTTGACAGAACATGGGCAAAACGATTATCAGATGTTATTAAATTATAAAAATTATTTTATTGCCAGTTCTTTCAACCGACAGTTCGTATTCACGGAGGTTATCTCATAATTATAATATAACAAACAATATTGCATTCAGAGAACATAAAGACATTGTTGGATTGAAAGATATAGGTATTGAATTATATTGTGTTGAGCTGGACAGACATGTTTATGATTCTCAAAACTATTCTACTTTTTAATGATGGAAGATGTTCATTAGTAACTTAAATAAAGAAAAGCACTTTAGTTGTTGCGGACTTTAATGTAGACATTCTAGAAAATGATCCATTAGTCAATAAGATATTAGGTCTTTTTAAAAATTTTAATCTAAATAATGTATTTTTCGAACCAACACGAGTTACTTCAACTAGTACTACCTCTCTTGATTATATTTTTATTATTTGAACAAGAAAAGTTTCAGTTAAGTTCCATTAAAAAGGCTTTATTTAATAATCATAAATCATAATATAAAAAGCTGACAAAGTTTAAGGTAAACTAAAATAAGTCACAATATTTAAGTAAGCTAAGCTAGACATATGTAAGAAATTAAAAAAAAACACAAAAAGAAACAACTACGCGAATAAACAACCCCTATATTTGACTGCACCAGGCTCCCACCGAAAAACAAGTTACTAGTGGCACTGTAACACTGGTGCAGGTATGGGTACAAATTTGGACAATAAGACTTTACCCTACTTAAGACGACGTCCCGCTCAACAGTATTAAAGGCGTTCTTAACGTCCACCTTAACAAAGATTTCATGTGAGGCAACCCTGCTCATCACATATGAACGCGTAGCATGAATAGCAGCCTCACACCCCAGAGCTACTCCGACACCTAACTGCTCAGCTAACCTCTCACCGCATGACAGCACATCTTTGACACCAAACGCCGAATTACGCTGCCCACAGCAATTGGCCGAATGCCCCCATCCTTCTTCTCCAAAGCACAAAGAGAGGCTCCATAGAGATAAGGGCACACCTCCCTATTAATCACGCCCTTCAATATGTAGTTTGTCAAGTTACATAGAGAACTCAACAGTGCAACCCCACCATCATCAGCTCCTACAGAACTTATTTCCTTAAGGTGCTCAGGGCGCAAACCATCCAACCCACCCGACGAGCCGTTCTTAAAAGAGGCAATTGTCTGCACAACGTCACCCACCTCCACAGATAGGCAATCCAAAGAAAGATCAGGTTCAGGAGGAAAGTCCAAAGGTCGGTGAGGACAAGGATGCTTTTCTCTCAAGGCTTTCAGGGTCTCGTCATTATCAGGTGCAATGGAACAGTCCGACAATAACACCCGAACCGCTCTACTCAGATCACCATCGTGCACTTTCGATTCTACTAATCTATAAAACGACCTCTGACCCAAGGGAACCCCCCTCGTGGCGCCAACTGATGAAAGTGAGTCACTCGGAGCTTCATTTGCAACATTTTCCTTCACTTTTGCGGTGAGTGAACGGCTACGGTCCTCCGATGAGGGAACCCTGGGCGCAGTGTAGGAAAAGGTCAACAAACTATTCCAATACAAAAGGTCATTAGACTGTATGCAGCGTTCAATAACCTGCGACAACTTAGACGTAGCGATGCACCTAGCACCCTTCGAAATGTGTTTAAGCACTCTAACATTCCTCCTCAGAATCGATAACTGGTCCAAAGAAGGTGTGGACGCCACCACCCCAGGGACGGCACTCGGGGCATCCCGAACTGGCAACCTCTCTTGATAATGAGTTCTGTGATTGTGAACCTAAATATAGAAAAAGTATTATTGACTCACTTCAATCAGATCATATAGGTCAGAGTGTTAAATTTTCTTTCATTAATCATATTCAGGAAATAAAAATTTAAACC
Organism: Argyresthia goedartella; assembly: GCA_949825045.1. Classification (NCBI taxonomy): domain Eukaryota; kingdom Metazoa; phylum Arthropoda; class Insecta; order Lepidoptera; family Argyresthiidae; genus Argyresthia; species Argyresthia goedartella. The sequence goes on along the minus strand of OX463829.1, from coordinate 15,393,732 downwards.
AGACCAATCACTACAAGTCGGTTGGTAAATTTCAAAATGTTCTACTTGTTAAATTACCTGTTTACAATTATAATTTTAACGACCCGAATAATTTTTATCCAAATTTTTTTCTTTGGCAAGCGAAGAATATGAGATTATATTCAAAATTGATTGAGGTTAAATAAAAAAGGTTTATAATTTTTTACTTTTCAGTTTTTTCAGCGGTTTAATTTTTTTGTTAAAAAGTTTTTATGTTACAATTTTTTGTAGCTATAATTCACAATATTTTATTGTAATTAATAACCCAGCATTAAGGTCTGTGAGTGAACAATAAACCAACCCTATTTTCCCACCTTTAGGGTTTTTTTTTTCAAATTTATGTGGGACGAACTTCGGGGTATAGCCTTTCCAATAAAAAATAATTATCAAAATAGAACTACTTGGTAAGAAGTTGTAAAAAAATTATATACGCGTCGACTTGAGAACCTCCTCCGTTTTTTTGTCGCTTAAAAATGTTGACAGGCACAAGCAGAATAATATAAGAAGCGGAAATAAAATTGACCAACCTTACTATAGACTAGCTAAAGTTAGAACTTCATTTGTGAATCTAAGTATACAATACTACATCACCGTGTCATCAGCAAACATTATCAGACCAGCTCTTATGATGATTATCTTGCAAAATTCATTGATGTAAACAATGAAGAGGGTTAGCCTCAGCGTACTGACTTGTGTTTCAACATACGTGCATGAGGAACTACCACTCAAGATATTTTCTACGCGCACAGCTTGTTTGCGGTTAGTCAGCTAGTCAGTTAACCAGCTTATGGGGGGGTCGCGCACACCTATGTTTTCTAAACGCGCAAGTAGAATAGGAACTAAAACTGTTTCGAACGCTTTCGTAAGTCGAGGATACGTCCACTCATTTCTCACCTCTGACGACGTGTTGAGTTACAAGAGAAGTCAGTTTCATCACCGCATCCTCTGTCTTGAGCTTGAGAAGCTTACGCGATAATCGGGGTTTCATCATCGGGAGGGTCTGTCTGGCTTGCTTGCAGGTATCCAAGGTTGACCAATAACGTTGGTGAGTTATCTTTGTGTGTTGTAGGGTTTTCCTCAACCAGCTGAATGGAAATGGTATTATGGGTTCTGGTCCCTCCACCGTCTTTTCCGAACCCAACCTTGCCAATGCGTCGGCTGCGTCGATGCCGCGCGAGCCACTGTGTCTCTTTATCCACTGCAGGGTAACAATACTGTGGTTACATAAGTACCTCTGACAGGGCTTGGTGACACTCGTACATAAGCCCAGAAGTCATGGTGTTGCTTTGTAGGGCTTGCAGAACTGCTTTGCAGTCGGATAGTATGCGGATAGGGAAACACTTTACCTCTTTTTCTGCAACAACTGCAGTAGCCATTATAATGCCCATGCACTCGGCTTGGAAGACGGTGTTGTGGGCACCTAATGATGTTGATTTCCTCATGTTTAGATCTTCCGAGAATGCCCCGGCGCCCATACCTGAGTTTTTTTTAGAACCGTCTATGAAAATCCTTATTTCTCTTTGATTGAGGCCCTCCCAAGGGTCTTCATGCAGTTTCATTTATACCTTTTGTCGAAGGATCGATCGATTGTAATGGATGCTATTCTTAACTAATTCTTAATTTATACGCTTAAAAATAAGGAGGGGAAGTCCGGGAAATTCACATCGTACAGTTCACGCCAAGATATAGAAATATCTCTGAATGAGCTGTCACGTTTCTCTAGTCGTTCAAACAAACTCTTTTTTTTCAGTGTTTTTCATGTATTTTTATATTAATTTTACCGACAATAAATTACATTTGAGCAGTTCCATCATTTTATATAGAGAGAGGATTCAAACAGGGAGACCCGCTATCTCCGAAACTGATTAGCTGCACCCTGGAGGAAGTGTTGAACCTGGCAAACCTATGGGCAGACAGAGGTATTGAGGTTGGTGGCAGGAGACTCACCAACCTTCGCTTCGCCGACATTATTGTCTTGTTTGCCCCATCCTCCAGTACAGGTTGCAGAAACTCAGCAATGCAAGCCTTGAAGTTGGACTGAAGATGAATCGTTAAAAAACCCAGGTCATGACTAACAGCGTGAAACGTAGGGTCGGGGTAGATAAGCAAGAAATACATTATGTCGATGAGTACGTTTACTTAGGCCAGATAGCCTCTTTCAAAAATTGGCCGGATAAATAAATCGAAAGACGCATTTCTAACGCCTGGAAGAGCTTGTTGTTCGCTGCTATATATCCGCTGCTTTTCCCCACAACAACATACCATAGGACATGACACTATGAAAGTAACTAAAATAGCCCTATGAAAAGGGCTATGCTTGGTATTTCTCTACGAGATCGAGTCAAAAATGAGGAGATCCGTAGAAGAACCAAAGTTGCTGACATAGCCCGTAGGATAAGCAAGCTGAAGTGGCAATGGGCAGGCCACATAGGGCGAAGATCGGATGGCCGATGGGGCAAAAAGGTCCTTGAATGGAGACCACGTACTGGCAAGCGCAGTGTGGGTCGGCCACCTACGAGATGGACCGAAGACCTGGTGAGGATCGCTGGATCTCGTTGGATGCAGGTGGCTACGGACCGGTCACGCTGGAGTGCGATTGGAGAGGCCTATGTTCAGCAGTGGACGCTAACAGGCTGAAATGATGATGAAATGATGAGATGTAGCCACATCCATGCTTTGTCTGATGTTCCTAACAGCGTAAGCCGCAGAACTTAATTTACCAGCTAATTTATCTATGTGGGGTCCCCACTGCAATTTGCTATCAATGGTTATTCCAAGAAACTTCGTATCATTTACTAATTCTAACGTGCTGTTGTCTAACACTTAACTGGTCTCAACTTGCCTGACATTTGGAAGTGAGAATTTGATACACTTGGTTTTACCAGCATTTAACAATAAATTATGAACTGTGAACCAATTCAAGGTTAAAGACAATACACCATTAACATCATCAAAATCTCCTTTTTGTCTTTAAATTTTGAAGACCATTGAAGTATCATCAGCAAACAACATTATGTCAGTCAATTTCTCCACCATGAAAGGCAGATCGTTAATATTTACCAGGATTAAGAAAGGGCCTAATATGGAACCTTGTGGAACGCCAATTTTAACAACCGATCCATCAGATTTAGCGCAGTTAACTTCTGCCTTTTGAATTCTATTGCTTAGGTATGATCTTAGTAGATCCAACAAGGATTCAAGGATCAATGCATTCTTTACTATACCAGGATACCTCTGGAGATTTTGGTATTGCTATTTGAGTAATTTAAAAACCATAAAACACTAAAACAAAAAAGATTATACAATATTTAAGATTACATAAATGACAAGAGCACATGGTGATAATCTAACTTAACACAGAACTCGCTTAATAATTTTATAAATATAAATTTTGTAATTTATTCCCACATATTAATAATAATATGTAATATTTGTACTTGTTAGACAAAACATTTTCTTTTAAAGAGATCTAACAATCAATCTGTAAGAGTTTCTGCGTCCTTCAGAGAAAAATGAAGAAGCGGTAAAAAATTAGATTTATAAACACGTGTTAATATTTATGGAAAAAAGTAAATTTTGATTTTGAATTTGAAAATGTTCCCTACTGTATACCAAATTCATCATGCACACAAGAAAAAAATGGAGGATGTCTAAAGCGCCATCTATTAGATTTTGAAAAAAGTGCTTAGATAGTATGTCATTGATAACATAATTTAAGTCAAAACGCCGATTCTAAACAGTTTTGAAAACACCTCTAGAAACATCATGGACTTCTCATTAACTAACAAAAGGTATGTGACACAATTAAAACTTAATTTAAAGTAGGATTAAATTGAGTAAAAAACAGCAATGTTGATGAGAATTTGTGCCCCAGCCACCCCATTTAAATGTCGTGATATTTTTATTTCCACTTGGCGCGTGCCGCAAGTCACTTGATATGGCGGAGAACATCCTGTTATAAAGCTGGTAGAAAGTGGGTTGTGAGTGTAGTCGCAAGGTCAATTTGTTTCTTATTGCTTTTATGATTACTTAACTTAACAGTATAAAATGAACCTTTATAGGATCACTTCTCTGCCCGTCTTTCAAAACCCTTTTTCTCAGGAAGGCGCGAAGTTATCAAGTTCAAAATTAATACAGATTTAGGTCTGTAGTCCGTTAAATTTGTGAAAAAATCAAATTTGAAGTTCAACTCAATAAAAAAGTACCGCCAAGTGTCATAAATTTGCTGAAATTGCTTGATATTGGCATGGGAATGAAAACCCTTAGCCATGAAATTTGGCAATTGCAAGTTGTTATTGCACAATAGTGTATCGTTGCCTAGCACCCAAGATACAGGGAATCCTAGTTTGGGGCTAGATCAGTGTGTGTCAATAGTGTCCAAGGTATTATTATTATTATTATTATTATTATTAATTAAAGTGAAAAATCCGAAAACTGTCCATTATGTCTGTATTTCTGTTTGTCTGTGCGTCTGTCAAGACCCTTTTTCTCAAGAACGCGTGAAAGTATCAAGTTGAAATTCATATTTATTATTCAAGTCTGTAGTCTCTTGAAGTTGAGAAAAAATCAAACTTACAGGTCAATGCAATCAAAAGATACGGCCATTTTTGTCACAATTATGCTAAATTTGCTTGATACTCGCGAGGGCATCAAAACCTATAGGATATTTCCCGTTGATCTAGAATCATGAAAGTTACTTGTTAAGGAAAAAATCTGAAAACTTGTACCTACTTCTGCGGAACCCTCGGTGCGTGAGTCCAACTCTCACTTGGCCATTTTTTTTTTATTTTTTTTTGTATTTAAAGTATTGTGGTTTTTCCTTCCTTTGTGTATATTTTTTTTACATATATCTGAAACATTGAAACATTGAAACATATTTATTGGTAAGTGTCAATTACATGTCAGATTATAAATAAAAAATTGATTAATATACATCTGTATAAAAAATGTCAGACACATAAAAATGCATTCCATAAATTAAGATACCATTATTTAAAATTAAAATTGCCATAAAGTATTACATTAAATTTGAATTGTATTAAATTAAATTAGTTATTAATTTCATTAAATTGGAATCACATTTTATATTGGTCGCTTCGAACTCAGCGAATGAGTAGAAGGTTTGCTCGACAAGCCAGTGTTTCAGTCGCTTTTTGAAGCATGCGGAATTAGGCGCAGATTTAATATGTCTGGTATGCGGTTGTATACTGTCGGACCCATGACGTGAGTCAACTTCGATGACTTGGCCAGGGTGTGTGAAACCGTCCTGAGCCTGTGACCGTTGCGGGTCGCGTGTCCGTGGATGTCGTGATGCCTGCGGAAAGAGTGGATGTTCTCGTGCATATACACGGCCACCTGGAGTATGACGATGGACGGGAGCATCAAGATGTGCAGCGCTTTAAAGTGAGGTTTTACCGACACGTCCCAGCGGACCTGGACTATCGCTCTCACGGCTCGCTTTTGCATCCTGAATGCTCTCTCCCAGTCGGCCGCGCGCCCCCACAGCTCGGCTCCGTACTGCAGCAGCGAGTGTACCGTGGCGAAGTAGCACGCGCGCGCCACACTGCGCGGCACCGTGCGCACCAGCCGCCGCAGCGCAAAGCATGCGCCGCTGAGTCGCGCGCACAGTCGCGCCACGTGAGCGCGCCATGTGAGTCCACGGTCCAGCTCGAAGCCCAGGAACGTTGTCGCTTCCACCTGATCGACCCGCATTCCGTCCACTTGGACGTTCAGTGGGACGAGACGGCGACCTGATAGGTCGAAGTGGAGGAAGTGAGTTTTCTTTATGTTGAGAACGAGACCGTTGTTACGGAACCAGTGAGACAGTTCAGTGATAGTATGGTTTAGGCTTTGTTCAAGGCCTCCAATTGTCCTGTCAGTGATGATTCCTGCCACGTCATCTGCGTACATGACTAATTCGCTGGAGGTCATCGCTTGTGGCAGGTCATTCAGAAGTAATGAGAATAGTATGTTGGATACCGAAGAGCCTTGAGCAACCCCCATATGTGTCATCACCGGTTCTGATCTCGTTCTCCCGCCATCACCAACGACGATCTGCGAGCGTTTTCGCAGGAAGTCTGTTAGTAGACATAAAGGCCCCCCGACTATACCGTAGTGACGGAGCTTAGCGGCGAGCACGCCGTGATCGGCAACATCAAATGCTTTCGAGAGGTCACAGCAGAGAACTGCGACCTGGAACTTCCTCTCTCTTGCCTCGAGCACTCGGCGCACCACCTCCCGCGCCAGTGCAGTCGTCGAGCGGCCCGCGCGGTACGCATACTGTCGCTCCGACAGCGCATCAGTCGACGCGAGGAATTCAAGAAGTCGGGCGCTATCTATTATATTTCGTGTAAAATTGTACTTTCTGGTGATCTGGAAGTCCGTCTGAAAACATTGCAGTATCATGTAAAGGTGTATTGTACGTATTAATAAAGCAAAATCAATATCAAAGAATAGAAGACAAAAATCATTTTTTATTGTTACTGGTTTTGAATGCTTTCAGGACCATACTTGTAGCTTTTTCAAACTACGAAATTCCGATACCATATAACGCCGAGGAAAAGGGGTAACTTGTATAATTTATTGTCTATGTGCCTGAAATAAACCACTTCATTCACTCATTTAAAAGAAGGAATCCTTGGGCATTACGAGTTCACAACATACTAGTAGTGAAGTCATAGTATCTACTAAAGTTCTGCACGAACCCACATAAGCTTAAGTTGCATAGTAACTCTAATCTCGGCCTTAAGTTCCGAGAATACATATTACTTGCAGAACTATGGTGTGTACGCGTTAGTTTTGCGATAGTGATTATTGACCCGACTGCTTCTGCCAACCGAACTATAGATGGTAACCATGGTAACTGTCGGTAACCATGGTAACAGTAAGCAACCGCTACCATGATACGCTAATTGACAGTAATTTCGAACGTTGCACGCTATAAGTGAGTATCGCTAACCCAATTTTGAGCGAGTGGTAGACAGGCGCTATTATGACGCTATCACATACCCACTATAGAAGCTTTAATCCACTAATGATACAAAACAGAAGTGCGCCCATTGGATGTCAATAACACGAATTGTCAATTATTGTAACATTTTCAGTAATTAAAAAAGTTTATTGTTATGTAATTGGTACATAAAATAACTGAAAAACAGTTTACTCTTGTAAAGCATACCGAATTAATCAAGATGAAAGCATGAAGGAACTTTTCGAAGACACCATGATATCGTCTTACGCAAGTATCTTGCGTGGGTAATGCCTCAACATGTAGTTTCAAAAATTATATTTAGAAACCGTTACTGCGAATCTGTTCAATATTGAAAGCATACATCACTGATCCACAATCGGATATATTTAGGTTCATTAGGAGGCCATGCCTCCAGAAAACGTATCTGAACTAATAATCTTCTTAGATACCTAATTATTTATATACAAGTCCCTTGCTAAAGCATTTCGAAATTATGCGTGGCTCCTGATATACGATTTAAGAGCAGATAACAGTTGTAAGTTATCATAATCTATCCGATATGGCCGTATTCATTACGTACGGCACGTTCAATACACATAATGTACAGGAATAGGCAATACGTTTTGATATAACCATAATGTACCTACGAACGAATGTGGCTACGAACAGATTTACGGCGGAATATCAGTTTCCCGTATTGCAGTGTTTCATGAATTTTCAATGTGTGACAGTCGAATCATATCTGTGGAGAGTGCTGTCCCTGTAATGTACAGTACGATTATTTAAACATTACCCTTTGACTCTTTTCGGGCTTTCTTTTTAAATCCTAAATTTATTAACTGTTTTCAGATTTTTCCCTAAATACAATCTTCATGATACACCACTGTGCCAAATTTCAAGTTTCCAGGATATCTTGATCACTTTCAGCGAATAAAACCGAGAAGTATCGAGGGGTAAAGTTTAAGTAATCGTACGGTACCTACCTATAACCTGAAATTGAAATAACTGGACATAAATGACAGTTGGATTCACATTTTTAGGGTTCCGTAGAGAAACAAGGTATTCATCAAGTCTGTCTATCCGTCTGTCCGACCGTCCGTATGTCTCAGCAACTCTATTCCGAAACTATCAGGGCTACACAGTTGAAACTTAGTATGTATATGTATTCTGTAAAACGCCTTAAAATTTGTATACAAAATAAAAAAAAATAAGGCGTGCTCCCAATACCTGGAACTGAAACCAAAAATTTTTTTTTTCATCAAACCTATATTTTGTTTGGTGTTTATAGATAGGTCTTTAAAAATGACGTTGAGATTTCTGAAACAATTTTTCCTCAAAGCAAATATCACTGTGTCATTCATTCAAACACTATGAAAAACAAAGTAATTATTTGCTGGTGAAGAATGTTATTGATATTTAGGCTAGGTGTATCAGGTGTAAGTGAAGTGAGTACCTTCCTAATTAAATTTATTAGACTTATATTCTACATGTGGCATGGAACCCTAATATATGAAATATCCTAAGTCCGACATGCACTTGCCGGTTTTTAGGGTTCCGTACCCGAAGGGTTCCAAACGGGACCCTATTACTAAGACTTCGCTGTCCGTCCGTCCGTCCGTCCGTCCGTCTGTCACCAGGCTGTATCTCAAGAACCAAGCTAGCTAGAGAGTTGAAATTTTCACAGATTATGTATTTCTGTTGCCGCTATAACAACAAATACTAAAAAACAGGATAAAAGAAATATTTAAGGGGGCTCCCATACAACAATTCTTTCAATACCACATACAAACTTATGGATGCACCTGGTTACGTACATGGAGTGTGAACGTAACCGCACCAATAACTTTGTAAACAATATTTTGCTGTGTAAAATCCAAACTATTCACTCCACACCATCGCTTCCATTGAACGGTGGTACGGAACCCTTCGTGCGCGATTAAGACTCGCACTTGACCGGTTTTTTCTTTTAATGATGCAAGTTTGTTACTCCTACACTCGGTTACAGAAAGCATTCATTATCTATCCATTACCTAAAGCTGCATTAGAGCTAAGGAAATTAATGATGTTGCTTAAAACAACTTCTGGGAAAGTTAAACCACCATTAGCTGACTAAGCAATGTAGCTTGAAGTAATATATGAAATTAATGAAAATGTGTGAATGGTTGCGTTTAGTATTTAGAAATATAACAATAATTGCATAATTAGGTTCAAAACACGACACGTGATCTTAAAAGTACACTTGAAACTGGCAAAATTAACCTCAGCATTACAAGATTTGGACACCTAACATCAGGATTAGGAAAAATGGACCAAAATTTAAATTTCGCGAAAGGCGAATTATTTATATCTGATAAAGTCACGCCCCACGAAAAGACTAACCTCATCTCAAAATTTACCTCAGCCGCCCCCAACATAAAAATTCTTGTCAAAGACTCGCTTCACCTCCTAGGAGCCCCCGAACTTCAGGACTAGTTCCCCAGCTTCTTGGATGAACGAATTTCAAAATTCGCATAGGCCTCATAACGCGCGCGCGCGTGTCATAGTGCGCGGGTGTCTGTTATTGCGATAACGATGTCGTCGCCGAACATAGTGAAGTGCACGAATTGCAATATTGTCATCGACGAACTCCTGGCCTTCATGCAAAATAAGCAGGATGTTATGGATGAAAATAGCCTCATCCAGATCTGTTCCTCGTCGTTCTCGGCCTAGGAGATAGTGCGCTCGAAGACGTTGCTGTTTGAATCTTTGCCAACGGACAAGAGAAAAATCAATCGTAAAGGAGACAACAAGCACCACCGTGACCTTCAGGGCATTATCTCCATGAAGACCCATGAAGTGCCGCTTTTTGTTGCCCACAAGCTGGAGAAATTGCCCCCCATGTTGTTCGATCATGTGGAAGTGACTCCGCTCTGGATCTGCTCAAGATGAAGCAAGACTTAAATCTTATAAAGGAGAACTATGCCACAAAAACAGAGATTAGTAAAATACGTGAGTATCTTCAGCATCTCAGGTCGGATTCCTTGGTGAACACGGATTTTGTCAATACTCGTCATCGTGGTGGTTATTTAGACAGCGGGCCCATGGGTCTGCTGTCGAACCAGTATTTGTCCACAGACGGTAAAGGTTCGCCGCCTCAGGCGACAGTCTCATCAGCAGATTATCCTGCGGCTGTGGAAGGGGTTGCTACGTTTGTGGAGGCTGTGAAGTCGTGTCCGCATGATGAGGGATGGATGCAGGTGGTGAAAAAGAAGAAGAAATCCAAGTCGAGGTCCAAGAACCGTTTCTTGGGTCAGGCGGGGCAAGCAAATGTGGAACCCGACGAGTTGTTTAAGGCAGCCGATCCCAAAGTTCCTTTGTTTATCACCAATGTTCACAATGATACGAAGACAAAAAATATTGCGGACTACATCTTCAGGAAGACGCAAGAATAAGTCTATTTACGACAAATTGACATACAGAGAAGATTATGTCAAACATCAGACATTGTCGCGCTGCAGGAAACCTGGCTTTGGAAGTCGCTTTTTCCCTCGGTATCTGTAATAACCTGTGATAGTGAGCGGGTCGCCGCAATCAAAATAGTGATCCAAGATCGTTCTATAGTTGTATTTTCAGAGTACAAGCCTACTAACAAGGCCGAGAACCTTGCTGTGTTACGCGTCTTAGCACGCCATGTAATATAAGAAGATGTAAATATACATTTTCGAACTACACCAGCACCATCTGCATTGAGCTTTTGGGATTAGGTGCCATTGTTATCGTGGTTATTTGTTAGTGATTGGTGGTTTCTTCATTTGAGTAAAGAACAGATTATCATTAGATTTAAAAGGTGCGATAAAACTAATACTTCATTAAACCCATTATAAATTATTTTAGATTTAGATTTTGGTCAATATATTAAGTAGTACCTTTTACAGCTATAGTAGAAAAATTAAACTTCTAGCTCAACGCGATCAAAAGATTAAGCCGCCAAATTGCTGACGTTGCTTGATACTCGCAAGGTGTTCAAAACCTTTAGGGCGCTAATCGTTGACCTGTAAATGACCCTGACCTTGAATCTTGAAATTTGGCAAGAACCGAGGTCAAGTCAGTTTAAGGGAAAAATTCTAAAACCATCGCAAAAACGTGATTTGTGCTTAACCCTCGATGCACGAAGTCAGACTCGCACTAAGCCGGTTTTGTTTATTATTTTTTGGTCCTTTACTTTTCTTGTAAGATGGCACGAAACTTTTTTTACTTCATAATCAGTACAAATAGATTTATATATTTCGCTGTATGGCCGAATGATTTAAATTTTCAAAATAGAAATTAAGGAGTTAAGAAATAAATTACGCCTCTAAAAATGAAATAATTATTGATATTGAGAGCAGCAGAAAGCAAATGGTTGGCGAGCGATCGCTTTCGATAATCTGAATTTGCTTTGACACATTGCAAGCGAAGCTGTGCGATGACTGCGCAATAGTTGCTGATTGCAGAATTTTAGGTAAAAAGCCCGCGGCACACTTTCGGGGCCGCGGGGAGGTGTCGCACACCCAGGAAAGGGGAGTATAATACATATATTTTAACTTCGCTCTAAAATCTACATATGCTGATAGCTAAAATAATTGCATTCATTTTTCCAGTTTTTCAATTCATTTTAATCTAAAATGCTTCATAAAGTATTAATAAAGAACTTATAAATTGTTATTATCAGCCCACCGTAGATTGTCAAAACCATTAGTTTAAAATTAACGCTTTAGTTTGTAAACTATCGACAAATTGTAAACCAGACCGACAAGGTTTAGAATTTACGTTTCTTTTGTACTTACATGTCATCCTATCACGAAGATGATTCGGGGGCTTCGCTGCGCTCGCCCCCTCTAGTCTTCACCTAAGCAAACGCAGTGTTTACCCTGCGTTTATTCAAATTTAAACCAGTTCACAATGTAACGGTTTTATTGTAAACTAACGCATCATATAGAAAGCAGTACGGTACAGTTTACAATTTATCGGTTGTTGGTAAACTAACGATCAAAAAACGTTAGATTATAAACTAACGGTTTTGACAATCTTACACAGTGACATATATGTATAAGTGTAATATTCTTGTAGTGGGGCAAGAATGATGAACACTTGTTATAGATAGTACAGAAGTTTATTTTGTATGAACTGAACTTCACATCGAAAACATTGTATCTCGGATTTTTGTTGTTGCTAGTTCTAGCAACAACATACACAATAGACAGACAGGAATGAAATGACAGATTTTTCACAGAAAATAACAAACGAATACCATATTCAAAATAACATTTTCAAATGTGATACAGATGATAAAACATCAACGTGGTTTTACACTTCAACAAATGTAAAACTCCAAAAAGGTTTTACTCTTCAACACTCATCCTTAATTTCATCTTCCTCACACCCTGTCATTCATCCATCATTTATCATACAACACCCATATTGTTCACACACCAATTAAACTTCCCTTTCAGTAGAGGCTTGGTCAAGGCATCAGCAATCATGCGAGTCGTCTCAATAAACTCTAACATAACTGATCCCTCCTCAACTGCATCTCTCACAAAATGGTGGCGCACATCAATATGTTTTGTACGTTGATGATGCACAGGGTTTTGTGCAATAGCTATAGCAGACTGACTATCGCTATAGATATTCACTGACTCCTCAGCCGTGTCAGTGACCTCTGCTTTAAACCTCCTCAGAAATATTGCCTCTATTGCAGATTCGGACATTGCTACATAAATGTAGCAATTGATACGCTCTGCTAAGCTCTGCTTCTGCGGTCGAAAGTGCAATAGTTCTCTGTTTATTGCACTCCCAACTTATTGCTCCTCCTTTCCATAAGAACACCACACCTGTGTATGATTTTCTATCATATGTTGAGGCATAGCTCGCGTCTGCAAATCCTTCTACCTTTTGCATTGTAAATGTTCTGGTGTACTCCAGTCCAAGTTTTTTGGTAGCCTTCAAATATCGGAGTACCCTTTTTGCAGCTATCCAATGCTCTGTGTAGCAGCAGTTAAACTGACTCAAATTGTTTACAGCGTATGCTATATCTGGCCTCGTGCAGATACACAGATACATTAGTGATCCAGTCAGATTTTGATAAGGAATCTTCGGGTCAGGTTTGTGTTCCGGTCCTGGCCTCTCTAGTTTTTCACCGGGAACTGATAGTATTGATGCTACCTTGCAGTCAGTCATTCCAAAAACCTTCAAAATCTTGTCGATATATTTATCTTGATCAACTTTGATTCCTTTAACATCCTGGGTAATATGCATTCCTAGAATCAGGTTTTCTTTTCCCAAATCTTTCATGTCAAACTTTGACATAAGGTCCTTTTTGACCTCCTGGAGTTCCTCTGAATCATTCCAGAATATCAGCATGTCGTCCAAAATATAATCTGTCTGCTAAAATTATAATCTTCTTTCTTTTGGTTCTTATGTAGGCACATGGTTCATTTTTTGACCGCTAAAATCCAAGTTGTAGAAGTTCAGTATTTAGGTTATGGTTCCATGCCCTGGGGGCTTGCTTCAGTCCGTATAATAAGCGCACTTTAAGCTTAATTTGAATCCCAGGTACAGACGACTGAGGCTTAATGTTTCCCTGAAAAGGATACCAGTGAACATCCTGAACTGTCAGCAAGGCCTACCAAAAGACTTTTGCTTCAGGTAGTCATGTGTATGCATTCGATATTTTCAGCTTCCTGTCACCCTTCATCATTCAAGGAAGGACAATACTACAGGATGCCTGGAGGTCTAACATCGATAGGGACGAAATAATGTCGGATTCAATATTCAAGAAATGGAGCGACTGCATATCTTTATTGAATGTAATTGGCGATGTTCGGATTCCTAGATGCTACTTGACTAGCGATAATTTAGCGACTAGAAAGAGCATTACGTCTCAGGAGCAGGAGCTAGCTGCTACGAAGATGCTACGACCGCTACGCTCACGTCTACGACTGGCCTGGGCCATGATAGTTTAGAGTTGCATTTATTCAGCGACGCGTCTACTAAGGCGATGTGTGCAGAGGCTTATTGACGCTGGATTGAGCATGGTAATATTAGAGTTGCCTTTATTGCTAGTAAGTGCAAAGTCGCGCCAGTGAAGTCCACGTCAGTACCTGCTTGGACCTCCAGGCGGCGTTGTTGGCGGCACGTTTGGCCGCAACGGTACATCAAGAACACAGGCTAAAGGCAGAAAGACGATACTTCTGGTGCGACTCTACAACTGTGCTTCAGTGGATAGGCAACGATGCTCGAAACTACAAATGTTTTGTAGCGAACCGGTGGGGTGAGATTGACGAGCTCTCCCGCAGCGATGAATAGCGCTACGTTTCCACCAAATTTAACATCGCCGATGTAGCTACAAGAGAGTTGTTTGATAGCGAGTTATTTGCGTCAGGGTGGCTGAAAGGGCCTACATTTCTTCATCAAAGTGATTCATCCTGGCCGCAACTTATTGTCAAAGTTAGGCCATCCAGGCCTACAGAAGGCCATACAGGAAATGGATGAGAAGTTAAAAGATGAATGCGCTCACAACGGCACTGAATGGTCATTCATCCCGCGGGCGAGTCCCTGCTGGGGTAAGGCTTGGGAACGCCTAGTGAGAATCTTAAAAACAGCTTTAAGGGTAATTTTGAATGCGTGAGCACCTAAGGATGAAGTCCTCACAACATTCTTCGCTGAAGTCGAGGTCATTGTAAATAGTCGACCCCTTACCCACGTGTCGGTTGAAACTACCAGCAGCGAAGCCCTGACACCTCAACTTTTTATGCTAGTGAGTTCGTCTAATGTGCCGTTGCCAGGAGCGTTTGACGATTCGAACCACATTCTCCGGAAGCAGTGGCGTTATTGCGGAGCTCTCCTGGGCGCGTTGCGCTCATTCTAATTTTAGAGTGCTAAGTCAGCACTAGGGTGGGGAATGTGGCCGACGGACAGAATAAGGATTTTTATTGCTTATTCTTTTATTTATTTTTATGGTTCTTCAATGTTTAGTGTCACGATTTTGGTATGTCAGTTGAAGTTGTCTAAATTGTCTCAATAAATAAATGTTTTTATCAGTTCATATCTAAAAGTGTAGTTTCCTTCGTTTGCAAGCGCCACACTATCTCTGAGATCGAATCATAAATAAAAAACACAGTCAAGTCATGGATAGTAGGTAGAGGAAAAATATAGTATATGTATACCTATTTGTATAGTGCTGGAACTATGTATTACTGGAACCATGTTCCATCCAGTTTGTAAGCAAAAACTATGTATTTTTAGTAGTTTATGTTTTAAAAAAGCCCCTTCGCTTATGCCTCAGCGCTAGGTACGCGTTCGTCCAATAATTTGTGTACCACCCCCGGTCCTAATTGCGGAAGGTAATTTCCCAGTTTAATACGGGTTAATATAATTTATTACAAAAACACACGTAATCTGTGAGTGGGTTGCGAAAAATTATGATTAGGATTTAACTGTAATTTATGCGGACGACATAAGGTCCGGAATCTTTTATTATGGAGAGGGTTCCTTTTTTAAGCGTAAAAGTAAGCTCAGGTAGAATAAGCTCATGTAGAAAACGTAAAACTGGTGAAAATTTTAATATAAGTAAGCTCCGTGGTCTAACGGGTTTTAAGCTTGCTTCTCACATAGGAGATGCAGGTTCGATTCCTGACCATGTATGTACCAATTAGATAATGAATTTATCTTAAGTACATTATCAGAATTTAAGTGTACACGTTAAGCTGTAGGTCCCGGGTACTATCGCTACGTGGTAGTGGTCGTAAACCCCCACCCCCCCCATCAACCCGAGCCAGCGTGGTGGAGTATGGCTTAATCTCTCTCGTATCCAGGTATAAGCCTGTGTCCCTCGGTGGGGACATTTATTTATTTAATTATAAGCGTCCGTGGCCTAGTGGTATTCCCACATCAGAAACGAATTTGCGGGCAGCATCTGGCCGAAACGGGTGCTGGATGGGTATCCGTTTCTATGTGGAATTTGCTGCGGGCGCTTCCGTGTTTCGGGCGATATGTTAAACTGTAGGTCCCGGCTACTACCGCTACTCGGTGGTAGTAGCCGTAAAGCTATATCAGACTCCCTAATAGGGCAGCTTGAAAACTTCTGACAGTCGGGTTGACCAGCAGCCCGACACACCCCTCCATCAAACCGGCGGCAGATATGTTTAAGAACGTGACGCCACATTTTTGGGTTCCTATAAATCTGACTATTGTTTTTGGAATAAAACCGTGAGTTCCTAGTGAGTGCATTGTTTATTCGTACTTAAATGCGACTACTTATTTCGAGTTTACACTATACTCGAGTAAACTTTGACAACTCGCTATCTAGCTTAGTGGGAGTTCTGCCCGGATGGTGCACTTAGTGAAAGAATCCTGATTTTTTTACCTCAGCTGGTACGTCTATCAAAGTTCATATTTCTTAATTAAGGAAAGTCGGATTCGACCTGAGAGGCCCGTTAGTGTCAATTCAAAAATGACCCGCGCCACCCAAACAATAAATTCTACCTGATAAAATTCTGCTACTAGGGCACGTTTTATATAGTTTTCATAGAAGACAAGGGCGAGGAATTCATTATTGCGCATAAAATACTATTATTCCACAGAAATTTTGAAATGTATCTAAATCTGGATATTAAGCTAAATACAATAAAAAACTGATGTTTATCTTAGGTATACCAGTTTATAGAAATGTATACTATGATGGTACCTTCAATGTAACATCTTACAGAAAAAAATATACGTAGGCTCCAAGGCAACGCAGGTTAATTCAAAAACACACCCCGCGCCACTGAAACGAAATAATATAAGTGATAAAGTTTTGCGCCTAAAGCAAATTTGATCATTTTTATAAAAACACAGGTGAGAGATTCATTTTTATAGATAAAATACTTCTATTCCATTTATTCGAAAAACTTGTGGAGTTGCCAGACGTCATTAGCCGATAATCCGAAAGATTCGGTGTCTTGATGTACGTCCGGACAAATGAGTGCATCTCTGTAAATGAAGCCAGAAAACAGCTATTCACTGAGAAGTCCCGGCTGATAGAAAATGGCTAGTATTTAATCACACATAAAAAATACTGATTTTCACAGCAAAAAAGGATCAGCAAAATCACTTTTTATGTTAGTAATTTTATTGTTCTTACATGTTCAACCTAATACGAAGAATAAAGGGAGCTTCGCTTCGCTCACCCGCTTTACCCTTCACCTAAGCTACCGCAGTATTTTGCCCTGATATTTGCTTTGAAAATCAGTATGTATGCTGTTCAAATCAGTATTATTGATGTGCAGTTTCATATTTCCTATATAAAATATACCGCCAACTCAGGCAGTACTTGTCCAACACACCAGAAGAGCTTGCTACCAGGCGAACGTGTGGTATCAATCATTTATTTATTTTTATTTATTTATTTACATAATCTATTTGTGCCATTACAGCAAAGCCAAGTCGACACAAATATACAAAATTAGAAAATACAATTCAATTCAATTGTTACAAATTAATTTACCATAATTATGTCAAATATAATAAGTTCAATTCAATCGTATAAATGCAGTTACCATATTATCATTATATCCATAAACATTCGAAAAAATAATTACAAGACTACACTATCATGCAATCTTCTCACAGAACCTTCCACATTCTCGCACAATATCCCTCCATGCATCACCAAACAGATTATTCAATGGTGCTGCGGCCAACAGTGCATTGAGGCTATTCCGTGCCCGGACCAGCGGAGACTGCAGGCGCGCCACCGTGCGTTGCGAGCCGCCCGCTAGCAGCTGGTGCCTACGAGCGCGTAGGTAGTTGTCAGGCACGTAAAGCGCGCATACGGCACTGACAAGCGCTGCGCAGTCACTGTCGCCTCGCAATAATCGACACACAGTCAGAAGCTGTTCGGTGTTACGTCTCACCTCTAGTGAGTTAAATCCAAGCATACCTAAAATAAAATCGGATGGATAAAGGTAAGGGTAGTATCCAAATTTCCTCTTATATAGGTATCTAAGAAAAGCTTTGTGTACCTTCTCGAGCATAAGGACGTATGAGCTTTCGTGCGGATTCCAAACAACCGCGCTAGATTCAAGTTTGGTTCTCACTAGGGCCGTGTATAGAAGCTGGACCACACCCAAGTTATGGAATCCCTTACTATTCCGTATCACAAACCCTAATCTTCTGAAGCATTCCTTGGCTAAAGTGCTCACATGCTCATGGAATGTAAGTTTAGGGTCGAACGTAACACCGAGGTGCTTCATCGAATACACTCGAGTCAGAGACTCAGTGCCGAGTGTATACGTCGCGCTAATAGGCCGTGGAGAGCGCGTGAAGGACATTATACAGCACTTTTCAGTATTGAATAGAAGCTTGTTGTTCACACTCCAACTATGAACCGCGTCTTAATCTTCCTGTAGTAGCCTACAATCATTCTCTGACTTCACGGGAAGTACCAGTTTCAGATCGTCCGCGTACAAAAGGCAATTGGCGTGTTTCAGTTCAGATTCCAGGTCATTTATCATGATGATAAATAACAACGGACCAAGGCTCGAGCCTTGGCTAACACCTGACCGTGTGTGGTACGGCTGGGACTCATAACAGCCATGTCGCACGTATTGTTGGCGGTTCTTCAGGTAGTCAGCGAAGAGAACCAACAGCCGTGGGGCAAATCCAATGGCACACAATTTCTTCACTAGGACGTCGTCATCGACTCTATCGAACGCCTTGCGGAAGTCCAGATAGGCGACGTCCACCTGACATCCCCGATCCATGCTCTCTGAGACCAACTCGACTAACGTCAGTAAGTTGGTGGTTACTGAGCGACGACTTCTGAATCCGTGTTGCGAGTCACATAAAAACGGCGCAATCTGGGGCCAGATTTTACCGTATATGATTGACTCGAACAATTTTGCCAATGAATTCAGGATTGCAATCGGTCGATATTGATTTACAGAGGCAGTGTCACTAGACTTGGGCATAGGACTGACTCGAGAGAGCTTCCAGCTGGTAGGGTACTACTCTACTAGGGTACTACTCCCTTGCTCGAGAGCTAAGTTGAAGATGTACCCAACGGTATAACTAGCTGATTACTGTAGGCCTTTAAAAAGTAAGGAGGGATGTTGTCCGGTCCAATTGCGCTCCTTGGCCTAAGCTGCCTCAGTCCCTGCTCTACATCCCTATGGGAAACATGTGAAATTTGGACGTAGTTAGCCGTGCGCGAGGCATCGGAACTGTTTACCAGGTCCGGTGCAAGCGCCGGGACGTCGGTGAGGAAAACGTCGGAGAAGTAGTCTGCAAAAGCGGCGGCTGCTTCCTCTCCGACACACTCTTGCCCCTGATGCGTGACCCGAGATTCAAAACCACCCTTTGATCTGAGGCCACTCACATGTTTCCAAAACGCACGCGGGTTAGATCTAATATTACCTTCAATATTTAGCATATGGTTCGTGTATGATGTAGCTACGCGGGACTTTATGTTGGCTCTCAGCTCACTGAATGTTGAGTAGTCAGCTGGCCTCTCCGACGATTTCCATTTACGATGGAGCTTTGCCTTAGTGGCAAGATCCCTAATAATATCACCAGTAAACCACACTGGATACCGCCTGGAAGGTTGGTTAGGCCTGGTCTTCTTGGGGATCGATTTATTCAAAACCCCGTAAATGGCATCGTAAAAGCGGCCAACTGCCGTCTCCACATCGCGAGCTACGACAACATCGTCCCACGATACGCTACACATGAGCTCATACAGGACTGTGTGGTCGCCTTTGGCAAAGTTCCAGTCATTGTGGCCGCGAATGTTGCTGGGATCCAGACGGCCGGATCGTCCATCCGCGTCTTGCGCTTTCAACAGCGGCACAATGACGTCGAGAGGCGGGTGGTAGGCGTCAGTACGTGGCACCATGCTGCCTGATACGGAGGTGCGCACAGTTACGCCACGGACGGTCTCCGGCAGCAGCACCACATCAAGCACGCCACCGTGAGCATTCCTCACCTCATTCGTCTCATACAGACTACAAACACTGAGAAAAAAACAATAATAATTCGTAACAGATACTGACGCACTGTTCAGATTTAGGTCACCCAGGATGATTAAAGTTCCACTTAGTTCCGACATGTTCTCCTCGGTTTTTGTAAACCAACTAAGGTATTGGGCGTCTTTTTCGGCTTGTGTAATTTTTTTTCTTATTTCTCATCATGCTGGGATCCACATAGACGACGCAGATTGTGAATTGGGCCCCATCTAGAGAGAAGGTTGCCCAAAGATCTTCTCCATTTTCTGCCTCGAGGTCACGACGTCGGCGAAGCGTGATGCCAGGGCGGGCGGCGAGCAGTACACCTCCGCACGCGGTGGCGCGGTCCCGGCGCAGTATGCTCCAGCCCCCCGCCGTTACCTCCGCATCGCCGACGGACGTGTCTAAAAAGGTTTCAGTTGCGGCGACTAGGTCGTGCTCTAAAATAATCAAATTATTCTGCCAATACGCCAACCGACTTTTTATGCCTCTGACATTTTGATAGTGCATAGAGAGTGTCTTAGTCGTGCTTGACTGTGACTGCGACTTTCGGAGAGCGGTAGTAGGCCTCGAGGTATTCCCGAAAGGGCATCCATTCTCTCACCCTTGCATTATCAGGCCAGATATCTATGCTGAAACAAGTGTCGAAACAGCTCATGGGAACTCCTATTTTGTAGGACTTATAGTCCCCTCTGGATGAGAGCTGCTCGACACTGACCGCTTCAGGCGCACACAGTTGCTCTACATACTTTTTTACATCCTCAGGACCCGACATCATGTTCCAAAGGTGTAAATATTTGCGACGCTCTACAGCTTTCAAGGTCGTGACGCTGGGCCCCGCAGTACAGCAGAGAGATTGCGGTCGTCGGTGTGACTTCTTTTTAACTTCCGTCCAGCCCTCTTCAGCTTCGACAACGGGAGCATTATCTGCCTCTCGTGGGCGGTTGGTGGATAGGGTTAGTTCGGGGACCGGACCGACCGTAATGTTCAGCAGACTTGGGAGGCTTGGCGCATCCTCGCTGTCACTGCGACGGCTCACTTTTGGGACACCCTGTCTATCTCTTTGTATTTTCTCCCGATACATGACGTCATTATCCCGCACAGCAGATACTTTTTCGTGTTCAGTCTTCTTCTTTCTTGCAGGTGCAGCTTTAGTAGACTGGGAGACACTGCGGATTGGCACTTGTTGTAGAGACGACGAGTGCTTGATCTCTAGGGTGGTCAACTTGGATTCTACTTTTTCAGTCTGAGTTACTATGGCATCCATTTTAGCTGAAAGCCCTGTCGTAGACGAAATAACGCTTTTTAGCATTTCTGCTATTGCGGCTACATCCTGCTGCACTTTGCGGATTTCCTCTCTGATCTCCATATACTCAGTCGTACGGAAATCAATGTCGTGGGTTACCAGATGCTGGGTCTTGCTTCTTATAGTAACGGACGACGACGGGCGTATTTTCGGGGTACCAACGGGTGTCAGCGTGTTGTCGCCTCCCTTTTTCATCGAAATCCTACACTCCGGGCAGACCCATGAACAAATTGAAATTGACCAATGATCCCACTTTGCCTTAGCCATTTGACTGCGGTTGTGAAAAGGTATAATCGGGGTGTCCGGTAGATTGATGCAAAGACTTAAACAAGTTAGTTCAGACCATTTAGAACCATTTGAGCCAGACATACATATGGCGAAGTCTTACCGTTAACAATTTTATTGATGATTTAGTGTTTTCGAAGAAAATTTCCAGATTTTCACAGTTAAGTGATTATCATTGTAAAAAAACAATGATAGGATTATTTTACGATTGTTCTAGTTAATCACTTAATAAGCTTTCTAATAAATCTGGATTTGTGCATCTGCTACGTCAGACTTGGTTTTTACAGACCATTGAAGAGCATGGCAAATTTCAATCATCAATAAAATAAGTTTTTCGGATCTAATTTAACAAAACCACGTGAAAGCTTTTTATGTGCAAATCTTTATGAAAACATTCTTAGTTATTGATCTTTCATTTAGGGTAATAATAATAAGGGTTTTAATAAATTAAATTTTTGCTATTCATGCTCGAAATGAGATCTTTGGTTCCTCACACAGACACGAGCTCGTCTTTGGAATTCTGTGGTCTTTCATGGTGTCGAAAGCCATTCTTATTTTTGAAATCAACTCTTCTTTTGTGTGTTGTGTTGATCGCAACGTTGGAATAGACCAGTTCTTTGGCTCTGCCCCACACAAAATAGTCCATTGGGGTCAGGTCTGGTGCAAGGCAGGCCAAGGAATAGGCCCGACTCTGCAGATCCAGCAATTGGGAAAATAGTCGTCATGATAGCCTCTCACCGCCTAATGCATCTCCTATGCACCAAATTTTATCATTATTTTTCGCGATCTTCTTTTATTGTTTAAATGTCAATTGCTATTTCACTGGGATAATTTCACACATTGTTTTTTCTCCTGGATTTTCTTCAATGTGTTCTGGGCTGATGGTGGAAAGCTTCCCGTTATGGCTAGTTTTCCTATTGAAGAATTAGCCGACATTGTTTTTATGTATGGCAGGGCAGACGGCAATGGAGCGATGGCTCGACGTTTGTATGGAGAGCGCTACCCACAAAAATAAATTCCTCGTCCTTGGTTTATACGAAAACGATATCAAACATGCCCCAGTAGCAGAACTTTATCACGTACATTTTTTTTGTAAGTGTGGTGCGGGGTGCGTATTTAAATTTACGCTCATGGGCTCCTCAGGTCGAACCCGACTTTCCTCAATTTCTAAATATGAAAATTACACACGTACTAGCTGTGGCAAAAAAATCAGGATTCTTTTAATAAGTGCACAAAAATAGTCGTTTTGTTCTAGACTGAACTCCCACTGGCTAGTCGGCCCAAGAGTTCAATTTTGGCCGAAGATGGGCAAGCCTGCTTAAGCGTGGGTGAAAACGTACCAATAAATTTATTTTATACCTATTTGTTTTCAATAAGGATTTAACCCTTTCACTTCATAGCTGGCCGAAAAAGAAAAAAAAGACGTAATATTAAGGCAAATTTTATGTTGTGGCCCCACATATGCCCAAAATATAATCTTCAGTAGTCTTTCAAAAAAGTTCCTTTATAGGTGCTGTGCGTCTCTACAGGCATGCAAAAGCCACAAACTTTCATAAGCATTCGCTAACAAGCTTTGTGTAAATACATTAATGTCTACTGCCAAATTTGTATGCTCAAGCACAACCAAGATTAATATCTCCGCAACAGCGGCACTGGTCTAGTGGCCCGTCTGTATACGCTAAACCACTATTTGGTAGAAAATAACAACGGTTTTAAATCCAAAATTACAAGCTGGATTTTCGCTTTTATTTACATCATCATTTTCTGAATACAAAGATTGCTTCTCAAATAAAGTGTCGTATTCGTATGCTATAACTAATTACGCTGACATTTTGCAAGCGAGAGCCAGTGGCTGCATGTATTTGAGTTTCCGTCAAAAATAGAGTAAAAAAGAAAGTGACTTCGGAGCAGGCGATGCTGGAAAACATGGCCCAAGATCACACCAAATATTAGTTTATACAAAGAGGTAACAGGATGTGATGAATGGGGATTGATATTTAAGTCAATAAGTTACCATTAATACAATAATTTTAACAAAAATAGTAACGACATTAATGCAGTTTTTATCTACCCGCGATATGTAGCTTATTTACATTTTTTTAGTTCCCGCGCACTTTGCAAAGAACTATGAACTTTTTAAAATATTTATCAATTTTCTTTGTTGAAAGTTTAGTTTTCTCAAAAAAGCTATTTTGTTATATTTCGTTCTTAAACACTTTTTATGTATCGTGGTTTTCTTAAGTATTTATTTACTACAGACCAAGGCTGGACCTCCTCGAAGAAACTCGGTGCTCTGAGGGGATCTTCTCTTCCTTTTTCATCGAATTCTAAGCTCTGAGTTCACTGTCGAGTATAGTAACAGATTCTTAAGTTTCTTGATAACCTCTTTGAATCTCAGATGGGAACACTACAAAATACTTATGTAACTAACAAATTTTAGATTTATTTAATGTTATTTTCTTTTGTTAAAGTAATACTGTAAGCACTGTAAACCTCTTTGAATCTCAGATGGAACACTACAAAATACTTATGTAACTAACCAATGTTAGATTTATTTAATGTTATTTTCTTTTGTTAAAGTAATACTGTAAGCACTGTAGCTTTGTTAATTATTTTTAAGCTGACTTAATCCTAAGATGTATGGCTTATAAAATAAATAAGATTAAAAAAAAAAAAAAAAAAGATCGGAATATGTTCTTAAAAAAGAGGCATAATTTAATAGATAGAAGCATTAACTTTGCCAATTTTTATATGTACATTGAAATCTAGAATACAACAACCAAAAAGTACTATATTATATGGACCATAATTTTACGTGAACCTAGTACTTTACCTAAATACTTTATTCCAATATATTTTAATTACCTCACGAATACGGTGACTACACATCGTTAACTTTCTGTGTTCTTGCCAGTGAAACAAGTACTGAGTATAAGAATAAGTACATAATTTGTAATGTTAATGTACTTTACTCGATCAAGGCAGGAATAGGTCCCTTGTGTGTAATCGACCTCAGTGAGTGAGGATCGGGCGTGTTTTATCCTTACCGGCATATGATTAGATATGCAGAAGTATGCGTATTTATCTAATTTTGCCGATCGCCACTTAAGGAGTATGTATGGAAAAATCGTTCCGTATTTTAGATATTCGCACGAAAAGATGGTGTTTAGTTATGGATGTTATATGAGGAGCAAAGACCGTGCTTGTCGACTTGAATTTAGCCGGTTCTTACTCTTGAGGCAGAAAGCTTAATATAGTATAGATATTGTTTCGAATTTGGAAGGAGTTACAATGAACTAACTTTAGTAGTGATGCCTCTAGAATAGGTTCCTTGTGTGTGTCTTAATTTCTCGAATATAAGATGTTTGACAATTTAGATCTAATTAAGCCCGTGCATCTATCTTGTAGTTTAACAATAATTAAAGCAATTTATATTTATTTGAATTGAAATTCCCAGATGTCGATAATAAAAGTGCCCGCTTTTTTATCTCTTAGGACAAGATATTCCGCAGTGCTTTAAGAGTCATTAATGTTAACGGCTACTCATTAACTTGCATTTTCTTCAATTCATTTTTATTGCCTTTGCATTTTCTTATCCGTAACTGGGTTTTGAATGGCGTGTAAATGAGGAGGCCTATACTCAACAGTGGGTTCGCTGACAGGCTTCTGATGATTATGATGATGAATTGGGTTTTCAAAATGCAAGTAGGAACTTAACATGTACTTAATTAACATTTTTACTTATATTATGAATGGATCGGATGGATGGATTAATGGAATGGCTGGATGTTCGCTTTTCCACCGGAAACTTCTCTGATTTCAAATTTAAGTTCCACCAAAGTTGAAATTGGAAACATAGGTAGATTAATTTGGACCTGATAGAACACGTGGAATTTATATTTTCTGTGGGCTAGGGATTGTAAAGTCAACTTGACCGGGGTGCAGCTAAGTTCACCAAAGTTCAAATTAATGCTCAAGTAGAAAAAACCTACCTACTCTATTTTATTAAACAGTATTCACCGCAGCGAGTGTTGTTTGTTCGGTAAAAGAATTTCAAAGTGCGTGTTTTAGACCATTAGGCCATGAAAACGTTGATAAAGCCAAGCACATTTATAAACTTGACATGTTGTCATACAAAGTGGATGTATTAGATATGCCACTGTTTACTTTTTAGGCTTTCACTATTTTATTATTACAATTTAGGACTATTACTTTCTTATTTACTCTACGAGTCAATGAAGAGTATTTTTGTATGATAATAATATCGTTTGTTGTTGTTTATGCTTCGGAAGCCAATGTTGTTTTTCGAACAACGATGTTTATTTACTAGCCTTTGATGTCCGTTACTCGTGTGCTTTATATAGATATGTACCTACGTATTTTATTCGTTAGTTATTCGGTGGCGGAATTTTCACTAGAGATTGAATGTTTTATTTTATCGACTAGGTATCGATAACTTCGATAAATCAGAAATGCAGAATCTAGAATATTGCAAGAATCTAGAAAAATAATTATGTCTAAACAGAAAATATCGGCACTCCTCACCGATTTATAGTTATGTGTTTTACTTGTTAGGTTTTTGGTTCTCATATTGTATCCTCTTTGGTTCCCAGGAAATAGGGTATCCTAGCGTAAAAGTCTATTTTAATGCTTTCATTAGTTGTATAGGTCACTAGAAGCTGTCACTTACAACATTTGTGTATTGTGTGTACTTAAACAGTTCGTTCATCCGGATCAGATGCGGTAACGGAAGTATATTTAATCGTGATATACGATTAAATTAAATCAACACTATAAACAAATTAACATAACCATATAAATTACCCGTTATTTGATAATCTGTAGCGGTATTAAACACAACAGGTAAACAGAACAACAAAGAGTGCTAACCAAACCTCATATTCAACATATACTAATTCAAATATGACTTACTTGCTACCACACCAATACACATACAAAAAAAAAGCAAGTGTTGAAACAAAAATGATGGATCGAAGGAATTCCTTGCCTGCAAACTCGCTAAGAAGTAGGGAAGTCTGAAATGTGTTCGATCGACTGGCAAGACTTAGATGAAGTTGTATACAGGCGCAATCAATCATTCGCAGATAGTACAGAATACTTATCTCCGGAGGATGTGCCGAGATTTTGCGTCACAGTTAAGTATTTATGCGCGGAAGTCAATGACTTTATAATGTAGGAAATACAGTGGAGAAATAAATAAAATTGTACGAAATGGGACAATCTGAACGAACTTTTCCATGTGCTTAATCACCTTTTGAAATAAGACAACAGATTCTCTTACCATATTCCTGCATGTGCAAGTTTAAATACCTAAGAAAAAATGTACCTTACATATCCTATACACAGCCAAAACATGGAATAATTTATGTAATTCCGTAATGTTAAGGTAATGGTGATTTCACTAAAGATACGGGCGTTCTTAAGGTGATGGAAAACATCGTGAAGAAACGTTCAAATCTCCATGCTGCGGCGTTTAGCTAGCCCCCTGTAATGCAAAATGGAGTATTGAATAACTGTCTAAACGTGGGTACATCTTTGCTTCTGCCAGCACGTTTGGGATAAGGCTTCACGCAATGTTGTTGTTTTGAGTTCACTTAACGCGCATCGAACGAGATAAAAACGCGTGCGCGCTTGTCTCGTTCGGTCATGTGTATTCGTCTCTATTTTCGTGTCATGTCACTGTCTTTTCTGTCCAGTAAGTATTGCGCTTATCGCGATATTTCTTCTAACAAACAATGGTGTGGATACGTTCATACGTCCTCTGCAAACTATTGTTGATTGTTGTGATTTACATGCAAACCTCTGCGCAAGCTTGGTGGACATTATTACCGGATTAGAGCGTTGGCTAATACACCTGGATGTGACAGGAAGCTGGGATTAAGGGTGAATACTCACTTAGTGCGTCGGGCTTTATGAACGACAGGTAGATAATTTTTTCAATTAATGACGTGGCTCTTCCGAGGTTCATTGTCAATTGTATTTGACCCTTTAATCGTCTTGAGAATATGTTGTTCCTCGTTACCACTACCCAGGGTAAAGGGTAGTGACACATCTATTTCCTGCAACTTAGGTCCGACAGATGAAACGCGAATTAGCTAATAACTGCTAACAAATCTCGGGTATACTTTGAAATTTCATACACATTTTCATAATTTTATAATTTATTTGTTGCACTCAAATTATATAAAAAACAAGACATACATGAAAATAATGTACAAAGGCGAGCTTATGCTTAATAAAAGATCTCTTCTAGCTAGCCGCTTCTTTTTTTTTATTTAGCCTGCATAGTGTCCCACTGCTGGGCTAAGGCCTCCCCTATCTCAGACCATTCCTCCCTGTGCTGTGCTGCCTCCACGCAGTCCGGCAAAAACCGGTCCAGGTCGTCCCGCCATCAACGTCTTGGTCTGCCTCTATTCCGATGACCATCAGTGGGCCATTCGGTGGTCAGTTTGGCTCATTTTTGGGGGTACATGCGGCACACATATCCGGCCCAGTCCCACTTCAGCTTAGCGGTCTTTGCGCCAACGTAGGTCGGTCAGCCTGACACCGGTTATACTTCGCTCCATCGCCTTTTGGCAAACCTTGAGTTTGGACTTCTGGATCTCCGTCTGTGACCAAGTTTGAGCACTATAGGTTAGGATGGCAGGATACACATGTTGACGAGTTTGCGCTTCAGTGACAATGGAAGGTTTCCCTTCATCAGCTCTTTCATGAACCAGTAGCTCTTCCAGCGTTCAATATGCGTCTATCGATTTTCCTATCCTGCCTGTTTTCGAAGGCTACCAGCTGGCCCAAGTAGATGTATTTGTCGACATACTGTATTTCCTGCCCATCAACTTCGACCCTACGTTTCGTGCTATCGGTCAAGACCTGCTTTTTTGTCCGATTCATCATTAGTCCAACCTCAAGGCTTGCGGTGCTTAGGTATTGTGGCATTAATTGTAGTTCAGCTGCCGTTAACGCGAACAGGACAATGTCATCGGCGAAGCGAAGGTTTGTGAGTCTTCTGCCACAAACAACAATGCCCTTGTCCTGATATAATAATAATAATAATCTTTATTTCAGGTTAACAAAAACTCATATCTATAAATACCTTACAACTGGAGATACATAATTTATTATAAAAACACACACAAAATATTATCTAACTTAGCTAGGGATTTTAATTTTCATTCTCGCTTCCCTATAGCGTCTATAAACGATGCCCTCCGGCCAGTATTCTTTGGCCAGAAACATCGTCTTGAGGTCCGCGGGCACCCGAAGTTTGAAGGACAGGAACTCCTTGGGTCTTTTTGACTCCAACACCTCTAGCTGTACCTTCGCCTCTTTGAGATGAGCCGGTGGATTCTTCTTCAGCTTTTCCAGGATGTGACGTTCAACGTCCTCGCAGGTCATTTTCGTGTCGATCCTGGAAATGTATAGCTGAGCGGTGAGAGCGGCAGCTTTCAGGCTGCATTCACCGGCGAGGGCTGTTCCACGCTGATTGCGGCTGCGTCTGGAGCGGCAATTCCTGTTTTGGACCAGGATAAAGCCTTCTCCATCGACGGTCGCGTTCGGCTATGGGCGGGCTTGGCCGACGGCGCGCGCGGCGCAGCCTGCAGCTTCTGTTGTTCGGCGGCGGGCGGTGCGGGGTGCGGGCGGCGGTGGCGAGCACGGCGGGACACAGCAGCATACGATTCCTTCTGAGATATACCAGAAAAACCGCATCCGGAGCTGTTCGACTCGGCTTTGTGACGTCACGAGGCGAGGCGGTATTGGTCGGCGCGGGCTTGGCAACCTGCGTAACTAGGTATGGGACCGGTAGCTGTTTAAATACCTTATCGAGGGAGGTAAACAGCTTTGGCGATAGAGGGTCGCCCTGCTTCACACCTCTATCTATAGTGAATGTTGGTCCAGATGACTGCAGAGCTATTGTTATATATCGTTTTGATAATGTTAATAAGAAGAGACTGTGCAAGGGTTATTTTGATTTGCCGTGGCAAGAAGATCTGCAGTCGCCTGAGGAAATGGAAAGACGCAAAGACCCTTCTGCTGACCTTACATATAGCTAGAGATGACGAAACAACTGTCCGAGCTCAGAGCGGGTTTTTAACATAGGGCCTTAGACCCTGTGTAGCGACAGCCTTAGGGCGTAGTTGGTTAGGTAGTATGTCGGGTTTGACACGAATAAAGCCTCCATTATCACTGCGGTTGAGACGATCACAATAATAATTTCCTTTGCACGTGTTTGCATGTGTCGCATTACCTGATTTCTACGAATACCATTGTATCGAATAACTGGATAACTTGGTCACGTGGTGCTCTGCCCGTATGGCTAAAGTCGTGACGCTACGTTACGTTTGTTGTATGAACGAATATGTACATATCTTAAACATGTAAATACAGGTACACAGTCAGGTCATAAGTTCTGTCACACAATAAAAACTTTTGAATTAAGAACGCTGGCCACAAAAAAGTTTATTGAATTCTAATTTCGAATTTTTCATGAAAATAAAAATGTGTACTTTTTAGAATTTTCCTCATTTTTAAATATGGAGTGGACACTTAAAGAAGACCGTGTCGCAGTTATTGCGTTGCATCGTTGCGGTTACGCGCCAATTCAGATTTTCGACTTACTGAAAAATTTGAATATAACCAAAAGATTCGTTTATCGTACCATAAAACGATACAATGAAGACTCTAGTGTAGATGACAGGTCAAGAAGTGGTCGCCCTCGCTCTGTTAGGACTCCAGCAGTGATAAAAGCTGTGAAGGCGCGAATTCAAAGAAATCCCATACGTAAGCAGAAACTGTTCTCCCTTCAGATGGGGTTAAGCAGGACTACGGTGAAAAGGGTGTTAAATGAAGACTTAGGGCTTAGGGCATATCGAAGAAAAACAGGACATCGTTTGTACGCTCGTTTAATGGACCTGAGGCTGAAGAGATGCCGCGCTTTGTTGAAGCGGTACGCGGGAAAAAAGCATCGGGAAATTCTTTTTTCGGATGAAAAAATTTTCACCGTGGAAGAGAGCTACAACAAACAAAATGATAAGGTGTACGCACACAGCAGTGAAGAAGCGAGCAACCGTATTCCGCGTGTCCAACGAGGTCATTTTCCATCCTCGCTCATGGTTTGGTTGGGAGTCTCTTATTGGGGCTTAACTGAGGTACATTTTTGTGAGAAAGTCGTAAAAACGAATGCAGTTGTGTATCAAAATACAGTCCTCAAGAACCTTGTGGAACCTGTTTCTCATACCATGTTTAATAACAGGCACTGGGTATTCCAACAAGATTCTGCGCCAGCTCATAGAGCGAAAAGCACACAAGACTGGCTGGCGGCGCGTGAAATCGACTTCATCCGGCACGAAGACTGGCCCTCCTCCAGTCCAGATTTGAGTCCGTTAGATTACAAGATATGGCAACACTTGGAGGAAAAGCCCTGCTTAAAGCCTCATCCTGATTTGGAGTCACTCAAGGCATCCTTGATTAAGGCAGCCGCCGATATTGACATGGACCTCGTTCGTGCTGCGATAGACGACTGGCCGCGCAGAATAAAGGCCTGTATTCAAAATCGCGGGGGTCATTTTGAATAAACTTTATTACCATAAGAATCTATGTTTTATTAAGTTCATTTTGCTATATAAATGTTTACATAAATAATAAACATGTTTAAATTATTTCATATTGCACATGTGACAGAACTTATGACCTGACTGTGTACATTTATTACTACTGATCCTACACTTGGATACATTGTGTCGTGGAAACAATAAACAGTGACATCACAAATCCTTTTTTTCATACGTGGTGGCAAAGAAGCAGGTTTGCTCCTTCAGCTCATATTTATTAGATTCCTAATGCACACATGCCACACAGCTAACTGACTCAGAGGAAAAATGTTCTATTCATCACAAATTAATGATCTATTCCGAAATTACCAACTTCTTCTTCGCTTACTAAAATGTCGTCATTTGGGCTTTCCTATCCATTAATTTGGGGGTAATAAATAAGTAATAGACTTATAAAAGTTTTTAAGGCCTCGTCAAAATATTAAATGAAGCATAAAGCCTCAAAGTGACGGGGCTACGGTCCTTAAAATTCCAAGATGGAGGGTTTTCTAGTTAATTGTAAGCCGGTCTGGAAGGCCGTGGGTACGGTCGAATTATGTGTTTATAGCCTGCGAAATTAGTCTGTCGATATGGATTCTCGCTCATACTTGCACGCAGTATGTCTGAGAGACTAGTTCATGTTATGGTATATATTGTTAGATATGTAAATAGACAATGATGTGAAATTGGATTAACATGTACAGTACAATGTCCTGAACACCCATATCATAACATAATACAGTTACCAATCGTAGTTACCAAAAGTATAACTTATGTACTTACAACAGATTTGACATCAGTTATGCGAACCTCAAATTCGAGGCTTTCGAATAATATTTCTACATAAATAAGTAAATACATATTCTGTGATATACTATAGGTGCACCATTCTGTCACATTATACCAATATCGTTTAATTAAAGATAGGTAGATCGATTGACCGCGTCTGGCCAAAGCATTTCTATCGACTATATTATTATTCTTATTTTGACTCGACCGAAACAACTTGTATACAAGGTGTCCCCTTCGGTAAGAATAATAATGGTTCGTTTAAGGCTCTATAGCAGGAAAACATCCCCTGGCATGCTAATTATTTTGTTAAGTATTTTTTTTATCTCTAATAAAAAATATCATGGAATTCCGAAGAGTTGTATAATAAGATATCGCTTTCAAATCTAGTTTGCAATTTTTTTATTATTAAAAGTGGGAACAGTATACAGTAATAAACACAAAATAACCTAACTTATGTACAAATATTAAATTAAATAAAAAATATCTCTCAGATCGCCGCCGTCGAGAGGCAGAGTGCCCAACATGCTGGCACCATTACCTCGCTGTATAGAACACATTATCACTTAGAAAATATTGCATATAAAAATATGCATTGCCAGTAAACAGGACTGTTTTATTGACAAATATGTGATACCAAAAATTAAGATTAATTAACTTAAAAATACTGAAGACATTTGGGGTATTTCAGTCAAAGTCATTGGCTCAGTAATTCGCGTTTTAGCCCCGCACTTAGCTTATATATTCAATAAATTTGTTAGAGCTTTCCCAGACTTCATAAAACACAGGGTGATCCTTCAAATGTGAGACCAATATCTGTTCTTCCAGTACTAAGTAAAATTTTTGAAAAAATATACTCAATCAAAAGCTCTTCATCACACTTTAACCATACAAAACAACTCGACGCCAAACAATACGGTTTTACTACGGGTAAATCGAGTATGGATGCAGGAGACTACGGCCTCACAGGATGCTATCGGAGTTTTTTCAATCTGTCGAAGGCATTAGGCAAGACGCTACGAATGAAATAAAATCAATACGGTGTTCAATTGACTTTTGAACATACAAAGTTATTTTTGTTATTAGCAACATTTATATTTAGTGTCACTGTCACTTTGACAGATGGCTTGTTGCATTCATGTTAGTTCGCTCACTTCTAACAGCAATGTGCTCTCCATTTTATTACGTTAAATTATCGTATTGAGAAAATAAAAGTCTCTCTAAATTTATTCCATGTTTTAATCGTACATGGAAAGTGGTCCTTCGATTTATTATTCAGTGCAGTAGAAGCAATGTATTTTTCGAAGTCTGGATTACTAACCTACGGCTACGAGCTATCTACCTACACCGGGCGGGAAGTTTCCAATCCATATTGGGAAAAAGCAACGACGCGAATCATCTGCGGCTGTTCTATAGTGTATCAGTGTATTTTCTACAGTGTGTTACGGTTTGGATTGCCATTGAATTGTTGTGTAAAGTGCGTAAATTTTCAGGTGTGAATACGTTTGCAATTGGAAATCTCACTTCTCGATGAGGCAGATCCTGAAAAAAGATTTTCAGTTGACCTAATTTTTTTATGTTATAAGTATTTTTTGTTGTTCTCACATGTTCAACCTAATATGAAGGATAAAGGAGGCTTCGCTTCGCTCACCCCCTTTACCCTTCGCCTACGCTACCGAAGTATTTTGCCCTGACATTTTATGCAACTTTTGGTGAACATTTACACATTTTTAGTGAGCGCCAGGAGCTCGTGAGGTACGCGCGTGAATATCGTTGAGTGCGCGCTTTTTCCTAAAACTACCGGGTCGCGACATTTGCGTTAGTATTGTTATTCGTTGCCTGACTAGATCATGGCGGAAGACGTGATTGTAGCTTCAGGTGATGTTTGGCCTACTCGTCAGGAAATGTTAGGTCGCAAAAGAACGTTATCAGTTGGAGATAGTGCGGATGGGTTTATTACAGTGATGAGCCGGAATGCTAAGCGTATCGATCGCCGCAATTCCAAAGAAGGAAATTATGATGTGTGCATTTCATCTAAGAATGCTTTACCAAAACAATTCGGTTTGGCCAAGTTATTAAGAGCCGAGAATATCACAAATATAAAAACCATAAAATACAAAGGGCCATACAGGGTTATTGTGTCGTTCAAGAACAAACAGGATGCCGAAAATCTATAATCTTGCCAAAAGTTAGTGGAGTTGGAATACAAGTGCATATCAGTGGACAAAGTTGACTTGTCTTTCGGTATAGTTAAGGATGTAGACCTAGACTTGGATGAGGCCGAGATTCTGAAAGAGTTTTCTTGTGACAGTGAAATTGTGGCCATTAAACGCCTTAAAAGACTAAACGACTTAGGCGAATGGGTGTACTGTGAGAAGGTTCTTCTAACATTTAAAAAGCCCACTTTGCCCCCGTACATCATCGGATACGGGTGTAGGTTTAAAGTGGAGCCGTATCTTTTCCCGGTGACCCAATGTTCAAAATGTTGGAAATTTGGCCATTTTGCCCGAATCTGCCCTACACAACGTATAGTTTGCCCTAAATGCGGCGAAAAGCATAGTAACTGCGAGGCTAAACAATTCAAATGCATTAATTGTAACGGTTCCCATATGGCACTTGACAAATCTTGCCCTTTGTATCTTAAAGAGAAAGAGATAAGGGTAATCATGTCAAAGGATAATTGTATGTACAGAGTGGCATTGGCGGCTGTTGTCCAGAAGAAGAAAAGAGAAACAACCTTTCTGACCGAGGAAAGCATGGAAGTGTGCGGAGACAAAACGAACAAAAACTTTTACATACAGAGACGCTTTAGTGAATAGTCTGGATACTGTCGACCCTGTTATCAATGATCTAACCACTTCGGATAAGGAAAGTGAGGACGTAGAAAGGAATGATTCTAAAAAGAAACATAGATCTGTTATCAAAAAAGATAAAAATAAATACAATATACAGATAAAAACCAACGCAGCGGTGCATGCTGAGATGAACAAAAGTGCTACGCAAGAATCGGAAGACCGATCTAAGCGTGTTGATCTTTTGCAGTTACTGAGAAAGGCGAAGGAAGTTGTGGAAGCTGATACAAATTTTGAACAGAAACTGGTATCGATTTTCAAACTGCTTGTCAATGAGTGCAGGAAGATGGTAATGGACATGTTAAAAGATGGAGGTTGGGTGAAATGCTTAATGGAATATTTTATCAATGGATAAAACAACAAAGAATATTAGAAAATTAAACATAGTACAGTGGAATGCACAAAGTTTTCGTCCTAAACAGGCTGAATTTGAACTATTTCTGGCACAGGAAAAAATCCATATCGCTATCCTGAGCGAAACTTGGTTAGAACCGGACAGTGGATTACGTATAAGCGGTTACACAGTTTATCGACAAGACAGGGACGACTCATATGGAGGTATAGCCATTTTAATGCACAATTCAGTGAAAAGTCAGGCGTGTCAATTTAATGGTATCAATACAGGTATTCAGGTCCTGAATGTTCGATTGTTGAACTGTGAAAGTATAAGAAATATCATAGCTATCTATTGTCCTTCATCAGCTGCCAATCCTGTCCGCACTACTACAAATGATTGGGACTTAATTTTCTCCTTTTACCGAGAGAAGACTATCATTGCAGGAGACTTCAATGGGCATCACACTAACTGGTCTTACAAAACAAATTCCCGTGGATCTCAGATTTTTGACTCCCTCATAGACAGTAACATGATCATTCTTAATGATGGTTCTCCGACGCGTATCAAATTGGTCAACGGAAGGTTGCAAAAGTCTTCTCCGGATTTGACTCTTACGTCATCAGATATTGCACTTAGATTCAATTGGAAAACCACTAACGAGACTTTTGGAAGTGACCACCTGGTAATACAATTTAGTTTAGATACGAATATTCCTACTAAGTTCACAAGGAGAAGGAATTTCAAGAAAGCCGACTGGAAAGGTTATAAAGACAGTCTTCAAAACGTATTCGATGATTTACTGATGCCGGAAGATCCTCAAGTGGCTTATGACCAGTTCTTAGAAGCTATCAATGAGGCTGCGGATGAGTTTATTCCTTGGACGAAACTATGCGAAGATCCACAAAGACTAGATAAATTCAAGCCAAAACCGTATTGGAATACTGATCTGTCAGTGGCTGTTGCTAGGCGCAGGCTAGCTCTCTCTAGATTTAGAAGTAATCCCACCCCTCAGAATTTGACTAAGTTACAGCTGAGGATCTCCGAAGCGCAAAAACTTATTCGTGGTGCAAAATCTAAGTCCTGGTCTGCTTTTTGTGATAGTGTTGGTGAAGTGTCTTCTACAAGCGAGATGTGGCGTAAAATGAGATGGTTAAAGGGTCACAAATCCCCAAAAGTTCATATTGATCAAGATACAGCTAACAATCTGGTACAAAATCTTGCTCCAGACTATGTCACTCCTTGCGCTCCAGAGTTTACATCATATAACCAAACACTTTCCTCCGTTGTATCAATCCAGGAGTTAGAGCACGAGACTAAACCTAAAGATACAGCGCCAGGTTATGATGGAATATCCTTCTCAATGATAAAAAATCTTCCGTTAGTTGGTAAGACCTTTTTAGCATCATTGTATAGTAGATTTCTGATCGAGGGTGTTGTACCTAACCAATGGAGAACTGTTAAGATTGTTCCTATACCGAAAAACAACAATAATTCGCAGATCACCCCTACGGTTAGACCCATAGCACTTATGTCTTGTCCTTGTAAAATATTCCATTCTATAGTTACACGCAGAATTGAGTGGTATGTAGAGAAAAAAGGCCTGTTTTCAGAACACATAGTAGGTTTTAGAAAATCCAGATCATGTCTAGATAACCTATCTCGTTTGGTGACTTGTATCCAAATTGGATTCTCTAAAGGTCAGGTTTCTATTGGGTGTTTTGTTGATATTGATAATGCATACAATAATATAGATATAAGGAGTTTGCTGATTACATTGGACAGGCTTGGAATAGGCTCAACGCTTTGCACATACTTGTGGGAATTTTTAAGGGAAAGACACATCAACATATTATCTACCAATGATAATGGTAAGTTTTCAAGATTTACAGGTCGAGGTCTAGCTCAGGGTGACCCTATGTCTCCTATTTTGATTAATCTCGCTACTATATGTATTTGTCACAAAATTGTTGATGTGTCCGTCTCTCAGTATGCTGATTGATGATTTTTTTTCTACGTGTCAGGTAAGAGTGTTATTGAGGCTACAAGTGATATTCAATTGGCTTTAAATGTGCTGTCCAACCTTGTAGAAGAATTGGGATTAGTGATATCTCATAGGAAGACTAAAGTGTGCCTGTTTAGCAGAGGATTTAATCGACAACATATCAATATCAAGCTAAAGGATCATACTGTGCAATTAGTAGATAGTGTAAAATATCTAGGTCTCTGGTTGGACAGATCTCTCAGGTGGGGCAGACATATCAATGAAACTTATCAAAAAGCTTCGAAATTTTTAAATCTATTTAAAGTGTTAGCAGGATCTAACTGGGGTGTTCATCCGAAGTATTTAAGACAGCTTTATATATCTATTATTACAAGTAGATTAGATAACAGTAGCTTCTTATTCGATAACTCTGCTAAAACCCATCTTTACAAACTTGATAAGATTCAAAACCAAGCGATGCGAGTTATTGGCGGGTTTATCAAAACTACTCCCATCCATGCTATGGAAAGCGAGCTTTGCCTACAACCTCTGCATCTTCGAAGACGGTTTCTGGCTAGTATGTTTTGGTTGAGAGCTAAATCGATGGACAGCAATTTTATTGAAAGTTTGAACGAATTGACAGAAACAGGTAGATTTTGGAGAAATAAAAAAAAAAATATTCTGTCTCTTGTCCATAAGATATTTGCAAACATACCCATGCATTCGTCAAAGTTGTTGGAGAGATATTGTCTAGATACCTGGGTGAGCAATATTGATTTATCTAATGTTATCTTCTGTAGCATGGAGGGGATAGAAAAAGCTAAGAGAGAGATTAATTTGGCTGTCTTAAAAAATCTTGTGCGGATCTGCTTAATATTAAGTTCAATAACTAATATAAAATATATACAGATGGTTCTAAAGATGGTGTTGGTATCGGAGCGGCCTTCTTTGATGAACAATCTGGCAATCATAAGATTTATAAAATTTCGGAAAACATATCTATTATGTTCGTGGAACTGTTGGCTATTTCGGAAGCGTTAGCTTATGCTAGTAATCTCAATGTTAAGAGTTGCGTTATCCTTACAGACTCGAAGAGTGCACTACAATATGTTTGTCAATGCACATCTACTTTTCGTGGTGCCCCGATAGCATACACCATCTTAGACAGAATAAATAAGTTTAAGGAAACAAATAAATCAGTAGTTCTACAATGGATTCCGTCCCATGTTGGAGTGTACGGGAATGAAGAGGCTGACAGGCTAGCTAAACTTGCTATTACTGAGGGAGACCATGCTCTTTGTACACCATTTTTTACGGACCTTATTCCGGCTATGAAAGTTCAATGCTCCTCCCTGTGGAAGAAGTACTTTGATGAGAGATCGTTGAGAGTTGGGATTTGGTACAAAACCATACAGTCTGAGCCTCCCCGTTTCCCATGGTTTGATGGATGTAAGATGAAAAGACAAGATATCATCATTGCTCTGAGGCTCCGCTCCGGACACATCCCACTGAATAAGTTTGGATATTTGATGCGCAAAGTCGAGTCCCCCAATTGTACAGAATGCGGTGTGGTGGAGGATGTTACTCACATTCTTATAGAGTGTGTCCGGAATGAGGCCTTTAGAGTACAACTGCTCACTTGTTTTTATGATGTAAGTTTATCAGCAGTTGGTGGTTGTAACAGCACTCTGGCTTCCCCTTTATCCCGGGAAGCCAGAATGCTTTACAAACTTGTGAAACTTGGTTTAAAAAATAGAATGTAATATCCGTTTTTTTATTGGCTAAGTTTAAGTAGTTCAAATAAGAGTGACATGTGAAAAGTACCAAACTCTTTATAAAAATAAAGATTATAAAAAAATTTACACATTTTGGGTAGTATTTACCCATTTTGGGTAGGAAAAAAAATATTTTGGTGGTCATTTAAATTGTTCTCATTATTAACCGTGTTAATCTTCTTTTAGAAATCCTTTAGGAACTTGATAGGGATTCAGATAAGTTGCCTTCTATTAAGGATTTCATATAATATTCGGTAAAACGCGCCATAACGTTAGTGGATAGTTTGCCTCCAAAATATGTATCCTATGAAATTTTGTTTCATAGGAAACATACTTTGGAGGCAAACTATCCTCTAACCACTGTGACCAGGGTTGGTAATGTTGCTGTGAAAAAATCACATTGCATTTTTTGTGACAAAAACTCACACAATGTCCACGAATGTGTGGAATTCAAGACGGTTACAATTGAAGCTCGCCTAAGTTTTGTCGTTGACAAAAAACTGTATTTGATTTGCCTAAAAAATCACAAGTAAAATGTAATTACAATTTCAAGTGCAAGTTATGTAACGACAGGTCTCACAATACACTTCTGACCGTACAGTGACCACGTCATGCAAAATTTTGTTTACAATTTTTAATTACAATATCAAGAAAAGGTAAAAAAAGACCTGAATAATTACAAATAAAACTACACGAGAATCACAAAAAATAAAAAGTTTACACAATTTACAAAAAGTTAAGTTTAGCTTCTTCTAAGATAAGAAAATTTTCCACCTTAGACCTAAAAGAAGGCAGGTTGTCATGGAAAACGTCACTTTTGGTACTAGAATGCAGTGCATTATATGAGCGAATCATTCTAGTGAGAGTTGAGTTTATACCTAGGTTGGTTTTCAAAGGTCGGGTTCTGAAGATTTTGTAGGTGCCGGGTCGCGGCATTCTGGCTGGAACCACTATGCTAAAACTGTCCAACACTTGAGGACAATCTATATCCCCATTGGGGACCTTGTGCATATTAATGCACGGAGAAAGATTCTAGATCTCACATTGAAAAACGACGTTCTGTCTGTGTAAGATTGCTGATGAACATTTTTGAATCCCACATTCGCGGGGTAACTGACGAATCGTTTTTGAACTCTTTCAATTCTGTCTTTAAACACCTGGTAAAATGGGCTTCAGACCTGAGAACAATATTCTAGTATAGATCTAACCAAGGTATTGTATTTTAGTATTTTAGTTCTAGAATTTCTAAAGTGTTTTGAAGTTCTTATGATGAACCCCAACATTCTAGATGCTTTTTTGAAAGTGGTATCTATATGTGAGCCAAAAGTTAGCCTACTGTTAATCAAGCACCGAGATCGCAAAAAATATATCTACGGGACTCCTGTGGTAATGTGCAATCACCTACTAGTTTTATTATGATCTCCACAGGCGGATGATGGGGATCTACCGTAGTAAGCCTTTCTGCAAAGTGATAAATCTCTATTTTATTAATGTTGGAAAGTATGATCCTATAATATTTTTTTTCCACCCCATTAAACTGATGTAGGTTGTGAAGAGACATAAAATCGCTAATTGTATCGCTTTTGTACCGCAATCATCACTCCGCCGCCACCCAATTTTGCTCCGGGTCGATGAAGGTTCCTGCCACATCTATAACCGTTATAACGATCATCAAGCAATTCTA
Organism: Argyresthia goedartella; assembly: GCA_949825045.1. Classification (NCBI taxonomy): domain Eukaryota; kingdom Metazoa; phylum Arthropoda; class Insecta; order Lepidoptera; family Argyresthiidae; genus Argyresthia; species Argyresthia goedartella. The sequence goes on along the minus strand of OX463829.1, from coordinate 15,353,123 downwards.
GATCACCAATATTCCCTTGGATCCAGGTTTAGGTTATTATAATAACATAACAACTATTCCTTGTGACACTTTTTAAAAAATCATGGGTTTTGGTATTCAAACCTCTAACATTTTGATATACACAATTTAGTTCAAATTTTTTTAAGCAGGAATGCGTAATTGAATGCATGATATTAAAATTAATATACAGTTGGTCTATACAGTCTTTATCCTTAATCCACATTACTTTTGACGTGGTAGTCTTCCTAACTAGAACACGACCCCGGCTGATACAAACAAACTTGTAGTCTTTGGCCTTAGATTTCAGTCTGGTCAGTATATGTAGCTCTCGATTTGGATTAGACAGATGCTCCATGGTGAATATGTCCTTTTTGTCTCCGGCTATGCCGAGATGATTAGAGCCTAGTTTATCCTTCGGGTTTGCCTTGTAAAGGTCTTGACTGCTGCCAGAAGTGTGTCGCGTAGAATGGGAGTTGCTAGCTTCACTACGATGGAACGTGGGCGTGAGCCGTCAGGTTTCGATTTCGCAACTCTAGTGCATAAATGAATATCATTCGCATTTATATCTTAGGAAACGGTTTTGACTAATTGCTGAATGATTGTGACAGGGTTTTCAGATCTATATTCTGGCACACATTGAACTTCGACATTGGATGCCCTCGCATGCTGTTCCATTTCAGCTACCCTGAGGTAGGTCTTTCGTAGTAGATAGAAGGATATCGTTTACTTTTTGCAGTGCACTAATCTGTTGAGTCTTTTGTTGTACATCCTGTCTCAATTCTTCATACTGCTGATTGAAGAAATCCATGGATTCTTTGAACGACGAAAATTCAGTCTTTAATGCCGCCGTAAGGTAGTTTAATTCTTTGCACATGCTTGATTTAATGACGTCGCCCAAATAATTTTTCAAGAAATTTCGCAACTCCGACTGTACAATGTCCCTTATATCTTGGCGTGAGGGAATGTCCTGCTCAACATCGAATCTACGATAGTGTAGTCACCTGTTGAACCTCTTGATTTAGATCTGGGTGCCTTGTTTACCCATGAATCCGCTGATTTATGGTTCCCATCAGCATGTTCTGGCGCTTGGTGATGATGCTTTTAGTGTTGCATTAGTTGAAATCTGTGACTGTAGGAAATGAGAAGGTAAGAGCATCTGAATTTACATCAAATTTCAAACTCTTAATTACATTATCCTTATTAAAGTCAATTATCCTCAAAATACCTCTCTCTGCTTATCTGGGACATCACACAAAGCATCAGCCACGTTAGAACACCATTTGTGTAATTTAAAGTTACCTAATTTAAGCAACTCTACCTTAAGCTTCCATATATTCCTGTATATTAAATAAATATTAAATAAATAAAGTTATGCTAACTCGATCATGCAACGAGTAGTCAAAAAGCTCGAGGATTTCAGACCATAGGTCCCAGTTTGAAGTTGAAGGCAACTTATTGGTTCTTTGGGGCTATCTTTCCAAAGAATAGATTGTGCACAAAGTCACGGTAGCACAAAGAGCCATGAAGCGTGCCATGCTAGGCAATCAGGCTGTCAGACCGTATCCGTAATACCGAAATCAGACGCCGAACCAAGGTGGCTGATGTGGGTAAGCAGATAGCACGGCTTAAGTGGAAGTGGGCAGGACGAGAAGACGGAAGATGGACCAGATCGGCGACAGAGTGGTGGCCAAGAGGAGGCCAAAGATCGGTCGGCAGACCATACACAGCGAAAACACTTTAGTGCTGAATTGAAGCTTTTAGCTTCACGCAAGCCCCTAATATCAGGCATAGCCAATCTAAACCCCTTTATAGATAATATAGGAATTTTAAGAGTACGTGGTCGCCTTAGTAATGCGAATAACCTGCCTAACGATAAAATGTATCCAATGATACTACCGAAATCGTCACACATTACAACTCTTTTCATACAAAGAGAACATGGAAGAATGTGGCATTCAGGTGCTAACTTGGTACTCAGCTACCTTTCACAGAAATTCTGAATAGTTAGTGCAGCACAGTAAGTCAAAAAGTTCGAACACGGATGCGTTCGATGCGCCCGTCTGAAAGCCAATTCTCCTAAATAGCTTATGGGCTCTCTACTGCCCAGGTACCAGTCTGTTCTAGCATGTCGGAATTGACTTTTGTGATCCCTTCCAAATGAAGGTGTCAAGAATACGGAAACCGATAATCACGAAGGGATATTTAGCGTTCTTTGTATGCTTCGCGTTAAAGTCCAATCATGTAGAACTTGTTTTAAATGTCACCTCTGCAGCATTTTTGGCATGTCTTCAACGCTTCGTTTCGACAATAGGTATAATATATTATACCCGACATTCGACAAAAGGTATAATATATTATATTATTAATATATTATACCCTCGAAGATTTTCTGTGACATTTAAAGGTGCCCTTAATGAATTAAAGAAACTGTATGACCTTGTGAATTCGAAAGTTCACCTTGGTGCTGTAAATTGATATGCATCGAATAATCTTATACAATTTTCTTTTACCCCATTGTACAGCCCTGAATTCGGAGGGCTCTGGGAGGTCGGGGTCAAGAACATGAAATTTCATTTCATCAAATTTCATTGAAGTATCGTCAGCCAACAACACTATGCCAGTCAATTTCTCAACCATGAAAGGCAGATCGTTAATATAACAATAAGAAAGGGCCTAATATGGAACCTTGTGGAACGCCAGTTTTTTAGACGCATTAGATTTCACACCTTTGACTTCTGCCTTTTAAATTCGATTCCTTAGGTATGAAAGATCATATCTAAGAAGTAGATCCAACCCTTTATTTCTAACTCCGTAATGATTTAATTTATTTAAAAGCGTATTATGATCAACACAATCAAATGCCTTCGCAATCCCAAAAAACTCCGATAGCATCCTGTGTGGAGTTGTTTTGTATGTTTGAAGTATGAGAGCATTTGATTGAGTATAATCTTTTCAAATATTTTTCTTAGTGCTGGAAGAACAGATATTGGTCTGAAATATAAAGGATCACCCTTATGTGTTTCATGAGGTCTGAGAAAGCTCCATCGTAAACACATTTATTGAATATATAAGCTAAGTGTGGGGATATAACTAGAATTTCTGAACAATGACTTTAACTGATATACCCAGATTGGTCTTCAGATTTTTTAAGTTATGTAATCTAAACGTTTTGACAATGTCCTGGAGATATACATGGTGAAATTTTAAATATACATTACTGACGCTAGTGTTGTTTTTAATAAAGTCTCTGCTGTGAGTAAGGCTACATTGGTGAAGAATGTTTTGAAAGCTCGAGCAACCTCAGCGTTGGATTTAATTATATCATCACCTAACTGTAGGCAGAAATCATTGTCCCTTGGTATAACATTGCCAGTTTCACGATTTATTATTAGCCAAACTGTTTTCATTCTATCATTTGAGCTTTGTATTTTTCTATTAATGTGTAAAGTTTTTGCAGTTCTACAAACCAACTTGAATGTTTTTTTTTGAATATTTGTTAATATAGTCATGAAATTTTTGATAAAATGTTTTGTTCATAAAAGTCATACAAGATAACTCTACTTTTACGAGACCCAAACGTTGCCCAGTCATTAAATTTAGATTTACTGTTGCAGTCACTGACTTTCTTTGATTTAAAAACTTTATTGAATTCTGTTTGCATAATGTTGAAGAAGTCTGAGTAGATTTTGTTTGGGTTCTGTTCATTAAAATCCGGTACTGGCAAATTTATATCTAAGTTTTTCGTATATATATCTAGTCTATGGAATATAATAGACCTATAAAATTATGGATCAGTCTTATTTTTACTAGCAATTGGGAATGAAACTGTTTGACCACTGTGATCGGAAGGGAAGCAATTAATTAAAATTTTAATTGTGAATTCACATTAACAAAAAACGTTATCTAAGCAAGTTTGGCTAGTAAGTGTAAATCTAGTCGGCTCTGGAAAAACATGACATAAATTAAATTATTTGAATAAAGGCCCTTTTCAGTTTCCCTCAGGAGTAGGACGAACTACCGTAGGTTGAGGAGCAGCAGGTTTCGGAACTTGAGCTTATATCACCTTCTTTATTGACTGACACTGTTTCTCAATGGCTTTGCTAGTCTTTATCTTCTCCGCAAGGGTGTTGCTAATCAACAAATCATCTCGCTCAGCCTCCTGAAACACGGTCATTATCGTGTTTTTTAAGCTTGGGGCTATGAGTTTCATTCTATCTTTAGTATGAATGAAGTGTAGGTTAGAGAGAATACGACAGCTATCGACATATTTTTAACAACTTCAAAAAAGGAGGGGGTTCTTTATTCGGTTGTGTTTTATGTTTGTTACTTCAAAACTATTTATGAACCGATTTCAAATTATATATTTTTTATTTGAAAGGGTGACCATTTAGTTTGATCCTTATTTAAAAAAAATGAAATCTTTTCAGTAGTTTGGTATCTAAAGCAAAATTACTGGAATTATGATGTCATACAGGCAAATGAAATTACGTATTATTGCTATTTACACATTTACACACTTATCAGTGGTGTTTAAGGTCATTGGCATTAGATGAAATCAGTCTACAGGTACCGTATATTCGTTTTTGTCGTGCAATACGCGTGACCTTGACTGTCAGACAGACAGATTTCCTAGCCTTGTTGTCGTGTATTTTGGCGACATTCGCATCCCGACCGGTGAGAATAGGGCTTAAAATTAAAGTCCGTTTTTTAAGTTTTTAACTTGGTCAATTATAAAGCGACTGCTTTGTTGGAGTAACTCGTCCATAGCCCTGTTAATGGCAGTGATACCTATGCAGACTTGTTGTTGCACATGGAGTAGCTTCTTGTCACGGTCACTATTTCCGAGATAGCAGCGGAAATCTCAGCGTTAAAGTTTGATGCTTTTAGAAGTCTGCAAATATCGGGAATATTCTTCTCTGATACCATGCCTTTTTTTAACAGAGGTAGCCATAACTTAGCTAGTTTGTCATTTATATCTGCACCAAATTCTGGCGAATCAGATCTGTTGATTTACCCATTGCTGACAATAGCTCGGGGTCCAAGTCTAACTCGGCGTCATCAGTATTTACGACGATGGTTTCCGGAGTTGTCCATGAGGATATCTTTATTGAACCGGTATTATTCCCGTTGGTCTCTAAAACTCAAAACGAACTTGTTGTATCACGCGTTAAATAATATTTATATTTCAGAATCAAGCGACGAAATAAAATTAGTGGGTTTCATTGCGTAGATCGTATGCAATTTGACATTTGCCGCGCAAAGTCACGACGGGAAAAGGGAAATCGCATACTTACGTATTCTTTATTGCTCGTTTATCTGGAAGTAGCTAGACATTTTTCTGTCTTATTGTTTTCTTGTAAATGTTTTTAGTATAATAAGCTAAGACTTAATTTGAACTTATGACGAAGATAACTATCACAGATTATGTTAGTAGGCGGCTAATTTCTAACAACATGAAAAATAGCGAGATACCTTTTCCCATGTGGGATGTCAGCTTTAAAGCTAGGTCTAAGTTTATTAAGTGTTTTTTTTTTTCAATTTTTAGTACTTTCTCCGGCGATTTAGTAAGAGGGACGCTTAGACGAGTAAAGAACTTCCGGCAAACACCGTTCCATCACACCCTGTATTATACCTAAAACCTCTTATATTTCTTATGTGAACAGAACCTCTTACCTCCATCCTTCGGTTAATATAAGCGACTCAGTCCGAAACCGTCAAAGTTAGCAGAAATGAGAGACCTTAGCAATTACTTGGGAACAGTAATTTAATTTGAGTCCTGATCTGTCTTCCGATAACAATGCCTCCCTGCCCGCAGTACATTTGTAAGCGAAACCCTGCTACGTGGACTTGGACAGACTTGGACATCCGTGTTTTGACTACCCACCTATTTTTTGCCACGGCGGAAAAATGTTGGAATAGTTGAAATCGTGCGGTTTTTCTGAAATATGAAATATTGACACGAATATACACAATTAAGTTTACATATATTTTAGCTAAAACATTGCAAGTATCCGTTAATATACTAATATAAAAAGATCTATGAAAGTGAACGTAGGAAGAGATGAATTTATAAATAAATAATAACGTAGATCCTAGAGCGTAGTAAGTATAAGTAGAGGTTAGAGTAACTTAGCTCATGTCTCATCCTCTTCTGAGAAAAAAGCTGGAGTAAGTACTTGTACTTGAGTTTATACAGGTTGATTTGTTATTCGATACATATATAAATAAAGCCCATCTCCAGAAAATTTAATCAAATAGGTAAAATAATTACCCTATCCCAATGTGCCTGTATGTAAATATTTATTTTTTATTTATTTCTCTAAAAACACATGGATAATACTTCGAGTAACTTTTAACTTTTTTATTAATTTTTAAAATAATTAGCATTTAGTCAGTGCGATTTATCAGATGTCAAAACTAAGTAATTAAGGCACTAAACTGACAAACTTGTTTTGGATTCCTTTTACAAACTATTATTTTTAAATGAGTATAATTCTATTGCCTCCAGCGTCGGTTCCAATTCCATCGACTACGTATGCAGGATTACCCTTAGATCTCATATTTTCTCTGCATGGGAAGCCGCATAGGCATCAGATAAAAAAATACAATATTCAATAAAAACCAAAAAAACAGCTTGGGGAGGTTTTCCTGTGTAAAAATGTGTGTTGGTGTGTGTGTGTGTTCTTGTGAATGCGTGTATGTGTGTGTGTGTGTGTGTGTGTGTGTGTGTGTGTGTGTGTGTGTGTGGGTGTATAGGAAATAGTTACTATTTTCGTTATGAGTCTTATAAATAACCCTGGCGATTGGTGGAAGATGTCCAACTCAGAAAATATTTTATAATAAGTGTGTGGCACGTGGCGACGGATAGAGTTAGCAACGTAGTTTGTGCGAGCTGGAGGTACGTTGAAAAGTGTGGTGTGTCGAGTACGGGTTGACGGAGCATTCAGTTTGAGCAGAGCTTCGACTAGATCCGGGCAATCGACAACAACATGACAGACGTTATACAGCAGATGCATATCCAACATGACTCGACGGGACTCAAGTTTGGGGATGTTATGACGACGGCATTTCTCTGCATAATGGTCGGTATGAAACTTCACTGTTCTTCAAAATTTAAAGACAAAGATAAGTTTTTGATGATTTTATTGATGTATGGAACCTTGAATTGTTTTACAGTTAATATTTTATTATTAAACGCTTGTAAAATCAAGTGAATCCAATTTTCACTTCCAAATATAAGGCAAGTTGACATCAGTGTTGGACAACAACACGCTAGAATAAGTAAATGACACAAAGTTTCTTGGAATAAACATTGATAACAAATTGCAGTAGAGACCCCACATAAATAAACCAGCTAGTAGATAAAGTTCTGCGGCTTACATCACCAAAAACACGAATGTGGCTATAGCAAAGATAGTCTATTTTAGTTTTATTCATAGAGTTATGCTCTATAGTATCTTATTATGAGGGAAAGCAGCGGATAGTTAAACTATTTTTATATGACGCTTTTAAATAAATTCTGTAGCACTTACTCACTGTAGCAGGTCAATTTAATTTCAAAAATATAATTTAAGTATTTACGCAAGAACATTTTAACATAGCTGTGAAAAATGCATCCTATACTATAACAGGATACCACTTTATTTTTACGCATAATTTATTGACAGAAGAATTTTTCAACATTTTCCAAACTTAGCGATAGCAGTGCAAATGTTAGCAATTCTTTCAGGGGTAATACCTTTTCTACAACGACAGGATTCCTCTGGATATAGCCATATGAGCAATTAAGAAACCATGTAAAACCACTTTATCTAAAAAGGGATGTTACAGCATTAAAGATTACATACATGACAATGACTGTATGGGTTTAATCTAAGTAAATATAGACCCCGCTGATAATAATTTAGTAATTTTAGTTTCTGCATATTATTAATTATACCTAATTATGTAATATTTGTATAGTCACAACCAGTTTTTTGTTATGTTTGGGATTTTCTGTGCCCTTCCTTTCTCACATTGGTGCAATGTAGAGAACAGGTAAAAATTTACGTTTACATTTACAAAAAATAAAGAAATTTTAATTTGAATTATTTCAAGCGTAAGTACATTCTCTACTTAAAAATATACCTTTGGCAATTTCAAAACAATGTAAAAACGACTTTGTCTAAAAAGGTATATTAAAATGTTCATGATTAGGTTTTTTAATCAACCCCAATCAAGTTTCTTACAACTTTTTTAATAAATTCATGGGCTTTTTTATTTGTGCTATGCCACAGGATCGTTGATGTATTAGCTAACATGTAACAAACTGCAGCCAAAACATCCCCAAAGTAATTTAGATTTTTCGTAATTAATAATTTTTGGGGAGTTTTGAAAAAATAAAACATAGTTTAAAACCTAAATTAGTCGAACCCATCAGTTCTCGGATAGGGTATTTCATGGAATTGGGTACTACTGTAATCCCTCAGAATATATTTATCGAATAATAAATAACTCTGAATATTTTCGCACAAGGGTTGAACTAGAAGGGTCCCCATCGACCATCACTGAATTAGGGCAGATAGTAGTAGATTCAGCGAGATAAGTAATGAAGTTAGCTTCTAATCTTCACCGATACTGAATGAATATTGGGCAGTATTGCTGTAATGTTGCAATAGTATTGTTGTAATACTATAGGTTGTTGTATGTTCGCGATCGGGGCTTGTCATGAAGCTGAGCTCTGGTTTGTTGGTTGAGATGTTTGGTTGAACGTTTGGCTCTGTTGTGCTCTATTTTATATCTGTTAAATCAATCCTGACAGCTTTCAAATTGATATTTTGAAAGCTGTTCACCAACTTCAAACTGACGTTGACCGTTCAGAGCGCAATTATTTCAAACGAGCTGTCATCTAAAGCGATTCTGACATCAATTGTAATATGCCAAGAGATACAGAAACGAACTGTTGCGCTATTGTTCATTTACTGGCAACTAATGTTTTAGCTATGAAATACCATAAATGGCACGTCACAGTGACACCGGAGGTAGACATCAAATGCATAAAGCCTGAACAGCATAATTTGGAAAAGCATGCAACTTTGGCTGCGGTCATATTAGTGGGCCTACACACTTAGCGCGTCGGTTGCGGCCGGGCCCAATAATGTATATAAAAAAAAAGTTGCTTGGAGCACTGACGCGGACATATTGCGGATATAAATAGTTTGTGGTTGCCTGCCTGTTGCGGATGTGTAGGCCGTACATTTACAAATGATTCTATCAAACCGCAAACTAAGAATTCATGCGCACATTGCGGCTGCGGTTGCGGCCAGCAATTAGCCGCAATCGCAACCACGTCCTGCGGCTAGCCGCGCAGCGTCTAGCCGCAACTGCAACCGCTTAGTACGTAGGCCCATTAATATGACCCCAGTCAAAGTTGCATGGTGTTCGAGATATTGTCTGTGAAGTCATTTTTACTTCTTGTTTGTCCTAATACCGTAAAAATAAAGTGAAGCATACCAGATCTGAATTCGGTTTTATATTTCATAACGAAACACATATTCTGAAATGTATACCTACTTGGCACTCGGTAAACAGGTGGCTCGTTTGCCACTGATAGATAACCTTCATGCAGATAGCTTTTGTATTTTATAATACAAAGCTATTTTTATTAGCTAAATTTGCTTATTTATTGCTTGTTTATAGGATGTCTATTATCCCTTAATTCTAACCATTTATTCACTTCAGTTTGAATACTTTATTCTCTTGCAACGTGAAAATTGTATTTATTAAATTATTTGTGAAAATATTCGAGTTACTTATACGAGTAAAGTCTAAACTCTATCCCCTAAGGTTGGATCACGGGTTGAAGTTGGTATGAAAATCAAAGTTGGCTGAAATTTTGCAGGTAGCTGAAAGTTTGAAGGTGCGAGACGTATAGCAAGTGATTTTTCAAATTTACTCCCTCTAAGGGGGGAATGGTGGGATGAATTTTGCATGGACGTAAATAAAATACTTGACCTATGAAGTGGGGATTGAGGGTAAAAGATTGTATTTAATAGATACATATTTAGATGACTGAGCCGCTGGCAACTGCTAACTAGTACACATTACTTTGAAAGACTTTGATTAGTGTAAAAATAATCAAACAATATGCAACACTCGGTTACATTTAATTCACCCCGGAAATTTTAGGGGGTTGTTACGGACATCATTCCAAACAACTTCCACTATGAATATCGGATTCATGAATTGATGAATTCATCAGAGCAACTTTATTATTCACTCCTCCATACATTTTGGGCCGGGCGTCCGCCGATTTGTATGGAAGAGTGAAAAACAAAGTTGCTCTTGAAAAGAAAATCGGTTTTATAGTAAAAAAAAAATCGGACCGATGTCCCTAATAACCTCCTAAAACTTCCGGGGTAAACTAAAAGTAACAGTGTATAATGCTATCAAATCTTGGATTTTATTGCAGTAAACATCGTGAGGAACCCTTGATATCTCCATAGCTGCAGCGATGGGCTTACCCCCTGTCACGTCAAACGTGAATAACTGGCTAAACGTGGGCGCATCTTTGTCTCAACCAAACTGTTTGGTAAAAGACATGGCGATATTGCAGATAATTGGCCTGTTTCAAAAAGTCCCGATAAGCTCTATGTGACAGATTCGTATTTACTTACACAAATTATGATTTATCTATTTAATATCGGGCCTTCTTATCAAATAGGCCCCTAATCTGGCTTTTAGATTCTCAAAATTAACAACGAACCACATTAAAATTATTGGTGCTAATACTTAGACTTTATTTGTGAGTTTATTTTTTCTAATTTGTGTTATATTAACCCTTTCTAACCAGTCACTCGCGATTGTCAACACGCCAGCCAGCAATTAGCTTGCATTTATTGTGAATTTGCAGTGTGAAATAAAAATTGCGTGACTAGACTTCACCATGCTATTCTAGTGTGTTGAATGAAACCGTCTCAGTTACACCTCCGCCTGCATTATTTAGTCATAATGATTATGTCATGATGGAGAGATGAGACCATAACTTTTTTTCGACAGGGTGGCACCTTTGGGAGACAGAATAAAAGCTAAAAACATTAATATACAGGTACATACCTTCTCACTTCATGCTCAGTTAATGTTCGTCTATTTGATTGAAATGAAATCCTAACTTATATACTAAGCTATAGTCTTTTCGGGTTAGCAGAGCAATAGCGGGCATTGATCTCTGTCTACCACTGTATGCTTGTGGTGGGGTTAGCGATACCAACTTATTACGTGCAACGTTCGAAATAACTGTCATTTAGCATATCGTGGTAGCGGTCGCCGGTCATTACCATGGTTATCATGTATGATTGGGTTCGCAATAGCAGTCGGGTCAATGACCACTATTGCATTGCTAACCCGACGCTATAGAACAGGATTATGACATACGTATATGTAGATACGCATAGTACGTGATAGATAAAATAAATACATCTTCCTGTGACGGCCGATGTTATGACTACTGTACGTCTACTCTGCGTAGACGTGACGCATACGATGTATCTTGTGTAGACTACACAAGGACATCGTATGCGTCACGCCTTTTCCCATACGGCGGAAGTAGCATATAGGTGTAACACATTTTAGAAACGAACGAATATTCGTTTAGATTAAGGGCAATCCGTCTGTGGAAACTACATCCCTGCGCTATTAGGGATAGTCCCTCAATTTTCATTTTAAATAAAAGATTGAAACTGCATTTCATTTCTCTTCCGTAATAGGTATATCTTTGTCGGTAGTATATTATATCATAGTTAATATATGCTCTCAATTGTTTTTTTATATATTTAGTATATTTTATTTATATTTTGATAGTAATTTTCGTACACAGTTTTATTGCGCACTAGGCCTGTCCTGTTTCATTAACTCTTCTGTCTTGCCTATGTTTGCTGGAAGAAATCTCTCTTTAGGGATAAGCGTATAGTGCACTGCGTATAAGCTGCAGACGCCGCCATCTTTTTTCAACTTATACGCCGGGTACTGTAACTATTGTAACCTTTATATTTTGACACAAACTTTAAGTTTGCATTCGTTGCTTTTATATTTGCACACTAGGATAAACAAAATAAAAGAAACCCATGGGTCTCGGTTAGACTGCTTCGCATATAAATATAGAATTGAGCTCCATGCATAAGTGCGGGGAGTACACTTGCGTATATATACATATATATATGGAATATCTATATAGTACGGAGTACCCGTCGGGTCCAGTATATGCCACCAAATTCTTTGCATTCATTATTATTGCAATGTGAACAATGAACATGCATGTTTTTTTTGCGTGACAGGCTTTGTAGGCACGAACATTGACATGAATGCCTGAGGTATGACGCAGAAATTCAGTGACGGTGGAGGGCAAAGGGCCTCGCATATTTAATAAGGGAAATAAGCAAAGGCTTATGGTTAACTATTTATCAAAATGAATAAACTGTAAAATAAAAAATAAAAAGAATCAAAATTTACTAAATGGTCATCAAAATTGTACACCCTATTTTATACCGCTCCGCTCTGCTTCGCTTCGGCTCCAGGTTGTATTATAAAGTTGTGACCTAACAGACCTAACTTTAGTATTCGGACAGAAAGTGACCTATAGCAACCAATACGCTTCTATGAAACTACATGGGATCACTAAATTTGATGAACATTTTGAAAATTTGGAAGTCAAAACACATAATAGACATATAGGTACGTAAGTAATATTAGTTTTATTCTTGTGCATTAAAAAAAATAAAAATCAAATAACTCTAAGGCCCGACTAATAGAACGAGAGTTAGTACTATTCTCCGATTAACTTTGACAACTCCATACAAATTTATATAGGGTTACAGGTTATGTTGACCTAGGTCCATAAGAAAGTTGATGGATACTATCATTCCTGACTGATTTGACTATGAAACACCGTACCCCAAACTGAATGATTTTCAAGATATTGGACATTTAAAAAATGGCTGATTTCATATGTTTAATATTTTCTTTATTTCATACAAACTTATAAAAAGTTGTTACATGAAAATAGTGTAAAAAGGCGAGCTTATCTCTAAAAAGAGATCTTTTCGAGTAATCCCAGTTAAGATGGTAAAGGTTGATTGTGAGCAGGGGTAGACCTTAGTATACAACAATATAAGCAAATAAACAAGTTCTTACAATAAATAAAATAAATTATATAATGTTATGATAATATACTAAATACTTATAATATACTACTACTATTATATATATGTACTAATAAATAACTTATATGCATAGCACCCATAATTCTAAAGAGAGAGGTAATGCCTCTTCAGGCGGCTTTTAAATATATTCAGAGGTAGTCTGTCCCTGATGGTGCAGGGGAATGCATTCCACAACCGAATGGCCCGGAGTCTAAATCCGTGATCATAGGCCGCGGTGTTATGCTGTGGAGTTGTGAGCATGGAAATTGCGCGAGTGCCCTGAGGCCTCCTGGAAGAAAGAAATTGAATACCGTCTCGTAGGAAGGTGTGGATTCCGTAAAATGTTATAGAGGAAATAGGGGATGTGAGAATCCCGGCGAAGACACAATAACATAGCGTTACGCCATTTCCCATACGGTATGGCAGAGGCTCAGTTACGACGTATAAGCAGTAACTGATACTCATAAATTCATGGAATACATTTTGTTATTTCTCCACTATTGTGCTAACTATACCTAGGTCCCCACAGATAGCGACGTTGAATAAACAAATACCTTCATGTTGACTGAAGGCGCATTGTTCTGTGCTAGAAACACAATAGACTTACTATAGTACGGGGTCAGTTGAATAGTATGGGCGAGAGCTAGGAAGAATTATATGGGGAAGCTAAAGGGCGAGTGTTTGGCAAGGTGGTCATAGTTTTAGTTTCAGGATTCTTAGGATCGCTACGTACCATTTACGCCCAATGGATGATTTGTCGTTTGCTAGCGAGAGCAGATAAGTTGTTGCTGTCAACTCGTAGCTTCTGATTCCCTTGTGGAATGCTCAGACAGGCTCTTGTAAAGTGCCGTGTGGTGTAAGGCTACTTCGAACGTGAGTTAACCATTCAACTACTAATGGAGTGAACCCTATTTGTGTTCTCTGGATGACATTGACAACTCCATATAAGTGTGGGTCTAAATGTCATACTGGTGCTGTTCAGTGGCCTTATTATGTAATTCAGACATCAAGGAATTTCAATCGCGTTTGAAAAACTTGCCAATCACAACATGATTTGACACACACCCACCCACACACACACACACAATCACACACACACACACACAAACACACACACACACACACACACACACACAAGCTGACTTTTATTGCGACTTCACTTGTTTACCCGAAGTTCTGATAGTTTTTTAAAGCGATTGATATTTATGACCGGTTGAGCCTGCCTATGAAGCTGACGGTCCTGGGTTCGAATCCCTGTGAGGGCAAATATTTGTGTGATGAGCATGAATATTTGTTACTTAGTCTTGGATGTTTTCTTTGTATTCTATTAAATATGTCGTCTAGTACCCATAACATATGCCTTGTTAAACTTATTTTGGGTCTAGTTCAATTTGCGTAAGATTGTCCTCTCTCATTTATTTATATTTCCTAGATGTCAGATTAATATGATAAGGCATACAGTTCTGAAGGTCATTCAAACTTCGAGTTATCGGAAAAGCATCCGGGCCACAGTCTTCTCAGAAGTTAATCTTCTTTTCAGAAGTTAATCTTGATCCTTTTTTTAACCAGATAACTTCAAGAGAGAAAGAGAGAGAGAGAGAGAGAGGGAGAGAGAGAGAGAGAGAGAGAGAGAGAGAGAGAGAGAGAGAGATAGGTAACAACTTATTCAGATACAAATAAACTTGGCGCGAACTGTACCAGTTGTTGACCTATTTCATAAAATATTAGTCTCACAATAATAGATTTTAACCATGTGCACTTAATATAAGGTAATCTATCATTATGAGACTAATATTCCTAAAATAGACAGTAGACACCATTGTATCACATCTGCTCGTACCATCAAATAAAGACATCTCACTAGCTTATCTTAGCTCTTGTGCCACTAAGGACATCGTTCGAGAGGTTCTGAATTATTGATAGGAGAATTATATCGTCAACATCGACACGTGGGGGAGAGGGTAGAGAGGGTAGGCAGGGCCAGGAGGGGGGTAAATATGCCGAGGATTCCGAGTATGGCCGAGGCCCATGGCTTATAATTAAATCGATAACTGTACACAAACACTGGGGTTATTTTTTAGTCCGTATACTACAGACGCTGATGCCTGCTCAATGTGTAGGGACCCGGCCTTAGCAGGGAGGTCTGACTCCCGGGCATGGTGATACCATTTTTTTCCCTCTCACAAAAAAAAATCCCGAGGTTGTTGCGGCTCCCTGAACGAATAACGTTCGTCGAAATCATGGTTTATCGATATATTTTCTTTAGCGATATTCTTACTTGACTACCGGTTAAGCCTAGCGAGTATGAACCTACGAGGCTACGGCCCTGGGTTCGAATCCCGGTAAGGGCAAATATTTGTGTGATGAGCATGAATATTTGTTTCTTAGTCTTGGATGTTTTCTATGTATTTACATAAGTATTTATCTCTATTAAATATATCGTCGTCTAGTACCCATAACACAAGGTTTGTTGAGCTTACTATAGGCCTAATTCGATTTTTTTAAGATTGTCCTCTAATATTTATTTACTTATTTATTATTTATTACTTTTTTTAATTAATGATTTTTATCTCTACTGACGTATCAGGACGTCAAGGAGAGGACAGTGTGTAGAAGTGCATAGAAGGAACTCCACCGACAAGAGCGTAGCTCTTAAATAATAAACATTAACATAAACATTTACATACAGGCACATATGAAATAAAATGATGTTTATTTGCTTGAAATGTGGTACAATATATGGTGGTAAATGTAAAAATGTAAAAATGCTCAGCACATTTCACCTGTCCAGGTATGCAATTTTTTTTACCTAAATCTAAAATATGTCATTTGAAGTCTATTTACATTATATTAATATGTCATTCCTTAGATATCAATAATTTTAAGATTAAGGTATTCATCTACATTATAGAAACATTCCTTCAACAGCCATCTTTGTAGTGTGGACTTAAATAGTGTCAATGGCAACGTTTTAATTGACTGTGGGACCTTATTGTATACATACATTGCTTCTGGCCCCACACTAGGTTACCCTGTATCGTGGGAACCAGAAACAGCGACGTCACACACACATAAACATCCAAGACCTGGGTTTTTTAACCCCAGCCGGGGCTCGAACCCGGGACCTCTCGCATGACAGGCAGAGCCACAACCGCTGCACCACAAAGGTTGTCAATAATGAATTAATGAATCTCTACTGAAACGTCAGTGGCCTCGCGGTATTCGCACATCGGGAACGATCGTGCGTGAAGCAACATCTGGCCGAGACGGGCACTGGATGAGTGTCCGTTCTATGAGGCATTTGTTTCGGACGCTTGCGTGTTTCGGGTGACACGTTGAGCTGTAGGCTGCTATCGCTACTCGGTGGTAGTACTCGCAAAGCTGTGTCAGAGGTCCTAATAGGGTAGCCTGATAACTTCTGACAGTCGGGTTGGCCACTAGCCCAAAACCCCTCCATCAACCCGCACTGAGCCAGCGTGTTGGAGTATGGCTCAATCTTACTCGTTCCGGGTGAAGGCCCCTATCCTGGGTGGGGACATTAATGGGCTACACATATATGTTACCAGCGAAACCCGATTTCAGGACAAACTAGTTTTGCCTAGGATAAACTATTATTTATCACTTTGGCCAGACATTATTTTACCATGTGGGTTAAGGGCAATGTGATAACACAGATACTATCAGGGAAAACACTGCGGTAGTTTAGGTGAAGGTTGTTGGTCTTTCGTGTTAGGTTGAACATGTATGAACAACAATATTATCATAGGGCAGCAGAGTACCAATAAAAATAAACTTATCCTAGGAAAAACTAGTTTGTCCTGAAATCAGTAACTTATAACGGTAACATATATATATGATGAGTACAGCACTATTGTAATTATGGTAGGAAATCATTCAAACATTAGTCGGAATGATTTGAATAAAAGTGTTGAAACACTTCTAGACTTACATAGTAGGATGAAATGCAAGTTTATACTATGCAATTTTCCATATGCCTGTAATTTGACAGAACTACAGAACAAATCTGTGCATAGAATGAATATTCATTTATTTAATTTAACATGTCATCACAGCGATGCTATTTTATATTTCGACATGAATAATTTTATTCATAACTTTACTCTGACACGGGATACATTGTACCTGTCTAATAAATATAGAAAATTAGTAGCTACATTGTTAGCTTATAATATATGCGACGCAGCTATAGTTGGTTTAACTAAGTTCAACTTGACATCAGCTTATTTTAAGAGTAATATGACATGCACCCCTATTGGGAATTCACCTGTTAATTATACTTTGCATGCAACATTGGAATCTGTTCCAAGTAATTTAAATTAGTTCATAAGACAATAGAGGAAATCTCTAGCATACAAGAGCCACTAAATATGTCAAAATGTAAGCCCCAGTTAAATATTGCCCATCAAAACATCCAGGGGCTACCTGGCAAAGAACTTGTATTAGAATTATTTCTAAAAAATTCTGACATTGATATTATTTGTGTTACTGAACACTGGTTGAAGGAAAATATGATGTCTTTTAACATAAATAGTTACAAAATTGTCAGTTGTTACAATAGAAAGACTGCTGATAGAGGTGGTTCTTTAATCTTAGTGAAGAATAATATTAAGGTGAAACAACGGAAAGATATTCTTGCACTTACTGTTGAAAGACAAATAGAGGTATCCTGTGTTGAGTTAGATAGCCATATTATTGTTTGTGTCTACAGGCCACCGAGGGATGAAAAAGGCCATGGCAATTTCGAAATATTTGAGAAAATTATGGAGGAAGCCCTCATTAGACTTTGTAATAACAGAAAAAAGTTAATTATTTGTGGCGATCTTAATGTAGATCTGCTTGTAGATACAACACTGAAGCGACGATTAATAACTCTGTTCAAATCATTTAATTTATGTCATGTATTTCTAGAGCCAACTAGAATTACACTTACAAGCCAAACTTGCTTAGATAACGTTTTTTGTGACTGTGCATTCACAACTAAAAGTGTAATTAACTGCTTACCCTCCGATCACAGTGGTCAAACAGTTTCATTCCCAATTAGTATTAAGGATAAGACTGGTCCAACATTTTATAGGCCTATTACATCCCATAGACTAGAGACATATACGAAAAACTTAGATATAAATTTGCCAGTACCGGATTTTAATGAACAGAACCCAAACAAAATCTACTCAGACTTCTTCAACATTATTCAGACAGAATTCAATAAAGTTTTCAAATTAAAGAAAGTCAGTGACTACAACGGTAAATCTAAATTTAATGACTGGGCAACGTTTGGAATTCGTAAAAGTAGAGTTATCTTGTATGACCTTTATGATCAAAAAACCTATAACTTTGATCGAAAATTTCATGACTATGTTAAAAAATATTCCAAAACTTTCAAGTTGGTTTGTAGAACTGCAAAAACTTTACACATTAATAGAAAAATTAAAAATTCAAATAATAGAATGAAAACAGTTTGGCAAATAATAAACCGCGAAACTGGCAAAGTTATACCAAGGGACAGTGATTTCTGCCTAAAGATAGGTGATGATGTTGTTAAATCCAACGCTGATGTTGCTCGAGCTTTTGAAACATTCTTCACCAATGTACCCGTACTCACAACGGACAGTCTAAATTCATCTCCATTTGAAGCAGAGACTTTATTAAAAAATAACACTAGCGTCAGTAATGTATATTTAAAATTTCATCATGTATATCCCCAGGACATTGTCAAAACGTTTAAATTACTTAACTTAAAAAATACGGAAGACCTGTAGGGTATATCAGTCAAAGTCATTGGTTCAGTAATTCTAGTTATAGCCCCACACTTAGCTTATATATTCAATAAATGTGTTGACGATGGGGATTTTCCAGACCTCATGAAACACAGTAAACTTATACCGCTGTTCAAATCGGGAGATAAGGGCGATCCTTCAAATTTCAGACCAATATCTGTTCTTCCAACACTAAGTAAAATATTTGAAAAGATTATACTCAATCAAATGCTCTCACACTTCAACCGTACAAAACAACTCGACGCTAAACAATATGGTTTCACTAGGGGTAAATCGACTACGGATGCAGGTATTTCCCTTGTATCTCATATTTATTCTGCATGGGAGGCCGCACAGGATGCTATCGGAGTTTTTTGCGACCTGTCGAAGGCGTTTGATTGTGTTGATCATAATACGCTATTAATTAAATTAAATCATTACGGAGTTAGAAATAAAGCGTTGGATCTACTAAGATCATACCTAAGCAATAGAATTCAAAAGGCAGAAGTTAATGGCGTAAAATCTGATGGATCGGGTGTTAAAATTGGCGTTTCACAAGGTTCCATATTAGGCCCTTTCTTATTCCTGGTATATATTAATGATCTGCCTTTCATGGTGGAGAAATTAACTGACATAGTGTTGTTTGCTGATGATACTTCAATGGTCTTCAAAATTGAAAGACAAAAAGGAGATTTTGATGATGTTAATGGTGTATTGTCTTTAACCTTGAATTGGTTCACAGTTAATAATTTATTGTTAAACGCTGGTAAAACCAAGTGTATCAAATTCTCACTTCCAAATGTCAGGCAAGTTGAGACCAGTTTGGTGTTAGACAACAGCACGTTAGAATTGGTAAATGATACGAAGTTTCTTGGAATAACCATTGATAGTAAATTGCAGTGGGGACCCCACATAGATAAATTGGCTGGTAAATTAAGTTCTGCGGCTTACGCTGTTAGGAACATCAGACAAAGCACGGATGTGGCTACATCTAGGCTAGTATATTTTAGTTACTTTCATAGTGTGATGTCCTATGGTATCTTGTTGTGGGGGAAAGCAGCGGATATTCAAACTATTTTTATTTTACAGAAAAGAGCTATTCGAGCAATTTATAATTTAAAACGAACAGACTCCTTAAGAGAGCTTTTTAAAGAAATTGACATACTAACAGTAGCTAGTCAATTTATTTTCGAAAATATAATGTATGTACGCAAGAACCTTACAACATTTTCCAAACTTAGCGACAGCTGTAATGTTAACCTAAGAAATAATCACAGACTATGTGCGCCCCGTTTTAGACTCGCGAAGGTTAGCAATTCTTTCAAGGGTCAGTGCATTCTCTACTACAATAAGATACCTCTGGAGATTTTGAAATTGCCATTTGAGCAATTTAAAAAGCATGTTAAAGCGACTTTGTCGAAAAAGGGATATTACAATGTTCAAGATTACTTAAATGACAGGACTGTATGGGGTTAATCTGGCTCAACACAGACCTTGCTGTTAATAATTTTGTAATTATTTATTCCTGCTTATTAATCATAACAATTAAATTTTTCATATTTGTATTAGTTAAGCACAACCTATTTTTAAAAGAGATCTAAAAATAAATCTGTGGGAGTTTCTACGCCCTTCTTCTCCCACAGTGGTCCAATGTAGAGAAGAGGCAAAAAATGACGTTTGCTAAGTATATGTAAATATCTACAGTAATAAAGTACTTTGACTATTGACTATTGACTATTGACTATAAGCCGGTAACATATATATCTACTACTTTGCTTTTGAACATAATTGACGTCGATAAAGCGTGATTTCGGCGATAATTATTCGGGTTACTAATTCAGAGAACCGTTACCTGTGAAGATGGGGAACCGTGAAACTATCAAAAGAACTGAGTCACCCCATTTCAATCAATGGGACAATTGAAGGAATCAAACTCAGTTACCAGCAATAGTTAGTTACGCTGCTCAAAATATGCGAATT
Source organism: Argyresthia goedartella (assembly GCA_949825045.1). NCBI lineage: Eukaryota > Metazoa > Arthropoda > Insecta > Lepidoptera > Argyresthiidae > Argyresthia > Argyresthia goedartella. The sequence continues at coordinate 15,332,191 of OX463829.1, read as the reverse complement.
CATACAATTTAAAACACCCGCTATCACAGACACAATCCCAATAAAAAGTAATTCATTAAATTAAGCCCCATTTACACGACATCGTGCAAAGCCGGCTCATAAATCAAGATACACTTTATTGCACTTAAACATTTAAATTGTGCATGAATAAAACATTTAATTTTTATTTTTAACACTTGTAAATAAAGTGTGCTGCGCGCATTAAACATTTTCTATTGGAATTGTTGAAATAGTGGATTGTACGACTCGACAGTTAAATACAAAGTTGCGTTTTATTACAAGTGTTTTTACTGTCCAAGTTTTTAAGGTTAGTATGGGTGATAAGTATTTGAATACGAAATTGGAGACATATTGGCCCTTGCTACATTTTATCTTTAACAATATTTAAAAGCAGCATCAAATGTAGAAAATAAATGTGACAACATTTGCGGACCACTGCCTGTTTTTCCCAGACTGAGAGGAGGGTTATATGTTTGATCTGTATGTAAATATGTATTTGTTTATGCATGTGTTTGTGTCTGTTTCTGTGTCCCGTCGTAATCACGGCTCAATGGCGAATATGATTCGCTTTAAGTGAGTGGAAAAAAAAAATCAAGATCCTCGAGTGGGGAACAGAAATAAAGAGCTTCAAAAGGTGTGAACGGAAATATTTACAAATCTCGCATAAGCTATGACTATGAACGAAGTTTTTAGCTAAGCATTTACTAAGATTTTTCGTACTGAAAAGCGGAAAATAAATGACGTAATGTAAAAACTAAAAAACCCGCCTGCCGAACACTAAAAAACACAAAACTAGCAGATAAGACTTATGTAATTATCGATATTCTCAACAATTACGTTAAATCTTATCTGATTTAATGTGCTTTTTAGTGTACTACAGTCAGTTTTTTTTTTGTTCATTTTAAATACAATGTTAGGTTTATCTAAGAAAACACGCAGTATTTCGCTAATTTGACAGTTAAATTTGCCATATTTTTATTAATATATGAGTGAATGAATAAGGAATAACTTATAGAATATAAAAGCTTTTATTTTAAGATGTTGGGTAAGCTCTATTTCTCCGAAAGGAGACACTTCCTAAATGGCGAAAAAAAAGTTATGAAGACATCCCTTTTCATCAATCCGTGTGTTTGAAACTACATGAAAAAAAAATATGTTAATGTTTTTCACATAATACTTGCTGAAACTTGCCATTTCTTGCGATCTAAAAAGAATATCGATATGCTTCTTGCGTCAAAAAATACTAAACTAATAACGGAAAAGTGGTGTTATCTAACGCCGATGGTATTCAAGAGGTTAAGGTTCAATATTGGACCCATTTTTATTTTTGGTGTATATTAACATCTTGCCTTTTTTGTAAAAAAAACCTATGTAATATTGTAATGTTTACTGATGATACTTCACTTTTTTTTTAATTGACAGAACCCAGAACAATTTTGACGATGTTAGCAAAGCAATCATCGTGTTAAATTATAAGAAAACCAAATCATTTTTTTAATGCAAATATGCAAAAATAATGTTTTTTTGCAAGTCAATCACTTATCAGTCTTACATTCATGCAAAAATAATAATATATATACATATATATAATCAACTAAACTAATGAGTATATGACTGATTAAGGTTTGAGTTTGAAAAAGGAAATCTCCTTTTCAAGTGGTGTATCATGGCTGAATCTTGCACAGAAAATAGAGACTCCATAAACTATACCAGTGCTTCGGAAATACGCCCATCAGAGAAATTAGCACCAAGAAACTCTACAGGGATGTATTTTTTTTTTATTTTTATCTTTTTTTTTGTTACCATACAATGTACAATATACAAATAATCTAATCTTACGACGATACTATTAAATTTATTATTTAAATTTTAAGATCGTATCCATAAGTGCCAATAAGATGTCTGAAAATAACAATCTAACAAAATAAATAAATAAAAACAAAGACAAGCTGCAATGAACGTAACTTATGAAAAACCAGACTGGACCAGTCCCCCCAAGCAGCACCCGTTCACGAGTATGCCTTGTGCACCAGCCATCACCCCCCTCGCCATATTTAAGGGAGAGAATCAACCCGCTACACAGAGCCGCCGCAAGAAAAGACATTTTAGTGAGCATGACCATAAACTCTGGTTTCTTGGTAGCAGACTTGTATTCTACGTTAAAACTAATAAATTGTTATGGTTCACCCTACATAGCACTTTTGAACACTTAATTATATTACCAGAGTATTAAATTACATTCTTGATTTGTAAACGTTACGTTAATTTTCATTATCATGGAGCTGGGCGCATTGAGGCCATGCAGTTTTGTCTTTAACATAGTCATTCTACGTTAAAACTAATAAATTGTTATGGGTCACCCTACATAGCACTTATGAACACTTAATTATATTACCAGAGTATTAAATTACATTCTTGCATTTGTAAACGTTACGTTAATTATCATTATCATGGAGCTTAGGGCATTGAGGCCATGCAGTTTTGTCTTTAACATAGTCATTACTAGTGTAATGGGCTTTATTTATGAGATTAGCCTTAATAAATGTTTTAAAAGTTTGTATGGGTAATTTATCAATTCCCTCTGGTAACTTATAACTTAACATATTTATAGCGTATACAGTTCCCCATAAATGAACCTTTAACCTTTTGCAACCGAAATCTAATAATAATAATAATAATAATACCTTGGACACTATTAACACACATTGATCTAGCCCCAAAATAGGATTCCCTGTATCTTGGGTACTAGAGAACGATACACATACTTATATAGATAAATATTATACTTAGATAGATACACAACCATGACTAGGAACAAACATCCGTTCTAATCAAACAAATATTTGCCGCCACCGGGACACGAACCCGGGACCCTTGGTTTCGTAGGCAGGGTTACTGCGGACTCGGCCATTGGGGTCGTATACATATATACATATATATATATATATACATAGTCAGGTCATAAGTTCTGTCACATGTGCAATATGAAATAATTTAGACATGTTTATTATTTATGTAAACATTTATATAGCAAAATGAACTTAATAAAACATAGATTCTTATGGTAATAAAGTTTATTCAAAATGACCCCCGCGATTTTGAATACAGGCCTTTATTCTGCGCGGCCAGTCGTCTATCGCAGCACGAACGAGGTCCATGTCAATATCGGCGGCTGCCTTAATCAAGGATGCCTTGAGTGACTCCAAATCAGGACGAGGCTTTGAGCAGGCCTTTTCCTCCAAGTGTTGCCATATCTTGTAATCTAACGGACTCAAATCTGGACTGGAGGAGGGCCAGTCTTCGTGCCGGATGAAGTCGATTTCACGCGCCGCCAGCCAGTCTTGTGTGCTTTTCGCTCTATGAGCTGGCGCAGAATCTTGTTGGAATACCCAGTGCCTGTTATTAAACATGGTATGAGAAACAGGTTCCACAAGGTTCTTGAGGACTGTATTTTGATACACGACTGCATTCGTTTTTACGCCTTTCTCACAAAAATGTACCTCAGTTAAGCCCCAATAAGAGACTCCCAACCAAGCCATGAGCGAGGATGGAAAATGACCCGTTGGACACGCGGAATACGGTTGCTCGCTTCTTCACTGCTGTGTGCGTGCACCTTATCATTTTGTTTGTTGTAGCTCTCTTCCACGGTGAAAATTTTTTCATCCGAAAAAAGAATTTCCCCATGCTTTTTTCCCGCGTACCGCTTCAACAAAGCGCGGCATCTCTTCAGTCTCAGGTCCATTAAACGAGCGTCCAAACGATGTCCTGTTTTTCTTCGATATGCCCTAAGCCCTAAGTCTTCATTTAACACCCTTTTCACCGTGGTCCTGCTTAACCCCATCTGAAGGGCCAACAGTTTCTGCTTACGTATGGGATTTCTTTGAATTCGCGCCTACACAGCTTTTATCACTGCTGGAGTCCTAACAGAGCGAGGGCGAACACTTCTTGACCTGTCATCTACACTAGAGTCTTCATTGTAACGTTTTATGGTACGATAAACGAATCTTTTGGTTATATTAAAAAAATCCAGTAAGTCGAAAATCTGAATTGGCGCGTAACCGCAACGATGCAACGCAATAACTGCGACACGGTCTTCTTTAAGTGTCCACTCCATATTTAAAAATGAGGAAAATTCTAAAAAGTACACATTTTTATTTTCATGAAAAATTCGAAATTCGAATTCAATAAACTTTTTTGTGGCCAGCGTTCTTAATTCAAAAGTTTTTACTGTGTGACAGTACTTATGACCTGACTGTGTGTATATATATATATATATATATATATATATATTTATATTTATTTATATATATATATATATATATATATATAAATAAATATAAATAAAATCTTGCTAATAACAAAAATTGCTTTGTCAATTGAACACCGTAATGATTTCATTTCATTTGTAGCATCTTGCCTAATGCTTTCGACAGATTGAAAAAACTCAGATAGCATCCTGTGCGGCCACCCATGCAGAATAAATATGAGATATAAGTAATGTAAGGGTAATGCCTGTATCCGTACTCGATTTATCCCTAGTAAAACCGCATTGTTTGGCGTCGAGTTGTTTTGTACGGTTGAAGTGTGATGAAGAGCATTTGATTGAGTATAATCTTTCCAAATATTTTACTTAGTGCTGGAAGAACAGATATTGGTCCAACATTTGATGGATCACCTGTGTTTCATGAAGTCTGGGAAAGCTCTAACACATTTATTGAATATATAAGCTAAGTGCGGGGCTAAAACGCGAATTACTGAGCCAATGACTTTTACTGAAATACCCCATTCTGAGTTGTTTGTGTTTGCGGAAAACCGTTTTTACTTAAGACACACTAGCCAGTTATAATGTATTTCAAAAACTCGCTCGTAAGTTAATATACGTTCGATATTTTTTTTATTTTCGCTCCAATTTTTTTACTAACATCATATCGCGAACCAATGCCTACGAAGTAAAGCGATCTAAAAGCGCTGGAAAATTTGATCGCTAGTTTTTTCTCCTCAACGTGGTATTAAGTGTCCATTCCCTTACGAGATCCAAGGAGAATTCATGCGGAGTGGTACATTACCAAATGTTTCCCAGAAATTTTTGCTGCTGCGAAAAATAAGCGATCGAACCCCGGGGCTCCGTTCGAGGCCTTTTGCTCCACCACGACAAAGCGCCGGCATACTCCGCGATCAAGACGAGGGACTTCCTAGACACTTCACCGGTTAAATATTCGGGTCATCCATCATACAGTCCTGATCTAGCATCGTGTGACTTGTTCTCAAAAATAAAAGAAATCGGTCAAGCGCAAGTCGGATTCTCACACTCTACAAAAAAACTTAGGTCCTAAAAATAATAAAACAAAATAAAAAATGTCCGGACGTGGATCCGAACCCAGAACTTTAATATTGCGCAACCGATATCAAACCAATTGCGCCACCAAAACCATGTAATAAGCTCTAAAATCGGCGACCTTAGTTAAATCATAATGTGGTTTGTTATATCGCGGGGGGTGTTAAAACACGTCCATTATATGGGATCTCCTTTTATTTTTAAAATCTTGTGAAGTTGATTATTTCTTGCTGTAGCGGCAACGTTTCATGAGAAACAGTCCGCTTACGGACAAACAGACGGACAAACTTACAGCGGAGGCTTAGTAATAGGGTCGCGTTTGGCACTCTTCAGATACGAAACCTTAATAATCTGCTCAAAAGTTTTCATTGCCGGAAGAAGCGCTCATGGCGTTTGAGATTGCCGTAGAAGAGGTATCTTGAATCTTTTTTAATATGCTGGTGGACTGGTGGAATAAGTTCGTTGAAAATATGTAGTAAGAAAAATAGAACCAATAGTACATTTTCTTCTTTTTCCGCAGTCTTTCTGACTGTCCCACGTAAAAAATAACTTGCTACATACTACGCCGAAATTAGAGAGTGTGAGACAGTATTTATAGTTTGCGGCAACAGTACATCAATAACACACTTCTACACATGTAAGTTACTCAATGTTAATTAATTGAACTACTGTATGTTAAACATATTTCTTATTAGCTTACATAAAGAAAGACTTATAAGGATTTATGTAGCCACCAAAACATATTACTACTGCGATTCTTAATTAAGATAAAACTAGGGAAATGGAACTTTCACGCCCTCTGCTGAAGAATAGCGTTGTAATGTTTGATACAATTACTCAAACAGTCCATAAATTATTTTGCATAACGTAAATTAGTTAAGTTATTTCCTCAACTTTGAAATCACAAACGAAATCAAGCGTATAGTTAGTAGGCACGACCATATTTTTGCTTGAAGTTGACCCGGCGAGAGTTACTTTATTATGTTCCAACGTTTCGTTGTTTTATAAACACACACAAACACACACACACATTTACGACAGGCACATACATTGCTTCTGGCCCCACACTAGGATACCCTGTGTCGTGGGAACCAGAAACAGCGACGTCGCACACATATAAACATCCAAGACCTGGGGGTTTTTATTTTCTTTACCCCCAGCCGGGGATCGAACCCGGGACCTCTCGCATGGTAGGCAGAACTACAACCGCTGCGCTACAGAGGCCACCGAAGTAGCCTATTTTGAGTAGCTGGAATTAAAGGTATGCGGGAGGGGTAGTGGCATGATGGCAGTCACGTGACGCGGCAGCCTGCGCTCGAAGCACAAGCTTGCTAACAATTCTTGGGCACTTAATACCATATAATAGTATATGTCACTCACGTTTATTTTCTCGTTAGTTGGTCAACTATCGACATATAGTAAACTGTAGCGTACTGCTTACCATATGACGCGTTAGTTGATATACTAACGGATAAAACCGTTAAATAGTAAACTGGTTGAAACTTGAATTGCAAACGAAATACCAGGGCAAACACTGCGGTAGCGTAGGGGAAGGCTAGAGGGGGCGAGCGCAGCAAAGCCCCCGAATAATCTTCGTGTTAGGTTGAAATGTGAGAATAAAAGAAACGTAAATTCTAAACCCTGTCGGTCTGTTAACTGTCTGTCAATAGTTGATCAGCTTACGGTTTTGACTATCTTACGGGGATATATAAATTTTATTACCGCGCCAAATATCATTGTCTCCGAACGAAAGTTGCGAATGAGGCGGTGAGATGTCGAAAATAGGGCAAGGTGGGGAGAGTTAGAGAGAGATTACATTGATTCAGAGCCAGAGCTAGTCAGATATTTTTCGCGGTCTGGTCAAAGCCTTTTATAATAAACTTCAGTCACTGAAAGAAACGCCGTAGATTTTGATGTGTGGGGACTTAAGAAGTTTACGAATGAAGAGGTTGGTATCAAGCGTACTTTCTCCAAAGACCCTACGGCAAACTAATAAGGTTTATAGCAATTGGTATAGCCTTTCTAATTCTCTCCTGTGCTGGGCAAAAGGGCACAAATTAATGGCTATCCTTGCACGATGCTCGGAATTAGCCCGGGTCACCGGGTAGATGCCGCCAAGTTTGCCTGACCTCTGTCATGCGGTAAAGATGTTACGTGTGCTGAACTGTGGTAAAAAAAAACCCAAGGAACCACAGACTTAAGTCATTTATATTAACTTCAACTTTACACCTTCAACTGAGAAAAAGGGTTTTGACAGACTTTCAGACCGACAGCTAAGTGATCCTATGAGGGTTAATTATATTTTAAGGAAGGAACTCTGTTCGATTCCAAATCGATATTCGATCGATGGTTTCTGAACGGCCATTTTGAATTTGACGTTAGCTGCCAACCTGGCAGTTTTTTGACAACTGACGGACGAAAGCCCTCGCAATGTAAACGCGTTTTGGTTAGGGTATTGAAATTAAATCGCAGGCCATCTGGAATGTATTCGGGTTTCCCTCAGGATTGTTAATATAGCTGAGTGTGTTATTGTTTCTCGAACCAGATAAAGTTCGCATTTTCGTGCCCGATTGTTTTTACCACGTAACATAACCTGTGTTGGAACACTGTGCTCATTGAAACTGGCCCGCCAGTCATACCTGGTTGGCTGAAGAACCTGTCTACCAAGAAGAGCCTAGGGTGCACCCGGGCCTTGCAGAGAGACAGGAGGTTGACGGGACCGAAGCACAGACCAGGTTAGATCGACCCCAATTAACTTCAGCTCGGTGAACCGCCGACGTTCACACTTCTTGGCAACTGATCGTTACGCTCCTCGTAGCTGATGGGCCCCTACGAGGTCATTAGGTGCTGAGAAGCCTGAACACTTTGGTAGTAGAGCGTGGCTTCCTGAGATTTGCAGCCGTCAAGGGCTCCAGGAAGGCACGATTTGGGACTATCAATCTGTAGGTATAGGCGGTTATTAGGTAACTTGGTTGTGTTCCTATATCCACATAGATTGGTAGTATTGTACCAGTTAGTCAATCTATTAGTGGTCTAGTAATGCTAATGAATGTTTTGGTTAACATAGGTAGTTACATCTATTGATAGCAGGCTATTACATTGTTTTCAGTTATAGCAATTTATAACTTGAACTAATATTGACTATCTGTGTGTGTTGTAGTGATAAAGGGAAACTAAATTGTTATTTACAGAATTTATATAGATATAAAACTCGGTTCCTATTGTTTAAGGAAAACAACATTGTTTAAGTTATAGTTTAGGGTTCCCTCGTTTGGGTTATAGACTGGAGGGTCCAATAAAATTGAGTTACTGCAAATTGTGAGTAAGTATCGTTCCGATCATGTCGTTATCTGAAATCCAGAAGGGTGTTTCTAAGGAACTCAGATGGTTTTCCTCCGCACACGGTCTGATAGACCGTTTAGATAGGCATGATGTGGTATTGGAGCGGTCTATGGACGTTAAGGAACGTTACAATAGGGTGCTCGAATTGTCCGCGCAGGCGGAATCAGTTGATGGTTGCGCACCTGACAGGCTGTCACGGTTGCTAGGGGATGTCGACCAATGTATGGAGATGGCAGCTGCTATCACGCAGAAGGCTGCGGACATACGTAGACAGCGCGAGTCCAGCCATGGTGGTGACATTGAAGCACCTCTGCCGCTTCAGGGATCGGGGTCCAGGTTACCTGCCATAACTATGCCTACTTTTGACGGCGTGTCCGGTGAATGGATGAGCTTCATCAATCTGTTCGACAGTTTGGTGCACATGCGATCGGACATTACCAAGTCTGTCAAGATGGCTCAGCTGGTGGCAGCATTGAGGGGTGAGCCTAGGGAGCTGGTCGCTCATTTGACAGTTACGGAGGGTAACTATGAAACGGCCAGGCAAATGTTGGTCAGACGTTACCATAACAAACGGAGGTTGGCCGATGCCCAACTGAACCGTTTGTTTAGTATCCCGGTTGTGAACAAGGTCGGGGCCATACAGACGGAGGTTTTGAACCCATTGTTGTCCGTCACCAAGGCTCTAGAGAATCTTGGACTTCCGGTTGGTGAATGGTCGTACCTACTGTTGTACATTGTACTTTCCCGCCTACCCGCTGACGTGCAGACTCGTTTCGAACAGTCTCACGGGAGGTCGGCCGAGGACCTGCCCGCCTTCTCCGACTTGGTCGGATTTTTGGAAGAGGAGGCTCGACGGGCAGAGAATTTGGGGTTGACGGTCACCCATCCTTCGGAGCCACAGAGAGCTGCCGGGAGCGCTGTGAGTAGGGGCCCTCCGACGAGGAAGGACCGCACCAACCGGCAGTCATATGGGACTGTGAGTGCATTGACCCCACATGGTGAGACCTGCCCATGTTGTAGGCAGATTGGCCATGCTGTGGCCAATCGCAATAAGTTCGGGGAACTTAGGGTCCAGGGACGGCGCCGGATGGCCAAGCAGCGGAGCTGGTGTTTCCTGTGCCTCGGGCCACACATGGCTAGGGACTGCACGCACACAAAAATGTGCGGATATTGTGGTGAGGCCCACAACAATCTGTTGTGCATGAACCGGTCCGGCCAACAGCCTCCACAGGGCCGTACCCAGGGTGACACGGCATGGGGCCCTGAGAATTCGTTTGCGACTCGGAGCGCAACTCAGGGACCAACGTCCCCACGTGCACAGGGCAGTACCAGGGTGCAGGGCCGCACTCAGGACCATTACATGGGGGGCCCTGAGTTTTCGGTTGCGACTCAGCATCCGACCCAGCGGGACATTGGGTGTGTTGAGCGGGCCGTAACGGGCGGGTGTCATGGGACACCTTCGAGCTATGCGGGTGCGGTTCGGACGCCGCCTCAGTTGTCGCCCCGCTCGTCGCCTCGTCCTCGTCGGTCACATGTGATGTCCCCCCCACTCATGGAGCGGCCACGGTTGAATTGACGCCCACCCCCCTTTACGGGGAATCGTAGGTTGGGAATGGAACCGGCGCGTGGGCCATTTGCACAATGGGACCCTCTGGCGTATAGCTGCATACCTGATCGGTTACAGGCACAGTGGGGCCCCGGGGGTCCTCGCTAGGAATTTGCGGCCCAACCATTTGTTGCCCCCCAACCGGAGACGGTGGTGTTACCGATCGCCTCTGTGCTTGTTTGGGATTTGGCGGGCAACCCAACATACGTTCGCGCCCTATTAGATTCTGGAGCTCAGGGCTGCATTGTATCGAATGATTTAGCAAAATGTTTGGGCCTCAAGGTAAATAGGTATAATAAATCAATACGGGGCGTGGGGAATGTTACGGTTACGAATGTAGTTGGTCAATCGGTGATCACGTTCTCTCCACGTTATGACATTTTGACAAAAACATCCGTGCAAGCTTTAGTAATGACGCATGTCATGGGCAGACACCCCTTGGTGAAGTTGAATCCGGCTGTTCGATTCCTGACATCAGGACTCAAGTTGGCGGATCCCGATTTTGACACTCCAGCCCCGGTCGACCTGCTACTGGGAGCAGACGTTCTGGGTAGGTTTCTGTTGTCGGATCGGCGAGTTCTTCAGCCGGACGGGTTGATTGCTGTGGATACTAAGTTTGGTCACGTGATCATGGGTCCGGCATTGCCAATGGTTAGGCCTGCCGAGTCAGATGGCATACTTATTGGCTCAGCGTTGTCAGACATTATCCAACGTTTCTGGGAGACAGAGGAACCTCCCACCGCTCGTCGAGTCGACGCAGACGAAGAAGAGTGCGAGTTGTTTTACCAGAATAGTACTGGTCGCCTTCGTTCTGGTCGTTTTGTAACTCGACTGCCTTTCAGGGCCGATCGACCGCCACTAGGAGAATCTAGGAAGATGGCTGAGACGAGATTGATGTCGATGGAGCGTAGGATGACAAGGGACGCCGTATTTAAACAAAAATATGTTGATTTCATGAGGGAGTATGAGTCGTTAGGACACATGTCGGTATCGGGTGTGGACTGGAGATCTGAGGATCATTGTTTCCTTCCACACCATGCCGTCCTACGAACCCCTACCGGCAAGATTCGAGTTGTTTTTGATGGGTCAGCACCTACCTCGAACGGGATGTCCCTGAATCAGTGTCTACATTCGGGACCCAAGTTGAGTCGTGATATTTCGGATATTCTCACGAGCTTTCGGAGGCACCAGGTTGTATTTGTCGCAGACATTCGGATGATGTTTAGGCAAACGGTAATTCATCCGGCTGACAGAAGGTATCAGTTGATACTGTGGCGTGAGTCCACGGCCGAGCCAGTCAAGGTCTATGAGTTAAACACGAACACGTATGGGTTACGGTCTAGCCCGTATTTGGCGATGCGTACCCTGCGCGAGTTGGCGTCGCGTGACCGTGTGAGCTATCCTAGAGCCGCCGCTATCCTGGAGCAAGATTTGTACGTCGATGACGTCTGCACAGGGGCAGCCAGTGTAGAGGAAGCTCTGGACCGACGTGACGAGCTCTTTCAATTGCTGGAACGAGGCGGCTATGAACTACGTAAGTGGATGTCCAACTCCCCTGAGTTGATGGCTGGTCTCCCAGATGAGTTTCAACAAGACCCGCACGTTTTTGAGAATCCTGACAACCCTAACATGTTGTCAGTACTTGGAATTCAGTACCGGCCCGTCCATGATGAGTTTACCTTTCGGGTGGTTTTAGAAACACCGAAGGCCTGGACGAAGCGGTCAGTACTGTCAACGATTGCGAGAACGTTCGACCCGAATGGATGGATTTCTCCAGTCACCTTTGCTCTCAAATGTTTTATGCAAAGGCTATGGGCGGCTCAGTTGACCTGGGACACCCACCTCTCAGGTGATTTGTTGACTGATTGGACGCGAATGTTCACCTCGCTATCGGACATAAATAATGTATCGCTGCCGAGGAAATTGGTCCCTGCTGGGGATTACAGGGCAACCCTTCACGGGTTTTGTGATGCCTCTGAACGAGGGTTTGCGGCAGCGGTTTATTTGCGAACCGTCACCTCCACCGGGGAGGTCGACGTGCGTTTGGTTTTGGCAAAAAGCAAGGTAGCGCCTATTCGGACAAGGATGACGATTCCAAAACTGGAACTGTCCGGGGCTGCTCTTTTGACCAAACTTTTGAATCACACTCTAACAGTGTTGCGTGGGTCAGTGGTTTTGGAGGATACGGTGTACGCTTGGACGGACAGCCAGATTGTTTTGTGCTGGCTGAAGGCTTCGGTCCATAACTTAGAGGTTTTTGTTGCGAACCGTGTCTCCCAGATTGTGTCGTCTGAGGTCCCACTGACCTGGAGACATGTACCAGGAGAATTGAACCCGTCTGATTGTGCATCCAGGGGATGTCAGGCTCCTGAACTCGTTAGACACCATTTGTGGTGGGGACCACCCTGGCTTGCCAAGAGAGAATCGGACTGGCCCCACAGCAATGTAGTAGTATCTTCGGATCATGGCCCCAGAGCGGCCGTGCATGTTACCCAGAAGGCTGAGGACCCTGACGCCGGGTTTCTGCTGGACCGGTATAGCTCACTTGACAAGTTGATAAACGTGTCCACTTGGATTAGGAGATTCGCTCGAAATTGTCGTACTCCTCGCGATCAGCGAACGTTGAACCCTATTCTGACTCCGGCAGAGCGAAACGAGTCGCTATTGAATTTGGTCCGGTTGGTACAGTCCTCGAAGTTTGGGGCAGAATTGGAGATTATACGAAGTGGACGTTCGAAATTGAAGGGAGCCGTCGCGCGTCGCAACTCCTTTGTTGATTCGACCGGGTTACTTCGGGTAGGAGGAAGATTGCGCAATGCGAATCTGTCGTATTCGGCTCGTCACCCACTTCTGCTCCCCAAGGGGGGACAGTTAGTTGAATTGCTGGTGACTGATCGTCATATTAAAAACGCGCATGCCGGCTGTAACGCGTTGTTGGCCACGCTCCAGCGGGAGTTTTGGATCTTATCTGCCCGCCGTGTCATACGGAACATCGTGTTTCGGTGCATGCCTTGTTATCGACTTAAGGCTGCCACGATGCAACCTCTCATGGGGGACTTGCCCCCTGATCGTGTGAATGAGGTCAGACCGTTTTCAGGTGTTGGTACGGATTTTGCAGGACCGTTTATGGTGAAGAGTTCACGATTGCGTACCGGTAGGCAATACAAGGCGTACCTATGTGTGTTTGTTTGTTTATCCACCAAGGCGGTACATCTCGAGCTCGTTGCTGATCTCTCGACAGAGGCTTTCATTGCTTGTTTGGATAGGTTTGTTTCTCGAAGGGGACTTCCAACTTTGATCCGCTCTGATAACGGCACTAACTACATCGGTGCGGAACGATACTTACGAGAGATAGTCAACTTTTTGAATGTAAATAAAGTGGATATTGGAACGGCCCTCTCCCGTCGGGGTATACAGTGGACCTTCAGCCCACCGATTTGCCTCCACTGGGGTGGGATTTTTGAGGCCGTAGTTAAGTCAGCTAAGACGCACTTGGGGCGTATAGTAGGTCAGACCGCGCTGACTTTTGAGGAGCTCGCGACATTGTTTTGTAAGATCGAGGCCGTTCTCAATTCGCGACCGTTGTGTCCGCTCAGCTCGGATCCAAATGACCTGGAGGCTCTGACCCCAGGCCATTTCTTGATAGGTCAGCCACTTAACGCGTTGCCCGAGCACCCCTTCGAGGGAGTGAAATTGTATCGGTTGTCAAGGTATCAGATGTTGCAGCAGTTTACTCAGAATTTCTGGAAGCGTTGGCCGCTCGAGTATCTGCATATCTTACAACAGCGCCTTAAGTGGACGGACAAAACTAGCCCTTCTAGTGTTGGTGACCTCGTTCTGGTTAAGGATGCAAACCTACCGCCACTACGTTGGCGCAGGGGGCGCATTGTTAACTTGTTCCCTGGCAAGGACGGGACCCCCCGGTCTGCAGAGGTTCTAGTAGGAGGCTCGGTTCTAAAACGAGCGGTAGCAACGTTGTCTCGGCTGCCCGTAGATTAGGGGACAGGTGGGTGCCTGTCCGGGCGGGTGATTGTTCGATTCCAAATCGATATTCGATCGATGGTTTCTGAACGGCCATTTTGAATTTGACGTTAGCTGCCAACCTGGCAGTTTTTTGACAACTGACGGACGAAAGCCCTCGCAATGTAAACGCGTTTTGGTTAGGGTATTGAAATTAAATCGCAGGCCATCTGGAATGTATTCGGGTTTCCCTCAGGATTGTTAATATAGCTGAGTGTGTTATTGATTCTCGAACCAGATAAAGTTCGCATTTTCGTGCCCGATTGTTTTTACCACGTAACATAACCTGTGTTGGAACACTGTGCTCATTGAAACTGGCCCGCAAGTCATACCTGGTTGGCTGAAGAACCTGTCTACCAAGAAGAGCCTAGGGTGCACCCGGGCCTTGCAGAGAGACAGGAGGTTGACGGGACCGAAGCACAGACCAGGTTAGATCTACCCCATATAACTTCAGCTCGGTGAACCGCCGACGTTCACACTTCTTGGCAACTGATCGTTACGCTACCTCGTAGCTGATGGGCCCCTACGAGGTCATTAGGTGCTGAGAAGCCTGAACAAACTCTAAAAATGTGCAAAAAATTAGTGATTCCTTTGACATGTCCTCTGTGTGTACTGTAGATCCCAAACGGAAACGCCTCGGACCAAGGTTGAGATATTATTTTTTTTCTGTGTTTTTAATACATAGTTTGGTTCGCCTTCACTGTCTGTAATCCCGTTACATCTGAGGGTCCACTGCGGTTACATGAGCTGAAGTAACATTTAGGAATAAAGGTTACCCGGCTGAACCGAAGTCGTGTGTCAAAACTGTGTACCGTAATTTATTTAGGGTGACGGTCAAGTAAAAACATTTTTAGTTTAGTCTATTTGTAAAAGGAAATTTGACCCATAGGCAGGATTTTTTTAGATGGAAATTGGTCGAAAATATCCTTTGGGCATAAAAAACAACTAAGTAAATTTTTCTTATTTCCGACATTCATTATTTGAAAGTGAAGTGAACTATGACAATATTACACGAAATTTAAAAAGGTCCGTACCATCTTTAAAAATAAATGTAAAATAAAACATGCCTTTTGAATAGTAATGTCTATCAATTAATAAATGGTGAAGTGAAAGTAAGGCTCGCACACAAAAGGTTCCGTACTAACGAACAATGGTATTAAGTTTATTGTATGGATATTACGTATATATTTAATCTTCCTGCGTGGATAGCAAAATGTCGTTTACAAAGTTATTGGTGCGGCTACGTATGTACCCATGTAAATTAAATATTTTAAACTAAGTTTTTAGGTTTATCAAAAGAAACTAAGATCCTCGCGACAAGCTAAGACAAGGCATTTAATATGTCGCACGATACAGTTTGAAAAACTTTTATTTTATTTTCTGTTTGGCCCCCCGTCCAATTACACCATACATTTGTCTTTATTTTTTTCTATTATTATTTTCCTGTCATATAAAAGACCTAAATTACGTATTTTATCAAAAGTTTTTGGATTGGTAGTTTAGGATATTAAGAGTAAGTGGTTGGTCTTATTTGTCTTTTTTCTTAAATATTTAACTAAGTAACTAACTAAAAAAAAAACTAAGTATTTCAAAGTTATAAAAAAAAACTCTAAAATGTGTCACATGACATTTCTGGAGATCCTGTTTGCAACATCTCCATATACACTCCATCTGGTTTAGAGCAAGTCGCACTCTCTGTTACCGCAGGTAACAGTTCATCTTCTATTCTCTCTATCGGCTCTGCTCTTGGATCGTGTCTGGTGTCGTTGGTTCCTCGATTTGTGACACATACAGCTTCGCGTAAAACTCCTCAACTACGTGTATCACGATCTGTAATTAAGTTAATGACATATGAAGCAAATGTTGAGATTTAAAATATGTTAAATATACTAGCATGTTTATCTTGTTTAAATAAACAATTATTTTTTTTATTCTTATTCGTTTCTGTAACGGCAACAGCAATATACATTCTGTGTATTTCAACTCTCTACCCATGACGGTTGAAGATATACAACCCGCTGACGGACAGGGGGACGGACGGACACAAGAGGCTTAGTAAAGGGTACCCGTTGGGCGTCCTTCGGGTAAGGAACCCTAAAAATAATTGCAAGCGAGATCTTTTTAGCGAGTAGCGAAGTCGTAGCGCTACAAGCAATACGTCGAAGCCATCTGCTACGTACCAGCCCGTAGTACTCGTAGCACGGTACTCGTATTTTTCTGTAAAGTTGTTATAGTTCACGGATTCTAGTCTCTGACAGGAAATGTTTATTCTTGTCGTAACACATGTACTGAAAAGCTTCACGTCTCTAAGACTTTATTGCTTCATCATAGGAAGATATCTGAAAGTCGACGGTTATGAGAACAACCTGACTTTACTGGGGATAAGGATAAGGGATAAGTTTATAAAAGTTGTTTGCATGAAATGGATTTTGTTACAACTATCAGATATCTTTATAACCGCTGTATAATTCTCCAACACCTATTATTTTACGTAGATATAAATTGTTGGAGAGTAACGTCAAATTTAAAAAACCTTTAGCAAATAAGCAAATCGCAAATCCGAGCCCAAAACATAGGGTCTTTCTTGAGCATACCATTATTCAGTAAAGTGGAAAATCAGATTATTGACAAACGACGAAGCGCACCGAAGCTTTTTTCGGATAAAGCTTTTCAGTTTCACCGTTAAGCTTGTTATTTCCAGATGATACCTGGAGTCTCGACTAGAGTTTCTGGAGTATATTTTTATACTATTTGCATTTTAGTCTGATGCCCTGAATACTTAAAGAAAATGAACTGAAATAGTTGTCATTTGAATATCGCTAGTTCTAATTTAAAGTGAAATCATAATTCAAAATCATCAAATTTATGTTTTAAAAGGGGATATCATAATTGCAGCAACTAAAGTTTTCTTTATCATATGCAACCTAGCGTCTTTTTTGTGTGTAAGCTACAAGTAATGGAACAACTTTTATACATTAAGTAATCATCTTTACTATTGCAAGAGAATATTCAAGATCCAGCACCAATTCACAAACAACAATTCAATTAAGTTAAATTACCGATAAATATGTTTGCATCGAAAATGATAACTCAGCGGTAATTTTTTTAAGTGGGCATCTTTATAATTTTAGAGATTTAAGATCTATCCAGCAATAAAATCAAATGTTAGCCTCAAAACTAGTCACTGAATGTAATTATGTAACAACTAAATTAATAAAGTACATAATTTTTTCATGAAAATTTAAATGGTTTTCTGGATTTTAGACGATTTTTCGTCGAATGTGATAGAAAATCCGAATCACGACACCCCACTTTCTAGGCAGTCCTTTCTAGGCATTATTGTGGCTAGACTCAGTGTTTTTTATGAGCCGGAGCCCCATACTAGTTGGAGCTAGGCCGATTTCGAAATAATAATGCTATAACGCTTTGTCTTTCGGATGACACGTTAAGCTGTGGGTCCCGGGTACTATCGCTACTCAGTGGTACTAGTCTTACAGCTGTGTCAGAGGTCCTAATAAGGACAGCTGTAAGACTACTACCACTGATAACTAACGGGCAGCTTGATAATTTCTGACAGTCGGGTTGGCCACTAGCCCAACACCCCTCCATCCACCCACACTGAGCCAGCGTAGTAGAGTATGGCTCAATCTTATTCATATCCGGGTAAAGGCCCGTGTCCTTCGGTGGGTACATCAATGGGCTACATTTTATATGAAATTATCGGTTGTTGAAATTATTTTATAAATGCAGTTGATACACTTATTAGAAGCTGGCAATGAGCAGACATATTACAAATTTAGATGCTATAGAATTATCACGATGCTGAGTTATTTTAACCATAGCGTGTATCATAATATAATAATAGTTGAAGACAAAACTGTTTTTTTTTTTAAAGCTGCATGATATCTGTTTGCCAACTTCAAATTGATGTTGACTGATCGGAACGCTATTACTTCACATGAGATGTCATTTAAAGGGATTCTAATATAACTTTGGAAGGAATCGATGTATAGGTGTATCAAAAGATACAGAATTGAGCTCCTGTGTTTAGGTGGTATGTCGGTTTAAAATAAACTATATTCTCTGAAATTTAAACAGATAGGACAGATTTCTCATGGAAAAAAATAGGATAGGGTAATAACGTTTCTCTGACGCTTGTTTGACACTTTGTGAATTGAAAATGTACTCACTAATACTTATGTACCTGCAAGTATATGTACCTTACTTTTACGCATGAATGCCAGCATCACGCACAAGCCTCCATGTTTTTTGTAATGTAAATGATGTTGTAAGACTGTTACCTCTGTTGCATAAATAAAAAATAAAGATAAATGAAAAAATGGATCAGCATAGGACTAGGTTTTCCCCATTTTATCAAATTCCAGCCTTAGCTGGCTAGAAAATGAGTCGGAAATATAAAAAATGTATGTCCTGTGTACTGTACGCTCTCTTGTGTCGGAAGCTCCTAAAACCCAAGAGTAATCCTGTATCGTTCGATTGGCTTTGGCAAATGTACTCGTGTAGCTACTTGCATTATCTTTATTTCCGTGAGAGGTGGTATCTTGTCAAAATAACCCTTATCATCAATTAAGTATAAATTAAAAGTATCTATAGTCTACTGAGATACCGTCGCCGGTCACGCAGGAGAACTGGGTTCGATTCCCGGTACTGCCCATGTGTCAATGAGAGAAGTAATTTTCTAACGGCGATGAATAAACATGGTGCGGACACCTTCATATCTGCATAGCTGCGGGGATGGGCTTACCTCCTATCCCACATAACGGAGTTTTAAATAAATAACTAATCATGGGCTCAGGCTATGCCTCTGGCACACCACTTAATAAGGCGTGAAGATAGAAATAAGTTCATGTAATTATTGTAAAGGAATGCCATTGCCAGATCAGAATATGAAGTAGGTAATGTGAGACGAGACAATTAACTTTACTCTCGCATATCCTTCACGATAAAGCCATGCAAAACCTGACGGCTATTGTTAGAAGAAATTTAAAAGTCACGGCGAGATATGTACTTGATATTTTACTTTCAGAAGAGCTTTTGCCAGAACAGTTGAGTAAAACCCATACAGAAGTAAGTCTACAAATCAATACAACTGTAGTAAAACCAAAGTAAACAAACGGAAGCAACACGACCAAATTCGAAAAAATCAAAAATGCGCTTGCGGTTACTCTAAAATTGGTGAATATAAATTTTGCCGGGTAGATGTGACAACTTGTCAATTCAGGGCAGGTTTATTCACGTATTTTTTTTATGTTGATTGACACGCAAATGAATGGTGGCGTGATGGACTTGTACGTAATAATAATATAATAATAATAATACCTTGGACACCATTTACACACATTGATCTAGCCCCAAACTAGGATTCCCTGTATCTTGGGTACTAGACAAAGATGCACATACTTATATAGATAAATATGAATAATTAGATAGATAAACAACCATGACTAGGGTACAAACATCCGTTCTCATCAAACAAATATTTGCCCCCACCGGGACTCGAACCCGGGACCCTTGGTTTAGTAGGCAGCATCACTGCCGACTCAGCCATTCGGGTCGTCAACGTCGGCAGCAGGATGGATGGTGAAGTTCGATGATAGATGAAGAGACGCCATTCTTGCACTAACAAGAGCGGCGCCTCCATCCTAAAACCCTCAGTCTTTACCAGAGATTTCATTGTATCGTGGAAGAAAAGCGGCTTTTGGTCCAAATTAGCCCTCATTATTTTTGTGAGCTTGCAGAGATTGTTATTGTGACTGTTCGTTAGCATTGTTAGTAAAAGTAAACACAGTTGGGGCAATCCAGGCATAGTTATTATTATTTTATGAATATTACATTAAATATGTAAAAATAATGTAACTATGTTACGGTCAGGCTGTAATGAGATACGATGAAAAAAATTGGTTTGTAGTCCGATTACAAAAGTCGAAACAACTATCATCCAACTAACTAAAACAGTTTACTTCTGGTATTATTTGTGTATTGTGACGTCTAAATAAACGCTTATCTTATCTTATCTTAAAACAACGAGAATGACAATAGAACGTGCGGAAAACAGACGAGAGCTGTCAGATTTCATCTTGTCAGTTTAGTGTGTTACTTTATAGATAGAAAGGGCCCTTTCAAAATTTCACGGACTTAAACACTAATTGGTATAGTCATTACTCAAGTGCTTTGCCACCTCGCCCGAACAATACCACAGCTTCAAAGCACTTCACACGACGCAATGAAAGTGCGAGGCCTGGAAAAACGTATTTCCGGTTCCGTCCAGCTACAGACATAAATCATTCACGAGAACAAAGTAAGTCCCCATCCCTTATAGACCGCGCCAAGTATCTCTGGCTCTGAATGACATGTGACCTCTCTCTCTTACCCCACCTTGCCCTATTATCACCATCTCACCTTCTCATTCAAAAGACATTTGGCGCGGCCTGTATCTCTGAGCTATACCTCGTTCTTGAACCGCGTGAGTGGCAGCGAATGTATGGGCTAACTTTTATTACCATGGAGGAAGGTGGGACAGTTCGATTCGAATAAGAATAGTACCACAAAAAAATCCACCACAAACGAGACGGTTTCGAAGATATAGAAAATGCTTCATTGCTGCGGCGGCGAAGGGATAACCTCCTGTCACGCAAAATGGAGTATTGTCATAACTACCTAAACATGGGTACAATTGTGCTCCTATCAGGCTTTATGGAACAAGGCAAGACGCTGTATATTTTTTTCTGCTTTTTTCAGCTAACATCATTCATGGCGACGGTACCCTTACTATCTATATTTTAAAAAATTTCACGCAAAGCTCCTGAGATTAACGCGGGAATTGTGTGAATTGGAAAGTTGCTGAAGAAATATGGCTTTTGTTATAGAATTAGTCTTGTAACAGCCTGATCTTTTATACTGTAGATTGGATAGTAGCGTTTGGCCCGGATGCGCAACCGACAACTCAAGGTTTGACGGACACTTTAAGTCTCAGAACAAGTACGCACTAAAAATCATGCTGACTCTGTCTTTGTTCGGAAGGTCCTGGGAGAAGAAAAAAAAATACCATCTTCTGATGCTGAGCTGAAGGAGTTTCGCGACGAGTTTCAGGACTTGAGAGCGCACCTGTCCGTGTTTGGCGAAAGGATGGATCGTTTGGAGAGCCGCGTCGACGCTATTGAAAGGCAGGTCATAGATGGGGCGGCGTCAGCTGCTACCCGAGTCCTCGAAGAAGCCGTTGCGACTCTTCAAATGGAGCTGAACGACCGCGACCAAGAGCTTTTGTCGAACGACATCCAGGTGACGAACGTCCCGGAGGACCCCGGTGAGAGTGCCGCCGGCCTAGCCACGCGGATCTGCGCAAAACTGGGCGTGGAGCTGGACGAGCGTGACGTGGTGTCGGTGTATCGTGCCGGGCGGACGCGCGAGGCGGCCCGGCCGCGGCCCATCGTGCTGCGCCTGGCGCGCCGCGCCGTTAAGGACAAGCTGCTGCAGGGCGCGCGCACACGCCGCGGTGCCACCACCGAAGGGCTGGGCCTGGCCGGCGCGCCGCAGCGGTTCTATGTGAACGAGCGGCTGACTAGCGCCAACCGACAGCTGTTCCAGCGGGCGCGCGAGGCCTCGCGCACCGCCGCCTGGCGCTTCGTGTGGACCCGCGACGGCAGAATCCTCGCCCGCAGGTCTGAGGGTCAGCCGGCTCATCACGTGCGTCGGTTATCCGATCTGCACATTTTTTTGCCAGCCGAAGTCCAAACAATTCCTTAATTGTTATTGTTTTTGTTTCTTTTGTAGTAAAGTCCTGCAATTAAATGTTTCGTTGTTGTTGTTTGTTTGTTACTCGTTTCTGATAAATTGTATTGTAAAAAAAATCCGTTTTTACCGTTTTGTTGTGGCCTATATGCTTATTTCGTCATTGCTATGTCTTGTCGCGGGAGTGGACCAACAAATATGCCTCGTACCGTCGCGTGATTCAGCCTGGAAGCAATCATTTTATATAAATTTATCCGTATATAACTTATGTATGTATATATATGTTATAGGTCTACACTATCACTCTTTATTTATCACTTTGTGCTGCACTTGCTATTTACTTTTATCTTCGTGGAGTGAGTCACTTACCTGTATGCATTCGTTCTTATAACTTTTTTGCTCGTTTTCATGATGTCGCGGTTTAATAACTTAAAAGTTGGATTATTTAATGCTGGTTCCCTTGGTACGGGACACGATGAGCTGATTGCGACTTTAACAGATACGAACGCAGACATCATTGCCATAAACGAGTCTTGGCTTCGGGCTGGAGAGGATGGACGTGCTCCCGCCGTGCCTAATTACCGACTACGGCACGTTCCCCGGCCGTTCGAAATATGTGGAGGACGGGGTGGGGGCGTTGGTTTCTTCCTGCGCCGCGGGCCTCCACGCGCGCACACTTACACATCCTCCCGCTGCGCTCGTAGAACAAATGTGGTTGAAAACAATAATTAACAGCAAACATTTAATCATTGGGACCGCATATCGGCCACCGCGGCTCGATGTTGACACTTTGTTTGATGCCATTACTGACTCAATAACTTCTTTTATTAAATACGACCGCCTGATTTTACTGGGTGACTTTAATATTAATTATATGGACAAGAACGACAGAAAACTTAGATGTTTGACACAATTTCTGACAACGATTGGCTTGACACAACATGTAAGCGACCCGACTCACTTTACGGAACACAGCCAGACAACTATAGACCTTATTTGCTCCGACGCTCGTGTTGTGTCTGTGGACGTGCAGCATATCCCGGACTTAGGGAGGCATGCATTCATCACAGCCGAGTTTGACATTAAAAAACGGAAACCTACACCTAGACGTATTACTTATAGATCACTGAAAGATATTAACCTAACTATATTTAACAATGACCTTGACGCTATAAACTGGGAACAAATTTATTTACTTAACGACATAAATGACATGGTTAGACTATTTAACTTACTGCTACTAGGACTTTTTGACAGACACGCGCCGGAGAAGATGATAGTGGTGAAGGAGGCACTTAAACCATGGCTCACGAACAACGTTCGGCTCATGATCCGGCTCAGAAACGAGGCTCACACTCGTTACAAACGAACCGGAAGCGATGTTCACAAGCGGTATTACCTCGACCTGAAGCACCTTGTGATAGAAGCCATTTATAACGAGAAACGTGCCTTCTTCACGCATCATATTAATGACATTACCGACTCGAAGACTCTCTGGAAAACCTTAAAGCGCACTGTTCTTCCAGATTCACAGACGCAGACTGACCTCCCGGCACAATTTGATGACCCTGACTTGATAAACCGTCATTTCCTTAATATTCCTGGGAAACAGGAAGTTACTTTATCTGACTTAACTTTTTTTGAATTTAATAGACATAATGACAAAACTTTCACGCTTTCTCCTACTACTGCTACTGCCGTCACAAAACTCATTACGTCAATAAAAACCACAGCAAAAGGACTCGACTCAATTGATATTGACATGATACTTCTGACATTACCGAGAACTACAGACGCACTGACTTACATTATTAATATGAGCATTCTGACAATGACTTTCCCAGCTGACTGGAAAATCGCTCAGGTGACCCCGTTACCAAAAAAACCGAATCCTACTGAAATGTCTCAACTGCGACCTATAAGTATTCTTCCTTGTGCATCGAAGATAATAGAACGGGTAGTTTGCGAACAGCTGTCCGATTACCTGGAGACAAACAGCATACTCCCTGAACTACAGTCAGGTTTTCGCAAAGGTCGATCGACAGCTACTGCGCTGCTCGATGTAGTCGATAACATCTTACAAGCTCGTGATGCTGGTAAAAGTACTTTTTTAGTACTTTTAGATTTCTCCAGGGCCTTCGACTGTATTAGCATACCCCTACTATTATCCAAGATGTCTTATTACGGGTTTGATGTCACTGCAACAAAATGGTTCAGTAGCTATTTGTCTGGCCGTGCGCAGGCAGTTGCATTGCGTAGGGTGGATGGTAGTGCTCTGCGGTCCTCTGTTTGTCCTGTGACAAGAGGAGTACCGCAGGGTTCGATACTCGGGCCTCTGCTCTTCATACTGTATAGCGCTGATATCACTAACAGTATAGAGAGCTGCAAGTATCACCTGTACGCGGACGACGTGCAACTTTACTTTTCCAGCGTGCCGTCAGACACATCTGCTGCCATAAACAAGATAAATGCTGACCTAGACCGTATTTCCTCTTGGTCGGACAAGAGCTGTTTAGTTCTTAATCCTGGCAAGTCGAAATATGTCGTTTTTGGGTCAAAACATCAAATCCGAAATACCCTTGAAGCTCTGACTTCCGGGAATGTCGCCGTCATGGGCGAACCAATCGAACGGGTGGTAGAAGCAACCAACCTCGGCCTTTTAATGGACGGGAATTTGCGCTTTGAGAACCACATACTAAATGTTGTGAGTAACTGCTTCTATCGCCTCAAAGTTCTATATAATATACGAGATTACCTTATTGTCGATTTGCCTGTTGACCTATGTGAATCACTTATATTATCTAGGTTATACTATTGTGATGTCGTGTATGATGGGTGCATTACTGGTCGTTCCAAGAGGCTCATACAACGAGTGCAGAACGCATGTGCTCGTTTTTGTTTCAGAGTCCCTTCCCGGTCCCACATCACTCCATTCTTGAACGCCGCTAACTTGCTTAACATGCCTGCACGCCGGCGCCTGCACTTGGCCACTCTGCTGTTCGGGGTGGTAAGACACAAAACCCCCACCTACCTTTTTAATAAACTGGTTTGGTCCAAAAGTGTGCGCAGGTTCAAGGCAATGGCCATTATACCTATGCACCGAACCGCTGCTTTCAGAGGTAGTTTCAAGTTTGCGGCGTCTAAGTGCTGGAATGATATCCCTCCTCCTATCCAAGGGGCGCTTAGCAGATACACCTTTAAGCGTATGCTTAAAGGCTATTTGTTGACGCTCCAGAAAACATCCTAATCCCCAGCACTGTGACAGCAATAAATATGCCAATTGCATTTTTTTTTATCTAGTTTTGTTTTTAATTCTTACTGTAAATATTATATTAATGAAGCTGCATCTAGGCTGTGTTTACATTATTATCTCACTTTGTATTTATGTTTATTTCTCTTTCGCCTGTCCCAAAAATCTAGGTATTTTATAGATATATATTCTTTTGGTATGACGTTTCCGTGAGTCACCGACGGTGCTGGCTGAAAATCAGCGCTGTAGGTGTCTGACATCTCAGCATAATGCTGAGCCAGTGTCCGGTTCACTGCCACAGAGACACACTTGTTATATGTTTTTTTGTTTAATATGCGTGTCCTGTGTGTTTGTGAATAAATGTTTCTTTCATAATTCATAATTCATAATTTCTTTATTGCACACAAATCATACAAAAAACAAGAGTTACATAAAAAAAGTGTACAAAGGCGAGCTTATCTCTAATAAGAGATCTCTTCCAGCAAACCAGGCAAACAAGGGAAAAGTTGATGGTTTAGCAGGGGTAGACCTATGTGTACAATATATAAAATAATAAATAAAATAAATTAAATAATAACTATAATAATATACTAAATACTTATTATATACTACAAATACTATTTTATACACTATACTAATACATACTTACATGCATACTACCTATAACTCTAAAGGGAGAGGTAATGTTTCTTCACACGACTTTTAAAGATATTCAGATTAGGACTGTCCCTGATGGTGCAGGGGAGTGCATTCCACAACCGAATGGCTAGGGCTCTAAACCCGTTCTCATAGTAAGCGGTGTTATGCTGTGGAGTTGTGAGCATGGAAACTGCATGAGTTCGCCGAGGTATTCATTCATATTCATTTATTTGCTTTAAATGTGGTTACATTAGCTTCTTAAATATTGATAAGTTTCACACATTTAGCCAACCCTGGGCATGCAAATTATTAACATATTTTTTAAAGATAATAATAGATAATTATTTATAAATCCTTTGTAAACGTCAAAATTAAAATTACTTAATGTCAAAATTTACAGGTTCTTACAAGTACAAAATAGTCAGATAATTAACAGTGTAGTTCACAATTGACATGAGAGAAAATAGACAATTGGATCTACATAGTACCATGTTAATTAAGTAATCGAGGTTTAATTTTATAAAATTCGGACATGTCATAAAAACCATTATGTACTAGCCAATTTCTTAGTTTTATTTTAAAAATAGGCAGGGGTAGATACTGTATCTCTGCTGGAATACCATTAAATATCTTTACAGCCATTGCATAGCAGTTCCTATTGTGCAATGCTGTATTGGCTCGAGGAAGAACTAAGCGATTAGGAAATCGAGTATTGAATGAAGTAACATTGGACAATTTTGTGAACAAATGTATGTTAAGTCTTACTAATATGCTCATTTCCAAAATGAAAATACCAGTTAGAGTAAGTAGATTTAACTGTCTAAATAACGGTCTACATGACTCATATGGGCTTACACCACAAATAGTTCTGATGCAGCGTTTCTGTATGATAAACAGTCTTTTGACATCCACCGAATTACCCCATATCACAATTCCATAGCTTAATGCTGATTCGACATATCCGTGGTAGGCCAGAAGAGCTGATTCTCTACTCGCTACTTTCGTTAGTCGGTACAGAGCATAAGTAAAACTGTTGACCTTTTTACATAGTTTGTCGACATGGGCTTTCCATGACAACTGTGGATCTATCGTTATCCCTAAAAATACTATTTCCTGTGATTCAGATATTTGTTGATTTTGATATGTCAATGATAAATTTAATTCTGGTTTTACTTGATTAGAAAATTGCATATAAGATGTCTTATCCACATTAACACATAAATTATTTACTACTAACCAGTCAATGATATGTCAAATTGTATTGTTTATGTCATTATTAAATTCATTCAAAATTGTATTTTTTATTATAATTGAGATGTCATCAGCATAAAGGGTGCAACGGTGTTTCGTGCTTTCCGGTATGTCATTTATGTATAACAAGAACAACAGTGGACCGAGAACACTTCCTTGGGGTACACCAAAATTATTTGCTCGTAGTACTGATTTATTCTCTGTTAGTTCCGATTTGTCATTTATTTTTTTGATAACTACATACTGAGAGCGGTTGCTTAGGTAGGTTTTTATCCAGTCATAGGCTGGTCCGCGAATACCGTATCTCTCACATTTTCCTAATAAGATATTATGATTGACAAAATCGAAGGCTTTAGACATATCAAAAAATACTGTTACAGTCGGTGTCCTAGTATCAATAGCTTCCGCTAATGTTTTCACTCAATTGAAGCATGCGAGAGTGGTAGATTTTCCTTTCCGGAATCCATTTTGTTCGTTTCTAATTACAGAGAATTTTGATAGAAAAGATGAGATTCTGTTGTGCATAATTTTTTCAAAAACTTTAGATAGTATAGGCACCAGGGTAACTGGCCTATACTTGCTCATGTCTGTTCTCTCCCCTTTTTTATATAATGGCTTCACTACCGAGATTTTTAATTCTTTGGGAAACAGACCTTCTGTGAGAGATTTGTTAACTAGGTGTGTCAATACAGGGGATATTTCTTTATTACAGAATTTTAGAATGTTTGTTGCGATTTCATCATAGCCAGTGGCATTAGTATTATTAAGTTGTTTAATTGTTTTTGAGGTTTCCTCTATAGTACAAGGTGATAGAAATATGCTATAACTTGATTGAGTTACTTTATAAATTGCGGTATGGTCGGGATGATTGCTTATATTTGTATTGGTCAAATCTATGAAGTAGTCATTAAATGCATTTGCCATCTCTATTGGATCCTCCGTTTTTTTGTTTTTTATATCTATAGATCTTATTTCGATGTCAATATTTCCATTTTTATTTTCCTTTTTTATTAACTGCCACGAGGCTTTGCATTTATTTTTGGCATTATTGATGAAATTGTAATTTTGAATTTTTTGAGAGCACTCTATACATCTGCGCAACCGTTTGTTATACCTCAAGTAGTTATTTTTATTTGTTACTGATTTGTTTTGATAGTACTGGAATCTTAGTTTTCTTTTAGTTTGACATGACCGCCTTATGCCTTTAGTTAGCCATTTAGGATTGACATTTGTATCTCGTCTAGTTTTCACCCTAATTGTTGGGAAGCATTGATTGTAAAGTAAGACTATCGTATCATGGAATAATTTGAACGCTGGTTCCAATTTTGTACAATTCAAGACTTCATTCCATGATAGGCTATCTAGGTAGCCTTTAAACTTTACCAAATTTTCATCGCTATAATCCCTTTTAGTGGTATACCTGCAGGAGGTCTGCTGGAAGAAAGAAATTGAAAACTGTCTCGTAAGAAAGTTGGGTAGCGTGGATTACGTAAAATGTTGTAGAGGAAATTGAGGATGTGTGAATCCCGACGAAGACGAATCGGCAGCCACTTCAACTCCCTGCGATGTTGTGACACATGGTCGTATTTGCGCAGCCCGAAGATAAACCGAATCCTGAGATTTTGAAGTCGTTCGAGTTTGTTCAGTAGTTCTTTGTTAGCACTGACCCAGCAGACATCAGCGTAATCGATGAGGGGTAGAATGAGAGATTGAGCAAGAGTGATTTTGGTATGTCGAGGCAAAAAGTACTGAAGTCTCCTGAGAGAGTGAAAGGTAGAAAATACTCGGCGACTTACCTCATTGACATGCGATGACTAGGACAACTGGTTGTCGAAGATTAGACCCAGGTTTTTAACTTTATCGCTATATACGATTGTGGTACCATTAAAAGTGACAGATGGAATGGGATGTTGCTGCAACAAGTTAAGAGAATGTCTAGTACCTATTATCATGGCCTGGGACTTGCTCGGGTTGATCAGGAGTCCGAAGGATGAAGGCCAACTTCTTATTCCCTCAAGATCAGCGTTGAGTGCCTCCACAGCAGAGTGTGCATCGTTGAGAGAGAAGTGGCGATAAATCTGGAGATCATCAGCGTAAAGATGATATGAGGAGGACAAGATGTCCGAGATGGTGTTGATACAGATCGAGAATAGAAGAGGAGAAAAAATACCACCTTGAGGGACGCCTATAGAGACACCATTCAGTGGATATCTCTTCCGACCTGATACGCTGTTGCCGATCCCTCAAATAAGAGTCGAACCAGCTAGCAGAGAAGGAGGAGACGTTCAGAGATCTGAGAAGCTCAACGAGAATGTCAAAATCTACGTAGTTGAAGGCACTACTGAAGTCAAGTAAAGCAAGCACGAAAAGATGTTTGCAGTCCATGGCTACCTGGATATCATATGTGACTTTCATGAGAGCCGTGACGGTGCTATGACCCGGTCTGAATCCTGACTGGTACATGTTCAGCAGATTGTTTGAGAGAAGATAAGAAGAGAGCTGGGTATGGACAATGGATTCAAGGACTTTGGAGAGGATGGGTAGGATTGAAATAGGTCGATACTCTTTAAAAGAGGTGGGACTGGAAGTTTTAGGGAGCGGGATGACTAATGCTTTTTTCCACATGGTGGGGAAGATGCCATTCGATAGGGAAAAAATTATAACATGTGTAATAGCTGGCAGTAGTTCATCCAGGATTCTTAAAAGCATTTTAAGGCAGATTTTATCATCACCTACGGCTTTCGAGCTCACTGCTAGTACCGCCTTCTTGACCGCATAGATTCCAACATTGCTCAAGTTGAATGGTGTGGTGTCGGGTAAGGACTTAGAGCGCAGGCTCTGAAGAGTGGCTTGTTTGACAATGGGATCCATCACAACAGGTGGGGCAGAAAGGAACTGGTTGAGACCGTTGAGATCTACATTAGCAGCATGAAAGTCCTGAGTCTTACCTATGCCAAGTGTTTTTAGAAACTTCCACACCTGAGCTGGTGTGTAACTTTCAATACTCTCGTGGATGTGCCGACGTTTAGCATCACGACAGAGACGGTTGCAGCGGTTGCGAAGATATTTGTAAGAAAGAAAATTGTCATCTGTCGGATTCTTACGGTATTTACACTTGGCTCTGTTCCTCTTGGCCATAAGACGCTTAATAGTATCTGTTAGCCAAGGGGCGGGTAGGTGTTTCACTCTCACTTTTTTTATAGGTGCATGCTTGTCGTAGAGACCTAGGACTATGATATTGAACTTGTTGATTTTCTCGTCCATGGTCTCGCTGGATATTACAGGGGACCAGTCGATCGACAAGGCATCCGACCTAAGAGACTCTAGGTTAATATCCCTAAAGTTACGAATATTAAGAAATTTTGCCCTGCTCTTGAGAGGCCTGATCTTATACGAAAGATAGATAAGGTCGTGAAACGAGAAAGGAGAGTTGAGTTGAGTTGGAAATGCGTGGCATCAAGAGGCAGAATATGCAGATTGAAAGAGTTGACTATAAACTTGAGTTTGGTAGAACGGGAGTCGTTTTTGAGGAGACAGGTGTTGAAATCATCTAGAATGAGGGTATCGTTATACAGAGGTGAGAGTTCATTAAGGAGGGATTCTAATGTGTCAAACAAGTCGATGCGAAGAGAGGGGCTATAAAGAACACCGAGGAGGACCTTACTATGGTGAAGAGTTATTTCGAGAAAGAGATGTTCAGCAGACTCGGAATACTGGCTAGGGGCCGCGCTGATCACCTTGCACGGGATTTCCACTCGCAGATAGATAGCGACGCCCCCATCGGCTTTCCCGACTCTGTCGTTCCTGTAAAAACCTGTATCCTGGAATGGAGTATGAAGAAGATGACAGCGATGGCTTTAGGAACGCCGTCCACGCATTGGTCACTAAAAGCCTCGAGCAGGTCCGGATAGCTGGAGTGAATACTTTGAGCATTGATATGCACGATGTTTAGGTTATCCTCCACACCACAAAGGGGTTCCTCCGAAGCGGAGATGTTGCTTTCTGCACTCACAAAATCGGCAACATCGTCGTTTGAAGAGCAGGAAAAGAAACTTTGATTGATAATATCAGGTAAATAATTCATATATATATATATATATATATATATAACTAATTATAATACACTCTAAATATATATTTATACCTATATAAATATTTATTCAATTAATATTTAGTTATCTAGCGTTATTAACTGGTTTGAATGAGCGCCTTACTTACACCTAGACCAACCATAAATGGAATGTTGATAGTGATATTTATCTTACAAAATTAACTCAATACTACATATATTACATTAAAAGAACAAGCACAAACTAAAGACTGTAGTGCAAACATACGAATTCAAAGTGGTAAGGTGTGTACTTGACACAAGTCAGATTGTATAAGCTAAATTCGGAACGGACACATTTTACACAAATTAATACTTAACATGAACACAACAAAGTGACAGCTGACAAAGATAAGGAAAAAAAAAGGAATGATTTGGATTTGTTGTGCCGATTCACGAAAGGAAAATAATATACACTGAACTTTGGACTGTAAATATTGTCGACTACCTCACAGTTCATAGTGGGAAGCTAATGTTGGAACACATTCAACTACACAAAGAGTGGAGATTGGTGATATGTGGTGAATGTGCGATGGCCCAACCTCACTTCTTCTGAGCACCCTTCCTAGTCGTAACGCCCTTTTTCGAAACAGCAGCTGCGCCCGCAGCTGGCTTCATACCTTGTTCTGCTGGCGTCGCAGGGCTGTCCTTACTCGGGTGCTTTGAGGTCAACGGCTGCAGGTCACCCCAGCACTCCACCCTGTGACGAGACTTGTCTGGCAGCAGCACAATGATTTTGCCTTCGTATGTCCAAGGCTATCTAAACGCAGAAAAAATTCTAAGTTTTTTTTTCCTTGGCGCCCCCTTATCTACACTCCAACCGATGTCCATGTGTTGCTCATTCCAAAGTGTTTGCGCGCTGCTGTGAATACTTTCTGGCGTGACTTAGTCAGGAATTCGGTGACTGTGATGCCTGAACCTTTCAGCGCCTTCTTGAGTCTCCAAACCTCATTGCGGGCCGCCAACGTCGTGAAGCGAACTAGCAGAGGCCGGCATTTCGCCCCCTTAGCACCCAGACGATGTGTGACACTGATGGCACCAATGCAGTCGACGGATGCCTTGAGGCGGTCAGCCAGCACTTTCTTCAGGACAGCTTCCGGCTGCTCATCAGTTACCTCTGGCACTCCATGCACCAGCAGTACCTTCTGCCTTGATGCAGTCTCGTGCCGGTCCAGCCCCAATGTCAGTAGCTGCATCTGCGACTGAAGCAACCCGAGGCACTTCCATATGAGAGACCTGAAGTCGGAAAACTCACTCGCCAAGCTGCTGATGTTCTTGGGAGCGGGAGCAGGTGTGGATGCTTGCAGCTCCTGCTCATACCTCTCCATCCGTTCCCTTAATGACTTCACAATAGCATCCATGAGAGAGCTCTGCATATAGGTCCATTGTTGCACTTGTTCTTTGATGATTATGTAAGATATCAATTGATTGTGTGATTTGGAGAGTCTAGGTAAGTTTGATTAAATTAATTGTGCATTTGTTGATTGTTTTTATTATTAAATTAATTTAAAATCGGCAGCTACAAAATTTTACTGTTGTCACAAAGAACTACCCTCAAAAAAAAAAAAAAAAAAACTTTCTTTCTTTCTTTCTTGATGATGATATCTGAAGCTAAAAATACCATCTTCGCCGCTTAATTTTGGGTTCTCAGGCGGAAAAAATCCATTCCTAACTCGTTCGATATTAAAATTGGACTTGCACTGCAAACTGGATCACTTACTAGTTGCAATATATCTCTCGCATCTTTTTTCAGAAATTCGTATACCATAGCAATGGTTTCTCGAGTCTAAAACAATAATACATAAACGTCAACAATGATATAATATTTCATTTCATTTTAATATTATTTAATTTTTATAGGAAATAGAATCATAATAAAAATTAATTATATCTAAATTTAAAATTAACAAATATTTACCTGACTCCTTAAACATTTTCTCCGCTAAGAACTAGACATTTTTGTTAACGACTGTACCCGTAAGAAAAAACGATAAGAACACGTCTTGCTCGGACGACGACTGCCGCGTCACTGCCACACAAATGAAACCTGTATATTTACAAGCGCACACACACATAGCGCCGCGCGCACAACTGAGTTGAAGCATCTAGGATTGCATTCTCATCAAAAAGTCTTTAACTGAGCATGTAATGACAAGCCTTTTATTTCGTCTCCCGTCGGTTGCCACCCTGTCGGCAAAGTAATCCTCTTAAACAAAGTTTGTTTTACGTTTTAAGTTAACATATTTTTATTTGATATTAGCAGTACGCCTGTTCTTCATTGTCAATATGCAGTTAATTTGAACCCGACAAACCCTTCGATATCGAAATAATACACGACCTTTACAGTTGGTACATAGTAACCAAAAATATATTAAACTAATTTGTTGTTTTTTTAATAAAAGGGAAAGTTTATTTTATTAATTTTTTGTCGATAAAATTTGACCTTCAACGCTGTTCGATAAATGTGCCTTTAGAACCTACAACAGTAGTAAATGCACACGAGGATGATCTTGATCAGTATAAGGATGAGGAGAGTTCCTAACAGGAAGAAAATTGTTAAGAGATGAATAAAGATAACAGGAAAAGAGTCAAACGGGTGAAGGAGAAGAGAAAAAGTAAATACAATAAACATGAAGAATATCAATTATAAGGCAACTCAAGGCAAAAATATTTTATACGAATTAAGATTTTTACAAATCATTTTTCGACGTCAAAGCTCTTATGGATGGCACGTTCACTACTAGTGTACGCACGCTGTGGAGAAGAACGGCCAGGAGAAACTCCACAGGAATCGTGTCTTTTGTATATAAAGATATAAAGAATTCAAAATTCAAAAATTGTCTTATAAATATATAAAGAATTCAAAATTCAAAAAGAGTTTATTTCCATAAGAAACACATAGGTAACATTTGGAGAATGTCAAATCTTAAACTAACACATGTATAAGGTACAGGGAAATATAGAACTCAATTTGAATTCCGTCACCTCAATGTTTTAGATGCTGGAGGCCAAGAGGCGACTAGAAACCTCCAGCTTTATACGTTATTTTTTACAGAATTGGAGCAAACATCTTCCCAAGCTTTCTTGTTTTCTACATAATCTGATATTTTGTAGTAACCTTTTTTACATAAGTGATTTTTAACAACATTTTTAAATTTATTTACAGACAATTCTTGTAACTCAGTCGGTATTTTGTTGTAAAAGCGAATACATTGTCCTTTAAAAGATACATTAACCTTATGGAGCCTAGTAGTAGGTATAGCTAGTTTATTCCTATTTCTAGTGTTGACATTGTGCCTGTCGCTATTCTTAGGAAATTTATCAATATTTTTGTGGACGTACATTAGGTTTTCATAAATATACTGACACGGCACTGTCATAATGTTAATTTCCTTAAATTCACAACGCAGTGACTCTCTGGGACCCACATTGTAGATTGCACGAACAGCCCTCTTTTGCAGCACAAATATTATGTTAATGTCTGCAGCGTTCCCCCACAGCAGTATGCCGTAAGACATAATGCTATGGAAGTAGCTGAAGTAAACTAGGCTAGCTGTTTCCACGTCCGTAAAAGACGGATTTTTAACTGCATAAACTGCGAAACTGAGTTTTTTTGATAGCTTATCTATGTGTGGGCCCCACTGAAGCTTATTATCTAAGGTGATTCCTAGGAATACCGTGCTATCTACAATTTCTAAATTTTCACCTTTAACATTAACATTAGCCGAAACTTGTTTAACATTGGGGAGTATAAACCGAATACATTTAGTTTTGTTATTGTTCAGTAAAAGATTATTAGCACTAAACCAATTGACTACTTTTGAGATTGCATTATTCACATCGTCAAAGCTCAAACTGCGTCGTTTCATTTTAAACAAAAGTGAAGTGTCATCTGCAAACAGTACAATCTCATGATTATCTCTGACAAGATGTGGCAGGTCATTAATATAAACCAAAAACAAGAATGGCCTGAGTATTGAACCCTGCGGTACACCCATAGTAACAACAGACCCTGGAGATCGTTTTCCATTACGTATTATTTACATTTACATTTTATATTATTACGTTACATATACATAAGTCATAATTACAATCTATTCCACTGATTTGGAACAACGGATGACCAGACGTTATTATCATCTAAGTAATAATTTATCGTAGGGTAGGCCTTAGAACATAACATATCTTTAATTTAATTTTAAATTCCATTGTGTACCATTGTAACCTTGCGTCGATAATGATCTGCAAGAATACTGTTTTATTTTCATATTCCAAATTTTTGTTATTCAAGACAATAGCTAAGTTTTTGTTCCTAAAATTAGTCAATGAAAATTTAACACATTTTGTTTTCTTGAAATTCAACATTAAATTATTTGTCGTAACCTAATCATGGATCTGGGAAAGAGCTTCATTTACTTCGTCAATGTCTTGATAATGTCTACTAACTTTGGAAATTGAAGAAGTATCATCTGCAAATAACACTATCCTAGACAGGTTTTTTTACCATAAAAAGCAGGTCATTTATATACACCAAAAATAGGACCGGTCCAAGAATTGAGCCCTGTGGCACGCCAATTTTGACTGTAGATCCCAGTGACTTCGTGCTATTTATTTGAACTCTTTGAATTCTATTTTCTAGTTAGGAACGGATCAAATTTAGGGCTCCTTCTCTAACTCCATAATATTCCAGCTTTATTTGCAGCGTCTCGTGATTGACGCAGTCGAATGCTTTAGATAAGTCACAGAACACCCCAATAGCATCCTGCGACTCCCCCCAAGCTCCGTAAATTTGATGTAGGTGAGCAACTGCAGCGTCGGTGGTCGAACGACCCTTAGTAAATCCTAACTGTTGATTACGGAGTAAATAAAAATGAGACAGGATTTGATTAAGTATTATCCTTTTCAAAGTACTGGCCTAAAGTTACCGGGATCCTTTTCATCTGCTGACTTAAATAAAGGTATAATTTTACATGGTTTCCTTAAATCTGCAAATACACCCTGATCAACACAAGAATTGAATAAAAATGCTAGGTAAGGTGCCAGAGTTTTGATTATGGAACTACACAACTTAACCGACATACCAAATAAATCTTCAGTATTTTTTAGCTTTAATTCCTTAACAGTTTTTATCACTACCTGTTACCGGTTATCTGCCTTAACTAAACCTAGCCTAACCTAAACTAAAACTCAGTCGAGAACCTTCGAATATTAGCATTTAGCAGATCGCGAGCATAAGAAGGTGAGAAATTAAGCGGCTCTGTAGTATTTAATGGAATGTTTGTAAAAATATTTCAAATTCTTGAGCAATATCTTCATCTGCAGTGTTGATATCACTAACTGTATTTTTCCGTTTCGCAGTTTTAAAAATACAGTTACGCAATACGCAGTTCTAAAAGTTTTAAAAAGAGATCTAAAAATCAATCTGTGGGAGTTTCTTTGCCCTTCTCCTCCCACAATGGTCCAATTGAGAGAAGAGGCATAAATAACATTTGCTAAGTATATGTAAATATCAACAGTAATAAATAATCACAAATTCCATCCAGGCGACAAACATACAATACCAATACAATAACAATACCAATAAAATAATCATGCCCGGTTTGTTCACAGGAATACCAAAAACGAGATTTATAGAGACATATCTTCGCGTCGCATCCAGATTACTTCCATCTACCTACCTACCACTCCTGCTCAAAATATGAGCCAAACCACTGAAACAAAAAACGAATTCCTCAACCAAGCGCAAATACAAGACGAAAGAAATTCTGAACCCGTAAACCAATAACAAATACCAGAAACCATCCAAAACTTTTTCCTGAAAGCATTCAATGCAAGATTACTTAATAGCCAAGGTGGCCCAGGTTCAATCTGGAGAAAACGCTGGAAAAAACTTTAAATTTTCATAAAAAACATTATAGTATCCCACAAGGAAACGTAGGCAGACAACTAACCACACTCCTTGCCACAGAGATAAAAAAAACTCACAAACAACCTACTAGGAGAAAGAAACTCCAAAAATATTCATCTTATGTATTACAATACTACAGAGAGACAAATTGCTTGAGTCAGGCTAGGATATTAGGCAAACACTTCAAAGAAGATTGTCTATGTGGAAATCAGGTCATTATGATGAATTGATTGCAGAAACTCTAATGTGCAACTCAAAGCTAGCACCAAAAACAAACAGAAACAAGTCGCTGATCATACTGCCCGAATATTTGGCCGCCTTATGTTATGAGGAAAAATTACACAAGTGGATAGATGGATGACGGAAAGATCAGGGGGTGGAATCTTGGACCCATCTGAAAAACAAGGAAATAAAACAGTACGTCGAATATTTAAAGACAAACATCCTAACCAAATAACACCACAACTATCAGATTTCATAGATCAACCTGACCTGCCCTTTATGACGAATGTCGATATCACCTTAAACCACATAAAAAAAGTTGCTAGACAACTGTCTGGCGGAGCTGAATCAAGCGGCACCAACTAAGAACAATGGAAATCACTTCTACTTCGCTTTGGGAACCACAGCTCAGAACTGAGAGAATCAATCGCAGCACCAAACTCAGCACTAAAATTGTCGATTAGGACTGCATAAGAGCTTTATTAGCAAGAAGAAGTATAGCATTGGATAAATGTCCAGGCGTACACCCTATCGGCAAAGGTGAAATACTACAATGTATCATTGCAAAAGCCATGGCGACCGCAACAGGGCTAGATGTTCAACTAGCCTGTGGCTCTTATCAGCTATGTGCAGGTATGAAATCGGGTATTGAAGGAGGGATTCATGCCATGACCAAATGTTTTAATGAAGGTGAAGATGATGAAGGCCTCCTCCTAATAGATGCTGCAAATGCCTTTAACGAGCTGGGTCGCCCAATCGCTCTTTGGAATCTACTGGCCGCGCTGCACAATATTTCTTTTTAACGCATATAAAGGTTATGCAGTCATTTGCCTATCAGGTTCAAACGATTTCATCTTAAGTAAGGAAGGAACAACACAGGGTTATCCATTAGCAAATCTAATGTTTGCCGTCGGAATTCAACCCCTAATCCAAAGTTGCAAAGACCCTGAAAAATATGTACAAAACTGGTATGCTGATGATACCGCCTATTTTAGTAAACTAAAAACGTAAAAGAATGGCTAGAAAAATTGATGAAACTAGGTCCAAAATACGGTTATTTCCCAGAACTTTTAAAAAGCTATATCATAGTTAAAAATAAAGCAATCGAATAAGCAACAGACTATTTGAGAACCTTGAAACAGACTATTTGAGAACCTTGGAGTGAATACTATACTTTCACATCGGTTTTTGGGCGGCCTCATCGAAGACGAGATTGGGCGAAAAGGATACATCAAATAAAAAGTTAACTAATGGATAATTGTATAAGACTACTATCAAAAGCAAGTAAAAAAAACACCCACAGTATTGGATAACACTTGTGAGGAATTTCACACTTTAAAACAAACCATCATGACAAAACTGATACCATCAATCTTAGACAGAGAAATAATGACACCAGGACATGAACTATTCAGCCTACCAGGGAAACTTGGCGGGCTAGGCATTAATGAATAACAACGACTGTTATAAAACATCGGTACAATTAAATAGTATAGTAACGCATGCCATCAAATCTGACGAAAATGTTGACTTAGTAGCTCATAAAACTCATGCTACAAATACTATCAAAGAAGAAAAACTATCGCGGCAAAAGCGAGACGCTGAAAAAAGTAATGGCATAATATCTAAACTACCAAATAAAATTTAGAGATGTATCTAAGGAGTCGTTGAAACGAAGTCTTCACATTGGCTACTAAACAGTGTGTGGTAACCTGCAAGGAAAGCTTCTTCGACGTACGCATAGTAAATGCTGACGTTTCCTCTCACAGCAACTTCACCTGGTAAAAAACAGCACCGGGACATAGCCGAGGGAAATACACCAAAATACGACCGAGCAGCTGAAGACCTAAGAGCCTCATTAACCCCCTAGTCATTTCATGCGATGGAGCCCTAGGAACTGAATATAACCGTTTTTTTAAATAAACCGCTTCAAAGCTTAACGAGAAATAGGGAAAAGCGTATTCTCAAATAGTGTACTGGCTGAAGGTGAAAATTCAAATCTCAGATATGAGAGCAGTTTCCATGAGAGTAAGAGGTACGCGAAAACACGTCAGGGCCTTTCAATGCGAAGGTGGAGCAGGAATACTTTGGTGAGAGCTTGATCTTCAGAAATACCTACGTATTATACGTTTACATATTTTATAGACAGGGATTATTTAATAGTAAACTAGACTATTTTCTGTAATGATGTTATATTCTATGCCTACTTGTTGTATCTTCTTAGCTCTGTTTTATGTATTATCCGAATAAACTTATTTATGAGATAATTACAGTAATAAAGATTTTTTTTTTATTTTTTTTGAGAGAACAGAAATCAATGAAAATAAAAAAAATAAAAAAAACCTTCAGACTTATACAAAAGTTGATTGAAACAGGCTGGGCATTGGTTTTGAAAATTGAGCAAATTACTAAAGTGGCACACATGATCTACCCCTGCTCAGCAATCGACCTTTCCCATCCTAATTTGGTTTGCTGGAAGAGATATCTTATTACAGATAAAAAATAGTGTACAAAGGCGAGCGCCTTTGTACACCTTTCCCTTTCCTTTCTGACCGACGAAAGCATGGAATTATGCGGAGACAAAACGAACAAAACTTTACCAAAAAAGAGAAAAATTAAAATAAAATTCAGATAACAACCATCGCAGAGGTGCATGCTGAGATGAACCACAGTGCTACACAAGACTCGGAAAACAGATCTAAGCGTGTTTGCAGTTTCTGAGAAAGGCGAAAGAAATTGTGGTTGGTGATACAAACTTTGAACAGAAACTGGTATCGATGTTCAAACTGCTTTTCGATGAGTGCAAGAAGATGGTAATTAATGGGCATGTTGGCAGATGGAGGTTCGGTGAAATGCTCGATGGAAACTTTTAATAATGGAGAATACAAAAAAGAATATTAGATAAATAAACATAGTACAGTGGAATGCCCAATGTTTCGTCCCAAACAGACTGCATTTGAACTATTACTGGCACAGGAATCGCTATCCTGAGCGAAACTTTGTTAGAATTACGTATAAGATAATCGGTAACACAGTTTATCGACTAGACAGGGATGACTCATATGAAGGTATAGCCATTATAATACACAATTCAGTGAAAAGTCAGGTTTGTCAATTTAATGTATTAATACAGGTATTCAGGTCTTGAACGTGCGATTATTGAATTGTGAAAGTATAGAAAATCTCATAGCTGTCTATTGTCCTTCATCAGCTGTCAATCCTGTCCACACTACTTCAAATGAATGGGACTTAATTTTCTCCTTTTACCGAGAGAAGACTATCATTGCCAGAAACGTCAATGGGCATCACAGAAACTGGTCTTACAAAACAAATTCCCGTGAATCTCAGATTTATACTCCCTTAAAGACAATAACATGATCATACATGACTATACATTTTATGTAGGTGGAGACTTGTTATTAGCTCGTTAGCTATTCTGTTATTTCTCATTTTCTTTTCTATTATAGCTGTTAGTCTTTCTAAAACTAATAAATAGATAAATAATAAAATAATATACTTAATGATGGTTCACGGCCGCATATCAAATTAGTCTACGGTAGGTCGCAAAAGTCTTCTCCAGATTTGACTTTTACATCATAAGATTGCGTTTAGATTCAATTGGAAAACCACTATCGAGATATTTGGAAGTGACCACCTGATAATACAATTTAGTTTTGATATGAATACTGCTAAAAAGTTCACAAGGAAAAGGAATTTCAAGAAAGCCGACTTGAAAGGTTATAAAGACAGTTTTCAAAACATATTCAATGATTTACTGATGCCAGAAGATCCTTAAGTGGCTTACGACCAGTTTTTAGAAGCTATCAATATGGCTGCGGATGAGTTTATTCCTTGGACGAAGCTATGTAAAGATCCACAAAGACTAGATAAATTAATTCAAGTCGACACCGTATTGAAATACTGAATATATTGCAATACTGACAGATGTCAATGGCTGTTGCTAGCCGCAGGGTAACTCTATCTGAATTTAAAAGTAATCCCACCTCTTAGAATTTGACTAAGTTACAACTGAGGATCTCCGAAGCGCAAAAAATTATTCATGGTGCAAAATCTAAGTACTGGTCTGCTCTTTGTGATAGTGTTGATGAAGTGTCTTCTACAAGCGAGATGTGGCGTAAAATGGGATAGTTGAAGGGGCACAACCCTCCAAGTCTCCAGTTGCTCCAGACTAAGTCACTCCTTATGCTCCAGATTTTAATTAGTATAACCATACACTTTCAGCAGATATATCAATCCAGGAGTTAGAGCACGAGTCTAAACCTAAAGATGCAGTCCCAGGTTATGTTTTAATATCCTTCTCAATGATAAAAAATCTTCCGTTAGTTGATAAGATCTTTTTAGCTTCTTTATATAGTAGATTTCTGACGAAGGGTGTTGTACCTAACCAATAGAGAACTGTTAAAATTGTTCCCATACCGAAAAACAATAATAATTCGCAGAACACCCCCTACTGTTAGACCCATAGCACTTATGTCTTGTCCTTGTAAAATATTTCATTCTATAGTTACACGCAGAATTGAGTGGTATGTAGAAAATAACGGCCTTTTTTCTGAACACATGGTAGGATTTTGTTTTATATGTGTCATGTAAGAGTGCTATTGAAGCTACAAGTGATATTCAATTGGCTTTAAATGTGCTGTCCAACGTTTTAGAAGAATTGGGATTAGAGATATTTCATAGGAAGACTAAAGTGCGCTTGTTTTCTATTATTAGATGAAGGTTAAATTATAGTAGCTTCTTATTTGATAACTCTGCTAAAATCCATCTTTATAAACTTGATAAGATTCAAAACCAAGCTATGCAAGTTATTGGCGGGTGTATCAAAAGTACTCCCATCCATGCTATAGAAAGGGCTTTGCCTGCAACCTCTGCATCTTTGAAGACGGTTTCTGGCTAGTAAGTTTTGGTTGAGGTCTAAATCAATGGGCAGCAATTTTATTGAAAGTTTGGATGAATTACCGCCATTGGTCGCTTTTAGAGAATTAAAAAAACCAACTCAGTCTCCTGCTCATATGATATTTGCAAACCTACCCTGCATTCGTCAAATTTGTTGGAGATATATTGTCTAGATACCTGGTTGACCAATATTGATCTATCTAGTTACCTTCTGTAGCATGGAGGGGTTAGAAAAAGTAAGAGAGATATAAATTTAGTGCGGAACTGCTTAATATGAAGTTCAATAACTATTATAAAATATGTATATAAAGATGGTGATGGTATCGGAGCGGCCTTCTTTGCTGAACAATCTGGCAGTCATATGATTTATAAAATTTCGGATAACATATCTATTAAATATCTTGACCGATATTCAGGGCCTAATTAAAAACATGAGAAGACATCCTTGATTTTCAGTGCTAAACTAATGACGTATATCCGGTCCGTCCATTCCCGCCCGGATGTTCGGTTAAGCCGCGTGGTACCTTGTTTGCGCGCGCGCCCCACCACACCACCGAGGCAGTACGGATTGTTGAATTCGAATTTAGCTTCATTGGCGTCTTGATTTTCGCACGGCACAGTCGCTGCTCAGCTCCTGAGTACGGCCTGCCGAAAATCTATACATCGTGACGTGAGAACTCTTTTGCATATTATAACCAACTGTTCGTTAAAGAATTT
This sequence comes from Argyresthia goedartella, assembly GCA_949825045.1. Classification (NCBI taxonomy): domain Eukaryota; kingdom Metazoa; phylum Arthropoda; class Insecta; order Lepidoptera; family Argyresthiidae; genus Argyresthia; species Argyresthia goedartella. Next base: position 15,289,127 of record OX463829.1, on the reverse strand, counting down.
CTTAGTATTTTCTGATTTATTGCAGGCAAATAAAAAATACCTAACGGTGTGACCGTTCGTTTGTGTAAAATGGAGCAAGAAACCCCGGAGGTTCCGTCCATTGTGGAGCACGTGGCGGCTCGTAAGGATAAAGGCAAGAAAAGGCGGAAACCGGTGAGCTCTTCGGACTCCGACAATTTAAATCTAGTTCGTCCTCGTCGAGTTTCTCGGAAAGCGACGATCGCAGGAAGCGGTACCGACGGCGCAAACGCATCAAGGAACGTAAGTTCGATCTTCTTTTTAACGAGATTAAGGATCTTAAAAGCCAACTTGCTGCTACACAGGAATTTCACGAATATGATTGTGAACCACGGCATGACTTGATTGACCCTAATGTTAGTGGAGACCTCTACGAAGGTCACGTTGATTAATCCGAGCCCGCCAACATTGACTCGGCTTTCGAGGTCGATCTTAACATTTTTACTGGTATAAAAACCAAGGAGCCCGCTGTACCGCAGGCGTCTCCCGAACTAACACAACAATTAAAATATTTGCAGCGATTCAATAGCCAGGACTGGATTAACGTCCGATATGCCGACGTCCAAAAACACTATTTATTTGCGCCGGGTTGCACTAATATTGAAGCTAATGACGAGATAAAGAGGTATGATACATCTAAAACTACCTTAAACATGAAAATGGCTTTTGCCGGCATTTCCTATGTATTGCTCAAACAGCGCGACGCGCTTTTGAGTGAATTACAAGCCTTTCTAGCCTGGGCGCATCAGGTCGAAAACCTACGATTTGACGATATCCATACAAAGCTCAAAGAAATGTTGGCCAATGGTGAGTATAGCAAGATTTCAAACGACGCTCTCCAGCTCGTCTGTGGACACCGGGCTGAACTTATTCAATATCGCAGAGAAGGCATACTCTCATCAGTAAAAGACCAGTACCACAAAAATACACTACGCAAAATTGCGCCGTCAGGTTCTCTTCTATTTGAAGCCGACAAATTTAATGCTTTATTGGAAAAAGCGGGTGGAGTTAAAAATGTGTTTTGGGTGGAAGGAAAGTCTCGCTACAATACTGCGCCACAGTACGAGCCTTCCACTTCTACCCGCAGTCAGACGCAGAAACAGACCGAAACTTATAACAATCGCGCGCAATATCATAATCAAAGCCAGTATCATACTTCGGCCCGAGGCAGAATAAATAATAATTCGATTCGCGGGTGAGGCGCGCGGGGTTCACGCGGCCGTGGTCTACCCGACAGGTCAGGAAGGGATTATCAACCCAGATGTTCTCCCTCATCCCACCGGGATAGGAGACACCAAACCCATAAACGAAAATATTGACTTTGCCATGCACATGCATGCAAAATTTCACGCCGGACAACTCCGCATGTACTACGATCGTTGGAAACAGTTGGGAGCTCCCACATACATTCTAAAAATTATACAAGTATGCCGCATTCCTTTTGTGTTGAAACCACCATTGCACACTCTAAACAGTCGCAGTGTGAAAACACCAGAATCAGAACAAATGTCGAAAATAATGAAAAACATGATCTCGCAGGGTATGCTAGAAAAGGTGCGCCCATCGCCCAGCTTTATTTCCCCGATATTCCTGCGCCCCAAGAGCGACGGCACATGGAGGCCCATATTCAACTTAAAAAATCTGAACCAATACGTCAACACTCGACTTTTCAGACTAATAAATGTTCATCGGGTAACGGATTTTCTACAACCAAAGGATTGGTTGGGCAAAGCGGACATTCACCAGGCATACTTCCATGTCCCTGTATTCGAAAGCCACAGAAGGTTTCTCCGCCTTATGTACGGCGACAAAAACCCACAAATACTGGAAATGACGTGCCTACCCTTCGGCCTTTGTTCAGCACCGAGAATATTCGCCTCAATTACCAACTGGATAGAACAATACCTCCGCGATCACGGTATCCGGATCATCGTGTATGTCGACGATTTTATGCTGGCTCATCAAAACAAAGCCACTCTCATAAATCAAGTGTCGTTGACACTGAACACGCTCGCCCACCTAGGCTGGCAAGTGAACACAGACAAATCTGTTTGCAACCCACAGAAGGCAGTGGAATACCTAGGCATTGTGTGGAACACATGGCAGAACGCGAAATACATTCCTCAGAGGTTAATAGCAAAAATACATTGCACGGTATCCAAAATCTTGACAACACGGACAACGTCCGTCAAAGAGTTACAAGGTCTCATTGGCCTGCTGAACTTTGCCAGTTTTGCTGTACCGAGGGGTCGTCTAAATTACCGGTATTTACAGTTACAGGCCAACAAGGCCTTGAAACTAAAGATGACCAAAACCTTTCCTCTAGTTGCGAAAGCCCTAGTCGAGTTGGAATGGTGGCAGTTGAATTGTCGGAAGAGTACTCTACTTCATGTCCCACTATCGTCTCATTACCTGACAACAGATGCCAGCGACATCGGCTGGGGGCCAAATTAAACGAAATCTCAATAACAGGTTCATGGCTACCCTCACAGCAGAACCTTCATTGCAACTACAAGGAGATGTTGGCCATATTAAATGTTTTACGCCATCATTGTCAGCTCCTGAGCTCACAGTCACTGCTAATACAGTGCGACAACAAAACTGTCGTCTCTTATCTAAGAAAAGAGGGAGGGGCAAATCTATAGCCCTTACGGAGCTGGCAATGAAAGTGCTACAAGTACTGGACCAAAACAACATTCACATGTCCATCTATCACATAGCAGGGAACTACAACTGCGAAGCAGACCATTTATCACGTCTCAAAGACCCACCAGAATGGCATCTCCTGTCAAACATAACAAATGTCGTGTTTGCCAAGTGGGGAACCCCCGTAATCGATCTTTTTGCTTCCAGGAGAGCTCATGTGGTTCCAACGTACTGTACACTGGACAGAACCGACAACCAGGCGAGCATGTACGATGCTCTAGGCAGCAAGTGGGATTTCAAGTTGGCATGGCTGTTCCCGCCGCCTTATCTCATTACCAGAGTATTGACGCACTTAAACAATGCACTGGGTGTGTACCTGATCGTAGCCCCGAGATGGCACAAAGTTTACTGGAGACCAGACCTGAAGAGCCGCGCATTGTCACCCCCATTCACGATAAGGAACCTGTCGCAGGTCCTAGTCGATATAACGACGGGACGTCCGCCCCCCAACATATCGGAGATGACGCTGGAGATATGGAGATGTGGGGTTGGCAAGTACACCTAAGTGACTTAAGCGAGGAACAAAAAGCTCTGCTCCGTTCGAGCTGGCGTGAATCCACTCTTAGAACGTATAAACCAGCTTGGACCCGTTGGCGAAACTGGGCCATAACTCACAAGGTACATACACATAAACCTACAGGCTCAGACCTGGCCCGATTCCTCACTGATCTACATCAAAAGGAAGGCCTTTCATACAGCACTATTCTTGTTCATAAATCTGTAGTGTCTACTCTTTGTGATCCCAGTGAAAGTAATAAGCTAAGCTCACATACACTTGTAAAACAAGTCCTAAAGTCCATTGGGTTAGCTAAGCCTAAACCTATCAAAGACCCCATCTGGGATATAGACACCCTTGTAAACCATCTTTCTAAAAGAACCTGCAATTCATCAAGTTTATTTGCCGCCTCTCAAAGAGCGGCTGCTTTACTCCTACTATGCTCGGGTAGACGTGTACACGATTTAACTTTACTTACCGTTACTCAGGAACACTGTATTATTTCAGATGACAGCGTAATCTTATGGCCATCTTTTGGCTCCAAAACTGACTCCATTACCCATCAACAATCGGGATGGAAGCTGTTCAGGCTTCTCAGCACCTAATGACCTCGTAGGGGCCCATCAGCTACGAGGTAGCGTAGCGATCAGTTGCCAAGAAGTGTGAACGTCGGCGATTCACCGAGCTAAGGTAAATGGAGTCGATCTAACCTGGTCTGTGCTTCGGTCCCGTCAACCTCCTGTCTCTCTGCAAGGCCCGGGTGCACCCTAGGCTCTACTTGGTAGACAGGTTCTTCAGCCAACCAGGTATGACTGGCAGGCCAGCTTCGATGAGCATAGTGTTCCAACACAGGTTATGTTACGTGGGAAAAACCAATCGGCCACGTAAATGCGAACTTTATCTGGTTCGGGGAACCACAACACACTCAGCTATATAGACAATCCTGAGGGAAATCCGAATACATTCCAGATGGCTTGCGAAATAATTTCAATACCCTATCCCAAAACGCGTTTACATTGCGAGGGCTTTCGTCTGTCAGTTGTCAAAAACTGCTAGGTTGGCAGCAACGTCAATTCAAAATGGCCGTTCCGAAACCATCGATCGAATATCGATTTGGAATCGAACAATCACCCGCCCGGACAGGCACCCACCTGTCCCCTAATCTACGGGCAGCCGAGACAACGTTGCTACCGCTCGTTTTAGAACCGAGCCTCCTACTAGAACCTCCGCAGACCGGGGGGTCCCGTCCTTGCCAGGGAACAAGTTAACAATGCGCCCCCTGCGCCAACGTAGTGGCGGTAGGTTAGCATCCTTAACCAGAACGAGGTCACCAACACTAGGGGGGCTGGTTTTGTCAGTCCACTTAAGGCGCTGTTGTAAGATATGCAGATACTCGAGCGACCAACGCTTCCAGAAATTCTGAGTAAACTGCTGCAACATCTGATACCTTGACAACCGATACAATTTCACTCCCTCGAAGGGGTGCTCGGGCAACGCGTTAAGTGGCTGTCCTATCAAGAAATGGCCTGGGGTCAGAGCCTCCAGGTCATTTGGATCCGAGCTGAGCGGACACAACGGTCGCGAATTGAGAACGGCCTCGATCTTACAAAACAATGTCGCGAACTCCTCAAAAGTCAGCGCGGTCTGACCTACTATACGCCCCAAGTGCGTCTTAGCTGACTTAACTACGGCCTCAAAAATCCCACCCCAGTGGGGGCAACTCGGTGGGCTGAAGGTCCACTGTATACCCCGACGGGAGAGGGCCGTTCCAATATCCACTTTATTTACATTCAAAAAGTTGTCTATCTCTCGTAAGTATCGTTCCGCACCGACGTAGTTAGTGCCGTTATCAGAGCGGATCAATGTTGGAAGTCCCCTTCGAGAAACAAACCTATCCAAACAAGCAATGAAAGCCTCTGTCGAGAGATCAGCAACGAGCTCGAGATGTACCGCCTTGGTGGATAAACAAACAAACACACATAGGTACGCCTTGTATTGCTTAGCGGTACGCAATCGTGAACTCTTCACCATAAACGGTCCGGCAAAATCCGTACCAACACCTGAAAACGGTCTGACCTCATTCACACGATCAGGGGGCAAGTCCCCCATGAGAGGTTGCATCGTGGCAGCCTTAAGTCGATAACAAGGCATGCACCGAAACACGATGTTCCGTATGACACGGCGGGCAGATAAGATCCAAAACTCCCGCTGGAGCGTGGCCAACAACGCGTTACAGCCGGCATGCGCGTTTTTAATATGACGATCAGTCACCAGCAATTCAACTAACTGTCCCCCCTTGGGGAGCAGAAGTGGGTGACGAGCCGAATACGACAGATTCGCATTGCGCAATCTTCCTCCTACCCGAAGTAACCCGGTCGAATCAACAAAGGGGTTGAGACGCGCGACGGCTCCCTTCAATTTCGAACGTCCACTTCGTATAATCTCCAATTCTGCCCCAAACTTCGAGGACTGTACCAACCGGACCAAATTCAGTAGCGACTCGTTTCGCTCTGCCGGAGTCAGAATAGGGTTCAACGTTCGCTGATCGCGAGGAGTACGACAATTTCGAGCGAATCTCCTAATCCAAGTGGACACTTTTATCAACTTGTCAAGTGAGCTATACCGGTCCAGCAGAAACCCGGCGTCAGGGTCCTCAGCCTTCTGGGTAACATGCACGGCCGCTCTGGGGCCATGATCCGAAGATACTACTACATGGCTGTGGGGCCAGTCCGATTCTCTCCTGGCAAGCCAGGGTGGTCCCCACCACAAATGGTGTCTAACGAGTTCAGGAGCCCGACATCCCCTGGATGCACAATCAGACGGGTTCAATTCTCCTGGTACATGTGTCCAGGTCAGTGGGACCTCAGACGACACAATCTGGGAGACACGGTTCGCAACAAAAACCTCTAAGTTATGGACCGAAGCCTTCAGCCAGCACAAAACAATCTGGCTGTCCGTCCACGCGTACACCGTATCCTCCAAAACCACTGACCCACGCAACACTGTTAGAGTGTGATTCAAAAGTTTGGTCAAAAGAGCAGCCCCGGACAGTTCCAGTTTTGGAATCGTCATCCTTGTCCGAATAGGCGCTACCTTGCTTTTTGCCAAAACCAAACGCACTTCGACCTCCCCGGTAGAGGTGACGGTTCGCAAATAAACCGCTGCCGCAAACCCTCGTTCAGAGGCATCACAAAACCCGTGAAGGGTTGCCCTGTAATCCCCAGCAGGGACCAATTTCCTCGGCAGCGATACATTATTTATGTCCGATAGCGAGGTGAACATTCGCGTCCAATCAGTCAACAAATCACCTGAGAGGTGGGTGTCCCAGGTCAACTGAGCCGCCCATAGCCTTTGCATAAAACATTTGAGAGCAAAGGTGACTGGAGAAATCCATCCATTCGGGTCGAACGTTCTCGCAATCGTTGACAGTACTGACCGCTTCGTCCAGGCCTTCGGTGTTTCCAAAACCACCCGATAGGTAAACTCATCATGGACGGGCCGGTACTGAATTCCAAGCACTGACAACATGTGAGGGTTGTCAGGATTCTCAAAAACGTGCGGGTCTTGTTGAAACTCATCTGGGAGACCAGCCATCAACTCAGGGGAGTTGGACATCCACTTACGTAGTTCATAGCCGCCTCGTTCCAGCAATTGAATGAGCTCGTCACGTCGGTCCAGAGCTTCCTCTACACTGGCTGCCCCTGTGCAGACGTCATCGACGTACAAATCTTGCTCCAGGATAGCGGCGGCTCTAGGATAGCTCACACGGTCACGCGACGCCAACTCCCGCAGGGTACGCATCGCCAAATACGGGCTAGACCGTAACCCATACGTGTTCGTGTTTAACTCATAGACCTTGACTGGCTCGGCCGTGGACTCACGCCACAGTATCAACTGATACCTTCTATCAGCCGGATGAATTACCGTTTGCCTAAACATCATCCGAATGTCTGCGACAAATACAATCTGGTGCCTCCGAAAGCTCGTGAGAATATCCGAAATATCACGACTCAACTTGGGTCCCGAATGTAGACACTGATTCAGGGACATCCCGTTCGAGGTAGGTGCTGACCCATCAAAAACAACTCGAATCTTGCCGGTAGGGGTTCGTAGGACGGCATGGTGTGGAAGAAAACAATGATCCTCAGATCTCCAGTCCACACCCGATACCGACATGTGTCCTAACGACTCATACTCCCTCATGAAATCAACATATTTTTGTTTAAATACGGCGTCCCTTGTCATCCTACGCTCCATCGACATCAATCTCGTCTCAGCCATCTTCCTAGATTCTCCTAGTGGCGGTCGATCGGCCCTGAAAGGCAGTCGAGTTACAAAACGACCAGAACGAAGGCGACCAGTACTATTCTGGTAAAACAACTCTTCTTCGTCTGCGTCGACTCGACGAACGGTGGGAGGTTCCTCTATCTCCCAGAAACGTTGGATAGCGTCTGACAACGCTGAGCCAATAAGTATGCCATCTGACTCGGCAGGCCTAACCATTGGCAATGCCGGACCCATTATCACGTGACCAAACTTAGTATCCACAGCAATCAACCCGTCCGGCTGAAGAACTCGCCGATCCGACAACAGAAACCTACCCAGAACGTCTGCTCCCAGTAGCAGGTCGACCGGGGCTGGAGTGTCAAAATCGGGATCCGCCAACTTGAGTCCTGATGTCAGGAATCGAACGGCCGGATTCAACTTCACCGAAGGGTTTCTGCCCATGACATGCGTCATTACTAAAGCTTGCACGGATGTTTTTGTCAAAATGTCATAACGTGGAGAGAACGTGATCACCGATTGACCAACTACATTCGTAACCGTAACATTCCCCACGCCCCGTATTGATTTATTATACCTATTTACCTTGAGGCCCAACCATTTTGCTAAATCGTTCGATACAATGCAGCCCTGAGCTCCAGAATCTAATAGGGCGCGAACGTATGTTGGGTTGCCCGCCAAATCCCAAACAAGCACAGAGGCGATCGGTAACACCACCGTCTCCGGTTGGGGGGCAACCAATGGTTGGGCCGCAAATTCCTAGCGAGGACCCCCGGGGCCCCACTGTGCCTGTAACCGATCAGGTAGGCAGCTATACGCCAGAGGGTCCCATTGTACAAATGGCCCACGCGCCGGTTCCATTGCCACCCTACGACGCCCCCCGAAGAGGGGTGGGCGTGAATTCAACCGTGGCCGCTCCATGAGCGGGGGGGACATCACATGCGACCGACGAGGACGAGGCGACGAGCGGGGCGACAACTGAGGCGGCGTCCGAACCGCATCCGCATAGCTCGAAGGTGTCCCATGCCACCCGCCCGTTACGGCCCGCTGAACACACCCAATGTCCCGCTGAGTCGGATGCTGAGTCGCAACCGAAAACTCAGGGCCCCCATGTGATGACCCTGAGTGCGGCCCTGCACCCCTGGGTGGCTGCGTGCTTGTGGCCTCATTGCCCGCTGAGTCGGATGCTGAGTCGCAACCGAAAACTCAGGGCCCCCCATGTGATGACCCTGAGTGCGGCCCTGCACCCTAGTACCGCCCTGTGCACGTGGGGACATTGGCCCCTGAGTTGCGCTCCGAGTCGCAAACGAATTCTCAGGGCCCCATGCCATGTCACCCTGGGTACGGCCCTGTGGTGGCTGTTGGCCGGACCGGTTCATGCACAACAGATTGTTGTGGGCCCCACCACAATATCCGCACATTTTTGTGCGCGTGCAGTACCTAGCCATGTGTGGCCCGAGGCACAGGAAACACCAGCTCCGCTGCTTGGCCATCCGGCGCCGTCCCTGAACCCTAAGTTCCCCGAACTTATGGCAATTGGCCACAGCATGGCCAATCTGCCTACAACATGGGCAGGTCTCACTATGTGGGGTCAATGCACTCACAGTCCCATATGACTGCCGGTTGGTGCGGTCCTTCCTCGTCGGAGGGCCCCTACTCACAGCGCTCCCGGCAGCTCTCTGTGGCTCCGAAGGATGGGTGACCGTCAACCCCAAATTCTCTGCCCGTCGAGCCTCCTCTTCCAAGAATCCGACCAAGTCGGAGAAGGCGGGCAGGTCCTCGGCCGACCTCCCGTGAGACTGTTCGAAACGAGTCTGCACGTCAGCGGGTAGGCGGGAAAGTACAATGTACAGCAGTAGGTACGACCATTCACCAACCGGAAGTCCAAGATTCTCTAGAGCCTTGGTGACGGACAACAACGGGTTCAAAACCTCCGTCTGTATGGCCCCGACCTTGTTCACAACCGGGATACTAAACAAACGGTTCAGTTGGGCATGTTACATACGTACTTTCCACGGATACTGCCGACCATGACGATGACCTGATATTCGTGCCTCGTGTAAGCCAAGACGGCTGACGGTGCATTTAACGTGTGATACCGCCGACCATGACGATGACCTGATATTCGTGCCTCGTGTAAGCCAAGACGGCTGACGGTGCATTTAACGTCACGTAGCTACTTTTTAGAATTTAGGTTTTTCCATTGTATAGAGTCACTTTTTATCTTACATCGATTGAAGTCGCAACTCTGTAGAATTAATTAATAAAATAAGTCAAAAGCATTTTGATTTTTTTTGGATCCTTCGTTGCGACCAAACGTAATTGGCGCAGCCGGTAGGATAGCTGAGTCAGTGCTTCCTGGTTCCTGCCAATCCTGGTTCCTGTGGCCCGGGAAACGTCGTCAGCTATCCCGAAACCTACAAATAAATCACGTCGGTCAGCCAGCGGAGGAGTACCCAGACATTGATACGCCCAGAGATACCAAGATGCTAATGTGAGTACACTTGATTCTTTCTTGTGATTGCTCATCCCCTATTTTAATCCTATTTTTAGCCCTGTATAATATAAATTTTCCAAAATTTTCCACCCACGCGTCCAACGACGACAATCGGCGACTTACTACCCCAGTAGTGTAGTAGGAAACCGTAGAGTAGCCCAAGATTTTCTTAGACGAATAGACGAAGTGGAGGAAGACGAACAAGTACAAAGTCATAGATCACGTAGAAGAATGGAAAACACAGGCGTAGATACCATTTACAAGGCCTTAAGGCTCCTTCCCGAATTTGACGGCAACCCCAATGTACTAACTAGGTTCATACAGTTATGCGACCAGCTAGTTAGTGTATATGTGAAACCAGGCCCTGATAATGAGTTAGCGAATTTATGTCTGCTGAATGGTATTTTAAATAAAATCACCGGTGCCGCAGCACGAACGATCAACTCCAACGGCATTCCAAATAGTTGGATAGGTATTAAAAGTGCCCTTATCAATAATTTTGCCGATCAACGAGACGAGACCGCACTTTACAATGACATGTCCCTCCTAGGCCAAGGCCAAGGTACCCCACAAGATCTCTATGAGCGATGCCAAAGTCTTTTTAGTACCATAATGACCTATGTAACATTGCATGAGAGTGTCGCCACAACGGTCGAAGCGAAACGAGAGTTATATAAAAAACTTGCATTGCAATCTTTCACCAGAGGACTGAAAGAGCCGCTAGGTTCCCGTATTCGGTGTATGAGACCCGAAACTATCGAAAAGGCTTTAGAATATGTACAGGAGGAAGTGAACGTCATGTACCTTCAAAATCGAAATGAGTCCCTATCTGATCGAAAACACCCCCATTATCAGCCCATTATAAAAATGAGCCCTATCCATAGTGCCCCTTCTGTGCCACCTATGCCGATGGCACAACGTCACAACTTCGCTAACCCGTTGCCCAATTGGCAACAGCGCCCTGGTACCGTGCCCTTATGGAAACCGAATAATAATTATTCTCATCCCCAATTCAGTGCACCCCAACGCATGGCTAATATGCCCACGCGCACGCAACAAATGTTCCGAGCGCCACCACCGAATTATAACCCTCACAGTAATGTCTTCCGTATGCAACCGCGGAACCCTAATCATTTTGGTGCAAACCATAATACCGCACCAAAACCTATGAGTGGAGTTGTCCCTTATGTATCTAAACCATTGCCACCCTCCGGTCATGATTGGACCCGACATGGCAATCCACCTCCGAATAATTATTTTAAATCGCGAGAGCCTAACTTCAATGAGTGCTATGGCTATGATGACTATGAATATGGCCCCACGTATGACGTAGATTATTTCCCGGAACAGAGCAACGACTACTATGAGTACAATCCTTATCTCTCAGGCGAGCCCGAGTCAAGTTACTCTTATCAACCTGTCCCCGAGGTGAACTCCAATACCGATGATATGTTTCCACAGCCTTCATCCTCCATACCTGAGGATTTTCCCAAATCATCCAAGTCAGACAGACTAAAATAGAAATTAATTTACAGACCCAACGGCAACTACCGTTTATTCAGATCGCGAACCCCCCACTTAAATTATTAATAGACACTGGTGCCAATCAGTCGTTTATAAGTCCTGAAACTATTGAAAAATATTTTCAGCACATTCCACTGAACTATGATCCATTCGAAGTAACTAATGTGCATGCTACTAGCCGCAATGACTATTCTATAACCCTGCCAAGTTTCCCCGAATTCAATGACAGAAATGATATCACGTTCTTCGTATATAAATTTCATAATTATTTCGACGGTCTTATAGGATCAGATTTACTGACCAGTTGGGAATGTAACATAAATTATAAAGACAAATTTCTTGAAACACAAAGTACTAAAATTCCCATTATCATGTACGACTCATGCAACGTGAACCTCTACGAAGATATCATTCCAGCGCATTCATCAAAATTGGTGCGAATACCGGTCAACATGCATGACGGTGATGCAATTATTTCACAGCAAGTAATATCTAATTGCATTGTAGGTGATTGCTTGACATCAGTTATAAATCGTCGTGGTATTTTAGAAGTAACTAACCCGAGTCCAAATGACGTCATCTTTTCTATGTATCAACCCGTTCACGGTGAAATTTATAACAACGAATGCGAACGGTCCCAGCAATTATCGCCGCGATCGAAAGAAGTACTTTCTCGCTTACGGACGAGTCATTTGAACGCGGAAGAACGCGCTAACTTAGAATCACTTTGTTCTCAGTACGCCGATATATTTTATATCGAAGGCGAACCGCTAACGTTCACAAATAAGATCAAGCACTGCATTAGAACTACAGATGAGGTCCCAGTTTACACAAAAAGCTATCGATATCCGTTTGTTCATAAGCAGGAAGTTAGTGACCAGATTGGAAAAATGTTAGAACAAGGGATAATTCGTCCTTCGGACTCCGCATGGAGCTCGCCAATCTGGGTCGTTCCCAAAAAGACAGATGCGTCTGGCAAAACGAAATGGCGCATTGTTGTAGACTTCCGGAAAGTGAACGAGAAGACCATAGACGATAAATACCCCATACCTAACATAACGGATGTCCTTGATAAATTAGGCAATTGTCAATACTTCACCACCGTAGATCTCGCCAGCGGATTTTATCAGGTGGAGATGCAGGACGAGGATATCCCAAAAACAGCTTTCAACGTGGAGCATGGGCACTTTGAATTTTTGAGGATGCCCATGGGTCTCAAAAATAGTCCTTCTACCTTCCAGCGAGTGATGGATAATGTCCTCAGAGGCCTCCAAAACGTCATCTGCCTGGTTTATCTTGATGATATAATAGTTTTCAGCACATCCCTTCAGGAGCATATTGTTAACTTAGATAAGGTTTTTCAGCGATTGCGTGAATCGAATTTTAAGGTTCAAATGGATAAATCGGAGTTCTTGAAACTTGAAACAGCTTATTTAGGTCATGTGATAACTCGAAATGGCATCAAACCTAATCCTGAAAAACTAGCAGCTATTGAGAAGTACCCCATTCCTAAAACTCCTACTGAAATTAAGCGATTCCTTGGACTTCTCGGTTATTACAGAAAGTTTATTCCAGACTTTGCCAAGATAACCAAACCTCTCACGCAATGTCTGAAAAAAGGTTCAAAAATCAGATTAGATGAAAATTATGTATCCTGTTTCGAAAAATGTAAAACACTTCTGATCAATGATCCGATTCTCCAGTATCCGGACTTCTCGAAAGATTTCATCTTAACAACTGACGCGTCTAATCTAGCCATTGGTGCTATTCTCTCCCAAGGTCCCCTTGGTTCAGATAAACCTATCTCTTACGCATCTAGAACACTGAACGGTAGTGAGATAAATTACAGTACCATCGAAAAAGAACTCCTAGCCATCGTATGGGCAACAAAGTACTTTCGTCCCTATTTATTCGGCCGCAAGTTCCAAATTGTAACTGACCATAAACCTCTTCAATGGGTTATGACGCTAAAAGAGCCAAATTCACGTTTAACCCGATGGAAAATGAAATTAAGTGACTACAACTTTACCGTTGTGTATAAGCAAGGTAAAGCTAATACGAATGCAGATGCATTATCCCGAATAGAAATCAATAATGAGGAAATAAGTTCAGTTGTAGTTAACCCATCAGAGAAACCACCTTCAATTTCTGGGTCAACTACAGCAACAGCTCACACCAGCCAGGAAAACCCCATTCTAGAAGTCCCAATAACCGACGAACCCCTCAATAAGTTCAATAGACAGATTTGTTTCAAATTAGTTGGTGATATTAAAGGTCGTACTACAGTAACTAAGCCTTTCGACACACATACTCGAACCACTATCCAAATTTCAGAATCTAATCTTGAGGAAGATGTGGTTAATGCTATTAAGGAATTCGTTAACCCTAAAGTTAAAACCGGTCTTATTATTCATCCACCCTTGGCTATGTATTCGATCATCCCCATCATACAGGAAAAATTCAAAAGTTCAGCAATGACTATGGTCTTAACTAAAGTCGAACATGAAAATGTAAAGGAATATTTACGTCAACAGGAAATCATTCAGAGATACCATGAAGGTAAAACTAACCATCGTGGCATTTCTGAATGTTACTTAGCTCTGTCTAATAAGTTTTACTGGCCAAAAATGAAAGAACACATAACCAAGTATATTAATGAATGTTCTATCTGTGGTCAAGCTAAATATGACCGCAGTCCTATCAAGCAACGTTTTCACATTGTTCCACCCCCTTCTAAACCATTCGAGATCGTTCATCTAGACCTCTTCACTGCTCAAAATGAGAAATACCTTACCATAGTTGATGCTTTCTCGAAATATGCTCAAGCATATCATCTCAGAGACGGTACCGCAGTTAGTGTGATTCAGGCCCTCTTAAACTTCTGTACTCATCACGGTATGCCCCTGGTAGCAGTAACAGATCGTGGTACTGAGTTTACTAACCAGTTATTCTCAGAATTCATTAGACTCCATAAAATACAGCATCATAAGATCTCAGCACACACCCCTAATGAAAATGGAATGGTTGAACGTTTTCATTCAACTTTATTAGAACACTTACGTATCTTAAAATTAAATCAGAAAAACGAATCCGTCGTCAATCTCATGCCGTATGCTATTCTAGCTTATAACAGCTCAATCCATAGTTTCACTAAATGTAGACCCCTAGATATTATAACAGGACACTTCGATCCTCGTGATCCTCTCGATATAGATCTTTCTGAACACTTACTCCAACAGTATACCCAGGAACATCGTAGCAAAATGTCTAAAGTCTATGAGATGATAAACGAGACATCCCTTAGCCGTCGTACCGAGCTAACGGAAGCTCGAAATAAAGATCGTGAGCCGGAAGTAGAGCTTATACCTGAACAGCAGATATTCATTCGAAACCCATTAGCAGCTCGCCAGAAACTAGCTGCCCGCTATGCTCAAGATACAGTCCTTGCTGACTTGCCTATTCATATCTATACTAAAAAGAAGCCTTGCCCAGTAGCAAAATCACGCCTTAAAAGGGTCCCTAATAGTGCACAATTGTTGCAGGACACTATTGATTCTGCTACTTCACCAGACCCACGCACAAGAGATAACACTTGACTCCTTAGAAGAAGGACCTGGACTGCTTCCCTTTAAACTAGGACCAACCCGAGTAATATCTCACTATCACTCATTCGTACAAAGTATAAGTCTATCGGATATTCACTCTAAAGTCGATTTAGTTAAAAGTCAAATCGATAGTTTTGGACCTCAGCTAAATAATAGGACCTTATCTCTATTTGAGCCCCACCTTGATTATCTCAGTAGTAAGCTAGGTAAAGTAGCTGAACAATTATTAACTTTCGAACCCAGTCGAGCTAAAAGGGGACTCATTGATGGTTTAGGTTCCATTATCAAAAGTATAACAGGAAATCTCGATTACACAGATGCTGCTTATTATAACAATGCTATTAAAGTATTACAAAATAACGAAGATAAATTAGCTTCAGAAATTAATAATCATATTACGATCAGTAAAGAATGGATGTCCCAGCATTCAGTTATTTTAAACAGTATCATAGAAAACCAAGAGAAAATTAAAAACGTCCTTAATAACGTAATGAAAGGAGAGAGCTACCAATCAGCTGATTTTGTTAGCTATGCCCATTTAGCACAGCTTCTTTTAATCTTAGGAGATAATATAGATAGTTTAACAGAAGAATTGATTAAGTTAGAAACTACTTTAGCCTTCATTCGTGCATCGAGCACTTATCATTCGGCTTTAACCATAGGTAGTTTAAAATATATGTTAAGTAGGTTAAGATATATATATCAGAAGGATAAACTTCTAGATATAGATTTGAGGGAATATTACGATATAATAAAAACAGGCTCATATTATAGTAACAAGGAAATTGTCATAGTCTTCAAGTTACCGATTGTCGTATCCAAAATCTATTCCCTTTATAAATTATCTATTGTACCCAATAAAAATCACGAGTCCCTTATTCCTACATCCCCTTACATAGCAATTCATGAGAAAGATTTCATGTACATAGAGACAGAATGTCCGAAGACCACTGTATGGTATCTCTGCGAGGAACAATTCAACTACCAGCTTCGAGACCAACCAGATTGTATCCAGCAACTTATTACGGCCCAGCGAATCGACGAGTCCTGCAAGCCGACCACCATCAGTCTCACCAAAGAAGCACTTGAAAAACTCGACGATAAGCACTACACCCTAAGTTTCCCGAAACCTACCAAAATTCAGACGTCCTGCGGACAGAATAAATACGAAACACTCCAAGGCAGCTATCTCGCAGTTTTACCACATGGCTGTTTCCTCCAGACTCCAGAATTCACCATAACTAACAGTCACGACCGTACCAGAGGACAAGTATTGAAGATAACTGAATTACCGTCCAGAAATGAATTAACCAGCACTGCAGGGTTGCAGTCGCATACACTTTTGGAATTGAACTCTATCAACTTGGAAAATCTACACGCTAGCAGCACGAAGATATCCCTACAGTCACCAGTACATTTGAAGAAGGCTACAGATAATAGTCTGTACCATACTACAATACCCATCTATACGATACTATTCAGTGCATGTGCACTCGTTATAGCAGTCATAATTCGGAAATATTACACCAAGACGGTCAATATTAAGAAACAAGTTGGCAAAGCAGAGTCCGATAAACCTAAAGAGATATATTCTGAGATTTCAGAAAGAACAAGATTTGATCCTAATCTTGTCTCAGCAACATTTTCGAAGATACCTCTCAAATAGTTCCTGATCTTCGGTGGGAGGTGTTACATACGTACTTTCCACGGATACTGCCGACCATGACGATGACCTGATATTCGTGCCTCGTGTAAGCCAAGACGGCTGACGGTGCATTTAACGTGTGATACCGCCGACCATGACGATGACCTGATATTCGTGCCTCGTGTAAGCCAAGACGGCTGACGGTGCATTTAACGTCACGTAGCTACTTTTTAGAATTTAGGTTTTTCCATTGTATAGAGTCACTTTTTATCTTACATCGATTGAAGTCGCAACTCTGTAGAATTAATTAATAAAATAAGTCAAAAGCATTTTGATTTTTTTTGGATCCTTCGTTGCGACCAAACGTAATTGGCATCGGCCAACCTCCGTTTGTTATGGTAACGTCTGACCAACAATTGTCTGGCCGTTTCATAGTTACCCTCCGTAACTGTCAAATGAGCGACCAGCTCCCTAGGCTCACCCCTCAATGCTGCCACCAGCTGAGCCATCTTGACAGACTTGGTAATGTCCGATCGCATGTGCACCAAACTGTCGAACAGATTGATGAAGCTCATCCATTCACCGGACACTCCGTCAAAAGTAGGCATAGTTATGGCCGGTAACCTGGACCCTGAACCCTGAAGCGGCAGAGGTGCTTCAATGTCACCACCATGGCTGGACTCGCGCTGTCTACGTATGTCCGCAGCCTTCTGCGTGATAGCAGCTGCCATCTCCATACATTGGTCGACATCCCCTAGCAACCGTGACAGCCTGTCAGGTGCGCAACCATCAACTGATTCCGCCTGCGCGGACAATTCGAGCACCCTATTGTAACGTTCCTTAACGTCCATAGACCGCTCCAATACCACATCATGCCTATCTAAACGGTCTATCAGACCGTGTGCGGAGGAAAACCATCTGAGTTCCTTAGAAACACCCTTCTGTATTTCAGATAACGACATGATCGGAACGATACTTACTCACAATTTGCAGTAACTCAATTTTATTGGACCCTCCAGTCTATAACCCAAACGAGGGAACCCTAAACTATAACTTAAACAATGTTGATTTCCTTAAACAATAGGAACCGAGTTTTATATCTATATAAATTCTGTAAATAATAATTTAGTTTCCCTTTACCATTATAACACACACAGATAGTCAATATTAGTTCAAGTTATAAATTGCTATAAACTGAAAACAATGCAATAGCCTGCTATCAATAGATGTAACTGCCTATGTTAACCAAAACATTCTTCAATAGCATTACTAGACCACTAATAGATTGACTAACTGGTAATTCAATGCAATTTTCAATTCAATATCTGTCTATCTACTACCAGCAATAGACCTATAGCTTACAATACTACCAATCTATGTGGATATAGGAACAACACCAAGTTAGCTAATAACCGCCTATACCTACAGATTGATAGTCCCAAATCGTGCGTTCCTGGAGCCCTTGACGGCTGCAAATCTCAGGAAACCACGCTCTGCTACCAAAATTGTTCAGGCTTCTCAGCACCTAATGACCTCGTAGGGGCCCATCAGCTACGAGGTAGCGTAGCGATCAGTTGCCAAGAAGTGTGAACGTCGGCGATTCACCGAGCTAAGGTAAATGGAGTCGATCTAACCTGGTCTGTGCTTCGGTCCCGTCAACCTCCTGTCTCTCTGCAAGGCCCGGGTGCACCCTAGGCTCTTCTTGGTAGACAGGTTTTTCAGCCAACCAGGTATGACTGGCAGGCCAGCTTCGATGAGCACAGTGTTCCAACACAGGTTATGTTACGTGGGAAAAACCAATCGGCCACGTAAATGCGAACTTTATCTGGTTCGGGGAACCACAACACACTCAGCTATATAGACAATCCTGAGGGAAACCCGAATACATTCCAGATGGCTTGCGATTTAATTTCAATACCCTATCCCTAAACGCGTTTACATTGCGAGGGCTTTCGTCTGTCAGTTGTCAAAAACTGCTAGGTTGGCAGCAACGTCAATTCAAAATGGCCGTTCCGAAACCATCGATCGAATATCGATTTGGAATCGAACAGAAGCTAAATAAGAATAAGGACAAGTCACTGGATCCTATCTACTGGATACGCCGCCTCATTGAGTTGGGGAAACCTAGAAGAATTGCTGCTAAGTGCGATAATCTGTTTGTGAGTACTACAGGCGACCCCAAAGCTGCTACACGTACAATCATAGGGGGCTGGCTGAAGAAACTACTTCAAGATGCAAACATCAATGCTACGCCTGGCAGTTTCAGATCAGCTGTTGCATCCAAAAACTGGATCGAACACTTTCCCATTGATGACATACTATCCCGAGGCAACTGGAAGTCTGCTAAAACCATCCAAATTTTTTATCAAAGAGAAGTAAAATCTGGAGATAGAAGAGAGTCATTGATTACGGACCTATTCTCCCCTGTCGAGTAATGAAGACAATTATGTATTGTGCAATACTTTATTCCAAAGTTTGATTTATATTTGCTGATTTTAGTATGTAATACCTACGTAATTTATTTACTGGTTTGGTACCATTTCTACGCAGGTTCTATCAAGATGAATAATAATACCTGTTTATAAGTTACAAGTTAATTTTATTTCCTTAAACCACACTAATCACCTCATCTTAACAGAAAGCAATACAGAACAGATACAATAATGTCATAAGTCATAGTACCTAACCTACATACAGTACATGTAAACTTTAGGTTTCTTCCTAAGAAGGGATCATCGATCAGTCCGAATAAATTATAGATAGACACTTACTTGTTTATCACAATACCTGAATCATTCATAATTTCTGTATGTCACAACATAAACATACCTACATACCTTTTATTTAAATATGTATGTTTACGAATCACATTAGCGTCCACCAACACCAGGCGATATCAAACACGTCTCTCATGTTTTTAATTAGGCCCTGAATATCGGTCAAGATATTTAATAGAGACGTTTTACCTGAAAATAAAACGTTTATTAAATACTTACCATATTCAGGGCCTAATATTTTTTAAATCTGCCTGGTGGACATGAGAGATCCAATGAAGCTAAATTCGAATTCAACAATCCGAACTGCCTCGGTGGTATGGTGGGGCGCGCGCGCAAACAAGGTACCACGCGGCTTAACCGAACATCCGGGCGGGAACGGACGGACCGGATATACGTCACTAGTTTAGCACTGAAAATCAAGGATGTCTTCTCATGTTTTTAATTAGGCCCTGAATATGGTAAGTATTTAATAAACGTTTTATTTTCAGGTAAAACGTCTCTATTATGTTTGTGGAACTGTCAGCTATTTCGGAAGCGTTAGCTTATGCTAGCAATATCAGTGTTGAGAGTTGTCTTATCCTTACAGACTTGAAGAGTGCACTACAATATGTTTGTAAATGCACATCTACATTTCATGGTGATCCGATAGCAAAAACCATCTTAGACAGAATAAATAAGTTTAAGGTAACAAATACATCAGTAGTTCTACAATGGATTCCGTCCCATGTTAGAGTGTACTGGTACAAGGAGGCTGACAGGCTAGCTAAACTTGCTATTACTGAGGAAGTTTCATGCTCTTGTACACCATTTTTACGGAGCGTATTCCGGCTGTGAAAGTTCAATGCTCCGCCCTGTGAAAGGAGTACTTTGATGAAAGATCTTTGAGAGTTGGGATTTGGTACAAAACCATACAGTCTGAGCCTCCCCGTTACCCATGGTTTGATGGATGTCAGATAAAAAGACAAGATATTGTCATTGCTCTGAGACTCCGCTCCAGACACATCCCACTGAATAAGTTTGGATATTTATGCGCAAAGTCGAGTCCCCCAATTGTACAGTATTCGGTGATGTGGAGGATTCACATTCTTATGGAGTGTCTCCGGAATGAGGCCTTTAGAGTACAGCTGCTCACTTGTTTTTATGATGTGGGTTTATCTGCTGTTGGTGGCTGCTTTCTGGCTTCCCCTTTATGCCGGGAGGCCAGAATGTTGTACAAACTTGTAAATATTCGTTTAAAAAACAAAATGTAATGTCCCTTTTGTTATTAGTTAGATTATTGTTTTTTAGTTAGTTCAAGGACTTCAAATAAGAGAGTCACTGTCATATGTGAAATGTACCAAACTCTTAATAAAAATAAAGTTAAAAAAGGCTAATTAATTTTGCAAAATATTTCTAGATTATATTTTCTTATAGACGGATATTTTCGGTTTCTTTTTTACCTTTTGAGGTACGGAACCCCTTAACTACTCAAAAACCGAGGGCAGTTGGGACGGATCGCGATTTAGAACAAGCCAAGCCATGGTAATAAAATTTAAAACCTATAAAGGAAAAGTGGCGTTAGCTAACGCCGCGCTGACGGTAACTGAGGGGTTAAAACGGTCAAGTGCAAGTCGTACTCGCCC
Organism: Argyresthia goedartella; assembly: GCA_949825045.1. Taxonomy (NCBI): domain Eukaryota; kingdom Metazoa; phylum Arthropoda; class Insecta; order Lepidoptera; family Argyresthiidae; genus Argyresthia; species Argyresthia goedartella. The sequence continues at coordinate 15,267,953 of OX463829.1, read as the reverse complement.
CCGAAGGGGCCTAACTAGCGCATGATGGTATTAAAGTTTATTACATGGGGATTTGGTCTCATTGATTTTCCTGTCTGTAAAAAGCTAAATATATTTTACAATTGGTGCCTACTTTCATACTTCATGTATGAAACCAGGTGCATTTATAAGTTTGTATGTGGTATCGAAACAAATAGTGCTCCCCTATTTAAACCATACAATTCTAATTATTTTTGCTTTAATAATTAGGAAATGACCTATATTTAGTACTTTATAAAAAAACATATCATTAGAAGTTTCAGAGATGGTCTTTTTTTGCCTATTTTCTTAAATATTTTTTTTTCCAAGCATTTCGGGTTTACAAAAAATTAATTTGAGATCGTCTCATCAAGTGTTTCCCCCCTTTCAGAGAGTATAGATAAATTTTCCGAAATAATATTTTCCTTGTATTTTTATTCCATTCGCGTGTTTTACCAGGATTTATTTTTTATGTACGTTTTTTAAAAATAATATAGTTTTCTACACGCTTTAATTACTTCAGTTTCTTTTGGCCATACACATATTTTCCTATGCATTTATTTTCTCTATCAGTATTTTTCATATACATATATCTAACCGATATAATAATTTTCCAGGTGCTTCGTTCCTCATATATTTTATGCTTGATTTACTTTTATCCATACACGTTCATTTTTCGTGACATGGGGCTAGCCCATCGCCAGAGCTAAGGAGATTTGAAGGTATCCTCATGATGTTTTCCATATCACCGTTAGAACGTCCACATAGTGTACTATCGGACTGACATTATACAATGGTTGCGATGGGCCAGCTCCCTACCACGCAAAAAGGAGTAGTGAAAACTGACTAAACGGGGGCGCATATGTGCCTCTGCCACCAATTATAGTAAAAGGCGTTACGCGAATGGATATAAGTTAAATCAAGCATAAAGTGTATGAGGAAATAAACACCTGGAGAATTATTATATCGGTAAAACATATGTATATGAAAAATACGGATTGAGAAAATAAATGCGTAGAAAAATATATGTCTGGCAAAAAGAAACAGAAGCAATCAAAGCGTGTAGAAAAATATGCCACTATTAAAAAACGTATGGAATAAATAAATCGTGGGGAAAAAACACAAATCCAAAAAAATACAAAGAAAATATTATTTCGAAAAAAATATCTATACAGTCTTCAACATACCACATTTGAAAATCATGTTTTTATATAGGTAAACACCTATACTACATATTTTTTCAAAATATTAAGAGCAGTACTTTCAAAGATGACTGGAGGGAATAATATTTTTTAACTGAGTTTTTTAGGTTTACGAAAAAAATATTTGAGATTCTTGCATCAAGTCGTTTCATTAAACATGTCTCACGAGACAGTTTCAAAAACTAATGTTTTTCATTCTATGACTTAACCCCAAACTTGACCCCCAAATTAAAATGTATTTGCTTATGTAATGCATTTGTATTTGGGCCCAACAGAAACATGTGTACCAAATTCCAACTTAATCGGTGCCGGATTACGTCGATTAATATTACTTTTACATATTTAGGACAGACCCACGAATGATCCTTTTTAAGGTACTTACTTACTTACTAAGGTATATTTCTGATATCAATAAAGCTACTGGTTTGTCCAGATAGATAGAATATTTATAATATAGAAATATACTTTTTTATACTACGATCAGTACACCACTCAATAAATGTGTTTATACTCGCTATACCAAAAACATAGCTCACAACAACATCAGCTGAATGTGTCAAATTATAATTACAATAATTGCAAATTACAAATGTTTTACATTTACAGCACCTACATTCTGAATACGCAACAAAAGGCCTTGCAATACACGAAAACGATCAGTTTTGACACGAAACAAATCGATATACACCAATAAGGTATTCTCGCTGTTCCGTACATCACGGCTGCAGTATTGTACGCTAAAGTTCCGCATGGTGGTCACAAAAGGGTTTAATTAATCATGCAGCCATTAACAGTTGTACCTTGTCACTCCGAGGGGCTTTTTAGATGTCGGCCGCTTGTTGAGCTTATGTAGAAAATACCTGTAGTAGCTTTTATACAAAAGGGACGAAGTGAAATAAAGTTAGTAATAAATAACTTGAGAAACTAGGAGTATTTCTTCTTAGAGCAATGGTCGGCATTAAGAACAGTCTTTGATTAATGACAAAAAAACAGACGACTTATTTAGGAGTTTCATCTGAGGACTTATTAATTACGTACGATCGCGGAGCAGGAAGAATTTCGGTCATTAACCTGTTATTACCTATCTCTGTCGCTTCCACGTAAATATATTAACGCCACGCTTGCTCAGACTGTCATTGCACCTGTGCGAGCGTGACGTGAATATATTTACACGGGAGCGACAGCGACAGGAAATAACAGGTTTACGACCGAAATTCCGAACGAACTTTTTTAAATCAGCTGCTAAAAGTCCGCAGTTAATTACGTATACTTTCGCAATAATCGAAGCCTGCTCAAAAGACTGATATATAACGGATCGAAGGAGAAATGCAATGTACATACTTGTGGTATTTCCGAGAATATATACAGGATGTAACATAAAGGTGCAGTCTTATTTTAGGGGATTCTTAGGGGCATAATTCTGAACAACTTTTACTATGAAACCGATTTGACCAGAGCAACTTTTTATTCTTCATACATTTTGGTCCGGGCGGTCAGCTGATTTGTATGAGAAAGTAGCTCGGATCAAATCGGATTCGAAGTGAAAGTTGCTTAGAATAAATTCCCTAACCCCCTAAAAATGACTACAAAATTTTGTTACTTATTCCTGTATTGTCACATGATATATCTTCGAGTACAGAGAACAGATCTAGATATGAAATTAACTATTAAGGGTCAGTATGGCGCAATCTTTATTTAATCCGATGTCCAAATGTTCCACATTTTAGATAAATATTAATGTTACACGACATAAACGCCTTCCCATAAAACCTACCCGACCCTGAACACAGCAACATTCACCTAGGAATAAATTTACCTGAAATTCAAATACCTATTGTATCCATTCGGTTCTGCAAGTAGAATTATAAGACAAACGGGTACGTTATGATAGTATAGGCCAGGAATTCCAGATGCACAACCAACAGCTCAAGATTGACAGACACTCAAAGACGTCACTGTCGCTCGGGAAATGATAGTGCCAATGTGACATTTAAGCGGCATTTTAGGGCTTAGATATGTCGTAACCATATCGTAGAATTGGCTATATCATAATATCGTCAGCCGTTGTTGAATTTGAATTTTTATTGAACGAAGAAATATTTAAGGGCAAAACACTGCGGTAGCTTAGATGAAGACTAAAGGCGGCGAGGGCAGCGAACCCCCTGAATAGACTTCGTGTTAGTTCGAAATATAGTGTATATCACAAAAAACACCAGGTAGTACTGAATATAAATGCTTTGAAAAATAAATGTTCACGTGAAGTTCAACCATTTCGTGAAACTTTTGACTATAACTATTTCATGAAATGATCAAACCATGGTTGACAATATCATGATACAGCCAATTCTACGATATACCTACGACCGATATACTAGGGACAAAATGACTCCCAACATGTCGCTGCAACGTTGCACAGTGTCCCTTAACATGCCCCGCGAGATTTTACACATTAAAATTACATTTTAAAATTTTGCGGGGAATGGTTCGGGATACGAGGAGCATGTAAAGCCCCTTAACCCATGGCCTTACCTGAAATGGGTCGCGATATTCAACCTTATTGCTTGGTAATAAAGCCTATTAAACCGTATATGGGCGATAAAGAGTTAAGGACATCTGTGCAACGTTGCAGCGACATATTGGGGGAAAATTGTCCCTTAATTTGTGATCCCTTAATGAAGCCCTTAATGAGTCTGTGCCCATCCAGTGGTAAAGAATCAACAAGGAATTTTGTTTGTATTCTCTACTACCGGTTCCCACCACTGTGAAAATTATTGATCATATTTCGGCGTTAAAATTACCGTGAAACTTGATAAAAATAACTAATTAACATGTTTCGATATGTTGCGCTCAATATCGAAATTTAATTAATAACGGCTGAAAGTTTCATAAATACTTGGCTAGTCACGTGGGTTGGGAACGAGAAAAAGTTATTTTCACTCACAAGGTGCATCATTCTTATAATTTTGCCCTTCTCTTACATAAAACTTGCCTCGTTGATATCTCAGCCAGTGAAATTTATTAAGGAGAACAAAATAATATTTATCAACGTTGTTATTAAATCAACATTAATAGTAAGCTTCAGTGTATCGACTCCAAACTCCAGACAATAATACTTGTGTAATAAGTCCATCACCAAGTTAAAAAGTTAAAAACACGCATATCAACCGAGACGATTCTAAAGAGCCCAAAATTGTGTTATTTTATTACAGAGTTCCTGTGACCAGCATCCGGCTCCATCATCTCGATAGTATCATATTATTAAATGGTCACCGAACTAACATAATTATTCAAAATTTTAGCGCAATCGGAAACCGGGAATTGGGTCAAATTTTACTTGTTAGTTTTGCTTACATAGTTACTTATTTACAGGTGAACCTAATAAAAGCGTGTTAAAAAGGCCCCAAGAAACGTATGCCGTCAATGGATATCGTTGTTATGATGCGTATGATATGGGCGTAAGATAGAAACAAAACGTATCATGCTATGGAGTAGGTGAAATAGGATGGAATTGAGACGGATTCGGCGAAGCTTGAGAACATAAGAATTGTGGTTCAGGTGAGGCGGCAGAGGGTGAAATACTGTAAGCTTTATTTTCCGGCCCGCCAGCTAGTGACGCTGACATTTAGCAGCGAATGAATCTAGCAACGACCATAAAATGACTGATTCCAGAGGAACAAAACTAAACTGATTAAAATAATGGGTCAAATTGGGACTTGAACACGAAGGGTTCATCGTACATAAGAAAAAGGGCAAAAAGCAAGTCTCTTGTTTGTGGAACCCCGTTAACTTTTGAAATTGCTTGTAGTTCATTATGTGTTGCTGGACCGGTGATAGAAATACACACTATGTAAAAAAAACTCTCCAACAATGACGGCTCACATGATACAGCCCGCTAACAGACAGACAAACTGACAGCAGAGGCGTAGTAGTAGAGTTCCGTTTACCACCCTTAGAGTACGTAACCGCAAAGGCTAATTAGAAAATAGAACCTATGGAACAAGGGCTGCGGGACTTTTAGTTGTCAGTTTAGTTCGTTGGTTTAGTTAAGACGTCTCTGGAATCGGCCACAAACACACGTATCACTAATAACTATACAAACATGGGTTCAGAATCCGAGCCATACGACTGTGGAATGAGCCTCCCTGAGAGCAGTGAGGCTTTATTATTTTTTATTTTTTTATTTACTTTATTTTTACTTTAGGCAGTGCATCACTAAATATATTCAAAAACCGGCTAAAAGAAGCACTATCTCTCCCTTTCCAGTATGATATGGACATACATATATACATCCATTTCCCCGCGCGCACCTCCAGCGCCAATACGTACCTAGTCAACTCTGTATATTTTTTTATTTAAAAAGAGTGGTAATCATTAGCCCATCGCAGTGAAACAAATATCAATAGCTGAGGATTCGGATGATTCACAAATCATCACTATCAGCTTGAAAGACTGTTATAAAAAAACTGCTCTGTTCTCCAAAATCTTAAGTTAACTAGCCGTTAAAATGCTCAGTGAACAGTTGCTACCCAGTGTTCACTAGTTCGGTGAGTCACCAACCGGCGCTGCGCCCGACGAGCTCGACGGTCACCCGCCAGTCATCCGCCGTGTGAATCACCGCTGCTACTACGCATACGCAACGCAACTTTCGTCGCTACTGCCGTTGAACACGTACCGCAGCCGTCAACGGTTTGCTTTCGGCCACAAAGATACCGAGTTCGAATCCCAGTCACCATTGGCGTAGTTTATTTTTTTTTTCATTTCATTTTTTTTTTGTCCCATCGTTCAAACACCGGCCGCTGGCAGCACGTAAGGTCACATGTCCACCTAACCCCGCGTACCTGGAAGGAAAAATTTTTTGCCTTGGGCTCGCTGCGCACATTTAGGCCTACAACTAACTCGCTCCGACCCCTGTACTGCTCTTGGATATTCCAATATGGCATGCAAAAAATGCAATCTTGACGTTGTCGGAAATGAGCTGATAAAATGTACGGCACCTTCTTGTCAAGGCTTATTTCATTTCAAGTGCGCGGGTCTCACAGAAGCAGATTTTAAGAAAATCTTGCCCATGAATAAGTGTAAATGGAAATGCGGTGAATGCAAAAGCCCTAAAGAAAAACGACAACACCGCAACGATGCCTTCCCGGCTGGCCTCTCCCTCTGCACCCGACATGGACATCCCGACCCAAGCTTCCATGATCAACGTGGACTCCGCGGCGCTTACCTCCTTCCTGGATGAGAAGTTTGAGTCATTACGTAACGTCTGGAAGACTGACCTTGAAAATGAAATCCGCGGACTTTTCTTAAACTTCGAATCGGAACAGAACAACAAGCTTTCCAAAATCCAGTTATCTGTAAGCAACACCGAGAAAAAGTTCTCGGATATTTTGGAATCTGCGTCGGTGATTAGAGAGCAACACTCGGGAATAGAAAAGGCGATTTCTTTCTTGTCCAATCAATATGACAATGTAATCAAAAGACTGACCACTATCGAGGAGGAACGCCGCTCCGATTCTAACTACATAAAACAGCTTGAAAAAAAAATCGACTACCTTGAACGCAATCATCGTTCCTCGAGTTTTGAAATGAGAAATATACCACAGATCCCTTCCGAAACCAAGGAAAACCTTGCCAAGATAGTATTGAAGGCTGGAAATGCCCTAAATATGCCGATACAGGAATCGGACATACGAGACGTTTTCAGGGCTAACGCCAAGTCCGATAAGAATAAGCCCATAGTGGTGGAGTTAAACAGCGTCCTGATCCGCGATAAGGTCCTTAAAAGTGTAAAGGCTTTTAACAAAAATAAGGATAAGGCTAATAAGCTCAATACTTCTCATCTAAGTATTGATGGCCCAGTTCAGGCTGTATACCTTGAGGAAAATGTTCCACTGAAAACAAAGAAACTCTTCTTCGTAGCTAGAGACTTTTCAAGCAAAAATAAATTCACCTTCTGTTGGATTACTCACGGATCAGTCTTTATAAGGAAAAACGAAAAAAGCCCACATATCCGTATTGAATGCGAAGAGGACCTGACTAAGATCTTAAGAGAAAGAAAATGACTAGGTTTTATAACTTAAATTACTTTTCTCCATGTGTTTAAACCATATTATAAACTTTCCCTGATGTACTTATGCTTCAGATTATGTAAAACCCACACTACACTTACACGAAACATCACACTCTCTCGCACTCATCCTCACTCTTTCACTCATAAATTACCTCGGCTTAATCTATATAAGATGATAACTTACCAGGTGTCCAAACATTATCATGCAAAAAAAACATGCGCTGACCTAATTAAGGAAAATCAAGTGAAAAAAAATTGCTCAAATTCGATTTTGAATTAATTGCCCGCGAAATGGACAATGTTTCGCTATCAACTTCCATAGTTTGCACTCCTGAGGAGTGTGCGGTGATTATCCCATGTTCTAATTTACGTCTTAACATCCTTACACAGAATATTAGAAGCATTCATTGTAACCTTCCCAGCTTTTTGACACTTACAGCTAGACTAAATATTGATTGTGATCTAATTGTTTTAACAGAATGCTGGCTGGCGTCCTGTCCCCAAATACCATCTATCAATAACTATAATCAATTTTCTACTAAATGCAATAACAACCAAAATGAAGGTATTGTGGTATACACGAAGAGGGTAATTAGCTGTACAGTGGAGGAACCACCATTCCTTGATGCAAATTGTCTTGTTATAAAGCTGGGTATAGATACGGCAGTGGTGGCGATATATCGCTCTCCGTCGTACAAAAACACAAAACAGTTTATAGATTCTTTAGATTCAGTCCTCCAAAACCTATCAACATTCAAAAATGTTATAATTTTGGGTGACATCAATATAGACATTAAAGAGACCAACACAGACTCAAACTCTTCCCAATACCTAGACGTTACTGCGTTTCATGGCCTGCTTCCAGCTCACCGCATACCGACTAGGCTTAGAAATTGTTTGGACCACGTCATTCTAAAATGTGAAGGTGTAAAGCTAAATAGTGAATTGCCTGCCATTACTCTAGTCATGGATACCTCCATCACAGACCATAATACGGTTTTACTCTCTCTGGATCTAAGGAAAGAGAGATCTTTCGCTCCAAATACTTTTACTAAAATTAATCACCAGGAACTCGAGAATACCATGAAATTAATTGATTTATCTGAAATTAAGTCCTTGGATGATCCAAATGAAGCCGCAGCCACTTTAGTCTCTATACTTCAGCATGCTATAAGCTCTAATAGCCAAACATGTACTATCGCAAAAAGGAAGAGAATAATTAAAGACTGGATAACCCCTGGCTTACTCCGTTGTATGCGTAATAGAGATAAGCTTCATAAAAAGGCGAAACAATCCCCTGATGACTCTATCATTACAACTACATATTTGCGATACCGTAATTTCTGCAACAAACTTTTGAAAAAAATAAAAATAAACTACGAAAGAGAACTCTTAAACCAAGCAGGACAAAATAGCAAAAACATATGGTCAGCAATCAAAAATATAGCTAATTTGCGTAAACCGGAATCAATGGCCAGCGATCTCCTTAAATCAAACAATACCCCTGAACTCTCAATCAAAGATACCAATGAATTCTTTGCTAACATAGGGAAAAATCTGGCAGATAAAATCAATCAGCCTACTTTTTGCAGCCTACTACGAATCAAACATCAAATGATTTCTCAAAGAATATCCCATCCACCTCGCAGGCTGATTCGTTTTTTCTATTAGATACCGATAAGAGCGAGATAAACAGATTGGTCTTGGGTCTCAGAAGTGAGTGTTCAGTTGGATGGGACTCTATCTCTTCATCCTTCCTGAAGAAATATAGACACATTTTGGTTCCCTCTATAACTCACATTTGTAGACTTTGCCTATCTAGAGGTGTCTTTCCTGTAGTCTTCAAAAGATCCTTAATACGCCCAATTAATAAGAGTGGTGATGTAGGCTGTGTTAATAACTATTGACCGATATCAATTTTGCCTATATTATCCAAAATACTAGAGCGACTCATAAACAAAAGGCTAGTTAATTATTTGGAGAAAAATAAACTTCTATCCGAACACCAATATGGTTTTCGTTTTAATAAATCGACAGCAGATGCTGTGCACGACCTTACCGACCACATAACGCAAAATCTGGATGTAGGTAAAAAGTGTCTTTGTATATTTCTAGACCTCGCCAAGGCCTTTGACACGGTCTCCATCCCGCTCCTACTTAAGAAACTGGAAAAACTGGGAGTCAGGGGTCTCCAGCTGGAACTTATTAAGGACTACCTATCTGACCGTACTCAATTTGTCAAAATTAATAACTATACAAGCGAAGACTTACCTATAACTTACGGCATTCCACAGGGTAGTATACTGGGACCCACGCTCTTTCTTGTATACATCAATGAGCTGACAAAGCTTGAGCTAGCGGGGGGCAGAATTGTCTCGTTTTCCGATGACACAGCACTGTGCTTTTCCTCCAACACCTGGGATGAGGTATTTGTCCTTGCACCGGGGGGGGTTCGACGTTGTATCGCAGTGGCTGAATCTAAACATCCTAACATTGAATGCGGATAAGACTAAATACATGACGTTTACAATGAGAATCAAAACTCAGCCGGATTCGAATTTCCTCCTTAAAGCTCATTCATGCTTGAATAACCTCAGTGCAAACTGTCTCTGCACAATACTAGCGAAAACAGAATCTATTAGATACCTGGGTATAATTATTGACCAAAACCTTAATTTTGGTTCTCATGTGGCCAATATAACTAGTAGAGTTCGAAAATTGATTTATGTTTTCAGAAAGCTGCGTCATGTTGCAGATCCCAACCTCCTAAAGTCAGTCTACTATGCACTCTGTCAATCACTCTTGCTTTATTGCATCACGGTTTGGGGTGGAACGCACAAGACTACATTGTTAGGTCTCAAGAGGGCGCAAAGGTCTGTCCTTAAAGTATCTAAATTTCGGCCGTTTATGTTCCCTACAAAGGAACTATTCGAGTTGTGCGGGGTTCTCAGTGTACGACAGTTATTCATACAACAGTGCATCCTTAAAAAACATAGCCAACTCAATTACGATCCCTCATTAGGTCTTTTAAAAAGAAGGGATTATGTTTCCCCGTACGAGACGCCGTTTAAAACAGCTTTTGTCCAAAGATTTTTCCCTTTCCTCGGGTTTTTTCTATATAATAAAGCTAATAAGCTACTAAAAATTTACTCTTTGAAATATGTGGCCTGCAAGATAACAATCTCCACGTGGCTAAAAAAAATATCCTATGAGTATACTGAGGCTCTACTACACATAGTTTCTTAAACATCCCAAATCACAAATTTCACCGCTAATCCCAACTATTTTTTTTATTATTTTGTGTTCCTAACAGAAAATTCATATAGTCTCATACCTATAGATTAACTTGGTAACGAAACCTCAATGAAACATACTCACATAACCCACATCCCTCATTCTTTCCCAATCCTTCTCCTCACACACACTCACATTTACACTTTACATACATATTCTATTACCCATTTTGTAAATTATTTTTGAGATTTATTAATTACCTTATTAGTATAGAAGATAAACAGTAGTTTATTAAGGTAAAGGATCAAATAATGGAAGAGGCCTGCCCCCTGAAATACAGGTGATGAACCTAGTTTAGGAGACAGGGAGCCATATAACTATGTACCTACATGTCTTATACCTGAATAAAATTATTATTATTATATTATTATTATTATATTTGGTATGTTTTAGTGTTTTATATTGTTTAAATATATATATACACGTTGTATTTAAGTAATTGTGTATGCAGTATATTTTTAGCAATTAGTGTTATCAGAATGTATTGTTAGTAGTGTAGTATTCGTATCATTTTTAGAGTTGTATTGTATTCCCCCGCTCAACCATCACCTTTCCCAGCCATCATGGTTTTCTGGAAGAAATCTCTTGTTAGAGATAAGCTCGCCTTTGTACATGTTTTTTCTGTTATAAGTTATCTGTATGTCTGTTTCTGTAGTACAACAAAGAAATTACAAATTACAATTAAAACATATGACGCCATTTCTCATATTGGGTGGCAGAGGCTCAGTTTCTCACACGCTGTAACAACCCCCCCTCCCAATTGTTGAAATAATATGAATAAACCCCACGAGTTAACCGAGCGGAGAGACGCGGAGACTGAATGGCTCCCCTCTGAGTCTTAACTCACACTTCACTCGACGACCAGCAACAAAAGCCCCCTTTCATCTCGACCCATCACTTTTATATCCTCTATTCCCACCAAAACGTCCTCCCCAGGCATGCTCGCCAAAACACCATGTAAAACTCCGCGAGTCATTCTCATTGGTTCGTTTCATTTCCTTTCGAAACTCAGTGCTTTGATTGGTCACTGGTCCACACCGTATACACACTTCATATTTTAGATCACACAGTTCAACCAGAAATAGACTTTATAACATCATAAAATAATCTAAATAAAATAATACCCATTTGTTTTCTATATAAAACATCTTATTGCAATTATAGTGAATAAAGTTCTACTTTGAGTCAAACCATCTGGAATTTAAAGGCGATCGACCGCCATCTGTACCTCCATCATTGAACTAACTACGCATCTGTTTGACCCACCAAACTATATCGTAACTAAACACCCTTACGTATGAGTTTCGATTGAATGAGCCATGTCAAATGCGACACTTCAAAACAACATCACAAATGTGTAAAATGGTCATAATACGACATCCACTGAAAGCAACGGTGAAGTTAAACCATATTCATTTTAAATTTATGATTCACAACTTATTTCATAGCTCTTAAAGTTTATCCACATTTTGGAGATTTTTTTAAAAAATATATTTCTACCTAATGAGAAATAAACTAAATGTTTGTTTCGTCACAACTACTTAAACAACAACGGTTAACTACTTAAAATTTTAAGTGTCAAATTCAAATTCCTGCTAAGGACTTAATGAGAATAAATGAAATGTATATTTAGTTAATGTCCAACTAGAAGCAAAGGTTAAGTCGAAAAATGCGTAATTTTACAAATGACTACGAGTCTTAATGTCTTATTAAACAACAAAAAATTCATATTCTCTTTGTTAAGATTGAGAATTATGTTCATTTGCGTGTTCCTAGGATTTATCCCTTACCGAGATAACGTTACCCTCCTTCTGGCGCAGTTGGATAAAATGTATCCTATATGTTAATCTAGCTCATATACTATGTCTGTGCTTAATTTAATTGAAATCCGTTCAGCCGTTTTAGCGTGATTGAGGCACAAACACACAAACATCCAAACCACGCTACTTTCACTTTTTAATATTAGTTGGACTAGCTGATGCCCGCAACTTCATCTGCGTGTTCCTAGGATTTATCATTTACCAAGATAACGTAACCCTCCTTCTGGTTCAGACGGATAATAAGTATCCAATATGTTAAACGACTTACTAAACTATATCAGTGCTAAATTCCATTAAAATTCGCTCAGCCCGTTTAGCGTGAATGAGGACCAAACACACAAACATCCAAACATCGCCACTTTCACATTTACAACTTTAGTTGGAAGTTGGATAGCAAGTTTTCCAACGCCTGCCATACCCCAATGATTTATCTACTTATATTATACATGATATCAATGGCATTCGGAATGTCTGTACTTATTGAGTTCTTGCTTCTCCTACCACGCTAAATCAAATTGGAAGCATGTTGAATGCATCATACACTTTAAATAAGCTTTTATGGAATGCTGTAGGAGCGTCGTCGTCATGAAACTTTAGAATCATCAAACTGAGCGCTTTGCCCTTTTCACAGACATTAAGGGCTCCTACGCACTGGCAACCATGGCTGCGGCATTGAATTCTGAGATTTTATAAGCAATCGCTAAGAACCACTAAACACTCACCATTGGCAACGTGGCCAGGCCGCGAACGTGGTCGCCGCGGCCTGGTCGCCCAGTGCGTAGGCGCTCTAGCATCGGCAGCTTGGTTCCACCCACCACTGGGTGTAATCCTCCTCCTTTTTATGCCAACTCCAGTCCTGCACCAATCGAACCCAGGTTTCCTCCACAATGTTAGTAATGCCATCACCCCACTGCTGATCGAACCACGCTTTATTGCGTGTGGTCTGCCCAGTGGCCATCTTGCGGTTCTGGTCATAGTAATACAGAATGGGAGAACACTTTTTGACCTCAGTTTCATGGTGTAAAATCCAACATCATATAACTTAAACATAAATATTGATCTGACAAAAATCCAAATCAGTTATTTACTTGCGTGCTTAACGTGCCGGGACGAAGTGGCAATATGAAGTTGGCATTCGAAGCCTTCAAAATTAAGCGAAGGTCACCTAAAGCCGGCTACTCACTAAGGGAATAATACACGTAATAGAAAAGTGTTGTAATATTTTAAGACTTTTTTGGAGACATTGAGCAACTTTCTCTACGATACCGATTTGATCAGATAAACTTTATAACTTATCGATACAAGTCAGCTGGCCGCCCGGGTACAAATATATTAAGGAATAAAAAATATAGTTGCTCTGTTAAAATCGGTTCCAAAGCAAAGGTTGTTCAGATGATGTCCCTAACAACCCCTTAACCCACTTGTTACTATCGTTTGGTGAAAGGGTGCCTAGATGTTGAGTCTTAGTTTATAATGATAATGTTCTAAATCGCGACCGATTGTCAAAACTCAAGTACCATCAGGGTTAAAATATGAGTACTTTCTGTTAAACCCTGTATATATTTGACATATTTATTTGAAGTATTCATACAAAACAAAAACAATTTTGAGATGCAATATAGTTTATAGTGAGTAGCCGGCTTAAGCGTCCACAATTGTCACAATTGAATAAATATTCTTGCCGACAATTGTGGACGCTTATTGCACAAAATTGCCTGTGCGCACACGATTCGCGCACGGCACGCGACGTTCATAGTCGTTCATTTGAACGGATTATCATGACGCGCGGATAATATGGTCTGGTCAATAACCTCGTTATGCAGGGGGGTATGATACGCTGTTAATAAGTTCTAGTAGGAATAGTTCTAGGTGTCCGTGTCGTGTTACTTTCCGCGCCTGATAACGGAGGTTGGTCCCCACCAAAAGATACACCGCCACCCTGCATGGGTTTTGCGATGCCTCGGAGAAGGGCTACGGAGCTGCGGTGTATTTGCGTATGGTCGAATCCTCGGGGGAGGTTGATGTGCGGTTGGTCATGGCCAAGAGCAAGGTTGCGCCGTTGCGCACTTGCCTGACCATCCCCAAGTTAGAGCTTTCGGGAGCGGCTCTCCTGACTCGTCTGCTCAACCACACGATGACGGTTCTTCGTGGGTCAATAGCGTTATAAGATACGGTCTACGCTTGAACGGACAGCCAGATCGTGTTATGCTGGCTGAAGGCTTCAGTTCACAAGCTGGAGATTTTTGTGGCGAATCGGGTTTCGCAGATATTGAATTCGGAGGTTCCCTTAATCTGGAGACATGTTCCAGGGGAAATGAACCCAGCAGACTGTGCGTCTCGTGGGTGTCACGCTCCGGAGTTAGTTGGACATCCCTTGTGGTGGGGTCCAAAATGGTTGACTCAAGCCGAATCGGATTGGCCAATGAGTCCACGCGTTACCACGGCAAACGGTGCCTTGACAGTCGGTGTCTGCACGACGCAACCAGAGCCGGAAGAGGAGTTCAGCCTGCTGGAACGGTACAGCTCGCTCGACAAGCTGGTCAATGTGACCGCCTGGATCTGCCGATTTGCGCGGAATTGTCGGAATTCTGAGGCGCAAGGAGTGCGGAGACAGGTCCTGACACCACGGGAACGGAACCATGCGTTGTTCACATTGGTACGGAACGTGCAGACGGTGCACTTTAAGTCCGAACTGGACATTCTGAGACGCGGACGCGTCCAACTGAAGGGAGCTGTGGCTCGGCTCAACCCGTTTATTGACCCTCAAGGATTGCTGAGGGTAGGAGGTCGGCTGCGGAATGCCAACCTGCCTTATGCGGCTCGCCACCCGTTGTTACTCCCTAGGAAAGGGAAGTTGGTCGAACTGTTGATACAGGATCGACACCTTCGGAATGGGCATGTCGGATGCCACGCCTTGATGGCGTTTCTCCAGCGCGAGTTCTGGATTCTATCGGGAAGACGCTTAGTGCGTAGCGTCGTATTTCGGTGCCTGCCTTGTTATCGGGCCAAGGCGGCTACGATGCAGCCCCAGATGGGCGACTTACCCTCGGATAGGGTTAACGAAATCCGGCCCTTTGCGGGTGTCGGAACGGATTTCGCGGGACCATTCATGGTCAAGTCTTCACAGCTACGGAACGCCAGATTAGTGAAGGCATACCTGTGCGTCTTCGTGTGCTTGGCCACGAAGGCAGTCCACTTGGAGGTGGTCAGTGACCTCACTACGGAGGCATTTATCGCATGTCTGGATCGGTTCGTCTCACGAAGGGGCCTCCCGACATTAATCCGTTCGGACAACGGCACAAATTTTGTCGGAGCCAGGCGATATCTGCAGGAGGTCACTCAATTCCTGAACGGTAACCAGGACGCCATCGGTACGGCTTGCTCCCGACGAGGGATTGAATGGGTTTTCAGTCCGCCGGGATGTCCTCACTGGGGAGGAATTTTTGAGGCTGCGGTTAAATCGGCTAAGTCGCACCTGACGAGGATCATCGGTGAGACCTCTCTACGCTTTGAAGAGCTTGCGACGCTGTTCTGTAAAATTGAAATGACACTGAACTCGCGTCCGTTGTGCCCGCTCAGTTCGGATCCAAATGATTTGGAAGCGTTGACTACGGGTCACTTCCTGATAGGTCAGCCCCTTAACGCCCTGCCAGAATACCCATTCGGTGATGTTAAGTTAAGTCGGTTAACTAGGTGGCAGATGTTGCAGCAGATGGCTCAAGATTTTTGGAAACGGTGGTCCCTTGAGTACTTGCACATCTTGCAGCAGCGCCTTAAGTGGACTGACCGGACGAGCCCCCCTCAAGTCGGTGATTTGGTGCTGATTAAGGATGCGAACCTGCCGTCATTGAGATGGAGACGAGGACGGATCGTCAATTTGTACACGGGTCGGGATGGCACGCCTCGATCAGCAGAAGTCAAGGTGGGGGACTCGGTCCTCAAGAGAGCGGTCGCAACACTTTCTCGCCTTCCTATTGATTAGGCTGAATAGAGCCTTCCCGTTAGCTTGCCTATATACTTCACGCACGTACGGAGAGAAAAATGATTCTACCCTATCCCTGGCCCCCGATTCTACTATAATTTGACCTACTTTCCCATCGCTGGCCCGTCGCTGCACTCTAAGGCCATCCGCACATGGGGTCACGCGACGACGACGACGCGACAGCGAGTAAGGCGGCAACTTCAGGCGAGTAAGCAGCTAGTAAAACAGCGTTTAACAAATTTCAAGTTACCCAAAATAGCAGTATTAAAGCAGTTGCTTCTTTATACTACACTTCGGCCTTTTTTAGAATGCGATTATGATATTTTCTTAATGCTTACATAGTAAGCAATATTTTTTATTGCATATAATAATACCTTGGACACCTTGGACACTATTGACACACATTGATCTAGCCCCAAACTAGGATTCCCTGTATCTTGGGTACAAGACAACGATACACATACTTATATAGATAAATATTATAATTAGATAGATAAACAACCATGACAAGGGTACAAACTCCGTTCTAATAAAACAAATATTTGCCCCCACCGGGACTCGAACCCGGGACCCTTGGCTTCGTAGGCAGGGTCACTACCGACTCGGCCATTCGGGTCGTCAATAATATGTCAAAAATATATGGGTTTTGAGCTGTCAGGATTGCATTCTCTCAGCGGCCAAACTTAAGACGAGCGAATGGCGACAGAACTTGGCGCGAGTAGGTATTTACCAAAATATATCTATCTCAGAGCTATAAGAGCGCAATTGCCTAAATTTTCGGCCGAATTATGCTTTTCGGCGGTAACGTTTTTCTACCCCTAAACCTTTATGGAATAAGACAAATTTGGTCTCATTCGTTTCCACACATCATAAGCGATGCTTGTAGTTTTTACTAATTTACTTTAATTTATAAAATAAAATATGTTGTGTACCTCAATAAACACTTTCAAAGAAAATTAGTTTGTACAAAATAAAATAGGCAGTTTTAAGATATATATTTTTATTAAAAACCGCAAATATAACTTTTTCATTTATACAAACACTATGAAAAACAAAGTAATTATTTGCTGGTGAAGAATGATAGTGATATTTTGGCTAAATGTATCAGGTGTATCTGAAGTGAGGTTTGGACTGCGTAGGTTAGCAATTCTTTCAAGGGTCAGTGCATTCTCTACTACCATAAGATACCTTTGGAGATTTTGAAATTGCCATTTGAGCAATTTAAATAGCATGTTAATGCGACATTGTCGAAAAAGGGATATAACAATGTTCAAGAATACTTAAATGGCGGGACTGTATAGGGTTAATCTGGCTCAACCCAGAACTTGATGTTAATAACTTTGTAATTATTTATTCCTGCTTATTCTGTGGGAGTTTCTACGCCCTACTTCTGCCACAGTGATCCAATGTAGAGAAGAGGTAAAAGATGACGTTTGCTAAGTATAAGTCAATATCTACTGTAATAAAGAAAATAATTTATTATTGGCTTATATTCTACATTTATTACGGAACTCTAAATGTACGAAGTCCTACACGCACTTGGCCGATTTTCAATCCTATTACTCTGAAAGTAAGCTAAAGTTAAAAATTTAAGTTCGGGATACGGTATCCGACGCGTCGCCGCTGCGGGTGCCGCAATAGAAAACAACACTCGAGCGGCAGTCGCGTCGTCGTCGTCGGGTAGTCCCATGTGCAGATGGCCTTACTGGCCAAGAAGTCTATTTTAGTAGTCTGCTAAACAAATCATAGATAGTCAAATGGCAGTGCTTTGCTCTAGCAACATCACTATACCCATAGTCCTCTGTGCCCATAGCTTAATCTGTCTATTTTTAGGGTGCGAAACGGGACCCTATTTACGGCCTCCACTGTCCGTACGGCCGTCTGTCCGTCCGTCACCGGGCTCTACCGGATCAACCGAAATAGGTCGAGAGCTAAAATTTTCACAGAGGGTGTATTTCTATTACCGCTATAACAACAAATAATGAAACATGCCAGTTTTTAAGAATTAAAAGAATTACCCATACAATAAATTATTGGTATGGCCATTTTCTTAGCCATTTTATTTATTTGTTTATCGGTGAAAACTAGAATCTCCCGATCTTATCAGAAAAGATCTTTAATTGCAGGTATTGAGTTTTGAGCATTGAGATTTGAGTATTGAGTATGACAAATAACTAATTATTTGTCATTATGCGATTAACAATTGCTCATTCGAAATCTAATAAGTATATAATATTAAGTTTTTTATCATATATTTTTTATCTTCACACTTATAATAAACCCTCTTTACTGCGTCCATAAACCGCACGTTACGGCCAGCATAATGTTATACTACTTGGTAAAACCTCATTTCTCATCTCAATACATTATGGCCATAATATGTAAATTTTCGACAAATTATGACATTCAAATTTCAAACGCCGACGCCCGCCTGCGTACCGCCCCTAGTTTGTCCGTGACGTTAAAGAAACAAGTGCAGAGCAATTATCAATGCCACCATACCGGTCGAACATGCAGTTCCTGAACACATCATAGAGAGCTTATGATATGTTTGTAGATAAACTAGTGTATATAACTGTACATAATTAGGCATTACGTATCAGTCACATAAACTGATAATTTCTGTAAATACGTAACACAATTACTATGCACTTACGGTTTCAATGAGCAAAGAGTTTCGTCAACCTGAGTACATAGTTTCATGCTTACTACTACATAAACAAAACTCTAAACCCCTTTTGCCTTAGATGTAGTTTTATTTAGTATTTAATATTTAAATTAAAAAGGTATACTCGAACAAAAGACTGTCGTTTTACGTTTTCCCGTGTACAATCGTATGGAACCCTTCGTGTGCGGGTCCGATGTTCTACTCGCACTTGACCGGTTTTATTATCAAAAGAGACATTTTAGGCAGTGAGAGTACAGCGACAGGCTACTATTAGATTCGAGGGTACTATACATAGCTAGGAGGAGACGATACATTGCGAGCATGTCCCAGTTCAGTGCTTGCTCTTGCATACAAACGAACACGAACGTCACGAACGGTATGTAATCGTGCGTGAATAGCGACTTCCGAATTTACTGTCGTCTGAGGCTGACGTATCGAAAAACCGGTCAAGTGCGAGTCTAAATCGCGCACGAAGGGTTCCGTACCACCGTTCAATGGAAGCGATGGTGTGGAGTGAATAGTTTGGATTTTACACAGCAAAATATTGTTTACAAAGTTATTGGTGCGGTTACTTTCACACTCCATGTACGTAACCAGGTGCATCCATAAGTTTGTATGTGGTATTGAAAGAATTGTTGTATGGGAGCCCCCTTAAATATTTCTTTTATCCTATTTTTTAGTATTAGTTGTTATAGCGGCAACAGAGATTCATAATCTGTGAAAATTTCAACTCTCTAGCTAGCTAGGTTCTTGAGATACAGCCTGGTCACGGACGGACGGACGGACGGACGGACAGCGAAGTCTTAGTAATAGGGTCCCGTTTGGAACCCTTCGGGTACGGAACCCTAAAAAGAAGAGAGTTCAACTAATCTTTATTCCTCTTTAGAGGTCAGGTCATTGGGTCAGTCGGAGCAAGGGAAGGCTAAACTTTTTCTTGGATTAAGATAAAGACTGGCTCTAGGTTAACAGCATTCTTATGACAATAGCTTGATGTTCTGTGTTTTTCAAAGTATGTCTAAGTAAAAGCTCACTTCAACATATACTTTCAATAAAAGGTACAAGCCACAAGGTAACAACAATATAACATGGCGTCACGCTTTTTACCATATAGGTTGGCAGAGGCACAATTTTGCCCACGTTCAACCAGTTCAGTGTTCAATTTCACCCGTTGTTTTCTATTTTCTACGTATTAACGTACGTACGTAATGTTGCTATTAAGCAACATTTCTTTGTACCAAAAATGAAAACCTATCGGCAACTGCAAACCCCAAGCGGTGAATCTTGGCCGATTCGACTGAATTTAATTAAATAACTTTACTAATAACTTTTTGAAAATGTGAAAAATTTGAGCTACACTTTTTAAGCGATTTGTGCAAACACAGTGAGTTGTTGACTCGATCACTTGCTGGACCGAATGTTTGTCGATGTTTGCGCAATTTGGTCAAATATTTAACTATATTTTCATTTCAAGTTCTTTGCTTGATTCGCGCGAATGGGATTCATTATGAGCAGGTTTTTTTCAAACTCCCTTAGACGGCGTTGAAGAAACCCCTCTATTTTTTTTGGCGCGTGATGAATGTGTCGCTTAAACATTAATATTTTAACTAAAGTATCACGGTAGCAAGGTAATTGGAAATAAAGATAAATATTTGCATTTGAGAACATTGATTCATTAGTTGCAATTATGACCCTTTGGGTTATCTACCTTATACCCAAATATGTTTTGTTTGTTTAGTTGTCCTCTATCCATATTAATCACATTCCTCGTGCGCCAGAGGTAAAAAAGGAAGGGGTGTCTCAGCGCCCCATCTATTGGATTTTAATAAAATCTGCTCAGAAAGTATCTCATTGACTTCCGTCGAGTAGTCAATATTTATTTATACAGGGTTTGTTTACGAACCTGGCGTTTTATTTGACTTGAAAAATGATTTTAATCGTGTTTTATACATGGTTTTATACCTACTTTTGTAAATATATTTATATTCAAATATTCTTAATTGCATAGATAAAATAAAGGTGTAGAGACAATTACAAGAAATGTTATAAGCAAAGGCGAGCTTATCTCTCAAAATATATTTCTTCCAGCAAACCTAGGCGAGACAGGAGAGTTTATGAAACAGGACAGTTCTAGTGCGCAATATACAACATACAATACATACGAAACTTACTTTCAAAATATTAATAAAATAAACCAAATAAGAATAAATATACCTATATAGATATGGAACCCTTTACGGAAGAGAAAGGAAATAGACTTTCAGTCTTTTCTTAAAAGTGAAAATAGAGGGACTATCCCTAATAGTGCAGGGACGTGCGTTCCACAGTCGGATTGCCCTTATATTAAAGGAGTGTTCGTAAGCGACAGTGTTATGCCGAGGAGTTGAAAGCAGAGACACCGTGTGGGATCTCCGCTTGCAATCCCTGGGGAAAAGAAACTCAAAACGTTGTCAAAGATAAGTGGGGTAGCGGCGATTTCGCAATTATTGAACAGATAGGAGAGAACATGCATGTCACGGCGAAGACGGATCGGAAACTACCCCAGTTCCTTGCAATACTGGGAGACATGGTCATACTTGTGCAACCCGTAGACAAACTGAATCCCGAGGTTTTGAAGTCGTTCGAGTTTGTTCAGTAAAGTTGTTCTTTGTTCGCCAACAAACATCCGCGTAGTCTATTAAAGGTAGTAGGAGGGACTGAGCAAGGGTGATTTAAGTCTGCCGTGGCAGGAATTAATGCAATATCCGGAGAGAGTGAAATGACTTGTCTGCTGACCTCACAAACTTGGGGCGACCAGGAAAGCAAGTTATCAAATATAAAACCAAGATTCTTAGCTTTCTCACTGTAAGTAATTATGGTACCATCGCATAAAATAAAGATTCAAAGTACAAACTCTGTAATAAGTTAAGCGAGTGCCGTGTACACATAATCATGGCTTGAGATTTTCCCGGGTTGACTAGCAGCCCATGTGAAAGATCCCATTTCCTGATGTTGTCGAGGTCAGCATTCAACGCCTCTACAATCATATTCACATCACACAGAGAAAGGCGCCGATATATTTGGAGGTCATCTGCTTAGAGATGATAAGAAGAAGTAAGAACGTCAGAGATGGAGTTTATTAATACTGAGAAGAGGAGAAAAGAAAGGATACAATCCTGCGGAACACCCGCCGTGAGCACACACCATTTCGTTGAAATCTCCTCAGGTTAAATGCGCTGCTGGCGGTCTCTCAGGTGGGAGACAAAACAACGAGCCGAGTGCGAGGAGACTTCAAGCGACTTTAGAATTTCAACCAGGATATCAAAGTAGACGCATTTGAAGGCGCTACTGAAATCAAGCAGTGGAAGGACCGTAAGCTGCTTCTGATCCATGGCCAATTGAATGTCGTCAGTGACTTTAAGCAGAGCCGTGGTAGTTCTGTGACCCGCCCTGAAACCTGATTGATGGGGATTCAATAAGTTTCTTGAGGAAACTTAGGAGGAGAGCTGGGAGTGAACAATTATTTCCCGGACTTAAAAAAATATGGTTCATATATTAGTATATATGTATCCCTTTTTATCATGAGTCAACCTTTTTTTAATAATATTCATGTCAGATGGAACCATTGTTGCTTTTGAATCATGTTTTACCCAAATGTTTGGCAGAACATATCATAACTGATTCATACTAAAGGTATCAAATTTCATTTACAGTACTGATTTTCAGAGGTATCATTTATGTTTAATTTACGTATTTCGTATGTTGACGAGATTGTAGCTATCAACAAACCTGCTACCTTATTTTTTGATGGTGGGGAGTTCTGATCTGAGCCTGGCATCCGGATATTGCTTTTCCCGATTTTTTGACAAATATCAAAACGTTTATTTAGCGTAGACATGGTTGCAGAAAGGTGGTAAATACATTAATCGGCACTGCACGACTACCCACATAGTGACATGCAAAAATAACACCCAATTTAACATTTATTAAAAACAGGTCAAAAATAATTATCCTAAACACCAGGAAAAATATTTATTTCCTTAACACATTAGAGATGCATATAACTGGAACGGGAATGTAGTAATTATTTAATGTTTTAATTACATTAAGCAATTAACCAATGACGTAAAAAGGTTTGTCTTGTAGTTCCGTTAGTCTGGGATTCAATATTTGTATAGCCATACAGCAACAGTTATGTTATGTACAGATGTAGTGAATAATCCTTTCCTATCGGCAAAACTCGGAACAACGATAACACCCGAATGGTGCCGATGTGTCTATGAATTACTGTATTATTAAATTACGTGTAGGTATCAAATAAATCGCATACTTTATTTATCAATGTCAATGACATAACAAAAAAGACACCTCAACATAAAACAAAACAAACCAGCAGAGAAATTAATATAAATAAATATGATTTTCTGATTGGATGAACTACTTCGATTATGACAGCGGGATAAGAGGAGGAGGTGCGGGATGGACAGTGTGATGCGAAACAATACTTCCAACTTCCATATCACAGTCAGAATCAGAACTATTTTCTGGTGTATCATCGTCAGAGTTTTCATGAACGGTGATTACAAAACTAGCCATATAATTTTCCAACTCAGGTTCGTGTTTTCGGTACTCGTTTTCGCATTTGATGGCGTGGTCACATACTTTGGCCCAAACATCGGAACCAATCATATTAACCTTTTCCTGTACCAATTGTTTCACAGTAGTCATATTCATACTGATGTTTCTTTTGGATACGTATCCCTTTATTTGAGACTGTTCAGGCCTCTCGGCACCCGATGACCTCGCAGGGGCCCATAGCTACGAGGTAGCGTAGCGATCAGATGCCAAGAAGCAAGAACGTCGGCGATTCACCGAGCTAAGTAATAGATTCTATCTGACCTGGTCTGTGCTTCGTTCCCGTCAAACACCTGTCTCTCTGCAAGGCCTGGGTGCACCCTAGGCTCTTCTTGGTAGACAGGTTTTTCAGCCAACCAGGTATGGCTGGCAGGCCAGCTTCGACGCACACAGTGTTCCAAATACGAACTTTATCTGGTTCGGAGAACCACAATACACTCAGCTATAAGACAATCCTGAGGGGAGCCCGAATACAATTGCAGATGGCTTACGATTTAATTTTAATGCCCAAAAACAATACGCGTCACATTACGGGGGCTTTTCGTCTGTCAGTTGTCAAAAACTGCTCTGTGGCAGCTCCATCAAATTCAAAATGGCCGTTCCGGAACCATAGATCGAGTATCGATTTTGAATCGAACAATCACCCGCCCGGACAGGCACCCACCTGTCCCTTAATCTACGGGCAGCCGAGACAACGTTGCTACCGCTCGTTTTAGTACCGAGCCTCCTACTAGAACCTCTGCAGACCGGGGGGTCCCGTCCTTGCCAGGGAACAAGTTAACAATGCGCCCCCTGCGCCAACGTAGTGGCGGTAGGTTAGCATCCTTAACCAGCACGAGGTCACCAACACTAGGGGGGCTGGTTTTGTCAGTCCACTTAAGGCGCTGTTGTAAGATATGCAGATACTCGAGCGACCAACGCTTCCAGAAATTCTGAGTAAACTGCTGCAACATCTGATACCTTGACAACCGATACAATTTCACTCCCTCGAAGGGGTGCTCGGGCAACGCGTTAAGTGGCTGTCCTATCAAGAAATGGCCTGGGGTCAGAGCCTCCAGGTCATTTGGATCCGAGCTGAGCGGACACAACGGTCGCGAATTGAGAACGGCCTCGATCTTACAAAACAATGTCGCGAGCTCCTCAAAAGTCAGCGCGGTCTGACCTACTATACGCCCTAAGTGCGTCTTCGCTGACTTAACTACGGCCTCAAAAATCCCACCCCAGTGGGTGCAACTCGGTGGGCTGAAGGTCCACTGTATACCCCGACGGGAGAGGGCCGTTCCAATATCCACTTTATTTACATTCAAAAAGTTGACTATCTCTCGTAAGTATCGTTCCGCACCGACGTAGTTAGTGCCGTTATCAGAGCGGATCAAAGTTGGAAGTCCCCTTCGAGAAACAAACCTATCCAAACAAGCAATAATAATAATAATAATAAAATTGTTTATTTCAGTCCAAAAAAGGTCCATACATTGACTTAAAACAAATAAAAATATATTATAGAATTAAAATTACACAAAAATCATAAATAAAATAAAGCCTTATTTCCTATTCCCGTCCCGGTGCACGGAGACCCAGTGTTGCAGTATTTTATTATTATAGATGTTGTTCACTATGATCCCCAGGATACCATTGCTGGACCGTCTAAGGGCTTCCCAAAATACTGCAATCCTGGACCTCAGCAACGCAAAGAAGTCTGGAACCCTGGCATTTGCGAACATGCCCGACGCGCTACAGTGTCTCGGTAGTCTCATGAGACTACGTAGGGCATTATTGTACTGTACTCTGAGGGCGTTATAGGACCGTCTGGAGTATGTGGTCCATAACTGGCAGGTGTAGAAACACTGACAATAGGCCTTAAACAGTGTGATTTTAACGTCCTCAGAGCACTTGCCGAATCTTCGCGCGAGCATGTTACATCGCATAGCCAGGGCTCTGCGCTCCCGCTCGAGGTCCAGGTCATCACTGAGCTTCTCAGTGAGGATGTGCCCCAAGTATCTAAACTGCTGCACAACCCGTACTGGCCCATCATATAGATATACTGGGGGCACCGTCTCCGGACCCCTCCCTGCCCGAAACACCATAACCTCTGTCTTTTTGGTGTTATATCTCATGCCGTGGCTTGCAGAGTATTTTTGACAGACAGAGATCAGATGCCTCAAACCGCTGATTGAGGGGCTGAGGAGCACCATATCATCAGCATAGCTCAGGTTATTTACACAAATCCCATCAATATGGCATCCGATTTTGGTGCCCCTCAACTCAACGCAATGAAAGCCTCTGTCGAGAGATCAGCAACGAGCTCGAGATGTACCGCCTTGGTGGATAAACAAACAAACACACACAGGTACGCCTTGTATTGCTTAGCGTTACGCAATCGTGAACTCTTCACCATAAACGGTCCTGCAAAATCCGTACCAACACCTGAAAACGGTCTGACCTCATTCACACGATCAGGGGGCAAGTCCCCCATGAGAGGTTGCATCGTGGCAGCCTTAAGTCGATAACAAGGCATGCACCGAAACACGATGTTCCGTATGACACGGCGGGCAGATAAGATCCAAAACTCCCGCTGGAGCGTGGCCAACAACGCGTTACAGCCGGCATGCGCGTTTTTAATATGACGATCAGTCACCAGCAATTCAACTAACTGTCCCCCCTTGGGGAGCAGAAGTGGGTGACGAGCCGAATACGACAGATTCGCATTGCGCAATCTTCCTCCTACCCGAAGTAACCCGGTCGAATCAACAAAGGGGTTGAGACGCGCGACGGCTCCCTTCAATTTCGAACGTCCACTTCGTATGGTCTCCAATTCTGCCCCAAACTTCGAGGACTGTACCAACCGGACCAAATTCAGTAGCGACTCGTTTCGCTCTGCCGGAGTCAGAATAGGGTTCAACGTTCGCTGATCGCGAGGAGTACGACAATTTCGAGCGAATCTCCTTATCCAAGTGGACACGTTTATCAACTTGTCAAGTGAGCTATACCGGTCCAGCAGAAACCCGGCGTCAGGGTCCTCAGCCTTCTGGGTAACATGCACGGCCGCTCTGGGGCCATGATCCGAAGATACTACTACATGGCTGTGGGGCCAGTCCGATTCTCTCCTGGCAAGCCAGGGTGGTCCCCACCACAAATGGTGTCTAACGAGTTCAGGAGCCCGACATCCCCTGGATGCACAATCAGACGGGTTCAATTCTCCTGGTACATGTCTCCAAGTCAGTGGGACCTCAGACGACACAATCTGGGAGACACGGTTCGCGACAATAACCTCTAAGTTATGGACCGAAGCCTTCAGCCAGCACAAAACAATCTGGCTGTCCGTCCACGCGTACACCGTATCCTCCAAAACCACTGACCCACGCAACACTGTTAGAGTGTGATTCAAAAGTTTGGTCAAAAGAGCAGCCCCGGACAGTTCCAGTTTTGGAATCGTCATCCTTGTCCGAATAGGCGCTACCTTGCTTTTTGCCAAAACCAAACGCACGTCGACCTCCCCGGTGGAGGTGACGGTTCGCAAATAAACCGCTGCCGCAAACCCTCGTTCAGAGGCATCACAAAACCCGTGAAGGGTTGCCCTGTAATCCCCAGCAGGGACCAATTTCCTTGGCAGCGATACATTATTTATATTGAGGCCCAACCATTTCGCTAAATCGTTCGATACAATGCAGCCCTGAGCTCCAGAATCTAATAGGGCGCGAACGTATGTTGAGTTGCCCGCCAAATCCCAAACAAGCACAGAGGCGATCGGTAACACCACCGTCTCCGGTTGGGGGGCAACAAATTGTTGGGCCGCAAATTCCTAGCGAGGGCCCCCGGGGCCCCACTGTGCCTGTAACCGATCAGGTAGGCAGCTATACGCCAGAGGGTCCCATTGTACAAATGGCCCACGCGCCGGTTCCATTGCCACCCTACGACGCCCCCCGAAGGGTTGTGGGCGTGAATTCAACCGTGGCCGCTCCATGAGCGGGGGGGACATCACATGCGACCGACGAGGACGAGGCGACGAGCGGGGCGACAACTGAGGCGGCGTCCGAACCGCACCCGCATAGCTCGAAGTTGTCCCATGCCACCCGCCCGTTACGGCCTGCTCAACACACCCAATGTGCCGCTGAGTCGGATGCTGAGTCGCAACCGAGAACTCAGGGCCCCCCATGTGATGACCCTGAGTGCGGCCCTGCACCCCTGGGTGGCCGCGTGCTTGTGGCCCCATTGCCCGCTGAGTCGGATGCTGAGTCGCAACCGAAAACTCAGGGCCCCCCATGTGATGACCCTGAGTGCGGCCCCGCACCCTAGTACTACCCTGTGCACGTGGGGACGCTGGCCCCTGAGTTGCGCTCCAAGTCGCAAACAAATTCTCAGGGCCCCATTCCGTATCACCCTGGGTACGGCCCTGTGGACGTGGCTGTTGGCCGGACCGGTTCATGCACAACAGATTGTTGTGGGCCCCACCACAATATCCGCACAATTTTGTGCGCGTGCAGTCCCTAGCCATGTGTGGCCCGAGGCACAGGAAACACCAGCCCCGCTGCTTGGCCATCCGGCGCCGTCCCTCAACCCTAAGTTCCCCGAACTTATTGCAATCGGCCACAGCATGGCCAATCTGCCTACAACATGGGCAGGTCTCACTATGTGGTGTCAATGCACTCACAGTCCCATACGACTGCCGATTGGTGCGGTCCTTCCTCGTCGGAGGGCCCCTACTCACAGCGCTCTCGGCAGCTCTCTGTGGCTCCGAAGGATGGGTGACCGTCAACCCCAAATTCTCTGCCCGTCGAGCCTCCTCTTCCAAAAATCCGACCAAGTCGGAGAAGGCGGGCAGGTCCTCGGCCGACCTCCCGTGAGACTGTTCGAAACGAGTCTGCACGTCAGCGGGTAGGCGGGAAAGTACAATGTACAGCAATAGGTACGACCATTCACCAACCAGAAGTCCAAGATTCTCTAGGGCCTTGGTGACGGACAACAACGGGTTCAAAACCTCCGTCTGTATGGCCCCGAACTTGTTCACAACCGGGATACTAAACAAACGGTTCAGTTGGGCATCGGCCAACCTCCGTTTGTTGTGGTAACGTCTGACCAGCAATTGCCTGGCCGTTTCATAGTTACCCTCCGTAACTGTCAAATGAGCGACCAGCTCCCTGGGCTCACCCCTCAATGCTGCCACCAGCTAAGCCATTTTGACAGACTTGGTAATGTCCGATCGCATGTGCACCAAACTGTCGAACAGATTGATGAAGCTCATCCATTCACCGGACACTCCGTCAAAAGTAGGCATAGTTATAACGGGTAACCTGGTCCCCGATCCCTGATGCGGCAGAGGCGCCCCAATGTCACCACCATGGCTGGACTCGCGCTGCCTACGTATGTCCGCAGCCCTCTGCGTGATAGCAGCCGCCATCTCCATACACTGGTCGACATCCCCTAGCAACCGTGACAGCCTGTCAGGTGCGCAACCATCAACTGCTTCCGCCTGCGCGGACAATTCGAGCACCCTGTTGTAGCGTTCCTTAACGTCCATAGACCGCTCCAACACCACATCATGCCTATCTAAACGGTCTATCAGACCGTGTGCGGAGGAAAACCATCTGAGCTCCTTAGAAACACCCTTCTGTATTTCAGACAACGACATGATCGGAACGATACTTACTCACAATTTGCAGTAACTCAATTATATTGGACCCTCCAGTCTACAACACAAACGAGGGAACCCTAATCTATAACTTAAACAATGCTGATTTCCCCAAACAATAGAAACCGAGTTTTATATCTACACAAATTCTGTAAACAACAATTTAGTTTCCCTATATCATATAACACACACAGATAGTCAATATTAGTTCAAGTTATAAATTGCTATAAACTGAAAACAATGTCCAAACATTCATTAGCATTACTAGACCACTAATAGATTGACTATGCAAACTTCAAACTGCAAACATGATATGACTTCAATGCAAATTTCAATTCACCTACAATGTACCTGTAATGTAATTACTATTCTGAGTCACATCTCAGTACAACTGGTCATTTAGGGAAAACTGTTATATCTGTCTGTCTACTACCAGCAATAGACTTATAGCTTACAATACTACCAATCTATGTGGATACAGGAACAAAACCAAGTTAGCTAATAACCGCCTATACCTACAGATTGATAGTTCCAAATCGTGGGTTCCTGGAGCCCTTGACGGCTGCAAATCTCAGGAAACCACGCTCTTGCTACCAAAATGTTCAGGCCTCTCGGCACCCGATGACCTCGCAGGGACCCATAGCTACGAGGTAGCGTAGCGATCAGATGCCAAGAAGCAAGAACGTCGGCGATTCACCGAGCTAAGTAATAGATTCTATCTGACCTGGTCTGTGCTTCGTTCCCGTCAAACACCTGTCTCTCTGCAAGGCCTGGGTGCACCCTAGGCTCTTCTTGGTAGACAGGTTCTTCAGCCAACCAGGTATGGCTGGCAGGCCAGCTTCGACGCACACAGTGTTCCAAATACGAACTTTATCTGGTTCGGAGAACCACAATACACTCAGCTATAAGACAATCCTGAGGGGAGCCCGAATACAATTGCAGATGGCTTACGATTTAATTTTAATGCCCAAAAACAATACGCGTCACATTACGGGGGCTTTTCGTCTGTCAGTTGTCAAAAACTGCTCTGTGGCAGCTCCATCAAATTCAAAATGGCCGTTCCGGAACCATAGATCGAGTATCGATTTTGAATCGAACAGAGACCATATGTTTTCAATCGGATTGAAATCAGGATGATATGGTGGCAATCTTAGTACGCTGTGTCCATATTCGTTCATAAGTTTATCTATAGAGTATTCTACAAAGTCTTGTTTGTACTTGCAAATAATTTCATATATTTCAAGTTTTGTTAATGACGGATCAATCGGAACGTTATGTTTGGATAGCCAATCAATCATGTCTTGCTTCCTGGTATTTGAATTAGGAGGTTTTTCTACGTACTTATTATGATATGCAGCATTATCTACTACTAGTACCGAATGTGGAGCTAAGTTTGCAATGAGTTGATTACGAAGCCATTTTTCATAGTTTTCATTGTTCATCGCGTTGTGATAGTCACCTGTTTTATCAGTAGACTGATACATTAACAATGCCCCAGGTATAAACCCCTTTCTACTACCAACGTGCACTATTATAAGACGTCCTTTAGAAATTAACTGTTTTACTCCGTTTTCTGACGAGTCAGCCCAGCTTTTACCTGCCAAATGTGAGGTATGAGGATGTATGTTTCATCCATATAAACAATCTCTCTCCCTTGCAATCTGTATTTTTTTATCGCGGCTAAAAACTTTACTCTTTTTAAACGAACATCAACTTTCTCGATAAGTAATTTTCTGTTTTTTTCAACTTTTTTATACCGAAATCCCATTTTTCTATGAATTTTTCTTAGCGTAAAGTCACATCCCTTAATATTTATGGCTTCGGATAACTTGGACTTCAGGGCTTTAATTGTAGGTACTTGTTTGTATATCAAATGGAAATTATACACTAATCGGCGTATAACGTTGTAGTCAAAATCGTCAAGACCTAGACAACATAATTTATTTGGTCTACCCAACTTTGCCGACTTCGGACTATTGGAGGTGGATTGATTTATGTATTCTTTTTGCAATATTTTATTTACTGTTCGTTGAGAAATTCCACTGGCCTCCGAAACTCGTTTTTGGACTTTACAAAAGTAAGCAGTATAGTTGGTATGTTTGAATTTATCATTTTCAGTTAAGAAATATAAATCAATATTGAAAATAACTTCGCAGGCTTGCCGATCTAAACGTTTCCCTTTTCTAAGTGCTTTCGGCATGTCTGTTATAAATTGTTAATGTGGATCGAATAAAATCAATGTTTATTATTTACAAAAATGACAGACAAGAGTGAAATGTAAAGTCAAAAAAAAATATATAGCCTGCATTAATACACGAGTCCATGAAGTTTATCACAAAATCTAACATAAATATCAACAAAATATTTCTGTGGTATTAACTACTCTATATAGATACTTCCTCTTGCAATGCGACCGTTCCCTACGTTGTCTCGATGGGCACTGAGTGCGAGTGAAGTAGTAAGACAAAAACGAACATTTCCGAGAAAATACGAAAGGAAAGTATCATTCACTACATCTGTATATGCTTTTGGAAACGCAAATTTATTGGGATACCTGGTGTTAAAGTTATTGAGAATAATATCATGTGACAACGGACATTGTGTAATTATTATCCATGTTAAAGCGTAAGTGACGTAATAATAATAAAGCTTTCAGTGATAATAAAGATCTTTAAACCTTAAAGTTAAATATACAAACATAATAAATATATAATTATGTTAGTGGTAAAACGTTTAATTTTGTAAAAAGAGGGTCTGCATGTGTCGCTTTCTGTGTCTTTTCACATATAGCTCGGATATATCGCTTAAGAATAAGAAACAACTTGTCCATATCTACTGAGTTTACCCACACAACTTTTCCGTAACGCAAAGCAGATACCAAATAGCCATGGTACGCCAGCATAACAGATTCATGTCCAGCAATCTTCACCAACCTATAGAGGACAAATACAAAGCTGCAATTTTTTATTCGCATTGCTTTAAAGTTAAACTGTGCCTTTCTTTAACGCTACACATGGCGGGACAATTTTTATTTCTGAATTTTCGCTTAAATATATCTTTTAGGGGATCGAAGAGAAGAGAGAAAAATAATATCAAAAATATTTTTATTTTAGATTTTGATTTATGGCATGTACCTTTAAATGAACACTGCCAGGTACAAAACAATCATCTAGCAAATAACTCTGTACCTCTAAAGTTACACTTCCAGGTTAGGGACGTAGTCGCACCTAGGATAATTAGGGTGATACAGAAACACAAAAGTACCCACGTATTGCTACAGTGACACATAATTACTGTTTCACTGTAGATAAGTCTGTAGATAAGTATTGCCAATCTAGATGTAATGTTTTACAAACCCACGAGCATCAATTGGTCACTTTTGGAAGGCCTTACTATATAAGGTAACCTCGCCTACAATAGTAGGATAATAATACTATTTGAAGTAACGACACTAGAGTCCGACAGGATATCTGTTAGCACAAAGTATGCCTTCTGTGGTCATGAAAACAACCATGCTGATGATAGCGTGATAACAATAGCCTGTGGGTTTCGGTCAGATACCTGGCACAATCACTCGGGCTCAGTAGGCGCACTTACTTTAATCCCCAGCGTGTTTGGGCTAGTCAAGGGGCCGCAGACGCAGGGCCTAGTCTGGGTGGAATACCATGAGAGGCAGTAGACGGTGGGGTGGGAGGTTCTATTGATATAAGAAAACAAATATGTAAATCAAATCAATTCTTCGTAGAAAATTAAAAACTTAAAGATTTTGCGCTTTTAAGAAAAAAAAAACTATTATCAACAAAGTCGTTATTTAAGCTTGCACTTTTTTGCACTGGGCTGTCAAAAATATTATGCTTAAATTATAAGGCCTTTTGCGAGCTCTTTTGAATATTTCTTCATTAGATTTAGATTATTTTAGATTAGAGATATTTAGAGGGCGTCCAGAATGAATCCGATTTCCTCTTTTTAATGCCTCTTAGAATGCTTCTTGCGATAAAGGTTGGTTGGACTCTTATCTTTTTTACTTTTGTGATCATTATTTTTAGGGTATACAATTTATCAGATGATGTGGGCTCCTCAAGTCTTTTAAGGTGGATAAAAATTCTGGTATGCGGTGTTGTTTAAGTTATTAGAGTCTTTTTTTATAACATCAGTTAGTCTTTCAAATTCATATTTAATATCATCGATAAGCGGAAATTTGTTCAGACAGTATTGGGGCTCACTGAAAATACTTTCGGTGATTGAACAATGGGCTGAAAAACGGTTTCTGGGACCTGTTGCACAGCTTTGGGATTTAGAGTAAGCATAGCTGCACTACTGTTCCCTGTTGACGGCAACAATACGCTGTGTACTGTAGGCCTTTTATTACAAGTACAACATGTAGTTGGAGTAAAAAGCCTACTCTAATAGCCTTATGGTTTGGGCCTCAATATTGGCCTAAATACTCTGGTGATTAAAGTGAGGGTGTGTACTTTCAAAAATCGAGTAGTGGGGTCAAGTAACTGGCCGAAATTAATAGGCTTTTGTAATAACGCCTGGAGACACATCATGGAAATGGGAAGCGTATCGTGGATGGGGTAACACCAGTCGATTATTTCGACTTTAGAGATGACTAATGTCTTATCAGTGAGTCCTATCAGATATTCTTACTAAGGTTCTATTTCTTCAAAAGACGATGCGCATGACCATCCTTTTAGTGAGCGGCAAAACATTTTAAAAATGGCCACTCAATGCGGCAACGGCAATAAGACTACCGCTTAGAACTGACCACTTATATCCGATAACTTGGCATCATAATCATCCAATTGGATGATTTGGTAAGCTTAGGTGAAAACTACATCAATGTGTCAAACGACAGAAAAAATTGCAGCTGCCTTCCGAAAAAAAGCCTAAATTTTGTGGTATCTAACAAAAATTAATTTACTAAATGAACTTTGAATGTCACAAGTTGTATAACAAAGAATACGTATAATAATCATAGAATTCTTGTTTTCTCATTATTAATATAAATATGTACTATATACTGACCAAAGGTCAGACCTCTGATAATTGCATGTAAAAGATTCGTGTTGCCCCACCCACGATAAGCCTCATTTTCATGATGTTGCAGCGTGGATGTGTTCGTAACCACAGAAGGCATACTCTTTGTTAGCAGAAATCCTGTCAGACTTTAGTGTCCTTCCTAGAAATAGTTTTATCATTTACTGATCATTTCAGATCTTTGACGCGTCACTTGGCCGTTAAACTGCTTCCTTACTCGGTCTATAGATTTTATTGCTTAAAAATCAATTAAACTGCAAAGTTTGCCGCCAATTTTTAAGTGCTTACGAATTAAACATAATAAACCACAGTGTGCACATCAGCTAGATTGAAATCGACTGTAAAAACAGCATTTGGAGTGATAAATAAAGTGTACTTCATCGATCACGAGACGGGCCCGTGCATCAGCTGACCGTCCAGGCGCAGTCAACTCTCAACGCTACGCGCTCGACGTAAGCAACAACCTCGCATGCGGCAGCCCCATAGCAACGACCGACAGCGCTCGCGCGCTTTGAAGTGACTCATCGTCGGTGCGCGGAGTGAGTACACTACTTTATAGAAGCGACGGCGGACCGAGAGTTCGAGCTGTCTCTCGGAGACAAACTCTGCATGCACTTTGTTTATTTAATTCGCTAACTGGACATAAGTACGCAATGTCAAATGTTGGGACAATGCTGGGACCGTTCCTTCAATGTGATGTCTGCCGTGGAGCCATAGAAGAGGTGGAATTTTATGATTGCATCCGCTGCGCAAACAAATTACACAAACTATGTGTATATGATTCCGAACAACTTAGTTCCACAGACAACATCCTAACATGTATATGCCCTGAATGCAAGCAAAAGCAGCCTAGAGGAGACAATAGCGACACCCCCGTCCGTACAAATGCAAACTTAAATGTGACTTATAGGAGAGACAGAGCGCCTGAGCTGGACAGGTTTATGGAGTATGGCGCCGCGTTTGATCTCTCCATTATACTCACAGAAATTCGACAGCTTAAAGCGGCGGTTGGTGATCTAGCGCTTCAAAATGATGAAATCGCTCTACTTAGAAGAGAGGTAGCCGAGCTTAAACACCAAATTTCTCTGCTATCATCAACATCCCAGCCTACCTCAGAAAACGATAAAACCATGGAGTTCAAAGACTCGGAAATTACCGACCTCCGTACCACCATAGCCGAACTGCAACAGCAAGGTCTCAGAAATGAGCTGGAGATTGCAGGTATCCCGGAGACCCAGAACGAAAACATCTGCCAACTGGTCCTTGTAGCTGCCACCAAGATAGGAGTCGAGCTTGCCGCGGCTGATATCGATGGAGTTCATCGTGCCGGACCCCGAAGATCGGCCCTAGTTCCGTCACCCTCAAACCCGAAAAACCTTCCTCGGCCTATCGTAGTAAAACTAGCCCGCCGAGCCAAACGAGATGAGATGATAAAGGCCGCAAAGGAAAGGAAGAATGTTACTTCCCAAGACATTGTAGCCGGGACAAACTCTGACATCTTCATGAATGAACGGCTGACCAAAGCTAACCGGCTGTTATTTCGGAGCACAAGATTGCGGGCACTGCAATACAAGTTTCGATTCTCCTGGGTTCGCGACGGCTGCATATTCGTCCGTAAAGCAGAAAAAAGCCCTGCAATCCCCATCCGCACTGAACAAGATATCGACCAAAAAATTGGCCCATACACTAATTCCTCGACTTCACATCATAAAAATAATTAGATTACTCTGGTCTTCTTTTAACATGAAACTTAATACTGTGCTACTATCGTGTCTTATTATATATATTTATTTATATTGTATCTCCCCAACCCCATCTCCACCATACCTCAGACAATGCGATAAAACTGTCTTCCCAAATCAAACCAAACCAAGTAAACATAATAAATCCAGTACATCGCTCATACTTACAAATAATGTTAGCCATGACAAACAAAACAAATCACATCAAATCCATCGTCAAGCTGTATGCAGGGCGAGTAATTACTCGACCTGTGTTAGTTTATTTTCGCATAAAAAATGATACCACTCGATCTAAGTGATGATTTAGATTCGCTAAATATTGTTTGTCATCAGTTGAGTATGTCGGAAATGTGTGAGAAGTTTTTGACGCGGGATTACAGTTTCAGTATATTGAGTTTTAACATAAGAAGTATAAACAAGAATTTTGATACCTTCCTAGTTAATCTTAAAAGACTCAAAATTTGCCTTGATGTGATCATTCTGACAGAGTGTCAAATAAATTCGTCGTCAATCATACCCCAAATACCAGGATATACTGAACATCAAACAAATAAATTTATAAATAAGAATAGTGGTGTAGTTATATATATAAGAGACATCTGGAATGCCTTGGTTTCGGAACCACACTTTAAAGAGGCAGACTGCCTGCTTGTCGAGATTCCCAACATAATTACAATCATAGGCATATACAGGTCGCCGTCGTTTGGAAATACTGACAAATTTCTCTCAGACTTGCAATCGACCCTGCATAAACTCGGGGATAGGACAAATTTAGTCTTGGGTGGTGACATAAATATAAATATCTTGACAGGTAGCAATGATGGTGATAGTTCCGAATATCTTTGCCTAAATGCCGAAAATGGTTTACTACCCGCTATCACAAAACCCACACGTGGAAACTCGTGTATTGATCATATATTTGTGAAATCACGAGCCCCAGTTGTCGGAGTGGTATGTGAGACAGGTGTGACTGATCACAGTATGACAATGATCGGCTTGGCTATAAATAAAAACAAAATAACTAGACAAACGCATACATTTCTGAAAGTAGATTACGACGCTATAAGGGAGGAATTAGAAACAGTGGACTGGTCCAGTGTCACATCGAAAGAAAGTGTCGATGAGTCGGTTACTATCTTCACTGAAATACTGACAAAAATTGTGGGAAGTCACACCTCCGAAAAACGAATCACTAGATCGAAATATATAATAAAACCTTGGATTACGCCTGGGCTTGTCCGTTGCATTAAACATCGCGATCGGTTACACAGCGAAGCACGTCTTGAGCAGAACCAAAACAACGCAACACTTCAACTAATTTATAAACGTTACCGAAACTTCTGCAACGATCTCCTGCGAAAATTAAAAACAGTGCATGAAGACGGAGAACTAAAAAAGAATCAAGGAAATCCTAAGAAACTCTGGACTACAATTAAAAACATATGCCACCTAAATTCAAACAAAAAAGAACCAACAGAATTGACGCAGATCCCAGGTACTTCTAATCCAAAGCAATCCCTAGACAAGTGCAATGAGTTCTTCTCAACGGTGGGGCAGACACTGGCAAATGAGATACTGGAAAACCTGTCTGAAACTGAGGAATCACTAGCAACTTCCATTAAACCAGAATCCAACTCCAAGGACTCCTTTTTTCTTAAACCGACAGATGCAAATGAAATACATTCAATGATAAAAAAACTCCAAAATAACAAAGCACCTGGTATAGATGGATTGAGAAATTTGCTTCTACAAAGGATTTTTCATGTCATAGCTGAACCTTTTACATTTATTTGCAATCTCAGCCTTTCCACGGGACATTTCCCAGATCAGTGGAAGATTGCATCTATTTGTCCAATACATAAAGGTGGTGCGAAAGACTCTCCCGGCAACTACAGACCAATCTCCTTGCTTGGTACTTTTTCAAAAATATTGGAAAAGGTGATGAATGGGCGACTTGTACGGTACCTTGAACAAAACAAGATCCTCTCTGCACGGCAGTTCGGTTTCAGACAGGGAAAGTCTACCGAGGATGCGGTTTCCCTTCTTACGTCATTAATATCGAACAGACTTGATGTAGGACAAAGATGTGTTGGCGTATTCCTGGACCTAGCCAAAGCCTTTGATACTGTTTCCGTCCCTATCTTGCTAAAAAAGCTAGAAATTTCGGGAATTCGAGGTCTGGCCCTTGAATGGTTTAAGAGCTACTTGACAGGGCGGAAGCAGTGTCTGGGGGTTGGCCGGCACAGGAGTGACCCCAAACCAATCAACTTTGGAGTTCCTCAAGGAAGTATACTGGGCCCGACGTTGTTTATTTTGTACATGAACGACATACTGCAACTTAAAAATAAAAACGCTGAATTGATTTGCTACGCCGATGACACAGTTGTATTATTTCATGGAAAAAAATGGCAAGAGGCATTTTTAGCTGCCAAAACAGGAATGATGACTATATCTAGATGGCTACAACATAATTTACTAACACTAAACCCATCTAAAACAAAATACCTTTGCTTTCACAAGACATCTGCATCGGCCCCTCCAGACTCCACTGATTTGAAGATTCATCTATGTACAGTAAAAGAAAACTGCGACTGTAAAAGCATATCCAGAGCTCAGGTAATCAGATACCTGGGTGTGATGGTAGATGAAAAACTAAATTTCCACGAACACCTGAAAATTCTTTCAGGACGTATCCGTAGGATCGCCTACATTATGAGAAACCTCAGAAATGCAGCCTCTGTAGATACACTTAAAACAGTGTATTATGCCCTGTGTCAATCGATTCTAGTTTATTGTATTTCTGTCTGGGGTAGTGCCGGTAAAACAGTAATGCTAAGTGTAGAGAGGGCGCAACGCTCAGTTCTGAAATCAATGTTACGGAGACCTTTCAGATATGCCACAACTGACCTCTACAATGAAGCTCAAGTCTTTACCGTGCGCCAGCTCTATCTGTTGAAAGTCAGTCTATCAGCCCACAAAAATATCATACTCTCTGAGAGTTATGGCCACATGTGCTCGCGTCGAACTTACAGGGCCCCGGCACCACGTACCTGCACTAATTTTGCTCGCCGCTTTGAGGATGCGGCCGCGCTGTTGGTCTACAACGGTATACACAGAAAGCTAAGAAATTCAGGAAATTCTAGGTCTTTGTCAATCCACGAAAGTAAAATTGAAATCACGAAACTTCTAAAAACCCTTTCGTATGAGGACACGGAACAACTCCTTAAACCCTTTTCTTAAATATAAGTATTATGTCCTAATTTAATATAAATTAACTTTTATTATAATAAAATAAATTTAATTCCTTTAAATTACATAACATTAATGATAAAAACCAAAATTGTTAAAGCTATACCTATCAATAAGTTTCTCCAAGTGATGGCAAAATATGCTAGAAATCGTTAAATGGTCACTCACGATACAGGCTTGCCTAGTGTGAGGACCAAAAGTAATACAAATTGTAAATTTTCGCCAAAATAGCCAACAAAATGGTGTAACATTTACGAAAGAACGTGCCTATTTGAATTGTAAAACTGTACCTACATACTATAATTGTGTGCTATTTTAATAAATATTTTTTCATTTTTCATTTTTTTCACTGTTATAGTAATTTAATTGAAAGAAGGCTTCATTTTTATTTTAAAAACAATTCAAACTGCATTCAAAGATTTTGAAATAGTCGCCCGTCTTAAACGGGAATCGACCCGCAACATGTAAAAAAGATAACCCTGTAATTTTACTATACCGATCGATAGGCTCAATTGTAAGGATGTTTTTGTGTTAGTAACATTAATATCTTATACAGTGTGTTACCAGCAGCTGGGCTTTTAAGGACGTTAAAATAACGTGTGTCTGTAACGTAACCATAACATTAATTTAATTAATAAATTAAATTTCAGAGTTTGTTAACTTTCTAACAAAATTTTAATTGCCCGCAATGTAAAGCACGGTAATTTGACAAGTTACTATCAACACGACAGTTGACAGATATACTTTGATTTTTGCACTAGTTCCCCCCGTACCACGACATGCCTTGTACCAAGTAATTCAACGACATGAGTTACGACTATTAGGCAATACGACTACTACATTTAAGCTGCAAATTTAGAAAGTTTAATTGTGGAGTTAATTAACATAATTATAATTTACTAATACGTGCAAACGATTGTTAACGGAGCATGTTATTATCAGTTTTAATAAATGCCCACATTCCGGTAACAGACTGTATAAAAGGAAGACCACGAAATTTTACTTTTAATTTAAAACTTTATTCAGAAAAAGAAAATCCCTAATACGTTCATTGCAGTACTTAGTAGGTAGGAAAGAATGCAAACTCTTTGTGTGCTCACATCACTCTGCGGCTGCTTATAAAAAATGTGTTCCATTTTCAAACTTCTATTATTCTGTTTTCAAGTGAGTTTCATTTTCGTTTGTTTGCGATTGTTGTGATTACCATGGCGCAATAACATAATTTGGATAATATGGAAGCATACTTTTTGGACTACAAAAAAGTTTTCAGCAACTATCGTGGCGAAAGTTAAAGTCCATTTCACGAAACAAGTCCCGCAGACGCAGCGCTGTATTCGCGCGACATAATGTTGCCAGGGTTAGATATGGGGAAATCAGGGGAAATAATTTATCGATCATTTACTTTTATTTTATTAACTACTACGACTCGAATATTTATATAAGAAAAAAAATAAGTTTTTAATATAATGTAGTAGGTATTTAATGTCCATACTGCTAAGGTCAGATTAGTGAAAAATAAATCTAACTGTAATTTCAAAAATATTAAATGGTGATGTTCGACCATCTTTAAATTAGAAAGATAAAATAACAATTAAAAGTTTTATTCAAAGTTTTATTGAATAATTATGATCGGTAATACGATGATCACTGTCAGAAGAGTGAATAGAAACAGAATCAGATTCTGTTTCACTATCACTAGCCGTAAACATAATAAATCGATCCATTTCTTCATCCATAAAACGATCATTTTTTAAATATTCTTCCTTCAAATGCTGTACATGTTTACTTTGAGCTGCCCAATCTTCCAACGTAACAGTCTCAAAAGCCTCTTCTGTTAGGCGTACAATTTCTTTTGGATCTTGGCCCACGTTTTTATCCGCTACCCGTCTCTTTACAAGGCTCCACATTTTTTCGATCGGATTAGGTTCGCAGTGGTAAGCCGGAAATTTTAGCAATTCATGATTGTGAGATTTTAATAATGCATCCACAGCATATGTAGGTGGACCTTTGTTTTCTTTAATTAATTCAAATAATACAGCTTTTGTCCAAGTATCTTCAAAATATACTCCCTTTTCTCGCAGCTATTCCTGTATGTCACATTTAATACTTGACATTGTAGGCGCTTTATTTATTTGAGTGCAGTGATACGGAGCATTATCCATTACCACAAGTGTCTTTTCAGGTAGGTTAGGAATCAGTTTTTCACTCATCCATTCAAAAAAAAATGTTGAGTTCATGTCATCGTGTTAATCTGAGGATTTGGATTGGGATTTGAACATTAACAATGCACCATTAACGAAACCATTTTCAGTTCCCGCATGAGCAATTATCCAAAGACTCCCTGATGACTCTGACAAGAACATCCCAGGTTCCTCCTCACTTTGCTAGCAACTTTTGGCATGATAAGTGTTGTGTATATAGGTCTCGTCTAAATATACTACAGTTTTTTCCTCCACAGTGCGATTTCTTCGGATTCTCTCCAAATATCTAGAACGCCATGCGGTAATATCGTAACGTTCCATAAGTAATTTACATTTCGATTGGCATCGCTCATACTTGAAACCGATACTTTGCAATATACGGTGCAAGATGCAGATGCTTCCTTGAAACTTTATGTCTTCTCTCAAAGCTGCACGTAATTTAGCTAATATTGGTAATTCCTTCCTCACAACATAAAAACTGTGAATTTTCTACCGTATAGCGCACAAATCAAATACATCCAAGTTGAACTTTTTGGGATGCGGGCTACTCTTCCCTGGGGTGACGATAACTTTAGAAGTACTCGCCGCTGTTGCTTCTTCTTTTGTAACTCTCGTTACAGTTTTCTCTGACACGCCTGCAATAAAATGAACAAGTTTGAATGATTATTTTCGTATTTAATTACATTATTGTTGAATATAGCTTTCACATTTTTTGTTGTGTTGTGTTAATTCCTTTTAAAATTTTCCTTAATAAAAATCATGCATTAAAAAAAAATCCAATCTGTAAGAAATCAATCGGGAATAAATCTGTATATGGCAGCCCCAAAATTTACCTGTCATGGCGGCGACTCTCTTGCGAACATTGTTTATTGGTATTAAAACACCGTGATTCTTGTGTTCCGCTTCACAGAACTCCTACACCTTTAATATAATTTCTCGACCAGCACTTTTTACAACTTTTGGCATCGTAAATAATCTTTACAATGCACTAATTCAAAAGTAAACTCACAAAATATCTATCACAACAAACGCATCTTGTTAACATCGACAAACGACAACATGGCCGATCTTCCCATCTGTCAAATTTAGTTTCACATTGTCCGCGGGAGTTCTTTTATGAAAAGGAGGTCTCCATCTCGAATTGTTGTAAAAAGGTCGATGAATCATTTGAAAAATGTTGGAAGGCTTGATCGCCATTCATGGCAACCACAATTTCAAACGATGAACATTAATGGAGGAGAACTCGACATTCCGATGTACTTTGAGGCAAACCCGAAGAGTTCACCGAGGGAAGATGAAGACGAACTTGGAATTTCAAAAAGTAAGATACAACGTGTTTTGAAGAAACACAAATGCAAGAGTTATGTCGAAGGGCGATTAGTAGAAAAATTACCCTTGGGTGATACCAAAAGACAACTTAATTTCAGCCGCCAAGTCGTCTTTCTTGATGATCGAAATGTTCTGAATAACATTATTATAACAATGGTATGCACAACCGGAGTAATAATCGTTGTTGGTCCAGACACAATCCCTTTGAATCCTTTAGACTAATGATCAAGTGCGTTTTTCTTTCAACTGTTGGTGTGGGCTTGTAAAAAACCGGGTTCTCTTAATCCATTTTACGGAGGGCATCCGAACTCAGAAACATAGTAAGAAATACTTGAGATTTTAAGAAGCGAGATTAATAGTCTTCTCGACGCAGAACGGCGAAATCTCATTTTACAGCAAGATGGAGCTCCTGCTCATAATAGTAGGAGAACAATGAACTATCTGGATGAATACTTTCCTTCCTGGATCGGCACCTGTGGCTGTGCCTGTGGACAAATATGATGGTCGCCAAGATCCCCAGACTTAACACCACTGGATTATTTTCTTGGGGTTATGTGAAAGATTTATTGTATAAGAATCGATATAACATTGTGCAGGACTTACAAGCTGAACCTGTGGCTGAACTGATACACATCATTTTAAACATTCACTAAAGTAAAATAAATAAGTCAACAGGCAGTGAAATCATTAAAGGAGTGAGAATTTG
This sequence comes from Argyresthia goedartella, assembly GCA_949825045.1. Taxonomy (NCBI): domain Eukaryota; kingdom Metazoa; phylum Arthropoda; class Insecta; order Lepidoptera; family Argyresthiidae; genus Argyresthia; species Argyresthia goedartella. The sequence continues at coordinate 15,224,419 of OX463829.1, read as the reverse complement.
TTTATAACAGAATAGGGCACATTTCGAACATTTTTTTAAATAAATTGATGTTAAACAAGGTCTTTCTTTTACTTAGGATAAAGAAAAGACATTTTACATTTTTCTGAACAAAATTTTAAATGTAATATACAATTTTGTGGTCCTTCTTTTATTTAAGATATTATGTTACTCAGACAAAAATCATCCTAATGATTATGAAATGAATGATGATGAATGATAACCAGCCTATTTATCGGCATCAAAATTCAAAATTCAAAAAGAGTTTATTTCAATATGAAACACAAAGGTAACATTTGGGGAATGTCAAATCTTAAACTAACACATAAATAAGGTACAGGGAAATATAGAACTCAATTTGAATTCCGTCACCTCAATGTTTTAGATGCTGGAGGCAAAGAGGCGACTAGAAACCTCCAGCTTAATACGTTATTTTTTACAGAATTGGAGCAAACACCTTCCCAAGCTTTCTTGTCTTCTACATAATCTGATATTTTGTAGTAAGCTTTTTTACATAATTGATTTTTAACAACATTTTTAAATTTATTTACAGACAATTCTTGTAACTCAGTAACCCTTTAAAAGATACATTAACCTTATGGAGCCTAGTAGTAGGTATAGCTAGTTTATTCCTATTTCTAGTGTTGACATTGTGCGTGTCGCTATTCTTAGGAAATTTATCAATATTTTTGTGGACGTACGGTTTTCATAAATATACTGACACGGCACTGTCATAATGTTAATTTCCTTAAATTTACAACGCAGTGACTCTCTGGGACCCACATTGTAGATTGCACGAACAGCCCTCTTTTGCAGCACAAATATTATGTTAATGTCTGCAGCGTTCCCCCACAGCAGTATGCCGTAAGACATAATGCTATGGAAGTAGCTGAAGTAAACTAGTCTAGCTGTTTCCACGTCCGTAAAAAGACGGATTTTTTTAACTGCATAAACTGCGAAACTGAGTTTTTTTGATAGCTTATCTATGTGTGGGCCCCACTGAATCTAAGGTGATTTCTAGGAATACCGTGCTATCTACAATTTCTAAATTTTCACCTTTAACATTAACCGAGACTTGTTTAACATTGGGGAGTATAAACCGAATACATTTAGTTTTGTTATTGTTCAGTAAAAGATTAGCACTAACCAATTGACTACCTTTGAGATTGCATTATTCACATCATCACAGTTCAAACTACGTCGTTTCATTTTAAACAAAAATGAAGTGTCATCTGCAAACAGTACAATCTCATGATTATCACTGACAAGATGTGGCAGGTCATTAATATAAACCAAAAACAGGAATGGCCCGAGTATGGAACCCTGCGGTACACCCATAGTAACAACAGACCCTGGAGATCGTTTTCCATTAATGTCAACTCTCTGTTACCTGTTATTTAGATAAGAAAAGAGAAGATCTAAAGAGTTATCCCTAATTCCATAGTGATTTAATTTCCTAATTAATGTCCCATGGTCAACGCAATCAAAAGCCTTAGACAAATCGCAAAATACTCCTAGAGCATCATGCGACTCCTCCCAGGCATCATATATATGTGATATTAACTCAATACCGGCATCAGTAGTTGATTTGCCTTGTGTAAAACCAAATTGTTTACAGTGGAGCAGGTTGTTGGTGTTGAAATGTGTAAGAAGTTGATTTAAAATTACTTTTTCAAATACTTTACTAAATTTAGGCAATACCGATATCGGTCTGAAGTTAGAAGGGTCAGATATACTACCCGATTTAAACAAAGGTACTATTTTACTGTGTTTCATTAAATCAGGAAACACGCCAGATTCAATAGATGCATTAAATATGAAAGCTAAATCAAGTGCAATAACATTTATTAGGGGCTTCACAACATGAACAGAAATATCCCAGAGGTCTGCAGTTTTCTTAACATTTATTGATTTAAAGGCTTTAATAAGATCTCTATCATCTACATAATTAACCGAGAATTGATTTTCACATCTAGGTACTTAGTCTTTTAGCAAAGATTCAGCGACTACTTTGGAAGAGTCTAAAGACTTTGTAGTAGAGATTGGGATATCAGTAAAAAAAAAACAAACGCTTTAGCTACATCAATATCATTTTTGAAATTAATATCATTATTTTTTTATTCATATTCATTGTTTTTAATACTGACCTTTCCAGTCTCACTTTTAATTATATCCCAAGTTGATTTAATTTTGTTATCACTTTTTTTATTTTAGATCTGATATAGGTAATTTGATTTTGCAATTTGACAAACTTTTCTAAAGATTTTTGAGTACTTTTTTACTTTATCCATGAACTCTTCACTATGATTCCATTGTTTTTCACTATATAATTCATATAAATTTTGTCTACTTTTAAGTATACCTACTGTGGCCCAATTACTAAAGTTAAGTTTGTCTGAGACCACAATCGATCTGGTAGTAAATACTGCTTTGAAAGCATTGCTGAAATTGTAAAAAAAAATACAATATGACTCATTAGGGTTATTATTAGAGTAATTTATAGGTAGTTTGCTATCCCAATTCAATTTAAACCTCGGTTTGAAAGGTTTAAATTGAATTGGGATAGCAAACTACCTATAAATTACTCTAATAATAACCCTAATGAGTCATATTGTATTTTTTTTTACAATTTGCGGTCACAGGTATGTATTGTATCTTTCTTGTAGAACTTTTTTTAAGTTGAATTTCTAGTCTAATGTATTGACCTAAATGGTCTGACTTTAAATTACTTATAATTTTTTTAAGTACAATTTTTTCATTTAGATAAGCAAATATATTGTCTATACAATTTGCTGAGGTTTCAGTTATTCGAGTAGGTTCCATGAAAAGTGGCTTTAAGTTGTGAGAATTAAATAAGTTATTTAGTCTCGTACTAAGGGAGTAAGTTTCTAATAAATTTACATTGAAGTCTCCACACATCATAAGAGTTTTATAAGATTTTGATACTTTAAATAATATGTCATCCATGACTTTTTCAAAAACATCAAATGAACCTGATGGTGAGCTGTAAACGCTTATTACAATTATGCGCTCCAATTCAACACATGCTACTTCAATGTGGCTTTCAACTGATAAACATACTATGTCATTACGATTTTTGAACTTTATGTGTTTATTTAGAAATATTAGAGAGCCTCCACAACAGCATGTGATTTGCAAAAAGAACTACCAACCTGGTGGTTACTGAAATTGAACATGAGCTCATGGCTTTTTAGCCAATGTTCTGTTAGGATATGGTGGATAGGATATAATGAGGATATGGCAAAGCGGTCGCAGGCACTCCCCGACCGTGAGATAACAGTTAGTTACTTTATATGACGACCCGAATGGCCAAGTCGGCATTGACCCTGCCTACGAAGCCAAGGGTCCCGGGTTCGAGTCCCGGTGGGGGCAAATATTTGTTTGATGAAAATGGACGTATGTATCCTAGTCATGGTTGTTTATCTATCTAAATATAATATTTATCTATATAAGTATGTGTATCGTTGTCTAGTACCCAAGATACAGGGAATCCTAGTTTGCGTCTAGATCAATGTGTGTAAATAGTGTCCAAGGTATTATTATTATTATTATTATATATATTGATTGCACATAAAAATTCAGATAACCAGCTCATAGAAAAGATATTTACAAAGGCAAGCACATCTTTAACAAGAGATTTCTTCCGCTAACCCAAGATTGAAAGGATACATTTAATAGCAGAGACTTATAAGTAAATAATATAAATAAGCGTTTTTACTAAACTGCTAAATATTATACATGAATACCATATAGAAAAATACATATTATAATTAACAATATCTATATTATATCATTAGTTACAGGATGACATTTAATTTGCTGACCAAATTTTAGAGATTGATAGTACCCATTATATGAATAACTTTTTCCCTTACGTTCGAAAACAAAACAAAATTGGGTCTCCCACTGTTACCTGTAATCAGCTGATCGGGTAAATAAACTGAGAATCAGTAAAAAAATAATTTGCGACACATGTTTCTTTGGGAATGTTGTAATGATGTTGTTCTATCATTCCCGAAAATATAGCAACGTGATGAAGATATTCTACGTTATTATTTTTCTCCATCAATTTTTAGATAACTCCAAAAGTTCATAACAGCAGACAGTAAAACTTCTAAACGGCCGAAATATGATACGTGTAATTCGCGACACGTTCATTATTTCCTCATTTCGTCTAATATCGGGCTCTCGTTCAAAGTTGCGGAGGGGAACGAATCCTTAATTACAGTTGAAGGCACTAAGTAGCTACATTCGAGAGAGGTTGGAGCAGGTACTTCAAGTCGTTGGCGTCGAGGATCAAGGAAAGACAGGTTCACTTTGAGAAGGTATAACTTACGATACATCATTCTCACTCTTTCCCAGCTCTGAGAGCTATCTCAGCCGCGTGAGAATGGCAGATTTGATATGGTGAAACCGCCATTGTGACATAGAAGAAAGAAAGAAAGAAAGATAAAGCATTTATTTAACACACGTCAGAGAACTCTATACATTGAAACAATAATGAAATTAATTATGTGTCAAAATGTTTTGGTTTCATCATATGTTGTATGGTGCGGTGGCAGCACACAACGCTGGTTTTCAAGCCAAACCATTTTTAAAAGAAGCTTAACTAAAGTAAATTAAATTAAATTACTTAATCAATTTTCATTTTGATTATTTATAAAAGATTTTTTTACTTTTATAAATAACCACTACACAAATTGTACCCATCACCTTTATAACATTCTAAGCACATATAGGTATTGCTATTATTTACGACGCTTCTAACGATACTTTATTTGTTTGTAGTTAGGTAAAAAGCACCACACTCCTCTTGGACGACGCCTACAGACTTAGGAAGGAAGGATACCAAAATTTGAATACTATGAATATATATTTCTTTAGATACCAGGGTATGAGGTAGATATTAAGGTTTCCAATAAGGCCTTGCAATAATTGAGTTCTAAAAATTATTTTCCGTACTTTCTCCTTGAAGGTAGCATTACTTATAGCTGAGACAACTCTCCGAACTGAGAACGGTTTAATAACTACACCCAAACGCTTTGAGCTTATGTTTGCTGTAATATAAGGGATCTCTTTTCACCCGACTGCAGCGAAGCGGAAAAGAGGATGGTTATATGCTTGAACTGTATGTATTAATTGTTTGTATGTCTGTTCCTGTATCCCCTCGTAACTACGCAACGGCTCAACCGATTTTGATAAATTATACTGGGTTAAAAAAATACGAAATTTAACAAAATGGCGGATTTTGTGCTTGATGGCGCGGATTTTAGGCGCTTTATTGTGCGGGCCAAAGAAACTTTTACCCCTCGAGTGCACAATCTTGCGCAAAGCTATGAATAATGCGCGTTAGTTTTAAACCAAGTATTCAAGATATTTCGTAATATTGTACAAAGAAGCAGGAATTAAATGACGTAATAAAAAATAAAAATAAACTCACTAAAAAGCACAAAACAAGCAGAGAAGACTTAAAGTTAATAATAATTGTTAAAGCGGGACCAATTAAATCTAATACAGTGGGTTCCGCTTGCATATATTTATCAAATTAGGCACATCAACAGAACTCAATTACAGAAGAGATATCGCGGTATTGTTCTTATATATTAGCAGCCTATTATATATGAGCACAGCATTGACCATTGTTGTACTAGTAAACTAAACTTTGACAATAATTACACTTACTATTTGAAAATAATTTAACTTAGGATTTAGGTATATTATAAATTTATAATAGTTAACAAAAGTACACGTTTGGTTGCAAGTTAGTTTGCTTTTCAGGATTTTATTCCTGAAGACAGGCAAGCGATCACGAAATATATCTTAATATGTTGGTTTTACTATGTCTTGTTATATTTGTGGCACATTCATGGTATGGGCGAGTGCATCTAAGTATTTGTTCTGCATATAGGGGTATGGAGGGTGTTGGAGATATCTTTGTATTTATAGTTATATGGGACTGTCCGACCGATGTGGCTCAGAATGTTACTGGCTTCCAAGTGATTATTACAGACCTTTGCAGGAACAGGAAGTCCTGTAGGTCTCGTCGGAAGTTCAATGTCTCCATGCCGAAGTGGTCTAACTTAAATTTAAATTAATGTAACACTGTACTAAAATAATTTTATTAAATGTCTTATTTGCTTGTTTTGTGATTTTATGTGCACCGCAGTCGGGTTTTTTGTTATTTTTTAATAACGTCATTTATTAGAGATAAACTCGCTTTTGACAGAAAATTTTATTATGTTTTAGTTTTAAATTATGATTTTTCTCATACAGTGTAGCTGAGGCCCGCGTTTGCCCACAAAACTTTAAAACGACCCATATTGTGTACAATACATCAAAACAAATCTTATACAAATAGTCAATGACGTTAGCTAGATATGTACACTCCGGAAAAGAAAAGTTGATTCCAACATCTTTGACATTGGCTTCAGCTTGTAACGAAGGTATAGTAGATCTTTAATTACAGCCTTCGTAATCGTCCATAATTGAGTGCCGCTTAAAAATTGAGAATTAATTTTATGTTCACGTTAATTCGACACGATAAGCCTCTTTTTCGGTGAGGATAACCTTATTCAGCGCTAATTGAGCACGTTAATTAATATTGGCAACAAATACACGGGGACTTTTTATTCGTTTTGTTAACTTCGGGAAATGAACAATTAATAAAATATGAACAACTTTCCCAAAAACCACATGGTCGCAAACGAAAAAATATTGGGTCTTCCATAGTAACTCCTAATCAGCTGATGGGGTCGACCATATCTTTCTTGGGAAAAGTTGTTCATATTGATGGGTACTATCCTTCCCCGAAGTTAACAAAACAAATAAAAACTCTCCGTGTATATTGTTTACCAACATAAGTTTTGACTCCCAAATATGTAAATTTTTCACCAAATTTTGCTCCCAAATGTTTTTTTGGATGTAAATTTTTACTCTATTTAGTAAACTGGTAAACATAAGCCATTAATATTTTAAGAAGAAGAGGCAAATAAAACAATACGTTCAAAAACTAAAACCCGTCTACTAAAACATCGCGCTAAAGAGTAAGAAATCTTTAACCACCGGACGGTAAGTGCGCTTAAAAAATGCAAGCAAACCAGCGAGTAAGAGCTGGTAATAAGTACATATGTTTATAGTGTGCTAATGAACACCCGACTGCCGTAAAGCAGAAAAAAAGAGGGTTAATGTGTTAGACCTGTATTTAATTTAAATGTTTTTAATAATTATGGGCGAGGCTGTCTATAAATATATTTTTTGTTGATAAAATTCGATTCTCTTCTTTCCTGTTCACTCATACTTTACGTACATACATTCCGGTGAAAATCATACCTCCTCCTTTTGGCTTTGCCGTAGTCGGGTAAAAAGACGCGTACTAAGCACATTGTAACTATCTACAATATACACAAAAACTTTTGTTTTTGATTTTGGGATGTTTATTTTAAGAAATGTAAAAAGGTTTAAGGAATTCGCGATAAATAAAATAATTTGGTCAGAGCGGACCTTAAAAAAGTGTTAAGGACAATTAGGCAGAAAAAATTATAAGCGGACATACCTATGCATATCATCAGGGAGTCACACCTCCCTGCTATTTACGATTCAAATAGACCTCACTAATAGCTCGTGTAAATACCCAGGTTTTTTTTAGTCTTCACAGCTATATGCGCAGCTTTGCATGCTTTACTCAACTAACCATGACTGACTGCTCGATGACCGCACAAAATGTTAATACCATTCGTGTTTCTTCTAGCACTTGCAAATTTGCATAAATACAGTGACACACACATACAGAGAAAATGAACAAGGCCTGAAAATACACTTTTATTTTGTCCCTGTTCAGAAATTTTTAAATCCATTAAATTTAAATCTAGCTGCCCGTGGCGCGGCGCGGCTGCGGCTTCGCTAGGCGTTTTTGTTATTAGCATCGTCCCCGGTCGCGTCTCTTGAAAAGCCCGTGGGGTACAACGCACAGTGTATATTTGCCCCAAAAAGTTACATCCTCATTTTTTTTTAATGGATCTATCTGTTTAAATGACACGAGTAGAACTCCCCGAAGGCCAAAGTTCTTTTTTTTTTAGTTTTCGTCACCTTGGAAGGAAAAAAATTAAAAATATCCTTGTAAAAAACCATCAGGGACAGAATATTCGTTGTGTTACGCGTTTTTAAAGCTGTTTGAGGCACATATTTAAGATCTGTTAATTTGTTAAAACTCTGCATAATAACAAAGCAATATTTATTTTTATAGCTTTTTGTTTTTATTTATTTTTCTACTTCGAAGAAGAACCTCTAGCTATAACAAAACCATTCTTTATCATGAGAATCACTTATGAAAAAAGTTGCACGTTCTAATACCGCTGTTTTTCGGAGATAATAAATTAAAAAAATGTTGAACAGAGATGTCACTCAAATTGACCTTCGATTTTATAATTGTTTGTAAACTGTAACTCGAAAAAAAAATTGCAGATATTTTTTAACATTAAAATGGATAAGGTATCAGAATCCAGGCTCAGATGGTACGGCCATGTAACCAGAAGACCAGATGACCATGTAGTGAAAAAGTGCCTTTCCATCGGAACAAGGAAGAGGGGGAGGGGAAGACCTCAAAGCACCTGGCTGACAAAATGTCCAGAGGGACATGAAATATGATATAACTATGTTCTTCAATAGGAAGCAAATACAAAATGAAATTGTATTTTGATGACCTCTGTGGCGCAGCGGTTGTGGCTCTGCCTACCATGCGAGGGGTCCCGGGTTCGTTCCCCGGCTGGGGGTAGCGAAAAAAAAACCAGGTCTTGGATGTTAATATGTGGCCTTCAACAAGAAGATGCATTCCAGCAGCATACCTCGCGGAGCATGATTAGGAAAGCAGAACCCGTATAATGGGAAAAGGCGAGAACGAAGAGAAGAAGAAGAAAATGGATTAGCTAACCATTTAAACGTATTATAAGAACCAATAAAGCCTATATTAATCTACTATGGGTTCATTAAATTTTTTGACTTATTCTTGAAATGTTTCAACTGTACCACTATGTATTTGCTCTTTTTTAATGCATACCGCTCTCGCTAAGGTGGTAGATCTGTAGAAGATTATAAGTTTAATAAGTGGCGCGGGAAGGGGTCAACCCTCCTAAGGTTTTTTTTCAGCCTGTTGAGGGATGTCCTTCCAGGCCTCGACCGGAGGACTTACTGCTAGGGGGGCATGTGGGCGCCAACCTTATTGTTGGTACACGAGAGGCAAGTGATGCTGTGAATTGCGCCTCAGCTTGTACTTCACAACGTCCAGAAGTATCCGCAAAAACGCAAGTTGGACTAACTTGATTGGATTTTGTATTTTGTAGTATTTTCTTTGGCGGGCAAACAATTAAAAAATAATGTGTCACCAGAAGATCTTACGTTTGGCCAATTGTTCGATGTTTTGCACAAAGAAATTGTCACAAACTATAGACGACCAGTTAAAAAACCGGCTCATAAGCTTAGACAGTTTTTTAGCAGAACCATGAAGCTATTTAGAGACTGTAAGAGCAATAAAATACAAGATTTATTTAGATAAATCTTCTTTGGATGATATAACTGATGATTTAAAGATCATGGATATGGAGGTCACCGTGAATGAAAATCCAATCCGGACACACAAACAAGTGCATCATTTTTAAGTGCAACATGTATAGATTATATGAATAATGTAAATAAGAGTAAAGAAGAGTGCTCCATTTCAGTTTCCGAACTCAGTTATGATTTAACTTAACTTTGGGGTCCAGACAGGAACTACGATGTAGGAAACGTTTTCTAAAGTCAATTTAAACTAGACAGCACTATAAATTTTTTTGTTTCGTCTGTGTCCAACAATTAAACAGCAAAATCTAGAAATGATTTAGAAACAATAATTAAAACATACGTTTTGTCCCCTACACCGGTTTCAAAGATTTTAAAATAAATAAGTACATAGTCACAGCGATAAACACCAAAAGAAGCATTGGAAGTAGTAATAGGCAGTGGATACAGTGTACAGACCTACAAGGACAGACAACAGGACTTAAAACAAAGGGGTTTCCGGCTTATCCACCTTATTCCTCTGACATTTTGTGAATCAGCTTCTAGTTTTAAAAAAACTGGAGCGCTACAATGCTCCTTCCTAATTTTAGTAATACATTATACATCTAATAGATCAATTTTGTTCAAGTTACGGCCAAAAATACATTTCAGTTTTTGTTTTTTACCCTGCCCCCTTCTTCAAAGAGCTAAATTTATACAAGATTTTCGAGCCAAACTGATTGCTATAGGTCACTTCTGTTCTGTTCAAATACTAAGGTTATGCAAGTTCACAACTTAATGTACTACCTGGAGCTGAACGAAGCGGAGCGGAGCAAAGCGACCCCAAGTTGAACAGAACCGTATTGGTTGCTAATTTGCCATCTAAACCAGATTCCCACCAGAGCATCGCACCGCACGCGCATGGTGCGCTTATCTGCTTTCTCTTTCACGCCAAGTGTACCCCACGGGCTATTCTATATTGAAAATCCCCCTTTGGTACCACGCAGCGTCGCAGCGTAGCGCTCCGGCTTTCCGAGCGGTTCGAAATTTTGAAAGCGTTGTACCCCACGGGCTTTTAAGAAGACGCTTCGCGGTCAGGCAACTGTTCGTCCATCATTTTAACGGCACCTGAGATCATCATCATCATTCTTACTGACTTATCGCGCTACAGATTAACAAAACTCTCTTGTATAATAAATAACTCTATGCATCGCGCAAACTTCAGATTCGCTACCAACGCCATCTATTTTCAAAGGCTGAACTTCTCGTTTACAACATTTTACAATTTTTCGGCTGATTCTTTGCGTTTTACCTCATTTCATTGTAATCTAAACCTCCCCAGGACTGAGGAGAATAAATCCTCGAAGATAACCAAACCAACATAGACTAATTCACAGCGTTTCATTTTATAAATAAAGATTTGCGCTGCGACACGCTTGTCACATGTCCGTGTCAAAAAAACCGACTTATCATGCGACTATTTCGAACGCGAGTCAATACTATTCTCGGAAAAACTTTGATAACTACCACTGCCTAGTTCTCCGTGGTCTATTAGTTTAACGTTCGCTTCTCATGCGTCTTCCAATCCGGTGCTGACCATGTACCAATGAGATAAGAAATTGGCCTCGAGCGAGCGAAGCGTCCAGTTTCAAGATCGGCCAAAAATGCCTTTGTCCGTCTGTCTGTTCCCGTCTAAAGGTCGCATTTTTCATTGATTTATTTAAATATTTTTAGTCGACCGCGATTTTTGATTGGGGTGAAAATAGGGGGGGAAATGAGGAAGTTTGCTGCAATGTTAATTATCGACGGATTTCAATCAAATTTGAGAGGCACTCTAAGGACTTCATTCTACACAAGTTTTTCAACAAAAAAAGGGGGGAATGGGGGGAGCACTTCGGGGTATTTCCGACCCCCCCTGTAACTGTGTTATGGAAAAAGCTAGACTCCTGAGTAGTGACAATACGACACAATTTAAATAGGAAAATTCCCATAATTCAGTCAATTTGAACTAATTGACGACAGCCAGTTAAAGTTCCGTCATTTGTCGCTAACTGAGCAATCATCGATCATCAAAATTCTAATGTACTTCTAGAAGACATACACGCTTGAAATTGAGGTCTACTGTTCTCATAGAACCCCTAGTTTATCTTACGTACTGTTCGATTCCAAATCGATATTCGATCGATGGTTTCGGAACGGCCATTTTGAATTTGACGTTGCTGCCAACCTTGCAGTTTTTGACAACTGACAGACGAAAGCCCTCGCAATGTAAACGCGTTTTGGATAGGGTATTGAAATTAAATCGCAGTCCATCTGGAATGTATTCGAGGTTCCCTCAGGATTGTCTATATAGCTGAGTGTGTTGTGGTTCCCCGAACCAGATAAAGTTCGCATTTACGTGGCCGATTGGTTTTTTACCACGTAACATAACCTGTGTTGGAACACTGTGCTGATCGAGGCTGGCCCGCCAGTCACACAGGAGGTTGGCTGAAGAACCTGTCTACCAAGAAGAGCCTAGGGTGCACCCGGGCCTTGCAGAGAGACAGGAGGTTGACGGGACCGAAGCACAGACCAGGTTAGATCGAACCCAATCATTTTAGCTCGGTGAAACGCCGACGTTCACACTTCTTGGCAACTGATCGCTACGCTACCTCGTAGCTGATGGGCCCCTACGAGGTCATTAGGTGCCGAGAAGCCTGAACATTTTGGTAGCTAGAGCGTGGCTTCCTGAGATTTGCAGCCGTCAAGGGCTCCAGGAAGGCACGATTTGGGACTATCAATCTGTAGGTATAGGCGGTTATTAGATAACTTGGTTGTGTTCCTATATCCACATAGATTGATAGTATTGTACCAGTTAGTCAATTTATTAGTGGTCTAGTAATGCTAATGAATGTTTTGGTTAACATAGGTAGTTACATCTATTGATAGCAGGCTATTACATTGTTTTCAGTTATAGCAATTTATAACTTGAACTAATATTGACTATCTGTGTGTGTTGTAGTGATAAAGGGAAACTAAATTGTTATTTACAGAATTTATATAGATATAAAACTCGGTTCCTATTGTTTAAGGAAAACAACATTGTTTAAGTTATAGTTTAGGGTTCCCTCGTTTGGGTTATAGACTGGAGGGTCCAATAAAATTGAGTTACTGCAAATTGTGAGTAAGTATCGTTCCGATCATGTCGTTATCTGAAATCCAGAAGGGTGTTTCTAAGGAACTCAGATGGTTTTCCTCCGCACACGGTCTGATAGACCGTTTAGATAGGCATGATGTGGTATTGGAGCGGTCTATGGACGTTAAGGAACGTTACAATAGGGTGCTCGAATTGTCCGCGCAGGCGGAATCAGTTGATGGTTGCGCACCTGACAGACTGTCACGGTTGCTAGGGGATGTCGACCAATGTATGGAGATGGCAGCTGCTATCACGCAGAAGGCTGCGGACATACGTAGACAGCGCAAATCCAGCCATGGTGGTGACATTGAAACACCTCTACCGCTTCAGGGTTCGGGGTCCAGGTTACCTGCCATAACTATGCCTACTTTTGACGGAGTGTCCGGTGAATGGATGAGCTTCATCAATCTGTTCGACAGTTTGGTGCAAATGCGATCGGACATTACCAAGTCTGTCAAGATGGCTCAGCTGGTGGCAGCATTGAGGGGTGAGCCTAGGGAGCTGGTCGCTCATTTGACAGTTACGGAGGGTAACTATGAAACGGCCAGGCAATTGTTGGTCAGACGTTACCATAACAAACGGAGGTTGGCCGATGCCCAACTGAACCGTTTGTTTAGTATCCCGGTTTTGAACAAGGTCGGGGCCATACAGACGGAGGTTTTGAACCCATTGTTGTCCGTCACCAAGGCTCTAGAGAATCTTGGACTTCCGGTTGGTGAATGGTCGTACCTACTGTTGTACATTGTACTTTCCCGCCTACCCGCTGACGTGCAGACTCGTTTCGAACAGTCTCACGGGAGGTCGGCCGAGGACCTGCCCGCCTTCTCCGACTTGGTCGGATTCTTGGAAGAGGAGGCTCGACGGGCAGAGAATTTGGGGTTGACGGTCACCCATCCTTCGGAGCCACAGAGAGCTGCCGGGAGCGCTGTGAGTAGGGGCCCTCCGACGAGGAAGAACCGCACCAACCGGCAGTCATATGGGACTGTGAGTGCATTGACCCCACATAGTGAGACCTGCCCATGTTGTAGGCAGATTGGCCATGCTGTGGCCAATTGCAATAAGTTCGGGGAACTTAGGGTTCAGGGACGGCGCCGGATGGCCAAGCAGCGGAGCTGGTGTTTCCTGTGCCTCGGGCCACACATGGCTAGGGACTGCACGCGCACAAAAATGTGCGGATATTGTGGTGGGGCCCACAACAATCTGTTGTGCATGAACCGGTCCGGCCAACAGCCTCCACAGGGCCGTATCCAGGGTGACACGGCATGGGGCCCTGAGAATTCGTTTGCGACTCGGAGCGCAACTCAGGGGCCAACGTCCCCACGTCCACAGGGCCGTACCCAGGGCGACACGGCATGGGGCCCTGAGAATTCGTTTGCGACTCGGAGCGCAACTCAGGGGCCAACGTCCCCACGTGCACAGGGCAGTACCAGTACCATTACATGGGGGGCCCTGAGTATTCGGTTGCGACTCAGCATCCGACCCAGCGGGACATTGGGAGTGTTGAGCAGGCCGTAACGGGCGGGTGGCATGGGACACCTTCGAGCTATGCGGGTGCGGTTCGGACGCCGCCTCAGTTGTCGCCCCGCTCGTCGCCTCGTCCTCGTCGGTCACATGTGATGTCCCCCCCGCTCATGGAGCGGCCACGGTTGAATTCACGCCCACCCCCCTTTACGGGGAATCGTAGGTTGGGAATGGAACCGGCGCGTGGGCCATTTGTACAATGGGACCCTCTGGCGTATAGCTGCATACCTGATCGGTTACAGGCACAGTGGGGCCCCGGGGGTCCTCGCTAGGAATTTGCGGCCCAACCATTGGTTGCCCCCCAACCGGAGACGGTGGTGTTACCGATCGCCTCTGTGCTTGTTTGGGATTTGGCGGGCAACCCAACATACGTTCGCGCCCTATTAGATTCTGGAGCTCAGGGCTGCATTGTATCGAATGATTTAGCAAAATGGTTGGGCCTCAAGGTAAATAGGTATAATAAATCAATACGGGGCGTGGGGAATGTTACGGTTACGAATGTAGTTGGTCAATCGGTGATCACGTTCTCTCCACGTTATGACATTTTGACAAAAACATCCGTGCAAGCTTTAGTAATGACGCATGTCATGGGCAGACACCCCTTGTGAAGGTGAAGTTGAATCCGGCCGTTCGATTCCTGACATCAGGACTCAAGTTGGCGGATCCCGATTTTGACACTCCAGCCCCGGTCGACCTGCTACTGGGAGCAGACGTTCTGGGTAGGTTTCTGTTGTCGGATCGGCGAGTTCTTCAGCCGGACGGGTTGATTGCTGTGGATACTAAGTTTGGTCACGTGATCATGGGTCCGGCATTGCCAATGGTTAGGCCTGCCGAGTCAGATGGCATACTTATTGGCTCAGCGTTGTCAGACGCTATCCAACGTTTCTGGGAGATAGAGGACCCTTCCACCGTTCGTCGAGTCGACGCAGACGAAGAAGAGTGCGAGTTGTTTTACCAGAATAGTACTGGTCGCCTTCGTTCTGGTCGTTTTGTAACTCGACTGCCTTTCAGGGCCGATCGACTTCCACTAGGAGAATCTAGGAAGATGGCTGAGACGAGATTGATGTCGATGGAGCGTAGGATGACAAGGGACGCCGTATTTAAACAAAAATATGTTGATTTCATGAGGGAGTATGAGTCGTTAGGACACATGTCGGTATCGGGTGTTGACTGGAGATCTGAGGATCATTGTTTCCTTCCACACCATGCCGTCCTACGAACCCCTACCGGCAAGATTCGAGTTGTTTTTGATGGGTCAGCACCTACCTCGAACGGGATGTCCCTGAATCAGTGTCTACATTCGGGACCCAAGTTGAGCCGTGATATTTCGGATATTCTCACGAGCTTTCGGAGGCACCAGATTGTATTTGTCGCAGACATTCGGATGATGTTTAGGCAAACGGTAATTCATCCGGCTGACAGAAGGTATCATTTGATACTTTGGCGTGAGTCCACGGCCGAGCCAGTCAAGTTCTATGAGTTGAACACGAACACGTATGGGTTACGGTCTAGCCCGTATTTGGCGATGCGTACCCTGCGGGAGTTGGCGTCGCGTGACCGTGTGAGCTATCCTAGAGCCGCCGCTATCCTGGAGCAAGATTTGTACGTCGATGACGTCTGCACAGGGGCAGCCAGTGTAGAGGAAGCTCTGGACCGACGTGACGAGCTCATTCAATTGCTGGAACGAGGCGGCTATGAACTACGCAAGTGGATATCCAACTCCCCTGAGTTGATGGCTGGTCTCCCAGATGAGTTTCAACAAGACCCGCACGTTTTTGAGAATCCTGACAACCCTAACATGTTGTCAGTGCTTGGAATTCAGTACCGGCCCGTCCATGATGAGTTTACCTATCGGGTGGTTTTAGAAACACCGAAGGCCTGGACGAAGCGGTCAGTACTGTCAACGATTGCGAGAACGTTCGACCCGAATGGATGGATTTCTCCAGTCACCTTTGCTCTCAAATGTTTTATGCAAAGGCTATGGGCGGCTCAGTTGACCTGGGACACCCACCTCTCAGGTGATTTGTTGACTGATTGGACGCGAATGTTCACCTCGCTATCGGACATAAATAATGTATCGCTGCCGAGGAAATTGGTCCCTGCTGGGGATTACAGGGCAACCCTTCACGGGTTTTGTGATGCCTCTGAACGAGGGTTTGCGGCAGCGGTTTATTTGCGAACCGTCACCTCCACCGGGGAGGTCGACGTGCGTTTGGTTTTGGCAAAAAGCAAGGTAGCGCCTATTCGGACAAGGATGACGATTCCAAAACTGGAACTGTCCGGGGCTGCTCTTTTGACCAAACTTTTGAATCACACTCTAACAGTGTTGCGTGGGTCAGTGGTTTTGGAGGATACGGTGTACGCGTGGACGGACAGCCAGATTGTTTTGTGCTGGCTGAAGGCTTCGGTCCATAACTTAGAGGTTTTTGTTGCGAACCGTGTCTCCCAGATTGTGTCGTCTGAGGTCCCACTGACCTGGAGACATGTACCAGGAGAATTGAACCCGTCTGATTGTGCATCCAGGGGATGTCGGGCTCCTGAACTCGTTAGACACCATTTGTGGTGGGGACCACCCTGGCTTGCCAGGAGAGAATCGGACTGGCCCCACAGCCATGTAGTAGTATCTTCGGATCATGGCCCCAGAGCGGCCGTGCATGTTACCCAGAAGGCTGAGGACCCTGACGCCGGGTTTCTGCTGGACCGGTATAGCTCACTTGACAAGTTGATAAACGTGTCCACTTGGATTAGGAGATCGCTCGAAATTGTCGTACTCCTCGCGATCAGCGAACTTTGAACCCTATTCTGACTCCGGCAGAGCGAAACGAGTCGCTACTGAATTTGGTCCGGTTGGTACAGTCCTCGAAGTTTGGGGCAGAATTGGAGATTATACGAAGTGGACGTTCGAAATTGAAGGGAGCCGTCGCGCGTCTCAACCCCTTTGTTGATTCGACCGGGTTACTTCGGGTAGGAGGAAGATTGCGCAATGCGAATCTGTCGTATTCGGCTCGTCACCCACTTCTGCTCCCCAAGGGGGGACAGTTAGTTGAATTGCTGGTGACTGATCGTTATATTAAAAACGCGCATGCCGGCTGTAACGCGTTGTTGGCCACGCTCCAGCGGGAGTTTTGGATCTTATCTGCCCGCCGTGTCATACGGAACATCGTGTTTCGGTGCATGCCTTGTTATCGACTTAAGGCTGCCACGATGCAACCTCTCATGGGGGACTTGCCCCCTGATCGTGTGAATGAGGTCAGACCGTTTTCAGGTGTTGGTACGGATTTTGCCGGACCGTTTATGGTGAAGAGTTCACGATTGCGTACCGCTAAGCAATACAAGGCGTACCTATGCGTGTTTGTTTGTTTATCCACCAAGGCGGTACATCTCGAGCTCGTTGCTGATCTCTCGACAGAGGCTTTCATTGCTTGTTTGGATAGGTTTGTTTCTCGAAGGGGACTTCCAACTTTGATCCGCTCTGATAACGGCACTAACTACGTCGGTGCGGAACGATACTTACGAGAGATAGACAACTTTTTGAATGTAAATAAAGCGGATATTGGAACGGCCCTCTCCCGTCGGGGTATACAGTGGACCTTCAGCCCACCGAGTTGCCCCCACTGGGGTGGGATTTTTGAGGCCGTAGTTAAGTCAGCTAAGACGCACTTGGGGCGTATAGTAGGTCAGACCGCGCTGACTTTTGAGGAGCTCGCGACATTGTTTTGTAAGATCGAGGCCGTTCTCAATTCGCGACCGTTGTGTCCGCTCAGCTCGGATCCAAATGACCTGGAGGCTCTGACCCCAGGCCATTTCTTGATAGGACAGCCACTTAACGCGTTGCCCGAGCACCCCTTCGAGGGAGTGAAATTGTATCGGTTGTCAAGGTATCAGATGTTGCAGCAGTTTACTCAGAATTTCTGGAAGCGTTGGTCGCTCGAGTATCTGCATATCTTACAACAGCGCCTTAAGTGGACTGACAAAACCAGCCCCCCTAGTGTTGGTGACCTCGTTCTGGTTAAGGATGCTAACCTACCGCCACTACGTTGGCGCAGGGGGCGCATTGTTAACTTGTTCCCTGGCAAGGACGGGACCCCCCGGTCTGCGGAGGTTCTAGTAGGAGGCTCGGTTCTAAAACGAGCGGTAGCAACGTTGTCTCGGCTGCCCGTAGATTAGGGGACAGGTGGGTGCCTGTCCGGGCGGCACACGTTATAAGGACATACATTATAAGGACATTCTAACGGTGATGAATAACATCGTGAGGGTATCTCCAATCTCAACAGTTGCGGCGATAAGCTAGCTTCCTGTCACCCAAAATGGAGTATTGAATAACTGGCTAAAAGTGGGCAAAACTGTGCCTCTGCCACCCCATATTGGAAAGACGTGACGTGACGTTATGTTAACTTCCATAACTTCATACTTTAAATGGATTTGTTAAAGTTATTCAGATGAATCATTGGATCGCACTAAATAATTTGTATACATAGTACTGTATTGCATACTCCTGTGCCTTTGATATGTGCCACGTGCTTTACCCATAACATAGAGGTATACGTGCAACTTTTTTATGGCTAATAGAACGGTGGTAAATAAAGTGCAATAACTGCTAACAAATATTTTGAAAATATCAAGGAGAATGGCTCTTGGCACTGATGTATTTAACTATTATTGTAAAGTCAATTTTACGAACACAAATTACTTCAGCGACTTAGGTAGCTACTATGTTGTTTTTTATTTGGAAAATCGTTAAAACCACATCTTTAATAATATTTAAAATACTTTGAGGGTTGCTAGGATGAAACCAATTAATTATTAAAGCAATTTAGTTGCATTTTCTCTTTATTTGCTTTTTTCATTCCATTCCATTCCATTTTAATTTCTTGACAGTCGTTATTCAAAGAAAGCCACGAAACTGAGTTGTAGTAACTGAGGAGAAACGGAACATCAAAAAATAACTAACTTAACAAATTTTTCAAAACTCAGCGGACAAAATTAGTAAAACAAATTGAAAATTCGAAGCTGAATAAATAATGTACCATGCGTCAGTTTTAAGTTCAAATAAATTGTGAAAAAAGTGATTTAAAACTTGTTTTAGCATTTTTTATATAATTATATGATATGAGTTTCATTACTGTTAGATAAAGTTGTCAATGAATAATACCCATATATACATATATATATATTTTTATCGGAAACATCATGTTCTCGCGGGATTTAAACTTAGCTGAATATGAAAGAAATAAACACCTCAAGGGCTTTCTTTTGGCATGAGTTTCATTACTGTTGGAAAATGGAAAATGGTGACACAATATTCATATCTATGAATAAAAAAATATCCTACGATAACACCATTTTCACGCTGGATTTCAACATAGCTGCCATAATGTGAAACGAAGTACACCCCAAGAGATTTAATATGACATGAGTTTCATAACTGTCAGACAATGATGACAATGTTACAAAAGTGATTGAATAATATTTGGTTTTTTTAACGTACCAGATAATAATAATAATATTATAATAATACCCTGGACACTATTTACACACGATCTAGCCCCAAACTAGGATTTCCTGTATCTTGGGTATTAGACAACGATACACATACTTATTTAGATAAATATTATACTTAGATAGATAAACAACCATGAATAGAGTACAAACATCCGTTCTCATCAAACAAATATTTGCCCCCACTGGGACTCGAATCCGGGACCCTTGGCTTCGTAGGCAGGGTCACTGCCGACTCGGATATTCGGGTCGTCACCAAAACACCATTTTCGCGCTGGATTTGAACTTAGTGGCCAAAATATGAAACACCCCGAAAGCTTTCATAAGACATGAGTTTCATTGCATTCCATGACAGACAATGTTGGAAAAAGTGGGCGCAGAGTTCCTACAAAAATGCCCATGGTCCTTTGAGGCTAATATTCATTATATTTCCAGTCCAGAGAAGCATAGAAAATTATGTACGTTAAAATTTTCATTAAAGATATCAGGGCTCAGACCTTGCTTAAGAAACTTAACATAAATTAGTTTTGAATTAGTTAAATTTAATACGTGCTTGGGTCCGTCGTAGTCTTGTGATATGTGATATGTAATATTTGTAGGGTGACTACGGTAACTTTGGTGCTAGATTTTGTAATATTTTTATTATTTCAGTTTAAGAACGTTTTTGAACACTTATTATGATTTTTGACAAAAGTTATCATTGAGTTAACCTCAATGGGAATTGGATGGATCGGAGATTGAATGAAATAGGAAATTGATGAATTAAAATTTCGGACGAAAACTTAAAAATCTACTCCTATTCAAATAGTTCACACAATAGATTCTGGCGCAGTTCATGCATTTCTCGCACTTTCTTCGTAGGTTCAGCTCCTAGTTCGTGCCGGTTGTCGGACACACATGGCATCCAGACATGAACATAAACATAGATACATAGAACAACAGGCACATACATTGCTTCTGGCCCCACACTGGGATACCCTGCGTCGGGGGAACAAGAAACAGCGACTTCACACACATATATAAACATCCAAGACCTGGGTTTTTTTTCTTTATCCCCAGCCGGAGATGGAACCCGGGGCCTCTCGCATGGTAGGCAGAGCCACCACCGCAGCGCCGCAACGGTCGACGCGAAGGCCTAATTCGGATGGCCGCAGATGCACTCTGTATCGTCTTCCGGAATGATACCCGCAATTCCGCAATGATACACTATTTACACACATCAATCTAGCCCCAGACTAGGATTCCCTGTATCTTGGGTACTAGACAACGACACAAATACTTGTATAGATTAATATTATACTTATATAGATAAACAACCATGACTAGGGAACAAACATCCGTCCTCATCAAACAAATATTTGCCCCCACCGGGACTCGCACCATGGTCTCTGCCGACTCGGCCATTCGGGTCATCAAATAGACTAATCAACGAACGATTCTAGATGGAAAAGTTGAAACCAGAAAGTTTGACTTTGGAAATTTGTTTGAACTAGTTAGTAGACAAACATACTAAACGTCCTGACGCTCTGAGGTGAGCCCTAGGTAGGGGCGCTCAAAAAAGGTCCTCAAAATCGACGCGACATAGGAAATTTTGTTGAACTACATAATGAAAGTTGATAAAATCTCTATAACTTTGCTTTTTAACTTTAACCTGTTCCCAATCGTTGTCTACGATACGAGCTCCGAAGAAATCGTAACACAAAACCAAAATATAGGCACCATTAGCCCCTCGAGCGCACTTGGAAACTGTAGTACCCAAAACCCGTTATAGGTTTTAAATTTTATTACCATGGCATAAGTTTCAAAATCGCGACCCCTCAAACAAAAATATTAATCCAATAGCGGATTCGACATCAAACCAATTGCGCCACCGAAACGATTAACATGACGCGACATTTTCGATTATATTGAAATGTCGATGATTGGTAATTCCGTAGGGGCAGGCATAATAAAACAAATCTCCTGTAGGGGCAACTAAAATAAATATTCTGTAAACATTTCAACTCTCTATCTATTACGGGTCATCAGATATAGCCAGGTGATTGACAGACGGACAGACGGACAGGCGGAGGCTTAGCAATAAGGTCCCATTTGGCACCCATCCTTTAGGAAAACCCTAGAAATCCACTGCTTTATAAATAAGAGCAAGTCATTGAATTCACTGATCTATCTACTACTACATGTTAAGATGTTACTCTGCGACCTCACACGACCTGATATTGAGAAGATCGTTAACATATGCAAGAAGTATGCGCTGAAGCTTCGATCCAAATGAGCTATACCTTTTTGCCTTTCCATTACTCTTATTTCTTACCTGATAGGAATCCAATTTTCACAGCAATGTTGAAGCATTTAAAGTTTCATATAAAGCGTGTTGTGAAATATTAGTATTATCACAGGGGGAATGTATTAGTGGCAAGTTGAGAGTGCTTATCAGTATATTGCAAAGATGTAACGCTACGGTCTTATTCTAGGTAATCAAAGCATGTAGTGAAGTAGTTTCATCTGCCTTTGAATAAAAACCGGCCAAGTGCGAGTCGGACTCGCGTACCAAGGGTTCCGCACAAAACATTTTTAGGGTTCCGTACCGTAAAAGGAAAAAAGGACCCCTTGTCATATAGGATCAGTTTGCTTCCCTCATTCTGTCAGTCCCTTGTACTGTACTACATTGGATAACGGTCGAAAAATCCAAAATCAAATCTTCTAGAAAGGGCGGATACCTAGGCCTACCGGCCGGAAAGTTTCTTTTCTGCACACAGCTTTGCAGCTCTTATCGCACTGTAGTTAGCTTGGATATTACATTGTTTACCGTGTGGCGGTAAGGCATTATTTATTTTTGGCTTGTATTTAGTGGCACATCAAAAATACTGATTTTCACAGCACAAATGGATCACCAAAAACACTTTTTATGTTTTATGTATTTTTGTTGTTCTTACATGTTCAACCTAATACGAAGGATAAAGGGGGCTTCGCTTCGCTTACTCCCCTTACCCTTCACCTAAGCTACCGCAGTATTTTGCCCTGATATTTGCTGTAAAAATCTGTATAGTTGCTGTGCGTATTTATGATGTGCAGTTTAATATTTCCCTTTATTATTTAGCGGTTTATTTGAATGACAGAACCAGACACAACAAAAGCACGACATTGACATTTTTGTTGTCGAAAAATCGCTATGGGCGTCAACCAAACTGGTTAGAAGTAAAGGCGTATTCATGATGAGCCAACATTTTGTATTCTCAGCTAAACATTTTTCTTTTTTGAGTAACTTGATTGAACTCGCGTCACGCCTCTTCCCATACGGAGTGGCAGAGGCACAATTGTGTCCAGTTTGAGACCGTTATTCAATACTCCATTTTAAGTGACAGGGGGCTAGGCCATATCGCTGCAGCTATGGAGTAATGCAGGTTTCCTCATGTTTTCCATCACTGTTAAAACGTCACGAACGAACGAACGTAAGATAAATTAATTATCTCATTGGTACATGGTCAGGAATCGAACCTGCAACTCCTGTGTGAGATGTAAGTGTAAAACCCATTAGACCACGGAGCTTATAATAACTTGATGTTTTAATAAAATAAAAATACTAACATGTGTTGTACAAATAACTATAAATAAAACACCCGATTTCATATTAATCTTAATTTAGCAAATTTTTCTAATCTCGTACATACATACCTAAAACATACATACCTATTACATATACATAGGCAGACAATTAAGTACACACAATAAATATTTGTAATTTTACTAAGGTAGTTAATCTTAGTTCTACTTGATTACACTTATTATCACACTTAACTTCAGTGGTCCAACATATTTTTGTTAAAAAGTTTCCAGTATACAAGGTGACATTAATTAGCTGACCATATTTTGGGGAATGATGGAACCCATTGGTATGAGCAATTTTCCCCAAGAATCATAGGGCCAAAAACGAAAAAAAAAATGGGTATCCAATAGTAACTTGTAATCAGCTGATCGGGTCAATGTACTGACATGTACTGGCATCATCTGAAAAAATCATGATTTCCACCGCCAGTGATGAAACGGGTCACGATCGATAGAGTTTTTTTTTTCAAACAAATGTGCTTAATTATGTTTTTTCTTAAAGATATAATTTTCTAGAATTCTCAGTTCCAAGGGTGACAAAAACAAGTTATTTGCACTTTGAACTCAGATTTCTCGTTTTAGAAAGTCATAAGTATACACATGTTTTTCAATAATTTACTATATCGATGGACACTGGTTTCATCTCTGGTGGCAGATATCAAGATTTTTTACAAAATGTATGTAGTATCCATACAAAAATGTTACAACCCTTTTTCTCTTTAAATGTTTCCAAAAATTGGGCAGAGATAACAACTTTAAAATATTTATCCATACAAAAATGTTACAACCCTTTTTCTCTTTAAATGTTTCCAAAAATTGGGCAGAGATAACAACTTTAAAATATTTTTGATCAGGTACACTGATCAAAAATATTTTTCTGTTTCAGTTCTATCTATCTCACGAAATGAAACTGGTTTTGAAATTGTGACAGCTCAGCGAGGCAAGCCTATACTTCTTCGCGCTGGCCATAAATACAAAGCAAAAAATAAACTATTCCTGTGTTTGGCGTAGTAAGGAGAGAACAACGTGCAAAGCGACACTCGTTACTGCAAGCAATAACTGTATCATGCAAGAGGATATACACAAAGCACTAGAGCAGTATTTTCTTCGTTGTTTTCAAAAACACTTACACTACATAACTTACATACTACATACACAAAACTATTATTCAATATTTCGATGTACGGCCTTGAATGAAGTCCTACCTAGTATTTAATATTTTATTAATTTAATATTTAGATTAATTAACTTAATCAAATTTTCACCCTTTTTAAATAGGGGTTTTACGACATAACAAAAAAAATACAAGAATCTTTCGATATTGATGAACATATTACTACGACAATTAATGAATTTAGCAATAGATATGATATTCTTACGCCATTTACCTAAGTGAAGTGGCCAGTTAAGTGACAGTCAAGAGGTACCATACGATAATCAAAGAGGTCATCACTGACTTTTGATTATCTCATTAACAAGGTGTTTTTACGTTTTTCTAATTTTATTCAAAAACTAACAAAAACTTTAAATCTGTTTTTTACTTATTACCAAGAGACGAGTGCTATCAGGTCTAAAAATATTGGTACCTAATTTGTTAGCACCTTAAGTAACATAATACTTAATAGCTTAAGTTAAGACGCTTAGTTCAAAATTGCACCTCGTGCCAATTCTGTGCCAACAGCGCCGTACACAACTGACTAATTTGGTACGGTGAGTATAAAACGAATAAAAAATTTTCCCCAAAACATATTTCTCATTAATCACATAGAATCACAAATCGTTTTCACGTATGTTGCAGAAATGAAACGGGTATGGGTGGCGGCATTCCTTTTGTACAATTGAATCATTTGTGAAGAAATTCTGTTGAATTTTGCCCATTAGCAAAATAATATTTCTTTTTCTTTTCTTCTCAAAAATAAGTACACCTGCGACATGCCTGCGACTTATGAAGAATGCGCTGCTTACGTCAACGTTATTTTTACTCAATCATAATTAATTATGTAATCTAAGGCTCGTCTGTCTGTAACATTAGCAACTCGTTTTGTGGTGGTTAAAATTTAGGACACAACTTCATTAAAATAAAGTTCTTAACAGCTTACACTGCAAAATAGCTGTTACGTCAGTCGCTGCAGTAGAACAAAGCGAAAATTGTATGTTTTTACCCGACAATGCCAGAAAGAGGGTTATGTTTTTCGAGTGTATGTATGAATTTACTTATGTATATTTCTTTTGCATGCTCTGTAGCTTAAACGGCTTGATGGATTTTAGCTTCTCAACTGTAATAGTGACACTGGGTATATCAAAATAAAAATGAAAAATTGCCGATTTTTAGGTTAGGTAGATCGATGCAAAGACTTAAACCGAAGTTAGTAAAGACCATTTAGAACCATTTAAGCGAAAGATAAATATGGCGAAGTGTTACCGTTAATTTTTTATTGATGATTTAGTGTTTTTGAAGAAAAATTCCGGATTTTCACAGTTAAGTGATTATCATTGCAAAACAAAACAATGATTGGATTATTTTACAATTGTTCTAATAAATCACTTAATAAGCATTCTAATAAATCTCGATTGGTGCATCTGCTGCTGACGTCGGTTGACTTGGTTTTTACCATAGACTTAGGATTTTCGCTGCGCTTTAGAAGACCAACAAAGAGACGAAAAGAGAATGCAATAACCTGTATCCAAACAACAAAAAAGAAAGAGACGCACGCACATGCGCCTTTTGAGACATGTTTTTGTCAGTAATAATAGAATAGAATAGAAAGATATTTATTGTTTTTCATTTAGTTGTACAATCTTATGTCTCCCTAGCGGAGGTGTGTTCTTACAAATTCTGTCCTGTGCGGGATCTGTTTGGCGTTAGTATTTTAATTTCAATTATATTTCCAGAACATTGTGCGTCTGTACTTGATTAAATTAGAGGTACCAGTCGCGCGGGGGTAGCGCTCGCTTATCAAGCGGTTTCAACCTCTCGGCTCTGGCGATCTGCTGTACGACTACTCCCCGAAGTGTGCTCGTAGGCATCAGTGGGTTGTGCTGGTTGTGTCGTGTGTAGGTAGTACCGGCGCCGGCGTCGGCGAGACCCTCAATTTCAGCACAACGGGCCTTGGCGAGAAGCTCATTGTGAAGATCACACACGGCACGGCCGTGCCACGGATCCTCGTTCAGCATTTCCCAGACGATCTTGCTGTCAAGACAGCGGGGCATCTGGACCGCGTTCTAGTAGGCTGTTCTCAACGTCGCTTCCAGTTTATTAAGATTTGTCCTGCTTACTTTCGGCAGCAGCTGCACTATCCCATAATCTAGATAGGTGCTATGCAGGTCTTGATTACGAGTAGTTTAACATCCAGGTCAACTCTCGATCTCCAGCCGATGATAGAGTTCAGCATACTCCTTATTTGTTTTGCCTTCTTAGCCGTATACTTAGCGTGTACGTTCATGGATAGCCTTGTGTCGAGATGGACGCCGAGGTATCGCACACTCTTCTTGTACTCAACAGTCTGGTCTCTCAATCGCACGTGTTGCCGATATCCTCGCGGATTGGCTGGTGTTTTTTCCGCTTCATTGTGAACATGACACAGTCAGTCTTGTCTACATTACAGCGCAGGCCCCACTTCTCGTAGTAGTCAAGTATACATTCTGCGGGCCATTCCGTCCTCGCCGTCGCAAGATCAGGTGTTTTCGACGGGTTTAGCAGACAAAGGTCGTCGGCGTA
Source organism: Argyresthia goedartella (assembly GCA_949825045.1). NCBI lineage: Eukaryota > Metazoa > Arthropoda > Insecta > Lepidoptera > Argyresthiidae > Argyresthia > Argyresthia goedartella. The sequence continues at coordinate 15,197,354 of OX463829.1, read as the reverse complement.
CTGCGATTTATATAGCCCTTGAATTCTACTCGTCTCGATCCTATTGCTTGGTCCAATATCCGACATGTATAAATTGAATAAATTGAATTTGTCAGTAAGAGGCAATAGCGGCCCGCTTGATTTCTTGCGTCCGTGTTTTTTATTAATTGTGAAGAAATCGTATAAAAATATGTGAAAATTGTGTTTGCTGTAGATGGTGTCGTGTTGTATCAGCAATTGTGATGTTACCAGAAAATACAATTCGAATAATTACACGTTTCACAGGTAAATATGTAACCGCTCACCAATATTTAGAAATCCAATTTTTCTTGTCATACTAGCTTTAATTGGGTAAGAAAATTGTTTTTGCTGTTATATGTTAGTCACCTTTGATGTGTGTAGTTTTATTTCTTGGCCCAGTTTCATTTTGAAAGAATTTATGTAAAAACTAATAATTGTAGGTTACGCTAGAGCTTGACCAAAATGGCGACTTTATCGATAGTTTATCGACATTTTTCAAATAGAATTCACGTAGGCAGTTAAAAAGTTTTATCCAATAGGTATTCGTACTATGTAAATGGTTACCTACAATTGGACCGTTTTTACCCGACATTAGGAAATATTTAGATTGTATGCATTGTTATTTTAAGTTTAGGTTAGGAATCTTTTCTTCAGAATCTTTGTCAAATTAATAATAATTACTCGTATTAAACATTTATTTATTCCTTCTCGGCCACAAATTTGACAAAAATGGAAAAGAGTGATAGACAGACCTCATTGGTCTCCGACAAAAAATTCAACTGTGCACACATTTTGAAGACAAATGTTTCATACAGAGAAATTGTCGACGAGTATTGATGAAAGATTCTATACCTACTTTATTTGTTCCTGTAAGTATGGTTTTGTAAAAATAACATAACAATAAAACATAGTGTCATGCCTTTTCACATACGGGGTAGCAGAGGCACAATTGTGCCCACTTTTAGCCAATTATTCAATACTCAATTTTGCGTGTGAGGGGGCTAGCTCATTGCTGCAGCTATGGAATGAATGTTTCCTCACGATGTAAAAGTAGTTTAATTATTTGTGTTGTTTCGTTTCTCTGCTGTACTGGGTCTCAAAATAAATAATATCTGGCGTTTGTTCAAGGGTGGCCAAAACCAGGCCCGCACAAGGCATTTGAATTTGCTCGTCAGCATTTCTACTATCCAAACTCGAAGGGTTTACTAGTAAGCATCACATGGTTTCAGCTCCCACCTTCGAGCTTCGCACTCATCATCATCAGATCAGCTCAAGTAGCTCAGTTTCAATACAGTTCTAATAAAAATCCATCAAGTTTCATCAACGATTTTATTTTCAAAATAGAAAAGATATGTTTATTCGTGTCTTTTTATTGCATCCATTATCGATCTCTAACAGAACCTTGAGTTTTTTGGATATAGATCTAGAAAGTCATTTGTAAGGTTATGTCCATTACTTGAAATGTATGTTTTTTGTTGTTTTACAGGTCAAACTGAAACCAAGAAGAACTGTGTCTTCATATGTCAATAGAGACATTATCCCTCCGTCAAAAGAATTGGCTCCATCTGGAAAACTTGCTCCGTCTGCACAACCAACTCCTGGGCTCTCCGGAAATCTACCAATAATAACATTAGATAACAATGCGTCTGCACAACCAACTCCGGGGCTCTCCGGAAATCGACCAGTTTCACCAAGAAAAAAATATTATTAGATAGAAATGCGCATTTGCAAAGTAAAATAACTAAGAAAAATAAGGCTATATGAAATTTAAAAGCAAAAACAAAAAGGTTGACTAAACGCATTTTAACTTTAAAAGAAGTTATTAAAGATCATCGCAATGAGATTCAGGTGGCATGTCGGAATATTTATTTCACAAATTGGTGAATAGGGTAAATTGAAGAGCTACGGGTCAAATAAGTCATACAGCACAGTATAGTGAAGATTTAAAAAAATTGGCCTTAACATTTAATTTTTACAGCCCTAGAAGTTACATTTACATAAGAGATAAATTTGATTTATGTTTGCCACATGTTAACACTTTGCGGACCACTTATGAATCATTTTAATCGACGGAGCAGAGTCCCAATAGAATTTATCAAGTCTTTGTTTTGATTACGTCATTGGTTTGCTGCACAAAAAATAATGTTTAATCAACACACGAAATTCACTTTTCTCCGTCTTTGCGAAAATGCGTTCAGTTGTTTTTGTTTAATGCCTGTAAAAAAAAAACTAACTGGTGGTACTGTAATGGTACACGAGGTTCGGTACATTTGATACTTCATTCTGCGTGGTAGAGAGCTAGCCCAACGCCGCGCTGTTTTGAATACGAGAATCGGTTCAGATAACGTTTGGGGGTTTTGCGTAGCTTACTGGCAAAGTTTGCAAAAAAAAAAGACGCGTGGGTTCATTCGTGGAATTTCAGTTCAGGTCAAGTTTTTTTGTCGCATTCCTGCGAGATGTGTAGAGATCAGAGCCGATTTGGCTGCGCGTTGAATAAAATTATGAATAACTAAATAATGAAAGGTTATTATGGAACGATACGGAGAAAGCTATTATGTAGATTGCAAATATACAATTGCGATTGAGGTATGATATGGAGAGTCTGACACCGCTAGTTTGGATAGCAATCTAGTGGTCTTTGCCACGCGCGCCTAGCGGTCGGGTATGCTTAATTAATCGCAACAAGCTTTTATTGGTCAGCGATCAACAGATTCTGTGTATCGGCAGTACCAAATGATTTGAGTGATCACCTACGGTTGATCATAGTGAATATGCGTACACACAATTTGTAGAACGGCGGATCTGCATGGCATGGTAGAAAATAGACCCTGTGTAGTTAGTGATAAGAAGCTTCGCTTGGGCAGAGCGTATTCGCAAAGGACGCATATAAATACGAGAGTTTGAGAGGGGAGGGCATTCAGTCTCAGCGTCTAGCTACTGTGACAGTCGTCTTTCACGAGTTCTAAACAGTTTTGTCTGCCGTGTTACGCGTCAGAACTATACGAATTTGTGATTGCGGAGTTTCAGTGGGTTTTCGTGAGTGTCTGAAGCGCCGAGATATACCTCGGTTCCTACCTTTATATCAACCTACCCCAAATTCCAAAACTATCCTTGGGTCGTTAGAAAAGAACTTTTAAGTCAATTTATCTGAGTCTGAGTCTGGGCTTGGAGCGACCCTAAATTCCTTTTTCCTTCACCATAGGGTTCCTGGATTGGCTCTTAGGATATTCGCGGGCTAATCCTCTCCTCATTCCTTCGAGTAGCGAGTTTTGTAATTCCCACAAACACAGTCGTTAAACATTCAAGCACATTCAAATCAAACTCAACCATTTTCGAGTGGTGTCGATAATGGACGTGGTATAACACTAGGGTTTTAGACTAGGCTAGACAGGAGTTTAGTTGCGGCTAAACCTAGGTTGTCAGGGCATAGGGAGACTGTTTGATCGATGAGGTTCTGCGGATGGAAATAACAAATTCAGAACAAAGTTAAACCGGTGTCAACACAGATAATATATCCTGTTGATATTTTGACATTTGAGTGTTGTCGGGGACGCGCGAAGAGATCAATTTACAGTCTAAAGTTCATTGTTTAGGTCCGGGTAGGTGTTTTGCATTGCCTTGGGTCAGGTTGGATTCAAGTTGCATTTTTAAATTAAATGTAAATTTCGATGGAGGTCTAATGTGTAAGTTGAGTCGGTATATATGATTTGGCTCAGCCCAGGACGTGCTGCGGCTAGTGGAATTCATAGTTCGGTATTTATCGAACTATGCACTTCGCTATGGTGTGGATTAGATCTCCTAAAACAATAATGCTTGCGTTTCGATAACATCCAGCTCAAATTGCGCAGAGTTGAAGGTTTCAAAACGTTACGGACCTTTTGAGGTAACCGCTAGTTCAGAACCCATTTCGGAACTCAAATCGCAATTGTGTAAACCGGTCTTTTCGGATCGTTATTGCCGTGAACCAAATATATAATTGGAACCACCACAAGCCGCTACTAGCGAGCACATGAAATATCATTGAGTACTCACGTCGTAAAACTACGACGGATATCTATACGATATCACAAACAAATATTATAAATTGTGGTCGACCACTAAAACTAAAACTAAAACTAAAACAAAAGATGTTCTAATGCGCTCAGATATACAAAAATCAGATGGTGCCATCACATAAAATATAACAACGATCGTTCTGGCGCAATACACCGCTGACTGATGCGAATTACCGGCTCGCGGACATATATGCTTTCTCTGTCTAACTAGAAACTGTAACTTCCTGAACCAAACTTCGTTCGGCTATTGTACGCCTAACGGATTTCTCGACGAACGAGAAATTCAGACTTATCATTCTTACTTACAAAACTTACAGCCGAATCGGGTCCTCTCATTTTGGGATAGATAGAATAGACGATCATAGCTACTGATAGCGGCGGCTCCGACCTTGGCCTGGTGCCGGTACAGATTTTTGGTGCCGAGACCGAAGGATATCCTAGATAGTCTGATACCTAGATATTCTAAAAGAATCAAGGTCTAACGCGTTACTTTTAAAAATAACACAACGTAGAAACGATTTTAAACAGTTCAGTTTGTAAATAAGAAATAAGCAAAAAAGGGGCATTGTTTTCACAATTCTTTGTACGAGCTACGGCGGTTTAATAGGAATAATGGCCGGCCGGCGTAGAAAAAACGATAGTCGGGTAGCACAAAATTCACTTTCACACACAAGTGAAATGGCGTCAGAACAGGTGACGCAATTGTTATCTGAAATAGTGAAAAGATTAGACAGTTTGGAAAGGGGTTCCAGCACGAGCAATGCTAGTAGGACTTCGGACAGACAGACTGACAGACAGGAACTAGAGAAGTTTGAACAATCGGTAGAAAAACGTCAATCATGCATTGTGAAAATGACACAGAAGTTGCCGACATTCGATGGGCGAAGTTCGGAAAATCCGATGATTTTCTTAAGAGATTTAAAGGCTTATATTAAAGTCTCGGGAGATAGTTCTAGGGCTTTGATATGGGCAACGGATAGTTTGGTAGGAATTGCAAAAGTTCGAATGAGCATATACAGAGACTCATGGCGAACCTATTCGGATTTTGAAAAAGATTTCAGAGAGGTATTCTGGGGTGATAATGAACAGGAATTAATTAAACAAAGGTTCCTAACTGCGAAGTTTGATTCTAAGAAAGGACAAAGTATGGAAGAATTCTTTGCCTCTCAATTGAATAGCATATATGAGCTTACGATACCGTTTACTGATACGGAGAAAATCAACACGATTTTCAGACAGTTGCCGCGTGATATTCAGGTAGCGTTTTTTGCTAGAAAGGAGACTATGACCATACGGGATGCGGTCGAATTCCTTCGGCATTTAGAACGGAATGTCGATGGGGGATTAAGTGCGATACATGGTTCGGAACCTATGGATACGAATAATGTAAGGCGGAATAGCTACATGCGTGGGCAATATCGAGCTATGCGGGTAAATACGTTACATTATAACGCGATGAGTCGTAGGAATAATTATAACGCGGTAACGAAGGCGCGAAACGAATTTGGGACGCGTGGTCGCGGTTATTTTCGCGGTAGAGGCAGACAGCCTCAGCCTAGCTTCAAGGCAATAGGGTTCCAGAGGGGCAATGATAGTTCGGGAGATACAGAGGCAGGGCAAAGTTCAAGTGGCAGGAATAATGCGATAAGTCAGAATTCAAAAAACTAGTGGACTCGCGCGGGTCGTTCGCGCTCAGATATTTATTACGGTTCGGGTGGACAGCCGATCAAATTGAAAGAAAACATAGACTGTATGATTTGTGTAATTTGGATTCGAACGTGGGTGTGAATGAATTTATTCAATTACTAGCGCATAAAGCGCACGGATATGCCGTGTGTTTAGAGGAAAAATCTAGATCGAATTGTAGAGATCGAAATGACAGACGTTTACATACGATATTCAGAGACGACGATTCGACTGAGTGTGGGCGCGAGTTATGTAGTACTTTGACATTACCTGAGATAGATGTGCGTATTGGGAATATTGTTGTAAGGAGTTTGATTGATTCGGGGAGCGAAATCAGTGTAATAAGTCGGAGAGTGTACGAAGAAGTGTGCAGTCAATTGGGAAAACCGACGGAAATACCGATTCCAAGTTTGAGAATCACAGGTGCGTTTGGAGTCAGTAAGGAAAAGGTTGATAAATTAGTAACGTTACCATTAACAATAGGTGAATGCGTTATCGATACTCCAATGCTAGTATTAACAAGGGTGCCTAAAGATTTAATTTTGGGGTTTGATTTTATACAACAGACGCGAGCCAGTTTAATGTGTGAGGGTAATAAGAGGCTAATTATACGAAGCGCCGGGCGGATGTGTGAAATACCATTAGGTACTGGCCCTAATCAGGATTTTTGCTGTTGTACAATGGAAGTACAGAACCAAGATACCAGTAGAAATATGATAGAGGAATATGTGAATAATTCATCAATACCTGTAGAACACAAAACAAAGTTATTGCCGGTGTTAAATAAACATGCAGAGTTGTTTAGCGATAGGATAGGTCGGACAAATAAATATATACATGAGATAAAAATGAGAGATGAAACGCCTTTCGTAAAACGAAGCTATCCCATACCGTTCGCATATCGCGATAAAGTAACAAAACGTTTGGAAGAAATGGAATTGATAGGTATTATTAGCAGGCAATCTACGGATTTCAGCAGTCCATTGACTTGTACATTAAAGAAATCAGGAGAGGTCCGTATTTTGCTAGATGCACGACAATTAAACATGGGAATGGTCGGGGAGGTTGAAACCACACCTTTAATGAGTGAGTTATTGCAATCCGGGCGCCGGATAAATTACATAGGAGTTATTGATATCAAAGATGCGTATTTTTCTATACCATTATCAGACGAATCTAAACGATACACGGGTTTTGTAGATCAAGGCAGAAGTTATGTTTACAACGTTTTACCTCAGGGGTTGAAAACCAGTGTGGGTTCATTTTCGAGGGCGATGGACTTAATTCTAGGGCCAGAGGTTAGGTCATATTGTTTAAATTTTGTTGACGATTTGGCAATTTTAACTGAGGGTGACTTCGAACAGCATTTGTCTCAAGTGGACACGGTTCTGAGTAAATTGAAAGACGCGGGCTTCACGTGCAAACTAAAAAAATGCGAGTTCGCACAAAAAAAGGTCAAGTTATTGGGGCATATTTTGTCTACACAAGGTTTGCAGATGGACCCGGACAAAATTGAAACACTTAAATTATATCCGTCACCCAGAACTGTCAGGCAATTGAGGGCGTTTTTGGGGTTCATAAATTACTTTAGGAGGTTTATAAAAAAATTTGGAACGTTGACACAGCCCTTGTACAATTTATTACGGTCTGGAGTCAAGTTCGTCTGGAATGCGCAGATGCAAAGTGCTTTTGACGAGATAAAAAACCAATTCTCAGAAAGTATAATTTTGAGTCAGCCATTGGCGGGAAAAACATATTATGTTCAATGTGACGCCAGCGCTATAGGAATTGGGGGCTATGTTTATCAATTAGATGAATCGGGCCAGGAACGAATTATAGGGTTCTGTTCGCAGGCATTTAAGGGTGCTCAGACGAGATGGGCTACCAGTGAACAGGAAATGTATGCAGTTATATACACTTTAAAGCGATTTGAGATATACTTGCGGGGAGAAAAGGTTATTATTAGAACTGATCATAAAAGTTTGACGTTCATTAAGTCGTGGACCTTATTAGGTGCACGCGTAACGAGGTGGATTATGTTTTTAGAGCAATTCGATTACGACATAGAATTTGTGCGAGGGACTGATAATCAAATTGCCGACACGCTAAGCAGGCAAATAGCGGGACCTGGAGGTATGATTGACAGTACAAATGTTCAGCCGGGGATATTCTGGTTTCAGGCATCGAATACCGCAAGTGTTATTTCGAGTTTACGGGACATTGCGAGATTACAAAGCGAAGCGGTTAAATCGAATTAGCGGTTGTATCAGACGTAATGTAGTAGATACGGGGACAAGAGGTTTTGAAAATTATAAGCTAGTAGGTGATACGTTATATTTTCACGTGCCGAAGCGGAACGTACAGTTGCTAGTAATTCCGAAATCACTACAGGAGGAACTTATTTTACACATACATGAAGAAGTAGGTCACTACGGCAGATATAAAATATTAGCACTGATGAAGGACAGATATTATTTTCTTCATATGAGTAGGGTGATAAGCGCGGTGATAAGAAGTTGTGACATATGTCAAAAGGTCAAACCAAGTACTAACAATACCGTTGGTCCTTGTACACCGATGTTGGCGGAAAGGTTGGGTGAGAAAGTTTTCTCGGACCTTTATGGGCCATTGCCCGTAGGTAAATTCGGATATCAATATATATATGTGATTCAAGACGTGTACAGTAAAGTAATAAAATTATATCCAATGCGAAAAGCGACAGGTAGGAGCGTGCTCGCTTGTACAAAGAGATTTCATAGGGAAATACCTATCGAAACTATAATTACGGACTCAGGACCACAGTTCATATCGAAAGTTTGGGAATTTGGACTCAAACAGCTGGGGATTCGGGTCACTCATACGTCGGTGTATTGTCCAAATTCTAATAGCGTAGAAAGAGTGAATCGCGAGCTAGGTCGGCTGATTAGAACTTATTGCGGCGGAAGTAATCGTAGTTGGGTAGACGTGTTACCGGACATTCAGAATTGCTATAATAATATCGAACACACAAGCACAGGCTTTGCGCCTAATGAGTTAGCGTTTGGTAGGCGGGAACCGTTAACTATTGACAAGGAATTAGGCGATGAATGGTTATTAGGCCATAGTGTGCGAGATTCGGAACAGGTGCGGAATGTAGCGATAGAAAACTCTAAAAGTTCTAGTAAATGACGTAAGCTACAGGCGGACAAACGGCGTAAGTTAGAAGTCTATCGTATAGGTGATTATGTGAAACTTAAGACCTTTGTGCGTTCAAATAAAGAACATAAAATCATGCGGAAATTTTCATTGTTGTATAAAGGGCCTTATGTTATTTCGGCAGTGATATATCCGAACTGTTATACGTTAGTAGATCCGGGTTCAAATGAGATATTGGGCAACTTTAATACTATAAATATAGCCAGGTATTATGTGAGGACGAATAAGGGCGTAGATAAATAAGATAGTGTATAAAGGTTATATAATTAAGCTGTAAGCTGTAAATTAGAGTAACTACTTTGTAGATTTAAGGATCTTGCATGGTTTGGAAACAAAAAAAAAAAAAAAAAACAAAAAAAAAACAATTTGTATATATATATAGTAATACGAATTAGGATAAATTGCGGGTAAGCGAGGTTGTATAGTTAGATAGATAAATAAGATAAGACAGGAGAGAACTCAATCGAGTTGTGTAAATATTATATACATTATTGACAGATTCATCGGTCTGTGTACATGATTTGAGATGTCCGTACATATAGAGTAGATATGTACAAAGCATGGGTAGCATAGTGGTAATGAGATCCTTGCGCCATGTTAACTGAGATAAACAGTGTCTCAAGGTCTGGGAGGGGGCTGTAATGGTACACGAGGTTCGGTACATTTGATACTTCATTCTGCGTGGTAGAGAGCTAGCCCAACGCCGCGCTGTTTTGAATACGAGAATCGGTTCAGATAACGTTTGGGGGTTTTGCGTAGCTTACTGGCAAAGTTTGCAAAAAAAAAAGACGCGTGGGTTCATTCGTGGAATTTCAGTTCAGGTCAAGTTTTTTTGTCGCATTCCTGCGAGATGTGTAGAGATCAGAGCCGATTTGGCTGCGCGTTGAATAAAATTATGAATAACTAAATAATGAAAGGTTATTATGGAACGATACGGAGAAAGCTATTATGTAGATTGCAAATATACAATTGCGATTGAGGTATGATATGGAGAGTCTGACACCGCTAGTTTGGATAGCAATCTAGTGGTCTTTGCCACGCGCGCCTAGCGGTCGGGTATGCTTAATTAATCGCAACAAGCTTTTATTGGTCAGCGATCAACAGATTCTGTGTATCGGCAGTACCAAATGATTTGAGTGATCACCTACGGTTGATCATAGTGAATATGCGTACACACAATTTGTAGAACGGCGGATCTGCATGGCATGGTAGAAAATAGACCCTGTGTAGTTAGTGATAAGAAGCTTCGCTTGGGCAGAGCGTATTCGCAAAGGACGCATATAAATACGAGAGTTTGAGAGGGGAGGGCATTCAGTCTCAGCGTCTAGCTACTGTGACAGTCGTCTTTCACGAGTTCTAAACAGTTTTGTCTGCCGTGTTACGCGTCAGAACTATACGAATTTGTGATTGCGGAGTTTCAGTGGGTTTTCGTGAGTGTCTGAAGCGCCGAGATATACCTCGGTTCCTACCTTTATATCAACCTACCCCAAATTCCAAAACTATCCTTGGGTCGTTAGAAAAGAACTTTTAAGTCAATTTATCTGAGTCTGAGTCTGGGCTTGGAGCGACCCTAAATTCCTTTTTCCTTCACCATAGGGTTCCTGGATTGGCTCTTAGGATATTCGCGGGCTAATCCTCTCCTCATTCCTTCGAGTAGCGAGTTTTGTAATTCCCACAAACACAGTCGTTAAACATTCAAGCACATTCAAATCAAACTCAACCATTTTCGAGTGGTGTCGATAATGGACGTGGTATAACACTAGGGTTTTAGACTAGGCTAGACAGGAGTTTAGTTGCGGCTAAACCTAGGTTGTCAGGGCATAGGGAGACTGTTTGATCGATGAGGTTCCGCGGATGGAAATAACAAATTCAGAACAAAGTTAAACCGGTGTCAACACAGATAATATATCCTGTTGATATTTTGACATTTGAGTGTTGTCGGGGACGCGCGAAGAGATCAATTTACAGTCTAAAGTTCATTGTTTAGGTCCGGGTAGGTGTTTTGCATTGCCTTGGGTCAGGTTGGATTCAAGTTGCATTTTTAAATTAAATGTAAATTTCGATGGAGGTCTAATGTGTAAGTTGAGTCGGTATATATGATTTGGCTCAGCCCAGGACGTGCTGCGGCTAGTGGAATTCATAGTTCGGTATTTATCGAACTATGCACTTCGCTATGGTGTGGATTAGATCTCCTAAAACAATAATGCTTGCGTTTCGATAACATCCAGCTCAAATTGCGCAGAGTTGAAGGTTTCAAAACGTTACGGACCTTTTGAGGTAACCGCTAGTTCAGAACCCATTTCGGAACTCAAATCGCAATTGTGTAAACCGGTCTTTTCGGATCGTTATTGCCGTGAACCAAATATATAATTGGAACCACCACAAGCCGCTACTAGCGAGCACATGAAATATCATTGAGTACTAACGTCGTAAAACTACGACGGATATCTATACGATATCACAAACAAATATTATAAATTGTGGTCGACCACTAAAACTAAAACTAAAACTAAAACAAAAGATGTTCCAATGCGCTCAGATATACAAAAATCAGATGGTGCCATCACATAAAATATAACAACGATCGTTCTGGCGCAATACACCGCTGACTGATGCGAATTACCGGCTCGCGGACATATATGCTTTCTCTGTCTAACTAGAAACTGTAACTTCCTGAACCAAACTTCGTTCGGCTATTGTACGCCTAACGGATTTCTCGACGAACGAGAAATTCAGACTTATCATTCTTACTTACAAAACTTACAGCCGAATCGGGTCCTCTCATTTTGGGATAGATAGAATAGACGATCATAGCTACTGATAGCGGCGGCTCCGACCTTGGCCTGGTGCCGGTACAGTACTTGCTTAAAAACTAAATTTAGACCTTCAAAGAAGTTGTGAACATGGAGGTTTCGTACAATTCGCGATAATTTTATTCCAAAATAGATTTTTACCATACTTATCACTTCGCCCTGGTAGGTATAGGGCGATGTTTTCAAAAGCACATTAGCACTATTCTCTGATTATCTTTGACAACTCCATACAAATCTGTATGGATTTGTAAAAGTTAATCGGAGAATAGTGCTAATCCGCTGTTTAGCTATATAAAATTTTAAACTTTATATACAACTTCTAAAAAATGTAACTAAATGAAATTTTATACAATAAATTGAATGACCACAGCTTAATATTGTTTTTATTACTTTCAACACAAAGCACGTTTATTTAGATATTCTAAAACCCTAATTGTGTTTCACTTTTAGATCTCATTTTATCGATATCGATAAAGTTCCTACATGAACATTTGCCACGACACTTTTTACTCACACATAGACTTATTGCGCACACATATATTTTATTTTTTGGTCTCGCCTTTTAGTTGACATTGTTTATCTTGTACATCCTAAATCTATGGTTTTTACAGACCATTGAAGAGCATGGCAAATTTAAATCACCAATAAAATAAGTTTTTGGACCTAATTTAACAAAAACACGTGAAAGTTTTTTATGTGCAAATCTTTATGAATACATTCTTAGTTAATGATCTTTCATTTAAGGTAATATTGACGGAGATACCTCACACTTTCTTGAAGTTATGACCTATTAACCAGTTTGAGGGAGAAAAATAGACTTTTTATGTAGACAGTCCTTTAATTAATTAAATTTATGCTATTCATGCTCGAAATGAGATCCTTGGTTCCTCAAACAGACACGAGCCCGTCTTCGGACTTCTGTGGTCGTGATTTGAGCATCATTTCATCTTTCATGTCGAAAGCCATTTTTATTTTTGAAATCAACTCTTATTTTGTGTTGATAGCTACGTTGGAATAGACCAGTTCTTTGGGTCTGCCCCACACAAAATAATCCATTGGGGTCAGGTCTGGTTTACGTGCAGGGAGCTTACCAGATACCTCAAACAACCAAAACTACTTGGATTTTCTCCAGACCAACCTCCCGGTTTTGGTGAAAGAGTCTGGAGCTCCGATGGATCGGGAACTCATATTCCAACAAGACGACGGTCCAGCAAAATGGACTATTGAAGCTATCTTGACGAAGTGTGGGGCAGAGCCAAGGAACTGGTCTATTCCAACGTAGCCATCAACACAAAGGAAGAGTTGATTTCAAAAATAAGAATGGCTTTTAACACCATGAAAGATGAAATAATGCTCAAAATCACGACCGTAGTAGTCCGAAGACGGGCTCTTGTCTGTGTGAGGAACCAAGGATCTCATTACGAGCATGAATAGCATAAATTAAATTAATTAAAAGACTGTCTAAAAAGTCTATTTACTCCCTCAAACTGGTTAGTAGGTCATAATAATACCTTTAAATAATAAAAAAATAGATCCCAATAAATAGCAAGTTTTCGGTGAACAACATTTATTAACTTTTTTAACATATTATGTTTTTAAACATTCATATTAAGGAAGAGGGATGTCTTCATAAAATATATTTTTCGGGATTTGGAAAATGTCTCCTTGAGGAGGAATCACGCTTTAAAGAAAGGAATTTTACCAAATTTGGTGTTACCCATGTAATGGTACACGAGAGTCGGTACATTTGATACTTCATTCTGCGTGATAGAGGGCTAGCCCAACGCCGCGCTGTTTTGAATACGAATCGGTTCAGATAACGTTTGGGGGTTTTGCGTAGCTCAGTGGCAAGTTAGCAAAAAACAGAGCCGACGCGTGGGATGGTTCCAGGAAGTTTACAGGTCAGGTTTTTTTTGTCGCATTCCTGCGAGATGTGTAGGAATCAGAGCCGAGTTGGCTGCGCGTTGAATAAATTGTGAATAACTAAATAATGAAAAGTTATTATGGAACGATACGGAGAAAGCTATTATGTTGATTGCAAATATACAATTGCGATTGAGGTATGATATGGAGAGTCTGACACCACTAGTCTGAATATCATTCTAGTGGTCTTTGCTACGCGCGTCTAGCGGTCGGGAAATGCTTAATTAATCGCAACAAGCTTTTATTGGTCAGCGATCAACAGATTCTGTGTATCAGCAGTACCAAATGATTTGAGTGATAACCTACGGTTGATCATAGTGAATATGCGTACACACAGTTTGTAGAACGGCGGATCTGCATGGCATGGTTGAAAATAGACCCTGTGTAGTTAGTGATAAGAAGCTTCGCATGGGCAGAGCGTGTTCGCAAAGGACGCTGGTTTTTTTTCTTTCAGACATGTGGGGCGTATAAATACGAGAGCGTGGGAGGGGAGAGCATTCAATCTCAGCGTCTAGCTACTGTGACAGTCGTCTTTCACGAGTTCTAAACAGTTTTGTCTGCCGTGTTACGCGTCAGAACTATACGAAATTGTGATTGCGAAGTTTCAGTGGGTTTTCGTGAGTGTCTGAAGCGCCGAGATATACCTCGGTTCCTAACCTTTATATCAACCAACCCCAAATTCCAAAACTATCCTTGGGTCGTTAGAAAAGAACTTGTAAGTCAATTATCTGAGTCTGAGTCTGGGCTTGGAGCGACCCTAAATTCCTTTTTCCTTCACCATAGGGTTCCTGGATTGGCTCTTAGGATATTCGCGGGCTAATCCTCTCCTCATTCCTTTCGAGTAGCGAGTTTGAAATTCCCACACACACAGTCATTAAACATTCAAGCACATTCAAATCAAACTCAACCATTTTCGAGTGGTGTCGATAATGGACGTGGTATAACACTAGGTTTTAGACTAGGCTAGACAGGAGTTTAGTTGCGGCTAAACCTAGGTTGGCAGGGCATAGGGAGACTGTTTGATCGATGAGGTTCCGCGGATGGAAATAACAAATTCAGAACAAAGTTAAACCGGTGTCAACACAGATAACATATCCTGTTGATATTTTGACATTTGAGTGTTGTCGGGGACGCGCGAAGAGATCAATTTACAGTCTAAAGTTCATTGTTTAGGTCCGGGTAGGTGTTTTGCATTGCCTTGGGTCAGGTTGGATTCAAGTTGCATCTTTAAATTAAATGTAAATTTCGCTGGAGGTCTAATGTGTAGGCTGAGTCGGTATATATGATTTGGCTCAGCCAAGGACGTGCTGTGGCTAGTGGAATTCATAGTTCGGTATTTATCGAACTATGCACTTCGCTATGGTGTGGGTTAGATCTCCTAAAACAATAATGCTTACGTTTCGATAACATCCAGCTCAAATTGCGCAGAGTTGAAGGTTTCAAAACGTTACGGACCTTTTGAGGTAACCGCTGGTTCAGAACCCATTTCGGAAAATCAATTCGCAATTGTGTAAACCGGTCTTTTCGGATCGTTATTGCCGTGAACCAAATATATAATTGGAACCACCACAAGCCGCTACTAGCGAGCACATGAAATATCATTGAGTACTCACGACGGATATCTATACGATATCACAAACAAATATTATAAACTGTGGTCGACCACGAAAAAAAAAAGGAAGTTCCAATCGCCCATATATACAAAAACCAAATGGTGCCATCAGCCATAAAATATAACAACGATCGTTCTGGCGCAATACACCGCTGACTGATGCGAATTACCGGCTCGCGGACATATATGCATTCTCTGTCTAACTTGAAACTGTAACTTCCTGAACCAAACTTCGTTCGACTATTATACGCCTAACGAACTTCTCAACGAACGAGAAATTCAGACTTATCATTCTTAACTTACAAATCTTACAGCTGAATCGGGTCCTCTCATTTTGGGATAGATAGAATAGACGATCATAGCTACTGATAGCGGTGGCTCGACCTTAGCCGTGTGCCGTTACAGATTTCTGGTGCCGAGACCGAAGGATATCCTAGATAGTCTGATACCTAGATATTCTAAAAGAATCAAGGTCTAACGCGTTACTTTTAAAAATAACACAACGTAGAAACGATTTTAAACAGTTCAGTTTTGTAAATAAGAAATAAGCAAAAAAAAGGGGCATTGTTTTCAGACGAGCTACGACGGTTTAGTGTTCAGGAATAATGGCCGGCCGGCTTAGAAAAAACGTTAGTCGGGTAGAACGAGACCATTCACTTTTGCAAACAAGTGAAATGGCGTCAGGACAGGTGACGCAATTGTTATCTGAAATAGTGAATAGATTAGACAGTTTGGAAAGGGGTTCTAGCGTAAGCAATACTAGTAGGACTTCGGACAGACAGACTGACAGACAGGAACTAGAGACGTTTGAACAATCGGTAGAAAAACGTCAATCATGCATTGTGAAAATGACACAGAAGTTGCCGACATTCGATGGGCGGAGTTCGGAAAATCCGATGATTTTCTTAAGAGATTTAAAGGCTTATATTAAAGTCTCGGGAGATAGTTCTAGGGCTTTGATATGGGCAACGGATAGTTTGGTAGGAATTGCAAAAGTTCAAATGAGCATATACAGAGACTCATGGCGAACCTATTCGGATTTTGAAAAAGATTTCAGAGAGTTATTCTGGGGTGATAATGAACAGGAATTAATTAAACAAAGATTCCTAACTGCGAAGTTTGATTCCAAGAAAGGTCAAAGTATGGAAGAATTCTTTGCCTCTCAATTGAATAGCATATATGAGCTTACGCGATACCGTTTACTGATACGGAGAAAATCAACACGATTTTCAGACAGTTGCCGCGTGATATTCAGGTAGCGTTTTTTGCTAGAAAGGAACCAATGACTATACGAGATGCGGTCGACTTCCTTCGGCATTTAGAACGGAATGTCGATGGAGGATTAAGTGCGTTGCATGGTTCGGAACCTATGAATACGAATAACGTAAGGCGGAATAGCTACATGCGTGGGCAATATCGAGCTATGCGGGTAAATACGATACGTTATAACGCGGTGAGTCGTAGGGATAATTATAACGCAGGAACGAAGGGGCGAAACGAATTTGGGATGCGCGGTCGCGGTTATTTTCGCGGTAGAGGTAGACAGCCTCAGGCTAGTTTCAAGGCAATAGGGTTCCAAAGGGGCAATGATAGTTGAGGAGATACAGAGGCAGGGCAAAGTTCAAGTGACAGGAATAATGCGATAAATCAGAATTCAAAAAACTAGTGGACTCGCGCGGGTCGTTCGCGCTCAGATATTTATTACGGTTCGGGTGGACAGCCGATCAAATTGAAAAAAAACATAGACTGTATGATTTGTGTAATTTGGATTCGAACGTGGGTGTGAATGAATTTATTCAATTATTAGCGCATAAAGCGCATGGATATGCCGTGTGTTTAGAGGAAAAATCTAGATCGAATTGTAGAGATCGAAATGACAGACGTTTACATACGATATTCAGAGACGACGATTCGACTCAGTGTGGGCGCGATTTATGTAGTACCTTGACATTACCTGAGATAAATGTGCGTATTGGGAATATTGTTGTAAGGAGTTTGATTGATTCGGGGAGCGAAATCAGTGTAATAAGTCGGAGAGTGTACGATGAAGTATGCAGACAATTGGGAAAACCGACGGAAATACCGATTCCAAGTTTGAGAATCACAGGTGCGATTGGAGTCAGTAAGGAAAAGGTTGATAAGTTAGTTACGTTACCATTAACAATAGGTGAATGCGTTATCGATACTCCAATGCTAGTATTAACAAGGTTGCCTAAAGATTTAATTTTGGGGTTTGATTTTATACAACAGACGCGAGCCAGTTTAATGTGTGAGGGTAATAAGAGGCTAATTATACGAAGCGCCGGGCGGATGTGTGAAATACCATTAGGTACTAGCCCTAATCAGGATTCTTGCTGTTGTACAATGGAAGTACAGAACCAAGATACCAGTAGAAATATGAAAGAGGAATATGTGAATAATTCATCAATACCTGTTGAACACAAAACAAAGTTATTGCCGGTGTTAAATAAACATGCTGAGTTGTTTAGCGATAGGGTAGGTCGGACAAATAAATATATACATGAGATAAAAATGAAAGATGAAACGCCTTTCGTAAAACGAAGCTATCCCATACCGTTCGCATATCGCGAGAAAGTAACAAAACGATTGGAAGAAATGGAACGAATAGGTATTATTAGCAGGCAATCTACGGATTTCAGCAGTCCATTGACTTGTGCATTAAATAAATCAGGAGAGGTCCGTATACTGCTAGATGCACGACAATTAAACACGGGAATGGTTGGGGAGGTTGAAACCACACCTTTAATGAGTGAGATATTGCAATCCGGGCGCCGGATAAACTACATAGGGGTTATTGATATCAAAGATGCGTATTTTTCTATACCATTATCAGACGAATCTAAACGATACACGGGTTTTGTATATCAAGGCAGAAGTTATGTTTACAACGTTTTACCTCAGGGGTTGAAAACCAGTGTGGGTTCATTTTCGAGGGCGATGTTATAATTTTAGGGCCAGAGGTTAGGTCATATTGTTTAAATTTTGTTGACGATTTGGCAATTTTAACTGAGGGTGACTTCGAACAGCATTTGTCTCAAGTGGACACGGTTCTGAGTAAATTGAAAGACGCGGGCTTCACATGCAAACTAAAAAAATGCGAGTTTGCACAAAAAAAGGTCAAGTTATTGGGGCATATTTTGTCTACACAAGGTTTGCAAATGGACCCGGACAAAATTGAAGCACTTAAATTATATCCGTCACCCAGAACTGTCAGGCAATTGAGGGCGTTTTTGGGGTTCATAAATTACTTTAGGAGGTTTATAAAAAATTTTGGAACGTTAACACAGCCCTTGTACAATTTATTACGGTCTGGAGTCAAGTTCGTCTGGAGTGCGCAGGTGCAAAGTGCTTTTGACGAGATAAAAAAACAATTCTTAGAAAGTATAATTTTGAGTCAGCCATTGGCGGGAAAAACATATTATGTTCAATGTGACGCCAGCGCTATAGGAATTGGGGGCTATGTTTATCAATTAGATGATTCGGGCCAGGAACGAATTATAGGGTTCTGTTCGCAGGCATTTAAGGGTGCTCAGACGAGATGGGCTATCAGTGAACAAGAAATGTATGCAGTTATATACACTTTAAAGCGATTTGAGATATATTTGCGGGGAGAAAAAGTTATTATTAGAACTGATCATAAAAGTTTGACGTTCATTAAGTCGTGGACTTTATTGGGGCACGCGTAACTAGGTGGGTTAGAGCAACTAGTGGTTTTAGAGCAATTCGATTACGACATAGAATTTGTGCGAGGGACTGATAATCAAATTGCCGACACGCTAAGCAGGCAAATAGCGGGACCTGGAGGTATAATTGACAGTACAAATGTTCAGCCGGGGATATTCTGGTTTCAGGCATCGAATACCGCAAGTGTTATTTCGAGTTTACGGGACATTGCGAGATTACAAAGCGAAGATGAGCGGTTAATCATTAGCGGTTGTATCAGACGTAATGTAGTAGATACGGGAACGAGAGGGTTTGAAAATTACAAGCTAGTAGGTGATACGTTATATTTTCACGTGCCGAAGCGGAACGTACAGTTGCTAGTAATACCGAAATCACTACAGGAGGAACTAATTTTACACATACATGAAGAAATAGGTCACTACGGCAGATATAAAATATTAGCACTGATGAAGGACAGATATTATTTTCTTCATATGAGTAGGGTGATTAGCGCGGTGATAAGAAGTTGTTACATATGTCAAAAGGTCAAACCAAGTACTAACAATACCGTTGGTCCTTGTACACCGGTGTTGGCGGAAAAGTTGGGTGAGAAAGTTTTCTCGGACCTTTATGGGCCATTGCCCGTAGGTAAATTCGGATATCAATATATATATGTGATTCAAGACGTGTACAGTAAAGTAATAAAATTATATCCAATGCGAAAAGCGACAGGTAGGAGCGTGCTCGCTTGTACAAAGAGATTTCATAGGGAAATACCTATCGAAACTATAATTACGGACTCAGGACCACAGTTCATATCGAAAGTTTGGGAATTTGGACTCAAACAGCTAGGGATTCGAGTCACTCATACGTCGGTGTATTGTCCAAATTCTAATAGCGTAGAAAGAGTGAATCGCGAGCTAGATCGACTGATTAGAACTTATTGCGGCGGAAGTAATCGTAGTTGGGTCGACGTGTTACCGGACATTCAGAATTGCTATAATAATATCGAACACACAAGCACAGGCTTTGCGCCTAATGAGTTAGCGTTTGGTAGGCGGGAACCGTTAACTATTGACAAGGAATAAGGCGATGAATGGTTATTAGGCCATAGTGTGCGAGATACGGAACAGGTGCGGAATGTAGCGATATAAAACTCTAAAAGTTCTAGTGAACGACGTAAGCGACAGGCAGACAAACGGCGTAAGTTACAAGTCTATCGTATAGGTGATTATGTGAAACTTAAGACTTTTGTGCGTTCAAATAAAGAAAATAAAATCATGCGGAAATTTTCATTGTTGTATAAAGGGCCTTATATTATTTCGGCAGTGATATATCCTAACTGTTATACTTTAGTAGATCCGGGTTCAAATGAGATATTGGGTAACTTCAATACTTTAAATATAGCCAGGTATTATGTGAGGACGAATAAGGGCGTAGATAAATAAGATAGTGTATAAAAGTTATATAATTAAGCTGTAAGCTGTAAATTTGAGTAACTACTTTGTAGATTTAAGGATCTTGCATGGTTTGGAAACAAAAACAAAAAAAAAAACAAAAAAAATTGTGTATATATAGTAATACGAATTAGGATAAGTTGCGGGTAAGCGAGGTTGTATAGTTAGATAGATAAATAAGATAAGACAGGAGAGAGCTCAATTGAGTTGTGTAAATATTATATACATAATTGACAGATTCATCGGTCTGTGTACATGATTTGAGATGTCCGTACATATAGAGTAGATATGGACAAAGCATGGGTGGCATAGTGGTAATGAGATCCTTATGCCATGTTAACTGAGATAAACAGTGTCTCAAGGTCTGGGAGGGGGCTGTAATGGTACACGAGAGTCGGTACATTTGATACTTCATTCTGCGTGATAGAGGGCTAGCCCAACGCCGCGCTGTTTTGAATACGAATCGGTTCAGATAACGTTTGGGGGTTTTGCGTAGCTCAGTGGCAAGTTAGCAAAAAACAGAGCCGACGCGTGGGATGGTTCCAGGAAGTTTACAGGTCAGGTTTTTTTTGTCGCATTCCTGCGAGATGTGTAGGAATCAGAGCCGAGTTGGCTGCGCGTTGAATAAATTGTGAATAACTAAATAATGAAAGGTTATTATGGAACGATAGGAGAAAGCTATTATGTTGATTGCAAATATACAATTGCGATTGAGGTATGATATGGAGAGTCTGACACCACTAGTCTGAATATCATTCTAGTGGTCTTTGCTACGCGCGTCTAGCGGTCGGGAAATGCTTAATTAACCGCAACAAGCTTTTATTGGTCAGCGATCAACAGATTCTGTGTATCGGCAGTACCAAATGATTTGAGTGATAACCTACGGTTGATCATAGTGAATATGCGTACACACAGTTTGTAGAACGGCGGATCTGCTTGGCATGGTTGAAAATAGACCCTGTGTAGTTAGTGATAAGAAGCTTCGGTTGGGCAGAGCGTGTTCGCAAAGGACGCTGGTTTTTTTTCTTTCAGACATGTAGGGCGTATAAATACGAGAGCGTGGGAGGGGAGAGCATTCAATCTCAGCGTCTAGCTACTGTGACAGTCGTCTTTCACGAGTTCTAAACAGTTTTGTCTGCCATGTTACGCGTCAGAACTATACGAAATTGTGATTGCGAAGTTTCAGTGGGTTTTCGTGAGTGTCTGAAGCGCCGGGATATACCTCGGTTCCTAACCTTTATATCAACCAACCCCAAATTCTAAAACTTTCCTTGGGTCGTTAGAAAAGAACTTGTAAGTCAATTATCTGAGTCTGAGTCTGGGCTTGGAGCGATCCTAAATTCCTTTTTCCTTCACCATAGGGTTCCTGGATTGGCTCTTAGGATATTCGTGGGCTAATCCTCTCCTCATTCCTTTCGAGTAGCGAGTTTGAAATTCCCACACACACAGTCATTAAACATTCAAGCACATTCAAATCAAACTCAACCATTTTCGAGTGGTGTCGATAATGGACGTGATATAACACTAGGTTTTAGACTAGGCTAGACAGGAGTTTAGTTGCGGCTAAACCTAGGTTGGCAGGGCATAGGGAGACTGTTTGATCGATGAGGTTCCGCGGATGGAAATAACAAATTCAGAACAAAGTTAAACCGGTGTCAACACAGATAACATATCCTGTTGATATTTTGACATTTGAGTGTTGTCGGGGACGCGCGAAGAGATCAATTTACAGTCTAAAGTTCATTGTTTAGGTCCGGGTAGGTGTTTTGCATTGCCTTGGGTCAGGTTGGATTCAAGTTGCATCTTTAAATTAAATGTAAATTTCGCTGGAGGTCTAATGTGTAGGCTGAGTCGGTATATATGATTTGGCTCAGCCAAGGACGTGCTGTGGCTAGTGGAATTCATAGTTCGGTATTTATCGAACTATGCACTTCGCTATGGTGTGGGTTAGATCTCCTAAAACAATAATGCTTACGTTTCGATAACATCCAGCTCAAATTGCGCAGAGTTGAAGGTTTCAAAACGTTACGGACCTTTTGAGGTAACCGCTGGTTCAGAACCCATTTCGGAAAATCAATTCGCAATTGTGTAAACCGGTCTTTTCGGATCGTTATTGCCGTGAACCAAATATATAATTGGAACCACCACAAGCCGCTACTAGCGAGCACATGAAATATCATTGAGTACTCACGACGGATATCTATACGATATCACAAACAAATATTATAAACTGTGGTCGACCACTAAAAAAAAACGGAAGTTCCAATCGCCCATATATACAAAAACCAAATGGTGCCATCACCCATAAAATATAACAACGATCGTTCTGGCGCAATACACCGCTGACTGATGCGAATTACCGGCTCGCGGACATATATGCTTTCTCTGTCTAACTTGAAACTGTAACTTCCTGAACCAAACTTCGTTCGACTATTATACGCCTAACGAACTTCTCAACGAACGAGAAATTCAGACTTATCATTCTTAACTTACAAATCTTACAGCTGAATCGAGTCCTCTCATTTTGGGATAGATAGAATAGACGATCATAGCTACTGATAGCGGTGGCTCGACCTTAGCCGTGTGCCGTTACACCCACAGCGTCTAAACGACCCTTAATAAAACTCATGCATTTAGGAATTAACTTGAGCAAACGTTCCAGAAAAAGCTTATTATTAGAGAAAATAAAATCATCAATTCCAAAAAATGTGTTGTACCTGACGATGCTTACAATAGTGGTTCTCTTATATTTACCAAATGAAAATACTAATAATTATTACTGAAGCCTGTTTAATTTCATGTTTCAATAAATATCAAAACATAAAGAGTTTTGCTTTATATGATTGGAAAGTCGAAGATTCAGATTATTCATGAGTCTGATGACTTAAATCAAGCTACTCACAATACAACAAGTTGGTCCAATTTATCTATTGGTAAGTTCTTCCTATGTCTATCCATAACATACAATTATTGAAGTCTTCAGCACAATATCATCGTTAGTATTAGAATCCCGCGGGGCGGGTGTCTAATACCAACAACCACGAAGCGCCAGATTTGAAAGCAGGCAGAATACATTTGACAACATTGTGTGCCTACGGTATGCCTGTTTAATCACTGCGTCTTTTCCCTTGCACCTGAAACGTTTGATGGTGTGCTTGTGTTCTGAAGACTATCTACGTATATCTAGTAGCCTAATTTTGCGGTGGATAATCTTAAGATACAATTTACGGTGTTATTGTCCATATAATTAATTTTATGATGTTTTCTTAAGTTTATTAAGAAAATAAGATTTCAGTGATATTCGCGGAAACTACACATAGACTTAAATCACTATGTCAAAGCTAAAACCGTCTGAAAGTTTCTTCAAAAAGTGTACCACATCGTATGCTGTGCCTGATAATTTCAGTCGTCAGTCGTCAGTCGTCGTCGCCGTCGTCGTCAAATTCATCTACCTATCTTTCCCAAAGATTAGCTTCCTTTGACATTATTTTATTAATTATTTCCATCCAATATATCATCCAACTTATCAAACCTACTGCAGGATGTGCATGCACACATCACAGGGTTTAATGGGCTTAATAGACCCGGCTACATGGCATAGCGTGACAGGCGTACGAAACATGCACTTGTCGCCAGAAACACGCTCCGCCCAAAACTTGTAATAGCACAGTTTACTTGCAGGCACCCAACTGCCAAGTCTCGCTACGTTCAGAAATTACACAGTTCATGCAAAACCTTGCCAGTTTTAAACACTCAAAATTCACTCAATGGTTTTCCAACGGAAGTGTTTCGTGTGACTGCGGTGCCAAATTATTTCATAGCACGTTTGACTCCACGATAGATTAAAGTTGAAGGCAGGCTAATGATTTTTAAATTACTTTTGAATAATGTTAATTCAAATCGAATAAAAACAAATTATCTTTTTGTTAGAAAATCACAGTTAATCTTGTAATTGTAATTTCTTTATTGTACTACACAAAACAGTCATACAGATAACTTATAATAGAAAAAACATGTACAAAGGCGAGATTATCTCTCAAAAGAGATTTCTTCCAGCAAACCAAGATGGTAGGAGAGGTGATGGTTGAGCGGGGGAAGACCTGCGCGTACAATAAAACTCTATAAATACTACGACTAATATATACTACAAACAATATTATACTGATAACCCTAATTGCTAAAAATAGACTGCATACACAATTACTTAAATACAACGTAAAAATATGAATAAACCGTATAACAAACTAATACATACAAATATATATATATATCTAACTGGAAAGGGAGAGATAGTGCTTCTTTAGCCGGTTTTTGAATATATTTAGAGATCGACTGTCCCTGATAGTGCAAGGAAGCTCATTCCACAGTCGTACGCCTCGGATTCTGAACCCGTGCTCGTAGGCTGCAGTGGAGCGATCTGGAGCTTTGAGCGTAGACGCCATATGAGTTCTTCGAGGCCTGCTTGAAGAAAGAAATTCGAAGCGATCACATAGGAAGTTAGGGTAACGAGGGTTCCACAAAATATTATAAAGGAAACACAGGATATGAGAGTCCCGTCGAAGCCGAATCGGTAGCCACTTCAGCTCCCTGCGATGCTGAGATACGTGGTCATACTTGCGCAGTCCGAAGATGAACCGAATCCCGAGATTTTTAAGTCGTTCGAGTTTGTTCAGTTGTTCTTCATTTTCGCTAACCCAGCAAACATCAGCATAATCAATGAGGGGGAGAAGAAGGGACTGAGCGTGAGTTATTTTGGTCTGGCGAGGAAGAAAGTTCTGAAGTCTCCTGAGGGAATGAAAAGTTGCGTAAACTCGCCTGCTGACCTCATTTAACATGCATTGACCAGGACAA
Organism: Argyresthia goedartella; assembly: GCA_949825045.1. Classification (NCBI taxonomy): domain Eukaryota; kingdom Metazoa; phylum Arthropoda; class Insecta; order Lepidoptera; family Argyresthiidae; genus Argyresthia; species Argyresthia goedartella. The sequence goes on along the minus strand of OX463829.1, from coordinate 15,172,078 downwards.
TTGATTATCAAAGATGACACCCAGGTTTTTAGCTTTATCGCTATACATGATTACAGTACCGTTATAAGTTACAGAAGGGACAGACAATTGCTGCAACGTGTTTAAAGAGTGTCTGGTACCTATAATCATGGCCTGGGACTTATTCGGATTAACCAGCAACCCAAATGACGATGCCCATCCACTAATACCAGCCAAGTCAGCGTTTAACGCCTCCACAGCGGAATTTACATCATCAGGAGAGAAGTGACGATAGATCTGAAGGTCATCCGCGTAGAGATGATAGGAAGAAGAAAGGACATCGGATATGGAATTGATAAATATTGAGAACAGAAGAGGAGAGAGAATACCACCTTGGGGGACACCGGAGGAGAGGTCACACCACTCCGTACAAGCCTCCTCCGACTTGATACTTGATAAGAGTCAAACCAGCTGGCAGAGAGGGAGGGAGTGGATTCGAGGACTTTAGAAAGGATCGGCAGGATAGAAATGGGGCGATACTCTTTAAAGGAGGTGGGATTGGATGTTTTAGGGAGAGTTGAAATGGAGAAATTTAAAATATGTGGTATGGCTGGAAGCAGATCATCAAGGATAGTTAGAATCATTCGTTGGCAGATATTATCATCTCCTACAGCTTTGGAGCTAATTGCTAGAAAAGCTTTCTTAACCGTGTCGCTTCCAACATTGCTCAGGTTGAAAGGAGTGGTGTTGAGTAATGACCTAGAGCGCAGACTCTGAAGAGTGGCTTCCTTGATAGAAGGGTCCATTACAACTGGTGGAGCAGAGAGGAATTGATTGAGAGCGTTCAGATCAACATCACCCGAATGCATGTCCTGGGATTTGCCAATACCAAGTGTCCTGAGGAATTTCCACACCTGAGCTGGGGTGTACCTTTCGATACACTCGAAGATGTGGCGGCGCTTGGCGTCTCGACAGAGATGATTGCATCGATTGCGAAGGCATTTGTAGGAGAGAAAGTTGTCATCTGTCGGATCCTTTTTGTAGTTACACTTAGCGCGATTTTTCTTGGCCAGCATCGTTAAGCCAGGGCGCCGGCAGGTGTTTTACCCTGACTTTTTTAATGGGAGCATGTTTGTCGTAAAGTCCCAAGACAATTGCATTAAAGTTGTGGATTTTGCCGTCAACGTTCTCGCTTAAGATGACAGGGGACCAATCGACCAGTGAGACATCAGACCTAAGGGACTCCACATCTATGCCCTTGAAGCTTCGAATATCTATGAATTTCGTTCTGCTCTTCGGACACCTAATCTTATAGGAGAGGTAGATGAGATCGTGAAAGGAGAAAGGAGAGTTAAGTTGACCGTGAGAGGCAACCTTATCCAAGTTGGAGACGATTATGATGTCTAGAAGAGAGGGAGAACAATGCGGCTGGAAATGAGTGGACTCAAGTGGCAAGATGTGGAGATTGAATGAATCAACTATGGACCTGAGTTTGGCAGAGCGGGAATTGTTTTTGAGGAGACAGGTGTTGAAATCCCCAAGAATGAGAGTGTCGTCGTAAATTGGGGTCAAATCATTAAGAAGGGATTCAAAGGTGTCGAAGTAGTCAACACGAAGAGAGGGGCTATAGAGGACACCAAGCAGCACCTTATTGTGATGAAGAACAATTTCAAGGAAGAGGTATTCAGCAGACTCGGAGTACTGGCTAGGGGATACATTGATCACCTTACAAGCAATTTCCGCACGTAGGTAAATAGCGACACCTCCGTCTGCCTTTCCGGTTCTGTCGTTCCTATATAGCCTGAAGCCTGGAAGAGAGTACATGGATGAAGGGAGTGAAGGCTTAAGGAACGACTCAGAGACAAGGATGCCGTCCACACGTTGCACAGAAAAAGCCTCGATGAGATCGGGATAGCTAGTGTGAATACTTTGAGCATTGATGTGCACTATTCAGATTCAGATTTTTCCCTGACCCACCAAAGACAGTCTTAAGTTTGACGGAAAGCGGTTCTTCCACAGTGGAAGTATCGCTTTCCGCACTAATAAATTCTTCGCTAGAAGCACACGACAAGAAGCTATCGTTATGGATATCCATACTATATATAGGTAAATAATATAGATATATGTATAAAAATATATACTACAATAATGTAAATGTTAATAAAACAACAAAAAAAAAACAAGTAAATAACTTAACGGGATGACCTAGACCCATTACCAGACAACGATTGCTGAAGTAAGCAGAAGAAGTAATCTACATGTATCTCTTACAAAAAGGTTTCTAAAACGTCTTACATGTGCTGCGTCGCATCCTGGTTTTTAAGTTGAAGCCTCAGATGAACAAAACTCTTTTTGTGGTTGAAGCGAATACAGTTTCAACCACAAAAAAAGTTGCGTGTCAGATACAATACATATTATAGAATCTGATATATGTCAGATTATTTACGAATTATTACGAATTTTATAGTATTTGAACTTTATAATTGATTTGAATTGAATCTGTATTTACCAAATCATTCGGATCTCGCGTAAAATTGGCGTGCGTCAAGGTTCCATATTAGGTCCTTTCTTATTTTTAGTCTATTTTAATAATTTGCCCTACATGGTTCAGAATTTTTCAAATATTGTGTTATTTGCTGATGATACATCTCTTATATTTCAAGTAGATCGGCATGTACAGAACTATATCGAAACAAATAACTCTCTTGGACAACTTCATAATTGGTTTACTGTTAACAATTAGTGCTTAATGCGAAAAAAACTAAATGTATAAAACTCACTTTGCCTAATGATGATAATGATATGTTAGAGTTAGAGTTTACTGATAGTGCAGTTTTCCTGGGGATAACACTTGACTCGAAACTACAATGTAGCTCTCACATTACAACTTTATCGGAAAAACTAAGTTCAGCTGCATATGTTGTGAGACAAATCAGACAGCTGACAGATGAGACTTCTTTACTTTAGTTATTGCCACAACATTATGGCAAAATTCCATAGGACATAATGTTGACATAATGTAATGAACAAAATTCCACTGTGGAACATTGTGGGACCAAGCTACTGATATCGACTCAATTTTTGTTCTACAAAAAAGGACCTTTAGAGCAATTCACAACCTACGCAGTCGTGACTCCGGAACTGTCAAAGAAATTAGCATTATGACTGTACCATGTCAATAAATTTAAGAAAATATAATGTACGTTAGGAAGATCATAAATAGCTTCACTAAAATGTTGACAGGCACAAGCAAAATGATATAAGAAGCGGAAATAAAATTGACCAACCTTACTGGAGACTAACTATCATTTATGGGTGTAAGTAACAATACTATAACAAAATACCGGAAGAGATATAAAATTCGTCAGGGAAGAAATTTAAAGGCATTGTTAAAAAACATTATGTTATAAAGCATATTATAGATTAGATGATTACATTAATGACAAAGAGGTATGGAGCTCTGATTTTCCAGCGCAGCACAAGAACCACGCACACGATTGTAACACAAGACCTATTTTTGGAAAAAAAAAAGAAACAGAAAAGAAAAGTAGGCCGTGTTGCACTGTAAGAGTTTCTTGCGCTGCTTCTTCTCCGCTGCCATAACACCTTCCGAAGCAGTAGTAGTTTTTCTTACATTATATAGATTCAAATGACATTCAAAAAGTGTTCGTACGAATCTATTTTGAAAAAAAAAAAAAGTTTGAAGTTGATGTTTATGAATGTAATTAATTTATTTGTAACTGTGTAAATATTTCGTGTATGACTGTGTCAATTTGCTGTAATGGCACAAATAATTCTTGTAAATAATAAATAATCAAATAATTATGGTCCTTATTTTTGTTAAGGTATCCTTAGATAATTTGAAAATATTGGTTGGTTTATAGACTGAACTAAATGTAGAATCAGTATATCCACTTTGCATATAAAAACTCTGGAATCTATTTTTGCTACGTTTTTCAAGCGTTGTATCCGATATTAAATATATCCGGTATCTGTTGATCGCTAGCGCTCACCAAGATTGATATGGAGTCGACAGTCGCATGGCAGATAGGAGAATTGATGGACACACATACCATATCGGTTGCTTTCTCATAAATCAATGTAGGCTGACGTTGTCGCCACATAACAGTCGGTGAGGTGTTATTGATATATTGATATTTATAATCGTAGGTATCAAATAGTATCGATATACCAACTCGTAACCACTGTCTACACGTCTTTAACCCCTTAAAGGTGACGCCACTGTGCAGTTATAGATTTTGAATTTTATTAAGATGACATGAGGTCTAAAATCACGATGCCTAATAATCAGCTACAGGGCTCTAAAGTTTGTTTAATTTCGTTTCATCTTAGCACAGAAAAAATATACCTTTAGGTATAATTATGTCTTACATAGATTCTAAAGGAGCTCTTAGGCAATGTGCCCACATAAGTATACCTAGTGACAGAAAAATATTATTGGAGTGGCACGCCATGTCGTGTCATGCCATGCCAAGTTCTTAGATTACCTGTTAGCCCACGTGTAACGTCACTTAGGTGGGCACTGTAACTCAGACTATACATACTTATGCATATATCGAAGGAAAATGACAGCTCCAAACGTCATTTCTTGAAATAATGTTGCCACAGTTTGATATTGATGTACTCAGTCATTCTAAATAGAATAAAAACTAGATAATAAAGATAGAGTATTGATTGTTAAAATTAAGGTTGAAAAAAAATTGTTCCACGAAGGAATTAACACGGTGGCGCCCGAGAAATGTAAAAAGTTCATCGCACTTGGAATTGAAGAAGAAAACCGCACATGTAATTAAAAGAGAAAATTTATTGATAATATTTCGGATATTTTATTCAATTAATGTGATTGATGATGATAACTATTCATCCGAAAGTAATATGGAATCAATCATAAATAAAAAGTGTATTCATCGTTTCATTTCTAGAGCTCCGTACCCCAAAAGGTAAAAAAGGAACCCTTACAGGATCACTCGCGTGTCCGTCCGTCCGTCCGTCTGTCACAGACAACTTCTTAGGAACTATAAGAGATAGATGAAATCGCCTGCAAAAATACTTATTATGATAACTGCAATATAATTCAAGTCTAATATGAAAAAAAAAATGCCTACAAAAAAGTGGAGGGGGTAAAAAAACAAAACAAAAAAAAAAAAAAATGAAAAAATACGGAATAAAGAACTTAAGCCAACCATTACAGGATAAACTACCCGGAAGGCCAAGGTTTTTATTTATCTGTAAATCCGCACAAATAACTTAATAAACAACATTTTTGCTATGTAAAATCCAAACTATTCACTCCACACCATCCCTACCAAGGTACGGTGGAACGGAACCCGTCGTGCGCGAATACGACTCGCATTTGACCGGTTTTATGGCCATTTTTAAATTGTTGTTAAGATTTTTCCACGTATTTTTGACTGACTCCAGTAGCTCTTTTCTCTAACTCTGACATCTAGAAATTTCTATCAAAATCCTTTTCAACTTGATGTTTTGGAAGAGATTCGCTATCTTCAAAATAACGTTTGACTTATCAAAGTGCGATTATATTTCACACGATCTGTCATTTAAAACGACTGTATTTCGGGAAGGAATCTGGATCTGCCAAAAGATACAAAATAGAGTTACATATAGGTAAATATTTTTCTTAACTTATAGTAAGTACTACTAGCTATCGTAACAGTTTTATGATTTCATTATATTTTGACGTAATAGAATGAACTGAATCATGTTTTACCCCAATACATTTTTTTGCCAATAAGTGGCAACATCGGACCTGTAATTTTTCTTCGTTATTTGAGCTATTAGGGTATAAACACGCTGCTCACTATAATTCTTGGCAAGCCTCGTGTAATGCTCCAACGCTCCAGACCAATGTTCGTCGGCCAGGCCAGGGTTGAGGCAGTATGGTAATGCTCAAAATCTAATCTTAGGTTGTTACATGAGATCACGTTCCCCGCACGGAAACACCTTTACACTCTGTAGGATACACGTGCCTACTATACTCATCTAGGATGAACCAAACCAACGAACACCTATTAGAAGTTTCCCCGAACGCCACGTACCAAACTTCGGTAAACTACTTAGTTGTCGATAAAACATTTCGGTAAAGTGCAGGCAGTCCGCAGGGGTGGTTAATTTCGTCGATAACACGAGCAGACAATTAACTCTGTGATTTGCCGGCTCCTTTTTGAAGGTGTTTTATTGCTTCGACGTGTCTATTGCCCCTGGACTTGGAGAACCTTTTTACTGTCTCCGCTTTCAGGGTGTAATAGCAAAGTATCGACGCGTTTAGGGGATTTTATAGGGGCATTATGTTGTACATTTGTAACAAGATGCACTAAGTAATCAGTCATCCTAGATCATTGCTAATTTCAATATGGGGTAATTTCTATTACGGGCTGGCAGAGACACAATTGCTGTTAGCCGACTATATTAAGCCGGTATCAACTATATTGTTTATACGTGTACTATAAAAAACTAACTAATCCCATTGTAAATATAATGTGAATAATATGAACTACATTAAAAAACAAGTAACGGAAATAACGGAAGCTTTCTTATTAAATTGTTAATCTCTTCCTTTCTACTTAAAAGAGTTCGAGAAACGCTTAAGGCGATGTAACGATAAAAGTAAAAGAGAAAATTGTATCTTTATAACAACACACATAACATAGCGTCATGCCTTTTCCCATACGGGGTGGCAGAGGTACAATTGAGCCCACTTTGAGCCCGTTATTCAGAACTCCATTTTGTGTAACAGGGGGCTAACCCACCACCGCAGCTTTGGAGTAATAAAGGTTTCCTCACGATGTTTTCCATCACCGTCAGAACGTCCATATATGTACGATAAATTAACATTCAATAAGTATCACAAGATACTTCATGTCTATCAATTTACATACGCCGTTCAACCACATTATGCATTACGAAACAAGTATCTTCTTAAAAATGACCCTTTTTTGCTTGCATGCGCTAATGTCTGTAAAATAAACTCATTTGTTATGAGTTGAATTCCTAAGATAATCATTAGTACCACATCTAGCACACTCTGCTTAGCTATAGATCTGCGAGTCACCAGATCTATAACATAATTCGATTTAAAATTATTTCTGGTTACAAAGAGCCTGCCGACGCAGGTGGTGAGGCGGTGACTTCTTATAAAATTCTATGAAATAATCGGCTAACATTTTGCGCCAGCCCAATGTAAATTAATTGAACTTCGGATGCATCATACTTTCCACATCATTTATTTTTATTTCATTTTATATTAATAGGGAAGCTTAACCCTATCGTAATTCTACTGTCTTACACTAATTATAAGCAACTAAATATATAGTTATAGATAGTTTTCTAACTGGTCATAACACAAGTATGCAATTGAAATGGAAGTCAGTCTAACAGTTTGGAAAAAAATGTCCAGACAGTTCGATGATCGGACTATTGGTATGACAGGATGGAATAACCGAAATAAAGCCACACAAAAATGTAGATACTGCTCACGCATGCCTCCACCTACATTCCTAGAGATGGAAGGAGTATTGCGGAGAGGAAATTCACAAGAATAGTGCACTTCAGTAATTAAAATCTGTGTAGTGCTAAGAAATGTCTTTCTTGTTAGCTTTTGGAGCCGGATTCGGCCAATTTCCAACCAAGATACCAGATAATGACATATCAGCCATGATTCTCTGTGTCGTAAACATCATTTATTAATCACGATTCAGATTTTAAAATCTGTCGAGTGGTACGAACGTCGCTAGTTTTTGGAGCCGGATCCGGCCAATACCAACCAAAATGTCAGATAATGACATATCGTACATGATTCTCAGTATTATAAATATCATTAATTAACCACAATTTGTGAAAGAATTAAAATCTGTCGAGTAGTAAGAAATATTTAGGTAGTATAAAAATATTTTGACCTTGTTAAAAGTTCAAATGTATCTATTACTGTAGATATTTATATTTAGCAAACGTCAATTTTTGATTCTTCTCCACATGGGACCACTGGGGGATGAGTAGGGCGGAGAAACTCCCACAGATTGATTTTTAGATCTCTTTGAAAAATTGGTTGTGCTTAGCTAGATTTAAATCTGATGGATCGGGTGTAAAATTTCGCGTTCCACAAGGTTCCATATGGCCCTTTCTTAATACTATTATATTAACGATCTGCCTTTCATGGTAGAGGAATTGAATGAAATAGTGTTGTTTACTAATGATATTTCACTGGTCTTCAAAATTGAAAGATAAAAAGAAGATTTTGATGATTTTAATAGTGTATCGTCTTAAACCTTGATTTGGTTCACAGTTAATAATTTATTGTTAAACGCTGGTAAAACCAAGTGTATCGAATTCTCACTTCCAAATGTCAGTTAAGTTTAGTGTTATACAGCAACGCGTTAGAATAAGTTCCTTGAAATAATCATTGATAGCAAATTGCAGTGGGGACCCCACATAGATGAATTAGCTGATAAATTGAGTTCTGCGGCTAACGCTGTTAGAAACACAAGAACGCAAGAACCTTACAACATTTTCAATACTTAGCGATAGTTGTAATGTTAACCTAAGAAATAATCACAGACTAGTTGCGTCTCGGCTTAGACTCGCGAAGGTTAACAATTCTTTCAATGGTCAGTGCATTCTCTACTACAACAAGATACTAGATACTTGATACTCTGGAGCTTTTGAAATTGCCATTTGAGCAATTTAAAAAGCATGTTGAAGATAACTAAAATGACGGGACTGTAGGGTGTTAATATCTCAACATAGACCTTGCTGTTAATAATTTTGTAATTATTTATTCCTGCTAGTTAATTATAATAATTAATATTGTAATATTACATTTGTATAAGTTAAGAACAACCAACTTTAAAAGAGATCTACAAATCAATTTATGTGAATCTTTACGCCCTTCTCTCCCACAGTGGTTCAATGTAGAGATGAGCCATAAAATGACGTTTGCTGAGTATATGTAAATATCTACAGTAATAAAGAAATTTGAATACTTGAATACTTGAATAGTAATACAAATATTACAATATTCTTTATTATAATTAATAAGCAGGAATAAATAATTGCAAATTAAGTTAGACTAACCCCATACAGTCCCGTCATTAAATTAATCTTGAACATTATTATATCCTTATCGTTTTAAATTAGATGCTAATGGATTTTTGAAAATTGGATCGCGATTTTGAACTTTAACACTTTAAGATAAGGTTTGAATCCTATGAAACAAAATTGATCGTTTTATCAAACGCTAGTAACAAGTGGGTTGAAATTGCTCAAATGGCAATTTCGAAATCTCCATAGGTATCCTGAAAAACAAGTTCCATTCTAAAACCTATAAACACTGGTCTAACTCAAGGCTTACGCTATAGTTGCTTGCGGTGGTTTCCTAAATTCTTAAGACCTACCGAATACTAATAAGACTATACCAAATTTCAAAGACTTGGCACAAAGCGCATGACTCTTATGTATTTTGAATAATTTTGTCTCAGCTAGGCAATTCGGTTTATTCGGACACTTTTACTATTATTCGGTGTTCAGCCGAATACCACATAGCAAATAATGCATAAAACCAACCAAGTGCGAGTTGGACTCAAACACTGAGGGTCGCGCAATAATCGCATTATTTGTGAAGGAACTAAAAATTTACGGTTTTCAGACCTTGCTTCGTGCCAAATTTCAAAATTCTAGTTCAACGGAATGTATGCAATAGTTATCATGGTAACAATATATATATATAAATTTTAGGGGAAAATCCCAAATGGATGAATATTATAAAAACTAGATATTACAAAAGTATTAGCCAGCCTAGATAGGAATTTTCCTCTTCGGTCTCGCTTCCCTATAACGTCATTCATCGTCATTTTTGCCAGGAACATCTTCTTGAGGTTCGCTGGCACCCGAAGTTTAAAAGACAGGAAGTCCTTGGGTCTTTTTGACTCCAAGAGTCTTATCTGTACAGTCGCGACTTCTGTTGTCTGGTTGTGACAGCCCAGCGGATTACTCTTCAGCCTTTCCGGTATGTGATGATCAATGTCCTCGCTGGTCATGTTTAAGTCAAGCCGAGACAGGTAGATCTGCACCGTGGTAGCCGCAGCTTTGAGCCGCAGGTATTAATTCCAATGCGAGTATCCTTCAAATGCAGCAAAACTGTGACATAAGCGGCGGTATCTTTTGATTGCGTTGACCTATGAGTTACTGCAGATAAGATACTAAAGACTTGAGTAATCGTTAATAATTTAAACGATATTAGTATCTCTATTAGTAATCTAAGGGTGCCTTTTCAGGGTTCCGTACCCGAAGGGTGCCAAATGGCACCCTGTTGCTAAGCCTACGCTGTCCGTCCGTCCGTCTGTCACCAGACTGTACCTCATAAACCGTGATAGTAAAACAGATGAAAATTTCACAGATGATGTATTCTGTTGTCGCTATAACAACAAATACTAAAATGCAGAATAAAATAAATATTTAAGGGGGCTCCCATACAACAATTCTTTCAATACCACATACAAACTTATGAATTCATCTGGTTACATACATGGAGTGTGAAAGTAGCCGCACCAATAACTTTATAAACTACATTTTGCTATGTATAATCCAAACGATTCACTCCACACCATCCACCGGAACCCTTCGTGCGCGAGAGTTATACTCGCACTTGGCCTTTTTTTTCTTTTGAGGTAGAAATCCTAAAAAATTATGAATCAACATAAATAAAATGAGAAAGTTTGGATAAAATATGTCTGAAATAAATGAAAGCGAAGGTTACTAAAAGAAAAAAAAAACAAGTGACTTACTCGCGATTTGGCCGAACAATAATCGATATTTAAGTACCTAATATATTATATGGGCTATTAGTAACACAATCGGATATAACAATGAAGAAATAATGATTAGCTCGCAAATAAAACATTCACGCGTTTGCTATGAATGTGTCAGCCGCGACTACCTACATTTTTACGTGCGTAGCCGGCCGGATATTCTGTATTCATTTATTGATTATTTTCTCAATGATTGAACACTGCTGTAGAAAACATCTATGTCAAAATATAAGATATATATAAGAAGAAGACTCATCCATCGGATCCTATACTTCCAACGCGGCGTGTCGAAAGGCCCCAAAGAATTCCGCTGCGAGGCAGGACCGTGTTACCTTCGGGAACTTGCCCAACGCCGCGGAACTTTTACACCGCAGGGCTAATCCCAACAGAGCCCTTGGGTTCAGTGTAAGCAGTTATAAGAGGGAAATTAATAACCTCACATCTAAAGAACTGACTGAGCCGCATCCCATCCTCAGAGTGGCTCAGTTAGTAAAACGTCACTTGGTTAGAGTTTTAGTAAGGTTAGGTGAGACTTTTTTGGCTTGCGATTTAATATTAGCCGTTATAATACACTATAAGCAAACAGAAATATGAATGTGTTGTTTTCTATGCACTTAATATTGTAAAAAACCGGTCAAGTGCGAGTCTAAATCGCGCACGAAGGGTTCCGTACCACCGTTCAATGGAAGCGATGGTGTGGAGTGAATAGTTTGGATTTTACACAGCAAAATATTGTGTACAAAGTTATTGCTGCGGTTACTTTCACACTCCATGTACGTAACCAGGTGCATCCATAAGTTTGTATGTGGTATTGTTGTATGGGAGCCCCCTTAAATATTTATTTTATCCTGTTTTTTAGTATTTGTTGTTATAACGGCAAAAGAAATACATAATCTGTGAAAATTTCAACTCTCTAGCTAGCTAGGTTCTTGATATACAGCCTGGTGACAGACGGACGGACAGCGAAGTCTTAGTAATAGGGTCCCGTTTGGAACCCTTCGGGTACGGAACCCTAAAAAGTAGATCAACAAACTATAGGTAGCCTGAATATATTGAAGCTGTATATCATTATTTTTTTTTATCAAATAAGACCATAGATCACTCAAGAAACTCTTTCGTCTTGCTTTGAAAACCTCTGTGGTGCAGCGGTTGTAGCTCTGCCTACCATGCGAGAGGTCTTGGATTCGATCGCCGGCTGGGAGTAAAAAAAAAACTCCAGGTCTTGGATGTTTATATGGGTGTGACGTCGCTGTTTCTGGTTCCCACGACACAGGGTATCCTAGTGTGGGGCCAGAAGCAATGTATGTGCCTGTATGTAAATGTGTTTATGTTTGCATAAGAGTCCTTATTTGCAGGGTCAATTATAATTTAAAAATAACTAAATTAATTTCGTAGCAAGTAGTGTTTTGTCGTGGCTTCGTAGCAACTCGCGCCCTAGCACAGTAGCTGTTACGGGGACGCCATCAAGTTTATGTCTACACACCGAAAATATTGTTTGATGAAGTTGTTGAAAAATATGTTTTCTTCAAACTTCCCAAGTTGGTGAAAGTTTTTGAGGTATTAGGAATACATCCTTAGAACTGGAAACTTCCCTTTTACCTCATATCTGTACATTATTGTTTTGTAGTTCGATTTTCAGTGAAGCTATCGATCACAAGCATAGACAGACACTAATGTGTTTTTTTCATCTACTTTATTGCTACCGAAGCAAGTAATTTGGCATAAGGAGAAACATAACAGAAACTTATACAGGCACTTATTCAGTGTGCTTTGGTGTGTCCACTATTCCACAGTGACGGCGGCATCACGACGGAATGCGGAATAACAAGCTCATGGTGTATGTCGCAAGCAAATTTAAGAATCGTCCTTTTTACATTGACGAAGCCATTTTGAAAGAAGATAAAACCTAACGCGTATCGAGCTAACACAGCAATGTCACCGAATAATCTTCGTATTATAGGAACCAAAATGTAAGTTATTTAAGAAATAACCCGGCCAATCGCAAAGCCATTTCAAAAATCAATCAATGACGTAATTAAAACATTTAAAAAACCTCCTGAGGTACACTTTTGTGTACAAAAGAAGTAAAGAAGACTTAATGGTATTGTTAAGAATGCTGCTTTAAATTTAATGCAATTAAAAATATATACTAAAATTATTTTGTCAAATTTCAATAGCCTTATCTATTTGTTTTGAGAATTTTACTGCACCGTAGCCGGTTTTTAGTTTTTTTCTATTTACAAATTTATTTCCTACATTTTAGTACAAATTGACGAAAAATCTGTAAATGCTCTTAGTTTAAAGCTAAGGTGTGATATTCATACATTCTGCAAGAGTATTAAATATTTCCCTAATCGCCTTTTAAATCTCTTTATTTTGATATCCTACTCGATGGTCCTGAAGAAAGATTTTTTAGCCTGCACAATATATATCCGACAATGTCTATTATAGACAAAAATGTCATAATAAAATAGACTACAGTGCAGCCGCGATATTATTGCAAGTAATGTTAAATATGCGAGTATTTATTTTCCTTGCCATGTCAAATCTATATTTGTAACCTATGTAGTTAGGTAAAAGTGCGCAACAGGTCACGGTGGAGTGTGACTTCATTTCTTCGTCATTTGCAATTTGTAGTGTCAGTATAGAAATGCAAAGTACCGCACATAAAATATGTAAACCTTCCTAAAGAGGCAGGTTTACATTTTTTTCTTGGCTTTCCTGCCACGCTAAATGATGGATAGCAATACGACGTGGGCTTAAAGGACTACTATCCAGGGCCGTAAAACGCGATATAAAAAAAGACGTGGCAGCTATTTGCACTTAAAACATGCGCATACACTATATTACTGTCAAAATCATGATACTTGTTTTCGCCTGCCAGATTTTCAAAAGAAAACGAACTTTTTTTTCTTTTTTTTTTCTAAAAACAACAATAACATCTCCGAATATTGAGTCAATCTACAATAAAGAAATTTCAATGTTTTATAAAAGTTTGTCATTTATTTTTATTGTTCTTTTTTTAGTTTTCTCAAAAAACTATTGAGGTTAAACAATTATTTTTTTGAATATCTTGTAAACCTTTTGAAAGACAATCTTTGACATCCTTAACATTCACGTGACCAAGGCGAATTCGCACTCTCAGCGAAATTTTATTTTTCAATACGGGTAAGTTTTTTAGGATACTGATGACGAATTTAGGGTTCGTTTTGCATTTGAGATGGTAGCCGCGCTAAATTTATTCGAACCCCATTAGGGTTTAGTTTTCATTTCAATGGGTTTCAGTGTAGTTTTCAAGATTTATTATCATATTAATCGCTATTAAAAAAACAAACAAATTCGTTAATTGGATTGATTTGGTAGAATTACGGTTAATTGAGATATCATTCTAATTTAATTTTACTTTTGATTTTTCTACGAGCCCATTTAGACAGTATTATCTACTGTAATGTTATATACTCGAAAAATTAAAATGGATAATGAAAAGACAGAAAATGGAGAAGGAGGAGAAATAGAAAATCGAAAAGGAAATGAAAGAAAAAAGTTCTTTGGTTGGTCACTACAGAATGAAACTTAAGTGTGAGAGGTTTTTTAGGGAAACTGTCAACCATAATGTAAGTTTAGTGGTGATTTTTTATAGCCAGATATAATTTATCACACGAATTACACATTTTAAACGTACATGAAATATCGTAAAAGTTATTTGGCCAAAGAACAATCGCCCCTAGTTGAATAGCACAAAGTTATTTAAGCACTTTATCTTGGTATCTGACACCGATAACCAAACTATATTGACATGTCAAATGAAAGTTCTTTTCTTTTTTTCCTCAGGCATGTTTATGTATGCTCAGTTATATATGTCGTATGTGTGTACGTAACATTAAAGTATTACTTCATATTTTGTATACATCTAATATACCATAGTATTTACAAACCAGAGGTACATATATTTTGTGCCTCTACTACCCCATCTGGGGATTGGTACCTACAACCTACTTAATATTGAACATTTTATGCCGCTTTTTCCTAAGTGGATATCGCCAGGTTATAGTCACATATTTTATTTCACTGCTCAGCCCTATTGATCATAGCGATAGCATGGTGATACGTACCACAATGCGTACGTTTTTTTTTGTGAAAACAGAATTTCATTTGGTTCAGTCGGTTGACCAATAATCAGGATAAGTTGACATCTTTTGATCACCTTTTGAGCTTTTGTATTAATGAGGGGAACAGATAACTTATTTATTTATTTTCCAAAGAGGAGAGCATCGAAGGAAGTACGTGAATTTGAGATAAGATTAGATTAGATACAACTTTGTATTGTGATGTAAATTATTTATATCAAATCAATCTCAATTGCACCGATTTGAAAACACCGAGCCTAAACATCTAGTCCTTAGTCGATCAGAATAACCGCGGCTCTTGTCATACATATTGTATGGCTTGTAAATGCGCTTGAGCACTGGGGTTGTTGTGTGAGTAACGCTCTAATATCTAGATATGATGCCGGCCAGCGGCAGTGAACAGCCTTAAAGCGCATAAAATCCACCATTTTTTAAATTATTTTATGTACCAGAGACTCTCGCGCCATCAAGACGAATCTAACGACTCAATCTAATCTAATTCATCAAAATCGGTGGAGCCGTTGAGTAGATACGAGGTGCCACACGAACAGACATACAAATATATAGGGAGGGACACATAACCCTCCACTTTTCCGCTTTGCTGCAGTCGGGTAAAAATATAGCGTCGTCCCTTTTCCCATAGCAGACAGAACAGGTTTAACCAGTAAATAAAACACATTATTGAAAACAGTCTAAATAAGATTGCCCTACGACATACCTACCCAATCGTCGGTGGCACTGTCCACAAAGAAGGGAATACAGGCGCGTCCCGGAGGGAACTGTGGAGCAGTACTGCCTTTGAGCATCGGCCAATCAATAGAGGTTGTGATTGCATGGAATGAGGGCTTCAATCTGGTATAGAGTGCATTAGAAATGCGTCGGCATATTTTATGGAGTTTTGGACATTATTGACGATTTTCGTAAAATTACTGGATGGTAAAATTAATTAAAGGATAAAAAATCTAAATCATTATTAAGCTTACATTTGTCATAAATAAACTGTATCTAACACTGAATGTAATCATTTATGAGCCCTGGCTTAAGTCACCGTAAGATAGTCAAAACCGTTAGTTGATAAACTAACGCGTTAGTTGATCAACTATTGACAGATAGTAAACCAGATCGACAGGGTTTAGAATTTACCTTTCTTTTGTTCTTACATGTCAACCTAACACGAAGACTATTCGCTGCGCTCGCCCCTTATAGGTAAAGTCTAGAGTCTTAACCTGAGCAACCGCAGCGTTTGCCCTGGTATTTCGTTTGCAATTCAAGTTTAAACCAGTTTACTATTTAACGATCTTTAACCGTTAGTTTATCAACCCGTCATATAATAAGCAGTACGCTATAGTTTACTATCTGTCGATAGTTGACCAACTAACTAAAGAAAAAAAAACGTTAGTTAATCAACTAACGGTTTTGACAATCTTACGATGACATATACAATGCCCTGGTTAGTGCAAAGTAAAAGTTAAAATCTGGCAAAAAGTTGCCTCATAAACGAAAAGCCACCTCCTATGGGAAAAATCTCGACGTCTGAAGTCGACGTGACCAAAGAAGAACATACCAGCAGCTTCCACTAATCAATGAACTCAGTTCGTTGGTTTCAGTTAGTTCGGAATGTTCGAATGTAGCAGTACATTCTGCGGAACAGTGGGTTTTCAAACTCGATGTTTTGAAATGGAGACAGAAACTTTGGGGCATTAAAGTTGGTACATCCAAATTAGTACACACGCAGATTAAACAATACATTTTCACTCCACTGCTCGGAACTGTTGCAAAAGATGGTCTGAAATGGAACATGTCTGGCCGGCCAGAAAAAACATTGTTGGCTTGGTCGACAAATCACAGCGGCCCGCTGTTCACTGTTTCGACCAATTAGAACTCGACTCGTGCTGCATATGACATAAAGTCGAACAATCAGAAAGACCGGCCACTAAGAACGGTCTTGTTAAAAATATATATTTTACGTAGCGTATACGGTGTGCCATTGCTGGGCAAAGGCCTCCCTGTTTCAAGACCCTAAAATATTTTTTTAATGTAAAATTGGCGGGGAGTGTGAAAATTGTATTGTGTGGAATTTACGATGCTCTATTTTTCGAAATTACGTTTATTACGAAAGTTAACCAAAGTTTGATCTACAACTGGAAATGAATAAAATGATGATAGATTCTGTCGTAACAATATCGTAGAATTGACTATATCATGATATAGTCAACCATGGTTGAATTAGAACTTTCATTGGACGAAGAAATATTTAATGGCAAAACACCACCACAGATACCACAATCTTAGGTGAAGACTAAAGGGGGCGAGCACAGCGAAGCCCCCGAATAGTCCTCGTGTTAGGTCGACATGTAGTATACAAAAAACAACACGTATAACACAAATTATTTTAAAAAAAATACATGTTTTAGTGAAATTCAACCCTTTCTGATCATGTCATGAAATAATTGACTATATCGTGAAATGGTTGGCCATTTCATGATAAAGTTAATCCAAGGTTGGCTATTTCATTAAATAATAAAATTCTACGATATAGCTACGACAGACACCTACATGAATTCATTTAATGACAGTGATTGTGTGGACGCGTTGGCGCCCACCGAATTAATGGAGGCTGCAAAGTCGGTCGTAAGAAAAAATATTATGAGAGTTGATTTTTATTTCCTCCCAGTAGTCGTGAAAAGCACTAAGGACTCGTCTCTCAAAGGTCCTCCCAAAATCACCTGTCCATCTTTTGCTCACTTTTTAGTCTATACAACAATGTACTTTTTTGCAACACAGTGATCTTAAACTTCAAAGTTATATGTGAGTTACTTTTGTATAAATAACAAACAGCGCAACGCCTTTTCCCATACAAAGTTGAGTTGTGCAAAGTCAAAGTCAAATTTCTTTATAACTGTAGATATTTACATATACTTAGCAAACGTATTTTTTTGCTTCTTATCTAAATTGGGCCACTGTGGGAGGGGAAGGGCGTAGAAATTCACACAGATTTATTTTTAGATCACTTTTAAAAATTGTTTGTGCTTAACTAAACAAATATTACAATTTTAATTATCATAATTAATAAGCATCAATAAATAACTATAAATTATTAACAGCAAGGACCATGTTGCGCTAGATCGACCCCATACAGTCCCATCATTTAAGTAATCCTGAACATGGTAATATCCCTTTTACGACAAAGTCGCTTTGACATGCTTTTTAAATTGCTCAAATCTCCAGAGGTGCGCAACTAGTCTATGATTATTTCTTAGGTAAACATTACCTCGCTAAGATTGGAAAATTTTGTAAGGTTCTTGCGTACATATATTATATTTTCGAAAATAAATTTACTAGCTACAGTTTAGTACGTCAATTTCTTTAAAAAGCTATCGTAAGGAGTCTATTAGTTTTAAATTATAAATTGCTCGAATAGCTCTTTTTTGTAAAATAAAAAGAGTTTGAATATCCGCCGCCTTCCCCCGCAACAAGATACCATAGGACATGACACTATGAAAGTAACTAAAAACTAGCCTAGAAGTGGCCACATCTATGTTTTGTCTGATGTTCCTAACGGCGCAAGCCGCAGAACTTAGTTTACCAGCTAATTTATATATGTTGAGTCCCTACTGCAATTTGCTATCAAAGAAACTTCGTATCATTTACTAATGCTAACGTGTTGCTGTCTAACACTAAACTGGTCTCAACTTGCCTGACATTTGGAAGTGAGAATTTGATACACTGGTTTTACCAGCGTTTAATAATAAATTATTAACTGTGAACCAATTCAAGGTAAAAGACAACACACTATTAACATTATCAAAATACAATACTCCTATTTTCGGGATGGAAGACTAGCCCATTGCCGCAGCTATGGAGGTAAGAAGGTTTCCTCCCCATGTTTTACATCACCGTTAGACCGAGATGTACATGATAAATTTCTAATCTCTTTCAGTCCATATCCTTTGACAAGAGGCGGCCAAGGCAGCGCGACCGTATCTAAGCGAATGGATTTCAGAGAATCGAGCGTGAAAACACTAGACCACGTAGTTCTTACTCTTACAAATAATATCTTGTGTAATATTTATTACATGGGTACTTCGAGTATACTGTAGAAAAGACCTCCAAATATATTTTGTTACGCAGTACAGTCAGTCAAGACGTGAGTCCATGTGTATGGCGATGTAATAAATTCTTATTAAAAACACACATCCATATAATATAGTCTAACAATCGCTCAGTGTCCCATTCTTAGACTTTATCGGTTGGAGATAACGTCAAAGACTACAACAACGCACATTTGTTCGACTGTACATACCTAAGGTAAGAATAAAATGATCTATTGCCTTACCAAGTGCCTACACGATACTCAAAGCGTGCTCTGATCAAAGGGCTCGTCTGGTATTTCATTTCGTCATTGCCTAACTAAGCAATAAAGGCACAGGAAATCGGTTTTGTCAAATATTACGGGAGATAAAACGTCTTCATTTTATTTTCAAGGCCGAAAATGATATCAAATATCTATTGTCATGGCATAAAGATGGACAGTTATTTTTCTATAGTATTTTTACTTGTAACAGAAAGGTTAAGTTAAGTAAAAATAAAGCAAGTAAATTATGAATGGGCTGAATCATAATTCTGTACAACTTTTACTGTCAACAGATTTTGGTACCCTGTATTTATTCCTCCACCCACAGGGTCACAATCGTTGAAAAAATCGAAGACGATTCCTAAACCAGTTATAAGTTCTTAATAAAGTTCCACCAATACTTGGGTACTTAGAAATTGTTGTTCATCCCCCGATCGAGAGCAGTGTTGAGTTATATTGGATGGAATGAGACTCAAAGGGTTTACAACTGACTGAAGTTTGTAACAAGCGATTGCTTTTTTTTACAGCTTTTATTAGTTATAGAGTAGAACTAATAAATACGGAAACTTTAACAGTAAGAAACTAATCTAGGAACAGAGTATTTGTCAAGATGAATTACACGAGCCCAAACTCGACTGGTTGCGTCGTTTTACTACAGAGTTTCCATGGTCACCATCCAGCTCCATTGCTTCCACTTGCTCCCACATATTAGCCCACCTCTATCTTTTGTCATAAATGTATGTTTTGAGCAAGAAATTTAGCTGGATTGACCTATAACTTCCATCATAAAACCTATTTAGCAATCTGAGGACAAAAAGATGTTATTAAGAACCGCCCAGTAGCTATAATTCTTATAATAATACCTTAGAGTTTTGAAAGGGCTATTCATAATAGACGAAATTCTTTTCTTTTCATGAATAACATCTTTGTAGAGGAATAAAATGCTTTCCGAAAAAACAAATATACAATACTAATTGTGTATTGTGGATTTGTACTATGGGTATGACAACATCATCATGGACATGCCCAAGGCGTTTGTCTTCAAAGATCATCATAAACAGCTATTGATGAAACTCGACAGCTTTGGTATAAGAGGACCTACATAAAACCTATCAGATTCATATCTGAAAAACCGGCCAAGTGCGAGTCGGATTCGCGCACGAAGGGTTCCGAACCATTATCTATAAAAGCGGCAAAAAACCACGTTATTTTATGGGAGCCTCCCTTACATATTAATTTTGTTTTGATTTAATTATTTCTTTTTAAGTAAATAATATAGCTCTGTATATAATATTCTGTGAATACTTCAAGTGTCTACCTATTGCCGTTATCAATATCGAGCAATAAAATCACGTTTTTTATATGGGAGCCCCCTTAAATATTAATTTTATTCTGTTTTTTGTATTTGTTGTTATAGCGGCAACAGATCACATCATAGAAAAAATTAATTTCAACTGTCTTCTATCACTGTTCATGAGATACAGCCTGGTGACCGACGGACGGAGGTTTGGCACCCTTTGAAACCCTAAAAATAGAAAACAATTTTGCATTATCAATCATATAGATCAACGCGGTACAGAGCAAAGTAACGCATCCAACACTAGGTCCGCTAAGTATGGAGTATAGATTATAGATCAACGCGGTACAGAGCAAAGTAACGCATCTAACACTAGGTCCGCTAAGTATGGAGTATAGATTATAGATCAACGCGGTACAGAGCAAAGTAACGCATCCAACACTAGGTCCGCTAAGTATGGAGTATAGATTATAGATCAACGCGGTACAGAGCAAAGTAACGCATCCAACACTAGGTCCGCTAAGTATGGAGTATAGATTATAGATCAACGCGGTACAGAGCAAAGTAACGCATCCAACACTAGGTCCGCTAAGTATGGAGTATAGATTATAGATCAACGCGGTACAGAGCAAAGTAACGCATCCAACACTAGGTCCGCTAAGTATGGAGTTAGATTATAGATCAACGCGGTACAGAGCAAAGTAACGCATCCAACACTAGGTCCGCTAAGTATGGAGTATAGATTATAGATCAACGCGGTACAGAGCAAAGTAACGCATCCAACACTAGGTCCTCTAAGTATGGAGTATAGATTATAATTCAACGCGGTACAGAGCAAAGTAACGCATCCAACACTAGGTCCGCTAAGTATGGAGTATAGATTATAGATCAACGCGGTACAGAGCAAAGTAACGCATCCAACACTAGGTCCGCTAAGTATGGAGTACTACGGGGCAGTATCCTTGGCCTAGATACATGATTTACCAGAAAATGTATCACGTCCGATGGTTTTGTTTGCGGATGATTGCTCGGTTGTCATTAAAGGCACGAACTTTGAATCTAAGATACCTAAATAATACATTGAGTGGACTAGTAAAATGGCTACAAAATAATAATCAAATAATCAACCTCAAAAACAACAAAAAATATGCAATTTTACCAGGCTCAAGCAAACCCACCAACCAACCTTACAAATATAACAATTACAAAGAAATAGTTAAAACAATAAAATTCGTCAGACTGTACCTAGACTAACATTGTGGGCGGAACCTCACATAGAAAAACTATGCTTTAAATTAAAAAGCTTTTTACACCCACAAGTCCACCATATTGCGTCCACAGAGGCGGCTATTACTGCATTTATCTCGCGCCATGAATTAAGAGCGCTGGGCGACGTTGGCGGGAATTACTGCGCATATGTATAGGTATTGAAAAGTGACTACTGTGCATTCAAGGCCACCGCTCATAATTCGTGGCGCGAGGTATACTTTGAGTATGTGTGGGTACTCTACCGTGATTCTATCCTAGGCTACGGTATTATTATGTTTGGTAATTCTACAGATAGAGCAAAAGTTTTCAAACATCAAAAGTAATCAGGGCTATTGCTGGTATTAAACCATCGGAAAGTTTACACCTTATTTAAAAAAAATATGATATCCTAACATTTTCATTAATATTCACACTAGAATGTCTAATGATTATAAAGAAAAAATATAATCGTTTTGGTGAGCGCGGTACAATACATTCAAGAAACTTACAAAATAAACACCACCTAATATTACCATCACCTAAATGCGCAAATTATAGGTATACTATGTAGCTATTTAAATATATAACTTGTTACCAAATGATAAATTTCTTTAAATACTTATTCTTTAAAATCTTTAAAATAAAATATGCAATGATATAACTGAATACTTCGATGATAAAGAATTGATTACTCTATAAATACTCGCAAACGTTACTGGGATGGCCTGAGTTTTCTTGCTTTATCGACCTAAAAGCCCACGGCATAAGAATCCGAGAGGTATTCCTAAAAATAGATTGCGTAGTTTTTCATAATAAAAATAAATAAAATCAAGGTAAAATTAAAATAAATCACAAATAATCTGTGTAAAAGTTAATTAGGTAGTTAATTCTCATGTAAATATGTAAATAAATAACTAGTAATTAAGTTACATAAATAAATAATTAGTTATAACCTACAGTGGGCAGTCTGCCCGTAAGTGAGTACATAGCGACCGCTATGGTACTAATGATAGGGACCGGTTGACGGATAGGTTTGACAACTAATTTTACATGAATGAAAAAAAATAATACTTAGAGTTACTTAGGGTTATGTCGTATGAAACTGAAATTACATATTTAAGACCAAATGTAAACCATGATAAGCAAATAAAGTTTCTTAATACTTTTTTCTTTCCATCATTTCCATCATCTGATCAGCTCCATGTCCTCAAAATATTGCATTGTCAACCGATTAATTCAACTCAGTCGGAATTGGATAAGTGGGTCAAAATCGTGCATGATTGATTACAGATGGACAGACAAACAAACAAAACAAACAAACATTTACATACAGGCATATACATTGCTTCTGGCCCCACACTACGATACCCTGTGTCGTGGCAACCAGATACAGCGACATCACACACATTTAAACATCCAAGACCTGGGTTTTTTTCTTTATCCCCTGCCGGGGCTCGAACCCGGGACCTCTCGCATGGCAGGCAGATCCGCTACCGCAGCGCCACAGAGGTCGACAAAGCCCGGGACAGGTAAAAGCTTTTGAAAACATCTTAACATCTAAGATAATTGTTAGATTTTTCATACATCATCTTTTTTTGAAGCAGAAGTTTTTGCGCAACAGGAGGCTAGTCCAACGCACACGCTATCTGGATTAGTGTGCAGATAACGATGGTCAAGATTCTCAAGTGATGCTAAATCTACGGTGCAGAAGACGGTGTAGAAAATACATGATGTTAACATATCTTCACAGGATTGGCTTAAAATATTATACAAAAATGTTAGGTTCCACCGCAACTCATCAATTCTGTACGAAAATTATTATTTCGGACAGCGCCAAAACTTTTCGATGGCTTTGTTTTTTGTTATTTTTACGAAGTAAAAGGGACGGGGCATATTAAAGTTTTGACAAAGGATATTCTATTACGCCCGAACGGACTTTGCGCGAAGATCCCCTACTATAACAATGGGCCCTTATTTCGCACATGAGTTGCTGCATTTGGGTCAATCAAAATGCTAATTTCAACATACCTATATGTAGGGTGGCATTACGATATATTGTTACTAAATAAATACTCGGATATGTATGTTATATTAAGCACTAAACAACCCAGTCGTTTAGATTATAATCTAATCTTGTAGGTGTTTATGTTTTGTGTAATATCAAAGCTGCCGTTCCGTGTATCTACAACGGGTCATAAAAATATATCATTTCAGTGTAATGTGACATAAAGTCAAGTTTCATAATCGTATGATACGATATAATTCTCCAGTTCTCTACATACCTTAAGGGATAAGAACAAAGTAGTTAAGAAATACAGGTTGTTACAAAAAAAAGTCAAGAATAATTTATCCTATAATGTCTCAACTGATGCTCTCCTATTTTATACAGACAAATAATGAAAAAAAATAGTGAAAGCATTGTAACAAAAAAAAAAAATATTCATTGCAAATAGTATAATTTGCCTGACGAAAACTTACTAACTACACCAATGTGTGTATGATTCCATCCATCTATGAAAAATTGTTCATAGATCACCCTGTAGGTAGGTATAAAACAGATACAAAGGAACAGTTCAATCCAAGGCTGTCAGTCTGTTTGTAAACTATACAAGACGAGCCTTTGGTGTTCACTCGAGCGGAAGGCACACCCGGTTTACCCCGAAACTGATAAGATCAACAATATCAGGATTGTTCTCGTAAACTTATGACCATTCATGAAACACGGAATAGCAGAAAGATGTAGACTAGACATGTCTTCATAAAATATTTAAAATAACAATCAATAAAGCCTATTAATGTTCCCCAAAAGGGGGCACGAATACGAGTAAGATTGAGTCGTACTCCACGACGCTGGCTCAGTGCGAATTGATGGACGGGTGTCGGAAGTTATCAAGCTGCCCTTTTACGGTCTCTGGCACAGCTTTACGACTACAACCACCCCTAGGCGATTGTAGCCGGGACCACAAATGTATCAAAGATACGGACAGTCATCCAGTACCCGTCTTAGCCAGACGTTTCTACTCGCACTATCGATTCCGATGTACTTATACCGCTAGGCCACGGACGCTTGCTAATAATTTACTATACATTTTATTTAATTTTGTTTCCCATTGTTTTGTCCAATAACATAACATAACATAACATAGCATCACGCCTTTTCCCATACGGGGTGGCAGAGTTGCCCACTTTGAGCCAGTTATACAATACTCCATTTTGCGTGACAGGGGGCTAGCCAATGAAGGTTTCCTCACGATGTTTTCCATCACCTTTAGAACCTCCGTATATTGGGACTTAAGATAAATTAATTATCTCATTGGTACATGGTCAGGTATCGAACCTGCATCTCCTGTGTGAGAAGCAAGCATGAAACCCATTAGACCACGGAGCTCTTTGTCCAACAAGAATTGATTATTCAGTACATGCTTTGCTTTTGGGAGCACACTAAGATGCTCTGTGTCGTAACTTGAGAACCAGAATCAGCGACGTCTCTAAGTTTTATACGTTCTAGGCCTGTAATAATAAACCGCTCTCAGCTTTGAGAGTTGTCTCAGCTATGTCACAATGACGGTTTTACCATATCGAATCCGTCATCTTCATGCGCTTGCTGTCAGAGCTGAGAGCGGTGTCTTATTACGGGCTCTCGACCCGAGGAATTTATCAGTCCAATCAAATCGGTTCTATGTTGGTCAGAACAATTTCCCTGCCAATGCCTCGAAATATTTCTTTCTGTTACATCTTGTATAAATCCTGTAGGTTGGTATATTTCCCTAAAACAAATACAACCAAATCTTCTTATCTTACAATATTATACACTGAAATGACAAAAGGAAGAACCGGGAATTCCTAGAATGTATGTGGATGGTTGTCTCCACCGCTCGCTTGTATCGCAGGATATTCGGGTTCGAATCCGAATGAGATATCTTATTTATTTCAAGTACAACAGACATTCTAACGGTGATGGTAAGATCATGTGGAAACCTTTGTGTCTCAATTTCATCTCGTACCAAAGGAACTCGCACCGCGCTGCTAGTTGACCCTGTTCGAAAATAGTAGTTTTAAGTGACTGATACATAATGGAAGACCCGCCTTCGGCTCGTTTCATTAACCACTCTCGTGTTTTAATGCCTTGTTATGTACAGTTACATACACTAGTTTATCTATACACATGTCGTAAGCTCTCTTTGATGTGTTCAGGAACCGCATGTTCGACCGGCATTGTGGCATTGATCATTGCTCTGCACTTGTTTAGCTTGTTCAGAAGTGCCAACTTCCCAGACAAACTAGGGGTAGCACGCAGACGGGCGTCGGCGTTTGAAATTTGAATGTCACAAAACATAATATGTCGAAATATTCATAAATTATGGTCATAATGTATCATCTTCAGATAAGAAATGAGTTTTTACCAAGTAATATATCATTATGCTGGTCATAACGTGCGGTTTTTGGACGCTGTAAGGAGTGTTTATTAAACGTGTGAAGATAAAACCTATTTTTGTTGTCGTCAACTCGCGCTAAAGTAAAAATTTCTTATAGTTACGTTATAAGTATTAATTAGTAGTAAAATTTCTAGACTCTAACTAATTAAAAAAGAAATCATTTGTATGTGTTATATAAATTATAAGTACCGAAAAGTAATCAACGATATTACGATGTTTCAAGCATCTGGCTTATTATAATATATATTTGAAACAATATACATATATCAATCAATGCTTGAGAGCTAATAAATTAGAAATCAGGAATTATTTTAAATGATTATCATCTTACAGACTACAAAAATTACAGGTCACTACTTGTTATTAAATATCATATTATAAACACAATCTAATACAAGGATTGGTGATGTTATGAATGAATGACTAAAATCACAGATAAGAATTTGTTGTGAATGCTTGTCATTTTAACAGACTAGAAAAAACACAGATCAGTACATTATTTTTGTATTGTCTTATAACCACTCAACCGTCCAGCACGCGGCAGCGACACTGTCCGTAACGTCCCAAGCGCCGTTCGTCGCTAATTTCGCAACGGCGGCGGCCGCGACCTTCGCGACAAAAACTTTTATACCTCCAAAAAAAAAATGCATTTATGTACATACAGTACAATAAAGCAATAAAATAAAGCAAGTTCGTGAATTGAAAAAAAAAAAACAGTTGTTTCCTTCTAATCGAGTTTTATACCAGGAAATGAAAGTAGTTTTATCAAAGAGTCTACATCTAATAAAACTAGATTATGTACCCTTTCAAATGATACCAATATCTTATTTTAAATATTTAATTTTCTATCAGAAACAATTGAAACTATCAAGGCACTCCTCACCAGACCGCAGAGTCGCGGGCGGTCTGAAAATCGGGCAAAATGGCCGCCGAATTAAGGCCCAGTACACATTAGGAATTTTTCAAATGAAACAAATTTTATATTATTGTTATCATTTATATATATATATATATATATATATTATTGTTTTCTTTGACATTTCAAATTTGACACCATAATAAAGGACCTTTTTAATTAATATTAAATTATTTCTAATATTATACAAATATTATTTACATACTTAAGACGAAAATATGTATACACATCCTGCTTGCCATCCTTTACATCCATTATTTCAGAAACAATGTAGTATTTATATTATACTAGCTGTTGCACGCGACTTCGGCTGCGCGTATATAAATGGAAAAAAAACTAAAAATAAAAAATCAAGTCGTCTAAGGGATTTGAACCGAAGTCAATAAAATCTGAGTCATTTTTGCATTCCTTAATCGCAGCAGCAAAGTTTTTGTTTAGTTTACCATAAATACACCGTCCAACTATAATTAACGATTGGTCCTGAAACGGGCTCCCCAAAACTTTCACATTTATAATATTAGTGGGATATATATGGATGGCAAGCAGGAGGTGTGTGCATATACATAATTTAATTTGGATGTCCACTTGCTATAGCGATAATAAGTGTTTTTTTATTTATATATAATATATATAAACAAATAAAAAAAAATATGTATGTACTGTATATATATTATTATGTGTCTATAAATTTATATATTTTTTCTATATAAATAAAAAACACTTATTATCGCTATATCACGTGGACAACTTCGAACGATTTAGATAACATTTTCTATAATATCTAGATGACTGGATTTCTGGATGTAAAGTTGGTCAAGCGGGCCACCACGTCACGTCAGGTCGTTCAAAGTCACGTCGTCGGGTTTGTCAACTCTGGATTTTTGTGGTATTCCCTAAAACAGATTTCGATGCATAAGTTGACATCACATTGAGCACACTTCCAGATCGTCCTCGTGTCCCTCTTTCTCCGTGTGCACATCCAGCAACGAGGTCTTTTTGCGGATGAACGCACGGGAAAGTGGTCGTGGTCTACCGTCGGTCGGCTGTTTGTATGTCGGGTTACCTTTCCCGTCTGTCTGTTTGTGTAAAGTCGTGGTTCAGTCGTCAAGTCGATCTGTGCGTGTCGTTTAACAAGGCCTTCCGCCAGGATTGTCCGGAACTGTCTGTGTGTGATTTTAGAATCTTTGGTCTGATATATTATAAAAATATTGAACACTGACGTGCTCAACAACCTGGCGAAGACCTTCTTATACCACACTTTGTTTCGGAGTCTTTCCACGGGATGAGCAGAGAGAAATTGGTCTTTTCTGTCTACTCCTCCCATGGATTTGTTATAGTCAAGTACAATTTTCGGTTTGTATGTCAGTCGGTTGTACTTATTTTGGTTTCCGATTTGCAGTTGATGATAGGTCGAGATCATAGCTACTAAGTTAGAATCTCGCCATAGCATCACACTCAAATCGGAACAGTAGGTAGCCACTACCTCACCTTGTCGCAAGTCAGTTTTGGTCATTGTCTTGAGTGAATCGGGAACAAATTCCCGGTTCAAACGAAGAGTCCCAGAGCAGCCAGTCTGGTTCTTTTTTAAACTTCGCAATAATAACAAAGAATTATAAAAATTATCCATTATTAGTGTGTGCCCGCGGTGAAGTAACGGCTCTATCAAGTCAAATAGTATTTTGGCAGTAGCGTTGGTGGGACTTTCAATGTTGCTCAGTCGGTCAGCTGTCTCGTCGGCGGGTCGCTCATTAGTCGCGTTGTCAGTATCATTAGTCACGTCATTGGTCGCGTCGTTGTTGTCATCATTGATCGCGTCGTGGTTGTCGTCATTGGCCGCGTCGTTGTTCTCGTCATTGGTCGCGTTGTTAGTCTTTTTCCCTTCATATACTCTGAATTTCCAGAGATAGCCAGTGCGAGACTCGCAAAGTTCAAACGATTTTACGCCAACTTGGGCAGCTTTGGTGGCAATTTTTTGAGCAAAGCTCAATCGCCCATGCCACTTTAGCAGAGATTCGTCAATGGCTATCTCTTGGCAAGGCATGTACATAGTCGAGAACTTGTCATTCAGGTAGTCAATTACGGGCTGGATTTTAGCCAGCTTTGTCCTGTCTGTCAATGTCTGGTTGTCGACGAAATGGTACATCGATTTCAGCAATAAGAATCGGTTGTACGACATGATCCGCGAGAAGTATGGCATGGTGCCGAAGCCATTGAAAGAAAAATACTTCTCTTCTTCGGGCATGGGATACAGACCCATCAGTATTAATATAGCTAAAAAAGTTACCATTTCGTCGGGATTAGTCGGAGTCCACCTATGCAGTCTTGATTTATGAAGTGGCACGTTTTTAGATTGCAAAATTGCAATCTTTTGTTCTGCATATCGGTTAGTTTCTACGCAAAGTCTGTCAATAAAGTTAGAGTCAAACATTTTGTCGAACAAGTCAACCGGCGTCAAGTCTGTTAAATCAAAAATCGGCCCCGATGTCCCCGTAAAAGTCTCTCGTCGCCCGGTAAATACTAGTTTGTCTCTGCTCCAGTCAAATTGATAAAAGTCTTCGTCCTGTATTAATTCGCGCAATGCTCGGTCGTTACTTTCGTCTTCAGTTCGTAAAATTTGTATCTGTAACTCAGTCATGTCATTGAACGGAGCTGGCTCGCTCGCAGCGTTGCGTACAGTCGCACATGCGTCTTGTTCAATGTCTATGTCTAGGTCTTCGTCACTGTCATCCTCTAACATCCAATCTTCTACCGTGGCTACAAAGTCAGCATCTAAAACATCTGGAACAAAAAACACATGTTTGTGATATCTAGACGAAAAGGCAACGTATGTGCGGACAAGCTTAATAATGACAATTTAATACGCACTAATGGAACGTCTAGCCGTCTTGGACGTCTTGAATGCAGCACTAGAAGTCTCCACTTCGACTTCATTGCCGATTACGATGACATCTATGATAAAAAGAAAATACGTATTAAAATAAATCACTATTAAAAGCTTGCAGAAATGTGTCTAGGTATGGTTCAAGTCACCTTTTCAGACGAGGTTGGTGAAATATAACACATTTTAATTGGAGTCCGCGAAGCCCAATCCAAACTTAATGCTGTAGAGAGTCTGCTTGGTGAACTATAGGGGGAATTGGGGACAGTGTCCTCTTCAGGCGTACCCATGTCCATTATATCCTCCACCTCTAGATCAGGTGCAAGTTCGGGCTCCAGTGCGGATACGCGCTCAGGTTCGGGTTCGGCTTCCAATGCGGGTTCGGGTTCGGGCTCCGGCGCGGGCGCGGGCTCCAGTGCGGATTCAGGTTCGAGCTCGAGCGCGGGCTCAAAGAACGGGCAAGGGTCGCGTTCAGGAGAGGGCCTGCAATAAAATGGCACCCATTAAAATTATACCGTTACTCAAAACGAACCTGAACATAAAGTGTTGAAATATTGATATTTTTAAGTACCGTGCTTTTTTTTCTCGGGGGCGCGTCTGGAATGAGGACCCGCTGAAGTTGTGCGGTACGCTTCCGGTTTATATATTCCTTCCGTACTCCAGCGGGCATGGTGTTTATTCTCCGTTTAAGCAATGCCGCCTCCGCCCTGGCGTGAATCAGATCCGGACTACAAAAAAAAGTATATTAGGTCACAGATAATCTTAACACAAAAATAAGTAACAGTAACACTTACTGGTCTAGGCCACGACCGCGTCCACGTCCCCGTCCCCGCACACCCCCTCTTCCCTGCCCGCTTGTACTTGCACTCGTAGAGCTAAAATTTAAATAAAAGTTATATTATTTTGCTTTTGTAATAGACTAATTAAAAAAATACAACTACTAGGTATAAATATTTACGGCAATTGCTGATCCTGAAGACCACCACGCCCGCGTCCACGATTGGCACGCCCATTCCCACGTAATTGTTGGTCACTATAGTAACAAAACAAACACATGAGTATATATATAATATATATATATATATATATAATGTTCCGGTAAATTTATCATGCAGCCTAGAATCGCCAACCCAATACAGTGTTATAGGTTCATGTTGTGTGATGAATATATTTTTTATTAGTGCAGATAAAAACAAAACCTAAAGAAAGACACCACCACATTTATATAAGGAGGAAAAAAGACACCATAACGTTTATATAAGTAATCACTAATCACAAAATAAGCTGCACCACAAAACAGATAATACTTTAAAAAAAGGCAAAAACTGACTTCAATCTGATTATAATGAAGCTAGATGGTAGACAACTCATTATCACTAATCCAGTGACCGTTTCACCACTGAAAAGTCAAGTCGCCATATAAAATTTCAAGTAATTTTGAATTAAAAACAAAGTGCTGAACCAATTTTGATAAAAAAATGTATGGGAGAAATCTGTAAGTACATACATTCGATGTTTTTTTTATTAAAACGGTTTATACGTGGCGGAGTTCTGAGATAGCAAAAATAAAAAACCATCGGAATAGAGAAACTCCTCTTTTTTTGAAGTCGATGAATAAACACAAAAACGAGAGCCAAACACCATCACTTTTTTAAAATCACAAAAAATCTGCACCACAAAATAACCGGTACCTAACTGTGTTACAAAGACTGTACAAGGGATAAAGAAGAAATAACCTGCACCACAAAACAAATGAAGACAAAATGCAAAAAAAAATAAAATGTTAAAATTTTATTCATTCGTGTATACAAACCCTTAAGGTTTTATGTTGATCCGTCCAAAGGGACGGGAGTCCCGGATACGAAATTCTGAAACGCGTAGCGTATTAATCACTAATCTGGACATATTTCGCATTCATTTCATAAACAGTTCTAAGTATTATTATAACAATAAGTTATTGATCTGATTTAGAACATTTTTTTTCAGAAATAATGCTCAATCATGGTCAAAACGTATCATTGAATCGACAAAAGACGGCCATGTTTCAGAACCGTAACTTTCCAAGTCAGATTATTCAATATAAACGTTTTGAAACGAAGTAATTATACAGATTTCGTAAAACCAATATCTTTACGATTAATTTGATATACGCTTACCCTAGAAATACTTTATACAATCAGAGTACTTACCACATTTCAACTCGAGATTGTATACACACAACACTGCGATTCTGCGAAACTGACCGAATGAACTTTGTAATTTTTTTTCTTAAATAATTTGTAGGAACACAGACTAAGAAACGCTGACTGTGGATAGTGTACACAATACTAGCGTCATCTAGTATCGAGTAGCAGAACTATCTATGGCTGCGTTCAAAGAAAAACGTAAAATAAATACAGGTTTTGGTTCTGGGACGCTAGTCCCAGGGACGTAATACGGTAGTATCATTTCTGGGACCGTAGTCCCATTGGACGGTTGAGTGGATAAACTACAAGAATCACAGATAATGTTTTGTTATAAATGATTTTCATAATAAATACATGAACTTTACTTTAAAACTATATAAAAATCACAAGTCAAGACGTTCCATACATAGATCAATACTAATATTCCCACTGCTAAATTCGTTAATTGTCGTAGTAATATGTTCATCGATATAGATCGGTTCTTGTATTTTTTTGTTATGTCGGAGACTTTCAAATATAAAATCTGAAAGTAACGATCTTCTTCTCGTAAAATAGTCAAAAATGTGCAACGCGTCATGCATATGCTGTCGTTGAAATAATAAAAATACAGTAGAATGCCAGCATTTAACCATATTTGTTGTACGATACCTATTGTTACTGCAGGACCATTTATCAGTCAAAAAGTAAGTTTGCACTAACCATGTGTTTATATAATGTTTAGTAAATTGCTCAATTTTGTAATTTTTGGGGCACTGAGACATTATGTTTAACCAAATACTGTCTATTGCTTCCTTGGGCAAATGCGCTAAAATACATCTTTTTATATGTTATAGCCAGTTTGGATTTTATTATTTTTAATTTGTCAGCTATCGCCACAATCTCTGTGAAAAATGGAATAAACGCCCGTTATTTGATGGTTTTTGGGTATATGGCATTGATTTCTGACATTGTCTAGATCTAAAAATCAATCTGTGGGAGTTTCTACGCCCTTCTTCTCCCACAGTGGTCCAATGTAGAGAAGAGGCAAAAATGACGTTTGCTAAGTATATGTAAATATCTACAGTAATAAAGTACTTTGACTATTGACTATTGACTATTGTCACCTTCTTAAAATCGAGTAAAAAGGATTTGGGATTGAAATGGGAAATTTGGCTCTTGATTAGCCGAAACACTTTTTTTTTTTTTTTTGAAGTTTGGTAATCATTTATCAAGCAAAAGATTCATGAAAATAAGTACAGAGAATATAAATAAGATATTCATTCTAGTTCAAGACGTGTGGGACTGCCGCTCCATCCTCATATAGGCCTGTGCGATTCCACCTATGGCGGGTACCGCGGATGCACATGCTGCTAGCCCTGATGATGGCGGTTTGAATTCTTGCTCGTAGCCAGCCCATTATTGTGGCAGGGGTCCGGTTCCAGCGGTCCGCCAGCGTTTCGGCGAGGTGTTTAGTGAATGATATCATTTGTGGAGCAAAAACTCGTTACTTTTTTTTAAGTTAATCTTGATCTGTTTGGTGGCAACGCTTATTTAAGAGGTAAAATATTAGTATGAGTATTACTGCGTCCTAAATCTACAAGTAAGGCACGCTTGAAAGGTTTTAAACAAAATGTAAAGGTTCCGACATAAAAACAATAAATTAGGATTTGCTTAGATGTTTTTACCGTATATATTCGGCGAAAACCAAAATTTTTCTACTTTTTAATCCAGATCATTGAAAACTTTTCATCTAATGAAAAGTTTTTGAATCTCTCCGGTACAACGACTTGCATTATTGATAATTGAAAACAGACTGTCTTTACACCTAGCGACTTATTTCTCTTTCGAAACAATTTGTTCTTAATATTTCCGTATTTTATAAAGTTTTTAATGAGGGAGATTCCTTTATCGTTGAGTCTTGATACAGTCTTTCGGAACACTCTTGGTACAGGGATTGTATTATCAGATATCAATTCATTTGAAGCACAATCAGGCCCACATTTGTGCATATCATGCAAGAGCATTATACAGTTATTGCTTGCTGTAATTAGTGCCGCTTTGCACGCTGTTCACTCCTTACAACACCAAACACAGGACCCTCTTTTTTAGAGATGAAAGAACTATAGGCTTTCCTCGCTGAGATTTCAAAACCAGTTTCGTTTCATGAGGTAGATGGAACCATATGGAACTGACTGTGCCTGATCTACTCAAAATATTTTAAAGTGAATATGACCAATATATGCGCTCCCAAACAAAGATAGTAGATGTAGCTCAGAAGGCTGCCCAACTAAAATGGGACTGGGCCGGCCATGTTGCTCGGATGCTGCCGAATAGCTGGGCTAAGAGAGCCACAGACTGGCTCCCAGAAAATGCAAAGAGAAAGCGTGGCCGACCCAGGAAGAGATTGAGTGATGAGTTGGGTATATGGGACAAGGAGTGGAGGGAGACCGCTCAGGATCGGAAAGAGTGGAAGAGGGGGAGAGAGGCCTTTGCCCAGCAGTGGGACATGGTGGGCTCGTAATAATAATAATAATTACCAATATATGAAGAGCAAAAGGGTGCTTACATTTTTGTACGGAGACTAGCATACCTTTTTTTAGGGTTCCGTACCCGAAGGGTTCCAAACGGGACCCTATTACTAAGACTTCGCTGTCCGTCCGTCCGTCCGTCCGTCCGTCTGTGACCAGGCTGTATCTCAAGAACCTAGCTAGCTAGAGAGTTGAAATTTTCACAGATTATGTATTTCTTTTGCCGCTATAACAACAAATACTAAAAAACAGGATAAAATAAATATTTAAGGGGGCTCCCATACAACAATTCTTTCAATACCACATACAAACTTATGGATGCACCTGGTTACGTACATGGAGTGTGAAAGTAACCGCACCAAGAACTTTGTAAACAATATTTTGCTGTGTAAAATCCAAACTATTCACTCCACACCATCGCTTCCATTGAACGGTGGTACGGAACCCTTCGTGCGCGATTTAGACTCGCACTTGACCGGTTTTTATTTATTTGATCTTGATATCTGTGCGATGGCGATGCCGATATATTAAAGTCGACAGGATCCCCAATGGATGCGGATGGCACAGGACCGCAGGCGTGGGCGCTATACAGAAGAGGCCTGTGCCCAGCAGTGGGTTGATGTGGGCTGAGCATGATTATGATGTTGATGATGATGATGATGATGATGATGATGATGATGATGATAAATGATAGTGAGTAAATCATTTAACAACATGTGTGTATGGACATGGAAATCTGAGTTCAAAGTGCAAAAAAGTTGTTTTCGTCGACCTTTGAAGTCAGATTTCTCGAAAAAGATATCCTTTTAAACTTCATAATTACACACAATTGTTTGTAAAATAAATACTCTATCGATCCAGTCTGGTTTCTTATAAGTATTTTCATTGCAGCTTTTGTTTGTTCTTATTTATTTCTTTTGCAAAATTGGTTGATACATCTTATTGGCGCTTATAGAAACGCTATTATAATATTTTTATTAGATAACATTTTATATTGTACGTGGCATAACAAATGAAGGAAATAAAAAAAAACGGTCAAACGGTTAGTTGATCATATTTGATTATTTTTTTATTTTTCTTCTTGTAATGTTGTTGTTTGGCTTATAAAAGTGCATTATTTTTGCCTACTTACAATTTGACACCCGTTTCATTCATCACTCCCAGCAGAAATATAGTAAGTCAGAAATGTTAAATGCCCTTTAAAACATAATAAGATATCATTATCAAAAAAGACTTAGTTTTACATACATAAGTATATCAAAGTAATTTGTTTGTTAATATAAAAATACTCAGTTACATATAGAATGTAGATTTGGATTGAATTCTTTTTCAACAGACTGTACTTTGCGTGTGGATGCGAGTTGACGACAACAAACATAGGTTTAATCTAAAAGGGTCAACTCGCATCGCGGTGCGAGTTTCTTTGGTGCGAGATGACGACTAATCCCTGTCCCGCAAATGTAAATGTCGGCACAAATCTGCCTCTGCCACCCCGTATAGTAAAAAATGGTGACGCTATGATATGTCCTGTTTTATGTAAGACTAGCTGACAACCAA
The DNA here is from genome assembly GCA_949825045.1 of Argyresthia goedartella. Classification (NCBI taxonomy): domain Eukaryota; kingdom Metazoa; phylum Arthropoda; class Insecta; order Lepidoptera; family Argyresthiidae; genus Argyresthia; species Argyresthia goedartella. The sequence continues at coordinate 15,135,773 of OX463829.1, read as the reverse complement.
ATTTTAGGTAGTACGAAGTTCACCGGGTTAGCTACGGTGAACTTCGTACTACCTAAAATTAGGTTGTAAAATAAGAAATATGGTACAACCCTAAAATGTCGCGTTGGCGAAAAGTTACTAATAAAACAGTTGTTTGTTACATAAAAGTCGTTGGTAGTTTACACTTAGGTAAAGTATTTTGTGTTTAGATATACGCTGAGCTAAAACTTTTTGGTGGAAAATCAACAAAGATGAAAAATTAATTACCTAATAATTAAACTATGACAAAGGAGTTTGAATGATCTGCGACTATCAACGCCATCTAGCGATAGGAAGCTGAATCTTCTCCACTATACTAAATATTTTTTGATCTTTTGGCTGAATCTCTGCTTTTTACCCTATTTTAGGTAGTACGAAGTTCACCGGGTTAGCTACGGTGAACTTCGTACTACCTAAAAATAGGTTGTAAAATAAGAAATATGGTACAACCCTAAAATGTCGCGTTGGCGAAAAGTTACTAATAAAACAGTTGTTTGTTACATAAAAGTCGTTGGTAGTTTACACTTAGGTAAAGTATTTTGTGTTTAGATATACGCTGAGCTAAAACTTTTTGGTGGAAAATCAACAAAGATGAAAAATTAATTACCTAATAATTAAACTATGACAAAGGAGTTTGAATGATCTGCGACTATCAACGCCATCTAGCGATAGGAAGCTGAATCTTCTCCACTATACTAAATATTTTTTGATCTTTTGGCTGAATCTCTGCTTTTTACCCTATTTTCTTTTTACAATTACCTCCTCCGGACTGAGGAGAATAAATGTAAATAGAAATTACCCAAACTGTTTGGGCCGTTTTAGAGATTTAGTAAGTCGTACAGCGATTTATTTTATAAGTATAGATTAAGGTCCAAAATAATCATTTTTATGGTACCTAAATGGTAAACTCTGTGATTTACCTCACAGCAAAAATAAAGACAGATTACCATCGTTAGTCGATTTTGGCGAGATGTACGATTCGCTGCCGAATTGATACCAATATCCAAATTCATACTTTATACACTCATAACAAATAGTACTGGAACCGCCTTTAATCCCTTCTGCCGAAGTGAGAAACGGATACGAAGAAATTTTTGCGTAGCTTGGCCTAGTGAACGTTGACAACTTCATCCAATCTCATCCCCAGTCCATACTCGCCCGTCTTTTTATATGCCCATCAGTTGCAAGGGTACAGTTTACCGGAAAAGTGCTACGATTTAGAAAAAAAACTTTTTATCATTATCATGTATTAATTTTACTGTGGCAATCTTCTTCTATTTCTATTCTATCTTTTAACTGTGATTTTTTAGAGAAAAGTTTGAATTTTATGTCATAAAAGTTTAAATTCTTGTTCTCGAACAGTGTTTTAAACAGGTTAGATATACAAATGGTTCTTTTAAACCGGCGTATATACCAATGTTGTAATACCAATGTTGTTTGTTAATGTTGATTTTTGAATGTTGACACTATCTTATAGATTTTGAAAAAACGCTAATAGTACCTACCTACCTACTGATAATTTTATACCAAGTGTTTATTATATTACTAAATAAAAATTAATCAGAAATCATCAATAACTTTTCTAACCATAGCGCTACTACTACTTTTGCGCATTCTAGCTACACCTGTAGGTAGATATATATGGACCGGGCGAGTTTGGATTAGGGATGACATTGGACGAAACCACGATACATACATGCATACGTGGGCACAAGGGTGCCTCTGCCACCCCTTATGGGAAAAGGCTGATGCTATGTTCTTGTTGTAGTTGTTGGTCTATGCCTTACCTTCCCCATGTACATCCCCAGATTTTAAAACCATTCGAATCACTGTGCTAAAATCCTCAAAGTCCTTTGAAAGCATATATTATTTTACCTATATGCGTGAAAGTATCAAAACTATTATGGTTATATTTCTCCGTACTGTGCTTTCACTCACATTACGGCGGCTTCACGCTACACTTCAGCCGCACGATACAGGGTGGCACGCTTCATCTCGAAAATGGATTCGAAAGGGGAATCCTCATTTTTTGCCGGACGGAACTGTCATTTGTTAAACATAAGGAATGAGTGCATATGTACGCTTGCAACAATTTTGGAAATCAGGCGCTTCTGTACAGCGCGACAGCAGAGCGGCAGTCGCGCGAATATCGCGCTGCATAGTGTGAAAGATCACTTACCCCGTCCACCGCATAGAATGACATACTGTTGTGTAATAAGGCGGTTCCAGTCTTACTTGTTCAGAGGTTATAAATACGGCTTATTAATTCGTTCAGCAACCGCCGCCTGCTGGCCGATTCGATTATATCGATTTATGAGGATTACACCGATTTAGGGACTTTGTGCGTATCAAATGTGTTTGTCGGGAGATCCGATCCAAGGGCGGCAAACAATGTTGATAGGCATGAAAGATTTGCAAAAATAAGCTCCAAAGTGCAATAATGGTTATGTGCTGATTTTTAGGGTGATATTATACCATTTGCGATGATAAGGCAGAGATCCAATTGCTGATGCCTGCAATAAGAGATACCACGTAGCCAGTCGATTCTATACTATACATATAGACAAAATATGTACAATACCTATCTACGTACGACGACGACGACTACGTATTGACGACCCGTATGGCCGAGTCGGCAGTGACCCTGCCTACGAATCCGAGGGTCCCAGGTTCGAGTCCTGGTGGGGGCAAATATTTGTTTGATGGGAACCGATGTTTGTACCGTAGTCATGGCTGTTTATCTATCTAAGTATTATATTTAAATCAAAATCAAAATCAAAAATCATTTATTTCCATAGGATGTTGTTACATCACTTAGATCCGTCATTACATTTTTTTGGGTGAGTTCACTAACACAATGGCGGAATCTGTGGAGAAGAGCTCACCGAAGAAACTCCACAGTCGTCGCATCTTTTGCGTTTCCTTTTTTGAATAAAATATTGTCAAATTACAAAATGAATGCTAATTATATATCGAAACAGCCTGTTACTCAAACAATCTATTCCCATGGACATCTGTCCTCTAAGTAATCAGATATCCTATAGTAACCTTTTTTATAAAATTTCTGTTTTATTATTATTTTAAACTTGTCTAAAGGTAAGTTTTTAATATCAGTAGGGACCTTATTGTAATAGCGTATACAAATGCATTTAAAAGAATTACTAATTTTATGTAGTCGGCTTACATAAGCAACCAACTTGTCTTTATTTCTAGTATTACAATTGTGTATATCACTGTACTTCTGAAAATTAGTTATATTTCTTTTTACATACACAAGATTGTCATAGATATATTGAGACACAAATGTCAGAATATTGATTTCTTTAAACTTTTCCCTCAGTGACACTCAAACTCAAACTCAAACTCAAAACGTTTATTGCGACATTGTGGTGGTATATGGTGATATATATATATAGAATTTGAAGAACCGACAATGAACCCAGTGAGGACACTGCAATATCTTACATCTAACTTGCACAATAATAAAATATCATAAAATGGTTAACTTTATAACACTCTAGGCCCTAATCTATAAATTGCACGAACAGCCCGTTTCTGCAGAATAAATATACTATTAGCATTCGCAGCGTGACCCCACAATAAAATACCATAGGTCATTAGACTATGCAAGTAACTAAAGTAGACAAGTCTAGCGGTGTCTACGTCGGTAAGAGCTCTAATTTTTTTAACTGCGAACGCTGCCGAACTCAGTCTGTTCGACAATTTATTTATATGAGGATCCCATTGTAGTTTGGCGTCTAAAGTAATGCCCAAAAAGACAGTCGACTGCACAAGGTCCAATCTCTGTCCTTTTATAAATATGTCTGTAGTTACCGGGTTCACATTGGGTAACACGAATTTAATACATTTAGTTTTCTTTTCATTAAGTAATAAATTGTTAACAGTAAACCAGTTCACTATACTAGAGATAGCATTGTTTACCTCGTCATAATTTGATTGCTGTCTTTTAACTTTAAATATCAAAGAAGTATCATCGGCAAACAATACTAACCCATGCTTTGCTTTAACAAGGTAAGGTAAATCATTAATATATACTAAAAACAAGAAAGGACCAAGAATTGAACCTTGCGGTACGCCCATACTTATTGAAGACCCAGGTGATCTTTTCCCATTAACATCGACCATCTGAACCCTATCTGTTAGATATGACTCCAGAAGGCCAAGTGCCTGATCTTTTACACCATAATGGCGTAACTTCCTGACAAGAGTGTCATGATGGACGCAATCAAAAGCATTGGATAGATCGCAGAAGACACCTATTGCATCCATTACGTCTTCCCAGGCATCAAAAATATTGTCGATTAGTTCAACACCAGCATCGGCTGTTGAACGACCCTTTGTGAAACCAAACTGAGCAATATGAATTAAATTATTGAGATAAAAATGACTTTGCAATTGATTAAGTATGAGTTTTTCAAATATTTTGCTAAGCGTTGGTAGTATCGATATGGGTCTAAATTTGGTGGGGTCTGATGTACTACCAGCTTTGAATAAAGGTATAACTTTACTTAGTTTCATCAAGTCAGGAAACACACCATTATCTATACATTGATTAAATATACAACAAAGTTGAGGTGCAATACAATCTACAATGGAACTAATAATTTTTACTGATAGACCATGGGCGTCAGCTGTCTTTTTTATTTCCAGGGATTTAAACGCTTTTACAATGTCTTCATTATTTACGTGCCTAAATTTAAAATTTGTTTTACATTCCTCAAAGTTTTGTTTAAGTATAGATTCAGCAGCAGCGGGAGATGAATTTAAAGACTTGGTTGTTGAAACTGGAATGTACGTAAAGAAATTTTCGAAAGCTTTTGCTACTTCTAGGTCTGTACTTAGCAATTGATTATCTATCTTAAGCTTGAAGTTATTATGTATAGCTTTGGCCTTTCCAGTCTCTCTGTTTATAATTTGCCAAGTCGTTTTCATTACATTGCTACTAGATTCAATTTTGTTTTTAATGAAATTAGATTTAGCTACGGCACAAACGCGTTTAAACATTTTTGAATAACTACGAACATAATCTAGAAAGGCCGTATTTTTGTTATATGTTTTCTCTTCATAGAGTTCATATAATCTTCGTCTGCTCCTATGAATTCCAACTGTCGCCCAATCACTAAACAAAGCTTTGTTATTAACTTTTATAGTTTTTGATTTAAATACCGTATCATATTCATTTTTGACAAGGTTAAATACTGAGTTGTACAACAAATTTGGATCGTCACTGTATGGTATTTCCCATAGTTTATCTAAAATATTATTCCTGTAGTGTTCAAGCCGAGTGTCACTAACGGGCACACATGTAATATCCTCTTTTTGGTCCTTTTTTATTTTAATATTGAATATACCTATCTGACCAGAGTGATCAGAGGTTGATGACCGATTTGAAAATGGGCGTAATGTTAGTAAATATATTGTCAATGCAGGTAGCAGATGTTGCAGTAATTCTAGTAGGCTCCAAAAACAGATAGTTCATGTTGTGACATAAAAATAAAGATTTTAATCTAGTACAAATATTATTATCCTCTAACAGATTAACATTAAAATCACCACAAATTATAAAAAAAATGTTTTTATCGCTGATTTTAATCAACACTTCATCCATTTTCTTTTCGAATAAATCAAAGGATGAATCTTGTGGTCTGTATACGCTCATTGCAATAAGTTGTTCAAGTTCAATACAGGCTATTTCCATGGTACGCTCAACAGACAGGCTCACTATGTCAACTCGTTCCTTATATTTAAAACTATTATTTACAAGTATTAAGGAGCCACCGCGATCAGCTGTTTTTCTGTTGAACAAACTAGCAACGTGGTGGTTATTAAAGTTGAACATGAACTGATAACTCTTTAAAAAGTGCTCTGTTATACATAAAATATCAATATTATTACAGTTCATGAATAACTCAATTTCCAGTTCTTTACTTAACATGCCCTGTATATTTTGATGAACCACGTTTAAAATATTCTTACTTTTACATTTTTCATTACTAGTAACTTGATTTAATGGGCAAGATGAAGGTATATTTATACAAATATTAATATTACTGCCAGAGTTACTCTCTGTTGTCCTATGGGTTAATTTAAAGAGCTTGGAACAGATTCCAAGGAGTACATGTCATTATTATTACACTGCTCAATAGAAGCAGGCGTTTCATTAGTCAAAAACTTGACTGAGTTCAAAATAAAATAAGATAGTGACTGTGCTATCTGTTTAGTATAAAACCTAGATAGGTAATACCTATCCTTAGTCAAATAAAAATATTTTCCAATACAAATATTGGTGTAATAAGTATGTAAATAAGTATGTGTATCGTTGTCTAGTACCCGGATACAGGGAATCCTAGTTTGGGGCTAGATCAATGTGTGTAAATATTGTCCAAGGTATAATTATTATTATCATTACTATTATTACGTGCACAAAGCTCTACCCGTTGTTAAATATGTCCTGTCCATCCCAGTTTTATGGTTTAGTATTAGGCTGTATTCCATTGTTTTCAACACAGGAAAACCTTTATACTGCCCATATTTATTTTACACTCTTGTAGAACAAGCTTGTTCCACAATAGAATAGTTCAGTAAAGCCCACTGTAAAACTCTGGTATTTATGAAACTACCCGCCCCTTATCGTTCGCAATAATATTTCCGTTTTATGCCCTAACTGCGAAATAGCCCTGGAGGGTGTTGACCTTTTAATGTCTCATTGACACGGAATTACGACCCTGGTTTTTATTTTTGAGAAAAATCCAAACAGCGTCACTTTTTCTCCCAGACGGCGGAGAAGGTATTAGAGCCAGTTATTCAATACTTAATTTCGCCATAGGTGACTAACTCATCACCGTAGCTATTGACGTGTATCTTATTTGTCTGTAGGTCAGTAAAAACCAAAAAACTTTGTCCGTGACCAAGAAAAAACTCTTTATAGTATCTAACAGTAGTTATTGTGCTGACCCAACTAATTCTTTTTCCTATTGTACATTACAGTTGATAGGAATCGGAACAGAAATATATAGAGCGAATATCCGTAAACCTAGTGTTTCAATCTTTTTACTACAGTATAACCAAGTAAGTATAAAATAATGTCGGTTAGTCACACCACAATAACTCAAGAATAGCTTGACCGAGTTTATTGATCTCTTATTTGCTGGATAAACAGCAGAATAGCAGAATAACTATTAAAATATCGGAAAAATGGACGGAAAATATCAACAGAAGATTATTTTTAAAATAAAAAAGGTTTGTATCTCCGTCGTCTTCCGCAATTGACAGCTCATCATTGGCTATAAAGGCTGTACGGAGATCGCGCTGCACCTAGTATTATACACGCACCAAATGTCCGCGTTTTCTTACAGTCACATACTTTTAAAACATCTTTTTCTCATATTTTTTCTGTTGCTTGGGTCCTTTCATTTATAATAGAATTAATAGACCATTTCATGTATACTATCTCAACATTCATTATCTTAAAGCTGTAGTTTCCAAATTACTAAAAACTCTATCATATGATCAAACCGAAGATCTCCTACAATTGTGAAATGGTATATCATACATGAACATGAATTATAACTATGTGTGTTATATTTATTAAGTTATCTTTTATAGTTAGTTTTTGTTATTGATTAATATGTTTACATATGATATTTCCTGTTCAACACAGTTGCATATATCTACACACCCTCTCACACACACCTACACACACTCATACAACTCAAAGAGAGGCCATTCACATATCATTATTATATTTATAGTCTCAAATTTTTCGAAGTATTGTTAATTATTTGTTAACGTTATCTCCTTTCGGCATTGTATTAACTTGTTAATCTGCACTGAACGATATATTTACAAAATTAGCAACTAGTTTTAGAACAGCACTGGAGCCTGAAATACAGGTATTTTTCCTAGCTCAGGTTCCAGATGTCCATACTATATGTAAAGACTAATACCTAATTAAGCTAAGAACTTTGTCTGTAACAAAACGTAAACTTTTTATGATGCAATAAATTATTATTATTATTATTAAATATCTCTGGATCTGAATAAAATGTGTCCTCTCTCTCTCTCTCTCTCTCTCTCTCTCTCTCTCTCTCTATCACCCTACATTACCCTATTTTCACCCGACTGTACCAAAGCAAAATGTTATGTGTTTGACCTGTATGTATGTATGTATTATAATACGAGTATTAGATTATCAAATAATATTATTCTGTTACAGCGCACATCCTCTGAGTTTAATATAAAGGAGACGCTCACAAAACTCACAATTGTAATAAAGTGACGAGGATAATGATACGGTTTTCTTCTCCTGAAAATATAATAACATTCATTTCCGTTTACTTGCACGTAATGCTCCCTTGCCATGGAGGTGAGCATTTCTGAGGTGTCAAAATGTGAAATCGTGCAAATGGCAAACCAGCAGTGAAGTAAATAAAAAACGGTCAAGTGCGAGTCGAACGTGCGCACGAAGGGTTTCGTATGACCGTACAATGGTAGGGAAGGTGTGGAGCTAATAGTTTGGATTTTACATAGCAAAATGTTGTTTACAAAGTTATTGGTGCGGCTACTTTCACACTCCATCTAGGTAACCAGTTGCATTCATAAGTTTGTATATGGTATTGCAAGAATTGTTGTATGGGAGCCACCTTAGATATTCATTTTATTCTGTTTTTTAGTATTTTTTATTATAGCGGTAACAGAAATACATCACCTGTGAAAATTTAATTTGTCTAACTATCACGGTTCATGAGATACAGCCTGGTGACAGACGGACGGACGGACGGACAGCGGAGCCTTAGTAATATGGTCCCGTTTGGCACGCTTCGGGTAAGGAACCCTGAAAAGAACCGTCCACCCGTTTAAGCACACACACAGAGACAGACGCTTTAGACTTAACAAACCTCATTTTCGTCGCGAGTTAAAATATAAAGGTCGATTGTGGCGTTATCTACCGCTTGTGCAGCCTTCGTACCTCCAAACATATAAACGTACGGACCATCTTTACATCCCAATAATTGTTGTAAACAAGTTACTTTACGGCTTGCGGCCCTCCAGAGGGCGCTTTCAGATGTAAACAAGCACCTCTGGGGCTTAACATGACGTGGTCTAGCGGAGGGGAGCTTACGGTTCATGAGATACAGCTCGCTGACGGACAGACAGACAGACAGACAGACGGACAGCGGAGGCTTAGTAATGCGGACCCGTCTGGCAACATTCGGGTACGGAACCCTGAAAATGTTAAAACCGCTTTAGGCTCTGGATGATAATGTGATACAGCGGCGTATTACCCTAACCCCGCAGGGTTCAATGCCCGGGGCGGATGACTGCGAGGCAGATTATGAACTATATAATGACAACAATTTATCATTCCACTTTTATCTAACCTTGGATGGACTGGACACACTAATGTTTAGGTAATGTCCAAAACTTTTGCTTACAACAAACAAAACTTCATATCAAATCGTATAGGTGATGATATCGACGCTGACAGAAAGCCGATATATATATATATGTATGTATGTAGGTACTACAGTGCAGGTAAATAAATAGGACAAAAAAAAACCTATCCCGTCTATTGAAACCACAAGCTAAAAATTGGTGACAACGTTAAAGAATAGTGTTCTGATTGATATCCCAAAATTCTCAAAAAACCATCTGGGTAAAAACCGCTATATTGAAAAAACTGCCGTCATATTTATTGGATTTGACGAGTTTTAAGCAAAGCGGGCAACGTTTGGCGGGAATTACTGCGCATACTTACAGGTATTGAAAAGTGACTACTGCGCATTTAAGGGCCAGATATGGCAAATATGGCCAGAAATGCATCTTTAGCTTCAATTCTAGGCTAAACTAGACAACATAAAAATTTAGGATAAATATATGTTATAAAAGGTATATTAGAGAAAGAATGGACTTTTAAAATTACCGGATATCTGTTATATTTAATACTTAAAAATATTTTTCACAATGCATTATTATTCAACTAAATGAACAAGTGGTCGGAGACGAAATCAGTTTCCTATATGAAACTTACACGCAAAAATAGGTAAAAAAAGGGAATTTTTTGGTTGTTTTATTTTATTTTTAATGTTATTATTACAGGAGTTTAGTAATATTTTCTATAATTTTCTTGGTCTCGGAGCTCGGGCTGCCCCGCGGGGCTCTGCGCGGGAGCATGCGTCAGTCTGCTTCGACGCGATGCGCCGGGTATTTGTTTTCGTTGGCCTTTGTTCAGCCCTTAAGGCCACCGCTCATAACGTGTGGCGCGACGTATACCTTCCTTAAGTCGCACAGATTGTTGCAAATAAAAATGATGTCCTTTCAAACAATAAAAATGATGTCCTTTCAATAAAAATGATGTCCAATAAAAATGAGTTCCTTTCAAACATCTAAAGCGATATTAATTAGTTATGATTGCCCATCATAAGTAATACATTATTTTCTTTGTTTATCCACTTTGATCTTGTTTATTCGGATGGGTAAAACCATTTTCCGAAGTTTGGTCAGCTGAATAAGTCAACCATTTTTTCCTTGCTTTTCGTTTAACGAGAGCAACAAGGGGCGGCAATTCCTGTACGCCCAGGGCGCAACACTTTCAACCGACCCCAAAAAGAAGAAAGTCCTCAATTCGTTTTTTTTTTATGTTTGTTACGCGATTATTCCTACAATTATGAATATATTTGAATGATTATTGTGTTGATTGCTAGGTTATACTTTAAATGTGGTCCCTATAATATTTTTAAAAATTTATTTAGCGCTTTTTGAAAAAATAAACAAAAACAAAAAATATATACACAGATGACGTTTTGGGTTTGTGTTTCCGTGCAGCAAAAGACTTCATTCGCATCCCGACAAGGGAGAAAGAAAAAGGACTTGCACTTGAAGTCGGTTTTTTAAGTTTTTAACTTGGTGAATTATGTACTACGCCACTGGATTCAATACAAACTATATGGACTTTTTACGGGACGCGATCTGTACTTTTATGAAAACGTAAAACATACTGTTTTGATACGATAAAAAATTAACAAAGAATTGACAGAATCTTAGTTGTTGATTCTATGTTGATCTTAGTATTAGTAGAATCGACACATGTCGTCGTACGAAACAAAATATTAAACATGATTTAAGCCGTCTCTGTCTTTAAACAAACATCAACTCAGAACTGTTTTCATTTAAAACATTCTAAACTTTTTCTGTAAGATGTCAGTTTACAGCCGAATAATTTCACAAAGAAATATTTTTTAAGTACCAACCATATTATTTATTGCAAAAATAACCTCTTAATGTTATTGGGAACTCAGTATAAGAATATTCGTTCTTTCATATCCGATTCGCAGAGCCTCTTCCTGCTACTAATGATGATTCTACAGAACATAGATTCCTGTCACAGCGGGAATAAATTAGCCGTATCTAATTCCAGCAGCGTTAGATGTAAAAGGTCGTATGTGAGGGGTTTGCAATAAAATCGGAGTCGGAGTTGTGTTTGTGATACTTATTTAGCGTATTTCTGTGACAATGGCTAAAACAAGGCTCAACTGCCACCTCGAATAGGATAAAGTTTGACGCTATTTTTGTTTAGTTTGATTAGAAGAGAGTTAAAGCAAATTAAATGAAAGTCAAATTATTTTACATTGTTGCTGAGTTTCTGAAAAACATGGTCATGTATTTAAAGACCAATTATCTACTTACTCCTAGAGTAGAATCGCTTTGGGCTTACTCAATTTAAAAAATCGTGATAGCGGCTAGCCCATCGCCGCAGCTATGGAGACATGAGGATTTCCGGTGAGAATAATTTATTCATATAAAATCTCAGATACAACCTTTTACCCCAAAAGTTGAAAATTTGTTTGCGATTTGGGAGCGTGTTCCATTCCGCGCTGGCTAATTAAAGTTATTAATCATAGTAACTGAGCGCGAACAAGCCTTTCACATAAGCCGCTGAATTACTAATGTAAACTTCCTTAATGTTCGAGATCTGGGATAGGATCGGGAGTCGAATATGGAGACTTTACCTATCATTTCAATAATAAATAATCCTATATTGTTGTTCATTGCTTCCAACATCATTTTCTTATGACTAAAATTTACATGTAAGATTTATCAAAGATCAAAGAAGAACCTAGAATGAAGATGAATAATTTGTTACTGCAAAGAAATAATAAACTTATTTAATCACATCATTTTGTTATATTTTTACAAAGTTGTATGGTAATCGCAAACCTGCACTAATGAAGAAGCACTATATGAGTAAGATAAAGAAGAGAAGGGAAAAACATTTTCCATTTTACACCTGCCTATATTAAACAACTATTAAAGTTTTCATTATTAAATTATAAATTTTGATCTAAAAACGTGACAAAAATTGATTAAACGCTTTTAAAATTAGTAAACCTAATCCAGAGTTGAGTTTTCTGTGTGGCTACGGAACCAAAATTTAACACTCAGCGCCGGTTCATTGGCTAAATACTGTATTCAGCACGTGAACTCCATTGTTCTGAAAATTATACGAGTTCTTTTGTCTGCCAATCGACTGTTTGAGTGAATACAGATGATGGTTTATTCGATAATATACTCCGGCAATTTTATTCAAAAACGTGAGTAACAGGTTCAATTGAGTGACTTTTTCACTGAGAAGTTTTTTTGGTACTAAATATAAATGTCAGTCAGATTTAATTTGAAACTCTTAGCTGATATAGATCTTCTTTCTTCGAAGTTCAAAAAGAACAACAATTAAATGCGTTTCAGCTAACTTCACCCTTCGCCGTAAAGTTTGTAGCAAAGAAACCAGTGTTGCTAGCTTTTGAAAAATTTCCACCCCAAAGTTGGGAAGAAAATAACACCATATATGTTCATATACGATTCCAACTATCTTAGGTACGAAAGACGCAAATTAAATACAAATGTTATTTTCGTATTTCGTATTGTGACGAGGTTTTAGCTAAAGGAAAAATAAAGACTTTCTAAAAATCTCAAATTTTCCCGAATACTTAATCGGCTTCTCACCTGTCCGACCGAACCCCTGCAAATCTGATAAGTTTTGCTAAAAAGAAGCTCAAGCCTCATCCGTTCCAAATTAATTCCAGTCGCATCCGAGGCGCCTTTTCGTAAATTTAAATTCGGAATCAGCACGGGACTCCCGGAGAACCTTGCGTACGATTGTCAAAGACTTACTCCTTGTAAGCCTCTTACTAGAATAAGGAGATTTCGTTCCGAAGCATCCCCTTTGAGCATCTGCCTTGCAGAGTTTCAATGGGACAGTTTACCGCGAAGATGCGACCTTTTACCCACATTTTTATGAGAAACCGACAAACAGCGGGCGAGCGATTAGTGTTGACAAATACTGTATCTACTTTAAAATTTCGAGTCTCATCGTTGCTTTTGTATGGGCTGACCCCATGGCGGATTAAGCGGCATATTGGTAACGTAATACATATTGGAACCTGCATTTGGAGAGTTCGTTTTGTCGTCACATGAAATGTGTTTGCGTGGAACCTTCAATGCATTTCCTTTTAAGACAATTTGAAAGCCAACAAACATTGTTAAAAAGTGAAGAGGCAGAAATAAGATCTAAATAATATTTTACTATGCGCTTAATATTTGTTCTTCTCAGAATGTACGCTATAAAGCCCTGCATATTTATGAAAGAGAAGATACATGAAGCCAAAAGAAAATTGTTTAACATTTAAAAGGGCACTCCCGATACACTGCAATTTACATGAAAAAGGCTTTCATAATTTTTCGCTTGAGTATAAAGGGCCCCGGAGGAAACCAATAGGCTCATTTGATATTTCCTTTCGAGATGAATAAATAAGATTTGAGACAGGAGACCTTTGACGAAACCTAACATCAAACATTTCGTCAAAAAATATTTAGGCCGCTTGAAAGGTACCTTTTTGTGTTTATGAGCGGCCTGAATATTTTTGTCACTATTATTCCCAGATGGAGTGATAAGAATACCAAAGTTATTTTATATTTGTTTGTAATAAGGTGATCTGCCGCGGTGACCAATGTGCAAAGTGCCCGGTGAAGTGAAAATAAAATAAAGTTGCTCTGTTCAAATCGGTTTGCAATTACAGCATCCGAAGTAAACTGTAGTGCAAACGTCCAAGCACTGACATCAAAACTGGCCTGGGCTAAAAATAAGGATAATCATTGTGGATACATTTCCTAAAAGGCAGTAGAGTAGGTGCATTCGACGGAATTTAATTTCCGACCCACCTAAGATCGAATATCGTGTAGCTAACTCAAAACGTAAGAGCTATGCCATTAGAACACGTATGTTGCTATGATGACGTTGCGTGCATTATTTACTCGTAACTAGGCAACTGCGATTAATTTATGATTGACAAATTATTCATTTTTTTACTGATTCATTTTCGGAAAGTATTTGTACCACATAGATTTATTTAGTAAGCAAAGAGCTTCGTTAATCTAAGGTTTTGCTAATTAATAATAAACTGAAACTCGACCTTAATGCATTTTGAGTGCCTAACAAAATTAAAGGTAGGTATACGCAGTATTCCCACTAACCAGAACGTTGTAAAGCGGACATATAAACAGTAAGCAGAACTATCTCTCTAATCACGTGATGCATGTCGGCGAGATTTAAGTGGCCAAGTTATACTAGGTCGAAATCAATCAGAATTAAAAAATAAAATAATCACACCACCATTCGACACGCAAAGTCGCAATCAAAGACAGTTCAGACATACACACATTCACAAACACGCATCCACGCATGCACACGCAAACGCGCGCACACACACACACGCACACACACACACACACACAAATAGTGACAAATAGCAAGCACGCCACATGCACGCACACACATACACACACACGCACACGCACAGGCACACACACGCACATGCCCACACACACACACACACACACACACACGCAAATAGTGACTTTTTCCATTCGGGGATGGCAGAGCTACAGATGCACCCACGATTCGATTATTAATTCAATACCCCTGTTACCATAATGGCGGAAAATAAAATAGTTTCTCACAACCTTTCAAAGAAAATTCAAATCAATTTCGCCCACCGAAAAACTCTCCACAGAATATAATCCAATTCAAAACTAATAATGGTGAATCTCCAAAGAATGAAATTGTAATAGTGTGCGGTGCCGTGGGGACTGTTTTAGTCGTTCTAGCTCAAGTTTACCACTACCCACAAATAATGCATACTCGCTTTGAATAACTGGTTAAATGTGGGCACAATTGTAACTCTGCCGCCTCATATGGGAAACGGAGTGAATCTATTTGTATGTGTATGATGGTCCGAGTGATACTTAACATACGTCATATACACAGTATAACAGAAATGTGTAGGATACACCCTGTATAATTCATTGAGTTAGCTTACCTGTTTTGGGGAATAGTATGAAGTCCACTATTATGAACAACATTCCTCAAAAAAACTATAGTTGCAAACCAAAAATCATTCCTAGCCTTCCTTAATAACATTTTAACAAAACAATTCTTACCTTGCGACCATTTCTCAGGGAAAGTTGCTCATAATGATTGGAATAATTATTGCGCATAAATTGGTAAGCTTAATTAACGTCACCTGTATAATGCCCCCCCCCCCCCCCCCCCCTTACGCTGTCTTTGAAGCTGACATGCCTTTTAGCGCGTTAATTCGATAAAATTAGAGCCAGATTTAGGATCAGAGTACTTGTCAAGATAAATCCGACGGACCCAAACTTGACAACTACCTACGCGCGCGCAGGCACCAGCTGCTAGCGGGCGGCTCGCATCGCACGGGCGCCGGCAGTCTCCGCTAGTACGATCAAGGAACAGCCTCAAAGCCTTATTGGCTGCAGCACCACTGAATGATCTGTTTGGTGATGCATGCAGGGGTATCATAAGAGAGTGTGCCAGGTTCTTGTATGCAATTTTTATTGATTATGATATGAATATTAATTAAACTGACATGATTTGATAAAATTAATTATATAATATAATGCATTAATTGTAAATGTATGGTTGCTGTGAAATTTGTACGACGACTTGGATTTATTTATCTGTTATGTTGTGCAAATTTACTTTTATAATAAATAAATCAGATCGGCTCCATGTCCCAAAAAAATGCATTGTCATCCGATTTACACATGCATTTTAAATGGTACCTAATTACCTGATAGCTTTTTAAACTCGATCTCAAGGCACTACAAAGTTATTCTGTGCTCACGGTACGCTTCGCCTGTTCGGCTCAAAGGTTAATCTTTCTATTCCTCCCACAAAAGATTCCTCAATCGCAAAGGATTTCCTTATACGGGGACTATCTTTTCTATTCTTACGTTGGTACTTTTCTTCTTGTCATATGTAGACATTAGAAGCCTTACCTTGCAACTATGACATTTCAGAGTCTTTTACCACGACTTTGCTAGTTTATGCGATGTCCTAATTAGTAAATTTTTCAAAAGCTTTTAGAATTCATTGAAGCACTTCAAAATTACATGAGACGGCTACTATTAATATTAGCTTTGGTGGACTCCTTCGGCCGTCTATAGAACCTGAGTTTCGGAACTGTTTCCCTACGATGCTTTTAATTTTACTTGTATGAAACTGGTTCCGATCAAGTAATTATCGTATTCCATAGACAGGTCTAAAATACATCAACTATCACGTGGGCTGGTCATGCTCATGGCAAACTAGCAACCAAAGAAGATATAATCACAGTAACTGTATAGTCTCGATGCTGTATCTTTTGATATATCACCATTCCTTTCAAGTTCGAATTACGTACAAACATACATACATATGCTCACGCCCTTTTCCTGGAAGAGGGGTAAGCAGAGACTAAAGACCTCCTCTATACCTTCAAATTACAAAATCTCTTTAAATGTGAAATAATCTCCAAGATCCAATATGCCCTTAAGAAAACGTATACGATTTGATATTTCGTAACGTGATTTTGCGTCCCGAAATCTCAAATCGCGTAAATTCTTAGCCATTATCGGCTGAGGATAAAGAAAAAATATGTGTGATGTCGCCCTTTCTGGTTCCCAAGACACAGGGTATCCTAGTGTCGGGCCAGAAGCAATGCGCTTGCCTTTATATAAATGTTTATGTCTATGTTTTGTGTCATTATTATTGCCGTCTTACAACTCGTCTACGGGATCTAATTGGACAACATCAATTTGAAGTTTGCGAAATGTTTGAAAGCCGTTCAAACATAAATATTAAGGTTATCGGGATTGATTTCACAGAAACATAATAGAGCTACCGCTGGTCTTAGCATTATCATGTACTCCCTGACATCTAGGAATGTCTATGGGAATCACTTTCATATTGATAGCACATTGTTATTTTAAATGAGCTGTCTTTTGATTGGTCGATTTATTAATTTATAACTATAAATAAAAAAAAACTAAAATAAAAAATCCCCCAGCTCATTGAATTGCAAGGAAATACAGTAGAAAAGGCTGTCTTATATCTGGGCAGTAAATTATTTGCATAAGGTCAAGCATATGTAGCTCTAAGTCGCGTAAAAAATTACAAGGTGTTGCAATTTGTGAACTAAATCAGAGAAAACTATTCAATAGTCCCTATGACAAATCGGCTTTGGCAGAATTACAATGATTAAAATGTGGAAGTCAATCTGTGTCTCAGTAATACATTCTTTCTGACTTGTGTGCAGCATCACCAAAATCCGTCCACCCGTGTAAGCGCCTATGCCACAGACCCCTCTTTTTCGCCGTCTCTGACTTGTACCGCATCAAAAATATCCGTCCACACATTTGAGCGCTAGGGTGACACACACACACAGAGACACATCGTCACACACACACACACACAAACACACACACACACACACACACTCACACATACCGTCAACCGTGTGTCTCGAGGTCGTCCGATTGAGGTATTTCCTCATAAGCTAGAGGTCCTGGGTTCAAATATGTAGATTCAGATTCTGCTATGAATTTGTTTAAACATAGGAAAGGAGATAAATATCGAGATGTGCAATCCATATTGTGCATAAAATATATTATGTGTCCTAAAGACACTTCATAATTGAAAAATCGATAAGAAAATAAGTAAGTTATCTACAGAAAATATATTTATTATTTATTAAAGTACTCTTTTTGGGTATTTATCTTTTGAAAATAACATTATCAAAATGTAAGCCCTCACGGTCACAGTTCTCACTAAACCGAACACAAAAATTTCCCAAAACGGCTCGGCGGGCAGAATCTGCGATGTCATCAAGAACGTGAAAAACTGGAGACAGGTAGTCTCCAGTTTTTCACGTTCTTGATGATGTTGAAACCAGTTCAACACTGGAAAAAATTAAATCTGGGCAACCAAGGTCGTCAAGAATGCCAGGAACCGTGGAGACTGTTCCGTTTTGGGAAATTTAAGTATTCGGTTAAATACTGTTGTGAATAAATATTTTATTCGGAAAATGTTATTTCTAAGAAATAAAAACCCAAAGAGCGTATCTACTTTAATAAATGATAAACATGTTTCGTGTTGCAGGAGGAAGACTTATTTATTTCTTATCGATTTTTAAAATATGAATCTTTACTAATAATTTATTTTAAACTTGCTTCTAAAGAATTTCGTAGGTACCACCTGTTTCAGAAGAACAGAGCATATCGACCGAATTATTCAAATACTCATCACGATATAATTTAATTTATCCCGGGATTTGGTTTTAGTAAGAATATACGACTTATTTCGCCGGCACCTCAATCTTGTGGCTTTCGCAGTAATTTATGCTGACACAGAATGTCTTCGCGATTTAGACGTATTGTAGTTGGAGACTGATCGGGAAA
This sequence comes from Argyresthia goedartella, assembly GCA_949825045.1. Taxonomy (NCBI): domain Eukaryota; kingdom Metazoa; phylum Arthropoda; class Insecta; order Lepidoptera; family Argyresthiidae; genus Argyresthia; species Argyresthia goedartella. The sequence continues at coordinate 15,116,942 of OX463829.1, read as the reverse complement.
TTCTAAATTGAAGTCGTTGAGGCTTTTCTTATTAAGATTTACAATCCGAAGAACATGAATTAAAAGATAGAAAATGTCTTCTACTTAATTTATGAGTTTATACAGGTTTATAAGAATGATGTCTATTTCAAGTTGTGATCAATAAAAATGAGAAATTGGTTCCAGATTCCTTTGGTTGTTTGTAACAAACACAGAGTAAGTAAGCAGAGTTTCGTCCATCTGATGTTCCAAATAAATCATAGAGAAAGAAAGTAAGGCAAGTTCAAGGAGTTTCGATTCTTGCATTTTGCTGTTGACAATGCGTTACATGTTACAAACATATAAAGATCCACACCTTATCTGACCCAATGGGTGTAAACTATTTACGCTAGCAATGCTGTCACCGGGTCAGATAAGTTTGTCGAAAATACCAAAAATGTTTTGCGTAATCTACCCATTTGAATGAATTTTCTAACTACAATTTAAATGTCACTTTATAATTTGAAGTTAGAAAATTCACTTTCAACTGGGCACAACTGTGGCGGTAGCACCTTGTATCGAAAAGATGCACCATGTATTGTATAAGGTCGAGCTCATCTCTACAGAAATTTAATTCGGAGCACAGGATCACAGGGTCCCGAGACTCATATGAAACACGCAATAGTGTATCGATTGCACCCAAGGGCACAAAATGCCGCATTTGGCAGCCTCCAAATAAAATAGGCGCCCGCCGCCCCGACAAGCCAAATACGGAATGTTATACTTGGGAGCAATCGATAGGCTGCTGCCCATGTTTCATAAGAGACTCTTTTTGTTATTTACGTTTCCTATTCTACGCTTCTCTCATTATACTCTAAAATTAATAATATCGATCCCTCAATAAAGCCTTATTATTGCGGTTGAGCTCCTCGACAGAGGAAATACGCTCAAAGACGATTATTTTCCTTATAAAGTCTCAAGTCGCCTCAATTTAGAGTAAATAAGTATGGGGCTTTTTGACAATTTCTAAAAAATATTGGATAATATTATATAACAAGCAAGGGAAGTTGTGTTTTCTTTAATACGATATTGAACTTATCGGATAACGATCATTGTTCGCAGAATAGACTCCCTCGGAACTTATGTTTTTTTTTATCTTTTATTTCGCAAACACTGAGGAGTGTCGGTCACCCTAAATTGTGTCCTAAATAACATATGTCCGTAACACCTCAAAGACTCTTTTTCAGCCTGAATATCTCGTTCCGCATTTTAATCAATGTAATCCCGAAATTCCCGATAAAATGTATGTCTAAGCAAACCACAATTAATCCCTCCGCTTGCCTTTGGAGATTAAATGTAAAAAAACATAAAGCTCAAAGCAAACGAACATCCATTAGGTACAAATAGCGTTGGGACATTCTCGATAACATTCTCGCCCAGAGACCTTTGCGGTTAAGTTCTCGAGAATGAAATAGTGAAAAAAAAAACCCGCCAAGTGCATCGGGCTTGTGTACCGGGGGTTCGTACAAAAAAAACTTTTTTGTGATGTTACGACAATTCTACGGTTTTCGGAATTTTTCCTTTATTTGTTCTTACTGATGCGAGGGATTCTTAATTTTCTCACCGTGATGACTTTGAGGTTTAGTTCTCGATGATGTATTTCCAAATGAGAATTAAGGAAAAAGTATTAAAGTAATCGCATACAAATATGAAATGAACTAAGTAAAAATTAAAGCTGAAGTTTGATTAACTTATGAGCCCTAATGAGAATTGAAATACTCCTTATTAAGGTATTTGGTGACAGCTAGCAGCACACAGAGGTATCGCAGTGCGCTTGTGTGTTTTAAGACTGTTGCTGTACTGACGACGCTGACTTAGCGAAGTTGATACTTTACGCTCTTTCCTCCCTCGCACCGTCTCACTCTCATGCAGCTTAATGTTCTCTTTCTATAAGTAGCAAATACCTAAAAGCATTCAGTGCGTTATAAAGAATTAGTTCACATTGAGTATTAAATATTTATTCAACGATATCTATTTATCACCTGATTATTTAGTATCGCCTGATTATAAGTATAAAAAACACTCCCTGCACCAGAAGTCTCCGTTATCAATTTCGCAAGGGTGACTATGATGCCATTAATAAACATTTGCGTGAAGCCGATTGGTCAGCCTTTAACGATGGTACAGTCGATGACGCTGTCTGCATTCTAACATTTAATATTCAGGAAGCCATTGAAAATTACATACCTAAGATTACTACTTACGGTTCCCGTCAATATCCTATATGGTACATAATTATAAACATTATTAAAAATAAGAGCTAATGTCATAAAATGTGGATAAAACACAAAAATCCTATTGTTTACAACGCATTTGCTCTTTTCAGAAGTAGTATAGATTTTTTAAGTAATCCATATTCGCCACCTTCGATTTAAAAACATAAATATGTAGATATCATTAAAATATATCGAAATAAATCAATCCTCCACAACTCATATCAGAATGAATTTGGGGTATATAAATCATATTTATGTTTTGATGATTACGTAGTCAATGATCGATATTTCATGATTTGGTGGCCATCAACCGAAAAGCACCAAATTTGCTAAAAAAAAGGCACACATAAATTATTAAACTCTTTAAGTTCTCGTTAGATTCTCGACTCCGGAGAACATTCCCGATCATTTTCGATCCGATATCTTGCCCATCACTAGTTACAAAACTTTTCGATACTTTTTATGGTTCCGGTAACAATGTCTTAAAATGGGTCGACCTCGAAATGCAGTTTTTCCGTATACACAATAAATCAATAAAATATAGCTTCATTCCTGTCAGTCCTTTTCTTATGAGATTTAAAAACGTACATCTTTTTTGTAAAAAAGGACATCTTTATATCAAACGAATCAAGCTATAGTCAGGCAAACACAAGTAGATACTCGATTTATTTGCAGACTTTTTTTCTACGGCAACAAAACTTCATTATGTCTAAACTGACAAAACCCAATAAAGGTAAACCCACACCGTTGAACGAAACGAATCATAGAATTCTTTAAATGTATAAAATCCTATGAAATCTCGCACATCTGCCCACGTCGAATCGTTCAAATCGCAGCGTTGTGCGAAATTGCGACGTGCAACGCGTTCGGCTCGGTAAGCGTCCGTTCACCTTAAGTCAGTAGCCCAATCACAAGCAAAGTATTCGATACATGCGCTATCGAAAAGCAAATGTCAGTGATTCTTATTTTTTATGACATAAGGTATAATTTCCTGCATTCGCGAATAACTTTTACGCGCTGTCGTCAGTTCGTGCTCGAGGCTCAGATCGTAAATATGGGGTTGCCATGTCGAGATTTTTGTGTTTTGGATGATTTACATGTATTTTTTTATGTATTTACACAAATATTTATCTCTATTATATATATCGTCATCTAGAACCCATAATACCAGCCTTATTGCGCTTACGCCTTATTGCGCCTTCGATTTGTGGTAGATTGTCCTCTAATATGTATTTATATTTATTTATTTATTAATAATACAATATGATCCATGAGGTGCAAATAACGCTGCCAAAACTTTTAACTAGGCTAATTACCAATTAATCACCAAAAACGGAATTCCAAAATTGTTTGTTACATATATCGGATATCTTCCGGTTCTCGGATATTACAAGTTTATAACATCACTGTTACCAGTTTTCATGCCGCAGGGTCTTATAATTTGGTGCCAGAATCAATGTAAGCGCCTGTTAATGTTTATTACGGATATCTCACTCAAGCAAGCCTAAAAAACATAATAATCAAAGGGTTTATAATTGACAGACAATCAGCCATCCAGTTCAAAAGCTGCGGAACCTTCAGCTCACACTTTCAGCGGATCGCGTTTTTATCCGATCCTGAAGTCCATCAGAAAATAACGAGCAAAATCTCGAAACGCCCAGGGCTTAAAGGAGATTATGCAAATCTATCCCCGTCATTTAACGCCGAGTATTGTGTGCTGTGCGGATTATTTGATACTGTTTCTTTCTCGTTATGAGTCTAAACTGCCCTTCTGCTACCTATTAGGTTAGTCCGGTTTGCGCTATACGAGTATATGTAATTACCGAATACTATTATGTAAGCGGCTATTCACTGAATTGTTGAGTATTGAGGCCATAATTCCTTAGACTCTCATAGATTCAAAAGTACACAAAGTCATCTATAATTCAAATTACGGTGACACCTTAAAGCCTCGCTCTCGAATACCAAAAATAAGGACAAAATGGAGATATCCCTTCTTGATTCTACTTCTAATGGACTATAAAGTGATTAATGCTGGCGAAGACATTACTTTAATGAGGATAAATTGCATCTTTGAGTGTCTCGTAATAGCTTCCTTAATTATCTATACTTTTGCCTTAAGCCTTATGAGAACCTTTAAGTTTTAACGGACCCTCATTTTTGCCAGCTATTCAGAGGGATTATCGGAGTTAGTGAATTCCTTTAAAAAGGTTGTAGCTTAGTAAGGCTTTAGATAACAGTTTTAGACATTTAAAGAACGTCTTTTGAAATTATAAGTTAAAAATATCTTTATCTTTATTGTACGATTTTGTTTCAATTACTTATGCTTATGCTTAAGCTTATGTGTGTGTTGAGTAGAAAGTAATTTTGATGATAATAATATGAGTATTAATGTGGTATTAATAATGTGTGTAATGGTAGTAGTGGAGTGCAGCTTATTAAAATGCACAACAATACATTTTATTGCGTACTAGGTGATGCCCGCAATTTCGTCTGCGTGTTCTTTAGAAATTAAAAGTGACTAGGTAACTATGTAAGCGTTTAGGGGGGATAACAATACAGCAAGACAAAGAACTATTCGGAATTCAAATAAAAAAGATGCGAAAAGATGCGAAGGTCGAACCATGCAAATAACGAGATTAAGATGGAGACAGACGGAAAGATTGGCTAGACGGAATCATGGAGAGCAGACGTTGTTCGGACAAAAATGGTGAAGTCAACGGGATGTCACTGAAGTATTTGGTATAGGACTTTGAAGATAAGCGATATAGCGATTAAGCTTATGCCTTAACAAGGGGTTGAGCGTCAAGTTAATAGTGATGACAAAATAATTTCCATAAAGAACACATTGCCAGGATTATGTGCATTTGTTACCCGCGAACAAGCATCATACAAATAATTAGACGCCGTAAAGATCCAGGTGGTGAATATAAGCAGCACGAAGGAAAGGACGGGAGTTTGGGGGGGCGGAGCCCCCTCATTAAAAGAAAAATAATTGTTGCTGCTGGACAAACTGATAAATAAGAGCTGTCAAACAAGGTCCTGGGCCAGCCTATTGGGGCTGCATGAGTGGACTTAAGGTTTGATCCATTAAACGCCACGCCACGTTAGAAAGGTTACAGGCTCAAATTTTTCTATTTGGCCAGCAGCAGCCGTTGTTTCTGTTTCAATGGGGGGGCACTGCCTTTAATTACTCCTTACTGATTACGTTCACGACGCCAGAAAGGAATAACAGCTCCAATTATTCTATTTGTCCAGTGGCAGTCGTGTTTCTGTTTCAATGAGGGGGCTCCGCTCTCCCAGTCTCAGTCTTTTACTCTGTTTTGATAACGTTAGCGATTCCAGAAAGGGTTAACAGCTCCAACTTCTCTATTTGGCGATCAGCAGTCGTTGTTTCTATTGCAATCGGGGGGCGAAGCCTCTCTTTTACTCCGTAATGATTACGTTGACCACGCCAGAAAGGGTGACCAGTTCCAATTTCTCTATTTGGCCAGCGGCATTCGTTGTTTCTGTTGCCGCCCCCCACTCTTCGTCTTTTACGCCGTACTATAAACGTTCACGACGCAAGAAAGGGTTAACAGCTCTAATCCACAGCTCTAATCCTAGCTGCACCTGTTACTAAATCGCCCCTCCCGCCTGAACCTGGCAACAGTGACCGCCACCTTCAGCTTAGCGTGTTGATCGATAAAGGGTACCTTTTACTTGTCAAAAAATTAATTTGCATTCATGTATACTCAACTTAGTTTATTTTTATTTTCTTTGCAAAATAGGTAGATTCTTTACTATAAGACGTAAAATGAAATATTAGTACCAGGGCCACCTCGGTGCGAAAGGTAAAAAAAATATAAGGTGAAAAAAAAATTACTGACGAATTGAGAACCTCCTCCTTTTTTGAAGTCGGTTAAAAATAAACAAAAATTTTATATTGTTTTATGCAATTAAAAAGCTTTAATAGTAGTTTATGTGACTGCTACATTATTATGTATATAGAGGGCATTAATTCTCGAGAGTGGGTTTATGAAACGAGCCGAAGGCGAGTTTCATAATAATATCACTCGAGAGTTTTAATGCCTAATTATGTACAGTTACATACACTAGTTTATCTACACACATATCATAAGCTCTCTTTGATGTGTTCAAGAACCGCAGGTTTGACCGGCATTGTGGCTCTGCAGTTGTTTAGCTTGTTATGTAGTACCAACTTCACGCGGGCGGGCGTCGGCGTTTGAAATTTGAATGTCAGTATCAACTTCACAGACAAATTAGGAGCGGCACGCAGGCGGGCATCGGCGTTCGAAATTTGAATGTCATAATATGTAGAAACATTACACATTATGGTCATAATGTGTAATTTTTCAGATGAGTTTCAGAAGAAATGAGTTTTTACCAAGTAGTTTAACATTATGCTGATCTTAACGTGCGATCATTGTACGCAGTAAAGAGGGTTTATGATACGTGTGTAGATAAAAGCTTAAACCACCGATTTCTGGACCGATTAAGTTGGAATTTGATAATTTATGTATTTATGTGACATAAACATGCAGGTGTTACGTAAAAAAAAAGATTTTTGAATGGGCAATTCAGTACATTTAAAAAAAGTTTCACTTACTGAACAGTGTGGCATGTCAAATGAAAGGGCCTGTAGCAAGGACTGAACGTTCTTTTTATAATTTTAAAATATTTACAAAAATATACATATATTTTTTAACTATTCTGCCCCCCCCTCTTATCTCCGAAACGAATGATCCCAAAATATAAAAAGTCGTATTAAAGGTCTTACAGAGATTACGATTACAGGAGACCCTATCAGAAATGTATGGTTTAAGCATGGGGGGCACAATTAAGGGCAAACCAGTTTTTTGTGCGGTGGAACGGACCCTTCGTGCGCGAGTCCAACTTGCACTTGGCCAGTTTTCCTTAATACATATTAAAATAACTCGTGTTTTCAATACAATCGAAAATCCTCTATAATTGCATATATTTTCCCTTTGAACCTTTGAATTTCCGGCTACAGATTGAAAATCCAAATGGGATTTAGCGTTTTTTACCTCAATAACGATATCCTGAAGCAATGTTTCACTTCTCTTCGGCATCCTGCGAAGAGTAGTCACGGAAAGGGACAGACATAATCCCGAGATGTGGCCACGAATTGCGACGGCTGAATGAACAGTCACTGAATGAAGGTATCAAATCCGAAAGTTCCTAAATCGATCCCATTTATATCACTTTCACAGGCTTCCTGGTGATCAACTTCAACATCCCACATGTTCCTGAAGGAACAACTAAACTGTACAACTAGTGTCCAAATTGTATTTTCCCAGATGGGATGGCAGAGGCATAACATCACATAATATATATATATATATGCAGGAGATGCAGTTTCGAATCCTGACCCTGCACCAATGAGATAATAAATTTATCTTAAGTACATTATCGGACGTTCAGTTTTTCGGGTGACACGTTTAGCTGTAGGTCCCGGCTACTATCGCTACGTGGTAGTGGTCGTAAGATCCCTCTATCAACCCGCACTGAGCCAGCGTGGTGGAGTATGGATTAATCATACTCGTATCCGGGTAAAGGCTAAAGCCCCTCGGTGGGCATTAATGGGCTACATTTATTATTATTTTTATTTATAATAGATTGAATAATTGAGGTGCTAAAGACTGCCCGTACACAAAGGTCGAATAATCATAATCAAAAAGAGGGTGACAGTGAAGCCATTCTTCAGTAGCAGAGCATCCGTTTCCCTTTCTTTTCTAAACGAAACAAGGAGATGAAGGCCGACTCATCATAGCTCTGTCCCTACTATTGACATATGTCAAATGCTACTTCTAAGTGTGGCTCCACTTTAGTATTAATATCGTTGTGAACAACTTTAATTATGGAAACAATCTGATCAGACCCAGTGCTGGTAAGAGCACAAGGGCACCCAGTCATGCTCCTACTGCAAAGGGAAGTGTCAAGCAGGAGCTTATACGCCCCGCTAGCAGCCCACGTCCGTGGCCCCACGGTACACCCTCGGGCTATGTCTGTGTGTGACAGAGTAGGACCTTTCGGCCGTAATTTTCCGCTCCGCTAATCGCTTCAATTTAAAAAAAACAGTTCCCTTTGTGCCGGACCGAACTCCAATATGTTGCTTTTATTTTCGTTTTCCATTTAGAAAGAAACTCTTTTTGAAGTGACATTCGATTGTGTAGCTTTAATGTTTCTGGTTATTCATAAAGGACTGAATTAAAACGGGTTATCATATGGCCGAATGAAATACAGGTCTACAAGCTCAAATCTCTTTCCAGACCTTAAAGGAAAAGGAATTAGCTGAAAACCTTACTGACCTTAAATAGTCTATAAAAGAAAATAGTGAAAAAACAACTCAGGGAAATACCTCTTTTTATTATTCCCAGCCTAGCTCTATTGCGATATAGCCCAACGACCGACAGAAGACAAATTATTTTTTTCAAAAAATTATTAGCCATGAACTCATGAAACTGCATGTTCATGGCCTAAATTGCACAAAAATGGGGGGGTCATAATTAGTACGGATCACAAAGACGACATTGAAAAATTAAAGCAGACTTTTCAACCATCTACATCTGGCAGAACTGTGGATGAGCCATGTAAGCGCAGACCAAGAGTTACAGTGCCCACTTCTCTAACTGAGAATGAGGTCTTTAACTGAACATATGAGCAAAATTTAGCTAAAAAAATGCCTAAATTATACCTTAGAACGTTTTTAAGCTCAATAAAGTTAAGCCACAAATCCACTAAAAAGGACACTGATGCCTGCAATTTAATCATCGAAGTACCTACCGACATCCGAAAGGATCTTCACTTCATCACCTTGGTCATCGTGTACTGAGAGACTTTACCTTTATAACAAGATGTTAAAATTTTCAAAAATATGGTCACGCTGCCAAGACATGCAAAGATGCGGAACCTACGTATTAGGTCACCAGACCACTGATTGCGCTAAAGTCTGAAACCCCAAAAACAGGTGACACTGATTGTCTGGGCAAGAAAAATGCCGAGTTATGGTGGCGCCTAAGAGTGCCTTTATTTACATTTTTACAATACTTTTTATGCTTAATTTGTAATAGATGAATAAGCTAATTAATAGCATAGATAATTTTTATTTGGAAATTATAAGTCAAGCCACAGATTTTTTGAATAGGCACGTGATCTAACTTCTCATTTTATAAATTAGCAACGGGAAAATGAAATAGTATCTAATAAACTACTTCGTCTTTTTACAATGCCAACTAAATATATTATAGAAAGCGTCAATTAAAGAACAACAATTATTTTTACTTGTCCTTCTTATTTTTACATTGCCACCTAATTTACTAACTCAGCCACGAATTTCACATCTTTTCACCATTTTACGTTTTACAGCTTCAAGACAAGGTCCTCAAAAAATATAATTCAAGCTTACATACACAGTATCATTAATTATAAGTTAGCATGTTAAATAACACATCATATTCTTTTATCGTGAAAATAGCCACTGCCGGCCACTGCCACTCTCAGTTATAATAATGTACTCTGTGGCCACTGCAAGATTTGGCATGAGTGCGCGAGACGGCAGCGACCGGCCATTTGTACCAATCAGAGAGTGCCATGAGATTCATTTACCGACGTGTTAGTCACGTGTATTTGTTTATTGTCGTTCGTGCGTTTGTATTGCAATCGTTTCAACTGTAATTAAAATAAAGGATGCCATTAAGGTAACATGCTCTTTGGTTAGGTTAGGTTATTGTGGCTAAGTTTCTATTGGGGTATAAGTAATGTTAGAACATAGAAGAAGCAAAACCTGAGCGTAGCGAAGCGAAGCGTACGCAAATAAAAACAACATTTAATCATATGAATAACTAGTTTTTCTTTGTAGTATTAGTGGCCATAACATACTATTTGACGGCAATTTCAGCAAAATTATGACGATCATTTAATGTGTGTGAGTAACATTTTAAATGTACTGAGTTAAAAGTTAAAAGTTAAAATAATATCTTATTTGACGTCATATGTTAATATTTTAGAAGTTTACTGCTTAAATGCATGTTACAAATTTAGATGCTAAAAATAACCACTATGCTGAGTTCTATTTAGAGTGGCTTACTACTAGAATATAACTAGTGGCTAAGATAGTGTCATTCAGATGCTCTTTAATTGTCAATTAGCACCCATTTTCATTTAAGTGATTTTTACACAATTCAGGCTGATTTGTTCTCTGCTTTTGTTCCACAGCCTCAAACAAGCTAAAAGATTAACACCAAAACATGGAGTATAAATCGATAGTTTCTGTATACTTCTCGCACAAGTTAACATAGAATCCGTTATCATTATTTTGACTGAATGCTGCGATGTCGTGAGTTAGTATGTAACCGTTACTGGTCAGATATGTCTGTCGCAGCACCGACAATTATCACAATCAAAATAATGGTGTTTTTGTATGCTATATATACGTCTCACCTTAAACCAATAGTACAGCAAGCGAACCTTACTGAAGCCACAGCCCTCAACAACTTAATATATTATTATATACTTATTATTATAGTGATTTACCGGCTTGACTGCTTCAAAAATACTGATAGCTATATTTACTCGTTACAAAACCTACTAAAAACGTATCAGAAATTCAGCAATATCATCGTATGATGATGATGATGAGGTGGGACGCCCGCTGAACCACAGGCGGATGATCGGTCCTCTATTGTAACTATTTCACCCAATTGCCAGTGCTCGCTTGGTCACTGGTTACTGTTGGTTCAACAGATGTCCCTTCCCAAATCTTCTTGTTCGCCTAGTGAATTCTAGGATGTCGCTTAACTTTAAGTTTGACAAGTTATCTACATTAATGATGTCCATCCCTAGTGTTTGCCATCTTATGTTTGAATACATTACGTACTCTCTCAAGAAACCACAGTGAGGGCATGAGGGATCCTGTACGAGCTTTAATAATGATAGGTGTAATAATTTATTTATTTATTCAAGTTTCACAGCAATAAATACACAATATTAATTAATTAGGAAAAGAAAATTATAAACGCCCATTACGATCCTATCTATAGGAATAATCAAGTAAAGTATATCATATATTTTTAGCAACAGAAGCGTAATATAAAAAAATACAATGAAAACCTAACAGTTTATTCTCATTCAAATGACAAAACTAGGAACAAAATCAACCTTAACCTAAGAAACACAAATCAATGAAATGCACGCAATATCAAATAAAGAACGACAAAATGGCTCACGTGACCGGAGATGGCAAATAGTGACGCAGAGATACAGCCTGATGTTTCCTTGGCGAGCGCAGCGGGCAAGATGAGGGCGGGTTTAGTTTAGTTTCTTGCCTTGACTTTTTTATTTTTAGTCTTTAAGACCTTTAAAATGTTGCCGTGGGGAGGGCGGGTAGTCCCTGCCACTGAGTTCATTTAGTACACTAGTGCGTGCCCTACCGTGGGAGAGACCCAACCTGGGAGGGTTGTGGTGAATGGTGTGAACTTGGCAGCCGGGCACAACTAAGGTGTGTCGCTGCGTCTCTGTGTGTCTTGTGCCGGCGCAGAGTGTACGGCGTCATGTGGGGTGTCTGCGGCTTGAGCAGTGTCTGGTGTGGGTAGTCTAAGTTGCCGCCTCCGCCTGCGCGTGCGCGGGCGGTAGATGTATAATGGACGGATGGGTAGAGTCGGGTCGGGGTTGTCTGTGTCCGGGGGTACTTGTAAATTTAATTGCGCCGTAATGGCGTCTACAGGGTCTGAGAGGATGTTGCGGGGACGACGTCTCGGTTGGGTGGCCTCGGGAGATGCGGCGTAGTCAGCCGCAAAGCGAATAAGGGGATTGGAGTGGTGAAGAGCTCTATCGAAGTATCGAGTAGAAGCTTTCTTAATGAAGTCGCGGATGGTAGGCACTTTCAGGTCTTTGTGGAGATCATAATTTCGCATAAACCACGGGGCACCCGTTGCTCGACGAAGAAATTTATTTTAGAGGATTTGAAGAGTATCTAGATGGGTTTTGGCCACGTGCGCAAACACCACACTAGCATATGTAAAAATAGGACGGACGCAAGCTAAGTACAATCTTAGCTTATTGCGTAAGGAGAGTTTGCTCTTGGATTGAATAAGCGGGTCAAGCCGGCTTAAAACGAATTTGGCTTTATTCCTCACAATTCTTATGTGCGGTCCGAAGGTGAAACGGCTATCCAGTGTCACTCCAAGGTATTTCACTTGGCAAGTCCATGGAATAGCGCGACCAAACAGGGAGATTTGTGGTAATCGAGACCACTCACTGCGTGATGTGCAGCGAGAGAAGAATATAGCCAGACTTTTTACTGGATTGAGTTCAATCCGCCACTTCTTGAACCAGTCGCCCAAGAGAGAGGCGGCAGTTTGGAGCCTTTGAACTACTATATCTCTATTCCTACCAGATTAATAGAGAGCAGTGTCATCGGCGAAGAGGGCAAGCTGTACATTGTGATGTTTGGGGATATCGCTCGTGAAGAGTGAGACTAGGAGAGGCGAGAGCACAGAGCTTTGTGGGACTTCCGCCTTAATTGGATGAGATCTAGAGTGAGTGCCTTCCACTCTATACCTAAAGTTCCTATCAGAGAGAAAGTCTCTGATAATAAGAACTCGTCTGTCAGGGAAATTCAAGTTGTACAGCTTGTAAATCAGGCCGTTGTGCCTAACCTTGTCAAAAGCTTTAGCCACATCGATAAATAAGCCACCCGTGCCTTTCGGCTTCCTTTGGTTGAATGTGACGTTATTCAGGGTGTTGGTGCTGAAATAGAAAGGCCTTCCAAAAGTGACTAATTAATGATCGTGGATTCGTAAAATATGCATTGATGACATAAACATATAGTCCAACAGTAATTATGAATCACTGTAGCAATACGTGGGTACTTTTGTGTTCCTGTATCACCCTAAATATCATAGGTTGGACTACTCCCCTAACCTATCAGTATAAAAGGTAGATAGTTATTTGCTCAATGATTGTCACGCACCTGTATTGGCAACATCTTACAAAAGGTGTAAAACGAACGCAGCGCTACGACGTGAACGCACCACGAATGTCAAATTATTCGTCGGTTGACAGCCCTGCGTTCGTAGGCGCTGATTGGTCGAGCGACAATGGCGGATGTTGGCCAACGTGCGCAACGCGCGTTTATGGAAATGCGCGGGAAGTCGAGTCAACTTGGCGCGCCCAGCACTGTGGCGGAGGACACTTTTGTTTCAACCACATCTCGACTAACATTAAATGTCTATTGTATATTCCTTGTACGTTAGAGTCAGTCAAGATCAGAATAAAAGTATAGTAAAGGGGAGCATATTCTTTTATTGATTATACCTGGTAGTGTGCATTTAAAAGTACATATCATAAATCAAAAACCTTTTTTTTTTTTTTATCTCTCTTCCCCTCGACGAGTGAGTCAACGCACGATCGATATGTGCACATCGTCTCGACAATTTTAATTAAATTACTGTCCATAATGCCGCCGAAATTAGCCCCGAGTGAAACCAACGCAGTGCTGGAGGCTTTTGCTAGTCTGGAGTGTAAATTCAGTGCTCAAAATGAGGAAATTAGTGCTTTAAAACAGCAAATACAAGAACTGCACTCGTTCATCAAAAACTGGAAAGAGGAGGGTACATCTAAACAGACATGTTCCCGATGCGAGGCTGCAGCGGTTTCGAAGTTGCCTCGACCGGAATCGTCTATGTCCGCGACCCCGGTGCTAAGCGCTACGGGTGCGAGCGAGACGGAACCGTTGCGCGACGCAGCGATGCCGCTATCGACGTCGAATAAACCATTTGGATGTAAACAACCGAACTTCGTTTCAATTGTGAAGACAAGATGCAATAAGAAGGTGAACCAGGATGCGCCGAGGAACCAGCCTCTCTTATCGGAGGCAAACCATGATAAATGCGACTCGCAGCCTTCTAACTCCAACGCAAGTCACAGTCAGCCTCGTGACTTAGACGCTCAAGATGACTGGAAGCTAGTGATACGAAACCGTCAGCGTCGTCAGCGTCAGGTGGTGAGAGGAAGTGGACCCGCGAGCGATATTCTAAGTGCAGCAGACCGCATAAAATATTTACACGTATGGGGTGCTCGTTTGGATACAACCGACAAAAACATCGTCGACTACCTTAATGCAAAGGAAGCCAACAACCTATACTCTGCTTCTAAATTGTCACCGAAACGACAAGTAGACTATTTATCATTCAAAGTCGGTGTACCCGAACACATGCTGAATGAATGTCTAGGTACAAAATTTTGGCCCAAGGGCTTTTCAGCTGAGCGCTGGTTAGAACACAACCGGAACAACAACATGTTGAACAAGGTACAAGCTAAACAGTTCTTACTTTATGCATACTACCAAAATGTAAGAGGTCTTAGAACTAAATTATGTACATAGCGAAATAACTTATTACTAATACCAGATAACATACACCTAATTGGTATAACGGAAACCAACTTAATTGAATCGATAACTGACGCTGAAGTATGTACTGGAGACTGGTCAATCATGAGAAGAGATCGCGAAGGTGGTCAGGCAAGGACACCGGGTGGTGGAGTGATGCTGCTGTCGCGGGCGTCCGTGCAGCTCGAGCGCCAGCCTCATCTGGAGACCAGCGACGGCGAGGACCTGTGGGCTCGGTTTGCAGTGAACCAACACTACGTATACGTATGTGTTGTGTATATCACGCCGGACTCAAGTGACGCAATGTATACTAAGTGGTTCGACAGTGTAGAAAATGTGTGTGCAATAATACCAAGTCAAAGAATCTTAATTCTCGGTGACTTGAACCTGTATAGTGCAAGTCTTAATACAATTAATTATTTTAATTGTTTTCAATCTATATATAACTTACATCAGTATAATAGCGTGCCTAATATGAATGGGAGAATGTTAGATGTGGTGATGACGAGCCCGGAGTTGGACGGTGCGGTGTCGGTGCGGCGGTCGGAGCCAGGTGAGGAGCTCAGTAGGATCGATGCTCAGCATCACCTGCCACTTGACGTGTGCGTCGAGTACGACTTTACCTATACACCTACACATACCATCGATCCTTCCAATGTAGATATTTCTAGAGATTGGAACTTCAGCAAGGCTGACTATTTAAAGCTATACATTATTTTAAAGGATACAAACTGGAATGAACTATATCAGTACACATCGACTGAAAGTGCAATAAATTACTTCTACAAAGCTATATATACTGTATTCGACCTCTGCATACCAAAGAAATTACGGAAGCGATCGTGTAGTAGAATTTATCCTGTCTATTACACGAGAGCAATTATCCGTGACATTGAGATCAAGGCTCGTTTTCATCGGGAGTGGAAACGGACCGGGATTGAGGATGCTCGCGGTGAATTTAAGCGTTTGCGAACCAAAATAAAAATGGACACACAATTAGCATATTGTTCATATGTAAGAGATATATCTGTAAAGTTGCACAAAGAACCCGCTAAATTCTGGGAATTCGTTAACACGCTACGCAGCCGAGGAGGCGTCGAGGCGAGGGTTACAAAGGGTGATCAGGAATATCAAGGGGCCACGGCGGCTACCGCCTTCGCGAATCACTTCCACTCAGTATTCCTACCACAACAACCGTCACTCGATCCGGCTCCTGCTAGTGCAACCGACTCGGGGTCTTGTAGGATTGATATTGGTTACATAAGTTCGGATGTTATTTGTTGTGCAATAAAGAATCTAAAACCGAAAACGTCACCAGGCCCGGACGCTCTTCCGGCTTATGTAATCAAAGGTTGTATGGATGAGTTACTCGGCCCAATAAAGTTTATTTTTAACCTCATCTTGGAAAGTGGGGATTACCCTCAGGATTGGAAAATATCCCGGGTGTCTCCTATTCCCAAGAAAGGATCTAAAACAATGATCGAAAACTACCGCCCAGTGGCAATACTCTGTGCAATGGCGAAAGTGTTCGAGATGGTTCTTCAGGCGGCTTTACTACCTCAATGCCTGCCCTACATTACTAGTGCACAGCATGCATTTTTGCCGAAACGATCAGTGACCACGAACCTCGTAACATTAGTCGACATCCTTACTCGGGAACTAGATGCGGGAAACCAAGTCGACGTCATTTATCTGGACTTCCAGAAAGCATTCGACAGGGTTGATAATGATATCCTGCTACTAAAATTGGGTAAGATAGGACTGGTACCAAAGCTTCTCAAGCTGTTTTCTAACTATCTAATGGATAGAAGACAGTTTGTGAGGTACGGCCAATTTCTATCCAGCCCATACGGCACCCAGTCGGGTATAAGTCAAGGATCAAACCTTGGCCCCCTTCTTTTTGTGCTATTGATAAACGATCTCCCGGATGTGGTCAGCGACTGCGACATGCTGATGTTCGCTGATGATGTAAAACTGGTGAGGGTCGTCAGAAACATGGGGGACGGTGCAATTTTAGAGAAAAATCTAGATTTAGTATATAACTGGAGTCTCGACAGTCGGCTTTATTTTAATCCAAGCAAATGTGAGATGCTCAGCTTCACTCGGTCGAAAAATCCGGTGCTGTGCGACTACTCGCTGGGCGGGTGCAGCGTGGCGCGCGTGCACGAGGTGCGCGACCTCGGCGTGCTGTTCGACGCGCAGCTCACGTTCCGGCCGCACGTGCAGTAGCTCACCGCTAAGGCGTTCCAGAGGCTAGGGTTCGTACTGCGTAACGCGGCGCCACTCACAGTCGCGGCTACACGCGCTCTGTACGAGGCCTTGGTGAGGAGCATAGTGGAAACGAATGCAGCGGTCTGGTCTCCGCATGAGCGTAAATATATTCTCATGCTGGAGCAAGTACAGAAACGATTTCTACGCAGTCTCTACAAAAAGGGTCATGGATATTACCCATACATATATGTACCCAACACGATTTCTGCAAGGTCATCTGGGGTATGAGTCATTATAATTGAGAAGGTCAATATCTCTTTTTAATTTTGTAATGAACATCCTTAGAAATAAACTCGACTGTGCAGAGCTTCTCCAAAGGTGTTTGCGAATGTTCGTGCCCGACGCATACATGAGGCTGCGGGGTAGTCGCGCTCGCGCACTGCTGGCAACTCGCGCGTCGCGCACCAACCTTTACCTGTACTCTCCCGTCGCGCAGGCGCAGGCGCTGATCAACTCCGTGCTCGCCGCCTCACCACAGTGTGATATATTCACGAGTGGGATGGCGTGCTTGGTGAGGGAATGTAAGAGAATGACAGAAAGACGAATGCAAGATCTAGATAAGTAAAATATTTTTACCGCCTTTGTAACGTATTGGTTAATTTAGCTGTAAGGTTACAATTGAAAATAAATGAATTGAATTGAATTGAATTGAATTGAATCGACCCCACAAAACATACATTGTCGTGTAGCGACAAGAACCTAACCAGAACCTAACAAGAAACAACAACCAGAATAAAATTTAGAAATGACAGTTTATTATGTTGATTTACAATGACTATTTTTAAAGAAATGATATGAGGATGAGGATGAATGAGGTGACACAGGTTTTACAAAAATACAGGTACAAAAGAAAAAAAAGGGGAGCGAAGGACACGGAGCGAAGGAGGGCAGAACAGGGAGCACGCGGCGGTGGTGCCCGGAGCCTGGAGTAGTGGCGAGTAGTTGGAGATCCGGAGGTGGTGTAGGAGGTGGCTTGAAGGCAGCAGCACGTCAGGTATAGATGGTTGGAGACGGCAGCACGTCAGGGTATAGGTGGTTGGAGACGGCAGCACGTCAGGGTATAGTTGATTGGAGACGGCAGCACGTCAGGGTATAGGTGATTGGAGACGGCAGCACGTCAGGGTAAAGGTGGTTGGAGACGGCAGTAAGGCAGCAGCAGCAAACTGTAGGCGACTCAGCAGAGGCTCGCAGCATCCCGGGGCAGTGCGGCCCCGGGATAAGGCCTTTAGGTGATGCTTCCTTTTCAAGAGCTGAAGCGAGACTCCCGAATTCCAGCAATGTTCCGCTCTTATACCCTTTTTGGAGAGTTCTAAAAATTATTTGTTCGATTCCAAATCGATATTCGATCGATGGTTTCTGAACGGCCATTTTGAATTTGACGTTAGCTGCCAACCTGGCAGGTTTTGACAACTGACAGACGAAAGCCCTCGCAATGTAAACGCGTTTTGGTTAGGGTATTGAAATTAAATCGCAGGCCATCTGGAATGTATTCGGGTTTCCCTCAGGATTGGTAATATAGCTGAGTGTGTTGTGGTTCCCCGAACCAGATAAAGTTCGCATTTTCGTGGCTGGTTTTTTACCACGTAACATAACCTGTGTTGGAACACTGTGCTCATCGAAGCTGGCCCGCCAGTCGTACCTGGTTGGCTGAAGAACCTGTCTACCAAGAAGAGCCTAGGGTGCACCCGGGCCTTGCAGAGAGACAGGAGGTTGACGGGACCGAAGCACAGACCAGGTTAGATCGACCCCAATCACTTCAGCTCGGTGAATCGCCGACGTTCACACTTCATGGCAACTGATCGTTACGCTACCTCGTAGCTGATGGGCCCCTACGAGGTCATTAGGTGCTGAGAAGCCTGAACATTTTGGTAGCTAGAGCGTGGCTTCCTGAGATTTGCAGCCGTCAAGGGCTCCAGGAAGGCACGATTTGGGACTATCAATCTGTAGGTATAGGCGGTTATTAGCTAACTTGGTTGTGTTCCTATATCCACATAGATTGGTAGTATTGTAAGCTATAGGTCTATTGCTGGTAGTAGATAGACAGACATTGAATTGAAAATTGCATTGAAGTACCAGTTAGTCAATCTATTAGTGGTCTAGTAATGCTATTGAATGAATGTTTTGGTTAACATAGGTAGTTACATCTATTGATAGCAGGCTATTACATTGTTTTCAGTTTATAGCAATTTATAACTTGAACTAATATTGACTATCTGTGTGTGTTGTAGTGATAAAGGGAGACTAAATTGTTATTAACAGAATTTATATAGATATAAAACTCGGTTCCTATTGTTTAAGGAAAACAACATTGTTTAAGTTATAGTTTAGGGTTCCCTCGTTTGGGTTGTAGACTGGAGGGTCCAATAAAATTGAGTTACTGCAAATTGTGAGTAAGTATCGTTCCGATCATGTCGTTATCTGAAATCCAGAAGGGTGTTTCTAAGGAACTCAGATGGTTATCCACACACGGTCTGATAGACCGTTTAGATAGGCATGATGTGGTATTGGAGCGGTCTATGGACGTTAAGGAACGTTACAATAGGGTGCTCGAATTGTCCGCGCAGGCGGAATCAGTTGATGGTTGCGCACCTGACAGGCTGTCACGGTTGATAGGGGATGTCGACCAATGTTTGGAGATGGCAGCTGCTATCACGCAGAAGCTGCGGGACATACGTAGACAGCGCGAGTCCAGCCATGGTGGTGACATTGAAGCACCTCTGCCGCTTCAGGGTTCAGGGTCCAGGGTTACCTGCCATAACTATGCCTACTTTTGACGGAGTGTCCGGTGAATGGATGAGCTTCATCAATCTGTTCGACAGTTTGGTGCACATGCGATCGGACATTACCAAGTCTGTCAAGATGGCTCAGCTGGTGGCAGCATTGAGGGGTGAGCCTAGGGAGCTGGTCGCTCATTTGACAGTTACGGAGGGTAACTATGAAACGGCCAGACAATTGTTGGTCAGACGTTACCATAACAAACGGAGGTTGGCCGATGCCCAACTGAACCGTTTGTTCAGTATCCCGGTTGTGAACAAGGTCGGGGCCATACAGACGGAGGTTTTGAACCCATTGTTGTCCGTCACCAAGGCTCTAGAGAATCTTGGACTTCCGGTGGTGAATGGTCGTACCTACTGTTGTACATTGTACTTTCCCCGCCTACCCGCTGACGTGCAGACTCGTTTCGAACAGTCTCACGGGAGGTCAGCGAGGACCTGCCCCGCCCTTCTCCGACTTGGTCGGATTCTTGGAAGAGGAGGCTCGACCGGGCAGAGAATTTGGGGTTGACGGTCACCCATCCTTCGGAGCCACAGAGAGCTGCCGGGAGCGCTGTGAGTAGGGGCCCTCCGACGAGGAAGGACCGCACCAACCGGCAGTCGTATGGGACTGTGAGCGAATTGACCCCACATGGTGAGACCTGCCCATGTTGTAGGCAGATTGCCATGCTGTGGCCAATTGCAGTAAGTTCGGGGAACTTAGGGTTCAGGGACGGCGCCGGATGGCCAAGCAGCGGAGCTGGTGTTTCCTGTGCCTCGGGCCACACATGGCTAGGGACTGCACGCGCACAAAAATGTGCGGATATTGTGGTGGGGCCCACAACAATCTGTTGTGCATGAACCGGTCCGGCCAACACCCTCCACAGGGCCGTACCCAGGGTGACACGGCATGGGGCCCTGAGAATTCGTTTGCGACTCGGAGCGCAACTCAGGGGCCAACGTCCCCACGTGCACAGGGCAGTACCAGGGTGCAGGGCCGCACTCAGGACCATTACATGGGGGGCCCTGAGAATTCGTTTGCGACTCGGAGCGCAACTCAGGGGCCAACGTCCCCACGTGCACAGGGCAGTACCAGGGTGCAGGGCCGCACTCAGGACCATTACATGGGGGGCCCCTGAGTTTTTCGGTTGCGACTCAGCATCCGACCCAGCGGGACATTGGGTGTGTTGAGCAGGCCGTAACGGGCGGGTGGCATGGGACACCTTCGAGCTATGCGGGTGCGGTTCGGACGCCGCCTCAGTTGTCGCCCCGCTCGTCGCCTCGTCCTCGTCGGTCACATGTGATGTCCACCCCCGCTCATGGAGCGGCCACGGTTGAATTCACGCCCACCCCCCTTTACGGGGAATCGTAGGTTGGGAATGGAACCGGCGCGTGGGCCATTTGTACAATGGGACCCTCTGGCGTATAGCTGCATACCTGATCGGTTACAGGCACAGTGGGGCCCCGGGGGACCTCGCTAGGAATTTGCGGCCCAACCATTGGTTGCCCCCCAACCGGAGACGGTGGTGTTACCGATCGCCTCTGTGCTTGTTTGGGATTTGGCGGGCAACCCAACATACGTTCGCGCCCTATTAGATTCTAGAGCTCAGGGCTGCATTGTATCGAATGATTTAGCAAAATGGTTGGGCCTCAAGGTAAATAGGTATAATAAATCAATACGGGGCGTGGGGAATGTTACGGTTACGAATGTAGTTGGTCAATCGGTGATCACGTTCTCTCCACGTTATGACATTTTGACAAAAACATCCGTGCAAGCTTTAGTAATGACGCATGTCATGGGCAGACACCCCTTGGTGAAGTTGAATCCGGCCGTTCGATTCCTGACATCAGGACTCAAGTTGGCGGTATCCCGATTTTGACACTCCAGCCCCGGTCGACCTGCTACTGGGAGCAGACGTTCTGGGTAGGTTTCTGTTGTCGGATCAGCGAGTTCTTCAGCCGGACGGGTTGATTGCTGTGGATACTAAGTTTGGTCACGTGATCATGGGTCCGGCATTGCCAATGGTTAGGCCTGCCGAGTCAGATGGCATACTTATTGGCTCAGCGTTGTCAGACGCTATCCAACGTTTCTGGGAGATAGAGGAACCTCCCACCGTTCGTCGAGTCGACGCAGACGAAGAAGAGTGCGAGTTGTTTTTACCAGAATAGTACTGGTCGCCTTCGTTCTGGTCGTTTTGTAACTCGACTGCCTTTCAGGGCCGATCGACCGCCACTAGGAGAATCTAGGAAGATGGCTGAGACGAGATTGATGTCGATGGAGCGTAGGATGACAAGGACGCCGTATTTAAACAAAAATATGTTGTATTCATGAGGGAGTATGAGGTCGTTAGGACACATGTCGGTATCGGGTGTGGACTGGAGATCTGAGGATCATTGTTTCCTTCCACACCATGCCGTCCTACGAACCCCTACCGGCAAGATTCGAGTTGTTTTTGATGGGTCAGCACCTACCTCGAACGGGATTGTCCCTGAATCAGTGTCTACATTCGGGACCCAAGTTGAGTCGTGATATTTCGGATATTCTCACGAGCTTTCGGATGCACCAGATTGTATTTGTCGCAGACATTCGGATGATGTTTAGGCAAACGGTAATTCATCTGGCTGACAGAAGTATCAGTTGATACTTTGGCGTGAGTCCACGGCCGAGCCAGTCAAGGTCTATGAGTTGAACACGAACACGTATGGGTTACGGTCTAGCCCGTATTTGGCGATGCGTACCCTGCGGGAGTTGGGTTCGCTTGACCGTGTGAGCTATCCTAGAGCCGCCGCTATCCTGGAGCAAGATTTGTACGTCGATGACGTCTGCACAGGGGCAGCCAGTGTAGAGGAAGCTCTGGACCGAACGTGACGAGCTCATTCAATTGCTGGAACGAGGCGGCTATGAACTACGCAAGTGGATGTCCAACTCCCCTGAGTTGATGGCTGGTCTCCCAGATGAGTTTCAACAAGACCCGCACGTTTTTGAGAATCCTGACAACCCTAACATGTTGTCAGTACTTGGAATTCAGTACCGGCCCGTCCATGATGAGTTTACCTATCGGGTGGTTTTAGAAACACCGACGGCCTGGACGAAGCGGTCAGTACTGTCGACGATTGCGAGAACGTTCGACCCGAATGGATGAATTTCTCCAGTCACCTTTGCTCTCAAATGTTTTATGCAAGGGCTATGGGCGGCTCAGTTGACCTGGGACACCCACCTCTCAGGTGATTTGTTGACTGATTGGACGCGAATGTTCACCTCGCTATTGGACATAAATAATGTATCGCTGCCGAGGAAATTGGTCCCTGCTGGGGATTACAGGGCAACCCTTCACGGGTTTTGTGATGCCTCTGAACGAGGGTTTGCGGCAGCGGTTTATTTGCGAACCGTCACCTCCACCGGGGAGGTCGACGTGCGTTTGGTTTTGGCAAAAAGCAAGGTAGCGCCTATTCGGACAAGGATGACGATTCCAAACTGGAACTGTCCGGGGCTGCTCTTTTGACCAAACTTTTGAATCACACTCTAACAGTGTTGCGTGGGTCAGTGGTTTTGGAGGATACGGTGTACGCTTGGACGGACAGCCAGATTGTTTTGTGCTGGCTGAAGGCTTCGGTTCATAACTTAGAGGTTTTTGTTGCGAACCGTGTCTCCCAGATTGTGTCGTCTGAGGTCCCACTGACCTGGAGACCATGTACCAGGAGAATTGAACCCGTCTGATTGTGCATCCAGGGGATGTCGGGCTCCTGAACTCGTAAGACACCATTTGTGGTGGGGACCACCCTGGCTTGCAGGAGAGAATCGGACTGGCCCCACAGCCATGTAGTAGTATCTTCGGATCATGGCCCCAGAGCGGCCGTGCATGTTACCCAGAAGGCTGAGGACCCTGACGCCGGGTTTCTGCTGGACCGGTATAGCTCACTTGACAAGTTGATAAACGTGTCCACTTGGATTAGGAGATTCGCTCGAAATTGTCGTACTCCTCGCGATCAGCGAACGTTGAACCCTATTCTGACTCCGGCAGAGCGAAACGAGTCGCTGTTGAATTTGGTCCGGTTGGTACAGTCCTCGAAGTTTGGGGCAGAATTGGAGATTATACGAAGTTGGACGTTCGAAATTGAAGGGAGCCGTCGCGCGTCTCAACCCCTTTGTTGATTCGACCGGGTTACTTCGGGTAGGAGGAAGATTGCGCAATGCGAATCTGTCGTATTCGGCTCGTCACCCACTTCTGCTCCCCAAGGGGGGACAGTTAGTTGAATTGCTGGTGACTGATCGTCATATTAAAAACGCGCATGCCGGCTGTAACGCGTTGTTGGCCACGCTCCAGCGGGAGTTTTGGATCTTATCTGCCCGCCGTGTCATACGGAACATCGTGTTTCGGTGCATGCCTTGTTATTGACTTAAGGCTGCCACGATGCAACCTCTCATGGGGGACTTGCCCCCTGATCGTGTGAATGAGGTCAGACCGTTTTCAGGTGTTGGTACGGATTTTGCAGGACCGTTTATGGTGAAGAGTTCACGATTGCGTACCGCTAAGCAATACAAGGCGTACCTATGTGTGTTTGTTTGTTTATCCACCAAGGCGGTACATCTCGAGCTCGTTGCTGATCTCTCGACAGAGGCTTTCATTGCTTGTTTGGATAGGTTTGTTTCTCGAAGGGGACTTCCAACTTTGATCCGCTCTGATAACGGCACTAACTACGTCGGTGCGGAACGATACTTACGAGAGATAGTCAACTTTTTGAATGTAAATAAAGTGGATATTGGAACGGCCCTCTCCCGTCGGGGTATACAGTGGACCTTCAGCCCACCGATTTGCCCCCACTGGGGTGGGATTTTTGAGGCCGTAGTTAAGTCAGCTAAGACGCACTTGGGGCATATAGCAGGTCAGACCGCGCTGACTTTTGAGGAGCTCGCGACATTGTTTTGTAAGACCGAGGCCGTTCTCAATTCGCGACCGTTGTGTCCGCTCAGCTCGGATCCAAATGACCTGGAGGCTCTGACCCCAGGCCATTTCTTGATAGGACAGCCACTTAACGCGTTGCCCGAGCACCCCTTCGAGGGAGTGAAATTGTATCGGTTGTCAAGGTATCAGATGTTGCAGCAGTTCACTCAGAATTTCTGGAAGCGTTGGTCGCTCGAGTATCTGCATATCTTACAACAGCGCCTTAAGTGGACTGACAAAACTAGCCCCCCTAGTGTTGGTGACCTCGTTCTGGTTAAGGATGCTAACCTACCGCCACTACGTTGGCGCAGGGGGCGCATTGTTAACTTGTTCCCTGGCAAGGACGGGACCCCCCGGTCTGCAGAGGTTCTAGTAGGAGGCTCAGTTCTAAAACGAGCGGTAGCAACGTTGTCTCGGCTGCCCGTAGATTAGGGGACAGGTGGGTGCCTGTCCGGGCGGGTGATTGTTCGATTCCAAATCGATATTCGATCGATGGTTTCTGAACGGCCATTTTGAATTTGACGTTAGCTGCCAACCTGGCAGGTTTTGACAACTGACAGACGAAAGCCCTTTGAAATTGAAAGCAATTTTTGTGAATGGCCAAGAGGGAAAAAGTATTTTTGTAAAAGTATTGAAGTAAACATATCGGACCGCTAATGAGTTTGAATGGACATTGCCATGACAACCAGATAAACAACGATATCAAAATATGTCAGATTTTGATTTCAGGCTCGTAATAAAGAAAACAACAAGATAACAATGAAAATTGGGACAGTTACAGATACATAAAAAGGTAGCGCACCAGCGCGCACGAAGCCCGAGATTGCAAAGTTTCGGAGAAAGCCAAATACAAGGTCACCAAAGGTAAACCCCTTCGACATCGATTTAAATGTGCTGATAGTGTGAAAATACGAAGTGAAAATGATTTGTTATTGTGTTCTTATGGTTTAAAACGTTACAGGGTCCTATGAAAATAAAGGTGATACGAAATATCCAGCTGTGAGATAAATGCAGACCATCAAGGCAGACTGGAAAATGGCATGTAAGTAGCATAATGTAACGGAAATGTAAAGATCTGAGACACATTTTTTATTTGCTATAAAAAGTTGGCAGGCGTTGGCAGGTTTGGGCAACGTGATTTAATGATTCAACTATGAACTGCAAAAAGAGAAGCCAAATATTCTTAAACCAAACAAATAACAGTGATGTAAGATTGGTGTTGACCAATGCTCAATTAAGCGGCAAGATAAATTTGGTATAAACATAACTATGGAGATTAGTGGTTATCGAAGGCATCGCAAATTTCACAAGGCCTCATATAAGCTCAAGTGGCTCATCGCGTTGTTACCAGATTGAAATATTAAGGTTCGAGGTTCGATTCTCAGTTGTCAACTTTTCTTTTTCTATTTTACCTTTGGTTTTGGGTTATTAATTTGTGGGTCCTTTCTGAATAGCTATTCGGGAGTGTCGGGTTGTGCTAATTAAATTTAAGTCCTAGAAGTTAATTGCTTATCATGCATCTTTGTAAATGTTTTCTACCTTGTTTAAACTACTGAATATGTCGTCATAGTAATTGCCTATTACTTCTATAATTATGAAATAAAAAAGCGATATCTTTGAATGGATGGTGTGACGAAACAAACAAAATGTGGATAAACTTTAAGAGCTATGAAATAAGTTGTGAATCATAAATTTTAAATTAATACTTATGGTTTAACTTCACCGTTGCTTTCAGTGGATGTCGAATTATGACCATTTTACACATTTGTGATGTTGTTTTGAAGTGTCGCATTTGCCATGGCTCATTCAATCGAAACTCATACGTAAGGGTGTTTAGTTACGATATTCATATTCATATTCATATTCATATATTTATTGTGTCATTGTGGTACATTTTAACAAAATTTTATCCAACAATGAACCCTGTAAGGGCACTACAATGTCTTAATAACTAGCTTACAACTACATAACATTTGTGATGGTTAAATATTATTTTATTATTAACTATACTGTACATTATTATATTATATTATATATATTATATATTATTATTAATATTTTTTTTTTAATATGTGAAACGTAAGAAATTATTAACTGCTGAATTATTATGTAATTGTAAGGTTTAGTTTGTTGTTAATTAAAATTCTATTAAAATATTATTTAATATTTTATAAAAAAATATATATATTATAGTATTTTATTATATTTTATTTTATTCTTATTTTATTGGTTATTGTTTATCATTTAGGAACTCGTTAATATTGTAATAGCGCTTTGTAATCAGCAATTGCTTAAGTGATTTTGTGAATTTCTTCTCTTTAGTTTCATTTAATATATATTCAGGTAAATTATTATAGATTTTTATCGACATGCTTAGTGGGCCAGATGAGTGAAGTTTTAAATTGGAGGAGAGCTGTGCCAGTCCTTTCCTGGGTCTTAAATTTCGGTTGGTCTGCATTTTCTCTTGACGGGTTTTATAGAACTCAGGGTGTTTGCGAACGAACTTACAGGTTTCTAGGATGTACATACAGGTAAGTGTTAAAATGTTGAGTTCCCCAAAATATGGTTTGCAACTATCGGTCGGTTTTATATTTGCTAATATTCGGATAAGCCTTTTTTGTAGGGTAAACACACTTGAGACATTTGTACTATTTCCCCACAATATTATTCCGTAACTTAGCCACGCATACGCATAGGCGTAATAAGTAACTAGAGCAGTTTTCTGGTCGGTAGACTTCTTTATTTCACGGAAAGCGTAAACAAATTTTGATAATTTTGAATTTAATTTTTCAATGTGTTTTTTCCAATTTATATTTGTGTCGATATTAAGTCCAAGTAGCGAAAAATTATTTATTGAATCAAGCTTAATGTCATTAAATTGAAAATTTATATCTATAGGTTTTTTTTGAGAAGGATAAAAAGGTATTAACTTTGTTTTTTTTAAATTTATTTGAAGGTTATGTTCTTCTAGCCAGTTTATGATTTTATTTAATATTGTGTGAAGGTTTTCGTTCAGTTCTTGGTTATTTGTGCATGATGTAAGTATAGACATATCGTCAGCGAACAGGACACTAGGGTCATCTATGGATTTGGGCAAGTCGTTTATGTAAATTAGAAAAAGTAAACAACCAATCACACTTCCTTGTGGAATGGAAGCGTTTATGTCCACGGCATCTGACTGGACTTTTATAATTTCTTTTCTTTCTATGTTATAATATTCTAGTTCTACTAGTTGTTTCCTATTTGTTAGGTATGAAGCAAACCATTTATGTGAGATGTCGCGTATTCCCATATTATATAATTTATCTAATAAAATATTATATTGCACTCTGTCATAGGCTTTTGACAAGTCTATTAAAATCCCTACTGCGTATTGTTTGTTATTTATAATATTAAGAGCCGTTTGAATATATTTAAATACCGCTAATGACGTGGATCGCTTTTTTCGGAAACCGTTTTGGCTTTCGTCAAAGAGTTTGAATTTCTCACAGAATGTGTACACACGATTACACATTCGCTTTTTCAAATATTTTTGACGCTGTTGGAAGTAAAGCAATTGGACGATAGTTGGTTGTTTCTAATTTGGAATCTTTTTTGTGTACAGGTTTTATAAGTGATATTTTCATAAGGTCTGGGAAAACACCTTCGTTGAACGATTGATTTATCATTATATAGAATGGCAACGTTAACTCCTCTGCGCATTGTATGAATAGGCTTGGTGGTAATTCATCTACGCCACAGCTTTTTTTAATTTTTAATGATTTTATTATATTATAGACTTCGCGATTGCTTACAGGGTATAAGAACATTGAGTTTTCCGGTGGATTAAGCGCGGGGCGGCCACCTGATGAGATTGATCTGTTTTGTCCTACAGAAGCGAAAAATTCATTAAATATGTTTGCTACTTGTGTATTATCTGTGATTATTTGATTGTTGGTTTTTAGTTCAATATTTGTCTTTTTCCTTTTTCCCTTTTTATTACTATGTTCTTTTATTATATTCCACATTGTTTTTATCACATTTTTTTATCTTTTTATTTTATTCGCGTTACATATTTTTTTGGAATTTATTACTATCTTCTTTAAAAATTTTACATATTTTTTATAGTAATTTGTGAGTATATTGTTATTATTAGATTGTATTAT
This sequence comes from Argyresthia goedartella, assembly GCA_949825045.1. Classification (NCBI taxonomy): domain Eukaryota; kingdom Metazoa; phylum Arthropoda; class Insecta; order Lepidoptera; family Argyresthiidae; genus Argyresthia; species Argyresthia goedartella. The sequence goes on along the minus strand of OX463829.1, from coordinate 15,088,184 downwards.
GAGTATTTTTAATAACCTTTTATGTAAGCAAGATTTTTTAATTCCTACTGTTAACCAATGTTTTTTTGGAGAATTATTGAGCTTTATCATTTTTATGGGTATGCATTCATCTAAAATAATTTTCAATGTATTATGAAATTTTTCATATTTTTCATTTATATCGTTATTTTTGTCTAATAATGCGTACCAGTCAATAGTTTTTAAACGAGATTTAAATAATTGAATGTTTCTTTCACTGTATATTCTTTTTGTTGCATACCAAGTTATTTTTTGCGTCATTTGGGATAACTGATGGCTTATAGTTACACCTTTATGGTTTGAAAACCCTAGGTCTACTACCTTAGTTTTTAATGTGCTTTTATTTGTATTTGTAAATATTAAATCCAGACAAGTTGATGATGTTGGTGTAGAATGTGTTGGCTCGGTAATATATTGCTTGAATTTAAACTCTGACATGAAATTTAAAAGTTTTGTACTTTTTGGGGTTGTTTGTAGCATATCTATATTAAAGTCTCCTCCTATAATAACAGTAAATTTGTAATATTTCTCTCTGATAAAGTTTAATATTTTATCTAGTTGTTCATAAAATATCACCTCCTTTCTTCTATTCCAGTATACGGTAACAATCATTATATTTTCCTTTTTTAGTATTAACGCACACACTTCAATAACATATTCTATAGACATGTCAGCTATTTCTTGTATTTCTTCGCTTTCTATATCTTCTTGTAAGAGAATACAGACGCCGCCTCCTACTCTATTTTTCCGACAGAATGATGCTGCAAATTTGTAGCCGTTGAACTTAAGTAGTTTAAGTTTTTCTTCTGTGAGCCAAGATTCAGTTCCGCATATTGATTGATATATGGGGTCTTGATCTATGAAGGATTCTACTAGTTCTTGTTTATTGAAGATACTTTGGAAATTTTGATATAATATCTTAAAATATTGGGCTGGGTCTTCGAAAGGAACCAATTCTTGTATTATCATTCATGTTGTTGTTTTCGGTTTCTGTTTCTTGTTGATCGTTTGGTTTTGGTTGTTTATATGTCTCTGTATCCATTTTCGTCTGTCTTCCTTCTATGTAAAGTAAATTATTCTTAATGACTGCATGTAATCCTTTTTTTCGGGCAATAAACATTTCTTCACGCATCTTCTTAAAATTTTCTCTTGATTCTTTATCTAAATATTTTGTAACGGACAAATTTGTTCCTTGAAAGTAGTGTCCGTTTTCTACTATGTATCTAGTCATTCTTTTGCTTATTAGTTCTATAACAAGCGGGCGAGCAGTGTTTCTGTATTTTTCGATTCTTTTTGTGTCTTCGATATACTCAAATATATCTACGTGGAGTATATCTTTAAAGATGTCGATTATTCTGTAGTACAAATCGTTCTCGTGTTCCCCGTAATATTCACTAAGCCCATGGAGCACTATTTTTTTGTTATTAATTTCACGTGTTATTTGTGGTGTTGTCTTAGTATTTTTATTTTTATTCAGGATTTCATTTATTTTTTGTTTTATTTTCCGATTTTCTTCACTAAGTTCTTCTATTTTTGTAGTTAGATTTTCGATTTCTGCTTTTCGTGACAAGTTTTCTCTTGATAATGCATTAGTTTCAAGTTTTACTTCTGCTCTTAGTGTAGATATTGCTTTTCCTATTTCCAGTTTTACTGTGTTTTGTATTTCTTGTATAATTGTCCTGTTGTTATCTTTGAGCTGTGAATCAAACATTTCTCTTAGGTTTTGGAGTGTTAGTTCGTTAGGTGTCCGGGTGGAAGTATCATATGGTATCGTGTAAGGTGATTTTGCTGTTGTTTCAGAGCTGATGGTGTCTCCCAGTAGGTCTGTCTTATCCAAAATTGATGTATCCATTTGGGTTAAATTTTTTCTGTACGTGACTGTATCAATTGTGTAATCTTCACTAAATGAGGCAGTGTTTTGGGTTTCGTTTTGGTTTCTATTTACTGTGGGTGAATAAATATTTTCTATTGGGGTCGCTTCGTTTCTATTTCTTCGATTTTTAAGCTTACATGTCGGACAAAGCCATGAGAAATCATAGTCCTGTTTATGTTTGTTAAAGGTATCATCATTTATATTTAGACACTTGTTATGAAAATTTATTTTACAGGAACAGCATGTTATTCGTTCACTTATGTAAACATGATTTCCGCATGCTGCGCAGCTCATCTTGTAGGTATTAATGGATGGTATTTTTTCAGAGCCCTCTATCGGTGAGTAGCAGTACTTCGACGGATCGTTTGACAATCGTGACTGTATAGCGTGCAAGTCCTAATTGGTCGGCGTCGTGTCAAGTCAGCACGGCAGAGTAGTTCAGTTTCTTCACTTCTACCAAGCGCCGAATATTATTTGGTGTTGGCAACACTATCAGACAAAGTCACCGACAAACGTCACTGGCTGTCACCCGTTCCTTTGTTTATCAAAATTAATGATGCGAGGTTCACGGTTTCGAATTGGATGCAGTGGTTATTGACCGTTTGTTTGCGGTTCAAACTGTAATTATGTGATATATACAGCTATGTTTATAGTGCAGTGTCATACACAAAACCCAGGACAGCCGTGGAGATCTTGATTTTTCAGGGAGTAACAGTTGAAAGTACTCACGGTTTGAGGTTATGTGAGAGATCTTGATAACTTTCTTTCCTTTAACTGCACTTTTCGCAGGTTTATTGTTTATCTTTTGTATCAGTTTATTTGCGTACGTTTTCGCAAGCCTAGGGTTGCCACATGGGTGCCCCAGGTGGAGTTTTTTGCCCGATATAGTTTGGTGGGTCTAACAGATGCGTAGTTAGTTCAATGATGGAGGTACAGATGGCGGTCGATCGCCTTTAAATTCCAGATGGTTTAACTCAAATAAGAACTTTATAGACTATAACTGCAATGAGATGTTTTATATAGAAAAAAAATTAGTATTATTTTATTTAGATTATTTTATGATGTTAAAGAGTCTATTTCTAGTTGAACTGTGTGATCTAAAATATAAAGTGTGTATACGGTGTAGACCAGTAACCAATCAGAGCACTGAGTTTCGAAAGGAAACGAAACGAACCAATGAGAATGACTCGCGGAGTTTGAGATGGTGTTTTGGCGAGCATGTCTGGGGTAGGACGTTTTGGTGGGAAGAGAAAATATAAAAGGGATGGGTCGAGATGAGAGGGGGCTTTTTGTTGCTGGTCGTCGAGTGAAGTGTGAGTTAAGACTCAGAGGGGGAGCCATTCAGTCTCCGCGTCAAACTACTGTGACACAGGTCTTTCGGGAATTCTATACAGTTCGATTCGCCGTTTTACGCGTCTTGAACTGGGAGAGTTGTGATTGCGTGTTGTAGTGGATTTTCGTGAGTGTCTGAAGCGCCGAGATATACCTCGGTTCCTATTCTTTAAATCAACCTACCTCAAATTCCAAAACTATCCTTGGGTCGTTAGATAAGAACTTGTAGGTAATTTATCTGAGTCTGAGTCTGGGCTTGGAGCGACCCTAATTTCCTTTTTCCTTCACCATAGGGTTCCTGGATTGGCTCTTAGGATATTCGCGGGCTAATCCTCTCCTCATTTCTTTCGTGTAGCGAGTTTTGAAATTCCCACACACACAGTCATTAAACATACAAACACATTCAAATCAAACTCAACCATTTTCGAGTGGTGTCGATAATGGACGTGGTATAACACTAGGATTTTAGACTAGGCTAGACAGGAGTTTAGTTGCGGCTAAACCTAGGTTGTCGAGGTTATGTAGTTAGGGAGACAAACACGATTATTTAGGTTTATGTAACAAACAAGTATCTGAAATTCGTATGATTACAAATAATTACGTTATTTCCTTCTTACTCTTGAAATACCTAAATACTTATAAAACTATCTAACAAACTAAATATTTTTTTTTTATTGTGGCTGTTTTGATCTTTCTTTTCTTGACTAATTTGTATATAAAATATCTGGATGAACATCAACATGGTTACGGAATAAAACTTAAGAGACGGGTAGGTGCAAATAAAAATATCCCGTAACCGATCAACAAACATGTTGGACTGATGGATGGGAGATATCACAATATTAAATCATATAAAAAAATATAACCCAAATAGTCAATATGTAGTTGATTGGCAGGTAAACTAACTCGAGAGGGATTTGAGTAGATTCAGGCGGTCTCTAGGTGCTGGTGTATTCAGTTGGCTAATTCCAGATCTTCAGTTGTCTTAAAATAATGCAGTCACGTGGATGGTGTATGGGAATGAGTGGGGGGAGGATGGCCCCAAAACAGGTGAAAGATAACGCCAAAAGCGTACTAATGAATACATAGTTAACACTATGTTTACTTATAAATCGTGTTTACAATTTTGAGTGGTTGTAAGCATTATTTTATAAGATTTAAGCTTATTTTGCTTCGCTAAATCTAACTTCGTCTGTCTTGGGTCCGTAGAACTCGGTTGACCTCCACTGGCGTCAGGCGGGGTTAAAGGGACCGACCTTAGGGCCCGTGTCCCTTCTGGACGTGAGCTCTAGCACAAACCCTCCTTTATAAACACATGTAATCGAAATGCCTTTTAAAAATGCTTATTTACTTGGAATTTATTCTAATAAGCACGGACTCGATAATTATCAATATGTTTATGTCACTTATATTCATCACTGGCTGGGGAACCTCATGACGATACTGTTTAACCAAAACCACTCTAAAAAGAACTTTAGGATATTACTATCACAACGTCTGCAATCCTATTCATAGACGATCAACTACTTTGGCCAAATCATCTAAATAAGATACTCGCAATCGTTGGTATTAGAATCTTTCCAATTGGAGAAATATTCCAATAAAAATGTGTAAGGGTTAAATTCCGTCTGACATTAAATTAATGGTTAGCTGGTTATATCTTTAAATTTACTATTCATAGAATCGTTCGGTTAACTCGTAGGGTTTATTCATATTATTTCAAAACTGTTGAATCCACTAGTTACCTATAATTATCACAAACGGAAAGTCAGAGGATCAACAGGTTATTTCAATAGCAGTACCTAGCTAGGTACTTACATATTTTATAATGTTAATTATATACAAGCCGCGCCACGAATAGAGTACGTTGGGCGACGTTTTGGCGGGAATTACTGCGCGTATGTACAGATATTGAAAGGTGACTACTGCGCATTCAAGGTGACCGCTCACAACGTGTGGCGCTACGGATATATACCTATGGGTCGGCAGAAACCCTACCTACGAAGCCAGGGTTCGAGTCCCGGTGGGGACAAGTGTTTGTCCGGTGAGTGCGGATGTTTGTACTCTGGTCATGGTTGTTTGTCTATCTGGGTTTAATATTTGTCTATATATTTACGTGTTGTCTGGTGCTCAGGATGCGGGGAGTCCTGGTTTGGGACTGGAACAATGGGTGTGGATAGTGTCCAAAGTATTATTATGTATCTGGGAAACCAAAAGATAGATAATGATTCGAAGAATTCTTATAAGATACTTAGGTACCTACCTTAGTTAAAAGAATAAGGTGTTGTGGTTGTGATTCTGCCTACAATACGAGTGATCACGAGTTCGATTCCCGGCCGAGGACAATAGGATCAGAGTATGTGCCTATGTATAAACGCAATGTATGTATAGTTTGTGTATTCTTTATGAGGGGAAGTAATGCGATGTTTTAATTAGGAAGTTTAATAGGAAATTCGTTTAATTAAATACCTATCTTTGTGAAATACTTTCGTTAGCAAGTAGGTACCTAAATATATGTTTGGTAGGACACGAATTGACATTGGCATATGACGTCATAGGGGTATGACGAAATGAATGTAGGTATTAAATACGATTATGGAATTAACAATGCCTCGATAGATATCACGGGCTGTTGATTGAGCAGTTATAGGCATTGAACTACTAGCTCAATGGATATAGGTCCCTATCTATAGGTACATGGTTAGATAGAACGTTAGATTGAGGTTTCTAAGTTAATTACCTATGTAGAATAAGTACCCATACTTACTTATGTGTGGAAAGGAAGATATATTTTTATTGTTTTTAAACCATGTTTCCAGGAGTACCTACCTATAATATAACGTGGGATAATCGGTTTAAATATATATATATATATATATATATATATATATATATTTATATATAAATAACTAGGTAATAAAATAAAAGAATATTATGGGGTTCTCAATAGGGTATACTTATGTTTTACTAACATTTTATTCCTTATTTATTTACTCCTATCCCTCTCCCTGTCAATGTCTGTTATTTAAAGGAATTTATTTACTTCTCGTATTAAGTAATATCTGTCCTTATATACTCTATTTTTACCTGAATCCTAGATAAAGTCAGTCAACTGTCACATTATTCATATTTATGTTGAATGAAATTGAGAGTTTGAATTAATATTCAATTTGTGGTTATTCCAGCGACGTGGAATGAAGTTTGAAATATTAATAAAGCACTACATTGTAGTATTTGGAGTCAATGAGACTATAAACTTATTGAAAGTAGTTACTGAGTTGACTAATTTCTGCAACAACGTTTTCAATTTGATATGTTCGACTCGATGTCGAGAATTCAGAGTTTATATAAACAAACCTGCAATTCTCGTCTTAACTGAATGATGATAAACGTTCAATTTCCCTAGACCTTGTATTGCAATCATGGAAGGTGGTCATGGTTAATTTTATTAACACAATAGTTATTAATTAATTACCTTTGATCAAATTATGGAATAAGCCGTCGCAAAGCCACCGCCAATGTTCACATAACGCCAGAATGAAGCAATAGAAGTACGGAAATTCACAGTTATGCTCCATTCAGATGTGCATATTTATATTACTATACGGATACATATACTTATATCTTCGCACTTTACGAAGTAACAATATCATGTTTGGATCTGCTGATGGTAGATTGAAGGTCAATTCATTAACCTTAAAATGAATCATGCTACTTACGCACTTCTATGGATGTGCAGAAATATTTTAGACTTCATGCTATGCTATTGTGCATTACTAAAAGACAAATAAGTCTTTATTGAAACACATAAGGTGTAACATAAACAACCAGTGAAACTTCATTGTGTATGTTTATAGTTTTCTATATGTGGAAGAATATTTAATATAATCTTACTACATAAATATCAGATATTGACTGATGAGACAGTTGAATGTCATTCACAAACTATAATCCCATCCTGATCGGTCATACCCCATCCCAATCCGGTGAATCTATGACTAAATCCAATTCAGAATACTTATACGCTACTCTTTTTATAAACGAGTATCAGAACTACAAATTAATTGGTTTCGTAGAATTATCTGGGTAGAAGACCGAATCAAGTGGTAGGGGTTTCTTCCCCAAAATTTTATGAATATCAAATTTTCCTTTTATTATTTTAATATTTATCATTTTTTAATTCATTTTAGTCAAAACTCAAAATATACTAAGACATTTTATTATATGAATTTGCTTTATAAGGTTATTAATCATTTAATGGATATTAATCTGTATCATTCTTGTTAGTGGGGACATATTTAAGTATATATCTTTTATTGAAATTTAAAATTACTAAATATTCAATTTAAAACATTCCTTGTTTAAAATCTATTGTCAAAGTTGACAGCACTTCTTACTCATACCTCTAGAATTAGGGTTACTGGTTTCACAAGTAGTAGGAGTTCTAATTTACTAGACAATCTATTTTTTTTTGGCCATTACAATTAATAAGAGACTGCGTTAAAAAGAAGGATGGACGATAATAGAAAGGGGGGATGTTACAATATGGATAAGCCGTAACCAGGATGTATATTTGCAGTCTAATATTTGGATAACATGATATTGGCTATGATTAGCCACAATTTGTTGTACGTGCGTTGGAAGAGGTTTTTTAAATGTTGTAAGGAGAGCTATATCGACTAAAAGACTAGATTCTCGGGTGTGAAAAAATAGAAAGTGATTATGATTGAAGGTGTGAGGTATACGTTTTAAAAAGGGTTAAGGGGTGGAAATGGGCAAAAAGCTAATTTTGAAATAAGGGGTGGGAATTTTATTATGTTAACAAATTGACTGTCCTATATTATATTAGACGCAGGGTTGGTACTGGTCGTTATATGATTTATCATATCCTAGGCTGACAATGTGTTAACAGTTGAGTGTGATTTTATAGGAAAATAAGTAAAGTACGATAAAAAAAAGTATACAAAGAGAAGACAGTTGATGTAAATGATGTAAGAATACTAGTACGAAAAAATCTTCAAAAGGCGAGTGAAAATCGTCAAGCGAAATTCAATAGGACTCATAGGTTAAAGATTCGCAAATTAAACAAATCTGATGCCAAATTAAAATTAACAAAGAAATTTGAGTTGTTATATGAAGGACCTTTTATCGTAGCCGCAGTACCCTTCGCAAATGTATACACTCTAATGAATCAAACGACTAAAGAAATTCGGGGAAATTTCAATGCGATACATCTGTTAAAGTATTATATATAATGATGAAACATAAAGTGTAAAAATATAAGGTATAGATGATAAGAATTTAGAAATAAATAATAACATAACTTATGTTAGTAATTTAGGATAACCAAGTAAAATATATTTTTTTAATACCTAAGCGTCTCAACGCTGGAGAAATCTAACTTTGATTTTGTTTCAATATACTCATGGTAAAATATCTGTGTAATGTAGTAAATCTATGTTTTGATTTGTTTAATTGTTATAATCGAATGTTAGTATCCCATTATATTTTGATAATAATGTTAATCACAAATAGAACATTTAGTACCATTTTTGTAATATTTAACAGAAAATTCTAATTGTAAAGATTAAATAAAGAACTAGCTGACCAAACCCCCATCCAGAGCGAAGATACAATTGTAAAAATGAATTGAGTTGGATATTTAACTACACATTACCGGATTTGGCACACATATAATTCTAAATATCAGCAATTCTTAATTGAAATACAAGTTGATATTCGTTTTAGCCCGGTCTTTGGTAGGGGGACAATTAGGATAAGATAAAAATTATTGTAAATATATTTTTTAAATAAAGTAAAACAACTTGGTAATAATTGGCTTTAATAATGAATAATAATAATAAAAAAAATACTTAAAGGTTTTGTAAAAATAAATTAGTCATTAGTTAGTTAAGGTCGTAAAGAATGGTAAAATATTTAAAGAATAGCAAATTTTTTAAATTATTTTTAATTTCAAAAATTTAAGGGGTGATTGTAACGGAAATGTAAAGATCTGAGACACATTTTTTTATTTGCTATAAAAAGTTGGCTGGCGTTGGCAGGTTTGGGCAACGTGATTTAATGATTCAACTATGAACTGCAAAAAGAGAAGCCAAATATTCTTAAACCAAACAAATAACGGTGATATAAGATTGGTGTTGACCAATGCTCAATTAAGCGGCAAGATAAATTTGGTATAAACATAACTATGGAGATTAGTGGTTATCGAAGGCATCGCAAATTTCAGAAGGCCTCATATGAGCTCAAGTGGCTCATCGCGTTGTTACCAGACTTGAAATATTAAGGTTCGAAGTTCGATTCTCCGTTGTCAACTTTTCTTTTTCTATTTTACCTTTGGTTTTGGGTTATTAATTTGTGGGTCCTTTCTGAATAGCTATTCGGGAGTGTCGGGTTGTGCTAATTAAATTTAAGTCCTATAAGTTAATTGCTTATCATGCATCTTTGTAAATGTTTTCTACCTTGTTTAAACTACTGAATATGTAGTCACAGTAATTGCCTATTACTTCTATAATCGTCATTATTTATCTAGTCTAGAAATCTATACGTAGAATGCGCCAGATTAATTATGAAATAAAAAAGCGACATCTTTGAATGGATGGTGTGACGAAACAAACATTTGGTTTTTTTCTCAGTAGGTAGAAATATATATTTTTTTTAAAGTCTCCAAATGTGGATAAACTTTAAGAGCTATGAAATAAGTTGTGAATCATAAATTTAAAATGAATATGGTTTAACTTCACCGTTGCTTTCAGTGGATGTCGAATTATGACCATTTTACACATTTGTGATGTTGTTTTGAGGTGTCGCATTTGCCATGGCTCATTCAATCGAAGGGTGTTTAGTTACGATATAGTTTGGTGGGTCAAACAGATGCGTAGTTAGTTCAATGATGGAGGTACAGATGGCGGTCGATCGCCTTTAAATTCCAGATGGTTTAACTCAAATAAGAACTTTATTCACTATAACTGCAATAAGATGTTTTATATAGAAAAAAAATGAGTATTATTTTATTTAGATTATTTTATGATGTTATAGAGTCTATTTCTAGTTGAACTGTGTGATCTAAAATATAAAGTGTGTATACGGTGTAGACTAGTAACCAATCAGAGCACTGAGTTTCGAAAGGAAACGAAATGAACCAATGAGAATGACTCGCGGAGTTTGAGATGGTATTTTGGCGAGCATGTCTGGGGTAGGACGTTTTGGTGGGAAGAGAAAATATAAAAGGGATGGGTCGAGATGAGAGGGGGCTGGAGTGTTTCGACCGTCGCGCACACGGACCTATAGTGATCGCCGTTCCACCGCAGTTCGCACGCCGCTTCGTAGAAAGCGGACGTGCGCAACACGCGCCCGTGCGCGTCGCGACTTCGCCGTCGCGAGTGAGCTGCACGGAGGGGATTATCTGCTAGGAACGGACGCCGGCTTCGCCTAAGGTCGTGCCTGGTAGGTACCCTTTCGGGCAGCCAACTCGTCCATAGCCCGCCGCTATGGACGAGCCTAAAAGCCCTTCTAAGGGCTACAGTGTAAGTGTCAGTGACAGTGAAAGTGTCAGTGGCAGTGAAAGTGACCGCCAAGCCGATGTGACAGGCAGCCCGCCGCTGGGGATCACCCCGCGCCGTAGTCGCTTCACCACATCGGCATCCCTGGACCGCCTGCTCCCCGTCTCAACGTCGTCGGAATATGGGTCCCCATTGGTGCGCCGTCCGGTTTCGCCGAGAGCGGAGCTTGAGTTGGACGGATTATATTTAATCCGGGCCGCTCAAGCCAAACTGTTCTCGCCGGGACTGTTACGCGCCATGGAGGCCTACATCGCCACTAGCCGCGCGGCCCTGGAGGGTACGCCTGCGGCTAGCACCGGCGACGAAATCCTCGACGCGAGACTGCTGGAGCAGGCGCGCGAGCAGCCGCTTATCCTGCTGCCCCCGCCCCGTGGGACGAGGCGGGCGCGCAGTGAAAGCCCGTCGGAAGAACTGCTGCGGGGTAGTGGGAAGCGGGCCTTGCTCGCTGACTCACCGTCCCCACCGCCCCGCCCGCCTGCGCCCAGGAAGACCGGACCGGACATGCCGAGGTTGTCACCCCTGCTGGGCGAGCCCCAGGCATCCGGGTCTGGCGCCGCCGCCCCTTGACCGACCGCCGCGTGTGAAATAGACAGTGAGAGTGCTACAACACAAATGACAGGTACGAGTGTTTCACCTATTAAGTGCTCTCCCGCAGTGTCGTTTGCCGCGGCGGCCGCGACCGCAATTCCCGTGTCTGGGGCACCGCGCCCCAGTACCGCCCCCCCCCCCCCCCCCCCCCGACCAGTGAGGCACCCGGTGCCCCATCGGCGACCACGCGCTCCGCCGCTGCGCCCGCGATAGTTCCCGCCCGCCCTACGCGCCCCGCCGCCGCGCCCGCGAACCCGCCCACCGCCGCGACTGTGCCCGCCCGCCCTACGCGCCCCGCCACTGTGCCTGCGAACCCGCACGCCGCCGCACCCGCGAAAGGGCCCGCCCGCCCAATGCCGCCCGCCCAAACCAAAGCCGCGGTCGCCACCACCACCGCCGCCCCGTCGGGAGGCGCTGCGCCACAGCAGCCCCGCCAGCCGCGCTATCCGCCCCTTATTGTGGAGGTCCTCCCTAACTGGGCTGACCACTTCAGGGCGATAGCCAGCGAGCTCGGCCGGGCTCCCAGCGCGCGCGCCTACCAAAAGGGTGTGCGCTTCACCCCCACGGCCGAAGACGAGTACCAGCTTGTACAGCGCTATCAGTGCAGGCTGGAGAAGGACCACGGAGTTCGGTGGTCTCTTACTCGCTGCCGGCCGACAACACCCAGAAGGTGGCGATCCGCGGGCTGCCTTCCAACACCACGCCGGAAGAGATCGTCGCGGCACTTGCAGAACTCGGTGTGGAGGCCGAGTACTGCAAGCAGATCCGGGCGCGCAAGGGGCGCCCCGGTTGCATCTTCTACGCGTCCCTGCGGAAGAATCCCGACCGTGCCCCCGGTGCAGTATATGAGATCTCAGAGCTCATGTACATGCCGGGGGTGAAGATCGAGGCTTGGCGCTCCAAGCAGGGCCCGGCCCAGTGCCACAGGTGCCAACAGTTCCGGCATTCGTCGCATATGTGCCACCGCCCCCTGGCGTGCGTGCGTTGCGGCGGTCCCCACTCGGCGCGGGAGTGCCCCCGCCCGAAAGACCAGCCGCCGACGTGCGCCAACTGCGGTGGCCCGCATACGGCCAATAACGCGACGTGCCCCGTGTTCCGCCAGGAGGCGCGGAACAAGAAGGCCGGCACTGTGGCGCTCACTAATGCGCCTGGGCCCAAGAAGATGCAGCCCCCCCCTCCGCCACGTCCTGATCTGCAGGAAGAAACGGCGCCCACCTCGCTTATGGCGCAGGCGAACGACGGATTCCCCAAGCAGAAGACGAAGCGGGGGGGGAAGAAGAAGAAGGCTACGGCTCCACCTGCCACCGGCGCCGCGGCGGCTACTCTCGCCGCTAGCGAGACTGCGGCCGCCACTGGCGCCGCCACTCCGGCTGCGGCGATAGGGCAGCAGGACTTGGGGCACCTCACAGCCCTGCTCGCCCTCCTCAGCGACCCCACTGCCCTGGGCAGACTCACCGCTCTGCTCCGCAATCCATGAGCCGCTCAGGGTCGTCCACTGGAACGCGCAGTCGCTGACAGGGAAGAGGCGGCTGCTCCACGTGTTCCTGAGGGACTACCGCGTCGACGTGATGCTCATCAGCGAGACATTCCTAGCCGGAAGCGACAAGCTGTCGCTGCCCGGCTACTTCGTCTACCGCAAGGACGAGAAGTCCACCAGCGGCCGGGCCTTTCGAGGCTTGGCAGTCATCGTCGGCAGGAAGATCGTCCACCAGCTCGTTGACGCCCAGGAGTATACATCCCTGTATGCTTTGGGCGTCGACCTCCAGGTCGCCGGCCAGGTGCTGCGACTCTACGCCGCCTACAAGCCCCCCAGTATACCAATCCGCACCGCCGAGCTACGGGGGTTGCTACAGTAGCCGCATCCGACACTCGTCGCTGGCGACCTCAACGCCAAGCACACCGTCTGGAACTCTACCAGGGTGTGCCCAGCTGGACGCGCCATCCTTGCCGACTCCGTGAGCCACAACTACGATGTCATCGGTCCCGACGAGCCCACCCACTTCGATTCGCGGGCCGGTTGGGACACCATCGACGTCGTAGTCGTCAGAGGTCTCCGGACTCCGCCGAGCCAGGAGGTTCTCCCTGACCTCCCATCGGACCACAGGCCAGTACTTCTCGTCCTGCCGGACCTGCCCACCCGGGTCTCTCCGCCAGCATCACGCCGACGATACCAGTGGGGCGCCTTCACCGCCACCCTCGACCAGTCTTCGACCACATGTCCAGTCAACCAGCTGGAAGACGTTGACCGCCTGGCATCGCTGCTAACCACCCAGATCCGAGACGCGCTCGACCTATCATCGCACACCGTAGCTCGCGGGGGGAAGCCCAATCCTCTTCCTGCTGAGCTACGCGTACTCATCCGCGATAAGCGCGCTCTCCGGAAGCAGTGGCAGCAAACCCGCTGCCCAACGATGAAGACCAGGCTCAACGCCATGACGGCAGAGCTGAAGCGCCGACTTGATCTCCACGCCGAAGAATCTTGGGAACGCCACGTCGAGTCCATGGGCGACCACGTCCCCTCCGTGCATCGCCTATGCCGGGATTTGTCGACTACTCCAACTCCCGTCCGACCAATCCTGGGCAGCGACGGCCTACCAAGATTTCGAGCCCAAGACCGTGCGGAGATCTTCGCCGAATGCCTCGAGAAGCAGTTCAAGCCGAACCCTACGGATGATGTGGAGCACGTCGCAGCAGTCGAGAGACACCTGCGAGAGTACTTCGCCTCGCCGATAGCTCCCGAAGAGGACCCCACCGTCGTCACTCCCGGCCAGATCATGCGTGCATTCAGACGTAACAAGCCCAGGAAAGCCCCGGGCGCAGACCGCATACCTCACATGGCGCTGCTTTATTTGCCGCCACGTACTGTGGCGGCCGTTACGCGCCTGTTTAACGGTATCTTGCGTACGGGCCACTTCCCAACCCAATGGAAGGAGGGCTTGGTCATCATGTTGCCCAAGCCGGGCAAGGACTCCAAGCTGCCTGAGAGCTATCGGCCGATAACTCTACTGAGTACCATCTCAAAGGTGTTTGAGAAACTCCTGCTGGCGAAGCTACTGCCCCATATCCAGCAGCGCCCGGAACAGTTCGGCTTCAGGCCCGAGCATTCTACGACGCTTCAGCTCACCAGAGTACTCAATGACATGACGGTTTGTTTAAACAAGAAGGAATACACTGTCGCAGTACTCCTGGACATGGAGAAGGCGTTTGACAGAGTATGGCACGAGGGGTTGCTGTACAAATTGTCGACGTCTCCAGCCCCAAGAAGACTGGTCCAGATCATCGCCTCCTTCCTGAAGAATCGCCGCTTCCGAGTGATGGTGGTAGACGCCGTCTCCGAGGAACACCCCGTTGCAGCCGGCGTCCCTCAGGGGTCCTGCCTGTCTCCAGCCTACGCGTCGTCGATCCAGGCACAGCACGCTGCCGTCAAACTGCAGCGCACCCTGGACATCTTGCCCGTCTGGCTCGCCAAGTGGCGGTTGTCCGTCAACGTTGGGAAGACGCAGGCGCTTATCACAGGCCAGTCCCCCCTTCCACCACCACTCCAGCTCCAAGGACAGGACATCGCGTGGTCTCCGCAGGTGAAGTACCTGGGAGTGACCATCGATCGCCGGCTCACCATGAAGCAACATGTCGACAACGTCGTCAACCAGGTCAAGGTGGCACGCGCCAAGCTGCGTCCACTTCTCGACTCCAGCCTCCCTCTGAGGGCGAAGCTCGGGATCTACAAGTGCTACGTGAGATCCCGTCTCACCTACGCGGCCCCGGTATGGTACGCCCTGTGCTCGGAGACGAACAAACGGAGACTCCGAGCCCAAGAGAACCTCTCTTTGCGTACCATCGTCGACGCCCCCCGCTACGTGAGGAATGCGACGATCCAGAGGGACCTCAGATGGGAACCAGTGGACCAGTTTGTCCAGAGGCTGGCGAAGGGCATGTTCGCGCGTGCGGATAGCTCACAACATCCGCATATCCGCGACATGGCGCCGTACCACGCGCGCCCGCCCGACCGCCGCCGCCTGCCACGCGACCTGGTTGCCTAGCCGGCGATCATCCAATGGAATACCTCAAGTGAGAAGATCTCCACCGCCCGCGAGGGCCCCCCGATGACCTGTCCATAGGAGTGGACAGAGGCGCTTCTTCAGGAAGAGATCCGATGATCTGACCCTGACTCCCCACGCCCCAGAATGGGTGCGTGAGATGAATTCTTGATTGATTGATTGATTGAGAGGGGGCTTTTTGTTGCTGGTCGTCGAGTGAAGTGTGAGTTAAGACTCAGAGGGGGAGCCATTCAGTCTCCGCGTCAAACTACTGTGACACACGTCTTTCGGGAATTCTATACAGTTCGATTCGCCGTTTTACGCGTCTTGAACTGGGAGAGTTGTGATTGCGTGTTGCAGTGGATTTTCGTGAGTGTCTGAAGCGCCGAGATATACCTCGGTTCCTATTCTTTAAATCAACCTACCCCAAATTCCAAAACTATCCTTGGGTCGTTAGATAAGAACTTGTAGGTAATTTATCTGAGTCTGAGTCTGGGCTTAGAGCGACCCTAATTTCCTTTTTCCTTCACCATAGGGTTCCTGGATTGGCTCTTAGGATATTCGCGGGCTAATCCTATCCTCATTCCTTTCGTGTAGCGAGTTTTGAAATTCCCACACACACAGTCATTAAACATACAAACACATTCAAATCAAACTCAACCATTTTCGAGTGGTGTCGATGATAGACGTGGTATAACACTAGGATTTTAGACTAGGCTAGACAGGAGTTTAGTTGCGGCTAAACCTAGGTTGTCGAGGTTATGTAGTTAGGGAGACAAACACGATTATTTAGGTTTATGTAACAAACAAGTATCTGAAATTCGTATGATTACAAATAATTACGTTATTTCCTTCTCACTCTTGAAATACCTAAATACTTATAAAACTATCTAACAAACTAAATATTTTTTTTTGATTGTGGCTGTTTTGATCTATCTTTTCTTGACTAATTTGTATATAAAATATCTGGATGAACATCAACATGGTTACGGAATAAAACTTAAGAGACGGGTAGGTGCAAATAAAAATATCCCGTAACCGATCAACAATCATGTTGGACTGATGGATGGGAGATATCACAATATTAAATCATATAAAAAAATATAACCCAAATAGTCAATATGTAGTTGATTGAATTAGAATCTTTCCAATTGGAGAAATATTCCAATAAAAATGCGTGAGGGTTAAATTCCGTCTGACATTAAATTAATGGTTAGCTGGTTATATCTTTAAATTTACTATTCATAGAATCGTTCGGTTAACTCGTAGGGTTTATTCATATTATTTCAAAACTGTTGAATCCACTAGTTACCTATAATTATCACAAACGGAAAGTCAGAGGATCAACAGGTTATTTCAATAGCAGTACCTAGCTAGGTACTTACATATTTTATAATGTTAATTATATACAAGCCGCGCCACGAATAGAGTACGTTGGGCGACGTTTTGGCGGGAATTACTGCGCGTATGTACAGATATTGAAAGGTGACTACTGCGCATTCAAGGTGACCGCTCACAACGTGTGGCGCTACGGATATATACCTATGGGTCGGCAGAAACCCTACCTACGAAGCCAGGGTTCGAGTCCCGGTGGGGACAAGTGTTTGTCCGGTGAGTGCGGATGTTTGTACTCTGGTCATGGTTGTTTGTCTATCTGGGTTTAATATTTGTCTATATATTTACGTGTTGTCTGTTGCTCAGGATGCGGGGAGTCCTGGTTTGGGGCTGGAACAATGGGTGTGGATAGTGTCCAAAGTATTATTATGTATCTGGGAAACCAAAAGATAGATAATGATTCGAAGAATTCTTATAAGATACTTAGGTACCTACCTTAGTCAAAAGAATAAGGTGTTGTGGTTGTGATTCTGCCTACAATACGAGTGATCACGAGTTCGATTCCCGGCCGAGGACAATAGGATCAGAGTATGTGCCTATGTATAAACGCAATGTATGTATAGTTTGTGTATTCTTTATGAGGGGAAGTAATGCGATGTTTTAATTAGGAAGTTTAATAGGAAATTCGTTTAATTAAATACCTATCTTTGTGAAATACTTTCGTTAGCAAGTAGGTACCTAAATATATGTTTGGTAGGACACGAATTGACATTGGCATCTCACGTCATAGGGGTATGACGAAATGAATGTAGGTATTAAATACGATTATGGAATTAACAATGCCTCGATAGATATCACGGGTTGTTGATTGAGCAGTTATAGGCATTGAACTACTAGCTCAATGGATATAGGTACCTATCTGTTCAGGCTTCTCGGCACCTAATGACCTCGCAGGGGCCCATCAGCTACGAGGTAGCGTAGCGATCAGATGCCAAGAAGTGTGAACGTCGGCGATTCACCGAGCTATTAATTATGGAGTCGATCTAACCTGGTCTGTGCTTCGGTCCCGTCAACCTCCTGTCTCTCTGCAAGGCCCGGGTGCACCCTAGGCTCTTCTTGGTAGACAGGTTCTTCAGCCAACCAGGTATGACTGGCAGGCCAGCTTCGACGAGCACAGTGTTCCAACACAGGTTATGTTACGTGGGAAAAACCAATCGGCCACGTAAATGCGAACTTTATCTGGTTCGGTGAACCACAACACACTCAGCTATATAGACAATCCTGAGGGGAACCCGAATACATTCCAGATGGCTTGCGATTTAAATTCAATACCCTAATCAATACGCGTTACATTGCGAGGGCTTTTCGTCTGTCAGTTGTCAAAAAACTGCAAGGTTGGCAGCAACGTCAAATTCAAAATGGCCGTTCCGAAACCATCGATCGAATATCGATTTGGAATCAAACAATCACCCGCCCGGACAGGCACCCACCTGTCCCCTAATCTACGGGCAGCCGAGACAACGTTGCTACCGCTCGTTTTAGAACCGAGCCTCCTACTAGAACCTCCGCAGACCGGGGGGTCCCGTCCTTGCCAGGGAACAAGTTAACAATGCGCCCCCTGCGCCAACGTAGTGGCGGTAGGTTAGCATCCTTAACCAGAACGAGGTCACCAACACTAGGGGGGCTGGTTTTGTCAGTCCACTTAAGGCGCTGTTGTAAGATATGCAGATACTCGAGCGACCAACGCTTCCAGAAATTCTGAGTAAACTGCTGCAACATCTGATACCTTGACAACCGATACAATTTCACTCCCTCGAAGGGGTGCTCGGGCAACGCGTTAAGTGGCTGTCCTATCAAAAAATGGCCTGGGGTCAGAGCCTCCAGGTCATTTGGATCCGAGCTGAGCGGACACAACGGTCGCGAATTGAGAACGGCCTCGATCTTACAAAACAATGTCGCGAGCTCCTCAAAAGTCAGCGCGGTCTGACCTACTATACGCCCCAAGTGCGTCTTAGCTGACTTAACTACGGCCTCAAAAATCCCACCCCAGTGGGGGCAACTCGGTGGGCTGAAGGTCCACTGTATACCCCGACGGGAGAGGGCCGTTCCAATATCCACTTTATTTACATTCAAAAAGTTGACTATCTCTCGTAAGTATCGTTCCGCACCGACGTAGTTAGTGCCGTTATCAGAGCGGATCAAAGTTGGAAGTCCCCTTCGAGAAACAAACCTATCCAAACAAGCAATGAAAGCCTCTGTCGAGAGATCAGCAACGAGCTCGAGATGTACCGCCTTGGTGGATAAACAAACAAACACACATAGGTACGCCTTGTATTGCTTAGCGGTACGCAATCGTGAACTCTTCACCATAAACGGTCCGGCAAAATCCGTACCAACACCTGAAAACGGTCTGACCTCATTCACACGATCAGGGGGCAAGTCCCCCATGAGAGGTTGCATCGTGGCAGCCTTAAGTCGATAACAAGGCATGCACCGAAACACGATGTTCCGTATGACACGGCGGGCAGATAAGATCCAAAACTCCCGCTGGAGCGTGGCCAACAACGCGTTACAGCCGGCATGCGCGTTTTTAATATGACGATCAGTCACCAGCAATTCAACTAACTGTCCCCCCTTGGGGAGCAGAAGTGGGTGACGAGCCGAATACGACAGATTCGCATTGCGCAATCTTCCTCCTACCCGAAGTAACCCGGTCGAATCAACAAAGGGGTTGAGACGCGCGACGGCTCCCTTCAATTTCGAACGTCCA
This sequence comes from Argyresthia goedartella, assembly GCA_949825045.1. NCBI lineage: Eukaryota > Metazoa > Arthropoda > Insecta > Lepidoptera > Argyresthiidae > Argyresthia > Argyresthia goedartella. Next base: position 15,068,651 of record OX463829.1, on the reverse strand, counting down.
CTTCGTATAATCTCCAATTCTGCCCCAAACTTCGAGGACTGTACCAACCGGACCAAATTCAGTAGCGACTCGTTTCGCTCTGCCGGATTCAGAATAGGGTTCAACGTTCGCTGATCGCGAGGAGTACGACAATTTCGAGCGAATCTCCTAATCCAAGTGGACACGTTTATCAACTTGTCAAGTGAGCTATACCGGTCCAGCAGGAACCCGGCGTCAGGGTCCTCAGCCTTCTGGGTAACATGCACGGCCGCTCTGGGGCCATGATCCGAAGATACTACTACATGGCTGTGGGGCCAGTCCGATTCTCTCCTGGCAAGCCAGGGTGGTCCCCACCACAAATGGTGTCTAACGAGTTCAGGAGCCCGACATCCCCTGGATACACAATCAGACGGGTTCAATTCTCCTGGTACATGTCTCCAGGTCAGTGGGACCTCAGACGACACAATCTGGGAGACACGGTTCGCAACAAAAACCTCTAAGTTATGGACCGAAGCCTTCAGCCAGCACAAAACAATCTGGCTGTCCGTCCACGCGTACACCGTATCCTCCAAAACCACTGACCCTCGCAAGACTGTTAGAGTGTGATTCAAAAGTTTGGTCAAAAGAGCAGCCCCGGATAGTTCCAGTTTTGGAATCGTCATCCTTGTCCGAATAGGCGCTACCTTGCTTTTTGCCAAAACCAAACGCACGTCGACCTCCCCGGTGGAGGTGACGGTTCGCAAATAAACCGCTGCCGCAAACCCTCGTTCAGAGGCATCACAAAACCCGTGAAGGGTTGCCCTGTAATCCCCAGCAGGGACCAATTTCCTCGGCAGCGATACATTATTTATATTGAGGCCCAACCATTTTGCTAAATCATTCGATACAATGCAGCCCTGAGCTCCAGAATCTAATAGGGCGCGAACGTATGTTGGGTTGCCCGCCAAATCCCAAACAAGCACAGAGGCGATCGGTAATACCACCGTCTCCGGTTGGGGGGCAACAAATTGTTGGGCCGCAAATTCCTAGCGAGGGCCCCCGGGGCCCCACTGTGCCTGTAACCGATCAGGTAGGCAGCTATACGCCAGAGGGTCCCATTGTACAAATGGCCCACGCGCCGGTTCCATTGCCACCCTACGACGCCCCCCGAAGGGGGGTGGGCGTGAATTCAACCGTGGCCGCTCCATGAGCGGGGGGGACATCACATGCGACCGACGAGGACGAGGCGATGAGCGGGGCGACAACTGAGGCGGCGTCCGAACCGCATCCGCATAGCTCGAAGGCGTCCCATGCCACCCGCCCGTTACGGCCTGCTCAACATACCCAATGTCCCGCTGAGTCGGATGCTGAGTCGCAACCGAAAACTCAGGGCCCCCCATGTGATGACCCTGAGTGCGGCCCTGCACCCCTGGGTGGCTGCGTGCTTGTGGCCCCATTGCCCGCTGAGTCGGATGCTGAGTCGCAACCGAAAACTCAGGGCCCCCCATGTGATGACCCTGAGTGCGGCCCTGCTCCCTAGTACCGCCCTGTGCACGTGGGGACATTGGCCCCTGAGTTGCGCTCCGAGTCGCAAACGAATTCTCAGGGCCCCATGCCGTGTCACCCTGGGTACGGCCCTGTGGACGTGGGGACGTTGGCCCCTGAGTTGCGCTCCGAGTCGCAAACGAATTCTCAGGGCCCCATGCCGTGTCACCCTGGATACGGCCCTGTGGAGGCTGTTGGCCGGACCGGTTCATGCACAACAGATTGTTGTGGGCCCCACCACAATATCCGCACATTTTTGTGCGCGTGCAGTCCCTAGCCATGTGTGGCCCGAGGCACAGGAAACACCAGCTCCGCTGCTTGGTCATCCGGCGCCGTCCCTGAACCCTAAGTTCCCCGAACTTATTGCAATTGGCCACAGCATGGCCAATCTGCCTACAACATGGGCAGGTCTCACCATGTGGGGTCAATTCGCTCACAGTCCCATACGACTGCCGGTTGGTGCGGTCCTTCCTCGTCGGAGGGCCCCTACTCACAGCGCTCCCGGCAGCTCTCTGTGGCTCCGAAGGATGGGTGACCGTCAACCCCAAATTCTCTGCCCGTCGAGCCTCCTCTTCCAAGAATCCGACCAAGTCGGAGAAGGCGGGCAGGTCCTCGGCTGACCTCCCGTGAGACTGTTCGAAACGAGTCTGCACGTCAGCGGGTAGGCGGGAAAGTACAATGTACATACAACAGTAGGTACGACCATTCACCAACCGGAAGTCCAAGATTCTCTAGAGCCTTGGTGACGGACAACAATGGGTTCAAAACCTCCGTCTGTATGGCCCCGACCTTGTTCACAACCGGGATACTGAACAAACGGTTCAGTTGGGCATCGGCCAACCTCCGTTTGTTATGGTAACGTCTGACCAACAATTGTCTGGCCGTTTCATAGTTACCCTCCGTAACTGTCAAATGAGCGACCAGCTCCCTAGGCTCACCCCTCAATGCTGCCACCAGCTGAGCCATCTTGACAGACTTGGTAATGTCCGATCGCATGTGCACCAAACTGTCGAACAGATTGATGAAGCTCATCCATTCACCGGACACTCCGTCAAAGGTAGGCATAGTTATGGCAGGTAACCTGGACCCCGAACCCTGAAGCGGCAGAGGTGCTTCAATGTCACCACCATGGCTGGACTCGCGCTGTCTACGTATGTCCGCAGCCTTCTGCGTGATAGCAGCTGCCATCTCCATACATTGGTCGACATCCCCTAGCAACCGTGACAGCCTGTCAGGTGCGCAACCATCAACTGATTCCGCCTGCGCGGACAATTCGAGCACCCTGTTGTAACGTTCCTTAACGTCCATAGACCGCTCCAATACCACATCATGCCTATCTAAACGGTCTATCAGACCGTGTGCGGAGGAAAACCATCTGAGTTCCTTAGAAACACCCTTCTGGATTTCAGATAACGACATGATCGGAACGATACTTACTCACAATTTGCAGTAACTCAATTTTATTGGACCCTCCAGTCTATAACCCAAACGAGGGGACCCTAAACCACAACTTAAACAATGCTGTTTTCCTTAAACAATAGGAACCGAGTTTTATATCTATATAAATTCTGTAAATACAATTTAGTTTCCCTTTATCATTATAACACACACAGATAGTCAATATTAGTTCAAGTTATAAATTGCTATAAACTGAAAACAATGTAATAGCCTGCTATCAATAGATGTAACTACCTATGTTAACCAAACATTCATTAGCATTACTAGACCACTAATAGATTGACTAACTGGTACTTCAATGCAAATTTCAATTCACCTACAATGTACCTAAGTTGAGTACCTACTATTCATTTAGGGAAAACTGTTATATCTGTCTGTCTACTACCAGCAATAGACTTATAGCTTACAATACTACCAATCTATACGGATACAGGAACAACACCAAGTTAGCTAATAACCGCCTATACCTACAGATTGATAGTCCCAAATCGTGGGTTCCTGGAGCCCTTGACGGCTTCAAATCTCAGGAAACCACGCTCTTGCTACCAAAATGTTCAGGCTTCTCGGCACCTAATGACCTCGCAGGGGCCCATCAGCTACGAGGTAGCGTAGCGATCAGATGCCAAGAAGTGTGAACGTCGGCGATTCACCGAGCTATTAATTATGGAGTCGATCTAACCTGGTCTGTGCTTCGGTCCCGTCAACCTCCTGTCTCTCTGCAAGGCCCGGGTGCACCCTAGGCTCTTCTTGGTAGACAGGTTCTTCAGCCAACCAGGTATGACTGGCAGGCCAGCTTCGACGAGCACAGTGTTCCAACACAGGTTATGTTACGTGGGAAAAACCAATCGGCCACGTAAATGCGAACTTTATCTGGTTCGGGGAACCACAACACACTCAGCTATATAGACAATCCTGAGGGGAACCCGAATACATTCCAGATGGCTTGCGATTTAAATTCAATACCCTAATCAATACGCGTTACATTGCGAGGGCTTTTCGTCTGTCAGTTGTCAAAAAACTGCAAGGTTGGCAGCAACGTCAAATTCAAAATGGCCGTTCCGAAACCATCGATCGAATATCGATTTGGAATCAAACACTATCTATAGGTACATGGTTAGATAGAACGTTAGATTGAGGTTTCTAAGTTAACTACCTATGTAGAATAAGTACCCATACTTACTTATGTGTGGAAAGGAAGATATATTTTTATTGTTTTTAAACCATGTTTCTGGGAGTACCTACCTATAATATAACGTGGGATATTCGGTTTAAATATATAAATATATATATTTATATATAAATAACTAGGTAATAAAATAATAGAATATTATGGGGTTCTCAATAGGGTATACTTATGTTTTACTAACATTTTATTCCTTACTTATTTACTCCTATCCCTCTCCCTGTCAATGTCTGTTATTTAAAGGAATTTATTTACTTCTCGTATTAAGTAATATCTGTCCTTATATACTCTATTTTTACCTGAATCCTAGATAAAGTCAGTCAACTGTCACATTATTCATATTTATGTTGAATTAAATTGAGAGTTTGAATTAATATTCAATTTGTGGTTATTCCAGCGACGTGGAATGAAGTTTGAAATATTAATAAAGCACTACATTGTAGTATTTGGAGTCAATGAGACTATAAACTTATTGAAAGTAGTTACTGAGTGGACTAATTTCTGCAACAACGTTTTCAATTTGATATGTTCGACTCGATGTCGAGAATTCAGTTTAAATAAACAAACCTGCAATTCTCGTCTTAACTGAATGATGATAAACGTTCAATTTCCCTAGACCTTGTATTGCAATCATGAAAGGCGGTCATGGTTAATTTTATTAATACAATAGTTATTAATTAATTACCTTTGATCAAATTATGGAATAAGCCGTCGCAAAGCTACCGCCAATGTTCACATAACGCCAGAATGAAGCAATAGAAGTACGGAAATTCACAGTTATGCTCTATTCAGATGTGCATATTTATATTACTATACGGATACATATACTTATCTTCGCACGTTACGAAGTAACAATATCATGTTTGGATCTGCTGATGGTAGATTGAAGGTCAATTCATTAACCTTAAAATGAATCATGCTACTTACGCACTTCTATGGATGTGCAGAAATATTTTAGACTTCAAGCTATGCTATTGTGCATTACTAAAAGACAAATAAGTCTTTATTGAAACACATAACGTGTAACATAAACAACCATTGAAACTTCATTGTGTATGTTTATAGTTTTCTATATGTGGAAGAATATTTAATATAATCTTACTACATAAATATCAGATATTGACTGATGAGACAGTTGAATGTCATTCACAAACTATAATCCCATCCTGATCGGTCATACCCCATCCCAATCCGGTGAATCTATGACTAAATCCAATTCAGAATACTTATACGCTACTCTTTTTATAAACGAGTATCAGAACTACAAATTAATTGGTTTCGTAGAATTATCTGGGTAGAAGACCGAATCAAGTGGTAGGGGTTTCTTCCCCAAAATTTTATGAATATCAAATTTTCCTGTAACTTTGTTCAGATTCTTAAGTTTCTTGATAACCTCTTTGAATCTCAGATGGGAACACTACAAAATACTTATGTAACTAACCAATTTTAGATTTATTTAATGTTATTTTCTTTTGTTAAAGTAATACTGTAAGCACTGTAACTTTGTTAATTATTTTTAAGCTGACTTAATCATAAGATGTATGGCTTATAAAATAAATAAGATTAAAAAAAAAAAAAAAAACCTTTTATTATTTTAATATTTATCATTTTTTATTTCATTTTAGTCAATACTCAAAATATACTATGACATTTTATTATATGAATTTGCTTTATAATGTTATTAATCATTTAATGGATATTAATCTGTATCATTCTTGTTAGTGGGGACATATTTAAGTATATATCTTTTATTGAAATTTAAAATTACTAAATATTCAATTTAAAACATTCCTTGTGTAAAATCTATTGTCAAAGTTGACAGCACTTCTTACTCATACCTCTAGAATTAGGGTTACTGGTTTCACAAGTAGTAGGAGTTCTAATTTACTAGACGATCTATATATTTTTTTGCCATCACAATTAATAAGAGACTGCGTTAAAAAGAAGGATGGACGATAATAGAAAGGGGGGATGTTACAATAACACTACATTTTCCCCCCGACCCTGGAAAATTTTTTGACTCATCAAAAAATTTGATATGTACATTTTAAAATAAACCATAAAAACACAGCTTTGCAGAAACAGACATCACCAGGCAAAATCAGATATACCATCTCTTACATTCATCATCTTCATTCAGATAAGGGTGGAGTTCACATTCAATGACTACCACTCTAAAAGTGTGTTTTCGAAAGGACATTCAGGCTTACTTAAGGAGTTGTCATCCGCTCCTGCGTGGAAAAAAAAATAAGTGGAGGTAAAGAGAAAGAAATTAATCCTAAGGTAGCTTTAGTCGCTTTGACTTAAGAAAAGATTAAGAACGGCCAGAGCGGTAGGGCTCGAAGCCAGAGATCAGCAACATCACCAACGAGATGTGTCTAGAATAAAGATAAAAAAAAAGGTGAAGACTAACCAACGAAGATTCGAGGTCCTAAAGTAAAAAGTGTTGAAGAACACTGGATTAAAGGAAGAAATAAAAATAATAAGGTGAAAATGATGGTGATAATTATACATATATACAAATTAACAGTTAATAGAAGTTAAGAAAATTTAATATTTTATATCTGTTCGATTCCAAATCGATATTCGATCGATGGTTTCGGAACGGCCATTTTGAATTTGACGTTGCTGCCAACCTAGCAGTTTTTGACAACTGACAGACGAAAGCCCTCGCAATGTAAACGCGCTTTGATAGGGTATTGAAATTAAATCGCAAGCCATCTGGAATGTATTCGGGTTTCCCTCAGGATTGTCTATATAGCTGAGTGTGTTGTGGTTCCCCGAACCAGATAAAGTTCGCATTTACGTGGCCGATTGGTTTTTCCCACGTAACATAACCTGTGTTGGAACACTGTGCTGATCGAGGCTGGCCCGCCAGTCACACAGGAGGTTGGCTGAAGAACCTGTCTACCAAGAAGAGCCTAGGGTGCACCCGGGCCTTGCAGAGAGACAGGAGGTTGACGGGACCGAAGCACAGACCAGGTTAGATCAAATCCAATCATTTTAGCTCGGTGAATCGCCGACGTTCACACTTCTTGGCAACTGATCGCTACGCTACCTCGTAGCTGATGGGCCCCTACGAGGTCATTAGGTGCTGAGAAGCCTGAACAGTTTTGGTAGCTAGAGCGTGGTTTCCTGAGATTTGCAGCCGTCAAGGGCTCCAGGAACCCACGATTTGGGACTATCAATCTGTAGGTATAGGCGGTTAAGTAACTGGTTGGTTCCTATATCCACATAGATTGGTAGTATTGTAAGCTATAAGTCTATTGCTGGTAGTAGACAGACAGATATTACAGTTTTCCCTAAATGACCAGTTGTACTGAGATGTGACTCAGAATAGTAGGTACTCAACTTAGGTACATTGTAGGTGAATTGAAATTTGCATTGAAGTACCAGTTAGTCAATCTATTAGTGGTCTAGTAATGCTAATGAATGTTTTGGTTAACATAGGTAGTTACATCTATTGATAGCAGGCTATTACATTGTTTTCAGTTTAATACAATTTATAACTTGAACTAATATTGACTATCTGTGTGTGTTATAATGATAAAGGGAAACTAAATTGTATTTACAGAATTTATATAGATATAAAACTCGGTTCCTATTGTTTAAGGAAAACAGCATTGTTTAAGATGTGGTTTAGGGTTCCCTCGTTTGGGTTGTAGACTGGAGGGTCCAATAAAATTGAGTTACTGCAAATTGTGAGTAAGTATCGTTCCTATCATGTCGTTATCTGAAATCCAGAAGGGTGTTTCTAAGGAACTCAGATGGTTTTCCTCCGCACACGGTCTGATAGACCGTTTAGATAGGCATGATGTGGTATTGGAGCGGTCTATGGACGTTAAGGAACGTTACAATAGGGTGCTCGAATTGTCCGCGCAGGCGGAATCAGTTGATGGTTGCGCACCTGACAGGCTGTCACGGTTGCTAGGGGATGTCGACCAATGTATGGAGATGGCAGCTGCTATCACGCAGAAGGCTGCGGACATACGTAGACAGCGCGAGTCCAGCCATGGTGGTGACATTGAAGCACCTCTGCCGCTTCAGGGTTCAGGGTCCAGGTTACCGGCCATAACTATGCCTACTTTTGACGGAGTGTCCGGTGAATGGATGAGCTTCATCAATCTGTTCGACAGTTTGGTGCACATGCGATCGGACATTACCAAGTCTGTCAAGATGGCTCAGCTGGTGGCAGCATTGAGGGGTGAGCCTAGGGAGCTGGTCGCTCATTTGACAGTTACGGAGGGTAACTATGAAACGGCCAGACAATTGTTGGTCAGACGTTACCATAACAAACGGAGGTTGGCCGATGCCCAACTGAACCGTTTGTTTAGTATCCCGGTTGTGAACAAGGTCGGGGCCATAAATACGGAGGTTTTGAACCCGTTGTTGTCCGTCACCAAGGCTCTAGAGAATCTTGGACTTCCGGTTGGTGAATGGTCGTACCTACTGCTGTACATTGTACTTTCCCGCCTACCCGCTGACGTGCAGACTCGTTTCGAACAGTCTCACGGGAGGTCGGCCGAGGACCTGCCCGCCTTCTCCGACTTGGTCGGATTCTTGGAAGAGGAGGCTCGACGGGCAGAGAATTTGGGGTTGACGGTCACCCATCCTTCGGAGCCACAGAGAGCTGCCGGGAGCGCTGTGAGTAGGGGCCCTCCGACGAGGAAGGACCGCACCAACCGGCAGTCATATGGGACTGTGAGTGCAATGACCCCACATAGTGAGACCTGCCCATGTTGTAGGCAGATTGGCCATGCTGTGGCCAATTGCAATAAGTTCGGGGAACTTAGGGTTCAGGGACGGCGCCGGATGGCCAAGCAGCGGAGCTGGTGTTTCCTGTGCCTCGGGCCACACATGGCTAGGTACTGCACGCGCACAAAAATGTGCGGATATTGTGGTGGGGCCCACAACAATCTGTTGTGCATGAACCGGTCCGGCCAACAGCCACCACAGGGCCGTACCCAGGGTGACACGGCATGGGGCCCTGAGAATTCGTTTGCGACTCGGAGCGCAACTCAGGGGCCAACGTCCCCACGTGCACAGGGCAGTACTAGGGTGCAGGGCCGCACTCAGGGTCATCACATGGGGGGCCCTGAGTTTTCGGTTGCGACTCAGCATCCGACTCAGCGGGCAATGGGGCCACAAGCACGCGGCCACCCAGGGGTGCAGGGCCGCACTCAGGGTCATCACATGGGGGGCCCTGAGTTCTCGGTTGCGACTCAGCATCCGACTCAGCGGGACATTGGGTGTGTTGAGCAGGCCGTAACGGGCGGGTGGCATGGGACATCTTCGAGCTATGCGGGTGCGGTTCGGACGCCGCCTCAGTTGTCGCCCCGCTCGTCGCCTCGTCCTCGTCGGTCGCATGTGATGTCCCCCCCGCTCATGGAGCGGCCACGGTTGAATTCACGCCCACCCCCCTTCGGGGGGCGTCGTAGGGTGGCAATGGAACCGGCGCGTGGGCCATTTGTACAATGGGACCCTCTGGCGTATAGCTGCATACCTGATCGGTTACAGGCACAGTGGGGCCCCGGGGGTCCTCGCTAGGAACTTGCGGCCCAACCATTGGTTGCCCCCCAACCGGAGACGGTGGTGTTACCGATCGCCTCTGTGCTTGTTTGGGATTTGGCGGGCAACCCAACATACGTTCGCGCCCTATTAGATTCTGGAGCTCAGGGCTGCATTGTATCGAATGATTTAGCAAAATGGTTGGGCCTCATAAATAATGTATCGCTGCCGAGGAAATTGGTCCCTGCTGGGGATTACAGGGCAACCCTTCACGGGTTTTGTGATGCCTCTGAACGAGGGTTTGCGGCAGCGGTTTACTTGCGAACCGTCACCTCCACCGGGGAGGTCGACGTGCGTTTGGTTTTGGCAAAAAGCAAGGTAGCGCCTATTCGGACAAGGATGACGATTCCAAAACTGGAACTGTCCGGGGCTGCTCTTTTGACCAAACTTTTGAATCACACTCTAACAGTGTTGCTTGGGTCAGTGGTTTTGGAGGATACGGTGTACGCGTGGACGGACAGCCAGATTGTTTTGTGCTGGCTGAAGGCTTCGGTCCATAACTTAGAGGTTTTTGTTGCGAACCGTGTCTCCCAGATTGTGTCGTCTGAGGTCCCACTGACCTGGAGACATGTACCAGGAGAATTGAACCCGTCTGATTGTGCATCCAGGGGATGTCGGGCTCCTGAACTCGTTAGACACCATTTGTGGTGGGGACCACCCTGGCTTGCCAGGAGAGAATCGGACTGGCCCCACAGCCATGTAGTAGTATCTTCGGATCATGGCCCCAGAGCGGCCGTGCATGTTACCCAGAAGGCTGAGGACCCTGACGCCGGGTTTCTGCTGGACCGGTATAGCTCATGTGTGTTTGTTTGTTTATCCACCAAGGCGGTACATCTCGAGCTCGTTGCTGATCTCTCGACAGAGGCTTTCATTGCTTGTTTGGATAGGTTTTTTTCTCGAAGGGGACTTCCAACTTTGATCCGCTCTGATAACGGCACTAACTACGTCGGTGCGGAACGATACTTACGAGAGATAGTCAACTTTTTGAATGTAAATAAAGTGGATATTGGAACGGCCCTCTCCCGTCGGGGTATACAGTGGACCTTCAGCCCACCGATTTGCCCCCACTGGGGTGGGATTTTTGAGGCCGTAGTTAAGTCAGCTAAGACGCACTTGGGGCATATAGCAGGTCAGACCGCGCTGACTTTTGAGGAGCTCGCGACATTGTTTTGTAAGATCGAGGCCGTTCTCAATTCGCGACCGTTGGGTCCGCTCAGCTCGGATACAAATGACCTGGAGGCTCTGACCCCAGGCCATTTCTTGATAGGACAGCCACTTAACGCGTTGCCCGAGCACCCCTTCGAGGGAGTGAAATTGTATCGGTTGTCAAGGTATCAGATGTTGCAGCAGTTTACTCAGAATTTCTGGAAGCGTTGGTCGCTCGAGTATCTGCATATCTTACAACAGCGCCTTAAGTGGACTGACAAAACCAGCCCCCCTAGCGTTGGTGACCTCGTTCTGGTTAAGGATGCTAACCTACCGCCACTACGTTGGCGCAGGGGGCGCATTGTTAACTTGTTCCCTGGCAAGGACGGGACCCCCCGGTCTGCAGAGGTTCTAGTAGGAGGCTCGGTTCTAAAACGAGCGGTAGCAACGTTGTATCGGCTGCCCGTAGATTAGGGGACAGGTGGGTGCCTGTCCGGGCGGGTGATTGTTCGATTCCAAATCGATATTCGATCGATGGTTTCGGAACGGCCATTTTGAATTTGACGTTGCTGCCAACCTAGCAGTTTTTGACAACTGACAGACGAAAGCCCTCGCAATGTAAACGCGCTTTGATAGGGTATTGAAATTAAATCGCAAGCCATCTGGAATGTATTCGGGTTTCCCTCAGGATTGTCTATATAGCTGAGTGTGTTGTGGTTCCCCGAACCAGATAAAGTTCGCATTTACGTGGCCGATTGGTTTTTCCCACGTAACATAACCTGTGTTGGAACACTGTGCTGATCGAGGCTGGCCCGCCAGTCACACAGGAGGTTGGCTGAAGCACCTGTCTACCAAGAAGAGCCTAGGGTGCACCCGGGCCTTGCAGAGAGACAGGAGGTTGACGGGACCGAAGCACAGACCAGGTTAGATCGAATCCAATCATTTTAGCTCGGTGAATCGCCGACGTTCACACTTCTTGGCAACTGATCGCTACGCTACCTCGTAGCTGATGGGCCCCTACGAGGTCATTAGGTGCTGAGAAGCCTGAACAATATCTTTAATGTGCCACTTGCCTCTAACAACGTTAAGGTCTTCGAGAATGTATACTAATGGTGAAAGATTGGTTATTATTTTACACTTTATGAATTTAGGGGCAAGTTTAGCATTAAAGTATGCGCCAGCATTGCTTAAAACATGGTTTTTTCGCCAAACAGTATCTCCCACATTACATTCTTTAAAAGACCGGCGAAGATCATAGCGAGCGCTATTTTTAGCGTGAGCTATGTGAAGTTTAGTTTGAACTCTGTTAAAGATAGATGAGAGGAGACCAGCATTAGGCGCGTAAATATCACGAGGCATAAATATCAATTCCTCGAGATTCTGAGTTGGAGTATAGAAGGAACCACAAGGTATTGTTTCCCTACCAAAGACTAAAAAGTTTGGAGTAAAGCCAGTAGCAACGTTTGTAGCGCTGTTCATTGCGAACTGAATCTTAGTAAGATGGTTGTCCCAGGATCTATGATCGTCTCCTACTAGGGATGCTAGAGCTGTAATAATCGTACTATTAAATTTCTCTGTAGGATTAACCTGAGGACAATATAAAGCTGTGTGAAAAATACAAGGAACGTTATAAGAATTTAAAAATGAGTGGAATTCTCGCGACTGAAATTGAACAGCGTTGTCCATTATAATAGTTTGGGGAATGCCATGAACTAGAAACACTGAATTTTCTAAGACATTAATGATATTAGCTGAAGTAGCACGTTTAAGGGGAAAAATCATAGTATATTTAGTAAAATTACAGTTAATAGTCAATAGTCAATAGTCAAAGTACTTTATTACTGTAGGTATTTAGATATACTTAGCAAACGTCATTTTTTGCCTCTTCTCTACATTGGACCACTGTGGGAGAAGAAAGGCGTAGAAACTCCCACAGATTTATTTTTAGATCTCTTTTAAAAATTGGTTGTGCTTAACTAATACAAATATGAAAAATTTAATTGTTATGATTAATAAGCAGGAATAAATTACAAAATTATTAACAGCAAGGTCTGTGTTGAGCCAGATTAACCCCATACAGTCCTGTCGTTTAAGTAATCTTGAACATTGTAATATCCCTTTTTCGACAAAGTCGCTTTAACATGCTTTTTAAATTGCTCAAATGGCAATTTCAAAATCTCCAGAGGTATCTTATTGTAGTAGAGAATGCACTGACCCTTGAAAGAATTGCTAACCTTCGCGAGTCTAAAACGGGGCGCACATAGTCTGTGATTATTTCTTAGGTTAACATTACATACAGCTGTCGCTAAGTTTGGAAAATGTTGTAAGATTCTTGCGTACATACATTATATTTTCGAAAATAAATTGACTAGCTACTGTTAGTATGTCAATTTCTTTAAAAAGCTCTCTTAAGGAGTCTGTTCGTTTTAAATTATAAATTGCTCGAATAGCTCTTTTCTGTAAAATAAAAATAGTTTGAATATCCGCTGCTTTCCCCCACAACAAGATACCATAGGACATCACACTATGAAAGTAACTAAAATATACTAGCCTAGATGTAGCCACATCCGTGCTTTGTCTGATGTTCCTAACAGCGTAAGCCGCAGAACTTAATTTACCAGCCAATTTATCTATTTACCAGAATATACTGATTTCTTCTCCGGGTCATAGGCAATGGAACCATAAGATCCAAGGATATAGTTTGAAAAGGTCTGGAGCAAAGTTTAGGTTTACCCATAAGACCATAGGGAGAATGATTAGGGTGTTTGTAGGTTAAGCAGGTTTCACAAGTCGAGATTAAATTGGCAATGTCCTTAAACATACCAGGCCAATAGTATTTTAAAGATATTTTCTTGAATGTTTTGAAGATACCAAGGTGGAGTTCTGAAGGGGAACCATGGCTAACTTCAATAAGTGCATGTCTATCTTGCGGCAGTGGAACTTCTTTCGAAATAAAGTCATCGTTTAGACGATCGGGAGAATGGATGCAGCGGTAAAGTTTGTTATCCCTGATAGTGTAGTTGGGATATGCGTCTGGGTTGTTGGAGCATCCGAGAAAAATATTGTTGTAGTGCTCAAGTTCACGATCAGGTGGTTCTTCAATCGTAATAGGATGTACGCCTTGAGGTGAAGTTTCTCGTGTATCAGGACGTTCTTTATTCTTATGTCTTGATAATAAATCAGGAACAACGTTATCCTTTCCTTTTTTATGTTTCAGGACAAAATTAAAGCATGATAAGCGTAGAGTCCAGCGAGCAAGTCTTCCAGATGGATTCGATAAGTTCTGAAACCATTTAAGTGCAGCGCGGTCAGTATATATTGTAAATTCTTTACCATTGTCTAGGTAACATCGCCAATGTTCTAGCGCAGTTATTACAGCCAATGTTTCTCTTTCAGTAGTTGAGTAGTTTTGTTGATTTTTGTTTAGTGCTTTACTCATGTAAGCAATCACGACTTCTTTGTCATCTTGATGTTGAGTAAGCATTGCTCCTATGCCATAATTTGATGTATCACAATGTACAGAGAAGGGTAGTTCGAAGTTAGGGCAAGCAAGAACAGGAGCAGTTACTAAAGCTTCTTTAAGTTTCTCGAAAGCAGCTGCAGCCTGGAATTCCATAAAAATTTAGGAGCGTTCTTCCCGGAACAGGTTAGTTGGTTGAGTGGAGAGGCAATAGTGCTGAAGTTTGGAATGAATCTTCTAAACCAGCTGCAGGTGCCTATGAATCTTCGAACTTCTTTTCTGCAAGTAGGTACAGGATATTCTAGAATAGCTTTTATTTTATCTGGATCAGCTCGTAGACCATACTCGTTCACTAGAAAACCAAGGTATTTCAGTTCTTTCCTGAAGAATTGACTCTTTTCAAAGTTAATAGTCAGATTAGCATATGAAAGTTTTTCATGAACTTTCATGAGAAGCGATATGTGCTCATCAAAAGTCTCGCTAATAATAACGATGTCATCCAGATAGCAAAATACCTTGTTCTCAAATTCAGGAGTAAATAGCGTATCCATTAATCTTTGTTGAGTTGCAGGTGAGTTAGTGAGACCAAAAGGCATTACTTTGAATCTGAACATACCTCTTCCAGGAACATAAAATGCTGTCTTATCTCTATCAGCAGGAGTCAAGGGAATCTCCCAAAATGCTTTCGCAATGTCGATGCTTGATAAGTGTTTGGCATTTCTCAGGTTGTCCAAAATTTCGCTTATTAGAGGCAGACTATAAGCATCACGACGTGTAACTGAGTTAAGCTTCCTGCTATCTACGCAGAAACGCCATTCACCATTCTTCTTTGGAGTGGTGAGGACTGGAGATAACCAAGGACTTTCGCATTGTTCAATGACGTTCCATCCCAGCATCTTGTCAACTTCATTAATTAAAGCCTTTTTTTTCAGGAGACAGTCTGTAACATCTTTGTTTGATCGGAAGAGAATCACCAGTGTCAATCTTGTGGGTGATTAAGTGTGTGTTTCCCAGAATACCATTTTCTTCAAAAGAGATTGTCTTGAAGCGTTGGATGATGTTATTAGCGATGTTCTTTTGATTAGGAGTTAAATGCTCATAAGGTAAAACTTTAATATCTTTAGTGTCGATAGCAAAGCATTTAGGATCTGTAAAGTTAAGAGAAGCTAAAACACTAGGTAGAAGATTAAATTTTCTCCAAAAGTCAATACCTAGTATTAGAGAAGGAAATATTTCAGGGAAAACATAAGCTTTAATCAAGTGAGTTTCGTTATTGAAATGGACAGGTAAGTCAAAATAACCCAAGGAATTAATTTTTTGATTATTAGCAGTACAGACAGTAATAAGATCTGACTTGAGAAGTTTGCAGCCCAGTGTAAGAATTTCCAAATGAGAATTATTACCCAGAATAGTTACTGAGCTGCCAGAATCTAGTAAACCAGATAAAGTTAAGTCATAAATTTTGACATTAACGAATGGACGATTAAGATCTTGTTCTTTGGAGTAGAGTGTAGAAGAGATTTTGTAGCAAGCAAAGAAGTTTTGAATTGTTTTGATCCAATTAGTCCACTCGTCCTTATCAAAGTTTGAGTTACTTTTCAAGTCAGCAGTTAGTTTTTTTGTACTAGTATTAGGTTTGGGAGAACAAGTAGGGCAATATGCAGTTTTAAAACCCTTAAGACCACATTTGAAACCAATCACGAATCGTGGTTGAGTGCAACTGTTCAAAGTATGACCTAGTTTACGACAGCGAACGCAAAAAGAACTTTCTTGGGGAGCTGCAGTTTGAGAGAGACTATTAACTTGTCTAGAAGGGTATTTGTAGGGTGGAGTGAATTTATTCATGAAGGGAGGAGAAGGTCGTGAGTTATTAGAAGAGTTTGGAGAGTCAATAGAACTTGAAGTGGAATGCTTGTAGTTGAATTCAGAAACATGAGGATTTTGTTGCAAATTTGGTTCTTTAAATTGTTTGTCTCTGTCTAGGAACTTTTCGTAGTTTTGGCAAGTGGCCAGAAGAGAATCGATAGAGTCAATGTCTTTTAGAGCTACGAAGACTGAATAACATGGGCGAATATTTCTCAAAATAATCTCCAATTGTTCTGTTTCAGAAAGTCTTTGTGAAAGGCGAGCGAACATTCCAGACATGATGGAAATATAGATGACGATAGGTTCATCATGACCTTGAGTACGATTCCTAATCGCTTCTAGAAGTTTATGATCATAATCAAAACCACCAAAGTCTTTGATTAGTAAAGAAGAAAGTTCGTTCCAAGTTAAGTTTGGATTCTGATTATATTTAAATCTGAACCAATGAAGGGCATTGTCGGTGAAAATTTCGAACGCCTGAGAAATCAACAAGTCCTTGGACAAGCCACGAGCTAAGCTATATTCTTCAAGTTTTTGAAGAAAGGATCTTGGACTGCTTTTACCATTGAAGGTGTGTCTTTTCAGATCTTTGAAGACGTTAGTTGGAGGGAAAGATTGAGGTGGTGGTGGAGGATACGGGGTATGGGTCTGGACAGAAGTTTGAGAAACAAGAGGGGGTTCCATGACAGTCGGGTCAGCAGGAAGGTCCAGTGATGGAGAATCATTTGCAGTTGAAGGTGGTGTCAAGGATTCGAATTGTTTAGAAATAGCGTCAAATTTCATCTTCAAAGTATCGAAACTAGCTTTAGAGTCTGGATATAAGTCAGTATCTATTCGCTCCAATCTGTAAAAAACCTGATTAATAAAAGTTTCTATTAATCGTAAGTATTTGGTTTCACCTTGTAAAAATTTTTCAAGAATATCTTCAGGGTGAGAATTCGCAACTAAACGCAAAACTTGTTTTTTAAGAAGCAAAACAGTATTATCTGGTTCCTCACATCTAATCTTTACTTCGAATTCGTACTTAATAACCCTTTCCATTGTTAAAGTTAAATTGAAAATTTTACCTCTTTCCGGTTATCTAGGATAAAAATATTAAAGTGATGAAGTGAAGTGAAGTGAAGTGAAGTAATGTAAGTTAAATGTAGGCCTAAATATAATCCAGATGAGTTGAAAAACTAGATGAAGTTTTGTTTTAGAATTTGGAAAATATGAAAAGGATGAATAGATAAAGATTTAAGAGCGAAAGAGAAAGCAAATCAAAAGGAAAGAGACAAGGCGCAGAAAAGGTGAAGAAGGGTGAAGAAGAACTTTAACGTTGGGCGCCAAAATGTCGTGTAGCGACAAGAACCTAACCAGAACCTAACAAGAAACAACAACCAGAATAAAATTTAGAAATGACAGTTTATTATGTTGATTTACAATGACTATTTTAAAAAAAATGATATGAGGATGAGGATGAATGAGGTGACACAGGTTTTACAAAAATACAGGTACAAAAGATATAAAAAGGGGAGCGAAGGACACGGAGCGTAGGAGGGCAGAACAGGGAGCATGCGGCGGTGGTGCCCGGAGCCTGGAGTAGTGGCGAGTAGTTGGAGATCCGGAGGTGGTGTAGGAGGTGGCTTGAAGGCAGCAGCACGTCAGGTATAGATGGTTGGAGACGGCAGCACGTCAGGGTATAGGTGGTTGGAGACGGCAGCACGTCAGGGTATAGTTGATTGGAGACGGCAGCACGTCAGGGTATAGGTGATTGGAGACGGCAGCACGTCAGGGTATAGGTGGTTGGAGACGGCAGTAAGGCAGCAGCAGCAAACTGTAGGCGACTCAGCAGAGGCTCGCAGGATCCCGGGGCAGTGCGGCTCGGGATAAGGCCTTTAGGTGATGCTTCCTTTTCAAGAGCTGAAGCGAGACTCCCGAATTCCAGCAATGTTCCGCTCTTATACCCTTTTTGGGGAGTTCTAAAAATTATTTAAATTGAAAGCAATTTTTGTGAATGGCCAAGAGGGAAAAAGTATTTTTGTAAAAGTATTGAAGTAAACATATCGGACCGCTAATTAGTTTGAATGGACATTGCCATGACAACCAGATAAACAACGATATCACAATATGTCAGATTTTGATTTCAGGCTCGTAATAGAGAAAACAACAAGATAACAATGAAAATTGGGACAGTTACAGATACATAAAAAGGTAGCGCACCAGCGCGCATGAAGCCCGAGATTGAAGAGTTTCGGAGAAAGCCAAATACAAGGTCACCAAAGGTAAACCCCTTCGACATCGACTTAAAAGTGCTGATAGTGTGAAAATACGAAGTGATAATGATTTGTTATTGTGTTCTTATGGTTTAAAACGTTACAGGGTCCTATGAAAATAAAGGTGATACGAAATATCCAGCTGTGATAGTAATGCAGACCATCAAAGCAGACTGGAAAATGGCATGTAAGTAGCATAACACTACAACATTTGGGCGAAAGAATACAGAAATCTAAAAAAAAAATATCCTGACAAATATAGGGTAAAGCACCTGAACCCTGGGCATGTGTAACCAAATTGTATTTTCCACTCTCAAAAATTAACTATTGTGCCTACTGCCTAGCTAAATTTCAATAATCAATTATCCGGTGGCCCAAACTAAATTCAACCTTATTACGACAGTGACACGGACGCTGTCACCGGGCCTTTTATTTTGTGAAGACTGTAGTACTTCTGTTTTACTCGTTAATTGACTAACCACTACATCATTGAAATCATTGTAGTCCAGGACTTTTAGTTACCATTGTTGGATGATAAAACGAGCCTTTAGAAATCAATAAGTTTAAAACAGTCCATTGTGTTAGCCTGATGACTTCGATTAGAGTTAAAATCAGGAACGAGGGTGGAGCTTTGATTACACAGCATTCTAAAGAATAACGTGCGTTAACCATGATATAGAATAATTTACAAAGGCGAACTTGTCTACCCCCATATCTCTTTCAACATTTTATGGATTGAAGGCAGAACAGGTGTGCAACTTTTTACAGGCTGTAACAGCGTAAGATCTTAGGGCAACAAAATTTTAAAGATGATACCTATCTAACAAAGTATTTAATAAATATTAACCGAGTGATATCTAAGAATATATTGATATATTCTTAGATGTAGACACAAACATACATGCAAATGTAAACACGGTGAATTTTTATTGGGAAATATTAAACTGCAATTCAATAATACTGATTTGTACAGCAAATATACTGATTTTCACAGCAAATATCAGGGCAAAATACTGCGGTAGCTTAGGTAAAGGGTCAAGGGGGTGAGCGAAGCGACGACCTGAATGGCCGAGTCGGCAGTGACCCTGCCTATGAAGCCAAAGGTCCCGGGTTCGAGTCCTGGTGGGGGCAAATATTTGTTTGATGAGAACGGATGTTTGTACCCTAGTCATGGTTGTTTATCTATTAGCGGGAATTACTCGAAGTTAAATTATTCTACAGTATATGTACAGGTATTTAAAAGTGACTACTGAGCATTCAAGGCCACCACTCATAACTGGTGGCGCGAGGTATACTACGATTTCAACTCGATCTCAACTCATTATTTGGGAATCGGGCCATCTCAATTTATTTTATTTCTTATTCATCATTTAAAATTTAAACTGACTCTACAAATCAGTTGTAATGCTTATACCTAATCTAAAAAATCACGGTGTATGATCCAAATTCCAAATTCCAAATGTCTTTATTACTGTAGATATTTACATATACTTAGCAATCGTCATTTTTTGCCACTTCTCTACATTGGACCACTGTGGGAGAAGCAGGGCGTAGAAACTCCCACAGATTGATTTTCAGATCTCTTTTTAAACATTGCTTATGCTTAACTAATACAAAATATAATATTTAGTAAATTAGTATTTAGAATAAATAATTACAAAATTATTAACAGCAAGGTCTGTGTTGAGCCAGATTAACCCCATACAGACCCATCGCTTGAATTCCCTGTTTCTTACGTGACTATTAAAACCCTATTTTCACGCACATTCGTCATTCGAATGCTTGTCCCCCACAATCATCAATTCAGAACCGCCGGCACGCGCATTTAACTCTCATTCAAGTCATAACTACATACTGTAACAGGCGACTGTGAACATTTTGTACCGACATTTAATGCATTTGTCACACGTTTGTGTCTATTGTACTCTAACGAAGTGACACTGGTGATGCTCTATTGTTTTAGTTTTATTGCTGGTTTTATTCGTTTTGTGCCAACTCTATTGTAAATACGTATAATTTTTATCCAGATATAGATGTGAGTTGTGGTTTAAGGGACTGCTGATAGAACTGCGAAAAATGCTACTATGGATACTGCTCACGTTGGGTAAGTTTGTTGTATGAAAGTGTAGAAATCACAATAAACCTAACAAACAACACAAACAAGGAGTCACGAATTTTCCCATACGGGGTTGCTGAGGCACGGTTACATTCTCGTTTGGCCAAATTATGCAAACTGCATTGTGCGTGATAGGGGGCTAGCCCATCGCAGCAGCTATAAAGATAACAAAGTTTCCTCACGATGATTTCCATTACCGTCTTGTTACGAGACCCTATTACGAAGCCTCCGCTGTCTGTCTGTGAACTGCAATACAATATGTATTTCTGTTGCTGCTAGAGTCACAAATAATTAAATAATTAACTACACGCATTTTTTTATTTACGGGGGTTAACATACAAGAGACTTATCTTATTGTGTTGTTTACTTATTTTTTATTAGATTAGAATGTATCAGAGAGAAAGGCCTACAATCGGGAAAAAAACTGTCAAATTTGTTCCATCTGAAGTTAAGGGCGCTAAGTGCTTGTCCAACACAGAGTAAGTAAGCAAAGAGTTTCGTCCATCTGAAGATACAAATGAATCTCAGAGGCGCCTTCTAAAAGTTTGGCGTAATCCTCCTTATTTAGCCTGCAATACATGTGACAGGCCCCGGATGCTTACCTGAGAACTCAAAAGTTTGAGGGATCGTCAAATCCCTTCACTGAATCTCGATCGAATTATATAGCGCACTTTATTAGAGTAGTGTTTGTGCATTTGGCATATTCAATAGCGTCATGACTATTTATTATTTTTGCAGAGCCAGTCCATATTTGAATATATTTTTAATTCAATAGACTCTACCGTAACTCTGGTCCTAAGAGGGTTTTATAAGACCCATTAATTTCTAAACCGCCTCAGAATTACACAAGACATGCATAAAACGATGTGTTAGTTTGTTTTTAATGAACGCTTCTCTCTGGTTATTAACAAATTGATCTAAATTAGAGACAATTAAACGAAACGCCTTTAGTCTCCATCTCTTGTCTACAAGACTGTAATGCTTTGTAAAGATCAGATAACGTAAGCATCTGCTCATAAAATACGGGGCGATCCGGAAAAGACTAGCTGTATATGGGTTGGTTAGAGGCTGTTTAAAATTTTGCCATATATTTAAGATAAAAAAGTTTTTTGTGACCTGCATAGACACGAACTGTACCGACTTCCTCAAGTCATCGTAATGGGCAAGGTAGAGGGGAAAAGACTGGGAGGAAGTCGTGGCTCCGCAGCATCAGAGAATGGACCGGAGTGGAGAAGAACAGCTGATACGCTGGGGGTTGCCACAAGGTCTATGCAGATTCAGTTTAGGAGCCTAAACTGATCTGCAAAATTACCATGACGGTCTTAAAACAAGTGCTGGTAGTAGGCAAATAAAGACCATTATGGCGTATTGGAATGGAAATGGTTGCCTTGATGATGTTTTTGTTTTGAACCGAATCTAAATCGCTAAAAAGGTTGTGGTAGATAACAGTCCCAGGGAGGAGTATGAGAGCTGGCTAACTACTAATTTTTCTTCTAAGGAGAGGCACAATTCCGTCTTTTACTGTAGTAAAGTTACTTCCATGACGCAATATACATACATATGTATCTAAACCACGTTGCTTGTTAAACTGTAGAGTAACTTAAACATGGGGAAGTAAAATTAAGTTCCACATTTCTTAAAAATTGCCTCGAACCCTCGCTTATCCCACTTAGTATTCATACATCTTAGTATCAAGAAGCGCATGTTTCGTTCAATTGAGCAAATTACAGCACATGATGCGCGTATAACGCCGCTACTTCCATATGAGCGCTGCTTCATTTGTACTCAAATTTTATACATGGTTGGAAATAGCAGCTTTTAAGTTCTGATTTTCCTAATTATCAGAACAGAATATTAAATGGATAAACGTGAGCACAACTACATATATCTCCTGTTCGTTTCTTTCTGCAGGATCATTAAAATTAACAATAAATTGTTGCTGTAATACACTTTGGACACTATTTACACATATTGATCTAGCCCCAAATTAGGGTTCCCTGTATCTTAGGTACTAGACAACGATATACATACTTATATAGATACATATTATACTTAGATAGATAAACAACCATGACTATGGTACAAACATCCGTTCTCGTCGAACAAATATATGCCCCCACCGGGACTCGAACCCGGGACCCTTGGCTTCGTAGGCAGGGTCACTGCCGACTCGGCCATTCGGGTTGTCAAAATGTATGTAGCGGAGTTCTGAGGTTAATGGCCTATTTCAGAATGTCCGGATTAACCGTATGTGACAGATAGGGTAATTATTTATTGATCGTGATCTTACGTAGACAATGTTTGATGTATTTATCACATAAGGCTTATCCGGACATTGTGAAACCTAAATGTAATAACATGGCAAATAGATATAATTATAGTATATATTTGCCATTCTAGTCCTTCTTACGTATTTACTCCACTTAGCGCAATGGCGTCATAATTTGTCAACATAATTTGTGGCTTTTAACAAGCTTATATCTATTGGCCAAAATGAGCCAACAGTCATTTCAAAAAAATCTCAAAACAGAGAGAGAGAGGGAGAGATCACAACATCATAATACCGTAAAGACGAGTTCATTTGTAGTCCTATTCAAGCGGCGAGTTTGAAGTACTCGGATTATACCAGTTATACAGCAGTTAATGAGATATGATAGCGCTACTTCCCCCTTGAGTTTGTAATTTGGTCTAATTTAAAAAATAAAAATGTACCATGTTTCTGATGAAAGCATACCATGAGGGCATAAGTTCAAATAAACATTGACTATAAACAAGAAGATTTAAGTGAAAAAGACAAAAAAAAATGTAGATACTATTTTAGATGACAATAATAGTACTCTTTATTTCGGGTTAACAATAGTTATTTGTGTCACAAGGGAGCAAAATTATGTATTTACGGCGATGGCGGTACATTGAATCCAGAATGAAGGGGAGGATTCTACGATAGAATCCTGAGCGTAGCGAGGGATTCTAAGTTATAATCCTGAGCATAACGAAGGATTCAAGCGTTAACGCCCAGGCGAATATAATTTTGCTCCTGAGTGACACATACAACTTTTTTCACCGACTATGAGGAAAATTTAAATTAAATGCTCTAAAAAAATTAAACAACTATACTTTGAATTATACTTTCACTACTTTTACAGTAATCGAACAAGGTAAACAAAACTTTTTTTTTATACTGGCGGATTGTGAAGGATTAGGGAAAGGTCATCACAGATAAAATATTCCTGTGTACTTTTACCAATGAGTAATAATCGAATCGAATATTACAATGGTTTCGGATATCAATATTCATTATATCATAATAGCAGTCATCGATAGTTTTGATTTCAATAAAACATATAATTTATTATGACATTATTTTTAAATATGACGAAAATATCATAAATTTTCATATAACGTTGTTATAGTTAAAACTTGAAACATGTTCGTTTTTAATCGACTACGATGAAATTACATTCGATTATTTTAAGGTGTTCAATAGGCACATTGCGTAAATGCTGCATGCCAATGAATAAATTAAAAAAGTAGCTTGAACAGAAAAGTAGCATTTTGCTCCCTCTCGTCGTGGAGCAAAACTTAGTTTTCCGAATGAAAGGTGTGAAAAATACCTTTAAATACCTTAGAGGAACATAATTTATTATAAAAACTCCAAAAAATATATGGAGAAAATCCCAGCCTAGCCAGGGATTTTCTCCTTCTGTCTCGCTTCCCTATAGCGTCTGTAAACGATGCCCTCCGACCATCTTTGGCCAGTAACGTCGTCTTGAGGTCCGCCGGCACCCGAAGTTTGAAGTACGGGAAGTCCTTGGGTCTTTCTGACTCCAAAACCTCTACCTTTACCTTCGACTCCTTGAAACCACACGGTGGACTTTTCTTCAGCCTTTCCCGGATGTGACGCTCAACGTCCTATTTTCATGTCGACACTGGAAAGTAATATATCACTGCCTTGGAAACGGCAGCTTTAAGGCTGCATCTACTCTGGGGCCTTTTGCAAACGGCGCTACTCGAAGGCGACTCAAGTTTGATACGCATTCGCGACTGCGATGCATTTCATACTGGTATGCTTCTTCAGTAGCGCAGCTTTCGCACAAGGGAACTACGCGATTTGCGATCGCGATACGCGACTGTATGGGGTTAATCTGGCTCAACACAGACCTTGCTGTTAATAATTTTGTAATCATTTATTCCTGCTTATTAATTATGATAATAAAATTATGATATTTGTATTAGTTAAGCATAAGCAATTTTTAACAGAGATCTAAAAATCAATCTGTGGGAGTTTCTATATATTGTATTCTGCACTTTGCATCAAAAATTATTCTATCTACAAAATATCGTAGACGTATAGCGGCGGCGATGGGCTAGCACCTTGTCACGCAAAATGGCTATACCTGGCTAAACCTGGGGAAATTATTGACGCATTGTATGTTTTTTTAGTGTTGCGCACACAAAGGGTGACCAACGGGACCCTAATACTAAGCCTCCGCTGTCTGTATCTCATTAACCGTAATAGGCTGAAATTAAAGGGGGTCCCCATACAATAGACGTGTTTTAATATCCCTGCCTCTGCGAATTATAGATAATATCTTTTTCTGGTACACGTCGTTGGTGATTCGATTCATCAATTCATCAACAGCCCTTAGCCACCACTGTGGGTCGGCTTCAAGGGAGTGAAGAATACTTATAGATTTACTATAGTCCACGATGTCCCTAAGATTTAGGTATTTGTGTCGTGTGTATAACCTGCCGTATGCTACGGCTGGGCAACATGAGACTAGTAACAACAATACGCGCAAATTTCTTCAATGTGCAACGTTTTAAAGTTATGCTAAATTAAACCGAGTTGGAACAATTCGAACTCGTATTTTATTCGTAACTCAATGTATGACGTCTCTTCTGGTTCCCACGGCACAGGGTATCCTAGTGTGGGGCCAGAAGCAATAAATGTATACGTCAACGTTAGATAGTCAAAACCGTTAGTTGATAAACTAATGCGTTAGTTGATCAACCATCGACAGATAGTAAACCAGACCGACTAGGTTTAGAATTTACTTTTCTTTTGTTCTTACATGTCAACCTAACACGAAGACTATTCAGTGGCATCGCTGCGTTTGCCCCCTTTATTCTTCACCTAAGCTACCGCAGTGTTTGCCCTGGTATTTCGTTTGCAATTCAAGTTTAAACCAGTTTACTATTTAACAGTTTTAACCGTTAGTTTATCAATTAACACGTCATATAGTAAGCACTACGCTACAGTTTACTTTCTGTCGATAGTTGACCAACTAACGAGAGAAAAAAACGTTAGTTTATCAACTAATGGTTTTGACAATCTCACGGTGACATATATAAATGTGTATGTTTATTTATGTTCTAATCAGGTCTGTCATCAGTCACTGCAGTACAAGTAGACTTCACCAAAGACTGGAGAGCTGGTGTCGGATGGGAGCTGGTCTGCACCTGGTCGTTCACGGGAGGAGACAGGCTGCAGTCAGTCAGGCTAGAGAAGGATGACCAGCAGTTCAAGATATACCGGCCTGAGGTAACTTCAAACATTCCTTAAAAGCTCACATATCTGACTGACGTCCTAACGGTGATGACAGACATCGTTAGGAAACCTTCATGCTCGTATTTCATATCATTGCTGCGGACAAGAATAATGCAATCTCTATGATGGCTGCGGCTATGTCATGGCTATGTGTAGGCTGCTGTCACGCAAAATTGACTTTCCATCTACAGCCGCGCGGCTAGAGCAACAAAATATAAGTCGATATAAGTGGGATTTGCTCGAGCGCCTCAGACTAAAGCCTTGGTTTCGTGATCGACAACGCACAACGCTGCGGTATGTCAAGTCGGTAAGTCGGGTAAAGTTTTAGAATTACAGAAAGGAATGAGTCGGAAGTGATGTCACTAGTGATTTTATAACTTTCATCCCCCATTCATCATCATTAGAAATTTAATGAGTGAGATGTTCAATTCGTCAATATTGTCTGAATTATAGGCTGTGTGAGGGTATATACACTACATTCTATACAGCGCCATCAAAAGGACATATAAAATGCATTTGTTTCTTCACTTCCCGGCTCATCTGCTCTCTGTACACCCACAACTTTACGCAGCCGGATGTCAATATGCGTCATCGCACTTACAGGTAATTCGGCAATCAAGCTGGACAAAATATTTTTTTGTTTGAGTGAGATTTTAATAATTTTTATGATACAAGGAAAGTAGTGAAAAAAGGCGTGCAGCAGTGCGTGAATGTGGGCCGATTGATGATGACGAGTTTTCACAGAAAAATTCTCCACAGACCCACGGCCCATCGGTCCATGACCGGTTCTTCATGCCAGGCAGTTGGACCCAGCTTGACTGCAGCACTTACAACAGAACAAGCGGTCAATGCGTCCTCACGATGGACCTGCAGAGGGAGCCGACTGTGACGTCACGGTTCACGTGCGAGGTGTCTGGCGAGCGGCCGAGGTTCGATATAGCGAGGAGGAGTTTTGATCTGGTGCCGTATGGTGAGTTAAACCATATTGACATTTAATTAACTGACCATATGTTGGGGAATAATAGTACCCGTCAGTATAAACAACATTCCCCAAGAAACATATGGTCGCAAATGAATCTATGGAAATCCAAAAAAAAATCGTTTGCGACCTTATGTTTCTTGGGGAAAATTTTTCATAATGATCGGTATCATCATTCCCCAAAATATGGTCAGCTAATTAAATGTCACATTGTATATGTCACCGTAAAATAGTCAAAACCCTTAGTTGATAAAGTAACGCGTTAGTTGATCAACTATCGACAGATAGTGGGTAAACCAGACCGACAGGGTTTAGAATTTAAGTTTCTTCTGTTCTTACATGTCAACCTAACACGAAGACTATTCGGAGGCTTCGCTGTGCTTGCCCCCAATAGTCTTCACCTAAGCTACCGCAGTGTTGCCCTGGTATTTCGTTTGCAATTCAAGTTTAAACTAGTTTATTATTTAACGGTTTTAATCGTCAGTTTATCAACTAACGCGTCATATAGTAAGCAATATGCTACAGTTTACTATCTGTCGATAGTTGACCAACTAACGAGAAAAAAAACGTTAGTTTATCAAGTAACGGTTTTGACAATCCTACGGTAACATATGCATAAGCACATATGTACATTACTTCTGTCTGGTCCACACTAGGATAGGTACTCGTGTCATGGGAATGAGGAACAGCGAAGTCAAACGTTTAAACATTCTCCATTTAGAGACAGAATCTTGACCACTACGCCACAGAGGTCACTAATTTCATTTTTCCATTCTCCCAGAGGAATTTGAAGTCATTCAAGAGCTTATCGGCATTGTTGGATTCATAAATCAGAGCAGCTTACGTACTTATTATCACAAAGGGTTTGGAAATTCGACTGCAGCGCAGCAAAAAAAGAGGGTTATGTGTTTAACCTGTATGTATATGTATGTCTGTTCCTCGTAACTGCTTAACGGCTTAACCGTTTAATAAATGATACTTCATTAGATTCGTATTGATAGCTCGAGTGTCTCTGAGTACTCAAAATTTAAAAAATGTGCGGGTTAAAAAACATAGGATCTTACCACAAAAAAACTACTATTCAAACGCCACTATTTGGGTTCGTGATATAAATGTATAGGATTTGACGTTTGTTTTGTTTTGAGGTTAAACTATGTGTAACTTTTTTTGTAGTAACACCGTTAATTTTTTCAAGATCTTGTAATGGGGGCTTTAAAAGTCGAGTACGGAAATATATATGTCACCGGAAAATAATACGATCCGCAAGTTTCTAGAGATTTTTCGTAATTTTGTCCTAAATATCAGGAAATAAATTACGTAATTAAAAATCCTAAAAATCCCGACCGCGGTACACTAAAAAGCACAAAACAAACAGATAAGTTTTAACCACAGGTTTTAACGTAATAATTGAGATTCGATAATAGTAGTTTATGTGACTGCTACATAATGGAGGGCATTAAAACTCGAGTGGGTTTATGAAACGAGCCGAAGGCGAGTTTCATAATAATATCACTCGAGAGTTTTAATGCCTAATTATGTACAGTTACATACACTAGCTTATCTACACACATATCATAAGCTCTCTTTGATGTGTTCAAGAACCGCATGTTTGACCGGCATTGTGGTATTGATCATTGCTCTGCAGTTGTTTAGCTTGTTCTGTAGTACCAAATTCACAGACAAACTAGGGGCGGCACGCAGGCGGGCGTAATTTAAATGTCATAATTTGACTTTTTGTATATTATGGTCATAATGAACAAATTTTCAGATAAGAAATGAGTTTTTACCAAATAGTTTTACATTATGCTGGTCTTAACGTGCAGTTTTTAGACGCAGTAAAGAGTGTTTATGATACGTGTGTAGATAAAAATATTATCGTATTGTTCAATTCAATTAAATTTTAATGCAGACGGGACCAATTCAATTTAATAGAGTGGGTTCCGGATGTTTTTGTATTTTAATAATGTTATTTTTTCATTTTTTATTTGATACTCACATTAGCTCCATGGTCTTGTGGGTTCACGCTTGCTATTAACGCAGGAGATGCAAGTTCGTATCCGAGTGCCTGTGCCCCTCGGACGGGACATTTATTTTAGATGCATTTATTTACTCATATATCTGAGTTTAAATCTCTGCCACTAAACCGTATATTAGACTTGCTTAATTCTATTTTACGTAAACTTTTCAGTGCCATCAAGAGACGCAGTGATTAAGGTGGTAGTCGATGGCGAAAACTCATCAGATCGGGTGCTGCTCAACTGCACGTCTTCCGGTCTTCCGGCGCCCGAGTTGACGTGGGTTGTTGGTGATCAGAAGGTAAGAATGTAGGTATTTAGTAATTATCTAGGTCTAGGGTTTCTTTATACTTTACACTTTCTTTATACTTTATTGCACAAAAACAGAAGATACATCAAAATGTAAACTAGGTGTACAAAGGCGAGCTTATCTCTAAAAAGAGATTTCTTCCAGCAAACCTAATATGGACAGAATACATGAAATAACAGGTAGACCTATGTGCACAACGTTAAAAATATTAAAATAATAAACTAATTACTAATATGTACATAAATACATAATATCAATACAAATAGACAAAATTATACTACATATATATCAAAGCAATAAACCTACATAAATCTAGTATGGAAGAGAAAGATAGTGTTCTTTTAAGCGAGTTTTAAAAATAGAAAGTGACGGGCTGTCTCTGATGGCGCTAGGAAGTTTGTTCCAGAGCCTGATAGCTCGTAGTCTGAACCCATGTTCATATGCGGCTGTATTGTGTTGCGGAGTTATAAGCAGTGATCGAGCGTGAGATCTCCGAGGCCTATCCGAGGACAAAAATTCAAAACGATCTCGTAAGAAGACAGGATAGCGAGGATTAAATAAGATGTTATAGAGGCAGATGAGGATATGAGAATCCCGATGAAGACGGATAGGGAGCCACTTTAACTCCCTGCGATACTCCGAGACGTGGTCATACTTGCGGAGGCCGAAGACAAACCGAATCCCGAGGTTTTGAAGTCGCTCAAGTTTGTTCAGTTGCTCTTCATTCGCGCTCACCCAGCTTACGTCAGCGTAATCGATCAGGGGAAGGAGAAGAGACTGGGCAAGCGTTATTTTTGTCTGACGAGGCAGGAAGTATTGTAGTCGTTTGAGGGAGTGAAAAGTGGCAAAGACTCGCCTACTGACCTCGCTGACATGCGCTGACCAGGAAAATTGGTTATCGAAGAAAACTCCGAGATTTTTGGCCTTAGTACTTTATGAGATTATAGTTCCATCATAGGTTATAGGGGCAATGGACAGATTCTGTAACAAGTTAAGGGAAAACCTGGAACCAATAATCAAAGCCTGGGACTTACTAGGGTTGACAAGTAGTCCAAAAGAAGTGGCACAGTCCCTAATTCGCTCGAGATCGGCATTTAACATTCCCACAGCAGACACCATATCACAGGGAGAAAAATGACGATAAATCTGGAGATCGTCTGCGTAAAGATGGTACAATGACGAGAGAGCATCCGAGACGGAATTTATGAAGACGGAGAAAAGAAGAGGAGAGAGAATACCACCCTGAGGGACCCCCGCAACGAGGTCACACCACTCCGTTGAAGTCACCTCCGACCTAATACGTTGCTGGCGACATCTCAGATAAGAGTCGAACCAGCAAGCAGAGACGGAGGACACATTCAAGGACTTCAGGGTCTCAACGAGGATATCGAAATCAACGCAGTTAAAGGCGCTGCTGAAGTCCAGCAGTGCAAGCACAGTGAGCTGTTTCTCGTCCATCGCATGCTGAATGTCATCGGTGACTTTAAGCAAGGCCGTGACAGTGCTATGACCGGGCCTAAAACCGGATTGCAGTTGATTCAGCAAGTTGTTTGAGCATAAGTAGGAGGATAACTGAGAATGGACAATGGATTCAAGGACTTTGGATAGGATAGGCAGAATGGAAATTGGACGAAACTCTTTAAAAGAGGAGGGATTTGATGTTTTGGGTAATGGGATAACTAAGGCTTTTTTCCACACATTTGGGAAGGAACTATTGGAGAGACAGAAGTTTATTATATGTGTGATAGCTGGAAGAAGCTCGTCAAGTACGATGCTGATCATTTTGGAGCAGATATTATCGTCACCCACGGCTTTGGAGGAAATGGAGAGCACTGCTTTCTTAACCGCATCAATTCCGACAAGTCTGAATTCAAATGGAGTGGAGGTGGGAGCAGACCTCGAGCGCAGGTGACACAGAGTGGCATTTTTTAAGGTGGGATCCATAACGACAGGGGGAGCTGAGAAAAATGCGTTTGAAAGTGGCAAGGTTCTCGGCTGTAGGCTCCTTTTTGTTCAGGCATTTGGCTCTGTTCCTTTTAGCCATCAAACGTTTGATAACGTCGGTGAGCCAGGGTGCTGGAAGGTGTTTCACCTTAACCTTCTTGACCGGTGCATGCTTGTCAAATAGTCCCAGAATAATTGCGTTGAAGTGGTGGATCTTATCATCAACGGTCTCACTAGTGATAATAGGTGTCCAGTCAATCGACGCGGCATCTGATTTAAGGGATGCAGAATCAATACCCTTGAAGCTACGAATGTAAATAAGTTTTGCATTGCTCATGGGAGTCTTAATCTTATATGAGAGGTAAATCAGGTCATGATAGGAAAAAGGAGAGTTAATTTTTCCATGTGTCGCAACTTTGTCCAAATTAAAAACTATCATGAGATCAAGAAGAGAGGGAGTGCAATGTGGTTGGAAATGAGTAGCGTTGAGAGGAAGAATATGCATATTGAAAGAATTTACAATGGACTGTAATTTAGCAGAGCGGGAATCATTTTTAAGAAGACATGTATTAAAATCGCCGAGAAATAGGGTATCATTATAAAGAGGAGTCAGCTCATTAAGCAAAGTCTCAAAAGAGTCAAAGTAATCAATACGAAGTGAGGGACTGTAGAGGACTCCGAGCAGAACTTTACTATGGTGAAGACAGATTTCGAGGAAGAGATGTTCTGCTGATTCGGAGTACTCATTCGGGGAGGCACTTATAACTCTGCAAGGGATATCCGAGCGAAGGTAAATAGCTACGCCGCCATCCGCTTTCCCAACTCTGTCGTTCCGATAGAGCTGGTATCCAGGCAGCGAGAACATAGTGGATGGTAAAGTTGGCTTGAGAAAGGATTCAGATACAAGAATACCATCTACATGTTTGCTACTGAACGACTCGAGTAGGTCCGGATAACTGGAGTGAATGCTCTGGGCGTTAATATGAACAATATTAAAATTATTCCCCAGGCCCGCAAAGACAGACGTCAGTTCGACGGATAGCGGTCTCTCCACAAAGGAGTTATCGCTCTCCGCACTAATATAGTCATCACTTGAAGAACATGAGAAGAAACTGTTATCAATATTACATAAACTATCCATACCAAATAAAATAAATATATATTAATAATATAATAAATATGCTAGAATGCGTTATCTAACACAAAATAAATAAATTAAAATAATACTAAGCAGATTATTTATTGTTGCTTTGTAGGACTACCCACACAAAAAAAACCGAAGAAAAAAAGAAACCGGGTTTCTTACCGACGTAAAAATATAAAAACTAAGGTAACCTATTAATAAAATATTATACTGTCTATGGTTTGTGATATATAGATAGCCGCCATCGTCAATTTTCAGAAACTACTGACATTATTTTGAAGTCGCCCCAACTATCGGTACGTAGAACCTGGCTCAGGTAGGTGGCTCGCAATGTGAAAATGTTCGATAATACAAACTATGTCCTACTGCTTAATTGGTTGAGCAATCTAGTTGAGCAGTGGGGAAGAAGCAGTCAAAGATAAGCAACTTTTTTCAAAAAGTAAAAATGAATCGGAGAAGTCATTGTAAAAAGGTGCTTAGGAAAGAGCACTGCCGTTCTGCAAGTTCACGCCTTAGCACCCTTTCTTGCAATTGCAACTCACCATTCTAAGAAGGGTCTGAGGTCTTATGCCCTGCGCACATTGCGACGGGCATAAGACCTTGTACGCTAGTGGCCCATCCCCAGTCACGCGGGTTTTTGTCGACCCTTAACCATATTTGGTGATAGGTCCTCCAAGAATGATATTTTGCAGCCTCTCTGTTAGGGGGGACGCGGGCAAGGGTGACTTTGCCGTTGCTGTCGATTTTACAAATGTTGTGTATCGTAGGGTATTCAGCTTTTCATTATCTTCTGTAGAGGATCATCAAGAAGCTTTTGCAAGCATTTCCTACTTCTTCCTGGTTGAAATTTGGATCAAGGAAAAGGCTGGCGAGGTTTATCCAGTGGGAGTTCATCTTGAAGAAGTTGCACCACTTCATCTTGGCTTGCCAAAAAAGTGCAGAAGTGGTGTTACATCCACTGATGGCATTAGGCAGGAACAAAACTATTCCTCGTGGAACATGCCTGCATTTCTCCACATGTAAAGGAATTTTCTGGATAACTTAAAATTCAAAGTCCTGACTGACTGATATACCAATGCACGTCCACCGCTGGTTTCAGAAACATGAAAATTTGTAGGTCCTTATATAGCGTAGGATAGCACTAAGTGACTTGGCGAAATTCATCCTCTAAGGGTGGGAAATGGTGGGTTACAGTTTATATGATAATCAAAAACTATAGGTACTTAACTCGTGAAGCTCAAATTTTGCAGATAGGTAGTTCATAGGTTTAAGTATTCGAACACCACGGGAGTAGCACTGGATTGCAAACTTATATATATTATACAAATGTGCCACTTTCACCTCGAATAGGAAAACCATGACGCTTCACGTTATATAGATTGCATTGCGGTAGTAATTATTAAACTTTTACTCATTGTGGTAGTATTTATTAAACCTGTACTCCATTCTCAGGTCCAAGGCGACTTCTTCAGCGGTTCTTGGAACTCCACGACAAAACTCCGACATGTCTGGTCAATCCTGGCCATAACACGTCCTACTGTGAATACATCCGTTCTTTGTAATCCCGTGCAACAGGCAAAAGGAGGAGTAGGCAGTGGCCCCTCTGCTGAACTGTGGGTTAACTCTGCCGAGAGATTTAGTGGTAAGGCCCTATCTCTAATCTCTAGTTTCGAGGTTCCATAGAAAAGTATGGAATGTGAAAGTTAACCCGAGAAAGTGCATGAAGCATACTTTAGAATCTGAATTCATATGAAGAATGCATATGAATTCAGATTCTAAAGTCGTAAAAGACAAATTTTCGACGAAATCATCAAGTCGACGGAATCTCGCTGGGTGAGGTTGGCACAGGATTTGCCATAGAAAAGAATCCTGCCCAGAATTGATTCGATGTGGACTATGCATGACGAAGAGACTAATAGATTCTCAGATGTAGAGACCTTGCAAGTAAACCACATCCAAGGTTGTCCCTTTGCTCGCCAAAGAGAGCAACTTTGCTAAATGGCAATTTCTCAAAATGGTAACTTCTATAAACTGAAATATTGCGTAAGGGAAAGTACCTACAAACAAAACCAATAATTTATATTATATTTAGTGAAATTTTATTTATATTATAATTATGATATAGATGCATTAAATCAATGTTTGGCACTTATCAGATGCCAAACATTGCTTTAATTATTCATTGGTTTTCAACTTTATTACCAAGACATAAGGCTAAAAATATCCGGCACGGATGAACAAGCGATAACGGCAGACGAGAGCTTGAGTACCAGGGGAACAGTAATTTTTTGTTCCTTCTAATGTTCCAGTGATTTGCGAAATAATTAAATTTCTAATAACTTTCCTGTTCTCCGTATTTTGTTATAAGATCCGTACGTGATGATTTGCAAAAAGAAAAGGCCTGTCGGCTACATTTTCGAAACGACAGAGGATCTTACCAAAAAATAAATTCCTATTCAACACTTGTTTAAAGACAAAAAATTAGTTTTCAAGTTAAATTATGAGTATTTTTTTTGTCGTGGAGTATCTTTCGGTGATCAATCAATGGGGTAGACCCACCCCATATACCCGTATCAGGTGTAAGGCAATAGAGTGCTCAGTTAATGGTAGAGAGATAATAAATCTACTTAATGTAATAAGGGTAGCAGGAGAAACACACTTCAATTGCAATCATCTCTTAATACCTACGTAATATACCTAGT
Organism: Argyresthia goedartella; assembly: GCA_949825045.1. Lineage (NCBI taxonomy): Eukaryota > Metazoa > Arthropoda > Insecta > Lepidoptera > Argyresthiidae > Argyresthia > Argyresthia goedartella. Next base: position 15,033,451 of record OX463829.1, on the reverse strand, counting down.
CGGTCCTTAAGTTCTGTCACAAGGTTTTTGATAGATAAAACTCAGCAATAAACTTTTTCTTATTCGTATTATACATGATTAAAAAGCTTATTTTATACGAATCAAATTGCAATACAATACATTTTGTACGATTATCGCAATATGACAAAAAACCTTATAACTTGAGACAATCGCGAACCCAAAACACGCCGCAACTGACAAAAATACCACTTACCACAAACTTAATAAAAAAACAGTGTTCCAGATAACCAACAAGGTGTTTTTTATTTATTCTGAAACCTCGATTTTAGACCATGCTTAACAACTAGCATTTGATTTTCTGTTAGCTTTCAGTTCCAACTGCTCCCAAAGAGAACTTTACGTACTTTTTACGTTTTCAGAAAAACGTATAAAAATGATCTTGTGGGCAACAAGTACACTACGTAAAATGTGAATATGAAAATTAGTTTTACCCAGACTTAGTTATCTTATGCTTCAAAATGAAGGTAACGGGTTCAGGGAGGGTTCTGACTAAAATCTCACGTAAGTTTGAAAGGTTTTAAGAGTCATGGAAAAAAGATAAAGTGAATCACGTCCGTATTTTTGATTGGGTAAAAAAGTGCAAAATCTCTGAAGAAACTAGCATTTGTGTAATATGGCTTTAAGCATTTAAATCCAATAATCGTTCTAATTTATCAGTATTTAATGAGCTATCAAACCATATATAGTATTAAATAAAATAAAACTTGGTATTATTTACTATGCGGCAAAATATTTGTGACAGAACTTATGGACCGACTAGGTACATTATTGACCCTAAATTCCGAAAGTAAAACAAATAATTAAAAACATTTTATTTCAATAGGCCTAGCCGAACTTCACTTTTTGACAGTCGCTAAATACGGTTTAAATGAGGTTTAGACTGACAGGCATTAACCCTAGAGCGCTCGTCCGTGTACCTAGTAAGTATTTAAGTTCTATTTAGCGGTTGGCATAATGTGTGTTACATGTCGCCCGTGCCCTCTTCAGGTCTTTAGATAACCTTTAGGTATAAACCTAGCTTTGTTTTTTTTTTCTTTTCAGTCGGCTGCAGAATAGGAGCAGCAATGTTCGTTGTACTCTCTTTTCTCCGGTGACGCAGTATAGGTTTCAGAAAGAGACATCACTATTCCAACATGAATTCCAAATGAAATGGTTTTGTTGACATTATTCATCGTTTTATTTATAAGTGACTAGAATTAGGTGTTGTAGGTAAGGTACATAATGCTTATTATACAATTTTAAGGGAAATATTAAACTGCACATCAGAAATACTGATTTGCACAGCAAATATCAGGGCAAAATGCTGTGGTAGCTTAGGTGAAGGGTAAAGGGGGTGAGCGAAGCGAAGCCTCCTTTATCCTTCGTGTTAGGTTGAACATGTAAGAACAACAAAAAAAACTTAAATAATAAACTTAAGTACACATAAAATATTTAAAACTTAAAAAGTGTTTTTGTTGATCATTTTTTGCTGTACAAATCAGTATTTTTGATGTACGATTAAATACTAGCCTAATTTTAATAGGTATTTTAAGTTTATGTCTGCAGTTTGTATTTTGGCGGTTTAGATATTTGGGAGGTCTCTGACCGAGCATTTGACTAGTTATGTAACGTGGGTATTTAAAGGTGAGACCTCAAATACAGTTTTTGATTGTCAAAAATACAAATTTTGACTGATGAAATTACTGAATTGAGCGACAAACTCAGTGCGACTATAAATACTGGTTTTATAGAAAAAAAATCGCGACTAGGATCTGATAATCAGCAATACGCGTTGGCTTTTTTTTAGCGCAATTCCGTATTTTTTCGCTCATTTCAGGTAAAACATTCATTCATCTGACTTTGGCTGTTACATTACGTACATTATTGACTTTAGTCGGTATTTAATTATGTTTGGAATTAGTAAATAGAAGTTGTATTTAGCTTCTGAACACCTATTCGTTGTGTTGTGCAAAAATGTTTTCTCGCATTGTTTTTTTTTTCTAAACATGTTTTAGACAAACTGTAAAGGCAATAATAAAGGTAAATTCGATAAGGCTTGAGGATTTCTAAAGGACGACATTTAAAAAAGATTTTCTTAAACCTCTTTGTTCGGACAAACATTTTTACACAACCATTATCTAGCTATTAAAAATTGGCGTTTACGACCAATATGAGTTTCGAACAATTAAATAAAAAACAATGGAGTTAATAAGTAACAATGGAGTTTAGCACAGGTGCTTTAAAGCTTATTTTAACCTTTGACCTGGTATGTAATCGCATAATGTAACGTTTCACAACTAAGGCCTACTTGCACCACACTTTTGACAACCGCTTAATACAGTGCTGGACACCCGACAGCGGAACTTAGAATTTCAGTTTCAGCTTACTTTTAAATATGATTCAAATGTTAAGTCTCTTCAACAATCTACTCATATACGGTTATTTTTGGACCCCTACCTAAAAAAATTCACGTCATAGTATTGCAGGATTACAATAAATTTACGAAATAAAAATCGTATAAGTAGTTATATCTTTTTAACATTTTTTTGCCAACTTGTTCTAAAATAAATGAAAAATTTGCTCGTTTGTTTTTCTTATCTTTCGATTATATTTTTTTTTGTTTCTTTCCATAAATCATATTTACTTTTGCCTAGGGATCCAAAACTAACCCTGTATAGAGTATAATGACAAATACATAAATTCAAATCCGGTGCGTTTTTTTTTAAATATTGGTTGTCTGTAAAGTCGGTTTACGGAAGGGACGATAATTTTACGTGATGACGTCATAAGAAACGCTTAGGCGATCTTGCCTCTCTATCGCTTGTTCCGCGCTCTCGCTTGCACGCTCTGCTCAGGCGAAACGTGACACAGAGACATGCTTTTTCGTGCGTGCACCCGGCCCTCATCGATTTATAAGACGTTATCACGTCAAAAAATATAGTGAAATACAGATTTTGTGATAACTTCGGGAGATTTTTTTTTAGAGCAAAAATAAACAAATTAAGTTTATACGACCACGAATCCCTGTTGACACTCATGACCAACAAGCTAGTTTAAAGAAACAACTGTTTTAATACTCCTATTTTGCGTAACTTGAGATTTACTTGAGAACCTGGGTAACAGGTATAGATACTTCAACTCAGTTTTGCGCGCGGCGCTATGTGTGCGTGCGCTTGTAAATACAGGTTTCATGTACAGGTTTCAAGGTACAATATACAGGTTTCATTTGTGTGGCAGTGGCAGTCACTGCAGGCAGTCACTGCCACACAAATGAAACCTGTATATTTACAAGCGCACGCACACATAGCGCCGCGCGCACAACTGAGTTGAAGTATCTATAATAAATAACCTTAAAGTGCTTGAACGTGAAACTTGACCGTGTTGTATTTAAACTGTATTTAGCGGTTGTCAAAAGGTGTGGTACAGGTCGGTGATAGTATGTTTTAAGAATATTGTCACCTCTAAACGTACAAAGTCCCTTTGAAGACTATTGTGCAAGAATCTTCTAAATGCTTAATAATAACAGTGATTGGATTTCCAAAACTGATTGATTAAAATTGAAAAGAAGTATTTTGTAGATATTTTTTATGACTCTTCGTGTGCGAGCTACCACCACAAGTCATCTGCCACATAAAATAGAAAATTTTAATTAGTATGGATGTAAACCAATTACCTACTGGACGTCTCACATTTGTACATACAACAGGAATAAAACAATATGTATAATGCTCTAGTGCAACGATCTTATGATTTCAAGGTGCTTCTTATTATTTTTATTATTATTATTATAAATCATCATTTCACAGATTGTGGATTTACAGGTTAACATAAGAACTTAGGACAAGGAATGTACAATTTTAAGGATCCTCTTTATTTTAATTCAGTTGTGCTTAAAGTGCCTTTTAACCGAAAAGGAGGACTTAAATATTCATATTTTTTTAATCCACAACCTTTGTTTTAACACTCCTTGAAATGAATGTTAAAATAGTCTGGCCGACTTGCACCACACCTTTTGACAGCCGATAAATACAACGCCAGCGGCTGTCAAAAAGTTTGTTACAAGTCGGCCTAAGGCCAGACAGATAGAAAGCACATTTACTCTAAACTCGAATTAACTTAACTTGTATGTTAAAGTCGACTCGCATTCTATCTTTCTGCCTTGCAGTTCTCACAAAATGAAAGGCCCGGTGGCCCAAACTAAATTCAACCTTATTACGTAAGTAACACGGACGCTGGGCCTTTTATTTTGTGAGAAATTGAGATGAATTATTCATTGCTTTTGAGTTGAGTTCAAAATCAGATGAGAACTATTTTCCATCTGTCCATAAAGAGTTAATATTGAATAGGATTTTTTTTTTCAAAATATCGTGTACATGTGAATACCCAGGTTTGATTATTAATAAATGATATTTTGGGGAATTAATTGTTGGCCTATAAATTATTATATAAAACGTTATTATTCTATGCCTTACCCGGTACGACAGTCGCTATTTAAAACACTGAATGAAAGTTACATGCTACTTTGCTAATCTAGCCGGTTTTGAAAACAAGGGAAACATCTAAAAGCACAACAAATAGTGTTATATCGTCCATCCCAAAACTAGGTGGAGTAATATCTACTACAAATAACCGTTTTTATGAATAAATTACACTTTTTGTAGACCACGGTAGGTCAACTAACGCATCATTATCTATACAGCGTATTACAGAAAGGTGTACTCATATTAAAATTTTAAGGGGTTGTTGGGGACATCATTCTGATCAACTTTCACTATGAAAATCTTTGTAGAGATGTGTAAAATAAAGTTGCTCTGATCAAATTCATTTCATGTCCCCAACAAGCCCATTAACCTGTCCGCAGACTAAATGAAAATTGTTTTGTATATTTGGAATAAGCAGTACGTGCTATCAGAAAAATAAATAAAAAAATCTGAAGTTTTAGTTTTTCAGGGAAAAGTTAATTATAGGCAACATTGTGAACCAACTGGTTATTGGAGAGAGAAAAAACAGATGTACTATTTATTATTGCAATATGTATAACGAAAACGCCATTTAAATCTAATGCCAAACCAAATATTTGGATCTAAAAAGTTCTGAACTTCATACTCATCGATCCTCTTTGTTTATATTCTCGTCTATATTACTGCTCCATAAGCCTGCTCCCTCAGGTCTAAGATGTAAGCAAACGGATAACAAAACTAAGTCAGAGGTGGGTAGTCACTTGGTTGAAAAGCAGTCACAGAGTGGTGGCCAGGGGGAGCGACACGGGCAATGGAAAAACCACCTGCCCGATGGTCCGACGATATCATCAAGTCGACGGAATGGCACTGGATGCGATTGGCACAGGACTGTGAGAATTGGCGCTATAGAGAAGAGGCCTATGCCCAACAGCTCCAAACATCTGATTATCGATGTTGTGTGCTACTTCAATAAATAGGTGATACAAAAACTACAGTAAAGTTTGCAATGTTGCTCCCGCACAACCTAGCTAATTCAATGAAGACTTCGATATGTTGAATATGAGCAACATAAAAATTGGCGCAAATAAAGTCTGAGTAAAGTGCAAGTTGTTACTACCGGTTACTACCAGTAGAATCAGTTAATAAACTAATACATTGTAGGTATTGTTAATGAAAATGTCACAAATATAACAATACCCACAATAAATTTAATGTTTTTAACTTCTGGGCGCAAGTCCCATCGTGGCGCAAGCAGGAATAAATACCAGAGTGAAAAAGTGTTCGAGTTCAGATAAAATCAACCTTAAGTCATTGTGCATAAGAGTCACTGACAGTTCGATTCGCATACATTTTCGATGCGTAATTATTCCTGCTTCCTACACAGGTCGTGTCCCCACTTTGCGCTATACCACAACTTACGAAAGAAAATATACAATCTCAACCCCTCAAAACAGTCCTTTTTGATGCAGAGGTTTGATTTAATCGCAAAATGCCAACTATCGCGCTTGGTTAGGTTACAATTAGTATCTATTACATTGCCAACTTTTAAGGAATCCCACACAACAGATCGCATTTCACATATTATCTCATTCAGTCGCACATAGACAACTTTTCATGAAATAGGCCATTATAGTCGTGTGATGCCAGAATTGCCTATTGATATTACTTGTGATTCTTAGATTGCCAACAAAAAGTACAATAACAAACAGAATGCTTTAAATACATAATAATTTTTATTTACATTGAACTTTTATCAAAATCAAAATCGCACGTTATAACTTAAAATATCTCCATTTAAAGTAGGTAACTAACATAAACACATTTTCCTTTAAAATAACACAAACAAAGTAAATTAAAATGTGTTGTGGCCTATTTAATTAAAAACCGCACTTTGCTTAACCTACTTATGCAAATCCCTGCATCTATTGTTTTATCTAGATAATCCTTAACATTTTTTTTATGCTTTCGTTGGTGATTTGTACTTTTTTATTTTGTTTTGTTACGGGGAAATGCAGTGATTCCCTGCGATTGGCATGGTCATATTTAATACTTTCATTTTTTAGAGCCTGAATTAAAGGAAAAAGGTTTGGTTTCTTTTTTTTATAATTTTTTTAAGTCGCGAATGCCAGCCTTCAACGGAATTTATGGTGCTGCCTACTGTCAAAAACACCATATCTGATTTTTACAAAAAAGTAATAGTTGTCTGCTCTCGCCGATAAGACCGGCGAATGTATTTTCTCTACAAATGAAATAAATGGCACGCTCTCTTTTTTTGTTTATATGTTTAGTGAACACCCATAAAAAAATGTCGCGACCCGCCTCTGTTCTGGGTTCAATCTATAACGCCGCCACATTTTCAAATATTTGAGGTATGGGCCCCAGATCATTACAAACGGCTTGCTTTAATTCGGACACAATTAATGCTACTTTAAATGCATATAATGCGGGTTGACACAAATGATTACTGGTTCGAGAAACTGTATCGTCTTCCACCATCCAGGTAACGGATCCTGAGCATTTCCTGTCATAGCATCGCCAGAGACTCGACCCATTTTTATTAGATTTTAGTAACTTGTGCTCATGTCCGCCACGCCACAACGACCAAACTGCCTGTAAAAAACAATAATCATTATTTATTTAACACAAGTTGATTAATCAATGTTTTTTATTATTTTACTTTGATACCGCAATCCTTGAACACAAGAAGAACGTAGAGCTCTGTGGTCAAGGAATTTCAGGCTCACTTCTCATGCTGGAAATGGGAGTTCGAATCCGATGCTGACCATGTTCAAATAAGATAAGTAATACACTATACGGACGTTCTAACGGTGAGAGAAATCACCTTGAGGAGATTGTCTCTATAGCTGCGGCAATGGGCTAACCCCTACTGTCACGCGAAATAGAGTATTGTATAACTTGCTAAACGTGGAAATAATTGGGCCTCTGCCACCCCGAACCGGAAAAGGCGTGATGCTTTGTTATTGTTGTTGTACATACGGACCTTGTTGTTTTTCAAGAACAAAACGCTACTGTTCTGAATATATTTAACGTATTTCTTGTTTGTGTCCATTTTATATAATTCATCACCTCACAACTCACAAAGAAACATGGATACTTTGTTTCCCTATTTAATATGCTTTGTTTGTTCCTCTTGAAAATCTAACATCATGAGTGACAGTATTCCTTCATCTATTTATTATGTAATAGTTTAAGTCTGAATTTATGATTCACCTACATTCTTCTAATGAGGTTTTGGGCCACTGGCCACCATTGTCTATGAACTCAATGAGAATTTATTTCAAATGTTAATCAAATGGAATAATCTCTATCCGCGCTACAAGAAAGAAGGAGACGCACAATCAGAGGCCTTTTGAGTCATGTTTTCTTCCGTAAGAGGCTTTGCGTCAAATCGATGGACGGTCACTTCGTGTGACCCGAGCCCCAAGGCGATAGATATGCTAGTTTAGATCCGCAGCACGAACTTTTCTCTTGGATTTTTGAAGATGTTTGTACTAAAGTTGGCAATATGATAATAACAATGCGATTATTGATCAAATTTGGTTAAGTGCGTCATGACATCAAATTTGCCCAAATTTAAAAAGTTTGCAAAGTGCGATCTCTTATATGGAGATTTAATATTGTCGGCGTGGTACTACCTACTACATGAAAAGTTAAGAAAACTAAGTGCGATTGTTGGCATTCCGCGATCAAATAATTTGATTTGCATTCAAGAATAGATACTTTTTTTGAATTGCTCCCGTAACATCGAGGCCTCACTACGGCGAGGCGTAGATCGACGAGTGTCATTACGTCGAGTCTTCGCCACGGGCACTGCTTTTATTTGAGGTAAACTCGAGTAAAATTAACGTGACTGGTTAATAGAAAAATCGTCAGCCAGAAAGGGATGGTTTAGGCATACTATCCTTTTCACTTGAATTTTGAATAAAAAGGCAGACTTTTACTACTAACAAGTCCTGTATTCCTGGTACATTTTTATCAAAGAATTATTTCCCTGGTCTTTGCAAGATAAAAATCTATTGATGTTTGAGACGAAGATGATGGAGCTGAAAGGTGAGAAGAGGAATAATATCCCCATAAATATCTGGGACGACGGCGTTTCCCTTTCGAAATCCATTGTTATCTCAGTCATCCCGGTGTCCTGAAGCCTGAAACTTGGTGTAAAAATAAGGAAAAAGTGGCACTGTCCCGCCTGTGTGCTTATTTCAGGTCCACAACTCAGAAATTTGAATCTTTTCGCATCTCAGTCATTTGTTTATACATTCATTCATAATACAACTAACATCCCTCATAAACTAATCATTCATGCCTTCATCATTCATTCATTAATTCATGCATTTATCATTCATGCATTTATCATACATGCCTTAATCGCTTAGGCACAAAATGTCCATTTTACCAAAATGACTAATTTACTTTACCGTCTATGCTTTCAAAAGGTCTACTCCAATTCTCAAAATGTCTACTCTTTAGATTAGGCACTAAATGTCCATTTTACCAAAATGACTACTTTACTCTAATGTCAATGTTTTCACTAAGTCTTCTACTCAAAATTTTCACTTTTACTTTTAGGTTTAATCAATGCTACTCACCCTCTACTTTAGAAAAATGACCACATTCCCTTGAAGACCACTGTGGATGGAAAATACCTTTATTCTCACTTGTTCAATTGGACAGTTCAGTCAATTGAACTAGTGGGACTTTTTTCCCACTAGTTCAGTTGTTCGTCTGTTCTGTTGAGTTACTAGTAATATTCCTAAAATGTTTAACTTAATTGTACTTTTATTTATATAAAATTAAGATTATGTACCTACTAAGAAATAATGGGTTGCTAGGAGGTATTCATCGATCGTGGAACTTCCAACATCTTTCTGCGATCCTGGTATATGTAACATCTTGTTGTTTATCGATACGCACCCCATCAGTGGCTGTCTTTATTATTTAAACTTCCTGAGGGCATATGTGCTCCTAGTACTTTTGGATTGATTGTGAGGGGCCGAAATAAAAGATTATGATGGATCCCAAAAGTATTCTTGAACCCAAGAAAATGTTTCGAGCTCTGTAGAGGGGCGTTCTTGATGCGTCCGAAAGTCGGTATCTCGTTTAGGTATCGATCTCTTTTTTGTTTTGTAAGATTGATTGAATGGGCCCAAAATTTACGCGTACATCTTTTTTGCATTTTTGGATGGTCATCAAGACTTCTTTCTTGATGAAATTGCTTTCACATGTACAGATGTAGTGAATAATCCTTTCCTATCGGCAAAACTCGGAACAACGATAACACCCGAATGGTGCCGATGTGTCTATGAATTACTGTATTATTAAATTACGTGTAGGTATCAAATAAATCGCATACTTTATTTATCAATGTCAAATGACAAAGACGACGACGTTTAGTAAGACAAAAACGAACATTTCCGAGAAAATACGAAAGGAAAGGATTATTCACTACATCTGTATGTGGTTTTTGTCTCAAAACAACCGTTTTTGTTACGTCTAATGTGACTGTCACCGAACAATATTTTCTATTTACACATCTCCACAATGTCGTTTCTTTACATATCTTACTTAAATTTAACCTACGAGCAATAAACAGCTTTTACCTTTTTGGTTATTTAAAAATATGAAATCCATATTTCACTTGAAAATATTTTCAGCAGGCGACGACTACCCAAATGACAGGTAGATACCAAACCACGCAATAATCAGATGTCGTGAACGTGACACATCCCAACTTCTCAATTATCTATTAAACGCTTTCAAGGAGTGTATGTTGTTTAAGGTGTAAACTTTTATTCACTGTTACCAGTTAAGTTCGCTAGTCAGTATTAAAATACTTACGTACCTTATGAATTACAAAATGTAACCAAGCCCAAACTAAACTAATTCAATCTACCCTAACCAAGTTTGTTGCCTGCGGAATCAGCTTTGCTTACATAGCGGACATTGGGAACATTAGTATGGTATTTAGGCGCGGCAACAAACAAACCGGTATTTCGCGCCCCGTCTAAAGCTATTGCCATGCGATTTTGTACGCGACTCACGGCCCAGATAATATATATATACCAGACCTAGGTATAATAATGTTGCATTCTATCCAGATTTTTGTGCCCTTAGTTTTATTTCCATTCTATTTTCAGAGGAAAATTCATAAAGTACCTACCAGGGTACAGACTGTTGCAGGATTTCAATTCTTAATAATGAGAAATTAAACACATTTTGAGAAAGTAGTCTTCAAGGGAATGTAAACATTGTAAGAATGTGGACATTTTGGAAAAGTGGTAATTATGGGAAAGTAGTCATCAAGGGAATGTAAACATTGTGAGAATGTGGACTTTTTCGGGAAAGTGGTCAATATGGTAATGTAAACATTTTTGATGATAGTAATTTTGGTAAAATGGACATTTGGTGCCTAAGCGGCCTTAATCATTCATTCATTAACGCATTCCTAATTCATGGATTTATCATTCATGCATTCTTAATTCATGCATTTATCACTCATTCATTCTTAATTCAGGCATTCTTAATTCATGCATTTATCACTCATACATTCTTATTTCATGCATTTATCATTCATGCAATCCTAATTCATGCATTTATCATTCATGCCTTCATCATTCATTCATTCATTCATTCTTAATTCATTCATTTATAATTCATTCATTCATTCATTCATAATTCATATATTTATCATTCGTGCATTTATCATTCTGATATCATACCATATCCTGAAACTTGATGTAACAACAAAGGAAGAGTGGTACTGTCCGCTTGTATACTTATTTCCTTGCCCACTCCTTAGGAATTTGAAAAATATGATATCGAAGATCAAATCATACCGACCGGTAAGACCTATCTATAGACACCCCACATGTGTAGGTTTGATAAAAAAAATACTTATTATACTAGAATACGATCTGCCGATTAACCAAATATATTAGTTTCTGTTAGACTGTACCTCAGATAAATCCGCTCGACATGCCGTCCGCTCGATGTTATGAAACTCGTCGTTCTGTGACTACCCGTACTGGCCCTTCGATGCAGTGAGAGCAAACCCTTTTTTCTGTAGTGTAGATATAGTCTACACTACAAAAAAGAGTTAAAATATGACTACATCTTTCTTTTACACCGAGAATTAAAATTAATCAACCATAGCTAACAGCCATACCCATATTCGTTCAATGATTCTTTAAAGATTACATAGTGAACGATTTTGTATGTAAATTCAAATTTGGAGTCGGATTAATCGTTCATTAAATTAATCTGAGTATGGCGATGAATGTGTTGGCAACGACGAAACTCGCAAACGGCTAGACCGTTGTGGATAATTGTTTTTTAAACTATTCGTTGAAGTCTTAGGAAGGGCACCCAAAACGTGGAATATATGAGTTAAGATTTGAAAACGATTAAACTTAGTCTATCGATATCACATCAGAGAACCATCATTCAGAGTAGGTAACTATTTTATTTTATACCAAACTCCGTAATTTTTGCAGAGTAATGTAAACAAATGGTATACTTGTCATTTATTGTAAAGCAATTAATGGCGATCCAGAGTTTAGATCAATTGGTACCATCTGTCGCTTTCATAATATCGTTTTGATAATAAAAATTGTACATAATGACGTACAATTTTTACATAGAGTTGTACTTATAAAATTTTATTGATAGAATTCGCCAACAAGTATCTGTCATCTCGCCATGCGAGAGAATAACGTTTTCCGACTTCTGAGCTAAAAATAGCGCCTTCGCCGCTTGATTTTGGGTAATTAGGTGGAAAATTTATATTCCTAACTCGTTCAATAAGGCTTCTTACGAACCTCGCTACGTGTACTTCTCGGTTCGAAAATATAAGCCGCATTTGCAAACTCGTACGAAATGTGCTATTTCACCTCAGCAGCTCGAACAAGAGGCTTTTGCTGCGAGTAAACAGTGTGCTATGTTGCATTTTGCTCACTGAGTGAGACAAAGTAGCTTTTTTATTTTGAATGCCGCGGACATAGGCGAAATCGCAAACAGCCAACGAACCTCGACTTATTATTCGATGTTCTTTGGCTGTTTACGATTTCTCCTAAGTCACAAAATAATCGAGCTTATTTTATTCTATCACCTAGCAATTCTGATAAATAATAAATACAATAAGAGAAATATTCCTTAGTGTAAATTAGCCGACGTTTATCGACGACGTTATTAGATTTTTCAATCTTGTATTTTTTCATTCTCTTATTTGGTATGTGGTGAGATGAAAAGTTGTATATGCAACACGAGACCAAAGTTAATTGCATCTCGTGCCTTTGAGTCCCTCGCTCACTCAGGATTCTAACGTAGAATCACTCGCTACGCTTCGTACGCAAATATAGAATCCTTCGCTCACTCGGGACTCAAACAAGCACTCGCAGCAAAAATCAACTTTGCTCTTTTGTTGCACAAAATAACTATTTCACCTCAGCAGCTCCAACAAGAGGCTTTTGCTTCGCGTAAAGTAAAGAGTGTGCAAAGTTGCATTTTGCTCACTGAGTGAGACAAAGTAGCTTTTTATTTTGGAATGCGGCGGAAATAGGCGAAATCGCAAATAGCTAACGGGCATCGAGTTATAATTCGATGTTCTTTGGCAGTTTGTGATTTCGCCAATGTTCTATATATGTTTAACTCGATTGCAGTATCTGTGCTATTCAATTCCAAATAATCAAATTCTATCTCCCAGCCATTTCAATTGATAAATAATACAATTAGATAAATATCCGTTGTCGAAGTTTATCACGAAAAATTACAATAAATAATTTTTGATGATGTATTTTTCATTGGCTTATTTGGTATGTTCTCATTGCTGAGATGAAAGGTTATATGTGCGACACGAGACCAAAGGTTTTTGCATCTCGTGCCATTGAGTCCCTTGCTCACTCAGGATTCTAATGTAGAATCACTCGTTACGCTCGTGATTATAATAACAATTCTTCAATCACTCGGGACTCAAACAAGCATTCGCAGCAAAAATCAACTTTGCCCTCCCGGTGCACAAATAACTATTGTCTGTACAATTCGGGAACAAGGAAATGAGAGAAAGTACGAATCCAACGCGACGGTATTGTCATATTTTCTCCATCGCGCAATATTTTGGACATCAAAATGTTATTATATTATCTCAATCAAAACGATTGAGATAATATTGTTTCACGATTTCATACTTTGCTCATCCCCGACTGTTAGAAAAGCTTATTATTCACAACAAGTGCATATCCGAAGGAACGTATAGGTCATACAGTATATATAAGTTTTATAATATTAATATTTTAGATTCACCGCTAGTTCCTTAATAGATACTGTAGTATCAGACTAGATGGAATACAATTGGACTAGAAATATGATAGGTTTTTTTTTTGTTGGCTACCGAGTTTTTTACAAACGATTGTGTTATTTCGAGCATAAATACGGTTCCTTAATTTTACCAGTTGCATATCGATACAATATTCGGATTCATCAAATATATTTTTTAAATATAAATGGTAAGGTACGTGAAATTCGTGCAACTGATCACATAAATTACCTAAAATAATAAGTGACTACGTGAATCGTATGTAAAGATCAAAATTCAATAGTACCTACACTAACTACACTTACTATCACAAATGAAAGTGGGAACGACTGAGAGTCAAACTTACATCACTAACATGTTAGTTAAGTAGCAGTCGGGATAAAGTTCGACTATATTTTAAATTCATAAGTTCTAATAAACTATTTCTACCTGCTTGAATTCGCCAACATAAGTGAGAAAAATACTAGTAACCATCAACGAGTTTCATACTTTAAAGCCCCGCAAAAAGGCTGCCTGATGGGCGTAACGTCAAGGCGTGTGAACTATCATGAACATTATGTACTAAGAAATAAGAGCCATGTTTTATCAAAATAAACAAAATTTTATGGAAGTTACACGTGATAAGCGTTTGGGGGGCCCTAAAATTTAAAGGTCGTTCCTGCAACTGGCTGTATATGACACAAGGAACTTCGAAACAGATGTCACCACTGTGCTTAAATCCAATTTCTACACAAACCTACACCGCGCAAGCGGTTTCTTCAAACATAAGCAGGCCAGTTTACAACCAAAACCTTTGTAGCCTATACACAGCTACCACCATTATGTGTGTTCCTTTTATACTCTGTAGAGTTCCTTCCAACGATCAAAGGTTTTCCTAAAGCTCCGAGTGATGTGTTTAAAAAATCAATCCGTTATGTCAATGAAGGGTAGTCTCACTTATGCTGGTTTAAGACACAGTTGAAAAGGACTATAAAACACGATAGTTATTTCAGTGCTAAAGACAATCGTGGTGCGATCACAATATCTTAATATCTAAGGATTTTTTGAGCTTTTTAGAATGGAATTAAAATACATTAACACAAATTCATTTTATGAATACAGGATTAATAATAACACATTAAATTCGTGTGATAACCATACAGGATGATTGCTACGTAGTTATACCACAAAACTAAATTAAAAATATATATACAAAACTGTACCCATCGAAGTTCAAAAGTACAAACTATATTATTTGTCCGTAATTCATTTCCATGTGTGCGTTAATTACGTACTGTTATTTATTATCATCATTGTCTACGATCGTATGATTTGAAACAATTAAATCAATATCACATCCATCGTTAAACCAAAAAACATATGTGCTTGCATACAGCCTGTTATAATGCGCGGCATATAAGTTGACCCACAATGGCGGAATCTGCGCAGGTAACGACTGTTTTAGATTCATTTTACCATGCGCAGACGCCGCCATTGTGGCTCAACTTATACGCCGAGTACTGTACATCAATAGTGAACAAACTATGTGTCGTCGGAAGTAGGTGTGTCTAGCTAGACAAAACTAGTTTCCGGTTCGATCAAATGTCCTATGAAACGGATTTTTAGTATATCAATACGTTCGACGACATGCCAACAAAGCGTAGCCCAAGACTGCAACATCAGTATGCCGTCTTCGAATTGCTGAGGGCATGTTCCCA
The DNA here is from genome assembly GCA_949825045.1 of Argyresthia goedartella. Classification (NCBI taxonomy): domain Eukaryota; kingdom Metazoa; phylum Arthropoda; class Insecta; order Lepidoptera; family Argyresthiidae; genus Argyresthia; species Argyresthia goedartella. The sequence continues at coordinate 15,017,963 of OX463829.1, read as the reverse complement.
CATAGGATCTGGCGCTGGCGTATTTCCATTCAAACGTAAAGTAAGAAACGGAACGAGCTGCGCCGGCTTACTGTGTTAGCCGGCGCAGCTCGTTCCGTTTCTTATTTATCGTTCCGTTTCTTACTTATTTAGTTTGCAGTCCCGTAGCTGATTCCATATGTAGAAAACATACCGCAATGACGTCGCAATTTGAATACCATACCGCGCCATGTCCGACGATCGCCAGGTACAATGGCTATAATAATATCTATATAATAAGTCAAGAATAAGCTGTGTCGAGTACTCTGCAACGTCAAAAGTGGCAACGTTTGTACCGCGTTTGTCTGGTCACTTTTTATTTCCGTGATAACTTCCATTAAAGTCGATGATAATATAAAAATATCAGAATTGTATGTTTCCAGCAGTTGTATTCTCGTGTACAAAGACAGCACTTCATTATGAATTAGTTTGAAGATGTTTGTATTTCATAGAACTCATGAACAAAATTAACGATTTGACAGGTTCTTAAAAAGTATATATTTAGACTAGCAGTCCAATACCGAATTCTAACGCAAGAACGCGGTGTTTATCAATATGGTAATACGAGTTTTCCACCAAACTTGTGACGTAGCGGAACATGCGTTACAGATTATTCTCAACTCTGAATTTTAGCCAAAGCTAGCCTGAGCTTGCGCCTAGGTTGAATTGTACGGAATGTCTACGGAGCTGTTTGGAGCCAGGCGCGAAGGCCGCGGGCGCGCTCCGCGACGCCATCTTGGTCTTGACGGGAGGCATCCTGGTAGTAACAAACAATTGTCGAATATAATACAGGGTGTTTGGTGCATTATTTGTCAAATTAAAACGGCGGATAGAAGGGTCATTGGGTATTTCCTAGGTCCACAAAAAAAATTTTGGCCTAACGGATTTTTTATTTTAATATTTTTAGCTTTTTTGAAAAATCCTACAGATTACTGCTTAAAAGTTATTAATAAAAATTGCATCTAGTTTTTTTATTGACTCAAAAGTATTTTTTCAACAAGTGAAATTCTGTAACGAATCTTCTTTGACTTGCAATAATAATAATAAAAACTAAACGACGCTTTTTTCTTGAGTTTTTAAAAAAGTTCGCTAGTTTATCTTTCTCATAATGTACAATAATGCCATAAAAACCAATACTAAGTTCATTAATTTGCCAACTTTGTATCGGGCGGGCGGTACGCATACAGCTGATATTCGACAGGTATGTAAGAATAAACATGGTTTTGAAGGTAGAAAGAAATTTTCAATTGTTCTTTAATCACAAAAATAAACGACCTTCAAGCTGTAATCCTCACCGATGAAACCTTCATGAAAATGAAATTTGACACTGCCAAAAAATAGTCCAGAAATAGTCCTAAATTGTCCACAAAGAAAGAAAAATAGTCCTCTTATAGTTCCGAAGTTATAGCTATAGGGTGGTGAGGATTACAGCTTGACGTCAATCTGTAATCCTCATCTCTCATGCAAGCAAACGGAAGGGCCTATCGACTTGGTTTGGGGTTCAAAAATTAGTCCATAAATAGTCCACACGGCATGCAAAATTTCAGAAATAGTCCTTCAACGATTCCAGAGTTATTAAGTCATCTTGGTGAGGATTACAGCTTGAACATTTGATATCATCAAATATCTTCGGAACGCCTACGACTTTCAGTTTGAAATTTGAGCCAAAAAATAGTCCAGAAATAGTCCACCGAAACAATAATGATTTCCACCTGGTTAACTTTGCAGAAGTGCATTAAAATACAATGTTTAATTTCCCATACATTCAATACATGTACAGTCGTGTACAAAATAATAATGGGTAAACCCTAATAAACCGGTTTATATCGGTTAATTAAATCAAAGGGCCTGTTTTTAATCTCTGTAAACTAACGGTATTGTAATATTGTAGGAAAGTAAGCTCATAGCTCTGTCCTTCACGTTCACAACACTTAACTTTTATGTTCTCCCATTTAGCCGGACTTTCACCAGAGTTTTGATAACCGCTAAATACAGTTTAAATACAACCTTAATAAAACACGGATGGTTAGGGGCAACCTGGCTGACAGGCAATAAGCTTGGCCTGCTTGAGTACATTACTCGCCTTTTGCTTGCTGTGTTTAAGTTGTGTTTGGTCAAAAGCCCTTATAAGACTGAAACATAAATGAGTTTTTTGTTGTACATAAGTGCGTGACAGCGATTTGGATTTTGTACGGGTCTTCGAGCTTCGGTTGTAGCTATGATATATACATACGTTATATATTTATATAGTTGAGCTAAGATGTAAACAACGATGGCGGAATTGGTATCGCGATCGCGCTGGCAAAATTTCTTCGAAATACGATTTTAACTTTTGAAGACATCTTAAAGCATTTCGGTCGGTGGAAATTAAGGCACGAGTGTTTAAAAATCACGTCAATCGGTACATGACAATTGCAATAATGACATCATTGCAATGGAGGAAAGTGTTAACAACTGATAATCAATGTGTAAAGGATAACATGCTAGCTTCTGTACTCACAAAACATAATTTGAAAAAAGAACAGATCCATTTATGTTCATTATAGTTATATATATATGTATATGTTTATATCATATTTATATGTATAACTTAGTTTTAATCACAATAATAACAGTCGGTTCATTGGTATCATCACATAACATCAAACATTGTTTGATTAATTACAGTCTTAATCATTTAAATTTTAGGTATTTAATTAAGTGCTTATCTCTAAATAATTTGCACCTCCCGAGTATAAGTATACATAAAGGTGTAGTCAAATTTTCAAGGGTTTAACCCCTTCCCTAAACTATGATGTCCCTACATATACATAAATATGTAGGGACATCATAGTTTCGCCATGAAACATCTTCAGAGCATTTTTATTTTTAACCTCTTCCAAAAATGAATATACAGGCTGTTATTTTGTAAAGTTACGCCTATAGTACCCATCATCATGAACAACTTTCCTCCAGAAACATATGGTCGCAAATGGAAAACATATTGACGAATCAGCTGATTACATGTTACTATGGGAGACCCATATGCCTATATTTCTTGGGGAAAGTTATTCATAATGATGGGTACTATAGTCCCTTACCCGGGGGTGGCTTTACATAACAATACCCTGTATAGTAGTGAAAAATAAAATTGCTCTGATAAAAACGGTTTTATAGTGAAAGATGTTCAGAAAGATGTTTCTAACAACCTCTAATTTGACTACACGTTTATTTTACCGCCTGTATATAAGTCACATGTAATGGACCTATAAATTATGATTTGTCATCATATCTAAAAAAAAACAGTCAAAATAAAGTAAGTATAATTGCTAGATCTCTAACCCAACGAGTAGTCAGTAGAGTTCAATTATTATGGAAAGTGGCAGTAAAGTCTTGAAAATTACTAATAAATTATGTTGATTTTAAATATTTTCATCATTTTTAAATTAGTATTAGAGCGTACTATACTTTTTTACAAAATACTATCCTTTTTGTATTTTTGTGCTATCCTTTTCAACGCACCAAAATCCAACACTGGTTGTCGTATAGGGCAGCCGGTCTGGCGCAGTGGGGTAATAAAATTGTAACCTCATATTTTTTGTACCTTGTTGATTTGTACCTTTGTAGGTAGGTAGGTAGTTAGGTGCCTACAGCAGGGGGCTAGCTCATCGCCGCAGCTATGGAGATAAAAGGTTGCCTAAAACTGTTTTCCATCACCGTAAGAACGTCTGCATAATGTACATTGGTTAAATCACTTATCTCAATGGTAAAAGGTCCGCACCGGATTCGAACACGCATCTCCTGCATGAGAAGCGAGTATAAAACCACTAGACTATGGAGATTAATTGGTATAAACCGGTTTTTTAGGGTTTACCCCGTTATTATTTTGTACACGACTGTACATTGATTGAAATGTATGGGAAATTAAACTATGCATTTTAATGCCGTTCTTCAAAGTAAACCAGGTGGAAATTATTATTGTTTCGGTGGACTATTTCTGGACTATTTATTGGCATAAATATCAAACTAGAAGTCGTAGGCGCTCCGGAGATATTTGATGTTATCAAATGTTCAAGCTGTAATCCTCACCAAGATGACTTAATAACTCTGGAATCGTTGAAGGACTATTTCTGAAATTTGGCATGCCGTGTGGACTATTTCTGGACTAATTTTTGAAACCGAAACCAAGTCAATAGGCCCTTCCGTTTGCTTGCAAGAGAGATGAGGATTACAGCTTGACTTCAAGCTGTAATCCTCACCAACTTATAGCTATTACTTCGAAACTGTAAGTGGACTAATTTTCTTTCTTGGTGGACTATTTAGGACTATTTCTGGACTAATTTTTAGCATCTTAAAATTTCATTTTTTGAAGGTTTCAATGGTGAGGATTACAGCTTGAAGGTCGTAAAATAATTATAATTAACATAAATTCAATTTATTATATTAACATAAAAAGTCACGATCTTATAGGTCTGTGTGCAGCAGAAAACGTCAAAACCGGCCACGTGTCCCAAAGTCGTTATCTTCGAGATCTGTACAATACAGATGAGAACTCATTAATTATTGTCAACATGTATAAAATTAAAATGAGAAGTAAGTACACTACCGTAAGAGACAGACTGATTATCGGATCAATCTGAATTGGGTTTCAGGTAATGTGATATTAGTTGTATCTACTTAATTCTGTAAAAAAAAGCGTACCTTGTATAGGAGTAGTGTGGAATGCATGTTTGTCATTTTGCCGAAGGACCTTCCACACCTTCCAGATTGAAATGTCCAGCAATAGCGCAACATTCCTAATGCTTCTGGTCGGTTGTTCCGCGAACAGCGCCCAAATCTGTTCGTCCAATTCGACGTTATGTCGAATCACTATCCCTTTAGGTTCACTACATATACCAGTTTCGCGTAAGCGTCGGTTAGGATATCTTTCTTGATAAATTCATTGTGCTTCTCGTGCAACACCATTAGCGCTTCCATATGCCATTAACATGTCCGCGTATTCTTCATTAGAAAATGTAGACATATTTAGATAGATAGATAAACGTTTATTCTATCAAAGCAGCACACATACAAATTAAAAGTGATACGAAGATGCAACCACAAAAGAAATTAAATGAATGAATTCTTCTCCCACAGTGGTCCAATGTAGAGCAGTGGCAAAAAATGACGATTGCTAAGTATATGTAAATATCTACAGTAATAAAGACATTTGGAATTTTGGAATTTTGGAATTTTGATAGCAAAATAATAATAACAAAAACACATAAATGTATTACATAAAACAAAAAGAAGAATATAGGTAGGTATGTAGGTGCGCTGCATTGACGCGAAAAGGTCAAAGCTCAGTGTTTATTGCTCATTAAGAGCAGCACCCTCACCTAGGAGACGCGGAGACGCGGAGACGCAGCGGTTACATCCGAATGTGAATGAGAAAAAAAATAAAAACAAAAAGTGTCAGAGAGAGATATATCCTTACAAGTATTTAAAGATGTGGAAATAAAGAAATACATAGCATATAAATGTGTTTAAATACTTTCATGAGTAGGATAGTAAAAATTTACATGAAGATTATATTATATGTGTATACATGTGTGTAGTGAGTAGCAGAATGGGTGTAGTGTGAATAAGTATACTGAAATCATAAAATATCTAAGTAAAAAATATATGAAAATAGCAGGGGTAGCCTGGCTATCCAATGTTGGAAGGAGAAATTCCTAGTTTCTGCTTTTGAATCAGGTGCGACTTCATATGTGTTTTAAAGGTGTATTTGGAGGTCAGTTTTCTTATGGGCGGCGGAAAATCATTCCAACGTTTGGTAGCTTGGGAGCGGAAGCTACCTCTAAATGCCACTGTGCGGTGAATATGACCTTCAAGAGGTGCCCAAATATCCCTCATGCCGTATCTGGGGTGAGATGTTGCCACCTTTAACTTTAGGTACAGGTACTCAGGTTTTTTAAACTTGATGACATCAAACACTACACAAAGGTCTAAGTGCCTACGCAGTTCCATTTACATTTAATCGTCAAAACCACAGCATTAAAAGGTTCGCGGCGCCAACCAACACGAAAAACACAAATAATGAAAAACACAAACACGAAAAAAACAAATGTTTGGAAAAGGCGCAAATTACAGTTTTTTTTTTTGGGTAATCTCCTACTGCTGGGCATATGCTTACCTTAACAGCCCAGTCCGCCAAAAACTTCTCGAAATCAGCGATACAAGTATTGCCCTCCCGTCCGATACACAAAGTTGGCAAATTAATTAACTTAATAATGGTTTTATGGCATTATTGTACATTATTAGAAAGAAGACAGACCAGCGAACTTTTCTAAAAAAAAAAACAAGAGAAAAGCCTCGTCTAGTTTTTTTATTATTGCAAGTCAAAGATGATTCGTTACAGATTTTAACATCTTGAAAAAACATTTGAGTAAATTAACAAAAACTAGAACATTTGGGAGTAAATTAACAAAAACTAGATGTTAATTTCTAGTATTTTTTACTACAAAAGAACCGTACAACATTACACAACCATTAACAGTAAATAATTGCAAGTTTTATCAATAACTTTTTTATTTATTCAAGTTTAAATGAGTAATTCTCGAGGATTTGTCAAAAGTAAAAAATATTAAAATAAAAAAATCCGTTGGGCCAAAACTTTTTTTTGTGGACCTAGGAGATAGCAAATGATTCCTTCTATCCGCAATTTGAATTTGGCAATCGATGCACCAAACACCTTGTAGAATATAAAACACATTTGTATAAGCTGGAGTGTGTATATGTCGCAGTTATTTGGAAAAATAACACAAAAGCCCGTGCCATTAATTAAGGGCCGGCATTCAATCAAATGACTAAAGGTCCGTCGGCAAACAACTGAACGAAACTTTTAACAAGTTTCGGAACGACGAGACCGGATTTCCTTAGACCAGCACCATGGGATAGCCTCGATCCGCTCCGATTTGCTCGGCTCCAGGTTGTACTTATGTACAACCTGGAGCCGAGCGAATCGGAATAAAGTTGTGACCTAAAACAACCTAACTTTAGTATTCGGATAGAAATTGGCCTATAGAAACCTATTCGTATTTCGGCTAAGTTGACTCTAAAATAAATCAGCTGTTGGACGCCATCTTGCAAAACGAATTGGACCGGTTCTGCATTCCTCTAAATCAAAAGCCTGATTTTCGGTAAGGATGTTTAAATGCTTCCGACGATGCTTCATTTTAATCAAAAGGCTAGCCATTTGCTAAACGCCCGGACTTAATGAACGGACCGTTCTATTAATATAAATGCATATTTAAACCAAACCGCGACAACATATATATATCCGCGTTGATTTCTTTGGATCAACCTAACACGAAGGATGAAGGGTTAACAATATTTTGTATGCACAATACTTACGGCTGACATCGACATCCGAGGCTGTGGCGAGGTCGCATTGCATGAGCTGATCTCTGGCGACACTGGAATTCGAGACAAAAAAGATTGTTGAAAGATTTTTTAGTAAGTTACAATACATGTTTGTTTTTAAAAACCAACATGTATTTTAACTTACCCCTGACATTAATGTCAGAAATATATTTTTTATTATAAACATTAAACGTAAAATTGATAGAAACTGCGTAGGTTTTGTGTGGATTTAGTTAAACGAAGATGTGTGTTTGAATGCGTGAGCATTTAAAAATTCATAACATGAATCCTCTAGGTCGGTACTATCCGGCAAAGTTAATTAGGCACCCGCGACATATGCGATTTCCCCTCCCTCTCTCGCTCGCTCTCGTCCTCTAAACGTCAGTAGGACAGGTACTCACGCTATGCCTGCTAACTTTGGCGAATAGTATTTTATTTATTTGATTTGACAAGGGGGTTACCACAATCTTTTTCCGATTCAAATTAGGTTCAAAACAAGAACATCACCATGGCAACCATTTCCATTCCCATTCGCCCTAATGGGCTTTATTTACCTAAAACCAAGACTTTTAAGACGGTCATGGTAATTTCGCGGATCAAATTAGGTTCCTAATCTAAATCGGCATAAGACGTTATGGTAACCCCCCAGGACTGCCTTTGCATTGTTTTGTCTGTTACCAAGAAACCAGAGTTTATGGTCACGCTCACTAAAATGTCTTTTCTTGCGGCGGCTCTGTGTAGCGGGTTGCTCCCCTCCCTCAAATATGACGGCTGGTGCACTGGTGCTGGTGCACAAGTCATACTCGTGAACGGGTGCTGCTTGGGGGGACTGGTCCAGTCTGGTTTCTCATAAGTTATGTTCATTACAGCTTGTCTTTGTTCTTATTTATTTATTTTGTTAGATTTTTATTTTGAGACAGCTTATTGGAGACTTATGGATACGATGTTATAATATTGTCATTAGATTAGGTAATTTTTATATCGTACATTGTGTAAAAAAAAATACGAAAATTTTAAAAATTGCACTCCTGTAGAGTTTCTTGGTGCTATCTTCTCTGACGGGCGTAATTCCGAAGCACTGGTAGTGTTCATGGAGTTTCTTTTCCTGTGCGAGATTCAGCCATGAATCACCACTTGAAGGAGAAATTTCCTTTTTCAAACTCAAATCAGTTATGTACTCATTAGTTTAGTTGATCATATTTTATTTATTTTTTCATGTATTGTAAGCGTTTGACTTGTAAAAGTGCATTATTTTGCCTACTTGCAATAAATTATTTGATTTGATTTGATTTTGTGAGGGAGAAAGAGGCGGTTATAGTCGCTTCCAGATTCATGTGGAACGCATACACTGTTACCCGACTGCACTGAAGGAGGGTAATGTTGTTCGATAGTATGGTTGTTTATACGTATATGTATGTATGTACAGTCCACGTCAGGATTGATGGCCAGAGGGGAAATGACGTCCCGGACACCCGCAAAGGCCCTGTGCCACCTTTGTCATAGTGCTGCGCAAGTTCGCATCGCTTCTATTTATTGATTTCGATCCTGCTCACGTTGAAGCCTGCACTTATAATTGTTTATGTATAATAGCATCGACTGCCTCTTCGGCTATATCTATATATAAAAAGGTAAAATCCAATAATCCATTCTCAAACACGAGTACTACCTAGAAAAGAACTGGAACATTGTGACATTGAACGGAAAAATTATTTCGAAAAACATGTCCAGAGACTAGAAAATTAATACCCATTATAAAATTAAGAGGAAAGGAGATGGAAGATATTATCAGAAGTCGGAGTAACCAGTAACGAACGATAGTACACCGTGATTTTTTTATCATTTTGTTACGGTGGCATATATCTTAGGTATTAGCAGTACAACTGATTGGTGAAGTCAGTTTAAATTTTAAATATACATAAAAATACAATTCATTGAGAAGGCATTTCCAAAAATTGAGTTGAGATCGAGTTGAAGTAGCAGTAACACTAAGGTTTCACGCACGGGGAATCCAGCTGCTTATTTTCGCTAGTTGACCGAGCGAGCGAAGGGCTCCATTTCGACAAGATAGGAAGCCTTTCGTCTGTCTCTATATCTCGTGTCTGTCAGTTCTGGTCTAGGGGCCACAGTTTTCAAGCGATCCTCACACAACTTGGCACACTTGTTCCTTGAATTAAAAGAGATTTTTTGTCAAGAATTTTTCTCCGTCATTAATATTTTGTATGCTTTTTTTTTGTGGGGTATCAAATTAAAGGGCTTCATGAGCCGGTTCTAAAATATACTACAACATTAACTTTCGGTCGGCCTGTTTTCTAAAAATCCAAGAAATCTTTTCAGAACATACCAGTTTGGAATCCTCGAAGTAGGAGACGGATTAGTAAAGAGGATCTATACAGACCATGAGAGTGAGTGAAATAGACTGTAACTATTTTCGTGAAAAGTCAATAGATTGTATTTTAAATCGCAAAATGTAGTTGACAAAATTATTGGTGCGGCTTCTTTACTACTTGATTTTGATTGAATCTAAAATACTTACCTATAAATTGGTTCACAGTCCCCCCTGTTAGCGAGGTCTACTGCCCACAGGGCCACTAGTAGTAGGTACCTACGCGTTGGCGTTTGAGTACTAACCATACGATTAAGAACCATTTGAGTCAAATATGCCTATGGCTTTGCCGTGTAGATGGTGTATTCAAACCAAGCGATTAACACAAAAGAGTTGGTTTCAAAAAATAAGACTGGCTTTTGATATCATAAGAGAGGAGATGACGTTGAAAATTACGACCACAGAAGTCACAAGGCGAGCTCGTACCCATGTGAGGAACCTAGGTTTTCATTTTGAGCAAGAATAAAATAAGTTAAATTAATTTAAATCTTTCATATGTCTTTCTAAAAAAACTATTCTTCTCCCTCAATCTGGTTGCCACATCTATCTATCTGTCCAGCCTCCTGCACCCACTGTTGAGTACTGATCCACTGCGGCCCAGCAGTTTTGGCGATGTCATCCGAACATCACGCGGGTGTTCTGCCTCTCGGTCTACGCGTCCCTTGGCCACCATCCCGTCACCGCCTTGGTCCATCTACCAACGTCCCTCCTAGCCAAGTGTCCCGCCCATCTCCACTTTAACCTTGCGATTCGCATGCCTTCATCTACGACCTTGGTGCGTCGTAGTATCTTGACGTTGGGTATCTGCGTAACTGATACCTCAAATGATAAAGCAATAACCAATAATGATTTTAAAATGATTTGCACATAAAAGCTTTCATAGGTTTTTTTTTTATTGGGTCCGCAAAAATTGTTTTTTTGATAATTACAATTTGTCGTGCTCTTCAAAGGTCTGTAAAAACTATGTCTGAAGTAGCAGATGCACAAGAATGCTTATTAAGTGTTTTATTAGATTTAACCCAATTATAATTTAATTTCGCAGTTATTATCGATTAACTGTGAAAATCTGGGAATTTCCGCCAAAAACAGTAAATCATCAATAAAAAATAAACGGTAAGACTTCGCCATAGGCATATTTGGCTCAAATGGTTCTAAATGGTCTGTACTAGCTTCGCTTTAAGTCTTTGCATCGATCAACCACATGGCCTGTATATATTTGAATTCGTTTGTGATAAATACAATATGAATAAAAATGTGATACAATTCATTTTGTTGTGTACATTTTGGTCACTATCGACATCGACTACCTCAATTATTAAAGTTGACATAGACAGTTTGAATGTTTGTATGTGCACATGTGTGTATATGTCGCAGTTAGTTGGTTATATCAGATACTTAACTAACACCCTAGACCGTTAAATAAACGTTTGGCCAAGTTGCTAAAGTTCAGTCAGACAAGTGAGTGAACGAAACGTTTAACGAGTCGTCTAAATGTTCCTAGGCAACAAGACTTGTACAGTATAAATGTGTTTTTATGTGTACTTAAGTTTATGTTTTAAGTACTTTTTGTTATGCTTACATGTTCAACCTAATACGAAGGATAAATGTGGCTTCGCTTCGCTCGCCCCCTTTACCCTTCACCTAAGCTACCGTAATGTTTTGCCCTGATATAAGCTGTGCAAATCAGTAGGGAAAAGATAGACTCGGAAAGTAATCGGCTGTTGTCGCGGCGCCATATTGTTTTACATTATTTAACCAACACGCCGGCTTTCGGTGAGACAGATTGTTAAACGTTTTCGACGATGCTTTATTTAAATCAAAATGCTAGTGACTTGGTTTAACGTCGGTATTTAATTAACGGTCTAGGGTATTAGTTAAGTATCTGATTGAACCAACCAACTGCGACATATATTTGACCATTTCGTTAGTATGCCGACATCCAAAGCGGCTTGGCGGAATTCAATAAATGAGGTGCCGTTAGATTCCTCTCAGTTGTGGGAGTGGTATAGGCTATTTAATTTTGGCGAAAAATTAATAGATGGTATTTTAGATGCCGAAATGTAGTTTACAAAGTTATTGGTGCCGCACTTTATAATTCCGTACTTTATGTAGGTAATCAGGTGCATTCATAAGTTTGTATGTGGTATTGAAAGAAAGAAATATTTTTCGTGTGAGGGGATTATTTTTTTATTAACCATGCCCGGGAGTCAGATCCGGGAGATGTCCGGGTCATCAGATCATGTAGTATACGGACAAAAAATATCCCCAGTGTTTGTGTACAGTTATCATACATACCCGCGCTATGCCTGGTGGAATCGAGCGCGCGCCATATGTCACGCACGTCCGCGTGCAGCGCCTTCAGCGAGCGCAGCACCGCACCCCGCGCCGCCGCCCCACCCCCGCCCGCGCCCTGCCCCTCCGAGCAGGAGGACGAGGGGGAACTACACGAAGGGGGGTTGAGCTGCGGGGGTGAATAAAACAAGTTTTTAATTAAAAACTCAATTTGGGTGTAGTGTTAGAGTGGATCGATCTATCTCAACAGTTTGTGTTGTGAAGTAGAAGTGTATATAGCGTCAGTTCTATTGAACGGATATTTAGTGGACGCAGCTTCTGCTCACACGTACTACGCGCGTTTTAACTCGTTAAGCTGACCGCGAAAGACTGGACCACCGAATTTTGAATCAGAAATTATCGACAGGGATAAAAATATATAATGTTTCGGGATCGAATCGTTTGTCGGCACGTTAACTGGACTTACGCTATATGCATATTCAAAATGAAGTTATGTTGTGGATGAATGAGTGAAGTTATAAGAAATGGGTGAATAAGAGCCATCAAAAATTATAACAAAGAAACACGAAAAGAATTCAAGGCAAAGTATTATTTGGTACAAAAACAGAGAACATGAATCAGCAAGGATCAATAATAATTCTGGAGCACTGTACAATAATGTGACAAGCAATAAGGAAACGATGAAGCCTGTAAAGAATCAAAAACCTATAACAGATACCTCTGCAAGATGGTGAATAAAATGGCGAAAGAATGGCGAAGAAAATTTAACAGCTGACAACAAAAAACTGTGAGGGCCTTCTACCATTACGATACGCATAGGCTCGAATAATAGTCGCCACGAAGCATCTCACATACATTTGGATGCAGGCTACAGGTAGCGTAGTGTGCGAGCCCCCATTCAAATGTGTAGGAGATACTCCCGACCGGCGACTAATCTCCGTGAGTTGTGAAGAAATCTTGTCGCCTTTGCATATCGTAATGGGAGTAGGCTTAACTGCGATGTGATCTTCAAAAGCCTTAAACGTAACGCATCAGAAACGGCAAAGAAAATACCAAAAAAAACTAAAACATCAAGAAATTAAAACTGATGATTGACAATCCTAAGCCCAAAACCTGTACAATAGACGCATTGGCAGCATGTGTCTCAGCTAGCCGACGCAGCGCACGCTCGATGTATTTCAGCCTTATCTCCTTCTCTCCGAGTAAAGCGCGCGCCCGGTGTAACGCCACCTCTAATTCGGTTGTTTCACGCTCCTCCTTTGACCAAAAATAGATTTACATAATCTAGATTATATATGTTTATGGCACGTCAGAGGCCCTAATAGTGCAGCTTGAAAACTTGTAACAGTCGGGTTGGTCACTAGTCCGACACCCCTCCATCAACTCGCTCTGTTTATTAATTTATAAGACAGGCACATCAACGCTACAAACACAAGCATTTTAGAACAAGTTTAACAAAAGTGGTAAATATGTTTGCATCAATTAGAGATGACAACATTCACAACAATTCAAATCAATCTGCTGAAATAAATATATGAGACATAGTAAAGAATAACACTTTTTGTTATTTTATTAAAATTAAGGTTAGATTTTTGTAAATGCTTACAAGAAACACAAAAGAAACACGATAATGTAATGTATATATGACACTCACAGAAATTCAGCAATGGCGGACAGCAAGCTTACGCTTCAATTATCTAACTGTTGACGCCCAATGCACAGCCGACAAACTGTTATCTTTTTGTGGGGTGTTGTTCTGTAAAGTTACGTCCGACTCGGCTAGATGGACAAGTTTACAAAATTCCTATTTTTGCAAGTAGATTTGATCCTTACAAAAGTTCTCACATATACAATAACCTCAACAACATTTGTGATATTAAGACAAACTAAGATATGTTAGAAAAGCCACAGCCAACAACGTTCCTCATAACATTAGATTACGAAAACATAGAATTACTATTAGTATAAATATAACAACGTTATAAATGGTGTAGTACAACAGAAAAACCGCTGAAGTTTTGTTTTATTACTTAATAAATAAATATGTAAATAAATAAATAATGGTAAATCCTTAAGTCATAAGATAAATTTAAGTGAGATTTTTTGTTCTTTATTCTTGTTCTATTAATTTAATTGCAGCAAGTTCCCACTTACTTAATTATTTGTGTGTTTAACCGTTCAAACCACAGATATCGAGAGATAGGTTGAGGGGCGTGGCACGTGCGAACAAATGTAGCTCCGACAGGTTAGATATTAAAAATTCTCGGTTGTCACCGGGCGACCGCAGTGACGAATTCATTTCCGTTGTTTTTCGAAAATGCCGACCTGTGCAATACTCACGTGCAAAAATAGAAGCGAGATTGTGAACTCCAAGAACGCCGGTGTCACATATCACTTGTAAGTCTCATTCCAACTATTATTTCTTCTTAAAACACAAGAAATAAACATTATTACGAAAATAAATCATTCGCGGAAAAATCGTCACGAATTGACATTAAAGTGACAAAGTCATGTTGTTCTCGCTAAGTTTACTATACATTGCTTGTTTTGTATCTTAATTTCACTACTTATTGCCAAGCTAACACGCAATGAATATTTCACACTTATCTAAGTACGAAAGCAAAGATGCATCGTGATACAGAGGCGAACTGTTACACGCACACAGAGACGACATATAGTGATGGGGATAGTGATAGGAGAATTATGTTTTTGAATCGATAGATTTATCATTCCGTAATTACTAATATAGTTAATGTAATAATATAGTTATTTTATTGCTCATAATACGTAAGTTTATTGTTAGTTATTCCAATGATTGCCAAACAGGCAGTTTAGATTTTAAGTTTGTTTAAAACCTCGCCCGACGAAGGATAATGGGTTGTTATAAGTATTGATCGGAAATTCCGATGCTTTCAGTCAGGTCCGAAGAGTTCACAGTTATTCTACCTTCAGAAACCTCTTTGCCTCTCTTTCTAGCTGTAAGGATTCTGTTGAAAAAAAAGAAGAGAGGCACAGGGGTCTCGTATGTCGTATGTCGTATATACAAACTATTTACTATTTTATTTATAGAACCCGGCATTGTATACGACTGTCTATACCAGTGTCTATAAATTATAATCGATCGATGATACACGCTGTCCTTGCATTGTCCCAACACTAGCTCGACTAGCTAGTATACCTGCGGTAGTGTGGGTGTGTTCGGACGATAGGTGCATGATATTGCACTGACCAATAAAAGCGGAGGGATTGTTGTACGAGTGGTGTAAATGTATGCGTGTTCTAAGTTTTCGGCGACACTGGTTCCGATACAAGCTTAGCGCCAAGGGCCTATCTCTCGATATCTGTGGTTCAAACTCATAATGTGTTTTTAATTTTAATCTGTCGATATAGGCCTGCAAGCGCATTAGTGCCCCTGATAATTTCGTAATTTTAAGGTAGAGTTGCACAGATTCTTAAATATAAGATTTTTGTTTACTTGTATGTTCTCAGTGCAATAAACCAATTTTTTGAATGATGTACCCGAAGGGGGCCATACAGGACCCTATTACTAAGCCTCCGCTGTCCGTCCCTCCGTCAGCGTCAGCGAAGAGTAATTACTAAGCCTCCGCTGTCCGTCCCTCCGTCAGCGTCAGCGAAGAGTATAGGTACAGTAGGGTTGACATTTTCACAGAATGTTTATTTCTGTTGCCGCTGCAACTACTAGTATACAATATTTTATAAATGAATGGGGGTTCCCGCACAAGAAAGGTGTTTTAACACACCCGACGATCAATTGGTTCGATATCGGCAACCTTTAGATTCTGGGTTGAAATCAACTTTCGTACATAAAATATTTTCTTCTTGTTTTTGTTTTATTATTGTTAGTGCTTAAGTTTGCTTATACGGTGGTACGTTTAGTGTTAGACAACAGCACGTTAGAATTGGTAAATGATACGAAGTTTCTTGGAATAACCATTGATAGCAAATTGCAGTGGGGACCCCCACATAGATAAATTGGCTGGTAAATTAAGTTCTGCGGCTTACGCTGTTAGGAACATCAGACAAAGCACGGATGTGGCTACATCTAGGCTAGTATATTTTAGTTACTTTCATAGTGTGATGTCCTATGGTATCTTGTTGTGGGGGAAAGCAGCGGATATTCAAACTATTTTTATTTTACAGAAAAGAGCTATTCGAGCAATTTATAATTTAAAACGAACAGACTCCTTAAGAGAGCTTTTTAAAGAAATTGACATACTAACAGTAGCTAGTCAATTTATTTTCGAAAATATAATGTATGTACGCAAGAACCTTACAACATTTTCCAAACTTAGCGATAGCTGTAATGTTTACCTAAGAAATAATCACAGACTATGTGCGCCCCGTTTTAGACTCGCGAAGGTTAGCAATTCTTTCAAGGGTCAGTGCATTCTCTACTACAATAAGATACCTCTGGAGATTTTGAAATTGCCATTTGAGCAATTTAAAAAGCATGTTAAAGCGACTTTGTCGAAAAAGGGATATTACAATGTTCAAGATTACTTAAATGACGGGACTGTATAGGGTTAATCTGGCTCAACACAGACCTTGCTGTTAATAATTTTGTAATTATTTATTCCAGCTTATTAAATAAAAATAAATCATAATTGTATTAGTTAAGCACAATCTATTTTTAAAAGAGATCTAAAAATCAATCTGTGGGAGTTTCCACGCCCTTCTTCTCCCACAGTGGCCCAATGTAGAGAAGAGGCAAAAAAATGACGTTTGCTAAGTATATGTAAATATCTACAGTAATAAAGTACTTTTGAGTTTGAGTTTGAGTTTACGGAACCCTTCGTGTGCAAGTCCGACACGCAACTGACCGATTTTTAACTTTACTTTGTTCAGGAGTAGTTATTTACACGACGCTAAAGCAAAAAAAAACGGTGAAAAGTACCTAGAAATCGTTGAATTGTGGCCATGCTTTTATCGCTTGCTACCGCGACCGCAATATCGGACAATGAATGCGCTGGTAATATCGGACACTTGATGCGACGCGCGCGCGCTTCGTGGATCGGCCGGGCGTGTTATTTCAGGTCATGATGAACACGGCAATTTTTTTTCTTAATTATGCGAGGGAAAAATTTTACTGATTTTTAGTTAAAAGCGATTCGTAAACTATCGTTCCTGAGTCGGGTGTAGGTTTAAAAAACAACACCCTGTATATATTTTTAATTTATCTTTTTACAGCTTAAAGACAATCAATAAGAAGACCACAGCCCGCAAGGAACACCCGATGACCTGTCCACAGGAGTGGACAGAGGCGATTCTTCAGGAAGATCTCACCCTGAGTTCCCACACCCAACAAACAGTAGCTCGAACTCCATCTCTGCCATCATTCCGAATCGCAATAAAAATAATACCTTGGACACTATTTACACACATTGATCTAGCTCCAAACTAGGATTCCCTGTATCTTGGGTACTAGACAACAATACACATACTTATATAGATAAATATTATACTTAGATAGATAAACAACCATGACTAGGGTACAAACATCCGTTCTCATCAAACAAATATTTGTCCCCACCTGGACTCGAACCCGGGATCCTTGGTTTCGTAGGCAGGGTCACTGCCGACTCGGCCATTCGGGTCGGCTGTCATAATAGCGCGCGCACAGTGTGGAGACGTCAAATTGACATTTAGTATCTGTTGTGAAATTTGAATAAAATATTGAGAATTGAATTGAAGCGAGAGAGGGAGGAGAAACACATTCCTCGCGGGTGCTAAGTTAAGTAGTATTATATACTCTGTGGCGCCACAGAGTATACTGTAGTATAGTATACTCTGTGGCGTAGTATTATATCATTAGCATGCCATCATACCTCGACACAGACTTCGGAGGCGGGCCACGGAGTGCCCTGTCGTGCGTCCATCAATGCCGCCCGACGGCTACGCAACGCGGCCCGCGCCCGCCGCATGCCTGCAACACGATATGAAAGTTATGAGTGACAGTTTGACGATTGGTGGCATAGCAGTCGAGGTTCTGCTTCACAGGCGAGAGGTCTCGGCTTCGAAGTCCGGTCGGGGAGGAGGAAACAATGGCCGGGTCTTGGATGTTAAGAACTGATTGAAAGAGCATCTCCTTTCTTTTCCGTATTAAGTTTTTTTAGGGAACCTGACGACAGCCTAACATGATATGTACAGAAGAAAGTGAAGTCAGAAGAAAGAACCACAGCCTTGTTGCTAAACAAAAAGGGAAACGGAAGTATATCAAAGAAGGTTGAACGCCACAAATGTCTTATGTGTAATATATGTACACACACATATTGTATGTATATGTTATATATTTATTATAGGTAATGTATTGTATTATTTAATTATATTTTATACACTAGTAGGTAGTTATTTAATTTATTGTACACCAGACTGCCCTTACTAGCAATTTACTGTCCTCTGCTGTCTAGGTTAGCTGAAAGAAAACTTTTTAAGATAATCTCGCCTATACACCTAAGTATTCATGTATTTTTACCTATTATTTACCGTGCAAAGAAGTATATTGAATGTTTATGTTTGTGACGTCGCTGTTTCTGGTTACCGTACCAGCGTGGGGCCAAAAGCAATGTATGTGCCTTTATATGCACAAATGTTTGTCTATACCTTCTCTTTCCACCAAGGCGCGGTGGCGCACAAACTCCAGCTCGGGTCGTTCACTCGAAGACACACCGCCTGGAATACAAAACCACAGGTGCTGTATTGATGAGAGATATTTTGACCTTTTATTAAAGTTAAAATGCACACAGCATTTCCTTTTCCTATACGGTGTAGCAGAGGAACAGAGCCGTGCCCATGATCAGCCGGTAATTCAATACACTATTATGCGTGGCTAAGTAGCCATCGTCCAACTGAGCAATCGATCAACGGTGATCGGCGAAATGAAAATCGATTCAATTACTTTCGAAGTCACATAGGCATTGGGTATGAGAACCAATTCAGTAGGATTTTAGAGCAACCACGTTGAACAAAATAAAGAGGTAAATAAACTAAAAGGTAGCAGAATCAGTGGAATAACTGGCTGACACTCTGCCACCCCGTATGGAAAAAGGCGTGACGCTATTTTTTTATTTTATTTTTATCAGTGCCAAGCTGCTACCTCATTGCCGACAGAATCCGAAGCCTTTTATTATACCTGACGTTACCTGGCTTTAAGCCTAATAGAGAGTAGCATACTTGACTTCCTTTCCGGTGCGACGAAATTAGCCCCAAACAGCTCACTTCCTGTTTAAAACTCCTAAAATACATGTCATATCCCTTTTGAACCTCAGCAACATTGCGCGCGTAGTTTCAGAAATGGCGGCAATTGTAGCCAGCGTTATTGCGCGTGCAAAATTTTCAGGTCATTGGCGTTTTGGATTTCTTTCCGTGCGAACATATTCCAAATTTGAATATATTTTTCCAAGTTATTTTCTATATCTTGAATTATTACGGTTGAAGTGTTCAGCGTAAGAAAAATGAATCCGTTCAATAAAAATAGAAGTGATAAATCTTCTAAACGGAGAAAAGCCCCGCGTAGTGATTCATCAAGTGATAGCTGCAGCAGTTCCACTTCTACGTCTCCGGAGAAGCCGGAAAAGAAGACGTCGGGGGAGTAAGAGCTCTAAGAGGATAAGTAAACTGAAAAAATCGTTCCAAGATTTAGCTGGCAAGGTCTCGTCACTGCATGACCTTTTGGTTAACAAATCGAGTGACGGAATATTGCCTTATTCAGATAATGGTTCCGTTTTATCTCTGTCTCCGTGTAGTGACCTTGAGAGGGAATTACGTAGCCCCGATAAGAAAATACAATTGAAAATGGAAACTACCCTTAAAAGTCAAACATTACGATCGTCCGAACTTCATGTCGAGACAATTAAAAAACTTCAATATTTCGATACATGTGACTGGAGTCAGGTAAGGTATTCGGAGACGCAAAAATTGTATAATTCTGTACCTGGGTTCGTTGAACTCGAGTGTAATGACCTTGCCAAGCCCTTCGACCGTAACCATTCTTTGGCGGCAACGGAGCGATCACTCGCGGCTATATCACACGGCCTGATTATGAAGAACGAGGCGCTTAAACAGGGTTTTTCGACGTTCATCTCTTGGCTTGGCGAGAGAGGTGAAGAGAATCCCACTACAGCGAACCAGGTTTGTGACAAAATAAATGAGATATTTTCCGAGGGGGAATACAATAAGGTTCATTCTGATCTGTTGCAAATGGTCTGCGGAAAAAGGGCGGACTTCGTCCAGCAGCGTCGCGATTCAATTCTGAATTTCGTTCGCGAACGTCACATAAAAGAAACCTTACGTAAAATTCCACCCTCGGTTGATAATCTTTTTAACGAGGCCCAGTTTTCAGACTTCCTACACAAGCAAGGAGGAACCGGGAAGATTTTTATGAACATAAGACCGCCTGCGCAAGGCGCGTCGAGAAAGCGTTCCCTTGCGCAAAGGGATCTCCCGCAACATGACGTTGCCGCTTACGCCGGCCCGAGCCCGCGCGCAGCGGTGACGCGCCCCCCGCCGCCCGGGCTACCTGGGCCGCGCCGCCCGGGCTACCTGGGCCGCGCCGCCCACGCAGGGCGAGCGCGAGCGCGGGGGGGAGGCATTTCGTGGAGGACGACGCAGCGAGCGCGACCGGCAGCGACGCGGCGGCGCCAGGGGCAAGTCTGGACGCCGTAATACATTGACTATCTGCAGAAGTTTCGGGCGGGGCGACTGAAACAAAAGGTGAGAGTTTGGAGGAAGTTGGGAGCTCCTCGATATGTTCTGGACACGATAACGGGTTATCGGATACCTTTCGAGGGGAGACCCCCTCTCGTACACCCGTCGAGGATTCCGAAGATGTTTCATACGAAAAGTTCTCTTCATATGAAACATCAGATTATAAAATTGTCAAATCAAGGAGTCATAGAACGGGTGACGTCGTCGCCGAGTTTCGTTGCAAACATTTTTCTAGTGAAAAAGAAGGGTGTCCGAGGAAACTCCTATCGTCCCGTAGTAAATCTGAAGCTGTTAAACCAATATGTATATGTAACCAAATTCAGGTTAATAAACATGTACAAGGTGTCGGACTTCCTCCAACCTCGAGATTGGCTAATCAAAATCGATCTTTCAGACGCATATTTTCATATACCAGTTGCCCCGGTCCATCGACCCTTTCTTCGGGTCATTTATGCAGGGAAATTGTGGCAAATGACTTGCCTACCCTTCGGCTTGGCAACAGCTCCAAAGGTCTTTGCCAGTATTACGAATTGGGTCGCGCAGACTCTAAGAAATCATTGCCCTGGCTTGCGACTGATTGTCTATCTCGACGATTTTTTAATAGCTTCTCAGTGTCCACAGCAGCTAAAAGAGCACACTTCTCTTGTGGTGAGAACCCTGCAAAGTCTGGGATGGATGGTAAACTTCAAGAAGTCTGTTTTGATGCCTCAGAAATCCATAGAATACCTCGGTGTTACATGGGACCCGTGGAAGAACGAAAAGAGGCTTCCCCAGGAGAAGCTAAAAGTTCTGAGGCGCAAAACCCAGAAGATGTTGACCTCGGACGAAGTAAGTCTGCAACAAATTCAAAGTTTGTTGGGTTCATGGAATTTCGCCAGCTTTGTGGTTCCACGGGGTCGCCTGAACTCACGCGCCCTATTGTCATTAGGCCACCAGCTAATGAGATCAGACGGGTCTGTACAAGAACGCTACCGGAAGAGGTTCAGCAGAATCTTCAATGGTGGGCACGCAACTACATGTCGCGGTCCCTTCTGCACTTTCCACCTCCAGAACACTTCCTATCCACAGATTCTTCTATGAAGGGCTGGGGCGCACAGCTCGACATTCTGATGATGTCAGGAGCGTGGACAGCAGAAGAGGAACATCTTCACAGCAATGTCCTAGAGATGCTAGCAATTCTACGAGTTCTACAGCAAAGGGAAGGATCTTAGCAAACTCCAGTCTGTTGGTTCAATCAGACAACCGAACTGTCGTGGCGTACTTACGCAACGAAGGCGGCTCGAGGTCCCAGCAGCTGCTCGAGCTAACGTACGAGGTACTTTTCGTCGTAGATCATTTCCATATCCACATGACGGTCTTTCACATTCCCGGCCGGTACAACTACGTCGCCGATCGCTTGTCGAGATCAAGAGTCTCAGCGGAATGGCATCTGCAGAGCAACGGAGCTTGGGAGGTGTTTCGGAGATGGGGAATCCCAGAAATCGATCTGTTTGCGTCCAGGAACGCGCACGTAGTCCCACTTTACGTAAGTCTAGACTTGATGGACCCCCAAGCAGTGTTTCACAATGCCATCAGCACTACAAAATGGCGTGGTTATTCCCGCCACCTTGCATAATCCCAAGAGTGTTAACTCACTTGAACCGGGCCTCCGGGGTTTACATTCTAATAGTCCCCGATTGGAAAAAGGTATTCTGGAGACCAGACCTAGAAGCCCGAGCCCTGGACCCTCCTCTACAGGTGAGAGACCTAGATTAAGTTTTGATAGACACACAGACAAACTTACCACCACCGCAAGTGCATCAAATGAACTTACAAGCGTGGCGAATTCAGGGTGGTCCTCAATGCTAGATGCCTGGAATCAAAACCAAATTGGAGTCCTGGATAGGAGCTGGAGAAATTCAAGTATGAGTTCGTATAAACCAGCTTGGAAGCGATGGGTAAAATGGTCAAGGGAAAGTGAGGTTAACATGTACCAGCCGCAGCCTCAGGATGTTGCCCGTTTTTTAACAGATCTTCATCTAAAGTACAATCTTGCCTATTGTACTATTTGTGTGCACAAGTCTGTTGTGTCAACATTTTGTCGACCGATTCTAGGTAACCCGTTAAGTTCACATATAATAATAAGACAGACTTTAAAGGGCATAGCTTTACAACAGCCACCCAAACGTAAGCCACCAATCTGGGATGTTAAGGTGTTAACGGCTTATCTCACGTCACACGCTCCACATAGTTTTTCGCTTTTTGAAGTATCTAGAAGAGTGGCTATTATTTTGCTATTATGTTCGGGACGCAGAGTCCATGACCTTACCTTGCTAAGATGCGATTCTGCTAATTGCATAATTGAGAATAACTCAATAGTTATGTGGCCAAAGTATGGCTCTAAGACGGATAACTCATCGTACAGACAGTCTGGCTGG
The DNA here is from genome assembly GCA_949825045.1 of Argyresthia goedartella. Classification (NCBI taxonomy): domain Eukaryota; kingdom Metazoa; phylum Arthropoda; class Insecta; order Lepidoptera; family Argyresthiidae; genus Argyresthia; species Argyresthia goedartella. Next base: position 14,994,746 of record OX463829.1, on the reverse strand, counting down.
CGTCTACTAGCTTGTAGCTCGAACACTAACGTAGACCCCGTGTTCTGGGTCACCAAATTGTTAGAAGTATCACAATCTCGCAGAGGTAATTTAGATTCCTTGTTCATTAGCACATGTGGCACACCAAAGCCTGCCAAACCTACCATTATTGGAGGATGGATAAAATCCGTCCTCAAGCTAGCAGGAATTGATTCTAGTCCAGGTAGTGTTCGGTCGGCAGTCGCCTCTGCTAGTTGGTTGGACCACACACCTATTGATCAAATTTTAAGTCGTGGCAACTGGATATCAGCAAGGACTTTTCACAAATTTTACAAAAAAGAAGTTAATTCTAGCCCGACCAATAGCACTGCTTTATCTAATCTATTTCAATCAGTTTAATGAATGTATTTTTTATTTGTATTTACTATTGTGTTATCAATTTATGCAAAACACTTGTGTTCTATGTTGTATATACAATTATATAGGTTCTTGTATATTTGATGATCATAATTTACACATAAATGAACTCCTAGTCATATCACATTGGCGTTTTTAACTCTGCAGTCGATACCAAACACTACTCAATATTAGGCTTAAAGCCAGGTAACGTCAGGTATAATATGGCAATTTTACCTGAAAATAAAATTGTTATTATACATACTTACCTGGCTTTAAGCCTAGGTAAATCGCTGCCTGCTGTGCCCATTACTGTGCATATTACTGTGCATTGCATGATCGTGACACATTCTTAGACACTATCAGCTCTTTATTGAGTTGCCAATGACCTGAAAATTTTGCACGCGCAATAACGCTGGCTACAATTGCCGCCATTTCTGAAACTTTACGCGCGCAATGTTGCTGAGGTTCAAAACGAATATGACATGTATTTTAGGAGTTTTAAACAGGAAGTGAGCTGTTTGGGGCTAGTTTCGTCGCACCGGAAAGGAAGTCAAGTATGCTACTCTCTATTAGGCTTAAAGCCAGGTAAGTATGTATAATAACAATTTTATTTTCAGGTAAAATTGCCATATTTACCACATGCACTGGAGGAGGATTCAAATTCCAAATCACAAATGTCTTTATTACTGTAGATATTTACATATACTTAGCAATCGTCATTTTTTGCCACTTCTCTACATTGGACCACTGTGGGAGATGGAGGGCGTAGAAACTCCCACAGATTGATTTTTAGACCTCTTTTTAAAAATTGCTTATGCTTAACTAATACAAAATATAAAATTTAGTCATTATCATAATTAATAAGCAGGAATAAATAATTACAAAATTATTAACAGCAAGGTCTGTGTTGAGCCACTTAACCCCATACAGACCCATCATTTAAGTAATCTTGAACATTGTAATATCCCTTTTTCGACAAAGTCGCTTTAACATGGATTTTAAATTGCTCAAATGGCAATTTCAAGATCACCAGAGGTATCTTGTTGGAGTAGAAAATGCATTGACCCTTGAAAGAATTGCTAACCTTCGCGAGTCTAAACCGGGGCGCAAGTAGTCTGTGATTATTTTCATAATTCATAATTTCTTTATTGCACACAACTAATAATGGACAACAAGACTTACATAAAAATAGTGTACAAAGGCGAGCTTATCTCTAATAAGAGATCTCTTCCAGCAAACCAAATTAGGATGGGAATGGTCGATTGCTGAGCAGGGGTGACAATGTGTACAACAATATAATTTAGTACATATCTAAATAACTAACATATGGTTAGATATATGTTATATCTAAATAACTAATATAAAACAATATTAACTAAATATACGAGGGCTTACATAAATATCATATAATATAATCGTACATGCTAAACATAAATACTATATAAATATATATAATTTTTAAATAAATATACTAATAAATACATACATACTACCTATATTTCTAAAGAGAAAGGTAATGCTTCTTCACGCGACTTTTAAATATATTAAGAGAAGGACTGTCTCTGATAGTGCAGGGGAGTGCATTCCACAATTGAATGGCCCGGAATCTAAACCCATGCTCATAAGACGCGGTGTTATGCTGTGGGGTTGTGAGCATCGAAAGCGCGTGAGTTCTCCGAGGCCTGCTGGAAGAAAGAAATGGAAAACGGTCTCGTAAGAAGGTTGGATAGCGTGGATTGCGTAAAATGTTGTAGAGGATGTTGAGGATGTGAGAATCCCGACGAAGACGTATTGGCAGCCACTTCAGCTCTTTGCGATGCTGTGATACATGGTCGTATTTGCGCAGCCCAAAGATAAACCGAATCCCGAGATTTTGAAGTCGTTCGAGTTTGTTCAGTAATTCTTCGTTAGCACTGACCCAGCAGACATCAGCATAATCGATGAGAGGTAGAAGGAGAGACTGAGCGAGAGTGATTTTGGTCTGTCGAGGCAAAAAGTACTGAAGTTTCCTGAGAGAGTGAAAAGTAGCAAATACTCGTCGACTGACCTCATTGACATGCGATGACCAGGACAGCTGGTTGTCGAAGATAAGACCCAGGTTTTTAGCTTTATCGCTATACACGATTGTGGTACCACTAAAAGTGACAGGTGGAATGGGCTGTTGCTGCAACAAGTTAAGAGATTGTCTGGTGCCTATAATCATGGCCTGGGACTTGCTCGGGTTAACCAGGAGTCCGAAGGATGAAGCCCAGCTTCTCACCCCCTCCAGATCAGCGTTCAATGCCTCCACAGCAGAGTTTACATCGTTATGAGAGAAGTGGCGATAAATCTGGAGATCACAGTCTCGCTCGCGCACTCATCGTGTATGGTTGTATCGGTTACGCGACTACGCATTATAACGGCTACCAGAGGCAATGACCTCTTCAGTGTTGAAATGCAAAAACTGCAACATAGTGATTTGCGAATTGCTTGCCTTTGTGCAAAATAAGGTGGATGTGATGGTGGAAGAAAGCCTTGTGCAAATATGTTCTACGGCTTTTACAGACGAAGAAATTGAAAAGGCCAAAAACCTTTTATTCGATTCCGTCTCGAAGAAAAAATCTACAAGAAGACGAGAAGGAAAGACCCAGAGGAATTTGGATGACATAATATGTCTGATCAAAGAGACCGATCCTGAGGAAATACCAATCTTCGTTGCGCGTGACCTTCAAAAACTACCTCCGGTCACTTTCGATCATATAGATGTCACTAGGCTTCTTAAGGAAATCGTCTTGATCCAAAAAGACCTGGGTGTTATTCAAAATAACTACGCGAAGAACGCTGAAACTGAATATGTGACCATCGAAGAATTTGAGAAGCTGAAATTGGAGATCAACCAGTTGAAAGTTGCTAGGCAAACACGCGATATTGAGCCTAACGTCAACCACAAGAGAGGTGGTTATCGCCAGGAGGAGAGTTTCGACGCTCATAACAGTGGTCCCATGGGGCTGGTGAATCTTTCTGACTGTCGGCACCCTACCCTATCGTCATATGAGGGTACGCCGAGAATAACGCCATCGCGCCCGTCCTTTGCATGCGTAGTGCGCAATGTACCCGACCCGTCTCAGCTGTCTGTGTTATCGGCGGCCGAGCCAGCGCGCGTGGAGGCCCACCCGCGCGCCGCGGTTTCTACGGCAGCGGCTAGCGAGCGCACCTGTGAGGCCCCACCGAGGTTTCCAACGTCGTCGAACACTGAGAATACTGCCTCTGTCGTTGAAGGCTGTAATTCGAAGAAAGTCCTTGAACCTAATGATGGCTGGGTGACTATTAATAGAAAACAGAAGAAAAATAGTTTCTCTGGTAGAAAGGGTACAGCAACGGTGAGCCCGTCGTGTAAATTCAAGGCTGCGGATGCCAGAATCCCACTGTTTATTTACAATGTGACCAAGGAAGCCTCAGTCAAAGATGTTGCGGAATATATATTTAAAAAGACCCAAATAACAGTCTTACCACAGAAAATTGATATGAAGGTGCCTAAAGATTACGATTCTTACAAAATATACATACCTAGAAAAAGCTTGTCATTGTTTGATGATGATTATTTATGGCCTAATGGTATTTTCTTTAGAAGATACTATTTATTCAAGAACAACGGGATTTTCACGGCCCAGGCCGCTATCGATTCACAGGCCTTGCAATAAATCCCACATCGCAGCTAAAACATAGCTATTGTATGCTGGCAAGCTTCAACTGTAAATCTTTAATGAGAGCCATAGACCATGTCAGAGAGCTATGTACTAAGATGGACATTGTGGCGCTCCAGGAGACCTGGCTCATGCCCCACGATCTACCGTACCTAAGCAGCGTCCACCCTGACTTCGCGGCTACTGGAGTGTCAGCTGTGGACACATCGGCGGGAGTGATACGGGGTAGACCATACGGAGGTGTCGCTATATTATGGCGTAAAAGTGCGTTCGATCGAGTTTCGGTCATCCAGTGTAAAAGTGTGCGGCTGGTGGCTGTAAGGTTTGAAGTGGCAAGTCGTTCTGCGATATTCTTTTCAGTATACATGCCTACAGACTCGAAGGTAAATCTAGTAGATTTTACTGAGTGCCTAGCTGAAATAAGTGCTATTATCGACGACAACAACGCTGACAATGTATACATACTTGGGGATTTTAACGCTCACCCAGGTGAGTTGTTCTGTCATGAGCTACTTTTATTTTGTTCAGACCAAAAGTGGATATGCGCGGACATAGAATCGCTAGGCATTGACTCGGGCACATATACCTATATAAGTGACGCTCACGGTAGCAGTAGGTGGCTTGACCATTGTGTAACTACCAGTTTAGCGTATCAAACTATCAGGAACATTGAAGTGCGGTACGACGTCACGTGGTCGGATCACTTTCCACTGCAAATTGAATGTGACTTTACGGTACTTTTACCTACAATTAATATACCTACTCCAGCACAGTGCAAAGTAATATGGGGTAATAGGGACGAACATCAAGTTAAGACATATACGGACTTGTGTTATAGACAATTAAGATCCGTTGACTTTCCACCAGAGCTAAAAGATTGTGGTGATAAGATATGTGCTAATCGTGATCATAGAATAGTAATAAGTAATCTTTATACCAACATAGTCAGTATTTTGTGTGAATCTGCTTCTATCAGTTATCGCGGCCGTGATCCTTCTAATAAAAAATATGTTGTTGGTTGGAACAAACATGTAATGAGGTTTCATAAGGATGCTCGATTACACTTTCAGACATGGCTATTGTATGGGAAACCTACTACAGGATTTATTTATGATAATATGAAAAAAACTAAAAAGTATTTTAAAAACAAACTGAAATGGTGTCAGGACAATAGTGACCGAATCAAAATGGACATAATAGCGACAAGTCACGAAGCCAAGGATTTCAAGAACTTTTGGAAACAAACTAATAGATTGAGTCCAAAGCCCAGCCAACCCGTGAGTGTGGAGGGCCTGACCGACAACAAAGACATCGCTAATATGTTTAAAAATCATTTTACTGTAGCACCTTTATCTGTGTCAACTGCGCCGAGGTTCGACGCTCACACCCGTCATGCTGAGGAACGTGCATACCACAGATTCACTATAAAAGACGTAGAGATGGCCTTACGCGGTATGAAACGTGGAAAGTCGCCGGGACATGACGGGTTCAGTGTTGAGCACTTAAGACATGCGGGTGTGCATCTCCCCAGAGTTCTCAAAATGTTTATTAATGCCTGTATTGGACACTCTTATCTACCTGAGGATTTAATGAAAACTATTGTAGTACCTATAATAAAAAATAAGACAGGAGATGCCAGTGATAAGGGTAATTATAGGCCTATTTCTTTGGCAACTACTGTAGCGAAGGTGCTGGACAGTTTGCTTGACAAAACACTTACTGCATCTCTACATTTACATGATGCACAATTCGGGTTTAGGGCCGGGTTGTCCACAGAGAGTGCAGTATTGTGTCTCAAGCAGACTGTCCGGTACTACACAGATAGAAAGACGCCGGTATACGCCTGTTTTCTTGACCTATCTAAGGCTTTTGACCTCGTTAATTACGAGATCCTTTGGGACAAGCTGACAAAGGAGACCGACTTACCTGATGAGCTTATTTTTATGTTTAAATACTGGTATGAAAATCAACGCAACGCTGTCAGGTGGGCCGGCTCATTAAGTCAGGAATATAGGCTTAATTGCGGAGTACGGCAAGGTGGGCTAACGTCTCCTAAATTGTTTAATATTTTTATAGACAAACTGATTAGGGAACTCAGCAACAACGCCATGGTAGGGTGCTCGGTTGACGGCGTCATGGTCAATAATATTAGCTATGCTGATGACATGGTAGTCCTGAGCCCTTCGATCAGAGCGCTTAGGCAGCTGCTGGGGATCTGTGGGTCATATGCCGAATCACATGGTCTTAGGTACAATGCTAAAAAGAGCGAGCTGCTAATATTTAGGGCCGGCAGTAAAGTACCATCGTGTGTGCCACCTGTCCAGCTCTGTGGTATTCCTTTAGTCAGGGTCACGCAGTTCAAGTACCTGGGCCATGTGGTCACGGACAGGCTCACAGATGACCTGGACATGGAAAGGGAGCGCAGGGCGCTGGCGGTTCGATGTAACATGCTGGCTCGCAGGTTTGCACGGTCCACTCGAGAAGTGAAACTCACATTGTTCAGAGCGTACTGTCAAACCTTCTACACCTGCAGCCTGTGGGTTAGTTACAAGCAGAGGACCTACAGCGCTCTGCGTGTTCAATACAATAACGCGTTGAGGATTGTGTTGGGGCTGCCGCGATTCTGTAGCGCCTCAATCATGTTCGCAGAGGCGAAAGTCGCCGACTTTTTTGCGATTCTGCGAAAAAGAATCGCTTCAATAATGATTCGTACACGCGGCAGCCCGAATAAAATTCTCGATACGTTGGCAAATAGGATCGACAGCCCTATTATGAGACACTGGGTAGGTGTACATCTAGCTCCTAATAAAAAATGATGTACCTAACTGTGTTTTTCCTGATTGCTTCATGTAAATAATGATGTGTAATACGTGTGTGTAAGTGGTTGTGTGTGAGGGTAGAGATATGTGTGTGAGGGTATGTTTGTGTGTGTATGCCTATTAATTTAATTATGCTAAAATTAAAATTTTATTTTGTATATGTTGTGTAAAAATATGGATTATTTATATCTGAAATAAATTGATAAAATAAAAAAATAAAAAAAAATAAAGATGATATGAAGAAGACAGGATGTCCGAGATGGAGTTTATGAAAATCGAGAATAGAAGAGGAGAAAGAATACCACCTTGAGGGACGCCTGACAGGAGGTCACACCATTCAGTGGATGTCTCTTCCGTCCTGATTCGCTGTTGCCGATCCCTCAAATAAGAGTCGAACCAGCTGGCAGAGAAGGAAGAGACGTTCAGGGATCTGAGAAGCTCAACGAGAATGTCGAAATCTACGCTGTTGAAGGCACTACTGAAATCAAGTAAAGCCAACACGGAAAGCTGTTTGCGGTCCATGGCTAGCTGGATGTCATCTGTGACTTTCAGCAGAGCCGTGACGGTGCTATGACCCGGTCGGAATCCTGACTGGAACGTGTTTAGCAGGTTGTTTGAGGAGAGGTAGTAGGAAAGCTGGTTATGGACAATGGTCTCAATGACTTTGGAGAGGATGGGCAGGATTGAAATGGGACGGTACTCTTTAAAGGAGGTGGGACTGGAGGTTTTGGGTAGTGGGATGACTAGAGCTTTCTTCCACACTGTGGGGAAGACACCATTAGCTAAAGAAAAGTTTATAACGTGTGTTATTGCTGGTAATAGTTCGTCAAGGATTGTCAGTAGCATTTTAAGGCAAATTTTGTCATCGCCTACAGCTTTCGAATTGACTGCCAATAGCGCCTTCTTGACCGCATCGATTCCAACATTACTCAAGTTGAATGGTGTGGTGTTGGGTAAGGACTTAGAGCGCAGGCTCTGAAGCGTGGCTTGTTTGACAGTGGGATCCATCACAACAGGCGGGGTAGAAAGAAACTGGTTGAGACCGTTGAGATCTACATTACCAGCATGTAGGTCCCGGGCCTTACCTACACCAAGCGTTCTCAGGAATTTCCACACCTGAGCTGGAGTGTAGTTCTCAATGCATTCGTGTATGTGCCGACGTTTAGCATCGCGACAGAGACGGTTGCAACGGTTGCGAAGACATTTGTAAGAGAGGAAATTATCATCTGTCGGATTCTTGCGGTATCTACACTTGGCTCTATTCCTCTTGGCCATTAGGCACTTAATAGTGTCTGTTAGCCAAGGGGCAGGGTGGTGTTTAACCCTCACTTTTTTTGAAGGTGCGTGCTTGTCATAGAGACCCAGGACTATAGAATTAAAATTGGCGATTTTATTATCAACAGTCTTACTGGTAGTGACAGGGGACCAGTCAATAGACATGGCATCAGACAAAAGGGACTCATGGTTGATATCCTTAAAGTTCCGGATATAAAGGAATTTTGCTCTGCTCTTGAGAGGCCTTATCTTATAAGAGAGATAAATGAGGTCATGATAAGAGAAAGGAGAACTTAGCTGACCGTGTATTGCGACCTTGTCCAAATTGGAGATGATCATAATGTCGAGAAGCGAGGGAGAGCAATGAGGTTGGAAATGGGTGGCATCAAGCGGCAGAATATGCAGATTAAAGGAGTCGACCATGGACTTGAGTCTGGCAGACCGTGGATTGTGTTTAAGGAGACAGGTGTTGAAATCACCAAGAATGAGGGAATCATTATAAAGTGGTGTCAGTTCATTGAGGAGTGATTCAAAGGAATCGAAATAATCGATGCGAAGAGAGGGACTATAAAGAACACCGAGGAGGACCTTGTTGTGGTGAAGAATGATTTCGAGAAAGAGATGTTCAGCAGACTCGGAGTATTGACTAGGGGACGCACTGATCACCTTGCACGGAATTTCCGCACGTAGATAGATAGCGACGCCCCCATCGGCCTTCCCGACTCTGTCGTTCCTGTACAGCCTGTAACCTGGAAGGGAATACAATGAGGATGGCAGCGAGGGCTTGAGAAACGACTCGGAGACAAGAATGCCGTCCACGCATTGTTCACTAAAAGCATCGAGCAGGTCCGGATAGCTGGAATGGATGCTTTGTGCATTTATATGTACGATGTTTAGATTTTTCTCCACACCACCAAAGACAGTCTTAATTTTGACAGATAGGGGTTCCTCTATAGAGGAGTCATTGCTTTCCGCACTCAAAAAATCATCGTCGCTAGAAGAACACGAAAGGAAACTTTGATTAATAAGATCAGGTAGAATATCCATATATATAAATATACTTATCAATATAAAATATTATATATACCTATTAAGTTATAAATATTCTAAAATCAAAAGTAAACTAATTAAAATTTCTAATCAATAAGCTTCATGCTTAGACCCAGACCCACCCTAGGATTGAGGAAAGAGATTGTTTGTTATATCATCTCACAAGTAACAAATAACAATAACTACTACAGATAGACGAATACAGAGATTTAAATCACACATATAAGTTCTGGATTCTGACTTCTACTTATCACGAACACAGCATGGCAAAATATATATATATTAATTTAACAAACAAACAAGACCAAGAATGGAACCGAAACGCAACCAATGGCCGCGGCCGTCCAGTCCGTACATCCGAAAATGAAAAGACACAAACCACGAACCATACGTCTTTGCTTCAAATTGACAGATGACAGCTGATGAAATAAAAACCACATAAGCACTACACGTTTAGTCAGTGTCGAAACAAAAAATTTACACACACCGATAGAAATGGATTGGTTGGACAATGGATATTGCGGACTACCTCACAGTTGTCGGATAAAATAGTCGCCTCGTGGAATGATACCTGTGATATAAGTGGTCTTGTGAAGATGCGACCACCTCACTTAGCTTGAGCACCCTTCCTGGTCGTGACGGTCTTGATGGCGCTGGAGTTCACGCTCGCTGCAGGCTTCTTTGCCGAGTCGGATGATGGCGGCAGGACGTCCTTACTCGGATACCTAGACGTCAGCGGCTGTAGGTCACCCATGCACTCAACTTTGTGACGTGACTTGTCTGGCAGCGCAACGATGATCCTGCCTTCGGAGGTCCAGACGCTGCTCATCCCGAAGTGCCTGCGCGCCGCTGCGAAGACTTGGTGGCGCGTTTTTGTCAGAAATTCGGTCACAGTTGTGCCCGAACCCTTGAGCGCCTTTTTCAGTCCCCACACCTTGCTACGGGCTGCCACTGTTGAGAAGCGAACAAGCAGGGGTCTGGTTTTCGCCCCCTTAGCACCTAGCCGGTGGACCACACTGACAGCACCAATGCACTCGTCCGACACCTTAAGTTGGTCAGTGAGTAATAACCTCAAAACAGCTCCTGGCTCTTCATCAGCTACTTCAGGCACACCATGCACCAGCAGCACCTTCCGCCTGGAGGCTGTCTCATGCCGGTCCAATCCCAGTGTCAAGAGCGTCAACTGTGATTTTAGCATGGCAAGGCACTTCCATATGAGGACTTTGAAATTTGAAAACTCACTTGTCAGGCTAGCCATGTTCTTCGGGGCAGGAGCAGGTGTAGCTGCATGCAGCTCATTTTCATATCTGTCCATCCGCTCTCCGAAGGACTTAACAATGTTTTCCATGTTTTTTGCCAGCTCAGCATGCAGATCCATTGTTGCAAGGATGTTTGTGTTATTTAAGCGTTAATGTAAGATAAATAATTGAAAATGTGATTGGTGAGAGTCAAGGTCAGTATTCTATTAATAAATATTCATACAGATTACTTATTGTATTTTTAATGAATTTAAAATTAGGGAGCTACTAAATATGACTTGTAGTTAGGACTACCCTCCAAGAAAAAAAAAAAATTCTTAGGTTAACATTTCAGCTATCGCTAAGTTTGGGAAATTTTGTAAGGTTCTTGCGTACATACATTATATTTTCAAAAATAAATCTACAGTTAGTATGTCAATTTCTTTAAAAAGCTGTCTTAAGGAGTATGTGCGTTTTAAATTATAAATTGCTTGAATAGCTCTTTTCTGTAAAATAAAAATAGTTTGAATATCCGCTGCTTTCCCCCACAATAAGATACCATAGGACATGACACTATGAAAGTAACTAAAATATACTAGCCTAGATGTAGCCACATCCGTGTTTTGTCTGCTACCTCATTGCCGACAGATGATATAATAACAGCGTAAGCCGCAGAACTTAATTTACCAGCCAATTTTTCTATGTGGGGTCCCCACTGCAATTTGTTATTGTTGTAATTTGGAAATATAGTGGTCTAATATGGGAATGAAAATATTGGTGTGATTGCTTGGAATGTTTATTTTGAAGTGACAAAGATAAATCTAAATACAAACATTGAATATTAGAAAATATGTCAGAAAGAATATGTCTGAGATTTATGAAGTAAACTTAAAAGAGTCTACACAACAATGATTATAGCAGTATCTACAACAGCCGCCCTTAATCGATGTTTTTTTTTTTTTTTTTTTTTTTTTTTTCTGGACACACGGTGAAAATCCTCATGGACGCCAGGGAAGGGAGGCCCTGGCAGTGTCGGACTCTTACCGACTAAAAACACCGTATGCCCACTTTCTTTTTTTTCCACCTCGTGGTTGAGGTGCCTTTATACATCGTTTATTTATATATATATATTTTTTTTTTTTTTTTTGGCTTTAAACTTAGTAATAACAAAATTAACTTAATCCTAAAATATTTACATTTTTGACGTTAAGTTGCGTCTATTTAATTTACTCATTAACATAATACAATGACATTGACATTAGCAATAACATAAATATCATTTCAATAAATAAATACTCAAAATAATTAATTCACAATTCATTCAATAATTAATTAATAATTACTTGGATCGGTGCCCGGATAGAACCTATTTATTTCTTATATTGCATAACCGCACGATCTCCCTCATGAATGCCGCCAGGACTGGGCGCGTTGTTTTGTCCTGTAGGAGGTTTGGTAGGTTCGACTTAGTTATTTGGCCGCCCATGACCATCTCGGCCTCGAACCTTCTCCTCCCATACAACGGACACTCTATGAAAATGTGCAGCGGGTCCTCATCCGCATCACCACAGGGGCATGTGGGACTGTCCTTCAGTTTGAACCTATGTAGGTACTGAAGGAACCCGCCATGCCCCGAGAGCGCTTGGGTGAGGAAATTGTCGAGCTGCACATGGAGCATCGTGCGGTGTGCTTGGGCGACATCTGGGAGGAACGCTTTTGTGACTGAAGCGGTGTCTCCGGATTCGTACCGGCTCTGCCATTCGGCAATGGACTCCTGCCGTATCGTTCTTTTGGCGAACGATACTGGGTACCGGTCGTAGTCGGCACGCGTTTTTTTGTGGGCCGCACGTTTTGCGAGCTCGTCTGCTCGCTCGTTGCCGGGCGTCCCCACGTGCGCCCGTACCCAGAACAGCCGCAGCTCACCACCCACTGCCCTCAACTCTGTGGCAGCGCGACGCGTTGCAAGCGCCAGCGGGTGGGTCACTCGACCGCTCGACAGGAGTTCCAGAGACGACCGCGAGTCACTGAATATGTTAATGACGGACTCTTTGCGATCTCGAGCCCGTTCCACTGCCATTTTGATTGCGTACATTTCCGCCTGGAAAACTGTACAGAATGGTTCCAGGCGGAATGTTCTAAAGGCCGCTTCCACCCCATCCTTCCACCAGGTGAAAGCGGCCCCCACCCCGCCCCCAATCTTACTGCCGTCAGTGTAGACTTGGGGGCCGACGATGTTAAGGTGGTCGACAGTGGTGGGCGCAAAATCTTCCAGGCACTCGAATGTCAGTGGTTCGTTAATTTTTCGTTCGTTAATTCCTTAATCGATGTTGTGCTCGACAAACAAAAAAAAACTTAAGTTTGTAGTCCTAAACCAACTATACACCTTTTGTGGCCCAAGTGGCTTAGTTAGGACATCTGCAGGCATATCACTACTACATAAGTATTCGAGAACAACAATATTACAGGATACCTTTTCCCTGATAAAGTGAAATCTGGTATCTATATGCTTCGTCCTGTTGTGGTGTATTGGATTTCGAAGGAGGTTGATGGCACTCTGGCTGTCAGAAGCTAACCTAACTGGGGTAAGTTTACCTGTTATTTCGTGAACGAACCGACGTAAATAACACGCTTCCTTTGTGGCGGACGCTAGCGCCATATATTCCGCTTCCGTGGACGACAGAGCGACAGTAGGTTGCTTCCTTGATTCCCAGGATACTGGTCCTCCACTAAGCTTGAAGGTATAGCCAGTATATGACTTCCTATCAATCGGACAGTTTGCCCAGTCTGCATCACAATAGCCTCTTAAAGGTTCTTTACATCTTCTGTAAACCAAAGAGTAATTTAAAGTACCCTTCAGGTACTGTAGAACCCTTTTTGCAGCATTCCAATATTCCTTAGTGAAACACGTATTGAACTGACTTAAATAGCTCGTTACATAAGCTATGTCCGGGCGAGAGTTCACTGTCAAGTACATAAGACATCCTATTAGATTTTGGTAAGGATACTCACCAATTTCACCATCAGTTCTCTTTTCCATTGGTTTTTTTTTGACCAATGGAGTACTAACAGTCTTACATTCACGCATATTGAACTTATCTAGCAATGTTAAAATATAGTTTGACTGATTTATTTGGATGCTTTCAGAATCATATCTTATTTGTAATCCCAAATAAGACTTCAATATTCCCAGATCTTTGATTCCAAAGAATGTTGACAAATTTTTCTTGACAATGTCAAACGTCAAATCAGATTTATGAAAGACAATAATATCATCGACAAATATACCCAAGATTACGAGTTCTTGACCAAAAAGTTTAGTATACACGCAGGGCTCTGAAGGAGTTCCTATAAAACCTATTTTTAATAATGTGTCATTTAACTTTTTGTTCCAAGCTCGAGGGGCCTGCTTAAGGCCATAGAAGGATTTCTTCAGCAAACAAACCTTGTTTTCCTTGCCTTTTTGTATAAATCCAAAGGGTTGCTCCATAAAGACTTCTTCTTCCAAATCTCCATTTAGGAACGCTGTATCAACGTCTAGATGCTTCATGTTTAGACCCATCTCCGCAGCTAAAGCAAATAAGGTGCGGGCGCAAAAGTTTCGTCGTAGTCAATGTCTTTTACTTGATGAAAACCCTTGACGACTAGTCGCGCTTTATACTTCGTAATATTCCCATATGCATCCTTTTTAATTCTATAAACCCATTTACAGGGAATCTTTTTTGTCCTCTGTTTTGGAATGAATAAAGTAGGTAAATACCATCCTAGTATAATCGTCTACCAAAGTAAGCATATACTTATTTCCTTGAAAGGAGATTGTAGACAATGGTCCACATAGATCCATATGGATCAGTTCCAAAGAAGCCCTATTAAAAGCCACCTTCTTGAAAGGTTTCCTTGCTTGTTTACCTTCTACGCAAGCGATACAATTATTTTTATCTACTACTTTAAACTTTACGCCTACCTCGTGATCCTTCAGTTGATTCATGCCTATACGACACAAGTGTCCTAACCTCTTGTGCCAGAGTTGATAAGAATTAGTATCCTGACAGCCAGAGTGAACATCCTGTGTTAAATTTGCCGCAGTATCCGGAACGTCAACAATACCATCAAGGACGTATAATCCACCACAGGGCGAAGCATGAAGAACAGAATCACCTGTAAAACGAAAAGTATTATTTTTATAAAAGTTACATCCATTTTTATCAAAAACACATATAAAACCCTTATCAACAGCTTTCTTCACAGATAACAAGTTTGCCTTTAAATCTGGTACAAAGGCAACTTCATTTATCCTATTGACTACGTTTTTGGGTGTATTAATCGAAATATATCCAGTTCCGCAGCATTCAATATGTTCACCGTTAGCAACGGTAACATGACCTTTATCAGATATCGAAATATCTTGAAGCCAATCTCGTCTAGAAGTCATGTGTTTCGTACATCCTGAATCTACATACCAAAGTTCCTTGTTTGAGGTGCCAGAAGTATTTAAAGCTACAAATCCGACATCACTGACGTTTTCTTTTACCACATTCGCTTTTACTTCTTTCTTCCTCAATGGACAGTCTGGCCTCTTGTGTCCAGGTGCCTTGCATTCATAACATATTATCTTAGAATTCGATTTCGTCTTGGACTTCTGCGTCTTCGTATGAAAAACGGAATCTAAAGGTGAAGCTGCACTTTTGGACATTTCATTAAGTAGTTTTGTCTTGACTAAGTCGGTTGTCATATCTACGTTGCAATTTTCTAGTGCCATTATAAGGGGCTCATATTTTGGAGTGAGGCCTCCTAAAAGTATAGCTGCAAGAGACGTGTCTTCTACTACCTTGTCAATGTCTGCCAAATCTTGTGCTGTTGACATGACAGCATTTATGTAAAGCTCTATATTATCATAGTCTGACAGACTCAATCTGTATAGCTTTCTCTCTAAAGCTAATCTTCGTCCCATACCTTTATCTTCGAAGGCTTTTCCCAACGATCTCCAGGCTTCGGCTGCAGTTTTTGCACATCTTACGTGCGTTATTGCTGCACCGTCTTTTGTAAGGCAGATCTTGGCCAGTGCTTTTGCTTCGTTTCTCTCTTTGACTGAGGTAGGGGTCGTGTCATCATTATGATAACCACATATTGTTACCCAAAGGTCCTCATGCAAAAGGTAGTTCCTCATCTTGAATTTCCACGTCGGATACCCGTCCTTATTGCGCAGGAAAAACGATGGGATTGAAGTTGAGAATGACGAATTTGACTTCGATAAACCATCCCCACTTTGTTGTGACATTTTTTACTATTTAGTCACACACAAAATACACAAATACATATTAACATTAACCATGTAACCATTTACCACATTTCATGCTGATAACGTGTTGTAATTTGGAAATATAGTGGTCTAATATGGGAATGAAAATATTGGTGTGATTGCTTGGAATGTTTATTTTGAAGTGACAAAGATAAATCTAAATACAAACATTGAATATTAGAAAATATGTCAGAAAGAATATGTCTGAGATTTATGAAGTAAACTTAAAAGTCTACACAACAATGATTATAGCAGTATCTACAACAGTTATCAATGGTTATTCCAAGAAACTTCGTGTCATTTACTAATTCTAACGTATTGCTGTCCAACACTAAACTGGTCCTAACTTGCCTGACATTTGGAAGTGAGAATTTGATACATTTGGTTTTATCAGCATTTAACAATAAATTGTTAACTGTGAACCAATTCAAGGTTAAAGATAATACTCTATTGACATCATCAAAATCTTCTTTTTGTCTTTCAATTTTGAAGACCTGTGAAGTATCATCAGCAAACAACACTATGTTAGTCAATTGCTCCACCATAAAAGGCAGATCGTTAATATATACCAGGAATAAGAAAGGGCCTAATATGGAACCTTGTGGAACGCCAATTTTTACCCCCGATCCATCAGATTTAACGCCGTTGACTTCTGCCTTTTGAATTTTATTGCTTAGGTTAGGATCTACTAAGATCATACGATCTTAGTAGATCCAACGCTTCTCCGTCATGATTTAATTTCATCAGTAACGTGTCATGATCAACACAATCATGATGCAGCTGACATATACTTTCAGGTACTTTTCGGAAATTTGCCAAAACCAGGCAGAATACAAATATCAATAACAATTCGCAAGTTCATTCGTTCGTTTATTATTTATTAAAGGTGAAAGTTCGCAGGCAACCACAAAGGTTTCGGCCCACCGCATGTTGAACAGGGGCGGGGGGGCGGTGGCGGGGCGGTTGTCAAATGTATGGTCAATCAAATGGCCGCCATAATGAAACAACAGCGCGGGCCCGCTTTCGAATTTGGTGTGGCTTCATAGTTTCATGTATTAAACACCCGCCCCGATACCGTCCTGCTCCTGTCCCGCCTGTGGTGTGCCCAAGCCTGTGTGTGAGTGTGAGCGAGATAACGAGCATTCATCGCAACATCCAAACTTTCACATTCACAATATTAGTGGGATGGCTTACCCAACTCGGCGAATGGGTATCTCAGGCTGTAGGCGGGTTGGCAGGCCAGGTCCGGGAACTGGTCTTCTAGGTCATCGAGTTTCCGCAGCTGTTGCCGCAGCGCCTCCAGAGGACTCGACCAGCCGTCGCCGCGCCTGCGCAGTGCTAACTGTACACGCGCTCATCTTTGAATTGATCATGACGTCTCGCCGGACTGCTAATAGTGCACTACTCTAGTCTGGCTAACGAAATTAGAGACTAGAAGCGCGGAAAATTAAAATCTCAGCATGTCAACAGATCACGATTTTTAGGAGGCTAAAACAGTATTTTGTGAATCTGAAGTTAAGTAAAATAGGAGCAGTTGTTTATTTCTACTGTCTTGTTGATGATGATGAGTATCAGATTGTATTCACTATCGTGTAAAAGTTATTTGATTATTTTTGCTCGATAGAAAAGTCTCCTAGTTATCACTTGACATTTATTTAATCGTTAAAAAATATTAAGTTATGTTGCTCTATTAGTCCTCTTTACATCGGCTAAGAGCGATTTTAGGAATGGACGGACGGACAGTGGAGGTTTAGTAATAGAGTCCCGTTTGGCACCCTTCGGGTACATAACCCTAAAGAGGGGGACAAAAA
The DNA here is from genome assembly GCA_949825045.1 of Argyresthia goedartella. NCBI lineage: Eukaryota > Metazoa > Arthropoda > Insecta > Lepidoptera > Argyresthiidae > Argyresthia > Argyresthia goedartella. Next base: position 14,977,196 of record OX463829.1, on the reverse strand, counting down.
GTAAAAACAATAAAACTCTTTCAATATTATGTACCTATACAAATTTCAAGTTGATATTATGAACAAAAATCACCGGTTTTGCAACCCTAATGACATCGTGATTTTTAGACATGGAGATATCGCTATGTTATATGTATTCTTTTGAACGTCGAAGCTTGAATTAATCAAATAAGGAATAGTTGTCAGTGTTACTTTTTCCGACACGTTTTCGAACAAATAATATTTAAATGCTATTGGCTAGTGAAGAGTTATTATACAAACTGGAACAGTCTTCAAGCATCTCCTTTAATAAAACTGTACAATCATTTTTTCTTGTCAAACATGAATAGCGATAATTTTGGAATAATGTTTTGATAGGGCGAGAGGCGGAAAGCGATTGGCATTAATCTTAGAGCTCGAGTGACTTCTTTGTCACCCTAACAGTGACAGAGCTATGCGCCAGTGTTACTTTCCTTTTCTAAGCGAAACAATGAGTCACGCATAACTCTCACTGTCAAGGTGACAAACACATCAAAAATACTGATTTGCACAGCAAATATCAGGGCAAAATGCTACGGTAGCTTAGGTGAAGGTTATAGTGGGTGAGCGAAGCGAAGCCCCCTTTATCCTTGGTGTTAGGTTGAACATGCAAGAACAACAAAAAATACTTAAAACATAAACTTGAGCGCACATAAAATATTTAAAACAAAAAAGTGTTTTTGCTGATCCTTTTACTCGCCTTCGGCTCGTTTCATAAACCCACTCTCGAGTATTAATGCCCTCCATTATGTGCAACAGCAGTCACATAACTACTATTAAGCAATATCTTTAAATTGTAATTTGTTTAGATTCATAATTTTATTTATAATTTTCATTTTTCTTACTTACTTTGGGGAATAATTAAGACGTGACGTAGACGCTGATTTTAACCTTGTGAAGCATCGCCTGCGGCCGTGTCCTGAAATACATCATTACTATTAATATTAAATTATCTAAAAACTACAAATTCGTTTTACATCCTGCATACAGTTACTCTAATCACAGGACTTTACCCCCATTCTAGCGTAGTTGGATAAGAAAGTATTATATTGATGTAGACAGATTACTATTTTCTAAAGGTATATCTATTGCTCACTGTATATTTATCAATTGGTAGTATATAAAAGTATGACTGTATATCCAGTTTTGGTTTGGCAAAATACTGGTTTTGCCTGACTGAATTACAAATGAGCACGACTATAAATACTGGCTTCGTCTGACAAAATTACTGCATAGCGCTAATAGAAATCTAAAAATAGCAAATTGAAAAGCTTAATTCCAGTAACATAAAATACAAAACAAGCGTTATATTAGCTCACCCCTGTATCCTTCACATACCCTGACCCACCACTTCGCACAGAGAGTCTTTATTTAGCAAGTAAGTGGTGGCTAAACCATTCAGTAACTTAGTTGCGCAAATCAGTAATTTTGTCGAGCAATTCAGTATTTTTTCAGTCATTTAAGGAAATTCCGCTGTTTATGGTCATTCGCCCCATAGTTTTTATTCGGACGTTTTATTATTCCCCTTTATCAAAGTATATAGACACGTATAAATAGCGGTACGGAGTGGGGTGATATACGAGGCAATTAAAAATAATTTTTCCGCCAAAGAGGATCCATAAGTCTATTCTGCTTACATTAATTGCAACAAAGTTTTTTTTTTCTAGGATCGTTTGGTATCGTGTGGGTATGCCAAAACCTAAGTTTGCGATCTCGAAAGTGGGTGGACTACATTTGGTGGCTCAAAAACCTCGAAATTTTCGGAATTATTCCTGTTTTTTATTATTTATTCGATAAGTCCACATTTGTAAAGAACCGTGTTTTAGTAAGTTAAAGAAGAAAAAATTTTTCGTCGACTAAAATGGCAATGCAAATTCGGTCCATTATTTCGATTTTTATGGCGGTTCAAAAAGAGTTATTTTTTTCCAACTTTGCCAAAAACTGTGTTATACCCATATTCAATGTGCTGTAACTTTCCAAAACAAACGTCATCAATCCCGCCGATTAATAAAATTTGTAGGGCATCAATCTGTCAATCTAAAAAAGCACCGATTTCTCTAAATTAGGCCATTTTTTTTTTCTCAAAAGCAAAATAGGGCAAATCCGGAAATTAACTTTACCGGGTTTTCCCTCTTTTTCGATGATGATTGTATATACTTATACATATTTAGGTACTGTATATATTGATGCCGAACTCATACTTGTTTACTCCCAAATTCTGACTTCTGTTGATCCTACAATATTGTTTCAACGAAACTGCATAGCGGAATAATCTGTCGAAGAAGATCACTACTTCACCCATGAAAGCCACCACCGTATCCATTATCATTGTTCAAGAAGATGGATTACGAAAGGGAATTAAATCTCTGATGCACAATGCTTTCAAGCCAGAAGCTGATCCCACAGGCTTTCAAGATAACATGGTTGTTGTGGATGGAGGATTTCTCCTTCACAAAGTTGTGCAGTACAAGCATGAATATTTTGGTGTCATCTGCTAAAAATACGTCAGTTTCGTTAACAGGCACTACGGATGATCAGTGATTGTTGGATGGGTACCCAAGTGAGGCGAATCAGCGAGGCGCTAAAAGCTCAGAAAGGGCTCGGCGCGCGAAAGCGAGGACTTCAGCCGAATAATGTTTGATGAGAGTGCACTCACGGCTGTTTCCCAGTTGAAGTTCTTGGGAAATAAAACAAATAAGAGTCGCCTCATTCAAATGTTGAGAAAACATCTGGAAGATTCTTCCATTCGAGACATCAGAGGAAGTTGATATACTGCTTGTAACAACAGCCAGTTCTCAATCACCTAGCTTCGACACTGTACTTGTGATCACTGAGGATATTGACGTCCTAGTCATCCTGTGTGGGGCTTCCAGCAATGCCATCTACAACAACACCTACCTCCTAAAACCGAGAAAGAAGGGACAAGCTGACTCATACTTCTCCACCTCATCGTACCAGTTCTAAAAGAAACACCTCCTGCTCGCATATGCCTTCTCTGGGTGCGACACAACCTCCACGCCATTCAGGCATCGGGCAAAATCAAACTGTGTTCTCTCATCGACAGTACGCCATCATTGAAGGATGCTGCTGGGGTGTTCTACAAGGCATCAAGCTGTGGAGAAGATCCTGATGGCAATGTATGGTGCCGCAAGAACGACCATCCGCAGCCATAATGATTTGCGGTATCACCTCTTTGTGAAGAAGGCGAAGTTCAGCTTGCTGCGACTTCCTCCAACACTTGACGCTGTGGAACTGTGTGGACTGCACAGCTACAGAGCATTTTCCAGGTTCAGTGGTGGATGAGAAACACGCTGAACCCAAATGGGATCGGAGACGGGACAGCCATGGACTCAGCCCCAGTCCTATAATGAAAGAACCTGATCCCCAAGAGCTCCTGAAACTGGTGTTCTGCGGCTGCAAAAAGGAATGCACTAGTGCATGCACTTGTAGGATTAAATTGCACCACTGTATGCAAAACTTGTGTGGGGAGTTTTTGTACAAACGCTCCAGACTTGGACAGTGACTTCGGATCAATGAAGTTAAGGAGGAAGAAACTGACGGTGACCATAATGTACAACCTGGTGCAGCAAACAACGCCAACCAAGGGAAGAAGAGCCTCAACCGCGACCATCAAAACCACTAAAATTGTAAATATTTCTAGTATCTATGTAATAATGTATACTATAAATAAACTAAATATTTTTTAAATAAAAATAAATATATAAGTAAACTTGCCTGTATTTGAACTTGACAACAAAATTATTTTAAAGGTCTTACTTATCTGTATATTTCAGATAACTTTGGTATAAATATATTTTATTTCATTATATAATTTTTATTTCATGATTACTTCGCCTATTCTGTAAGTCGTGTACGTTATAATAATATATATGGGAGGGGTTTCAAATAGATCCTTATATCCTTACAGACTTTTACATTATTTATTTCGTAAACTGTGTTGTATCTTTGAGATAACTTAAGTTTATTATTTGAAGGTCACCTTGGTACCCTTCTGTACTCTAACCCCCTCGCACCGCATACAACACCACTCTCCGCGGTAACTTACCCATTCAATTCAGTTTGCCACTGTTGATTCAAGCGTGCATTTTTTTATCGTTGAGTTCTCGTTACTTGTTTGTTTTGTTAAGTTTTTGTTTTTTTATCGTATTTTTTTTGTCGAAGCAAAGTCAACTAGGAAAATGTCACACGCTCACAGCAAAATGAAATACAAATAGTTGCAAGTTAAACTATTAAAAAAAAGTCCCAATATCTTTGAAAGTTTACATTTTATGCCAATTTGACAATCAATAATTTGTGTTTGTAATGCAGTTTACTGTTGATTGACAACAGTTCCGTGAGTGGCGACATATTTCTGACTTTTTCAAGATGGTGGACCGTAGTTATGCCAATAAGGTTGCATGCTCTTTCGAGGTTTTTGGGCCACCAAAAGTTGTCCCCCCTACTTTAGAGGTCGCAAACTTAGGTTTGGCATACCCACACAATACCAAACTATCCTAGAAAAAATATATTTTGTTGCAATCAATGTAAGCTAAAACCGCCCCTATATATTGGGTTATTATCTTATAACTTACACGACTTACAGAATAGTCGAAGTAATCATGAAATAAAATCTATTCACCATTCATAGATTCCTTGGGTTTTTCATCAGCAGTGGTAGCGTCTGATGAGTCTTGATAGTCCGTCGCGGCTGCTATGAACAAAATGAGATAATTTTAAGAAGATATAATATTATTTGATCCTCTAGCTAATTGGTCTCTTGTAAATGTGCACTTTTTTAAATTTAATAAAGTTTTATTTTATGTTTTTACTTTGTATGAATTATTACGTCTATATTAAATGATCGACAGATAAATTATAAATAAACGGCATTCAAGGTAATTGTCGAATTATATTTATATTTATAGCTTAGGAAATGAGTGCGCAAAAGGAGGGTCATGGAAAACATCATGTAAGCAAAAAAAGGGACTTTCTTTGTGCCAGGACTCTTAGTATGTTTGTCCCCTAAACAAATCCGGAGTCATCACTTCTGCTTTCCACTTTTCCATCTAGAGTCGTCGTTAGCTAGTCTATGTTAAAAAAAAAACATTAATTGCGTAGGCTTAACGCAATTAATGTTTGGTTTTCAAAAATAATATTTGATCTTCTTTTTAATTATTGATATCTTCTTTAACGATTGATGGTTTTAATTCCCAGTTAATCTTTGATTTTGATCTTCTAATAAATACTTAATAGTAGTCCCTTACCCCTAACTTGACTACAATTTTATTACAAACAAAATTTGGCTAGAGTAAGTCATTGTATCTTTTCAATTGGTTAGGATGGAAATTAGAAGAAGCAAAACCGGAGCGTAGGGTAGTGGAGCGGAGCGAAGCATATGCAAATAAAAACAACATTTAAGAGTATTAGGATGGGTTAAAACGTTTTACGACGTCCCTTTGTTCAACAGAACTCATTATGTACACAAAAAACTTATCTAAACTTTGTTATCTAATCCACACTTTTCTAATTAATTAATCTTAATTTTAGGGCTAAACATGGATCTACCAAACTAAATTTCTAAATCTCAAATATTTTTGCGTAGCTCAAAGCAGATTAAAATATTGATTTATTTATTTTAGGTCTCAGAAAAAGAGGATCAATCATTAAAAACATGATGGCCTGGATTTTTTTTTGGTTGCTGTTTTTCAAAATTAAAAGGACCATTTAAATACATGGCACTTATAAAGGTTTTCTATTTTAAATTGAACATCAAACTAACCTCCTAGCCTAACTCAAATACTAACATTCAGTAGCAGCCATATTTTGAATTACCAAGTTTGTAATTTTTATTTTAAATACAAAGGCAACAGCAACCCATCTCACCTGCTTCTCTATCTTTGTCCCTGTCCCGTCTACGTGGAGGCTCCCGAAAAACCACCGTTGTACGTCGCGGCTTCACTCCAGAGTGTGACGACGATGGAGATGCGTTCTGTAGGCAATCGATGGCACCACTGTACTAAATTGTAGTTCCATACTGCACTACATCGCGCAATCTAAATATTAATGGTTTATGTATTCATAAACGGTGGCTAAGGGTGTCTAAAATATGCTTTTATCTAGTCTGTATATAATATTAATAATACATTCGACACTATTTACACACATTGATCTAGCCCCAATCTAGAATTCCCTGTATCTTGGGTACTAGACAATGATACACATACTTATATAGATAAATATTATACTTAGATAGATAAACAACCATGACTAGGGTACAAACATCCGTTGTCGTCCAACAAATATTTGCCCCCACCGGGACTCGAACCCTTAGCTTCGTAGGCAGGGTCACTGCCGACTCGGCCATTCGGGTCGTCTGTGAGAGGTCAATGGACCTTGTTATACAAGTGTCTGTATTCTTGAATTGAGATTAGTCTTATGCAGAAAAGCACCTCCAAGACCCTGGGGTTACTTTTTTCTCCCCAGGCGGGATTCGGCTGCACCTCCACTTTCTCGGGAAGCAGAACCTCGAAACGCAACGCCACGGAGGTACCTATGGAAAAAGTAAAATATAAAAATCACTCACTTTCTCTTTCATCGGCTTCCATTCATCGTTGTTATTGTCCAGCGACCTCTGAGCATTGCTCTCTGATAGTGAGGTCTCGTTGTCATTGTACTTGATGACTGGATGGTTGTTTTGTTTCCCTCGAGCCGGTTTTGGTTCTACGGTGACTGAGGTCTCGTTAAGTTCTTTGGCTCTGCAAGGTTAAGGGTCTATAAGGTTATGACACAGACCATTATTGCTCTAGCTAGTAAGACATGGCAAATGCACCTACTTCGTGTGCCATATCATACCATAGCAGGGTGTTCTTTACCTATGAAACGCTCTTTGAATGTTCTAACTGTCAGACATTTGTTGATATGAAAAAATACACTATTGGTTGCATATTACTTTTTAGGGTTCCGTACCCGAAGGGTTCTAAACGGGACCCTATTACTAAGACTTCGCTGTCCGTCCGTCAGTCCGTCCGTCTGTCACCAGGCTGTATCTCAAGAACCTAGCTAGCTTGAGAGTTGAAATTTTCACAGATTATGTATTTCTGTTGCCGCTATTACAACAAATACTAAAAATCGGTTCGGCAGCAAGTACCGTACAAGCAACTTCTCTTGAGAAGAATTCTTTTTTTTAATGTTTCGATACCTAGAAAATCATTTGAGAATTATTACTGGAATATCTAGCGACGTTCCTACCTATCCCACCTCTCCGATCCCTACCTGTCCTTAATGCGATGAACGCTTCACGTATTTCCTTATCTACACCTAAAATTCCCACTCAATTAATTCTCATATAATTACTATATAGCACTATCTATCTAGATTAAACAAATGCATAGGCATTCTGATGAATATCTATTTCAACTCTACGAATCCATCCTTTTATTAGCTTACTTTTATCAGCTTGAAATTTATAATGACTCAGAACAATTTGAATCATACAATTATTAAACGATTCGAAAGAAATTATAATAAACGAATCAATTAAATATAAAACGTGTCCTGTATAATCAGCTTGCTAGAAATTTTCAATCGTTTTTTTATTTAACATTACACAATAATTAATAAATTTTATCGAATTTAAAGAATTTTCACGAAAAAGATGACGTCATAGTGGGTCCGCCATTTTGAATTTTAAAAAACTGATGAAAGATTCGAAACCAGCACCCTCAAAAACCCACATCTACCCCTCAATACTTGGAATTACATACAAAATTAACGTTGCGTGTTCAAAAAAGTCAGTTTTTTACAAATAAAAAACGAACCGCTGGACCGATTTTTTCTAGACTCCTTTCAGATCTAAGTCATGACGTGGCGTATCGATTGATATGGTCACCAAGCGATTCGGTCCAGTAGTTATTGAGAAAACGAATTCCATAATTTTGATCACGTACATACGTACGTACACACACACACACACACACACACACACACAGACATCACTCTAAAAATGATTGCAAATGATTCTCCAGGTCTTAAAACGTAAAGAAAACACAAAATTACCTATTTCAATTTTCAGACCTATTATAATAACTTCTCAAGAGAAGTTAAAAAACAGGATAAAAGAAATATTTAAGGGGGCTCCCATACAACAATTCTTTCAATACCACATACAAACTTATGGATGCACCTGGTTACGTACATGGAGTGTGAAAGTAACCGCACCAATAACTTTGTAAACAATATTTTGCTGTGTAAAATCCAAACTATTCACTCCACACCATCGCTTCCATTGAACGGTGGTACGGAACCCTTCGTGCGCGATTTAGACTCGCACTTGACCGGTTTTATGCTTCCGTATTTATTCGTTCTATTCTACAACTAGTGGCCCTGTAGGCAGTATACCTCGCTAACAGGGGGGACTGTGAACCAATTTATAGGTAAGTATTTTAGATTCAATCAAAATCAAGTAGTAAAGTAGCCGCACCTTCTTGACTTCTCACGAAAATTGTTAAGTCTATTTCACTCACTCTCATGGTCTGTATAGATCCTCTTTACTAAACCGTCTCCTACTTCGAGGAGTTGAAACTTGGTATGTTTTGAAAATATTTCTTGGATTTGTAAAAAACAGACGGCCGAAAGGTAATGGTGTAGTATATTTTTAGAACCAGATTATGAAGCCCTTGAATTCTATACCCCACACGAGTGCCAAGTTTTGTGAGGATCGCTTGAAAACTGTGGCCCCCAGAACGGAACTGACAGACACACAGCCATAGAGACAGACGAAAACAAAATCGGCCTCCTATCTTGTCGAAATGGAGCCCTTCGCTCGCTCGGTCAATTATCGTCAAAATTATGATAAACATAATGAACCTAAACCCGAAATGAAATGAAAAATCCGCAAAGTGCATCGTCAATAAAAATAACCTAAGTATTTGAGTATTTGAGATTATCAAATAAAGCTTACTTTGTAAAAAGTTTATGTTTATTGCTTGTTCCTTAATTTGGTTGAAGAATTATCACCTGTTCCTGCAGAAAACTTTTAACGTAGAAAAAGAGTTTCATAATGTGTTTACTGTATACCTATAATATTTTCACGATCTTACCTATCCAACGATTGCGTTGCCTTGTGCGAATTTGACTTCTCGGTTTCTGATCCAGTCGTCATACTCATCTCGCGTCGCTTATTCCGCCGTTCTATTGACATCTGAAAATACATTTTAGTTGTAAATTAATAAGCCTACACCGCTATCAGGTACCAGCCAAAGATCTGGTAAATATCGTGAAAATAGCGTATACCTCTGCATGCCATTTTCACCCCTCGATAATCAGGTATTATTTTATGTATCGAAAAATTTGACATGAAACTGATTTTTATTCGGATATTTCATAAATAATAAAAGTATATCATAAATAGATTGTAAGGACGTTATAGATTTAGAAAAATGTATTTTCAGCCAAATTGAAACCACACCGATATTCCCAGTGCCAGGTGCACATTGTAAGCATCCCTTCCTCACCTTGACGTCATGCTTGAGCCTGGCATACTTCTCCTTCAGACACGTGTACTTGTCGTGCAGCGCGGGATCCCGGCCCTCGCCCCCACGCCGCTCGCGGGCCAGGCGCGCGCGCAGCTCCTCTAGGTGGCCTGTGTGCTGCGAGCGCAGGCGCTCCACCTGCGAGACGAGACGTGGTGTACACGGTATGCACGGTGTCCCGTAACTAGAGATAGGCCTGAGTGCTTAGTGGGAGTTGCTCAGAGCCAATCGAATGACTTTACGATCGCGTCAATCGTGTATTTACGTGAAAAGTTTCAATCGAGTATGTGCGAGTATGAGTCGCATTCAAATATTACGACTCGATTGAGTCGTAATATTTGAATACGACTCATACGGCCTTGCACTGCAAGGCCTACAGTATGACTTTGATAACCTGTGTCAGTGGTGCCACGATGTGGGCCTGGCCCTTAATGCGCAAAAGACAAAATTGATTCACATTAAATCGCCATATTTGAAAGGTACTCATCCAACAGAGCTGATTGCGCATACACATGATTGTATGCACAATAAAAATAATTGCCAATGCCCTCCAATATAAATAGTTGGCAAACACACTTACTTAGGCCTTGTGATTGATGCAAAATACAATTGGGGTCCCCACATCCAACAATTATGTGACAAGCTTAGGGCACTCATTGCTTCCTTTTATATAATTAGAAACCGCATTCCATTTAAAACATGATTAATGCTATATCATGCACTCTTCGACTCCATAGTATCGTATGGCCTCTCAAGCTATGGACGCACTCACAGAACTTACTTGGATCCAAACCAAACTCCTTAAATTAATTGTACCACAAAAAATCAGGCACGAATACACTGGAAATGAATATAAACTTTTCACATATTGTAAGACACTACCTATTCACACCAAACTACAGTATCTTTTACTTAAAGAGGATTTCTTCGACAATTGCTTTCAGCAAAAAATAAATCACCCCATAGCCCCACGCCGTATGATTCAAGGTAAAATAACCAGCACACGCGCAAACAACTTCTACGGCACTTGGACGCGCGCCTACATGATTCCGCGATTAATAAATAGTCTACCCACAGATGTTATTAATTCACTTTCACCAAAAAATATTAATTATAGACTTAAAAATTACTTTTCCTCCCTAGTCCCTCCCTAACCCTGCCCTTACTTTTAAATAGTTCATGTGTTATTTAGTTTTGTAATAGTTAGTGTAATAATATAATATAATATTTATGTACTATACTTACTCATATCAAATATTTAAGTTAGCGTAAGCACGGATCCACGAACAAACCTACATGGTTTCTGTGGGTCCCACAGACTGTAAATTGATTTTTTTCTTGTAAATAAAAAAAAAACATTTACTTGCTTTAGTTTTTATGTTGAAGTTGGTAGCTCTGTCGCAACAGAATGAACAATCAGCCAAAACAGCCTTGACAGTATTTTCCGGTCATAAAGTTTCATATTTTGACGGGATAAGATGCGATTTTATAATTTTTTGTTCGAGTTACAAACTTTAGTTCGTGTTTTATTCCAACCCTATCAAAGAATTCTGGAGCCAGACAGATTGTCAAATGGGCCGTTGTTAGTACCTGAGTATCGTTTATCTGAGGTTGCTACGCTCCGCCCGGTTACGGAAGTCAGACCGAAGAGGTGGACCGCCCCATACCTCTCCGTCTTAACCATCCTCCAAGCAAAAAGTCTTCGCGATGACATTGTTTTTCCGTTCTTCACCATACTTTTTAGGTTATTTTGGTGGCTCACAAACTGTCAATGAGTCGCAGTCGTTCTCACCTTCAAATCCAAAGTGAAACTACTTGGCGAGCGTGAGAAATTTCACCATTCGAACTGTCAAAATCTTCACGTATTGTAATTCGCCCTCGCAAAATGAGCATAAATGTTCACTTCTCCCAACAATCGTTCGCGCTCGATCTTGACAATATTGCTTTGGAAACTCCCACTCAGTATTTTATTTCACATCATTGCCGCTAGGGGGCGATTTTTAATCCCATACGAGTCCGTGTAAATAAAAGTTTGGATTAGTTACAAAAACTCCTACTTCGCCTTCAGCTCAGACAAGGTCTGGCAAAAATATAAAAAAAAACGGATAAAAGGTTTTTATATTTTTATTTTTTTTAAAACGGCATCCTATCATACATGTCTAATGGTTATAGTCTTCCCGCGTTAGCATGGAAATAACGGGCATAGACTCCTATCTACGACTGTGCTACGACTGTACCGCTCGTGATTGGGTGCGATATACATGGTACATATAGTGCATAGACCTAAAAAAAATCCGGACGTAGTCTCGCTAAGACAAAACTGAGGAACCGGCGGAGGAAGCGGCGGATATCTATGAGTGAGTGAATTTAGGGTTGCCAAGTTAGCCAAAGTTTTACCCTAACAAAACAGTCAAAAAATTAAAATATTTTAATGAGAGACGGAAGAAAAACAACACTGTTACACAAAGTCCAACAGATGGTGCTGTGAATCGCTCTTGGGTTCTTGCGCTTCTTTTCTCAAACGGGTCTAAAAATCGAAAAATAGATCTGTTGGATTTTCTGCAAAGTTGTATAAAAAATACCTAATGGAGACAAAAAATACTAATTCTGTTTAAATTTATAGCCCTAATAATAAAAATTACTGTCAATATCACAGTCGTTAATAATTTTAAGCAATTGAATTAATTAACATCATTTTGTGCCGTGCATTTGATTTCAACGAAATATGACGTCATGTTTCGGATTTCAATACAACACTCATATACATCGACTGTTTCGACAGTTCTTAAAAAGTATCTAACTTCACGTGCATCATCCCAATTGTTCAAAATTTTACTGTTCCTACCGTTTATGACTGCTGTAAAAGTGATTTATATCCCAAATACTGGGTACGTTTTAATAATAGTGCCTTATACTTTGAGAGGTTCTTGATATATCTTCTAATTTTGAAATGTGGTGAAGCCGAATCGTTAAATATTTTCCCTCTATATATTTAATAAGATTTATTTTGTTTTCTATCGAACCAGTACCTAACTAAGAGGTTCAAAAAGGGGCCACTTTTTTTAAATCCAACATCAGAATCATAATTGGGCTCCAACCAGTTCCCCAGATATTGATTTTGAAGCAAATCGGACCAGTCAATACAAAGTTCAAAATGGCGGCCACTTTTTCAAAATCTAAGTTCAGAATCATGATTGGATTCCAACCAGAGCCCTAGATATGGATTGTGAAGAAACTCGGACCAGTAACTTCGAAGTTCAAATTTTCACTTGACGAAGAAGTTAAGAATTGCCAATTTATTTATTCAACTGACCGTATAACAACATCCCAACCAATTAAAGAGCCGCCAAAAATAAATTTGCTTATATAAATAATCGAATTATAATTTGAACTTAATAATACCGTATTTTCCCATATTTTGGGTAATTTTGCTTAAGTGAATATTGACAACACGGACTTATGATGAATTATTTTTGTTCTTGTGAATGAAGATTGATTTTAATTTTTTACTGGAAATAAGTGATAATTTATTCACTTTCCTATGAAACATGATTCCTGGATGTTTTTTCCTCCGGTCACTTTGGTTTTTACACCACTTTACCACGCAAGACATGCTGTTTATCTTTTTATTTATTCGCATAAAAGGAAAAGTGGCGTTAGCTAACGCCGGTGGTATTCAAGAGGTTGACCCATTTTAATATAAACAGACTGTTCCATAGTAAACAATATGGTTTCACTAAAGGGCGTTCCACTACAGTTGCAGGGAGAAGTTCTTAAAGCATATCTTTAATGCTTGCTTAGATGCAATTGGTGTCTTTTGTGACCTTTCCGAAGCATCTGGTGGCGTCAGTCACGAAAATAATTTGTAAATTACAGCATTGCGGAGTTCAGGGGAAAGCTCTAGAACTTGTCTGTCTTATCTTAGTAATAAAATCCAGAAAGTTGATGTGAATGGAGAGAGGTCATCTGGATCTCTCATCTCAAGTTTCAATATTGGTAAAAAAAATGTAAAAATCTGATGTGATATTGTTTTGTTTGCTGGTGATACAACTTCACTTATTTTTAAGATTAGCAGAACCCATAACAATTTTGACCATGCATCAACCATGACCATATGATAATAATGATAATAATAATTAACGTAAAGTTTACAGATGATGTAACGTAATTTAATAGTCTGGTAATATAATTAAGTGTACTAAAGTACGTAGCAGGGTGACTCATAACAATTTATTTGTTTTGACGTAGAATACAAGTCTGTTACCAAGAAAACAGTTTATGGTCATGCTCACTAAAATCAGTATGAATACTCGTGAACGGGTGCTGCTTGGGGGGGACTGGTCCAGTCTGGTTTCTCATAAGCCATGTTCATTAAAGCCTGTCATGTTCTTATTTATTTATTTTGAGACATCTATTATTGGCACTTATTTTTTAATTTTATCCATGTATATCATTCTTAAGTATGTGTTTGGCTTGAAAAAGTGCATTATTATAATACCTTTATAATACCTTTGACACTATTTACACACATTGACCTAGCCCCAAACTAGGATTCCCTGTATCTTGGGTACTAGACAACGATACACGTAATTATATAGATAAATATTATACTTAGATAGATAAACAACCATGACTAGGGTACAAACATCCGTTCTCATCAAACAAATATTTGCCCCCACCGGGACTCGAACCCGGGACTCTTGGTATCGTAGACAGGGTCGCTGCCGACTCGGCCATTCGGGTCGTTATGCAATTAAAAAAATTGAGTTTGAGTTTGAATTGCTTCTGGCCATACACTAGGATACCTCGTCGTAGGAACCGATAACAGCGACGTCGAATCGTAAAAACCATCCAAGAGCCAGGAGTTTTATTTCTTCCTCCCCGGCCGGTATTAGAACCGGACTGAACCGGTACTCGCCAAAAAGGTCCACTTTCACAGATTCTACAGTCAAAGTTCAGCTTTATCGCAGTCGGGTAAAAGTTCTCTCGCCGCACACGGAAAACTAGTCGTCAAAAAACATCGCCACTTGTGGCGAGCACTGACCACAAGTGGCTACTTTTCTACCCCGTTGCTTGCAGTGTCACAAACGTCTTCATCCGGGTTGAGTGAAGGGAAGGGGGAGAGGGTTGGAGTAATCGCACGACTAGCATGTGCCAGCGCGTTAGCGCCACAAGAAGGGAGCATCGGATTATTTTTGCGTGTGGCGGCCACCGGCGCTAGGCTACGTTTTGTGGTTCGTGTGCGCCGAGGCTTAGACATAGAAGCCCGACTGCATAACCGACTGAGGGTTCCACGGACACTCAATTTCATTAATATAAACATAAACATTTATATACAGGCACATATTGTTTCTGGTCCCACACTGGGATACCTTGTGTCATGGGAACCGGAAAATTTACCTCAGCCCTATAATCGTGTCTCAAGTCTGTCAGACGTGCAGTGTGCTCCGCCCGCAACGTCTCAACAGCCGAGCGATGTTCGTCAAGCATTCGCGCACGTTCGCGGTTCGCGCTCGCGATCAGCTGCTGCCGGTACTCGGTTAAGGAGCGTTCGTTTTCTGTAATTTAATAGTAATTAACGTCATATTTTGAGGGGGTTTAGATCAACATCACAGCAAGGACTCTTGGCATAGTCAAAACCCCAGTCAATAGGAACTAATAATTTAATTCATTCATTCACTCTCTTAAACTCACAATGATACTTTATCACGCAAATCTTACCTAAAGCAAGTCATTACTATTCTTTAGCGGTTACATAAAGTTGTATCGAATTTTATTATATCACAACCTTGATCACGCCAGGGTTTAAAGTGATTTTCACTTCTCATAGTTCTTATTGCTATGGCCTTAATATCTAATTTCGTGACATACGCACGGCGTTCACAGCCCAGCTCCCCGGCGGCAAACTTATTCGAAAATCGAGCTAGCCACTGCGAGCTGAATGGAACACATTTTAAATAAAAACAAACCCGCGATTTTTGCAATACGCTGCAACTGGACTAATGTATCAAACATAAATTTTCACATTAATTTACTTGAATAAAATGCCGTTTTTAGTAACAATGCTTTTTATATTTTCTTGCAGGAGGTGCGAAAAGTAGAGTATACTCTTCGGGGATAAAGCTGTTTTGTCTTGGGCACGCTTGAATCCCTCACTGCACTCAGGACTTAATCTTAACTCGCTTCGCTCGGGGGTTAAATCTGGGGTCCTTCGTTAGGTTCAGGATTCAATGGTGCATAATCTTCTATTTTCAGACTGAGTAACACAACAAAACGTACCTAATTCCAACTCCGCCCGTTCCTTGTCCAATTTTCTCGCAAATTCTTCACGCAACTTCTCCATATTGTCCTTGTGTTGTCTTTCCATCGACTCGACATCAGCAAGGTACCGTTGTTGCCTTTCAATATCCGCTTCTTGCAAGGAAATGGTGTGGGAACGTTCGCCTTCCTGTATAGCCTGGAATTTCCCAAAGAACCTTAAGGCTGCACCTTTAAAACTATGTGGTCTACTAGTTTAGTAAAATATTTTATAGCGCGATGTAGGATTCAAAGAAACAGTGTTTTGTCACAGTAAAGAAATCTGTTGGGAAAAATAAATCAAGAGTTTAGAATTTATATGTCACTTATAGTTTTTATATTTTCTTCTAGCTGTGTCCATTTTCGCCCATCGTATATAAAAATTAATAAGCATACCTCTTCCATTTCCTTTCGATGACGTTCCGCTTGCTCGAAGAGCTTCATTCTCTTCTCTTCTTGAAATCTCTCTTCGTTATCTTTCAATTCTTCACGCAACTCTGCTCTCAGTCTTCTCTCTTTTACAGTCCATTCAATCCTAATATCCTCTAAATCCTTCTTTATATTTAACTCCAGTCTTCTCTTCTCATCTCCTTTACTCCGTTCCGAATCTTTTGAATTTTCTGCTTCGATGGATTTTGATAGGCTGTTTTCATCATTCGGCTTCTCGAATTGGTACATTACCACAACATTATCCGAGCCTCTACTAAGACCTTTTCCTTGAGATATCATTACACCATCTAATCGCGGACTTATCGGTCCTCTAATACTAGTATTAGAATCGGTACTCTTAATCTGAGGAGCTACGATACCCTTATTTAGACCTGGTTTGAAACTGGATAAGTTGGCCCAAGCTCTTTCGGACTCCGATTTGGGTGATCTCAAATCTGAAGCGAAACTGTGGTTTGGTGATATTTTTATTGTAGGTTCTAAGACCTTCATATCGATGCTGTCAGATTTAAAGTCATTTCTGGAATCGTCTTTGGGACTTCTTCTGGATTCTTCGGACTCTGATTGCTGTCTTGTTTGTGGTTTTGCTAAGAAATCTGCGGGTAGCCTAGGAATCTTGATTTGTGGTATATTTGGTCTATTGACACTTTCCTGCTTGGACAAATGAGCGGGAAAATCTATGGTCTCTTTTTCTTCTACATGTTTTGGACTAGAATCTTTGACTAGATCATTTTCTTTGGCTTTGTCGTCGGAGTCGTTATTTGAGATATCCATGTCGTTAAGGTCTAGATTAGCGAACTCCCGGTCTGGAGAATCAATGGACGTTTCTGATTCGATACTCTCCATCAGGTTGATGGATATCTTGTTCATTTGCGGTATCATTGGCGACCTAAAAATAAGGTAAATAGTAAAAACCCCTAGAGCCTTACAGCCAGTTCATGCCAAATTGAAAGTACAAGGGAAAAGTAAAACCCCAGAATTACTCCATTATTTATTGGAGTCTAGACCGACGAATAAGATAACATACCTAGGCCGGACCTCCCTATCCCCAGGCTCAGTCAGGTGCACCGGCGATGCTTCCAGGTCCCCTGGCTTCACCAGGTCCGCTATCTTCTGGAAACTCTTCTGGAACAGGTCTTGCTTTATGTAATCACCAGCTGGAGGGCGGACGACGCGGCGGCGAGGCGAAGTTAGGCGGGAGTCGCGGGAGTCGCTTTCTGTGGGTGAAAAGTGAACAATAATCACATGCTCCATTAGATTTCCTTGTGGTTGGATCGAGAAACAGCGCAATCATGCACAGCACGAGAAGGGAGGTAAAAAAGCTAAATTATTCTCACTCATCATGGCTGGAAGGCATTTCTTTCTGACTACAATTGCTACAATTGCGGCTTTTTGGCAGCCCGTATTTGAGATGATCATCGACTCTAGAAGAAGAATAAGACCACAATTTCAACCTCCCTCATTTACCAACAAGTATTAACAATGCTCCTTACCCAAAGACTCCTTATCCGAACCCGAACCCTTTGATGTCTCCCTCGGACTCAACACCTCAGCTTCCTTTGGCCGTGGAGGCAGGGGTGGTCTGGTATTAATCGGAGACAAGACTATTGGCGCTAATGTTGGCATGTGGCTGCAAATGTTGTTGGGTAGGGGCGCGAGGAAGGGAGGGGGTATTGAAGGGGCACTGATGATGGAGTGCTCTTCGTTCGGCTCGGATGAAGAGTTGGAACTGGGGCTGGCTGCTGGGTCCACTGGCGTGCTTTCTAACTTGAATCTGGGACAAAAATATAGTCTTTAAAGTCTCATCTTTTTGCTAACTAAATGGAGAACGTTTTGTTTCGTTGGTTTGCGTATACTTGTACTAATTTTTATTCTGTAGTATTTCGACAACTTTGAGTAATGTCGGCCCATATATATAGGGCCTACCTAAAAATGTCGCTTCAAATATTTGAGTCATCATCATCATCATTTCAGCCTGTTAACGTCCACTGCTGAACATAGGCCTCTCCAATCGCACTCCATATTTGAGTAATAATGTATAAATACTAGAGACGCTATCTCGAACAAAATATGTGCCCGGCCTCTCGGACGAGAGGGGTACGCGCGGGGCGAGAGCGGACGTGACAGTTGTCATAGATAAAATCTTTGCGCGCAGATGCGACATGCCGTAATTCTGCACGTACAGTCGCCTTTGCCCAAAAGTATACCTATTGAGTAAACCTGCCTTTACTGATTACATACTTTTAAGCGCAGGCGGCGACCTATTATGTATAGGAATAAAATAAAAGAGAATTTGCAATACTTTAATTGGAAGTATTTTTTTCTTTCATTGGACTTTCCATAAGTTTGTAATGTGAATTTTCATGTGCAATAAAAATATACGAAATATACGACATGCGACACGTGGGTATTCGGAAATGTTACATCTGAATGTAAAAATCTTGTTACTCTTTGATTTTCAAATAGAAAACATGGCTGCCGCTTTGTTGATTTTTGTAATTCACAAAATATGATTAAATCAAATCAAATCAAATCAAATCGTTTATTTGTGATAAATAGGTGATACATCCGTTGTAAAAAATCTGGTTAAGATTGATGTTTTGAAAAGGTTCGCTATTTTCATAGAAATATTTGGTTAAACATGCATTAAATTTTACACAATAGATAGGAATTAATATTTGGTTACAAACACACATTCATTAAATTATACATAGTAGATAGGAATTAATAAATCGATCGGACGGGGTATATAACGGGGTAATAACGAGTACTATAAAAAGAAAAGATCACAGTTCATTATCATTTATGTAGTCCTTGATGCTGTAAGTAGTATGTTTTACCTATAATTAATTTCCTCACTTCTTTTTAAAATTGGTTAATGTTCACCATTTTACGAACATTTTCGGGAAGTTTATTATATAACTCTGGCGCCATTCCAAAAAAAATGTTTTTAAATAGTGCTGTTTGGTGTTTTGAGGACGATATTTTATTATGATATCGTTCACTTGAGAATTTGTCAAATAGTCCAAGATTGGCTTTCACAAACATTATTACTTCAAAAACGTATAGTGATGGAAATGTCAAGATGTTTAATCGTTTAAAATGTGGCTTACAGCTTCAGTGCGACGAAGACCACATATAGCTCGTATGCACTTTTTTTGAGTTATTAGTACCTGTTCCTTTCCTAATCCGTTTTCCCAAATATAATAAAAATATTAGTCCAAATCTTAAGATGGAATCTACATAACCATTGTAAGCTACCAATAAAGAATCCTCCGACACTTTTTTCGATAAATCATATAGCGCTTATGCGAATTTATTAAGTTTTTTGCATATGGTTTCAGTTTGGATATTCCATTTAAGATTTTCATCAATGTGTATACTAAGAACTTTGTAACGGGAACCTGCTCTATATTTTTGCCTAAATGAGTTATTATAATATTATGTGTCATATTTAATTGTTGAAAAGTTTTTAGTTTTATCAAGATTTATCAATAATTTATTGAGGTTTAACCGGTCAATAATGTCAGATAAGGAATTATTAATGTCGTTTTCAAATTCATCTAAATTATCACAAGCTATAATAACTGTGCTATTATCTGCAAACAGGACCATAGGATGTTTTACTGCACCTGAAAGGTCATTTATATATGCTAGAAAAAGTAATGGACCCATCACACTTCCCTGAGGTACACCGCGCATCATATTCCTTTTTTTTGACATGTATTTCTGTTCCGTTTGAAATTTTGTGCAGATTTTGTCGATTTGAGTCATTTGTTTCCGGTTTCTTAAGTATGATTCGTTAAGTTTGATTGAATTTCCTCTGATTCCATAGTCATACAGTTTTTTAAGCAAAATATCATGATCTACTAAATCAAAAGCCTTGGTCATATCCATGTACAAGGTAGCAATTGGATTTCTCTTGTCCACATTTGAAACAATTTTGGACAAAAAATCATAGATAGCTAAATTGATACTTTTATTTTTCCTAAATCCTTTCTGTTCTGCGGCAAAAAGATGTTGTTTTTCAAAATAGGTATAAATAGTATTGTGTATTACCTTTTCAAAGATTTTTGCAAATATAGGGATTAGTGCCACTGGTCTGTAACAGTTAAAATTTAATCAATCTTGATTTTTAAATAGTGGTTTAACTATTGAATTTTTTTATTCATTTGGGAAGGTTCCAACTTCAAGGCATTTATTAATCATGTGGGATAGTAATTGTGAAATAACTTTTCCTACCATTTTTACTATTTTCGTAGATATGTCATCCTTACCTGTACTGTTCGTATTTTTAAGTGATTTAATTATTTTAAGTATGTCAAGGGAGGATGTCGGATTTAGAAATATAGAATTGCAATTATAGTATTTCAGTTTGGTGTTATTATATGTCACATTATTATTAGAATTTTGATTTATTAAGTTCAATTGTATCATTTAAATTTTCATCATTTGTTCCTAATCCTAAATTTACGAAGATACTATTAAAAGTTTCAGCTATTTCAATGGGATCTGTAATCCTGACACCGCTATCAATAATTTCTTTGATACTGTTTTTTGGAGGGTTTGACTTAGATTCTTTGATTATGTTCCATGTCTCTTTACATTCATTGAGGGCTGTTTTAATTCTAAAGTTATTTTGTGACTTTTGTGTTAATTTAATAACGGATTTTAGTCGTCTGGCATATGATTTAAATTCTTCTTTATAGTATTCGGTACGACGACGTCTATATTTCCACAGCATTTCTCTTTTCGTCCTACAACATGCTTTAATACCGGTTGACATCCACGTTGTCTTACGATAAAGCGTCATTTTAATTTTCATAAGTGGGAAACAAAGTTTATATAACAAAGTAAATAAGCTGTGAAATTCTGTGAAAGCTTCGCTAGGATCGTCAGATTCGTAAACCGAGCCAAACGTCAAAGAGTTAAGATATCCCACAAATTTAGTAACATTTTCCTCACTATAATCACGTTTTGTTATGTACCAGTATATAGCTAGTTCTAACAGGACATTGCAATATTTGCGCACAGTGATCTGATAGAGCGAATTCGATGACTTCGCTTTTACATCCCCTAATGTTATGGGCTTATGTTTAAACGATTACCAAAAACGCACCTATTTTACTACCAATAAATTCGAAATGACTGCCAGAATGGATAAATGTCCACCAAATTGTGTTTGGATTAATGATCACCAAACTTCTTTTTATGTTTTGTGTACTTAAGTTTATATTTTAAATATTTTTTGTTGTTCTTATATGCTCAACCTAACACGAAGGATAAAGGGGGCTTCGCTTCGCTCACCCCCTTTACCCTTCACCTAAGCTACCGGAGTATTTTGCCCTGATATTTTTTGCAACTTTTGGTGTTCATTTATCCATTTTGGGTAGAAAAAATATATTTTGGTGTTCATTATATTTGTTGCCAATGTTATGCATGATATTGTCCAGACAGGTTGAACAAACAAGACGTGTTGCTTGGTGTATTTCTATTTTTAAGTTATAACTCAACATCAGTTGTTTAAAGCGAATACTATTATTTGTCTTTTTTAAAGTATTGTTGTTGAAGTCCCCGCATAAAATAATCTTTCTATTCCTTTTTTGTGTCTTTACTATGTAGTTTTTACAGTACCGCAGAGCAATCGACGGCATTATTTAGTTTCTTACTCTCGCAACCAATAGCGTCACGGCTCGGCAAGCGCTTGGTACAGACTGAATTGGTGTTAAGTGAATTCACTTTTCTTATAGCTGCAAGAAATTCAGTTTGCGCGCATACTCTAGTATTAGGTCCTTACATATGAAGTTGGCGTTTTGCATGGGAGGAACATAGTCGTTTTTTTTTTTTAAATATAATATATTTATTTAATCAAAGTATGTACCATTGCTATCTATACACTTTTGCCATCTCATAGGTAGTTCTTCGATCCCTTTACTAAAAAAACATTCGGACGGGAATCAATAAAATCTTTGAAGGCGCTTTGGACTGCCCCATCGGAGTTGAATTTTTTCCCTTTTAAGAAGTTATCCAAATTTCGAAAAAAATGGTAATCTGTTGGAGCAAAGTCCGGAGAGTACGTTGGATGTCTTAGACATTCCAATTGAAGCTGCTCTAATATGGAAGCCGTCTGTTGTGCAGTGTGTGGTCTAGCGTTATCATGAAGCAGCAGTGGCCTAGAGTGATTTACCAG
This sequence comes from Argyresthia goedartella, assembly GCA_949825045.1. NCBI lineage: Eukaryota > Metazoa > Arthropoda > Insecta > Lepidoptera > Argyresthiidae > Argyresthia > Argyresthia goedartella. The sequence goes on along the minus strand of OX463829.1, from coordinate 14,954,714 downwards.
CCTCGGCTGTTTAGCAGCTAGCTTTTCCATCATGATTTGCAGTTGCTGACAATAGACATCTGCTGTAATCATCTGGCCAGATTTAAGAAAGCTGTAGTGAACGACACCAGCACTAGTCCACCAAACGCTCACAAGTAACATTTTTGGAGTCAATTTTCGCTTGGAGCATGGTTTGGCTGGTTCGGCAGGGTTCAGCCATTGCGATGAGCGCTTCCGATTATCGTACAGGATCCCCTTTTCATCACAGGCAATGATTCGATTTAAAATCCTTTCATTATTGTGCCGGGTGAGTAATGCAACGCAGCAGTCAACGCGCGTTTGTTGATTTGATTCACTCAGTTCGTGAGGTACCCACCTTTCAAGCTTTTTCACCTTCCCAATTTGCTTCAAGTGGATTAAAACAGTTTTATCACTAACACCGCAGCCTGCAGCTAACTCGGACGTGGTTTGCGATGTATCCGCTTCCACAACAGCCTTAAATTCTTCATTATCAACTTTGGTTTCCGGCCGTCCACGGGGCTTGTTCTGCAGGTCGAAATTTCCAGAACGAAAACGTTGGAACCAAAAACGCACTGTGTTTTCTATTCCGGCACCGTCGCCATACACATCATTAATCCTTCGAGCCGTTTCTGCAGCACTGGTGCCACGGTAGAACTCATACTCGTAAATAACGCGATATTTCAAGTTTTCCATTTTGTAAGCTGAGTGACGAAAGAAAAAAAACAATTGAGGAAAAAACAAATGAATTATAATTTTAGAAACACAAATACATGAGTAAATAGCTGTATAAATTTGAATTTGGAATTCCTAACCATAGAGGAGATATTTGAGATCAAAGTGGCCAGTACGGCGAAACGCCAATTTCATATGTAAGGACCTAATATTTATACATTATTACTCAAAGTTTCAAATATGAAATCTCCATTTAGAATGTTTGAAACGTCATTTCATTCATAACATGTGACAGCTATATGTTTTTAGGGTTCTATACCCTAAAAGGAAAAGGAACCCTTATAAGATTTTGTGTCCGTCTGTCAAGACACTTTTTCTCGGAAACGCGTAAAGATATCAAGTTGAAATTAATATCGAATAATCAGGTCTCTGGTCTCTAGAAGTTTAAAAAAGAATATACAGGTCAACGAAATCCAAAGATACCGCCGCATAAATGTTGCTGAAATTCTTTGATATTCGCATGGGAATCTAAACCTATATGGTACTTCCCGTTGACCAAGAATCATGAAAATTGGCTTGAAGCAAGGTCATATTGCATGAATAAAGGGAAAAATATGAAATTTCTCTCTGTCTGTCTGTCCGCCTTTCGAGACCCTTTTTCGCAGGAACGCTTGGAGTTATCAAGTTGAAGTTAATATTGATTAATCAAGTTTGTGGCCTCTTTAAGCTGTAAAAGAATCAAACTTATAGTTAACGTAGTCAAAATATACCGCCGTTTATGTCACAATTTAGCTGAATTTGCTTGATACTCACAAGGGAAACGGAACCTACAGAACAAGTCAGAACCTTAGAATATTTCTTGTAGACATAGAATCACGAAAGGCACGAAGTAAAGGATAAAATCTGAAACCGTGAATTTGAAGTAAATTCACAAAAATGCGAGTTGTGCGGAAACCTCGGGATGCGAGGCCAACTCGCACTTGGCCGATATTTTTCCAAAAGCGATAATTACGTTTATCTGGATCCATAGCGTGACCATATATGCACCACAAAAGCAACATACCGTACACTCTTCCTGTCTTCTTCTGTGCTGACAAGCTGTTTCGGTTTTCCCAGAGCCAGGGTCAAACTCTCCACCTTTCTATGCACCGGGTCGACTTTCTCCCTCAATATGCCTTTGGGCACTGGGTCACTTCTCGTCATGAAATCTAAGGTCACTGACTTTTCAGTGTCCGGACTTGGTAGATCAGGCTTCTTGTTTTTGAGGAACATGCTGCCTTTACCTGTAATATTATATTATTGCTTAATCTGTAGGTCTTAGGTAGGTACTATTAAAAATTGTGAGGTAATTATATAATTTAACAGGTTGTTATAATTTCTTGTTTAGCTTGGAGATAGGATTTTATAGAAAACCAGAAATAGATATCCCTAAATAACTCTTAAATAAATTTGAAGGGAATATCTCCTGTTCTCTTATTTCATTTCATTTTCATTATACTTTATTGCACACAGATAATATATCTCTCCTCCTAAGTCCTCTGTTAATAGATATGTCTGTATCTATCTACCCACTACTCCAGCCTCTCTTCTGGGAAACATAACATAAACATTTACATACTGGCACATACTTTACTTCTGGCCCCACACTAGGATACCCTGTGTTTTGGGGACCAGAAACAGCGACGTCACCCACATAAACATCCAAGACCTGGGGTTTTTTTTCTTTACCCCCAGCCGGGGATTGAGCCCGGGACCTCTTGCATAGTAGGCAGAGCCACAACCGCTGTGCCACATCTATAATATAAGACCACTCACCAGTCAATGAAAGACCCTGAAATACCTTCTCCCCCTTCCCACTAACAAAAAGACTGAAATTCTCCTCCTCTGGACTGGTCAACACATTCATCTTCAAGTCAATTATCTCTGACTGCTGTTTAGACAACTTTGACTTTTCCGCAAATTTACTATTAATTTCTTTATCAGGCATTCTGCTAGCTCCAGGTTTGAAGGTTAATGAGCTGTCTATACTCCTTCTAAGAGGTGAGATTCGGATGTCAGTCAACTTCTTATCTAACAGGCGCAGTGGAGCAAGCGGTGGTCTGCCTAATGGAGTGAGACGTCTTGGTATTGGTGCAATATCTTTAATGCCTTTCGATGATTGGTTATCACCACTGTCTGTGAAAAGGTCTTCATCATCGCTTTCAGGTTTTGTTTCAACGCGTTCTAGCTGTTTTGTGTTTTCTTCGGAGGTTAGTAGTTCCTAGAATAGATGATTCAAGTAAAGTTCATGATCATTGTTTTTTGTATCGATGTTGGAAAATTTAATAAAGAAAACTTAGCCTAGAGCTAACTAACTCACCTGCACAGAAACATATGTGTCATCATGTATTGAAGTATCCCGTGCCTTTCGCACCAGCTCTCTGTAAACCGGATCTAGTGGGTGTTCCCATTGGGTCTTCTTGGTCTCTTCATTGTAGTAGTAGTGGTTTTGTATCTTTTCATTGAAACTATGGGATCAGAAATTATGGATTCTAAATACCTTTATTATTATATTATTACTATATTACTATATTATTATTATTATTACCTATTCAAATAAGCTTCATTTGAAATACAGTCTCAGATTTAATTAATATAGAAGTATTATTCATTTCTACAAATGTTTCAATAGTTTTCCAATATGTTTCTCAGCTTACCTTTAGTACATGCAGGTAGGTAGAGGTTTACCTGACACCAAGTGTCTTGGCGCCTGAGTGCTGAGAGGGGGTAGCAGCGCAAGGGAACAAGAGAGACGCATAAATTGGCGAGAGAGAGATGGTGGCCTCACTCAGGCGCCAAGAAACGAAGTTATATCTTTAGGAAGACTGATATTCAATAAAAATGATACTTACTAAGCTTTCCAAGGTGGTGGGAGTGCTTGCATAAGCCCATCTCTGGCAAGTGGCAGCAGGTGACTCTCGCTCACTGGGTCAATACCCAATGTTTGAGCATAATCAGAGATTTCTGTGAAGGCCCAAGGAACCAAAAAGTCGAGTCAAAATGTTTAATGAAAATAGAACCTACTTTAAAACCGGAACTAGGAAGAAAAAGATGAGGCAGTCAAGGGTAATTTTGCGATAATTTGACGATGTTGTAAGTTTTTTTTCTAAAATAGGGCGCAACTGCTTAACTAATCTACTGATTTGCAAATACGATCTAAAGCACTTTTCCAACATAAAGTAGCTTCAACTTTTAGGACTGTATAAAAGGATACCTAAAAGAAGCTTTGATGTGCAAACAAAGCTTAACAGAGCTCTCAATAATATGATAACATGCTAAAACCCACCCTCTGCAGATGGTTGACTATTTTCGTCGAAAACTTCACGACACACAACCGCTGATGGAGAATTCATATTCTAATTGAAAACATCAAACATTTACGAAGATAAAACTTAAAAAATGTAAGCAATCTCTTCTTTCTTCGATTTTGGAATTCATTTTTCCAAAGTTTTAGATGATCGCGTTAATCGTTCTTGACAACACTGACCAGACCATAAACTCAAATTACAATGACGTTTGTTTGTTTGTTGTTTTTGTTGCTAGAGTCAAAATGTGGCCGCTCGGCCCTCCTCCGCGGACTCTAAATTATTGTCTATGAATTCTATGATGCGAGCGGAGCGCGGAGCGGGCGCCGGTTTTTAATGGGAGCGCTCACAGTCTATATATAAGGTGACTTTAAATTATCGATCAAAAAGTTAGGGTTATATCAGGTGCATTTCAAACGATGTGAAATCATCGTTATAATTTTTTTTGGATATATTTATGACACGATGTCATTTTAATTAATTCTGTACCCGACATTTATACAAATGTTGTCAATCCCTGACAAATTAATTTTACACGTTTACACTGTAAACGTATACAAGACATTGAGTATCTCTCTCACTCTTCAGTAACCCAATAGGCACTATCTTATTCTCGCACGCGCACGCACACACAGCACTCACTCACCACGCAGTACGAGCCGCTACATGACATCGCTACATCGATAGTCGATACGGCGCGCGACGGCGGCAGCGGGGCGGCTAGGACACCCACCCAACACGAGTCACGCACACACACTCCACCAGTCGTGACTCAGCCTTTTGCCTTGGCCGTCTTCGCATGCTGCGGCGGCACCGCGGTCAGTGACCTCACTCTGCGCGCCCGCATTCGACGTATACCTACCTAGAAGTCCTAGAACGCAAGTGCTAGTCTTGCCTTGCAGTATCATTTCATCCATCAGCAACGAGAACCAAAAGTGGGTGTCTTGTCTATCACTCAAAATCAAGACTTCATCTACCAACTACACGAAAATTTGCACTGCAGCTCGTGATTTGGCATTTTGGCGATATCTGCGCATCCTGCTTAGAACTCCGCGATGAAATTCGAGTCGACTGAACTACCCCCCAGTTTCTGAAGAATGGTCAAATGTAACAGGCGTTTAAGAAGCGGCACTTAAGTGGCAGAAATGAGTGTAACAAGAGATTTACAAGTTGTCACAGCTGATTTTCCTTTCGGAAACCGGACGTCAAAGATTGAAATCCGCCGACAAACTGTTGATGGTTAATTACCTACTAGTATCTAGTGATCAACAAATCTCATTGAATAAAACTCGAATGTGCATTGAATTAAACTTTGTGGTTTTATGAGTGAAAAAGTTTAGGTCTGTAAATTGTGTTGCTGTGTTGCTGTTGTCTAGCTATGCAGATATCCTACATTACCGTAGTAGGCACTTACTATCACCAAAAGTCACGCCTATACACGCCACGGGGTTATTTTTCAAATTAAATAGGCTAGATTTTGGCTGATGATACCTTTCCTCTCTGTAAATTTCAAATAAACTTCATTGGTTTAGTAGGTAATCGGGTAATCGAGTGTTTGTTTCATTTTATCTGAAATTAGGTAGGCACCCACCTAGTCACCGTCAACCGCCGCTCATTATCAAAGGAAAGCCGCCAAAGGAGTCAGTAACACCTGCACAGGTGTACGACTTTACGAAAGGAGCGGCTTTTCTTTGAAATTCTGCATTTACGAATTTTTTTATTAGTTTATTTAGAATCTTCATACTAGGTGTTTGTGTAGTCAAAATGGCTGTATGATACACCCCCCAGGAGGGGTTGGATATGGTGGTGTGCTATCGAATGGGTGGGGACAACCTCAATGGGGCACGGCGCATGTCGGAGCACCTTCATCCTCAGATGCCGACGCCGGCCCGGACGACCATACATAACGCGTGGTGCGGAATTTTAGGGAGTTTGGGAATGTTCGATTTTCATTTGTCTGAGTGTGGCCCGAATCCACAGAGGGCAATTAAAAATGAAAGCGCGCGCATGACTTTGATTGCGCGCTCAATTTTGATTGTCCGCTGTGCATTCGGGCCTGTGCCACGGGCGGGGGTTCCCCGGCGGCGGCGTACGTTCGGCCGGCCGACCCATACCAGTTTGCCGCTCGCTTGACGCGCAGTCAACCTTGAGATGTCAGAGTAAAATAAGCTTGCACGAGATTCACTAGGAATTTAACATTGCTTGGACTAGCGCACTCTTAGATAGGTAGGCATTCTAGTTTGATATTCTTGATTCATCCACAAACTGGCCATCACATCGTAATCATCTTTGTGGTACATATTAGTTGATTGGCAGAAATGAGAGAAACAGATGATGAATTGATGACGGACATAGGCGAAAGCACAGCCAGCCACACAGTCCACGCGCAGCTAGCTAGCTTGTTTGAAGGCGCGGGGAAGCCAGCCGACCGGCCGCGCGTACGCTTGTGTGAGTATAAACTCACACCACGAAATAGCGATTTTGATTATTGGACTAGCGCAGGTGCGAGCTAAATTGCACTTTATTGCCGCGCAGCGAGAGTAGCTATTTATATAAGTGTCTAAGGAGTTGTGTCTGGGAGTGTGCGGGTCGGAAGAACCACGGGCGCTATGAACATTTTGATATTGGTCATTGCTAATCATCCTAAAAAGGAATGATTTAAAAAAAATAACAAGAAATCAGAAAAAAAATCTAATTACCTACCGAAACTTCATCATAATAATGGGTACTAAAATACCCTAACTTTGTGATCGATATTTTAAAGTCACCCTATATAGGGATACTACCAGTACGGTTTACTATGCGCATTTGGTGCGCACACTGCAATCGTTGTATACTCTCTGGTTAACATTGTAAGCACGCAAATAGCTCGCATTCTCCCGCGTTCATTATAAACCGGCGAAAGCGCGCTTACGTCATCCATCTGTCGTCATACATTCAACAGATACCAAATGTCACTTTGACGTTTCCACACACACTGCACTATGTACCTCTTTTTCATGAGCGCTGTGCGCGCGCTATTATGACGTCACTCATCATTTTGAACAGACCTATAGCGCGCTCAAAACGCAAATAGCGCTCGTAATCGCATCGTAAACCGCACCGTACGAATGTATTTACAACTACAATTGACGTGACCAAATTAATTACAACGCATCACAGCCATCTTCAGCTCATTTCGCGCGCCTTGAAGCTTGTTTTGTTTTAAACGTGTGGCATTTGACGGAAATGCTTGTCATGCTCATGGCGTCATTAACTACAAAAAAAATGTATTTAAACACACAAATAATCCCTGATTTTTTATCAAAATATCGCAAAACTGTGCCCAGTAACTATAACAAAACGACTTGTTGATAAAATGTTGTTCGACTGCTCATACGCGTGCAGCTAGATTCTAAGAGTATGTATCCTATCTCTCTTTTATGTTATCTATCTTTTTCCAATATTTCTCTAAAACCGTCACTCTATGTCTTACGCCTGGTCAGACGGTTTTCAAATCATCATAGTGTTCAAATCATCATAGTCTGTGTTTTTATTATTGTTTATTATAAATCCCCAGTTTTTTAATGTAAATGTGTAGGTAATAATATTAGTTTCTAATATAGTAATAACAGAATGGATCCTTGTTGTCGAATAAACATTATTATTATAATTATAATATATAATATGATATAATATAATAAACATATATATAATATAATATAAAATATATAATTCGTAAGTTCAGACCCTTCTTTATTTGAAATAAAACGAAACTAAGAGATCAATCAGAAGGACCTGATTATATGCAACATAAGAAGCTTGTTCTGTGAAAAACATTAAACTGATACCTCTGTTTAAGTCGGGAGACAAGGGTGATCCTACAAATTTCAGACCAATATCTGTTCTTACAGCACTAAGTTACTTAAATATTTGAAAAGATTATACTCAATCAATTGCACTCACACTTCAACCGTACAAAACAACTCCACGACAAACGGATGCAGGTATTACCCTTATATCTCATATTTATTCTGCATGGTAGGCCGTACAGGATGATATCGGAGTTTTTTGTGGTCTGTCGAAGGCATTTGATTGTATTGATCATAACACGCTATTGATGAAATTAAATCATTACGGAGTTAGCAATAAAGCATAAAATCTACTAAGATCATATTTAAACAAAATAATTCAAAAGGTAGAAGTCGACGGCGTTGAATCTGATGGATCGGGTGTAAAAATTGGCGTTCCACGAGGTTTCATATTTGGCTCTTTCTTATTCCTGGTATATATTAACGATCTGCCTTTTATGGTGGAGAAATGACTGACATAGTTTTGTTTGCTGGGGACCCCACATAGATAAATTAGCTGGTAAATTAAGTTCTGCGGCTTACGCTGTTAGGAACATCAGACAAAACACGGATGTGGCTACATCTATGCTAGTATATTTGAGTTACTTTTATCTCTATGGCGACGATCTCTGTGGCGCAGCAGTTGTGGCTCTGCCTACCATGCGAGAGGTCCCGGGACCGATCCCCGGCTGGGAGTAAAAAAAATAACCCCAGGTCTTGGATTATATGTGTGTGATGTCGCTGTTTCTGGTTCACACGACACAGGGTATCCTAGTGTGGGGCCAGAAGCGATGTATGTGTCTGTATGCAAATGTTTATTTATGTTTATGTTTATAGTATCAAGTCCTATGGTATCTTATGTGACACACAGGTAATGGCCAGGGAGGTGCGTGAAGCAATCGTTGACCATGTGGTGGCTAACAGGAAAGAGTTTGCCATTATGTCCCACGATTGTAACGGGGACAATTACTCCAGTGCTACTGAATACTGCAATGACATGTCACGCTCTTTTGGTGAAGATGGGTACTCTATTTCTGTCCTTCAGCGTGATCCTGTGAGACCAAATTAAAACATAAAAGACAGTCTCCGCTGCAAATTTAAATTCTTTTTGTATTATGATAATACCGGGAGAAGACAATCACCTGGTGTATTTCCGTTCCCTTTTTAGTCAGTTTTTGGTTGACATGTACGCCAAAATAGAGACGGAAAGGTTGAACAACCAGGCGCAGCTGAGGGCTGACAGTTATATACACTTGCGGGATGCTATATGGGGACAGGACGTTGATGGTGGGCAGCTGGGTCAGAAGGTGGTGCTCCCGTCATCTTTTACTGGGGGACCACGCTATATGGCCGAGCGTACACAAGTTGCAATGACATACGTGCGCCAATACGGCCATCCTGACCTTTTTATCACATTTACGTGTAAACCTCGATGGAAAGACATCGCAGATACACTTTTACCTGGCCAAAAGTCACACGATCGCCACGACATTATAGCTAGGGTAATCCATGTAATTGTGAAAAAGATAATGTCTCTTCTAAACAAATGTTTGGGCAGATGCGTTGTTTTTTAAGCTCAGGGGAATGGCAAAAACGGGGTCTTCCTCACATTCACACCTTGCTATGGCTAGAGTAGCGTATCACCCCAGATAAGATTTGACAATGTTATTTGTGACGAAACACTAGACCCAGAGCAAGACCCACTCCTCTACGATATTGTGAAGGCTAATATGATACATGGTCCTTGTGGTAGTTTCAACTACAAATCACCCTGCATGAAAAATGGTAGTTGTATTAAGAGATACCCTCGACCACTTCTTAAGAACACCCAGACAGGAGACGATGGATATATCCGCAATATAAGAGGAGATCTCTAGCTGATGGTGGTCACGAAATAAAGTTTAACGAAATTGAGTTGTAAAACCGATGGGTGGTGCCTTACAATCCTGTCCTGTCACGTACTTTTAATGCTCATATTATATTGTGGAGTACGGCAACTCTGTTAAATCTATCAAATATATTTGTAAGTACGTGAAAAAGGGTAGTAATCAAGCTGCCTTTACTCTGGAGAATGAGAAAGATGAGGTGAAAATCTACGAAAGCGGCCGGTATATAAGCGAGGGAACCGGCCAAGCCACATATTTCGACTAAGGTGTAGAGTTTGTAAAGTTAGGGCTTGTAGAGTTAGGACATCTAGAGTTAGAAGCTTGGCTCTACATTAGATCTGATAACTTTTTAACAGTGCGAGCGTCTGGTCTCGTCTTAGCAACATTCTACATGTTTTTTTTTTAGTGGGATTACACTTCTATTTGTAAGTTGCCTCAGACAATATTTAATGTTTTGTCTTTTTTTTTCTGGGATGTATTTCTTGCACATCAGAGGAGAATGTTTTCATAGCCCACTCTCTATCTTTGCATTTTTCCTAGCCACCTAATTAGGGATCAGTGGCATACAATAGGATACCCTACAATGTATCACCGGCCTCTAATGCACCGCACTCTCGATTTAACAAAATTCTTAGCCCGATGTTCGGGTAATCATTACGCAATTTGCGCGCGCTTAATTTCATTCTCTAATTTTAAGCGTGGCGAGTGATTTACTAAAAATCCTGAAATTATTATTATTTACAACAAGGAGTATCAATTTTCAGAGCTCTAGCATCAAAATTTACGGAAGTCTCATAAAAACTTCCATCCCCTAGTTTTAGGGGTAGGGCGTAAAACAACTGTTTAATTTTTGTTGTTGTTTTTGTACTAATAATTAACTAATACAAACATATGTTTGGTAATATTATCCGTATGATTATGTACTAATATTCTGAAACCTGACGAGAGCCATATCCCCTACTTTAAGGGGCTGAGGGATGTTTTTTAAAACCTGAAACACGTATTTTTTTATTTGTAATATACCAACTATAATAAGAAGTTTGTGTACTTGTATAATTTCAGATCTCTAGGATGAAATTCTGTTTGTATGGGAAAACGTATACAAACTTATACTTATATACCCTAATTTAAAGGGTGGGGGGTGATTTACTTAAAGTCCTGAAATATGTATTTAATTATATATGACAAGGAGTATCTATATAAATTTTCAGACCTCTAGCAACAAAATTTTCGGAAGCATCATACAAAATTCCATCCCCAAGTTTAAGTGGCTGGGGTAAAAATTCCAAGTTTTTGGATGTTTTCGTTGTTTTTGTAGTCAAAAAAAGTCAAGTCAAAGTACTTTATTACTGTAGATATTTACATACACTTAGCAAACGTCATTTTTGCCTCTTCTCTATATTGGACCACTGTGGGAGAAGAAGGGCGTAGAAAGTCCCACAGATTGATTTTTAGATCACATTTAAAAATTGGTTGTGCTTAACTAATACAAATATTAAAAATTTCATTATTATGATTAATTATTAAGCAATAATAAATAATTACAAAATTATTAACAACAAGGTCTGTGTTGAGCTAGATTGACCCCATACAGTCCCATCTTTTAAGTAATCATGAACATTGTAATATCACTTTTACGACAAAGTCGCTTTAACATGCTTTTTAAACTGCTCACATGGCAATTTCAAAATCTCCAAGGGTATCTTATTATAGTAGAGAATGCACTGACCATTGAAAGAATTGCTAACCTTCGCGAGTCTAAATCGGGGCGCACATAGTCTGTGATTATTTCTTAGGCTAACATTACAGCTATCGCTAATTTTGGAAAATGTTGTAAGGTTCTTGCGTTACATTATATTTTCGAAAATAAATTGACTAGCTAACTACTGTTAGTATGTTAATTTCTTTAAAAAACTCTCTTAAGGAGTCTGTTCGTCTTAAATTATAAATTGCCCGAATAGCTCTTTTGTGTAAAATAAATAAAATAGTTTGAATATCCGCTGCTTTCCCCCACAACAAGATACCATAGGACATCACACTATGAAAGTAACTAAAATATACTAGCCTAGATGTAGCCACATCCGTGCTTTGTCTGATGTTCCTAACAGCTTATGCCGCAGAACTTAATTTACCAGCCAATTTATCTATGTGGGGTCCCCACTGCAATTTGCTATCAATGGTTATTCCAAGAAACTTCGTATCATTTACTAATTCTAACGTGCTGTTGTCTAACACTAAACTGGTCTCAACTTGCCTGACATTTGGAAGTGAGAATTTGATACACTTGGTTTTACCAGCGTTTAACAATAAATTATTGACTGTGAACCAATTCAAGGTTAAAGACGATACCACCATTAACATCATCAAAATCACCTTTTTGTCTTTCAATTTTAAGATCATTGAAGTATCATCAGCAAACAACACTATGTCAGTTAATTTCTCTACCATGAAAGGCAGATCGTAAATATATAACAGGAATTAGAAAGGGCCTAATGTGGAATGCCAATTTTAACACCCGATCCATCAGATTTAACGCCGTTAACTCCTGCCTTTTGAATTCTATTGCTTAGGTATGATCATAGTAGATCCAACGCTTTATTTGTAACTCCGTAATGATTTAATTTAATTAATAACGTATTATGATCAACACAAACAAACGCCTTCGACAGGTCGCAAAAAACTCCGATAGCATCCTGTGCGGCCTCACATGCAGAATAAATATGAGATATAAGGGTAATACCTGCATCCGTAGTCGATTTACCCCTAGTGAAACCGTATTGTTTGGCGTGGAGTTGTTTTGTACGGTTGAAGTGTGAGAGCATTTGATTGAGTATAATCTTTTCAAATATTTTACTTAGTGTTGTAAGAACAGATATCGGTCTGAAATTTGAAGGATCACCCTTATTTCCCGACTTGAACAGAGGTATCAGTTTACTGTGTTTCATGAGGTCGGGGAAAGCTTCATCGTCAACACATTTATTGAATATATAAGCTAAGTGTGGGGCTATAACTAGAATCACTGAATCAATGACTTTGACTGACATACCCCACAGGTCTTCCGTATTTTTAAGTTAAGTAATCTAAACGTTTTGACAGAGTGGCGTTTGTGTTGCCGGACCGAACGGACGTGTCTATAGACCTCCGACATCTTGCAAACGCATTTAAACAAACAATAGTTTACAACCCGGCGCGCGCCTTAGTTCTGTCTCTGGTTTCTCGCGTTCCGGAGATTTTGTATCAGCGAGATGATATGAGAGAGTGTCTAATATAGCTACAAGTGTGAAAGTAGAGTGCGTAAAGTGTGAATTAGATAGGTTATGAGCTGCGCCCTACCAGATAATAGGGTTTGCCACGCTGCTGTGACAATACGTGTACAATATTGTGTACGACAATAGGTGCACATAGCTGGGACCACTCAACGAGTGTTGCCTGGTGAGCCCGTTCCTATTCAGTGTCCTAACGCATGCAACCAACATTTATCTCTACAGACGAATCTACTAGAAGAGACCCCGAGTTTACGTCTCACGCAATACATAACAGTACTCCCTAACGACACGCCGTTATCTTGGAGTATTAACTGACCCTATCCAGCACATTAGGTGTGTCATGACACTGGGATATCTCCTCAGCAATAACCTAACCTTATCAATGAATTGCTTTCTCCGGATACACAAACGATTACATAGGACGTAGAATCTTCATTATTTAAGGTATTTCTTAAGTGAATCTAACCCATAAAATTAAGCTCTCTCAACACCTGGGAAACAGACTTATTTCATTTCATCACAAACATTCGTGGTGCTTGATACATCATCATAAATACTAAGTCAATAGAAACTCGTTGCGCAACGACTCGTGGTGTTATCCCACGCCAAGAGGCAGGCCTTTTCATGCACTTCTTGCAGGTACGTGAATAACGACACTAAAACCCAAACAATACCGGACAGAAAAAGTTAAACAAAAGAGATAAATTACGACAAAAAACATTCCTCAAACTAACACAGCTGCAAAACGGCGAAGCAAATACGTATTTTGTTTTTGTGCAACAAGCCCCTTCTCTGTACAACGAGCTAAGGAAAAACGAATTCTAACGAGCAATAAACAATAGGGCCTTGTACAGGGACTGAACCTCGACCCGTGTCACGGACCTCACTACTACGCACTAATGAAGTGAATTGAAGTAGGTGATATCAGTGCAGAGAGTCTCACTAGCTGAGCAACAACCTGGTGAGATTGCTCCGATTAAGATAGCCCTATATCAGATAAAACAGCAAAACTAACTTTATATCTGGCAGGTAACATCCTTCGTAATGCTGGTTACCATTTCATAAACAGATACCGCTCTCGCTCCAAATTACTACGCCAACTCTAAACTATTCCATAGGCATAGTCCCGTACAAATAGGTAGGTGATAGGTATACGAAAATACAAAACTAGGCAGGAACCTACCCAAGCACAATAAAACAAAACTAAACTATTTGCCACCATCCGTTCCAACCAGCCCATCTTGACCTGTTACAAAAATAAAATAAAATAAACAATAATGCAAGCCTACAGCATATTCTGAGAAATAGCGAGTAAAAGCCAACACTTGCACATCATAAAAGGATCATTTTACCATCTTGCAGAAAACAGGCAATTAACGAAAGGCAGCTGACGAACAATAACAAAACTAAAATCAAAGACTCTTTGTCCTAAGCGGGTCTCTCTCACGCCTATTTTATAGCTTCCAGGCCCAGCCTCCAATTCTCTTAGAAAATACCGAGAATAAGTGCGCAAAGGTACGCACAAACTTTGACAGCCACAACCCGTACCATTAACAATAGGTACGTAGGTAGTTCAAATTAATCAAATTAGCTCTAAGTTCTTTCTTTCAACAACATTCCAAAAAGATGAAAGCCTTATCAATGCCGAGAGATGGAAACTGCCTATTCCACGCAATTGCTGACCAAATTAATCACCTATATCAATTAACACTCGACCACACCCACATTCGTAAGGACCTAGTTCAATATGTAGAAGAAAACTGCGATGTACAGAACATAAAGTTTTCAATCGCCGAGCCTGAAGAAACCCTCAATGACTAAATTAAAAATCTGCGCAATTACGGCACTTGGGCTGGAGAGGAGATTATAATAGCAGCCGCCGAATACTTTCTAATTAACGTAACAATCCATCAGCAAAATACACCATCGCTCACATACAGGCCCAAGAATCCCGCGGATGCAGTGGGATCTATCAACCTCAACTTCACAGGAAACCACTACGACAGCGTATACTTGCTTGAATCACAAAATTT
Organism: Argyresthia goedartella; assembly: GCA_949825045.1. Lineage (NCBI taxonomy): Eukaryota > Metazoa > Arthropoda > Insecta > Lepidoptera > Argyresthiidae > Argyresthia > Argyresthia goedartella. The sequence goes on along the minus strand of OX463829.1, from coordinate 14,939,683 downwards.
ACCCACGAATCTAGCAACCGACAGCCAAACTGATAACAACATACCTTCTCCGATACTTTATGCAACACCCATGACCTCCTCAGGGTCAACCATAACATCAATAGATGACATCCCTGACAACACCGGATATACGATGATACGACACAGCCCCATATTTAAACCAAAAGTCACATGCGAGCGTATGCGCATTGCTACTTGGAACGTTAGAGGATGCGCCGAAATACCTAAGAGACTCAACATTGATGCTGAATTGACAAACAGAAACATACATAGAGCCTGTATACAGGAAACAAACATGACATCGGGGACATACGTGTCAAAACACTATCTCTGGTATCTATCAGGCACAACCAGCATCGCACACTGAGGCTTACCTATACTAATTAGAAAGGACCTGAACTTATCGGTCCACAATATAAATCGCGACCTGGAAACCATGGCAGCAACAATAACATCGGCCACTAATACACTATATGTAATAAACGCACATATCCCCAGCTCTTCCACGAGAGCAACCGCAGCGTTTTCGCACCTTATAAAGATTATTCAAAAGAAACCAAACAAAGCCAAAATATTAATACTAGGTGACTTTAACGCGGACATCGGACTAGGCGATACAAAGGAATACAGGAAAAAGGAAATTATAGGAACAAATCTCCTACACAAATCATCAAATATCATCGGAGAAATGCTAATGGATATTTGTTCCCGCGAAAACTTAAAAGTAGAAACCACCTGGGCTCGCAAGTCATGTCGGGCCACATGGTCTAAAGGGAAAACAAAATCACAACTAGACCATATAATTATCTCGAATAATGCGCCAAACACATTTAACTTCATCAAAGGACAATGGAGCTACCTGCATATTTCCGACCACAAGATAATCTGGGGTGAAATAGACCCACTAAACCTGCTTCCAAGAACTGGCGACACGCAAATGGAATCAACAAAGAGTACAACCCAAACTAGTACTTAGTTTGGGTTGTACTCCCATTTGGGTTGTAACCCATTCCAAAGCGATAACAGCTTTAAAGTTCAACTATAAACAGTGTTCGTACACCGCCGTAGTACGAGATGAAATGAATGACACAAAAGTAAAATACCATAACGGGATTATGGAAGAACTTACGGCGAACAACTACATATTTATAGAAAATGACGACGAATATACGCCCGACATTCCGTGGGAATCTATTACAGGGTTTATGAATTCAGTAGCCCAAAAAAACACTTTCCGTAAAACCCGCTAGATCGCGGGAACACCGAATTGCTCTGGAAAATTTACAAAAGGCCAAATTCCTTAAAAGACGTCGACCAACCGACCAAACAATCAATAGACAACTCAAATAATGCCGACGACGTCTTGAGGAAATTATTGATAATGAAGAAAAACGAGAATGCAGGGCATTTTTTGAAGGCCTAGGAAAAAAACACCCAAGCAAACGCATGGAAATCGTGTACCACTATTACAGACGACACCAGCTTCAATCGAGACGGTGGAAAAAACAACGATGTATCCCAATGTCACGCTGGGAACAGGAATTAACGAAATAAGAAGGCGCTAAAATTATGATTATCCCTAACGAAACTTCATTAAACCCTGACTATCTAGAAAATGGTCCAACAATAGCCGACATAAAAACGATAATCAGCCGCATGCGTATCGGAACAGCGCCGGGTACAGATCAGGTAGTCCCGGAACTGTACAAAGGAATACCGCCACAACTGTTAAAGCTTATTACCAAAATAATGCACAGAGCATGGACAGAAAATATAATACCGGAGTCCTGGAATGAAACGGTCCAAGTACCTATCCCCAAAATCAGAAACCCTCAAGACACCAATGACTATCGCCGTATAACAATGTGTAATACAGGATATCGCACATACGCGACATACCTGCTCATCAAACTAGACGAGATAACAAAAGAACTCGGGAACTACCAAGCAGCATTTCTCCGCAATAGATCCACCGATGACCACATCTTCACACTACGCAGAGTATTAGACGAAGAATGGCGCGCGGGTAACAGAACATATGTACTGGCGCTAGATATCACCAAAGTATTTGATACTATAGACCTAAACTTGCTCAAGGATATTCTCCTTTCAAGGACCAATAAGATTTTAACCAATAGGATAATAAAAGCCTGCATGTATGAACGGACCTGCATCAAATGGTTCGGACAGCAAAGTAACTTGATCAACAAAGGAAAAGAAGTAAAACAAGGCTGTCCACTGTCACCAAGACTATTTACAATATTAATGGATGATGTCCTCAAAACACTGGAAGAAGAAATTCCCAACATAAAACTGGACCAAGATGAAGAAATAGTCTTACCACATATTCTCTTCTTCGCGGATGACCTCATCATCGTTTGTCAAGATTTACAACACCTTGACCAAATCGTCACGCACTTGAAAGCACTTTTAAAAAATAGTAGGTCTCGATACTAACGAAACTTAGACGAAAATTCTTATAAGAGACCCCATAAACACCCAGCGCCCACAAGTGATCGCATTGGACGGAGTTCCAATACGACCCGTAGACGAAATAAAATATCTCGGCACATATATAACGGCAGGACATAGTAGGAGAGACACAATAAAGAAGATATGCCGGCAAGCCATAGGCAATTCCAAGGCCCTAATGCATTTTATAAAGAAATCCAACATGGACTGGAAAATAGTACGCCTGAATCACAAAATGGTTATTGCACCGTGTAAAACATACGGACTTAAAGCGGCAGCTCTCACCAAAGCAAACCGTTCTAGACTAAGAAAATATGAACGCCTGATCCTCAGAGACGTGTTTGAGAACGCCAGAAGCTATCCAAGACACCACAAAATTCTTGACTTACTACAGGGCAAAACAATAACCAAACAAATCAAAAACCATCGGATGTGTTACTATACACATATTCTACGACGCCCACAAAAACACCTACTCCACGCTGCATTGAAATACGAAGCAAAGAAGAAGAAAGTTGGCCGACCCATTTATACCTGGAAAGATTCCCTTAAGCATGACATCAAATACTACGGTAAAGAACACAGTTACTGGACAGAATCAGCAAACAACAGGGACGAAGTCAGAAAGGCATCGAGCCAAATATACCATATTCCAGAAACAGACAGCGAAAGCGAAACGGAGACCTTACCGGATAACCCAAATGAACACGACAGAACAGGAAACTCAACCTATAACAATACCTGAAAATAGAAGGAAAACATGAACTTGAAGAAAACAACAGCTGCTCTCCAAATCCTATATCCTCCCCATTCCACATATCCTATATTGGCTTCAGGCTGAAGAGTCGGTCGATTGAATTCACGCTCCTTCCTCTCCTATCGAGCAAGTCATTCCGCCCCCCCTCAAAACTCGTGCTCTCTGGTATGCCGGCCGAAAGACCGGAACAGGTTTAGAACCCTGGCTGGAGAGGCACCATTCATTCATTCATTCATTAAGTAATCTAAACGTTTTGACAATCTCCTGGGGATATACATACATGATGAAATTTTAAATATACCTTACTGACGCTAGTGTTATTTTTTATTAAAGTCTGCTTCATATGGAGATGAATTTAGACGATCTGTTGTGAGTAAGGGTATATTGGTGAAGAATGTTTCAAAAGCTCGAGCAACATCAGCGCTGGATTTAACAACATTATCACCTATCTTTAGGCAGAAATCATTTTCCCTTGGTATAACTTTGCCAGTTTCACGGTTTATTATTTGCCAAACTGTTTTCATTCTATTATTTTAATTTTGAATTTTTCTATTAATGTGTTAAGTTTTTGCACTTCTACAAACCAACTTGAAAGTTTTGGAATATTTTTTAACATAGTCATGAAATTTTCGATCAAAGTAATAGGTTTTTTGTTCATAAAGGTCATACAAGATAACTCTACTTTTACGAATTCCAAACTATGCCCAGTCATTAAATTTAGATTTAACGTTGTAGTCACTGACTTTCTTTAATTTAAAAACTTTATTGAATTCTGTCTGAATAATGATGAAGAAGTCTGAGTAGATTTTGTTTGGGTTCTGTTCATTAAAATCCGGTACTGGCAAATCTATATCTAAGTTTTTCGTATATGTCTCTAGTCTATGGGATGTAATAGGCCTAAAATGATGGACCAGTCTTATCCTTAATAGCAATTGGGAATGAAACTGTTTGACCACTGTGATCGGAAGGTAAGCAGTTAATTACACTTTTACTTGTGAATGCACAGTCACAAAAAACGTTATCTGAGGAAGTTTGACTGGTAAGTGTAAATCTAGTCGGCTCTAAAAATACATGACATAAATTAAGCGATTTGAATAAAGTTATTAATCGTTGTTTCATTGTTGTTCCTACAAGCAAATCTACATTAAAATCGCCACAAATAATTAACCTTTTACTGTTGTTACATAGTTTAGTAAGGGCTTCCTCCATAATTTTCTCAAATATTTCGAAATTGCCATGGCCTTTTTCATCCCTCGGTGGCCTGTAGACACAAATAATAATATGGCTATCTAACTCAAGACAGGATACCTCTATTTGTCTTTCAACAGTAAGTGCACGAATATCTTTCCGTTGTTTCACCTTAATATTATTTTCCACTTTTTTTTTTTACTATTTTATTGTAGATATTTGCATATACTTAGCAAACGTCATTTTTTGCCTCTTCTCTACATTGGACCACTGTGGGAGAAGAAGGGCGTAGAAACTCCCACAGATTGATTTTTAAAGTTTAAGTTTAAACTAAGATTAAAGAACCACCTCTAACAGCAGTCTTTCTATTGTAACAACTGTCAATTTTGTAATTATTTATGTTAAAAGACATAATATTTTCCTTCAACCAGTGTTCTGTAACACAAATCATATCAATGTCAGAATATTTTAGAAATAATTCTAATACAAGTTCTTTGCCAGGTAGCCCCTGGATGTTTTGATGGGTAATATTTAACTGGGGCTAACATTTTGACATATTTAGTGACTCTTGTATGCTAGAGATTTCCTCTATTGTCTTATGAACTAATTTAAATTACTTGGAACAGATTCCAATGTTGCATACACAGTATGATTAACAGGTGAATTCCCAATAGGGGTGCATGTCATATTACTCTTAACATAAGCTGATGTCAAGTTGAACTTGGTTAAACCAACTATAGCTGCGTCGCATATATTATATAATCTAACAATGTAGCTACTGATTTTCTATATTTATTAGACAGGTACAATGTATCCTGTGTCAGAGTAGAGTTATGAATAAAATTATTCATGTCGAAATATAAAATAGCATCGCTGTGATGACACGTTAAATTAAATAAATGAATATTCATTCTATGTACAGATTTGTTCTGTAGTTCTGTGAAATTACAGGCATATGGAAAATTGCATAGTATAAATTTGCATTTCATTCTACTATGTAAGTCTAGAACACTTTTATTCAAATCATTCCGACTAATGTTTGAATGATTTCCCACCATAAATGAATGATCTAAAAAACCGGTCAAGTGCGAGTCTAAATCGCGAACGAAGGGTTCCGTACCACCGTTCAATGGAAGCGATGGTGTGGAGTGAATAGTTTGGATTTTACACAGCAAAATATTGTTTACAAAGTTATTGGTGCGGTTACTTTCACACTCCATGTACGTAACCAGGTGCATCCATAAGTTTGTATGTGGTATTGAAAGAATTGTTGTATGGGAGCCCCCTTAAATATTTCTTTTATCCTGTTTTTTAGTATTTGTTGTTATAGCGGCAAGATAAATACATAATCTGTGAAAATTTCAACTCTCTAGCTAGCTAGGTTCTTGAGATACAGCCAGGTGACAGACGGACGGACGGACGGACGGACGGACAGCGGAGTCTTAGTAATAGGGTCCCGTTTGGAACCCTTCGGGTACGGAACCCTAAAAATGAACTATTTGGACAGCAAATGTTCGTTACTTTTTAAGCGGGTAATGTAATAGAGGCCCAAATCCTGCACCTACTTCGTCGGAGAACAACAGAGTTTTTCTCTGAGCACATATTTTGGTAGCTGGCGGTACACGAGTGGAGGTGAGTGGCGGGACACACGTGTTGGAGTGCGGTGCGATGTACGTGGCGGCGGTTGTCGCGGCATTCGCGGCAGCGAGCGTCGCAACGTGCGCAACGGTGAACGGCGCGGCCCTCGGGGCAGCGTGCGGCATGAGTCATACACGCATGACACATGCCTCAGGAGGGACAGCGAGCGGCGTGGCGCTTGCGCTGTTGAGCTGCGAGGTGCCTTCTCATCGACGACGGCGACGCTGTTTTTTGGTCGGGGTAGCGGTGGACGCTACAACACTCTCGTTGGGGTCGTGACCAAAGTTAGTGATGTGGGCTCGTCCTCCTTGCTGGTCTTAAAACTGATACTGATACTACCTAGTACTAGTAGTACTAGTGTACTGATACTAGCTTACATAGGTACTAAATTTCAGCTTACTAGGTCTTGAGGAAGTACCCTAAGAATTTTGATGATCATCAGTGAGTCAGTGACGAAATCAGGGTATTTTAGATATCAATAAAATCTTGAATATAAGAGCTACGCTATTGAAACTTTCTAGGTATATTGAGACTACCTACTTCTGATATCGTTTCACGATAATTTTGTTCAACTGCTACAATCGCAACGCAAATTGTGAGGGTTCGAATAATCGACGAAGCGCTTCGAGAAAAGGTAGGGAATGCAGCGTGAACTCGCAGACGTCGTTTTAAGACTCCTTTGTAATGCTAATTTTTATTTCAATTTTATTGGGATACAGGCTGGTTGATATTTTATAAGTTTATTCGAAATTGAAAATTCGAATTATTCTAGATTCTTATTGGTAGTTGTCAGTTTTGGCAGGACTGTGGAAAATTCATTTTCATTGAGCTATTCGAGTCGCATTCTGATGCACATTTTTTTCATTTAGCCAGTTTTATTCACGTTAAGTGTTATCGTGTGATCTGTGTGTAAAGGGCAGTTTTTTTGGAATTTTGGGCCACAGGAATAATGGTCTGTCCTTGTCGTCAAGAATTGACGCCGGCCTAAAAGATTGCTGGCGTTTTCTCCGATATTTCATCTGAAGTCAAAGGCCAGACGTTGGAAGCGATCTAGGTATGTATTTGATGTTTATATTCCGTGGTGGCATTTTGTCGTGTTAGCGTCATTCTTGTACTTATCAATATTTCTTATTTGTAGCTTTTGGTGGTGAGCTACGCATTGAGCCATAACCCCAATATTTGAAAGCGACACCGCAGACGCGTAGTTCTAGCCAAGGGGTGCTTTGGAGCGTACGTGAACGAGGAAGTTGGACGCCGGCTTCAGGAAATCCCGTATTTTTGACCCAAACTATATTTTAGTTTATTTGAACTGTCGTATGTATATTAATTTCAATTTTGTTTCTTCTCTTCGCGGCTCTTTGCGGCTTCTCTCTTTGGACGACATTCAATCTTTGAACAGGATTATGTCGTCTGTTCATCATTAATCCATCTAAATTCCTAAAGGCATTTGCACGCCACTGTTAAAGATATTTTCGGCATACTTATTGGGCAATCATTCATATAACCCCTCATCCATTCCATACGCACTTCATATCCTCCTCATACAATCATTAAATTTTCACGTCGACTCCTGGTCAAAGTGCGCATACAGCGTCAAAAGCGCGTTACGAAGGTATTGATTTCGTTTTAAACGAACCAGCAAATTCAGTGTTCTTTTGCAACGTAGACAAGTTCAGTTTGTGATCTCTTTCTGGTTTAATTTTCGGTCCTGGACACCTTGTCCGACACACGGTATTCATTTAGTATTTTGTTATAAACTTTTGATTTTATTATTAAAATAAATTATACGTGTTTTGTCAGTGAACGTTTTTACTTATTTATCACTACAGTAAGTAGGGCCTTTGCCTTTCGCTTGCTCGTCTTGGTGGAGCTACTGCCGTGCCCCCAGATTATGAAATTATGATCTGAGTATTTTTATTTACCATAACAACCCCTTAAATATGACTATCCATTCTGATACAACTTGTATATGATCCAATCATAGTTCTTTCTCTCTCACCCATAATGAGTTCATGAGTATGTGTGAAAGATATTATATGATATTTCAACATTTAATTCTTCATATAATATGATCTTAACTAAATGATGATAGTGTAATGGATGGGGCCATGGGGCCTTAGGGCTCATTCGCACTGGCGGTTGAACCGTCTGTGGCCTGTTGGTTGGGTCCAGAAACAAAATGGACGTAGTCGAGATAGCTTGTGTTCTCTATTATTACTCCCTAAAACAACGAAAATTACGAAATATAAAAAAAAGATGCTGGATTCATCCTCTACTGGAAATACGTAAAGAATCTGGCCGGTTCGCAAGTTTTTTTCAAGAACTAAAGAAGTACGCAGATAAATTTTTTGGTTATGTTAGAATGAGTGTTGCGTCATTTGAAGAATTTCTCAACGTTTTACATGACACCATCAAAGGACAAGACACTCAATTTCGTGATTGTATCCCACCTGAGGAGAAATTAGTAATTGCACTAAGGTATGTCAAATAAAAAACTTCTTGTAGCTTTTTACCTTTTAATTATAATGTAGGTTAATAATAAGTAGTAAATTATTAAGAATCACTAAAAAGTTCGACATAATCCAAATCAGTAGATATCTGTGTATTTTGCGAATGTGTTGATTCAGGAGAGGATACAGATTCTTGATTCCATGGTGAATGTTCTCTACGGTAAGTTGGTGGAACTGAAGGTGGTGGTGGTGGATTATTATTTCTAACAAAGGATGGTGTCTGATATCCTTGAGATGGCCCTTGGTTTTGTTTGGCCCTGCGTAATCCCAAGTAGCGTTAGCATATTGTCCAGACATTTGGGCTTCAGACAGGACTTGTATTATTTTACCTTTTGTACGTAGGCGTTGATGTTCTGGAACCTTTTTTATTTCACTAACCAACGATAAAAAGAAATGTCTATCTTCATCGTCTTCCGCCTTTTTTACGTCTATATTCCTATGTCAGACGTTAATCAATTCAGGTCCTATGTCATCGTCCTTGCTTTTCTTTTTGTTTCGCTTTGGCAGTGGGGGTACAAATGTGTCACTGTTATTTTCTGTTTCATTTCTCTCATTTTCTTGTCTTCAGTTCAGTTTCAGTGATAGATACTGTGTCCTTTAAAAACATCAAACTATTGTAAAATATGTATTGAGTCTTTTTCTTAGCCGCTGATCCACTCCTGGTAACATTGTCTCTTTGAGATTTCACAAAATTGTCCCTAATGTTCTTCCATTTCTTTTGCTACTCTTTTCCTAGAACAATAAAAAGAAAACTTGAGATATGTTAAGCGGGCACCAGCGGATAGGCCTGATCATACAGGGTCTGAAACAGTTAAAAAATAAGAAATAATAACAATAATATTTAGTTTCCTTTTGCGATGGAACCCTTCGTGCGCGAGTCCGAATCTCACTTGGCCGGTTTTTTTAACTGTTTCAGACCCTGGAGCTGGTGCCCGATTGACGTCGCGTCTGGACACCCTGTATATGTTACGTACCTATATGATATGTATCATACTAATATTATAAATGTGAAAGTGTGTATGGATGTATGTTGCTCTTCACGCAATAACGGCTGAACCGATTTTGATGAATATTGGCATGGTGATAGATTAGACCCTGGAGACGGACATAGGCTACTTTTTGGCTGAACCGATTTCGATGATTTTTATAAACCCTGTGGACGTAATCGCGGGCACCCAGCTAGTATGATATAATCTAAAAATAATAAAATGTTTGTTTCAGATATTTTGCAACAGGTTGTACATTCGCGGAACTACATTATACATTCAGAATCGGAGTTTTGTGGTTGTGCCAGTCGACTATGTTAGTCATATTTTCACGTAATGTTAAGATAAGTTGACGACCGTCACAGATAAGGTATATTTATATTCATCACGCACTATGTCTTATGCACGTCATTAATAACATGCATCAACCTAGTATATAAGCTAGGATTTCCTATAATAAATTAGTCTGGTATTTGCGCGCATCTCAAGCCTTTTAATTTACTCCCGAAGATGTCACTCTCCTTATAATTGCCTCTAGCAAAGTGGTGACCCGACTTCTGAACATCAGCAACCTTCGGTAATAGCAGCATGGACCCAGCCGCGAAGAAAACTCCGTGTGCTGCCACCTTAGAAGTGCAGCAAGAAGCACTTCGTCCAAGATCGCCGAGCCCCGACTTCGCTTTGCATACCTATTTCAAACCACGCTGCAGAACTTCATAATCAAGACCCCACCCAAACCAAGACGACATCAAACAAGCCATGACCGCACCAGATTTGAAAACGGACCAGAAGCCAAAAGATTTCAACTGAAGATTTCCCGCATCGAACTCAAGATACCGCAAGAATAATGAACCGATAATCAGCCGACTGCAGATTTATCAAAATGGAGCTCGCACCAGCAGAAACGAACGCGTCGGCAAATTCATTCACAGCAAGCAGCTTTTCAAGTTCAAGACATAGGAAGCCGTTCCAGCCCCCAGAAGAGTATTGAAACATCGTCTATATACCTAATTCAACGAATATTGAAATCATCCAGGAAGAACATCGCTCGAAGAATAATCAAATCACTGAAGAGAGAGAGAGAGATATATATATATATAAACGATTGGTGTACAAGATGTGCCCTATATTGCCAAATTCCAAGGTTTTTAGGCACACAAATTTCATCAATCGACAACTTAATATTCACTCAAGAGTGAAGAGCACGCACGTACATATGACGTACGAGATCAATGACTGCCTACAGCCAAGGTTACAGATTTAATGCTGACGCTGATTCAGCACAATCATCCTTGTGTAGGTACGGTCGCAATTATAAACAAACAGTGATTACAACTTCAACGACGTGCGATGTAAATTGACTCATCGATTCCTGAAAAACATGGGCGGCTGCAGCATCACACGACTCTCCTGCGAATCTTTTCCAGGTTATAGGTTAGGTAAGTTTACTAACCGCGAAGCCCCATTTTCCTAGTGTTTTTCTGTTTTCCAGTTTTTAGTTTATTTTATGTAGTGTGCGGCCAGATACAAGACTTGCCTGCAGGTAAATATTAAGTAATTCTTTAAACTTATGTAGAATTCGCATAACCGTAGTTCCTTTATTTTTCTAATTTGTGTAAGATTTACCTTTAGATTAAGTTAAAGTATGCACAATTAAGATCTGATTTATGTTTATTAAAATACTACTAGTTATTACTGCAGTTGATATAAGTTTGTTATGGTATCTAACTTAGATTTTTTCCATTGTTATAAGTACATTCATTTATTTTTTTTCCAAAAGGGGGGAGTATCTGTGCCAGTCGACTATGTTAGTTAAATTTTCACGTAATGTTAAGATAAGTTGACGACCGTCACAGATAAGGTATATTTATATTCATTACGCACTATGTCTAATGCACGTCATTAATAACATGCACCAACCTAGTATATAAGCTAGGATTTCCTATAATAAATTAGTCTGGTGTTTGCGCGCATCTCAAGCCTTTTACTTTACTCCCGAAGATGTCACTCTCCTTATAATTGCCTCTGGCAAAGTGGTTGTAAACTTGTAACCGCTCTATATTATATCTTATCTATCTAATAAATAAATAAATATCTTCCCACTTGTCGTAAATTTTAGGTAAATTGTACCGGCACCAGGCTAAAGTCGTAGCCGCCGCTAACAGTAGCTATGATCGTCTATTCTTTCTATCCCAAAATGAGAGGACCCGATTCAGCTGTAAGATTTGTAAGTAAGAATGATAAGTCTGAATTTCTCGTTCGTTGAGAAATTCGTCAGGCGTACAATAGTCGAACGAAGATTGGTTCAGGAAGTTACAGTTTCAAGTTAGACAGAGAAAGCATATATGTCCGCGAGCCGGTAATTCGCATCAGTCAGCGGTGTATTGCGCCAAAACGATCGTTGTTATATTTTATGTGATGGCACCATCTGGTTTTTGTATATATGAGCGCATTGGAACATCTTTTGTTTTAGTTTTAGTTTTAGTTTTAGTGATCGATCACAGTTATAGTATAGATATCCGTCGTAGTTTTACGACGTGAGTACTCAATTATATTTCATGTGCTCGCTAGTAGCGGCTTGTGGTGGTTCCAATTATATATTTGATTCACGGCAATAACGATCCGAAAAGACCGGTTTACACAATTGCGATTTGAGTTCCGAAATGGGTTCTGAACTAGCGGTTACCTCAAAAGGTCCGTAACGTTTTGAAACCTTCAACTCTGCGCAATTTGAGCTGGATGTTATCGAAACGCAAGCATTATTGTTTTAGGATATCTAACCCACACCATAGCGAAGTGCATAATTCGATAAATACCGAACTATGAATTCCACTAGCCGCAGCACGTCCTGGGCTGAGCCAAATCATATATACCGACTCAACTTACACATTAGATATCCAGCGAAATTTACATTTAATTTAAAAATGCAACTTGAATCCAATCTGACCCAAGGCAATGCAAAACACCTACCCGGACCTAAACAATGAACTTTAGACTGTAAATTGATCTCTTCGCGCGTCCCCGATAACACTCAAATGTCAAAATATCAACAGGATATGTTATCTGTGTTGACACCGGTTTAACTTTGTTCTGAATTTGTTATTTCCATCCGCGGAACCTCATCGATCAAACAGTCTCCCTATGCCCTGACAACCTAGGTTTAGCCGCAACTAAACTCCTGTCTAGCCTAGTCTAAAAACCTAGTGTTATACCACGTCCATTATCGACACCACTCGAAAATGGTTGAGTTTGATTTGAATGTGCTTGAATGTTTAACGACTGTGTGTGTGGGAATTTCAAAGCTCGCTAGTCGAAGGAATGAGGAGAGGATTAGCCCGCGAATATCCTAAGAGCCAATCCAGGAACCCTATGGTGAAGGAAAAAGGAATTTAGGGTCGCTCCAAGCCCAGACTCAGACTCAGATAAATTGACTTAAAAGTTCTTTCCTAACGACCCAAGGATAGTTTTGGAATTAGGGGTAGGTTGATATAAAGGTAGGAACCGAGGTATATCTCGGCGCTTCAGACACTCACGAAAACCCACTGAAACTTCGCAATCACAAATTCGTATAGTTCTGACGCGTAACACGGCAGACAAAAACTGTTTAGAACTCGTGAAGACGACTGTCACAGTAGCTAGACGCTGAGACTGAATGCTCTCCCCTCCCAGACCCTCGTATTTATATGCCCCACATGCGTCCTTTGCAAATACGCTCTGCCCAAGCGAAGCTTCTTATCACTAACTACACAGGGTCCAATTTCAACCATGCCATGCAGATCCGCCGTTCTACAAATTGTGTGTACGCATATTCACTATGATCAACCGTAGGTTATCACTCAAATCATTTGGTACTGCCGATACACAGAATCTGTTGATCGCTGACCAATAAAAGCTTGTTGCGATTAATTAAGCATTACCCGACCGCTAGCTGCGCGTAGCAAAAGACCACTAGTATGATATTCAGAATAGAGGTGTCAGACTCTCCATATCATACCTCAATCGCAATTGTATATTTGCAATCAACATAATAGCTTTCTCCGTATCGTTCCATAATAACCTTTCATTATTTAGTTATTCATAATTTTATTCACCGCGCAGCCAAATCGGCTCTGATCTCTACACATGTCGCAGGAATGCGACAAAAAAACTTGACCTGAACTGAAATTCCACGAATGAACCCACGCGTCTTTTTTTTTTTTTGCGAACTTTGCCAGTAAGCAACGCAAACCCCCAAACGTTATCTGAACCGATTCTCGTATTCAAAACAGCGCGGCGTTGGGCTAGCCCTCTATCACGCAGAATGAAGTATCTAATGTACCGACTCTCGTGTACCATTACAGCCCCCTCCCAGACCTTGAGACACTGTTTATCTCAGTTAACATGGCGCAAGGATCTCATTACCACTATGCTACCCATACTTTGTACATATCTACTCTATATGTTCGGACATCTCAAATCATGTACACCGACCGATGAATCTGTCAATTATGTATATAATATATACACAACTCGATTGAGTTCTCCCCTGTCTTATCTTATTTATCTATCTTACTATACAACCTCGTTTACCCGCAATTTATCCTAATTCGTATTACTATATATATACAAATTGTTTTTTTTTTTTTGTTTTTTTTTTGTTTTTGTTTCCAAACCATGCAAGATCCTTAAATCTACAAAGTAGTTACTCAAATTTACAGCTTACAGCTTAATTATATAACCTTTATACACTATCTTATTTATCTACGCCCTTATTCGTCCTCACATAATACCTGGCTATATTTATAGTATTGAAGTTACCCAATATCTCATTTGAACCCGGATCTACTAAAGTATAACAGTTCGGATATACCACTGCCGAAACAACATAAGGCCCTTTATACAACAACGAAAATTTCCGCATGATTTTATGTTCTTTATTTGAACGCACAAAGGTCTTAAGTTTCACATAATCACCTATACGATAGACTTCTAACTTACGCCGTTTGTCCGCCTGTCGCTTACGTCGTTCACTAGAACTTTTAGAGTTTTCTATCGCTACATTCCGCACCTGTTCCGAATCTCGCACACTATGGCCTAATAACCATTCATCGCCTAATTCCTTGTCAATAGTTAACGGTTCCCGCCTACCAAACGCTAACTCATTAGGCGCAAAGCCTGTGCTTGTGTGTTCGATATTATTATAGCAATTCTGAATGTCCGGTAACACGTCTACCCAACTACGATTACTTCCGCCGCAATAAGTTCTAATCAGCCGACCTAGCTCGCGATTCACTCTTTCTACGCTATTAGAATTTGGACAATACACCGACGTATGAGTGACCCGAATCCCCAGCTGTTTGAGTCCAAATTCCCAAACTTTCGATATGAACTGTGGTCCTGAGTCCGTAATTATAGTTTCGATAGGTACTTCCCTATGAAATCTCTTTGTACAAGCGAGCACGCTCCTACCTGTCGCTTTTCGCATTGGATATAATTTTATTACTTTACTGTACACGTCTTGAATCACATATATATATTGATATCCGAATTTACCTACGGGCAATGGCCCATAAAGGTCCGAGAAAACTTTCTCACCCAACTTTTCCGCCAACACCGGTGTACAAGGACCAACGGTATTGTTAGTACTTGGTTTGACCTTTTGACATATGTCACAACTTCTTATCACCGCGCTAATCACCCTACTCATATGAAGAAAATAATATCTGTCCTTCATCAGTGCTAATATTTTATATCTGCCGTAGTGACCTATTTCTTCATGTATGTGTAAAATAAGTTCCTCCTGTAGTGATTTCGGAATTACTAGCAACTGTACGTTCCGCTTCGGCACGTGAAAATATAACGTATCACCTACTAGCTTATAATTTTCAAAACCTCTTGTCCCCGTATCTACCACTCTTCGTCTGATACAACCGCTAATTCGATTTAACCGCTCATCTTCGCTTTGTAATCTCGCAATGTCCCGTAAACTCGAAATAACACTTGCGGTATTCGATGCCTGAAACCAGAATATTCCCGGCTGAACATTTATACTGTCAT
Source organism: Argyresthia goedartella (assembly GCA_949825045.1). NCBI lineage: Eukaryota > Metazoa > Arthropoda > Insecta > Lepidoptera > Argyresthiidae > Argyresthia > Argyresthia goedartella. The sequence continues at coordinate 14,924,096 of OX463829.1, read as the reverse complement.
TCATACCTCCAGGTCCCGCTATTTGCCTGCTTAGCGTGTCGGCAATTTGATTATCAGTCCCTCGCACAAATTCTATGTCGTAATCGAATTGCTCTAAAACATAATCCACCTCGTTACGCGTGCCCCTAATAAGGTCCACGACTTAATGAACGTCAAACTTTTATGATCAGTTCTAATAATAACCTTTTCTCCCCGCAAATATATCTCAAATCGCTTTAAAGTGTATATAACTGCATACATTTCCTGTTCACTGATCGACCATCTAGTCTGGGCACCCTTGAATGCCTGCGAACAGAACCCTATAATTAGTTCCTGGCCCGATTCATCTAATTGATAAACATAGCCCCCAATTCCTATAGCGCTGGCGTCACATTGAACATAATATGTTTTTCCCGCCAATGGCTGACTCAAAATTATACTTTCTGAGAATTGGTTTTTTATCTCGTCAAAAGCACTTTGCATCTGCGCACTCCAGACGAACTTGACTCCAGACCGCAATAAATTGTACAAGGGCTGTGTTAATGTTCCAAAATTTTTTATAAACCTCCGAAAGTAATTTATGAACCCCAAAAACGCCCTCAATTGCCTGACAGTTCTGGGTGACGGATATAATTTAAGTGTTTCAATTTTGTCCGGGTCCATCTGCAAACCTTGTGTAGACAAAATATGCCCCAATAACTTGACCTTTTTTTGTGCAAACTCGCATTTTTTTAGTTTGCATGTGAAGCCCGCGTCTTTCAATTTACTCAGAACCGTGTCCACTTGAGACAAATGCTGTTCGAAGTCACCCTCAGTTAAAATTGCCAAATCGTCAACAAAATTTAAACAATATGACCTAACCTCTGGCCCTAGAATTAAGTCCATCGCCCTCGAAAATGAACCCACACTGGTTTTCAACCCCTGAGGTAAAACGTTGTAAACATAACTTCTGCCTTGATATACAAAACCCGTGTATCGTTTAGATTCGTCTGATAATGGTATAGAAAAATACGCATCTTTGATATCAATAACTCCTATGTAATTTATCCGGCGCCCGGATTGCAATATCTCACTCATTAAAGGTGTGGTTTCAACCTCCCCGACCATTCCAGTGTTTAATTGTCGTGCATCTAGAAGAATACGGACCTCTCCTGATTTCTTTAATGTACAAGTCAATGGACTGCTGAAATCCGTAGATTGCCTGCTAATAATACCTATCAATTCCATCTCTTCCAAACGTTTTGTTACTTTATCGCGATATGCGAACGGTATGGGATAGCTTCGTTTTACGAAAGGCGTTTCATCTCTCATTTTTATCTCATGTATATATTTATTTGTCCGACCTATCCTATCGCTAAACAACTCTGCATGTTTATTTAACACCGGCAATAACCTTGTTTTGTGTTCAACAGGTATTGATGAATTATTCACATATTCCTCTATCATATTTCTACTGGTATCTTGGTTCTGTACTTCCATTGTACAACAGCAAAAATCCTGATTAGGGCCAGTACCTAATGGTATTTCACACATCCGCCCGGCGCTTCGTATAATTAGCCTCTTATTACCCTCACACGTTAAACTGGCTCGCGTCTGTTGTATAAAATCAAACCCCAAAATTAAATCTTTAGGCACACTTGTTAATACTAGCATTGGAGTATCGATAACGCATTCACCTATCGTTAACGGTAACGTTACTAATTTATCAACCTTTTCCTTACTGACTCCAAATGCACCTGTGATTCTCAAACTTGGAATCGGTATTTCCGTCGGTTTTCCCAATTGACTGCATACTTCTTCGTGTACTCTCCGACTTATTACACTGATTTCGCTCCCCGAATCAATCAAACTCCTTACAACAATATTCCCAATACGCACATCTATCTCAGGTAATGTCAAAGTACTACATAACTCGCGCCCACACTCAGTCGAATCGTCGTCTCTGAATATCGTATGTAAACGTCTGTCATTTCGATCTCTACAATTCGATCTAGATTTTTCCTCTAAACACACGGCATATCCGTGCGCTTTATGCGCTAATAATTGAATAAATTCATTCACACCCACGTTCGAATCCAAATTACACAAATCATACAGTCTATGTTTTTTTCCAATTTGATCGGCTGTCCACTCAAACCGTAATAAATATCTGAGCGCGAACGACCCGCGCGAGTCCACTAGTTTTTTGAATTCTGACTTATCGCATTATTCCTGTCACTTGAACTTTGCCCTGCCTCTGTATCTCCTGAACTATCATTGCCCCTCTGAAACCCTATTGCCTTGAAGCTAGGCTGAGGCTGCCTGCCTCTACCGCGAAAATAACCGCGACCGCGCGTCCCAAATTCGTTTCGCGCCTTCGTTCCCGCGTTATAATTATTCCTACGACTTATCGCGTTATAACGTAACGTATTTACCCGCATAGCTCGATATTGCCCACGCATGTAGCTATCCCGCCTTACGTTATTCGTATTCATAGGTTCCGAACCATGTATCGCACTTAATCCTCCATCGACATTCCGTTCTAAATGCCGAAGGAATTCGACTGCATCCCGTATGGTCATAGTCTCCTTTCTAGCAAAAAACGCTACTTGAATATCACGCGGCAACTGTCTGAAAATCGTGTTGATTTTCTCCGTATCAGTAAACGGTATCGTAAGCTCATATATGCTATTCAATTGAGAGGCAAAGAATTCTTCCATACTTTGACCTTTCTTAGAATCAAACTTCGCAGTTAGGAATCTTTGCTTAATTAATTCCTGTTCATTATCACCCCAGAATACCTCTCTGAAATCTTTTTCAAAATCCGAATAGGTTCGCCGTGAGTCTCTGTATATGCTCATTCGAACTTTCGCAATTCCTACCAAACTATCCGTTGCCCATATCAAAGCCCTAGAACTATCTCCCGAGACTTTAATATAAGCCTTTAAATCTCTTAAGAAAATCATCGGATTTTCCGAATTCCGCCCATCGAATGTCGGCAACTTCTGTGTCATTTTCACAATGCATGATTGACGTTTTTCTACCGATTGTTCAAACGTCTCTAGTTCCTGTCTGTCAGTCTGTCTGTCCGAAGTCCTACTAGCATTGCTCGTGCTGGAACCCCTTTCCAAACTGTCTAATATTTTCACTATTTCAGATAACAATTGCGTCACCTGCCCTGACGCCATTTCACTTGTGTGTGAAAGTGAATTTTGTGCTACCCGACTACCGTTTTTCCTAGGCCGGCCGGCCATTATTCCTATTAAACCGCCGTAGCTCGTACAAAGAATTGTGAAAACAATGCCCCTTTTTGCTTATTTCTTATTTACAAACTGAACTGTTTAAAATCGTTTCTACGTTGTGTTATTTTTAAAAGTAACGCGTTAGACCTTGATTCTTTTAGAATATCTAGGAATATCTAGGTATCAGACTATCTAGGATATCCTTCCGTCTCGGCACCAAAAATCTGTACCGGCACCAGGCTAAAGTCGTAGCCGCCGCTAACAGTAGCTATGATCGTCTATTCTTTCTATCCCAAAATGAGAGGACCCGATTCAGCTGTAAGATTTGTAAGTAAGAATGATAAGTCTGAATTTCTCGTTCGTTGAGAAATTCGTCAGGCGTACAATAGTCGAACGAAGATTGGTTCAGGAAGTTACAGTTTCAAGTTAGACAGAGAAAGCATATATGTCCGCGAGCCGGTAATTCGCATCAGTCAGCGGTGTATTGCGCCAAAACGATCGTTGTTATATTTTATGTGATGGCACCATCTGGTTTTTGTATATATGAGCGCATTGGAACATCTTTTGTTTTAGTTTTAGTTTTAGTTTTAGTGATCGATCACAGTTATAGTATAGATATCCGTCGTAGTTTTACGACGTGAGTACTCAATTATATTTCATGTGCTCGCTAGTAGCGGCTTGTGGTGGTTCCAATTATATATTTGATTCACGGCAATAACGATCCGAAAAGACCGGTTTACACAATTGCGATTTGAGTTCCGAAATGGGTTCTGAACTAGCGGTTACCTCAAAAGGTCCGTAACGTTTTGAAACCTTCAACTCTGCGCAATTTGAGCTGGATGTTATCGAAACGCAAGCATTATTGTTTTAGGATATCTAACCCACACCATAGCGAAGTGCATAATTCGATAAATACCGAACTATGAATTCCACTAGCCGCAGCACGTCCTGGGCTGAGCCAAATCATATATACCGACTCAACTTACACATTAGATATCCAGCGAAATTTACATTTAATTTAAAAATGCAACTTGAATCCAATCTGACCCAAGGCAATGCAAAACACCTACCCGGACCTAAACAATGAACTTTAGACTGTAAATTGATCTCTTCGCGCGTCCCCGATAACACTCAAATGTCAAAATATCAACAGGATATGTTATCTGTGTTGACACCGGTTTAACTTTGTTCTGAATTTGTTATTTCCATCCGCGGAACCTCATCGATCAAACAGTCTCCCTATGCCCTGACAACCTAGGTTTAGCCGCAACTAAACTCCTGTCTAGCCTAGTCTAAAAACCTAGTGTTATACCACGTCCATTATCGACACCACTCGAAAATGGTTGAGTTTGATTTGAATGTGCTTGAATGTTTAACGACTGTGTGTGTGGGAATTTCAAAGCTCGCTAGTCGAAGGAATGAGGAGAGGATTAGCCCGCGAATATCCTAAGAGCCAATCCAGGAACCCTATGGTGAAGGAAAAAGGAATTTAGGGTCGCTCCAAGCCCAGACTCAGACTCAGATAAATTGACTTAAACGTTCTTTCCTAACGACCCAAGGATAGTTTTGGAATTAGGGGTAGGTTGATATAAAGGTAGGAACCGAGGTATATCTCGGCGCTTCAGACACTCACGAAAACCCACTGAAACTTCGCAATCACAAATTCGTATAGTTCTGACGCGTAACACGGCAGACAAAAACTGTTTAGAACTCGTGAAGACGACTGTCACAGTAGCTAGACGCTGAGACTGAATGCTCTCCCCTCCCAGACCCTCGTATTTATATGCCCCACATGCGTCCTTTGCAAATACGCTCTGCCCAAGCGAAGCTTCTTATCACTAACTACACAGGGTCCAATTTCAACCATGCCATGCAGATCCGCCGTTCTACAAATTGTGTGTACGCATATTCACTATGATCAACCGTAGGTTATCACTCAAATCATTTGGTACTGCCGATACACAGAATCTGTTGATCGCTGACCAATAAAAGCTTGTTGCGATTAATTAAGCATTACCCGACCGCTAGCTGCGCGTAGCAAAAGACCACTAGTATGATATTCAGAATAGAGGTGTCAGACTCTCCATATCATACCTCAATCGCAATTGTATATTTGCAATCAACATAATAGCTTTCTCCGTATCGTTCCATAATAACCTTTCATTATTTAGTTATTCATAATTTTATTCACCGCGCAGCCAAATCGGCTCTGATCTCTACACATGTCGCAGGAATGCGACAAAAAAACTTGACCTGAACTGAAATTCCACGAATGAACCCACGCGTCTTTTTTTTTTTTGCGAACTTTGCCAGTAAGCAACGCAAACCCCCAAACGTTATCTGAACCGATTCTCGTATTCAAAACAGCGCGGCGTTGGGCTAGCCCTCTATCACGCAGAATGAAGTATCTAATGTACCGACTCTCGTGTACCATTACAAAATATAGTCTGCTAAATATAGTAAGTAATAAATGCATACTAACCAAGACTCTTCTTTTCTTCTTTTGTCATCTCCTCGTTCCCAAAAATATCTACTAATTCTTCCTATTGTTTACGTTTTATATCTCTTTTGCTGTATATTCCTGCTTCAGAGTTCCAAATAGCTTCTCGTTGTTAAATTGTATCGAAGCTCATAACTGCACTCGGAAAGTCCTCCCGCACACGTGCAAACTCATGGGCGTCTCCAGGGTGCAAATCAAATCAAATCATTTATTTGTGGAACATAGGTATACATTTAGTTGTTATTATAATGTTATGTCTCTCTATGTTTAGCCATGAGACATAGAAATATTTTACACATTTATGGATAGGTACATAATTTTGTCACAAACATTTATGTCAAAGTCTTCGAAGTCAGATTATAAACGTCATTTATCAAATTGCGTGCCCAGAATCAACTCAAGCACCTTATGTCACAGGTTTTTATCTAATAAGTATTCAGATATGGAGTAGTATATTTTATCTATCAATAGCTTTCGCAGTTTTATTTTAAATTGAAATATATTATCTATGTTACGAATCCTCTCTGCAAGTTATTAAAGATTTTGGGTGCCATCCCAAAAATACTATTTTGAAATAAAGCTGTTTGGTGTTGATGCATACAAATTTTGTTGGTATGTCGTCTGCTTTGATAATTAGTGAACAGATGTGTGTTTGACTTTACAAACATTGCTACCTCAAGTATATATAAGGATGGGACTGTAAGTATATTGAGCCTCTTAAATTGTTGCTTAGCGCTATCCCTCCAGCCAAGACCACATATGGCCCTGACACATCTTTTTTGCGCAATTAAAACAGAACCTTTGTCTACTGCGTTACCCCAAAAGATGATGCCAAATCTTAGTGTTGAGTCCACGTAACCATTATATGCCGTTAGTACCGCTTCTTCCTTTACAGTTTTTGATAACTTGTATAGGGCATACGCAAACGTATATAGTTTTTTGCAAACTGTTTCCACCTGTGTTTTCCACTTAAGATTATAGTCAATATGAATTCCCAAAAATTTTGTTGCTTTAGTTTGTTCAATAGTTTCACCTGAATAGTTTATGTTGAATTTTTTATTAGTATTATTATTATTTTGAAAACTCATTAATTTTGTTTTGTTAATGTTAGCAACTAGATTATTCTGATTGAGCCAATTAATTATTTTATGTAAAGTGTTATTAATTTCGTGTTCAAATTCATTTGGATCTGCACATGGTATAATGACCGTACTGTCGTCCGCAAATAACACCATAGGGTGGTTTATAATATTTGGTAAGTCGTTGATGTATGTTAAGAAGAGCAATGGACCCATAACACTACCTTGTGGTACTCCACGCTCTATCTCTCTAGCTTTTGATATATATGTTTTTTCCAGTTTTGTTTTGGTGCAAATCCTATTTATCTGTGTCATTTGCTGTCTTTTATTTAGGTATGATTTTATTAGTTCTATTGCGTTACCCCTTATTCCATAATTTAATAGTTTACTTATTAAGATTTCATGACTTACAAAGTCAAAGGCTTTACTCATGTCCATGAATATCGTTACTACAGGATTTCTTATGTCTACGTTAGCAATAATTTTACTAAGAAAATCATAAATAGCCATATTTATGGTTTTGGTTTTCCGGAACCCTTTTTGTTCTGGTGCGAATAGATTTTGATTTTCAAAGTATCCATAAATATTTCTGTACATCACCTTTTCAAATATTTTGGCAAAAATGGGTATCAATGCAATAGGCCGATAGAAATTCATATTCTGTTTATCTTCCTTTTTAAAAAGAGGTTTAACTATTGAGGTCTTAAGTTCATTTGGAAACATGCCGTGTTCCATGCATTTATTAATTATATGACTCAGGATGGGACAGAATAGCCGGCACTGTTAGTGTTTTTTAATGATTTAATTATTTGGAAAATCTCAAAGGATGTCACTGGCTTTAAAAATATTGAATTACATTTATTGATTGATAGCCGCTTGATTGCAAATGGGTAGTACTACTACCCATGGATTTTTTTACCGTAGATTGCAAATGGGTAGTACTACTACCCAAGCATTTTTTTACCGTAGATTGCAAATGGGTAGTACTACTACCCATAGGCATTTTGTGACGGACTATGTGACAAAACCTATTGTCTCTGTCACACTAATGATTAATTCAGTAAGGATCGTATTCCATCTCGTTCTCGGTTAAATAACCTTTATTTTGAGATACGACAACGTTTTAAACAATCCCAGCGATGGAAAAAGAATGATGCAATTCATTCCGTTCACTCCAGTGTCAAGTGTTGTTGTGTTGTGGAATTTGTGGTGTGATATTAAATAATTATGTGAGTATTTAGCTGATAATTGTTCATTTTCATATAGATTAGTTCCTTCCGCTACTGCCCAAACAAAAAACATTTGCTCAAAACCAGATTTCGTGCAATGTTTCACAAGTTTTGTCAACACAGGTTTGTTCAACCGAAATGTTATACAATTTCGTCATAGGCAATATTTTTCCGGGCTGGATTATGCAATTGCCTACATTTTTTTAAATAAACTTACGAGTTAAATATGCTTTCAATACATACTAAATTTGTAATATTATGTGTAATAGAAAATAAGATATATTTTTTTTAATCCGGGTGATTAACCACGGGGCGCTAGCAACCGCTAGCGAAAGTTTAAATACATATAAATAAATATTTTTTATCTACATATTGTGAGTTTATTTTTTTTCCATGTGTAATATTAATACAGGAATCTTTTAAATAAATAAAATAAGTAGGTTATCGCTTTACTTTTTTAGATATATATTTTTACATTGACCCTAGTCGATTTTACGCTTGAAGTCTATGTTTACAGCTATGTATGATTGTACAAGAGTATCAAATTCAATCAACACGTATGCCATTAGAATGTTTAGTTTACGAGCACTAACAATAACAACACTTCAAGCGGTATTCTCAAGAACCCATAGTCATAAATAATGTTTTTGTAGAGCGAGCCGCCGCGCAGCGGGCGGGCCCTCGATGACGTGTTTTTTATGGCAATCGACGGATTTTTTTTTGCCGCGCCGCTGGCAATCGACGCATGATAATTTCCGGAGGCGATATCAACTGAGCGGATAGAGAGGTATTATTGTTATTAGGAGATGTCAGATTAGGTTCATTATTATAATTAGGTGTCAAATTAGGAACAGTCATGTTATTATTAGATGTCAGATTTGATTCATTAATATTATTATTAGTCCTCTTGTCAATTGAATTATCCTTATTCGTTATGTCAATAAAAAAGTTATTAAATAATTCAGCTATGTCCATGGGGTTTGTAACATTGTCACCGTTGTGATTGATTCTCTTAATATATTCTTTTGGCACGTTTATCGACCCGATTGCGCATGGCCCAATTTGACGCGAAACAGCAAAATCCAGGATTGCGCAAAGGCCAAATTGACGCGCGGTGAGTTCGAGCATCTATTTTCGATCATCATTTGAAAATCTCAGCGCCTATGTCAGTAGTTTTTTTTATGAACGCAGCCATTGAGTCGGGGCTCTGGAGCCTGGAGCCGTGCATTGAAATACTCAACCATAGAGCCAGAAAAAAATAAAAACCATTCATAAATTTTCAAGATTTTGCCGGTATGGTGTGGTCGGAGATTGTGGCGTGAATTTTTGTTTTTATAAGTTTATTACTACCAGTAAAGGCTGAAAAACTGATTGTAAGTACTGTTCATAGCTTATTTCTTAGTTTATCTTAGTTAATACCGTGTTTTTACTGAAAATATCAATGCTAGTAAAGAAAATACGTCGATGAAATATTTCGAGTTAGAAAAAATGCGTTTTACTTGGAAGGGTAGCTTTCATATCAGTCTAATGTACTTAATATTGGGTAAATACGATAGAAACACGACAATATAGGGTCAAAACATGTGAATAATAATTATTTTCGGATCTTATTTATTGTCACGCTTGGTTGTGTCGACCCTATTGTAATGGCGTAAGGAACAGTTTTGCCTGAACTCGCCTAGGCGTCCACTCGATAAAGCGCAGCGTTGACTTGACCGTGAAATCTGGTAATGTTTTTGTGTGTGTCAGTGATAATTATTTCTTTCTAGAAATAAATGGGGTCAGAGTTTCAATAACTTCGTCGATACTTGTAAAACTTTCGCAAAATTTTCTAAGTCTTTTTTTTGCCCCCATAACTACACATCGACCATAATTATTTATTTCTAGACAAAAATAACGCAGAAGTTTATGGTTTTATTGTTATCTTGATAATATTGTATGTACTTTTGTTAATATTATCGGTTATTTTTTAGTAATATGGTAGGGCGCGCGGGCAGAGGCGGCGCAAGAGGCGGTCCGACGTTAGGCCGAGGACGGGCGCGAGGCCGAGGCCGTGGTGCCGAAACCGGCACTAGTTCAGGGTACGTATTTATTGTGCTAGTTTATTACGAACTGTATGTAGCTCAATGTTTTCTTGTTCATATAAAAACCATTGTTTTAGGGCATCAACGCCTAGAACCACGGCAGAACCAGGGCGAGGCCTTGGCCACGCGCAGCCTCGCAACATGCTTGAGGATACGGGGTTCGTATTTATGGTGCTAGTTTATTACAAACTGTATGAAGCTTAATGCTTTCTTTGTGTTCATATCAATGCCATTGTTTTAGGGCATCAACGCCCAGAACCACGGCGGAACCGGGGCGAGGCAGAGGCAACGTGCGGCCTCGCAACATCCTTGAGGATACGGGGTTCGTATTTATGGTGCTAGTTTATTATAAACTGTATGTAGCTTAATGTTTTCTTTGTGTTCATATTTCATTCATATCAATATCATTGTTTTAGGGCATCAACATCACAGCAGGAGGACGCGAGGGCAGTGGAACAGGAGTATCGGGCTCAGAGTGCGATAACGCGAAAGCGTATTCAAGGTCTTACGGCAGGGCAACAGGCTGAGTTGAAAAAGAGGAAACTCCAAAAGGAATGTGGTTTTGCTGCTCTGCCGGAGACAAAGACCAGCAATAAGCACATCATGAGGTAATTTTACTATAAAAAGTACACCATATAATATTATTCAAAACTCATTCGAAATTGTATAAATTTAAAAATGAATATTGTTTTCAGTATACTGGGTACTCCTGGCTCCCTTCCGTTGGCACCTGGAGTGCCAGCGGAACTACCAGCCTCGCTGCCGCCACCGTGGATGCGTCCCCGACAACCTCCTCCTGCGCCACTCTCACCATGCGGCCATGAAGATGTTGGGAATATTGGAACCCCCTCAAGGGCGAGCGTTGAGGTTCCGAGCCCCCAACTCTTCATGTTGTGTAAGTATTTTCCTCATAAAAATATTTAAAGCAATGTGAGTTACACTTTACCGCACTTTCACTGGCGGAATATTCTATTCCATGGAAATAATGTTCAAACCTTTTTTACAGGCGCTGAGGAAGCCTCGGGTGGCATATATATACCGCCGCCGCATCGCCTTGAATCGCCGCCGCCGCTGTATGAGTCGGAGGACGTCGTAGTGGATGGAGCAGGTAGCGACCCGGACACGTCAGAGCCGCCGCTGGTAGCCGGTGAGTTGGGTGTTGAAATGATCGCACAGGCAGAGACCAACGCCGTCGAAAAATTACCGGATTTTGTTATAAACAGCCTGAGGGGGATAGACGCCGCGAACGACGCTTCTGTCCGTAGGCTACTTCCCGACGAGCGGTTCCATTTTGACTGGACCAGCAGTCTGTCTGCATTCCAGGGGGTTAGGGAAACATTTACAGGTATTCCTGGACCGACATTCCAGTTTATGGGTATGGATCCTGTAGATGTTTTCTTGAAATTCTGGGATGCAGACATGATTGATAAGATCGTGGCTGAGACCAACCGATACGCCGCCAGTTCCCAAACTGGCGGCTCAAGGTACTCACAATCGGCGAGGTGGAAGCCTACGGAGATCTATGCATTTCTCGCCATGATCATTCACCAGAGCCTCTTTCCCCTCACAGTGGAGAGGGAATATCGGATTAGTTCGAATTTCGTAACAGCAATGCCCAACTGTAAAACAGCAATAACCTATGACCGTTGGGTATTGCTGAAGAAGTTCATCCACTTTGTGGATAACTCGACCACTCCACAATCCCTCTCCACTGAGGCGCGACGGCTTTGGAAGATACAACCTGTGTTGGATCATTTGAACGCCAAATTCCAGGCTTTATACCTGCCTAACCAAATGTGGCACTGGATGAGTCACTACTCAAATGGCACGGCCATCTGACTTTCATCCAGAAAATTGCCACAAAAGCGGCCAAGGTAGGTATAAAAAGCTACAAGCTCTGCGAGTCCGGGACGGGCTACCTCTGGAAGTTCACAATTTATGCGGGGAAGGACGGTAAGAGTGGTATCGTGGGTGACCAAGATCCAGAGCCAGAGGGAGTGACAGCCGTAGCCCCACAGGGCGTCACCGCTAAAATTGTGTACGATTTGGCCAGTGGACTTTTCAAGAAAGGGCACACTATCGTGATGGACAATTTCTATAACAGTCCATTGCTGGCGCGGTGCTTCAAGATCAACGGGATGGACTGTTATGGTACCCTCAGGATTAATCGCGATAGTGTGCCTGATAGCTTGAAATCTATCACAAAGACATCGCTATCCACTGGCCATATCATACACTCAAATAGCGGTGATGTCAGCGTGATAGTGTGGAGAGATGTTGGCTTAGTCAACATGCTCTCCACCTATCATTCACCCACTGTGGGGATGGCTGAAAAGTATGGGACATCGAAATATAAACCCCAGGTAGTCCTTGACTATAACAGCACAATGGGGGGGAGTGGACATGAAGGACGCTCTTCTGGCCGGGTTCCCGCTCGAGAGGAAGCGGAACAAGATCTGGTACAAGAAATTGTTCAGGAGGCTGATGAATACCTCGATTCTCAATGCTTATGTCATCTACAGATAGAAGGACATAAGCATTGAGCATCGAGAGTTTAGGCGAGAAGTCGCTAACGGCCTCCTGTCTAGATTCTTGACCAGGGATGTTCCACCCACCTCGAACGCGGTGCTAACGGTCAGGCAGGTGCCGGGTCATAGGGAAGGGGCCCCGGTAAGGCCCATATTGGAGAATAATCATTTTTCGGTCAAAATACCACCGACCGATGATCACCCGCATCCACGTGTGGGTTGTGAATGGTGCAAGCTCATGAAAAAGAGGCACAAAACTTCACATAAATGTGATATATGTGACGTTCCGTTGTGCCCCGAGTGCATGAAGCCCTATCACACCACCGTGTGATGAATAAGAAACTCCAGGTCTTAGATGTTTACATGTATGTGTCCTTCTTTTCTCCATCCCTTAGCCCGTGTGTTGTAAAACAAACTCCAGGTCTTGGATGTTTACATGTTTGTGCCCTTCTGCTCCATCCCTACGCACGCTAAACTTATATTGACGTTGACTAAGTAATCTGTATGATTTTTTAGTCTTTTTTTTAAATGACATGTATTGATGTTGCTGTTTCTGGTTCCCACGACACCACGTCTTACGTCCTAGTGTGGGGCGAGAAGCAATGTATGTTCCTGTATGTAAATGTTCTATGGTATTTTTTTTTTAACTGAACAATTGTCGTAGGCTAAGTAGGATGGATGTCCCGGTCCCAAACCAGTTAAGGCGAAAATTGGACTTTAAGCTGTTGTTATTTATAATGGGTGCGACATTTGCTGGTTGATTATTTTTTTTGTTAAAGAATAATTATACATTAGTAAGAAAATAAAAACTCCAAGAGCGTAATTAATTTACTTTTTTTAAAATTAAATATATAAGTGAAAAAAATGAAATGTACCCAAGTTTGACCAGTAGATCCCAGTTGTTGACCAGTTTTGCACCAAAGGTTGATCAATTTTTTTATGACAAGTTCCTAAGGTCTAGCCCTTGAAAATCATAATAAATTAGTAGAATATAAATTAGCATAGGGACCTTACTATTTGGTTATAAAATAAAATTTAAAAAACCAATTGTATTATATAATCAAATTTATTGTTATGACTAGTTGAAAAAATAATAATTAAGTATCTTTTTCAGTCTTATCAATAACAGTCGGAATAGTTATGTCTTACAAAAATGGCACATTTATTAATTACTAGGGTTACTAGGATTTTTTTTTTTGGTTTCATCATCATTATTCTAAGAACAAAGTTATGTTATACCTATTTAATCATTTATAAATCTCACTATCAAAGATTATATAATAATCATCTATAAATCTTACTAACAAAATGTTTTGGTTTCACCATTATTATTCAAAGAACGAAGGCACCTATATAATCATCGTTAAATCTCAATATGAATTGAATAGCTTAATCTCACTCTATCGCAATACAATTATAAAGTGGTACTACGTGCCACCAAAAATTTTCACAAAATGCGATTAGATCCAGAGAAGATATTTGGTCATTTCTGGTACTCTGTATGAACCTCTAGTATTAATTGATACTGGGGTGCCTATTTTCTCGATTATACTGTCATTTGGGTACCAAATCTTGTCTTCCTTCTCTGGCCATTTAAACGTATTTGGACCTGACAGCCCCATTGTACTAATTTCTTTACTTTCTTTGTCAATGTTTTTGACAATACCAGGAAAATACTCTCCCTCGTACTTCACTATGACATACGATCCTACTTCTACTTCGTCTTCTCTAGGCTTCTTGTTGTAATTTGTCAAAGGTAAGTCATCGTCTTCTGAATCAGATTCTATCCTCATCTGCACTCTCTTTCTCTTTTGTTTTGCTTTGGATTTTTGAATTTTATTTGACTCTTGCAACTTCTTTTTCTCTTCTCGGGCCGATTTTCTATTTTCTTTTTCTTCTTGTTCCTGATTTTTTTCTTTCCAATATTGCATCCACTCTTTTGATGTTACGGCATCTGGTAATCGTTTCTTAAACTTTTTCTTCGAGCCTTTTTTGAGTGGTGATTCTGTGGGCCAAAGTAAAGATGATGCAAAGGCGGGGCTAATCGCTGCTTTAAATGATCCAGGTATGGTTTCTTGCAAGGGTTTCGCCAATTTAGTGGGCGTTCTTTCTTGGTTGTTCGCTTCTTTGGATGGTCCCGCTTTGGGTGTTCTTTGCTCAGAGAGTTCTGTAATTGTAACAGGTTTAGTGGGTGACTGATGAATTGATACTGAGATTTTGTCGATGTTAATTTCTGGAGACTTCGAAGTCAAACTCTCTTCATTCACATCCCTTAAGGTCTCTTTTGCAACCAAACTTGATACTGTCATACAAGGTTCTTCTGTAGAGTAAGTTGAGGTTTGTGGTCTCTCAAATGATCCGGGCTCTGTTTCATAGTTCAATAAAGCAGTGAGTGAGGGTGTTTCTCCGTCGTAAATTTCATAAACCTGTAGTAAATTCGGACTTAACACATCAGCAGTTTGCTGATCATCATCCTCAGAGAAAATCGGGCAGTCAAGAATATCATCTCCAAGAAGAGAAGGTGTTGAATCACCGTCCCGGTTATCATGTAGATCTTCCGCTGATTCTGGGGGCTCTGAAGAATTGCGAGTGATGGTGGCGGCGGCATTGTGAGTGGTCGTTCTGTGGTGAATTTTGCGCCAAACATAAAAAAGCTCTTTTGCTGATTCATCTCCAGTCCAGGATTCGGCGTGTGGAATAGCACGAAATTCCGCAGCTCTATTTTGAGACATTAGGGACTCAAAGTACAGCAAATGTTCAGGACCAATTGCCGTTGGTTTGTCAGCAGCTGTATGTCTGCTAACATGGTTCATACATTTTTTATAGTCGATGGCATTAGCGTCAAATGGAAACAAACCACATTTGCGAAATCCATTTTTTATTACCTCTTCAGTAGCAGCACCCAGGGCTGAGTTCAAAAGAAGTGCAAATTGAGCTCTTGACACCACCCGATTTCCAGTAGCTACTTTCCAGTTTTGAACAATATTTTTCCATGAATTCTTCAGTGGACAAAACACAGACACATCGGCAGGTTGAATAATATGTGTTGCATTGGGGTAAAGGGCATATAAAATTATTTTATTCTCAATGCATAACTGACTCACTTCGTATGTTATGTGAGATTTGTGCCCGTCGATTAACAGCAGCACAGGAAATTTCACATTGGCGCTACGTAAAGCTGGCAGCAATGAATTAGCTATGTAGCCATAGAAGACGCGAGAGGTCATCTATCCTTTAGTTGACTTACCAACGCACCAGTCATCAGGAACTTGTCTCGCTATTTCAGCTGGTATTCTCTCATATGGGTATATGATCATTACGGGCATAACTTTACCTGATGCGGTGAAAGTGCCTAAAACTGTTATGTTTTCTTTTTCTTTGTCTTTAATTTCATAAAAATTGTCCATACCTTTTGGTCCCAATACTATTCCTGACGAAGGACATACCTGGAAACCAGATTCGTCGCCGTTTAGTATCCTATCAGGATTGTCTAGTATGTCTAGAGCGTTTTCGGTCTTCAAAAACTCTTTTAGGTCAGAATGCCACTTTCTCAACCCGGTCTCAGTTACTCTACTTCTTGCTGAATTTATAGCTTCCGCATGCCGCTTTGTAATATCTGGATTTCTCTTCATGAAGTTATCGAACCATTTACGACCCGGAATTCCGTTCTTGAATGGTGTTTTCCGGTTGTCTTCCTTTATTATTTTTGTTACTGTTTCTATTAACTGTTCTTTTTTGATAGGTATTCCTTTTTTCGCCATTGCATTTACCCATCTGGTAAGCAATAACTCTTCGTTGGGTGTCAATATCGTTGCCGGCCCCATTTTTCGTTGAATGGGGTGTCTCATTTTTAATTTGTTAATAATTGTTGAGAGGGGAATATTGTATTTCCGGCAAGTTTCTCTGATTTTATTTCCATCGTTTATTTCTTTTATTGCTGCATAAACATTACTTTCACTATACTGAAAGAATTTCTTTTTTGGTGGCATCTTTAAGCTAAAACAAATTAAAGTAGTATTATTAAAAATCTTGGTAAATCATTGTAAAATCATTGGAGCAAGTGATATTTTGCACGTCAAACCACTGGTCAACGAAAGGAAACCACGCAATTCAAACCGGGGCCAGTCGTTGACCACCTGGTCAGACATAGGAACAAGTACGAAAATCATGTTCCAGTAGTTAACCATTCCAATAAAGACGAGAAATATAATGGTTAGCTTGAAAAATACCTTACTATCAGTAAGATTAACCTTTTATCATTACGAAAATCAATGATTAGAACGAAATTCATGAAAAAACAATGCAAATAGAAATAAAAATGTCTTACCTGTGCGAACAGATGGCCTAACTGCAATGGCGGCCGGAAGACAAGTGTCTGTGACAAGCGGAAGAAAATCGAAATCGTAGGCTTTATGGTCCGTCTCATCCCAACGTAAAGGTGATTGGGTGATTCGTTTTGAATGGTAGAATAATGTTGCAAGCATTAAAAAAAACAATAGTGATGGGAAATCTTAATATAAGCACTCAAACATGCAAATGGTCAACTTCCGGTGCGTGGTCAACTACCGGGTCAACCATCCTAATTTGTATGAATCTATGGTCAATATTTTTTTGAACTGAACTTATATTGACGTTGACTGAGTAATCTGTATGATTCTATGGTCAATAGTTTTTTGAACTAAACTTACATGTATTGATGTCGCTGTTTCTGGTTCCCACGAAACCACGTCTTACTTCCTAGTGTGGGGCGAGAAGCAATGTGTGTGCCTGTATGTAAATGTTTGTTTTATTAGATTGGATGTATCTCTTCAATATAGCTATATTGAGACAGGCTCTTAGATTATGTGATAATTTAATACAATACGCAAGAAATAATAATAATATTATTATTATTTTCCCCGTATGGGATAAGGCAGACTGAAACTGTAAATGTAACCTCTGTGCAATATTTAACTTTTAATGACATTGAATAATATTATGCAAATTCATTATACATACCTAATATTTCTATTATTATTTTCCCCGTATGGGATAAGGTGGACTAAAACGGTAAATTTAAGACCTGTGTGCAATATTTGACGAATATTTAAGATTATGTACACATACATGTATGTATGCATAATATTATTATTTTTCCCGTATGGGAAAAGTCGTGACATGATGTCTTGTCGCTATGTTAGAATTATTATTAAAAGTAAACTATACATACATTTTAGACAGTGTCTAAAATATTTGTTTACCTACAGTTGTGGAATTAATAAAATAAAATATTTCCATGTAAATTGCATTTTATTGTCATCATCATCATTCTAATTTACAATTCACAGAAATACAAACTGACAAAAAGCAATTCGGGTACAAGACGCGCGCGGGTAAAGACCTCGTCTTTAACCGCGCGCGTCGCGCAAAAGCGCAGTGTCCGCTGCTCTTTTTTTCGAACGTACGAATTTACGTTTTCGAGTTGTCTTTGAAATTGAACTTTGTTCAACCAATTTGACCCGATTTGCTAAATGATCAGTTATAATTATAGCTGAGAAATGTTTGTATAATTCTATGAAAAAACAATAAGCTACTCTCATTCAAAATAAATAAATATACTCACTTGAATACTTTAGAGACGCGTAAATCATACATTAGTACTTTATTTCACTTACTCTTATTTAACAATAGTTACAAACAACTGTTTGACTTAGCAATACAGTTGTTATTTTAATCGTATGATAAGTCTAAAGGGGTCAAAATAAGGTTCTAAGACGCAAGGTCAGCGCGGCTTGCCGCCATCTTGCCACGTTGCGCAATCCTGACACCAAAGCGCGGCGGACGGCGCGCTAGAGTGGTTATTTGAGATTTTTTAATAATATTCCAAGTTTCTTTACATTTGTTGTCAGCATTTAGGATTCTATAGCTGTTTTGACATTTTTGTGTCAGTTTCATAATATTTTTTATCTTTTTTGCATATTTTTTAAATGCTTCTCTATTTTCCTCAGTGCGGTGTCGTCTAAATTTCCATAGCAGTTCTCTTTTCCGTTTGCAACATAGCCGAATTCCTTTAGATATCCACTTTTGTTTGCGCAATAAGGAAAATTTGACTTTTATCACTGGAAAACAAAGCTTGTAAAGTAAGACGAACATATCATAAAACTCCTTAAAAGCATAGTTTGGATCGTCAGATTGATATAATTGGTGAAAAGATATGGAATTTAGATGTTTCGCAAATTTCAACATATTCTCGTCACTATAGTCACGTTTCAGGACATGCCATGTTTTGAGAGAATAGCTTTTCTTTACAGGGCATTCCAATAGTTGAGCGGAGTGATCTGATAGGGCGAATTCTAATACCTCACTCTTGCATCTATGAATATTGTGAATTAAATTGTCTAGGCACGTTTTACTTGCAAATCTAGTGGGCTGATTGATTTCAGTTTTTAGATTGTAGCTCATATTTAACTTTTTGAAAGGTGTGCTGTTTTTATTTATTGTAAGCAAATCAATGTTGAAGTCACCACATATAATAATCTTTTTGTTAGATTCGTATACGAAATCATGTAAGATATCGTTAAAGGTGCAGAAAAAGGTTTCGAATGACTTATTGTCATACAACGGGACTCTATAGATGCATACTATAATAATTTTATGTTCAGTTAGTTCAACAGCACTACATTCGAAGACATTAGAAACATTGTGTTTATTTATAGATTTAATTTCTCTAAATGTATGGGTATTTTTTTATTAGTATGCACGACCCGCAGCGACGGTTTTTTCTACTGAAACATGAAGTTAATGTATAGTTAGGTATTGTCAATTGATTCTGGTCACTTTTTGTTCGGTAACACATATCGTGCATTCACTCAGTAGAAACACTTCCACATACTAATTCTGCTTTTAGAATTAGTTCTTTCACTCCTCCCTAGAGGTCGTGAGTCAGTCTGAAAGAAAAGTATCCAGAGCTGCAAAATAAAAAATCATAAAAAGAGGTTGTGATTGCAATCCGTTCTACGCATATTTATAAGTCAAAATATTTTTTATACAGAACATATGAGATGTTTACCAAAATATTTCAGCTGAAATATAGCTGGAATTAATGAAAAAAACTTGTTTGTCTGCAGTCTGGTGATTGTTAATATTTTTAATTACAATATTTATCCGTAGCATACTCTAAAGTTCACCTGTAACGAAGCTCCGGTTGTCATGACACTTTGGTTGATTGTGCTTTTCTGTGATTTTGTTATTTGTTATTTCATTAACAACCTCTGCACTGCACTCCTGGACCTTGATTTTGGATATCGACAACTGCATTCAAACACGACTCCTTGCTCGGAATTTTTACCTGACCCGCTCATTTTTGGAATCAAGCCTCAAGAATGATTAATGAGAAACGATGCTGTGTTCCTAACTGCAATACAACTAGTAAGTGATACTTAATTGTAAAGCGTGGTCTTGTAACCACAAGTAGTATAAGTACAGACATTTGGTCAGTGTCGATAAGAGGGCGGAACCCCTTAGCTACACTCCAACCGATTAGACTCGCTTAGGTTATGATACTAGTTCCTTAGGCTATCGTAAATGGAAGGGCCTTTCACTGTCTGTTCTGTTCTCTTAGAGCTCCAACATAATGAGAACCTCTCCTTTTGTGACAAACAAACCTTCCTTGTCTTGAAAAACGGATTTGAAGTAGTCATTGTCTTTATTCATTCGGTCCATTAAATGTACTTTTTTCGATTTACAGCTGAAGACCATATAGATATACCACTGCATACATTCCCCAATCCTGCTTAGGGTCCTGACGGGTTCCTGGTCATGGCATGGACCTTTAACATAGTGGGAAATGTATTGGCTCTTAAATAAAAACTGGTATTAAAACGATGAAGAGTATGTCAAAAACACTTTGAAGAGAAATATCATGCTTCATCCAACACTCTTTTTCGGAATGCCATCCCAACAGTGCATACACCAGTATAATTATTGTAAAACTATAATTGCAATATATGTTGATTTTAATGATATAAAATGTGATACTCAAAAATCAAAAGTATTATCACCCCATTTTTTATTTTAGTTCACTAAAAATGAATGAAAATAAACGAAACCTACAATCATCTCTCTCCAAATTAAGTTTGTATGATGTCCACACAAATATTCTTAAGTGGTCATCAATATAAACTTAATTTGAAGATTGATGATTGTAGGTTTCCTTCTTACATTACACTGCTACAGCTATGTATAGCTAGTCTATGGTATAGCTATAGGTATGTTTTTGTTAGACTTGGTTCTTTCACTGGCCGCCAGAGGCGCTGACCGTCAAGGCCGTATAGACAAGACCGCGGTTCAACCGCGAGGCGGGCCGCGGCCATGCTTTCAACCGCGGCGGTTGAAATTTAGAGGCGGTTCCATATTAAAATGAAGACTGCGGCAGGCCGCGCGGTTAACCGTGCGACGGGTAACCGCCCCAGTGCGAATGAGCTCTTACTACTTGATATTATGGCGGGGAACGTTCCAAAACAAATTTCGCTAAATTATGTTAGTGATTGTCACTAGGTGCAAGTACAGGAACTTCGAGCAAGTGCAGCTGCTGGCAACCGTAAACTCTATTTATAAAGTGGAATCATTTTATGGGGATATCATCTTGAACATGATGATTATGATGATCTTGCATCATGTGGGAAATATTCTGATATTAGTCTATTATATTGGTCCAACTTTTTGAACGGTCAGTATCTGCGTCATGTTTTTTTTTTTAGTAAACTGTCAACCTACTGGTATATTATCTGTGGTCAACCTCAATTTTTTGTTGTGAATTTAGCACAAAAATTTACTTATCTATTCGCTTGCTGAATTAAATCTCTACAAATGTCTGCAATGAAAGAAGTAGCAGCGCTCTACCAAGCTCTCAAACCAGAATGGGGAAAGAAGCCGCGAAAACTCGACAAGTGCGGAGAAATCCTCAATAAACTAAAGGTGAGTTTTTGTTTACTGCGATGACAAGCACTTTTGGATCTTGAACTTATAATACCGGTGCCAAAGATCTTTAGTTCTCGGTATCAATTAAAGTACTGGCATTGTTAGAGATGTTGGAATCATTATGACAAACCAGCCCATTTCGATATCAAATATTCTGAAGTGAACCTAACCTACTACCCACCATCTGCTTACTCATTTCAACTGTTTAACGGTCTTCCAGGTTGCTCTGATGGGCCAACAGCTTTCGTTTCTACCAAGTAACAACACAGCCGCCAACCAGAAGGAGCTGATCTTAGCACGAGATGTTTTGGAGATTGGAGCACAATGGGCTGTGGCAGTGAAAGATGTAAAAGCATTTGAACGTTATATGTCACAACTGAAATGCTACTATTTCGACTACAAGTGAGTTCATTGATCTATGTTTCCTTTGTCTGATTGTACTTGTTTATTCCCTTCCCTAACTGTGCATTGCATGTTTTTGTTAAATATTTATTAGATGCTTTTTGTTCTTTTTCCAGAGAGCACCTACCAGAGTCGGCGTTCATGTACCAACTCCTTGGACTGAATCTCCTTTTCCTGCTTTCTCAAAACCGGGTTGCAGAGTTCCATACGGAGCTGGAACGGCTTCCTGTTGATGTCATCAGAGCCGACCCCTATGTTAAACATCCACTGGCTTTGGAACAATACCTCATGGAAGGCAGTTACAACAAAATCTTCTTAGCTAAGGTAGAGTTTTTAACCTGTTGAATGACTAGATATGCCTACACCTCACAACAGTAAGAAATGGAATTGTTGGCCTAGCTGACTAATTCAGTATGTAGGTCGTCCCAAATAATACCACAATGATGATGATGAAGTGGGAGACCCACTGAACCTATTGTGACTTTTTCGCTCAATTCCCAGTGTTTCGGCACTGGCTATTGTTGGTTCAACAGATGTCCCTCCCAAATCTTCTTGTTTGCTTAATGAATTTCGCTAAACTTTAAGTTTGACAGGCCATCTGCTCTAATGCAATCCTTCCCTAGTGTTCGCCATCTTTTGTTTGCATTACATTAAACTTTCTCCCAAGAAGTGCTGGCTACTTTCCTCTAAGTCACAGTGAGGGCATGATGGGACTTGCATGAGCCTTAATAATGATAGGTGTCTTTTTAGTTTGCAGTATCCTATTAACACACCTACCAGTGTTGTTAAGTTTTCCCTACTAATTAATTAAATACTTAGCATTTTTGGGGTTTACACATATCTTAGACTGCATACAGTCTTTGGCATTCTTCCATTCTAGGTTTGCATCTCGCGTAGCTATCATGTTGACGATGTTCTTTGTGACAGTCACTGATATAGGTAATCTTGGTTCTGGTCCAATAGAAAGCTCCTTCAGCGCCGTTTCTTGCCATCTGCTCATCTGCTTTTTCATTATCTTGAATCCCTTCATGTCTGGGGACCCATGTGATAATTATTTCTGTGATGTTTTTCCCCAAGAGTTAAAACTATTGTGTACTATATGCACTAGTCAAAGAGTGTATGGACACTTGACTAATGCAAGGCAAATTTGTCTTGTTAGTTGTTGTCCCTGATGCAAAAGCCAGCTCCTGCTAAAATAATTAAAAAATTTAAATTTTAAACTGTTTATTTCAATAAAAAAAGGTTAGTAAATTGTTTAATTCCCGGGTGTAATCTTTACATTTAAGATTTTTAATCCCCGGGAAGGTTGCCCTAAGTTTACATATTAATATTATTAATTTATGTGAAGTCTAACAATTAGGCAATACAGATATTCTCAATATGACTATATTATATTCATAGATATCGAGAGATAGGTTGAGGGGCGTGGCACGTGCGAACAAATGTAGCTCCAACAGGTTAGATATTAAAAATTCTCGGTAGTCACCGGGCGACCGCAGTGACAAATTCATTTCCGTTGTTTTTCGAAAATGCCGGTGCAATACTCACGTGCAAAGATAGAAGCGAGATTGTGAACTCCAAGAACGCCGGTGTCACATATCACTTTTAAGTCTCATTCCAACTATTATTTCTTCTTAAAACACAAGAAATAAACATTATTACGAAAATAAATCATTCGCGGAAAATTCGTCACGAATTGACATTAAAGTGACAATGTCATGTTGTTCTCGCTAAGTTTACTATACATTGCTTGTTTTGTATCTTAATTTCACTACTTATTGCCAAGCTAACACGCAATGAATATTTCACACTTATCTAAGTACGAAAGCAAAGATGCATCGTGATACGGAGGCGAACTGTTACACGCACGCAGAGGTGACATATAGTGATGGGGCTAGTGATAGGAGAATTATGTTTTTGAATCGATAGATTTTATCATTCCGCAATTACTAATATAGTTAATGTAATAATATAGTTATTGTATTGCTCATAATACGTAAGTTTATTGTTAGTTATTCCAATGATTGCCAAACAGGCAGTTTAGATTTTAAGTTTGTTTAAAACCTCGCCCGAAGGATAATGGGGTGTTACAAGTATTGATCGGAAATTCCGATGCTTTCAGTCAGGTCCGAAGAGTTCACAGTTATTCTATGTTCAGAAACCTCTTTGCCTCTCTTTCTAGCTGTAAGGATTCTGTTGAAAAAAAGAAGATAGGCAAAGGGGTCTCGTATGTCATATGTCGTATAAATATGTCGTATTTACAAACAATTTACTATTTTATTTACATAACCCGGCATTGTATACGACTGTCTATACCAGTGTCTATAAATTATAATCGATCGATGATACACGCTGTCCTTGCATTGTCCCAACACTAGCTCGACTAGCTATTATACCTGCGGTAGTGTGGGTAAGTTCGGACGATAGGTGCATGACATTGCACTAACCAATAAAAGCGGAGGGATTGATGTACGAGTGGTGTAAATGCATACGTTTTCTTAGTTTTCGGCGACACTGGTTCCGATACAAGCTTAGCGCCAAGGGCCTATCTCTCGATATCTGTGATTATATTATACCATTACTTAAGGTAAAGGTGGCTTTAGAGGTAAACCTCTTAATGTGCATTGTTCTGATATGGGAAAGATCTAAAAAGTAAATAGTTAAATATGATGCTCAGCATATATGACTTCCTCTTCTACAGGGAGTTAAAGTCCCTGAACCTGGCCCACTTGAGCGGGGTCTTTGTGCGTGTCCCCTGCCCCTGCCCCCACTCTTCTGATTCAGCCCTCCTAACTCCTGCACCAGCTGGAATAGGAGGCCTGGATATTCTAGGAGCTTTCAGGTTGATGGATTACCATCCTGGTTTCTATGTTGGATCGGCATGCAAGCAGCATGTGCTCTACGGTCTCATCCACTTCCATGTGCCTGATCCCTCGTCCTGATAGGGCACTTTACCCAATTTTACATTTTTACTTCATTATTCTTACCCAGTTTATTGAGCATCTCGTGACATTCCAGTTGGAGTTTGGATTTGATTGGTTTTCTAAGTGCGCAGAGTAGAGATGCACTGCCTTCGCTCTCCCTACTATCCATGTAGGAGACAGGGTGTTTCTGCTAGAAACACTGTTGTATCCCCTCTGAAGTTTTATGCAGTCTGTATGCAGCCCTATAGTGGCTTCAGGGGCCTAATTCTGTATTGGGGATTGCACGCGATCGCTCCGAGGGGCGCGGCATGCCGTGTTTGGCTTGTTTGGCACACCTATTTTGTTTGGAGACTAACCGTCAAATGCGGCGTTTTGCGCCCTTCGGAGCGGTCGCGATGCAATCTCCAGTACAGAAATGAGCCCCAGGATCCTTTTCAAGGGCCTCTGACAGAAGACATATAAGTCTTGTTTTGTTGGACCAGCAATTCAAGTTCAATAACATAAGGCTGAGCATAATGATGATGATGTCTATGAGAAGGCCAAGTGCAGGTACCTAAACCCGCTGAAGAAGAAGATGTCTATGAGATGGAGTGCAAACTTCTTCAATACGCGAGAAAATTTTAATTGTATTGCTAATATTGCTATTGCGAAAATGCTTTTGGCTTCAAATGAACATGTATTGATCATCTTAGAGTATATGTATAATCAATATATCAACAATGTTTATCTCGCAGGGTAATGTCCCAGCAGAGAGCTATGGCTTCTTCATGGACACATTACTGGAGACAGTCCGGGGCGAGATTGCAGCCTGCATTGAGAAGGCTTACCTGATCATCTCCGCTGCGGAGGCCGCTCGCAGGCTGAATCTGCCAACTCAGCAAGCAACTGCTGAGTATGGCCGGAAGGTACAAACTAAACAAACATAGCCTCACATCTTTTCCTTTACGGGTGGCAGTGGCAAGGTATAGCCAGTTAAACAATACCTACTCCATTTTGCATGACAGGGATAGTGGCTAACCAATTGCTAAAGATATGGAGTTATGAATGTTTGGCCATGATGTTTTCCACCACACATCGTAAGGATGTTAGCATAAATAAATAAGGTAGATCGATTTTAATGTTAATAACTGCAAATTGCAGCCAAGCTTTTACTCACATCCCAACCTGTAATCTTCCGACTGTGGCAATCCCCGGAATGATTCTGCGACTGAAATCTAACTGCAACAAAATCATCTATCACCACCAGCGCAACTGGAACCTCGGACCCGACAACTGCTACCACTTCAACGCGGCAGAGGAGATTTCCGCCGCCACTGCCGGCATCCTACCATCTTCGGAACTAGCCGAGCAGACCATTGAGTATGCGCGCCATTTAGAGATGATCGTTTAGATAGGCTGATGCTGATATGGGGATAAAACCATCCAGAATTTTGGCAAAGAAAGAATGATAAGATAACCAATTTAATTTCCTGCTGATGTAGTGCGATAGTTCCAAAATGACTGTATTAATAATTTCTGTCGAATCTATGTACTTTAATAAACAGTTTTTTGTTATTAAGAGTGAATTCATTTAATTAAAATGAACCCAACTTCTCTGAATTGTAGCAAAGTGGTGATTTATGATATTATGAGTAAAAACTACAGGTTCATTATCATATTCTCTATATTTTCGGAATACATGTAGTTTATACCTAAATACAGAGTCATTTCTGTGACGGATAGCTTTACCTTAACATGTATACTTGTGATAGTATCTTGCTGCAGTTTGGGTTAGACAACGTGAGCAACAAGAGTTATATGGCGCGCTCTCTCGCACTCATAGGGTGAGTCTCGTAGCCCTATGAGTGCGAGAGAGCGCGCCATACAAACCGTTAACTCAGGTTTTATGGCACAAACAACAGTGAGATATATAGTAGTGTATCATCACTTCATCCATTTACCACAGTCAATTTTGACCAGTCTCATAAAATATTCCAGGGCTGCCTTCAGATCCCAGCTTGTATGCTCTAAGCACCTGCAAAAGACAAATAATTTGTAGAACTGCAACTTTCAGAGCAGGTTTTTTAAAATTCAACTGATGGCGAATGATGAATGTGGTAGAAATGGGTAAAGACCTAAACAAGAAAAACATGTTGGGTAATATTTAACCTGAAGTGACAGAATAGCGAGATAATTGGAAGTGAATACTGGGCGGCAATTAGTTTAATTTGCAGCTAATTAAACTAAATGCCGCCTGAGGGACCATGGCTATGACCGCCGCTCCGGGTCCTATCTTATGCAGAGAATCTCCCTCGCAGGGCAGCGCGGAAACGCCGCCAGCGTGATGGGGACCTTTGCAACTGATATGGTCCGGGGCGGTTTATTTTCTTAGTGTGTGTGTCTGACGTTACATATTTATTTGACGAAGCAGTTGGCAGATGCTGAACATTCTTTTATTATTTTTTCAATTAAAAAATCAATGTTTTCAAATATTTATATTTACTTCCAATTATCTCGCTAACGTAACACTTATAAATATTATTAAATACATTTTGTTTGTATAAGTGTCCTTTAACCATAGTTACCACATTCATCATGCACCAAAGGATTGATTTTGAGTAGGGGTGGCGCGCAGGCGGGCGTCGGCGTTCGAAATTTGAATGTCATAATATGTAGAAAAATTACACATTATGGTCATAATGTTCAATATTCAACTAAGAAATGAGTTTTTACAAAGTAGTTTAACATTATGCTGATCGTAACGTGCGGTTTTTGGACGCAGTAAAGAGGGTTTATGATACGTGTGTAGATAAAAACATTAATATGCCAAAAATGTTTTAGTTAAAAAAGTATATTTGGTGTCTTTTGAAAGTATTGTAATGTATAATTATACTTATTCCATAGTTAAATAATTTTGTTTTGGGTACCTAACATTTTTGTGAAAAATCGCATTATAAAAAAAGTTTCCAAAAAAATAGGGGTTTATTCTTAAACAAAGCGTAATACATATATCTCTGTGGTCTAATGGGCTTCACGCTTGCTTCTCATACAGGAGATGCAGGTTCGAAATCAATACCAATGAGATAATTAATTTATCTTAAGTTCAGTTTCGGATGACACGTTAAACTGTAGGTCCCGGTTACTATCGCTACGTGGTAGTAGTCGTAAAACTCTCCATCAACCCGCACTGAGTCAGCTTGGTGGAGTATGGCTTAATCTTACTCGTATCCGGGTACATTAATGGGCTACATTTATAATTTTAGATAACAGTTAACTTTCAAATCAAGTGTTAAATTTTTTAACGACTATTTGATACTGGCTGTACCGGGGGGGGTTTTCATATGTATTTTTTTGTAAATCCTGATCATCTTCAACCCTGTTCGATATGTGCACTTATTAAGGCTCACTTTCACTGTGATATTTATTTTATACTATACTATGAAAGTATACGGGCGTATTATGAAAGAACCAGCACACTTGATGAATAAGCACAAGTTTACATACCTGTATGCTTGCGTCTTGTCCGAATCTGTTATCTTCACGAAGATGCCTAAAATGTCTTGCTTTAGGTTCTCATCATCATCGTCATACCCTAAGGTGACCTTAAGACTTAGTTTTTTAGATTTGACCTGGAAAAAGAAAATAAGAAGGTCATTATTAATCATTATCACACAGCGATAACTATTTCCTAGTTTAGTTTTCACGGAAAGGGAACGCTTAAGGGTTTTCGCTGAAGATTTAATCCCTTTGTGATGTGATGTGCTGATGAATGGGATACTTTCAGTCTAACATATGGCATTTTAGCCGGCCCTGCCTCTTGTGTTCTAAGGAGCCTGATGTATATGGTAAATATGCGTAGGGGACACTTAAACAAACAAAAAATGTTCGGTAGGTAATATTTAACCTAAAGTGTGACGTTAAAGACCTAATTGGAAGTTAAGATAGAAGGACTAAAAAGTCGGCCTTGACCTTTCGTGCAAATCTCGCAGAAAATGCTCAGTTTTGACGCTCGCCTCCTCAGCCTCGGCTTGATGAGCCGACCAGCCGACCATCAAGCTCATAAAAACACTGAGTCTAGCCACAAGACTGCCTAGGTCGTGGGGTGCCCTGATTCAGATTTAAAGGTCAAGGTCAAGTCAATGACCCCGAGGTCAAATAACTATGAACGACATCAAGCGTAAAAAATGGCGAAGCGTATTTTCTGCGAAATATACACGAATGGTCAAGTTTAAGGTCAATGGCCACGAGGACAATGAACTTTGAAAGACTTCTAACGTACAAAACGGCAAATTCGTCGTTTCCCCACCCAAATGCTCCCACATCACCACGGTCCCGAATGCTAGAAATGGCGATATTAAAAAAAATATAATTATTTCCGACGGTTCTATTAATAAAGCATACGAAAAATCAGCAAAAGCACCTGAAACGGCCGGCTTTCTAAAGGCTAGGCCCTACTTATATATTTTTGTTTATTTAGGTGTTATCTACCCATATTTACGACATTCGTCAGTTGGATTTTGAAAAACGCTAGCTCTGAATCTGGAAGTTTCCCAATCGCACGTTGAAATAGAATAGAACCAAATGGACCATACCCAACCACACCTAGTAGCCATAGACAATATAATATTTTTCATATGGCAACAATTTCATCGATTGCCGCGGCCGACCCCGCTGTCAAACAAGGCGAACTGACGAATGAAACGTCGCGGTTGCGTTCACGAACGGAAAAACAGAAATTCCAGCATATTTCGTCAAAAATAAGACGAGTTTGATCATAAAATGAAGAAACACCAATCACGACAGAAGGTCAGCGATCCTGTGATAGTTTCGCGTGTGAAAAACTACCTCGCGGAAAATGTGGACAAGACATTCGTCGATGTGAGCCAAATGGCGCGCTCATTGAAGGAGCGGTATCGCGAATACAATAACAGGAGCGACAGTGCTTTTTGCCAAGTGGTGGAGACAGCATACAAGGTCGTCCTGCAGAGCTACGGACTCGATGGCGCCTCAACATCAGAAGCATCCGAGGAAGAATCCGACATGGAAATGACTGGTAGCATTATCAACGATCATTTGCTCCAAATGTACAAAATGCAGGACAAAAAACGTCCAGCGTCCTCTCGCCGCCCTAACGATAAGCCCGAAGAGCCAATAGACATCCTCAGTAGCGACGACGACGGTGGCGCGGCGCCGAAGCTACCAAAAATCAACGACCAAATCACCATAACCCCACATATTCCTGAAAAGTTTGCTAATAGCGCTGCCATAGAGGCCATACCGCGACCAAGAACGGCGAACGACAAGAAACGTAAAATAGACTCCTCAAAAGGTTCTGTTTCAAAGAAAAAATTTGAAGGTATGGCTACAAAACAGGTCACTGTTACATTTGACGATATTGGTGGGATATCTGAGATCTTATCACAGATCTGTGACTTGATTCTTCACATGAAGCACCCGGAGGTGTACAATAGGTTAGGGATAAAGTCTCCACGGGGTGCTTTGTTGCATGGGCCTCCAGGGACAGGTAAGACTTTGATTGCACATGCAATTGCTGGCAAGCTACAGTTACCACTCATAGCAGTGTCGGGAACAGAGCTTGTTGGGGGAATGTCTGGAGAATCCGAAGAGAGAATCAGAGAACTGTTTGAACGAGCTGCATCTGTGGCTCCAAGCATACTGTTTATTGACGAAATTGATGCTGTTTGCGGTAATAGAATACATGCTCAAAAAGATATGGAAAAGAGAATGGTAGCTCAATTGCTTGCTAGCTTAGACTCTTTGACTGATAATAACAGCAGTGTTTTGGTTCTGTCTGCGACAAATAACCCAGATGCCTTAGATCCTGCCTTAAGGCGCGCCGGCCGCCTCGAACAAGAGATTACATTAGGTATACCGTCACTGAAAGCTAGAAAAGAAATCCTGGCCATTCTTTGTAAAAACATGATCCTTGATGAAGATATTGACATGAACATCCTAGCTCAAATAACTCCAGGTTTTGTTGGTGCTGATTTACAAGCACTTGTCAACAAAGCAAGCACATATGCTGTGAAGAGAGCCTTCAAACAAATCAGAGCATCTGAAAAAGTACAAATTATTGAGAAGGAGCCAGAGAAACCAAAGAATGATGAAGTGCCGTCTATTACAAATGGTGATAAAGAAGTTGAGAATGAAGCAGTTGCAAAGGAGACAGGTGATAAGCCTGAGGCAGTACTGGCAGACCCTGATGCTGCTGAAACCACAGAAGAACCTCCAGTCGAACCTTCCAATAATGGTGAAGCACCTGTCACCACTACCATAGAAGCACCGGTGGTGCCAACCGGCCCAGTAGACCCAAATGAAGAAGTCCTATACCTCCTTGAAGATACTAAGCCATATACAGCAGATCAACTCTCAGGTCTTGCAATCAAACAAGAAGACTTTGTGAAAGCTCTAAAGACAACTAAACCTTGTGCTGTAAGAGAAGGCTTTGTCACTGTGCCTGATGTCACATGGGATGATGTCGGGTCTTTGAATCAAGTGCGAAAGGACCTCCAACTGGCTGTCTTAGCTCCTGTGAAGTACCCTGAACAGCTCAAGAAACTTGGACTGACATGTCCAAGTGGCGTGCTGCTATGTGGCCCACCTGGGTGTGGTAAGACATTACTTGCCAAGGCAGTCGCCAACGAAGCCGGGGTCAACTTTATCTCAGTCAAAGGGCCAGAACTGCTCAACATGTACGTAGGTGAAAGCGAACGCGCCGTACGGACTTGCTTCCGTCGCGCCCGCAACTCCGCACCATGTGTCATCTTCTTCGACGAGTTCGATGCTCTGTGTCCAAGACGTACACAGCAAGACAACAATGGCGCGACGAGGGTTGTCAACCAACTCCTGACCGAAATGGACGGCATAGAATCGCGCGAAGGCGTCTTCATACTCGCCGCTTCCAATCGCCCCGATATTATCGACCCGGCGGTTTTGCGACCGGGACGTCTGGACCGGGTTATGTACGTTGGCATGCCAGCAAGGGAAGACAGGTTCGATATATTGCAGAAGCTTACTAAATCAGGCACACAGCCGCAATTAGCGCCTGATGTGGACTTGCAAGTTGTGGCGGGACTTTCCGAGGGATACACTGGAGCCGATCTAGCTGGGCTAGTCAGAGCAGCAGCAACTAACGCATTAACACACCACATTGCTAATGGAACCCTGGAGGGCGATATGTTCGTGACTTTCGACAATTTCCGGGAGGCGTTAAGCAAGTGCAAGCCGTCAGTTTCATCAAAAGAACAACTGCACTATGAGAAGCTGCGAATCAAGTATGCCTCAGGGGCGGATGATAAAGACATGGAGATGGAAACTGAGGCTATCAATGAAGAATCCATGGACACCGTGTGAGAGGCACTAAAATGTTGCTTCATTATGGTTCAATGTGTTCCAACCGCGATAGGATTTAAGGATATATTTTTAAAGTAATTGGAAATGTCATTGCCAAGATGCCTCCAATCTATAAGTATTGTACAAGCAGTAAATAAGAAATTACAAGATAATTTATGAACTTACATTTTACTATTGAGTTTTATGTTCCCTTAACAGATTAGAGATTTCTGAATGTACCGAAACCAGTGACACCATTTTATGTTATTCAACTAATACTAACCTAAATATAATATTTTGTCTTAAGTTTGTTTTTATTTCCCCATTCTTACTGTCACCTGTTACAATAAAAGTATAATATCTCTACGTGCGACTTCTAACACCGTGCCCATCAGTGGAGACATTAATACCTACATATTTATTTTATTTTTAATTTTACATATGCATATAAGCTTAACTTTCTCTGCAACTTTCCTATACAAAGTCGCAAAGTGATATTCCCAAACACGTCAACCCAGAATACAACACTACTTGCGTGTGCCATGTCATCGTCAATACACCATACTCGTATTAGGGGCCATCACTAGCCCAATCTTGGTGCGGATATAAGCGACATTTATGTCAGCTTCAAAATAAGGAATCTTTAGCATCAACCTATTATGAGACTTCGCATCGCCGCCTACTCGAAAATGATCTTTAAATATCATGCAAACCTTACTACTGTTACTACTAGGCTTTAGCGGTCACATAAAGTTTTATTAAATCACTCGAGGGTTTAAAGTGATTTTCACTTCTCATAGTTCTGCCATGGCCTTAAAATATGATTTCGTGAAATACGCACGGCGCTCACAGCCCAGCTACCCGATAGCGGGGACGGAGCGCGGCGTTGAACTTATTCAAAAATCGAGCTGGCCACGGCGAGCTTAATGAAACACATTTTAAATCAAACAAAACCCGCGATTGTTGCAATTCGCTGCTAATGTATCAAGAACTGGTCTAACGCATCAAACACAATTTTTCACATTAATTTTACTGTAATAAAATACTGGTTTGAGTAGCCACGCTTTTTCTATTTTTCGCAGGAGTTTCGAAAAGTAGAGTACCTATATTCATATATTCATAAAAGTAGAGTACGGGAGTTAACTCTGGAGTCCTTCGTTACGTTCAGGATTTAATATCGCACCCGTGAGATAACTTTATCCCCTTGGTGCACAATCTACTATTACAAACCTGCGTCATCTTGAAGGCGGTCCTAGCGCACTCCTCAGTGACAAAGTCCCAGTTTAGCAGTTCATTCTTGATCTTGTACACGGCTCCGTTCTTCGTGTGCAGCGTCAGTGTCCGTGTGAAGTACAGCATATGCTCGTCTTCCGCTAACGAGTTTGATGTGACGTTAACAATGCCACCGATGCGACAGACTGTGTCATTTTCCTGGGATTACATTAAATATTCAGGTACAGAATAGAAACCATGCGATAGAAAGGGTAATTAGACTACGGTGGGCGTAATATTGCCACTAACTGAGCCTTCTGATCCTTAGCCAATTTAGGGTTAGGGACATATGGTAGGTACTACACGCCACAATAAGTTAATGCTGTGCAGCCCGCGGCTATTATTGGCAGCTATCTTTGCTATGATGTACGGAGCTAAGGGATTGTGATGGACAAACTCAATAGTTTACCTACTGTTGGTTTATATCTCAACACTGGATGGCTTGTGTTTAAACGATTAACAAAAACGCACCTATTTTAACAATAGATTCGAAGTGACTGCCAGAGTGGATAAATTATCACCAAATTGTGTTTCATGAAATACTTAGGTATCGAAATGAATTTTTCTTTTTATGTTTTGTGTAATACTTAAGTTAGTATTTTTTGTTGTTCTTACATGTTCAACCTAGCACGAAGGATAACCCTTCACCGGAGTATTTTGCCCTGATTTTTCTGCAACTTTGGTGATCATTTATCCATTTTGGTGATCATTTATTATGAAATTGTAGCCTTTAAATCAAAGTCAAAGTCAAAGT
The DNA here is from genome assembly GCA_949825045.1 of Argyresthia goedartella. Classification (NCBI taxonomy): domain Eukaryota; kingdom Metazoa; phylum Arthropoda; class Insecta; order Lepidoptera; family Argyresthiidae; genus Argyresthia; species Argyresthia goedartella. Next base: position 14,889,834 of record OX463829.1, on the reverse strand, counting down.
ACTTTATTACTGTAGATATTTACATATACTTAGCAAACGTCATTTTTTGCCTCTTCTCTATATTGGACCACTGTGGGAGAAGAAGGGCGTAGAAACTCCCACAGATTGATTTTTAGATCTCTTTTAAAAATAGGTTGTGTTGTGCTTAACTAATATAATTATGTTTTTTTTAAATTTAATAAGCAGGCAATAATAAATAATTACAAAATTATTAACAGCGAGGTCTGTGTTGAACTAGATTAACCCCATACAGTCCTGTCATTTAAGTAATCTCGAACATTGTAATATCCCTTTTTCGACAAAGTCGCTTTAACATGCTTTTTAAATTGCTCAAATGGCAATTTCAAAATCTCCAGAGGTATCTTATTATAGTAGAGAATGCACTGACCCTTGAAAGAATTGCTAACCTTCGCGAGTCTAAATCGGGGCGCACACAGTCTGTGATTATTTCTTAGGTTAACATTGCAGCTATCGCTAAGTTTGGTAAATGTTGTAAGGTTCTTGCGTACATACATTATATTTTCGAAAATAAATTGACTAGCTACAGTTAGTATGTCAATTTCTTTAAAAAGCTCTCTTAAGGAGTCTGTTCGTTTTAAATTATAAATTGCTCGAATAGCTCTTTTCTGTAAAATAAAAATAGTTTGAATATCCGCTGCTTTCCCCCACAACAAGATACCATAGGACATGACACTATGAAAGTAACTAACATATACTAGACTAGATGTAGCCACATCCGTGCTTTGTCTGATAAAATAATTAGCAGATCACATTACCTAACTGGTTTTTCTCTTGTGATAATATAAAAAAGTTATCTACATTTGTAACCCACGAGCAAGCAACACACCTATAATTAGCCGTGGAAAAATCAATCAGACCTTAAGTAAATTCCAGCAGCCAGCTCCAATTAGTCTATTTGTCCAGCAGCAGTAGTTGTTCCTGATTCAATGAGGGGTCACCGCTTCCCTAAACCTACCGTCTTTCACTGCGTACTGATTTCGTTCACGACGCCAGAAAAGGTTAACAGTTCAAATTCGTATATTTGTCCAGCAGCATATATTTGTTTCTGTGTCAATTGGTGATAGGGGCCCCCAACCCCACGTCTTTTATGCCTCACTGTTCACTACGCCAGAAAGCTTTAATTCCAATTTCTCTATTTGTCGTATTAGTCAAAGTAAAACTAAACTTATGAAACTTCTGCATATTGTATATCTAGAAAGCGGCACTCATATTGCGAAATGTTTGAGTTTTCCCTTGCTTTTTTGGCTACAAACTAATCATGTTAAAAATTCCAAGGAATTTTCGAAGGAAAATCAAGGTATAAGTAAGGTAGGTTTTTCATTCAAATATCCAAGAACAAATAAAATTTAAATTTCGAATTTTAATCCGATTGTTTTATTTTTAATATTTAATGATTTTTATAATTTATAACCAAAACATTCTAGTCCTTACCAATTCAAATATCGAACTCTACGTTCCTATGAGGCCGTGGTCTAAAAGTGCATAACCTCTTTAAGCTTAGAAACCTTCAAATGTGGTAGGTACTAATATAGTAAGGTGACTATCTTCGAGACATACCAATTTTAAACAGTATTTGCTTATGTTTTTAAGTGAGTTCAACCTTATTTTTAATAAAATCGGATTTACTTTTCAAACATGTGTCAAAATAAAATGTAATTGAAATCAAAAGCTCTAAGGAAAATTGATACCTATCAACTTCGAAGCAAATCACCGCCAAAATAACTTTCTGCCTCTTTTTAACCCCGTGAGGGGATGCATTTCAATAATATACGAAACCCGTCTTCCATAAATTCTGTTAAAAAATGTTTACGCCAAATTTGAAGTAGATTGTACCACAGAATCACGTTGTCTCATACAAAAATTGCCCCCTTTTTCATCCCGTTAGGGGTAAAATTTCGGAAAAAGATTTCTTATCCGATGCATTTCATACAAAGAACACACCCCCTAAGTTTCAGCGATCTCTACGTCTACGATTAGCGGTTTAGGATGTGCGTTGATCCGTCAGTCAGTCATTCAGGACAAAGCATTTTATATGTATAGAAGATAGATAGATTTCCACCAAATATCATACCACAAACCCCCCCCGACGCAAAAGTGAGTTTGAAGCGCCTGTCTGTGTGTTGTCTATTGCACTCTAGCGCTCAAACGGGTGGACGGATTTTAATGTGATTGTTCTCAGGTGTTTTATCGAAATCAGATCAGTAGTTATGACATTGTACTTAGGAGTCACTGCCAGTTTAATTCGAATACTCATTCGATGCGCAATTATTCGTGCTACCCACACTGGTGACTCACAGTATGATGCAGCACATCCACAGTGAACGTGAACGGGTCGTGTCGAAGCATGGGCCAGCGGCTGAGGTGAATTGCGATGTTGGCAGCACCTTCGACACAGGACAGATTGTCATCTTCGATGCAGCGACTGCGCGCGAAGAGTTCGCGGAAGCGACGGTAGATGGGGGTGCATTCTGCCGGAAAAACAAACACGATTGAGTCGGCTGTATCCATCCAAGCTAATTGTAATAATAATAAATCCTCAGCCTTTTCCCATACGGGGTACAGTTGAGCCCACGATTAGCCAGTTATTCAATACTCAATTTTGCGTGACATGGTGCTAGCTCATCGCCGCAGGTATGAAGATTGAAGGTTTCCTTACGATGTTGTCCATCCCCGTCAGAACGTCCGTATAATGTACATAAGACAAATTAGGTAATCATTTCATTGGTACATAGTAAACACAAGATTCGAACCCGCATCTCCTGAGTAAGAAGCGAGTTTCAAATCACTAGACCACGGAGCGTATTTTTTTGTTTTAATAATAGCTATCTAACAACTTAGGTCAACATCGCCAATGTCGCGTGTTTTTTTAAATATGTATATTTCACTGTATTTGGACTCTTCGAGAACCTGTTTATTTTTGTTGATTTGTTTCTCGTTACCTCTACCCAGGAAGCACGTGAAGGGCTGTGTGATCCGAGTATTTCCTTCGGACGTGAGCAACTGCCTCCCCATCCAAACTAATATTATATGCAAATGCGAAAGATATTTTGATTGTCTCTATTTGTTACCTATCACCTCTACATCGCTGGAACAATTTTGATGAATTTTTGTAGGTATAGAGATAGATGGGACAATGGAGAAGGGCATGGCTACATTTTGGTGAAGGTTGAAGTGCGCACTAAGGGAGTATTCTAGTGGGTTTCACGATGAATTACTTCTCACGCAGAAGTTGAGGTTCGCTTCCCGTGCTGACCATGTAAAAATGAGATATTTAATTTATCTTAAGTACATTATCGGACGTTCCGTGTTTCGGATGACACGTTAAACTGAAGGTCCCTGGTAGTAGTAGTCGTAAAATCGCTCCATCAACCCACACTGAGCAAGCGTGAAACTTACTCGTATCCAGGTAAAGACATTAATGAGCTACATTTGTTTATGTTATTTATAGCTAGGCTAGCATAGGGAAACAATGGCCCCGTTCAATTGGGCCAGGTGCAGGTACTACAATCCCCTTATAGAAGATTAGCATAGGGAAGTGTGCAACATCAGATACTTCTGATTTTTAACTAAACAAATACTTACGCATCTTATACCGATACGTCAAAGTCCACATCGCCTCGTCATCGTACATATCTTCAATCAGCATTCTATCGTCCTCAGACTGTTCCAGCATAGGGAAATAAGTGGACAGAAACTTGTCCACCAGCTCCCGCGCGTCTATGGGGTGGAAACTGACTGGGGCGAAGTTGCGTTTACACGTAGGTAGTTCGTTATTGCGGTGTAGCAGTATTCCGTCCTATAGGAGAACAGAATAAGATAAGGTATTTTTTATGCTACTTAGCTTTATTTAATGGTATAGTACTCGTGGTGCAGTGTGTTTTGCCTTATACATGTCAAACTAACACGAAGACCATTCGAAAGCTTCGCCGGGCTCGTTCAAGCGAAATCCGTCGCCCTTTATAGAAACGGACGAATACTTTTGCTTGACATTCTCAACTATACCCTTATCGCTAAAAACAAAGGAAAATAACAGGTCCTATGTTGCTACTTTATGGTAAAAAATAATAGTGATGAGGAATGATATAGTTCATTATTTTATCTTAAAATATAATGATATCATAAAAATGTTACGATAGCTACCATAAATTGAGAAAATATCTATCTATTGAAAGTCCGAGGCCCTTTACGAAATAAAAAAATGTATAATGTAGAATTTGTAGATGGATATGATTTTTATTGTATTCTCTTTGTGAAATCTATAGCTATATTTGTATCTTTTGACAGATCGAAGATTCCCTTCAAATTTAAATAACAGTCTCTTTAAATGACAGGTCGTGTGAAATATAATCGCGGTTTGATTGGTCAAATGTCATTTTGAAGAACGCGAAAGACAACCTTCAAAACATCAATTTGAAAAGGATTTTTATAGAAATTTCTAGATCTCACAGATTGAGAATACAGCTACAGAAAAATATGGGGAAAACCTATTAACTGCAATTCAAAAAGGGTTAAAAACGATTATTGTCTTATTTTTATTTCATAGAATTATCACATGAATCATCATTCAGATTAATTTAAAATCTATCTGAAATACTATCAATAAGGTGGTCGAAATGGCACATAAAGTTTTCTTCTTTAAATACACGGGCGGTGCAATTTTTCCATTTCCCGGGCGTCACGGTGTTAATTCCTCCATGAACCAGATTTTTACATCTTTAATTTTGAATATTATATTGTTCGACCTCGACCATATAGCATTTTACTTGCCCCCAAACTAACTCTATAGGATTCAGTTCACAGTGGTAAGGGGGCAAGCGTCAAACCGTGTCGCCGTGCATCGCCGTCACTTCGTCCACCGCATATTTTTCCTCAATATTTCACATATTTGCAGTGGCGGATTTGCAGTGTTGGCCGCCCTAGGCCCCAAGACTTGTAGCCACCCCTATCTGAGCACCCATCACATGCTTTCTTTTTGACTAACTTTTATCGAAATCGATTCTGAAATTGATTTAGTTAATAATAATAATATTTTATTTATTTCAGACAATTAAGGTCCATAGTTATGTATATGTCACCGGAAAATAATACGATCCGCAAGTTTATATTAGGCTAGGTTAGGTTAGGTTAGGTTAGGTTAGGTTATGTTAGGTTAGGTTAGGTTAGTATATTTATAAACTTGCGGAAAAAATATTAGGAAATTTATAAACTTGCGGATCGTATTATTTTCCGGTGACATATACTAGTTATTAAGATATTTAAAAAATATTACGATGCTATAATCTGGGTATGGAGCTACACCCAATGTCGCAGCATTGGGTAGTCCCACCTGTCTATAAACACATTCAGCATCCCGTTACTGCCGCCGCGCAGGCCGGCGAGTGCAGAGGCGCTCCGTTTTCTCATTATTGCGTAGAAGTCATCCGTGCGCGCCTCTGCGAACATCTCCGAAGCACTGCATCTCCACGGCAGCCGCAACAGAACCCTGAATGCGTTGTTATATTGGACACACAGGTCGCTGTATGCCCGCTTTGTATAGTCGAACCACAGACTGCAAGTGTTATATGATTGGCAGTAATAGGCTTTAAAAAGCGTAATTTTGTCTGCATTTGTACACTTTGCAAATCTGCGGGCCAACATATTACATCAGACAGCCAGCGAACTGCGTTCCCTCTCAATGTCCATGTTGTCTTTTAGATCGTCCGTGACCCGTGGCCCAGGTATTTAAAACTATTCACTCTGCACAAAGGTGTACCGCAGAGTGACACTTCTGGTACATCAGAGTATGTTTTTGAGTAGGACTTAAAAATCATATACTCACTCTTTTTAGAGTTATACCTGAGCCCATGTGCCACCGCATACGATGCACAAACATTAAGCAGTCTCCTTAGAGCACCTACTGACGGGCTCAGCAGCACCATATCATCGGCATAACTAATATTGTTCATACAAACTCCATCAATATGACACCCAACCTTGGTGCCGCTGAGCTCGCCGATCAGCTGGTTCATGTACAGGTTGAAGAGGCGGGGCGAGCTCAACCCCCCTGCCTCACCCCGCACTCCAACCCGTACACGTCCGAGCTAGCTCTCGCCCACCGCACACTGTTCTGTTGATTACAATACCAATACCTAAACATTGAAGTAAGCTCGGGAGGCAATGTTGTTTCCTCATTTAGTTTTCGCCACAATACGTCATAATGTGTACAGATCGAACGCCCTTGACAAATCCAAAAAACAGGCAAATACAGGCGTTTTCCTAGCAGTGTAATACTGGACAATTTGCTTAAGGCACAGTATGGCACTCTCCGTTGACAGACCTGGCCTAAACCCAAACTGAGCGTCATGAAGTTCAGAGTGCATAGCCAGCTGTTTGTCAAGCAGACTATCCAGTACTTTGTCTACAACGGTAGCCAGGGAAATAGGCCTGTAATTAGACAAGTCGGAGGCGTCACCGGTTTTGTTTTTAATGCACTACCACGGTAAACATTAAATCTTTCGGCAGGTAGCTGTGAATAAAACCCTTGGCAAGTGCGGTCCGGCGTACTTAAGGTGCTCAATGCTGAGACCCGGCCCGGTGACTTCCCTCGTACCATATCTCTAATGATGGTTGCAACATTTTTAGCCTTAAACATGGTGGGAGTCCTCTCGTTACTGGTCCCAGGGTCACCCGATGCTCGCGCGGTATGGGCGATTCCACTTTAAAGTGCCGCTGAAATAAGTTAGCAATATCAGTCGGCTCACCCACACCAGCCACGCCCGCAGGCAAACCCGTCCTTGTATTAAGTTTATTAGTTGACTTCCAAAATTTACCAAATTGTTTTTCTGAGTGACTTTTTGCAAGATTGTCCATTTTAATTTGTTGTTCGTTTTTCAAACAGAACTTTAATTTAGCTTTAAATATTTTCCTAGTTTCACACATTTGATCATAATAATAACCAGAGTTTTCTCCACCATGTAACCACCACATTTTATAGCAAAGACGGGCTCGCCCATGAGCGCCACTGACATGGGTATTCCAACCAGTCATATACTTATGTTTTTTAATTTTACTTTTCCCTTCGTATGTACATTTAGCACCCTCCCTAAGGATGGTTATCAGTTTATTATAAAATGCATCCAATAATGAAAAATTATTACTATTTTAACACATTTTAAAAGAACACTCAGTGGGGAAGTCAATTAATTTCAACTGAGAGTTACAATATTCGTAATACTTTGCTACTTGATCATGAGCACGTTCTCCCCACCTCACTTTATCACAAAGTAAAACGGAATTGGACAACTTAGGTTTGATAACACTAATTTTACATTCGAAAATAACGGGATAATGATCCGAGGGATATACTCCATACAAAACTGACGCTTTCATAAACAGGTTTTTTGCAGCACTCGTTACAATACAGTGATCAAGCCATAGCGCCGCGAGCCGCTTGCTTGACAAACAAAAGTGTGTGAGTAACTCGGCAGTAATTCACTATCAATACATGACCAAGTCTGCTCAGCACATATACTCAGCATTTCTCTATAGAAGCGTTCACCGGGATGCGCATTAAAATCGCCCAATATAATAACTGACTCCACTCCTTCACTGTCAATTATTGCAGTCATTTCACTAAAACATTGGCAAAAATCTATAAGTAATATAATATAAGTAGTAATATAAGTAATATAATAATATTAGTAATATTTTCATTTTCAGGTATAATTGCCCTTTTAAATAAAACATTTACAACTATTTTAGGTTATATTAGGTTTATTGTCATTCAAGATATAATAAGTGTTTTACAATGTGTAACAAAACTCGTCTGTATCTAACTAAGCGCAGCAAAATCATGAATTAAAAATTCGCAATCCAACTTCCAAAAAAAGGGGGCAAAAATCAGCTTCTATGGCAAAGCATTTAACCTTTGCTCTGTCATTGGGAATATTTTTTTACTTGTCACAAACAAGAAAACGATCGTTCTCCAGAACTGTTACTGACGGGAGTATACACACACATACGAAGCGAAATATCCACGTTTGGGGTTGAAGTAAGGTTAGGCACCTTCAGTTACGAACTGAAGGTCTTCAAACCATTTACCATTTTAACAAACTGACTGCACTGTTTCGATCCTCATTTTTTATACCGCAGTGAGCACGAAAATGTCCCCATTTTCTCCTGGAAAATTGTCTCCTAAGTCAGTAAAATAATCCATTTGCAATGCTTTGGCCTTTTCTTCGACTTTTCTGACGCAATTAGTTTCATTGTGAGTGATGAAATAAAATGTATTGTATATAGCTATTTTTAAGCATCTGGTCGCTTTTTGAGTTCTTTTGACAATGTATCTATTGATACCAAAAAAGAAGTGATTCTAAAATTTTTGCGACCATTATTTTGTTCCATCTCTTCAACTGTGTTTGTCTCGCCAGGGAGTAGCTTTCGATTGTGTCAAAAATCTTTCTCATATTCCTTACAAATGACTGTTTTTTGGCTTTGTTTTTAAAATCATCGAAGTCATCTCGTGTTTCTCCAATAAAATGTATAAAGCATAACGCAATGGTAATGTCAATTTCTGAAACTGAAACTGCGAAAGCAGCTGCTTGAGGAACAAATAACCTACCCAGCACAATATTATATATAAGATTAGCAAATCAATAGTACAACTCTTGGAGTACCAAAAAGAAAGAACGAGCCTCTTGTCTGCTTTCAGCTGCACATTCACCTGCTAAATTGAGCGAGTGTGCTGAACAGGGAACATACTCGGCAAGGGGAGAAATTTTCTTTATTTAAGACGCGGGGTCGGCGGCGGTGGGCCGCTGGAGTGATTAGGCGTGAATGCTATCACGCCGTTATTTCTTGTTATCATCATCAGTAAATTTTTGTCACGATTAGCCGCCCCTAATATCTGGCCGCCCTAGGCCCGGGCCTACTGGGACTTACGGCAAATCCGCCACTGCATATTTGCAAATTCCAAAAAGGAGGAATTTACCATCCTTTTAAAAATCGATGTTATTGCTTTGCGATGTCTTTGTATCCTCGTTTCGGTCCAGGATGTTTGAAGTTTTCGGGAGTGGTTAGGGGCCATTATCCATCACCACCACTGAATGTGGTTTCCATGGCTCACACTTAATCTTAGACAGATAACTGTAAACACAAAGGGGTTGTTTTTAGTCCGTATACCACACGAGCTGATGCCCGCTCAATATGTGGTGACCCGGACATAGCAGGGAGGTCTGACTCCTGGGCATGGGTAATTCCATTTTTTTCCCCTCCACCAAAAAATTAAACTGAATTTGGTTTTAATTTTGGCAATACCCCCTTGAACCACTCTACAAAACTTTCAGAGTTCATCTCTTGATTATAGTCCTCCTTGCCGGTTTAGACTTGAACTTTGACTAAAACCATGAAGGAATTCTCGACGAAGCCGTCTTCCCCTCCTATGAGGCTAATTATAAGTCTTTGCCCTTTCCTGCTTATTAATTATAATAATTCATATTGAAATATTTGTATTATATATTTGATTGTTCAATCCATTTCTACGAAAGCCTGCCGGCCAGATTTTATTGCACCATCAGTCCAGGCTTTCTTTCGCGTATGATCTGAAATGAAAAAAATAATGTTAAGGCTACCTGAATAAATTATTTTATATGCACACATACATCCCCTGCCTGCATACTCTTTAATGCGTTAAAAAGCCGCAAATTACGACCAGCTTAAATATTTTGTTAGAACACTTATCAAATCTGTGAAAATGTTATTATGGCTTCATAATAAAATCGAATTCGATGTTACTATTACATACAAATTTCGAACATCGGTGTGAAACAAAGCAATTGAATTTAATTCTAATATCGGTCGAGATGAACTTCTATTGGAAAAAAAAATCAACGCCGCAATGTCGGTCGTAACTTGCGGTTTTCTTGCTTTAGCGAAATTTTTAACTCTGCCTATTACGGTTTATTCGTGAGACACAGTCCGCTGGCCAACAGAAGGAGAGCGGAGGCTTAGTTAGTAGATACTAATAATAGTGTAGTAGTTAAAATATTATAACTTTTAATTATAGCTGAACATACCTTTTTAGTGTTGGAGGTTCGTTGTTGTGTAAACAGACATGATTTTTTCGTCGAATCACCGAAAACGTGAAATCGTCCAACTTTTCTTTGAACATCAACTTAGGAGATTTTCGACTATTTTATATTACTGAATACTGAGGACTTGCCTATTCCCAAGAATTCAGCAGCTCTTCCCAAACACATTAGGATGATTAGGTAAGGGCAGCATCTCAGATTCCTCTTGAAATACGTATTTATACTTTTTGCGGATCCTATAGTCTTTTCTAAACCACAAAAAATAAACCCAAGGTCTCTTTTTTTTTTCGGCGACAAACACTCCTCGAAGGATTTATTAGCTGCTGGCCCAATACGCCGTTCGACCAAATGGTATTTAAATTCTTATTTCTTCCGAATCGTGTCTAGTCCAACACGCATTTCGTGCAACATCTATTTGTCCAACACGTATTTGGTACAACGCGTATTACGTCAACACGTATTTCGTATAGGATTCGTAAAAGCCTATTCGGGATTCCTCCCGAGCAACTTGTATAGGGATGCCAATTAAGTGGTAAATTCATGTCACGTAAAAACAACTCTTCCTGAAATATGTACTCTAGCCTGAATAGATCCTCTATAGATAAATGCGACACAATTAAAAGATTTAATGATAATTAAATTTACAGTCTTAAGACCAAAACATGTGAGCGTTAGCACTTAACAGTGACATGAAACAAATAAATTAGTCAGGTCATAAGTTCTGTCACATGTGCAATATGAAATAATTTAGACATGTTTATTATTTATGTAAACATTTATATAGCAAAATGAACTTAATAAAACATAGATTCTTATGGTAATAATGTTTATTCAAAATGAACCCCGCGATTTTGAATACAGGCCTTTATTCTGCGCGGCCAGTCGTCTATCGCAGCACGAACTAGGTCCATGTCAATATCGGCGGCTGCCTTAATCAAGGATGCCTTGAGTGACTCCAAATCAGGATGAGGCTTTGAGCAGGCCTTTTCCTCCAAGTGTTGCCATATCTTGTAATCTAACGGACTCAAATCTGGACTGGAGGAGGGTCAGTCTTGGTGCTGGATGAAGTGGATTTCACGCGCCGCCAGCCAGTCTTGTGTGCTTTTCGCTCTATGAGCTGGCGCAGAATCTTGTTGGAATACCCAGTGCCTGTTATTAAACATGGTATGAGAAACAGGTTCCACAAGGTTCTTGAGGACTATATTTTGATACACAACTGCATTCGTTTTTACGCCTTTCTCACAAAAATGTACCTCAGTTAAGCTCCAATAAGACACTCCCAACCAAACCATGAGCGAGGATGGAAAATGACCTCGTTGGACACGCGGAATACGGTTGCTCGCTTCTTCACTACTGTGTGCGTACACCTTATCATTTTGTTTGTTGTAGCTCTCTTCCACGGTGAAATTTTTTTCATCCGAAAAATGAATTTCCAGATGCTTTTTTCCCGCGTACCGCTTCAACAAAGCGCGGCATCTCTTCAGTCTCAGGTCCATTAAACGAGCGTCCAAACGATGTCCTGTTTTTCTTCGATATGCCCTAAGCCCTAAGTCTTCATTTAACACCCTTTTCACCGTGGTCCTGCTTAACCCCATCTGAAGGGCCAACAGTTTCTGCTTACGTATGGGATTTCTTTGAATTCGCGCCTTCACAGCTTTTATCACTGCTGGAGTCCTAACAGAGCGAGGGCGACCACTTCTTGACCTGTCATCTACACAAGAGTCTTCATTGTATCATTTTATGGTACGATAAACGAATCTTTTGGTTACATTAAAAATTTTCAGTAAGTCGAAAATCTGAATTGGCGCGTAACCGCAACGATGCAACGCAATAACTGCGACACGTTCTTTTTTAAGTGTCCACTCCATATTTAAAAATGAGGAAAATTCTAAAAAGTACACATTTTTATTTTCATGAAAAATTCGAAATTCGAATTCAATAAACTTTTTTGTGGCCAGCGTTCTAAATTCAAAAGTTTTTATTGTGTGACAGAACTTATGACCTGACTGTGTATAGTAGAGATTACTTAAAATATGTACTAGTAAATAAAAAAAAATACAGACAAACACAATACCTTATAAATTATAACAATATTCACACACGACTATTTTAAAATAAGTACACAATTTAAAAAAAAAACATCCAGAGCGGTATACTAAAAAAATCTAATTCTGGGTGCTGTACAACTCAGGCATTGAATAGAGTCAGTGCCTGAAAATGGGGCGCGTGACGAGCGTGCTGTGTACCAGAAGCGAAGAGCGGCAGCGATCGTAACATAGCGTACCTAGTCGGCGCGTCAAGGGCAACACTTTGCAACGCCACTGGGTAATCTACAATGTTGTGGAGGAGCAGATAGAAGTGGACCAACAGAGACAACTTTCGCCTCAGCTCTAGGGTGGGTACTCCCACCATCCCCGCCACAAATAGAGACGGGAATAAGTAGATAAGTAGGGATAATACCCATATTTAATTTAGTATAGAAGTCTAGCAAATCTTTGTTGGAGTTAGTTTCGTTGAGTTTATATTTCCATTATATTTAGCCTCATGTGGGTCCCAGATGATTGCGTTGTACTCTAATTTGCTCCGAACAAATGCGTTCTACAAAGAGGTGAAACCGAGTAGTCTTTCGCATTAGGTATCCAAGAGATCTGAAGGCTCTCCTACAAGTCGGACGGATGTGGACATTGAAGGTAAGCTCAGAGTCAAGTACTAGTCCTAAGTCATGTATATGCGCGTACATATAATACTGGCGCAAAATAGACTGGATGTTGGCCACTTACAATAGATAAATACTTTGTTTTTTCATCTGCTCAGTGACGTCCGAATTCCAGAGTCTAACGACTCGGCTAAAGAATTGCTAGTAAAGAATTGCGGTAACGATAAGCTTTTGTGTTTTGTACAAGGCTATAACAGTGTTAGGGAACAAAAAATGCCCCTGAACTAATAGCCAATCTATTAGGTCCTTACATTTGAAATTGGTGTTTTGTATGGAGAAATTGAAGTTAACTCAATTTTCAGTACAAACATTTTTGTATTTTTTTTTAGGAATGACAGATTCTAATTTTATAAACTTTGTGTGTATAAATGAGACAACATTTAGCTAACAGAAAATTTTAAATAATTTTTGAAAAGTGTCAGCTGTAAAAAAATAATACGAATATTATCATGAAAATGAATGACATTTAGGAGGCACTGATTTTGAAGATAACATTTTAGTTATCAAACTGAAAATTAAAAGAAAAATTAATAAGTAGATGTAAAATATTGAAATTAATTTTAAAACAATAAAAAAAAACTGGAAATAGCTATTGAATTAGTCGAATTATGAACTCCTGAATCTGTAAGAAAAATTCGCCAATTTCATAGGTAAGCACCCAATATATACCCTATGTATTTGGTCATAGTGCTAGTTATTAATTTGCCAAGTTTTATCTCGAAATTATTGGCAGTTTTCTTGAAATGTCACTTTTTTTTCTTTTCAAAATAATTTAAACACTACTGATCGGTTTCTTTTGTAATTAACGTATGTTGTTAATAACCTACAGAGGAATAATTTTAATAAGGCAAAAAACCAGACATCTCTAGAGACAGCTGGTGTTGTACCTGCCATTTTTTTACACTAATTTGACATCTTTTCCGTACTAATATGGGTTTGTCTCAAATCAATCCGCTTGGAGCAACGTAGTGATTTTTAGAATAATCTTTAGGTACCTACTCTCCTAAGTACCCACCAAAGAGTTATCAATAAAAATATTATTGGTAATTATTGAAATAGGTTTGTTGCATGTATCCTTTATGAATTAATGCTGGCTGGTTTTTTATATCCTTTCAAATCCCGAGAATACAATTTTTGTCGATGACAAAGCCAATCGCTTCTTTTGTTTCATAGAAGTCGACATGACTCGCCTAGGATGGAATTCAAGATGAATAATAGTTATTACATAAACAATAAACAAATATAACTGCTTTTTCAATCTTTCGGATCCTTTTTTTTTCCATTCAGGATTCTTTTTTACATTTTATTTGGACTGAAATATCAAAACATTGTGCCAGTCAGTCATTTAAAGTTTTCTTCCTGACAAAAAACAAGAGACGTACCGAAGTTTAGTTACCGGGTTAAATGAAGACCTAGGTGTCATCATTAAAAACTACAAGTCCGATTTCGAACTAGTTCAGTTTATTGCTTTAACGTATTTATTCGAACGTACATATAAGCGGTTGCTATTTTCATTATAAGCTATTAGAAAAAAGTGTAAAGCATTAAACCTGGACCACACTTGTCGGTAGATACATTATGTGGCTCTGCTCTTATATGAGTTTATTACCTACCAATTTTCTAGCGGACGCTTGGGTAGAAATAAAAACACTCGGCCAATTGTGTCAGAACTCGGCAGTTTTAGAATAGTTCTGCACCTTTATTTGAAATATCAAGCCTAGCAGATGAAAACCACGGGGCGTTCGAAATTTGAATGCCATAATATGACAAATCTTGGTACATTATAGTCATAATTTATCAATATTCAGATAAGAAATGAGTTTTTACCAAGAAGTATATCATTATGCTGGTCATAACGTGCGGTTTTTGGACACAGTAAAGAGGATTTATGATATGTGTGTAGATAAAAGCAATAATACAACACTAATAAACGTGCCGCCCCTAGTTTGTCTGTGAAGTTCGTTTGAACAAGCTAAACAACTGCAGACAAAATAAAGGTTAGGGATAAAAAATCTAAAACAATCATTAATATCTAAAGCACTACCCCGATTCATTGGCATGAATATTTTCAAAGAAATAGATTTCCACCAATTCAACCAAAACCCAATGGATAATCATCTAATATTAATGATAAAAGCTGTAAGGAAAGATATACCCATATAAGACTGCATTACTTGGCAAAAAATGCTACGCCTAAATTGACAAAACGGTAAGTTCTTGATAAATATTTACATTTTTCTGGTCAATAGGTAGTATTTAAATGTACATGATTTTACAGAAAGGGTATATATGCCGAAAGACGGTTGTTAAGGACATCATTCTGAACATCTTTCTCGATTCATCTGATTTGATCAGCATTGTTTTTTCACTTTTCAGTTTCACAAATTTTGGGACGAGCGGTCAGCTGATTTAAGTAGGGTAGCTGAGGGAAGTAAAAATAAAGTTGCTCTGATCAAATCAGATTCATAGAGAAAGTTGTTCAAATTTATGTCGCAAACAACCCTTTTCGGCTTGTCACCCCGTATCTGTTACACCCTGTATACATAGTAATAGGTATTTCTTGTAAAATAAATATGTCGTATTTACAAACAATGTATTATTTTATTTATACAACCCGGCATTGTGTACGACTGTCTATACCACTGTCTATAAATTATAATCGATCGATGAAACACGCTGTCCTTGCATTGTCCCAACAGTAACTCGGCTAGATAGTATACCTGCCGTAGTGTGGGTGTGTTCGGAAAATAGGTGCATGACGTTGCACTGACTAATAAAAGCTTAGGGATTGATGTACGAGGGGTGTAAATGTAAGCGTGTTCTAAGTTATCGGCGACACTGGTCCCGATACAAGCTTAGCGCCAAGGGCCTTTCTCTCGATATTTGTGGTTCTTGCTTAAGTTCATTTTCAGTCTTCATAAACTGCATCTCCGACGTCCTCTCTTCTTCGTATCATCTGAATAAGATGATCTCCAAATTTATCGCCACTTTTCGCCCTGCGATGTAGCTTCATGTGTTGAGACACTGAATGCTGACCTCGAGAATGTGAAAGACTGGGCCTCATCATACGGGCTGTTGGTGAACCCGACCAAATCACAAGCCATGATTTTAGGAACCCGGCACACTCTTTCCTTATTACAAAAGCCCATTGTTCCTGTATCGTACAATGGCATCACAATAGAGTTTACTGATAAAGCGAAAAACCTCGGGGTTATTTTTGACCCAGCTGTCTTGGTCTCCACATGTCAGCGAGGTCAGCAGACGATTCTATGCGTCCTTTCACTCTCTCAGGCGGCTGCAGTACTTCTTGCCGCGGCAGACCAAAGTCACTCTTGCACAGTCCCTTCTTCTGCCGCTAATCGACTACGCTGATGTCAGCTGGGTAAGCGCGAATGAATACCTACTGGACAAAGTCGAACGACTTCAGATTCCCGGGATTCGGTTTATCTTCGGGTTGCGCAAATTCGACCATGTTTCTCAACATCGCAAAGAGTGGGGTGGCTTCCGATTCGTCGTCGCCGAGACTCTCATATTCTTTCATATTTTTTAACCTCTTAAATACCGGGGGTAGTTGGATGGGTCGCGATTTTGAAACTTCTGTCATCTTAATAAAATTTAAAACCGATAACGGAAAAGTGACGTTATCTAACGCCGGTGGTATTCAAGAGGTTAATATATTGAAAAATCCGCGCTACCCCAGTTACCTTCGACAGCGCTTTGAGTATCTCTTTCCAGGAGATCAGCACCGGAGATCTCACACGGTCTCACTCTTAGCCACACCAAGGCACAACAGCTCGGCATATGAGCATGCCTTCAGGTTGCAGGCGGTCCGACTGTGGAACGCACTTCCTTGCCAGATAAGAGACAGTCCCACTCTTTTCTCTTTCAAAAACAGGGTAAAAAAGCACTGCCTCACTTTCATGATAGTCAGAAATGATGAGAGAAATCTCTTTTTAGAGATAAGCTCGCCTTTGTACATATGTTTTCCACAAATGTAACTTTTTATATATCTTTGTGCCATAAAGAATTATGAAGCTTCTGAAGTTCGTTATATTTTCGTAAACAAAATGACCAGCTACAGTTAGTATGTCAATTTCTTAAAAAGGTTCTCTTAATGAGTCTGTGCGTTTCATTAAACAAAACTAAACAAAAATAACAAACACCAACCAACGGAACAACCAAAACATCAAATAACGTAGTCATAAGAAAGGAGACGAATGACACTAATGAATGATCAATGACAGACACCTCAGATAATAATAATAATACGATGACTATCGACGAAAACCATACATTTCTCAATAAGTTTCCTGTAATATCTAATTAAAGACGCATTTTTACTAAAATTTTGGAACCAGGGGTTTCGAGGTAAGGCGGGGTGGGATTGGGATTATTTCAAAATTTTTAAGAAAAAATTTGTGAGATTCGTTCCAAGCCCTTTCATTTGAGGTAACACATGAAACAATAAAAAATAACTGATCCCCAAAAGTGTCCCCCAAATTCAAAGATAATTTGTTTTCGTTACACTATCGTGTTGGGTTAGGTCACATATACAATATTTCAACTGAATCGGTCGATAATTCGGTCGTTTACTCATTCATTTATGAAATATTCTATCAAATACTTATAGTAAAGCACTATATACTCTAACTATATTATCCAGTTTGTCATCAAACTGTAGATGGCAACATTATTTCAACAAGTGATTTTTGAAGCTGTCAATTTCCTTTGTTATTTGAGCAATTAGGTGACAGCCAGTTAGACACTTAGGTCGACTAGCTAGACGGCGAGTTAGCCATAAACTCGCTTAAACTTTGACAAATCCATAGAAATTTGTATGGAGTTCTTAAAGTTTACTCGAGATTACTGTTCTAGTTCTAGTAGTTGTAGTTTACTCGAGTACGAAATAGTCGCACTTACCAAATGCGTGAGCGAGGGGAACACCATTTTCGCCACCAGGACATATCGGTCGGGGTCAATGTACTTTCCGCATAGAGGGTTGCCCTCCAGTGTCAGAGAGCGCAGGGCCAGCGAGCGGCAATTTAGCAACACCTGGGAATAATCAGAGACAGTCCGTCAGTTAATATTTTTAAAAGTCGTAAGAAAAAACACTATTTTTCTCTTCCATGCTGAGTATTAGTCAAAAACAATGTAACCAAATTGATTATGTGCTCCGCAGTAAAAGAAGGATTACAAATATTCAAGATATTAGAACCTATAGAGGAACAAACTGGGACTAGGACCACTAATTATCATTCAGGTCAAAATGAAAACATCCTTAGTCCAAACCAAGAAAGGTGATAAGAAGACCAGATGGAACACAGACGTAAGGATCCAGAGTCATGCATTCAATACTGACGAGTGCTTGCCGACTAAATGTGCACTAGCGCTTCAGATAGTGATATCGACAAGGACTGGCAAAACATCAAAGAAGGAATTGTGACAGCAGCAACCAAAACCATTGGTGAAAAGAAACGGTAACGAATTGAGGAAGGGTATGATCAAGAATGCATCGATATCATACAAAAGAAGAACAAGGCGCGACTAATTTACTTGCAAACCAATACGGACGAACATATATATATATATATATGTAAGTTTCATATACATATATATATATATATATATATATATATATATATATAAAATATATATATATATATAGCCAGGAAAACTGCAAGAAGAAAGAAGCGACAAATGGAACACAAAAGGTTTCAAGAAATGGAAGCCCTGAGAGAAAATCATTTCTCTAGATCCTTCTATCAGCACGTAAAACAACATGCGCAAAGGGTTCCAGTCCAAAAATAACAGCTATTGGGTAATACAGCTAATAACAACAATTCAGTAAGGATCGTAACAGAAAAGGCTGATGTTTTAGAAGGTGGAGGGAACACGTCGAGGAGCTTCTGAACTTAGGTAAAAGAGGAGTAATTAGATACTGCATTAAATACCTCAAGAATAACAAAGCGCCCGGTCTAGATAACATCACCTCAGAACTCCTGAAAAAGGGCGGACCCGCACTTGAAGAGTGACTCTTTCACCTACTCTTTCACCTATGTGAAACTATTTGGAAGGAGGAAAGGATGCCCCAAGAATGGCATTTAGGTATTATTGTACATATCTTTAAAAAGGATAAAGGCGTATGCTCTAATCTCCATTCTGTCAGCGGTACACAAAGTTCTCTCAGGAATAGTCTACCTGAGATTAAGGAGAGCTCGAATATCAATGCGGATTTAGACCCTGTCGCTCCACAACTGACACGTCAGCTGCTAGTGAATACGACCTATATACGACCTATATACGAGAATACGAACTATGAATACGACCTCAATCTTCACCACGTGCTCGTAGACTTTTAACAGGCGTTTGACAGCGTGAATAGACCAAAAATCCTCCACACGATGCTGCTTCTGGAGTACCAAGAAAGTTGGTACGAATGGTAGAGCAACAATGAGCCTCTCTAAATCTGTCGTCGCCATTCGAAATGAATATATAGAGCCTTTCTGCATTCGTACTGGCGTCAAGCAAGGAGATGCATTATCGACCGTCGTCTTCAATCTGGTGCTTGAACCTGTAACTCAAAAACTCAGCGTGGACGGCCTTATAGACTACAACACGAGTCAACTGGCAGCAAGCGCCGACGACATTGTTATAACCAGCCCATCTAAGAACAGTATGATCCGCCATTGCTCGATCCTGGAAATACAGACAGACGAGAACGGGCTTTACGTAAATCCTTCCAAGACCCAATATCTTGCGACAACCCGGCCCAGCCCAGAACATAATTGTAGGCGACATCGAGGGAGTGCAGAGCTTCAAGTACCTAGGGTCCATCGTTAACTTACAGAACCAGGTCAGCGAGGAGATCAAGGCAAGTATTGTAGCAGGCAGCAGGTGCTTCTACTAATGCAAGAAACTGCCCTCATCGAAGCTGATTTATACAAAAACCAGGATGCTGTCATCAGACCGGTGGTGACCTTCGCGTGTGAAACCTGCAGTCTGACGCTGGCGGACGGACAGAGGTTGGCTGTGTTCAAGAAGAAAATTGTTATGCTTAGATGGCGTGGGTGACATAAATGCTAATTAAACGGCCGCATGCGTAATAAATCTCTATTAATACTTAATTTGCAGTAACTGGAACTATTATTTGGCCCAGAACAAGTGGACACCTTAATGTCTAAGTGACATAAATGGGTTGCGCAACCTCAATTAAAATAAAAATACAAAATGATAAAAGTAAAATGACACATTACCACAGGATACTTAATAGTACTAGGTACAGAAAGATTACTGCTCAAATACACTTAAATAAATAGCTACTCTCGCTGCGCGACAATAAAGCGCAATCTAGCTCGCACCTGCGCTACTTACAACAATCCTACAGAATCGGTTGCCCCGCCCGTGCGGGCTAGATTGCGCCGCATCACTACGCCTAAGAGCTTCTTTTACTCTGACATCACAAGGACGTCCTGTGAACTTCTGTCTCGCTTGATCACGCTAGGGTAACCTACGAGCGATTTGTGTTTGTGATTTTTAGTCCACTCTGTGTAAGAGAGGTGTTATATTAAAACTTAATCAGGCTATTGGCAAATTCTAAGGCTAGGTAGGTACCTACCTTCTTACTTACGTAATTGTAAATTGTTTTATACTGGGTCTAACGTGTTTACTTTTAGGTAAACAAAAAGGTATTCAATAAAAAATGAATCGAATTTAATTTGTGAACTTTGACAACTCCATACAAATTTGTATGGAGTTGTCAAAGTTAATCAGAGAATTGTGCTGATCCGCTTTATAGCTAGTGGCACTTAGACACCCTAAAATGTTAGGTAGGTAAGTCATTGTTGTTGCAAAAATCACAAAAAAGTTGCTTATGAGGAGCGACTCGCGCGCGAGGCGACTGCGAGCCAAGCGAGCGGCATCATAACTAAATTCCCGTCAGGTGGGTTGGCCGGACGAACGTACCTAAAGTCTTGAGTGAGACCCCCCTGACATTACTAAAAAAGAGAAGACAATACAAAAATAAAGCTACTGTGGGATCGAACCCACGACACCCAAAGCAGCTACGGCCGTCCGTTTGTACCGCTCGGCCACTTAGTCGGCTGATGGTAGTGGCGAATATTTCAATCCTCTTGCGGTGCTAATGCCGATGCATGAATTTGCCGTCCTTAATTAATATCCACGGCCTATAAAGGGCGTTTCCGTAAGCTGCGGACAATTGCATAAAATAGACCTATCAGTAAAAAGACGTGAAATGAGGTCACCAAGATTCGACAAAGCTAGAACTTGAAAGACTATAGGACAATCGGCAAACCACTTACCCCGTGTCAATTATTTCACAATCACGTCATCTTTTACTGATTTAACACGAAAATAATCGTACTGGCATGTATTCCAAAGAAAGTAAACATCAAATCGAATAATGACTCCACTAATTGCATAAAGATTGCCCTGTTCAAGCCACCAACTTTGTAGATGTCATTTCTGCCGTTTTACCATAAAAATCTCCTTCCACCTCCAGTCGATTAGTATAAATATTTATAAGCACGATCGCTACTCCCAGCGCCATCTATGTTGCTGATGTCGAAGTCACGACAAAGTGCTGAGAATGATCTTTGGCCCGGTCCGTGTTGAAGAGGGGATGTTCCGGACCAGAATGAACGATGAACATGAAGCACTAATCCACAAGGGTTACATTGAGCGGATAGGGGAGACCAGAGCAGCGAAGGTCATGACTGGCCGGACACCTCAACAGAAACGTCCCCGAGGAAGATCGAAGAAGAGATGGATCGACGTCGTCGAAAAAGATCTGAAAAGAATGAAGAAGAAAACCTCCTGGAGGTCATAGGCATGAGACAGAGACAAATGGAGAAATATCGTGGAGGCCAAGACCCACAAAGGATTGTAGCGCCGCAGGAAGCGAAGCTAAGTATTAGTATGTATTTGTATCTATTTATATGTACTTACATATTTATATAAGTATACATTATTTTTAGTATTTTTTTTTTAATTGCTAAGTAGTTTATATTTTTATTAACAAATTTACATTTGAACATAGGTCTACCTGTAGTTTATTTTCTACTTCTCCTCTCCATTCTAGGTTTGATGGTACAAATCTCTTGTTAGAGATAAGCTCGCCTATGTAAATGTTTTTTTCTTTATATTTTTGTATTAACTGTTTTCCTGCAATAAAGTATATGTTTTGAAAGTATATTGAATAGTGAATAAACAAGACAATACTACTAATTCATCGCTTTCTAAAGAGTATGAAACCCATAGTAAAACCATACAGGTAAAGCCTAGAAGCTCAAGGACGAATTCATGGTGCGTCACCGCGCATGTGTTAGGATGTAACTGAGAATCACACCTTCTCTTTTTATGAAACCTATAGCCAACGGGCGGTCAATACGCTTCTAACGACTCGACTAAACGAAAGCAAAGCAGCGGACAAGAGCTAGTGTGGACTACGAATCCACGGTTGGGATGTTGTTTTCGATATTGGACTGTATTTTAGATAAGAAATAGATTAAGGAGTTTGAAGATTCTATGCAATATCCTAAATAGCGATCCTTGCCTTGATCTTGCTATTTGAGTCCAGTAGATAGGTTACGAACACAATTCCTGGTTGTTTAGGGGCCCGCACATTAATTAAGCAACATCCTTGAACTCTCAGTCAAAATATTGCTGATAAAAGTTAAGAACGCGTGAGACACTCGCGAGACGAAGAATTTTCATCACACCACTTTTCGTCTGCCCTTTGTTTGAGTTTTTCTCTCGCGGCGTGGTGCGTAGACACACACAACACTCGAGCGTTTTGTTTCTTCGTGCGTTGATGCGTTTCGTTCGACGGTAGGCAGCTTATAACGACATCTATCAATATTATAATAGTACAAGGATCTTACCGCTGGTAATATATATATTTTTGGTGATTTGATACACAAACGGCCCAGTTCAAAAACTTTTTTTTTTAAATCCAGTATATTATTTAGTGAGACGTCATATATCCTAAAAGTAGAGAACGATCAAGACGCTTCTTATAATACCGCATTTGTTGAATTCTATTAAGTAAGTTTAGATGTTTTAGTGGAACAAATAAACATGCAAACATACAGTTCAAACACACATCCCTCCGTTTGACTTCGCTGTAGCCGGGTAATAAATACACCAGAGTACATACGTACATCAACACTTAACGGTACTCGCAATTAGGTAACGATCATGCGGGTTAAGCAAGACCTGGCTGAGACGGTCACTAGATGGGTATCCCATTTCAATGTGGCACAACTGGCTAACTAAACGCGGTGCCTCTGCCACCGAGAATGGGAAATAAAATAAATGTGTGAATAATTTTACCTTCATATTGTCGATATAGTTATGTGAGAGATCAAGCACTCTCAGTTTAGGCGCGTTACGGGACAGCTCAAAGCCTTCTAGTGATCTGAAAAAGAAAAAAAATAACGGTCAAGTGCGAGTCGGAGTCACGCCCGAAGGGTTCCGTACCACCGCACAATGGTATACAAGTTTCTTGCATGGGGTTTTTGGTGCGGCTACTTTCATACTCCATGTATATATTAAACAGGTGTATTTATAAGTTTGTATGTGGTATTGAAAGAAATTGTGCCCCCCTATTTGAACCATACTTTTGTCTATTCATCAGGGTGTTTCGTAGATCGATGCAAATACTTAAAACTAAGCTAGTACAGACCATTTAGAACCATTTGAGTCAAATATGCCTATGGCGACGTCTTACCATTTAATTTTTATTGATGATTTGTTGTTTTTGGCAAAAATCCCAGATTTTCCCAGTTAATCGATAATAACTGCGAACTTAAACAATAATTGGATTATTTCAAAAAAATATCAAAAACAACACTTAATAAGCATTCTAATAAATCTTTATTTGGGCATCTGCTACTTCAGACTTAGTTTGTACAGACCTTTGAAGAGCACGACAAATTTTAATCATCAAAAAAACAAGTTTTTCGTACAATAAAAAAAAACAGGTGAAAGCTTTTAGGTGCAAATTATTTGAAAAATATGACTGGTTATTGCTCTATTATTTGAGGTATCAGTTACGCAGATACCTTAAACATTGTTGAAATTAAGATACACACCAGATCCACTACAAAACATTAATAAAAAATACTGTTTCGACACAAGCTTAAAGAAAATTCTCGCTCACTCGAGATTCTAGATTAATCACTCGGTGGGCTCAAGAGATCATTTGCGCTCCTGCGTCATATAACATTTCTCTAAAGCTGTGTTGCATAAAATCCGCTTCTTACTGACTGTTTCACAGATATGTACTACATTGAACTAAAACCTGAATTAACAAATTATAAATGATTGACTCACGTGATTCGATTCCTAGCCAAGTTGAGCTCGACGAGTTGACTCCAGTTCACTGTCTTCAGGTTAATCAGCTCGATCTGATTCGGGAGGTTGTTCAGCGGAAAGTAGACGAAATGGCTCACATCTGGCGATAAGTGAACAATAAACGTTCAGAAATGAAGATTTTTTAAAGTACTTTGCTAAACATAATTCAAGATTCGATTCAAGACGTAACGTGCCGCACTCCCCCACTACTCGCCGGCGAGACAGCAAGCGTACTTGCGACGCGAGTGAACGTGACAGCCTTTCTACGGAGTCATTGTATCGTTGTTTATGCGCCGGTTTCTGAATTGAGAAATTCACTAAGTTAAGGCAACACATATTATGATCACCAAAATATCAGGGCAAAATACTGCGGTAGCTTAGGTGAAGGGTAAAGGGGGTGAGCGAAGCAAAGCCCCCTTTATCCTTCTTCTTAGGTTGAACATGTAGGAACAACAAAACATACTTAAAACATAAGCTTAAGTACACAACACATAAAAACAAGTTTGGTGATCATTTATCCAAACTCAATTTGGTGGTCGTTTACTAATTCTGGCGGTCGTTGCGAATTTATTGGTAGTAAAATAGGTGCGTTTTTGGTGATCGTTTAAACATAATTCCTAAGTTAATACTTCAGTTTCGTTCTGTCAAGTTCTTGTCTTTGACATCTGCAGAGACTGAACGATACATAAGTATTTGATTACTGAAATTCTCAATTCAGAAATCGGAGGTATCTCTGCTGTGGCACAGAAAGCAGTTGTAAGACCCTCCACATGTATATTGGGATTAGTAGTACCGTTTCTATGGCTCACTGTAGCACCAAGCGTCACGTGCGGACCCACGTCCAGTCGTCACCACTGTTTGACAGCGACTGACTCACACATCCACTGACATGCGATCCCACCACTTGTGTACATGAGACAAGGTATTATATCTACTAAATAGATACAAACACTACATCCCTTCCTCATTTATTATTTTTATTTAATGATTGGATTCAATTACAAGAACTCAATTTGTTATTTATTTAGTCTAATGTAATTATGTACTTGATCAGATCTCATTAATTCCAATGTCTTATTTAATGCTCTTCAGGTGTGTCTTTTACTGATTCCCATTGGCCTTCTATTCTTTTCAAATGTACAACATTCCGTCTTAACTGTTGACCTGTTTCTTCATTTCTTACTGTCACGTCCCCTCCCACACACTTTTCTACCACATGTGGGGTTGGATTAAAGGTTGTTGTAAGCTTGTTTGCTTTTACCATTTCTTTTATGTAAACTTTGTCTCCCTCATCTATTAGCGGGTTTTCCGCTCTTCGCTTCCGATCTCCATACTCCTTCCCCTTCTCCTTTTGTATTTTATCATGGTCTTTTACTTCTGTATCACGTAATCCTACATCCATGTTTCTCAACATTGGGATTTTGTCTTTGTTTTGCCTTCTGAAAAACAGTTCAGACGGTGATTTGCCAGTAACTGAATGAGGAGTTGAATTATACATCATAAGATATTCATATAGTGCCTCCTTTACATCTCTCCGTTCTGTTTGGCTTATTTTGAGACGCTTGAGGATATCCCTGTTATGACGCTCCACCTCACCGTTCATCTGAGGCCAATACGGCACTGTACTGAAAAGCCTGACGCCACATTCTTTACAAAAAGCACGAAATTCTTCCCTTACGAACTGTTGACCGTTATCCGCTGTGATCGAAACAGGATATCCAAGCCGGCTAAACGTTTCCTTTAAGAGTTTTATCATCTGCGCACTGGTAATAATCTTGGTAATTTTGACCTCTTTATACCGACTATAGTAGTCGACGATCACTAACAGATAGTCCTGACTAGGCAGTGGGCCCAAAAGGTCGATGGCAACATCCAACCATGATTCTTCTGGAAGTTCTCGGCGTTTCATTGCAGTTGGTGGATTTGGAAGAGATACTAGAGTACAACCTTTGCAACTCTTCACCAACGTCTCAACATCCTTATCTATCCTTGGCCACCAGACTTTGGAGCGCAACCTTTATTTCATGGCAACAATTCCTGGATGTCCTTCATGGGCTGCGTCTAAAACTTGCTTGCGTAACTTCTGACTGAGGGAAAAGTTTAAAGAAATCAATATTCTGACATTTGTGTCTCAATATATCTATGACAATCTTGTGTATGTAAAAAGAAATATAACTAATTTTCAGAAGTACAGTGATATACACAATTTTAATACTAGAAATAAAGACAAGTTGGTTGCTTATGTAACGTATGTTATGTACTACATAAAATTAGTAATTCTTTTAAAGGCAATTGTATACGCTATTACAATAAGGTGCCTACTGATATTAAAAACTTACCTTTAGACAAGTTTAAAATAATAATAAAACAGAAATTGTATAAAAAAGGTTACTACAGGATATCTGATTACTTAGAGGACAGATGTCCATGGGAATAGATTGTTTGAGTAACAGGCTGTTTCGATATATAATTAGCATTCATTTTGTAATTTGACAATATTTTATTTAAAAAAGGAAACGCAAAAGATGCGACGACTGTGGAGTTTCTTCGGTGAGCTCTTCTCCACAGATTCCGCCATTGGGTTAGTGAACTCACCCAAAAAAATGTAATGACGGATCTAAGTGATGTAACAACATCCTATGGAAATAAATGATTTTTGATTTTGATTTTGATTTTGATTTGATCTCTGGAATCACAATCCGATGCCCTCTTAAAAGAACGTCCTCGTAGAAAAATAGCTCGCTTTCAAATATCTTGTATGTTTTGACCGATTCATCCCATTGACTGTGGTAAATGCCTCTCTTAACATTCTTTATCTCTAAATCATCATCGGAGTGTTCAATTATGTCCTTCAAAGAGTTGGCATGAGGTTTTGCTATTTGCACGATCTGGTTAACGTAGTCAGTCAGTACCCTCATCGAGTTTGCCAATGCCTTTGCAGAGTCTGGACAGGGGATCCGCAATATTTGTGTTGCCAGGTTTGTATTTTATGTTATATCGGTAAGCCTGCAACCTCAAAACCCACCTCTCAACACGAGCGCAAGGTCGTGACTTTGGTCCGAATAAGAATTCCAGTGGCTTGTGGTCCGTTACTAGATCAAATTGCTTTCCGAATAGAAACGTATTGAAATGTTCGATGGCCCAAACAAGTGCTAGCGCTTCCTTTTCGGTTTGGCTGTATTTTCGCTCGCAACGTGTCAAAGTCCGATTACCATAAGCAATGATTCTGGCGCCATTTCCATCAATCTGTACTAAAACAGCTCCCAAACCAACAGGACTGGCATCTGCTATCACCTGTGTTTTATCTTTGACGTCATAATAGCCCAGGGCCTCTATACTTGATTATACTTCCTTCAACTTGTTGAATGCTTCATCTTGATTACTGCTCCAGTAGTTACTGATTAACGCTTTCTTGCTCAATTTTAGTCTCAGCAGCTCTTTTAACGGTTCGGTCATTGTCGCCAGATTGGGTATCCATTTATTAATGTAATTAACCAAACCAAGGAAGCTCTGCAGTTTCTCGACTGTATTTGGCACTCTGAATTCGGAAATGCTTTTCATGTATTTTGGCAGAGGTTTCACCCCTCCTGGTGTTAACTCATGACCCAAAAAATCCACTTTTTGTACCTTATAAATACACTTTTGATCATTCAATAATACGTTGTTTTCCTTGAGAGTCTCTAAAACCTTTGCCAGTCTGATATCATGTTCCTCTGCACTGCTGCCACAAACCAAGATGTCATCAATGAAATTTATAACTCCTTCGCATTTTATTAGCATCTTTTCAAGAATTTTTTGAAATAGATCTGGCGCACAAGTGATACCGAACATCAATCTTTTGTATCTAAAAAGACCACTGGACGTTATAAAGGTGGTCAGATGTCGGAAATTTGGATGAAGCTCGATTTGGTGGAACGCGTTTTTGATATCCAATTTTGAGAAATATTCGGCTTTCATTATTTTTGGTAAAAGGTGCTCCATACAAGGCAATGGATGATTCTCCTTGAGTATGGCTGCATTCGCGCGCCTCATATCAACACATAAGCGCACCTCGCCGTTGTCTTTAAGAATAGGTACAATTGGCGAAATCCATGATGATGGTTCGTGTACTTCTTCGATTATATCCGCGTTCAGTAATTATTTTATCTTGTTTTGTATTTCGTCTTCAATGGGTATCAGTATTCTCCGATAAGGCTGCATTACAGGCTTCACTGCACTGTCAGTAGGGATCTCAACCAAAATATCTTTGAATTTGGGAAATTGTGTATGTTCTTCTGCAATCAGATTTATGTCATAGCCAAGACGCAACACCCCTAGCCGTAATGCTGTTTCTTTACCGAGCAGGTTCCGTGTTCCATTCTGAATGACATAAACTGTACTCCACTCAGATCGTTGACCAACATTTATAGCCGCTTCGAATGATCTTTTGACCTGTAATGGTTCTGTGCAGCCATATGCCACAAGTGTTCCTTCATTTGTTTGCAGCAATTGATTTTTTTGTTCTTTAGATATTACCAGGCTTTATCTGTCATTATATTTAATTTACATCCAGAATCTATTAGCATTTCCAATTTAACGTCACCTATCTTACATTCTATCGCAGCGTCGTCATTAACATTGAAAATGTATTGTACATCTTTATCTTCCCCTTGTAACGAATTGACCGCATTTCCTTGTCTTCCTTTTTTGTAATTGTATCGATTCCATGATTGCGTATGTTGATCCATTTTTCGTTTAAGTTAATTGGTCTTACTTTTGCAACATCTTTGATAGTGACCCATTTTTCCACATAAATAGCACTTTTTATTCTTGGCTAGGCAAGTCAAATCTTGAGAGTTATGCGAATTTCCGCATCTGCTACATTTTGGTTTCATTCTGCCATCATCAATTTTGTTTTCGTTCTTACTCCACCTAATGTCCGTACTATTATTTTTGCCTGCTATGGCATTAACGTTCTCATCATATGTTTTTCCGGTGTCTTTCTGTTCATAGCTTGCCAATTGTTGATTTACCACCTCCAAGGTATTTGCTTCTGTAATCACCTTATCTAAAGTAACTGTCTCTCCCATTTTCTTTCGTAATTCTGATGAAACACATCGTTCAATTATTTGATCGATTATGTGATCATCCGGTGTGTCAAATTTACACTTATTGGCCTGATCGCATAGCTTAATCAAAAACTTCTCAAAACTTTCCCCTTCTTCCTGTTTGATAAGTCGGAAAGTATGTCGCTCATAAGTTTTGTTTTGCTTTGGACGGAATAGTTATCCAGCGATTCGATTGCTAACTTAAACAAATCAGTTTCTGGATTTGTTGAGCTTGCACCTGGTATATTGTAGAATATTTCCTGGAGTCCTATCCCTCCCACGAGCAGAAGTGTTGCTCTCTTCTTCGTCGGGCATTTTATGTCGGCAGCTTCAAGATATATCTCCAATGACCTTTTCCATTTCTCCCAACGCAATCCTACAGAGGCACTGTCCCCTTCAAGATCTAGTTTTTCTGGAGTTGGCAGCATATTGGCCATGGTAGGTCGTTTGGGGCGCATGAAATTATACATCCAATTTAATGGAACGATTTTGCCAATTTAATGGACTTTTCAACCAAAACCAATTTAATGTTCTTCTGAATACATCCAATTTAATGGAACGCATTTGCCAATTTAATGGAATTTGATCTAAAACCAATTTAATGGTCTTCTGAACATACATCCAATTTAATGGAACGCTTTTAACAATTGATAACTGCCAATTTAAAAGAAGTCAGTACCCATATTATTATATTTATAACTGTAAGTACACAATTCTTTATTACACATACCACAATATTTGACTCTATATTACCTATTCCTGTTTGATTCTACGTTTAATAAAACTCTACATTTGACTCTCTCTACATTTGACTACATTTGACTCTACATTTGACTCTACATTTGACTCAACATTTGACTCCACATTTGGTACCTACCTACCATAAGGTACTGAGACAGACAGTATTGGTACCTTAGGGCATTTGCCAACTATGTCAGTGCATCATTTCATTACATCACCTACATTTATATCTCCATCTAGAGGAATACTTAGTAACCCTACACACAACAGTGACTCTGTGTTGTTGTCATGAGATGGTGTTCATTCACCATTTATTCGACTTGAAATTCACTGTTCATTATATATGCAATAGTTACTCTACTAGTAATATATTTTTTGCTTCGTTTGCAAGTCACAATGACAACATTCAATCATTCTCCATCTGATTCGTTGAGTGAGTAATTGTCGAACAATTTTATCATCGACCTACCCTCAACAAAAATAAAATATACATTTGCGATACCCTAGCCGAGATTACCAAAAAAAACAGAAATTCACTGACCTTTATCCTCGTCGCCACTTGTAAGACCCTCCACATGTATATTGGGATTAGTAGTACCGTTCCTATGGCTCACTGTAGCACCAAGCTTCACGTGCGGACCCACGTCCAGTCGTCACCACTGTTTGACAGCGACTGACTCACACATCCACTGACGTGCGATCCCACCACTTGTGTACATGAGACAAGGTATTATATCTACTAAATAGATACAATCACTACAGCAGTTACTTACCAGACTGTAAGCAGAACGCTTCTAAATCCAAGGTCCTTTCCCCATCGTATGCTAAAGCCAGCCTCTTCTTTAATATCAGCTTCGGAATATAGTCCAGCTCGCTCAATGTGAGATTTGTCAGAGATATGCTGGAATATTGAAATAAATGATATTGATTAAACTGTCACTTTCCCGTAACATTGATTTATTACAGTCGCGCCCTCGTTTACCCTGTAATTCCATAAACGTGTGAGGGGACTAGCCCATCGCCGCGGCTCATGAAGCATATGAAGGTTTCCTCACGATATTTCCCGTAGAGCATACACCTTCTCTTAAATATTTGTTAGCACGTCTGAGGGCGCGAGTTAGTAATATGTAAATATTAATTATCGGGGCGTCCATTAATTACGTGAGGTGTTTTTGACGATTTTATGACCCTCCCCACCCCTTATTTTTCAAATGTTTTTTTCAAAATTTGTATTATTAGAGTAATTTGGATTTATATAAAAAATACGAAAATTGTTTAATTATTTTTATTTAAGACTTATGACAAGACAAGGCAAACATTTTTTATTCGAATTAAGATTTTTACAAATTATTTTTCGACGTCGAAGCTATTATGGATGGCACGTACACTACCAGTGTACGCACGCTGTGGAGAAGAACGGCCAGAAGAAACTCCACAGGGATCGTATCTTTTGTACTTTTCTTTTAAATATATAAAGAATCATACATAAGTCATAATTACAATCTATTCCACAGATTTGGAACAACAGTTGACCAGACGTTTTTATCATCTAACTAAGTTATCATTTATCGTATAGTAGGCCTTCGAACAAAACATATTTTATCTACACACGTATCATAAACCCTCTTTACTGCGTACAAAAACCGCACGTTACGATCAGCATAATGTTAAACTACTTGGTAAAAACTCATTTCTTCTCTGAAAAATTACACATTATGACCATAATGTGTAATTTTTCTACATATTATGACATTCAAATTTCGAACGCCGACGCCCGCCTGCAAGCCGCCCTTAGTTTGTCTGTAAAGTTGGGTACTGACATTCAAATTTCGAATGCCGATGCCCGCCTGCGTGCCGCCCTTAGTTTTTTTGTAAAGTTGGGTACTGACATACAAATTTCTAACGCCGACGCCCGCCTGCGTGAATTTGGTACTACAGAACAAGCTAAAAAACTGCGGAGCCACAATGCCGGTCAAACATGCGGTTCCTCAACGTTTATGATATGTGTGTAGATAAACTAGTGTATGTAACTGTACATAACTAGGCATTAAAACTCTCGAGTGATATTTTTATGAAACTCGCCTTCGGCTCGAAAATTTATACAAGCAATTATATAAGGAACTTATCGCCCTCTTCTGTAACACAAAGATGCTATTTATGTTAGCAGCTTGACCCCACAATAAAATTCCGTAGGACATAATGCTATGAAAATAACTGAAATATACAAGTCTGGCAGTAGTAACGTCAGTCAGTTGACGAATCTTTCTGACTGCATATGCCGCCGAGCTGAGCCTTTTAGTCAAGAAACAAGTTTAACTCTTTTAACCCCATTTTATCTTATTTTCCCTTACCCAATTAACACATTTAACCCAATTTCCCTAAAAGTAGTGTATATTTTAGGGAAAAAAGACATGTTATATTTGCTGAGACTCTCCTGTCCACCACGTGAGTGCCCCTTCCCCCACCTAAACACCCCTATACACGCCTGAGAGTGCCCGCAGTGCGAGTTTGTATATGTGCTTACCTGACCGGCAGCGGGGTGCCATTGCAGTCCAGTACCAGCCCCATACGGTGCAGAGCTTGCAGAGGACCTCGGGAACGAATCGCGAGGAATTTGCACTCTTGAGGGGTGAACTGGAAATTGTGGACACACGATATCATTAACCTACCAACTGCTCAACTGTGGTAACCCCGGCTGCTGCTGCTGAGCTCAGCTAATGGGAAGATTCTTTGTTCCTTTGGCCGTCGAGACCGCGGGGGTTTGTCGATCGCAGCTTAGGGCCTTCATCAGGGACATTGGGTGTCACTTCAGAGACCATGGATTTGACAATCACTCCGGGGCTTCCCCGGCCCAGAGGATCTCGCTCGCTGCTCAACGCGGTATGTTTAATTTGTGTAATTTTTTATATTGTGACGAATCTTGTGTGAATTTTTGGCATTGTATTTTATTTGGACGACCTCTGTGGTGATGCGGTTGAGGCTGTGCTTCCAAAGCGAGAGGTCCCAGCGAATCTCGGCTGGAGGAAGAGAAAAAAAAACTCAGGTCTTAGACTTTAACATGTTTGTGACGTCGCTGTTTCTGCTTCCCACGATACAGGGTATCCAAGTGTGGGGCCAGAAGAAATGTATGTGCATGTTTGTGAATGTTATTTTTACTATTTTAAATTAATTGAATGAATCGAATTGAATGACGGGTATTCGCACATCGGAAACGATCGTGCGGGTAGCAACATCTGGCTAAGACGGGTACTAGATGGGTGTCCGTCTCTATGTGGCATTTGTTTCGGGTGCTTCCGTGTTTCGAATGACATGTTAATCTGTAGGTCCCGGCTACTATCGCTTCTCGGTGGTAGTAGTCGTAAAGTTGGTCAGAGTCCCTAATAGAGCAGCTTGAAACATCTGACAGTCGGGTTGCCCACTTGCCCGACACCCCTCCATCAACCCGCACTGAGCCAGCGTGGTGGAGTATGGCTTAATCTTTCTCCTATCCGGGTAAAGGCCAGTGTCCCTCGGTGGGGACATTAATGGGCTAGTTATAATATAATATAAAATTTAATGCACCTATGTTACTTGATGAATAAACATACTAAATGCTTATCGCATAGCCGGGGAGGTACCTGGGCTAGTGGAGAGATGCAGTAGGGGTGTGTTTTAGTAGTATTATAGTATCTGTGGTTTTAGTTAGGTTTCGTATGCGAAAGACTTAAGGCCACGCATTAGACCAAAACAGCCTTTTGTAAATCTCAATTCACGCAAAATAGGAGTATTAAAACAATTGTTTCTTTATACTAGCTTGTTGATCATCACGAGTGTCAGCTCGCGTTCGCTAACGTGTAATTCGATAATTTTTCCCCGATAGAAAAGTCTCCCGCAGTTATCACCAAATCCGTTTTTCACAATAAAATAGAGCTCCGTGGTCTAATGGGTTTCACGCTTGCTGCTCACATAGGAGATGCAGGTTCGATTCCTGACCATGTACCAATGAGATAATTAATTTATCTTAAGTACATTATACGGACATTCTAACGGTGATGGAAAACATCGTGAGGAAACCTACATTACTCCATAGCTGCGGCGATGGGCTAACCCCCTGTCACGCAAAATGGAGTATTGAATAACTGGCTCAAAGTGGGCACAATTGTGCCTGTGCCACCCCGTATGGGAAAAGGCGTGACGTGAGGTATATGTAAAATAAAGAACAATTTTGCACCGGATTTATGTATTTATTTAATCGATATAATAGCAGTTTATGTGACTGCTACATAATGGAGGGCATTAATACTCGAGAGTGATCACTCGAAAGTTTTAATGCCTAATTATGTACAGTTACATACACTAGTTTATCTACACACATATCATAAGCTCTTTTTGATGTGTTCAGGAACCGCATGTTTGACCGGCATTGTGGCTCTGCAGTTGTTTAGCTTGTTCTGTAGTACCAACTTCACGCAGGCGGGCGTCGGCGTTCGAAATTTGAATGTCAGTACCAACTTCACAGATAAACAAGGGGCGGCAAGCAGGCGGGCGTCGGCGTTCGAAATTTGAATGTCATAATATGTAGAAAAATTACACATTATGGTCATAATGTGTAATTTTTCAGATAAGAAACGAGTTTTTACCACATTATGCTGATCGTAATGTGCGGTTTTTATACGCAGTAAAGAGGGTTTATAATACGTGTGTAGATAAAAAACATTATGTCATGTTGCTCCTTTATACATCGGATAAGATCCTTTTCAGAGTTCCCTACCCGAAGGGTGCCAAATGGGACCCTACTACTAAACCTCCGCTGTCCATCTGTCGGTCCGTCAGTCCATCAGCGGGCTGTATCTCCTGAACCGAAATATGTAGTAGTAGGAGTTGAAATTTACACGAAATATGTATTTCTGTTCCCGCTACAGCAACAAATAATGGAATACACAAGATTTTATAAATTACAGGGGGCCCCATAGAAAAGACGTGTTTTAATAACCCTGGCCTCTGCAAATTAGCAAATCATTATCATTGAAATACCATCGCGAATTTCTTCGTCTTCATAACAAAATGTCGGTGGCGCAATTGGTATGACATCGGATCCGCAATCCGTAAGGACTGTAATCGTAACCAAGTATGGACATAATTATATTTTCCGACTTCTGAGCTTAAAATAGCACCTTCGCCGCCATCTTGGGTTCTCAGGTGGAAAAATTATATCCCTAATTCGTTTGAAAAGGCTTTTTAAGAACCTCGCTACGACCCACGCCTGTGGCTCGTGCCGTAAACTTCTCGGTTCGTAAATATAGGCCTTTGCGAATTCGTATTTCCGCATTCTAACCTCAAAATAGCAACTTCGCCGCTTGATTTTGGGATCTCAGACGGAAAAATTATATTCCTAACCCGTTTGAAATGGTTTTGGTTTTGTTTAATGACTTTTTAGTCCTTAAGTTTTCACTTACTACGGTACCGAACCCTTCGTGTGGGAGTCCGACCCGCATTTGATCTATTTTTTATTTTTAATTCATATTCCTCTGACAGTAATATTAAGGTGAAATGCTAAAAGCCGTTGCCGGCTTCGTCAGGGTGCCCAGCCGCGCGGGGCCGGCATAGCATGTGCATTGTCTATCATTTTCGGCAATCGCCAGAGGTTATTATGGAGGATGACATTTACCACACATAATTTGGTGATTATGCATAATACCCAGCGAATGTGAATAACAAATTTGACCGTAACAGATCTATGTACATACCTCTATGAAGCACGGTATAAAATATTTGTCTTTCAAACTGGCCAGCAAGAGGTCCAAAACGTCTTCTTTCTTGAATGTCTTCGGGTATCCAGTGATCTGAGAAAGGAAAATTCATAATGTACACTTGCTTTTATTTGTTCCAGCGGCAACTGTCCGCAGCGAAAAAAAATAAATATATACGTTAATTGGCGGGCGCCCGCATCGGGCAGGATTTCGACCGCCCGCCCCGCCCCGCCACCTGACCGAAAATGTCAAAATGGCGCCCGCCACGGGTATGTATGTTACATTACATTGTTTGGCGGTAGTATGAACAAAATAAGAATACTTACTGATATTTTAATGAATGAGTTAGACTCTTCATAACCTTCTACCATTTGTTCAAGCTCGAACATCATTACGGACTGAAAAGAAAAAGAAAATTGTGAATGAATGATTATTTTATTTCAGGAAAAACTTACACGAAACGGAATACCCACTCGCTGGGCAAAACGTGACTGTCGAACGAACAAACAATTATTACATACATGTACAGAGCGTCACTCCTTTTTACATAAGCGGTGGCAGCGGCCATTTTCAGCCAATTGTACCCAGTTTTAGCCAGTTATTCAATACTCCATTTTTGCGTGTGTCGCTAGCCCATCGCCGCAGCTATGGAGTAATAAAGGTTTCCTGACGATGTTCACACAATTATACTAGCTAAACTATCGAACGAAACATCGAGTAGAGAGCTAAAGGAAATTATCTTCTACAATACTTTCACCAACACCGGAAGAGCCATGTAACATGTTTGAGGATAAACTCTTACGGCCTTACTTATAAAAAAGTAAATTCACTGTTTAGTTAATTCAGTGTTTTGTCTTGCTTTGACATTTGACATTTAGTCGACGTGTGAAAAGGACAAAACTTTGCTTAAGCTAAACAGTGAATTTACTTTTTATAAGTAAGGCCGTTATTACCTCACCTTCTTATTCATTGTGATATGAAAACAAATGTTATTTCTACGCTCGGGTAAGGGCCAACCGACTACAATGGATTTTTCATAGGTTTTACACGCTATTACCATGGCATAAGGTTGACATTCGTAATAAATTTTTCAGGCAGCGAAAGTATTGCCTCGATCTTGTACCCTCGCCACGGCCAGACGGTCACAAAATACTAATCTGATATGTTCAACTCAGTTATACTCTGTGCGTGTGGTATCACTTACTATACCTTGGATTTCCTCGGCACAGAAGTCTTCGTAACCACAACCTTGTTCCCTCGCCACGGCCAGAAGGGCAGGAACCGTATCACAGTATGGTCAGCGCTATCGATCACGTCCTGCCTGCTGTATACGGGAACTGGTTCGGGGGTCTTCGGTCGATCCTTATCGGGTAGCTCGTCTACGTCTATTACCTCCCTGGAATTTGATAGGATAGCCTTTGAGATTTTCTCGCTCAACCAAGTCGATTCGACACAGAATATTTTAAACAAAAAGTAAATTTTAGAATAAACCGACTTCATTTATAGCATATTTTTTACAAAACATACCAATGCGTATCTTAATTAATTAATTAGTTCCCTTTTTAGGGTTCCGTATAGCAACAAGGAACTCTTATAGTTTCGTCAAGTTTTTCTATCCGTCCGTCCGCCCGGACGTCACAGCAACTTTATGCAGAAACATGGAACTGAAACCATTTTTTTTTCATCAAACCTTTATGTGTGGCGTGTCTATAGATAGGTCTTTAAAAATGACATTGAGCTTCCTGAAACCATTTTTCCTCAAAGTAAATCGTTAACTATAAGAGAGTGAAAAATCTACAAAAATATATCTCAATACGCATTTTCAATGAAAATAAGTTTGAACAAAATAAAATAAGCAGTTTTTAATATATATAAAACAATTATTAAAAACCGCAAAGATAACTTTGTCATTCATACAAACACTATGAAAAACAAAGTTACAACACAAACCATCCAGTCACATAATTCCTTGCTACAACGGAACCCTTCATGGGCGAGTCCGAATCGCACTTGGCCACTTTTATCTACATGATCCCATCCTCTAATCCTGACCGACGTTGATACGTTGTTGAGAAGCTCTCCAGGTACGTCACCCTCACTTCCATTTGATCATTATACATGATGACGAGCATAAATTTCTGACCCAACTTAATACAGTTATCACATAGCAATATGTGGCATACCCAGTATTGAGCAGGTCTGGTGGCCATCTGCGGTCTCCATCATCAGTTCCGCTTCACAAAATGATGCTACCCGAGAGTAAATGCACGCGTTACTATAAAAATACTAAAATCGCTATAGGCCTGCCTATAATATTTGAAGAGTTCCCTCGATTTCTCCAGGATCCCATGATCAGATACTGACCTGATGTCAATGGGACCATTCGGAAGGTAAACCCTTTCAAACAAAAATCCCGACGAATTGTAAACCTATTCTTTTTATGAAGTCGGTAAATAATTTAAGTGTCTTCATTAATTAAAGAGTTCCCTTTTTTCTCTATGATCCCTTCATCAGATCTTAAACGACGTTATAAATAGTTGAGAAGCTCTCCTGGTACGTCCATTTCACCATTAACCTCCCGAATGGCCGAGTCGGCAGTGACCCTGCCTACGAAGCCAAGGGTCCCGGGTTCTAGAACGGATGTTTGTAACCTAGTCATGGTTGTTTATATATCTAAGTATAATATTTATCTATATAAGTATGTGTATTGTTGTCTAGTACCCATGATACAGGGCATCCTAGTTTGGGGCTAGATCAATGTGTGTAAATTGTGTCCGAGGTATTATTATTATTGTGCATTATGACGGGCTTACATTACTGACCAACCTTGATAAAGTTATCATATCTTTAAACCTTCCAACTACATCATTGGGTGATGATAAATCAATGAAGATGAGATCATCGCCAGGAAATATGAATAAGACTTGTCACGGCGCATCAAAGGAGCCCAAAGTCGCTTTACAGGTAAACCTCCCAGGGTTCCCTCTCTCACCTTCGATCTCTATCATCAGACAAGCTCGATGGTACGTTATTGTATTGTCATCTGAACTTCATATACGTTAAGAAAAGGAAGTTAAAAAGATTTTACCTTTGCTGGCCATGTTCTTTAGAGAACAGCAGGTTGATGGTCATCTTCGGTTTCTTAGGCTGTGTGACAGGCCCCAGTCTCTGGAATGCGCTGAGTCGCTTCTGGCCGGCCACCGAATCTGTGCCGTCATAGATTGAGTCGCAAGAATAAGGGCGAAAAAAGATTTTAACACATAAAAAATAGGTATTATACAGGTTGTCCCATAAATAATGGATAATTCCGGAGCTATTAATAGGAAAGGCCTCATAATTCCGAACACCTTTCACTGTGGGAGCGATTTGATCAGAGGAACTTCATTTTACACTTTACCATACAAATCAGCTGACAATGAATAGACATGTCAAAAATAAAGTTTTAGGGTAATATTTAATCGCACATTGAATAAGTTCATCAAAAACTCTTTTTGTCTTTTAAATATTAAGATGCATACTCAATTTTTGTTTCTTTTGCTCTTACATGTCGACCTAACACGAAGGATACCTTTACCCTTCACCTACCCTGAACCACCACTTTGCCCTGATATTTGAGGTACAAATTAGTATTTTTGATTTGCAATTAGATATTTCCAAAAGTTTTATAGTGAATGTTGTTCAGAATGATGAGGGCTATCAATAGCTCCAGGGTTGTCCATTGTTTATGGGACACCTAACCAACAAATAAAAAGAGCAATTGAAACACCCCATGCCAAGATTTCTGGAAAAGGCAAAAGTTCAATTTTCATTTTTGGAAGAAGGCAATGCACAAGGCTATCATCAGAGCTTAAGTATAAGATGAAAACACAAAAAAAGACGAAAGACTATAATATTACCTCTTTCATAAAACCCAATGCAAAATCTGAAGAGATTGGGAAAGCATGTGATCTTTTCAGCATAACAGAAGAGAACTACGTAATAATGTCAATTGGCGAACACGACAACAACCTGACAAAACTATTGATGGACTTGGGAGCAATACTTCAAAAATTAGACAAACCCAATGTGATACTGCTTAGTATAAGTAAATCAGACTACTTAAATGAAAACAAGCTCAATGATACATTGTTAATAGCCAGTAAAAATAAAAAAAAAATTACGTTCTTAAAAATTGGACAATGCGACAGGGAAACGGAGTTCACAAGGTTCAACACAATGAGCAAAATGATAAGTGATGCGATCGCTCAAAATGATTATGATACTAAATATCTTAGATACAACAAAAGGTCAATAGATGTAAACTTTGCTTTAAAAAATAAACATGTTAGGAATTCACAAACAAATAATAAAGCAAATAATAACGCAAAAACAAGACATACGAAACCAGGTACAATTCCCTATTACTTCCCTCAAAAACAAAGTACGACGTCCAAAAAGTAAACCAAAATATATAATTTCTTTCATGTGTTTTCACAACATAGTAATACAAATCTAACGACAGGTATCACACAAGAAGTGCGTAACAAAAACTTATTTCGAAACTAAACAAACTAATTTCGTATTACTCCACCAAAATATAGCAAGCTTAACAAGTAAAAAAGAACTCATAGAGATAACGATCGCAGAACTACGTGATAACAATGTATACCCAGATGTCCTTTGTTTTTCAGAAACATTTCTTAAAACAGGTGATGAACAAAACGCTTCTATCCATGGGTACGAATTAGCAGTGATTTACTGTAGAGTACAAAAAAGAGGTGGAGTCTGTATTTTCGTAAGAGAAGGACTGCCGCACAGTCCTATACATAACTTCAAAAGTCTATGCCAAAAGAGTGCATTTGAGTGCTGCGCTACTCAGATTCCGCATCAAAATTTTATAATCATATGTCTGTATAGAATTGATGAACAAAACACACCAACGTATGCTAATGTCTTTTTAGATAAACTCGAACAAATTTTATATATTGTATTAAAAAAAACCCTAAGGAAATAATAATTATTGCAGGTGAAATTAATATTAATACAATTAAAGAAAAACATATACTCGACAATAGACTACTTGACATCATAAAAAAATATAATCTGAGTTATCACATTGTCGCGCAGCGAGCTATGGAA
The DNA here is from genome assembly GCA_949825045.1 of Argyresthia goedartella. Classification (NCBI taxonomy): domain Eukaryota; kingdom Metazoa; phylum Arthropoda; class Insecta; order Lepidoptera; family Argyresthiidae; genus Argyresthia; species Argyresthia goedartella. The sequence continues at coordinate 14,848,982 of OX463829.1, read as the reverse complement.
AGGGCTATGCTTGGTATTTCTCTACGAGATCGAGTCAGAAATGAGGAGATCCGTAGAAGAACCAAAGTTGCTGACATAGCCCGTAGGATAAGCAAGCTGAAGTGGCAATGGGCAGGCCACATAGCGCGAAGATCGGATGGCCGATGGGGCAAAAAGGTCCTTGAATGGAGACCACGTACTGGCAAGCGCAGTGTGGGTCGGCCACCTACGAGATGGACCGACGACCTGGTGAGGATCGCTGGATCTCGTTGGATGCAGGTGGCTACGGACCGGTCACGCTGGAGTGCGATTGGAGAGGCCTATGTTCAGCAGTGGACATTAACAGGCTGAAATGATGATGATGATGATTATCACATTGACAAGCCTGCGAGGCGCAACGCCTGTCTTGATTATATAATAACACTGTAAAAGAGGGAAAGGGATCCATAATCCGGCTTGGCTTATCTGATCATGAAACTGCACAGATGCTAAACAAACCAGTAAAAACGAAGGTTAGCATACCAAAAACAGTGTTCGAAGAGATTTTTGTGAGGATAATTCAAACAAATTTAAAGAGCGTCTCGAATGTCTGTCATTTTTTGACGTATACAGTGAAACTGACTTGAACCAATCTTTGAATGAATTTCATGATCTGCTGTGTTTGTTCTACAATTTATGCTTTCCTTTGATACGGGTAAAGATAACTAGAACAAAAAAACAAAAATGGATGTCTAAAGGCATAAAAATTTGCTGTAAAGTAAAAGGAATACTAAGGTTTAACTTCTACACATACAAAACACAAACCACAAAACAGGTATATAAAAGATATGCTCAGGTTCTGAAACAATGTACACATTCAGCCCAAAGACATATTAACAGTAAATTTATAAAGAACAGCAAAAATGTGTGCAAAGCTTCTTGGACTATCATCGAGAGTGAATTGAAGTGAACTCACAAATCAAATACATTGAAGGGCATTGAGAGGGCATTGAAAGGATACTACACGAGGGAAACAGTATCACGAACCCGACAGATATGGAAATACAATTAATGATTACTTCATTAATACAACAAATGTTAAGAACACTGACGATAAATACAAAAGACGTGTCACTCACTGGTCAAAACTATTTTCCTAGAACCGGTAGGTCCAGTTGAAACTTTGAGGATCATTATGTCTCTTAATAAGACTATCAGGAAGGGACGGCCTAAAAAAAATGTGCTAACGAATTTTGTTTTGTGCTAACACATCTCATAAATCTATCTCTAGAGTCAGGATGTTATCCACTGAAACTGAAACAATCCGTAGTTAAACTATTGCATAAAAAAGGCAGCAGAGATTATGTTGGTAACTATAGGCCAATAACTTTGATCTCAATACTGTCAAAAGTATTTGAGAAAACCATGCAAATTAGATTAAACAACTTTTTCATTGCAAATCAAATATTAAAACCCGAACAATATGGGTTCCAAAAAAAAGTCTACAAATTAGCAGCCTTTAATCTAGTCAGCAGTTTAAGCTATCGGGTAGACCAAAGATAATTTACGACGCTTTTATCTTTTGATATGTCAAAAGCATTCGACTTTGTCGACCATGAAATATTGCTGATAAAACTTGAACAATGCGGAATAAGAGGCCCAACACTGGCCTGGATAAAAACGTACTTAGAGGACCGATCTCAATATGTAGAAATCACAAGATTAGAAGATAATGTCTTAAAAACATATAGATCACAAGCTAGGTTTAATAAATACGGAGTGCCACAAGGCAGTGTACTTGGTCCTCTCTTATTCCTTGTATCTATAAATGATCAAATTTGCTGCGCCACACGATGCATCTTTGCTTTCGTATTTAGATAAGTGTGAAATATTCATTGCGTGTTAGCTTGGCAATACGTAGTGAAATTAAAATACAAAACAAGCAATGGATAATACACCTAGCGAGAACAAAATGATATTGTCACTTAATGATCAATTAGTGACGATTTTTCCGCGAATGATTTGTTTTCGTAATAATGTATATTTCTTGTGTTTTAAGAAGAAATAGTAGTTTTTTTATTTTTATTTTATTTTATTTATCCATGTTACAAATTGTTTTATTTTTTATACAATGTTTACGGAGCGATCACGGAAACCTACATGGTTTATGCGTGATCTCTGTCGCTCGCTCTAAAGTAAAGAACCAACAGACACTTATTTTTATTGACCCGTCTCAGCAAAGCACAGTAGTTACACATGTTAGTTATTCAAGATATTATATTTAGTTGTATTTTGTGATTTATATAATAGTATCGCGGCATTTGACTATGACCTCATTTTAATCACAGAAACGAAACTGTGTGAGGGTTTTCTTAACGCGGAGATCGCGGATCCCAATCGCTATAACATATTCCGTCGCGACCGTGCATCTGCGACGGCCGGCGGTGGTGTAATGGCACTTAGCTCGCCCGCACTCAATGCGCGCGCTCGGCCTGAGTGGCATCGCGCCGACCACGAAAGTATATGGCTGACCGTGCCGGGCGGCGCAATTGCTTCCAAACATGATCTGCATATTTCCCTTGTATACTTACCTCCTGACGTAAACCTACCTGAACGCGTACAGTACTTTCTGAAGGGGCTGAGTGATATCACCCAGCAACACCCGGATGACCTGTATCTTATAGTAGGAGATTTTAATCTACCCTGCCTTAATTGGGACACAAGTGCGCCACTATGCATGAGGACTGGTCCAGTCGCTCTTCAGAACTCTGCCACCAACCTAACATGCTTAATGAACTTCCTTGGTCTTACTCAACACAACAGGCTGAAGAACTGCTGCGAAAACGTTTTGGATCTTGTCTACACCAATTTTCCATTAGACATACATCAGGCTCCGTCACCAGTTGTAGATGAAGACCGTTTCCATACAACCCTTGTAATGGAAACCGCAGACATTGGCATAGTTGATATCCCCACCATTAACCAGCTCAGGTACCAATTCCGTAAAGGCAATTATGAAGACATGAACAATTATCTTTCCAAAATCGACTGGTCTAGCGTCGACTCTGGCTCGCTTGATGACGCGGTCTGCTTGTTGAACTCGCATATACATGATGCCATAGAAAAATACGTCCCTAAGAGAACAACAAGCAGCTCGCGACAGTACCCAATCTGGTATAGTCGGTCACTGGTTGCCATTATCAGAGAGAAAAACAAACTGCATAAGGTATGGAGAAAACATAGGAACCCCGTAGACTACAAGGCGTTCTCTCTCCTCCGTAGTAGGTGCAAACTCGCTCAACATAATTGTCACATAAGTTACATAAACCTGGTACAAGATAGCATAAAAAATAACCCGAAACTTTTCTGGTCGTACGTTAAAAATATGCGTAGAGAAGGCTCGGGTTATCCCAGTAATATGACTCATGGCACGGTTGCCCTTCAAACCGAAAAAGACACTTGCAATGCCTTCAATGAGTACTTCGGTAGGATGTTTAGCGAACCCGCTGCAGTATACCACAACACTAACCTCCTCGAACCAGCCCATCCCAGAGTTATAAGCGCGGTGCGAGTATCTACAGACAGCGTTTTCAAACTACTCAGCACCCTGGACAAAAGTAAAGGCCCCGGCAGCGACAAGATTCCTCCAATACTAATCGCCCGCTGTGCCAAGGTTCTCGCTGTACCACTTACAACCATCTTCAACAGGTCATTCTGTGAAGGTGTCTTTCCCAATCAGTGGAAATTTGCAAATATTGTGCCTGTACACAAAAAAGGTTCTAGGCTGCCTGTAGAACACTACAGGCCTATATCGATACTCAACGCATTCAGCAAAATTATGGAGCGAGTGGTCCACGACCATATCTACGCCACTATTTCCAATAACATCCCTGGGGAACAGCATGGTTTTATGAGGTCTAAATCTACCACAACTAATCTGGCTACTTTTGTAGATGCGGTACTTAGGGACATGGATGGCGGTGGACAGGTGGACGCCATCTACACCGACTTTGAGAAGGCCTTCGACCGTGTTGACCATAACATACTTTTAAGGAAGTTAGAAAAACTAGGCATCCAGGGCGACCTCTTACGATGGACAAAATCTTATATCGCGAACCGTTGTCAGGCTGTTGTGATTGGTGAACACATGTCTAATCGAATTACTATCCCGTCTGGAGTCCCACAAGGGTCAATATTGGGTCCCCTATTATATGTAGCCTATCTATACGATATAGGTGTGTGCTTCCACCACGCCAAATTCCTCCTGTATGCTGACGATAACAAAATATATAAGCAAATTAAGTCTACTCAAGATTGTGATCTGCTGCAGGAGGATTTGGATCGTCTGACACACTACTATGATATAAATAGAATTAATGTCAATGCCTCGAAATGCAACACCATCAGCTTCACAAGAAGAAACCAGCCCATTTCGCACAGCTATCATCTCAACAATATCCCTATTCCGAGAGTTCACTCCATACGCGACTTGGGGGTGATTCTTGATGATAAGCTGACATTCGAGGAGCATGTAGAGGCAATAACTAGCAAAGCTTTTAGAAACTTAGGGTTTATTTTAAGAGTCACCAAACCTTTTTCAGACATGGGATGTGTTCGAATACTTTACTGTGCATATGTGAGAAGTGTCCTTGAATATTGCAGTACTTCTTGGAATCCACAGTATGGCGTCTACGTGGACAAAGTAGAACGCATTCAAAAGAAGTTTTTAAAACAACTTAACTTCCGTGACAGATTTTCAAGCGAAGGATACGAGAACTCTTGCCAACACCACGGTTTCGAGAGCCTCGAGAACCGTCGGAAGATGCTTGATATGATGCTCCTCTATAACGTCTGTCGCGGAGGTGTCGATTGCCCTGACCTCGTTAACTCATTACTTAAACTGGATTTACCGTCTATTCGCACTCGCCACTCTGCAAACAAACTCTTCCATATTCCCTTCGCACGCACAAACTACGCAGCTAACTCAATCAGCTGCAGGCTGCCCCGCACTTACAACAAGTACTTTGCCGACCCGGACATTTTTCATCTATCAAAGCCGCTCTTCAAAAAACGGATTATGTCGTTGCTTAAGGAACAAAGGTAAGCCTGCCTTCTGTTCCTGCATAATCATTTAAATTCTCTCTCTCTCTCTACCATACACACACTCACATACACATAGTCCCATATACACAAACTCACTCACATAACCACAATAATGTAATTTTGATGTAAGTTAATTTAATTTCATTTTTCTTTTTAATGTAAACTGTATGCTTTCTATCATACCTGCTTAGTCTTAAATAATGAGAGTTTGTAATTGGCCAAAGATAAGTTTACCTTTTTGTCTTATTTGTATCGTATGTGCTGTAAACTCTGTAATTAGTAAATAAATAAATAAATAAATAAATAAAATAAATATGTGTTCCTACGTGCTCCACCGAGACAGACCTTAACATAATAACTTTCTTTCTTATATCTAAAGTAATGTACAGCTATTTACATAATTGTGAGTGCGAACACTAATTCCTAATTATTAATGTAACCGAGTATTATTGGAATGAGACTTACAAATGATATGTGACACCGCCGTTCTTGGAGTTCACAATCCCGCTTCTATTTTTGCACGTGAGTAATGCACAGGTCGGCATTTTCGAAAAACAGCGGAAATTAATTCGTCACTGCGGTCGCCCGCTGACTACTGAGCATTTTTAATATCAAGACTATCGGGGCTAGATTTGTTCGCACGTACAACGCACCTCAACCTATCTCTCGCTATCTGTGGTGGCACATGTAATAGCATAAGAAGTTTTTGAACATTTTTGCTGTGCAAATAGGACATAATTGATGTGCGATTCGATACTAACCGATATAATTTTTTTTTTTATATTGCAATTGTAAAAAATTATGTTTCAAAATAGGATTTATCGTTATCGTTATTATGTTTGCATTTAAGTGTTTTTATTGATTGATTAGATAATAATGATTGATTGAATGGTGTTTTCATTATTAAACTTATGGGCCCCAGTTCCATGAGGTTCAAGTAAAGTTGGGTTTAAGTTTTTGAAGTTTTAGTATAGAGGTTTTATATAAGTAGTTAACAGTTTCAAAATGTATTTTGTTTTGTGGGTAAACTCTGAGGTGCTATCACTTTACTTTTGTTGGAGTTTTGAGATAATTTGATCAAAAATCAGGCATTATTTGTTTACCGTGTTACCACATAAATATTAAACGGCGTTTAACCTCAAAACATATGTCAAATCCCATACACTTTTGTTTTTAAACGAGTGTTGAACAGTAGTTTATTTTTTTGTGGTAAGGCCCAGTGTTTAAATATTGAAAATTACCTTGAAGCGAAATCTCCTCAGCATACAAATCGCTAGCGGTGTACGCCTCTGTAGGCGAATACGTCTTATCCGTATTAGCAGGCAAGTTATTGGTCTCCACAAATATTGGCAGCTTGGCCTCTGCTTGCGTCTCCGTGTATGATGGTGTGATAGTTGGAGTGGATGATGGCGCAAATGTTGGCTGGCTGGCAGGAGCTTGCCAGATGTTGGGTGGCAAACCGTCTGTGGCTAGGAAGGTTTTTGGTATGCCTGGAAAAGGTGGAAAGGTTTCCAATTTAACACCTATAATTTGAGCAATTATCGGTCAAGTGCGGGTCGGACTCGTACTCGAAGGGTTCCGTACCATCGTACAAGAAAACTTTACCACTAAAAATATTAAAACAAAAAGAGATTAATATTATGTTCGAACGCGGATCGAGCCTAGAACCCTAAGATTGCGAAACTGATATCAAACCAATAGCGCCACCACAACCATGTGAAAAGCCGCGAAATCTACGATCATATTTGAATGATGGTGGTGTTAAAACACGTCTCTTGTATGGGGATCCCTTTAATTTATAAAATTTCGTGTAGTTCATTAGTTGCTGAAGCGGCAACAGAAATACACATTCTGTGAAAATTTCAACTCTCTACCTATTACGGTTCATGAGATACAGCCCGCTGAGCAACGGACGTAGGGACAGACAGCGAAGGCTTAGTAATAGGGTACTCTTGGGCACCCTTCGGGTACGGAACATAAAAAGTAAAACTTTAGAAAAAACCCGACTTCATTGAAACTCTATTTGAATAGCAACCATTTAAGCAATCGTATCTGAGCTCATTGAGTACGTAGAATTAAGTAGCACCTGTTCCCACAGTTTCCCATCTGTAGTCTTCAATATCTGTTTCACTTCACCAAGTCATGCCTCCCGAGAACTAGAGCTTCCAAATGCACGAGATACTATACAAAATACCCAAATCGCTACATGTGTGCGTTCATTATTTGAAGAGTTCCTTCGGTTTCTCCATAATACCATCATCAGGTCCAGACTGTTGTTGATAAATTGTTGAGAAGTTCTCTTGGTACGTCTCCATCACATCCACTTCACCGTATGCTTATATCGAATACGTTACTTAGCAACCGTAATAAAGTAACCGTATCGTAACCCTGTGGGGTACCTTGTTTTGAGCAGTTCTGGTGGACATCTGTGGTCTTCATCATCAGTTCCACTGAACAAAATTATGCTTGCTGAGAGTAAATGCACGATATGAAGAGTTGGCCCTATTTATCCAGGATCCCATCGTCAGATCCTGACCCGGTGGCAATGGGGCCAATCGGAAGGTAAACCCTCTCAAACAAAAAAATAAATTCCAAATCGGTTCACCGCTCTTGGAGAAATCGCTGAACACACATAAAAAGTCATATAAAAATACCGACCATAGAACCTCCTCGATTTTTTAAATCGGTTAAAAAAAGTGTAATTTTATAAGATACTTGTAATACTTTATTGCACAAAACAGAAAAAAACAAAACAAATATAAAGGAAAGCTCGTAGTCTGAACCCATTCTCATAAGCGGCAGTGTTATCTTGTGGAGCTGCAATATAACAACTTGTTTAATACCAACTATATAATATTAGTAGCTTTCACAAACATAGAGATACTGTTTTTAGAACTAGTTTAATTAAAATAAATAAAGTCGACGTACCTGCTCTGTATGAAATAGTGCGCGCGAATTCAACACTTTGGCCCATCATTTCTGAAACAGTAAGTATTTTTTATGAATCTGTGCCGGGTTGTCCGGAGCTGAGACTGATATAACTGAAAGACTGATTGAACTGATAGTAACTGAACTGTATTGAAAGACTGTTAGGTTGGATGATGTAGTGAGTAAATGATAATGAGAACGCGACGCTCGCTTGATGGCTATACACGAACTGATCTAAAATGTAGGAAATTACAAGAAGTGCAAAATTTACTGAATTTATATAAATGCTCATTCTGCTCATGTACGTGTTAGCTCGTACAGAATCCAATGTTAACAGTAGTTGTTTAGTCCATTTTGAGTGTCAGCCTAGCCTATTGCCGCAGGTCTGGAGATATAAATGCTTCCTCACGATATGATCAAATATATTTAAAAAAAAATAAGTTGCTGACATACCCAACATATCTGAAATTAAAAAAAATATAAGTTAACGTGTATTCTTTTACAGCTTGCATTGTTGATGAAAGACAAGTGGTTGAGGTGGGGCAGCCGCTGAACACAGGCGGGAGATTGGGCTTCTATTTGTGACTATAAGTAACACCCAATTCCCAGATATCATAATAAATTGACGACATACATCAGGGGCCCTGTTTCGGTAGACGATGACGCGATGACTTCGGTCAATTTTAGGTAGGTTCATTCGTTATTTGGCGTTTGAATAATCCTTTTAAGGCAATTAATGATAGAAATGAATGAGGTGGGACGCCCGCTGAGCCACAGGCGGGTGATCGGTCCTCTATTGTGACTATTTCACCCAAAATAAATTAAGGCAATTGCTAATCATATAAATTAATTATTAATCAAGGATTACAAAAGAAGTCAGATATATAGCTCCGTGGTCTAACGGGTTTCACGCTTGCTTCTCACATAGGAGATGCAGGTTCGATTCCTGACCATGTACCAATGAAATAATTAATTTATCCTAAGTACATTCTATGGTCGTTCTAACGGTGATGGAAAACATCGTGGGGAAACCTTCATTACTCCATAGCTACGAAGTTGAGCAAGCCCCCTGTCACGCAAAATGGAGTATTGAATAACTGGCCCAAAGTGGGCACAATTGTGACTCTGCCACCCCGTATGGGAAAAGGCGTGAAGCTATATTATGTGACAAAAAGTCATTGTCACTGAACAATCATTTTTCTACTGGAATAGGGCCCCAGCTGGTGAGCTATAATTATATTATTACCAAGTCTGCTTTTGGGTGTGGGGTTCATTCCTGCCTTTCTAATGGCCAAATCTATAGTATTGATAACTTCTGATCTATTTGAAGCATTAATCTTTCCTGGATTGAGACTCCCTGGATTAATTTGAGGCTTGTTTCCAGGTTGATTTGCCTTGTCGTGAATGATCTTATAAGGGTTATTCTGAGGTACTTTTCCAGGCTTATTTTGGGCCTGCATTCGATTCTTTCCTGCGTTACTGTGTGAATTATTATTCGGATTCTTTCCTGCATGATAATTTGGATTTATTCCTGGATTTGAATTCTGTGCCTGGTTATTGTTTGGCTTCTGTCCTGGATTATTAATTGGATTCTGCTCTTGATTATTGTTTGGGTTCTTTCCTGGATTTTTTTGAGCAATTTGTGCAAGAGTGCCGGCTATGGAAAATGTACTGTAGATTTGGGGCATTTTCATAAGACGTTTCTTGTTTTTCGCTCTCCATTTTTTCCCAGTGCCTGGCGGATTAACTATTTGCTTTTTCAGCTGCGGCCCCAGTGGAGGACTGGGTGGAGAAACTTCTAGAGAATACTCAGAGGGCTGCGGTGCTCCCATCAAAATGCTGGAAGCTGGAAACAAAGTCATAGAAATTGTTAAGCATGAAACATAATTTGTCTTAGGCTAATTATATTCTATTCTAAACGCAGCTAGACTTGACAGCAGTTTCTTGAGTTATCTAGTGCCATTCTTTTTAAATATAATTTGTAATACACTTTGTTAGTTAGTTAGAAATTACTGGGGATTGCCCATATATACTCATTCATTACTTAGGACATTATATATGACATGACTGAATAACCTTCTTTCAACCTTCTCGCTGCCACCCCTATTGCATCAACATGCCTATAATGATTCGAGGTGCTGCGTCGGTGCGCCGCAATTATGGGCCAATGTTTACTAAATGATGAATAACTTCTGAATTACTATGTCTAGAGCTTTGAAAACAACAGTGAAGACATATTTATTGATGCCTTTATTTAGGGTTGCCATAACTTCTAGGAGGCAATACGGGACGTTTTCTCTTCCGATGTACAAAACTCATAATAATATAACATAACAAATTCAACGCCGGCACGCGGCTTTTAAACTACACCATACATAGCACGCATGTGTACATAGTGAGAGACAAATTACGTGTTTTCTAATAGATACCCTCTTATCTCAACCGTAGTGGCTATCAAACCTATAATAGTAGTTTATGTGACTGCTACATAATGGAGGGCATTAATACTCGAGAGTGGGTTTATGAAACGAGCCGAAGGCGAGTTTCATAATAATATCACTCGAGAGTTTTAATGCCTTATTATGTACAGTTACATACACTAGTTTATCTACACACACATCATAAGCTCTCTTTGATGTGTTCAGGAACCGCATGTTTGACCGGCATTGTGGCTCTGCAGTTGTTTAGCTTGTTCTGTAGCACCAACTTCGGGCGTCGGCGTTCGAAATTTGAATGTCAGTACCAACTTTACAGACAAACTAGGGGCGGCACGAGGCGGGCGTCGGCGTTCGAAATTTGAATGTCATAATGTGTAGAAAAATGACACATTATGGTCATAATGTGTAATTTTTCAGATAAGAAATGAGTTTTTACCAAGTAGTTTAACATTATGCTGATCGTAACGTGCGGTTTTTGTACGCAGTAAAGAGGGTTTATGATACGTGTGTAGATAAAATAAATTAAATAAAAAATCTACATGATGAAATCAAAGTTTTTATTCCAAATGTTTCATGTTTATTTTTAGGGTTCCGTACCCAACGGGTAAGAACGGAACCCTATTACTAAGACTTCGCTGTCCGTCCGTCCGTCCGTCTGTCACCAGGCTGTATCTCAAGAACCTAGCTAGCTAGAGAGTTTAAATTTTCACAGATTATGTATTTCTGTTGCCGCTATAACAACAAATACTAAAAAACAGGATAAAAGAAATATTTAAGGGGGCTCCCATACAACAATTCTTTCAATACCACATACAAACTTATGGATGCACCTGGTTACGTACATGGAGTGTGAAAGTAACCGCACCAATAACATTGTAAACAATATTTTGCTGTGTAAAATCCAAACTATTCACTCCACACCATCGCTTCCATTGAACGGTGGTACGGAACCCTTCGTGCGCGATTTAGACTCGCACTTGACCGGTTTTTTAATCTTAAATGAAAATAAAATTACTTTTTCGCCCAGTCATATTTTGAACTTGATTTTATTTTTGCAATAACTCCTTTTTTTATTTTATTTGGTAGTACAATCCAACGAATTAAAGGATTGGTGAAGACGCACGACTTCTTATGCTGTGGTCAACTCTGCAGCTGCGACTAAAATTTCCTCTTCCGAATCTTTCTTTATCACGAAAGTAGAAATATCCTTTGAACTTGAAGCGGTTCTGTTATGTGATTTATGAAGACTCGTATTTTATCGAAATAAGGGACAAATACGGGACATGTAGTAATACGGGACAGGATGGTCAAATACGGTGACAGTCCCGTATATACGGGACTTATGGCAACCCTACCTTTATTTGATTTTATGACCATATACCTCATTCAATTATGTCTCTCTATGTATAGGTAGTCAAAGTACATTTTTGTCACTAATACTAATTGTGAATCAAAATACATAGTCAGGTCATTAGTTCTGTCACATGTGCAATATGAAATAATTTAGACATGTTTATTATTTATGTAAACATTTATATAGCAAAATGAACTTAATAAAACATAGATTCTTATGGTAATAAAGTTTATTCAAAATGACCCCCGCGATTTTGAATAAAGGCCTTTATTCTGCGCGGCCAGTCGTCTATCGCAGCACGAACGAGGTCCATGTCAATATCGGCGGCTGCCTTAATCAAGGATGCCTTGAGTGACTCCAAATCAGGATGAGGCTTTGAGCAGGGCTTTTCCTCCAAGTGTTGCCATATCTTGTAATCTAACGGACTCAAATCTGGACTGGAGGAGGGCCAGTCTTCGTGCCGGATGAAGTCGATTTCACGCGCCGCCAGCCAGTCTTGTGTGCTTTTCGCTCTATGAGCTGGCGCAGAATCTTGTTGGAATACCCAGTGCCTGTTATTAAACATGTAATGATAAACAGGTTCCACAAGGTTCTTGAGGACTGTATTTTGATACACAACTGCATTCGTTTTTACGCCTTTCTCACAAAAAATGTACCTCAGTTAAGCCCCAATAAGAGACTCCCAACCAAACCATGAGCGAGGATGGAAAATGACCTCGTTGGACACGCGGAATACGGTTGCTCGCTTCTTCACTGCTGTGTGCGTACACCTTATCATTTTGTTTGTTGTAGCTCTCTTCCACGGTGAAAATTTTTTCATCCGAAAAAAGAATTTCCCGATGCTTTTTTCCCGCGTACCGCTTCAACAAAGCGCGGCATCTCTTCAGTCTCAGGTCCATTAAACGAGCGTCCAAACGATGTCCTGTTTTTCTTCGATATGCCCTAAGCCCTAAGTCTTCATTTAACACCCTTTTCACCGTGGTCCTGCTTAACCCCATCTGAAGGGCCAACAGTTTCTGCTTACGTATGGGATTTCTTTGAATTCGCGTCTTCACAGCTTTTATCACTGCTGGAGTCCTAACAGAGCGAGGGCGACCACTTCTTGACCTGTCATCTACACTAGAGTCTTCATTGTATCGTTTTATGGTATGATAAACGAATCTTTTGGTTATATTCAAATCTTTCAGTAACTCGAAAATCTGAATTGGCGCGTAACCGTAACGATGCAACGCAATAACTGCGACACGGTCTTCTTTAAGTGTCCACTCCATATTTAAAAATGAGGAAAATTCTAAAAAGTACACATTTTTATTTTCATGAAAAATTCGAAATTCGAATTCAATAAAGGTTTTTTGTGGCCAGCGTTCTAAATTCAAAAGTTTTTATTGTGTGACAGAACTTATGACCTGACTGTGTATATACCTTATCAATCCATACATTATTTTACAATACCTACCATATATCATCACTGAGAAAAACGGAGTCAAAGACAGCACGCTGATACCAAAACAATGGCCGCCATAAATACCAATTGGAAAAAAGCACCATGAACTCAAATTACGATTACAACACTTCCGCTTTACCATTCATAGTTTTACTGCACAATAATAGAACATAACTTAATCAAGCATTTTCAAAACATCATTTTTCGCATGCTTAAGGTCGGCCTTTTTAGGCCTTATGCGAATTGGCTTAGATTTTGTCACTTCATATTTCACTTTCAGCAAAAATAAGATAAAATACACATAGCTAGAGCATAAATGGATAGAAGGTAACAATTTATGACTAACTTTTTCAACCAAACTTTTGCAAACTGGGAAACTGTGACACGCCAAAAAGAAGCAAAAAAAGATGTGGGAGATGTTTCTTTTTTCGTCCCATTTGGGAGCCCATATCACTTGAACCAACCTACTGATCAAACAGACAAAAAAAATGTTCTGAAAGTTGTCTACGACACAATCAGGGATTTTCTGAATGCAGTCTCTGAGGTTCCATTTCCGGTTCTGCTTCGTTTTAGTGTTAATTTTATAAAAGTTCCTTAATTTGTGCTGTGCCTCTCTACAGGTTAAACAACAACTATAACACGCGCGTTACAAATTGAGTCGTCGGGCGGGAAAAGCGCCCTTGCACCTTTATAATAGCAACTTCAATGACTCCCACCACGACTCAATTTGTAACGCGCGTGGTATAACAGAAAATAATACCAATGAGACTTACCAATGACTTTGATCCCACTATTGGCATTGTTGACACCCACCATTTGGTGTGGTTGCTTCGCTACAATATTCGGCATCTTCAAAGACTTCAGCTTATCCAATTTCTTTGTTGCTTCTTTGACTATATGTTTTATGTCAGAATGAGAATTAAATTTTATCTTTTTAACATTTTGATTGGGAACAGGTTTCGTTTTGCCAGCATTACTGGGTCCTGGGTCTGGCCAGGAGTTAGATTTTGAGGTGTCTGGATAAAAAAGATAAATAAAAATACACCTAAAATCCAATATTTGGAAAACACATAATAATCTGTGGATTAGTACTAAACAACCCTTAGAAACAATTATATTTATATGAATTCTAGTAGAAAATGATATATCCTAAAATAGTATCTAGGTATTTCAGAAATAAAGGTATTTTTTAGATAGGTAGGGTTGGTTCTGATATTGTTTGAGTTTGATTAGGATAAAATGAGATGCTTAATGGACAGCTGGCACTGGCTTTTCATACCAAAGTGCTTTTCTTTTTGTGAGGAAATGCATAGTTTTTCTGGAAATTCATATTGAAAATTGTTGAACGAAACAAATTTTGCTACGAAAATCAGCCAAATGAAACGCAAAAGTATCACATATTCACAGACAAAATTAGTACAATTCACAGACAAAATTATGACGTTTTGTCTGTGGTATTGACATTAATGTTCGTCAGTGGTCAAAAAATGATGCATCATCATTCCGTTTCTCTCGTAGCTACGCGAATGTACTTTTCCTTGTTATTCTTGTTATTTACGACGACTTCGGCTATCCCTTTGGAGGCGGCCCCATGTAGCTTCACTAAACTAAATGTTTGCTTTAGGTCACTTTCTGTGCAAATACTAAAGATAGGTTGTGTTAGGTCACAATGTTATGAACGACCCGGAGCCGAGTGAAGCGGAGCGGAACGAGGCGACCCCATCTAGAGTCACTAAACCGAAATGTTTGCTTTAGGTCACTTTGTTCTATACAAATACTAAAATACCCTCATTTTCCTATCAAATTAGATGAATCTAACCTCAAAACTTAAAAAAGTATACATTTCCTCACTTCAAAAACTATATTGGGGGGGTGGGGGGACCCCCCCCTCCCGCCCTCCCTCCGCTTATCGATTCAAAAATTTACCCGATAGGTACCTTGAGTGAGGTCGATAAAGTTATTGTTTGTGTTTTGATCAGACATGTTCTTCGTAAAAGAATCTCTTGTATCTTCAGTGTAATATGAAGTAGGAACTGTGGAAACACATTTAATACAGTAAAGAATTTATAAAGTTCAAAGGCATGCGTAATAAACTTATTTGGGAATATGAACACAAACAACATTACGAAAATAAACTACCTTTGAAGAGACCAGACAGCCTAAATCACCGCCCAAACATTTAACCCAACTTGACTCACCAACCGATTATATTACACTATGTACTCTTTTTAGCAAAGACAAAATGTAGGTATTATTTATTTCCACAATATCAAAAGAAAACGTGAAGAAAAGAAACTCGACTGAAAAACAAACACACAATCCACGATTTTGTTCAAGATTTTTTGTGGATTTGACGTTTTATCTGTCATACGTCAAACATGTCGCGTTCCGAATCACGACAAGAAAGCCACATTGCTCACGTGACGTCCGTCACGATCATCATGCCCAGAAACTGTTGCGAACGCCAAGAAATAACACTTCTTTAGTTCTAACACCTATTAAGACAGCAGAACCAGAAAGAGATGAATAGTTTGCGGGCGCCCGGCGGTGGTGGGGTAGCCAGACTTGTAGAGTATGGGCAGGGCTCAGTTAAACTGGATGGTCGTAAGCTGAGCAATAAATAGGGCAACAAAAATAACTTTTTTCCTTCAAAACTATGACGTTCTTTTGGTACTGCCTATGGGTGCAGTGCCAGGACAGCAGATATTTTTTTATCAAATTTGTATTTGTCATCAGGCTGCCAACACTGCAAAGCTAAACAAAACCGCTATGGATGTAACAGTAACACAGCACCATCATTTCCGAAATTAGACACGGAGTGCTGCTTTGATGGAAACCGATGTAATAGCAGAGGGTTTTAAAAACAGTATTACAATGCGGGGTTTGCGCTACAAGACTCTTAGCGGTGACGGTGACAGTAGCGTAACAAAGAAGCTTGTTGTCTGCCGGCCATATGGAAATGAACATACAATCAGTAAAGTAGAGAGTAAAAATCACTGATTAAGAAATTTTTCAAACAAACTCCGAAAACTTGGCACAAAAACACATAATAAAAATTGTTTAGTTCCTATAACGATCAGGAAACAGGTAGAAAAAAGTGAACCTCGATTTAGGTATGTAATTATTAAAGGAGCGACGGAATATAGGAAGAATCAGGAGGGCTTACCTTTTGATGAAAAAATCAAAACTTCTCCGAATAGATTTGAGAAATATACCTAACCATATTTTTGAAGATCACGCCATTTTGTGCAGCATATTTTTGCAAAAGAAAATATGAAAGAGAGATGAATTTTGTGTCCGAACTACAGCATTGTAAGATTTTGGATGACATAGTTAATTATCTGAACAACCTGATCGACAAGGCAGACAGTCTTATTTTAATAAGTTTGTTGGAGGCAAAAGGTTTACATTTGTGCCAAGAGGTAATTTTTGTTTTTGGATAGTATAAAAAACATTATCTGTCATTAATTAACCCTAGATTTATTTTGAAATTTTATTCTTTCAGGCTTATCAAGGTAGACGTGTTGGTGCAGTGACTTCTTTTAACTCTGTGGACATACATTGTCTACTGCACATACTATATAGGGATACTGTCAACTGCAAAACAAAATATCAAGTGAATTTACAAATGTTTATACCGAAAAATACAAAGAAAAGAAGTTAAAGCGAAAAGAATGGATGAAACATACACGGAAAAAAAGGTCTAAACATAAAAATGAAACATCAAATTCTGCTCAAGATTATGGTATACAAGATTAGGAAGAAGATATGCCGGAACAAAATGTACCGCGTTTGTTAAAGCGCTGAAAACAACAAACTCAAAAATTGCGACATTAGAAAAAGTCACAGACAAGCTGAATGTCCTCAATTGCTTAACGAAAAAAGAAAGATTACTGCCTCAACATTTCGAAAGACTGCAAAATGAGAAAGTCAACATCAGAAAATTCCACCATCGAAGGATTGTTGTATAAAACATTCCAAAGCAATAAAACGACCACGAATGGTAAACAAAATGAAGACGGACATCCATGACTTTGAAAAGTGTACCAGTCTAAAGGTAGATCGATGTGGTCTTCTTGTCGATCCTGTGGATGGTTTTCTGGCAGCTAGTCCGGATGAACTTATAAGAAATGGAGGACTTATAGAAATAAAATCCCTTTTTTATTGATTGGAGTTTACACGGGTTGCTTTACCAAAATAACAATAGAAATGACACATTTTATCAAGAAAAAATGCAAAGTACCATTAAAAAACTTCTGCATGCAGTATGTTTTTCCAGAATTGATTGATCCTAGAGTACCTAGAAATATGCCTGCAAGACAACGATTTATAATTTAAAAAAATATTAAGGGAGTGTCTTAAACGCATTTTTTTTTTCAAATTTCCGATGTTTTATTTGCATGTTTATAATATCTGGATGGAAAATATGTTTTTTTTATTTGTCTTTTGAGCGAATCTAGGTTTTGTTTTTTTTGGAAAATTACAACAACAATCAGCACATAGTTATTTACAATTTGAGACCCATATCACATTACCTATTATTACACCTAATATGATACAATACAAGTAATATTTTAATAACTCTATGATATCTTAATTTCAAAAAATGTATACTACATAACGTAGCCTTACCGGATATAAAAAGGATTATATGTACTTACTATGTATGACTTTACATAAATCTTTTTCAATTTACTTCACTTTTCCTTTTGTCAGCGGCCAAAACATATATGGGAAGTACAATTAAGTTTGCCGCCTGTAAAGTCCTCTAAAGATACAAAATATACGGTGGAATTGAAGTGGTTTTGGAAACGAAAACTGGTGATACCTATTACGAGTACTAGTACTGTAGCCCCTTTGGTAAAAGTTGTTCCTATAGAAGAGTCTATAGGAACAACTTTTACCAAGGGGGCAACAGTGAAATCACAAAAACAGCAGGCGTTCCATGCAAAAGCTAAATTACCTTCTCGCCCAAAACGTACTAAGCAGCTGATTATTTTTCGCGATTCTAGGATTGGTTCCATAGTAAAAAATTTTCGTTAAACGACTACTGCCACAATTTTTCGTTTCCAAAACCAATTGAATTATACAGTAAAAATGTCCATTTAAGTGCTCATTTGACCACACAGTAACCCCATAATATTTGACATATTATGGTGATAGTATTCCTCTATAGGAACAACTTTTGGCAAGGGGAAAATAATGAAATTACAAAAAACAGGTAGGTATTCCATACAAAAGATAAATTTTCTACTCGCCCAAAATGTGCAGCAGCTGATTATTTTTTGCGATTCAAGGCTTGACCCACTGTAAAAAATCGCACCCGAAATTCGTCCGTTTGTTACTATTATTATTCTGTGCTATTAAATTGTATTCTAAGACAAAAAAGAATAGGAACTCATTCATTTTTTATTTTGTATGTTCTTTCTTTTGAATTAAATAACCAAAAGCACTCAAAATGAAGGTACGAAAGGATGTCTGATCTGGGTCAGCTGTGAGTACAAAATGAACACGTAGTGCGGGGCGCGTGGGAAGGGCGCGCTCATGCCGTTCGCGAGTGAGAGAAACAGCTATAACAATTGTGAAAAACCAAATCTCGCGCGCGCAAGATCTACCCTCTAGCCTTAATCACATAGTTTCTTACGTGTTTGATTATCTTCAATTTGTTCTGGGTCGAAAGATTTCTATAGGCTATTATGGTGACTTTTTCAAACGAAGAATATGCTGACATTGTTTTCATGTTTGGCAAGGCAGACGGCAATGGAGCGTTAGCTCGACGGATTAATGATCAGCGCTGCCCAAACCACCGGCTATCGAATGTCAGAGTTTTTTTACAACCGAGGCAGATACAATTCTTCCGACGAGAGAGACATCTTGGCGGATTTTGAAGCGGATCCTACCACCAGCATAAGAGCAGTAGCTCGTGATATTTACATTTCCAAATGGAAGGTATGGAGAACAATGCACCATAACAACAAGTATCCTTTTCATGGGATGGGTGTACAAGGTCGGGATGAGCAATATCCTCATAGAAGGATCCAATTCAAGGGTTTTAAACATGTTCCGGTCTTTCGGCTTGTTTTGAAGGGAGGGGGTGTGACCTGCTCGCCATGAAGGAAAGGAGGATGATTTCAATCGACCGACTCTTCAGCCAATATAGGATATGTGGAACGGGGAGGATATGGGAAGTGGAAAGCAGCAATTGTTTTCTTTGAATTCTTGCCGTCCTTCTTTTTGACAGTATCCTTGTATTCATTTGCTGACTAATATTCTGCTTGATTTCACTGAGATCTGTCAGCTGTCATATTTTTCAAGGTGAATTTTCATTGCTTGAAACATATTTATCACTATCTCCCAGAAGCACACTGAGTCCTTCCAATAGCTGCCTAAAAACTTCGTTTTTTTTTCAAATATTGTTTGGTTGAATGCTATTAGGGGACTTTGAGATATAACTTAAATATCACGACACGACACTCTGTAGAATATTTTCTATGAAAATGCCTTATGTGCAACATCAGTCAAACCAAGCATGCCACCGGTAAACCATATGTGTGATTCACACTCCAATCTGCAACACCTGTCATACCATATTGTATATATAATTATGTGATTCGCATGAAATGATATCTTCATCACGTAGATTTTTGAGTTTTTAGATATAATAGCTAACAAACAAATATATACATGAGCCACGGTGGCACGGCTTAATACGCCCCTATCGAAAATCCACCTGAATACATTTTATGACATGCTAACGACCATCTTCTTGTCTTGTTTCCTTCCGATTAGTGTAACCTTAAAGAAGCCTAAATTCGTTTTGGTTGTGGTTTATTGAGGTGCTAGTTATAGATATGTACTGAAACGACCTCACTCGATCTGCGTCCTCGGTCCCCTCCATCTCCAAAACCAGGTCCAGGGGATGTCCACCCATTCTTGAACATTGCACCATTTATTACATAAGTAATACACATAATCACCAACACGTAGCTAAATTTTTAGTAAACCTAAATAAAAAACAATTTTACAGCAGATGGGTCCTTTTGGGCAAAAAAAAGGTCTATAGGAAAGTTGTTCATTTTGATGGGTACTATCATTCCCCGAAGTTAACAAAACGAATAACAAGTCACCATATATATGTTACGGCCAAAGCTAGGTGTGAAAGTAAAAATAAGTTTAGCCGGCTAGTCTTAAGATTAATTTCGAGCCTCGGCTAATGTCCGAAGTCATGTTCGTTTGTGATAACGAATGTCATCTTTAATCGGCTAGACTGCACATTAGCCGATGATTTTCGGTTAATGTTGGACATTAGTTAGCTAATTAGTTAGCTAAAAACGAAGTATTCGTGCGACTGCGGGGAGCGGGGCGGGGTAATTTTATTCAGATGAGAAAGCTATTTCTAATATCAGGGCAAAACACTGCGGTAGCTTAGGTGAAGGGTAAAGGGGGTGAGCGAAGCGAATACTTATACTCGTCTTATTATATTTGTTGTTCTTACATGTTCAACCTAAAGGGAGGCTTCGCTTCGCTCACCCCCTTTATCCTTCACCTAAGCTACCGCAGTGTTTACGGCCACCGAATCATTATCATCACTTATACCAGATTAAGACGGTAATTTTCAATATTAGCCTAGGTATACTGAAAAATAAACTAAAGTTTAGTCGGCTAATGTCAACCATATTTTCTCACCCATCTTTAGCCTCAACAGCTTCGAGGCTAAACTGCAGTTTAGCCGACTAATGTTGAAATCATTTATCGCAATGAACATTATTTCGGACAGCCACCACAGATCACCCCCAAGTGGGGGTGGTGGGGGTGATCTGTGGCCGTAACATATACACAGTCAGGTCATAAGTTCTGTCACACAATATAAACTTTTGAATTTAGAACGCTGGCCACAAAAAAGTTTATTGAATTCGAATTTCGAATTTTTCATGAAAATAAAAATGTGTACTTTTTAGAATTTTCCTCATTTTTAAATATGGAGTGGACACTTAAAGAAGACCGTGTCGCAGTTATTGCATTGCATCGTTGCGGTTACGCGCCAATTCAGATTTTCGACTTACTGAAAAATTTGAATATAAACAAAAGATTCGTTTATCGTACCATAAAACGATACAATGAAGACTCTAGTGTAGATGACAGGTCAAGAAGTGGTCGCCCTCGCTCTGTTAGGACTCCAGCAGTGATAAAAGCTGTGAAGGCGCGAATTCAAAGAAATACCATACGTAAGCAGAAACTGTTGGCCCTTCAAAGTTTGCCGCCAATTTTTAAGTGCTTACGAATTAAACATAATAAACCACAGTGTGCACATCAGCTAGATTGAAATCGACTGTAAAAACAGCATTTGGAGCGATAAATAAAGTGTACTTCATCGATCACGAGACGGGCCCGTGCATCAGCTGACCGTCCAGGCGCAGTCAACTCTCAACGCTACGCGCTCGACGTAAGCAATAACCTCGCATACGGCAGCCCCATAGCAACGACCGACAGCGCTCGCGCGCTTTGAAGTGACTCATCGTCGGTGCGCGGAGTGAGTACACTACTTTATAGAAGCGACGGCGGACCGAGAGTTCGAGCTGTCTCTCGGAGACAAACTCTGCGTGCACTTTGTTTATGTATTTCGCTAACTGGACATAAGTACGCAATGTCAAATGTTGGGACAATGCTGGGACCGTTCCTTCAATGTGATGTCTACCGTGGAGCCATATAAGAGGTGGAATTTGATGATTGCAGCCGCTGCACAAATAGATTACACAAACTATGTGTATATGATTCCGAACAACTTAGTTCCACAGACAACATCCTAACATGTATATGCCCTGAATGCAAGCAAAAGCAGCCTAGAGGAGACAATAGCGACACCCCCGTCCGTACAAATGCAAACTTTAATGTGACTTATAGGAGAGACAGAGCGCCTGAGCTGGACAGGTTTATGGAGTATGGCGCCGCGTTTGACCTCTCCATTATACTCACAGAAATTCGACAGCTTAAAGCGGCGGTCGGTGATCTAGCGCTTCAAAATGATGAAATCGCTCTACTTAGAAGAGAGGTAGCCGAGCTTAAACACCAAATTTCTCTGCTATCATCAACATCCCAGCCTACCTCAGAAAACGATAAAACCATGGAGTTCAAAGACTCGGAAATTAGCGACCTCCGTACCACCATAGCCGAACTGCAACAGCAAGGTCTCAGAAATGAGCTGGAGATTGCAGGTATCCCGGAGACCCAGAACGAAAACATCTGCCAACTGGTCCTTGTAGCTGCCACCAAGATAGGAGTCGAGCTTGCCGCGGCTGATATCGACGGAGTTCATCGTGCCGGACCCCGAAGATCGGCCCTAGTTCCGTCACCCTCAAACCCGAAAAACCTTCATCGGCCTATCGTAGTAAAACTAGCCCGCCGAGCCAAACGAGATGAGATGATAAAGGCCGCAAAGGAAAGGAAGAATGTTACTTCCCAAGACATTGTAGCCGGGACAAACTCTGACATCTTCATGAATGAACGGCTGACCAAAGCTAACCAGCTGTTATTTCGGAGCACAAGATTGCGGGCACTGCAATACAAGTTTCGATTCTCCTGGGTTCGCGACGGCTGCATATTCGTCCGTAAAGCAGAAAAAAGCCCTGCAATCCCCATCCGCACTGAACAAGATATCGACCAAAAAATTGGCCCATACACTAATTCCTCGACTTCACATCATATAGTAGATTTTACAACAAGTGCACAAAACGAACCATTTTTATCCGAGACTTTTAGCACCCCGAGCCGAAGGCGAGGGCTGATAGTAATGTCGAGGATAAAAATGGTTTTGTGGACGAGTTATAAACTCTGCTTTTCACTTCGATTGCGAGAAAATAAAATCAATTCAACAATAATTTGAGAAAATTCAATACGAAAAATTCACGGCTTCTTTCCCGCTACTTTACTTTTTTTAATTTTCCTGCATAATTTTCGGGCAAAGAAAAAAAATATACAGCCTATTCTTAAATTATTTTGGAATAATGTTTTTTTTTTGTGGTAAACACGTTTTGATATTTAGTTTCTTTTTCGTATTATCTTATTATAAATCAAAATAAATTAGCAAGTTTTATCCATGTACAATTAATTGTTTTTGGCTGTATGGGCTAAATGGTCACTGCCTTAGTGTAGACACATTTAAAAAGCTACTTTTATGCACAAGAGCATAAAATTCAACTTTATGTCGCCTAGATCCTGCATAAAGTAGTACTTTTTCGAGCATGAGAAGTGAAAAAAATATTTAGATTACTCTGGTCTTCTTTTAACATAAAACTTAATACTGTGCTACTATCGTGTCTTATTATATATATTTATTTATATTGTATCTCCCCAACCCCACATCCACCATACCTCAGACAATGCGATAAAACTGTCTTCCCAAATCAAACCAAACCAAGTAAACATAATATTTGTTCCGTCGCGAGCTACAGCGCCGTGAGGAAGTGCGTACATTTCTCAGTGACACATTTTTAAAAAATTGGTGTTAGTAAATTTGTGATTGGCCCAGTTCTGAATTCTTAATTCCTTGTCACACTTGTGTGCCTCTTATGGACTAGCTCTTCCCACTGGGCGGTCCTAGAGCGAGATAGTTGGACTCCGTGTGCTGAGCCGAGGTCGAAGATCGGCTATTCGTCTTTGGCCTTGCTGAGGATCGAACCTGTGCACCGCGTGTGCGAGGAGGGTGTGCTACCGCTCGGCCAATCAGGGTGATCATCGGTGCGCCGAATCTGCGTCGTCGGCGTCAGAGCCAGACCTGGCGCAAATTAAAAAGCAGCAGCTGGATGGCGGCAGCATCACCATACGCCATAAGCGGCCGCGACACGGTGACGACGATAACGCCGACCCACTGCAAGCGCTACTGCTGGAGGTACGGTTGCTAAGGGCGGAAATGCAGGACACGCGCGACGAAATGCGGGAATTCAGGCGTGAAACACAAGAATTCCGCTCCGCCCTCGGAGCCTGCGACCAGCGCATTGTTGCGGTGGAGCGGCGGATCGACGACATCGAGAAGAGGGTAGCCGATGCCGTGGTGTCTTCGGGCACGAAGATGTTAGAGGAGGCCATCACCAACCTCCAGCTGGAGCTCAATGATAGGGACCAGGACATGTCGGCGAACGACGTCGAGTTCACCAAAGTAGAGGAAGTGAGCGGCGAGAACCCGGTGCACCTGGTGTCGCTCCTCGCGGTTAAGCTGGGAGTGACGGTGGAGGAACGCGACGTGGTGAGCGAGGTACGGGTTGGCGCGCCCGCCGTCGCTGGCGAGGGGCACAGGCACCGGCCGCTGGTGGTGCGCCTGGCGCGGCGCGCGACGCGAGATGCGCTGCTGCGCGCGGCGCGCGTTCGCCGAACCGCTACTACCACCGACCTGGGACTACCCGGTAAGCCGCAGAAGTTTTACGTGAATGAGCGACTCACTAAGCTGAACCGGGTACTTTTTGCCAAGGCGCGGGAGCAGGCCCAAGTTCACGGATGGAGATGGGTGTGAACGAGAGATGGGCGCGTCCTGGCCCGACGTGCCGAGGTTCAGCCAAATCACCGCATCCGCAGAGAATTGGACATAAAAAATATTTTTGCGGGTGTTAGTTTTAGTTCGCCAAAAGACTGATATTGAAGAGTTTTATGTTATGTTATGTCAAGTTAAGTCGACCTATCGTGATCAACTTGTTTTATTCGTATATACGCTGTTTACGTTGCCTATTTCATGTCCAGTATATAATTGCCCCTTTGAGTGTTTTTCATACTTTTCAGTTATTTGTGCTATCGTTAGTAGCTTTATTTTTATAGAAAGGTCGTGGTGTGTCGCTTTTGTTGGTATCAGAGCGAGTGTTGTTTACGCGGCCGGACCGGTTTACATTGTGTGCCTGCAATCGAATATTTATGTTGTACGAAAACTACTCATTACTATGTCAGCCCTCAAAGTTATCATTAACTGCATTATTATTCTTATAATATGTATCTCTTACCTTCTATTTTATGCACCTTTAACATATGTATTATACCACCGCTATGCCTAGCACAAAGCCGTTTCGTGTTAGTCTATCGGTAAGCCGCAGAAGTTTTACGTGAATGAGCGACTCACTAAGCTGAACCGGGTACTTTTTGCCAAGGCGCGGGAGCAGGCCCAAGTTCACGGATGGAGATGGGTGTGAACGAGAGATGGGCGCGTCCTGGCCCGACGTGCCGAGGTTCAGCCAAATCACCGCATCCGCAGAGAATTGGACATAAAAATATTTTTGCGGGTGTTAGTTTTAGTTCGCCAAAAGCCTGATATTGAAGAGTTTTATGTTATGTTATGTCAAGTTAAGTCGACCTATCGTGATCAACTTGTTTTATTCGTATATACGCTGTTTACGTTGCCTATTTCATGTCCAGTATATAATTGACCCTTTGAGTGTTTTTCATACTTTTCAGTTATTTGTGCTATCGTTAGTAGCTTTATTTTTATAGAAAGGTCGTGGTGTGTCGGTTTGCATTGTGTGCCTGCAATCGAATATTTATGTTGTACGAAAACTACTCATTACTATGTCAGCCCTCAAAGTTATCATTAACTGCATTATTATTCTTATAATATGTATCTCTTACCTTCTATTTTATGCACCTTTAACATATGTATTATACCACCGCTATGCCTAGCACAAAGCCGTTTCGTGTTAGTCTATTTAATGCTGGCTCACTGAATACTGGTCACGACGAATTCATAGTAACTATGTCCAACCTGTCTCCTGACTTAGCGGCAATAAATGAGACCTGGCTTCATCAAATCAAGACAAATGCTACCGGACTCGACTATATTAACATCGACATGCTGCTATTGACCATGCCGCGGACACTACCGATCTTGACTGACATGGTTAATCGCAGCATACTGACCAACACTTTCCCGACTGACTGGAAAACTGCAAAGGTTACCCCACTCCCTAAAATTCCTAATCCCGTTCATATCTCCGATCTCCGTCCCATCAGTATCCTTCCCTGTCTCTCCAAGATAATAGAGAGGGCAGTATGTGCTCAGCTGTCGGGGATCTGGAGGGAAATGGCATACTACCGGAATTGCAGTCAGGCTTCAGGAAGGGTAGAGGGACTTCAACAGCCCTTATTGACGTAGTGGACAACATCCTGTCGGAGCTTGACCAAGGTAGAAGCACAATTCTGGTGTTGCTAGATTTCTCCCGAGCTTTCGACTGTCTGAGCGCGCCCCTCTTATTATCGAAAATGTCTTATTATGGTTTTGACAGTACCACGGTGAAGTGGTTTGACAGCTACCTCTCGGGCCGTGCGCAGGTTATTGGATTGGAAAAAAGCGATGGTACTATGTTGTTTTCATCGATAAAGCGCTTAACAAGGGGTGTGCCTCAAGGGTCGATTTTAGGCCCCCTTTTGTTTATTCTTTACACAGCAGAGATTGTTTCTGTCGTGGAGAGCAGCATGTGCCATCTCTACGCAGATGATACCCAGCTATATATATCATCCGTCCCTTCCGACATCAACACTGCAGTCCAGTCCATAAATAACGATCTAGAGCGGGTGGCGTCATGGTCAAAGAGGAGCTGTCTAGTGCTAAACCCTAGAAAATCTAAGTACATGATCCTTGGTACAAAATGTCAGATCCATAATACTGTCCAAGCCCTAGCCCTCAATGATATAGCTATCAGGGGCGACCCAGTGGAAAGGGTCGTAGAAGCAAAAAATCTTGGGTTGTTGATGGACGGTGAGCTTCGATTCGAAAATCATATCAGAAACGTAGTCAGCAATTGTTTCTACCGCCTTAAGATTCTTTATAATATACGTGATTACCTTAGCACTGATTTGCGTGTCAGGCTAAGTGAATCATTGATATTGTCTAGATTAAACTACTGTGATGTCGTATATGGTAGCTGTATACTTGGTCGGTCGAAAAGGTTAATTCAACGTGTGCAAAACGCATGTATACGTTTTTGTTTTAAAATCCCTCCTAGATCCCATATCACCCCATACTTGGATGCAGCTACACCTAGCCAAACTACTCTTTGGTGTAATACACACGCAAACCCCAACCTACTTGTATACCAAAATAAAATGGGCGACCAGGCTACGTGGCGTGCACAAGCACAGAATACTTACACCGGCGCATCGAACGGCAACTTTCCGCGGGAGTTTCAGATTTGCGGCATCTAAGTGTTGGAATGATATTCCCCCTCCAGTCCGTGAAGCGGATAGTAGGTGTGCCTTTGGGCGGAAACTCAGGGCACATTTGCTAGATCAGCAGAGACTACTCCTCCCCTCCGTACCAACCTCACGCCGCAATAAGACTTGAGTCTGTGGTCGCTCATTGCCAGTGGGACCGAAAACCCAACACTTAAATTTAATGAAAAGAGGGATTGAAAAGCGCGGGCCATGTTTATTTATTTAACTTTTTGTATGTGTCATATATAACAGCCATATCTATATTTACCATTATTTTTACCTATTTTTTATATATTCTTTATATTTATGTGTTTATGGATTGTACCACGCCGCGGTCTGGGGCGCTCGCGAGGTAACACTTGGCGCTGACTGAAAATCAGCGTTGAAGGCCTGGCCTTCAACATAATGCTGAGTCAGACGCCATTTATAATGACAGTGACACACCACGACTGTCATTTCATTTTATATCATGTGTCAATGCAACTATTTATCTCTGTGTTTTGTTTCTTTGTTTTAATTGTAGTGTGTTCACTGTCTTTATAATAAATGTTTCTTTCTTTCTTTCTTTTCTTTCTTTCTTTTCTTTCTAATAAATCCAGTACATCGCTCATACTTACAAATAATGTTAGCCATGACAAACAAATCAAATCACATAAAATCCATCGTCAAGCTGTATGCAGGGCGAGTAATTACACGACCTGTGTTAGTTTATTTTCGCATAAAAAATGATACCACTCGATCTAAGTGATGATTTAGATTCGCTAAATATTGTTTGTCATCAGTTGAATATGTCGGAAATGTGTGAGAAGTTTTTGACGCGGGATTACAGTTTCAGTATATTGAGTTTTAACATGAGAAGTATAAACAAGAATTTTGATACCTTCCTAGTTAATCTTAAAAGACTTAAAATTTGCCTTGATGTGATCATTCTGACAGAGTGTCAAATAAATTCGTCGTCAATCATACCCCAAATACCAGGATATACTGAACATCAAACAAATAAATTTATAAATAAGAATAGTGGTGTAGTTATATATATAAGAGACATCTGGAATGCCTTGGTTTCGGAACCAAACTTTTAAGAGACAGACTGCCTGCTTGTCGAGATTCCCAACATAATTACAATCATAGGCATATACAGGTCGCCGTCGTTTGGAAATACTGACAAATTTCTCTCAGACTTGCAATCGACCCTGCATAAACTCGGGGACAGGACAAATTTAGTCTTGGGTGGTGACATAAATATAAATATCTTGACAGGTAGCGATGATGGTGATAGTTCCGAATATCTTTGCCTAAATGCCGAACATGGTTTACTACCCGCTATCACAAAACCCACACGTGGAAACTCGTGTATTGATCATATATTTGTGAAATCACGAGCCCCAGTTGTCGGAGTGGTATGTGAGACAGGTGTGACTGATCACAGTATGACAATGATCGGCTTGGCTATAAATAAAAACAAAATAACTAGACAAACACATACATTTCTGAAAGTAGATTACGACGCTATAAGGGAGGAATTAGAAACAGTGGACTGGTCCAGTGTCACATCGAAAGAAAGTGTCGATGAGTCGGTTACTATCTTCACTGAAATACTGACAAAAATTGTGGGAAGTCACACCTCCGAAAAACGAATCACTCGATCGAAATATATAATAAAACCTTGGATTACGCCTGGGCTTGTCCGTTGCATTAAACATCGCGATCGGTTACACAGCGAAGCAAGTCTTGAGCAGAACCAAAACAACGCAACACTTCAACTAATTTATAAACGTTACCGAAACTTCTGCAATGATCTCCTGCGAAAATTAAAAACAGTGCATGAAGAGGGTGAACTAAAAAAGAATCAAGGAAATCCTAAGAAACTCTGGACTACAATTAAAAACATATGCCACCTAAATTCAAACAAAAAAGAACCAACAGAATTGACGCAGATCCCAGGTACTTCTAATCCAAAGCAATCCCTAGACAAGTGCAATGAGTTCTTCTCAACGGTGGGGCAGACACTGGCAAATGAGATACTGGAAAACCTGTCTGAAAATGAGGAATCACTAGCAACTTCCATTAAACCAGAATCCAACTCCAAGGACCCCTTTTTTCTTAAACCGACAGATGCAAATGAAATACATTCAATGATAAAAAAACTCCAAAATAATAAAGCACCTGGTATAGATGGATTGAGAAATGTGCTTCTGAAAAGGATTTTTCATGTCATAGCTGAACCTTTTACATTTATTTGCAATCTCAGCCTTTCCACGGGACATTTCCCAGATCAGTGGAAGATTGCATCTATTTGTCCAATACATAAAGGTGGTGCGAAAGACTCTCCCGGCAACTACAGACCAATCTCCTTACTTGGTACTTTTTCAAAAATATTGGAAAAGGTGATGAATGGGCGACTTGTACGGTACCTTGAACAAAACAAGATCCTCTCTGCACGGCAGTTCGGTTTCAGACAGGGAAAGTCTACCAAGGATGCGGTTTCCCTTCTTACGTCATTAATATCGAACAGACTTGATGTAGGACGAAGATGTGTTGGCGTATTCCTGGACCTAGCCAAAGCCTTTGATACTGTTTCCGTCCCTATCTTGCTAAAAAAGCTAGAAATTTCGGGAATTCGAGGTCTGGCCCTTGAATGGTTTAGGAGCTACCTGACAGGGCGGAAGCAGTGTCTGGGAGTTGGCCGGCACAGGAGTGACCCCAAACCAATCAACTTTGGAGTTCCTCAAGGAAGTATACTGGGCCCGACGTTGTTTATTTTGTACATGAACGACATACTGCAACTTAAAAATAAAAACGCTGAATTGATTTGCTACGCCGATGACACAGTTGTATTATTTCATGGAAAAAAATGGCAAGAGGCCTTTTTAGCTGCCGAAACAGGAATGACGACTATATCTAGATGGCTACAACAAAATTTACTAACACTAAACGCATCTAAAACAAAATACCTTTACTTTCACAAGACATCTGCATCGGCCCCTCCAGACTCCACTGATTTGAAGATTCACCTATGTACAGTAAAAGAAAACTGCGACTGTAAAAGCATATCCAGAGCTCAGGTAATCAGATACCTGGGTGTGATGGTAGATGAAAAACTAAATTTCCACGAACACCTGAAAATTCTTTCAGGACGTATCCGTAGGATCGCCTACATTATGAGAAACCTCAGAAATGCAGCCTCTGTAGATACACTTAAAACAGTGTGTTATGCCCTGTATCAATCGATTCTAGTTTATTGTATTTCTGTCTGGGGTAGCGCCAGTAAAACTGTAATGCTAAGTGTAGAGAGGGCGCAACGCTCAGTTCTGAAATCAATGTTACGGAGACCTTTCAGATATGCCACAACTGACCTCTACAATGAAGCTCAAGTCCTTACCGTGCGCCAGCTCTATCTGTTGAAAGTCAGTCTATCAGCCCACAAAAATATCATACTCTCTGAGAGTTATGCCCACATGTGCTCGCGTCGAACTTACAGGGCCCCGGCACCACGTACCTACACTAAATTTGCTCGCCGCTTTGGGGATGCGGCCGCGCTGTTGGTCTACAACGGTATACACAGAAAGCTAAGAAATTCAGGAAATTCTAGGTCTTTGTCAATCCACGAAAGTAAAATTGAAATCACGAAACTTCTAAAAACCCTTTCGTATGAGGACACGGAACAACACCTTAAACCCTTTTCTTAAATATAAGTATTATGTCGTAATTTAATCTAAATTAACTTTTATTATAATAAAATAAATTTAATTCCTTTAACTTACATAACATTAATGATAAAAACCAAAATTGTTAAAGCTATACCTATCAATAAGTTTCTCCAAGTGATGGCAAAATATGCTAGAAATCGTTAAATGGTCACTCACGATACAGGCTTGCCTAGTGTGAGGACCAAAAGTAATATAATTGTAAATTTTCGCCAAAATAGCCAACAAAATGGTATAACATTTACGAAAGAACGTGCCTATTTGAATTGTAAAACTGTACCTACATACTATAATTGTGTGCTATTTTAATAAATATTTTTTTCATTTTTCATTTTCATTCAGATGGGGTTAAGCAGGACCACGGTGAAAAGGGTGTTAGATGAAGACTTAGGGCTTAGGGCATATCGAAGAAAAACAGGACATCGTTTGGACGCTCGTTTAATGGACCTGAGACTGAAGAGATGCCGCGCTTTGTTGAAGCGGTACGCGGGAAAAAAGCATCGGGAAATTATTTTTTCGGATGAAAAAATTTTCACCGTGGAAGAGAGCTACAACAAACAAAATGATAAGGTGTACGCACACAGCAGTGCAGAAGCGAGCAACCGTATTCCGCGTGTCCAACGAGGTCATTTTCCATCCTCACTCATGGTTTGGTTGGGAGTCTCTTATTGGGGCTGAACTGAGGTACATTTTTGTGAGAAAGGCGTAAAAACGAATGCAGTTGTGTATCAAAATACAGTCCTCAAGAACCTTGTGGAACCTGTTTCTCATACCATGTTTAATAACAGGCACTGGGTATTCCAACAAGATTCTGCGCCAGCTCATAGAGCGAGAAAGCAAACAAGACTGGCTGGCGGCGCGTGAAATCGACTTCATCCGGCACGACGACTGGCCCTCCTCCAGTCCAGATTTGAGTCCGTTAGATTACAAGATATGGCAACACTTGGAGGAAAAGGCCTGCTCAACGCCTCATCCTGATTTGGAGTCACTCAAGGCATCCTTGATTAAGGCAGGCGCCGATATTGACATGGACCTCGTTGGTGCTGCGATAGACGACTGGCCGCGCAGAATAAAGGCCTGTATTCAAAATCGCGGGGGTCATTTTGAATAAACTTTATTACCATAAGAATCTATGTTTTATTAAGTTCATTTTGCTATATAAATGTTTACATAAATAATAAACATGTCTAAATTATTTCATATTGCACATGTGACAGAACTTATGACCTGACTATGTACTATCGACAAAAGTGAATCCTGACCCACAATGGAACCTTGTAACAGTCGCGATTCTACAATTGTAGAATCGCGACTGTTTGACTCAGTGCACGGTGTTAATTTTACAAGGTTCCATCGTGGGTCATGATTCAGTTGGTTCGATAGTACATGGATCGGGCCATAAGTTTTGCCACATATCAAATCAAATCAAAATCAAATCAAAAATCATTTATTTCCATAGGATGTTGTTACATCACTTAGATCCGTCATTACATTTTTTTGGGTGAGTTCACTAACACAATGGCGGAATCTGTGGAGAAGAGCTCACCGAAGAAACTCCACAGTCGTCGCATCTTTTGCGTTTCCTTTTTTAAATAAAATATTGTCGAATTACAAAATGAATGCTAATTATATATCGAAACAGCCTGTTACTCAAACAATCTATTCCCATGGACATCTGTCCTCTAAGTAATCAGATATCCTATAGTAACCTTTTTTATACAATTTCTGTTTTATGATTATTTTAAACTTGTCTAAAGGTAAGTTTTTAATATCAGTAGGGACCTTATTGTAATAGCGTATACAATTGCCTTTAAAAGAATTACTAATTTTATGTAGTCGGCTTACATAAGCAACCAACTTGTCTTTATTTCTAGTATTAAAATTGTGTATATCACTGTACTTCTGAAAATTAGTTATATTTCTTTTTACATACACAAGATTGTCATAGATATATTGAGACACAAATGTCAGAATATTGATTTCTTTAAACTTTTCCCTCAGTGACACTCTAGGCCCTAATCTATAAATTGCACGAACAGCCCGTTTCTGCAGAATAAATATACTATTAGCATTCGCAGCGTGACCCCACAATAAAATACCATAGGTCATTAGACTATGAAAGTAACTAAAGTAGACTAGTCTAGCGGTGTCTACGTCGGTAAGAGCTCTAATTTTTTTAACTGCGAACGCTGCCGAACTCAGTCTGTTCGACAATTTATTTATATGAGGATCCCATTGTAGTTTGGCGTCTAAAGTAATACATACCTCAATAATACATACCTCAAACTTCGAATTTAGAACGCGAACCAAAAAAAAATAACCAAAAAAATGCAAATGCAATGCAATGCAATGCAATTACCGAAAAGTTCATTTGCATCGCTGCGGTCACGCGCCAACTGAGATTTTCAAACAGCTGAAAAAATTAAAAATAACAATTAGGCTCGCTCGTCGTACCCTCAAACGATTTGTAGTTTTGTGAAAAGGGAGTTAAAACAAGTGCTCTCGTGTACCAAAATACAGTCCATACAAAACTCGTGGAACCTCTTTCACAGACAATGTTCAAAAACAGACACTGGGTATTCCAGCGGGACGCTGTACCAGCTCATAAGGGAAAAAGCACTCAATATTGGCTCTCCTCCTTTGGAAATGACTCGAAGACTGGCCCTCCTCGAGTCCAGACTGGAATCCATTGGATTAAAAAATATTCCGCTACACCACATTGCAATTTGGAGTAAAGTAAAGTAAAGTAAAAATTCTTTATTTCACAAATTGTTTTACACAAAAACTCAAACTCAAAAGTACTTTATTACTGTAGATATTTACATATACTTAGCAAACGTCATTACACAATACAATATGGTTCCCTATCTTCCTAACTAGTAAAATACTGTATCTAGGGAGACAGTTCTTCCCAAAAACGTGTTTCTTAATAACATTTATAATACATTTGGCTAACTTTTTTGTACAAAATAAAATAACATAATAATAATTTAGTTATGGTTATGACAATTAGAAAACATTAGAAGAGGAAAAACAAAACAAAAAAAAAATGTATACAATGCAATATTCATCAGTTCGTGCTGCGATGAGTGTATGTGAAATTGTTAAGTGTGAGTGTAAGTGTTGTGCTTGAATGGAAGATTTTTTGTATGAAGTGTGTGTTCGTGATTTGGGGTGTAGTGAGTGTTAGTGTGAATATATTATGCACATAATTTAAATGTAAATAGCTTTCTTTGTAAAATGTGTACATATACATATTTATATGAGTATGACGTGAGCAGAAGTGAGATGGAGGATCTAGATGGCCGAGGTCAATAAGCTTTCAGTAGCATCATAGTCAAGGGATCTGAGCCAGTTATACACTTTAGTTTTGACACTATAACTTTTATCGTTTATTATATTCATTTTCCTATTAATTTTGTTGTACAAACGAGGCACGAGACTGTCAAATTGTCTGCACGCATGGGCACTTTTGACTAGCGGTATTGGA
Source organism: Argyresthia goedartella (assembly GCA_949825045.1). Lineage (NCBI taxonomy): Eukaryota > Metazoa > Arthropoda > Insecta > Lepidoptera > Argyresthiidae > Argyresthia > Argyresthia goedartella. Next base: position 14,814,379 of record OX463829.1, on the reverse strand, counting down.
ATCCGAAAGATCCTTTTGGTGCTAGTGGGTAGATGTGGGACTACAAGACTATGATACCGCCTAATGCATTTGTGAATGTATGTTTGCCTAACTGTGAGAACATTTGTATCCGTAAACACTTGTGTCGTGGGCTGCCGCCATGGAGCAAACAGTAGAACTTTAAGTACAGCACGCTGTGCGCGCTCAGCCTCTACTAGTATTGATTTGGAAGCACCTCCCCATGCACAGATGCAGTATTCAATAACACAGTGACATAGGGCATTATATGTCTGGAGTACAATGTTTCTGTTTGCGTATAGACGAAGGTTTTAAAAAATGAATATTAGTTTTCTAATCCTCTTTGATGTAGATGTGATGTGTGGTCCCCAATTAAGCTTGTCATTCACGATAACACCTAGGTATTTAATAGTTGGCACCCTTGATAGACTGTCACAGTTGCAGGAAACTCCTTCCAATAACCTTCTATTACATGGATACGTGTGGATAGTCAGGACATTGAGGTTATCATTTGGGCTACCAGCTGCTGTTTTGCTAAACCACAGATATTAAGTTTTCATGGTGTTCAGCGATAGCAAACTATCTTCCAACCAACATGTAACTTTGGCTAACCCACTCTCAGCTGAATGTTTTGCATCTGTCCAGTTCTTTCCGTGAAATAGAATAACTGTATCATCAGCAAACATAATCAAGTCAGCTTTATTAATATCGAGTTTACAAAGTTCGTTGATATAAATGAGAAATAACGTCGGTCCTAGAGTACTTCCTTGTGGAACACCATAAGTACATGTGGCATTCCCACTCAATTGTTTTTCGATTCGGACGGCTTGTTCCCGATTTGTTAGGTAGTCTGCGAACCAGGCCAGTGCAGAGCCGCGGACCCCCAGGTTTTCCAATCTGGCCAATAGGATGGGGACACATACTGTATCGAAGGCCTTTTGTAGATCGAGGAATACACCCACACACTTTTTACCTCTGTCTACATATCGTGTCACCATCGACGTCAACTTCACCACCGCATCCTCAGTGCTTCGACTTGTCCTGAATCCTTGGTTACCAGACAGTAGGTTATTTGTTTCCAGATACCTGACCAGTCTTTTATTCATTATTTTTTCCAGAATTTTAGTAAGTGTGGTTAATAGCGTTATGGGCCTGTAGTTTGATGGAACTTTTTTATCTCCAGTTTTAAATATAGGGCAAACTATTCCTTTTTTGAAAATAGACGGAAAACTACCACTCTCCATGCTCAGGTTGCACATATGTGCTAGCGGCGATACCAACAACTGACTACATCTTTTGATTATAGATGTAGGAATGTTATCCCAGCCAACTGCACTACTGGGCTTAAGCATTTTAATTGTTTGTGATATTTCTGTAGGGTCTGTAGGGTACAGCATCATTGAATTAGAAGGAGCAGTCCTAGAAAACGCGAGGGAAGCTAGGTTGGATTCAGTTGTATTTAGCTTTGTTAGGGTTTCGTTTGCTAGTCTGTTGCCTATTGATGTAAAGTAATAATTGACTTCATCCAGTGATTCTCCGCATGTTGTTCTAATTTTAAGTAACTCAGCCGAGTTTACCTTTGTTTTGTTTAATGAACAAATTTCTTTAATAACCCTCCAGGTTTCTTTGGGATTCCCAGTACTTTTGCAAAATTCACGTTCATAGTATTCTTTTTTTAACTGTTTAATTATTCTATTACACATGTTTCGATATTTAGTATATTCTTCTTTAGTATTGTCGTTCTTAGTGTTTGCCTTAACTTTCTTATGTAGTTTGTCTCTTTTTTTTATTGATTTTAATGCTCCCATAGTTATCCAAGGTTTCATGGGCTGCTTTCCTTTGGGTATATTAATTACAGTGGTATTGTTCTCAATGACAGCTTTAAGTGTATTTACAAAGCTTTCAGCTGCCACGTTTGCATCAGTAATTGCAAGAAATTCATCCCATTTGTGATCTTGAAGACTGTTAGCTATTTCTTCGGTATCGATATGGATTTTATTATAGCTGATTGTCTTGCTATATTTTGAAGTACTGTTAATTATCAGCATAATTGGGCTGTGGTCTGTGAGCTCGTTGAACACTATTGTGTGTGCCTTATTTGTTGATTTCACCATGAAATGGTCCAAACAAGTTCTCTGATGAGTCGGACGATCAACCCCCTGCGCAAGACCAAAAGCTGCCATTAAATTAACATATTCGGCTGCTTGACCCTTAATTGATTCCGGCATAATATCTATATTTATGTCCCCGGTGAAGACAATGTTTTTGCTGTGGATGTTTTTTAACAAACCGTCCAAGGATTCGATATAGTTAGCTGGATTGCTGAAGCAATATGGTCTTTATGAACATATAATAGAGTAGTCGCTATTTACCCGCAGTACTAAACAGTTGCCTTCAATAACAGTATCTGGTTCGCTGACTTCCACGTTAAGGTAGTCTCTAGTGTACGCTATTACTCCGCCATTTTGATTGTAACTACGTACTGTGCTAAAAGAGTTATAGTTGCTTATTGTAGGAATTACACTATTTTCGGTAATCCAGCATTCTGTCAGCACAATTACGTCTACACAAGTTTCCAAGCTAGACACAAATACCAAAAAAGAATCCAGGTTTGCATTGACACTACGAATGTTTACTGTAAGTATACGTAGGGAATCACCAGGGAATTTCTCTTTTAATATTGTGGAATATTCTGTGGGATCATCTAGTTTAAGACAAACGATGTCACCCGTTTGTTCGAGCTCACTAGCAACAATAACAGTTTCGGGATAAAATTTTAGTAGTAATGTAAGAGGTCGCAAAATAAGTGTTCAAGTGTTTAAAAATTATTTTTGTATTATAGTACCGGTACTGGTTGAATTTAATGGTTATATTGGTTTTGGTTGTTGTCCGTGTATGTCTCTCAAAGCAACCCATTATACCCAGATTGAAGCAGTGGCCAATAATGACATGGATGTCATGTCATTTAAATCTGTATTTTGTAACCTTTCGTTTGATATATAATTATTTGTATTACAGAGATTTTTATGTAGTATTGTTTGTATTATTATTGTATGTATTATGTAGATATTTATTAGTATATATGTTTAATATTTCTATATTATATATGTACGTACCAGGAAATAGGAAATTATAATAAGGGTTTTTTTGTACTCATATGTAGGACTATCCATGCCCAGATATCAACCTGTCTCATCCTGACTTGGTTTGCTGGAAGAGATCTCTTGCTATTTATATTGGCTCACCTTTGTACACTATTTTAAATATATCTTGTTATTTTAATTATTTGTGTGCAAAAAAAACCGATTCCTTATAAATAATAAGAATTCACAAAAAAAGAGACAATCATTGATATATTAATTTTAGTCGACCTTTTATGAAATGGAGCAAAAGATAAATAACGCTCAAATAGCAGACGCGTCAAAGCGTCAGTTATTGTTTATAAGACGTTCTTTTCGCCTGAGCGGCAGCCGAAACTTCCCGAGTGGCCGACGCGTCGGGTGTTACGAACATGCGTGTCGGACCATTAAAAATACTAAGTCTAGAAAGAAGTCCTAAGAAGAAGTTCTATGCGTTGCACCGTCCGCCTGTCTGTAAGCAAATCTTGCATGAAGATATGGTTAAATATAAATATCTTGACAGGTAGCGATGATGGTGATAGTTCCGAATATCTTTGCCTAAATGCCGAACATGGTTTACTACACGCTATCACAAAACCCACACGTGGAAACTCGTGTATTGATCATATATTTGTGAAATCACGAGCCCCGGTTGTCGGAGTGGTATGTGAGACAGGTGTGACTGATCACAGTATGACAATGATCGGCTTGGCTATAAATAAAAACAAAATAACTAGACAAACACATACATTTCTGAAAGTAGATTACGACGCTATAAGGGAGGAATTAGAAACAGTGGACTGGTCCAGTGTCACATCGAAAGAAAGTGTCGATGAGTCGGTTACTATCTTCACTGAAATACTGACAAAAATTGTGGGAAGTCACACCTCCGAAAAACGAATCACTCGATCGAAATATATAATAAAACCTTGGATTACGCCTGGGCTTGTCCGTTGCATTAAACATCGCGATCGGTTACACAGCGAAGCACGTCTTGAGCAGAACCAAAACAACGCAACACTTCAACTAATTTATAAACGTTACCGAAACTTCTGCAATGATCTCCTGCGAAAATTAAAAACAGTGCATGAAGACGGTGAACTAAAAAAGAATCAAGGAAATCCTAAGAAACTCTGGACTACAATTAAAAATATATGCCACCTAAATTCAAACAAAAAAGAACCAACAGAATTGACGCAGATCCCAGGTACTTCTAATCCAAAGCAATCCCTAGACAAGTGCAATGAGTTCTTCTCAACGGTGGGGCAGACACTGGCAAATGAGATACTGGAAAACCTGTCTGAAAATGAGGAATCACTAACAACTTCCATTAAACCAGAATCCAACTCCAAGGACCCCTTTTTTCTTAAACCGACAGATGCAAATGAAATACATTCAATGATAAAAAAACTCCAAAATAATAAAGCACCTGGTATAGATGGATTGAGAAATGTGCTTCTGAAAAGGATTTTTCATGTCATAGCTGAACCTTTTACATTTATTTGCAATCTCAGCCTTTCCACGGGACATTTCCCAGATCAGTGGAAGATTGCATCTATTTGTCCAATACATAAAGGTGGTGCGAAAGACTCTCCCGGCAACTACAGACCAATCTCCTTACTTGGTACTTTTTCAAAAATATTGGAAAAGGTGATGAATGGGCGACTTGTACGGTATCTTGAACAAAACAAGATCCTCTCTGCACGGCAGTTCGGTTTCAGACAGGGAAAGTCTACCGAGGATGCGGTTTCCCTTCTTACGTCATTAATATCGAACAGACTTGATGTAGGACAAAGATGTGTTGGCGTATTCCTGGACCTAGCCAAAGCCTTTGATACTGTTTCCGTCCCTATCTTGCTAAAAAAGCTAGAAATTTCGGGAATTCGAGGTCTGGCCCTTGAATGGTTTAGGAGCTACCTGTCAGGGCGGAAGCAGTGTCTGGGCCGGCACAGGAGTGACCCCAAACCAATCAACTTTGGAGTTCCTCAAGGAAGTATACTGGGCCCGACGTTGTTTATTTTGTACATGAACGACATACCGCAACTTAAAAATAAAAACGCTGAATTGATTTGCTACGCCGATGACACAGTTGTATTATTTCATGGAAAAAAATGGCAAGAGGCATTTTTAGCTGCCGAAACAGGAATGACGACTATATCTAGATGGCTACAACAAAATTTACTAACACTAAACGCATCTAAAACAAAATACCTTTACTTTCACAAGACATCTGCATCGGCCCCTCCAGACTCCACTGATTTGAAGATTCACCTATGTACAGTAAAAGAAAACTGCGACTGTAAAAGCATATCCAGAGCTCAGGTAATCAGATACCTGGGTGTGATGGTAGATGAAAAACTAAATTTCCACGAACACCTGAAAATTCTTTCAGGACGTATCCGTAGGATCGCCTACATTATGAGAAACCTCAGAAATGCAGCCTCTGTAGATACACTTAAAACAGTGTATTATGCCCTGTGTCAATCGATTCTAGTTTATTGTTTTTCTGTCTGGGGTGGCGCCAGTAAAACAGTAATGCTAAGTGTAGAGAGGGCGCAACGTTCAGTTCTGAAATCAATGTTACGGAGACCTTTCAGATATGCCACAACTGACCTCTACAATGAAGCTCAAGTCCTTACCGTGCGCCAGCTCTATCTGTTGAAAGTCAGTCTATCAGCCCACAAAAATATCATACTCTCTGAGAGTTATGCCCACATGTGCTCGCGTCGAACTTACAGGGCCCCGGCACCACGTACCTGCACTAATTTTGCTCGCCGTTTTGAGGATGCGGCCGCGCTGTTGGTCTACAACGGTATACACAGAAAGCTAAGAAATTCAGGAAATTCTAGGTCTTTGTCAATCCACGAAAGTAAAATTGAAATCAAGAAACTTCTAAAAACCCTTTCGTATGAGGACACGGAACAACTCCTTAAACCCTTTTCTTAAAAATAAGTATTATGTCCTAATTTAATATAAATTAACTTTTATTATAATAAAATAAATTTAATTCCTTTAACTTACATAACATTAATGATAAAAACCAAAATTGTTAAAGCTATACCTATCAATAAGTTTCTCCAAGTGATGGCAAAATATGCTAGAAATCGTTAAATGGTCACTCACGATACAGGCTTGCCTAGTGTGAGGACCAAAAGTAATATAATTGTAAATTTTCGCCAAAATAGCCAACAAAATGGTATAACATTTACGAAAGAACGTGCCTATTTGAATTGTAAAACTGTACCTACATACAATAATTGTGTGCTATTTTAATAAATATTTTTTTCATTTTTCATTTTCATTCAGATGGGGTTAAGCAGGACCACGGTGAAAAGGGTGTTAGGTGAAGACTTAGGGCTTAGGGCATATCGAAGAAAAACAAGACATCGTTTGGACGCTCGTTTAATGGACCTGAGACTGAAGAGATGCCGCGCTTTGTTGAAGCGGTACGCGGGAAAAAGCATCGGGAAATTATTTTTTCGGATTTCATTTTTTCATTTTCCTATTAATTTTGTTGTACAAACGAGGCACGAGACTGTCAAATTTTCTGCACGCATGGGCACTTTTGACTAGCGGTGTTGGAATCCGAAAGATCCTTTTGGTGCTAGTGGGTAGATGTGGGACTACAAGACTATGATACCGCCTAATGCATTTGTGAATGTATGTTTGCCTAACTGTGTGAACATTTGTGTCCGTAAACACTTGTGTCGTGGGCTGCCGCCAAGGAGCAAACAGTAGAACTTTAAGTACAGCACGCTGTGCGCGCTCAGCCTCTACTAGTATTGATTTGGAAGCACCTCCCCATGCACAGAGGCAGTATTCAATAACACAGTGACGTAGGGCATTATATGTCTGGAGTACAATGTTTCTGTTTGCGTATAGACGAAGGTTTTAAAAAATGAATATTAGTTTTCTAATCCTCTATGATGTAGATGTGATGTGTGGTTCCCAATTAAGCTTATCATCCACGATAACACCTAGGTATTTAATAGTTGGCACCCTTGATAGACTGTCACAGTTGCAGGAAACTCCTTCCACTAACCTTCTATTACATGGATACGTGTGGATAGTCAGGACATTGAGGTTATCATTTGGGCTACCAGCTGCTGTTTTGCTAAACCACAGATATTTAGTTTTCATGGTGTTCAGCGATAGCAAACTATCTTCCAACCAACATGTATCTTTGGCTAACCCACTCTCAGCTGAATGTTTTGCATCTGTCCAGTTCTTTCCGTGAAATAGAATAACTGTATCATCAGCAAACATAATCAAGTCAGCTTTATTAATATCGAGTTTACAAAGTTCGTTGATATAAATGAGAAATAACGTCGGTCCTAGAGTACTTCCTTGTGGAACACCATAAGTACATGTGGCATTCCCACTCAATTGTTTTTCGATTCGGACGGCTTGTTCCCGATTTGTTAGATAGTCTGCGAACCAGGCCAGTGCAGAGCCGCGGACCCCCAGGTTTTCCAATCTGGCCAATAGGATGGGGACACATACTGTATCGAAGGCCTTTTGTAGATCGAGGAATACACCCACGCACTTTTCACCTCTGTCTACATATCGTGTCACCATCGACGTCAACTTCACCACCGCATCCTCCGTGCTTCGACTTGTCCTGAATCCGTATTGGTTACCAGACAGTAGGTTATTTGTTTCCAGATACCTGACCAGTCTTTTATTCATTATTTTTTCCAGAATTTTAGTAAGTGTGGTTAATAGCGTTATGGGCCTGTAGTTTGATGGAACTTTTTTATCTCCAGTTTTAAATATAGGGCAAAATATTCCTTTTTTGAAAATAGACGGAAAACTACCACTCTCCAGGCTCAGGTTGCACATATGTGCTAGCGGCGATACCAACAACTGACTACATCTTTTGATTATAGTTTGTGGAATGTTATCCCAGCCAACTGCACTACTGGGCTTAAGCATTTTAATTGTTTGTGATATTTCTGTAGGGTCTGTAGGGTACAGCATCATTGAATTAGAAGGAGCAGTCCTAGAAAACGCGAGGGAAGCTAGGTTGGATTCAGTTGTATTTAGCTTTGTTAGGGTTTCGTTTGCTAGTCTGTTGCCTATTGATGTAAAGTAATAATTGACTTCATCCAGTGATTCTCCGCATGTTGTTCTAATTTTAAGTAACTCAGCCGAGTTTACCTTTGTTTTGTTTAATGAACAAATTTCTTTAATAACCCTCCAGGTTTCTTTGGGATTCCCAGTACTTTTGCAAAATTCACGTTCATAGTATTCTTTTTTTAACTGTTTAATTATTCTATTACACATGTTTCGATATTTACTATATTCTTCTTTAGTATTGTCGTTCTTAGTGTTTGCCTTAACTTTCTTATGTAGTTTGTTTCTTTTTTTTATTGATTTTGATGCTCCCATAGTTATCCAAGGTTTCATGGGCTGCTTTCGTTTGGGTATATTAATTACAGTGGTATTGTTCTCAATGACAGCTTTAAGTGTATTTACAAAGCTTTCAGCTGCCACGTTTGCATCAGTAATTGCAAGAAATTCATCCCATTTGTGATCTTGAAGACTGTTAGCTATTTCTTCGGTATCGATATGGATTTTATTATAGCTGATTGTCTTGCTATATTTTGAAGTACTGTTAATTAGCAGCATAATTGGGCTGTGGTCTGTGAGCTCGTTGAACACTATTGTGTGTGCCTTATTTGTTGATTTCACCATGAAATGGTCCAAACAAGTTCTCTGATGAATCGGACGATCAACCCCCTGCGCAAGACCAAAAGCTGCCATTAAATTAACATATTCGGCTGCTTGACCCTTAATTGATTCCGGCATAATATCTATATTTATGTCCCCGGTGAAAACAATGTTTTTGCTGTGGATGTTTTTTAACAAACCGTCCAAGGATTCGATATAGTTAACTGGATTGCTGAAGCAATATGGTCTATATGAACATATAATAGAGTAGTCGCTATTTACCCGCAGTACTAAACAGTTGCCTTCAATAACAGTATCTGGTTCGCTGACTTCCACGTTAAGGTAGTCTCTAGTGTACGCTATTACTCCGCCATTTTGATTGTAACTACGTACTGTGCTAAAAGAGTTATAGTTGCTTATTGTAGGAATTACACTATTTTCGGTAATCCAGCATTCTGTCAGCACAATTACGTCTACACAAGTTTCCAAGCTAGACACAAATACCAAAAAAGAATCCAGGTTTGCATTGACACTACGAATGTTTACTGTAAGTATACGTAGGTAATCACCAGGGAATTTCTCTTTTAATATTGTGGAATATTCTGTGGGATCATCTAGTTTAAGACAAACGATGTCACCCGTTTGTTCGAGCTCACTAGCAACAATAACAGTTTCGGGATAAAATTTTAGTAGTAATGTAAGAGGTCGCAAAATAAGTGTTCAAGTGTTTAAAAATTATTTTTGTATTATAGTACCGGTACTGGTTGAATTTAATGGTTGTATTGGTTTTGGTTGTTGTCCGTGTATGTCTCTCAAAGCAACCCATTATACCCAGATTAAAGCAGTGGCCAATAATGACATGGATGTCATGTCATTTAAATCTGTATTTTGTAACCTTTCGTTTGATATATAATTATTTGTATTACAGAGATTTTTATGTAGTATTGTTTGTATTGTTATTGTATGTATTATGTAGATATTTATTAGTATATATGATTAATATTTCTGTATTTTATATGTACGTACCAGGAAATAGGAAATTATAATTAGGGTTTTTTTGTACTCATATGTAGGACTATCCATGCCCAGATATCAACCTGTCTCATCCTGACTTGGTTTGCTGGAAGAGATCTCTTGCTATTTATATTGGCTCACCTTTGTACACTATTTTAAATATATCTTGTTATTTTAATTATTTGTGTGCAAAAAAACCGATTCCTTATAAATAATAAGAATTCACAAAAAAAGAGACAATCATTGATATATTAATTTTAGTCGACCTTTTATGAAATGGAGCAAAAGATAAATAACGCTCAAATAGCAGACGCGTCAAAGCGTCAGTTATTGTTTATAAGACGTTCTTTTCGCCTGAGCGGCAGCCGAAACTTCCCGAGTGGCCGACGCGTAGGGTGTTACGAACATGCGTGTCGGACCATTAAAAATACTAAGTCTAGAAAGAAGTCCTAAGAAGAAGTTCTATGCGTTGCACCGTCCGCCTGTCTGTAAATCAAAGCAAATCTTGCATGAAGATATGGTTAAATCGATGTATAAACGAGTGCCCTAGTGATATATATGTTACGGTCAACTCAATAAATCCGGCAAATAAACATAACCGGTAAGTATTCATACTAAAAACTGATTTCGGTGAATGTAAGTAATAAATATAGCCAATATCAGTCCGATTAACTACTTAGCCGGTTATCAGTAATAGTTCACCAAGAGGGGTTTGTGAAAGAAATAAGACACCTTTATTTTCTTAATTAAATATCATTTATTTAAAGATAAAATAAAACAAATAGTTAAATTCTTTTTAATATTGCCAGTCTATAATGCACAGTATTGCACAGGTGTTTATTAGATAGGTGTAAAATATTTGATGTTTACTGAAGTTTATGCTATGATAAGTATTTTTTGTTGTTTCTTACATGTACAACCTAACACGAAGGATAAAGGGGGCTTCGCTTCGCTCACCCCGCTATACCCTTCACCTAAGCTACCGGAGTGTTTTGCCCTGATATTAGCAGGGCAAATCAGTATTAATCATATTCACCACGGACTTGTGGAGATTATTAAATATATACTAATCGGTTAATGTGATAAATCTTGCTGTATTGATTGCTTTAACCATCGATATTGGTAAGTTTGAATAATAGCCGGCTAGTAGGTATGCATAATAAATAAATTAATAACCGAATCATTATCTTGACCCTAGCATATACATTATACCTAGCGATACACATTTCTGAAGGGCTGAGTATCAGTATTTCATGTTTCCTAGTTCACCAAGTAAAAAAAAAACCCGGTCAAGTTCGAGTCGAACTCGCGCATGAAGGGTTCCGTACAACCGTACAATGGTAGGGATGGTGTGGAGTGAATTATTTGGATTTTACATAGCAAAATGTTGTTTACAAAGTTATAAATACTTTCACACTCCATATACGTAACCAGGTGCATACATAAGTTTGTATGTGGTATTGAACGAATAGTTGTATGGGAGCACCCTTAATATTAATTTTATTCTGTTTTTTAGTATATGTTGTTATAGCGACAACATAAAATTTCAACTGCCTAACTATCAAGGTTCATTATGAGATACAGATGGACAGACAGACATACAGCGGATATTTTTATGGCATGGAGCTGATCTGAAGATGAAGCCGGAATGTGGCAATGGGAACAGACTCTCTATTAAATCGACGCACCCCTATGGAGTTTGGGCTCGTTTGATTGGTCTTGACATGTACTCTGATCCTAGATGATATCCAGGTTCTGATGATGGAGCTGGAAGTTGGTCATGGGAACTTTGTAATAAAACGACACAACCCCATCGAGTTTTGGCTCGTCGCCGTATTTGTCTTGACAAGTAGGGTCTTAGAATAGTTTCTTACTGTTTTGGGTTCCGTGTTTAATCATTCTATTTCACAGCTTGTAAAATATATTTTTTTTGTTTTTGTTCATTGGTTGTAAAAAGGTTTTATTTAGTTTCACCTGTGCAGGGCTCTGTCTGTCAGTCTGTCCGTAATCAAATCTTGCAAGTTAAATTTAACCTACTTCCCGGTTTCCAATTGAGCTGAAATGTTACATGCTTATGTAAATCCGATGACAATGCAATCATTCCGTAACATGGAGCTGTGGGCCTACCGTCGGCATCGGTGACGGCTTAATTTTGACAGCTTCGTGCAAGAATGAACTATCATTATGACGATACGATATGTCAATTCAAACCTCGGTATCGGGATCAAGCCGACGGGGCTTGGGCGGTAGGCCCACTGGTCTGATGATGGAGCAGAAATAATCTGCAATAAAACGACGCATATCTTTCATTTTACATGTCATTTCCGTTTGAAAACTTTTTCGTATCTTTTTTCTTAAATAACTTTTTAACGAAGCATTTCAAAATGATAAAAAATATATTTACATATGAGATCCTCGTTTCCGCCCTTTCATTTGTCATGTAAAATGATACAGTTTCAAAAACAAATTTTTAAATTTACCACCCTATTTTAACCATATATTTCTCAATAATTTTCCTGTAATATTTATATTGTATTTATGATTGTATCGAAATTCTATCTGATATTAATCTGATTTTATTTTATTGACATTATTCTAATTTTATTTTATAGACATCGTGCAAATTGTATTTTTATCATGTTTTTTTTAGATTTTATAAGTGCTGTGTATAATGCCTTGGATTGTTATCTGTAAAGTTGTACACTAAGATGGAATAAATAAATAAATAAAATAAATAAAAATAAATAAATTGGCAAAGCCCTGTATTACGTTAATAGTTGAAATATTAAGGATCAGTAGTTTCCAAAAGTTTTGCAGATAAGGGGAGGGAGAATCTTCTTTTTGACTATTTACTTAAATATTTTTCCTTAAGTATTTCTAAAGTGAAAAAAATATGTTTATAATCCTCGCACCAAGCCGTTGCATTTGCAGAAGGTAGGTATAACATGAAACATCGACTTGATTTTTGAATAATAAAGTTAGTCTCGGAAGTTGTTCAATTGTGATGATCATGTTACGGCGTAACAAAGGAATGTTATTGTTTATATATGTGTGCTGTTGGAATGTCATTTATAATAAATATATAAATCTCACAATCCCTCGTGGAAACAAGAATGTCACTTCCTATTGGCGAATTTGCCCACGTTCGTCGTCGTCTTTTACCCCTTTACAATCACTAAGCACAACTAAGGATGAGAATACACTACACTTCCTATTGGCGATTTGCGTCCGTCTTTTACCCACCGGGTCATTTAAGGTTCCAGTCACTAAGGACAACTAAGAATAAGAATACACGACACTTCGTATTCGCAAATTCCGTACGTCTTTTGCCCAACGGGTAAGTTAAGTTTACAAACACTAAGGACACCTAAGGATAAGAATATGTGACACTTCCTAAAGGCGACTTTAATAAGTCTCTTACCCACAGGGTCATTTAAGTTTCCAATCACTAAGGACACCTAAGGATAAGAATATATGTCACTTCATATTCGCAAATTTCGTTCGTCTTTTGCCCACCGGGAAAGTTAAGTTTACTATACTAGGGACACCTAAGGCTAAAAATACACGACACTTCCTATTCGAAACTTTCGTTCATCTATTGCTCTATTCAGTGCTTTCTTTCGTCTTTTGCTCATCGGGTAAGTTAAGTTTACAATCACTAAGCACACCTAAGGATTATAATAAACGATAATTCCTAATGGAAACATTCATTAGTCTTTTACCTAAGGGGTCATTTAAATTTACAATCACTAAGGACACCTAAGCCTAAAAATACACGACACTTCCTAATCGAAACTTTCGTTCGTCTATGGCTCACCGGGAAATTTAAGTTTACAATAACTAAGCACACCTAAGGATTATAGTACACGATAATTCCTAATGGCAACTTTCATTAGTCTTTTACCTGAGGGGTCATAAAAATACACGACACTTCCTATTCGAAACTTTCGTTCGTCTATTACTCACCGGGAAAGTTAAGTTTACAATCACTAAGCAGACCTAAGGATAATACTACATGATAATTCCTAATGACGAGTTTCGTTCGTCTTTTGCCCACGGGACAGTTGGGAATACACGTCACTTCCTTTTGACGATGTTCGCTCTTCTTTTGCCCGCCGGGTCAGTTACAGAGTGCTACAAAATTAACCAGTTTAAGTTTGTAGCCCTGTAATCGTGCATCTAAATTGCCAGCTAGACAGAAGGATAAGGCAAAAGACGAGCCAAAAATAAATAATTTGGGTTCATTATGTAGAGTAGGTTTGAAGTGGGTTGGTTTAGCGGTGGTACCCAACTGAGACTTACGCCTGTAAACTTAAATAGTGTTATACAGAATTGAGGCCATTGTCAACTTGTTCCGATGCGACGTATGTAGCTCGTTAATTCCACTTGACCTAAGATGTTGACTCCAAATGTATAGGATGTTCAAAGAGTAGTGAGGTATTTTTCAAATCGCAGGTGCCCCGCCTCAAAATATTGAACTGAACGAATCGATTAAATAACTCGAGAATGACCTCTGTGGCTTTGAGGTTCGTAGCTCTGCCTCCCAAACGAGAGGCCCCGGCTGGGGAGGAAGAAAATAAAATCTCCAAGTCTTGGTTGTTTATATGCGGGTGAAGTCGCTGTTTCTGGTTCCCACGACACATGGTATTTGTGTGCCTGTATATAAAAAAAATATTACCTGGACGAGCTAAGTTGGCACCTGCACGTAGCATGCCGATCCCGCGGGCAGTGTTGACGCTGGAAAGTGAGGGAGATTAACCTCCCCCCCCGCGATTACATATGGTGCTGGCAGTACAGTACAGTCATCATCATCATATTCAGCCCATATCGACCCACTGCTGGGCATAGGCCTCTTCTCTAAAGCGTCAATCTCCCCGTACCTGCGCTAATCGCACCCAGTGGGATCCCGACGACGACTTGATGATATCGTCGGGCCATCGGGTTGGTGGTCTGCCCACTGGCCCTGTCGCTCCCCGTGGTCACCACTCTGTGACTGCTTTGGTCCACCGTCCGTCTTCCCGTCTAGCCAAGTGTCCCGCCCATCTCCACTTCAATCTCGTTCACCCGTTTGCCTACATCGGCGATCTTAGTTTTCCATCGAATTTCGACGTTTAGCACACGGTCAACGAGATAGATACCCAACATGTTACGCTACACGGAACATGAAACGCTACAGTACAGTATATAATACATATTACTAAATCGAAATTCGAATAGGTAAATAATCGATTAACCTGCTGCCACGCGGTCGCATTCATAGGTTTTGAACTTTATTACCAAGCGATGAGGTTCAAAATCGCGGGCTATAAGTCGCTAAACTGACTGACTGACGGATATTCGTTACAAAATTCGAATTTGTCGTTTCCTCTCTTCTCTCTCCTCCGCACCGCACCGCTCTGCTTTAGTACCTACCGATAGCATCGCTCGCTCGCTACGTATGTGTCGCTTGCGATTATTGTGATAGCGAATTGTAATTGTTCGTTTGTATTTACTGTTATTTGTTGAGTTTTTATTTGTAGTAGGTGTTGTCGTTGTGTTGTTAAAGTCAAGTTCCACTATGAGTGAAAAAGGAAAAGATATTACTACGGGGGTATAAGTACATAAAAAGCAAAACTTTTTACACAATTTACATTTGTCGTGAACTAAATTAAGATTTTGATGCACCACCAAGTACATCTTTTTTGTCAACACCATGAATAGCTAGCTGCCCCTATGACGTCATTTTGGAAGGCCAACTTGAAATGAACCGGTAGCACAGAATACTTAATAGTACTATCGGTAGTACACGCAGAGGTACGATCGATACTAAAATAAAGTTTATAACAGCTGCGCCAAAGATAATTACGTCAGTTTCTGCGGCAGAACAGTAAGAATTTGTTGTGTTTTTTATTTATTTCTTTAGCAGGGTTACTGGTAATTCGACGAAGATATTTAATTTTAAAAGATGCTAGATGGGTCAAAACTAACTATGTATCTAAGAAAAACCCTACCCAAAAATGTACCGCTTTCGAGTTATGGGACTTTAAAAAGATTTTTGAAGAAAATAGCCACTTTTACACAAATTTCTTACCAATTTTCCTTTTATATATGACTCCCCCCAGTTTTTTGATTTGGTTTAGCTAGATAATTGAAGTTATTTTAATTACTGTTCATAAAAACAGTAACTGTTTTATTTTTGGTGACACTGCTATGAATTCAAACTATTAAGTAAACATGTGATATACGTATAACCCACATACGTTGGGTACTTAACCTTGTCTATATACTGTCTACATTTTAAGAAATTACGTATCCCTATCTATTTCTTCGGCAAAGGCAGTGCGTCCCGCATCGTGTTATCCGTAGACTCCCCTAAGAACTTTTATGCAGACGTCACCTAGAGCACTGTAGATTCTATTGTGGGCATTTATGGGCAAAAAACCTAAAATTTGCCTTAATTGTTGTGTCATTATTTTTTCTTTTCCGGCCAGCAGACAAGCGAAAGGGTTCAATGTATTATTTAAATTAGTATTTTAATATAATAACTAACTTTACTTATTATGTTTTGTGAAACAGCCTGTATCTACAACATTACTAGGGTCACGATCTAAAACTGTGAATTACGATTGAAATGCCTAATTGAATCAATTGAAGATCTAACAATTTATAGCTTATTCAATATCTGGTCATTCTTCCGTTTGCTTTAGAAACCTTATGTATGTGTTAAGTTTTTTTGATCAATAAAAGGTGATATACAACCTCTTTAGCTCAGAGGTGTTGTGTTTGTGTATTACAGCTTGGCAATTAAATGAAATGATGGCAACATTTGCAGACTATTGCGTGTTTTTTAAATAAAATATTTGACTTAATAAAATACGCAGTAGTCCGCTACTATGTCACTATTATATTATGGTTTGCCATTATTGTTCTACATGCAATTGCCAATCTGTAAAAGTGCTTAATTATACGGTTTTCGCGCGAAAACAAAAGAACAGTAAAGTTTAAATAAGGGCACAAAGCCTATTATGAAATCGCGATGGGAATAAGCTGCATCAAACAATGTGTTTTCCCGTAAGCGGATTCGGTTTACGAGGTCTCCTATTCGCCAGTGGATTCGTGTTACCGAGAAGATTTGCGCGCACGCGTGTAAAGAAGTATAGTAAATTCGGCGGAGCGTACACTAAGAAGAAATCTAAGCTGACGCTGAAGAAGTTATGGCGACGTTGATAGCAATTTGGTAGATATTGTTACGATTATACTTTTTAAGTGTTTACACAATATTTATTGCACCTAGCTCTTCTTCCACCTGGATGTAATTATAGTATCATCATGTCCCGTTCATCTAGCTACTACGTGAGGTTAAATCCGTGAGTATAGAGAATATCAAAACCGTTTGGCCTTTGCCGCCTATGAGACTTTCGAAAGACATGACAGGCAATCGATCGAACTACTGGATTTTAGTTGAATTACTGACTTTTCACCGCTTGATTTTTGGTTCTCAGGCGGAAAAATTATATTCCTAACTCATTCTAAAATACATTTTACGAACCGTGCTACGACTCTCGTCTTCGGCTCGTACCGTAAACTTCTCGGTTCGTAAATAATAAGCCTTTGCGAACTCGTGAGAAATTATCTATCAAACTTCCACTATTTAGCTTAAATGGTTTTGCAGGTCCGTTACCATCCTAATAATAATAAGCCACAGCTCAGCCCAAAGGCTTCCTATAAACTACAACGATACTCAGATATGCCGTGGAATGTATTGCAATTCATTGGAAGGCCTTGGGAGGTTAAACCATTGCATTATGATACGTGGAAATCTAACAATTGCCCTGTTTGAGAATTCAACTTTTGAAAAAATATTCAGGAAGAAGGAGATTGGAGGATTTCCGCTGAGAGAGGTGAATATTAAAATCTTTACAGAATGTTCTTTTTGCATGCTCATGAGTTTATCTTCTTCTCAGGCGACTTCTTCTTCTACATCTCCTTTTTTAACAACGACTTCTTCTTCTTCCTCAATTTTAATTTCTGCTGCCTCACGCTTTTGCTGTTCATTTTCTCCTATTGCGGTTAAAGCAATACCAATGGCAAAACCTAAGTTTTTATCCATTCAGTCTTTATCTTCAATAGCAGAGGTACCACACGTGACCTCCTTTTAAGTTCCAAAATTCAAGCGACCCCCCTAGTATCTCCTTTAAAGAAAGTTATTGAAATTAGTTCAAGAACAGTTTCAATCTGGCTCCCTTTTATATCATACTAAACTATAACTTGAGAGTTTAAGGATGTATGAATGGATGTTTCTTACCCTCTCTCTAGAAAATGTCTGAAAGGACTTTAACCTTAAAGAGATTTTTGTCCCTTTTAAATATGGCCCACAAGTAGAACATCGAGCAAATATACGTCATTTTGGAAGGCCAACTTGAAATGAACCGGTAGCACAGAATACTCAATAGTACTATCGGTAGTACACGCAGAGGTACGATCGATACTGGAGTTTTAACATTTAAGAGATTTTTGTCCTATTTAAATATGGCCCACAAGTAGAACATCGAGCAATCAATAAGCGGTGCTATGAGAGTTGGCGCTAGCCATCCTGGGATATTCCCATGGCTAGCAGGTCGTGGCAAGAGCCACTTGCAAGACCTGCTATCAAGAACAGCGCAAGCCAAAATAATTTTTGTACGGATTAATTGTTTGAAGAATTCACAAAATGGCGGAACATAGTGGATTCGTGTTACCGAGAAGATTTGCGCGCACGCGTGTAAAGAAGTATAGTAAATTCGGCGGAGCGTACACTAAGAAGTAATCTAAGCTGACGCTGAAGAAGTTATGGCGACGTTGATAGCAATTTGGTAGATATTGTTACGATTATACTTTTTAAGTGTTTACACAATATTTCTTGCACCTAGCTCTTCTTCCACCTGGATGTAATTATAGTATCATCATGTCCCGTTCATCTAGCTACTACGTGAGGTTAAATCCGTGAGTATAGAGAGTATCAAAACCGTTTGGCCTTTGCCGCCTATGAGACTTTCGAAAGACATGACAGGCAATCGATCGAACTACTGGATTTTCGTTGAATAACTGACTTTTCACCGCTTGACTTTTGGTTTTCTGGTTCTTGGTTTGGACGAAAACCATCGTAGGAGGTTACCTCTAATGTCATTGAAAGCAATTTTGTGTAATAATAATTTGTGGTCGACTTTTCGAAGGCTTTTCTGAAGTCGGTGTACACCGCGTCAGTTTGAGTCCTGTCGTGCATGTTTTCAAAAAGATGGTTAGTGAAGACCATGAGATTAGTAGTAGTGGACTTGCGCTTCACAAAGCCGTGCTGCTCCTCAATTATTATATTGTGAAGAGAGGGATAAATCTTATCGTGTACAAGTCTCTCAAAAAATTTTGACAATGCCGATAATATAGAAATGGGATGGTAATTTTCAATGTTCTGTTTTGAACCGGACTTGTGTACTGGAGTGATATTAGCAATTTTCCATCTAATAGGAAATACTCCTTCGTTAAGGCACTGTTGAAAATAACGCGGAGGGGTAAACTAATATTAGCAGAGATACGTACCAGGAAAAGAGGTGGAAGGCCATCAGGACCTGCACCCTTGGTAGGGTCAAGAAGTTTTAGTGAAGTTAAGATTTTAGATTCAGACAGTGAAATGTTATTTAACATAACGTTGTTATCAGCACAATGGGTTGGTGGGGACCATTGCTCAATCGTAGCGAGAAAAGAAGGTTCGTAGACGGAGTGAAAGAAATCAGAGAAAATTTTGCAGATGTCCTTTGGGTTGTTGGATTTATGTTGAAGGTAGTGCATGTTCGATGGGATACCAGATTTGTCTTTGCGAATTGAGATAAAGGACGAGAAATGTTTTAACGCTGTCTGTGATGCTGTCCTCGACAGATCTGACGTACTTAGTGAAACAGATATCACACTCTGCCTTAAATCTAGCTCGATAGAAAGAAAACTGTTCGTAGTCAGACATGTTTTTATAAGTTTTCCATTTGCACCAAGCTTTGTTTTTGTTATTAAAAAGGCGTATCAGTGATGTAGAGAACCATATTGGAAACAGTTTCTTTTTTGAGATACTAAAGGGCACATGAGATTTAATTATACCATTAATAACATTGTAAAATTCATCTAGTAATTCAACGGCTGGCAAAGGCTCAAGGAGCGGTAGCCACGGTACCTTGCTCAAGTTATCAGGTATATCCTGATAGTTAGCGTTGCGGTAATTGTACCTAACTGAAGGACGACGGGCAAGGGACTGTTCAAGTTTAAGTGATAGTGTGGTGACAAATGGAGGATGGTGTATGTCTACTTTGGAAAGGAAGTTGTTCGGACAGTTGACGGTGCAATCATTATTGGAGATTAGAAGGTCTAGAATGTGGTTAGATGAATTCACAAAAGTGTTATACTGGTATGCATTCAAAAGGGAAAGAAAGTTACTCATTTGGCGGTTGGAAGTATCTGGGCAATCATGCGCAGGTAGCATGATTGCCCCGATGTCGTAGTGTTGTTAATATCATGAGCAATCCATTGTAAGTTAGGTAGGTTATAGTCTCAGAATATTAGAAACTTGTCAATGTTGTGGGCGGAAACAAGGCTATGCAAATAGTCGAGGTGTGTAGTGTAAACTGTGTCCGGTGTTTTGGGGGGTATATAAGCAGCACTAGTGAGGTAAATCATGTTTCGTGTTGAACTAGGTAGGTATAAGATAACATGTTCAATTTTGGTCATATTAGAGGACAAAATAGGATTAATTGGGCAAGTGGGTTGTAGACCTCGAGGCACGGCAATCAACACGCCACCACCGTCACTTTTATCAGTGGCTTTTTTATTACGGTCACATCTGAAAACTATGTATCGCGAGTCTATGTATTCGTTGTCATGTATTTCAGGTATAAACCAAGTTTCGGTGAGTATTATGATATCGTAACAATGTAGGAGTATGTTCATGTAAAGTGTAATTAACTTCGAGCGTAAGCCTCTGCAGTTCTGATAGTAGTTTTTTAAGTTTTGGCCAAGCATAAGTACGGATAGATAATATGCGATAGGTATGGAGTGCGGGGATGTCGCCCGCCGCGCCCCGCAGGCCAGCATACGCGCGCGCCGTGTGTGTCGGCCCCACGCGCGCCGGCCGCAGCGAGCGTGTACTGCGCCCGGGAACTGCGGGGGGCAGCGGGGTGGCGTGGCAGCGCACCACGGCGAAGCGACGACGACATGAAAAGACAAACAGCATCCTCGCCCTCCTACCTAATGATGGGAATAAAAAACAATGCCTATTGTCGGGATCAGCTACAGCTACAATTTCCGGGATTACGAGTAGTGAATGTTTGTTATTGTTGCAGAATAACGTTGGACATAGATTACACAATAAATAAATTTCATTTCTTACTAGACTTAAATTTACAACAGATCAAAGCAAATACAGATACATAGATAAGATTAAATAAAACAGGTTGCGCATAGATTCACGGTTGACACACAAGTTAGTTTCAAATGACGTGCTTGGAGGAAGTAGTCTTCTAGAACTAGTTCTTCTGCTTGTATGCGCCCAGTATGTTGTCACGTTGCATACGGGAAGTGAATTTAACAATGATGTTCTTCGGCGTCTTGGTTTGCTGATTGAAGTGTGGGACGCGATGAACAGCTGCAATGCCTTTCTGTTGGATAGTGTAGTTGATAGCAGAGCCGATACACTCAATCAGTGAGACCAGATTTTCTCCCTGTCTGTCGGGTACATTACATACCTCGATGTTACACATTCGGGAATTCTGCTCCAGGCTGTCTACCTTCGACTCGAGTGACGCTACTAGTACTTGTGACTGATTGGAAGCTTTGTTAGTTGATTTCATATTATCTAGCGACTTGTAAAGATCATCTTGCCTCATCGATCATCGGAGGTGAAGGTGTCGGATTTCTTAAGTTCCATAAGTTCTTTTTCCATCTCGTTCATGCGCGTACCTGATAAATTAGATGCCTTCTCAGCCACTTCAATCTTCTGTCGTAAGTCGACTATGGAGTTGTTTAACTGAGTATTGTTGGTAGATAACTTTTGCACATCACCACGTAGCTGAACAAGGGATGTCGAGATGACCTCAAGCTTGTGGGACAGTGCGGCACTCACCGTGGATTATATGGTGGAAACGATGCATTTATTTATCTCCGTTTTCCATTCTTCGAATCGCAGAGTAAGCTCATCAAAGTCAGATTCGCGTGCATCACGACGTTTCCTGGTGTTGATATTATGTGTGTTTATATCAGCACTTCGCGATGATAAGTCGGGGTTTGAGTGAAACTTACAGTAAGAGCGTTCTCGCAAACAAACAAAGATTGGGTAACAAATAGGGTCTAAAATTGACACTGCGAAAGGCGCGGCACAAACAAAAAAATAGACATAAAGTAATAGGCGTTTTTTACTGGTGAAAGAGTTTACCTGATATTTACCAACGTTGACGCTGATTCTATTCAATTTATAATAGTGCGATAAGTGGTTTAGGTCGCTTTCTTGTTTTTTACATCTTTTGATTTTATAAAATATTTTTTTATCATCTGCATATAAAAAATATTCAGATTGCTCAAAACAGATGTAAATATAGAAGAGGAACTAGACATAGAAAAGAGGTCCCAGGTGTGATCCCTGAGGAACACCCGAAGTTATCTGTACAAAGTCCGACTTAAAACCCCCCACTACTGCAGAATCTGGGTATCCACGGTGACCTCCTTCGATCTCTGCGAGCGATTGGTTAAGTAAGATTTTACCCATCGAAAAAGGTCACCGTGGATACCCAGATTCTGCAGTTTGTTCAGAAGTATAATGTGATCTACACGGTCAAAGGCTTTCTCAAAGTCCGTGTAGATCACATCTACTTGGCCTTCACGTTCCATATTATTGAGAACAAACTCTGTGGGAGTAGTGTAGTCGTCGATTGACGTTTAAGGAAGCCATGTTGTACCTCTGGCACGCTGCGGTGAATTGTAATATGTATAATGGTAAACTAATTTCTATAATACATTACTAAATAAATGTGTAAAGTATTAATATTGGTCTATAGTGCTCCACCTAGACCCTTTCTTATGCACTGGGATACTGCTTCTTTCCACTTGCTGGGAAATTGGCTTCTTTAAATTACCTTCTAAAAATAATGCTGAGAAGGGTAGCCAGATTATGAAGTTCACCCTAGCTTGATTAAAATGCTTTCACACAAGAATCTTAATCAAGCTAGGGTCGAAACTTTTACAGGTCACTGGTTTCATCGTGATCTACAGGGTGTTCGGTCTAGAATCTGTGGGATATCTGTTCCCCAACCTGACGAGGATTCGGGGCGAGGACGTGTTGACCAACTTCGCACTTATCATTTACGACATGCCATCCCTTAAAGAGGTAATCAACACTCTTTTAACTTCTTGATTTGAAATAGACCTAGGAACCACGCCATTCTAATATCAGACTATTCTGGATATGATGGATAATAATCAGATAGAGAGGATTTCAGACTACTCACGTTTGCTTCTCAGGTTGGCCTCTATAATCTCCTGAAGATAGATCGTGGTGGTGTCATTATAGAGGGAGGTGATGAAACATGCTACATGAGTACAATAGACTGGAACGCCATCGTACCAAATTCAAGAAGAGTCTTGAAACGAACTGCCAAGAAGGGCACTTGTCCAAAATACAGTTGCTCCAATTGCACGAATTGCTGGAGTAAAAGGTAGGAATAATCTTGTCAATGTAATCATATGAAATGATGTGAATGAAATGATAATAAAATATGTTCTTTGAACTGAAAATGAGGATCAGATACCGGCATATCTGCGGTGTGAATTATCTCAGTCCTGGCTCAGTGACTAACAGAACTTACTTTAGACTTCTTTCGTTTATAGCAAATGCCAAAGATTTACAATATCACCTAAAGCAGAGGATTGTCATGAGCAGTGTCTTGGATGCCAGAGCGACGACAGGACAGAATGTTCTGTCTGTCGGTATTTTACATACAGAGGAGAATGTGTGTCTACTTGTCCTGTGGATACGTAAGTAGATATTCTGGTAGTCACAAAGAGAACTTGAAATAATGATAATGGCACGATGCATCAGCATCTGCATAAATAAGAAATCTTTTTATTAACCTCTCTTGAAATCTTGAATTACTATTGAACATTTGAATTTCAGTCTAATCCTCCAAATCAACAAGTACTGTCTGACTGTAGCAGAATGCCAATATCTCGGAGGATTTTCATGGAACCATAGTTGTACCTTCTCATGTCCAATTGGTTACAAAAGAGAAGATCCTGTGACGATAAGTGGGGTACCAAATTGTGTCCAGTGTGATGATTGTGGTGAGGTTTGTGTTGCCTTTAGCGAGACCTAATTCTTATCATGAAGTCCATAAAACGTGAATCCACAATTATACTTTGTTTTGGTTTGCAGACGTGTTCCAGCCAGTTCATAACGACAATAGACCGCATCCAAGCAGCATCACGATGTGTTTTCATCAACGGATCGCTCACAATACACGTTAGGTTCATTCCAGAAGCTATGGACGAATTGAGGCGGTATCTTGGCCGAATCGAAGAAGTCAGAGATTATATCCTCGTACATGGTTCCTACACGATTACATCTTTGGATTTTTTATCGTCCCTGAAAAGGATCCGTGGTATTAAACAGAAAAATGGAGCGCACAGTCTTCTAGTCTACAATATGCAACGGCTGGAGACACTTTTCACGAATAATGTCACTAAGAGTTTGACGATAGATAATGGAAATATGGGTGTATACAACAATCCACTTTTGTGTATGACTGAAATCAACAAAATAAATGGATTGTTTCCTATCAAGACCGATGTGGTAAATGAGGAAGGAGTCCTGAACGGCTATAGCGGCGTATGCGAAGAGGCATCTGTTGGCCTTAGCGTGCGAGTAAAGAACGACACATCAGCCTTAGTTCGATTCATTTCTGTGGATAACACACAGGTCCAATACTCTTTACTATATGCCCGCATCCCACCAAATCGTGTTACTGAAATAGTGCCTGAGGTGTGCAGTGAATCTGAATGGATTGCTTTAGATGTCCTTCCGGAAGATTTTATGAATACAAGTATTGCAAGTATTGAGTTGCAAAATCTCCAGCCAGCATCCAACTACTCTGCATGCATTGAAACTTATGATCCTGTGCGGAGAATTCTAGCAAGGAGCAGCATTATCAATTTCATTACAGCAGTTGGTAAACCAGCTCCTCCATTTATTACTGAATTGGTAGCTAATTGCTCAGACCGAGTCCTCATTCGTTGGATCGATCATAAAGACTACAAAAAGCACATCACTCACCATGAACTTAATGTGGTTCTAATAGACATTGATCCAAAAGATGCTTTGACTCGGAATCATTGTTTACATCACGATAACTATAACGATGAAGTAGAAAACCTAAAATTCTCCCGCCATGCAGTCGTTACGATACCTCCACCTGAGTATGAAATACCATGTGAATATACGTGCCATTTGATGTCGTATGTGAATATCACAGAAGGCGCTTTGGTACAAGATAGCTTTGACATCTGTAGAAGCTCAGACAACTACCACAGTGATTGTGATACTGAAGGGGATGAGAATGAAAAGAATTCCACCGTCGGAAACTATGTGAAGTCACTTTTTTTAAAGATTGTTCAGCCTCAAACAGACATTGTAATCAGTGGCTTAGCGCCATATCGTGACTACAGATTTAGCCTCAGAGCCTGTACGAAAACCAATTGCAGTCGCTCAGTGCGTGGCGTGGTTAGGACCTACGTATCTGATGATGCAGACCAGGTGACTGTTACATCCGCCTCGGCTGACGAATCAGGTTTTCTTCAAATTAAATGGGAACCTCCTAGTGTTTCCAACGGAGTAGTCCTCTCCTACTATGTCCTTGTCGAACCTAGTTTAGTGCATAACTATGTCCCAGTTGCAAAATGTGTTCTGAGCGATCATCTGTCATTAACAGTACGTTCTATAAAAGCTATGAAGTATCGAGTAAGAGTTTGTTCGCTATCTTTGGGATCAACAGCATGTGGTAATTGGAAAGAGGTGTTAGTACAATCCCGCCCAACTTGGTGGTGGGCTGGTATAATAATGGGTGTTCTGCTATGTGGATTTTCGATCCTAGTGACGAGATTCTGGAAGTTCAGAAGCAATTACGATGATAGCATGTTGCTATTGGATAGTGCTTTTATTTATAGAGACAGTGCCCCACCTAGTTTTATGATGACAGACTTTGCGCCAATGTATAATATACCTTTGGATGACCCAATTGAGTCGTACATTTAAATATAGACTGGATGAATCACCTACCTACCTGCTTTATTCAGCAATGGCTTTATAATCTTTTCAGATATATTTTATTACAGCTGCTTGTGAGGAAAATTTCCACAAAATTAAATAATTAATTCTAATAAATCCAGTTGTGGAGTCGCTCCCAAGTTTTTGTTTTAAGTATTTTTTGTTTTTCTTACATGTTCAATCTAACACGCTACCGCAATATTTTGCCCTGATATTTTTTGCAACTTTTGGTGGTCATTTAGCCATTTTAGGTAGGAAAAAAATATTTTGGTGGTCATTATATTTGTTGCCATAAAAAATGTAGGTCCTAAATCGATGTTTGTGGTCAAATTTATGAATGGGTTAAAATACATTCATAAAATCGATGCGGATTAATAAATGATTTGCGTTCAAAAGCAACAAATTATTTTTTATACACTAATTCCAAACTGACAGATTGAATGACAAATGCATATGAATACCCTTATCTAAAAATTTATATTCAGATTCAGCAGGTTGATTCATTCTGACCCGCAATATCTATCGCGAAATTTACCTTTTGAAGAATATTCGCCAATTTCAGAGCACAATCATTTGACACAATGGCACCTAATCTCAAAAGCTTATTGCAGATGGCGCTGGTGTTGTTAGAGGAGGCAGTCTATCTGTCAAAGTTGTCAATAGATGGCGTGCTAACCTCATTTGAGGTGAATTTTTCCAGTGTCATGTTTTTTTGAAAGATCACGTGATGTGTTTATGAACGTAACCTCAGATGGGTGAAACCACGGTGAAACCCTTTGCCTTCAACTGCGCCAAAGCCACCAAGCGGAAGCAAAGGCGGACATAGATGCCATTACAATAAAAATGCATGCAGCCACAACCACATATTTATACATGATGTTAAGTTGAACTTGGTTAAACCAACTATAGCTGCGTCGCATATATTATACAATGTAGCTACTAATTTTCTATATTTATTAGACAGGTACAATGTATCCTGTGTCAGAGTAAATTTATGATTAAAATTATTCATGTCGAAATATAAAATAGCATCGCTGTGATAACACGTTAAATTAAACACAGATTTGTTCTGTAATTCTGTCAAATGGCGTGGCGTATGGAAAATTGCATAGTATAAATTTGCATTTCATCCTCCTATGTAAGAAGTGTTTCAACTTATTATTATGATTAACTTATTATTTATGATTATTAATATTGTGATATTTTTATTAGTTAAGCACAACCAA
The DNA here is from genome assembly GCA_949825045.1 of Argyresthia goedartella. NCBI lineage: Eukaryota > Metazoa > Arthropoda > Insecta > Lepidoptera > Argyresthiidae > Argyresthia > Argyresthia goedartella. Next base: position 14,787,047 of record OX463829.1, on the reverse strand, counting down.
TTTTTCGCCCTTTCCTCCTACACAGTGGTCCAATGTAGAGAAGAGGCAAAAAATTACGTTTGCTAAGTATATGTTAATATTAAGAGTAATAAAAAAATGTTGACGTTGGCTTTAAGTCCTTCAGTTCACCGATAAACAAATAAAACGATCTCTCTAACACACCGCGTATGATCGAACAGCCGTTGTTAACAGCGACTGTTAAAAAACAACACAGCAGCTGTTTGCTTAATTTGAAAACAGCCGTTATTCACAACTCTAAATTTGACACTGTCACATGGTGTTGCCATTTGAAAGTTTTCAAATAACTCGAATATCTACTTTCATTAGCCAGACTTTATGATCGGTCTGCTCCGAAATTTTGTCGATTTGGCTTATTTTTCGGACTGATCCTGATTTATAAGTGACTTACGCTGTTTTTTACCTGGACTTCGATATCTTCTTACCTGTTTACCTCGGCATTGTTACGGTGGATACCGATCCAGAACCCACTACTGTACGTGCTAAGTTTGTGCCTTTGGCAAGTACGAGTGCTGGTGATCCTGGTCCTTCGGCAAGCAATACTGCATCTGACATTCTGAAAGCGCTTCTCGACCTGTAAGTAATAAAGACTTTACTTTTTCTACGAAAAAAGGACCACGGAGTGCTGAAACGCCCAGTGAAAAACTTGTGGTAGTTAACGTTTATAAGCATGTCTAACCTAACCCCACATGAAGAGATTCAAAATGGTGCATCTCTTAATGCAATATTCTGTTAACCAAAAAGATTGTTATTATAAATAAAAGATCACTTGTTTTTTGGTTATTTTTATTTATATTTCATATAAAATTGCAATTTACTTTAATTAATGATACAAATCAAAGGCCAGTACAATAAATTTTGTTATTAGATAAGTATTTCACTGCTTATAGCTATACGTATTCGAATACGCAGCGGTCAACCAAATCTAGGTTTTTTTCTTTTAGCTAAAGGCTGTGCTTTACCTATAACTATCTATATCCACACTAGTGCTCCACTAAATTGACTGTATGTGTGTGTTTAGAACTGTCCCTTCACTGTGCTTCGGCTTATATATTATGTTCGATCGAAGATCGAGCTTTTATTAATCACTGCTTCGCATCCCATATCTACTAGCTAATGCAATCAGGCAAGGACCGCGAGGATAAATACACCACCTTTTTACTATAATACACCACACACTAAAGTCAGTCGTGCTCGCCGATGCTCCTAATCACCGCTCGTCCAGTGTGGACGCGCTATGTGTCAAATGTCGACGTGACAGTATTTTTTTTCGGCAGACGACTAAGAAATAGATCGAAGTTGTGTAAAAATCTGAATTTACACTTCTACTCTCGGCCACCCATCTCAATACAGAATCCATGCCTTTTTGCCGAAAACCTTCGGTCGCTCCACTGTTTAAGGCCTAAGATCACACAAAACCACTGAAGAGAGCTTTGACAAAAAAAATATAAAATATATCCAATGAATTCATAGGTCTCAAAAAATTATATGTCATTCACAAAGAGATAATCTAGTTTAAATACTATGTCGTTACGCGACTGGATTAATTTGGCTCGATCGTAAAAAATCCTGAACATAGTCTATATTTAAAAGGATATTCAATAATTTTAATATAAAATTACTGATTTTTCTCATACTTTTTATACCTAAATATTCCTCTTCCTCCGTATTAATCCTTAAATTTTATCAATTAGCTTATTTCCGGTTCTCAGTAAACTCAAAAAAACACCTAATTTTTAAAGAATTCGGGCGGCCCGATGCTATTCCGCGCCGCCCGCTACCCCGCCAGAAGACAATGGGCGAATGCGGCGCCCCTCACCTCAACAGCCAGAACTGGGCCTTAACGCGCCAATCCTCCATTCCGGATGTCAAAACCTGGTTTCTGTTTCGTGCGCTAAAGGCAGCGTCACCACCATAGCACTGACAGCGCTCCCAGTAATAAATTTCAAATCGGTTCAGTAGTTTGGTTTCTAAAGTATAAAGACTGGAATTATGATAACATCCAGGTAAAAAGAATTGCGTGTGTATCTTTACTATGACTTTTATCAGTGGTGTTTAAGGACATTGTCATAAGATTAATTCTGTCTATTAGTAGCGTATCGTTCATATCGATCGTGTAATACGCGTGGACTTGACTGTCAGATAGACAGATTTCGTAGCCATGTATTCGTGTATTTTGACGTATTTTTTTTTTTTATTTTGAAGTCGGTTTCTTTTCAAGTTTTTAACTTGGTGAATTATTACAACTATCAACGCGCCGAAACATAATTACGATACAACTTCCGAATGTCAATAAACTGAACACCAATTTTTGCGCTGACAATCAAAACTAATTGAATTATATTGTGAATACAATTACATTTCTGGCTAAAGTACTAATATTGTCGTTATTGATAATAATTTACTTCCAATTAAAAATAATACTTTAATTATGGTTTCTTTCAAAATCGCGAACACTACTTTCGCCAAAAATATTGAATAAGCCTCCGTAAAAAAATAATTCATTGAACATTTATAAAATCGGTCAAGTACGAGCCGGACTCGTACACAAAGTGTTCAGTACCATCATACAAGAAAAAACGAAAAAAAAAACAAGTATCTTGTATGCGGACCCGCTTTAACTAGTTAAATTACGTGTACAGTTCTGTGAAAATTGCAACTCTCTACCTATTACGGGTCATGAGATGTATCTCTTGGGCTGTAGCCCGCTGACGGACAGACAGACGTCACAGAAGCAGGACGGACGGACAGTGGACAGTAATCAAGATTCCAAATAGGACCCTTCCGGCTCGGAACCGTAGAAAGGAACGGGTTGGCTTTCCAACCCTGACAGATTGATACTTAGTAAAATTGGTTAATGTCTATCTAGAATATCTTTAGAAACGGAACGTTTTTCGTAAAATTTGTACGGGATTAATTTTAATTATACTTAGAATGCGTGGAACTAAACGTAACGTTGTCAAACCGAAATCCGGGCAGCCCTTCCTGTGCAGTCTTGTGGCTACTCCCTAGAGTGTTTTTTATGAGCCGGAGGCGCTGCGGAGCGCGGCAGTGGTCAGGAGCAGGCCTGACGAAGGAAGCTGAACGAAAACGAAGTGAAAGGCGTACCCAGGATTTCAGCTAGGGGGGGGGGGGGGGGACAGCTCATACCTGTTTCGAGAAGATGGTCGGTCAGTTATATTTAAACAAAAAACGTTGATGTTTATTTTATCTTCTAGGGGGGGGCAGTTCCACGGGGACAGTCGCCGCGCTCGTTGCGCCAGAGCAGAAGCATAATTAAACATGGATTCTAGTAGAAAATATGTTTTAGGTTAGGTTAGGTCATTTCATACTTTACAAAATGGATCAGAAAATTTACACATTCCATAGGCTAGATATGGTACAGAGGGGTCCCCTCAACACCCTCGCTCTGCCCCAGACCTTTATGTAACTGGGAACCGTGGAAAAAATGCCCGATTTTAGTAGGACAGCAGATTTACGTTAGGTTAGTTTAGGAAGAATATTTCAAGAACCATACATTTCCTAGACTGGATATATTACAGGGGTGGTAACCTCCCCCCCCTCCTCCCTCCATCCCGCCACCCCCCTACGAATCTGTCAGCGTTGGAAAAATTACCCAAAGGAATATGAACTAAATATAATAATTATTCGTCACAAGTTGAAATGTTGATGAATTCCTAAACCTGGAAAACTTGGTTCCTACTCTAGAAAACTGACTGTTCCCTCAAAAACATGAATTACATAAATATTTTTTACAGAACTTCAGAATTATTGAGCATGGGAAATAATCGCATTGCAACGTGACCTTCCTAGATAGAGACATAGATGAAATGTATGGTTTCCTTGTGGAACGCAATAAATTACATTAGATGAACGCTATTGCAAGAGGGCTCAGCAAAATGGTTAGATGCGCCCCCTCAGTATTTCCACACTACATGAAGTTATCCGATGTACAATATTTATTCCGAAGTGCTGTACAAGCTCTCTCGACAGGGCCCTTTCGTAGGTTATATTTTATAGGCACTTTTACCTTGCACAAACCACTTTCTAGATTCCAATAACGAGAAATCGAGCTTATCCTGTTTACAAGTTGGTTTCACTGTTTCACCCACTTTCGTCTATATTTGAAAAATTAAATGCGGTTTTGGATTGCTGAATCTGATTTTACAAATAATTTCTTAACATTATTGGAATAGGTAACATAACATAACATTTACATATAGGCCAATACATCTGGTCCACTCAACGGTTGAGGGGCACTTAAAGTCATGTCACCCAGCCTCGCGTAGTATGACATTTAAGATACACTTAACTTGAGCAGCAGTATGTGCATTCGGTAAGAAGGCAAATGCAATCCAACTTATATTATAAATGTAAAAGTAGCGATGTTTTGATGTTTGTGTGTTTGTGCCTCAATCACGCTTAAACGACTGAAAGGATTTAAATCAAATTTAGCACAGAGATAGTTTATGAGCTAGAGTAACATTTATGATACTTTTTACCCGAAGGTGGGTAACGTTATCTCGTTAAATGATATTTTCTAGTAACATGCAGATGACGTTGCGGGCAGCAGCTAGTAATATTATAGATCTGAAAGTAGCAATGTTTGCATGTTTGGATACAATTTAGCACAGAGATAGTTTATGAGCTGGATTAACGGAAACGTTATCTTGATAAATGATAATTCCTAGGAACCCGCAGATGAAGTTGCGGGCATCGGCTCGTACATTATATTAATTCTACGATCCGCAGAGTAAAGTGATTCTGCCAGTATTTAAGTGATTGATCAAATCAGCAATAAGTTACCACCAACTAAAAGCAACGAATTATCATGTTGAATAAAAAAAATGTTTGAAAAACTTTTTAATGGGGAACAGCATTAGTGTTGGTATATGTAGGTATTAATTAAACGCCTCATAATACCATAGATAAATGATAATACGTGATGAAATATCTACTCAACTACTGACTTTCTCTTTATTGTAATAAATACCACAACACAAAGTATGTCTCTGTAAATTCCATTTTCTTCTGAGAATAACACAAACCTGTAAAGTACTAAGCAGTACCATAGTACTATTAGTAATTCTGTGGTAGTACTAACAGATTAACTAAATACCACACTAATCAAGTTAGGTGTAGTGAAGGTACGCTATTACCTAATACGTGGTAAGATTGTGGTTAGGTGCAAACAGATTGATGCGGCGGCGGCGCGCAAATAAGGCAGTACCGCCCACTTCAACATTATTAGTCCAGGTCTAGACTGCTTCCCTAAGATACGCCCTTTTCAGATGGGGTGCCTCAACCTCCGTATTCCAAATACCGGTACCAGTTTGTTGAAAGACCTATGGCGAATAGAGAACAAGGACGACCCGAATGGCCGAGTCGGCGGCCTACGAAGCAAGGGTCCCGGGTTCGAGTCCCGGTGGGGGATAATATTTGTTTGATGGGAACGGAGTTTGTACCCTAGTCATGGTTGTTTATCTATCTTAGTATAATATTTATCTATATAACTACGTGTATAGTGTAGCACCCAAGATACAGGGAATCCTAGTTCGGGGCTAGATCAATGTGTGTAAATAGTGTCCAAGGTATTATTATTATTATTATTACTATTATAGTTACCAGGCGTTGTATAGAATACTCAGTTGTCTCTATCTAAAATGTTTTAACAGAAAGGTGTAGTCAAGGGGTTGTTAGGGACATCATTTTGAATACAATTTACTATGAAATCAAATTGATCTGAGCAACTTTAATTTAGGAAATATTGAACTGCACATCAAAAATACTGATTTGCACAGCAAATATCAGGGCAAAATGCTGCGGTAGCTTAGGTGAAGGGTAAAGGGGGTGAGCGAAGAGAAGCCCCCTTTATCCTTCGTTTTAGGTTGAACATGTAAGAACAACAAAAAATATTTAAAACATAAATTTAAGTACACATAAAATATTTAAACCATAACAAGTTTTTTTGTTGATCCTCTTTTGCTCAGTATTTTTGATATGCGTTTAAATAGCTGTTTGATTTTCACTTCTACACACATTTTGGGCCGGACAGCCAGCTGATTTTTATGGAGAAATAAAAAATAACCTCTGTTCAAAACTGTTTCATAGTGACAGTTGCTCAGAATGATGTCCATAATGACACCTTTACTTAAAATATGACTACAGGAGTACAACCTTATGTTACCATCTGTAGAGTGGCAAGTGGCAAAGACAGGTTGGCGATCAGGTGTAGATTAGTCCATACATAACATTTAAGCATTCTTTTAAAGCTATTTGATACTGCTGTCATTAGTTGAATGACATCTCAATTACTCAGGTGCTTCCTGATACACTCGCTGTTAGTTTTATCGCTTCTGACATTGGAACCTCTGACTAACTTCCATTAAGTAATTTTGGCCTGAATAGACTCTGCATTACTCAATGTTAAATTCATCCCTTCAGATTATGTTACCATCTTTCTTACGTATGACGACCTCTGTTTTCGCCTACCATACGAGAGGTCCGGGGTTTGATCCTCGGCTGGGGATAAATGAAACAAAACCCCAGGCCTTGGATGTTCATATGTACGTGATGTCGCTGATTCTGGTTCCCACGAACATGGTACCTTAGTGTTGGGCGAGAAGCAGTCTATGTACCTTTGTGCAAATGTCTATGTTTGCGTATGTATAATATTTAATAATAATAATATAATAATAATACATTCGACACTATTTACACATATTGATCTATCCCCAAACTAGGATTCCCTGTATTTTGGGTACTAGACAACGATAGACATACTTATATAGATAAATATTATACTAAGATAGATAAACAACCATGACTAGGGTACAAACATCCGTTTTCACCAAACAAATATTTGCACCCACCGGGACTCAAACCCGGGACCCTTGGCTTCGTACACAAGTTCACCGACTCGGCCATTCGGGTCGTCGAATATCTTTCAATTCCATACATTCTGCCGCCAATATCCCTTTCAACCGAGACAGCAATAACAGCAACAACATCGCAACTTTATCAACAGATTTATCAAACAGCGTCAACTGCTACCCAAGCACGCGCCCCTCATCGTCCCGGCCCCGAAAGAAGTTGCTATCACACCAAGTTACCAAGTTTAGGGAACCAATCGCTAGAGTACTCTTATCTGGCACATCAATATCGACCGGTTGACAACCACTGGCGATCCTGGACCACTTTGCAAGGGGTTCTTCCTGTTATATCCAACCAGACATAATTTTCCCTCTTTCACTTTGTGTAAGAAGTCAGGGGCAGTCTACCATAGGTAACCCACCTTGAAGACAGTGGTGAGGGACCAGGGGCTAAACTAACTTACAAGGACGAAAGATTAAAAGATGTCAGAATCAAGAACCCCAGGCATCATATGATGCCAATTCCCCGTTATAGAATTTGAATTTTATTACCATTGCATAAGGTTCAAAATCGCGATGCATCAAAACAACTTGGGGTTTTGAGAAGTTAAAAGATGTCAGCATATCAATCATAAAATTGAACCTAAGTTATCCCGATATAAGTCCTAAATCGTCTCAAAAGCAGAGTTTAATGCCAACTACCCATTGGGCCATGTTAAAAAAATAGATACTACTTTTTATTTTATTTTGTGAAATTTTAGGCTATTTAAAAAATAATAATTGAATATTCCGGGTAATGGATGTCTTATTTTATAGACCTCTGGAACGATCTCCCGCTCTCTTGCTTGCCACGCGTCGGTACTCAAATAATATGGAAACAAGATCCATATGCATCAAGGTTTGACGCTTCTATATAAAATTACCAGTTTCAGGAACCAGGATGTCAGCGAGAAGTCCCCACTGCTGTGAAGGGCTCTTTAGGGCTCCCACTCGACTGGCGTCGGTCAATTGACTTCGAAAGCGGCGAAACGGGCGCACCCAACAAAGAAACGCTAAGCGACGTTCTTTCCACCCAAACTCCTCAAAAAGCATCTAATCGCTTTCATCGGTAACTTTACCCAAACTCATCGAGTCCTGCAAATTATTTTGAGCAATTAATCAAAGTTCGCGATCGCTCCATAAATTCATAACGAATTATAATAATTCCGGGCGGAGAAGGCAAATTGTTTTATAAATAATTTTGTTTACAGATAGCTGTACTTTGACAAAACATGTTTGTTCTGAAGCTTGGAGGCGGACTGGGGGGTCTTTTAAGATGTCCTATTATGCAGTGCCGCTTTGAACACTGCCAGCGTCCTGGGCGACATGTCTACGGCGCCCCCTGACTGCAATTATACTCGAAAAAAAGGCAAAGGATATGATGAAAAAGCCATTTAAAAATAAATAATCATGTATTTAAAAAAAAAACACTAGTAAACTTTGAATTGACTTTGCCCTTCTATCGTTGGCCGATAGAAATGCTTGTAAAATTTTTACTAATAAATTTTGACTTTTCTAGCCTTTCTATCGGCAAACTCTTTTATTCGTTTGTCAAAGTTGATGTTTTCGGCAATGTCATTTACAATTGACAAAAGTTGCCAAGTTTGTCAATCTAGAATTGAGATATTGTCGATTGCAGATAGGTTTTTATCAGCTTGAGTTCCTCTCTCCACTTGCTACTAGACAAGCCGAATGGCCGAGTTGGCAGTGACCCTGCCTACGAAGCCCAGGGTCCCGGGTTCGAGTCCCAGTGGGGGAAAATATTTAGTTGGTGAGAACGGAAACTGTTACCGCTATAGTGAATAATTTTCGCAATCCTATCCATACATTTGGATATAGTTCTTGTAAATCTGCGATCTTTGATAAAATTTAAAACAAATACGGGCGTAACCACATTCTGATCAGGCAGAAAAGAATTCAGACTTACTAGTTCATCACACAGCATTCAGCCATCTATATCTGTTTACATTTAATTTCAATTGGAGATCATCACATAGTTTGACAAGGTCGGGTTTTTCCGGAATCTGTTTTATATTGTATAAAAGGCCCGTCCAATATTCCGAATACACGTCCAAATATTCAAATATTTAATTGACTGAAATAAATGTAGTGTCCATTAACAAACAGTTGAAAAATTCAACCTCCTTTTTATGGTGAAGTTATAGGTTCATTGCGGGCATTTTCACCAGCTCGACGTCTAACATGTTGAATTCTTGATGTGGCTCTAAACATAAGTTCAAATTCTATTTCTTCAGCCAGTTAAAATGGCGCTTCTAAAGCCTGCATTTCTATATTCTTATGAGAAAGTGCGGCAATTTTTCAACATTTATGTGCAATTATCGAAATCCATATCTGTTGATTGTAGAGATTTAATAACGACATTAATTTGAAAGAGTATGTCATACGAAACAACCAATGAAACTATGAAGCTGAAATCTTTTAATTGTTAGCCGAATTTAGGGAATTTCAGAATGTAGGCCTCGCTCAAAGAGCGAGGGGTTATAAAGAGGCGCCCCTTTATATCCGGCGCCCTGGGCGATCGCCCAACCGCGCCCTACCCTAGGGCCGCTACTGCTATCTATTATGCTAATTACTCCGTGAAGTGAAGCCCACTTAATAATAAAAATTGGAATCGTTACGTGAGTTTGGCTTTCTCATAACAGGGAATTGCGGAAATCCATACGTACGTATGTGGTTTACCGATAATTTAGCGTAGTTACCCATACCTCGTCTCCATCCATTATAGTTATCTGGACACTATCGAACGATGAAGGCAAATTAATTAATTAGATTAATAAAAGATTCTTTAAGATCGGTTGGCGTATAAGGTTGGCGTATAAGGTTGGCGTATTGGCGACTTCATTACGAAGAGTCATGAAAGGAGAATTGGTTTAAGCGACATTTTTAGGGTTCCGTACCCAAAGGGTAAAACGGGACTCCATTATTAAGACTCCGCTGTCCGTCCGTCCGTCCGTCTGTCACCAGGCTGTCTCTCATGAACCGTGATAGTTAGACTCTTTAAATTTTCACAGATGATATATTTCTGTTGCCGCTATAATAACAAATACCAAAAAACAGAATAAAATTATTTATTTATCTCTTAACCACTTATGTACAAACTTATGAATGCACCTTACGTACATGGAATGTGAAAGTAGCCGCACCAATAACTTTGAAAACAATATTTTGCTGTGTTATACCCAAACTATTCACTCCACAATATCCCTACCATTGTACGGTGGTACGGAATCCTTCGTGCCCGGGTTCGACGCGCACTTGACCGGTTTTATCATAAGTTTACAAGAAACCTGGCTGCATGTTCTTATACACCCGTTAGCTACTCGGGAATTTTCGGCTGCTGCTCGGGCGTACAAAAAGCACTTCGGGGTCTTGTAAATAGTTGACGCTTTAGTTTAGCCCGTCTGCTATTTACGAAGCAACTTCGGGCGGTTCAAATTATGTTTTTATTTGCATACGCTCCGCTCCGCCCCGCTTCGCTCCGCTCCGATTTTGCTTCTTCTAATTTCTAACCCTATTAAAATTTAGCTACAATAACCTACTTTAGCGAGATTTGGCTTTTTCTGTTACACGTAACTGCAAGCACTTGTAGAACGACGCAGGAAAATACGCTGACTCCGAATGATCACTTTGCAAAAAAATGTCGCCCAAGTTGCCCTTCGAAGATTCGAAGATTTTTTCTCAGAAGATTTTCTCGGGATTTCGTATTTCGTGGCTACTCATGCAAGCAACGTACTAATAAATATACTAGTTATAAATTATTAAATTTCATGCAGAATAATGAAATAAAATGTAAAGAAGCAATTTTGCGACGCCTTTCAAATAAACTTAACTAAGTTAGAAAATTGTTAAAATACTAACATAACATAACCCATATAAGTTACTGAAACAGATCTTTAGCTTTCGCCTTATATCATATATGACAAACTTCCCGTGGCCTTTGAAGATTAAAATCTGCTACAACATCCATCTCGAAGCAGAGTTGCCAGTCATAACTTCTCAAAATTCAGGGAAAATCCTGAACTTGTCGACGAATCCGTTCTTTAGATATTTAAACTAACCCATTTAAATTTAAACTTTTTGCTGTCCCCAAAATACGCCACTCAAGAATATGAAAGGTTTTCCGCCTGGCGAAAAAATAGGATCATTCGGAGTTTGCTGGATTTGGATTTGGCTTGTCGGAGGCGCCGATTTTGTTTGGAGACAGTCAGTCAAATACGGCATTTTGCCCCCTTCGGAGCGCTGGCGATGTGATCGCGATTCAATCTCCAGTACAGAATTGAGCCCCAGTTATAATGAACCGTTCTCAGCTCTGAGAGTTGGCTCAGCTATGCCACAATGACGGTTGAAATTTGTCATTTTCACGCGCTTGAGATTGCTCTCAGAGTAGAGGGCGGATTCTTTTTACGGATATAATTAAGGGAAAAACTTAGAGATCTTGCAGAATCCGGAATTATGGCGAAAAATCCGGAGCAATCTGGTCTGGGATCCCGTCCATATTAGATGGAGGAGAAACTTCCCGAAAGTTGGATTACATCGTGACACGGATACTGTCGATATCGTATGTCGGCATGATCCATAACGCGCGAAGGGTCGGGAGTTTTGATTGGATGGAACTCTACCGCTTTGTGTTACGGTTCACAATGTATGAAACTCTTTAAGGGTTATTTGGGTTAATTTCAACCAGCCAACTTCATATAATATGACGTCCGTCCATCCGTCGTGGTTTACATTTACCGTTAATTGTGAATCACATGAATGTCACGCTAATAATTCAGATTGAGCTCAATAAATTTTGCCCTTTTACTTCACTTAACTCAACTTTATCGTAGCTGCTTCCATCATCTGGTCCACACCTACGCAAGGTCAACTCAAACTCAAAATGTCTTTATTACTGACAAATAAATTCAAATAATTAGCTTAATACACGTTTTTTACTGTATTTCTTACCCCCGACCCTAAAAGAGGGATGCTATGTACTTAAAGCCTCTTCTTGTTATTTTTATCAGAGTCGGTTCAGTTTTTTTAATAGCAGTAAGGCTATCCGCACATGGGGATTGGGGCTATGCGATGACGCACGACGCGACTCGCCAAGGTACTTTAAACTACTTTATCTACACACGTATCATAAACCCTCTTTACTGCGTACAAAAACCGCACGTTACGATCAGCATAATGTTAAACTACTGGGTAAAAACTCATTTCTTATTTGAAAAATTACACATTATGACCATAATGTGTAATTTTTCTACATATTATGACATTCAAATTTCGAACGCCGACGCCCGCCTGCGTGAAGTTGGTACTACAGAACAAGCTAAACAACTGCAGAGCCACAATGCCGGACAAACATGCGGTTCCTGAACACATCAAAGAGAGCTTATGATATGTGTGTAGATAAACTAGTGTATGTAACTGTACATAATTAGGCATTAAAACTCTCGAGTGATATTATTATGAAACGAGCCTCGAGTATTAATGCCCTCCATTATGTAGCAGTCACATAAACTACTATTATCTACACACGATCATAAACCCACTTTACTGCTTCCAAAAACCGCACGTTACGATCAGCATAATGTTATACTACTTGGTAAAAACTCATTTCTTATCTGATTATTGATACATTATGACCATAATGTATCAATTTTCGACAAATTATGCCATTAAATTTTCGGACACCGATGCCCGCCCACGTGCCGCCCCTAGTTTGTCTGTGAAGTTGGTACTACTGAACAAGATAGACAAGAGGAGAGCAATTATCCATGCCACTATGCCGGTCGAACATGCGGTTCCTGAACACATCAAAGAGAGCTTATGATATGTGTGTAGATAAACTAATGTATGCAACTGTACTTAATAAGGCATTAAAACTCTCGAGTGATATTATTATGAAACTCGCCGAACTCGAGTTTTAATGCCCTCCATTATGAATCAGTCACATATACTACTATTAAAGTTGCATTTGTTTGAAGCCTGGTATTAAATGGACATATCCCTTCGTATCCCAATGTGCGGATAGCATGAGACATGCAGCTCAGTGGGTAGGCAGAGCAGAGTAGTCTTTATTTTTATTTAATTTAGGTTATTCAGTTTGTCAACCATTGGAGTCATGGGAAATACGTACCTATGTAGGTCAGTACAATGTTTGTGGTATTATGTCAGCCTTATAGTAATCCAGATTATTGACTATCAACCTGTTGCAGAAACGATCTTTGGCCCCGCAAAACTAAAAAAATATATGTTTTTTAGGATTCCTTATCCGAAGGGTGCCAAACGGGACCCTGTTACTAAGCCTCCGCCGTCTGTCACCAGGCTGTTTCTCATGAACCGGGATAGTTAGACATGAATTTTTCACAGATGTTGTATTTTAGTTGCCGCTATAATAACAAGTACTAAAAAACGGAATAAAAAATATTTAAGGGGGCTCCCATACAACAATTGTATCAATAACACAAACTTATGAATGCACCTGGTTACGTGCTTGGAGTGTGAAAGTAGCCGCACCAATAACTTTGTAAACAACATTTTGCTATGTAAAATCCAAACTATTCACTCAAAACCATCCCTACCATTTTACGGAACCCTGTGTGGTACGGAACGGAACCCTACGTGCGCGAGTTAGACTCGCACTTGACCGGTTTTTTGATAAAACATGGCTTTTATTCTTCTGTGCAGCTACTGACCTATTGTTCATGACAGTACACACGCCTTGACGTTACGCCCATCAGCGTTGCGTGGGTCTTTAAAATATAAAGATCGTTTCTGTAACTCAGGGTAAAGGACCTGCCACATGGCAGGCAACATGCTGCCAGCAAGTTGCCAGCAAGCCGCCGACAAGCGGCTATACGGTACACAACAACAAGCTCACAGCCAACCAGTGTTGTCTACTGCAACGAAATTACGGTAAAACGTACGCTACGATTGTGCTGCAAGATTGGGAATAGCGCGCCATTTCGGCGGTCTGAGTTCATGGTCGGCGATAAGCGTCTATACGGCTGACAACAAGCTCACTGCAAGCTCAGGTCATTCAAATATTACGCAAGCACCAATATGAGGTTGGTGGAGGATCATTGTTAAGCTTATTTTTAATGTAAGGGGGGACGGAGGATTCTGGATGGTGATTACGTCAGCAATATTTTTCCATTTATTTTTTAATAGAACAAAAATATCGAATAAATAATAATATCGGTTATATGTTAAGAATAAAAAATAAAAATACGATGTTAATCATTTATCTTTCGCGCATGATGTGTGTATACCAATGGACAGAGGAAACAAATTCAAACAAAAACTACTAAAATTATGCTTACGTAATATTTGAATGACCCATTACAGCAAGTCCGAACGTTCGCCTCCTCGTCGCGTCGCCCGCACAAGCGGTCTCTTGACTAGTTCTTTTACCAAGCTATAAGGTTGTACATTGCTGGCCATCGGACAAAAATCTTCTACACTGCGGACGCTGCTTGTTGTCAGCTTGCAGGCAACCATCTCTTCTGCCGTGTAGCAGATCCTGCTTCAACCACAGATTTACAGATACTTCTATCTATCTTCTTAAAGGGGGCGTAGTGCCTGTAGATACTTATACCCGATCCAAATATACGATCATGTTGATAGATTATAGCCCAATTTGATAGATATAACCTTGTCATAGGTACTTCAAATAACAGAATCATGAAGGTATGATTTAATTATACCCATATAAAATTTATGAAGCTGCGCATACAGTCATTACACAATGTCTCATTCAGTCTCTTCAGTCATTAGCCTCAAACTAGGAAACCGTGTCTCCGGAAGCAGAAACTGCTGCGTCACAAACATATCGATATCCGTGATCCGGGGATTTTATTATTCTACTTCCCTACGTGTTTTTAATCCGGGACCTTTCGTTTATGAGGCAGACCCTTGATCGCAACGCCACAGAGGTCATCACATTAGCTCTGAGTTAACAGAATGGCGCAAGGGATCTTAAGTATATGATGTAATCATGTAATGCAAGTATTGGGTGAATCGGCGCTGACCTCCGTCGTCTCAGCCGGTATGTGTGTCATATTATCATATTCATAGAGTTGCTGTTGCGTTGTACTACTGTTGCATAATCCTGACCTTTTCAACTAACTTTTAGTACGGAGCCGCAATGGAAGTGCTACATAGTTTTGCGACGAGGACATCTGCGAAATTTTACGTCATCCTCGGAGAATGGAGTCAAAATGTGATTAGTTGAAATTATTGCCTTTTCTAAGAGATTGTGAACACTCTTGTCCATCTGTTGTTTATTTTAAACAGGGTTTAAATAAAATCTTTGTTTTTTCTTAGTCCAATAATTAAATAATTGTTGACTGTATGTGTATATCACAAGTTCAATACAATTATATTACTTTAACTTTTTAAAGACCGTGTTTTACAAAATAATGATATTGATATACCTACCAATCAAGTAACATGAATCAATTCAACTCATACTTTCTACTTTGTTGAGAAATAAGCTAATTTGTGTTTTGCGCTAACTCTTGTAGTTAAAACAGTCTTTACGGCATCTATATCCAATGTTATGTCGAAATTAGCTAAGTAGTTCCATCTAAGCTCGTAAACGGCGACACTAAATTGTATAAGTTTTCGAATATTGTCTTCATTTCCTATTGTCGTAGAATCTCGATAGAGGGTATGCCTAAATTGATGTCATGAAAAAACGATTATCATAAAAACACCAAGAATACCGTATTAATAACAATATTTAATTTACTATCCGCTGCCTCACCATAAAAATCTACTAGTGTAAGAGACAGGCTTAACATAACTAAAAGAATGGCCTCACATTACAAACTATGATTTAATACTAGTTAACTATACACGCGACGATTTCACTTGACCGTTCATTCGTCTTTACGTTTCACTTTCAATTGAACGCTATGGTCAGACAACTGGATCATTTGCTCACATTCCACTGTTTTAAATTGTTGGCTTCAAACGTGCGAATGTAGAACAAAACGGTCAATGGATGGCGCCCAATCGAAATGCCCGAATACTTTCTTGCTTGGTCAAAGCCGTTGTCGTAATACCATTGAAATTTTAAATTACGTGGAACGATTTGCACTAGTGACCAGCCTAATTTAATCAGTCGTTGACCGTAATGGAATATGTCTAATGACAGTTAAGATTTTTGATGATTCGGTCGTCGTCGTTTATCAATGAAACTTTTTAGTAAAATTTTCACCCTTAACAAATTATCTTCAAGACTAGAACCAAGTAGTAACTCTGACTGAAATCACGGTACGCTTACAGGCAGAAACATTTGTGGGTCACCGAGTTTCGGTTCAAGACGTATGTTTACTTTCGTATCACCGTCGCCGACTTCCAAAAAGCTGTTCCAATCCAGCATCCAATAAAATCCATTTTTCCTTTGCGGAGGTAGCATTGAGTCGCCGGGTTCAGTAGAGGCTGCTCCTCCAAAAGATTCTTCTAGATCAGTGATGGACGCCCCAGAGTCACTTTCAGCAGGCGATCTATCGGGACTAGAAGGTGAGTCATCCTTTGCGTCAGTTTTCGGAGCTGCTGTAGAGCCGTCGTCAGTACTTGTTGAGTTTGTACTTTCACTTTCAGGAGCAGATGTTCCATTTTCAATTTGACGTTTGTTCAAATCTACATTCAACGTTATTACCTCATCTTCCGGCTTTGGTCCTTGACCCAATGGTATCACACGAATAGAATCGTAGTCAATGGGCTCATAATTTGGCAGAAGAATCGGTTTGTCAGGCATGGCGAGGGGTAGTCTAGTTTCTTTAGATTCTGACTGAGATGCTTTCAAGTCGTAAGGATATTCTGGCTGGAGTGGCTCGTATATAGCATTGTTTGAAGGGATATCACTTTCGAATGGTGTGTCAGATCCAGGAGAAATTAGATCATAGGTCAGAAGAATGTTTTCCGGTAACTCAACAGAACCATCTACTACTTTTGCTGGTGGAAGAGGCTTGAATCCATCTAATGGCAGAAGGAAATTATCATTTCCCGGCTTACCTGTAAGACCGTGTGCATCTAAAAATTCTTTCAACTCTTGTGGTAGGTCCTGATTCTTAGCTTGATTCGCTAGCTTAGCATTGGTATTTAGTGTTTCTTTTATTTTTATGTTTGATAGTTTAAGTTTTTCTGTCGCTTTTTTTTGGCCGCTATCAGAGGTTACTTTAGATATTGGAACTCTTTCCACTCGAGGCGCTTTGGTGTATAGTTCTTGAAGGGACCAGCCATCTTTTGGTGTGTATGGAAGAACCACCATTACGCTTGGTTCACTCGATTCCGTACTCGTCTCACTCGTTGAACTCAGGTCTCCACTTGTCTGTATTTCATTGTCACTGTATTCGTTCAAATACGTCGAATTTTCTGCCATTTCATTGATTTGTGTTGATAAATAGGTGCTACTCTCAAGCAATTTTTCTTTCGAAGCTGAATTTTTGGCATCTTCAGCTCTGATGTCATTCAGTAGTTGTAGAATTTCTTGCCTTGAGAGTCGTGGCAATTGAGAGTTCTGTTGCAAAATGCTCTCCACTTGTTGGACGGTCTTTTCTACATCCACGGCTGCTTGGGCTGTCAGCAATGCTGCTAAGAAGCAGCACCACAGCAACTTCATTTTCTGAAACAATACAAAACATACTTTGTTCATTTATTATTGAAATTGAATTACCAGTACCTGGAAAATCTTGCAAGAAACTTTGATTCCCACGTTTTTGTTTTGACAATTGAAGGACGTACGTTGACACCAATTGTTTCGCGTGCGCATGCGATGACTGAGCTGTCTGGCTTGACTGCCTCGCAACGATAAATGTGGCTATTGGTATTACTTTCTACATCAACTAATTTGGGTCCATTAATATTCAAACTTTTATGATGCAATGTCGTAGCTAGAGGTTTTCCCTGTATTGGATTGAATGCGTATAATTAGAAAACCCTATTAGCAAATGGCGTTTTGTTTAACTGTTACACTGAGTAAGAAGTTATATCCAAAAAAATCATTTTTATGCCAAATCAACTAAATTTTCACCAAAATGTTACACCCTTTTAACTATGTATATGGGTGTAGTGCAGTATAGTGACCTAAATCAACCAATACAGGCACTAAATTTGGTGAAAATTTAACATAATTGGGAGTCAAAAATTATATTGGTAAACTATATTATATTTGTTGCCTTAGCATTACGCGAACGTTTTGCATGTAATTTTGAAGTTGGTGTCTTGTTTTGGATTTCATGTGCTCACGTGATATCATGCTTGCTCAAACAAGTAATTTGCACGTGCATTTTACTGTATCATGATATTTTCATATGTATACAAAATTTACCAAAACAACCTATTGTATGAGGTTCCTGCGAATAGTCGCTGTCGTGAATGTAGTCTTCAAGCCACAAACAGTATAGTTCAGGAATAGTCAAACAATAGATTGTGAAGTTAATAACAAATAGAAGGAAAGTTCAAATATCATACGCTTTTAAGCTTGATTTTATGATTGCACTCATTCATTTAAATTAGAAATTGTAAAATAAATTTAATTTCGTTAAGCTATTTCTTAAGAAAAGGTGATTTGATTTGAAATTTTAGGATTTTGTGCTTCAAAGGGCAGCCTGGCCTGTAATAGAAAAATCGTTAATAATAGCCGTTAGTAAAAAGTGAGACTTTATAAAGGCAAATGTATCAAACAGGATGGAAGAGGATCAAATTTTATCGATAAAAAACTCTCGTATTTACGTAAGTATTTAATAAAATATTAAATAATTCATTTATTTATTATTTGAAGAATTTCAACACGACCGAAAACATATTTAGGAAACCGAGACCAAGGAAAACTACTCTGCGTGAATATTCTAAGATATAGGTATAGATAGGATCAGAACTGATACGTTCGGAGTTGTTTGGTGCAGGAGGGTCAAAGGGTGGGTCTGCAAGGACAATAAGACGGATGAGGCAAACTTGTACGAACGAGTGTCCCGGAGGTTGCCACTTTTGAAAAAGCGAAATGATAAAGCAAGATTTGCTTTTGCTAAAAATATGAACCCTGGACTGAACGAGGGTGGAAAAATGTGCTTTTTTCTGATGAACCAAAAAATAATATGATTAATGCCATTTCTACCGAAGGCTATACGACCAAATGTTGATACGTACTGGAATGTTTTATAAATGTGTTCGGAATTTTGTGGAATAAAAAAGAGAAATCTTCTTACCTACTCTTTATTTGTCTTCACGCTATAATTTACGGCATAATACATCACGATTTTCTCTGTCCCGCACATTTATGTTTTCGGTACCTGATATAATAACATGTGTTTAACTGTGTACCTAAAAGATGGAAGATACTTGGTATCCCGGTTTCCCGAGTGGGGTCAGGTAGAGATCAAAGTCAAAAGTTTTAATTTATTCCGCTCCTGACGAATAAATCAATAGAACATCCAAATTGAAATACTCATTAATAAGCAGAAACGTAAAGTTATGATTATGGATACTCGAGTAAAGCACCCTTCCGCGGGGTGAGCACGGGTATTTGCAGATCGAGGAAGTAAGAGTGTCGAGCTCAGTGACCCGGTGAAATTATGTAATACCGGCAATTTCAATTTACGCTTCTTACAAGCGGATAGTTTACGTCATCATAACATAAACTATAAATCAAATTTAAGTAGTTTTAAAGTTTTCACCAATTTTGTGGTCATCACATTTTATGGTCACAACACTAGAAGTTGACCGTGCTACTTTTGCTCTATCACTGTTATGTATAATAAATTATATAATAACATATTATAGTAATCAAGGTATTTAAAAGTGAAACCATTATAGGTCATACCTGTCTTGTCTAGTCATGATGTTAAAAACCAGTATATTTTCCTGTAATTAAATATCAAAGTAAGAATAAGCCCTATACCACAGTACGGACTTCAAAGAAGGTTTTGTACTACTAATGCTACTACTAGGTATGAATATGAACATGAATATTGCCTATTAAAACACATTTATGTTGAAACTTGAAAGGTTAGGAAAAATATTTATTACTACTAGAAAGTATTGTTTTCCCGGAGATATCGATTGTGGCCTCAGGACAATGAACACAAGCTGAACAGTGGACATCATGCTGCTTAACAACACTACATTTTGAGTGTAAGAAAGAGCGCAATGAACCCACTTGGGCCCTCTTTATTCTTTGGCGGGCTTAATTCAACATTATTCAAACAGAATTCAATAAAGTTTTAAATTAAAGGAAGTCGAGTGACTGCAAAGATAATCTAAATTTAATGACTGGGCAACTTTTGGAATGCGTAAAAGTAGAGTTATCTTGTATGACATTTATGAACAAAAACTTTGATATTAAATTACATGACTATGTCAAAAAATATTCCAAAACTTTCAAGTTGGTTTGTAGAACAGCAAAAACAGCTTGACGAATAATAAAAACGGTTTATTATTTGTCAAACTGGTTTCATTCTATTATTTGAATTTTGTATTTTTATATTGATATATAAGGTTTTTTGTATAGTAAAAATGCCTTCTTTCAACTACCGTTTCTCGTCAAGTATCAGGCCGAAAATATTTTTTAACCTAACCTCAACCACCTATGTCGCTTGATTTTGGGTTCTCAGGCGGAAAAATTATATTCTTAACTCTTTCGAAAAGGCTTCTTCACGAACCTCGCTACTACCCACGCCTTCTTCTCGTGCCGTAAACTTCACGGTTCGTAAATATAAGCCTTTGCGAACTCGTAGGAAATCTACTATTTACCAATGAAATTAAAGTCAATTTGATGTTCTACTTACTACTTTTCTTTTGGGTTGCCTTTCTCGAAAATCCATAATTTATAAGACCTACGGGATAAACCAAAAATATCGAATATTTTGGGTTAATGACTCCTCCCCAAGTGAGCACAGGCTACTTGAGGTCACCAACTGAAATTTGACACACACAAATTCCAAAATTAAAAAAAATTGGGAATTATGTCAAAGTCGAAAGTACCTACCCACTTAACTATTAGAAGGTATCTCATACAAAGCAATATTATTCGCTCAATCGATCTACAATAAGTACCTAAACTGTGCCTTGTGGTTATGTAAGTATAATTGGAGGTCTTACGACTTCCGATATTACTGGTAATGTTATTTGGATTTCACCAGAATAACTTCTTCGTCTTTCCAAATATAGGACAAACACAATACAAATGCCGACCTTAATTTATATCTTCATACCCGACTGTTACACTAATGTACAATAAAAAACAGGAATTAAGGCCAATGAACACCAATGTTATCATCCAACATTATGTTGATGTGGTTGAAATGAAAGGTTTTGCAAACGCAAGCGAAATAATCTCCTTTAAAATTATTTATTCAGTTCCATCCAAACCAACGATGAAAATACTTAGTACCTACATCTAATGGAAATAGGTATCTATGTTGTAAACAAAATTTCCAGGAAAGACCTTTTGAAACACTAGTTTCACTATTATTTAAGCTGGGGCCTGATAAACAAGCGCGACAGGCGACAGGTGACAGGCGACAAGTGACTGTGACAAATTTGTCAAAATAAGATTAGCTCTGACAAACTACATAGTCACAGTGAGAAATTGAGAAATATGACAAATTTAAGTGATATATATGTTTGCGAGAGGCGAGATGTGACAATTTGTCGGGAAAAACTTGTCAAAATGTTTTATCAAATATTGAATTGTTATGACAGATATGTACATATTATGACATATTTGTCGAGTTGTCAGAAAATTTTGACAGGCCCTAACCCAGTGTTAAGGCAATTCGAGAGTCACATTAATTAATTAATTACGACCGCAAACAGTACGACGACGGCGCATAATTGAAACAAGAATTAACGTTTATAAATACAAGAAATAAAGTTTTTATTCGATATAGTTGATGGAATATTCTGAGAAGGGTTTCGAGCAGGGTTCACGGATACATATCATGGGATATATATCACTATATGGATGTATATGTCGCCGTTAGTTGGTTAAATCAGACACTTAAATAACTCTCTAGACCGTTAATTAAATACCGACGTTTAACCAAGTCAATAAAATTCCGTCAGACAGTGAATATATATGAAAATATATATATATATATATATATATATATATATATATATATATATATATGTCGGGGACACACGGTTGTTGATTTGATTCTACGCGGGAAACAGAACACAAGCGCGCGCCACCTGGCGTTGAACAGAGTCTTCGAGTTTGAGCTGCGAATCGACCGGGCCAGTGACCAAGTACGATCCATCCAGAGCGGTCGAGCAGACCAGACGCCTAGAAACTGTTCCGTGTTCTGTGTACCGGTGTGACTATTGCAAATTATTACGGATTGCTAAGATTATTGTATAGAGGAGATATTAGAAGTGTTTTGTTATTTTCATCGAGTCAAGTCATTTCATTTCTCGGCAAACCGACACACCCTGTAGAAGCCCACGTAGACATCAACATGGCGGAAGATACCTGTCAGCATCAGCCGTTATCAGAAGTGGGATCAGTGTCGGTTCATGAAGAAAACGACACCGGCGGTAACAGTGAAAATGACCGATGGCGTACTCTGCTAGAAATTCAAAACGCGAACATGCGAGCGCTGATTGAGGCTATGCAGACGCCTAAGGCAAGCAGCAAAATCGAGCTACCCCAGTTTGATCCGGACAAGACCGACGCAGATGCGAGATCATGGTGCGCGACGGCGGAGTTGTGTTTTGCCGAAAAACCGCTACAAGGTGGGTCCCTTATCCTGGCTATCAGCAAGGCCCTCAAGGGATCGGCATCCACATGGCTGTCACATACCGCGTACAAAGGCATGGATTGGAGCGAGTTCAAGATGCTGTTTATGACGAGATTTGCTGAGAACGAAACTTTGGCAGGTAGTTTGATAAATTTCAAAAACGACAAACCGAGTGAGAAAGAAACATTCTCAGCATTTGCGAATCGCATGATGACCTCACTAATGAACCGTTGGAAAGATGCAAGCAAAGAGCAAATCGCAGTTGCAACCGTTTTATCTCACATCTCGCAATTCGACTCGCGACTACAGAGGCTTGCATTCACCACCAATATCACGACGAGAGACAAACTGCAGCAAGAATTACACGCGTTATCTCATCTCAAACGGAAGTTGAATACAACTGAACGTGAAACCTCGAGTGTGTCTGATGCCAAACGACCGAAAATGAATACCATCAAGTGCTTTGTCTGTGGAAAGCTTGGCCATAAGCGTTCCGAGTGCCGTAGTTCCACCAACCGGGAGCGGAGACCTGCGGCGACCGGCACGCAAGCGGCGGCCATGCAGCAGCCGGCGGCGGCGCGGCCGCTGACCTGCTACAAGTGTGGCAAACCTGGCCATATCGCGGCGCAGTGCGGCGCGAGCAGCGGCGGTGGTGCGAGCGGCAGCGGCGCGGGCGCGGGCCCGACTCGCATGGAGCGGCGTGTAGATGTGTGCCTTGTGCATCCACCTTCTGGCACAATGGAACATAAAGGTGAGCTGTATCGTTTTGTGTACGATAGCTGTGCTGAATGCTCGCTTATTAAAGAGAGCTATGCGTCAAAATTTAGTGGTAAACGTGTTAACGATGTCATTTGTTTGTCCGGTATTGGACAGTCGCGAATATTCAGCACAGAGCAAATTTTGTGTTTTGTATCAGTTAACGATCACCCTCTGGAACTTCTATTGCACGTTTTGACCGACAAATACATGCACTACGACATCATGTTAGGACGCGAGATATTAAATCAGGGGTTTTCTGTTAACATGAGTGAGACGGAGTTTCTGTTAAATAAAGAGGCAATTGTTTGCGCGGTTAAGAGTGATGACAAAGTCCGACCCGATCTAAACGCGATAGATACAGACGTGACAGGTTCCGATAAGTCCGATTTAGTGGCGATATTAGACGGCTACTCTGATTTTTTCATAACGGGTTTACCCACGACGCGTGTTACAACTGGTGAACTCAATATACGTCTTATAGACCCGAATCGCACGGTGCAGCGGCGACCGTATAGGATGTCCGAGGAAGAAAGACAGGTTGTTCGTGATAGAGTGGAGGAATTATTACAAGCGAATATCATTCGACCCAGTTCGTCCCCATTTGCGAGCCCAGCGTTACTAGTAGCCAAACGCGACGGTTCGGCCCGTATGTGCGTTGACTATCGCGAGCTTAACAATAACACCGTCGCGGATAGGTTCCCTTTACCGCTGATTGCTGACCAAATTGACCGTTATACTTTGAAAGCATTAAATTCAAATCGCACCTACAAATATGCCCATGAGCGCTTAAGGAGGATGCCAGAGAGCCATGTACCAGTTGAAGTTGAGTTAGATGAGAATTAATTGTGATGAAGAAGCTGTTTAAGAACCTTGTGTCAGCCGTATTCTGACAACCGTACCAGTAGTTACTACGTAGCTGTAGCCCGTTGGAAATCGGTGTCTCTTGAGGAAACTCAAGTAGTCCGTGGGTGCGCAGTGCGCGTTTGACTCTGGCGGAGGTTGGGGTCTACAGAGACCGTAGTGTGTAGTCATGTGTTGGTGCACACGGCGATCCAAGTGGTTGGATGCGCATATGTTGGGAGCAATGTGTTTGCTGTCGGCTGGAGGGCCGTGGTGGCCAAGGTTGCTTACTCGAGCAGGTCTATGTGACAGACCTAAATGTTTTCCAGTAATTGTGTGATGTTGATACCCGTGTTGTGTGGTACTGGTACATGCCTCGTCTGAGATATTATGAATATTGTTTGCGTAATAAATTAAGGTTTTAAATGTAAAGTAACAAAAGGGTAATCAGATCTAAATTGCATACTATGTCGTTCAGAGATAAACGAAGTTTATTTTTGCTGTCCCTGATTAGAGTTGACTCTGTGTTACATTGTAAGAGTCAGGAATGACCGAGTTAGATACTGTTGCTGACGTCTCCTTCCAGACTGACACACGAGGACGTGAAGCAGCAGGATGGCCGTGTCGGGGACACACGGTTGTTGATTTGATTCTACGCGGGAAACAGAACACAAGCGCGCGCCACCTGGCGTTGAACAGAGTCTTCGAGTTTGAGCTGCGAATCGACCGGGCCAGTGACCAAGTACGATCCATCCAGAGCGGTCGAGCAGACCAGACGCCTAGAAACTGTTCCGTGTTCTGTGTACCGGTGTGACTATTGCAAATTATTACGGATTGCTAAGATTATTGTATAGAGGAGATATTAGAAGTGTTTTGTTATTTTCATCGAGTCAAGTCATTTCATTTCTCGGCAAACCGACACACCCTGTAGAAGCCCACGTAGACATCAACATGGCGGAAGATACCTGTCAGCATCAGCCGTTATATATATATATATATATAATGACGAAAATTTAAAAAATGACATCCCCTCAGAGTTTCTTGGTGCTATCTTCATTGAAGGGCGCATTTCCTAAGCACTGGTAGAGTTAATGGAGTTTCTTTTTCCTGTGCGAGATTCAGCCATGAATGACCACATGAAGGAGAAATTTCCTTTTTAAAATTCAAACCTTAATTAGATATGTACTCATTAGTTTAGTTGATCATATTTCATTTATTTTTTTCTATGTATATGAGACTCAAGTAAGTGTTTGACTTGTAAAAGTGCATTATTTTGTCTACTTGCAATAAATGATTTGAGTTTTGAGTTTTTTAAACTACTATATATATTATAGAATATAAACTACTTCTTCATTTTGTTGTTTTTGTTTTTGGTATTGATATCGTTGAACATATCGAATAAATATAAAAAAAATCTGATTTTTTGGGATTTATTATACAAATCTGATTTTTGCGAACCCTGGCTTCGAGTGTCCAAATCGGGCATTAAAGAAAAAAAACTGTATCGTGTGACAAGTGTAACGGAAGGAAAAAAGAACATTCCAAAAAAGGCCACTCCTTAATCATCTAAATAATTTGCGTATTTTTTTTTTACTAAAAAGCAGGAAATAAATGACGTTATCAAAAAAAACTAAAAAACGAACCCGACTGCGGTAAATCTAGACGACCTAACTAAATTGTTGCCTTTATGCTAAGTGATTATTACTTGATAATAGTGTCAATTTCCTTTATTATGGTTAGAAGATGTGGATGTTTATTTGTGTTACAACAATAGAGACTGCTTTAATAGTTTCGGCAATGAGATTGTGGCAATTTTGTGTGATGTCAGTGGCTGGGGCATTGCTGCCAAGTCAAGAAATACCTTATTAAACAATGTAAATAATTATTTGATTGGGCGTCGTGGTATGAGCACCCGTAGTTGCATTTTTGTAATTTAATTTAGTTTTAAGTTCGTAATTTTTTTGTAGTTTGCTAAAAAGAAGTCCGTCTGCGGTACGTTCCTTTTGCAATTTAATTTAATTTATTATAATACTGTATTGCAATAAACTCATCGAAACTCAATAATTACGTTAAGTCGTATCTGCTTGTTTTGTGTTTTTTGGTGTTCCGTAGTCGGGTTATTAGTTTATTTTAATTACGCCATTTTTAACATTGGAATCCTATTCTTCTAAAACTAAGCTGAAGGTGAAATTCTAAGTTCCGCTGTCGGGGTGCCCAGCCTTAACCTCTGGAGACCTGGTTCTTATTATGAGGTATCGCCATTTTGAGCCTCACGCCATGGTAATGAAAATCCGTAATTCCGTTATGGACGTCCATTCAATGCTAAGATGATTTTTCGGATTTTATTTATTCTCTACTTGTTTCAATGATGAATTCCAGTAAGTATCTTTTCGAATTGATGCCATCCAGCCCAGAAGGGACATCGAAAAAGCGGAAATGACCTGTCGATAGTGATAAAGGGAAAGGACGAGGGCTGTCATAACTAGGTCACCAATCTTGACACGACATGACGTAGACATAATGAAAAGCCGTATTGCTTGGGTGATTAAGTTGTAGGTAAACTAAATGTTGTGACGTATCGTTGATTGGTCACTGATCATGTCATCAGGCAACGGACTAATAGGATGGGGTTCAGCTACGTAGCTTGATTATACGCATTCGATAGATACGAGGATACGCACCCTACCTTGTAAAATCCAAATTAAAAGGCAAATGTTAAGAAAATTACGCCGTTCTTATTTCACATCATCACACAGGGTATCCGCAACAGGGACAGAGCTATCGTGGGAACACTAAACATCCTCGCTTACATGAGCGTAACACGATATATCAGTAACAGTCTGCTATTACTAACCGTACAACTATTAATCCTTCTTATGTTATAGCGACCATACCATGAATCATATATGTCTAAATGAAATAAAAATAATAGCGTTAGGCCTTTTTAAATGTGGGGTAGCAGTGAAGAATTTATTCAATATACCACGTAAAAATATGTGATAATTAATAAATCAAATAAATAACCGATTATCAACAAGAAGCGATTGTCCTGCTTCTATGCTGCTACAGATCATTGGGAGAGCGATCTCAAGCGTGTGAAAATGGCAGAGTTGAAGGCCCAACCGTCATTGTAAAATATAGCTGAGAGCGGTTTTTGACTACGGGCCTAAGATGTTCTCGATTGATTGACACATTGAGGCGCTCGCTGTCTGGGAATAGAAAATTGGGAATATGTTGGCAATAATGACGTTCCATTGGTCAACGTTGACTTAACACAGTTGCTGAAACGCGCTGTAATAAAGGTGGCGTATTGGCTAACACAAACATTTCAAGATGTAGTGACGACTTTAGCACATTTGAGGACAGCTACGTAGAAAAGTTGCGGCAAAGTAGGCGGTTCATACAAATAACCGCCCAAGTGCAAGTCAGACCCGCGCACAGAGGGTTTCTCACAACTGGTTTTTTAGAAGGAATTTTATACGGTTTTTGAAACTTCTCCTTTATTTGTGCCATATGTGCTAATGCTTCGTGAAAGATTTCTTGCATTATGCAATACAAATGTCGGAAAAACGTCAGTAGCGTGCATGCTTATTAAAGGCTTAGTAACTGGCGCAATATGGATATACATGCAAGCTCAACTTTTATGCGATTTGCGTCCTTGCATGCCTCTATTTGCAAGACGTATACACAAGACAACCAGCTCCAACGAAGTAAAGAACGGACATATTTTAATTCACTCGCGACAAAAATATCTCGAAACTGAGTCTACCCGGCAAACAACACTAATCTGGATAATTAACAAAGATTAAGTTGTGGGAAGTGCAGGAAGATCAAAATCACCCACAATTATTTGCAGCGATGTGAAAATTTTCCTGTGAAAATATCCACAAAAATAACCTAAAAATAAAGTGAATGGAGTGAAGATGAACCGAGTCTCGAGTGCAAGTTAGTGTCACTTGACAGTACTGCAAGCCTTACTAGCCAAATCTGACAGATACATTTGTATTCTTCCGCTGACACCAATGACGTGCCAAATTTCAAATTCTTTTGTAGCACAGTTTGAATTGCACATTAAGAAATGGATTCCGAAATGCAATTCTTACTGGAAAAAATCCAAGAACAAATAGAGAGGTAAACAATATCAATCACAGAGTTCATTAGTCGAACTTGAATAATGCAACACTTGGGCGAAAATTTAAAAAGATTAGATGAGCAAAACTAACAACTACGTGTCGAAGTTTAAGAATTAAAGGAAAAAAATAAAGGACTAGAGATAAGGAAGAAATAACATAACTTATTATTCTTTGTAAGCAAGGAAGGTAATGAAGATGAATCGAAAGCAGTCTAATTTATGAAGGAAATAATCAACACGCACCTATCAATGCCTATTTAGGGGCATTAAATCGAAAAACCTCATAGGAGAGGAAACTAGAAAAGCAGGATATTTGCCTCCATATTTCATATTTCATATCTTCCTGGAGTAGAAATGTAATTCTGAAAATTTCTTCAAGGAATGTACGTAAAGAAAAATTTGGGGAAATGAAATGAAAGAAAATTTCCCGTGGGGGAAAGAGACCATTACCTCCAGCTAAGTTAAAGGAAAAAAATCAGTATCAGACCAGAAAAAATATATTATTGATTTACTCGCGACAGAAGATAGAAATAGACATTGGTTCAATATAAGTCAAGATAATTGGATTTAACATTAAAGCACATGAAGATTATATCTTCTGCTACGAAGGAGTATCGCCAGGCTTGTATGATTGGGCTTTTTAGTAAAGAAAGAGCATAAAAACATGATGCTAAACATCTCAGGTCTATTCAAGCGAGTGGCTATGCTGTAAGTTCAATAAAATAATGGGACACTGACAATAATACAGGCATACGTCCTTACAGAGAGAGCGTCAGAAGAGGATATCGTCTTATCGTTTCCTACTCTATAGCCTCCCGACTCTCACTTACGAATGAACACAACGCAACACAGAAATAAAAACAAAATTAGCGATCTGTCAGAAAGCGATGGAAAGAAGTATAATAATAAAAATCTAAAGGTAAGAAGCGAACACATTAGAAAATTTGCAAAGTTAGTAGAAGCATTCGGGTTCTAGCACAAAAGTGACGTTGGGCAGGACATCTAGCGAGATACACGGACAAAACATGGACATTAGAAACAACTACATGGGAAGGACCAATGGGCAAAAGAAGAAAAGGCCGTCTAAGGAACAGATGGATCGACGAAATAATAGCAACAGCAGGAAAAGCATGGAGAATAAAAGCAAAGAATAGAAAAACATGGCGCAAGCTGATAGTTGCCTATACCCACGGTGGGGTTCCAATAACAAAATAAAATGTATATACGTAGTTTTAAGAAAAACATGTAAGTATTGTTAGGTTGTTGAGAATAAAAGGCTTATTATATTATTTATTATTATTATAAACTCGCCAGTTCACGAGAATGAACGTGTCAGTCCCACGCTTTTTTGCAATGGAAAACGTTCGAAGTGAATTAAATAGTTATCGTATTGCTACTAGCAGTTGTTACCATGTGTGGCCAAATTAATGATCGAAAAAAAAGAAGAGACGTAATAGATGGATTTTCGTATTAATTAATTCTGTATAAATGGTACTGCATCGTCTTCTCATCTCCCTATCGAGACGTCGTAAATACAAAAGCAACCAAACAAAAACGTGCATCAGCGGCGAAAACTCACCAGATACTTTCATGCCTGCCAGTACCTGTCGCAAACGTTCACATACACCGGGTCCCTCCCTCATATTGTATGCCAGTACATACTGAAAAATCAAACGTGCGATTTATCTGCATGCCAAATAATGGGATGCCAGTTAGCGTATACATATAAATGTAGGTGAAACGTGCGAGCAAGTAGCATGCAAGTGTGCTAGCTACGGTCATGTGTATTCCCGCCTATAGAGTTGTGCATTGCTCGGTAGGAGTTTGTATATAAACTCAAAACTACTTGACCTGTTAAGTTGCAGGTAGGTAGGTAATAGCAGAGTTGAGAAGACGTCTAAATGGCTTACATTTGAAGGATTTAGCGACAAGGCCGTGGTAAGGCCGGGTTGGGGTTAAAGTTTGTGTGAACTGGCTATTTACATTAATATTTTTCTACGTACATTACCTTAATAATTATTTTAACTGCAAGTAATTGCTAGACCATATAGTTGATTATCTTGTTTCCTTTGTTCACCAATGTATTCATAAAAATCATATACTTCAAGTACTACTATCCAATACGTACATCCTATACCACAGGGGTCGCTCTTTTTTAACAACAACTTAGTATTTTTTTCACGACTTTCCGCGAGCGAAGCCACGGGTAACGGCTACACGTATTACGTGTGCCAGAAACGAATCTAAAAAGGCGTCTTGTTGTTGCAATTATCCAGCTTTGTCACCTGCATATATCTCTGTCTTTACTCACGCACTGGCCGTGCTGCTTGCAAAACAATATAGTTTTGATTTGCTGTCACCCTGTCTCGCTCGACGACGCGTATTTTTTTTGGGATGCTTGTACCTTCATATGATACCTATATGCTAATCTCGTCCTAAAAGCGACCATTAAAAATATATAAGAATTCTCCACACATAATTTTTTCAAAATTTTTTCTCTCGAAAATCATGCACCCTACTTTTTCCACATAACAAACATACTACACAGTCAGGTCATAAGTTCTGTCACACAATAAAAACTTTTGAATTTAGAACGCTGGCCACAAAAAAGTTTATTGAATTCGAATTTCGAATTTTTCTTGAAAATAAAAATGTGTACTTTTTAGAATTTTCCTCATTTTTAAATATGGAGTGGACACTTAAAGAAGACCGTGTCGCAGTTATTGCGTTGCATCGTTGCGGTTACGCGCCAATTCAGATTTTCGACTTACTGAAAAATTTGAATATAACCAAAAGATTCGTTTATCGTACCAGAAAACGATACAATGAAGACTCTAGTGTAGATGACAGGCCAAGAAGTGGTCGCCCTCGCTCTGTTAGGTCTCCAGCAGTGATAAAAGCTGTGAAGGCGCGAATTCAAAGAAATCCCATACGTAAGCAGAAACTGTTGGCCCTTCAGATGGGGTTAAGCAGGACCACGGTGAAAAGGGTGTTAAATGAAGACTTAGGGCTTAGGGCATATAGAAGAAAAACAGGACATCGTTTGGACGCTCGTTTAATGGACCTGAGACTGAAGAGATGCCGCGCTTTGTTGAAGCGGTACGCGGGAAAAAAGCATCGGGAAATTCTTTTTTCGGATGAAAAATTTTTCACCGTGGAAGAGAGCTACAACAAACAAAATGATAAGGTGTACGCACACAGCAGTGAAGAAGCGAGCAACCGTATTCCGCGTGTCCAACGAGGTCATTTTCCATCCTCGCTCATGGTATGGTTGGGAGTCTCTTATTGGGGCTTAACTGAGGTACATTTTTGTGAGAAAGGCGTAAAAACGAATGCAGTTGTGTATCAAAATACAGTCCTCAAGAACCTTGTGGAACCTGTTTCTCATACAATGTTTAATAACAGGCACTGGGTATTCCAACAAGATTCTGCGCCAGCTCATAGAGCGAAAAGCACACAAGACTGGCTGGCGGCGCGTGAAATCGACTTCATCCGTCACGAAGACTGGCCCTCCTCCAGTCCAGATTTGAGTCCGTTAGATTACAAGATATGGCAACACTTGGAGGAAAAGGCCTGCTCAATGGCTCATCCTGATTTGGAGTCACTCAAGGCATCCTTGATTAAGGCAGCCGCCGATATTGACATGGACCTCGTTCGTGCTGCGATAAACGACTGGCCGCGCAGAATAAAGGCCTGTATTCAAAATCGCGGGGGTCATTTTGAATAAACTTTATTTATTGCACCTAGGTTAGAAGTAGCAAGACATTCAGCGGGTTATCAGTCACTCAGGTTATTTAACCAGCTCCCGACAGAGCTTAAGTTCATGGTTACGCACAGCAGTTTTAAGGACAAGCTAAGAAAATTCTTATTGGAAATGAGTCCATACAGTATTGACGAATTCTGCAATCAATCAAAATAACATTATACAATTTTTATTTATGACATGATATTTTATTCGTTGTGTTTATGAATTTATTTATTTATTGTGACATGCGCATGATTATTTTTAGTTTTGACGTTTAATTAGACGTACTTCACTTATGATTACTAATAACTGTTATGCCAGGTATGTGATTTGTATTTGTATTGAATAATTTATTTTGACATGTCAAAGTGTTTTGTTATTTTGTTTGTCTACCTATCATTTAATTTAATTTCAATTAAGTTACATTTTATTATATTTCTGGCTTATAATTATTTCACTTGTATAGAATTGTTATACCATTTAAATAATATTTTAGTTTTAATCGATGTATTTCAGACACAATTGTACTATTGTTTATGAATAAATACTATTGAACTATTGAACTATTGAACTACCATAAGAATCTATGTTTTATTAAGTTCATTTTGCTATATAAATGTTTACATAAATAATAAACATGTCTAAATTATTTCATATTGCACATGTGACAGAACTTG
Source organism: Argyresthia goedartella (assembly GCA_949825045.1). NCBI lineage: Eukaryota > Metazoa > Arthropoda > Insecta > Lepidoptera > Argyresthiidae > Argyresthia > Argyresthia goedartella. The sequence continues at coordinate 14,754,207 of OX463829.1, read as the reverse complement.
TGACCTGACTATGTATTTTTTTTACTCAATATCTTTCATAAAAAAGAATTAGATCGAAATTCTGACTTAAAAAAATTGAGGTGGCTGTTTCTTTGAACCTTAAAAAGAAAAGGCCCGGCGCAAAATGTATGGAGACGTGAAAAATTATTTTGCTTTGATGAAATCGGTTTCATAGTAAAAGTTGCTCAGAATGATATCCCTAACAACACCCTAAAATATGACTACCCCTTACGATTACATCCTGTCAATTAATCTACAACACGTTTGACAAAGCACCGTTTTGCCATAAGTTTAGTGTTTTGCCATAAGAAATCTCGCAGGCGCAACCAAAGAGGCTATGAAGTGCAATAATTGCAGTTTATAGACAAGTTCTCAGTGGACATCACCTTCCTTTCGCTCGCCTTTTCAAAGCTGCGCTTTCTGATAGTTTAGTATGAAATACACCATGCTTTACTTGATAATTTATTTAAAAAAAATATCCGCAATCTTTTGATCACGTGCGGAAAATACTCCAACGGCACCAATAGAAAAATAATATCCATATCGTTTTTTATATTTTGTCCTTTGTTAATTGTTATAGCTAGAGGGTATATAATAACTCTGTATACATACAGACACATTTCCAAATATATTCAGGAAATCGAAATAGTCTAAATAACAGTTACTGACTCTGAACGGAGGAGAACGGCCCAATCGGAGGGAAAATCAGAAAAATAATAATCTTATGTCTAATAAGAGCTCAAAGCTTTAGTGGGATTCACGCTTGCTTCTCACACATGAGAAGCAGGTTCGAATCCTGACCACGTACCAATGAGATAATAAATTTAGCATAAGTACGTGATAAGTACAGTATCGGATGTTCAGTGTTTCGGATGACACGTTAAGCTGTAGGCTGTAGGTCCCGGCTACTATCGCTACATGCTAGTGGTTGTAAAACCCATTCATCAACCCGCACTGAGCCAGCGTGGTGGAATATTGCTTAATCTTACTCGTATCCGGGTGAAGGCCTGTGCCCCTCGGTGGGGCTATAAATGGGATAGATCTTCCGCCCCCTTATCGACACTCTGACCCATTTTTTATATATATGTCGTAGCTATATCGTAGAATTTGATTATTTCATGAAATAGCCAACCATTTCATGATATAGTCAATTAATAATAATAATAATAATACCTTGGACATGAAATGAACATTGGACATTATTTATGAAATGATCAGAAAGGGATGAATTTCACGAAAACATGTCTTAAAAAACCGGTCAAGTGCGAGTCTGAATCGCGCACGAAGGGTTCCGTACCACCGTTCAATGGAAGCGATGGTGTGGAGTAAATAGTTTGGATTTTACACAGCAAAATATTATTTACAAAGTTATTGGTGCGGTTACTTTCACACTCCATGTACGTAACCAGGTGCATCCATAAGTTTGTATGTGGTATTGAAAGAATTGTTGTATGGGAGCCCCCTTAAATATTTCTTTTATCCTGTTTTTTAGTATTTGTTGTTATAGCGGCAACAAAAATACATAATCTGTGAAAATTTCAACTCTCTAGCTAGCTAGGTTCTTGAGATACAGCCTGGTGACAGACGGACGGACAGCGAAGTCTTAGTAATAGGGTTCCGTTCTTACCCGTTGGGTACGGAACCCTAAAGAGCATCTGTATTCAGAACTACGTGGTGTTTTTTGTGTTATATATGTCAATCTTACACGAAGACTATTCAGGGCCTTCGCTGCGTCGCCCTCTTTAGCCTACACCTAAGCTACCGCAGTGTTTTGCCCTAAAATATTACTTCGTTCAATGAAAGTTCTAATTAATAATATAATACCTTGGACACTATTTACACACATTGATCTAGCCCCAAACTAGGATTCCCTGTATCTTGGGTACTAGACAACGATACACATACTTATATAGATAAATATTATACTTAGATAGATAAACAACCATGACTAGGGTACAAACATCCGTTTTCATCAACAAATATTTGCCCCCATCGGGACTCGAACCCGGGACCCTTGGCTTCGTAGGCAGGGACATTGCCGACTCGGCCATTCGGGTCGTCAAATTCAACCATGGTTGGCTATATCATGATAGAATCAACTGTACGATATTGTTACGACATATATATGTAAGTATATATGTCTAAGAAAGCGATGATCTCCATTTTTTTCTTCATAAACCTGGAATTCTTAGTAAAAAAAAGTGTTTTTAGAAAAAAATACAAAAGCTACTAAATACTTAGAAATGTATGGTTTAACGTAGGGGGGTACAATTTCTTTCAATACCACATACAACCTTATAAATGCAGATGGTTACATACATGGAATATGAAATTAGCCACCGATAACTTTTTATATAACATTTTGCTATGTAAAATCACAGGAAAATTTAAGATACCCAACCCCCATGCAAGAAACTTGAATACCATAGTGCGGTGTACGGAACCGTAAGTGCGTGAGCCCGATTCGCACTTACACACACAGCAGGATCAAAAAGAGAAGAAACACTACATACAACCCACCATCAAATCCAATAATTGCACGCACGAAGCACCACACACAACACTGACAACAAACAACACAGACCCAAGTACAATCTACGGACACTATGTGAGTGCGGCGCGGGCCAGTTGCCACCACCACTGCTCATTGAGTGGTGAGGGTAGTGGGACTATTCTGCTGTCAAGTTCTTAGGCCCGCAGCTCGCCTCTGTTACCAATTCCGCTTACAACAGCTGACAGCTCCGGACACCAATAATTGCACTATTAACAAACGTCAATTTGAAGTAAGCAAACATTCTTCAAAACAAATTTGAAAGGGATTGTGACAGAATATTATAGATCTCAGAGAGAGAGAAAGCAGAGCTGCAATAAGCACACACAGCCGGCTTGTCGTAAAGTTATGCTGTCTGTCCTGTCCCTCGCTCGGGAGATGACGGCATCACCGTTTCATTCAAGCGGCACTTTGTTTGAGTAGCAGTTAGTGTATTCCACATCTTCATCCAACGAATGCTTCTGTTCTGTTGGGTAATGTTTGACGATACTCTTACGGTTGCTAGGGCGGGTTGAGAGTAATTTTTAGGTTCACGATCATAAATGATTGAAGTCTGCAGTTCTGACCCATGATATTCTACTTCATAGCATGTCGACGCTAGAAGTTACCGGTAGGAAATTACGTTTTATAGGTAGATTGGCTACGATTTCTTAACAACTATGACTAAAATCTATACAGAAACAAAATTATTAAACATATCACAAACATACAAATATAACACATGCATACTTATACGAAAAATCCTTACAAAAGACATTCATACCCAAATTACTTTCACAAAAAAGATAGATATACGAAAACGTTTGACTAGACAAGCAAATAACATTGTTATACTACGCCACAGGACAAACTACGGTAAAAACAGCATAGTTGCAGATGGGGCGCGACTGTATAACAAACTACCGAAAGCTATAAAAGAAGCGAGATCACTACCAATTTACAAAAAACTTTTAAAAATATACATCTCAAAGTCACCACATTCTTAACATAAATATTTACATTTTTCAAGGACTACCCTACTTTAATGTCTCGCGCGATGGAAGAAATCTATTTGTGTAATTATTTATTTGTGTTGTTTCTCAAGTAAGTGAATATTGTATTCTTTTTGAGAAATAAATATCTTAAACCTTAAACCTTGACTGGGCAAGCTTGGGCGAAACTTGCCACCGAATGGGTGCAAAGCGACGGGCACCGGCGTAGAGGTAGGCCGAGACGTCGACGGCGGGATGACCTGGACAAGTTCCTGCCATACTGGGCGGGGGCAGCACAGGATAAGAATAAGTGGTCCAGTGGGACACAAAGCAGGCTTCAAAAAAAAATAAAGGCAGACCGGTGAGTGAAAGTATCTTATTCTTATTTTCTTCTTCTCTTCCTTAACAAACAATATTGATTTTTCTCGTAATTTGCCACCCTATAAGGGAAAGGCTTGTTTGTGGCAAAATTAATAAATAAATATCCGCACGTCCACGCATCGCTAAAAAATGTAGAAATCTAGTTATACCCAAAGTCTATCAGTTTTTAAAGCTGAAAGCTTTGCACTTCTTTTATTAGCCGACTGCACAAGGAGGGAAATAATTTTATACCGTATGTATTTATGGGTATGTTTGTTTGTATATTTGTAAGTACGTTTGACCATTTCGAGATGACTAAACGGCTCGACGGATATCAATAAATAAGGTGTCGTTGGATTCTTCTCAGTTGTCGTAGTGTTATAGTACGACCCGAATGGCCGAGTCGGCAGTGACTCTGCCTACGATGCCGAGGGTCCCTGGTTCTAGTCCCGGTGGGGGCAAATATTTGTTTGATGAAAACGGATGTTTGTACCCTAGTCATGATTGTTTATCTATCTATATATATATATATATAAGTATGTGTATCGTTGTCTAGTACCCAAGATACAGGAAATCCTAGTTTGGGGCTAGATCAATGTGTAATTAGTGTCCAAGGTATTACTCTATTACTCTTATTGATTATATAATTTTAGTGAACAGTCAAAATGTAGTTTACAAAGTAATTGGTGCAGCTACCTTCTTACTCTGTGTTTCCAACCAGGTGCATTCATAAGGTGGGTTTTGAAATTATATAGTGGTATTGAAATTGTGTGGTATCGAAAGAAAATGCAGTCGAGTTATTTGCTTGTATAATGGTACCACTTGTTTTTTTGGATAAACTACACCCTACATGCTAAAGCGTTAACCTCACAAGTGCAACACGGTCTTACATACACTCCGACCGCGGCCATTACGATAACAATAATGTTCCGCCGTGTACGCTTTAGTAGAATAGCGCTTCTTGATAGCACTTGAAACTCACCTTTGGTGGTGCTCAGAGAACCAATTTGTATGCTGCATAGTAGTATTGTTTCAAGTAAACATAGTTTAGACTTGCATTAAAACCTGAAGGGAACCCTTTGTCATGGTAACCAGGAACAATGTCGAATATTTTCACAATAATATAGGTAAAGTGCATTCAGCTTAAAATTCCCTTTGCCGTTAAATTGTAGCAATGAAACCAGTTTTGCTTGCTTTTGAAAAATGTTGGAGAAAATATTATAACTAACTGTATAAATGTTCATATTTGTTTACCGATACTCATAGGGTCATTGTTATTGGTCTTTCGAGTTGTGCTAGGTACCTTATTTATAAAAGCGGGGAATGGTATTGTGTTTCTGGCAACCGGATATTGCATTTGCCCATTTTTAAGGTTCCGTACCCAAAGGGTAAAAACGGATGATACATTTATGTTGACGCTATAACATTAAATACTAAAAAACAGAATAAAATAAATATTTAAGGTGGCACCGATACAACAATTGTCCAATCCAATACAAACTCGTGAATGCACCTGGTTACGTTCATGTACGTTACGTTACGTACATGCAGTGTAAAAGTAGACAAACACATCTCATAAATGTACATGCATGGTAAAGGCAATACCTTGCACTTAGTGAAAAGTGTTTTGCAGCTATCCAGAAATCCAGCCGCTCCTACACAATAACTTTGTAAACAACATGTTGCTATGAAAAACCCAAACTATTCACTCCACACCCACCATCCCTACCATTGTATGGAGGTACGGACGGAACCCTTTGTGCGCGAGTTCAACTCGCACTTGACCGTTTTTTTTTTGTGACAGTTGACAATTGTACATTACAGCCAAAGTAACGGCGGCGAAGCAAATTAATGCTGAAATGCTTTCTACCTACATCACCTACATTCCTAAATATATTTTTCCTGAGAAGTAGACTAATGTGATGTGATGGCTGATTAAAGGGTATTATATATTTGAGGGTATTACGAATAAGCCATTAGTAAATTAGAAACAAGAATGAAGTCGGTACCTACGTAAACTATCAGTAGTTTAGTACGTGTACAATTTGCAAGATAAATGTAAAGTGATGCTTTCTCTGTTATACATATTTATAAAACGGGTCGAGTGTACGTGACTGAGATCCTTCCTACACTTCAATTGACCAAGCTCTGCAAAGATGTGGATAAGTAGTCTGAGTCATGCAATATTTGCTTTTTAGGGTTCCGTACCCAAAGGGTAAAACGGGACCCTATTACTAAGACTCCGCTGTCCGTCCGTCCGTCTGTCCGTCTGTCTCCAGGCTGTATCTCATGAACCGTGATAGTTAGACAGTTGACATTTTCATAGATGATATATTTATGTTGCCGCTATAACAACAAATAGTAAAAACAAAATAACATAAATATTTATACACGTCAAAATAAAATAAATATGTATTTACAAAAAAGTGTTTCTTTTTGCTCGTTTTTCTCGATATTGATAACGGCAACAGGTAGACGCTTGAAATATTCAAAGAATATTTAGTTATAAATGCACTTTAAAAATAAAAAATGAAATTAAAATAAAACAAATATTTAAGGGGGGCTCCCATACAACAGACATGTTTTTTTGCCGTTCTTATAGATAATGGCACGGAACTCTTCGAGCGCGAGTCCGACTCGCACTTGGCCTGTTTTTATTTATATGGTACTCGGTGTGGACTTCCAGTGATGAGGCCTGACTGGCCGAATTTCGTTAACCTTATAACTACCCTTTCTTTATATGGATGTGGGTTACTTAAGTTATTTAGAAATTATTTCTGAAATGAAGACATTATTAATAACTAAACTAAAAACTGTCAAGTGCGAGAAGGACTGGCGCACGAAGGGTTCTGTGCCACCGTACTAGGTGTCTTTGTAATAGGGTCCCGTTTTTACCCTTTGGGTACGGAACCCTAGAAACGAATAACATTGGACTCCGGATAATTCTACTCGTGTCATTTAAACACATAGCTGAATCCATTAAAGCGATAAACTGAGCATTTCACTTTTTGGGGCAAAAAAATACTGTGCGCTGCACTGCACGTAATTATATAATACCTTGTGGCGTGGCGTCTAGTGCGGACTGTCCGTCCGCATGGCATTATGCTACTATGCAACTGATACACCTCGCGCCACGAGTTAAGAGTGCTGGGCGACGTTGGCGGGAATTACTGCGCATAAGTAACTACAGGTATTGAAAAGTGACTACTGGGCATTCAAGGCCACCGCTTACAACATGTTGCGCGACGTATACGTCTTGCTATCGACCCGAATGGCCGAGTCGGCAGTGACCCTGCTTACGAATCCAAGGGTCCCGGGTTCGAATCCCGGTGGGGGCAAATATTTGTTTGATGAGAACGGATGTTTGTACCCTAGTCATGGTTGTTTATCTATTTAAGTATAATATTTATCTATACATATTTATCTGTACGTGAATTGTTGTCTAGTCCCCAAGATACAGGAAATCCTAGTTTGGGGCTAGATCAATGTGTGTAAATAATGTCCAAGATATTATATGTATATATATATATATATATATATATATATATATATATATACTATATCCGCACGGAAGGTCCGCGCGGAGGGTACACGTCGCTCTTAAACCGGCCTAATCTTCTGTTCTTGTTCAAAATACCTACTTGTCTTGTACCTTGGGCATGAATGGAAAGGTTAACTACTTAATCTAACCTTGACCTGACGATCTGTGTGGCGCAGCGGTTGTCGCTCTGCCTACCATCCGAGAGATCCCGGGTTTGATCTCCGGCTGCGGTAAAGAAAAAAAAATCACAGGTCTTCGATGTTTATATTTGTGTGACGTCGCTGTTTCTGGTTCCCACGACACAGAGTATCCTAGTATGGGGCCAGAAGAAATGTGTCTGCCTGTTTGTAAATGTTTACCTTGAATGTAAGTTAAACAATAGGTGGAAGAAGAGACTACTATGCATTGTCAATTACTAAACTTAAACTCGTATATGGTGGGGATTTGTGTTCAAGGTATACAAAGTAGTTTGCCAAATTTTGAAAACATGGTAGTACGTACCTCCATAGTACATTAGTAGTAGTGAATATTTTAATTCTTCTTCTAAAATAAAAAGAAGTAGCTTGCTTAGGTACTTATCTGTATGCTTAGCCGCAGCATGGCATATTCCCATGGCTTTGCAACATGGAGGGACTTTCCCTCCATGTTGCAAAGCCCCAAATATCGTGAATATAGAATAAAGAATATAAACTCATACCTTTCTTGGGGAAAGTTGTTCACAATGATGGGTAATATAATTTCCCAAAAAGTTTATTTATTTGGTCTTAACATTAAAATTCACTCTGTGAATACTGTATCCTCCTTCCTCACTAAACAGTCGACTTAACATTTGTGGCATGCACTTGGTCTGAGTAAAGTATCAACCAGACAGATTGCAATGCCAATACCAGACTCGGAGTGAGTGTAAGAAGCACGAGAAGCGATAACGTGTCGTACGTAACCGAATACGTAATCGGCCTGTGATTATGTGACTCATTTAGTGCGACAGTTTCGAACGCGAGTCGTGGAAACTTGTGTGTTTGTGAAGATTAATAAATATGTAGGGCCTTACCACAAAAAATAAACTACTGATCAACACTTGTTTAAAAACAAAAACGTATGGGATTTGACGTTTGTTTTGAGTTTAAACGCTGTTTAATACTTTTTTGTGGTAACACGGACAATGTCCAATGCATCTTCCCTTTTACGCATACCTACATCGCCAGCGGTAAATAATGTGCCTCGGTATTTGGAAAGATATTACCGATTAGGTTTATTTTATCCAAATTGTATTTAAATCCAAATTTATACCTAATTCATACAATTCCCATTTCATCCGAATCCCATTTCATACAATTTCCGTTACTTACAATACATTATAAGTACATGTCAAAAAGGTGCCTTTTGTTTTTGAATGTACAGTCATATCATAACGTTCCGATAATCTAATTAATTGCAATGTCAGAGACATGTCAGGCACTCGCACAAAGAAACAGCAGTGATATCAGCACCACAAAAAATACGTCAACAGTTAGTACCATTAGGAGAATTATAAAACGATCGAATAAAAAAACAACTTAGCGACTCATGATGAGATACAGTTTTAAAAACTTGAGCGGAGGAATATTCTAGCTGTGCGACCAAATTACTGAGTGAGCGACTAGAACTATACAGAGAGGGCAACTTAAATATTGAACTGGCTAGAGTAGGTTATTGTGGCTACTTTTCAACCGGGTTATAGGTTAGGTTAGAACGTTGAAGAAGCTAAACCGGAGCGGAGCGGAGCGAAGCGTATGCAAACAAAAACTACCGGCTAGAGTCCCTAGAGTAGGTTATTGTGGTTACTTTTCAATCGGAGTTGACACTCAAACACATATTATGTAGCTCCTCGTAACTCAAATTAATGTAAGTTGCTGTTCTGTTGATTTCTCGTCTCTCGCAGTCAGTCGCTCACTTAGTAAGTCAGTCGCTCGTTTAAATACTGCCCGTACCCATGGCCCATTTAATGAAACAACATTATACGGTTTTTAGAGTTCCGTACCGGAAGGGCACCGAACGGGACCCTATTACAAGCCTCCGCTGTTCGTCTGTCCTTCAGCGGGCTATATCTCGTGAACTGATATAGGTATATATTTGTAATTTTCACAGAATGCATATTTATGTTGCCGCTACAGCCAAAATTGCCAGCCAAAAAAGCCATGAACTACACGAGATTTCATAAAATAGAAGGGTCCCCATACAAGAGACATGATGATGATGATATTACAAACGCATTTTTCGCAGCAGATTTTGTTATCGTCAGTATGTAGTGCCATTTGTTCGATGGCGGATCCGCATCGAACATAGGACCAACAGACCAAAAAGAACAAGGGACCGGTATCGAATTTTTTGGCCATAAGTTTTCTTGTGCGGAACCCTCCGTGTGGTGAATCAAAGCCGTACTTGACCGTTTTTAATTTTGAGGCTTCCGTACCATAAACGGAAGAAATGAACCCTGATAGGATCACATCGTTGTAGGAGTGTCCGTCTGTCAAGACCCTTTTTCTCAGGCACGCGTACAGATATCAAGTTTAAATTAATATCGATTACTCAGGTCTGTCGTTTGTATAAGTTATGAAAAAGTCAAACTTCAAGGTCAACGCTATCCGCAAAAAGATACCGCCAAATATCTCACAATTTAGCTGAATTAGCTTGATACTCGCAAATTAAAACCTGTAGGATACTTCCCGTTGAACTAGAACTTGAACTAGAAGAAAGAAAACGTCAGAAAACTGCAAATGTTTGTGTCTCTGCCTATCTGTCTGTCTGACCATCTGTCAATAGTCTTTTTCTCAGGAACACGTGGAGGTATCAAGTTGAAATTAATATCCGTTACCCAAGTCTCTTGAAGTTGGGAAAGTAACAATTTTGCTGAATTAGTTTGATAATCGCAAGGGAATCAAATCATGTGGGATACTTTCCGTAGATTTGGCACGAAGCAAGGTAATTGTAGCATTAGTAAAACGAGAAAGAAAAACTAAAAACCGTAAATTTGTTGCTATTCCACAAAACAAAATTCAATTTGTGCGGAACCCTCAGTGCAGGAGTCCAACTTACACTTGGCCGGTTTTTATAAGTTTAATCTGACAAACAAACAAATGAAACAAACATAGCGTCACGCACGCCACCTTGTGTCCACGTTCAGGCAGTTATTTAATACTTACTCAATTTGGCGCATCAGGCGGGGCTATGAAGGTTACCATCTCGTCTCCATAAAACAAAACTACAAGCCAAAGTTGACCTGGCACCTCACTCTGATGACGTCACAGTTTCCGTCACAGTCCTACTAACGCGTCGAGTACGAGAGCGAGCGAGAGACGGGCGGGAAACGCATTCCTCGCGGGAGTCAAGTTAAAATCGCATTATAAAATGGCCCATTTGAGTTACGCAATCAGTTGATTACAACACCGGTCAACTCGCCTCGCTCTTGGTTGTGTTTGTGTCGGAAGTTGTTTTGTACATTACCTCGGCTTTGTATTAAACTGCTTTCCGGATTGCAACTATTAATATTGAAGTGCTGATTTAATGCGGGAGTCAATATAAACTACTGGACATTGAGTGGTTATTTTGAAGGTGATTCCACTTTTGTCACAGCCTCCTTTTGCCACACTTATTTCATGTATCCTCTTTTATTGTATAATTAAGTATAGGTACATAACTCATTCAAATTAAAACTGCTATGTATGATACAAAAGTGGAATAACCCCTTTTTAACCCCTGTACACGACGTCGCTTCACGTATTATGAGCGGTGGCTTTGATTCGCGTGGGTAGCAGTCATTATTAGGGTTCCGTACCCAACGGCACCATTTTATTAAGACTTCGCTGTCCTTCCGTCTGTCTGTCCGTCTATCATCGGCTGTATCTCATGAACCGTGATAGTTAGACAGTTGAACTTTTCACAGATGATGTATTTTTGTTGCCGCTTTAACAAAAATTACAAAAAAACACAATACAATAACAGCCTTACTAATAAAATAAGTTATTCACGGTTTAACTTAATCAGTGTTTTGTCTCTCTTTGACATTTGACATTTACTCGACGTATGAAAAGGAAAAAACAGTGAATAAGTTAAACCGTGAATAACTTTTTTTATTAAAGGCCGTTAATATACGGGGTGTTTTGGGGAAGAGTGTAGGTATTTTGCAGATGGACAGGGTCGGTCCTTACGATCATTTTATAGTATGGGAACCATGGTCCGATATCCTTTAGTTTTTAAGTTATGGGTTAAAAACTGATTTTATCAAATCTTTACCAAGCTAAAAAATAAACACAGTTTCAGATTAAATACAGTTTTTTTTTATTTATCAAATTAAACACGTAACACACGATTAATTAAAAGTCTCAAAACTATCCCGATATCAAAAACAATCAAATTGTGGTCAAAAGAAAAAAAAAAGAAAAAACAATCTTAGTGACTTTTATCATTTAAATGTTTATTTAAAAAAAAATGTGTTGGTGAAAAATTAATAAAATTTCTAAAAACAATGCTTATCTTTTCCCCTTTCTATCGATGTATCAAATAACAAGCTACGACTCAAATTCACGGAGATATGAGACTTTACATGCAGGGATACCTCAAACCGGACTCGCCTCAGGTAACAAAGTTGCAACAATAATACCTGCTAGATATTATTATTGCAACGGTACTCAGAAATAGAAAGGTAACTAAGATTTAATTTTCACAAATGCCGCATAGATATCAGTCACATCTTGTAATTAAAGGTGTTCAAAATGGCTTCCGGCATTTTGAAGACAAGCTCGCGCACGTCGTCTGACTCAAACTCAAACTCAAAACGTTTATTGCGACAGTGTGGTGGTATATGGTGATATATATATATAGAATTTGAAGAAGCGACTTCTGTAGTTGTTATGCCTAATGCCATCTCCGCTCTTATTACTTCGGTTCCTTCATTGATCTTAGTCACCAATTGCTCTCGACTCAATATTTCTACGTCGTACACCAACTCTTTGAGTCTTCCCCACACATAACATGGAACCACCTCCTAAGAAGAAACGAGGTTCGTGGACACTGAAACAACTAGAAGATGCTATGACTGCCGTCCGGGGAGGAATGTCACAACGTGCAGCAGCCGCGCGTTATTCTATTCCCAGAAGAACTTTAGTCAATCATTTCAAAAGTGGCAAAGTCGAAAAACAAATTGGGCGTCGTACAATTTTAACAAAAGAGCAAGAGACTGATTTGGCCACGCGAATAAAAAGACTTGCTGCTGTAGGCTTACCATTAAAACCAAAATCAATTCGACACCAAGCTTACGTTTTTTGTGACGAAAATGACATTCCAAACAAATTTAATCGCTCCAAAAAACGAGCAGGAAAGGATTGGTTAAAATTGTATTTGAAGCGAAACTCCGATATATCAAAGCGAAAGGTACAGATCTTAAATCCAGGAAGGGCTCAGAAAGTTAATAAACCAATCGTAAATCAGCACTTTAACGAATATAAAAAAATATACGAAGAACTGATTAGAGAGAGCCCCGGACGTCTATGTAATATGGATGAAAAAGGTTGTAGGTTAACCATACATAATCAACCAGTGGTCTTAGCAGAAAAAGGGGCTAAAAATGTGCCCTTGCTTGCACCAGAGCACGCAGAAAACGTAACTATTGCCATGTGCGTAAATGCAGTAGGCACTGCTATCCCGCCGATGATACTGTTTAAGGGGAAGACAATGAAGCCAGAATTCAATGATAATTTGCCATCTGGATCATTGGTACGAATGGCAAAAAAAGGGTCCATGACAACGTCTCTGTTCACAGAATTCATCCATCACTTGGGAAAGTACAAAACTCCCGGCAAGTGTTTACTTGTTTTTGATGGCGCTTCTTGCCACGTAGATTATAGTATTGTAGACGCAGCGGAGAAAGACAATATAGTTTTATACTGTTTGCCATCCAACACCACTCACTGGCTCCAGCCACTTGACAGAAGTGTCAACAAATCATTTGAGGTTTACTGGGATGAAGAAGCTTTATCATATCTGTACCAATACCCCGGCAGAACAATTACCAAAGCCAGATTCAATTCCATCTTAAGCAAAATATGGTCTAAATGTATGACCCATTCCAATATTGTCAACGGGTTTAAAGCTACCGGGCTTTATCCTTTTGACCCAAATGCCATTCCAGATGAAGCCTATCAACCGTCAATACCGACTAATCACCCGATGCAAGAAAACCAGGTCGGAGAACTCGACCAGTCGCAAGTGTCTCCGACTCCTGGCCCTTCAGGCTTGAGAGCCCAGCGCGCAACACGGAGCCATAGCAGTGATTCGGACGAGACCATTATTGATGGCTCGCCGTCTTTAATACAAAACTATAGCCTACCTTCTCCTGTTAGCAGTGTTGTAGTAAAGAAACGTTTGGTTGACTACACCACAACAGATTCTGGTTCTGAAAAATCTGAATCAAATCCGATTCTTCCGTCAATATGACGTTTTCGCCTCATAAACGTCAGCCGCTATATAGCCAAATATATAGCTCTTCTGAAGATGACGATAACGTGGCTGCGGCGCGAAGAAAAGAACGTACTCCCATTAAACCAATGGGAGTACGTTCTTTTCTTCGCGCCGCAGCCACGTTATCGTCATCTTCAGAAGAAGATACATCGAAAAAACCTGTCGATGTATCTTCATTTGTAAACATCAACAAAAGAAAGCGGGAACATTCTTCTACAGAAGACGATTCAGAAGACGAGGTTCCATTAGTCAGGTTGAAGTCTCAGAAAAGCACTAAAACTGAATTCCGACAACTAATACCGACACCAAACTTAGGTATCGTGAAGAATACACCAAGGCGTAAAGCCATCAATTATAAAGCCCGGATAGTGACGAAAGATTTGTTTACAGAAAGAGAAAACAGAAAAGACATCCAGAAAAAGAAAGTAAAAGAAAACGAACAGAAACGTAAGGAAGTAAAAAGTAAGGACAAACCTAGCAAGAAGGCAAACTCAAAGAAAGAATGCACAAATAAAAAAGGAAAGGCATGTGGAAAATAGTGGAGTTATTAAAGGTAAAAACAAAGGGAACCATGCAGATGATAAATGGTACTGCTATGCTTGTTTCACAAAAAATTTTGAAGACATGCGACAATGCCCAACATGCCAAAGATGGTACCACGAGGAATGTTTGGGCCTTACGAAAGATGACGTTGATTTTGATTGCTTATTCTGTAATTATAGTTAGACATTTATGATCTGAATGACTGATCCGTTTATAGAGAATCATCCAAGGAAGGACAGACTGATCTCATTATTTTTTATGTGTGATCTCAAAATTATTTTTCATAAGTGTAATAAGGGCCAGTATTATCTTTCCAATGTTTATTTTTATTGTTTTTGAAAAGATTTAAAAAGAGTTGCCAATAGTTTGTTAAAAATGTGTATTCTTTGTTTAAAATATACATGTTTAAAGTGTTTTCGAAATAGTTTTGTTTCTGTGAGTTTAATAAGGTCCATTATTTTGTTTTTCTGTTAATTAAACATTTAATTTATATATTTTTGATGCCAAAAGTTGATATATGCTAGAAAAAAGTAATATTTTGTATTTTTTTCTTGATTTCATATCTTAAATTATAAGTTGGAAAGTGGCCCCTTTTAAAATACCGTGGTTTAATAAGGTCCACAATAAGCTTTTTTTAAAAGGACTAAATTAAATTCACATCTCATATGTTTCACCAACATTTGTACTTTTTCTTTATCCCAATAAAGCAAATATTCTTCTAAAGACTTGTTTTTATTCATAATTTCATTAGTAATATTAATACATTATTTTTTAATTAAGGTGGTCCTTATTTACCGCACTTACCTTACTATGCATTGTCAATTACTAAACTTAAACTCGTGTATGGTGGGGATTTGTGTTCAAGGTATACAAAGTAGTTTGCCAAATTTTGAAAACATGGTAGTACGTACCTCCATAGTACATTAGTAGTAGTGAATATTTTAATTCTTCTTCTAAAATAAAAAGAAGTAGCTTGCTTAGGTACTTATCTGTATGCTCAGCCGCAGCATGGCATATTCCCATGGCTTTGCAACATGGAGGGACTTTCCCTCCATGTTGCAAAGCCCCAAATATCGTGAATATAGAATAAAGAATATAAACTCATACCTTTCTTGGGGAAAGTTGTTCACAATGATGGGTAATATAATTTCCCAAAAAGTTTATTTATTTGGTCGTAACATTAAAATTCACTCTGTGAATACTGTATCCTCCTTCCTCACTAAACAGTCGACTTAACATTTGTGGCATGCACTTGGTCTGAGTAAAGTATCAACCAGACAGATTGCAATGCCAATACCAGACTCGGAGTGAGTGTAAGAAGCACGAGAAGCGATAACGTGTCGTACGTAACCGAATACGTAATCGGCCTGTGATTATGTGACTCATTTAGTGCGACAGTTTCGAACGCGAGTCGTGGAAACTTGTGTGTTTGTGAAGATTAATAAATATGTAGGGCCTTACCACAAAAAATAAACTACTGATCAACACTTGTTTAAAAACAAAAACGTATGGGATTTGACGTTTGTTTTGAGTTTAAACGCTGTTTAATACTTTTTTGTGGTAACACGGACAATGTCCAATGCATCTTCCCTTTTACGCATACCTACATCGCCAGCGGTAAATAATGTGCCTCGGTATTTGGAAAGATATTACCGATTAGGTTTATTTTATCCAAATTGTATTTAAATCCAAATTTATACCTAATTCATACAATTCCCATTTCATCCGAATCCCATTTTATACAATTTCCGTTACTTACAATACATTATAAGTACATGTCAAAAAGGTGACTTTTGTTTTTGAATGTACAGTCATATCATAACGTTCCGATAATCTAATTAATTGCAATGTCAGAGACATGTCAGGCACTCGCACAAAGAAACAGCAGTGATATCAGCACCAAAAAGTTACGTCAACAGTTAGTACCATTAGGGGAATTATAAAACGATCGAATAAAAAAACAACTTAGCGACTCATGATGAGATACTGTTTTAAAAACTTGAGCGGAGGAATATTCTAGCTGTGCGACCAAATTACTGAGTGAGCGACTAGAACTATACAGAGAGGGCAACTTAAATATTGAACTGGCTAGAGTAGGTTATTGTGGCTACTTTTCAACCGGGTTATAGGTTAGGTTAGAACGTTGAAGAAGCTAAACCGGAGCGGAGCGGAGCGAAGCGTATGCAAACAAAAACTACCGGCTAGAGTCCCTAGAGTAGGTTATTGTGGTTACTTTTCAATCGGAGTTGACACTCAAACACATATTATGTAGCTCCTCGTAACTCAAATTAATGTAAGTTGATGTTCTGTTGATTTCTCGTCACTCGCAGTCAGTCGCTCACTTAGTAAGTCAGTCGCTCGTTTAAATACTGCCCGTACCCATGGCCCATTTAATGAAACAACATTATATGGTTTTTAGAGTTCCGTACCGGAAGGGTACTGAACGGGACCCTATTACAAGCCTCCGCTGTTCGTCTGTCCTTCAGCGGGCTATATCTCGTGAACTGATATATGTATATATTTGTAATTTTTGCAGAATGCATATTTCTGTTGCCGCTACAGCCAAAAAAGCCATGAACTACACGAGATTTCATAAAATAGAAGGGTCCCCATACAAGAGACATGATGATGATGATATTACAAACGCATTTTTCGCAGCAGATTTTGTTATCGTCAGTATGTAGTGCCATTTGTTCGATGGCGGATCCGCATCGAACATAGGACCAACAGACCAAAAAGAACAAGGGACCGGTATCGAATTTTTTGGCCATAAGTTTTCTTGTGCGGAACCCTCCGTGTGGTGAATCAAAGCCGCACTTGACCGTTTTTAATTTTGAGGCTTCCGTACCATAAACGGAAGAAATGAACCCTGAGAGGATCACTTCGTTGTAGGAGTGTCCGTCTGTCAAGACCCTTTTTCTCAGGCACGCGTACAGATATCAAGTTTAAATTAATATCGATTACTCAGGTCTGTCGTTTGTATAAGTTATGAAAAAGTCAAACTTCAAGGTCAACGCTATCCGCAAAAAGATACCGCCAAATATCTCACAATTTAGCTGAATTAGCTTGATACTCGCAAATTAAAACCTGTAGGATACTTCCCGTTGAACTAGAACTTGAACTAGAAGAAAGAAAACGTCAGAAAACTGCAAATGTTTGTGTCTCTGCTTATCTGTCTGTCTGACCATCTGTCAATAGTCTTTTTCTCAGGAACACATGGAGGTATCAAGTTGAAATTAATATCCGTTACCCAAGTCTCTTGAAGTTGGGAAAGTAACAATTTTGCTGAATTAGTTTGATAATCGCAAGGGAATCAAATCATGTGGGATACTTTCCGTAGATTTGGCACGAAGCAAGGTAATTGTAGCATTAGTATAACGAGAAAGAAAAACTAAAAACCGTAAATTTGTTGCTATTCCACAAAACAAAATTCAATTTGTGCGGAACCCTCAGTGCAGGAGTCCAACTTACACTTGGCCGGTTTTTATAAGTTTAATCTGACAAACAAACAAATGAAACAAACATAGCGTCACGCACGCCACCTTGTGTCCACGTTCAGGCAGTTATTTAATACTTACTCAATTTGGCGCATCAGGCGGGGCTATGAAGGTTACCATCTCGTCTCCATAAAACAAAACTACAAGCCAAAGTTGACCTGGCACCTCACTCTGATGACGTCACAGTTTCCGTCACAGTCCTACTAACGCGTCGAGTACGAGAGCGAGCGAGAGACGGGCGGGAAACGCATTCCTCGCGGGAGTCATGTTAAAATCGCATTATAAAATGGCCAATTTGAGTTACGCAATCAGTTGATTACAACACCGGTCACCTCGCCTCGCTCTTGGTTGTGTTTGTGTCGGAAGTTGTTTTGTACATTACCTCGGCTTTGTATTAAACTGCTTTCCGGATTGCAACTATTAATATTGAAGTGCTGATTTAATGCGGGAGTCAATATAAACTACTGGACATTGAGTGGTTATTTTGAAGGTGATTCCACTTTTGTCACAGCCTCCTTTTGCCACACTTATTTCATGTATCCTCTTTTATTGTATAATTAAGTATAGGTACATAACTCATTCAAATTAAAACTGCTATGTATGATACAAAAGTGGAATAACCCCTTTTTAACCCCTGTACACGACGTCGCTTCACGTATTATGAGCGGTGGCTTTGATTCGCGTGGGTAGCAGTCATTATTAGGGTTCCGTACCCAACGGCACCATTTTATTAAGACTTCGCTGTCCTTCCGTCTGTCTGTCCGTCTATCATCGGCTGTATCTCATGAACCGTGATAGTTAGACAGTTGAACTTTTCACAGATGATGTATTTTTGTTGCCGCTTTAACAACAATTACAAAAAAACACAATACAATAACAGCCTTACTAATAAAATAAGTTATTCACGGTTTAACTTAATCAGTGTTTTGTCTCTCTTTGACATTTGACATTTACTCGACGTATGAAAAGGAAAAAACAGTGAATAAGTTTAACCGTGAATAACTTTTTTTATTAAAGGCCGTTAATATACAGCGTGTTTTGGGGAAGAGTGTAGGTATTTCGCAGATGGACAGGGTCGGTCCTTACGATCTTATAGTACGGGAACCATGGTCCGATATCCTTTAGTTTTTAAGTTATGGGTTAAAAACTGATTTTATCAAATCTTTACACTTTTTGGGCTACCAAGCTAAAAAATAAACACAGTTTCAGATTAAATACAGTTTTTTTTTTATTTATCAAATTAAACACGTAACACACGATTAATTAAAAGTCTCAAAACTATCCCGATATCAAAAACAATCAAATTGTGGTCAAAAGAAAAAAAAAAGAAAAAACAATCTTAGTGACTTTTATCATTTAAATGTTTATTTAAAAAAAAATGTGTTGGTGAAAAATTAATAAAATTTCTAAAAAAAATGCTTATCTTTTCCCCTTTCCATCGATGTATCAAATAACAAGCTACGACTCAAATTCACGGAGATATGAGACATGCACATGCAGGGATACCTCAAACCGGATTCGCCTCAGGTAGACAAAAAAGGGGCTGCATCTCGGTTAAAGGAATGTTTGCTTTGTTAGTTAGTACGTTTTGACTGTTCATTCGGTGCACACGATTTCATCTGCTTACTGTATTTCTCCGTGTTAAGTTGTAGTTCCACTTCAAGTGTTGATCTCCTTCACGTTGAGTTCTCAGTACCTTACAGTATTGTTAACGACTGTGTTTGTAAAACATTTCACTAAAATGCCTGTTTTTACTTTTCGTGAATACGCTGATATTGTTTTTGTGTATGGACTTGCTGATGGTAACGCTACCAGAGCCCGAGAGCTGTACCGAGAACGCTTCCCTACAAGGCGAATTCCGAACGCGCAGGTATTTAGGAATACTTTTAGAAGACTCGGCGAAACTGGAAATTTGAACTTACGGGAACCCCGAGTGTCTACGCACCAACACCCTGTGGAAGTCGCTCGGAAGGATTTCAACACTTGTCTCCTCAAAAATGATTCTCGTTCAGCCAAGCTTAGGTCAATAGTAGATTCATACAATCTGCACATTTTGCCGCTTGCGGCCACCCATTCCCAGCCATATTGCTCGCCCTCTCTTCTTGACATCATAATGATTTCCAACCTGGATAAGGTGGCCACTCATGGTCAACTTAACTCACCTTTTTCTTTTCACGACCTCATTTACGTCTCATATAAAATTAGGTCCCCTAAGTGCAGAACCAAATTTATTGAAATTCGCAGCTTCAAAGCCATCAACCTGGATTCCCTCAAGTCTGATGTTTCACTGGTCGATTGGTCCCCTGTCATCTTGAGCGAGAGCGTTGATGACAAAATTCACAGCTTCAATACAATTGTCCTGGGACTTTATGACAAACATGCTCCCATTAAAAAAGTTAGAGTGAAGCACCTGCCTGCTCCCTGGCTAAACGATGATATCAAGCGACTTATGACCAAGAGAGATCGGGCTAAGTGCAGTTACAAAAAGGATCAGACAGATGACAATTTTCTCACCTACAAATCACTTCGAAATCGTTGCAATCGTCTCTGTCGCGACGCCAAACGCCGCCACATCTTTGAGTGTATCGAAAGGTACACTCCTGCTCAGGTGTGGAAATTTCTCAGGATACTTGGTATTGGCAAGTCCCAGGCCCAGGACACGCATTCAGTTAATGTCGATCTCAACGGTCTTAATCAATTTCTCTCCGCACCGCCCGTTGTGATGGACTCTACCGTCAAGCAAGCCACTCTTCGGAGCCTGCGTTCTAGGTCACTTCCCAACACCACTCCCTTCAACATGAGATATGTCGGAGTTGACACAGTTAAAAGGGCATTGTTGGCGATTAGCTCCAAAGCAGTCGGACATGACAACATCTGCTTAAAAATGATCTTCACTATCCTAGATGACATGCTTCCGCCCATAACGCACATTTTAAATTTTTCCCTTTCAAACTGCTCCTTCCCTACTGCTTGGAAACATGCACTAGTTATCCCTCTCCCTAAATCATCCAATCCCACCTGCTTCAAAGAATATCGCCCGATTTCCATCTTGCCGATCCTATCAAAAGTCCTCGAATCCATTGTCCATACCCAGCTCTCCCAATATCTGTCCTCTAACAACCTATTAAATCCTTTTCAATCAGGCTTCAGACCGGGTCACAGCACAGTTACGGCTCTACTTAAAGTGACGGATGATATTCAGGTTGCCATGGATCAGAAGCAGCTTTCGTTGCTTACCCTGCTCGACTTCAGCAGTGCCTTTAACTGTGTTGACTTTGACATTCTCGTTGAACTTCTCAAATCTCTTAATCTCTCTTCCCATTCTATCAGCTGGTTCGACCCATACCTTCGTGACCGTAAACAGCGTATCAAATCGGAGACGACTTGCACGGATTGGTGTGACCTCACCTCCGGTGTCCCCCAAGGTGGCATTCTCTCTCCTCTTCTATTTTCTATATTTATTAACTCCATCTCCGATGCCCTCTCATCTTCTTATCATCTTTACGCGGATGACTTACAAATCTATCGCCACTTCTCTCCCGATAATGTAAACTCCGCTGTGGAGGCGTTAAACGCTGACTTAGAGGGTATTAGAGGATGGGCCTCGTCATTTGGGCTACTGGTTAACCCAAACAAGTCCCAGGCCATGATTATAGGTACCAGACACTCACTATGTTTGTTGAAGTAACAGTCTGTCCCTCCTGTATCTTATAACGGTACCGTAATCATGTATAGCGACACAGCGAAAAACCTGGGTGTTGTTTTCGATAACCAGTTAACCTGGTAAACGCATATCAGCGAGGTCAGCAGGCGAGTTTACGCTACCTTTCACTCTCTCAGGAGACTTCAGAACTTTCTTCCTCGTCAGACCAAAATTATTCTCGCCCAGTCTCTTTTACTTCCCCTCATTGACTATGCTGATGTTTGCTGGGTAAGCGCAAATGAAGAGCAACTGAACAAACTCGAACGACTTCAAAACCTCGGGATTCGGTTCATCTTCGGACTGCGAAAATATGATCACGTTTCTCAACATCGCAAGGAGTTGAATTGGCTTCCGATTCGTCTTCGACGGGACTCTCATATCCTATGCCTGCTCTACAATATTTTGTGGAACCCTCGGTACCCTAACTTCCTGCGTGATCGCTTCGAATTTCTTTCTTCATGCAGGCCTCGGAGAACTCACATGGCTACTATGCTTAAAGCCCTACAACGCTCCACTGCAACCTTCGAGCACGGGTTTAGAATCCGCGCTATACGGCTGTGGAATGAACTTCCCTGCACCATCAGGGACAGTCCATCACTGAATATCTTTAAGAACCGACTAAAGAAGCACTATCTTTCACTTTCTATTTAGCTATATAATGTATTAGTATTAGTATATTTGTAAGATATTTATTGATATGCTGTATTTATGTAACTGTGTATGTAGTCTATATTTCTTAGCAATAGGGTTTTATGTATGTGTAATATGTATTATATTAGAATATAGTCTTAATTGTACGCGCAATTCTTTCCCTTACCTATCATCTCCGTCTCCTATCCAACATGGTTTGCTGGAAGAAATCTCTTTTTAGAGATAAGCTCGCCTTTGTACATGTTTTTTCTATCATAAGTTATCTGTATGTCTGTTACCGCCGCCACGTGCATCAAACCGCACTCCAACACGTGTGTCCCGCCACTCACCTCCACTCGTGTACCGCCAGCTACCAAAATATGTGCTCAGAGAAAAACTCTGTTGTTCTCCGACAAAGTAGGTGCAGGATTTGGGACTCTATTACATAACCGGCTTAACCAAAAAGTAACGAACATTTGCTGTCCAAATTGTTCATTTGTAGATCTAGTGAAGATGATTAGTCGCGGTATCTATGATGAGTACAGCACTATTGTAATTATGGTAGGAAATCATTCAAACATTAGTCGGAATGATTTGAATAAAAGTGTTGAAACACTTCTAGACTTACATAGTAGGATGAAATGCAAGTTTATACTATGCAATTTTCCATATGCCTGTAATTTGACAGAACTACAGAACAAGTCTGTGCATAGAATGAATATTCATTTATTTAATTTAACATGTCATCACAGCGATGCTATTTTATATTTCGACATGAATAATTTTATTCATAACTTTACTCTGACACGGGATACATTGTACCTGTCTAATAAATATAGAAAATTAGTAGCTACATTGTTAGCTTATAATATATGCGACGCAGCTATAGTTGGTTTAACTAAGTTCAACTTGACATCAGCTTATTTTAAGAGTAATATGACATGCACCCCTATTGGGAATTCACCTGTTAATTATACTTTGCATGCAACATTGGAATCTGTTCCAAGTAATTTAAATTAGTTCATAAGACAATAGAGGAAATCTCTAGCATACAAGAGCCACTAAATATGTCAAAATGTAAGCCCCAGTTAAATATTGCCCATCAAAACATCCAGGGGCTACCTGGCAAAGAACTTGTATTAGAATTATTTCTAAAAAATTCTGACATTGATATTATTTGTGTTACTGAACACTGGTTGAAGGAAAATATGATGTCTTTTAACATAAATAGTTACAAAATTGTCAGTTGTTACAATAGAAAGACTGCTGATAGAGGTGGTTCTTTAATCTTAGTGAAGAATAATATTAAGGTGAAACAACGGAAAGATATTCTTGCACTTACTGTTGAAAGACAAATAGAGGTATCCTGTGTTGAGTTAGATAGCCATATTATTGTTTGTGTCTACAGGCCACCGAGGGATGAAAAAGGCCATGGCAATTTCGAAATATTTGAGAAAATTATGGAGGAAGCCCTCATTAAACTTTGTAATAACAGAAAAAAGTTAATTATTTGTGGCGATCTTAATGTAGATCTGCTTGTAGATACAACACTGAAGCGACGATTAATAACTCTGTTCAAATCATTTAATTTATGTCATGTATTTCTAGAGCCGACTAGAATTACACTTACAAGCCAAACTTGCTTAGATAACGTTTTTTGTGACTGTGCATTCACAACTAAAAGTGTAATTAACTGCTTACCCTCCGATCACAGTGGTCAAACAGTTTCATTCCCAATTAGTATTAGGGATAAGACTGTTCCAACATTTTATAGGCCTATTACATCCCATAGACTAGAGACATATACGAAAAACTTAGATATAAATTTGCCAGTACCGGATTTTAATGAACAGAACCCAAACAAAATCTACTCAGACTTCTTCAACATTATTCAGACAGAATTCAATAAAGTTTTCAAATTAAAGAAAGCCAGTGACTACAACGGTAAATCTAAATTTAATGACTGGGCAACGTTTGGAATTCGTAAAAGTAGAGTTATCTTGTATGACCTTTATGATCAAAAAACCTATAACTTTGATCGAAAATTTCATGACTATGTTAAAAAATATTCCAAAACTTTCAAGTTGGTTTGTAGAACTGCAAAAACTTTACACATTAATAGAAAAATTAAAAATTCAAATAATAGAATGAAAACAGTTTGGCAAATAATAAACCGCGAAACTGGCAAAGTTATACCAAGGGACAGTGATTTCTGCCTAAAGATAGGTGATGATGTTGTTAAATCCAACGCTGATGTTACTCGAGCTTTTGAAACATTCTTCACCAATGTACCCGTACTCACAACGGACAGTCTAAATTCATCTCCATTTGAAGCAGAGACTTTATTAAAAAATAACACTAGCGTCAGTAATGTATATTTAAAATTTCATCATGTATATCCCCAGGACATTGTCAAAACGTTTAAATTACTTAACTTAAAAAATACGGAAGACCTGTGGGGTATATCAGTCAAAGTCATTGGTTCAGTAATTCTAGTTATAGCCCCACACTTAGCTTATATATTCAATAAATGTGTTGACGATGGGGATTTTCCAGACCTCATGAAACACAGTAAACTTATACCGCTGTTCAAATCGGGAGATAAGGGCGATCCTTCAAATTTCAGACCAATATCTGTTCTTCCAACACTAAGTAAAATATTTGAAAAGATTATACTCAATCAAATGCTCTCACACTTCAACCGTACAAAACAACTCCACGCTAAACAATATGGTTTCACTAGGGGTAAATCGACTACGGATGCAGGTATTTCCCTTGTATCTCATATTTATTCTGCATGGGAGGCCGCACAGGATGCTATCGGAGTTTTTTGCGACCTGTCGAAGGCGTTTGATTGTGTTGATCATAATACGCTATTAATTAAATTAAATAATTACGGAGTTAGAAATAAAGCGTTGGATCTACTAAGATCATACCTAAGCAATAGAATTCAAAAGGCAGAAGTTAACGGCGTAAAATCTGATGGATCGGGTGTTAAAATTGGCGTTCCACAAGGTTCCATATTAGGCCCTTTCTTATTCCTGGTATATATTAATGATCTGCCTTTCATGGTGGAGAAATTAACTGACATAGTGTTGTTTGCTGATGATACTTCAATGGTCTTCAAAATTGAAAGACAAAAAGGAGATTTTGATGATGTTAATGGTGTACTGTCTTTAACCTTGAATTGGTTCACAGTTAATAATTTATTGTTAAACGCTGGTAAAACCAAGTGTATCAAATTCTCACTTCCAAATGTCAGGCAAGTTGAGACCAGTTTGGTGTTAGACAACAGCACGTTAGAATTGGTAAATGATACGAAGTTTCTTGGAATAACCATTGATAGTAAATTGCAGTGGGGACCCCACATAGATAAATTGGCTGGTAAATTAAGTTCTGCGGCTTACGCTGTTAGGAACATCAGACAAAGCACGGATGTGGCTACATCTAGGCTAGTATATTTTAGTTACTTTCATAGTGTGATGTCCTATGGTATCTTGTTGTGGGGGAAAGCAGCGGATATTCAAACTATTTTTATTTTACAGAAAAGAGCTATTCGAGCAATTTATAATTTAAAACGAACAGACTCCTTAAGAGAGCTTTTTAAAGAAATTGACATACTAACAGTAGCTAGTCAATTTATTTTCGAAAATATAATGTATGTACGCAAGAACCTTACAACATTTTCCAAACTTAGCGACAGCTGTAATGTTAACCTAAGAAATAATCACAGACTATGTGCGCCCCGTTTTAGACTCGCGAAGGTTAGCAATTCTTTCAAGGGTCAGTGCATTCTCTACTACAATAAGATACCTCTGGAGATTTTGAAATTGCCATTTGAGCAATTTAAAAAGCATGTTAAAGCGACTTTGTCGAAAAAGGGATATTACAATGTTCAAGATTACTTAAATGACAGGACTGTATGGGGTTAATCTGGCTCAACACAGACCTTGCTGTTAATAATTTTGTAATTATTTATTCCTGCTTATTAATCATAACAATTAAATTTTTCATATTTGTATTAGTTAAGCACAACCTATTTTTAAAAGAGATCTAAAAATAAATCTGTGGGAGTTTCTACGCCCTTCTTCTCCCACAGTGGTCCAATGTAGAGAAGAGGCAAAAAATGACGTTTGCTAAGTATATGTAAATATCTACAGTAATAAAGTACTTTGACTATTGACTTTGACTATTGTTTTGTTTAGTACAATAAAGAAATTACGAAATTACGAAAGTCGATGAGCTAATACTCCAAGCTTTCCTGTCTGATCCCACAACAATCGTGCGCAAAGTGATAAAGCAACTGCGTGACAGTCATGGTTTAAGACTATCCACCTACAAAGTATGGTCTGTAGTCCATGGAGATAGGAGATATCCCTTCCATTACACTCCTGTGCAAGGTTTGGATGAAGGTGATCCTGCCCGACGCATGACATTCTGCCGTTACCTCATCAGTCAAGATGCAGAGAACAGATATTTTCTAAGAAGAATACTATGGACCGACGAGTCAAAATTTGATAGAGATGGAATAACAAATTTCCATAACAAGCATCACTGGGAGCTAAAGGGTGCAAAACCGAAATTAAAAAAGCAAGTGTCGTCGCAAAGGCGCTTCAGCGTCAACCTGTGGGCCGGTGTAATCGGAGGAATTTTGATTGGGCCCCACATCCTGCCCGACACACTGAATGGCGAAGCGTACCTAAATTTCCTACAAAATGTCTTGCCGGATTTACTAGACGATGTTCCTCTGCATCTCCTATCAGAAATGATGTTCCAGCATGATGGCTGCCCGGCGCACTACTCGACGACTGTAAAAGAATATCTGGACGTTGAATATGAAAATAGCTGGATTGGCCGAAATAGGCCAATCTTATGGCCAGCCAGATCTCCCGACCTTAAATCTTAGTTACCTTTCTATTTCTGAGTACCGTTGCAATAATAATATCTAGCTGGTATTATTGTTGCAACTTTGTTACCTGAGGCGAGTCCGGTTTGAGGAATCCCTG
The DNA here is from genome assembly GCA_949825045.1 of Argyresthia goedartella. Classification (NCBI taxonomy): domain Eukaryota; kingdom Metazoa; phylum Arthropoda; class Insecta; order Lepidoptera; family Argyresthiidae; genus Argyresthia; species Argyresthia goedartella. The sequence continues at coordinate 14,726,910 of OX463829.1, read as the reverse complement.
CATGTAAAGTCTCATATCTCCGTGAATTTGAGGCGTAGCTTGTTATTTGATACATCAATAGAAAGGGGAAAAGATAGGCATTTTTTTTTGAAATTTTAATAATTTTTCACCAACACATTTTTTTTAAAATAAACATTGAAATGATAAAAGTCACTAAGATTGTTTTTTCTTTTGACCACAATTTGATTGTTTTTGATATCGGGATAGTTTTGAGACTTTTAATTAATCGTTTGTTATGTGTTTCATTTGATAAATAAAAAAAAAACTGTATTTAATCTGAAACTGTGTTTATTTTTTAGCTTGGTAGCCCAAAAAGTGTAAAGATTTGATAAAATCAGTTTTTAACCCATAACTTAAAAACTAAAGGATATCGGACCATGGTTACCATACTATAAAATGATCGTAAGGACCGACCCTGTCCATCTGCAAAATACCTACACTCTTCCCCAAAACACCCTGTATAAAGGGGTTCCCCTACAACAAACGAGCAAAACAATCTCGTTCGTTCGTAGGCGTCAGGTCTAAACAGCTGTCAGATAGTACAAAGTCAGAAAACCCTCGAGGGTTTTCGATACTTTTTCTGCCACCAGGCGGCGCCTCGTAGGCGTCAGGTCTCGAGGGTTTTCGATACTTTTTCTGCCATCAGGCGGCGCCTCGTAGGCGTCAGGTCTAAACAGCTGTCAGATAGTACAAAGTCAGAAAACCCTCGAGGATTTTCGATACTTTTTCTGCCACCTGGCGGCGCCTCGTAGGCGTCAGGTCTACACAGCTGTCAGATAGTACAAAATCAGAAAACCCTCATTGCGCCACTGACGGCGCTAATGGGTAACAGCGAAATTCGTGGTGGTATTGAATCATTATGATTTGGTATTTCGCAGAGGCAGGGTCATTAACCCTTTACTGCATACCACCCCATATATGGTTTCACAGGTTTTGAACTTTATTACCAAGCAATAAGGTTGAAAATCGCAATCCATTTCGGGTCAGGTAATGCATTAATGGGTTAAAACACGCCTCTTGTATGGGGAACTTCTTGAATTTATAAAATCTCGTGTAGTTCAATAATGGTTGCAGTAGTGGCAACAACTCTCTACCCATGAGATACAGCGCGCTGACAGACAGACGGACAGTGGAGGCTTAGTAATAGGGTCCCGTTTGCCACCCTTCAGGTTGAGCAAGCTAAATACTATCGATTAAGCCAACCATCCTCCGTCCTTATTAGACGCCTTAAAATTAGAGTTACTTTAGAGTCGAGATCTTTTTAGGGTTCCCTACCCGAAGGGTTCCAAACGGGACCCTATTACTAAGACTCCGCTGTCCGTCCGTCCTGACTGATATCTATGCGGCATTTGTGAAAATTAAATGTTAGTTACCTTTCTATTTCTGAGTACCGTTGCAATAATAATCCGTCCGTCCGTCTGTCTGTCACCAGGCTGTATCTCAAGAACCTAGCTAGCTAGAGAGTTGAAATTTTCACAGATTATGTATTTATGTTGCCGCTATAACAACAAATACTAAAAAACAGGATAAAAGAAATATTTAAGGGGGCTCCCATACAACAATTCTTTCAATACCACATACAAACTTATGGATGCCCCTGGTTACGTACATGGAGTGTGAAAGTAACCGAACCAATAACTTTGTAAACAATATTTTGCTGTGTAAAATCCAAACTATTCACTCCACACCATCGCTTCCATTGAACGGTGGTACGGAACACTTCGTGCGCGATTTAGACTCGCACTTGACCGGTTTTTTCAATCCCATGAGACCAACCAAGAGGAAACGTTTGAAAGAAGCAGAAGAAGAAGTAGAGTCAAGAGAAAACCACTAAAGTGAAGTTCCCCCCAATGACACGACAAGCCGTGAGATTTATTTAATCTCGATAATCTCTGCATCTCGAAATCTCTCTGTTTAATTAAATCACGATGTGGAGGGGAACCTGGGATTACTCCTGGCGGAATTAAAAGTCAACAATTTGCCGCTGAGTGCTCTACACGGCTCGCTAAGTGAATGAGACAAATTCTCTATCAACTTGCGATCCAGTGGAAATACTTTTAATGTGTGGTGACTAGGATTTCAGGGGCGATAGGCTAGGCCCGACACGCAAAATGGAATATTGAATAGCTGGTTAAATGTGGGCACAATGGTGCCTCTGCCAACTCGCTTGGAAAACGGCGTGAACGCGGCGTGTTTGTTTTTCTTGTATTTTAGTTCGCATTTATAATTTTTAAATGGATTATGAAAAAGTTTTGATTTCATTCAATTATTTATTTATTACGGTGTTTCAGTTCTCTTTTTCATAATTTTAATGAAATTGAGTTATTATGAGTTCAACCTGCTCTAATATTCCGTAAAAGATACGTTTTATCAGTTTAATTACAAGGACCTAGTTAATAGTAATTTTGCCATTGGCTTTTATATAGTAATTCTCTAACGCTTTCTCCTGTATTTATTTATTTATTTATTTATTTATTTATTCAGGGGTTACGAGTGGCGTTTGTGTTGCCGGACCGAACGGACGTGTCTATAGACCTCCGACATCTTGCAAACGCATTTAAATAAACAATAGTTTACAACCCGGCGCGCGCCTTTGTTCTGTCTCTGGTTTCTCGCGTTTCGGAGATTTTGTATCAGCGAGATGATATGAGAGTGTCTAATATAGCTACAAGTGTGAAAGTAGAGTGCGTAAAGTGTGAATTAGATAGGTTCTGAGCTGCGCCCTACCAGATAATAGGCTACGCCACGCTGCTGTGACAATACGTGTACAATATTGTGTACGACAATAGGTGCACATAGCTGAGACAACTCAACGAGTGTTGCCTGGTGAGCCCGTTCCTATTCAGTGTCCACATATATTATCTCCACAGACGAATCTACTAGAAGAGACCCCGAGTTTACGTCTCACGCAATACATAACAGTACTCCCTAACGACACGCCGTTATCCTGGAGTATTAACCGACCCTATCCAGCACATTAGGTGTGTCATGACACTGGGATATCTCCTCAGCAATAACCTAACCTTATCAATGAATTGCTTTCTCCGGACACACAAAGGATTACATAGGACGTAGAAGCTTCATTATTTAAGGTATTTCTTAAGTGAATCTAACCCATAAAATTAAGCTCTCTCAACAGCAACAACCTGGGAAACAGACTTATTTCCTTTCATCACAGACATTCGTGGTGCTTGATACATCATCATAAATACTTAGTCAATAGAAACTAGAGTTGCGCAACGAGTGGTGGTATTATCCCACGCCAAGAATCAGGCCCTTTCATGCACTTCCTGCAGGCACGTGAATAAGGACACTAAAACCCAAACAATACCGGACAGAAAAAGTTAAACAAAAGAGATAAATTACGACAAAAAACACTCCTCAAACTAACACAGCTGCAAAACGGCGAAGCAAATACGTTATTTTTTTGTGCAACAAGCCCCTTCTCTGGACAACGAGCTAAGAAAAAACGAATTCCAACGAGCAATAAACAATAGGGCCTTGTACAGGGACTGGACCTCGACCCGTGTCACGGACCTCACTACTACGCACTAATGAAGTGAACTGAAGTAGGTGATGTCAGTGCAGAGAGTCTCACTAGCTGAGCAACAACCTGGTGAGATAACTCCGATTAAGATAGCCCTATATCAGATAAAACAGAAAAACTAACTTTATATCTGGCAGGTAACATCCTTCGTAATGCTGGTTACCATTTCATAAACAGATACCGCTCTCGCTCTAAATTACTACGCCAACTCTAAACTATTCCATAGACATAGTCCCGTACAAATAGGTAGGTGATAGGTATACGAAAATACAAAACTAGGCAGGAACCTACCCAAGCACAATAAAACAAAACTAAACTATTTGCCACCATCCGGTCCAACCAGCCCATCTTGACCTGTTACAAAAATAAAATAAACAATAATGCAAGCCTACTGCATATTCTGAGAAATAGCGAGTAAAAGTCAACACTTGCACATCATAAAAGGATCATTTTACCATCTTGCAGAAAACAGGCAATTAACGAAAGGCAGCTGACGAACAATAACAAAAATAAAATCAAAGACTCTTTGTCCTAAGCGGGTCTCTCTCACGCCCATTTTATAGCTTCCAGGCCCAGCCTCCAATTCTCTTAGAAAATACCGAGAATAAGTGCGCAAAGGTACGCACAAACTTTGACAGCCACAACCCGTACCATTAACAATAGGTACGTAGGTAGTTCAAATTAATCAAATTAGCTCTAAGTTCTTTCTTTCAACAACATTCCAAAAAGATGAAAGCCTTATCAATGCCGAGAGATGTGAACTGCCTATTCCACGCAATTGCTGACCAAATTACTCACCTATATCAATTAACACTCGACCACACCCACATTCGTAAGGACATAGTTAAATATGTAGAAGAAAACTGCGATGAACAGAAGATAAAGTTTGCAATCGCCGAGCCTGAAGAAACCCTCAATGACTGCATTAAAAATCTGCGCAATTACGGCACTTGGGCTGGAGAGGAGATTATAATAGCAGCCGCCGAATACTTTCTAATTAACGTAACAATCCACCAGCAAAATACACCATCGCTCACATACAGGCCCAAGAATCCCGCGGATGCAGTGGGATCTATCAACCTCAACTTCACAGGAAACCACTACGACAGCGTATACTTGCTTGAATCACAAAATTTACCCATGAATCTAGCAACCGACTGCCAAACTGATAACAACATACCTTCCCCAATACTTAATGCAACACCCATGACCTCCTCAGGGTCAACCATAATATCAATAGATGACATCCCTGACAACACCGGATATACGATGATACGACACAGCCACATATTTAAACCAAAAGTCACATGCGAGCGTATGCGCATTGCTACTTGGAACGTTAGAGGATGCGCCGAAATACCTAAGAGACTCAACATTGATGCTGAATTGACAAACAGAAACATACATATAGCCTGTATACAGGAAACAAACATGACATCGGGGACCGTGTCAAAACACTATCTCTGGTATCTATCAGGCACAACCAGCATCGCACACTGTGGCTTAGCTATACTAATTAGAAAGGACCTGAACTTATCGGTCCACAATATAAATCGAGACCTGGAAACCATGGCAGCAACAATAACATCGGCCACTAATACACTATATGTAATAAACGCACATATCCCCAGCTCTTCCACGAGAGCAACCGCAGCGTTTTCGCAACTTATAAAGATTATTCAAAAGAAACCAAACAAAGCCAATATATTAATGCTATGTGACTTTAACGCGCATATCGGTCTAGGCGATACAAAGGAATACAGGAAAAAGGGAATTATAGGAACAAATCTCCTACACAAATCATCAAATATCATCGGAGAAATGCTAATGGATATTTGTTCCCGCGAAAACTTAAAAGTAGAAACCACCTGGGCTCGCAAGTCATGTCGGGCCCATGGTCTAACGGAAAAACAAAATCACAACTAGACCATATAATTATCTCGAATAATGCGCCACACACATTTAACTTCATCAAAGGACAATGGAGCTACCTGCATATTTCCGACCACAAGATAATCTGGGGTGAAACAGACCCACTAAACCTGCTTCCAAGAACTGGCGACACGCAAATGGAATCAACAAAGAGTACAACCCAAGCTAAGTACAAAGCGATAGCAGCTTTAAAGTTCAACTATAAACAGGGTTCGTACACCGCCCTAGCACGAAATGAAATGAATGACACAAAAGTAAAATACCATAACGGGATTATGGAAGAACTTACGGCGAACAACTACATATTCGAAGCCAAGGGTCCCGGGTTCGAGTCCCGGTGGGGGCAAATATTTGTTTGATGAGAACGGATGTTTGTACCCTAGTCATGGTTGTTTATCTATCTACTAGGGAATCCTAGTTTGGGGCTAGATCAATGTGTGTGAATAGTGTCCAAGGTATTATATATATTTTTTATATTTATAGAAAATGACGACGAATATACGCCCGACATTCCGTGGGAATCTATTACAGGGGTTATGAAGTCAGTAGCCCAAAAACACTTTCCGTAAAACCCGCTAGATCGCGGGAACACCGAATTGCTCTGGCAAATTTACAAAAGGCCAAATTCCTTAAAAGACGTCGACCAAACGACCAACAACATTAAACAACTCAAAGAATGCCGACGACGTCTTGAGGAAATTATTGATAATGAAGAAAAACGAGAATGCAGAGCATTTTTTGAAGGCCTAGGAAAAAAACACCCAAGCAAACGCATGCAAATCGTGTACCACTATTACAGACGACACCAGCTTCAATCGAGACGGTGGAAAAAACAACGATTTATCCCAATGTCACGCTGGGAACAGGAATTAAGGAAATCAGAAGACCCTAAAATTATGATTATCCCTAACGAAACTTCATTAAACCCTGAATATCTAAAAAATGGTCCATCAATAGCCGACATAAAAACGATAATCAGCCGCATGCGTAACGGAACAGCGCCGGGTACAGATCAGGTAGTCCCGGAACTGTACAAAGGAATACCGCCACAACTGTTAAAGGTTATTACCAAAACAATGCACAGAGCATGGACAGAAAATATAATACCGGAGTCCGGGAATGAAACGGTCTAAGTACCTATCCCCAAAATCAGAAACCCTCAAGACACCAATGACTATCGCCGTATAACAATGTGTAATACAGGATATCGCATATACGCGACATACCTGCTCATCAAACTAGACGAGATAACAAAAGAACTCGGGAACTACCAAGCAGCATTTCTCCGCAATAGATCCACTGATGACCACATCTTCACACTACGCAGAGTATTAGACGAAGAATGGCGCGCGGGTAACAGAACATATGTACTGGTGCTAGATATCGCCAAAGCATTTGATACTATAGACCTAAACGTGCTCAAGGATATTCTCCTTTCAAGGACCAATAGGATAATAAAAGCCTGCATGTATGAACGGACCTGCATCAAATAGTTCGGACAGCAAAGTAACTTGATCAACAAAGGAAAAGGAGTAAAACAAGGCTGTCCACTGTAACCAAGACTATTTACAATATTAATGGATGATGTCCTCAAAACACTGGAAGAAGAAATTCCCAACATAAAATTGGACCAAGATGAAGAAATAGTCTTACCTCTTATTCTCTCCTTCGCGGATGACCTCACCATCGTTTGTCAAGATTTACAACACCTTGACCAAATCGTCACGCAATGGAAAGCACAATTAAAAACAGTAGGTCTCGATACTAACGAAACAAAGACGAAAATTCTTATAAGAGACCCCATAAACACCCAGCGCCCACACAAGTGATCGTATTGGACGGAGTTCCAATACGACCCGTAGACGAAATAAAATATCTCGGCACATATATAACGGCAGGACATAGTAGGAGAGACACAATAAAGAAGAGTTGCCGGCAAGCCATAGGCTTTTACAAAATGGTTGCGGTGCAATAACCATTTACAAAATGGTTATTGCACCGTGTATAAAATACGGACTTAAAGCGGCAGCCCTCACCAAAGCAAACCGTTCTAGACTAAGAAAATATGAACGCCTGATCCTCAGAAACATGTTTGAGAACGCCAGAAGCTATCCAAGACACCACAAAATTCATGACTTACTACAGGGCAAAACAATAACCAAACAAATCAAAAACCATCGGATGTGTTACTATACACATATTCTACGACGCCCACAAAAACACCTACTACACGCTGCATTGAAATACGAAGCAAAGAAGAAGAAAGTTGGCCGACCCATTTACACCTAGAAAGATTCCCTTAAGCATGACATCAAATACTACGGTAAAGAACACAGTTACTGGACAAAATCAGCACACAACAGGGACGAAGTCAGAAAGGCATCGAGCCAAATATACCATATTCCAGAAACAGACAGCGAAAGCGAAGCGGAGACCTTACCGGATAACCCAAACGAACACGACAAGACAGGAAACTCAACCTATAACAATACCTGAAAATAGAAGGAAAACATGAACTTGAAGAAAACAACAGCTGCTCTCCAAATCCTATATCCTCCCCATTCTACATATCCTACATTGGCTTCAGGCTGAAGAGTCGGTCGATTGAATTCACGCTCCTTCCCCTCCTATCGAGCAGGTCATTCCGCCCCCCCTCAAAACTCGTGCTCTCTGGTATGCCGGCCGAAAGACCGGAACAGGTTTAGAACCCTGGCTGGAGAAGCACCATTCATTCATTCATTCATTCATTCATTATTTATTTATTCAGGGGTTACAAACAGGACAAGTTACATTACAAAAACAAACAGAGGATAAATATGCATTTAATTAAAATCTAACTTATCCCTTAGGGTATCCCACTTATGGCTTAAATGATTTGGGAAGGATTAGCTCCGAATGAGCAACAACTAAAGTACTTAGGTGCTAAGAATATACATTTTTACTAAAATTAAAAACCACAATATGAGAGAAAAATGTGCATTGTTTACAATTAGGGTATATCTATTGCACAAACGTGCATGAAATTACCACACCACAGTCAAGGATTATTATCCTCGAGTTTTTTGAACAACAGCTTGCGTATGGAGTGCTTAAACCGATTGACAGATGAATCAAACAAGTCGACCTCTGCAAGGTTTTTGTCGTGGTCTGCACAGAGTCGACCTATTGGCGCCCTTTTACCAGCATTGGTGCGAGCGGCTTTCACGTGGAAGAGCCGCTTGTGCCGCGGAGCTCTGAGCGGGACATGGTACCTTATAAGGGAGACAAGCTCTGGGCAGTTGTAGTAACTGGTGCAGATCCGCTTGAGAACAACGGCGTCCGCGAGGGTGCGACGATCGTGGAGGGATGTCTGTCTGTAGTTTGTAAGCAGGATATCATATGACCTTTTTGGAGCCCTGACACGGTAATTGAGACTACGGAGGAACTTCTTCTGTACCATTTCAATTTGTGCATCATACGTTGCATAGAAAGTATTCAGGCTTCTCGGCACCTAATGATCTCGTAGGGGCCCATCAGCTACGAGGTAGCGTAGCGATCAGTTGGTGTGAACGTCGGCGATTCACCGAGCTAAGGTAAATGGAGTCGATCTAACCTGGTCTGTGCTTCGGTCCCGTCAACCTCCTGTCTCTCTGCAAGGCCCGGGTGCACCCTAGGCTCTTCTTGGTAGACAGGTTCTTCAGCCAACCAGGTATGACTGGCAGGCCAGCTTCGATGAGCACAGTGTTCCAACACAGGTTATGTTACGTGGGAAAAACCAATCGGCCACGTAAATGCGAACTTTATCTGGTTCGGGGAACCACAACACACTCAGCTATATAGACAATCCTGAGGGAAACCCGAATACATTCCAGATGGCTAGCGATTTAATTTCAATACCCTATCCCAAAACGCGTTTACATTGCGAGGGCTTTCGTCTGTCAGTCGTCAAAAACTGCTAGGTTGGCAGCAACGTCAAATTCAAAATGGCCGTTCAGAAACCATCGATCGAATATCGATTTGGAATCGAACAATCACCCGCCCGGACAGGCACCCACCTGTCCCCTAATCTACGGGCAGCCGAGACAACGTTGCTACCGCTCGTTTTAGAACCGAGCCTCCTACTAGAACCTCTGCAGACCGGGGGGTCCCTGTAGTGTATGCACACCTGAACCCTACTTACATCTATAAATAGCCTCTTTATTATGATTCATGACTCAATATACAACTGTCTTTCGAACATGTGACTGCCTCATTCCACACCTAATAGGCCGATCCTTACATGGCGACCTTGCCAGGCCAGCCTACCTCTCGCGAGGTAGTGCTGTGCCGAATGGCGATTAAATAAATTCAAATAATATTTAAATAATACTTGAAGAACTTGGAAACGAGAAATATAACGAAGATAAATATATAGAGAAAAAGAACGGGATGACCTATGAAGAGATTAGCGGATTGCAGCCAGAAGAAGACGGATAAATAGAAGAAAGAAGATAATTATAGAAGAAAGAATATATTTACACAAGAAGAGAAAAGAAAATATTACAGAAGATTTGTGCTGCCGGGTGCCGGGCGATTTCCTAAGCCTGATGATGTGGAAGCAGGGCGCTGGGCGTAACCGTACGGGTCAAGTGAGGCGCAGCTGGGAGATGTACGGTTCCCAGGATGTGCTGACTCCGAGCGAGCTGCGTGCGACACGGGCGATGACGTCGTGGCGTCAATGTGTTTTTTGGACAATGGGTTTTATTATACGTATGACATGTAAGTAAATTAAATTATTTGTCGATTAGTATATTTAAGTTTTGGCTAGATTTTGTATTGTCAAAGGGTTGACGATACGATCAATATTAATATAATTATTTTTCCAAATGAAGATTGCATGAAGTAACTAAAATAGTATTATGATGAATGGCATAGAACGAAAAGTTAGTAGTACAGTATAGTCAGCAAGAGAAGTGTGAATGAACGATTGATATTATTTTTTAGGAATGGAGATATTTTTGAAAGCCGAAAAGTAAATAAGTTAGACACGAGTTATTTGGGATGAGATGATTTGACAGTATTTTTTTATTTTTGAGGAGATTTTGAAAAATCTGGGAATAATGTGATAAAAAGTGTGAAGTATGAAGTTGAAAGTTTTGTTATTTTTTTGTTTTATAACCGCTAGTATTTTTTTTATATTGCATCATAATTCTGATTTACTCCAAATGTACAATCAAGTACATAAATGATTCAGTTGTTCATTTGACTTGGTAACAGTCAAAGTTATTCAAAAGTCAAGTATAGAAATTCAATCCAGTGTTCGCAGGCGAACCAAATATGGACATGCTACACTGCAGAAGAAACCAAATTAGATTAGAACATAACACATGTTTTGATTACAGAGAAACAGAATTGTTATTATAATAATTAGTAGTTCATGTTACCGCAGTGCGACTTGTATAGAGCGAAAGATTTTAGTTTCATGCGACTAATATGGAAGATACATAAAAGGTGATGGATGATTGATAGCGAGTTTAGGGTACCGCAGAGAGATTAAGTATGAAACCATTTTCAAGTTATAATACGGAATGAATTTGAATAGTATGGGATGTATAAATTTCATATTGTGTATGTATGTACAAAATATTTAGTATGCAAAAGAAGTTCAGCTTTAATCACAGATATACTTAAAAAAAAAAAAACGTACGACGGAACCACTAACGTTAGTTTATCATAAAAGTTTGTTTAGAAATTGTACTTGCATTTATTTTACAGATTGCATTCGAGTTTATTAATAGAATTATAGTCTGACCAGCGGATATGGTCACTTCGGATTCGGATACTTCATAAAAGTGAGAAAATATTGGTTGATAGTGAGAGTTGAAAAGTATGGAAATTGAATGAAATTAAAAGTTAATCGTTGTTATCAAGGTTTATTTCATATTTGATATTTTTGAGTTTTATGATAGTATTACATAGGAAAGTTGATTTTGTTTGGATTTGGGAATGTTGGTTTTTGTTTAGGAATAAAAAGTATGAATTTGAGAGAAGGTCTGGAATGTGCGGGATTGTTACTCTAGGCCACAGAGCAAGTTAGTTGGGAACACTTCGTTTGTTAAGTTTTCGAGAAAAGTTGGAATGATCATCCAGTCTTTACAGAATATCTTAAAATTCGAAGGATTCGTATTGATTGAGTATAAGTTATGTTTTTAGTATGGTACGTAACTATTGGCGAGTCCGATATGTTATTGTATTTTCATCAAAGTCTCAAAGGTACAAGGTACAAGGCACGAATCCTTCCTCTTCGATCATGATGTGAACGAGTTTCCTTCGTGAGAAAGTTGGATATCGATGACCTAATAAGCTCGCGAGCAGGCTCAGGCAGGTAGACCTGGAGCCAGGTACTAGTAGTCTATGTATTTAAGTATTATTATAAAAAGTACCTTATAAAGTAAATACCAGTGTGTATAAAAAGTACCTATAAATGTGCACTCACTACATGTGAATATTAAGGGTCCGGATCCCGATAATTAAAGTACCTATATGAAGTGATAAGGAGATTATAATAAAATAGAGACTTTGATTGATAGCGATTGTTTATGAAAAGCGAGTATATTTTTGATAGTTTTGCAATGAAGATTTATATTTTTATAAGATGTGACGATTTTCTTTTGAGATGGAAGTAGGTATGCAATGGATAAATAAACAAAAAAGTAGTTAGTGATTATGGAATAAAATTTGACAAAAGTAAATAAATGCGTGAAGAAAGGAAAGAGATTTAGAAGGAATGAGAAATGTGGAGTTTTGAAATTGCAACTGATTAATTGTTATAATTTTGTGTAAAAGTTCAATGTGTTAAAAATAAAACGTTCTCATGTTTGATGAAGGATTGAGAAATATGTACTTTTGTTTTGCGTTTCATTTATTTTATGATTTTGTGTTATTTTGTTTAAATGTATAAAATTCGTTCATGTCGTCAACCCTACCCCTAAAACAGATAGATATTTTAGTTTCGTGTATTTACTTGTGTATGTACTTATTCGTTTATTTCGTGTATTCAAAATTAGTTTTAGAAAATATGTAACCTAATGTTCTTATGTAATCATTATAAATGTACTTTAATGAAGTTGTTAAAAATAGGTGTTAAAAAGGGGTGAGAAATAGTAATAAATGGTTATAGTTTATTTTGATAGTATTTCCAAAATTGTATCAGGCAAACAAAAATAAAAAAGGTTTTCATTTGTTATATTTTTTACAGATTTTAAATTTTCAATTGATATTTTTACACAGGTGATTTATTTTAGTGTTATTTTTACAGAAATTAGTTACTTATTAGATTGTTGTTTTGATGTTATTAGATCTAAATTGTTAAATGTCATAAAAATTATATGCATATTTTTTACTTTCAAAAAAGGGGGAAGGTGTAGTGTATGCACACCTGAACCCTACTTACATCTATAAATAGCCTCTTTATTATGATTCATGACTCAATATACAACTGTCTTTCGAACATGTGACTGCCTCATTCCACACCTAATAGGCCGATCCTTACATCCCGTCCTTGCCAGGGAACAAGTTAACAATGCGCCCCCTGCGCCAACGTAGTGGCGGTAGGTTAGCATCCTTAACCAGAACGAGGTCACCAACACTAGGGGGGCTGGTTTTGTCAGTCCACTTAAGGCGCTGTTGTAAGATATGCAGATACTCGAGCGACCAACGCTTCCAGAAATTCTGAGTAAACTGCTGCAACATCTGATACCTTGACAACCGATACAATTTCACTCCCTCGAAGGGGTGCTCGGGCAACGCGTTAAGTGGCTGTCCTATCAAGAAATGGCCTGGGGTCAGAGCCTCCAGGTCATTTGGATCCGAGCTGAGCGGACACAACGGTCGCGAATTGAGAACGGCCTCGATCTTACAAAACAATGTCGCGAGCTCCTCAAAAGTGAGCGCGGTCTGACCTACTATACGCCCCAAGTGCGTCTTAGCTGACTTAACTACGGCCTCAAAAATCCCACCCCAGTGGGGGCAAATCGGTGGGCTGAAGGTCCACTGTATACCCCGACGGGAGAGGGCCGTTCCAATATCCACTTTATTTACATTCAAAAAGTTGACTATCTCTCGTAAGTATCGTTCCGCACCGATGTAGTTAGTGCCGTTATCAGAGCGGATCAAAGTTGGAAGTCCCCTTCGAGAAACAAACCTATCCAAACAAGCAATGAAAGCCTCTGTTGAGAGATCAGCAACGAGCTCGAGATGTACCGCCTTGGTGGATAAACAAACAAACACACACAGGTACGCCTTGTATTGCTTAGCGGTACGCAATCGTGAACTCTTCACCATAAACGGTCCTGCAAAATCCGTACCAACACCTGAAAACGGTCTGACCTCATTCACACGATCAGGGGGCAAGTCCCCCATGAGAGGTTGCATCGTGGCAGCCTTAAGTCGATAGCAAGGCATGCACCGAAACACGATGTTCCGTATGACACGGCGGACAGATAAGATCCAAAACTCCCGCTGGAGCGTGGCCAACAACGCGTTACAGCCGGCATGCGCGTTTTTAATATGACGATCAGTCACCAGCAATTCAACTAACTGTCCCCCCTTGGGGAGCAGAAGTGGGTGACGAGCCGAATACGACAGATTCGCATTGCGCAATCTTCCTCCTACCCGAAGTAACCCGGTCGCATCAACAAAGGGGTTGAGACGCGCGACGGCTCCCTTCAATTTCGAACGTCCACTTCGTATAATCTCCAATTCTGCCCCAAACTTCGAGGACTGTACCAACCGGACCAAATTCAACAGCGACTCGTTTCGCTCTGCCGGAGTCAGAATAGGGTTCAACGTTCGCTGATCGCGAGGAGTACGACAATTTCGAGCGAATCTCCTAATCCAAGTGGACACGTTTATCAACTTGTCAAGTGAGCTATACCGGTCCAGCAGAAACCCGGCGTCAGGGTCCTCAGCCTTCTGGGTAACATGCACGGCCGCTCTGGGGCCATGATCCGAAGATACTACTGCATGGCTGTGGGGCCAGTCCGATTCTCTCTTGGCAAGCCAGGGTGGTCCCCACCACAAATGGTGTCTAACGAGTTCAGGAGCCCGACATCCCCTGGATGCACAATCAGACGGGTTCAATTCTCCTGGTACATGTCTCCAGGTCAGTGGGACCTCAGACGACACAATCTGGGAGACACGGTTCGCAACAAAAACCACTAAGTTATGGACCGAAGCCTTCAGCCAGCACAAAACAATCTGGCTGTCCGTCCACGCATACACCGTATCCTCCAAAACCACTGACCCACGCAACACTGTTAGAGTGTGATTCAAAAGTTTGGTCAAAAGAGCAGCCCCGGACAGTTCCAGTTTTGGAATCGTCATCCTTGTCCGAATAGGCGCTACCTTGCTTTTTGCCAAAACCAAACGCACGTCGACCTCCCCGGTGGAGGTGACGGTTCGCAAATAAACCGCTGCCGCAAACCCTCGTTCAGAGGCATCACAAAACCCGTGAAGGGTTGCCCTGTAATCCCCAGCAGGGACCAATTTCCTCGGCAGCGATACATTATTTATGTCCGATAGCGAGGTGAACTTTCGCGTCCAATCAATCAACAAATCACCTGAGAGGTGGGTGTCCCAGGTCAACTGAGCCGCCCATAGCCTTTGCATAAAACATTTGAGAGCAAAGGTGACTGGAGAAATCCATCCATTCGGGTCGAACGTTCTCGCAATCGTTGACAGTACTGACCGCTTCGTCCAGGCCTTCGGTGTTTCTAAAACCACCCGATAGGTAAACTCATCATGGACGGGCCGGTACTGAATTCCAAGCACTGACAACATGTTAGGGTTGTCAGGATTCTCAAAAACGTGCGGGTCTTGTTGAAACTCATCTGGGAGACCAGCCATCAACTCAGGGGAGTTGGACATCCACTTGCGTAGTTCATAGCCGCCTCGTTCCAGCAATTGAATGAGCTCGTCACGTCGGTTCAGAGCTTCCTCTACACTGGCGCCCCTGTGCAGACGTCATCGACGTACAAAGCTTGCTCCAGGATAGCGGCGGCTCTAGGATAGCTCACACGGTCACGCGACGCCAACTCCCGCAGGGTACGCATCGCCAAATACGGGCTAGACCGTAACCCATACGTGTTCGTGTTTAACTCATAGACCTTGACTGGCTCGGCGGTGGACTCACGCCACAGTATCAACTGATACCTTCTGTCAGCCGGATGAATTACCGTTTGCCTAAACATCATCCGAATGTCTGCGACAAATACAATCTGGTGCCTCCGAAAGCTCGTGAGAATATCCGAAATATCACGACTCAACTTGGGTCCCGAATGTAGACACTGATTCAGGGACATCCCGTTCGAGGTAGGTGCTGACCCATCAAAAACAACTCGAATCTTGCCGGTAGGGGTTCGTAGGACGGCATGGTGTGGAAGGAAACAATGATCCTCAGATCTCCAGTCCACACCCGATACCGACATGTGTCCTAACGACTCATACTCCCTCATGAAATCAACATATTTTTGTTTAAATACGGCGTCCCTTGACATCCTACGCTCCATCGACATCAATCTCGTCTCAGCCATCTTCCTAGATTCTCCTAGTGGCGGTCGATCGGCCCTGAAAGGCAGTCGAGTTACAAAACGACCAGAACGAAGGCGACCAGTACTATTCTGGTAAAACAACTCGCACTCTTCTTCGTCTGCGTCGACTCGACGAACGGTGGGAGGTTCCTCTATCTCCCAGAAACGTTGGATAGCGTCTGACAACGCTGAGCCAATAAGTATGCCATCTGACTCGGCAGGCCTAACCATTGGCAATGCCGGACCCATGATCACGTGACCAAACTTAGTATCCACAGCAATCAACCCGTCCGGCTGAAGAACTCGCCGATCCGACAACAGAAACCTACCCAGAACGTCTGCTCCCAGTAGCAGGTCGACCGGGGCTGGAGTATCAAAATCGGGATCCGCCAACTTGAGTCCTGATGTCAGGAATCGAACGGCCGGATTCAACTTCACCAAGGGGTGTCTGCCCATGACATGCGTCATCACTAAAGCTTGCACGGATGTTTTTGTCAAAATGTCATAACGTGGAGAGAACGTGATCACCGATTGACCAACTACATTCGTAACCGTAACATTCCCCACGCCCCGTATTGATTTATTATAGCTATTTACCTTGAGGCCCAACCATTTTGCTAAATCGTTCGATACAATGCAGCCCTGAGCTCCAGAATCTAATAGGGCGCGAACGTATGTTGGGTTGCCCGCCAAATCCCAAACAAGCACAGAGGCGATCGGTAACACCACCGTCTCCGGTTGGGGGGCAACAGATGGTTGGGCCGCAAATTCCTAGCGAGGACCCCCGGGGCCCCACTGTGCCTGTAACCGATCAGGTATGCAGCTATACGCCAGCGGGTCCCATTGTACAAATGGCCCACGCGCCGGTTCCATTCCCAACCTACAATTCCCCTTAAAGGGGGGTGGGCGTGAATTCAACCGTGGCCGCTCCATGAGCGGGGGGGACATCACATGTGACCGACGAGGACGAGGCGACGAGCGGGGCGACAACTGAGGCGGCGTCCGAACCGCACCCGCATAGCTCGAAGGTGTCCCATGCCACCCGCCCGTTACGGCCTGCTCAACACACCCAATGTCCCGCTGGGTCGGATGCTGAGTCGCAACCGAAAACTCAGGGCCCCCCATGTGATGACCCTGAGTGCGGCCCTGCACCCCTGTACTGCCCTGTGCACGTGGGGACGTTGGCCCCTGAGTTGCGCTCCGAGTCGCAAACGAATTCTCAGGGCCCCATGCCGTGTCACCCTGGGTACGGCCCTGTGGTGGCTGTTGGCCGGACCGGTTCATGCACAACAGATTGTTGTGGGCCCCACCACAATATCCGCACATTTTTGTGCGCGTGCAGTCCCTAGCCATGTGTGGCCCGAGGAACAGGAAACACCAGCTCCGCTGCTTGGCCATCCGGCGCCGTCCCTGAACCCTAAGTTCCCCGAACTTATTGCAATTGGCCACAGCATGGCCAATCTGCCTACAACATGGGCAGGTCTCACCATGTGGGGTCAATTCACTCACAGTCCCATACGACTGCCGGTTGGTGCGGTCCTTCCTCGTCGGAGGGCCCCTACTCACAGCGCTCCCGGCAGCTCTCTGTGGCTCCGAAGGATGGGTGACCGTCAACCCCAAATTCTCTGCCCGTCGAGCCTCCTCTTCCAAGAATCCGACCAAGTCGGAGAAGGCGGGCAGGTCCTCGGCCGACCTCCCGTGAGACTGTTCGAAACGAGTCTGCACGTCAGCGGGTAGGCGGGAAAGTACAATGTACAACAGTAGGTACGACCATTCACCAACCGGAAGTCCAAGATTCTCTAGAGCCTTGGTGACGGACAACAACGGGTTCAAAACCTCCGTCTGTATGGCCCCGACCTTGTTCACAACCGGGATACTAAACAAACGGTTCAGTTGGGCATCGGCCAACCTCCGTTTGTTATGGTAACGTCTGACCAACAATTGTCTGGCCGTTTCATAGTTACCCTCCGTAACTGTCAAATGAGCGACCAGCTCCCTAGGCTCACCCCTCAATGCTGCCACCAGCTGAGCCATCTTGACAGACTTGGTAATGTCCGATCGCATGTGCACCAAACTGTCGAACAGATTGATGAAGCTCATCCATTCACCGGACACTCCGTCAAAAGTAGGCATAGTTATGGCCGGTAACCTGGACCCTGAACCCTGAAGCGGCAGAGGTGCTTCGATGTCACCACCATGGCTGGACTCGCGCTGTCTACGTATGTCCGCAGCCTTCTGCGTGATAGCAGCTGCATACATTGGTCGACATCCCCTAGCAACCGTGACAGCCTGTCAGGTGCGCAAACATCAACTGATTCCGCCTGCGCGGACAATTCGAGCACCCTATTGTAACGTTCCTTAACGTCCATAGACCGCTCCAATACCACATCATGCCTATCTAAACGGTCTATCAGACCGTGTGCGGAGGAAAACCATCTGAGTTCCTTAGAAACACCCTTCTGGATTTCAGATAACGACATGATCGGAACGATACTTACTCACAATTTGCAGTAACTCAATTTTATTGGACCCTCCAGTCTACAACCCAAACGAGGGAACCCTAAACCACAACTTAAACAATGCTGTTTTCCTTAAACAATAGGAACCGAGTTTTATATCTATATAAATTCTGTAAATACAATTTAGTTTCCCTTTATCATTATAACACACACAGATAGTCAATATTAGTTCAAGTTATAAATTGCTATAACTGAAAACAATGTAATAGCCTGCTATCAATAGATGTAACTACCTAAGTTAACCAAAACATTCATTAGCATTACTAGACCACTAATAGATTGACTAACTGGTACTTCAATGCAAATTTCAACTCAATATCTGTCTGTCTACTACCAGCAATAGACCTATAGCTTACAATACTACCAATCTATGTGGATATAGGAACACAACCAAGTTATCTAATAACCGCCTATACCTACAGATTGATAGTCTCAAATCGTGTCTTCCTGGAGCCCTTGACGGCTGCAAATCTCAGGAAGCCACGCTCTAGCTACCAAAATGTTCAGGCTTCTCGGCACCTAATGACCTCGTAGGGGCCCATCAGCTACGAGGTAGCGTAGCGATCAGTTGCCAAGAAGTGTGAACGTCGGCGATTCACCGAGCTAAGGTAAATGGAGTCGATCTAACCTGGTCTGTGCTTCGGTCCCGTCAACCTCCTGTCTCTCTGCAAGGCCCGGGTGCACCCTAGGCTCTTCTTGGTAGACAGGTTCTTCAGCCAACCAGGTATGACTGGCAGGCCAGCTTCGATGAGCACAGTGTTCCAACACAGGTTATGTTACGTGGGAAAAACCAATCGGCCACGTAAATGCGAACTTTATCTGGTTCGGGGAACCACAACACACTCAGCTATATAGACAATCCTGAGGGAAACCCGAATACATTCCAGATGGCTAGCGATTTAATTTCAATACCCTATCCCAAAACGCGTTTACATTGCGAGGGCTTTCGTCTGTCAGTCGTCAAAAACTGCTAGGTTGGCAGCAACGTCAAATTCAAAATGGCCGTTCAGAAACCATCGATCGAATATCGATTTGGAATCGAACAGAAAGGATTCCAGACAGGGGATGCGTATTCAAGATGGGAACGAACGAGAGAGCCGTAAATCGTGAGGAAGGACTTGGGTTTCTTAAAGCTCTTAGTTGTACGCATGAGGAATCCAAGCATCTGATAAGCTTTCTTAGTTATGTGTGCGATGTGTGCATCAAAGGTCAACTTTGCATCAAAGTAGACGCCAAGGTCCCGAATACATGTGACCCTTTGCAATGCATGTCCGCCTATATGATATTCACGCGTATTACACTCTATGACCTGTTTTGTGAATCTTATATATTGACACTTATTGTATGCTAGGGATATACTATTAACGGTACAGTAAGCGTCAAGTCTGTCCAGATCCTGTTGGAGCAACACGGTGTCCACGTCGGAATGGATTTCCCTATAGACCTTTACGTCATCCGCGTATAGTAGGTAGTTACAGTGTTGGAAACACTGTGCTATATCATTGATAAAAATGACAAAAAGAAATGGGCCTATGATAGATCCTTGAGGAACGCCTGAGGTTATCAAAACTGCATTTGACAGTTTGCCATTAAGGGCGATAGATTGGTGCCTGTCTTCTAAGTAAGATGCAAATCATCTCAGTAAGTCTCCCTTGATTCCATTGTATGCCAGTTTTTTAAGAAGCAGCAAGTGATCGACTTTGTCAAATGCTTTTTTGAAGTCGGTGTATACGGAGTCCATTGCGACATTCTGATCCATGGCTTCAAAGAGATCGTTGGAGTAAATAAGTAGATTCGTGAGAGTGGAGCGGAGTTTGACAAAGCCATGCTGTTTTGGATCAAGGAATGGTTCTAAAAGGGGATATACTCTGTTATGTACCAATTTTTCGAATGTTTTAGCTAGGGTGGATAAAAGGGAAATGGGACGATAGTTGGAAACCTCATTTTTTGGTCCTGACTTATGGATAGGCGTGACATAGGCAAGCTTCCAGACTGATGGTACAACGCCCTCTTGTAATGATTTGTTAAATACACACATCAACACTGTCTAGGGATATTTTGTATTTCTTAAATTTTTTGATTAACTATAAATATTTTGTTCAGAGAAGTATATATGGAATTAAACCTCAGTTAATGCCCAACTTAATTATATAAATAAAAAACATTTTAGATCTTCAAATATTTTTTTTTAAATAAAATAACAAAGAGACTAAAAATGGTGCTAAGTCTACGAATGAAATTAATGAATAAAATGGATAATTTTATTTAAAAAACAACTTAAAGTGAGACATTTTAACTCTTAATAATCAGTGTTGCCACCCCTCACGTTAATAAGAGTTTGGCATCGGTTATTCATACTGTGAATTAAGGTGTCGATGTCTTGCTGTGGTATGCGTTCCCAGGTTCATTGCAGGTGCAAGAAAAGTTGCTCTTCTGTGGCCAGATTTGGAGGGAGGGCATGCATAGCCCTTCGCTGCAACATGTCCCACGCATGTTCGATGAGATTCATATCGGGCGACTGCGCAGGCCATCTCATTACCGTGACGTCGTTGTCTTGAAGTGCGGCTGATACCAGCCTCGCAGTGTGTGGACGAGCATTATCATGCATGAGTACGAATTGCTGGCCGATTTGCACCCTATGCGGAATAATAACAGGTTCCACCACCTCATCACGGTATTTCTGAGCATTCATGTTGCCTCTTACAAAAACGAGGTCGGTTCACGCGCCTATACGAATTCCTGCCCATACCATGATTGTTCCTGCTTGGTACGAATGAACCTCTTGTGGATGCTGGAGCCGGCTTTCCCTGCCTGGAACTCTCCAAACTCGTGTTCTTCGCGAATCTGGATGAAATCCAAACCGAGACTCATCCGTAAAGAGCACTGTCGACCATTGTTCATTATCCCATAACACGTGTTCTTGAGCCCACAATAGTCGCCTTCCGCGATTGCCTCGTCGCAAAGCAGGAACACGAATTGCCCTGCGAGAATGAAGATTAGCTTCATGTAGCCTTCTTCTGACAGTTTGGTCGCTAAACAACAGCTGATGCTCCTGTTGGAGCCTCTGTACCATTTCCATGGCCGTCAGAGTAGGTTCTCTCCTGGCGGTATTTTGGAGAAAACGGTCCTCTCTAGGGGTGGTCACCCGAATTCTGCCAGCATGCCGTTCCGCCACTTCCCCAGTATCACGATAACGTGACCAGAGCCTTGATATCACATTCTGGCTGGTGCCTAGGGTCTCCGCAACAACGTTTTGGATAGCGCCAGCTTCCAACATTCCTACCGCTCTTATCATCTCGTCTCTCGTCAGATGTCGACGTTGCATGACACAAACAGTAAAAATCACCAAAACAATTGATAGAGTTAGTTAAATAATGTTTTTCTAAATAAATCTCAACACAAAACTAGCACTGTAAACTGAATCAAATGCGTGTTCCCGCGCTTTCTTTTGTTTTCATAAGTTTTTGTTTTTTTTTCAATGTCAGTTTGAAAATGGAACAAGGAGGTTTAATTCCACATATAAACTTTTTCCTAATTCTGAGTAGTTTTTCTGAAAAACTAAGAAATTCAAACAAAAATCTAATATCCCTAGACAGTGTTGATGTGTGTATAATAGTAAGTGCTGGAGAGATATATTCATGCAAATTTTTCAGGAATATAGGTGGAATTTTATCTGGACCCGCACCCTTGGTGATGTCCAACTGTCGAAGAACTGAAGTTACTTCAGGTTCAGATAGGGTCAAGCTGGACAGGTGAAGGGGACTATTGGGATTGTCAATAAGATTAAGTTCGACCAAATTAGGCGACACCCCTGAGTTTGGCTCAAACACGGACAAGAAATATTCAGAGAAAAGTTCGACTATTTCATCAATTTTGTGTGAAGTAGTGTCTCCCGACTTCATCACTGAAGGGTAGCCGGTATTGGTTTTTTTAAGAGCGGTAGTGTACTTCCAGAAGTTTTTAATGTCCACCTTAACAGACTCCTCGACATTACTTACATATTTTTTGTTGCAAATGTCCATCTCATGTTTACATTTGGCGCGTAACTTAGAAAACCAATTGTAGTCCGCCAACGCTCCATAAACTTTCCACTTCTGCCACGCTTTGTCTTTCAGATTAAATAATTTTATCAGATGCTTAGAGAACCAAATGGGATATTTACGTGATTTAGTTTTAACACGGGGGACAGTTATATCAATAATATAATATATACATATGTTTATAGAATAAATCTAAAGATTCTTCTGCGTTCAAGTGTGTCAATTCTGTAACCCAATCAATGCTCTGCAGTTTCTCGATAGCAGTGACGTAGTCTGTTTTATAAAAGTTAAGCTTAGTGATGTTTGCGTTCGGTAATATTTTTTCGGACATATTGGTAGATAATGATATTTCCAATGGTGGATGATGTCTATCAACGTTCAATACAGGTTGCGTGGAAGTAACGACATCAATGTCAATTATATTGCTCAGGATTAAATCAAGAGTCCGGTTGTTTATGTTTCTGATGCTATTGAATTGTAGCATATTGAGAAGTGACATGGTGTTGGATAAAAGTTTGTTAACCTCGGTTATTAAGTACTGGTCCGGTAAGTTACAGCCTTTTATACCGACCTGGAATTGCCAATCGATACCTGGGATGTTCTGGGATGTACGGTTGTTGATAGCAAGAGCACTTCCGCAAGTAGCAAGCTGCACGCCAATTTTGCTAACGACTAAACGGCAGGCGTTATAGAATATGAGAGTTTGATAGATCAATTTCCCAAAATCATTATTTCCTTAAAGCAAATTTTCAATAAGCTAAGGCTAAAATAGCTGAACATAAAAAGAAATATTTGGAAATAGTACTAGTAGAAAAAAAATAGACAAGGACATAAAGCTCATGAGAAAATAAAATCCGGGAAAAAAAGCGATTACGAAGAACAAGGGGATAATTCGCAATAAAAAAAGTTATTTTTTGGGAAATTGATCTCAAAAACTGTCAATTTTGCACTAGCTAGTTTCAAGGACTCTCTGTATTGGTTATAGTTAGTTATAGTTGGTTGCCCATTTAAATGACTGGTTTGTTTATTTCAAAGGCTTAAAACTAATAGGTCCCGGCTCCAGACCAAATAAAAAGTTTGCATATAGGCTCTAAAATTCTGCATCGTTGCCACCTTAATTTTTGTACGTCACCCATGTCAATATCTGTCAAACTAAGTCAACATAAACAAACCCTGCACCCCAACAAAAATACTATCACTTTTTCCCTTCCAAGCCTTCTACCGAACATCCAACAGTTTTTTGCATACCAATATTTGGTATATTACCTATTCCAAATCATTAAACGAGGTACTCTTACATTTTCGACTAAAAAAAATATCCCTAAATTAAAAGCATCGATAGTAATGCTACCTCTATCGGATTTAGGGCGGCCTTCCGCTCGCTTTCGGGAAATGCAACAAATGACTAACGAAGAAATTCTAGCAGAGAGAAAAGCCGCTCTACGTAGCGCAATCGTCTGCCTGGGGTGGATCAAGTTCGCAAGTATTCATCATCCTAAATCATCGTCATTAGTCATCAACACATATTCATATTACTTATTGCACAGAACTCATTTTGGAAGGACTATAGAAAGCCCGCCTTTTCCGATGCTTTTGCTGATTTTTTCTATGATTTTTTAGTGGATTTAAAGATGATTTCTAAATACGTGAACCGTCGGAAATATTTAGTTTTCGAGTTTTTTTTTAAAATCGCCATTTCAAGCATTCGGGACCGTGGGTATGCGAGAGTATAGGCGCAAGTTGGACCGGTAATACTTTTATCTACTCTCATTACTTTTACACGGTAGTACCTATAAAATATTTCAAAACTTTCTTTTCTTCGCGTGGGTATGTATAAACCGTACGAATTAACTTGAGACCTGTGTTCGTGATGTCATTACCGCGCTCTAAGGCAATTGCATTCCAGAGAGGTGTCAACCAAATTGTCTGGGTAGTACCTTTTTAGTACCTATCGTTTTGCAATAAATCAATAGGTACCTACTCAACAAGTCAAGATTTTCTCTCATGTCAATTTGTCAGTCAAGCAAATACCCAACATTGTCCCAACAATTATTTAACGTTGAGCTACCACAGTTTGCTTTGTAAGTAGCGGTGGTGTAATGTTGGAATCACAGATGTTGGAATGCTTGGCGTGTTCGTTTCGTTCATAAATGTAAATTGTGTTTTGTGTTCTTACTGTGTTTCGGTTATTTTAAAATGATACTATCTTGGACACTATTTAAACACATTGATCTAACCCCAAATTAGGATTCCCTATATCTTGGGTACTAGACAACGATACTTATATAGATAAATATTATACTTAGATAGATAAACAACCATGACTAGGGTACAAACATCCGCTCTCATCAAACAAATATTTGCCCCCTCCGGGACTCGAACCCGGGAACCATGGCTTCGTAGGCAGGGTCACTGCCGACTCGGCCATTCGGGTCGTTTACTTTTTATTGTAAGTCCAGCTTATGTTTGCTCGGAGAACTTGTGCTATTTCCATGCTCACTACTCCACAGCATAACACCGCGGCCTATGAGCACGGGTTTAGACTTCGGGCCATTCGGTTGTGGAATGCACTCCCCTGCACCATCAGGGACAGTCCAAATCTGAATATATTTAAAAGTTGTGTGAAGAAGCATTACCTCTCCCTTTAGAGTTATAGGTATTATGCATGTAAGTATTTATTAGTATATATTATAGTTTATTATAAGTATTTAGAATATTATCATAGTTATTATATTATTTATTTTATTTATTGTAAGTACCTACTTGTTTATTTCCTTATATTGTTGTACGCATAGGTCTTCCCTTGCTCAGCAATCAACCTTTGCCATCTCATCCAGGTTTGCTGGAAGAGATATCTTATTAGCGATTAGCTCGCCTTTGTACACTATTTTCGTGTAACTATTGTTTTTTATAAGTTTTGTGTGCAATAAAGAAAAAAAATTATGATTTTCACTTCAATGTTTGTAACTTTATTTTAGTTATTTTGTCAATTTTTTCCCCAGCAAGCCCAGTGTACTGGGTTCAGGCTTATTTATTCGTTTTTTATAAATAGACATAGGTATATTTAATTGTATTTATGTTTGTATTTATATATTATACCTAGTTTATAGATTTACCTATAACAGCTAGAACGTTGCTGATAGCTTCTTGTCTTGCTCTGATAATGATGTTTCCGTTCGTGCGGGAAGTGTTGGGTCATCAGCGGAGCACGCAGGCGGGCGTCGGCGTTCGAAATTTGAATGTCATAATTTGACAAATTTTGGTACATTATGGTCATAATGTAAAAAAATTCAGATAAGAAATGAGTTTTTACCAAATAGTTTTACATTATGCTGGTCTTAACGTGCGGTTTTTAGACGCAGAAAAGAGGGCTTATGATACGTGTGTAGATAAAATCAGCGAAAGCATCTGAAATGGTTTTGTAAGGCTAGCCATAATTTTATGAGCAAAGCATATCACACACATCACATCCTCTGTTCTGACCCATTACCCTCCTAGCGTTTGTATATTACGTATGGGGCTCGCAATATCACTTTCCATTTGTTATGTTCCAGGCGGCAATGGGCTTGTCCCCTGTAAAAGTAATTGGCTACACATGGACACAAAATATTCTCTACCACCCCTTATGAGAAATTGCTACGTATAGGCATCGTAATTTTTTCCAGCGATATCCTTTTAGGGCATGTTTCCCTCCGTATTACTATATTTAATTCTCGACGAAAAAGAGGGTTGATATCAGTTTCAATCGTCTGTCTGTCTGTCCGTGACACTCTAGCGCTCAAACGGATGGAAGCATTTTTAATGTGATTTCATTATATTGGTATAAAACTTAACTGCGATTGTTCTTAGGTAAAATTTATTACAATCGGTTTAGCGGTTCAAAATTTATCAGCCTAAATAGGAAACAATTGAACTTATTTTTAGCCTTGACGTTTCATTAATGTGTCAGGGTCGTTGCACATTTTAATTTTCGCACCACCACCAGTTCGAAAATGACACTTTATATATCATGCAAATAAAACGAGTCATTATAGCTCTAGGCTTTGCGGTGAGAAAAAGTCGTACTGAGATTCATTATGTCACACCCTAGATCACTCCAGGGATTACAAGATGTTCACTTCTCGATTTTAAGGCCTTATTGCTAAGGCCTTAAAATCTAATTTCCTGAAATACACACGGCGATCACAGCCCCGCATCCCGTGGGGCGGGGGCGGCGGTGGAGCGTGGCGTGGCTCAAACTTATTCGAAAATTGAACACATTTTAAATAAATCAAAGAAGAATGTATGCGTCGCGCCACGAGTTATGAGCAATGGCCTTGAATACGCAGTATTCACTTTTCAATACCTGTTCATATACGCAGTAATTGCCGCCAGCGTCGCCCAGCGCTCTTATTTCGTGACGCGAGGTATATCAAACATACATATTCACATTAATTAACTTTAATAAAATGCTCTTTCTAGTATCCTTGCTTATTATGTTTTCTCGCAGGAGGAAAGAAAAGTACAGTTTACTCCTCGGGGATAAAGCTGTTTTGTCTTGGGCATGCTTGAATCCCTTTCTGCACTCAGGACTTAGTCTTAATTACCTCGCTTTGCTCGCTTCGCTCGAGATTAAATATGGAATCCCTCGTTACGTTCAGGATTCAATATCGCGCCCGTGACATAAAACAGTGCTTTATCCCCTTGGTGCATAATCTACTATTGTAGTTCTATGATTTCGTTTGCTGTGTCGTGTGTGTTGGGAAACATCTCCATAAAAGGAGAAATTTATATTTCTCCTTTTATGGAGATTATTTATGAATTATAAATAGTACTATATTTCAGATGTCGGTACCGTTCTACATATGCCTGTTCTATCTGGTGATGGTAAATGGAGCCCGTGAAAATGAGATGATCAAATGTGTCGGTATAATGGTATTGGCGTCTGCGGTACCTACGTTGATAGTAGCTGGAGCTCTGTTTTATTCTGCTACGCGGGTCAGTTGTTAATAATTATTGTAGTTAAACGGGGTAATCACCGTGGGAAAATATTGTTTTTACTGTATTGTATTAGGTCATCTCAACTGTGCCTGTGTCACGCCGTATGGGAAATGGCGTGACGCTTTGTTTATTCGTTTATACAGTATGATTTTTAATGGTGGGCCCTCAGGCCCAATTCCGAAACTAAAAAATCTCAAAGGGGTCTCGGTACTGAGTTGGATAAAAATAAAACGGCATCATTAGTTTTTTTATCTACACACGTATCATAAACCCTCTTTACTGCGTACAAAAAACGCACTCTTCTTAGCAACTTTCACGATGAAAACCATAAGATCGAAGCAACTTTATTACCCGACTATGGTAAAGTCAAATGATGATTTTGTTATGACTTTGACCGGTATGTACCTATACCACAGATAAGATAATAATTACTTCGTTACCTATACCATAGCTTGTCAATTTCGTACGTAGCACTCACATGGTCTGCGGGCGACGAGGGACGAAAGATGCGGGGGTGGGAAAAAAGAGCGCGGGTGGTTCCTGTCGCCGCCCGCGCTCTTCTTTCCTGCCCTCGCAGCCCCCTGCATCTTTCGTCCTCCATCGCCCACAGACCATGGGTGTGCTATGTAGGAATTTGGCAAGCTATTTCTACATGTGCATAAACGTTCATCTGTTCCTCTTTACATCTAAACTTAAGTGTTTCTGATTTCGTTTACATCGTATGAATTTAACTAGGTAAGAAATTTATTCAAACTGCCATCATCAGGGCTAGCAGCATGTGCATCCGCGGCACCCGCCATAGGTGGAATCGCACAGGCCTATATGAGGATGGAGCGGCAGTCCCACACGTACTGTCTTGAACTAGAATGAAATATCTTATTTATATTCTCTTTACATTTAAACTACTTAACATATCTTGGCAAATAAGGTATCGTTTCAAGCGTCTTGTTTTGATCGTCTGCAGGTTAAAGGCTATCAAAGCCAAAGTAAAATTTATTTATTAGGGTAGATATTTACACATACTTAGCAAACGTCATTTTTTTCCTCTTCTCTACATTGGACCACTGTGGGAGAGAAGGGCGTAGAAACTCCCACAGATTGATTTTTAGATCTCTTTTAAAAATTGCTTATGCTTAACTAATACAATATATATATATAGCGAGGGACCTATGGTTTGACAACCGCTCTGGAGCTTTCCTGGTCCAGAGAATCTCACTCGCTGTGCAGCGCGGGAACGCTGCCAGTGTAATGGGCACCTTTGGGCCGGGAGATTCTTGGGGCGGTTTGTTTGTGTAATTGTTTATGTCAGTTGTTTTTTCACGTGTTTTATTTTTATACGACGAAACTGTTTTTGTGAATTATATAATTTCTAACATTTATATAAATATATATTATCATAATTAATCAGTAAGAATAAATAATTGGAAAATTATTAACAGCAAGGTCTGTGTTGAGCCAGATTAACCCCACACAGTCCCATCATTTAAGTAATCTTGAACATTGTAATATCCCTTTTTCGACAAAGTAGCTTTAATATGGTTTTTAAATTGCTCAAATGGCAATTTCAAGATCTCCAGAGGTATCTTGTTGTAGTAGAGAATGTATTGACCCTTGAAATAATTGCTAAACTTCGCGAGTCTCAACCGAGGCGCCAGTAGTCTGTGATTATTTCTTAGTTTAACATTACAGCTATCGCTAAGTTTGGGAAAATTTTGTAAGGTTCTTGCGTACATACATTATATTTTCGAAAATAAATTGACTAGCTAAAGTGAGTTTGTCAATTTCTTTAAAAAGTTCTCTTAAGGAGTTTGTGCATTTTAAATTATAAATTGCTCGAATAGATCTTTTCTCTAAAATAAAAACAGTTTGATTATCCGCTTTCCCCCACAACAAGATACCATAGGACATGACACTATGAAAGTAACTAAAATATACTAGACTAGATGTAGCCACATCCGTGTTTTGTCTGATGTTCCTAACAGCGTAAGCCGCAGAACTTAATTTACCAGCAAATTTTTCTATGTGGGGTCCCCACTGCAATTTGCTATCAATGGTTATTCCAAGAAACGTCGTTAATATAAATAATTCTAACGTGCTGCTGTCCAACACTAACCTGGTCTCAACTTGCCTGACATTTGGAAGTGAGAATTTGATACATTTGGTTTTACCAGCATTTTACAATAAATTATTAACTATGAATCAATTCAAGGATAAAGATAATACTCCACTAACATCATCGAAATCTTCTTTTTGTCTTTAAATTTTGAAGACCATTGAAGTATCATCAGCAAACAACACTATGTCAGTCAATTTCTCCACCATAAAAGGCAGATCGTTAATATATACCAGGAATAAGAAAGGGCCTAATATGGAACCTTGTGAAACGCCAATTTTTACTCCCGATCCATCAGATTTAACACCGTTTACTTCTGCTTGTTGAATTCTATTGCTTTATTTCTAACTCCCTAAAGATTTAATTTCATTAGTATCATAATCAACATAATCAAATGCCTTCGAAAGATTGCAAAAACCACCGATTGTATCCTGCGCATAATAAATATGAGATATAAGGGTAATACCCGCATCCGTAGTCGATTTACCCCTAGTGAAACCGTATTGCTTGGCGTGGAGTTGTTTTGTACGGTTGAAGTGGGGAGCATTTGCTTGAGTATAATATTTTCAATTTTTTTCTTAATACTGGAAGAGCAGATATTGGTCTGAAATTTGAAGGATCACCCTTGTCTCCCGACTTGAACAGAGGTATCAGTTTAGTGTGCATCATGAGGTCTGAGAAAACTCCATCGTTAACATATTTATTGAATATAAAAAGCTAAGTGTGTGGCTATAACTTTAAGCAGAATCATTGTCCCTTTGCCAGTTTCACGGTTTATGATTTGCCAAACCGTTTTCATTCTATTATATGAATTTCGTATTTTTCTATTAATGTGTAAAGTTTTTGCAGTTCTACAAACCAACTTCAAAGTTTTGGAATATTTTTTAACATAGTCATGAAATTTTATATCAAAGTTATAGGTATTTTGATCATAAAGGTACAAGATAGCTCTGCTTTTACGAATTCCAAATGTTGCCCAGTCCTTTAATTAAGATTTACTGTTGTTGGCACTGACTTTCTTTAATTTAAAAACTATATTGAATTTTGTTTGAATAATATTTAAGAAGTCAGAATAGAATTTGTTCGGTTTCTGTTCATCAAAATCCGGTACTGGCAAACTTATATCTAAGTTTTTTATATACGTCTCTAGTCTATGGGATGTAATAGGCCTATAAAATAATGGATCAGTCTTATTTTTACTAGTAATTGGGAATGAAACTGTTTGACCTTTGTGATCGGAGGTAAACAGTTAATGACATTTTTACTTGTGATTGCACAGTCACAAAACACGTTATCTAAGCAAGTTTGGCTGGTAAATGTATTTCTAGTTGGCTCTAGAAATACACGACTTATCAAATTATTTGAATAAAGTTATTAATCGTTATTTCATTTTTGTATCTACAAGCAAATCTACATTTAGATCGCCACAAATAATTAACTTTTTTCTGTTATTACAAAGTTTAGTGAGGGCTTCCTCCATAATTTTCTTAAATATTTCGAAATTTCCATGGCAGTTTCTCGGAAATCTGTAGACACAAACAATAATATTAAAAATTATTCATGTCGAAATATAAAATAGAATCGCTTTGATGACACCATAAATAAAATAATTGAATATTCATTCTATGCATTCTATTTATTTTGTTGTTCAGTCAAATTACAGGCATATGGAAAATAGCATATTTAAAATATGCATTTCATCCTTCTATGTAAGCCTAGAAGTGTTTCAATACTTTTATTCAAATTGTTCCGGCTACTGTTTCAATGATTTCCCACCATAATTACAATAGTAATGTTATCATCATAGATACCACGACGATTTGGACAGCAAATGTTCGTTACTTTTTGGTTAAGTCGGGAATGTAGTAGAGGTCCAAGTCCTGCACTTAATTTGTCGGAGTACAATAGAGTTTTTCTCTGAGGACTTATTTCGGTAGTTGGCGGTACACGAGTGTAGGCGAGCGTCGGGGTGTTGGAGTGTGGTGTGATGTACGGTGATGTATGGTGTGATGCCAGCGGGTGGCGCGGCACTCGCGGCAGCGAGCGGTGCAACGTGCGTAACGGCGAGCGGCGCGGCCCTCGCGGCAGCGTGGAGCATGCCAATTGCTTCAGCAGGCAGCGCTCGCGCTGTTGAGCTGCGTGGTGCCTCTTCGACGACGACGGCGACGCTGTGTCTTTGTCGGGACAGTGGTAGACGCTGCAATACTCACATAGAGATATAAGAGGGTAGTCTGAAAGTGCACATCTAATTTTGCTCTGCATTTTAATATTAAATTTTAATTATTTTATATAAATTATATGTACATAATTTTATAAACTCACTGACCTGGACTCCCAAATAACCAAATCAAACTAAATTCAATCTCTTTCTCATAATTTTTCTAAAATCACCAACACTTCAATATGGACCTGCATGCGGAGATACACAAGAACATGGAAGAGCTGGCTGCCACATTCACTTAGCAGATGGAGAGGCATGACCAGAAGCTGCAATCTGCCACGCACTGGACCCGTGGACATCACCAATTTGGCACGTGAGTTCAGGGACTTCAAGGATCTCATGTGAAAGACTCTCGGAATGCTGAAGTCCCAACTGGAGCTTGTCACTTGAGGGCTGGACCGGCATGAGACTGCGGCGAGGCGCAAGGTGTGGCTGGTGCATGGTGTGGAGGAAGCGGAAAACGAGAAGCCAGACATTGTCTTCTCGGATGCGCTCACCTCCCGTGTGAAGCTATCTGCAGAGTGCCTCAGTGCAGTAAGCGTAGTACATCACCTTGGTGCCAAGGGAAATAATCATCGGCCCCTTCTAGTCCGCTTTGCTACATACTCGGCACGCTGTGAATTGTGGGGAGTGAAAACACAGCTCAAGGGTTCTGGCATCACAGTGTCCGAGTTCTTGACCAAAACCCGATATGAGGTGTTTGTTGCGGCGAGGAAGCATTTTGGTCTCAACAACACTTGGTCTTCGGATGGCAAGGTACTAGTGATGTTGCCCGACAAGTCGCTGCATAAGGTGGAATGCTGGGCGGATTTACGGCCGCTGACTGAGAAGTATCCCAGCAAGGAGACCCCCTTGCCCGCGGGCAAGGAGAAGAAACCGGCTGCGGTGACAGCGGCAACATCTACCAGGGCTCAAACCAGGAGAGCCGCCCATACACAGGGCGTGAAGAAGTGAAGTGATCAACATAATTGTAAGGTAGATAGAATTGTATCTTTGTCCAAGTCCAAAGTTCACTTTGTTTGTTCTATTACCTAGTATTTTTTCACAAGTAACCTTACATTACTTTGATTTATTTACTTGTCAGCTGTCACTGTCAGTCAACCTTGTTTTTCTGCCAGTGTATAAACGAAACGCAAACGTCAGCTTCTTAGTTTTTGTAACTGTCGAATATTTTGCGTTTCGTTCTTGCGTTAAATAATATAAAGGGTGACCTAGACCCCTAACCATCGGAGTGCTGAAAGATATCTAAGTACTTATGGCATCATTTTCAATGCAATACTCAGCTTAGATTATTATGGTAGAATATGATACACAGTTATATACATTGTTATTTGCGTTTGGATGCGGTCCTGATTGCGAGTCGTTATGTGTTCGCATTATTATTTTCTTATTTTTTTTAATAACAATGTATATAACTGTGTATCATATTCTACCATAATAATCTAAGCTGAGTATTGCATTGAAAATGATGCCATAAGTACTTAGATATCTTTCAGCACTCCGATGGTTAGGGGTCTAGGTCACCCTTTATATTATTTAACGCAAGAACGAAACGCAAAATATTCGACAGTTACAAAAACTAAGAAGCTGACGTTTGCGTTTCGTTTATACACTGGCAGAAAAACAAGGTTGACTGACAGTGACAGCTGACAAGTAAATAAATCAAAGTAATGTAAGGTTACATGTGAAAAAATACTAGGTAATAGAACAAACAAAGTGAACTTTGGACTTGGACAAAGAAACAATTCTATCTACCTTACAATTATGTTGATCACTTCACTTCTTCACGCCCTGTGTATGGGCGGCTCTCCTGGTTTGAGCCCTGGTAGATGTTGCCGCTGTCACCGCAGCCGGTTTCTTCTCCTTGCCCGCGGGCAAGGGGGTCTCCTTGCTGGGATACTTCTCAGTCAGCGGCCGTTAATCCGCCCAGCATTCCACCTTATGCAGCGACTTGTCGGGCAACATCACTAGTACCTTGCCATCCGAAGACAAAGTGTTGTTGAGACCAAAATGCTTCCTCGCCGCAACAAACACCTCATATCGGGTTTTGGTCAAGAACTCGGACACTGTGATGCCAGAACCCTTGAGCTGTGTTTTCACTCCCCACAATTCACAGCGTGTCGAATATGTAGCAAAGCGGACTAGAAGGGGCCGATGATTATTTCCCTTGGCACCAAGGTGATGTACTACGCTTACTGCACTGAGGCACTCTGCAGATAGCTTCACACGGGAGGTGAGCGCATCCGAGAAGACAATGTCTGGTTTCTCGTTTTCCGCTTCCTCCACACCATGCACCAGCCACACCTTGCGCCTCGCCGCAGTCTCATGCCGGTCCAGCCCTCAAGTGACAAGCTCCAGTTGGGACTTCAGCATTCCGAGAGTCTTTCACATGAGATCCTTGAAGTCCCTGAACTCACGTGCCAAATTGGTGATGTCCACGGGTCAAGTGCGTGGCAGATTGCAGCTTCTGGTCATGCCTCCCCATCTGCTAAGTGAATGTGGCAGCCAGCTCTTCCATGTTCTTGTGTATCTCCGCATGCAGGTCCATATTGAAGTGTTGGTGATTTTAGAAAAATTATGAGAAAGAGATTGAATTTAGTTTGATTTGGTTATTTGGGAGTCCAGGTCAGTGAGTTTATAAAATTATGTACATATAATTTATATAAAATAATTAAAATTTAATATTAAAATGCAGAGCAAAATTAGATGTGCACTTTCAGACTACCCTCATATATTTCTATGTGAGTATTGCAGCGTCTACCACTGTCCCGACAAAGACACAGCGTCGCCGTCGTCGTCGAGGAGGCACCACGCAACTCAACAGCGCGAGCGCTGCCTGCTGAAACAATTGGCATGCTGCACGCTGCCGCGAGGGCCGCGCCGCTCGCCGTTACGCACGTTGCACCGCTCGCTGCCGCGAGTGCCGCGCCACCCGCTGGCATCACACCATACATCACCGTACATCACATCACACTCCAACACCCCGCCGCTCGCCTACACTCGTGTACCGCCAACTACCGAAATAAGTCCTCAGAGAAAAACTCTATTGTACTCCGACAAATTAAGTGCAGGACTTGGACCTCTACTACATTCCCGACTTAACCAAAAAGTAACGAACATTTGCTGTCCAAATCGTCGTGGTATCTATGATGATAACATTACTATTGTAATTATGGTGGGAAATCATTGAAACAGTAGCCGGAACAATTTGAATAAAAGTATTGAAACACTTCTAGGCTTACATAGAAGGATGAAATGCATATTTTAAATATGCTATTTTCCATATGCCTGTAATTTGACTGAACAACAAAATAAATAGAATGCATAGAATGAATATTCAATTATTTTATTTATGGTGTCATCACAGCGATGCTATTTTATATTTCGACATGAATAATTTTTAATATTATTGTTTGTATCTACAGATTTCCGAGAGATGAAAACTGCCATGGAAATTTCGAAATATTTGAGAAAATTATGGAGGAAGCCCTCACTAAACTTTGTAATAACAGAAAAAAGTAAATTATTTGTGGCGATCTAAATGTAGATTTGCTTGTAGATACAAAAATGAAATAACGATTAATAACTTTATTCAAATAATTTGATAAGTCGTGTATTTCTAGAGCCAACTAGAAATACATTTACCAGCCAAACTTGCTTAGATAACGTGTTTTGTGACTGTGCAATCACAAGTAAAAATGGCATTAACTGTTTACCTCCGATCACAAAGGTCAAACAGTTTCATTCCCAATTACTAGTAAAAATAAGACTGATCCATTATTTTATAGGCCTATTACATCCCATAGACTAGAGACGTATATAAAAAACTTAGATATAAGTTTGCCAGTACCGGATTTTGATGAACAGAAACCGAACAAATTCTATTCTGACTTCTTAAATATTATTCAAACAAAATTCAATATAGTTTTTAAATTAAAGAAAGTCAGTGCCATAATAATCTAAGCTGAGTATTGCATTGAAAATGATGCCATAAGTACTTAGATATCTTTCAGCACTCCGATGGTTAGGGGTCTAGGTCACCCTTTATATATATATATATATATATATATTATTTTTACTTTGTGGTCTACGTAGGTAGTTTATTTATTTAAATTTTATTTATTTATATTATATTATAATATGGATAGCTTACTACGTATTAAAGATAGTTTCGTCTCGTGCTCCTCCAACGATGATTTTGAAAGTGCAGAGAGTGACAATGAAAACTCATCTTTAGCGGAATCTCTTTCAACCAAACTGAAAAATGATTTTGAGAATGGTCTGGGGAAAAATTTGAACCTAGTTCACATTAATGCCCAGAGTATACACTCGAGTTATTCTGACCTCTTGTGTCGGAATCATTGTTTAAGCCTGGCCTGCCCTCTTCTATGTACTGTCTTCCAGGATACAGGCTGTATAGGAATGACAGAGTTGGGAAATCTCGCTCGGATATCCCGTGCAAAGTAGTCAATGCCTCTCCGAGTCAATACTCCGAATCTGCGGAGTATCTTTTCTTGGAAATCTGCCTTCACCATAATAAGGTTCTTCTAGGTGTTTTCTATAGCCCTTCTCTTCGTATTCGAGTCATTCGAATCCCTTTTGAATGAATTGACCCCACTGTATAGCGATACTCTTGGTTAATTTAACACCTGTCTTCTCAAAAATAACTACCGCTCTGATAAACTCCAGTTGATTGTTGACTCCTTGAATATGCATAATCTTCCCCTCGATGCTACTCACTTTCAACCTCATTGTACACCCTCCCTCCTTGATCTGACTATATCATCCGATCCTGACAAGGTAACGGTCAAATCAATGCCCCTTTCTCTTACCATGATCTGATATTTCTATCATACAAGATAATGTCTCCCAAGAGTAGAGTTAAATTCTTAGATATTCGCAGCTTTAAAAAAATTGGATCTTGATTCTCTTAAAGCTCTTGCCTCCTCTATTGATTGGTCCCCCGTCATCTCTAGCGAGACCGTTGATGACAAAGTCAACAACTTCAACACAATTATCTTGGGGCTGTTTGACAGACACGCTCCGATAAAGAGAGTAAGGGTGAAACACCTGCCCGCACCTTGGCTAAACGACGTTATTAAATGCCTAATGACCAAGAGGAACCGAGCTAAATGCCGCTACAAGAAAGACCCAACTAATGAGAACTTTCACACATTCAAATCTCTCTGTAATCGATGCAACCGTATGTGTCGTGACGCTAAGCGCCGCCAAATATACGAGGGCATCGAGAACTACACTCCTGCTCAGGTGTGGAAGTTTCTACGTACTCATGGCGTCGGTAAGTCCCGGGATCTGCCAGTCGGTAAGTCGGTAATGTCGATCTCAATGGTCTCAATAGATTCTTCTCTGCCCCCCCTGTCGTGATGGACTCTATCGTCTAGGAAGCCACCCTCCGGTTAAGACCTGCTGCCACTACTACTCCTTTCGAGTTCAGCCCGGTTGGAGTCGATACTGTTAGGAAGGCAGTGCTGGCAATTTCTTCTAAAGCTGTTGGAGATGACAACATTTGTCTTCGAATGATCAGGAGCGTGCTCGACGAGCTGCTTCCTGCAATCACTCATTTAATTAATTATTCTTTATCAGAGTGTTTCTTTTCCAAAGTATGGAAGAAGGCACATGTCATCCCTTTGCCTAAAACATCCAAGCCTTCCTCCTTCAAAGAGTTTCTTCCCATCTCCATTCTACCGCTCCTTTCCAAAGTTCTTGAATCCGTTGTTCATACCCAGATCTCTTCCTATCTATCCAGAAATAATTTGATCAACCGCTTCCGATGCGGCTATAGATAACAAACAGCTTTCTGTGCTAGCACTGCTTGACTGCAGTAGCGCCTTCAACTGTGTTGATTTTGACATTCTCACTCAAATATTAAGGTCCCTTAATGTCTCGTCTCGCTCGGCCAGCTGGTTCGACTCTTATCTTAGAGATCGCCAGCAGCGCATAAGGTCTGAGGAGACCTTTACTGAGTGGTGCGAATTTTTGGTGGGAGTTCCTCAGGGTGGTATTCTTTACCCTCTCTTATTCTCTGTCTTCATCAACTCCATCTCCGATGTTATCTCCTCCCCATATCATCTCTATGCTGATGATCTTCAGGTCATTTCCTCTTCAGTGATGTGAACCTGGCTATAGACATACTGAACGCTGACCTTGAGTTGAGAACATCAGAACCTGGGCTTTGTCATACGGATTGCTGGTAAACCCCAGTAATTCCCAGGCAATTATTATAATTGTCCATACCGCCGGTTACCTATGACGGTACTTTAATCTCTTTAGACTTCTTCTTTTTTCGGCTGGCAACCCCAGACCGAATAGCTGACGATGTAAACAGCTCTGTAGTTTTTATTTCAATTAAATTAGTCAAAATTGCTTTTCTGCACGAGTAAACTTAATTTAAGTAGTAATTAGTGATTAAATAATGTGTAGATAAGAAACAGCTGTGCAAACATACAAGCTTTGGAAAAAACAAGACCGATTGTACCGGCCGATTGAACTGTCAAAATCAGTTCAAATAACAACGACGTAAACGGGGGAAGTATCGTTTTATTTCTGTATTTATATCAATAATCTCACCTTTCACACCCGTAACAAACTAAACAAACCTTCATATAAGTGAAACACTTGCCGTACACTCACTCAGGTACCGTTTTGTCTCTCTTTACTTGGCAAAAGCGGAAGCAAAGTTGAAGACGCAACATTCTGCCACATTCAACAAAAACACACACTTAACACCTTCATTGTGCAATAAACTCCCTAGTGTTCGCTAGTATTCCACCCGGTCATACACTGACACCTATTCGCGGTTTTTTTTTCAGGCGAAAAAGGGTGCAATGCTGACCCGAAGCAAGATGAGCACACGCGATGTGGAGTTGAAGCTGAAAGCGACCTTGCTGGAGCTCAAGAAGAGCCAAGAGCTTTGTGAAATACTTCTACGAGAGCGAGATGAGTGTGAAGAGGAGATAGAAAAGCAAATTAAGAAAAATTCGGCGCTAAAAGAAGAGCTCAGTGAGTTGGACATCCAATGCCAGGATCTCAGTACCCAGAGAGATGAACTACAACACCAAGTCGACTCATTTTACAAGTGTCATGATGTCCACCACGTAGCATTGCAACACATAAAATCACTTGAACAAAAGCTTGCAGAGGCACACCACGAGCTTCAAGTTTTCAGCGAGCGGGAGGAACAGCGAGACAGTGCTACAACCAGGGCCTTCTATAATGAGGTCATGAGCCAAACTGGCATACCAACTATTGACCTAACAGCTTGTGATCTCACGTGTGATAGTCCTAATAGATCACAATCAGTAACCACTATGAGCTGTAGTAAAAATAAATTAAAGAAATATGTTAAATTAAATAATTATACAAAAAAAACACAAAAACTAGCTAATAGAAATAAAATATTTTGTAAAAATGTAAATTGTAGCAAGGAACGTGTCGAATTAATTAAGGAAATCGATGATTGTAGATTATGTTTGGAAAAAACTACAGAAAAGTACGAATGTGACACACGGCGACTCCAGTCAGATATGCATATTTTAAACTCATCATTACAAAGTATTACACGTAAATATGAGTCAGCACAATACGAAATTAAGGAACATGTGTCGGCTGTGAATAGTTTGTTGGAGACGTGTAAGTATAATTATGACACTTTCATATCTTTGACCGACAATCACATCTGTGATTGTAAACAAGCTCCAGCGGACTGTTCCGTGCCGACCGTGTGTCCCGCCGAGCAGCCGGCCGAACAGCTGATACTGACCCAGGCGCCGCCGTCAGTCGACTTGAGTACTAATAGTGTTATCAATAACGCCTCCTTCTCTCGGACAAAGGATAGGTATATAATGTACAGCGATGAACTTGGAAAAAATATGGGTTTACAACTTAGTCAGCGCGTGGGCCAGGCAATATTAAATAACTGTATGCCTGGCGCCACATATTCACAAATATTGAACAAAGTGTTGTCATCGCAGTTTTTAGAACCAACCACCCTAATTATTTTAATTGGTAGAAGGGAAAATGTATCTAAAAAACTAGTTACTAAATACTTTTCCAAATTAAATTCTTTACAAAATGTAGATAGAATAATCTTGTTTGCGTTTCCCTTCAGCCAATCTTTGTCACAACATGAAAATCATATAAGACATGATTATAATACATTTATACACACATTGACATGTCGTCATACTGAAAAATTTCATTTCATAGACACCAATATTTGTATTGGAAAATATTTTTATTTGACTAAGGATAGGTATTACCTATCTAGGTTTTATACAAAACAGATAGCACAGTCACTATCTTATTTTATTTTGAACTCAGTCAAGTTTTTGACTAATGAAACGCCTGCTTCTATTGAGCAGTGTAATAATAATGACATGTACTCCTTGGAATCTGTTCCAAGCTCTTTAAATTAACCCATAGGACAACAGAGAGTAACTCTGGCAGTAATATTAATATTTGTATAAATATACCTTCATCTTGCCCATTAAATCAAGTTACTAGTAATGAAAAATGTAAAAGTAAGAATATTTTAAACGTGGTTCATCAAAATATACAGGGCATGTTAAGTAAAGAACTGGAAATTGAGTTATTCATGAACTGTAATAATATTGATATTTTATGTATAACAGAGCACTTTTTAAAGAGTTATCAGTTCATGTTCAACTTTAATAACCACCACGTTGCAAGTTCGTTCAACAGAAAAACAGCTGATCGCGGTGGCTCCTTAATACTTGTAAATAATAGTTTTAAATATAAGGAACGAGTTGACATAGTGAGCCTGTCTGTTGAGCGTACCATGGAAATAGCCTGTATTGAACTTGAACAACTTATTGTAATGAGCGTATACAGACCACCAGATTCATCCTTTGATTTATTCGAAAAGAAAATGGATGAAGTGTTGATTAAAATCAGCGATAAAAACAAATTTTTTATAATTTGTGGTGATTTTAATGTTAATCTGTTAGAGGATAATAATATTTGTACTAGATTAAAATCTTTATTTTTATGTCACAACATGAACTATCTGTTTTTGGAGCCTACTAGAATTACTGCAACATCTGCTACCTGTATTGACAATATATTTACTAACATTACGCCCATTTTCAAATCGGTCATCAATAAATTAACCTCTGATCACTCTGGTCAGATAGGTATATTCAATATTAAAATAAAAAAGGACCAAAAAGAGGATATTACATGTGTGCCCGTTAGTGACACTCGGCTTGAACACTACAGGAATAATATTTTAGATAAACTATGGGAAATACCATACAGTGACGATCCAAATTTGTTGTACAACTCAGTATTTAACCTTGTCAAAAATGAATATGATACGGTATTTAAATCAAAAACTATAAAAGTTAATAACAAAGCTTTGTTTAGTGATTGGGCGACAGTTGGAATTCATAGGAGCAGACGAAGATTATATGAACTCTATGAAGAGAAATCATATAACAAAAATACGGCCTTTCTAGATTATGTTCGTAGTTATTCAAAAATGTTTAAACGCGTTTGTGCCGTAGCTAAATCTAATTTCATTAAAAACAAAATTGAATCTAGTAGCAATGTAATGAAAACGACTTGGCAAATTATAAACAGAGAGACTGGAAAGGCCAAAGCTACACATAATAACTTCAAGCTTAAGATAGATAATCAATTGCTAAGTACAGACCTAGAAGTAGCAAAAGCTTTCGAAAATTTCTTTACGGACATTCCAGTTTCAACAACCAAGTCTTTAAATTCATCTCCCGCTGCTGCTGAATCTATACTTAAACAAAACTTTGAGGAATGTAAAACAGATTTTAAATTTAGGCACGTAAATAATGAAGACATTGTAAAGCGTTTAAATCCCTGGAAATGAAAAAGACAGCTGACGCCCATGGTCTATCAGTAAAAATTATTAGTTCCATTGTAGATTGTATTGCACCTCACCTTTGTTGTATATTTAATCAATGTATAGATAGTGGTGTGTTTCCTGACTTGATGAAACTAAGTAAAGTTATACCTTTATTCAAAGCTGGTAGTACATCAGACCCCACCAATTTTAGGCCCATATCGATACTACCAACGCTTAGCAAAATATTTGAAAAACTCATACTTAATCAATTGCAAAGTCATTTTTATCTAAATAATTTATTTCATATTGCTCAGTTTGGTTTCACAAAGGGTCGTTCAACAGCCGATGCTGGTGTTGAACTAATCGACAATATTTTTGATGCCTGGGAAGACGCAATGGATGCAATAGGTGTCTTCTGCGATCTATCCAAGGCTTTTGATTGCGTCCATCATGACACTCTTGTCAGGAAGTTACGCCATTATGGTGTAAAAGATCAGGCACTTGGCCTTCTGGAGTCATATCTAACAGATAGGGTTCAGATGGTCGATGTTAATGGGAAAAGATCACCTGGATCTTCAATAAGTATGGGCGTACCACAAGGTTCAATTCTTGGTCCTTTCTTGTTTTTAGTATATATTAATGATTTACCTTACCTTGTTAAAGCAAAACATGGGTTAGTATAGTTTGCCGATGATACTTCTTTGATATTTAAAGTTAAAAGACAGCAATCAAATTATGACGAGGTAAACAATGCTATCTCTAGTATAGTGAACTGGTTTACTGTTAACAATTTATTACTTAATGAAAAGAAAACTAAATGTATTAAATTCGTGTTACCCAATGTGAACCCGGTAACTACAGACATATTTATAAAAGGACAGAGATTGGACCTTGTGCAGTCGACTGTCTTTTTGGGCATTACTTTAGACGCCAAACTACAATGGGATCCTCATATAAATAAATTGTCGAACAGACTGAGTTCGGCAGCGTTCGCAGTTAAAAAAATTAGAGCTCTTACCGACGTAGACACCGCTAGACTAGTCTACTTTAGTTACTTTCATAGTCTAATGACCTATGGTATTTTATTGTGGGGTCACGCTGCGAATGCTAATAGTATATTTATTCTGCAGAAACGGGCTGTTCGTGCAATTTATAGATTAGGGCCTAGAGTGTCACTGAGGGAAAAGTTTAAAGAAATCAATATTCTGACATTTGTGTCTCAATATATCTACGACAATCTTGTGTATGTAAAAAGAAATATAACTAATTTTCAGAAGTACAGTGATATACACAATTTTAATACTAGAAATAAAGACAAGTTGGTTGCTTATGTAAGCCGACTACAT
Source organism: Argyresthia goedartella (assembly GCA_949825045.1). Taxonomy (NCBI): domain Eukaryota; kingdom Metazoa; phylum Arthropoda; class Insecta; order Lepidoptera; family Argyresthiidae; genus Argyresthia; species Argyresthia goedartella. The sequence goes on along the minus strand of OX463829.1, from coordinate 14,683,806 downwards.
AAAATTAGTAATTCTTTTAAAGGCAATTGTATACGCTATTACAATAAGGTCCCTACTGATATTAAAAACTTACCTTTAGACAAGTTTAAAATAATAATAAAACAGAAATTGTATAAAAAAGGTTACTACAGGATATCTGATTACTTAGAGGACAGATGTCCATGGGAATAGATTGTTTGAGTAACAGGCTGTTTCGATATATAATTAGCATTCATTTTGTAATTTGACAATATTTTATTTAAAAAAGGAAACGCAAAAGATGCGACGACTGTGGAGTTTCTTCGGTGAGCTCTTCTCCACAGATTCCGCCATTGGGTTAGTGAACTCACCCAAAAAAATGTAATGACGGATCTAAGTGATGTAACAACATCCTATGGAAATAAATGATTTTTGATTTTGATTTTGATTTTGATTTTGACTTTGACTTTGACTTTTGAACAAAAATTACTCTTGCTCAATCTCTTCTTCTCCCATTGATCGATTATGCCGATGTTTGTTGGACTAGCGCCAACGAAGAGAAACTGAACAGACTCGAGCGACTTCAAAATCTCGGGATTCGGTTTATCTTTGGACTGCGCAAGTTCGACCACGTCTCGCAGTATCGCAAGGAGTTAAAATGGCTGCCGGTCCGTCTTCGTCGGGATACATACATCCTCACTCTTCTATTCAATATCTTAAGCAACCCTCGATACCCTAGCTTTCTCCGTGAGCCTTTCCAATTTCTCCCTTCGGCTCGTCCACGTAGAACTCACACGGCTTCCCTGCTCTCTATACCTCATCACAAGACCGTCGCATACAAGCACTGTTTTCGATTGCGGGCGATCACTCTTAGGAACTCGCTTCCCTGCACTATCAGAGAAAGTTCATCTCTGCCCGTCTTTAAGAATCGTTTGAAGGAGCATTATCTTTCTCTATCCTAGATTTGAGCTTTGTATATATTAGTTTATTTAGGTGTATTTATATTTTTTATGTACTTGTCTATGTAGTGTATCTAGCAGTTAGTTCAATAGTTCAGTAATATATGTATGTATCTTATCAGAGCACATAGGTCTATCCTGTATATTAAATTATTCTTATCAACCTTGGGTTTGCTGGAAGAGATCTCTATTTAGAGATAAGCATGCCTTTGATGTTCTTTCTGTTTATTATATCTTATGTTGTTTTATGTGCAATAAATATATACGAAATACGAAATAGAGGGGGGTCAAGAACAGAGTTAGTGATGCGGGCTCGACTTCTTTGCTGATCTTATTCTCCTCGTCCTCGATTAGAAAGCCCACTAATTCCACTTTCTGGCGTTGTAGCTGAAATAACTCAGACATCACGGCTCTGAGTTCGACTAACTCACTCTGTTCTTTGGCATAACATTGGAGTGCTTTTGCCAGGAGGTCACGTAGATATTGGATTACTACTCGGGCATCTTGGAGGTCTGACTGTAAACTTAAATGTTCAGTATCCAACTCCGCCGGAGGCGTGTCACCGGTGTCAGATGTGGTGATGGTGAGGTTTCCGGTGGTAATCTCGAAGGGAGCGGTGTTAGGCTCGACCTCAGATATCTGGCAGCTCTCGGGAAGGCATCGTTGTGTTTATTGCGAAAGCTCTAGTACTCTCTGTAAATTTGTGTTGCTTTCTGCTATTAATTAAGCTAGATCCATTATTTGTTTTGCTTCTTATAACTATTAGAGAAAATATTATTGGACTTGGCATTATTGGATAATTACAAACATAGTTGGTATACAAAGGCATGCTTATCTCTATATAGAGATTTCTTCCAGCAAACCCAGGGCTGACAGGAAAGGATAGTTTCATTATAAGGGATAGACCTATTATGCACAACATAACCTAAAACTAAACTACAGAGTGACTATATATTATCATAAATTACTTCGATATTTATAAACATAAATAAATGAGAACCTACATAGTAATTTAATACCTATATATACTATACATAAATATCAATAAATACCTATACAATATATAAATAAAATATAATCTACTACGGAAGAGAAAGGTAGTGTTCCTTCAAACGACTTTTAAAGATGTTAAGAGATGGACTGTTCCTGACGGTGCTTGGGAGTTTGTTCCAGAACTTGATAGCGCGGAGTCGGAACCCATGTTCAAATGTGACAGATTTATGTTGCGGAGTTGTGAGCAGCGACCGAGTGCGAGGTCTCCGAGGCCTATCTGAAGAAAGAAAAGAAAATGAATCACGTAAGAAGCTAGGGTAATGAGGATTATGTAAAATCTTAAAGAGAGTGAAGAGGATGTGGGAATCCCGGCGAAGAGGGATTGGAAGCCACTTCAGATCCCTGCGATACTGCGAAATATGGTCAAATTTGCGCAAATCGAAAATGAACCAAATTCCGAAATTTTGAAGTAGCTCGAGTTTGTCCAGTTGTTCTTTGTTCGCACTGATCCAGCAGACATCCGCGTAGTCAATGAGGGGCAGTAACAGAGACTGGGCAAGTGTGATTTTTGTCTGATGAGGCAAAAATGCTGAAGTCGTCTGAGGAAGTAAAACGTAGCAAAGACACGCCTGCTAACCTCGCAGACATGCGCTGGCCAAGACAGCAGTTTGTCAAAGATGATTCCAAGTTTTTTGGCCTTGAAGCTGCAGGGAATTAAGGTTCCATCGTACATTATTGGTGCAGTGGACATATGCTGTAACACTTGGAAGGAGTGCCTGGATCCAAAGGCCACAGCAGAGTTAACATCACAGGGATGATCATGATATCAGTTCTTATAGTTCTTATGGCTTAAGGCCTTAAAATCTAATTTCGTGAGATAAGCACGGCGCTCACAGACCAGTTCCCACGGAGCGGGGGTGGAGGCAGAGCACGGCGCCGAACTTTTTCAAAAATTGATCTGGCCACGTTGAGCCGCTTATGTGTCAGACATAACTTCAAACATAAATTTTCAAATTAATTTATTTAAGTAAAATGGTGTTTTTATTAGCCTTGCTTTTAATATTTTCTCGAAGGAGGTGCGAAAAGTATAATTTAATTCACGGGGATGGCTTCAGCCACAAATAATGAACTACATGACATTTTATGAATTTGGGTAGGTCCCCCATACAAGAGACGTATTCTATCACCACCCTCGATATAGCAAACCGTAACTTGATTCAAATATGATCATAGATTTTGCGCCTTATGACATGGTTGTGGTGGCGCAATTGGTTTGATATCGGTTTCGCAATCATAAGAATCTGACTTCAAATCCACGTTCGGAGATGATTTTATTCGCATTTTGTTTTATTATTTGTAGTGGTTAAGTTTTCTTGTACGACAGTACGGAACCCTTCGTGTGCAATTATTGAACGTGTTGTCTTGTTCACTTCTTCGTACGTTTTGGGCCAGGTGGTTAGCTGATCTGTACATAGAGTTGTATACGAATGACGTTCCTATCAATCCCTTTCTACAATCTAAATTATGGCCACATCTTTCTGTTACATCCTGTAGTATATACACTATCTCCGATGTGGATTATGTCTAGGAGTATGAAGCTGATCCGTACTGCATTCCGGCTACGAGGCTACTAGTACGAGGAATTGAAATGAGGATTGCACTCTCATTGGAAGGTCCGATACATTCCCTAAAGTTAACGTTGACGTTTTACTATACCTTACCTTCGGGTTTTCTTAAACATATAGGTACAATATTTAAAACCTTAAACCCATTGACTGGCAATGCCTATCAAAACAGTTAGTTACAACAACAGTAAAGTTTCCATACATTAACTATCGGAATGTGGCTAATCCTTGCGAAACTGTGAGGTGAAGCACAGTTTATGCTAACAATAATGCTAGTCATACATTGTGTTCGTCAAGAATTGAAACAGAAACTTATGCATGGGCACCCTCATGTTCGATCAAAACGAAACTTTTCTTTTCCCTACATCGTCGGGGGAAAGTTTTTCCCATTTCGTGTGTACCTATAAAACGAATATACACTTAGGTAGAATTAGAAGGGACCAAGTTAGAGTCCGAGGCTGTAGCCTTGCCGTTTACGACAGTTTATAAAATCTTGTTTCATCCCAGTGGATAGTTCTTGCAAGGCACAAGTGCGCGCGGCCCTGTTTGTTATGACTGATACATGCAATATGTTATAATATAAATGGTTCTAATGGTAATGTTTGGGTGGGAGAGGCACATATCCGCCGTTTGCTAGTTATTCAACACTGCCTTTTTTGTGATTGGGGGATAGCACATCGCCGCAGCTATTTACTATTTTAGGAGAACAATTTAAATTACCACCAAAACAATTTTTTCTTACCAAAATGGGTAAATGATCACCAAAAGTGGCAGAAAATATCAGGGCAAAATACTGCGGTAGCTAAGGTGAAGGGTAAAGGTGGTGAGCGAAGCGAAGCCCCCTTTATTCTTCATGTTAGGTTGAACATGTAAGAACAACAAAAAATACCTAAAACATAAACTTATGTACACAAAACATGATACCATATGCACAAAACATGAACATGATATGATAATGTGATCAATGTATCCCCTAGCCAGTACTCCGAGGCTGCTGAATACCTCTTCCTTGAAATTGTTCTTCATCACAATAAGGTGCTGCTTGGTGTTCTCTATAGCCCCTCTCTTCGTGTTGATTACTTCAACACCTTTGAACCCCTTCTTAATGATTTGACCCCAATTTACGAAGACACTCTCATTCTTGGGGATTTCAACACCTGTCTCCTCAAAAAGAATTCACGTTCTGCCAAACTCAGGGCCATAGTTGATTCATTCAATTTTCACATCTTGCCACTTGAGGCCACTCATTTCCAGCCGCATTGTTCTCCCTTTCATCTAGACATCATAATCGTCTCCAACTTGGAGAATGTTGCCTCTCAAGGTCAACTTAACTCTCCTTTCTCCTTTTACGATCTCAGCTACCTCTCCTATAAGATTGGGTGTCCGAAGAGCAGAACGAAATTCATAGATATTCGAAGCTTCAAAGGCCTTGGAGAAAAAAGATCTGGAGTCCCTTAGGACTGATGTCTCACTGGTCGATTGGTCCCCTGTTATCTTGAGCGAGAACGTAGAAAATCCACAACTTTAATGCAATTGTCTTGGGACTTTACAACAAACGTGCTCCCAATAAGAAAGTTAGGGTAAAACACCTGCCGGCGCCCTGGCTTAACGATGCTATCAAGCGCCTAATTGCCAAGAAAAATCGCGCTAAGTGTAATTATAAAAGGGATCCGACAGATGACAACTTTCTCTCCTATAAATGCCTTCTCAATCGATGCAATCTTCTCTGTCGAGACGCCAAGCGCCGCTACATCTTCGAGTGTATCGAAAGGTACACCCCAGCTTAGGTGTGGAAATTCCTTAGGACACTTGGTATTGGCAAATCCCAGGACATGCATTCGGGTAATGTTGATCTGAACGCTCTCAATCAATTCCTCTCTGCTCCGCCAGTTGTAATGGACCCTTCTATCAAGAAAGCCATTATCCAGAGTCTGCCCTCTAGGTCATTACCCAACACCACTCATTTCATCCTGAGCAATGTTGGAAACGACACGGTTAAGAAAGCATATCTAGCAATTAGCTCCAAAGCTGTAAGAGATGATAATATCTGCCGAAAAAAATATTCTAACTATCCTTGATGATCTGCTTCCGGCCATAACACATATTTTAAATTTCTCCATTTCAAATTCTTCTTTCCCAATTGCTTGGAAATAAGTATTAGTTATCCTTCTCCCTAAAACATCCAATCCCACCTCCTTTAAAGAGTATCGCCCCATTACTATCCTGTCGATCCTTTCTAAAGTCCTCGAATCCATTGTCCATACTCAGCTCTCCCATTATCTATTCTCTAAAAAGGTAATGAATCCTTTTCAGTCAGGCTTTAGAACGGGTCATAGTACTGTTACGGCTTTATTAAAAGTGACCGATTTTATTCAGGTCGCCATGGATCAAAGGCAGCTCTCGGTGCTGGCTACTGGTCACTTTTCTCCTGATGATGTAAATTCCGCTGTGGAAGCGTTGAACGCTGACTTGGCTGGGATTAGCGGATGGGCATCGTCATTTGGGTTGCTAGTTAATCCGAATAAGTCCCAGGCTATGATCATAGGTACCAGACACTCTTTAAACACGTTGCAGCGATAAAGCTAAATACCTGGGTGTCATCTTTGATAATCAATTGTCCTGGTCAATGCATGTTAATGAGGCTGACCTCAGCAGGCGAGTTTACGCAACCTTTCACTCTCTCAGGAGACTTCAGATCTTTCTTCCTCGCCAGACCAAAATAACTCTCGCTCAGTCCCTTCTTCGCCCCCTTATTGATTATGCTGATGTTTGCTGGGTCAGGGCAAATGAAGAACAACTGAACAAACTCGAACGACTTCAAAATCTCGGGATTCGGTTCATCTTTGGACTGCGCAAGTATGACCACTTATCTCAGCAACGCAGGGAGCTGAAGTGGCTACCGATTCGACTTCGACGGGACTCTCAAATCCTGTGTTTCCTTTATAATATTTTGCGGAATCGAATAACTAACCATAACTTCCTACGTTATCGCTTCGAATTTCTTTCTTCCAGCAGGCCTCGGAGAACTCATATGGCGTCTACGCTCAAAGCTCCAGATCGCTCCACTGCAGCCTACGAGCACGGGTTTAGAATCCGAGCCATACGACTGTGGAATGAGCTTCCCTGCACTATAAGGGACAGTCGATCTCTAAATATATTTAAAAAACCGGCTAAAGAAGCACTATGTCTCCCTTTCCATTCATATTGTTACGTTGTATATAAGTAATTGTGTATGCAGTCTATTTTTAGCAATTAGGGTTATCAGTATAATATTGCTCGTAGTATATATTGCTCGTAGTATTTATAGAGTTTTATTGTACGCGCAGGTCTTCCCCCGCTCAACCATCACCTTTGCTACGATCTTGATTTGCTGGAAGAAATCTCTTTTGAGAGATAAGCTTGCCTTTGTACATGTTTTTTCTATTATAAGTTATCTTTATCACTGTTTTGTGTAGTACAACAAAGAAATTACAAAATTACAAAACTACACAACATAAAAAGAAGTTTTTGATAATTTATCCAAACACAATTTGGTGATCATTTACCCTTTCTTGCAGTAATTACGAATTTATTGGTAGTAAAATAGGTGCGTTTTTGGTAATCATTTAAACAAAAGCCCTATTTTAGTACCTATGACTAATTCCTGCCAGTGTGGATCTATATAGTTTCAGCTAAGGATATGTGGGCTCGAACTGGTGAGATCATAGCCCAGCAGTCGGACACATTTTATGCTAAATAAAAATTAATAATAATTAAAAACTATCCGATAGCGCAGTTTTGCAAGTGCGCGTGAAATATTTGGTTATTTATGTATTAACAAGAAATTATCCAGAAAAAACCCTTAACAACATGTAATCATGCAATCGCTGTAAGTTGCAACCACACATATAATAAATTAAAAACGTGGTGTCCAGTCCACTGAGTTTAAAATGAATATATCGAAATTGTATGCATTAAATTCCACTTATAATTTATTACAAACGATTTACAAAATTGAAGGTAAAAAATCCAGCCATTTGAGCTGATGATGTTAGATGTAGCAATGTATCATAGAAGTTACCGGCAGTCTGTATAATGCAGGTATTCTATATAACACCTGGGCATTATATATAATACCTTGGGCGTTCAGGCAATGTATAAAATATTATTATTATTAATGTCCATTACATACTAGGTAATATATACAATGCCCAGGGATTATATGTATAGAATAGGTACTTGGCCACCGGAAATGTCTAAAATAAATAGATTTTGGTAGAATATCAGAGCAAAACACTGCGATAGCTTAGATGAAGGGAAAGGGGGTGAACTAAGCGAATCCTTCGTGTTAGTTTGAAAATGTTTAGTTTTAAGTATTTGTTGTGTTAGGTTGAACATGTAAGAACAATAAAAAGTACTTGCTTTTAAGTATTTTTTGTTGTTCTTACATGCTTAACCTAACACGAAGGATAAAGGTCTTCGCTTCGCTTCACTCACCCCCTTTACCCTTTACCTAAGCTCCCGCAGTGTTTTACGCTTTTACCTACATTACCGGCTGCGCATTGGTATTATATATAATACGTAGGCAAAGTATAAAATAAATAATATTTCATATATAACCTGCATGTCTTAGGCGTTATATATATTGCATAGGGATTATATATAATACCGGATTAAACAGATTGCCGGTAACATACATCCCTTGTTAATTCTGTGAATATCAACAGATGGCGTTAATAGTACAATAATTGCAGTTCATATAATTTATTTTATCTTTTATTTTTTGAGTTGCAGAAAATATTTCAATCAATCAAATGATATTTGTGGAAGCTAAAAATGAACTGAAATCACTATTTCATAGCTCAAACGTATAGTGTAATAGTTTCTTCATAAATGGTACCAAAAGTTTTGCCGATTTGTGGCCTAGTGGTGAGCTCGCTTCGCTCGCTCTAATAATCGCACCACCTATCTGATATAGTGATTTCAGGTATGTACGTTAAGATTTACGAACTATCTGATGGGATTAAGCAAGATTTGTGATAATCAGGGCCAGATTAACCAACACGGGGTCTTTCTTTTCTTACTTCCTTAAACGCATTTTTGGCACGATAGCCAGTTTGTTGGCGACCTCTGTGGCGTAGCGGTTGTGGCTGTACCTACCATGCGAGAGGTCCCGGGTTCGATCCCCGGCTGGGGTTGAAGAAAAAAAAACCCCAGGTCTTGGATGTTTATATGTTCTGTGACGTCGCTGTTTCTGGTTCCCACGTCACAGGGTATCCTAGTGTGGGGCCAGAAGCAGTGCCTGTATGTAAATGTTTATGTTTATGTTAAGTTTATGTTATGTAACCGGAAGGTCGTCGCTTGTTAAGTAGAAGCACTTAGGAATCATAATTGAACAATAAAAATGTATCCATTTGTTGATTTAGCTTACTTTGTCTTGAAGATTTTTTTTTCTTCTTTCGGTGCGAGGGGCCCCCAGCCGATGCGGGGCCCCTAGGCAGTTGCCCACTCTGCCTATTGGATAATCCTTTACTCATTATGATTATTATTCTTTGTTTACAGGCCAGCTTAACAGCGATAAACATAGCAATATATGTTTGTTTGTTGAACTCAACGTTCCACGGTGTTACTGGAGCTTTGGGTACATTCGTCTTCATCAGCAAAGGCCAGCTCACGATGCATTTCCTGTTGGCACTGATCTTCTGTCTGATGCTCATTAATATGTGCAGTAAGTTACCATTTAAAAAACAACATAACGAATGCACATACTGTTGCTGAAATAAAGTGCCGCTTAAATTTCATACGGGCCATGTCGATTCTCGAGCGAACTACCAGTGATAGTGTAATAGTACACAAGAGTCAGTTCATTTAATACTTCATTTTGCGTGACAGAGGGCTAGCTCATCGCCGCACGGTACACATCGAATACAAAAGTCAGTTCCTTTAACGCTTGGGTTATTGAGTGATTCGAAGTAAGTTGACAATAAAGGGGCCATAGAACGTGGTTGGTTCGGAGAAGAGAGGTCGGGTCAGGTTTTTTTGTCGCATTCCTGCGAAATGTGTAGGGATCAGAGCCGATTTGGTTGCGCGCTGAATAAATTATGAATAACTAAATAATGGAAGATTACTTATGAAACTATATAGAGAAAGCTAATGTGTTGACTGCAAATATACAATTGCGTTTGATTGGTACGATGTGGTGAGTTTGACATCACGGGTTGGAATATCATTCTTGTGATCTTTGTCTAAGACGCTAGCGGTCGGGCAGGTTTAATTAATCGCAACCGCTTTTATGGCCAGAGATCGACAAATTTTGTGTATCGGCAATACCAAATTACTTGAGTGATAACCGACGGTTGATTATAGAAAATGCATACACAAAATTATAGACCGCAGGCGTGCATGGCATGTTTGATTGAAATTAGACCCTGTATAGTTAGAGTTAAGAGGCTAGAGCTTGGGCAGTTTGTGTCACGCAAAGGACGCCATTTTTTTCATACATGTGGGGTCTATAAATACGAGCGCGTGGGTGGGGGAGTCATTCAGTCCCTACGTCAAACTACTGTGACACACGTCTTTCGGTAATTCTATACAGTTCGGGCTGCCGTTTTACGCGTCTGGAACTGGAAGATTTGTGATTATGTGTTACAGTGGATTTTCGTGAGTGTCTGAAGCGCCGAGATATACCTCGGTTCCTATCCTTTAAATCAACCTACCCCAAATTCCAAAACTATCCTTGGGTCGTTAGATAAGAACTTGTAGGTTATTTGATCTGAGTCTGAGTCTGGGCTTGGAGCGACCCTAATTTCCTTTTCTTCACCATAGGGTTCCTGGGTTAGCTCTTAGGATATTCGCGGGCTAATCCTCTCCTCATTCCTTTTGTGTAGCGAGTTTTAAAATTCCCACACACACAGTCGTTAATCATACAAACACATTCAAATCATACTCAACCATTTTCGAGTGGTGTCGATGATGGACGTGGTATAACACTTGGATTTTAGACTAGGCTAGACAGGAGTTTAGGTGCGGCTAAACCTAGGTTGTCAAGGCATAGGGAGACCGTTTGATCGATGGGGTTCCGCGGATGAAAATAACAAATTCAGAACAAAGTATAAACTTTGTCCACTCAGATAACCTATCCCGTTGATATTTTTGACATTTGAGTGTTGTCGGGGACGCGCGAAGAGATCAATTACAGTCTAAAGTTCATTGTTTAGGAACGGGTAGATTGTTTTGCTTTGCCTTGGATCGGTTTGGATTCAAGTTGCATCTTTAAATTAAATGTAAATTTCGCTGGAGATTCTAACGTGTAGATTGTGTCAAGCATTTATTTTTCTGGGCTCAGTCGAGGAAGAGCTGTGGTTAGCCTGATACTTAGTTCGGTATTTTCCGAAGTATGTAACTCGCTGTGGAGTGGGTTAGATCTCCAAAAGCGCTAATGAAAACCTTTCGATAACATCCAGCTCAAATTGCGCAGAGTTGAAGGTTTCAAAACGTTACGGACCTTTTGAGGAAACCGCTAGTTCAGACCCATTTCGGAAAATCAAATCGCAATTGTGTAAACCCGGTCTATTTGGATCGTTATTGCCGTGAACTAATATATATAATTGGAACCACCACTAGCCGCTACTAGCGAGCACATGAACTATCATTGAGTACTCACATCGTAACACTACGACGGATATCCATACGATATCCCAAACAAATATTATAAATTGTGGTCGACCACACGAAAAAAAGTTCCAAGCGCCCATATATACAAAAAAATAAATGGTACCGTCACACAAAATATAACAAAGATCGATCTGGCGCAAAACACCGCTAACTGATGCGAAACTCCGGATTGCGGACATACTTGCTTTCTCTGTTTAACTTGAAACTCTAACTTCCTGAACCAACCTTCCGTTCGACTATTGTACGCCTAACGAACTTCTCGACAAGCGAGATATTCAGACTTATCATTCTTAACTTGCAATTTTCACAGCTGAATCGGGACATCTCTTTTGGGGGTAGATAGAATAGACGATCATAGCTTCTGACAACGGTAGCTCGACCTTAGCTATTTATGCCGTTACAATAGCCAAAAAATATACCATGTACTCTATATCCAACTTAACTTGGCCCTAAAGGTAAACAAATGTCACGTGATTACCAAACTCCATATTCCAAAAGGATCACTCGATTTAGGGTACCACATTCAGTTGTAGACACTATTTTAAACACTAGTACAGTAGATTTCACTAAAACTGCTCTAGATTCTGCTTAGAAATTACGTTATATCCCAAAATTCTACTTATTTTCTCGCAAATTAGACATATTTATGTTAAGAGATGGGGGATGAAATTAATGAAAGAATTAATGAATAAAATACGTGGGAACAAAAAATTGGTAACTAAATATCATTATTTTTTTGATCAAATCACTAAGTAACGATAGTGCGCCAGGTCTGGGCGGGTCTAACAACATACTGCTAAAAGTAATTTCTAAATCAATTGAAATGCCGCTTACACATATATTCAACCTTAGTATTTCCAGAGGCCACTTTCCACACTGCTGGAAGACTGCCGCAGTCATTCTTATATATAAGGGTGGGGACAAAAAGGAGCCATGCCATTACCGCCCAATTTCTCTGCTCTGCACTTTTCTAAAATCCTGCGAAAAATCGTCAGTAGGCGTCTTGTACAGTATTTTGAGAGTCACAGTATTCTGGACGAGGGTCAATTTGGCTTCCACCACGGCAGGTCTACGGAAGACGCTGTCACTGAACTGCCTTAAGTGTCGAGTTCCGAATTGGAAAGAGGCAAAGCATGTCTTTGCAAGGTTTTTCTAGACCTTGCAAAGGCGTTTGATACTATTTCACCATACATAAAAAAAAATGGAAGCCGTAGCCAACCGGGGTACCGATTTAGAATAGTGTTCTATAGCTACCTCCAATACAGACCCCAGTGTACAAAGATAAGTCAGAAGTTTAGCTCTCAGGAACCAAACCGAAGTCATAGATAGATTTTGGGGTGCAGCAGGGTAGTATGCTTGGCCCTACGCTCTTCATCATCTATATAAATGATGGATGGAAGGCGCTCTCGAATCAAACTGATGTTGAGGTATTCTGTTAGGCTGACAATAGAGCATGCTGATCAGCCATGACACGTGGGATCTAGCAATTACTTGGGCTAATTGCTGTATGGCAGAAATAAGCAAGTGGCTAAACGACAACCATCTTACCATTAATGTCGATATGACAAAGTTCATTTGTTTTCACAAAACAGCTGCGTTTCAGCCACTCATGCCACCATGGTGATCCCCAGTGTGACTGCCCCGTTATTGCTAGAACTGACAAACTAAAATAGCTTGGGCTAACACTGAAAGAAAAACTAAAATTTAGGCAAAATATACATTTAAAGGCAGGGCGTGTCAGAAAGCTCATTCCAGTGATGAAACTTCTACGGCAGGATGCGGATAAAGACTCGCTTATGCTTGTGTACCAGACGACAACAGAAAAGCACGGCTTAAAGGTAATGCACCAAAATATACAAGGCTTTTCTGGCAAGCAACTAGAATTAGAAATGTTTTTAGAAAGCGAAAGAATAGATATACTTTGTATGACAGAACACTGGCTGCAAGAGTGTGCAATGCAGTTCAGCATACCAAATTATAAAGTGATCAGCTGTTTCAATAGAAAGACTAAAACTAGAGGTGGTTCCTTAATTTTAGTAAAAGATGGTTTTAAGTGTAAAGAACGAAAGGATATTGTTAGTCTTTCTAGTGAAATGAATGCTGAAGTCTCGTGTGTTGAGATGGAAAAATATACTATTGTTAGTGTGTACAGGCGGGGCGAAGGAGATTTTGAAGTCTTTGAATCAGTGATGGAACAAGTTCTTCAACTTGCATCCAGAAACAAGTCCAAACGCGTCATAGTTTGCGGCGACTTTAACGTAGATTTACTAGACACTGAAAACCGCTCTATTCGCACTAGGATCCTAGCAGTATTTAAGTCTTACAATATGTGCAATATCTTTCTGGAGCCTACACGTATAACGGCTACCTCCGCTACTTGTCTAGATAACGTATTCTGTGAATGTAGTATTCACGATAAACAAATAGTTAAGGCATTAAGTTCAGACCACACTGGTCAGATTGTGGTATTTGAAGAAAGTAATGCTATTAAGCCCGTTAAAGTATTGTGTAGACCAGTAACTTTGACCGGTTAGAAAGAATGAGATACTCTTTAGCCCAGGAACTACCGTTTTTGGCTGCTGAACAGTCTCCTAATATAATGTATAACTTATTCTTTGAAACCTTTATGAAACAGTACAGCGCGATATTCACTTCAAAATCGGTTGTGGTTAGTGGTTCAAACGACTTTAGTACGTGGGCTACTGCAGAGTTGCATAAACGCAGGCAAGCATTGTATGCATTGTATGAGGAACGACGGTTCAACATGAGTGACGAATTTAAAGAACAAGTCAAACAGTTCTCCAAACAATTTAAATTAGACTGTCATACAGCTAAACGTAATTTTCTGAGTAGTAAAATTAAGAATAGTTCCGATGTTATAAAAACGACTTGGAAAATAATTAATGAGGAGGCCGGTCGTAGTAAAAAAGCGAGTCACGATTACGAACTAAAAATCAATGGACAGCTTACGAGTTCTAGCTTAGAAGTTGCAACTGAATTTGAATCGTTTTTTACTAATGCACCGGCTTCCACGACTAAGTATTTAAATTCGTCACCTTTGTCTGCTGTTGCAATATTAAAAGATAATGTCTCAGAGTGTGCTTCATACTTGAATTTTAAGCACGTCACAAGTTCAGATGTCGTAAAGGCATTTAAATTGATAAATGTTAAGAAAACGAATGATCTTTGGGGACTCTCTGTTCACGTCGTTAAATCCCTGATCGAATTAATTGCACCTGACCTGGCGGTCATTTTCAACAATTGTATAGACTGCGGTGAATTTCCTGATTTAATGAAACAAAGTAAGATAATTCCCCTCTTCAAAGCAGGTAGTACTCAAGACCCCACCAATTTCAGACCTATATCAATACTACCAACTTTTAGTAAAATTTTTGAGAAATTAATCTTATCACAGCTATTACATCATTTTGAATCAAATAAGCTAATGCATAACAAACAGTTTGGATTCACTCGCGGTCGTTCAACAACAGATGCCGGAATTCAGTTCATTGAAAGTATTTTTGATGCCTGGGAAGAGTCACAAGATGCCCTAGGCATTTTTTGTGACTTATCTAAGGCTTTTGATTGCGTTTGTCATGAAACATTGATCAGGAAATTACATCATTATGGAGTTAGAGACACGTCATTGAATTTGTTAAAATCTTATCTGAACGGAAGAATACAAAGGGTAGACGTAAACGGAGAACGATCACCAGGATCATTGGTTTCTTTGGGCGTGCCACAGGGCTCAATATTGGGACCCTTCCTATTCCTCATCTATATAAACGACTTACCCTATCTAGGAAGGGACTGTCATGATATGGTACTGTTTGCTGATGACACCTCACTTATTTTTAAAACAAAGCGAAACCAACACGCTACTGATGATCACGTGAACAATACCATATCAAGAGTGGTAAATTGGTTTAATGTTAATAATTTGCTATTAAATGAGAAAAAGACTAAATGTGTTAAGTTTCTTACTACTAACGTTAAAAATAATCAGACATGTATAACAATTAAAAATGAGGAATTGGAATTGGTAACCAGCACAGTGTTTCTAGGTATAACGTTGGATTCCAAACTCCAATGGGGTCCACATATTGATAAGCTATCGAACAGACTGAGCTCTGCAGCTTTTGCATGCAGGAAAATCCGTCACTTGACAGATTTAAAAACAGCCAGATTAGTTTATTTTAGTTATTTTCATAGTATTATGTCCTACGGTATTCTGCTCTGGGGCAGTGCTGCTGACATAAATACTATTTTTGTGCTGCAAAAGCGGGCTGTTCGTGCGATTTATAAAATGAATAATAGAGATTCTCTTAGAAATAAGTTTAAAGAAGTAAATATATTGACAGTCCATAGTCAATATATTTACGAGAATATTATGTATGTCCATAAGAACATTGTTAACTTTCGAAGAAACTGTGATATACATAACTTTAATACTAGAAACAAGGACAAACTTGCAGTGCCCACTACTCGGCTCCATAAAATAAAAAACTCGTTCAAGGGTAATTGTGTAAGATTTTACAATAAACTCCCAAGCACTTTGACAGATCTATCAATTAATAAGTTCAAGAAATACATCAAGCAAAGGCTTATTTCTAAAGCTTACTACAGTATTAAAGAGTACATAGACGATAAAAATGCTTGGGACTGAATTGTTCTAATTAATTGTGAGCATCCTCACTGCCAGAGTTTCTTTTACTGGACACTTGGAGGCCTTTTACACCTCCAAAGATTAATTTAATTATACAACTCTTGACTGTGGGGACCATTTACATCTCCTATTATCATTGTATTATTGACTAAAGAGACTATACATCTCTGTTATTTATATTTTAATTATTTTATTATGACATTTGAGACTCTTTACATCTCTCAGAAACAATAATTAAGTACTTTTTTTTTCTGATAATATGATAATAATACCAAATGTTCTGTAAAAAATGAAATGAAATGACATGTGAAAGTGCCCTTGTGGCCTATTTACAGAATAAACGTTTTGAGTTTTTTGAGTTTTGAAGAAAATGGAAAAATTTCGTAGTGGACTAGTGTCAAGTCTACCGTTAACACCTTACTGTGAAGATCCGAACACATTATATTCCAGCTTCTTCAAATCTGTATCTGCGGAATTTGAAAAGGTTTTCAATCTGACAAAAGTGAGACCAAACAACAAATCAAAATTCTCTGAATGGGCAACAGAGGATTTAAGACAGAGCAGGTCCAGACTATATGAATTGTTTGAGCAAAAATCCTATGATCACAGTCCTGAGTTTAACGTCTTTGTCAAAAATTATTCTAAAAATTTTAGGAAAGACTGCCACAAAGCCAAGTGCCTACATCTTAATAATTAAATCAAAGCTTCTGGCGACAAAATTAAAACTACATGGAACATTATTAAAAAAGAGACAGGCAAGGTTAGGTCTAGTGAATCTAGTTTTAATTTAAAAGTTAACGACCAATTACTCTCATCAAACGAGGACGTTGCTAACGCATTTGAAAAGTTCTTCAGTACCATACCAATAATAACAACAGAAGCACTACCATCCTCTTCTGAAAAGTCTTTAGATTACTTGGTTGAAAATGTGCCCCAAAACAAGGATGGCTTTAACTTCAAGCCAATAGGCTCTATAACTATAGTTAAAACATTTAAACTTCTTAGCATGAAAAAGACTGAAGATTTATGGGGCATGTCGGTTAACGTGGTTAAATCAGTAATCGATGTGATTGCACCATACACGGCGATCACATTCAATAGTTGTATAGCAAACGGAGTTTTTCCTGACCTCATGAAAATGAGCAGATTAATACCACTTTTCAAATCCGGTAGTAAACAAGACCCTGCCAACTTCAGACCTGTATCTGTATTGCCAGTGTTGAGCAAGGTGTTTGAAAAGGTCATATTGAGTCAACTACTCTCTCACTTCAATGCATCTGGGCTACTCCACAAAAAACAGTTCGGATTCACTAAAGGCAGATCAACAACAGACGCCGGAGTAGCGCTAGTAGAACACATTTATAGTGCGTGGGAAGGATCACAGGATGCGGTTGGTATTTTCTGTGATCTTTCCAAGGCCTTTGACTGTGTGGACCATCAAACTCTTTTGCTCAAACTTCAACACTATGGTATCAAAGATAATGCGTTAAAATTAATGGAATCTTATTTAATGGAAAGATTACTAAAAGTAGATATAAACAGATGCAAGTGCACTGGAACCCATATGAATATTGGTGTACCCCAGGGTTCTATCTTAGGTCCGTTCCTTTTCTTAGTGTACATGAATGACCTGCCTTATATGGTGGAAAAAATGACTCAGATTGTTCTATTTGCTATATGACACATCTATTATTTTCAAGGTGAAAAGACAAGAAGAAATTCTAGACGACGCAAATAGTACACTCTCTCATGTGTTAAGTTGGTTCAATGTAAACAACCTGTTATTAAACTCAAAGAAGACTAAATGTATCAAATTTTGTTTGCCTAATGTACGACAGGTTGAAAGCAGTGTTAGAATAGGATCTGAAAGATTGGACCTCGTTGAAGACACAATCTTTCTCGGAATCACTATAGATTCGAATCTTCAATGGGGTCCTCACTTAACTAATCTCGCACGAAGACTTAGCTCAGCCGCTTTTGCGGTCAGACAAATCAGATACCTTACAGATGTTGAAACTGCCAGATTGGTTTTCTTTAGTTATTTTCACAGTATTATGTCTTATGGAATATTGCTCTGGGGGAGAGCAGCAGATATAAATACGATATTTTTCTTACAAAAAAGGGCGATCAGGGCGATATATCAATTAGATGCTAGAGAATCATTAAGAGAAAAATTCAAAGAAATTAATATACTTACGGTTACCTGTCAATATATATACGAGAATATCATGCATGTAAGAAAAAACATAGCTTTATTTAAAATTGTAGGTGATAGCCATACAATTAACACTAGAAATAAAAATAGGTTAGCACTACCATTATTTAGACTAAGTAAAGTAGGCACTTCATTCATAGGGCACTGTATTCGCTTCTACAATAAAATACCACAGGAATCATTGACCCTTCCTGAAAAGAGGTTCAAAAACTATGTTAAAAATGAGCTGATAAGAAAGTCCTATTATAGTATTAAGGAATACTTAGATGACAAAACTGCATGGTCCATACCATCTCAGCGCACAGAAATTCGACGAGGGGCGATGGATCAAGTCTATCACTCGCCGGCGAATTTCCTTAGACCGAAACCAGTACCTGTTGTAAAGTCACTTTTTTAAAAAAAAGGTATGGGGGAGTTTCTTGCCGTTTCTTCTTAACCCCGAGGCCCACCTTCCGAAACGGTGTAGTCTTTTTTTATATAAAAAAAAATTGACTTGTAGTTATAAGTAAGTATAATTTTGACGTTGAATGAGATAATTTATTTATTTATATTCAATAAAAAAAATGACTCTGACTCTGACTCTGTACACTTTCTTATGCCAATCCCTACTTCTTTACTGCATCTCGACTTGGGGCGGAGCGGCGCAATCATTTCTGATCGTGCTGGAACCGGTCACCGGTTACCGGTTATGCTGATGTTTAGAAAGCCCTTTCGATACCCGACACACGATCTTCTTCAGGTTGGCAAAGTATTGTCAGTTCGCCAATTATCCATACTGAGAGTTTCATTGAGACAGCATAAATTGGTGCTTAACTACCCTGAGTATAAGTCACTGATGTCCAAAAGACTATAGGGTATACAAACTCCTATATTTTACATGACATTTGCCCAGCGGCTTAGCGTTTTCTCTCTCCCATTCCTGTACAATGTTGTATGTAAGTACATGGACTTTAAACACTGTTCTGTCCACGAAGCGAAGTCCCTCATAACCAAATAGCAAATATATCTATGATAAATAACACTGAAGAGCTCTTAGTCATTAGTTAGTACCCAGTCAAGGTTCGCTTTGTTATTGCTAGTTGATGTATATGTCAAATTCTGCACATCATTATATGTCTCGGCATATCATGATACGGTGGCATTTCTTGATCTGCCATGGTAAACCCGCCATATCGTTTCAAGAACTTTGCTCGACGATCTGCCAGCCTATAACTCGGCATATCGATAAGTAGGGCGACAATAGATTTGGCTCGGTAGGTTGGGTTAGGTTAGAACGTGTTTGTGCAACCAGCGGAGCGAGCTTGGGACTAAAAGTAATGAAAACTTGGCTAGAGTAGGTTATTGGGGCTAAATTTCAGGTGTGTTAGGTTAGGTTGGAACTTAGAAGAAGCAAACCGCAGCGTAGCGAAGCGTAGCGGAGTGAAGCGGGGCGAAGAGCATGCGAAAAAAACAACATTAAATAATAATAGTCTCTAAAATATCATACTCGGATACCCAATAGTGGCCTACGGACTCGCGGGTGATGGTCATCCTACTTTTCTTGGTTTGGTTTATAACCTTAAACAAATATTTATGGATAATTATCTTTAAAAGTAAACAGAAATAGTCATCTAGCATTTGTGCAAAAACAACAAAAAAATAATTGTAAAAATAAAATACATTTGTTTGTCGTCAAAGTAACGTAACGTAAGTAACAGACATCGACAGCTCTAGTAATTGTCCGGCCTCCACGATACAGTACCTAGTGTGGAGACCACAAGCAATCTATCCCTTATACATGCTGGGAAGCACGATACTAGTACTTGGTAAAATACTTGTAATTTGGCAAATAAATATTTTGTATTTGTAACATTTTATATGAAAAACAATCTTTAGGGTGCATACTTTTCGAGAAAAAATAATAATTTAGGAACATTAATGATTTATCTGTCGGAAAGTGTTTCTCTGAATATTTTGGAAATGGTCCCGAATCAACCTAAAAATCATTCATAATAATATATATATACTGAATTTATTTAATTTATTAAACAGATGTCGGCAGTTCATTAAATAAAATTCAACTTTTATCTTTGGCAAATCTGCCGTTGACAACAATCCATGCTGCTGCTGTTGCATGCGGACATGTATCTTATGAAAAAAACACTGGGCAACATAAGCGCCCAAGACGAAGGCAAATAATCACTGATATGACTCTTTGAAATACTTTTTTACGACAAGGAATGTCCAGTTGGATGAATTGCCGCCTTCGAGTTTTTTTCTAAAGTCCAGTTTAGAAGTATTCAGTAAGTCGTATGAATAGTGGTTAAAGTTGGTGATACCTCTGCAGTGCAGGCGCACTTTGCAAGCGAGTCTGCATATTCATTACCGGTTATACTGGAGTGACTAGGAACCCATACTAAATTTACATCTAGGCCCCTCATAAAGCACTTGTTAAGTTTTTTTTTTGATATCCAAAATATTTTTAAAAATATTTTGCTATAAGGACTACTAGGTACTTAAGGATTCGGAGATAATCGAAGGTTTTTCAATATGATGGGAATCAATAAAGAGAGCTGCTTCCTTAGTTCCCAAAATAATGTTTCGGGTGGTAGTCTAAATTGAAAAACTATTTTATAATTTTGATAAATATGACTATTCCTGTGTTATGATTTTTTTGTCAGAAAGCGTTTCTCCGAATATTTTGAAACTGGTTTTTAATCAATCCAAAATTATTCATCTTAATATATAATACTGAATTAATGTTATTAATTCAACAATCGCTTCTATCAGATCATTCAGTTATTCCCGAAACACTAATTAAATGTCATATTTTATTGGTACGCCATGTTTGTTATTGAATTAGGCCAAGTTAAGATGCATAGAATATATACAATCACTATATTCAGTGACAGCTTAACTTTGAGTGTCGGTCAATCTTTGTGCTGTCGGTTTTGCATCCGGGCATAAATAACACACATAAAGGCGTACTGTACCCAGCGGTTATAACGCAGATAGACCTCTACAAACATTCTGATAATCTCTTGAAATTTAATTAATTTAATTTAAATTAACTTTGCGAACACCACCACAGACCAGATTAAGCGGCGGCGGTGCCTGAAAATGCCATTTGCCGCAGTCAAGAAACAGAGTAAATAAACGCTTTGCTAGCTTGAAACTGGGGTTTATAGGACTCAAGCTGTTGAATGCTGATGTGCGATCGGACTTACAAATTGAGGATAACACGAGGAGTTGAAGAAAATAGAGGAGCAACCAGATGCGAGTCTGCAGCGAAAACATGGAATAATTTAAGTTGGATCGCGTAATCTTTGCGGCTGGTTCATTTAGAATTCAATTAATATAAAGAAAAAATATTTCTGATATCCACATGAAAATGAAAGTGGAGCCATTCTTAGAAGTCGCATTTGACATCTGTCAACCGAAGGGACAGATCTAGCGTACGTCTCCTTCTCCTTGTTTCGCTTAGATAAGGAAGGGGTACCGACACGCAAAGCTCTGTCCCTTTTGTTACCAACTTAAGGTACATTTTAGCTACAAATAAATGGGAAATATTAAACTGCACATCAATGATACTGATTTGCACAGCAAATATACTGATTTTTACAGAAAATGTCAGAGCAAAATACTGCGGTAGCTTAGGTGAAGGGTAAAGTGGATGAGCGGAGCGAAGCCTTCATATTAGGTTGAACATGCCTTTTTTGCTGTGAAAATCTTAAATACTTAATCTTAAATTAAATACCAGCCCGAAAAAATAAATAAGCAAACAACAGAAAATACATCCACGCCGATTGTCGCTTCGCTTGAGTATCGTAATACTCACGTTATTTGATCCCCGATAAATAAAAAATAAATGTAGAATATTAATTTCCCCAGCGAGGGGTACGAACTTGCCCAAAATCGAGTAAGGTACTCTGCCCAAACTCCACCTTGCTGGAAATCCCCTATCCGTAACATAACATATCGTCACGCCTTTTTCCATACGGTGTGGCAGAGGCATAATTTTGCCCACTTTAAACCAGTTATTCAATACGAGTAATGAAGGTTTGCTCACGATGTTTTCCATCACCGTTAGAACGTCCGTATAATGTACTCAAGATAAATTAATTATCTCATTGGTAAATTGTCAGGAATCGACCCTGCATCTCCTGTGTGAGAAGTAAGCGTGAAACCCGTTAAACCACAGAGCTCTTCGATCCACTATCCGTAATAAAGTAATAATAGTGTAAAAATTTCTTTTTCAGCCGAAATGTGTTATGACGTCATAATCATGATCTCCTACAAAATCGTTATTCTGGAATCACCGGCGAGTGAAAGAATAAATGCTGCAAGATTAATATTTTGCTGTACAACTTAAACTTTAAAAAGAGTTTTACTCAAAAATGCTTATAATGTGTTCGTTATTTTGACAAACTTCTTTGAGCAACGTCAACCTTGTATAGGTTCCAGCAGGTTTGTATGGAAATTCTTTGCCGGTGGAAGTTTTAGCCACCAGCAATTTCCTGAAAAAATCCATTATTTTCGAGTTTAGTTTTAATAATTAATCAAGTGCGAGTCGAACCCGCCCATCAATGATTCCGTACACACTTGTAGAAAGGTATTATGTATTGATGTCATATATGGAAAAAGTTTGTCCATCACGGAAATCCAGTCCTGAAAATTATTTCCTTTATTCCTGCTAGTTCAATTGGACAGTTAAGTTGACTGAAATTATTAAATTAAAAATAATTCATTTTTTCGCACTACTTCAGTTGCTCGTCTGTTCTCTTGAGTTATTAGTTATATTCTTAATAGGTTTTACTAAGTTGTACTATTATTTTTGTAACATTAAGAGTATGCACCCCACTAACAGACAATGGGTTGCTATTAATAGATTGTGGAACTTCCAACAACTTTCTGCTGTCCTGGTATATGTAACAGCTTGTTGTTTATCGATACGCATCCCTTCACTGGGTTTCACTTGTATTTAAGGGCTAAAAACTTCATGATGACAGATGCTCTTCTTTTGCTTTTGCTTTTGGATTTGATATCACTTTGCTTATTTTTGGCTTTTCATTTTCTATCTCAAGTTCGCTTAAGCCATTCGTGATGTGTAAGAGAGGGACAAATGTTGCGTACTGAATTACTAAGTTTAAAGGTTTTTGTATTAGATCTTTAAAAGGTACGGGGAACTATATTCCCATCACATTTTTAACCTCATAACTTGGTAATAAATTCGAAAACCTCCTAAGGAGATATGTGTTCGTAGTACCTTTTGTATAAGATTTGGAGATGTTTTGCTATAACAAGCAAGCCCACCTCTGCTTATACTTCAAAATATCTCCGTGTAACTTCTTACAACTTCCTGCTCTCCTAGTACTTAAACAAAAATATGATTGATTTATTAATTCGTGATTCGTGAAAATATTAGCCGCAATATTTATAATATGAGCTTTGGGTCTTGTGTTATTAGTACCTTAGAGGTGATCAAGACAAAGAGCTTGTTATGTTTTCAACTGAACTAATGGGAGAAATATCCCACTAGTTCAGTCAACTGAACTGTCTAATTGAACTGGTGGGAATAAAGGAAATATTTCTGCTTTTTAACCGACTTTAAAACGGGGGATTCTTAATAACAAAAAAAAGCAACTAAACCAGAGATTAGAACTATCAAATCTGCAAATTGAGAATATGTAGGAAACCAAACCGAAATAAAAAACCTTCTCGATTGAGACAAAAATTTTAGAAGCTTTTGCTAAGTGTTTAAAAAAAAAACTGGCCAGTTTAAAACTGTTTAAAAAAAAACACTGACAAAAAGTTTGCAACATGCAATTCGCATCCAAAACTCTTTGGGCTGGGCCTTGAACATAAAGAGGATTCATCTTATTTTTTGACAAGAGTTCCACGGGGTGGTTGGGGTGTAAGAGAAATGCGTACATAGTGATATAATTAAAAGGATTCTTATGTTTTTGTATATGTATACCTAAGTTACGCCAAAACAACATACAAACATTATGGCATGGAGTCCCACACTGAGTGACTGGCAGAGGCCCATACTGCCCACGTTTAGACAGCTATTTGATAGGAACTCTATTTTGCGTGACATGGGGCTTGCCGATCGCTGCGATTTTGGGTAAATACTATAATTGCGGCCAGCGATGAAACCGGTGTAAATAGATAGAGTAAATTATTTATTACAAACAAAAGTATGTGTGCTGATAATATGTGTGTAAGTAATAAGTAGGTATTAACTTTTCTCGCAGATTTCTCGTTTATGGAATTCATAAATAAGTATTACTATTCAGCTGCCTGTGCATTATAAACATAAACATGGGCATTATAAATAAGGGTGTTACAGAAAAGTGTCGTCCTATGATAGGTGTTTGTTACGGACATCATTCTGAATAACTTTCACAATAAAACCGATGTGTCTAAAGCAACTTTATTTTTCAATTCTCCTTACAAATCAGCTGATCGCTCGGCCGAAAATATATAGATGAGTAAAAATTAAACTTGCTTGAAACAAATCGGTTTCATTGTGAAAGTTGTTTAGAATGATGTCCTTAACAAACCCCCAAAACATGAATACCACTTTCTGTTACACCAAGTATACAGGCACATTCCTTGCTTCTGTCCCCACACTAGGATAGCCTCTGTCGATATTGTGGGTACTAGAAACAGTGACGTCACACTCATAAACATCCAAGACCGGGATTTTATTATTCTTCCTCCCCAGCCAATAAGTAATTAAATCATCATCATACTGCTTAAATTAAAGGCTATTTACGTGCGTATAGGCTGAATGATTGAATATATATGCTTAGATCACGTGACCGAAAAAAAGCGTGCTTGCTTGTAGAGGTGTTTTTTTTTATTTGACCTCATTTTTCTATTTGAAGCGGTCATTTGTCTCAACTGAGACGCGAAGCTGTTTTGGTTTCTATCTGGAAAAGCTCGAAATATCGATATGAACTTAGTTGATGATGATGATGCTTAGGTACCTTAAAGGGACGTACAATTTTCTGGTCGTAAGCTATAAGTTGCCTTAAAACGCGTATGCGAAGCCGTGCCCACGGGCTGCTAGTATAAATTAAAGTACGTATTAATATAACAGTTAGGTAATTGTCAAGTTACATGCATAACGCGACCTCTTTTCCAACAAGAGGTGGCAGAGGCATAGGTTGGTGGTCAGCTCCGGGAATCGAACCTGCATATCCTGTGTGCCAGGTGAGGGTGTAATCAATAGACCACGGAAGCACTTAGATACTTTTACGTTAGGGTCTATAATGTAGTTATTTATTTTCACCAAAAACTCTTTTTTGTGATAAAACTACAAATTTATATTTTTCGGATTTTATCCTTTATTTGGGCTTATGACCTTGCTTGCTAAATTTCGTGATTCTAGGTCAACGGGAAGTACCCTATAGGGTTTTGATTCCCTTGCAAGTATCAAGCAAATTCAGCAAAATTATGACATAAGCGGCGGTATTTTTAATCACCTTGACCTGCCTGTTTGATTTTTTCACTATTTCAAGATACTACAGACTTGAGCAATGATATTAGTTTCAACTTGATACCTTCACGCGTTCCTGATAAAAAGGGTCTTGAAAAACGTATAGGCAGACAGATAGACATTTAGGGCCTTACCACAAAAAAATAAACTATTGTTCAACACTTGTTTAAAAACAAAAACGTATAGGATCTGACGTTTGTTTTGAGTTTAAACGCTGTTTAATATTTTTTGTGGTAACACGGTTACAGTTTTAGGATTTTTTCCTTTACATATGCTGTAATACCTTGCTTTTTGCCCTATAATAAGTTCCCACGACACAGGATATCCTAGTGTGGGGCCAGAAGCAATGTATGTTAATGTTAATGTGTATGTAATGTTTAATTTTCAGTTCTTATATGGGCTTATCTAACGAGCATAACGTGTCGTCCTTGTTAACGTGGACGCAATGGTCGATATCCATGTCGAAAATTGGCATACCCAGGTCCTTCCTCAGATTGAACGCTAGGAACGGTAATGTGGGAATTACGTCGTAGGTATCCTGTCCTCTCTTCTGTGGGATGCTGATAATCTTGTCCAGTTCGTACCTACATCTCGCCGATTAGATAATGCTTATGTAATCTTGCAAACATTTTCATGACTCTGTAGAAATCTCTGATTGAGTTACTATAGATCGGAAGACTGAGATCACCCCGTAGTTGGCTTGATAATTTTATTTATTTGATACTACGATTGCTCCGGCGGTAACAAAAGCGTGTCCATGTGACCTTTAGTGATATCGGTGATTGTGTTAATGATAGATTGTTGTATACGCCGCAGATGTGATATAATGATATTGGCTGCCAAACCTGACGAAGTGTGGTCATTGCATTCCAGTGGCTCAAACAAGAATAATTACCATAGTGAAAGAGTGTTCGAGTTCAGATAAAATGAACCTTATGTCATTCCATATAAGAGTCACTGACAGTTCGATTCGAATACTTTTTCGACGCGTAATTATTCCTGCTTCCTACACTGTTATTGACCTTTATTCGACTACCTCTCTGGTTACACTGAGAAGTAGTTGTTCATTGAACTTGAACTGTTGATTCATGATGTCCTCGTTTCTTCTTATGATGCTGCATTCAGCTTCCATAACTGGTTTCATTCTTGATGAAATTTTGGAGATGATTTGCATTGGATGATTCATTTGATTGTTCCTTGATATGCGTAACGTGGTCCTTAATCCTTTCCAATATCTCGTCATGTTAAAGAAAATGACTAGTCTCCAATCGTCTCTGATAATTGCAGATTTGTTATTTTATCGAAGTGCAGGCCTTGATTGTCTTGAAACGGCGTGATATTTTATGAGGATGACATTAACTCGTTTTAGGTGATATTTTAGACTCTTTACTGCGGATTTTCAGAGTACGCCTGCGCTCAGCCATGCTGGAGCTTTGAAATGCCAAGTAATATCCATATTGTCGATGTCATCTTGATTGATATTATTGGAGTATTTCTTGATACTCCCTTTTAAGGACTCGGTTTTCTCGAACCAGATTAGTTCCATTATCGCTGTAGATGTGACGAGGAGTTGATCTCCTAGCTCGCAATCGCTGGATTGCTGCTAAGAAGGTCGGTGTGCTAATGTCTGACACGAGACGTGTTTTAGGCACACGAAGACCGCAATGTCTCCTATGGATGTCCTTATGCCTCTTCTTCGGTTACATTTTAGCGCTATCAATCCAGTGTAGTCAATGTCAGTGTTATGTGAAGGGTCGTGATGGCGTAACCCTGGGTTATGGTAGGTCACCCATAAAAGCGCCGGCACTTGACACATTGACATAACTGTCGCTTGACCGTGCGGATTCCGCTAATAATACAAAATCTTTCTCTGATATATGATAGTGTCAGCCGTGGAACTCCATGTAGAGTTGCAATGTGCACTTGGTTTATGATGAGTTCTGTTAGACGACCGTGATTTGATAATATTATTGGAAGCTTGGCTGATGAACTGATGCTGGAGTTGTCGTCCGCCCACTCTTATCAATCCGTTCTCATCTAGGTACGGATTCAAGCCTGACAGTTTGCTCGTTTTGTGAACTAGACCCTTGCTTTTTAGTTGGGCTAGGTCGTCAGGGAAGTCAAGGCCTTGAATGTGCTTGCAAATCAAAATGTAAGCCTTGCTTATTTCTAACAAAGTCAATGCACTTGTTTGTAATACATTTTGTTTGCTCTATGTATTCGTGAAGAAACTTAATATCCAAGCGAGTATTCTAACGTATTCTATTATTTCAAGTGACTCCGTGGTCTAATTGGTTGCATGTTTGCTTCTCACACAGGATATGCAGGTTCGATTCCTGACAATGAGATAATAAATTTATCGTAAGTACATTATACGGAAGTTCTAACCTTCATTACTCCATAGCTGCGGCGATGGGCTAGCCCCCTGTCACGCAAAATGGAGTATCGAATAACTGGCTCAAAGTGGGAACAATTGTGCCCCTGCCACCCTGTATGGGAAACGGCCTGACGCTATGTTATGTTATGTTATTCTTCCAACATTAGTGACAGAGCCGTGTCTGTTACAGTCATGGCCTAGTCGGCAATGAGTTTATCAATCTTGGTGGTTGATTGCTGTGTGTGTCCAGTTGCAGACAGCTTTGAAATTGAATTTAATTACTCACGTCTGTGAACCCTTGGAGCTATGAAAAATTAAAACTTCTAGGTCCACGCAGCCAAAAGATACGGCCGTTTACGTCCCTCAATATTCGCAAGGGAATTTTATCCTATAGGGTATATCCGGTTGATATAAGATCATGAAACAATATGGATATTACTTGGCATTTCAAAGCTCCAGCTTAGCCGAGAGAAAACGAGTTAATGACATTCTCATAAAATACCACGCCGTTTCAAGACAATCAAGGCCTGTACTTCGATAAAATAACAAATCTGCAATTATCATAGACGGTTGGAGACTAATCATTTCCTATAACATGACAAGATATTGGAAAGGTTTAAGGACCACGTTACGCATATCAAGGAACAATCAAATGAATCATCCAACGAAAATCATCTCCAAAATTCCATCAAGAATAAAACCATAGTTATGGAAGCTGAATGTAGCATCATAGGAACAAATCATGAATCAACAGTTCAAATTCACCAAACAACGACTTCTCAATGTAACTAGAGAGGTAGTCGAAGAAAGAGTCAATAACAGGAACGCAATGTACAACACGTCGTCAGGATTGGCAGCCAATATCATTATATCACATCTGCGGCGTAAACAACAATCTATCATCAACACACTCACCGATATCAGCAAAGGTCACATGGACACGCGTTAGTTATTGCCAGAGCAATCGCAGTATCAAATAAATAAAATATCAAGCCAACTACGGGGTGATCTCAGTCTTCCGATCTATAGTAACTCAATCAGAGATTTCTACAGAGTCATGAAAATGTTTGCAAGACTACATAAGGATTATCTTATCATTAAATTACATACTCCGATCATAAACAGCGAGATATAGGTACGAACTGGACAAGATTATCAGCATCGGACAGAAGAGAGGACAGGATACCTACGACGTCATTCCCACATTACCGCCCATATAAGAACTGAAAATTAAACATAACATACACATTAACATATATATTCCTTCTGGCTCCACACTAGGATATACTGTGTCGTGGGAACCAGAAACAGCGACGTCACACACATAGAAACCCAAGTCCTGGGGATTTTTTTCTTTTTCCCCAGCCGGGGTTCGAACCCGGGTATGGTAGCTCTACCTCTCGCATGGTAGGCAGAGCCACTATGCAGCGCCACAGAAGTCGTCATCTGTGCGAAAAACAAATTAACAGCGAAATAAGTAACCCATCACCTGTTAATCAGAATTGACAATATGTAAAGAGAGAGGGATATAGGCATACCTAGTCGGTCCATAAGTTCTGTCACAAATATTTTGCCGCATAGTAAATAGTACCAAGTTTTATTTTATTTAATACTATATATGGTTTGATAGCTCATTAAATACTGATAAATTAGAACGATTATTGGATTTAAATGCTTAAAGCCATATTACACAAATGCTAGTTTCTTCAGAGATTTTGCACTTTCTTACCCAATCAAAAATACGGACGTGATTCACTTTATCTTTTTTCCATGACTCTTAAAACCTTTCAAACTTACGTGAGATTTTAGTCAGAACCCTCCCTGAACCCGTTACCTTCATTTTGAAGCATAAGATAACTAAGTCTGGGTAAAACTAATTTTCATATTCACATTTTACGTAGTGTACTTGTTGCCCACAAGATCATTTTTATACGTTTTTCTGAAAACGTAAAAAGTACGTAAAGTTCTCTTTGGGAGCAGTTGGAACTGAAAGCTAACAGAAAATCAAATGCTAGCTGTTACGCATGGTCTAAAATCGAGGTTTCAGAATAAATAAAAAAAACCTTGTTGGTTATCTGGAACACTGTTTTTTTATTAAATTTGTGGTAAGTGGTATTTTTGTTAGTTGCGGCGTGTTTTGGGTTCGCGATTGTCTCAAGTTATAAGGTTTTTTGTCATATTGCGATAATCGTACAAAATGTATTGTATTGCAATTTGATTCGTATAAAATAAGCTTTTTAATCATGTATAATAAAAATAAGAAAAAGTTTATTGCTGAGTTTTATCTATCAAAAACCTTGTGACAGAACTTAAGGACCGACTAGGTATAAATATACTTAATGTAGATTCAACAAACTGCTGTATTTAATTTATTTTCCAGGATTAATTATTTAGTGTCACTGAACAGACAATGGTGACAGACTCTATACAAGGTGACATTTAATTAACTGACCATATTATGAGGAATGATAGTACCCATCATTATGAACAACTTTCCCCAAGAAACATATGGTCGCAAAGGGAAAAAATATTTGTCCCTCAGTACATTGACCCGATCAGCTGGTTACTGGGGGAACCAAAACATTATTTCTTTTGCGACCACATGTTTCTTGGCAAAAGTTATTCATAATAAAGGGTTCTATCATTCCCTAAAATTTGGTCAGCTCATTAAATGTCACCTTGTATTATCTACCCTTTTTCAAAGAAACGTTTTACTAGAAGCAGTTGTAGGAATGTTATATATGATTTTATTTCGTACAATAAAAGCATACGGTTGTTTTAAGTTTTACTTTTGTTTCAAAATGTGAAATTTTAGAGAAAACCGACTTCAATTAATAATCCCTATTGGTATCAAAACATACCCAAACGTGTCTTCATTAATTATTCTCTTCGATTCTCCATGATCCCATCATCAGATCCTGATCGACGTTGATAAATTGTTAAGAAATTCTCCTGGAACGTCAACATCACTTTCATTCCACCATTATGCATTATGACCAGCATACATTACTGACCAACCTTAATATAGTTATAATATCGCAACCTGTAGGATACCTAGTGGAGCAGTTCTGGGGGACGTCTTTGGTCCACTTGAAATGCACGAGATACTATGAAAAACACAAAAAAATGCTATAAGTATGCCTACGATATTTGAAGAGTTCCCTCAACTTCTCCAGGATCACATCCACCAGATCCTGACCTGGTGTAAATGGGACTAATCAAAAAAATCAATTTTTCAAATCGGTCCATCGGCACATAAAAAATATATTCCAACGAAATGTGAACCTGCTCCTTTTGTGAAGTCGGTTAAAATATTTATAAAAGCGTCTGGCACGTTTTATACGGTTTGACACTTCGTCTTTAAACTTTTTCTAAAATATACTCTCAAAACACGCAGTTTGTAGCAAAAAATTATCTCAACAGGATCCTGTCTACATCCTAAACAAACAGCGCGGATCAAGATTATAATCCGATTAAAATGTGAGCCAACGTTTTGCCTCTGAAAATCTTCAAAGAAAATATGCTTTACCCTCTTTTAAGCTTGCGTACGTGGACAGGGATAGCGCGTGCTTACTATGAATATGTAAAACAGGTGCTGAATCTATGATGCCAAAGTAACGCATTTAGTTCCACAGCCGTGATTTGCATATAGCAGGGGTTCACAACGATTAGTTAATCACCCTTGGGTGTAAGATTAAAGTTTAAGTCAAGGCACATGGAGCAGCGCTGCTTTGGAGCGTTATTTTCAGTTTGACTGAGGCTTATTTTTATTAAACTCATATAAATTTTCGACAAGATTCCTTCACAAATTTTCTTCGACCCATCTGCGTGCTCACTGAGGTAATAGCTTGCATTAATTGAAACTGCTCGATGTTTATTATGTAGACATATCTATGAAACTCAGCAACGATTAGTTGTTCCTAATTCCCGATAAAGAACTAGCTTCGGGATAGAGTTCCAATGTTCACCTAGTTTCCTTCAGAAGAGTGGTCTTGCATCCTACGTGTTGCATGTTGAGTAGCATTTAAGATCTATTTAACTTTTTTTTTGTGTTTAATACTGGCGATTAAGATATTTTGTCTGCGGCGGCGTTCAGTGTATTATTTGAACAAAACCATAAATATAAATCAATTCGATCAAAAAACTAAAACTAATCCCTGGAGACAAATAATCGCAGGTTAGATATCTGAAAAGAGATGGGTTTATGTTTGATATAACTTCCCTCCTTTACACGAAGGTCTTATTGGTAAATCACCGAGATATTTAAAAACTTGTGTTAAATTCATTATCCTGTTAGGGACACCACTGTTGAGAAGCCTTTCCCTCTACCCACACAACGTAGTCCTATTAAATACGCATCCAATGCTTGCCAGCAATCCTCGCTATGTCCTCTGAATAATCTGGTAGGTGGTGTGGTGTCTTTGGCCTCCTCTTCTTGGTCACCACTCGTTGACCGAACTGGACCATCTTCCGTCATCAAGGTTTGCTAAGCCTCTAAATACTGTTACTTTCCGTGACTCCATAACACAAGCAATAAGGCTATATATCACTGCGGTTAACCCAACAAAAGCTTGCAAGTTACGATTTAAACCCCATTCTAACTCGTGGCCGGATTCCAGGATTCTTTATAGACACTTCCTTTATTTTTCTTCCAAGGGCAAAGGCGACGTTTCCCGACTGATACAAATTGAACCTTAATCCGACGATTGAGCCTGAACTATGGGCGTCGTTACGACAATCCAGCCTATTTAATAGCGCTCCATTGTAGCTAATGTGCTATAAAAGGGCCTGTCTTCGATGCAGGGCTTGACGGTTCGACGAGTATTTTGGACGAGCGTTGTGAAATAGCTGCTATTTGGCTTGTTGCACAGTTGACTGAGCGTTGGGTCTGGTTGCTTCCATGTTAATATCATGTTCGCTGATCACCCGTTTAAGGTCAAGTCGGGGAGTAAAGTGCAACACTTTGGAATTCTTATCCTAGATCTCGGTTCCAAAAAAGATGAATAGTGTGATCGCAGATTGCAGTTACGACGAAGGACTCTATGTTATTAGCGTAGTTGGTCACCAAATAATACAGATATGCCACAACACCCTAAAACCTGGCATACCCTAACTATCTCTTAGTCAATCGGCTCCTTAGATCTATGGGTCCGGACACATTTGTACAATTTCCGTATTCGTGAGGATCAAATCTAGCATGCTAATCGGGGTTTGATCCGAATAGCCTGATCGGATGATTGCTGTTCCTTTTAATAGAGTTAAATGATAGCCGTCATATTGCCAGCCTGTGTTTCTCAATCTGGTAATGACTACAAGTACGTCAGAATAACTAAATAATTACTTATATCGAAGTGACTGCACTACTGATGCAGCAACTATTATAAATATGAACCACTTTCTTCAAAGAAACGTTGGGCCGAAACGAAAATGTATTGTAATGTACAAAAAATATGTAAATAAATAAATAAATAAATAAATAATCAGTAGCCTTATCATGTAATTATGTCATCGAGGAATCTTAATCGCTTATGAAAATATAAACGGCCAAGTGCGTGTCGGACATGCGCACGAAAGGTTCCATACCACCGCACAATCAAAGTATAGCATAAAATAATATAACATATATAAATAACATAAATTGCTTCTGGATCCACACTAGAGACGTCACCCACATAAAAATTCAAGGCCTGTTTTTTTCTCTCCTGTATCCCCACCGGGGATCGAACACCGCACCTCTCGCATGATAAGCAGAGCCACAACCGCATCGCCACAGAGGTCGTTAAAAAAGAGTATAAATAAATAAGAAAGTAAACAAGGGCCCTGTTTGAATAATATCTATCTATCCAACACTATCTATAATAATATACAACTTCACAGACAAACTAGAGGCGGCACGCAAGCGGGCGTCGGCGTTCGAAATTTGAATGTCATAATATGAACAATTACACATTATGGTCATATTGTGTAATTTTTCAGATAAGAAATGAATTTTTACCATGTAGTTTAACATTATGCTGATCGTAACGTGCGCTTTTTGTACTCAGTAAAGAGGGTTTATAATACGTGTGTAGATAAACTAATAAACATCTGAAGTTTAACAGGGTAATTTAAAGTTCTTTAATAATATATATAAATATAATAATAAAATCTTAATTATTAAACATTAATGCTAAACAGCTAAACAGCTAAACAAATATGTAAACTAATATGTACCTATGTAAACTAATCTTGCAAGTTAAATTTGACCCACTTCCCGGTTTCCGATTGAGCTAAAATTTGAAATTATTATGTAAGTTTGGTGACAATGAACAATTATGTTACCATCGAGCTGAATGATGATGGAGCCGGATGGTGGTCACAGGAACTCTGTAATAAAATAACGCAATCCTACCGAGGTTGGGCTCTTTAGAATCGTCTCGGTGAGTATTTGATGGATCAGTGAGGGCTACTAGTAAGCCCTCGTAAGTAAGTGGACTCGTTTGATTTGTTTTAAAGTGACAAATACATACATGTTTTTTAGTTAGTTAAACTGACTGAATATTATTAAAACTTACTTTTTTCGATGTTTTTACAGCTGCAATGTGTTCTGATAGCCTCGAGATGAGTCACACCGTCTAAACAAAGGCTGGTGATCGGGTTTCAATTGTGAATTTTTCACCTATTCTGAGATACATAGCTTTTCATAGAATCTCTGTATGGTTTTAGAACCACTGCGCTTCGTGAACCGGTAGTAAGGGCCGCTAAAGGGTTTCATAGTGCCCAGCAAAAGACCGCTCCGTAATTAACACTCCGCGTTTATTTCAATTAGCTTGAAAGGCGAAACCTTAAATTAGGGTCATTCTGCTTAATTAACGCCAGCGAGAACACGGGCTGGTGGAAAGTTTTTTTTCAGAATATCTCCAGGAGAGTTATTAAAACGTCTGCGAAGATTTTCAGGAGACATTTATTTTCGGCAAAATTCTTGTAAGTAGGTTGTGAGTGTTGGCGCCTCGTTTGTTAGACGCTATGATTTCGGTCTATATTGGTAGTAACCAGTGGCAATAACCTCGACGTGAAGTCTCAAGATACCCGCTCAGACAGCCACCCAATAACCAGGGAATTGTGACCTTTCACGATGTAAGAAGGGTCTGTCTCGCGGCAGCCACGCGACACTGGGATGCACGCTTCATACAGTGTAACTAAGTAAAAATAAAAATACAGGGTGACAATTAATTAGCTTGTAATCAGCTGTTCGGTTCAATGTTTTGAAAGACGGAAATTATTTTTTATTGGGGCCCATATGTTTCTTGGGGAAATTTGTTCATGTATTATTCCCTAATATATGGTCAGCTAATTAAATGTCACCTGTATTCAACGTGTTAATGGATGAATGCATACTGAGAAACTAGTTTGTTCAGAATCATGAGCAGAGTCAATTTCACTGATTTGAAATGTAAATCATATTTTTGAAGAAAAAAGTTATTTTTGTTGCCTTGTCTATTTATTGCTATGCTAACTCAGGCGCGACCGTCCAATTTAACTGACCCCTGCCTATACTCTACTCACGCTGAAGAGAAGCTCACAACAGAAGCACGCCGGTTTATCTTTGCCAAAATTAAACCCGTTTTATTTACTAAGCAAAACGAAAGGATAAATTAGTAGGTTCGCTTACTATCTTCACGCGTATGGAAAAAAAGAAACAGCTTCCCTCTGCCTCGCGGTCGCGTCAGCGGAAACATCGAGTGAGTAAATACAAACCACGGAAGGGGAAGGGGTAGGGATTGATGTGAGGGGTGGGTTGATGTCTTTGTTTGTTTGTTTTGTTTAGTCCGTCAGTGCTTATCTATTTGCCTTCAGGTGCGCAAGCGCATGTGCGGCGCATGCCACGCAATGGAATTTCGATACACAAATGAGGAATATTGTGAAATGGTGAGAGTGACAATCAAGCTGTGTCGGTGTACCTTGAGCGGTTCGGGGTACGAGTGTCTCACATACAATGCTCAATGCTAGCAGCTACACAGCGACTACTACATTAAAATAAACAACGAATAAATAAATGCAATACCTACATTTGGAGTGCATTCAACTTGATTCAACTCGCGCGCGGAGTGTAAGTAGGTAGGTACCTCGAATATTTCAAAAAATATCTAAGCATTTGGAAAGATCGCACTCTCTTCTCGGTTCATGCAGGCCGTGCCAAGTTTCTGTGGCTCTGAGCGAGCGGTGACTCTCTTTGACTCATAGGGTAAGGGTGGGGTGAGTGAGTGAGAGATACCGCTGTACGGTTATTGAGCACTAGTTTGACTTCATCTTTCCATTGATTTATTTCTAAAAAGGTATTGATACATTACTATAATGTTGTTATAGTAACCTTACTAACCTAGAAACTAAGCTACCTTTAGGTAATTGCTGCCAGTCTAAAGCCTGGAATAAGTGTGATGGATAATTTGATTGAACTCGTGGGCGGAACGTAGAGCGTGGCACGCACGCACAACAGAGTTGTGAATTTGTCGGAAATGACACTACAACTTAAGTCCCAAATATTTTCTTCAAAATTAGGCAAATATTTGATTTTTCTTTTTCAATATTTTTTATTATAAAAAATAATTTGCTGTGTATAAGGTATACATGTGGCGTCACACTTAAGCCGCCACTCATAACTCAGTTCAGTAGTTCACCTTCACCCGGTCTAGGACAGCTCACAATAATAATACCAGCTATTTCAAAAACCATAACGGTGATTTGTACAATCAGGTAGAAAAGCGATAATTTGAAATAAATAATTACGTTTGTTTCATTTTATTTACCTACTGAGCAGGAAATCATAACGATGTCCAATAGTTATTTCAAGTATGAAATTTACAGTCGGGTCATTTTGATAGGTAACATTTGACGTCTGATCAAAATTCAACAATGTAACCTTGTAACGGCGGGCATATAATAATATATTTTTGTTTTGTTAGAACTGCACAATTGCTTAACTTTTTAATTACGATTATATATTTATTGTAATAATGACCAATACGAGTAATTTTACGATTTGCTTTCCCTAATAAACCATTCTAAACAATTTCTGATCTAAAGAACTGAACGTCGT
Organism: Argyresthia goedartella; assembly: GCA_949825045.1. NCBI lineage: Eukaryota > Metazoa > Arthropoda > Insecta > Lepidoptera > Argyresthiidae > Argyresthia > Argyresthia goedartella. Next base: position 14,646,798 of record OX463829.1, on the reverse strand, counting down.
TACAATGTTGCGTCAGTGGACCCTTTTCTTTTTAATCACTAGGGATGTTACTCTGAAAATCGAAAGCTGATAAGTAGAATCGAATGCAATAATTACTTGTGAAGTAATATCACCATAAATTAATAACCACGTTTTTATTATAATAAAACATAATTATATTTATTATTCTTTTAACGAACTATAAAAATACAAAAAATAACTAAATAGAAAAATCATTGATGTTAGGTAAAATTTAGGTGAGATGTTCCTGGCAACACCAGTGCCAGTCGATGACGCCATGTCTTGTCGCCATTACATGAAGCAGTCGTTTGTCGTTGTGCGAAGTGACTGTGCGTTTTTGGTGTGCTCTCTATTATTTTCTTCTGACCCGTCTTTTTTAATGGACTGATCTTACTGACTACGTTTACCTGGATATAAATTGGACTCCGATTGCTTAACGTTTAGTCAACAAGAACAACACTACAGTCTTACCATGTCGAAACGGGGGAAAATGCTACACAGTCAATCTCGCGAACTAGTGGTTACATTGTACAATTATTTTGTACGTAAATAAGTTAACGATGGGCCTCTTTTACCAATGACACGACCGAGAGAACGCGTTGCCGAAGTATAGGGAAGAGCACAGTAAATCAAATTCTGAAAGAGAAATACGGACCAACAGGCTCAGGAGATAATACTTTACGTACACCGAAAAAAATAAAGTGGGACAAGAAAATTGTTGGCGTTGATAATTTTGATGCTGCTGCAATTCGCAACCACATTTATAGATATTACTCGAGAAAATAATATCCTACAAGGGAAAAGCTAATGAGTACGTTTAAAGATGCAGCCTTATTTTTTGGCGGTAAATCGTCTCTATCAATGGTTTTGAAATCAATTGGCTTTCTTAGATTTAAAAAATCTGACAAGCGAAAATCCTGCTAGAACGCTACGATATTATTAACAAAAGCAAGAAATTGTCTCGTGGCTGGTCAGAAATGGTGTGGATGCAAGTCTGACTTTTTTAAAAATCGAGTTGTTAAATCTGGTAAAAGCAACACAGCCGTCCAAGCTCCGCTATGTAATCGATGAACTAGCCCTAGAGCATGGACACGAAGTTATTCGATTGCCTCCCTACCATTGCCAGTACAACGCAATCGAGCATATTTGGGCACAAATAAAGGGACATGCAGCGTGGAACAATACTCAACCACCCTTCAGTACTGCTAAAATGATGACTCTGCTACAAACTGCGTGTGCAGAAGTCACTACAGAATACTGGAGAAAAGTCGTAGAGAAAACAAAGAAAATAATTTTACAAGATTTCGAACGAGATGTGAGAATAGACAATATTATTGAAAATGAATTAATAATATCTCGGAGTGCTGACAGCAGTGATGAAGATGATAGTATTATTAACAATTCTAATAGTTCAAGTGAATAAATGCAATTTTTTGTTTAATTATGTAATTGTCTTATTTTGCTCCTTAAATTTACGAATGAAAAAATAATAATGAGATACGGATTCGCCTGATGATTTTTGAAGGTCACATATGAGGGATTGTATGGAACATTAGCCAATGTCAGTTTAGCTTAATTTTGCAGGAGACATTAATCTTGTATGGAAAGTATGAAGCTAACCATTGTAACGGCATAAAGGCTAAGGTCGAGCCACCGCTATCAGTAGCTATGATAGTCTATTCTATCTACCCCAAAAAGAGATGTCCCGATTCAGCTGTAAGATTTGTAAGTTAAGAATGATAAGTCTGAATTTCTCGTTCGTTGAGAAGTTCGTTAGGCGTACAATAGTCGAACGAAGTTTGGTTCAGGAAGTTACAGTTTCAAGTTAGACAGAGAAAGCATGTATGTCCGCGAGCCGGTAATTCGCATCAGTCAGCGGTGTATTGCGCCAGATCAATCGTTGTTATATTTTATGTGTGATGGTACCATTTGGTTTTTGTATATATGGGCGCTTGGAACTTCTTTTAGTGGTCGACCACAATTTATAATATTTGTTTGTGATATCGTATAGATATCCGTCGTAGTTTTACGACGTGAGTACTCAATGATATTTCATGTGCTCGCTAGTAGCGGCTTGTGGTGGTTCCAATTATATATTTGGTTCACGGCAATAACGATCCGAAAAGACCGGTTTACACAATTGCGATTTGATTTTCCGAAATGGGTTCTGAACTAGCGGTTACCTCAAAAGGTCCGTAACGTTTTGAAACCTTCAACTCTGCGCAATTTGAGCTAGATGTTATCGAAACGTAGTCATTATTGCTTTAGGAGATCTAATCCACACCATAGCGAAGTGCATAGTTCGATAAATACCGAACTATGAATTCCACTAGCCGCAGCACGTCCTCGACTGAGCCAAATCATATATACCGACTCAGCCTACACATTAGACCTCCAGCGAAATTTACATTTAATTTAAAGATGCAACTTGAATCCAACCTGACCCAAGGCAATGCAAACCACCTACCCGGACCTAAACAATGAACTTTAGACTGTAAATTGATCTCTTCGCGCGTCCCCGACAACACTCAAATGTCAAAATATCAACAGGATATGTTATCTGTGTTGACACCGGCTTAACTTTGTTCTGAATTTGTTATTTCCATCCGCGGAACCTCATCGATCAAACGGTCTCCCTATGCCCTGCCAACCTAGGTTTAGCCGCAACTAAACTCCTGTCTAGCCTAGTCTAAAAACCTAGTGTTATGCCACGTCCATTATCGACACCACTCGAAAATGGTTGAGTTTGATTTGAATGTGCTTGTATGTTTAATGACTGTGTGTGTGGGAATTTCAAAACTCGCTACTCGAAAGGAATGAGGAGAGGATTAGCCCGCGAATATCCTAAGAGCCAATCCAGGAACCCTATGGTGAAGGAAAAAGGAATTTAGGGTCGCTCCAAGCCCAGACTCAGACTCAGATCAGTTAACCTACAAGTTCTTATCTAACGACCCAAGGATAGTTTTGGAATTTGGGGTAGGTTGATATAAAGGATAGGAACCGAGGTATATATTGGCGCTTCAGACACTCACGAAAAACCACTGAAACTTCGCAATCACAATTCTGTTTGTATAGTTCTGACGCGTAACACGGCAGACAAAACTGTTTAGAACTCGTGAAAGACGACTGTCACAGTAGCTAGACGCTGAGACTGAATGCTCTCCCTTCCCCCGCCATCGTATTTATACACCCCACACGTCTGAAAGAAAAAATATGGCGTCCTTTGCGAACACGCTCTGCCCAAGCGAAGCTTCCTATCACTAACTACACAGGGTCTTATTTCAACCATGCCATGCAGATCCGCCGTTCTACAAATTGTGTGTACGCATATTCACTATGATCAACCGTAGGTTATCACTCAAATCATTTGGTACTGCCGATACACAGAATCTGTTGATCGCTGACCAATAAAAGCTTGTTGCGATTAATTAAGCCTTCCCGACCGCTAGACGCGCGAAGCAAAGACCACTAGAATGCTATTCATACTAGTCGTGTCAGACTCTCCATCTCATACCTCAATCGCAATTGTATATTTGCAATCAACATAATAGCTTTCTCCGTATCGTTCCATAATAACCTTCCATTATTTAGTTATTCATATTTTATTCAGCGCGCAGCCAAATCGGCTCAGATCCCTACACATCTCGCAGGAATGCGACAAAAAAACCTGACCTGTAACCTTCCTCGAACCATCCCACGCGTCGGCTCATTGTTTTTTGCTAACTTGCCCTGAGCTACGCAAAAACCCCAAACGTTATATGAACCGATTCTCGTATTCAAAACAGCGCGGCGATGGGCCAGCCCTCTATCACGCAGAATGAAGTATCAAATGTACCGACTCTCGTGTACCATTACACCATTTTGACATAAAACATTTTTTATTTTATTTTTGACATGGGCTGTTTTTCCAAACTACCCCTGATATGTTTCAATTCCGTATCGATTCATTCACTCTAATCGATATTTTTAACACAGGTCACCTCACTATGAAGATAAAACTGACAGACGTCAAATGTTACCTATTAAAATGACTAAACTAGGTGAAATAGTCACAATGGAGGACCGATCATCCGCCTGTGGTTCAGCGGGCGTCCTACCTCATCATGATACATACGTCGTATAAGCCTATTAAAAGCCTAAGATCATTGTTTTTTTAAATTGTCTGGACCACAAGATTTAAAAGTTAAATTTGCTATGCTCTAGAACATAAAAGACAAGAATGCTTTTTCTGCGAATAATTGACCTTGCCCTTGGCTCCTAATAACTGATACTGATAACAATGTTTTTTTGTGTCTCTCTCTTGCTTCTAAGCTACATATTTGCATTTTTTTTGCATTCTGCATTCAATTGTATTTAAAATAATATTAATATTTATTATATTCATTGATAAAAATAAACATATAATTATATCAATATTATAAAAATAAACTTAAACTACTAAGAGGACGATACTTTTCACGCCTTCGGTACAAACCATTTTTTTTTGATATACATAGTTTCTGATATTATTATTCGGGTCGAGCTGTCCCTGTCCCAAAGCCGCGCCCTCGCTTAAGCCTCACCCCGCCAGCGCCGGCCGACTACTGCACAGGTGTCAAACTTAGAAGAAAAATGTTGGGAACGAATTATAAAGATTCCCCATTACGAAGTACAGTAACGACATTTGGTTTTTGTTAAAATAATGTGTTTTTAATTTAGTCGTATTATAAAACATAAGTTTAAGATATGATACTCAGCTAGCGCTGGTTGCTATGTATTTTAAAGTAGTGCTTATGTCAAACGACAGATGTCACTGAATAATTACTACCAGCAATAACCAGAGATGTCGCTTAAGACGCTGATTAAATAAATATGGGGTGCTGTTTTCATGTGTTTTTCAGGAAATACTGGGCAAATCGTAATTAATTTCTGGTATATGTAATTTGACTATATAATCTAGAGATACTTAATTGGAAAACATGTTTGGATAAAATTTTCTCGATAGAAAATAAATACAAAGTCAACCCTTTTTTTATGGTTTTATCCGATTACACCGCAGTAGTAAGTGAATATGACTGTGTGATAATTGCAATGTATGAACAATTGTTATTTCTAACGATTTTCAATTTGAAAGGTAATTCCCTGAAATAGTTTATTTTTTATGATTTTTTTTTACGTTTTGGCGCTTACGTTGTTTCAGATTAGTCGCGAGTGCATTATTGGCATCCCGCTTTTTCTTATTCTCGAGTAATTATTGCATCTCACTTCCACTCGACAGCGCATTTTTATTCCATCATCGCCTTAACAGTTGGTTGAAGTCGCGATGCCATAGTGTTGCCCTAGTACCTACAGATTTGTCCATACACGTACGGAATTTTAAATTTCCATAGCCATACAAATGGGAAATTTGTTCGGATTTTCTCTGGTATAGGGTGCCTGATAATACTGACCTCTGTATGTAAAGCATACAGAAGTCTTTTGATTGCTTAATTGATGACTCCCATTTGTCTCGTACTATATACTGACCTACAGAATGTTGATTACGTCAATGCACGAAATTTTAAGTCTATAGAAGAAATCTATGTAGTAATTTCATTTTCATCACATGCGAATAACCGAAGGGGCATGACAAATAAAAAAATTAAATGAATTTATCTCACAATATCTATTTACAAAATTGACGGTCTTGGCTACTAAACTAGGTTATAACCTGTAAGCCAATTCCTCTCACATTATCATTGTGCATAAAAACATGGTTTCAAATAGGTGAATTTCGAAAGTATAAATTAAAATGTTAATTTAATTTTAAATATTTGTAATACCAGCATGATCGATATTGATCATCGTTTAAGATTATTTTTAATAATAAATTAGAAACATACTGTTATTAAAATCAATTAATGAATACTTATCATTTTAGTTTTGATGTACATACTGAAATATTGTTTATTATTATATTATATTGTAATAATAGCCCAAGATTAAAATTATGTGAATTCCATATAACAAATGAGAACATTCAGTTATTGTGTGAATTTCGAAATTATAAATTAAAATGTTAATTTAATTTTAAATATTTGTAATACAAGCATGATCGATATTGATTATCGTTTAAGATTATTTTTAATAATAAATTAGAAACATACTGTTATTAAAATCAATTAATGAATAATTATCATTTTAGTTTTGATGTACATACTGAAATATTGTTTATTATTATATTATATTGTAATAATAGGCCAAGATAATATTATGTGAATTCCATATAACAAATGAGAACATTCAGTTATTGTATATTACATACGAGATAGTTGACTAAGTAGTGTATGACTAAGAGTACTTTTTTATTCAGTTTTCGACAACACGTTTTCTGTTTCGTCATAGTTGAGGTTATAAAGCGAGTTATTTATATTTTCTTTTGATCTCATGGTTGCTATAGAGGACAACTTCAGAGAAGAATTTGGTGTTAAGTCAATGTGCTTTGTATGTAACCGGAGTGGCTTTGGGCAAATCTCGTTCTTACAAAAGTACGTAGTAGTAGAGTACAGTGATTGTAGTAATGGTATTTTATGAGGTGATGGGGAAAAATAAAGATCACCGTGTGGCAGCACTAAAAGTTTGAGCCAAAACAATCGTAAAAATATGGCTGTTTGTTTCTTTGCGGTGTAAGAACTTTGTTTGTTTTTACATTCTTGTGTTGTGTTGGTGATAAATGCGTATCTCGTTGAGTTGAGTTGAGTTGCCTTTGCTCCCCCGGTTGATTTACTGCTTCACGTCCATGGTGTGGTGACAAAACCGCAATGGGATTGAGATAGGTTTATTATTAGTGTTTATTTTTGAGAAAATACTATAAAAGTGATGGTAGTTAGTTGTACCTATATAACAAAACAATATAAAAACTCTTATTAAATTTTATTTTATTTTCATCTCCTGTAAGAAAACGCAGCTTATTCAGGCAGGTACATATAATGTTTGATATACAATCACAGATAATAAAAAAACAGACGGCGCTAGCTAAGCACTTCCCATTTCTGGATCAAAGATAAATCTCTATTTCAGTATAAATAATGTATAACAAGGTACTCTGTGGTCTACTGGTACTTGCTTCGCCGCGACCTAGGCAGCTCGCAATACTGGAAGTTATAATTAATAAAAACCAACAACAAAATATGAAGTGAAGAAAAGAAAAATAGACTTTCATTATTTAAATAAATTAATTTTTCTTATTATTTCAATTATAATAATAATAACAGAACATATATCTATGGGCGCACCTTGGCAGTAAAACTGACTCGTATGCCGTGACGGCAAACGTCGTGACCATGTGACGCTGCCATGCTGTGAGGCGCGCCCTCTACGTCGCCGCTCTCGACAAGCTGCGTAATGTTTCTATCCGACTATGGTAAACTTGATACGTTTACCGCTTGTATACATGCTCGATTAAAAAAATGTATAAATCACACTTTCTGCACAAGGGCCTGCTACAAAATTAATGACTTTACAAGATACCGACATCTGGCATTAAACCAGTTCATTGCACCCTATATATTTTGTATTATGTCATAATTAGGCATCTACTTAATGTTATATTATGCTTGCTTGATGACCGAGCGAGCGAAGGGCTCCATTTCGACAAGATAGGAGGCCGATTTTGCTTTCCTCTGTCTCTATGTCTGTCAGTTCCGGTCTAGGAGCCACAGTTTCCAAACGATCCTCACAAAACTTGGCACACGTGTTCCTTGAATTTTTTTTTAAAACCTATCGTGTAGGGTTTCAAATTAAAGGGATTTATAAGCCGGTTCTAAAAATATACTACACTATTACCTTTCGGCCGCTTGTTTTCTAAAAATCCAATGAATCTTTTCAACACATACCAAGTTTGGAGTCCTCGAAGTACAGACCATGAGTGTAGACTGAAATAGGCTATAACTATTTTCGTGAAAAGTCAATAGGTCTTAATCGCAAAGGTTTAAATCGCAGAATGTAGTTTACAAAGTTATTGGTGCGCCTACATTACTACTTGATTTTGATTGAATCTAAAACACTTACCTAAAAAATGGGTTCACAGTCCACCCTGTAAGAGAGGTCTACTGCCCACAGGGCTACTAGTGTTATGACGTTCATTAAGTCTCAATTTTTGTGCTATTATGAATAAAATCTTTGAACTGAACTGAACTTTGTATTTTTACTTTTAAATATTATTGTTTTTGATGTGCTTAAAGATTTCGAATATATTACTGATTCAAGAACTAACATGTACATTATTAGCCAAATAAGAAAGTGGGATGTTAAAACTAGCCAAATCTTTTACTTCAATCTGTGTTAAGTTATCTACTTTACTACTAAGTTATCTACGTATTTATGTTCGAATTTTAGGATTATCATAGGTACATAATCACGATCATATCATTATCGAGCATTTTCTAAACCTCGAATTTGCGCGCAAACGGCAGCTCTTTTTAGGGCTTACGTGATTAAGGTATGATTTCATGTTTCGCTCCTTTTAGGGCTAACGCGTGCGATTCTATTGCGTAAAAAAAACGCAATAGAATGAAATAAACAACTTCCATCGGGAGACATTTTAATATTTCAATGTAGTGCAAGTGTGTCATCCACCCTTTGTTATAACAATGTACGACTCATTATGTTACGTTAAAAATTTGTTAGTAATCAAAATTTACGAATGTTAATCTATTTATTTCCGAAAGGAAAAATACGATCTGTTAACCACCTAGGTAGAAAAAACAAATTGAGAACTTTTATTCACTTGTTATTTATGCTTTATTACAATACAACGCACTCTAAAATTACCTAGCACGAAATCTAGCAAAGAAACTGCATCAGCATTCCAGTGAATAAGAAAACGAATGGCATATGGCAACAACAAATAATGCAATCGGAAGATGCGGGCGTTCGAACTAACTAATGAGCGCTGCTGCCACTCGGGGCGGAGTGTTCACGTCGACACGCTACCCGCGCGCGGCACTTCTCTTGCCGGCCCTACACTGCGAACCTCGTGATATCATTAGATAGATTATATTATCTATATGATAATATGCAAGTATTTTGAATAAGGCGGTTATCTTATAATTAGTAGTCAAGATGGCCAAACAAAACGTAAAACGTCTTTAACTGTGTTTAATTTTCCACGCCTACCGAACGGCGTGGAATCCTGAGGGGGTGGGCTTTTGCCAGCACGTGAGAGAAAAGTGAGTTGAATTGTAACTGACCTTGTCGTCGCAGACTGGTAGATCGAAAGCTCGATTCGAGACAGGAATGCGGGAGAGGAGACAGTTTTGGGATAGAAGAGGAATCGAAACCTTGCCGTCGCTGCCGACGCTGTCGCCGGCGTGCTGCCTGCCGTCACGTGGAGTCGCCGCTACCGATACGACGATGTCCAATCTACACGGATCACTTGACCGCTGACACGAATCTACTTATTTCCCGACGATGTAGATGATTAACACTCCGACCAGGCCCGACGCCTGTATTTGGTAATTGGTACACCGAAATACCATCAATGGCACGATGCCTGAGCAGAAATGTTGTTCTCCCGACGAGAAAAGAAATAAAGATAACCTCCAATTTTTCCTCTCATTGGTACGAGTGACAGCTGCGGTCCGTTTCCGCTTAGTGATGTCCCGATTACTCGCGGTCGATCCGCGCAACAAAAAACCGGTGCGTTCCGAAGCATAAATATTAAACAGTCACCCGCCTGGACAGGCCCGAACCTGTCCTTAATCAATAGGAAGGCGAGAAAGTGTTGCGACCGCTCTCTTGAGGACCGAGTCCCCCACCTTGACTTCTGCTGATCGAGGCGTGCCATCCCGACCCGTGTACAAATTGACGATCCGTCCTCGTCTCCATCTCAATGATGGCAGGTTCGCATCCTTAATCAGCACCAAATCACCGACTTGAGGGGGGCTCGTCCGGTCAGTCCACTTAAGGCGCTGCTGCAAGATGTGCAAGTACTCAAGGGACCACCGTTTCCAAAAATCTTGAGCCATCTGCTGCAACATCTGCCACCTAGTTAACCGACTTAACTTAACATCACCGAATGGGTATTCTGGCAGGGCGTTAAGGGGCTGACCTATCAGGAAGTGACCCGGCGTCAACGCTTCCAAATCATTTGGATCCGAACTGAGCGGGCACAACGGACGCGAGTTCAGTGTCATTTCAATTTTACAGAACAGCGTCGCAAGCTCTTCAAAGCGTAGAGAGGTCTCACCGATGATCCTCGTCAGGTGCGACTTAGCCGATTTAACCGCAGCCTCAAAAATTCCTCCCCAATGAGGACATCCCGGCGGACTGAAAACCCATTCAATCCCACGTCGGGAGCAAGCCGTACCGATGGCGTCCTGGTTACCGTTCAGGAATTGAGTGACCTCCTGCAGATATCGCCTGGCTCCGACAAAATTTGTGCCGTTGTCCGAACGGATTAATGTCGGGAGGCCCCTTCGTGGGACGAACCGATCCAGACATGTGATAAATGCCTTCGTAGTGAGGTCACTGACCACCTCCAAGTGGACTGCCTTTGTGGCCAAGTACACGAAGACGCACAGGTATGCCTTCACTAATCTGGCGTTCCGTAGCTGTGAAGACTTGATCATGAATGGTCCCGCGAAATCCGTTCCGACACCCGCAAAGGGCCGGATTTCGTTAACCCTATCCGAGGGCACGTCGCCCATCTGGGGCTACATCGTAGCCGCCTAGGCCCGATAACAAGGCAGGCACCGAAATACGACGCTCCGCACTAAGCGTCTTCCCGATAGAATCCAGAACTCGCGCTGGAGAAACGCCATCAAGGCGTGGCATCCGATATGCCCATTCCGAATGTGTCGATCCTGTATCAACAGTTCGACCAACTTCCCTTTCCTAGGGAGTAACAACGGGTGGCGAGCCGCATAAGGCAGGTTGGCATTCCGCAGCCGACCTACCCTCAGCAATCCTTGAGGGTCAATAAACGGGTTGAGCCGAGCCACAGCTCCCTTCAGTTGGACGCGTCCGCGTCTCAGAATGTCCAGTTCGGACTTAAAGTGCACCGTCTGCACGTTCCGTACCAATGCGAACAACGCATGGTTCCGTTCCCGTGGTGTCAGGACCTGTGTCCGCACCCGTTGCGCCTCAGAATTGCGACAATTCCGCGCAAATCGGAAGATCCAGGCGGTCACATTGACCAGCTTGTCGAGCGAGCTGTACCGTTCCAGCAGGCTGAACTGCTCTTCCGGCTCTGGTTGCGTCGTACAGACACCGACTGTCAAGGCGCCGTTCGCCGAGGTAACGCGTGGACTCATTGGCCAATCCGATTCGGCTTGAGTCAACCATTTTGGACCCCACCACAAGGGATGTCCAACCAACTCCGAAGCGTGACACCCACGAGACGCACAGTCTGCTGGGTTCATTTCCCCTGGAACATGTCTCAAGATTAAGGGAACCTCCGAATTCAAAATCTGCGAAACCCGATTCGCCACAAAAATTTCCAGCTTGTGAACTGAAGCCTTCAGCCAGCATAACACGATCTGGCTGTCCGTCCAAGCGTAGACCGTATCTTCTAACGCTATTGACCCACGAAGAACCGTCATCGTATGGTTGAGCAGACGAGTCAGGAGAGCCGCTCCCGAAAGCTCTAATTTGGGAATGGTCAGGCGAGTGCGCAACGGCGCAACCTTGCTCTTGGCCATGACCAACCGCACATCAACCTCCCCCGAGGAGTCGACCGTACGCAGATATACCGCAGCTCCGTAGCCCTTCTCCGAGGCGTCGCAAAACCCATGCAGGGTGGCGGTGTATCGTTTGGTGGGGACCAACCTCCGTGGCAGTGAAATCCGATTGATGCCAGGGAGGGTTGAAAAGAACGAGTCCCACTCTGAGCTCAATGACCCGCCGATCGGGTCGTCCCATTTCAGCTCAGCAGACCACAATTGCTGCATAAAACACTTGAGCTGAAATGTTACCGGGGTGATCCACCCGTTTGGATCAAATGTCCTAGCCACCGTTGAAAGGACGTTCCGTTTCGTCCAGACCTTCGGGGAGTCCAACTCGACCCGATACGAAAACATGTCTGACACCGGCTGGTACTGGACGCCTAATACCGACAACATATTTGGATTTTCCAAATTTTCAAAAATGTGGGGATCCTGCTGGTAGTCATCCGGAAGACCAGACAGTAACTCTGGAGAGTTCGACATCCGTTTCCGGAGCTCGTAAATTCCACCCCGTAGGAGCTCAACTAGCTCGTCCCGACGAGCGAGCGCCTACTCTACGGAATCTGCACCGGTACAGATATAGTCCACGTAGAGATCCTGCTCCAGGATTGCTGCTCCTCTAGGGAAATTTAACCGTTCTCGATCCGCTAACTCCCGCAGAGTGCGAATCGCCAAATAAGGACTAGACCGTAGCCCGTACGTGTTGGTGTTCAGCTCGTACACCCTGATGAGCTGATCTGGGCTCTCTCGCCACAGTATCAGCTGATACCGTCTATCGTCAGGGTGAATGACCGTCTGCCTAAACATCATCCGGATGTCAGCTACAAACACAACATTGTGTCGACGGAACCGTATGATAACATCCGCGATGTCATGGTTCAACTTCGGCCCTGAATGCAAACACTGGTTCAGGTTCATGCCGTTAGATGTTGATGCCGATCCATCAAACACTACCCGTATTTTGCCCTCCGGGGTCCTCAAGACCGCGTGATGAGGCAGGAAGCAGTGGTCTTCACGCTTCCAGTCGATACCCGAAACCGACATGTGGCCGAGCGACTCGTATTCCCGCATGAAGCCGGAAAATCCCGTCACGCTTCTTGCGTCGTTCCATCGACAGAAGCCGCGTCTCGGCTGCATGGTGTGAACTGCCCAGCGGTGGGCGATCACTCCGGAATGGAAGACGTGTGAGAAATCGATCTGACCGAAGGCGACCAGTATTGTTCCGATAAAACTGTTCACACTCTTCTTCAACCGGGTCCAACCGGCGGACCGTAGGTGGTTCCTCCACCTCCCAAAACTTCTGTATCACCTCCGAGAGTACAGAACCGAATAAGGGACTACGATTCGCTAGGCGTGGGGCAGCCGGCATGACCGGACCCATTACCGCATGGCCCAGTCTGGTGTTGACCGAAACCAGACCAGTCGCCTGCAACACGTGGACACCTGGCACTAACAGGTATCCCAAGGCATCGACACCCAATAAAATGTCTACTGGGCCCGGAATATCGAACTCCGAGTCAGCCAGTGACAACCCAGCGACCAACTGTCGCACCGAGGGCGACAACCGTACGTGAGGGTGTGAGCCCATCACATTAGGCATGAATAATGCCGTGACCATCAGATTCACCGATGAATCCACCCGTGACGAGAGAGTAATCCGACATACTCCCTTAACGGAACCGACTTCCGTGTTCCCAATTCCCCGAATGGAATGTGGATACTCCCTTACCGTAATGCCCAACCGTCTTACAAGGTTGCACGAGACTAAGCACCCCTGGGCCCCCGAGTCCAATAGTGCTCGTGCCACACAAGATTTGCCGTCCGAACTCCACGCTATCACCGAGGCGGTGGGGAGCATGACCGTCTGTGGAGTGGCGGCACCTTGTAAGTGGGCGGCGTGTCCCTAGCGGGAACCTCCGCTTCAGGCACAACACGATGTGGTGCTTGCCACCGCAGCACCCACAGGGGGACGCGCGTGAGCACTCGCTCAGCGGGTGCGGCCCCAAACTACCGAAACATAATCGGTGGCGGAAGACCACCTTCCTGCGGGCAGCTACACCGAGCGCCTTAAACTTGGCGCAACTGGTCACTTCATGACCGGTACTGTCGCAGTGCACACAGCCGTCACCCGACGGTGCGGCACTCAAAACGCCAAATTGTTTTGACCGCCCACCCCCCCGTGGGGTTGGGGGGCGCGGCCCCTCCCGCATCCGCGCGGGTTGGCGCTACACACTGGCCTCCGAATCTATGGTATCGCATCGCCTGCATTCACCCTCCAAGAAATCCGTTAATTGGACGAGCGTGGGCAGTTCCGAGCTACTGCCCCCATGCAGCTGTTCAAACCGACTTTGAACAGCTACAGGCAACCGTGACAAAACCATATATATAACTCGATATATGACCATTGGTCTACCGGCAGACCAAGGTTCTGAAGGGCCTTAGTGGCCACCAGCACAGGGTTGAGCACCTGTACCCGGATGTCAACATCCCGGGTTACTCTTAGGATGCTGAACAGCTTCCCCAGCTGCGCATCAACCAACCGCCGTTTGTGTTGGTAGCGGTCAAACAATATGACCCAGGCAATCTCATAATTGCCCGCCGTGACCGTTAGGTGACCGAACAACTCCTTCAGTTCACCCCGCAGTGCCATCAATAGTTGGGCCAACTTGTAGGCGTTGTCCAGGTCGTCCCGACCGTGGACCAGACTATCGAATAAATTGATGAATGCCGGCCACTCATCAATTGCCCCACCGAAGGCCGGAATCTCCAGGTGTGGCAGCCGTCCAACAACACCCTTAGGGGGCGGGTCTCCGCTACCCTCCCCGCGGTCATCCCGACGCGACCGCTTAATTTTTTCGGCGCGACGCTCGATGTCGCCCAAGCACTCCATCAATTGGTCAGCATCCGCGCAGAGCTGCTTCACTGCAGCCACCGAAGCCTCATCCGTAAGCCCGGGGGCTTCAGCCTCCGCGGCCAGCCGACACACCTTCCCGACGCGTGTCATTGCGTCCTCCACACGCTTGAGCAGGACATCGTCCATGTCAGGTCGCTCCACATACTTGTGAGTATGGGCGAGCCATCTCATCTCCTCACGGAAGCCATACCGCAGTACCGTCAAGGGTGAAGGTGCCATGGTTACCAATTCAATTGTTTCTGGTCCTATGCTTCACTACCGAACTAAGCACAGCCAGAGACCAGCACTTTCCCGTCAGCGCTGGGCACAGAAATTAAAACTAAGTTGTAAAAACCAAGGCAACCACTAAAACAATTAAATCCTAAACAATATTTAATATGGTCGCCCTGTGGACATACACCTTATAAATATATACTCTAAATCAATTAGAGAATGCCACCATATGGTACAATACAAATAACACACAAAAGGTATTATAAAAAAAACTATTTTTCTAGAAGTGGCCCCTCCGATTTGATCCACACTTCTTTTGAGGTCAGCAAAATCAGCTTAATACCCCCTAAATAGCCCGACCCTGCTGTGCAAACCGAAATAACACTGCAGTACTATAGAACCCGACGTTCTACCGCAAGTAATACAATCTAGTTACTTCGCAGAATGACTGTTCAATCTTTTATGTGCACAAACAGTAGTTTCCGACTACAAATTTATAATAACTGTTACCAAATTGACACATATACTTTCACTAACCGAAAATGAACTTTACTTGTGGTACCGACCACAGACTCATTGCCGACTTGCCGGCCAATCTGAGATATTATTTTCTCCCAACTACAATGTGGCAACAACCCTACAACCTTCCGTGAATCGGTGATTTCCCACTAGGAAAACTGCGCCTGCTACCAAAATGTTTAATTTTCCACGCCTACCGAACGGCGTGAAATCCTGAGGGGGTGGGCTTTTGCCAGCACGTGAGAGAAAAGTGAATTGAATTGTTACTGACCTTTTCGTCGCAGACTGGTAGATCGAAAGCTCGATTCGAGACAGGAATGCGGGAGAGGAGACAGTTTTGGGATAGGAGAGGAATCGAAACCTTGCCATCGCTGCCGACGCTGTCGCCGGCGTGCTGCCTGCCGTCACGTGGAGTCGCCGCTACCGATACGACGATGTCCAATCTACACGGATCACTTGACCGCTGACGCGAATCTACTTATTTCCCGACGATGTAGATGATTAACACTCCGACCAGGCCCGACGCCTGTGTTTGGTAATTGGTACACCGAAATACCATCAATGGCACGATGCCTGAGCAGACATGTTGTTCTCCCGACGACTCATTGGTACTAGTGACAGCTGCGGTCCGTTTCCGCTTAGTGATGTCCCGATTACTCGCGGTCGATCCGCGCAACAAAAAACCGGTGCGTTCCGAAGCATAAATATTAAACAAACTGGATTATTTGCCTCTTTGGCTGCTACTAACTACATGACTTTGACTGTACTATACTATACGGTTGAAATAACATTAGGACTGTTAAAAAGTTACTGTGCCAGCTTTATCCCTTAATCCACGGTAGTGATGGGTGAATTTAACGCAAAAATAGGACCCCCTGCAGAACAGGAAACCTCGGTTGGACACCTCGGGTTAGGTACTCGAACTCCACGAGGGCAAACCCTAGTTAATTTTTCGAGCAACATAATTTCTACGCTATGAACACATTTTTTAAAAAGCGACCCTCGAGAAAATGGACATGGGCTAGCCCGGACGGTAGGACGAAAAATGAAATTGACTACACACTTAGCTCCCAAAAATCGAACGTTACAGATGTCTCTGTTTTAGCACGCTTGAAAACCAGTAGCGATCACCGCTTAGTGAGAGCCACATTCAGGTATAACCCGCCAAAAGAAAGAGCAAAGCTGCTAACGTCAACCAGCCCACAATATGACCCAAACAGTTACAAATTCCTGCAAAAGGAGTTTCAACTTGAACTGAAGAACTCATTCGATGGGCTAATGGAAAAGAACCAGGATGTGGACTCACTAAACCACGCACTGTGTACTACCCTAAATTATGATTGACATACCACCATGAAGCACATTGGGGGGGAGACCACCTAAGGAGGAAAAACTGACGCCCGACACGCTGTCTTTATTATCTCGAAGAAGAGAAATGAAAAATAGCTTCTCATTGGACCTGAGAGACCTTTACACCATTAATAAGGCAATAAAAATCCACAACGACGTAAGGGCTTATAATACTAAAGCTATTGCCAAAACCATCCAGTACAATTGAAAAAGAAGCTGAACAAAAACAAAATGGAGATAAGCAAGCTCACCGATACAGCCGGAAACATTGTGACGGATTGAAATCATATTAAAAAGATAGTTGAGGAGTTTTACGGGAACTTTTATGCTTCAAAAGCACTGACACCAGACTCACCAGATTCAGCGGACCCTAGAGCAGTGCCTATGGAGCGCCGCGACGATAGTGATCTACCTCCGATTTCTACAGATGAAGTACAGTACGCTCTAGGCAAAATGAAAAAAGGCAAAGCATCTGGGGAGGACGGTGTGCGTGTTGAGAAGCTGCAGGCTGGTGGAGAGCCCGTCCTTAAATTTATCGTAAGACTCTTCAACACCGTTCTCGCTAAGGGTGTTAACCTGGTTCCTGGAAGAACGCAATTGTAACGATTAATTATGTATTTAAAATGTTTTTTTTTTCACATGAGATTTACTTTAAATGAACTCTAATTTAGTTAATGGCTCATAATATACAGTTAACAGTTAACTTAAAATTGGCGAGGACTCCACGAGACAGGTTATACCTAGTGTGGAGTTTGCAAGCAACTATGTATATTGTTCAACATAAGTTGTTAAACAAAGATTAGTATTTTAATTTGTATTTCAATAAAAACTAATGATACAATGGCACAGCTGCTGATATCATACGTTTGTTCTCGTATTATAATCGTGAAGAAGCTAGCGGGTGGGTTTTCCCGAAAACCGAAACTATACTCGGTGAGACGGATTTTGATGCACAACTAGCACATACGAGTATACTATATAAAACAGCACGAGGTATCAACCAACCGCATGCTGTCAGTCACTTTCTGTTTACTTCATTTAAAATAACAATTTCCTGTAAAATCACACTGCTTTTAAAACACAACATTAAACTTTTTTAAAAAATACATCTTTTCGAACGAAATGGCTCCCCGCTTTTACTGGCGTACCATTAGCAAAAAGCAACGCTGCGTTGTCCAAACAGTTAGAATAGTGATGTCTCTTCTTTAACTTATGTATAACCGACAAGTGACACTTTATTATATTGTGGACTACGGGATTAATTGATTATTTTGTTGGTAGTCTATTCTAGAGGCGTTATAAATGAACTTATAAATAAAACATGTTTTATTATAAGATGGGCTATGAGATATTGACCAGAGATGTCCGAATTCAAGCTGTCAGTGTGGTCATTTATTCAGAATTCAGAATTCCACAAGTATTTATTTAATTTCATTCAATCATTCAGTAGATAACCCGTTAAGTATTATGTTGTCTTTTAATAAACCGAACCATTAAATATTGAGTGCTTTCCTATGAAATTGGCGAATTTTTCTTACAGATTCAGGAGTTCATAATTCGAGTAATTCAATAGCTATTTCCAGTTTTTTTTATTGTTTTAAAATTGATTTCAATATTTTACATCTACTTATTAAATTTTCTTTCAATTTTTAGTTTGATAACTAAAATGTTATCTTCAAAAAAGTGCCTCCTAAATGTCATCCATTTTCATGATAATATTCGTAATATTTTTTTACAGCTGACACTTTTAAAAAATTATATAAAATTTTCTGTTAGCTAAATGTTGTCTCATTCATACACAGAAAGTTTATAAAATTAGGATCTGTCATTCCTAAAAAAATACACAAATGTTTGTACTGAAAATTGAGTTAACTTCACTTTCTCCATACAAAACGCCAATTTCATATGTAAGGACCTAATAATAATAATAAGTTAAATACGACAACTGGTAAAGATTTCTTTGCGTATTATCAGTTTTGGAGTACTGTAAACGCAAGTTCAGGAAAGTTGCTTAAGTTTTCGTTGCATAAACCTTCTGTTATTATTTTTGTCATGTTTGAATCCCGACGAAGCCATTTCAACTCCCTGCGATGTTGTGACACAGGGTCGTATTCGTATAGATGTTCAACGATTAGTCAATAGATTTTGGAACATCCCTGTAAAATCATATAGCTATTCCCAGCCTCGCGAGTTGCTCGCTACGCTACGGTAAACCGCAAAACTGTGCAACTTGAAACTAGTTCACAGCAGTACCATTGTCGCAATTAAAATTCTCATTAGTCCCGACTACTAAGTTGCTGACTGCTGAGCTATGTTCTTATGTTTGGGATTATTGCCAAGTGCTCCCAATGTTGCCGGCAATATTCCTAATTAGGATTATATTCACGTATCAATTGATATCGTTACGATAAAGATGCGGTATACTACGATATCACAAGTTAGTAAGACTGTAAGTAAGTCGCAACTCCAAGTTTCACTAAAATTGTAGAGTTAATGTTTGTAAAAGTAACTGACGGAGAAAATGAAGTAAAATAGTTATGTTCGAAACACATTTTTATAGTATAGGAACAAACATAAACAAAAAACTGAAACATTTTTATAGTACAGGAACAAATAAAATCGCTTGAAATACTTGGATGCTAACGAGCAACAAATAAACATGAAAATTTCCCTGTTCTTCAAGTGCATATACAGTTAAATC
This sequence comes from Argyresthia goedartella, assembly GCA_949825045.1. Taxonomy (NCBI): domain Eukaryota; kingdom Metazoa; phylum Arthropoda; class Insecta; order Lepidoptera; family Argyresthiidae; genus Argyresthia; species Argyresthia goedartella. The sequence continues at coordinate 14,627,417 of OX463829.1, read as the reverse complement.
TATAAAAACATGTGTCAATGGCGAAATTAACTAAAGTTGTAAGAACGCCAATAATAAAGAAATTCATTGAAAAGAGACGTTTTTATTCTTGTTCGGCATCGCAGTTATTACCGAGAATATTACCGAATGTTTTCAGGATATCATCACTTGCCAGCACTAGTTAGGCAGGACTCACTATGGTAGAGGTAGTTAGGTTTGCGGGTATAATTTTCAGCTTTTCGTACTCAGTCGCTAGCTATATGTTACAGTAGGAAGAATTGGTTTTAGCGCTTATTCTAGAAATTATAGACGAGTATTAAGAATGACGGAGTTTAGTACAACCGATACTTACCATAGCAACGGGAACGGTATATATTTGATACCACTACAGTGACTACGAGATTAAGGCGGTTTATTGTAAACTTGTATAAACTAGATTTGCTTTTGTTGACTCTACCCTAAACCCCTCTGCCAACCCGTATGGGAAAAGGCATATGGCTAGATTTATATTATTATTTATACCCTAATATATCTATACCTAACTATAGTACCTACTACGTTTTAATAGTTAATCTATTTACCAATTTAAACTGTGGTTATAGTGGTTAGGCGCACGAAACAGAAACACAATGGATGATTCCATACTATACAGGCTGTAACATTTAGGGGGTTGTTAGTGACCTAATTTTGAACAACTTTCACTATGAAACCGATGTGAACACAGCAACTTAATTTTTCACTTCCCCATACAGATCACGTGACCCAAAAAATACGGAGAATTAAAAAATTATTAATACAGTTTTAAAACTTGTGTCATTCCTTTGGTTATGTTGTTAAATCGCATAACTCTCCCCCTATATATATCGACAAAATCGACACATTTTGAAGGTATAAAAATAATAATGCTAACTAAAAGCCCGCAGGGCAGCTTGTGCCAAGTTGTTGGGGAGTAACGACCCAATCCAGCGAGTAGAGCTCGACTCCGGGCATCTACGACCAGAGTGGCACCTGCAAGAGGGCCAAGATCTTGCAGCTCTGTCTTGCCTTAACCGGCCGGTCAGGGGAATCGTTAGAGGTACACCGGCTTGTTATGCACTTGAAGGGTGGATGTGTAATTTAAAATGGCGAGTGGGCGTACGCAGATGGGATCCTGAGGGTGCAAGTGATCGTTGTTTAAGGCGATGATGGAATAAAAATGCGCTGTCGAGTGGGCGGGGACTAACAGCGGCGGCGGCGAAGGGGCAGCGGCGGCGGCGGCAGCTTGATCGGCGGGCGCGCACCCCCCCGCTTCACCCCTGCGCGGGATGGGAACATAGCGTACATGGAGACGCTAATATACTTATGTGTGATGAAGTTACTTAGTCTATTTTAATTATATATTATTTTAAGAAAAAAAATGTATGTATATCATATCGCCGTAACATTTTATCATCCCATAGTTGATAATTTTATTAATCCATGATACTGATTATTAGAATTACTATGAATTTAGACGGTGACAAGTCATATTGTGAATCAGCGTAAATGGGATGTTAGAGTAGACTATTTTATAAAAAACATACCGTACATATAATAAAAAAAATATACCATAACATAACATAGTTATTCAATACTCCATTTTGCGTGACAGGGAGCATGCCCTTTCTCTTGTAAAGTGAATGGTGCTAAAAGCTCAAAATGAACGAAGATAACAAAACTTTTCGGGCTTTTACCACAGTTGGTAAATCCTAGAATTTACCAAGTTTGGGATTTTTTAGTAATATACACCATGAGTTTTGAGACTATAGCCGAAACATGGTTTATCTACACAAAAAGTAATATCGAATGGCACTATCCATTAACAAATTGGAGCAATTAATTCGTAATTTAGTATTTTTTGACTGATGATTCTTGTTATTTCTCCGTGAAATGTATAATACTGAATTCGTTTTTATGTGATAATACTTCGTAATACGACGAAATTATTTATATATTTATGTTGCAAGGCTAAATATTTGTGCCTTTTGGAAAAAAAAAAACTTAAATTAACATTTTGACTTTTTTATAATAATCTCAATTCAAATGTATTTTATTGTAAATTGTAAATAAATAAGTAAATAAAATAAGTGATAACATTTGTATAGGTAGGTGAGGTAAGTAAATAATGCATATGACAGATTCAATCTGCATCATTTACTTCCCTCACGTATCCATTTATTAAAAATCAAAAAAAAAACAGCATTGATTTGATCTTCTGGCTCTCGTACTTTATCTAGAACTTTCAGCGCTTCGTTAAGTCCGTTATCTTTTTCTACATTTTCCTTATTCACATTTTTCACATAAGATGGTTCTCGTATTGGTTTATCTCTCGTAAATCGCGCGTCAACCAATTCGGGCAACAAACAGTCCATGTAAAAGGTTTTTAGGTTGGGTTCCATACTTTCCCGCCAGAGCTGATCATATTTTTCAATGATCTCTATTTTGATTTTCTGATCGCCGTACTATACCGCCAGTATACACTTCGGTATTTTAGAAACATGCATTTGAAAGTATGCGTTCTGTTTTTCTTTTGCTTCAAACCGTGTGTTCTAAGAATATGGTCTTACAAAAATTTCTAAGAATATGGTTTCTGCGACCAATCTTCTCTACTGTTATATCTGGATAAGGTCCAGCTTTTAAAACCTTTGCGTATGTGCTGCTATCTCCGTCAGCTATAAATCTTAATTAAATGTCCTGATGCATCTCTATTGATCGCTTGAATCCTTCTACTAGGATCTCCGATACCATAGCTGTAGAAGGGCCGCCGAAATTTTTGTAGCACGATGTTGTTTAGCAGCCTCACCACGTTTATCAGCCTTTGCGCAGATACAACAATATTTATTTTTAACGGCGAAAAATAACACTTTTCCAAACCGCCTCCCGATTATAGAAGCTGTGCCTGAAAGTGCAGAATAATTGGTCTTATATGATCTCTTGCACCAGCAACCATCGATGAGAACATCTATGACAGGTATACCATCTTTGGTGACCCTTCCTTCTGCAATAGCAGCTTGTCTTTCTTCTTCTCCGGCCTTTCTTATCTCCTTTAAAGCCGTTTCTTTCCAGGCCTCACAAACTTCACCGTGTGACTTTTCATATAAGTATAGTGATACTTGAGGTAAATCTAAAGCAGCTGTAAAATGTTGCAACAGTACGTTTCCACATCCAGCTATCATTGCACCGATTACAGCATTTTTGTTTAATTTTTCTTCAGAATTTTTTATTTTGAGTTCTTTGTTGCACATGGAGCATATGTAGAAAAACTCTGAATTTAGACCTCTCTGTATTTCTTTAACAAGCCGTAGCGCACTGATATTACACTCAAATAATGAATCATGTTCAGATATTCGCGTGAGTTCCTTTATGAAATAATTCATATCGATTATTCGGTGACCACCAGAGTCGGATGATTGCTGCAAAAAAGATACTTAATTAGATAGTACTTATAGCCGTTTAATTATTATAAACAAATTCTTTATTTGTGATGTAAAAATTGATTTTAATTTTGACAAAAAGACCGATTAACTTTGCTGTTGAGCTGCTGAACCTTTAAAATCTCTAACCAGTGGGAATTAAATTTACCTTCAATGTTAGTCAGTCAAGATATCAAATTACATACTTACATTAGCATCACTAGTTTTGTCATGTTCTATTATCAACTGATGCTCCTCAACTTCATTTTCAGTTCTATAGTTATCATTTTCGTCAAGCTCAGAAAACTTTCTCTTTTTTACACATTTTTGGATACTTTCATTTTCTTGGGCTTGCGATGTGTCAGGATTTTTTATGAAATATATTTAATAAAACTGTACATACTTTACTTTTAAACACAAGCTACAAGCAGATGATACTCGGGGATTCATCATGTAGTGACGATATATGTCATGCTTTTTACATTTTCAAGTGCGAGTAGGACTCGCGCACCAAGGGTTCCGATCACACCTGAAGAGCTTAACACGTGTTATTAAGTTTCCACATAAAAAACTAAAGTATGATGTCATCCATGTAAAGTAGGTTAAGGATTATATTTGTAATTTTATTAAATTTATGAATTATATTTATATACTTACATATAAGCAAGTAGTATATGAAAATAATAAAAAACTTACTCGTGGATATTATCATCACGGTAGGTCAGTTTGAGATCCGCTATCTTTGTGCTCGATTCTTGCTGCGATGCTACATCGTCAACATCGTCATCAACAGGTGCTGCTGAATCTATACTTAAACAAAACTTTGAGGATTGTAAAACAGATTTTAAATTTAGGCACGTAAATAATGAAGACATTGTAAAAGCGTTTAAATCCCTGGAAATGAAAAAGACAGCTGACGCCCATGGTCTATCAGTAAAAATTATTAGTTCCATTGTAGATTGTATTGCACCTCACCTTTGTTGTATATTTAATCAATGTATAGATAATGGTGTGTTTCCTGACTTGATGAAACTAAGTAAAGTTATACCTTTATTCAAAGCTGGTAGTACATCAGACCCCACCAATTTTAGACCCATATCGATACTACCAACGCTTAGCAAAATATTTGAAAAACTCATACTTAATCAATTGCAAAGTCATTTTTATCTCAATAATTTAATTCATATTGCTCAGTTTGGTTTCACAAAGGGTCGTTCAACAGCCGATGCTGGTGTTGAACTAATCGACAATATTTTTGATGCCTGGGAAGACGCAATGGATGCAATAGGTGTCTTCTGCGATCTATCCAAGGCTTTTGATTGCGTCCATCATGACACTCTTGTCAGGAAGTTACGCCATTATGGTGTAAAAGATCAGGCACTTGGCCTTCTGGAGTCATATCTAACAGATAGGGTTCAGATGGTCGATGTTAATGGGAAAAGATCACCTGGGTCTTCAATAAGTATGGGCGTACCGCAAGGTTCAATTCTTGGTCCTTTCTTGTTTTTAGTATACATTAATGATTTACCTTACCTTATTAAAGCAAAACATGGGTTAGTATTGTTTGCCGATGATACTTCTTTGATATTTAAAGTTAAAAGACAGCAATCAAATTATGACGAGGTAAACAATGCTATCTCTAGTATAGTGAACTGGTTTACTGTTAACAATTTATAACTTAATGAAAAGAAAACTAAATGTATTAAATTCGTGTTACCCAATGTGAACCCGGTAACTACAGACATATTTATAAAAGGACAGAGATTGGACCTTGTGCAGTCGACTGTCTTTTTGGGCATTACTTTAGACGCCAAACTACAATGGGATCCTCATATAAATAAATTGTCGAACAGACTGAGTTCGGCAGCGTTCGCAGTTAAAAAAATTAGAGCTCTTACCGACGTAGACACCGCTAGACTAGTCTACTTTAGTTACTTTCATAGTCTAATGACCTATGGTATTTTATTGTGGGGTCACGCTGCGAATGCTAATAGTATATTTATTCTGCAGAAACGGGCTGTTCGTGCAATTTATAGATTAGGGCCTAGAGTGTCACTGAGGGAAAAGTTTAAAGAAATCAATATTCTGACATTTGTGTCTCAATATATCTATGACAATCTTGTGTATGTAAAAAGAAATATAACTAATTTTCAGAAGTACAGTGATATACACAATTTTAATACTAGAAATAAAGACAAGTTGGTTGCTTATGTAAGCCGACTACATAAAATTAGTAATTCTTTTAAAGGCAATTGTATACGCTATTACAATAAGGTCCCTACTGATATTAAAAACTTACCTTTAGACAAGTTTAAAATAATAATAAAACAGAAATTGTATAAAAAAGGTTACTATAGGATATCTGATTATTTAGAGGACAGATGTCCATGGGAATAGATTGTTTGAGTAACAGGCTATTTCGATATATAAATAACATTCATTTTGTAATTTGACAATATTTTATTTAAAAAAGGAAACGCAAAAGATGCGACGACTGTGGAGTTTCTTCGGTGAGCTCTTCTCCACAGATTCCGCCATTGTGTTAGTGAACTCACCCAAAAAAATTTAATGACGGATCTAAGTGATGTAACAACATCCTATGGAAATAAATGATTTTTGATTTTGATTTTGATTTCAGGTTGGTCATTCCAAAAAAATAATGGCGACTCTACATGTCCCTGTTCTACTACGTCTACAGGTGATTCTTCAGTAAATCTGTAAAAAAACAGCTATTAGAAATTTCATCTACTGGGTAAATCCTGGAATTGTGGTAAAAGCCCGAAAAATCTTTTACTATCATTCACCCGGTAATCCTAAAACCTAATAAATACTGCAAGAACACAGTAAAACTGCGTTGGCTCACCACCTTTATCCTTCAACTTTCCTGACCCACCAGTTTTCCCAGTGATTCCTCATTTCAGTTTATCTACTAACGCGTTATATTGTATGAAGTTCGGTGCAGTTCACAATTTATCGACAAATTACAATCTAACGGATTTAAAGCTGTTTGATTGTAATTTTGCCAATTTCACAATTTAACGGTGACATATACATATAAAAAGTATATGAAAATAATAAAAAAAAACTCACTCGTGGATATTATCATCACGGTAGGTCAGTTTGAGATCCGATTCCTGCTGCGATGCTTCATCGTCAACATCGTCATCAATAGGTTGGTCTAAATTCCAGAAAAATAATGGTGACTTCTGGACTTGTCCCTGTTCCACTACGCCTACAGGTGATTCTTCAATAAATCTGTAAAAAAATAGCTATTGTAAATGTCATTTATGAAAAATGAAAATCGTTTATTGCCATAAGGAAATACAATTCACAGGTATGCTGACCCTCACACTAGGCATAGCCTGTCTTGTGAGGGAGGAAATAAACATTTGACAATCCTTATTTGCGGCGATAACATGAAAATTGAATAAAATTTAATTTGAATTTAAGTTTAACAATTAATCACTGTTATTATTTAAATTTATATTATATTAAATTATGTTAAAATAATTAATAGATATCTGCATGTGTGTGTATGTATGTATGTGAGAGGGTGTGTGTGTGTGTGTATGTTAAAGTTTTAGACACCAATTGTTGTTTCTGTGGCATCATAATCTATTTTATTCAGCCAGATAAGAACTTTTCGCTTAGCTTCCTTTACAGTACATTCCTTTATTCCTCCTTCACACTCTTTTACCACGACGTTGTATATGTGTGTATGCAAAAATGGTGCGAATCGCTGAGCAAAGGCAGTGTTTACAGAAGGTTTAGAAATTTTAAATACTCTTTTTGACAGTAGTTGTTCGTATTCCGTACTATTAATGATAATTCTATGCTGCATCAACACCACCTTCAAAATGTAGAGTTTTCGTAGACTCAGCACTTTGCTTTCCTCGTACAATAAAGTGGTAGGATACATGCGAGGTTTCTTGTACATTACTTTTAGTACCGAGCGCTGTGCTCGTTCTACTTCTAACATGTAAGATTTCGAAGATCCTCCCCAACACCTGATGCAGTAGGTGAGGACGGATTGGCACAGAGCTAGATATACCAGCTTTAGTGTTTCCTTCGGAGCACCGCGGCGAAGTGATTTCATTATGTGAATAATTTTGCGTACTCGACCTGCGAGTGTGCTCAGGTGTTTTTGAAATGTAAGTTTTTCGTCAAGCACTATACCTAGGTATTTGATGTCACAGACTCTACTAATGTATTCACAGTTACATACTTTAGATGACTGGTTGCAAGTGTGAATATGTAACTTGAAATTAGATTTTGGTTGGGAAGCCTTAGTTTTGTGAAAGCAAATGAATTTTGTTTTAGAGGTATTAAGTGTAAGTAAGTTTTTTGCAAGCCAAATTGCGATTTCTGAGATACCAGCAGTTGCTTGTTTTATCACTGAGTCCCAGGAAGAATCGTTAAAAATTATCGCTGTATCATCAGCATAACATATAGTTTCAGCTTTCAGAGAGGGGGATATAGAAGTGGAAACGTCATTCATATATATAAGGAACAATGTCGGTCCCAGGATGCTGCCTTGTGGAACTCCGAAGTTTATCGGCAGAGGAGAACTTATTAGTTTCCCTATCTTAGTAATAATTTGTCTATTACTGAGGTAGCTCCAAAACCAATGCAAAGCCACGCCCCTAACTCCTAGGTTCTCCAGCTTTTTCAGTAAGATTGGAACGGACACTGTGTCGAATGCTTTTGCTAAATCCAGAAAGACACCAACACAGCACCGTCCCTTATCTAGATTACCCGTCACTGTCTCTAGTAACTTATCAATTGCATCCTCTGTAGATTTTCCCCGACGAAATCCAAATTGACAAGGAGACAGTAAGTCGTTAGTTTCCAAATATTTGCACAGACGTCTATGTACAGTTTTTTCTAATATTTTTGAGAGGATGCTCAGAAGTGAAATCGGTCGAAAATTACAGGGCGTAGTCTTATCCCCAGATTTATGAATCAGAGTTAGTGAGACAGTTTTCCATATCTGTGGAAAAACTCCCTGTGACAGGCTTAAGTTGCATATATGTGTGAGAGGTTTTATTATCAAAGAACTGATTTCTTTTATGAGAGATGGTTTGAGTCCGTCTGAACCGGGAGCGCTGTCGTTTTTTAATTGAGATATGTAGTCACTGACTTCCCTCTCATCTGTGGGATATATAAAAAACGAGTGTGGTAGAGAATTTTGTGAATTGGTATCAGAGGCTAGAGATGATTCGGATTGGTTGGTTTTAGTTAGGATTTCTTTTGCTAAATTTTCGCCTACAGATGCATAATATTGGTTACAGTCGTGAATAGAGTCGGAAGGTGTGACTTTGGCTGTGAGTAGTGACATGGGGGCATTCGATTTGGATGTGTTTAGATCGCATATGCTTTTAATAGCGCTCCAGAGTTTCTTAGGGTTTTTGTTGTTGTCTGTTAACAGTTTATTTTCATACTGAGCCTTAAGTTTGTGAAGCAAATCGTTGCAGAAGTTGCGATATCTTGTAAATATTAGTTTGGCTGTTTCATCTTTGGGATATTTTCTACACGCAAGATGGAGTTTGTCTCTATGTTTTATGCATCGTATAAGCCCCGGAGTTATCCAAGGCTTGAGGTTAAATTTAGATCTACTAATGCTCTTGAAAGTAGTATTATTTTGTATAGTATCCTGTAGCTTTGTAGATAGGAGCTCTGTAGCTATAGACACGTCCGAACTAAGCATAATATCTGACCAATCAATAGATTGCAGCTCTTGAACGACTGCAGAAAAGTTTACTTTTGATATTTGTCTTTTAGTATTTATTTGGCAATGTTTGGTTTTCAATCCAACAGCTGTAAAATCGTGATCAGTGACTGATGTTTGACATACTATTGAAATTGCCTGATGATTGCTTTTTATAAAGATGTGATCAAGACAAGAAGTGGCCCTAGTAGGTAAGGTAATTGCAGGTATAAGTTTGTGCTCCGCAGTTATACAAAGGTAATCTGAATGCATGTTGTTTGATGATGATGAATCTGAAGACAAAATGTCTATGTTAATGTCACCGGCTAGTATAATTTTAGGGCTGTTTTTGTGTTCTTCTAGTATTTCTTCGAGAAAGGTCGTGAAGTTTGATAAGCTGTTATTTGGGGATCTGTAAATTGCAAAAATTATATAGTTATTGGGCAGTGATATTTTAAGGCAGTTAGTATCTAGATTGTTATCAGGTTCAGAGACAGTAGCGTTCCAGAAATCTTTTATATAAACTATAACGCCTCCGTTTTGATTTGTATACTTTTGTGTATAATGATGTGAGTACCCATCTATGGTATGTATTAAAGGCGATTGTCCTAGCCAACATTCTGTTAGAATAATGACATCAAAGGATATCTCGAACCGGTTTAGCGCTATAATAAAGTTATCGAAATTGTGATTATGACTGCGTATGTTAAAAGATATAATTTTAAAATCATTCATTTATGACACATTGGAGTTGGTGCGTATCTCGTGGCTTCGCGGTAAAGATATAAAATTATAAATATAGTTAAAGATATTGTATATAGTATATGTTAATGTAAAAAACCGGTCAAGTGCGAGTCTAAATCGCGCACGAAGGGTTCCGTACCACCGTTCAATGGAAGAGATGGTGTGGAGTGAATAGTTTGGATTTTACACAGCAAAATATTGTTTACAAAGTTATTGGTGCGGTTAATTTCACACTCCATGTACGTAACCAGGTGCATCCATAAGTTTGTATGTGGTATTGTTGTATGGGAGCCCCCTTAAATATTTATTTTATCCTGTTTTTTAGTATTTGTTGTTATAGCGGCAACAGAAATACATAATCTGTGAAAATTTCAACTCTCTTTCTTGAGATACAGCCTGGTGACAGATGGACGGACGGACGGACGGACGGACAGCGAAGTCTTAGTAATAGGGTCCCGTTTGGAACCCTTCGGGTACGGAACCCTAAAAACCCGAACTCGGTAAATTCTAGGATTTACCATTTGATCCTAGAATGGTGGTAAAATATCCTGTGTTGAGTTAGATAGCCATATTATTGTTTGTGTCTACAGGCCACCGAGGGATGAAAAAGCCCATGGCAATTTCGAAATATTTGAGAAAATTATGGAGGAAGCCCTCACTAAACTATGTAATAACAGAAAAAAGTTAATTATTTGTGGCGATCTTAATGTAGATTTGCTTGTAGGAACAACAATGAAACAACGATAAATAACTTTATTCAAATCGTTGAATTTATGTCACGTATTTTTAGAGCCGACTAGATTTACACTTACCAGCCAAACTTGCTTAGATAACGTTTTTTGTGACTGTGCATTCACAAGTAAAAGTGTAATTAACTGCTTACCTTCCGATCACAGTGGTCAAACAGTTTCATTCCCAATTGCTATTAAGAATAAGACTGGTCCATCATTTTATAGGCCTATTACATCCCATAGACTAGAGACATATACGAAAAACTTAGATATAAATTTGCCAGTACCGGATTTTAATGAACAGAACCCAAACAAAATCTACTCAGACTTCTTCAACATTATTCAGACAGAATTCAATAAAGTTTTCAAATTAAAGAAAGTCAGTGACTACAACGGTAAATCTAAATTTAATGACTAGGCAACGTTTGGAATTCGTAAAAGTAGAGTTATCTTGTAAGACCTTTATGATCAAAAAACCTACTTTGATCGAAAATTTCATGACTATGTTAAAAAATATTCCAAAACTTTCAAGTTGGTTTCTAGAACTGCAAAAACTTTACACATTAATAGAAAAATTCAAAATTCAAATAATAAAATGAAAACAGTTTGGCAAATAATAAACCGCGAAACTGGCAAAGTTATACCAAGGGACAATGATTTCTGCCTAAAGATAGGTGATGATGTTGTTAAATCCAACGCTGATGTTGCTCGAGCTTTTGAAACATTCTTCACCAATGTACCCGTACTCACAACAGACCGTCTAAATTCATCTCCATATGAAGCAGAGACTTTATTAAAATATAACACTAGCGTCAGTAATGTATATTTAAAATTTCATCATATATATCCCCAGGACATTGTCAAAACGTTTAAATTACTTAACTTAAAAAAAACGGAAGACCTGTGGGGTATATCAGTCAAAGTCATTGGTTCAGTCATTCTAGTTATAGCCCCACACTTAGCTTATATATTCAATAAATTTGTTGACGATGGGGCTTTTCCAGACCTCATGAAACACAGTAAACTGATACCTCTGTTCAAGTCGGGAGATGAGGGTGATCCTTCAAATTTTAGACCAATATCTGTTCTTCCAACACTAAGTAAAACATTTGAAAAGATTATACTCAATCAAATGCTCTCACACTTCAACCGTACAAAACAATTCCACGCTAAATAATATGGTTTCACTAGGGGTAAATCGACTACGGATGCAGGTATTACCCTTATATCTCAAATTTATTCTGCATGGGAGGCCGCACAGGATGCTAGCGGGGTTGTTTGCGACCTGTCGAAGGCGTTTGATTGTGTTGATCATAATACGCTATTAATTAAATTAAATCATTACGGAGTTAGAAATAAAGCGTTGTATCTACTAAGATCATACCTAAGCAATAGAATTCAAAAGGCAGAAGTTAACGGCGTAAAATCTGATGGATCTGGTGTTAAAATTGGCGTTCCACAAGGTTTCATATTAGGCCCTTTCTTATTCCTGGTATATATTAATGATCTGCCTTTCATGGTGGAGAAATTAACTGACATAGTGTTGTTTGCTGATGATACTTCAATGGTCTTCAAAATTGAAAGACAAAAAGGAGATTTTGATGATGTTAATGATGTATTGTCTTTAACCTTGAAATGGTTCACAGTTAATAATTTATTGTTAATCGCTGGTAAAACCAAGTGTATCAAATTTCACTTCCAAATGTCAGGCAAGATGAGACCAGTTTTGTTTTAGACAACAGCACGTTAGAATTAGTAAATGATACGAAGTTTCTTGGAATAACCATTGATAACAAATTGCAGTGGGGACCCCATATAGATAAATTGGCTGGTAAATTAAGTTCTGCGGCTTACGCTGTTAGGAACATCAGACAAAGCACGGATGTGGCTACATCTAGGCTAGTATATTTTAGTTACTTTCATAGTGTGATGTCCTATGGTATCTTGTTGTGGGGGAAAGCTCCCCTGCTTTCCCCCACAACAAGCTATTTTTATTCAAACTATTTTTATTTTACAGAAAAGAGCTATTCGAGCAATTTATAATTTAAAATGAAAAGACTCCTTAAGAGAGCTTTTTAAAGAAATTGACATACTAACAGTAGCTTGTCAATTTATTTTCGAAAATATAATGCATGTACGCAAGAACCTTACAACATTTTCCAAACTTAGCGATAGCTATAATGTTCACCTAAGAAATAATCACAGACTATGTGCGCCCCGTTTTAGACTCGCGAAGTTTAGCAATTCTTTCAAGGGTCAGTGCATTCTCTACTATAATAAGATACCTCTGGAGATTTTGAAATTGCCATTTGAGCAATTTAAAAAGCATGTTAAAGCGACTTTGTCGAAAAAGGGATATTACAATGTTCAAGATTACTTAAATGACAGGACTGTATGGGGTTAATCTGGCTCAACACAGACCTTGCTGTTAATAATTTTGTAATTATCTATTCCTGCTTATTAATAACAGTTAAATTAAATTTAATAATTTAATTTAATAATTTAATTTAATAATTTAATAAAATAACAATTAAATTTTTCATATTTGTATTAGTTAAGCACAACCTATTTTTAAAGAGATCTAAAAATCAATCTGTGGAAGTTTCTACGCCCTTCTTCTCCCACAGCGGTCCAATGTAAAGAAGATGCAAAAAATGACGTTTGCTAGGTATATGTAAATATCTACAGTAATAATATATATATATATCTACAGTAATAATGTATACTTTGACTTTGCCTTTGTCTTTGTAATGGCGACTCTATGGGCCCCTGTTCACCTATCCTTTCTTAGCCGTTCACACCTTTGTTGCCGCCTTGCCGTCATGTTATGTCGTCGGAGGCCCAATCGGTGGACGGCGAGTCACCGCCTGCCTATTTTTGATCATAATTTAGACTTGATACAGGCAGATGTACGTAGTCTCAGATATAACCTGGACTTACTATTTAATTGATCATAGTTCCCTTTAATTTTTGCAACAGACAGGGGTACCTGGCGGGAATGTTCTTCGAGTTCATTTTTGGTGTGGGTGTATACTAGGACAGACCCAACGGGTGCACCACATCCCATATTTGTTCGGAATAAATTGTCTGGGTCGAACACGTATAGGCCACGTGTAGGATCCATGTCCCCACGCATGCCTACAAAAAGGACTGGAGAGTATTTTCCCAAGAAGTCTTAAGCCCAGATTAAAAATTAGTAATAATAATAATACTTTTTATTTATTCAAGTTTAATATATTTATTACCCACGACGGAACGGAGATGGTATATGCGTTTGGGGTGAGAGGATGTTTGTGCAAACCAATGTTGCCATTTTTCTCAAAAACTACTAGTCCGATTTTGATGCGGTTTTCAGTGATGGGTTCGGGTTTGATTGGTGCATGTTCTTAGGTAGGTGTTACGGTGACAAATCACCAGGGGGCGCTGCAGTAAACATTTCTTTGTGCAAAATCACAACTAGGAGTCCGATTTTGATGCCGTTTTTCAGTGATGAGTACTATTTTGATTGCTGCACGTTCTTAGATAGGTGTTAAGATGACCACTCACCAGGGGGCGCTACAGTAAACATTTGTTTGTGCAAAACTAAAACTATTCGTTTGATTTATATGCGGTTTTTTTATGGGTTTATGGTTGATTAGTGAGGGTTCATAAATAGGTGTTACTATCGGAACTCACTAGGGGGCATTGCAGTGATATTGTGCAGTGATATAGTTTTTATTAGCTACTAAATATTATAGAAACTCGATAGAACTTTCTTGATAACATTACAGTGAGGCCTCACTTGTGCGCTGCGTTGCGTCGCGTCGTTGATTTTCCATACTTTTGACAGTGGCATGTCACTGTCAAATAATCGGAAAAAGTCGAGGACAAATGGGGCCTCTCCTTCAGTGGACCAAGTATTCATGTGGGAAAGGAAGCAAAAGACGTTGGCTACTTTATGGCCTTTCTTCTTTGTCCTCGGTTTGCGACCGGCGGCTTATAGTTTGTCTCAATCGCTCTAATTCTTCCAACGCTATGCTGGAATGTTGGCTGTTAAAAATTTTTCTTTGATCTAGATCGGTAATTACTACGCCGTTTAAAGATCGTACTCTACTAAGCCCCACATAAGCTTGTCCTTTAGCGAATGATTTTGGTCCACGATATATAAACCTAAAAGTAAGAAAATATGGAGAGATATCCCAAGAACTTAGCCTACTACTTATGTTAATTAACCTAATAATTTCAAGACAAAGTACGAAAAATATGAAACTAAAAATCAGAACCAAAAATCAATACTCGTGAATTAAGCTAATGATGTAATGTGGAGGGATATTCCAATTAACCTAACCTAACCTACTTACTTATTCAAATGAAAATAAACTTTCAAGAAATAATGCTACAACTATTACAAATACAACGAAAACTATTAGAAATACAACCAAATTCAACAATAATTTAGTAAAACCGAAACTATAGCACGTATTACATATATAAATATGAAGTACAATTTACATAATACGTATGCTTGCTCTCTAAAAATTTGAAATAAAAAAACAAAATTTAAATTTTTGAAAAAACCTACGACGGTTAAAACGTAGTTGAAAAAGGATAAAATAATTTTGAAACCCCCGGTTCAAAGCATTTATGCTATGAAATTAATAAAAAAAACAAGAAAATCTGCCGGGGGCTGCTAATACGTTTTTTTTCTAATTTTATGATTATAAATTTAGAATCTGTGTAATTTCAAAATTGATTTTTTTTGATGCTATTAAAAGAACTAGTTTGGCATGTTTATAGTAACTTGATTATTTGTTTATATATAAAATAGAGATAGCAGCCCCCGACGGATTTTCTTTTTTTTTTATTAAGTTCATAGCATAAATTCTTTGAGTCGGGTGTTTCAAAATTATTTTATCCTTTTCAACGACGTTTTAACCGTCGTGGATATTTTCAAAATTTTTAATTTTGATTTTTTTATTTAATATAAGTCTAATACATTAAAGTGCTTATATTAGACTTATATTCAAACAAAACAAAAGACGTAATATTATGTGACTACTATCATAACCAGGCTCACAGGTAGCCTGTAATTATGGTTTGTAGGCCTCTTACGATGTTCTAAGCTGTAATGAGGTTCTGGTAATGGAAACAGCTTTTTTTTTTTTTCGTTTATTCAAAATCATAAAGTTACAATTTAATTAAGTTTTTCACTCTCATAGACCTTCTGGTCTATCTGGAGTGGTGAGATCGTTCTTAGTGTAGTAAAGTTTTAGTTTAAACAAATATTTCTTATTTTCTATGTAACTATTTATAAGGCTTTTGGGTAAGTCATTACTAATATCTGGTAGCATGTACTCCCAAGTCCGCATACCGTATACATTATTATACTTAGGTAGTCTATATGTTTTATAGTAAGATAAGTTTCTCATACCAGCTGGTCTGTTCTTAGTCTGTAAGTATTTTAAGTTATTATATTCTTCATTTAGGATGGCAAATTTTGTTTTGTTTTACAATGGTTGAATAAGCCAGTATAATTTATTTCTTTTTTTTTTGTTACCATGAGTTTTAGTAGGATAGTTTGTAATTTTTGAATGCCCTCAACATGAGATTTGTAGGATCTGCCATAACTACTTAGGCCATACGCGATGACAGAGTCAGCTAGTGCCATGTATAATAGTCTCAGAGTTTTGTACGGGAGTTTATATCTGAGTATGTGAAATTGACTTATTATAGATCTTAGTTTATTGCAAATATCATGTATGTGTGGACTCCAGCTGAGCCTGTCATCTATGATAAGGCCCAGGTACCTATGCGTTTTAACTAAGTCTAAGTGTGCACATTTACATTGTATATGATTTTGGTGGAAGCCATGGTATACCTGAGCCATGATACTGGGTGTGATTGTTGTTTTATTATGTGATGAACGTATATACATTAGTTTGGTTTTTTGTGAGTTAATTACTAAACCAACATCATGTGCCCATTTACACAACAAGTCATAGCTCGTTGGCATACAGTGTTCGGCTTGTTTTATATCGTGGTTAGCTACTAATATGCATGTATCATCGGCAAATTGGTATACTGAGCACTCATTCAACATATTGCACATGTCGTTAACATATAGAAGGTACTCCAAGGGCGCATTAATAGAACCCTGGGCAGTACCCTCCTCTGTTTTGTATAAATCGCTAAATGTGTTTTTAATTTTTACTGTTGTAAATCTGTCATGATGATAATTTTGAAAAAAGTTTAAAAGACGGCCCTGTATACCATTTTGTTCTAATTTTGTAAATAATATATGGAAGCTTAAAGTATCAAATGCTTTGCTAAAATCTATGAATAGGGCTAATACATGTTTTTTTTTGTTCAGGTTGTGATTAATTTCGTTAGTGAATTTACATAGAAGTTGCGGTGCACTCTTATTTTTTTGAAAACCAAACTGTTTTTCGTTTATAATATTGTCATTCAGTATGAATTTGTTAATTTCATCACCAAAGTACCTTTCTATTATTTTATCGATAGATGACGGTATTGTAATTGGCCTATAATTATTTGTTTGTGAATGATTACCGTTTTTATATATGGGTCTAATGATTCCTATTTTTCATGCATCGATTAATTAAGTGAGTCATTACAAGGACAAAATCTTTACTTATATATTTTATGTCTGTTACTCGAATCCCGTCATATCCAGGACTTTAATTGTCATTTAAATGTTTAATTATTTGTTCAACTACTCTTTCTGAAGCTTTGTTTATTTTCATACATTGATCTGGAATCGATTCCTACGAGGATTTGTTGAGCAATGGAATATTACAATTTAAGCAAACATTTTTAACATTTGATCTGAATCCTTCCGCAAAATCATTAGTTAATTGTTTGATACCAGTTTTGAAGGCTTTCACTATACTATCATCTGTTGATTTTACAATTTTTCATGTAAGGTTATTTATGACATCCCATATTTTCTTACTATTTTTGAAGTTTTTACATATCTCGTTTTTTGTATAGTTATTTCTCACTTAATTAATAAATTTTATAGTTTTATTCCTATATTTGTTGTAAAGTAGCCTGTTCTTACAATTGCTTTCATCCTTTTTCCATATGTCATACAATTCATCTCTTATTTACACATTGATATTATTGTTTTATTTACCCATATACATTTATTTATTTTACCATTCCCAATTTTGCAATTATATTTACTTTGTTCATATACATTTGTAAAACTCTGGATAATATAGTTTTATTATAGTTCCTCATAGCTAAGAGCAATGTTCCAGTCTATGTTTTCCAAGCCATTTCGCACCTTATCTCTATCTAGCCAAGTTATTGTTTGCTGGTTATGCTCATAGTTCGTATCAAATGTTATTCAGCATCCCGTTATACAGTGGTCCGTTGGGGCGATGCCTACAATAGCTGTGGTGACGTCACATCTACCTGTACTTCGTATAAACATATGGTCGATACATGATCTTGTAATAAGGTTGCCATTTTTTTTCTATTCTAGTATATTGTGTTATCCCACATTCTAAGCCAGATTCGCTGAGTGAGTTTAGGTAAATGTTTGTTATTGGTAGTTGTTGTTTAAGGTCAATATTCATATCTCCTAATAATCAAAGGTTGTTTTTTTCTGGGTATTGATTTAGTATAAGTGATAGCTCTTCGACAAATCTGGCCTTACGAAGGTGTGGTGGTCTGTAGACCGCACATAAACCTATTTTAATATTATTGTTTGTTTGTATTTCTCCCATTATACACTCAAAGTTTTTTGTGCAAATTTTTAATCTATTAAAACTCATACTTTTATGGGCATATACAATTATTCCATCTCCTTTTTTACTTTTTCTTAATTCTACATACATTTCATATCCTTGCAACTGAAATAGGTTTTTACAGCTGTGGTTTATATTTGCCTCAGTTATGGCAATCAAATTAATGGTTTTTCTACTTGTTGTGACAATATATTCTAGTTGATGGAAGTTTCTAATCATTGATCTTATGTTGAGATGCATAGTAAGTAAAGAATTTTTATGTTTACATAATGAGTTAGCGTATTAATTCCATGTGTTGTAATTTTGTTCTGTGATATTTGATGGGGGATCGAATTTTAATTAAATTAGTAATATATACTGAAACCTGGCACTATTAGAAATATATCACTGACACAGTTCACTCACAAGTGGTAGCCGCAATTAACTTGTCAATGTCGTTGACTGATCGTATGATGTGGTATGGGCCGTTTTCTTCTTTCCTAGCCATCACTGTACCTTGTCTGCACCAAACATACTTGAAGCTGTTATTTATCTTGAGATCTGTTTTGGTCTTCCATAGAAGGTATGCAGTTGATGGGGCCAGAGTCTCGCCAATAAACACTTCAGCATCGTCTGTACGTCCTAAGTCCTTGGTGGAGATTTTGGATTTTCTGGCTTTCTTCAACCATTTGTCGCGACAGCCATCGCGTAGCACAATAGTGATCGAGGCCGATTCCTGAGGCTTTCTGCTGGAGTTTATGCGGATTGGGCGCTTTCGATACATTTTGATTTTTTTTTTCACATCCAACTCCAGTTTTGTGCACACGCTTTTCACCAACACATCTAAATCTTCTTCTTTTTCTTCTTTTATGCCGCATATTTCGGCATGGTTTATCAGTTGAGTTTGCTCGATTCCATTTAGTTTCTGTTCAAGTACGTCAGTTTTAAGCTGTAGGTTTTTGCAAGTGTTTCTCAGATTTTTGTTTTGATTTTCGAATGTTTTCATCTTTTGTTCATAGGTTAGAATTTTTTCTTCATAGTCATCAATTTTATCGGAATAGAATTGGAGTGTAGTTTGCAATTCTTCTCGAATGATGGTGCGTACTTCCTTACGAATGTCACCAAGTATTTGACGAGTTATCGTATCAGTATGAAGTGAGGATTGTTGATTTTCTGTGTCCGTATTGTCTTCGTCTTCTGCGTCAGGAAGTATGCAGGACAGACGTTTTGGTTTCATCGACCCGTTACAAGTACGGCATTTCCAATCCACCGAATCAGTCGCAAATAGTGTGTTTAGCTGCTCAGTTGTGATAGCAGCGCATTGGGAGTAAAGCCATTTCGAACACTTGCTACATTGTAGACCGGGGCTCTTTTTGGTAACAATCTTGTCGCACTTAGCACATTTAGCCATTTTATTTTGAGGTTACGTGATGTTGTCTTCTTCTTGTCTTAAACCCTGGCTGATAAAATTAAGCAATAAAAGCATCAAACAGTGTGCTCCATCGGAAGGAGGCAAACCCTAAATAATAATAAGTAGACATAGACATAGACATTTATTTATTCACTGGACAAAATATGGTACATCAACAGGATAACTTTACAGACAGGAAATCGACATTAGATTATAGAAGAAAACACATATTTTCTAAATAAAAGAGAAGGATGATATACGCATGCTTCACCAGTGAAATGGCTCCAACTCAGCATAATGCTACAACAGGGCTGCAGCGCTGATTTTCAGTCAAAAACATTTGATATCCTTGCAGGCACCTCTCAACGATGCTGTTTACTATTTATGCTTCGGAACGCACCTCGGTTTTTTTTGCGCGGATCGACCGCAAGTGATCGGGACATCACTAGCTAGCTGTCACTTGCATAGAAAAAAACAAACTAGCTAATGTCACTTTGCACGTGGAAAAATGGTCGCGTCAAGCATCGGGCTTGGCTGAATGTTATTTGTAATAATCTCGGAATAATCGTCGGGAAATAAGTAGATTTCACGTCATCGTAGTGAGTGCTTCGTGCTGTGAAAGGTTGAAGTGGTTCGGTCACCAATACGTCGATTTCGGATAGCGACCCTTGTAGTCGGCAGCATCACGACGGCATCAGCAGCGGGCCACGACGACGAGTAAGATTCGACTCCCAACACCCCACACCCTTGTGTTCCTCATCCCGTACTCCTGCCTCGAATTGAGCTTTCGAATGCCGGTCCACGGCGTCAAGGTCAGTACTACTTTGTGACATTCCAATGTAAAACAACCCTACCAAGATTCCACCCCTTTCGGTTGAGGCGTGGATTTAACATTTTGGTAGCAGAGCGTGGTTTCCTAGTAGGAAATCGATTCACGGACGGTTGTAGGGTTGTTTTTTTTGCCGCGTTGTAGTGGGAAAGAGTACCTCAGATTGGTCGGCAATCTTTGTTGTGAGTGAGTCTTTTGTGGTCGGTATACCACAATTTGGGTTCATTTTCGGATAGTGAACGTATAATTGACGATTTAGTTAACGATTATTATAAATTTGTAGTCGGAAATTACTGTTGTGGGCATAATGATTAAAAGGTCATCCCGCGAAGTAACTATATTGTATTACTTGTGGTAGAACGTCGGGTTCTATAGTACTGCAGTGTTATTTCGGTTTACAGAGCAGGGTCAGGCTATTTAAGGGGTATTAAGCTGATTTTGCTGACCTCAGTAGAAGTGCAGGTCATATCGGAAAGGCCACTTCTAGAAGGTTCACGGCTACCTACATTATATTAAAAATAGCTTGGATATGTTATCCAGTGTGGTTTAGGGTGCTATATTGTTTAGGTTTATAGTCTCGGAGCCCAACACTTATTTTTTTTTTATAAATTGTATTTAATATTTTTTATTGTTTTTATAATAAATTTTTGTGTGTTATGTTTTATTGTGATTTATGGTGGCATTCTCTAATTGATTTAGAGTGTATAGTTATAAGGTGTATATCCACAGGGCGACCATATTAAATATTTTTAGGATTTAATTGTTTTAGTAGTTGCCTTTGTTTTGACAACTTAGTTTTAATTTCTGTGCCCAGCGCTGACGGGCAAGTGCTGGTCTCTCTCTATACTTAGTTCGGTAGTGAAGTATAGGACCAGAATCTATTAAATCGGTCAACATGGCACCTTCACCCTTGACGGTACTGCGGCATGGTGTCCGGGAGGAAATGAGATGGCTCGCCCATACTCATCAGTATGTGGAGCGACCGGACATGGATGATGACCTGCTCAAGCGTGTGGAGGACGCAATGACACGCGTCGGGAAGGTGTGTCGGCTGGCTGCGGAGGCTTAAGCTCTCGGGCTTACTGATGAAGCTTCGGTGGCTACGGTGAAACAGCTCTGCGCGGATGCTGACCAAGCGATGGAATGCTTGGGTGACATCGAGCGTCGCGCGGAGAAAATTAAGCGGTCGCGAAGGAATGACCGTGGGGAGGGTAACGGAGACCCACCCCCGAAGGGTGTTGTTGGACGGCTGCCACACATGGAGATTCCGGCCTTCAGTGGGGCAATTGATGAGTGGCCGGCTTTCATTAATTTGTTTGATAGTTTGGTCCACGGTCGGGACGACCCGGACAACGCCTACAAGTTGGCCCAACTATTGATGGCTCTGCGGGGTGAACCGAAGGAGTTGGTCGGTCACCTAACGGTCACGGCGGGCAATTACGAGATAGCAAGGTCCATGTTGTTGGACCGCTACCAACACTAACGGCGGTTGGTTGATGCGCAGCTGGGGAAGCTGTTTAGCATCCCCAGAGTAACACGGGATGTTGACATCCGAGTACAGGTGCTCAACCCTGTGCTGGTAGCCACTAAGGCACTTCAGAACCTTGGTCTCCCGGTAGACCAATGGTCATACATTATTTTGTATATGGTTTTGTCACGATTGCCTGCAGCTGTTCAAAGTCGGTTTGAACAGCTGCATGGGGGCAGTAGCACGGAACTGCCCACACTCGTCCAATTGACAGATTTTTTGGAGGGTGAATGTAGGCGATGTGACAAACTGGACACGGAGGCCAGTGTGTAGCGCCAACCCGCGCGGATGCGGGAGGGGCCGCGCCCCCCGCCCCCACGGGGGGGGGTGGGAGGTCGAAACAATTTGGCGTTTTGAATGCCGCGCCGTCGGGTGACGGCTGTGTGCACTGCGACAGTGCCGGTCATGACGTGACCAGTTGCGCCAAATTTAAGGCGCTCGTGGTATCTGCCCGCAGGGATATTACAATGTTCAAGATTACTTAAATGACAGGACTGTATGGGGTTAATCTGGCTCAACACAGACCTTGATGTTAATAATTTTGTAATTATTTATTCCTGCTTATTAATCATAACAATGAAATTTTTCATATTTGTATTAGTTAAGCACAACCTATTTTTAAAAGAGATCTAAAAATAAATCTGTGGGAGTTTCTACGCCCTTTTTCTCCCACAGTGGTCCAATGTAGAGAAGAGGCAAAAAATGACGTTTGCTAAGTATATGTAAATATCTACAGTAATAAAGTACTTTGACTATTGACTATTGAAGATAGTCTTCCGTCACCGATTGTGTTTCGGTTGTTTGGAGCCGCACACGCTGAGCGAGTGCTCGCGCGCCACACCACATAGTGTTGTGCCTGAATCAGTCAGGCCCTTCGAATGGTCACCAGGGCCGGACTCAGGTTGTTCGGCCACAGGGCCCAACCAGGGCCGGACCCAGTCCCCCTCCGGGCAACGGGAGTCACCAACGGGTTGACTGGGGGACCCGCGGACGGGACCCCCCCCCCCCCCGAGGGGAAGGGGGTAGCGCGGGGGGTAACATGCGGCATAGCCGGGGTTCGGTCGCCGCTGTCCACGGTCAGCGAGGACTTCGGGCCGCTGGCTCACCGCGTGTTACGGGCGGGTGTCAGATGGCACCTATGAGTAGCGCGAAGGCTGGGAGTCCACCACCTTCTGCGCCACCCCGCCCGTCACTCTGGGAGGCGAACAGTCGGATGTCGCCCACATTCCTAGAGCGCCCCAGGTTGGATCCGCTCTCCCCCATTCATCCACGGTGCGCACCGGGCGCACCGTACACCGTCCGGTATGGTCGGATACCGGGACAGCGAGGGGTCTATTATACGGGTTGGGACCCCTTGATGCACATACGGTCGGATATGCCGGTTGCATATCAGCAGCCGAGTTACTCCGAGGCCGACGGAGGTCTCAGCGGGTTCGGATTCCGCGGAGGTTCCCGCTAGGGACACGCCGCCCACTTACAGGGTGCCGCCACTCCACAGACGGTCATGCTCCCCACCGCCTCTGTGATAGCGTGGAGTTCGGACGGCAAGTCATGTGTGGCACGAGCACTATTGGACTCGGGGGCCCAGGGGTGCTTAGTCTCGTGCAACCTTGTAAGACGGTTGGGCATTTCGGTAAGGGAGTATCCACATTCCATTCGGGGAATTGGGAACACGGAAGTCGGTTCCGTTAAGGGAGTATCTCGGATAACTCTCTCGTCACGAGTGGATTCATCGGTGAATCTGACGGTCACGGCATTAGTCATGCCTAATGTGATGAAATGAAATGAAATGAAATGATTTTTATTTGCCAGAAAACAGTAATAAGATGATCTTAAATTTAAAGTATGTGCAATGTTTTCAGCTTATGTATAAGCATGCAAAATAGTATAGTTATAATTTATGAAATAGCGCAATATTATAGTAAGTCGTTTTAATTTAATTCTGATTTAGTTATATAATTCAAATTTAAAATGTCCGTTTGTAAAATCTTATATTTATAAATGTTTAGTTTCTATATTCTAAATATTCTTTAATGCTATAAAAACAGTGTTGTTGTAGCCACTTAGTAAGATTATTTTTTAAGGACTTGCTAGTCAGTACTTTAAAGTCATCAGGCAGCTTGTTAAACAAAATAATACACATATTGTATATATTCTTCCTATAAATGTCCTTAAATCCAGGAGGTTGCTATAGTAGGTTCGTGTATTTTGCTCTTATTTGTCTCTGTTGTCCTTCATTTCTGGATCTCCAGTTTTCTCGATGAGAGGCAACAAAAACACAAACATCTCTAATGTATGCACATGGTAGAGGTGAAATATTAAGTTTTTTAAAAAGTGGTTTACATGTTTGATCGAATTTAACCTTATAGATCGCTCTTATGCACTTTTTTTGAATTTTGAAAGCCCTTTCCACCTCCACCGAATTTCCCCACAGGATCAGACCATAGCTGAGTACAGAGGAGACGTAACCGTGGTAGGCCATTAGAGCGGCTTCGATAGAGACAGTTTGCCTCAGTTGGTACAAAGCGTACACAAAGCGATTTATTTTGTAACATACCGATTCTACGTGTTTTTTCCAAATTAGATTTTTGTCGATTGTGATGCCTAGGAATTTAAAATTGTCAACTTCGGAGATTGTTTCATTATTATATACAATAGAAATAGGATGCGCATTTGAATTATAGGAGAGAAATTGCATAAATTTGGTTTTGTCAATATTAATTTGTAAATTATATGATTGTAGCCACTTTATAATGTCCCCAAGTGCAGTATTAATTACGTTTTCAGAGTTATCTGGTTTTTTGCACTGTATTATTAACGTGGTGTCATCAGCAAATTGCAAGCAGTCATGTGGGGTGGATTTTGGGAGATCATTAACATATAATAGGAACAGTAATGGTCCTAAGACACTTCCTCGTGGTACTCCTGAGTTATTTATCTTAAAATGGGATCTATAAATTTACTTTGTGGCGATGCCGTTGTTTTCCTGAATTTTGCTTGTTTCAGTGCATTGTTGTCTATTTTCCAGAAAACTTCTTAGCCAGTTTAGCGCTACGCCTCGAATTCCGAAAGAATTTAGTTTTTCTAAGAGCAATGAATGGTTAACAAAATCAAATGCTGTGCTCATATCAAGAAACAAAGCTATTGTTGGTAAATTTTTATTTAAGTTTTGAGTTGCTAAACGTACTAAGTCAAAACAAGCATGAATCGTTGATGAACCTTTACGGAAACCATATTGTTCAGGACGGAGTATTTTGTGTTTTTCTAGAAATTCGTTCAACCTAGATTGCATCGCTTTTTCAAATACTTTTGAAAAAATTGGAACCAAAGAGATAGGTCTTTAATTGCTGGGATCTAGTTGGTCGCCTTTTTTAAACAGGGGTTTAATCACACTAACCTTTAGTTTTTCGGGGAAATACCCTTCAACAAACGAGAGATTTATTAAATGTGTTAGAGGATAGCAGATCTTATATGCACAACCTTTTATAATTTTTATAATAATTTCGTCGAAGCCACTTGCCTTACTGTTTTTTAGGGACATAATAATGTTATATATTTCTGTTTCCGAAACTGGTCTTATAAATATTGTATTTTGATTGATTTGTTCTGTGCTATTAATTGATGAGATATTATTATTATTGATTAAATTATTATGGGGACATGTCAGGTTTATAAAATAATCATTCAAAATATTACAAATGTCATTGGGATTAGAAAATTCTATGTCATTTAGTTTGATTTTATTAATATTATTATGATTTTTTATTTCATTTGAAATTGACGACGTGATTATATTCCAAGTAGCTTTACATTTATTTTCATGGTTCTTTATGTATTTATAGTTATGTAATTTCTGAGCTTTGTTTAAACACCGTTTGAGGATATTATCATACTTTTTGAATATAATCTTATTTGTCTGTTTATTCGTTTTTGTTTGTCTGTATTTTAAGTATAGAGATCGTTTTGTTTTACAAGATTTCTTTAAACCTTTTGTTACCCACCCTATATCTTTAGCTCGGTTATTGTTTTTAACTTTAATTATAGGAAAACATAGATTATAGAATAAACATATTAAGTCATAAAATAGGTCAAAAGCTTCCGCGGCCACTTCACATTCCAATACGTCTGAAAAAGACAAAGCACTGATATATTCGCAGATTTTTTTTATATTTTGAGTGTTATAGTCTCTTTTGAAGTCGAACCAGGTGTTAAAAGCTTTAAGCTTCTTTATGTCCAACTTTAATATTTGGGCCGTCTCGTGATCAGATAGACCCAGTTTCAATACATCTGCCTTCGCAGATTTTATATTGCTCGCTATTTGGTCAATACATGCATTTTGTCTTGTAGGAGACCTTATGTGCAATTGAAAATTATAATTTGAAAACAAATTTTGTAACTCCTTTGAATAGTTATCCTGTTTTAGTAGGTCAATGTTCCAGTCTCCACATCGAACAATTTTTTTTTTATTTTCATATTTTAAAGTTAAAGACTCTAACAATTTTTCTAATTTATACATAAATACACCTATATGCAACTTAGTTTTCTTTGGTATTCTATAAATATTAATTAGTATTAGCCCTATCCCAATAACTTCAATACCACAACACTCAAAATAAAAATCGTTTGCTAATTCAATATGTATTTCCTTTCATTCAAAATATTTTTTTGCTAGAATTGCACACCCGCCTCTACTTTTTTTACGACAATAAGTTGAAACTAATTTATAGCCATTTATCTTAATGTTTGATTCGGAGCCTTTCTTCACAAACGTTTCACTAAGACATACTATATCAACGTGCCGATGGCTCACAACCGTCAACGATGGGCTCACACCCTCACGTACGGTTGTCGCCCTCGGTGCGACAGTTGGTCGCTGGGTTGTCACTGGCTGACCCGGTGTTTGATATTCCGGGCCCAGTAGACATTTTATTGGGTGTTGATGCCTTGGGATACCTGTTAGTGCCAGGTGTCCACGTGTTGCAGGCGACTGGTCTAGTTTCGGTCAACACCAGACTGGGCCATGCGGTAATGGGTCCGGTCATGCCGGCTGCCCCACGTCTAGCGACTAGTGGTCCCTTATTCGGTTCTGTACTCTCGGAGGTGATACAGAAGTTTTGGGAGGTGGAGGAACCACCTACGGTCCGCCGGTTGGACCCGGTTGAAGAAGAGTGTGAACAGTTTTATCGGAACAATACTGGTCGCCTTCGGTCAGGTCGATTTATCACACGTCTTCCATTCCGGAGTGATCGCCCACCGCTGGGCAGTTCACACCATGCAGCCGAGACGCGGCTTCTGTCGATGAAACGACGCATGAAGTGTGACGGGATTTTCCGGCAGAAGTAGTCGACTTCATGCGGGAATACGAGTCGCTCGGCCACATGTCGGTTTCGGGTATCGACTGGAAGCGTGAAGACCGATGCTTCCTGCCTCATCACGCGGTCTTGAGGACCCCGGAGGGCAAAATACGGGTAGTGTTCGATGGATCGGCATCAACATCTACCGGCATGAACCTGAACCAGTGTTTGCATTCAGGGCCGAAGTTGAACCATGACATCGCGGATGTTATCACACGGTTCCGTCGACACAATGTTGTGTTTGTAGCTGACATCCGGATGATGTTTAGGCAGACGGTCATTCACCTTGACGATAGACGGTATCAGCTGATACTGTGGCGAGAGAGCCCAGATCAGCCCATCAAGGTGTACGAGCTGAACACCAACACGTACGGGCTACGGTCTAGTCCTTATTTGGCGATTCGCACTCTGCGGGAGTTAGCGGATCGAGAACGGTTAAATTTCCCTAGAGGAGCAGCGATCCTGGAGCAGGATCTCTACGTGGACGATATCTGTACCGGTGCAGATTCCGTAGAGGAGGCGCTCGCTCGACGGGACGAGCTAGTTGAGCTCTTACGGGGTGGAGGTTACGAGCTCCGGAAATGGATGTCGAACTCTCCAGAGTTACTGTCTGGTCTTCCGGATGACAACCAGCAGGATCCCCACATTCTCGAAAATCTTGAAATACCGAATATGTTGTCGGTATTAGGCGTCCAGTACCAGCCGGTGTCAGACATGTTTTCGTATCGGGTCCAGTTGGACTCCCCGAAGGTCTGGACGAAACGGAACGTCCTTACAACGGTGGCTAGGACATTTTATCCAAACGGGTGGATCACCCCGGTAACATTTCAGCTCAAGTGTTTTATGCAGCAATTGTGGTCTGCTGAGCTGAAATGGGACGACCCGACCGGCGGGTCATTGAGCTCCGAGTGGGAATCGTTCTTTTCGACCCTCCCTGGCATCAATCGGATTTCACTGCCACGGAGGTTGGTCCCCACCAATCGATACACCGCCACCCTGCATGGGTTTTGCGATGCCTCGGAGAAGGGCTACGGAGCTGCGGTGTATCTGCGTACGGTCGACTCCTCGGGGGAGGTTGATGTGCGGTTGGTCATGGCCAAGAGCAAGGTTGCGCCGTTGCGCACTCGCCTGACCATTCCCAAATTAGAGCTTTCAGGAGCGGCTCTCCTGACTCGTCTGGTCAACCACACGATGACGGTTCTTCGTGGGTCAATAGCGTTAGAAGATACTACGCTTGGACGGACAGCCAGATCGTGTTATGCTAGCTGAAGGCTTCAGTTCACAAGTTGGAGATTTTTGTGGCGAATCGGGGTTCGCAGATTTTGAATTCGGAGGTTCCCTTAATCTTGAGACATGTTCCAGGGGAAATGAACCCAGCAGACTGTGCGTCTCGTGGGTGTCACGCTCCGGAGTTAGTTGGACATCCCTTGTGGTGGGGTCCAAAATGGTTGACTCAAGCCGAATTGGATTGGCCAATGAGTCCACGCGTTACCTCAGTGAACGGCGCCTTGACAGTCGGTGTCTGTACGACGCAACCAGAGCCGGAAGAGGAGTTCAGCCTGCTGGAACAGTACAGCTCGCTCGACAAGCTGGTCAATGTGACCGCCTGGATCTTGCGCGGAACTGTCGCAATTCTGAGGCGCAACGGGTGCGGACACCGGTCCTGACACCACGGGAACGGAACCATGCGTTGTTCGCATTGGTACGGAACGTGCAGACGGTGCACTTTAAGTCCGAACTGGACATTCTGAGACGCGGACGCGTCCAACTGAAGGGAGCTGTGGCTCGGCTCAACCCGTTTATTGACCCTCAAGGATTGTTGAGGGTAGGAGGTCGGCTGCGGAATGCCAACCTGCCTTATGCGGCTCGCCACCCGTTGTTACTCCCTAGGAAAGGGAAGTTGGTCGAACTGTTGATACAGGATCGACACATTCGGAATGGGCATGTCGGATGCCACGCCTTGATGGCGTTTCTCCAGCGCGAGTTCTGGATTCTATCGGGAAGACGCTTAGTGCGTAGCGTCGTATTTCGGTGCCTGCCTTGTTATCGGGCCAAGGCGGCTACGATGCAGCCCCAGATGGGCGATTTGCCCTCGGATAGGGTTAACGAAATCCGGCCCTTTGCGGGTGTCGGACCGGATTTCACGGGACCATTCATGGTCAAGTCTTCACAGCTACGGAACGCCAGATTAGTGAAGGCATACCTGTGCGTCTTCGTGTGCTTGGCCACGAAGGCAGTCCACTTGGAGGTGGTCAGTGACCTCACTACAGAGGCATTTATCGCATGTCTGGATCGGTTCGTCTCACGAAGGGGCCTCCCGACATTAATCCGTTCGGACAGCGGCACAAATTTTGTCGGATCCAGGCGATATCTGCAGGAGGTCACTCAATTCCTGAACGGTAACCAGGACGCCATCGATACGGCTTGCTCCCGACGAGGGATTGAATGGGTTTTCAGTCCGCCGGAATGTCCTCATTGGGCAGGAATTTTTGAGGCTGCGGTTAAATCGGCTAAGTCGCCCCTGACGAGGATCATCGGTGAGACCTCTCTATGCTTTGAAGATCTTGCGACGCTGTTCTGTAAAATTGAAATGACACTGAACTCGCGTCCGTTGTGCCCGCTCAGTTCGGATCCAAATGATTTGGAAGCGTTGACGCCGGGTCACTTCCTGATAGCCCCTTAACGCCCTGCCAGAATACCCATTCGGTGATGTTAAGTTAAGTCGGTTAACTAGGTGGCAGATGTTGCAGCAGCGCCTTAAGTGGACTGACCGGACGAGCCCCCCTCAAGTCGGTGATTTGGTGCTGATTAAGGATGCGAACCTGCCATCATTGAGATGGAGACGAGGACGGATCGTCAATTTGTACCCGGGTCGGGATGGCACGCCTCGATCAGCAGAAGCCAAGGTGGGGGACTCGGTCCTCAAGAGAGCGGTCGCAACACTTTCTCGCCTTCCTATTGATTACGGACAGGTTCGGGCCTGTTCTGGCGGGTGACTGTTTAATATTTAGGCATCGGAACGCACCTCGGTTTTTGTTGCGCGGATCGACCGCGAGCGATGCCGACACTTTGCACGTGGAAAAATGGTCGGCGTCAAGCATCGGGCTTGGCTGAATGTTATTTGTAATAATCTCGGAATAATCGTCCGGAAATAAGTAGATTTCACGTCATCGTAGTGAGTGCTTCATGCTGTGAAAGGTTGAAGTGGTTCGGTCACCAATACGTCGCGTTCGGATAGCGACCCTTGTAGTCGGCAGCATCACGACGGCATCAGCAGCGGGCCACGACGACGAGTAAGATTCGACTCCCAACACCCCACACCCTTGTGTTCCTCATCCCGTACTCCTGCCTCGAATTGAGCTTTCGAATGCCGGTCCACGGCGTCAAGGTCAGTACTACTTTGTGACATTCCAATGTAAACCAAGATTCCACCCCTTTCGGTTGAGGCGTGGATTTAACAGATGCGATGTATAGGTAGATATATAGATATACAATAGAAATATGAAATAGGTACATAATAATAATACTAATAATTAAGTGAGTACAGTAAGTGACTTAGGGTGGATTTTACAGCAAAAAGTCATGCGAGAATAACTAAGTTAAAGTTAAGTTTTTGATCCGTGGATTTTATCGAGATAATTTATATGACAATGACAGTTCAAAATGGGGTCATTCTTAGAAAAAGTAGAAAATTCTCTCGAGTTACTCTTCGACGGTAAAACTCGCTCTCAGTGAGTTAACTTGTATGTTCGTTAAAGTAATTCCTAACATGCTGCATGCGTATGTGTGAATATGGATATGTGCGTGGATGTTTGTGTGTGCGTGGGTGTGTGTGGGTGTGTGAGTGTGTGTGTATGTTATTTATCTGCTGTTCAAATGAAGTCCCAAGTTAAATAAATAAGTATAACAATTTTAGGAGCTTTTTCTAGAATTTGTGTTATCCGGAAAGCGATTAGAGAAATTTTGCTTGATGGAAACATTATTGAAATGAGTTCTAAATTTACCTTTTTTATTCTCTGACAAATTGGAATAGCACACAGACAACACATTTTTTTTAATTCAGATTCGGTTTATCTTCGGGCTGCGCAAATTCGACCATGTTTCTCAATATTTCAAAGAGTTGGGCTGGCTTCCGATTCGGCGTCGCCGAGACTCCCATATTCTTTCATATACTTTATAATATATAGAAAAATCAGTGCTACCCCAGCTACCTTCAAGACCGCATAGAGTATCTCTTTTCAGGAGATCGGAGATCTCACACGGTCTCACTTTTAGCCACACCAAGGCACAACACCTTGGCATATGAGCACGCCTTCAGGTTGCAGGCGTTCCGACTGTGGAACGCACTTCCTTGCAATATAAGAGACAGTCCCACTCTTTTCTCTTTCAAAAACCGGGTAAAAGAGAACATCCTCTGTCTTTCATGATAGTACTTATAGTAAGTATATTATAACATATGTACATTTATAGGTTTATGTATATATTGGTACTTATTTATTCCATATTTTAAAGATCCTTAATTTATTTATGTTTTTTTATAATAGATTATATATTGAATATTGTGCACTGCCTACCCTTTCATAATATTTTTTTTCTGGAAGAAATCTCTTTTTAGAGATAAGCTCGCCTTTGTACATATGTTTTCCACTAATGTAACTTTTTATATATCTTTGTGCCATAAAGAATTATGAGTTATGAATAATATTGTATTAATTTAAAAACGACTTTTTGTAATTTTTCCCGATTCCGCACCTCTCACACTGCGGTTATTTCCGCCTGGAATAACGGGGACCGGGGCTGAACAAAGCGAGTGATAGGGTTCTATTATGCCATCAGTCAACATCATTTCTATTTCTTTCTTTTATTCCTGAATTTTGGCAGGTGATAATCGATATGGGCTTACTGATACTGGTCGATGGTTACCGGTATCAATTGTGTATTACGCTACTGTTGTTTGTCTTCTATTCGCCTTGAAGACTGCTGCATGTTTTTCTAGCAACATCCCCAATTCCAATTCTTGCATCGTCGTTATTTATGTGTCCAGTGACGCCATTTATGTACTGGGCGATTGGAACAACCTTTTTGTGCGTGGTGATAATTTTATATCGTCTTACTCTATTTGCTTTCTCGCATACGCATACAAGGCGTCGATGACTGGAGAATGCCCTTAAATATTGGTATTTTCCTTTTCAAAAGTGTTCTCATCTATATTCTAATCAGCTCATCAGGCAATCCTCCTAAATTTTAATTTCTGTTAGGCGTCTTAGGATTTTCCAACTCAATTGGAATAAGCGGCCATAAGCCTTCTCCCGTGTCAATACTTTTGGGGATTCCGCTTCTTCTGACGTCGGTGATGATGGCAATATTTGTTCTGGCAATGCTGTTTCCGTTACCAAATCAGCAATAATGGTGCTTGAGTTTAGCTTTTCTTCTATGAGGTTATACACTCGTTGAGTTGAGGTATATTTAGTATCATTAATGCATCTTGTATGAAGCCGACTCCTTACAGAGTTCTTATTTTTCTTGCCTCTGGAAGCACCAGGAAGGTTGTGGGTATAACCCACCCATAAATCGTCACTGGGGTCTTCCCAGTTCAATACAATTCCTTCGGCTAAGGTGTTGTACATCACTTGCTCCATTAATTGGTAGCCATGCTTTTTCAGTCGAGGGTATAGTTCGTGCGAAGCCACGCTAGATTTCACGCACGTATCAATATTTGCTATCCCTTTTTCTCCTGCTGGAGTGGCTTATACACATGCTTAAACACATTCCTGGATCAGTCAGCATTGTTTACTTTGATTTATCTAGTTGTTATTCATAATTTTTGCTACCATGAAATATTTGTATTCCGAATAATACAGATCTACGAGTATTATATGTCTGTCTCGTCCTACATATAGGACGAGACAGACATACAATAAAGAATAACTACAGAAACATACCTATATATAGCTACGCATACACTATAATTACTTTTGCTACATGTAGTTTAAATAAATAAATGGGTGGATGAGGTAGCCTATCCGACCCTAGTTCATCAGCCTCTTTTGACATCTCTTGCATATTGGCATTTTGTATACCAGAGGCGATAGATACTTCGTATAAAGCAAATTTCACGAGGCAGAGAAGAATTAAAAAAAACGGCCAAGTGCCAGTCGGACTCGCGCACGAAGGGTTCCGTGCCACCGTACAATGGTAGGGATGGTGTGGAGTGAATAGTTTGGATGTTACCTAGCAAAATGTTGTTTACAAAGTTATTGGTGCGGCTACTTTCACACTCCATGTTGTCCATGTAACCAGGTGCATTCTAATGTTTGAATGTGGTTTTGAAATAATTGTTGTATGGGAGCCCCCTTAAGTATTTATTTAATTCTGTTTTTTAGTATTTGTTGTTAAAGAGGCAACAGAAATTTGCATTTCTGTCATCTTTCACAGATGATGTCATCTGTGAAAATTTCAACTGTCTAACTATTACGGTTCATGAAACAGATGGACAGACAGACAGACAGCGGAGCCTTAGTAATGGGGTCCTTTTTTACCCTTTGGGTACGGAACCCTAAAAATAGTTACTTAGACCTAACATATTTGCATGTTTTGATTTTTTTACAGAGTATTCAGGTTATAGTAATTTTTTTACTTTTTAAAAGGGAAAAGGGTGGTCCCATATATTTTGGGCACACTAACCGATTACCAGCACAGTAACGTATGTCCATTACCAGCACAGTAACGTATGTCCATTACCAGCACAGTAACGTATGTCCATTACCAGCACAGTAACGTATGTCCATTACCAGCACAGTAACGTATGTCCATTACCAGCACAGTAACGTATGTCCATGTGCTGTTCATAGTAACATGTTATTAGATACCTAGCTTTCTATGACACTCTTGGATGCCTGTTTAAAATGGTGAGAAACAGGATTAAATACCATACCATCCCAGCTTCAGTTGAAACAGTATTCCGTATTCCAAACAGAAGACAGCCACGGCGACAGCAAAAAACAAATGGCTGCTCTTTACTTTGTAGTAACTAACTCATCGAACTTGCATTTCTTACAAAACTTTACGAATACGGTTACATCTCGCAGTAATGTTTTATCGCGAAGACAACCCCTTCCAGTCTCCTGCACAAGAACCTCACAATTTGAGGGGATGCCTTTGGTAGCGGACATATCTTTACAGCGCTTCCTTTGTTTACCCGTTTACAGAGAATCGTGGGAAACTCGATTGTTTTCTAAGTAAGCTAATGCAAGTATAAATTTTGTTCAGTACAGTATTTTTCCAACAAAGGAAGACATGGATCCTTTTAGATAAGAGCGCTGTTGATATTAGCGGAAATCAATGTACTGTGTCCACCATTGCCATATCGTCGAGTGATATTAATCAAATTTAAATACAACAATTAAGTGTGAAATACTTGAGTATTTTTAAGTTGCTGTTAGATATCATACGAAGGAATGCCTGGTAAATGAGTCTTACGTTTTCAATTCATACTTATAATAGTTATGTGTTAGTTCAAAGGTTACACCCCGAATGAATAGTTTAAAACTAATCAAACCGTAGTTCCTGACATTGTTCGATTGTCGTATAAAAAACTACACTTCGGCCGATTTTAGAATGCGATTATGATATTTTCTTAATGCGTACATAATGAGCAATATTTTTCATTTCAGAAATCTTCTTTTTATGGGTATTGAGCTGTCAGGATCGCATTCTCTCAGCGACCAGACTTTTAGTCCCCAATACCATTCGAAATTATTTGAAAGCACGCCTCGAAATTTTCGAGAATTAATGTTTCATGGTTTAGGGTAGTGTTGCCTAATATATTGATAGTTTCCACTTTATAATATCAACAGCATCGTATGTGGATGGATCAAAAGATCAGTTATAGTCAATATTGACTACCAATACTATCGAAGATATCGATGCTATCATCGGCATCATCACATACTGCAATCTCTTAGCGAGGGTAGGGAAGGTAGGGGATGCCTTTTAGAAGCGCAATAAAGGTAGTTGTTGGTGCAATGTATATACTTTACACATAGACTAGTATAGTAAACGTAAGACAGATCTAATTAGTTATGCAGATGTCTGTTGGCTTAGCGCGAACGAAGAACA
This sequence comes from Argyresthia goedartella, assembly GCA_949825045.1. NCBI lineage: Eukaryota > Metazoa > Arthropoda > Insecta > Lepidoptera > Argyresthiidae > Argyresthia > Argyresthia goedartella. The sequence goes on along the minus strand of OX463829.1, from coordinate 14,591,852 downwards.
ATTGAACAAACTCGAGCGACTTCAAAACCTCGGGATTCGGTTTATCTTCGGGTTGCGCAAGTATGATCATGTTTCTCTGTATCGCAAGGAGTTGAAGTGGCTCCCGATACGTCTTCACCGGGATACTCACATCCTCAATATTCTGTTCAATATTTTATGTAACCATCGCTATCCTTCCTTTCTTTGAGAACGTTTTTCTTTCCTTTCTTCCAGCAGGCTTCGGAGAACTCAGACTGTTTCCATGCTCACCCTACCACAGAATAGCACCGTGTCCTACGGGCACGGGTTTGGAATCCGGGCCATCCAGTTGTGGAATGAACTCCCCTCCACTATCAGGGACACTCAAATTTTTTAAAAGTCGAGTTAAAGAGCACTACCTTTCTCTTCAAGCATAGTCCTAAACATAATAAAATACACTTCAAAATACATACCTAAACCTGTTCATATAACTATCTAAGCCTCACTATATAAACGAATACTTAAATAATGTATAAGTTTAATAAACTTAATATATTCTTCCTTTCGGCCATTGTTGATCAGTCTTTACCCGCCTATTACTTAGGAAGTTTTGAGTATATCGTGCTATAATAGCTATATAATAATTATCCTCCTTGCGACGCTGTGCCTAAGTATGCCGCAAAGCCTCTATCTCGTCACCGACTGACACGGCCATTGTTGATCTTGTAACCGCTTTTTTTACACTTAATGATACTTTGTTGATCTTTGTAAACATTTCCCGATCAACATTTACTGCAGAAACTAGTATTTTGAAACTGGGGCGGCGGAGCGGCAACGTCGCAAAAATGAAACGAAAGTAATAATAAAGTAAGTTCAGTCAGTCGCACTGTCGCAGACATCATAGTTAGTAATCAATTCTCCTGCGGTGACTTATGCTGCAGTGGAGGACGTGTTTTTAAAGTGTTTTGTTAAGGCAACAAATATAATGATCACAAAAATATTTTTTTCCTACCCAAAATGGATAAATGAATACCAAAAGTTGCAAAAAATATCAGGGCAAAATACTGCGGTAGCTTAGGTGAAGGGTAAAGGGGGTGATCGAATCGAAGCCCCCTTAATCCTTCGTGTTAGGTTGAACATGTCAGAACAACAAAAAATACTTAAAACATAAACTTAAGTACACAAAACATAAAAAAAAAGTTTGGTGATCATTTATCCAAACACAATTTAGTGGAAATTTATCCACTATAGTCCAATATAGTTATTTCGAATTTATTGGTAGAAAAATAGGTGCTTTTTTGGTAATTGTTTAAACACAAGCCTTTTGTTAATACGTGAATGAAAGTAGATGAACATTTCTCCTGCTGTTAAAGTTTTGTAGGTAGGTACGGTAGGTAGATCTGCATTATCATTCAAGATTGGGTAGTAATTTTTCGGTTAACCACTTTTTGAAGTTTGTATTATTAATTTCGTCGTGGTAGTCCCCACTTTTGGTATTTGATTTAAATACAAGGTCTGTGTTTTGGACAAAGCATGAACAATAATAATACGTTGCCCTTTAGATACGGGTTCTAGAACTCCATCTGTTTCTTGATTTTGTCAGCATTTTTTAGTGGTATATGAGGAATGTATATAAGTCTCGTCTAAGTATACAATTGGTCGACGATTAGCTGATAAAGCGTTTTTATTTAATTCTTGCAAATATTTAGCTCTCCACGCAGAAATATCATTGCGCTCGGTTAAAACCTTGCGATCGCTTTGTGTTTTTTGGAAATGAAAGCCAATTGTTCGTAACAATTTACGAAGTGTTTCTCTGCTACCTTGGAAATTTATGTCGTCTTTTAGAACAATAAGCAGTTTATTAATCGTTGGTAATTCCCTTTTAATCGCATAAAATTCATGCACTTTTTGCTTGCTCAAACCTAGATCGAAACTGTCAACTTCTATTTTGCCACGTGTCCCTTTTCTCGATTTTCCTGGTGTGGTTATTTTCGTACCCTTTACTGCAGCGGTTTTACCTTCTGCAACAATTTTATAAGTTGCTGATATACCAATACCTAAAAGAAAAATAAACTCATCATTAGAGTAATAAAATTTGAGAAAATGTAACCGAATTCTAGGCGGCCGAAGTCGCGGGCATCAGGTTATATATAATCTAAATTAAATTGGAACTAATAAATACCTACAGCTGTTTTAGTTAATAACGTATAATCAAACGATGTCGAGAATTTATTTAATAATAATCTGGTAACACTAGCCTGAAGCGGCTGCAATGCGTTTGTATTCTTTTTCAAACAGTACTATTGGAGCTTTTTGCAGCTTTTCTGCATCAAAGAATAATTTCATTTTGAGAATAATTTCTCGGACACCGCCTTTGATTGCTTTCGGCATGATTATCAAACAAAATACTTGTAATATTGGAAAAACTAATGAACTCTCAACTGAACAACACAACACAACAACAACTGATAGCGAAGTGACATTTTCAAAATGGCGTCCGTAGTTTCCCCTTTCTAAAGATAAGTTTGTGGCTCTGTATGTCATGTTGTAACAACCCCCCCTTCCACTTATTGAAATAATATGAATAAACCCCACGAGTTAACCGAGCGATTCTATGAAAAGTAAATTTAAAGATATAACCAGCTAACCATTAATTTAATGTCAGACGGAATTTAACCCTTACGCATTTTTATTGGAATATTTCTCCAATTGGAAAGATTCTAATACCAACGATTGCGATTATCTTATTAAGAAGATTTGGCCAAAGTAGTGGGTGATCGTCTATGGGTAGGACAGCAGACGTTGTGATAGTAATAACCTAAAGTTCTTTTTAGAGTGGTTTTGGTTAACAGTATCGTCATGAGGTTCCTCAGTCAGTGATGAATATAAGTGACATAAAATATTGATAAGCATCGATTCCGAGCTTATTAGAATAAATTCCAAGTAAATAACCATTTAAAAGACATTTCGATTACATGAGTTTATAAAGGAGGGTTTGTGCTAGAGCTCGCGTCCAGAAGGGACCCGGGCCCTAAGATCGGGCCCCTTAACCCCGCCCAACCCAGTGGAGGTCAACCGAGTTCTACGGACCCAAGACAGACGAATTTAGATTTAGCTAAGCAAAATAAGCTTAAATTTTATAAAATAATGCTTACAACCACTCAAAATTGTAAACACAATTTACAATTAAATATAGGGTTAACTATGTGTTCATTAGTACGCTTTTGGCGTTATCTTTCACCTGTTTTGGGGCCATCCTCCTCCCACATATTCCCATACAAAATCTACGTGACTGCATTATTTTAAGACTGCTGAAGACCTGGAATTAGCCAACTGAATACACCAGCACCTAGAGACCGCCTGAATCTACTCAAATCCCTCTCGAGTTAGTTTCCCTGCCAATCAAATGATTTGATATTGTAATATCTCTCATCCATCAGTCCAACATGTTTGTTGATCGGTTACGGGATATTTTTATTTGCACCACCCGTCTCTTAAGTTTTATTCCGTAACCATGTTGATGTTCATCCAGATATTTTATATATAAATTAGTTTTAAGACATGTAAATTCAGCGTAACTACTTAGGTCACTAGATTGATAATGTAGCGTGTGTGTAGGTTTGATTCTATCGGATTTCAGGCCATCCACAGGTATTCTACAGCGAAGTAAACTTCACTCTAAACATGGGCGATGAGCGTCCCTGAATGATGCGACCAGGGTCTGTACTACAATGTCAAATCAATCCGAATTGTACAAATCCATCTTTTAATCGGGGTATGCGAGTAGTTCTCCAGTCCATGAGTAAGAAGAAGTCTAGGCACTACGTGTTTACGACAAAGGTATGAACCAGATAGTACTCAAAGCAGTGACAGCCTTTGGAAAATGGAAAGCACAAGTTCGTTCAAATTCCAATGCAGTAAGAATGATCGACCTTCTGAATCGGAGGCGTTTCAGAAGGGGAGAATAACTGCTAATAAACCTAAGGCCGTGTAGAATCTAGTAGAGTGTTCTTATAGTAATGTCAGCTTCTTGTTGAGTAAATTTGTATGTGTGTGTTTTGTGAATGACCAAGTAACCACGTCAATCTACATGCTATATGGTATTAGAATATGTTTGTCATTTAATGTAAAGTTAGGTAGGCCAACCAACATGATATACGGTCAAGAAAAAAAAGATCAAAACAGCCACAATCAAAAAAAAAATTTAGTTTGTTAGATAGTTTTATAAGTATTTAGGTATTTCAAGAGTGAGAAGGAAATAACGTAATTATTTGTAGTCATACGAATTTCAGATACTTGTTTGTTACATAAACCTAAATAATCGTGTTTGTCTCCCTAACTACATAACCTCGACAACCTAGGTTTAGCCGCAACTAAACTCCTGTCTAGCCTAGTATAAAATCCTAGTGTTATACCAGGTCCATCATCGACACCACTCGAAAAGGGTTGAGTTTGATTTGAATGTGTTTGTATGTTTAATGACTGTGTGTGTGGGAATTTCAAAACTCGCTACGCGAAAAGAATGAGGAGAGAATTAGCCCGCAAATATCCTAAGAGCCAATCCAGGAACCCTATGGTGAAGGAAAAGGAAATCAGGGTCGCTCCAAGCCCAGACTCAGACTCAGATAAATTACCTAAAAAATGTTATTTAACGACCCAAGGATAGTTTTGGAATTTGGGGTAGGTTGATTTAAAGAATAGGAACCGAGGTATATCTTGGCGCTTCAGATACTCACGAAAATCCACTGCAACACGCAATCACAACTATCCCAGTTCAAGACGCGTAAAACGGCGTATCGAACTGTATATAATTCCAAAAGACGTGTTTCACAGTAGTTTGACGCGGAGACTGAATGGCTCCCCCTCTGAGTCTTAACTCACACTTCACTCGACGACCAGCAACAAAAAGCCCCCTCTCATCTCGACCCATCCCTTTTATATCCTCTATTCCCACCAAAACATCCTCCCCAGGCGTGCTCGTCAAAACACCATGTAAATCTCCGCGAGTCATTCTCATTGGTTCGTTTCATTTCCTTTCGAAACTCAGTGCTCTGATTGGTCACTGGTCCACACCGTATACACACTTTATATTTTAGATCACACAGTTCAACCAGAAATAATACCCATTTGTTTTCTATATAAAACATCTAATTGCAATTATAGTGAATAAAGTTCTACTTTGAGTCAAACCATCTGGAATCTAAAGGCGATCGACCGCCATCTGTACCTCCATCATTGAACTAACTACGCATCTGTTTGACCCATCAAACTATATCGTAACTAAACACCCTTACGTATGAGTTTCTATTGAATGAGCCATGTCAAATGCGACACTTCAAAACAACATCACAAATGTGTAAAATGGTCATAATTCGACATCCACTGAAAGCAACGGTGAAGTTAAACCATGTTCATTTTAAATTTATGATTCACAACTTATTTCATAGCTCTTAAAGTTTATCCACATTTTGGAGATTTTTAAAAAAAATATATTTCTACCTACTGAGAAATAAACTAAATGTTTGTTTCGTCACAATTTCCCCTTAAAATTTTAAGTAGTTAACCGGAATAAAATTTTATTTACTAAATTAAACAATATCGCAACCCATTCAAATCCATAATAAAAGCTACTTAAGTTTTCAGAGTGCGCGAGAGAGAGAGAGTGAGAGAAAAATAAATTACAAATTTTAATTTTAAGGTTGGTTTTGTCAACTGTCCCCTTAAAATTTTAAGAAGTTTAGCGAAATTAATAATTTTTATTATTTTTTTTCCCACTTTTTCATCATCGTACATAATTAAAATAACTCATTAAAGAAAAATCCCTAAAATGACACAAGGGTTCTACAACCTAATAGTATGATTTAATGATGTAATGATCATGGTTGCATTCAATTGACAAGCCAGTGCTCAATATGATTTTGTTCCCTACGGATGCTCACCCCCACGTTTGACACATAAAATAAGGCAAGATACAAATGGACCATTGTCACCCTTGTTCACTCTGTTCTAACGGTGGCCCTCCAGAACAGAGCGGGAAAGACCCATGATGTAGAGCTCTCACCTTCCACACCGTAGACAATCTTGACCTTTACAGTCAAGACATCCATCCTGCAGGGTTTAAATTTAGTACGCGAGTTATGAGACCTCTGATAATCCGTTCATCACAGCGGACCTAGGCTTTGTGGAAGCAATGCTGTAACTATTTGCTATTATCATCGATCCCGCACACCGTGGTTGCACGTAGGGACTAGCATTGAAAGTTAAATCTGGGTCAGACCCCGGTGACGTTGTCACTCGCTTGCAAAACAACTCAACCAGACATCAATCCAATAAAATATAATCCCTATTTATAATTTTCTTTATTCTAACAGACAGTAAAAAATACTTGTGTCATTCTAATTATGCCCCATATATTATACAAAGATAAGTGCCCCTATTGTAACGATGCTTGAAACCATTCTGAGAACTTGCCCACACACCGACAGCACCCATTACGCAAAATATATATAACCAACCAGCTGAATGTGGGCTGGGCACTTACGAGACTCGGACGGAGAGAAAAAGAAAACCCTCGACACCACATGTGGTGTGGTTATGCGTACGTACCTTAGTCCCCTTAAATTTAATGAGAAAAACAAAATATGCGTCCGTCCTTGAGCAGGCCTAGGATATCTTATACCATAGTACCGCTTTTCACAAACGCAGACAGGTCTACCCGTTGTCAAAAATATTCTGTCCATTGCTGGCCTGATTTTGTGTCTAAAAGTACCTCCATTTATTTATCCACTCCTTCTCAATGCAATAAAATATAAAATAGCATATTAAATATACTTAAGTCCCCTTATAAACCAACACTAAACTGATAGACCCCACGAAAATACTGAAACCAAAACCTCTACTCTCTACGACTCTCGACTCTACTCCGTTTTCACAAACATCAAATTGTAGACGTTGTAGTCTACATTTTTGGACTAATTTCTTACTAACTACTTCAATATAACATGTTAGAAAGTAAAATCAGTCTTAAACAAACATGTCCCAAAATCCTGGTCACTACGACACCAAATTGTAACAACCCCCCCTTCCACTTATTGAAATAATATGAATAAACCCCACGAGTTAACCGAGCGATTCTATGAAAAGTAAATTTAAAGATATAACCAGCTAACCATTAATTTAATGTCAGACGGAATTTAACCCTTACGCATTTTTATTGGAATATTTCTCCAATTGGAAAGATTCTAATACCAACGATTGCGATTATCTTATTTAGATGATTTGGCCAAAGTAGTGTGTGATCGTCTATGGGTAGGACAGCAGACGTTGTGATAGTAATAACCTAAAGTTCTTTTTAGAGTGGTTTTGGTTAACAGTAGCGTCATGAGGTTCCTCAGTCAGTGATGAATGTAAGTGACATAAAATATTGATAAGCATCGATTCCGAGCTTATTAGAATAAATTCCAAGTAAATAACCATTTAAAAGACATTTCGATTACATGAGTTTATAAAGGAGGGTTTGTGCTAGAGCTCGCGTCCAGAAGGGACCCGGGCCCTAAGATCGGGCCCCTTAACCCCGCCCAACCCAGTGGAGGTCAACCGAGTTCTACGGACCCAAGACAGACGAATTTAGATTTAGCTAAGCAAAATAAGCATAAATTTTATAAAATAATGCTTACAACCACTCAAAATTGTAAACACAATTTACAATTAAACATAGGGTTAACTATGTGTTCATTAGCACGCTTTTGGCGTTATCTTTCACCTGTTTTGGGGCCATCCTCCTCCCACACATTCCCATACAAAATCTACGTGACTGCATTATTTTAAGACTGCTGAAGACCTGGAATTAGCCAACTGAATACACCAGCACCTAGAGACCGCCTGAATCTACTCAAATCCCTCTCGAGTTAGTTTCCCTGCCAATCAAATGATTTGATATTGTGATATCTCTCATCCATCAGTCCAACATGTTTGTTGATCGGTTACGGGATATTTTTATTTGCACCTACCCGTCTCTTAAGTTTTATTCCGTAACCATGTTGATGTTCATCCAGATATTTTATATATAAATTAGTTTTAAGACATGTAAATTCAGCGTAACTACTTAGGTCACTAGATTGATAATGTAGCGTGTGTGTAGGTTTGATTCTATCGGATTTCAAGCCATCCACAGGCATTCTACAGCGAAGTAAACTTCACTCTAAACAGGGGCGATGAGCGTCCCTGAATGATGCGACCAGGGTCTGCACGTAAATAGTGTTTGCAATGTAGTCAAACACTGTAAAATGTTCATGTATGCAGACGATACGTGCTTACTATGCGCCCACAATGACTTAAATGTTATCCAAAATTGTATACAGACGGACCTTGATAACATTGTCAAATGGTCACACGATAATGGCATTATTATTAATCTATCTAAAACTAAATGTATGCACATCTGCTCCCCATATAATAAACCTAAAATAAATAAACTACAAATAATTGGGCATTCTTATGAATGTTTACATCGAAACAGCCCAAATTGTAACTGTTCAGAAATTGAATTTGTAAATCAGTACAAGTACCTGGGACTCACAATAGATAAAAATATGTCATGGAAATCACATATAAATAATGTCTGTTCAAAGCTAAGATCTGTATTATGTAAGTTGTATCATCTGCGGGGCGTAGTAAACAGAGCTACTATGTACTCTGTTTACTACGCACTCGCAGACTCGATAATATCTTATGGTTTGAGTAGTTATGGGTGCACCTTCCAAAGTTACTTAGATCAAATAAATACTATACAGAAAAGGCTTATAAAATTATTGGTTGATAAAAAAACAAGGAAAAAATGCCGCCCTGATTATGATCAATTATATGGTACGTGTAAAATATTACCTGTTCAAGAAAAAGTTAAGTTGTTAATTATGTTAGAGGAATACAATAACAATGAGTTTAAAACCCCCGTTTCACATTGCATTAGTACAAGAAAAGTAGTCAACAAAAAGTTGTATGTACCCAAAATATGTAATTTCTATGGTTCACGGACCAGAAAGTATTTAGTACCAAAGATTCTTAATGATCTCCCGGACGACGTCAGAAACAATACCTTTACTAAACCTGTATTTAAGAAAAAAGTTATAGTATCCTTATTGGATTATTTTGTAGCAAAGAAAAATTAAGACTGTGTATTATGTTAAACTTATACCTATACATGCACATGTGTGCCTCTGTCGAAATACCTAGTTGTCTTTAAAATTATATAACAAGTAGTGCCTATACCTAGCTATATAAGAAGAGAACGGTTGCTGCGATCAACAATCTAACACCCCGATAGGTATTTAAGTGGATATAGTTGAGGAAATATAATACATACCAATGCGTTCCGGCGTAGTTTGTTTGTGGATTGCAGGAACCGGTTCCTGTTCTATTCTATTGTATATATGTAGTTCTATTTTTAGAGTGAGAGCCCAACTGCCAATAAACTGTCTTGCAGTTTGGCGGTGCATTGTAATCTGAAATATTTTGTGTTTATTAAGAATAAAAAACTTTGAACTGAACTGAACTGAACTGTACTACAATGTCAAATCAATCCGAATTGTACAAATCCATCTTTTAATCGGGGTATGCGAGTAGTTCTCCAGTCCATGAGTAAGAAGAAGTCTAGGCACTACGTGCTAACGACAAAGGTATGAACCAGATAGTACTCAAACTAACTAGACAGCCTTTGGAAAATGGAAAGCACAAGTTCGTTCGAATTCCAATGCAGTAAGAATGATCGACCTTCTGAATCGGAGGCGTTTCAGAAGGGGAGAATGACTGCTAATAAACCTTAGGCCGTGTAGAATCTAGTAGAGTGTTCTTATAGTAATGTCAGCTTCTTGTTGAGTAAATTTGCATGTGTGTGTTTTGTGAATGACCAAGTAACCACGTCAATCTACATGCTATATGGAATTAGAATATGTTTGTCATTTAATGTAAAGTTAGGTAGGCCAACCAACATGATATACGGTCAAGAAAAGAAAGATCAAAACAGCCACAATCAAAAAAAATATTTAGTTTGTTAGATAGTTTTATAAGTATTTAGGTATTTCAAGAGTGAGAAGGAAATAACGTAATTATTTGTAGTCATACGAATTTCAGATACTTGTTTGTTACATAAACCTAAATAATCGTGTTTGTCTCCCTAACTACATAACCACGGGATATTTTTATTTGCACCTACCCGTCTCTTAAGTTTTATTCCGTAACCATGTTGATGTTCATCCAGATATTTTATTTATAAATTAGTTTTAAGACATGTAAATTCAGCGTAACTACTTAAGTCACTAGATTGATAATGTAGCGTGTGTGTAGGTTTGATCATATCGGATTTCAGGCCATCCACAGGCATTCTACAGCGAAGTAAACTTCACTCTAAACAGGGGCGATGAGCGTCCCTGAATGATGCGACCAGGGTCTGTACTACAATGTCAAATCAATCCGAATTGTACAAATCCATCTTTTAATCGGGGTATGCGAGTAGTTCTCCAGTCCATGAGTAAGAAGAAGTCTAGGCACTACGTGCTTACGATAAAGGTATGAACCAGATAGTACTCAAAGCAGTGACAGCCTTTGGAAAATGGAAAGCACAAGTTCGTTCGAATTCCAATGCAGTAAGAATGATCGACCTTCTGAATTGGAGGCGTTTCAGAAGGGGAGAATGAATGCTCATAAAACTTAGGCCGTGTAGAATCTAGTAGAGTGTTCTTATAGTAATGTCAGCTTCTTGTAGAGTAAATTTGCATGTGTGTGTTTTGTGAATGACCAAGTAACCACGTCAATCTACATGCTATATGGAATTAGAATATGTTTGTCATTTAATGTAAAGTTAGGTAGGCCAACCAACATGATATACGGTCAAGAAAAGAAAGATCAAAACAGCCACAATCAAAAAAAATATTTAGTTTGTTAGATAGTTTTATGAGTATTTAGGTATTTCAAGAGTGAGAAGGAAATAACGTAATTATTTGTAGTCATACGAATTTCAGATACTTGTTTGTTACATAAAACTAAATAATCGTGTTTGTCTCCCTAACTACATAACCACGGGATATTTTTATTTGCACCTACCCGTCTCTTAAGTTTTATTCCGTAACCATGTTGATGTTCATCCAGATATTTTATTTATAAATTAGTTTTAAGACATGTAAATTCAGCGTAACTACTTAAGTCACTAGATTGATGATGTAGCGTGTGTGTAGGTTTGATTATATCGGATTTCAGGCCATCCACAGGCATTCTACAGCGAAGTAAACTTCACTCTAAACAGGGGCGATGAGCGTCCCTGAATGATGCGACCAGGGTCTGTACTACAATGTCAAATCAATCCGAATTGTACAAATCCATCTTTTAATCGGGGTATGCGAGTAGTTCTCCAGTCCATGAGTAAGAAGAAGTCTAGGCACTACGTGCTAACGACAAAGGTATGAACCAGATAGTACTCAAACTAACTAGACAGCCTTTGGAAAATGGAAAGCACAAGTTCGTTCGAATTCCAATGCAGTAAAAATGATCGACCTTCTGAATCGGAGGCGTTTCAGAAGGGGAGAATGACTGTTAATAAACCTTAGGCCGTGTAGAATCTAGTAGAGTGTTCTTATAGTAATGTCAGCTTCTTGTTGAGTAAATTTGTATGTGTGTGTTTTGTGAATGACCAAGTAACCACGTCAATCTACATGCTATATGGAATTAGAATATGTTTGTCATTTAATGTAAAGTTAGGTAGGCCAACCAACATGATATACGGTCAAGAAAAGAAAGATCAAAACAGCCACAATCAAAAAAAATATTTAGTTTGTTAGATAGTTTTATAAGTATTTAGGTATTTCAAGAGTGAGAAGGAAATAACGTAATTATTTGTAGTCATACGAATTTCAGATACTTGTTTGTTACATAAACCTAAATAATCGTGTTTGTCTCCCTAACTACATAACCACGGGATATTTTTATTTGCACCTACCCGTCTCTTAAGTTTTATTCCGTAACCATGTTGATGTTCATCCAGATATTTTATTTATAAATTAGTTTTAAGACATGTAAATTCAGCGTAACTACTTAAGTCACTAGATTGATGATGTAGTTTGTGTGTAGGTTTGATTATATCGGATTTCAGGCCATCCACAGGCATTCTACAGCGAAGTAAACTTCACTCTAAACAGGGGCGATGAGCGTCCCTGAATGATGCGACCAGGGTCTGTACTACAATGTCAAATCAATCCGAATTGTACAAATCCATCTTTTATCGGGGTATGCGAGTAGTTCTCCAGTCCATGAGTAAGAAGAAGTCTAGGCACTACGTGCTAACGACAAAGGTATGAACCAGATAGTACTCAAACTAACTAGACAGCCTTTGGAAAATGGAAAGCACAAGTTCGTTCGAATTCCAATGCAGTAAAAATGATCGACCTTCTGAATCGGAGGCGTTTCAGAAGGGGAGAATGACTGCTAATAAACCTTAGGCCGTGTAGAATCTAGTAGAGTGTTCTTATAGTAATGTCAGCTTCTTGTTGAGTAAATTTGTATGTGTGTGTTTTGTGAATGACCAAGTAACCACGTCAATCTACATGCTATATGGAATTAGAATATGTTTGTCATTTAATGTAAAGTTAGGTAGGCCAACCAACATGATATACGGTCAAGAAAAGAAAGATCAAAACAGCCACAATCAAAAAAAATATTTAGTTTGTTAGATAGTTTTATAAGTATTTAGGTATTTCAAGAGTGAGAAGGAAATAACGTAATTATTTGTAGTCATACGAATTTCAGATACTTCATAATTCATAATTTCTTTATTGCACACTAATCATACAAAAAACAAGAGTTACATAAAAAAGTGTACAAAGGCGAGCTTATCTCTAATAAGAGATCTCTTCCAGCAAACCAGGCAAACAAGGGAAAAGTTGATGGTTGAGCAGGGGTAGACCTATGTGTACAATATATAAAATAAATAAAATAATAACTATAATAATATACTAAATACTTATTATATACTACAAATACTATTTTATACACTATAATAATACATACTTACATGCATACTACCTATAACTCTAAAGGGAGAGGTAATGCTTCTTCACATGACTTTTAAAGATATTCAGATTAGGACTGTCCCTGATGGTGCAGGGGAGTGCATTCCACAACCGAATGGCCCGGGCTCTAAACCCGTTCTCATAGAAAGCGGTTTTATGCTGTGGAGTTGTGAGCATGGAAACTGCGTGAGTTCTCCGAGGTCTGCTGGAAGAAAGAAATTGAAAACTGTCTCGTAAGAAAGTTGGGTAGCGTGGATTACGTAAAATGTTGTAGAGGAAATTGAGGATGTGTGAATCCCGACGAAGACGAATCGGCAGCCACTTCAACTCCCTGCGATGTTGTGACACATGGTCGTATTTGCGCAGCCCGAAGATAAACCGAATCCCGAGATTTTGAAGTCGTTCGAGTTTGTTCAGTAGTTCTTCGTTAGCACTGACCCAGCAGACACCAGCGTAATCGATGAGGGGTAGAATGAGAGATTGAGCAAGAGTGATTTTGGTATGTCGAGGCAAAAAGTACTGAAGTCTCCTGAGAGAGTGAAAGGTAGAAAATACTCGGCGACTTACCTCATTGACATGCGATGACCAGGACAACTGGTTGTCAAAGATTAGACCCAGGTTTTTAACTTTATCGCTATATACGATTGTGGTACCATTAAAAGTGACAGATGGAATGGGATGTTGCTGCAACAAGTTAAGAGAATGTCTAGTACCTATTATCATGGCCTGGGACTTGCTCGGGTTAACCAGGAGTCCGAAGGATGAAGCCCAACTTCTTATTTCCTCAAGATCAGCGTTGAGTGCCTCCACAGCAGAGTGTGCATCGTTGAGAGAGAAGTGGCGATAAATCTGGAGATCATCAGCGTAAAGATGATATGAGGAGGACAGGACGTCCGAGATGGTGTTGATAAAGATCGTAAATAGAAGAGGAGAAATAATACCACCTTGAGGGACGCCTGTAAAGAGGTCACACCATTCAGTGGATATCTCTTCCGACCTGATACGCTGTTGCCGATCCCTCAAATAAGAGTCGAACCAGCTAGCAGAGAAGGAGGAGACGTTCAGAGATCTGAGAAGCTCAACGAGAATGTCAAAATCTACGCAGTTGAAGGCACTACTGAAGTCAAGTAAAGCGAGCACGGAAAGCTGTTTGCGGTCCATGGCTACCTGGATATCATCTGTGACTTTCATGAGAGCCGTGACGGTGCTATGACCCTGTCGGAATCCTGACTGGTACATGTTGAGCAGATTGTTTGAGAGAAGGTAAGAAGAGAGCTGGGTATGGACAATGGATTCAAGGACTTTGGAGAGGATGGGTAGGATTGAGATAGGTCGATACTCTTTAAAAGAGGTGGGACTGGAAGTTTTAGGAAGCGGGATGACTAATGCTTTTTTCCACATGGTGGAGAAGATGCCATTCGATAGGGAAAAATTTATAACATGTGTAATAGCTGGCAGTAGTTCATCCAGGATTGCTAAAAGCATTTTAAGGCAGATTTTATCATCACCTACGGCTTTCGAGCTCATTGCTAGTACCGCCTTCTTGACCGCATAGATTCCAACATTGCTCAAGTTGAATGGTGTGGTGTCGGGTAAGGACTTAGAGCGCAGGCTCTGAAGAGTGGCTTGTTTAACAATGGGATCCATCACAACAGGTGGGGCAGAAAGGAACTGGTTGAGACCGTTGAGATCTACATTACCAGCATGAAAGTCCTGAGTCTTACCTATGCCAAGTGTTTTTAGAAACTTCCACACCTGAGCTGGTGTGTAACTTTCAATACTCTCGTGGATGTGCCGACGCTTAGCATCACGACAGAGACGGTTGAAGCGGTTGCGAAGACATTTGTAAGAAAGAAAATTGTCATCTGTCGGATTCTTACGGTATTTACACTTGGCTCTGTTCCTCTTGGCCATTAGACGCTTAATAGTATCTTTTAGCCAAGGGGCGGGTAGGTGTTTCACTCTCACTTTTTTATAGGTGCGTCCATGGTCTCGCTGGATATTACAGGGGACCAGTCGATCGACAAGGCATCCGACCTAAGAGACTCTAGGTTAATATCCCTAAAGTTACGAATATTAAGAAATTTTGCTCTGCTCTTGAGAGGCCTGATCTTATACGAAAGATAGATAAGGTCGTGGAACGAGAAAGGAGAGTTGAGTTGACCATGTACAGCGACCTTATCCAAGTTAGAGACGATCATAATATCGAGGAGAGAGGGAGAGCAGTGAGGTTGGAAATGCGTGGCATCAAGAGGCAGAATATGCAGATTGAAAGAGTCGACTATAAACTTGAGTTTGGTAGAACGGGAGTCGTTTTTGAGGAGACAGGTGTTGAAATCACCTTGAATGAGGGTATCGTTATACAGAGGTGAGAGTTCATTAAGGAGGGATTCTAATGTGTCGAAGTAGTCGATGCGAAGAGAGGGGCTATAAAGAACACCGAGGAGGACCTTACTATGGTGAAGAGTTATTTCGAGAAAGAGATGTTCAGCAGACTCGGAGTACTGGCTAGGGGACGCGCTGATCACCTTGCACGGGATTTCCACTCGCAGATAGATAGCGACGCCCCCATCGGCTTTCCCGACTCTGTCGTTCCTGTAAAGCCTGTATCCTGGAATGGAGTACGAAGAAGATGACAGCGATGGCTTTAGGAACGACTCAGAGACAAGAATGCCGTCCACGCATTGGTCACTAAAAGCCTCGAGCAGGTCTGGATAGCTGGAGTCAATACTTTGAGCATTGATATGCACGATGTTTAGGTTATCCTCCACACCACCGAAAACAGTCCTAATGTTAGCAGAAAGGGCTTCCTCCGAAGCGGAGATGTTGCTTTCTGCACTCACAAAATCGTCAACATCGTCGTTTGAAGAGCAGGAAAAGAAACTTTGATTGATAATATCAGGTAAATAATTCATATATATATATATATATATATATATATATATATATATATATATATATATATATATATATATAACTAATTATAATACACTCTATAATATATATTTATATATAAATATTTATTCAATTAATATCTAGTTATCTTTCGTTATTAACTGGTTCGAATAAGCGCCTTACTTACACCTAGACCAACCATAAATGGAATGTTGATAGTGATATTTATCTTACAAAATTAACTCAATACTACATATTACATTAAAAGAACAAGCACAAACTAAAGACTGTAGTGCAAACATACGAATTCAGTGGAGAGGTGTGTACTTGACACAAGTCAGATTATATAAGCTAAATTCGGAACGGACACATTTTACAAAAATTACTACTTAACATGAACACAACAAAGTGACAGCTGACAAAGATAAGTAAAGAAAAAAAAAAAGGAATGATTTGTATTTGTTGTGCCGATTCACGAAAGGAAAAAAATACACTGAACTTTGGACTGTAAATATTGTCGACTACCTCACAGTTCATAGTGGGAAGCAAATGTTGGAACACATTCAACTACACAAAGAGTGGAGATTAGTGATATGTGGTGAATGTGCGATGGCCCAACCTCACTTCTTCTGAGCACCCTTCCTAGTCGTAACGCCCTTTTTCGAAACATCAGCTGCGCCCGCAGCTGGCTTCATACCTTGTTCTGCTGGCATCGCAGGGCTGTCCTTACTCGGGTGCTTTGAGGTCAACGGCTGCAGGTCACCCCAGAACTCCACCCTGTGACGAGACTTGTCTGGCAGCAGCACAATGATCTTGCCTTCGGATGTCCATGCGTTGCTCATTGCAAAGTGTTTGCGCGCTGCTGTGAATACTTCTTGACGTGATTTAGTCAGGAATTCGGTGACTGTGATGCCTGAACCTTTCAGCGCCTTCTTGAGTCTCCAAACCTCATTGCGGGCCGCCAACGTCGTGAAGCGAACTAGCAGAGGCCGGCATTTCGCCCCCTTAGCACCCAGACGATGTGTGACACTGATGGCACCAATGCAGTCGACGGATGCCTTGAGGCGGTCAGCCAGCACTTTCTTCAGGACAGTTTCCGGCTGCTCATCAGTTACCTCTGGCACTCCATGCACCAGCAGTACCTTCTGCCTTGATGCAGTCTCGTGCCGGTCCAGCCCCAATGTCAGTAGCTGCATCTGTGACTGAAGCATCCCGAGGCACTTCCATATGAGAGACCTGAAGTCGGAAAACTCGTAAAAACGGAAGAGAGAGAGATTAAGTATTTATGTAAGATATCAATTGATTGTGTGATTTGGAGAGTCTAGGTAAGTTTAATTATAATTAATTGTGCATTTGTTGATTGTTTTTATTATTAAATTAATTTAAAATCGGGAGCTAAAATTTTTTACTGTTGTCACATAGAACTACCCTCAAGAAAAAAAGCTTATACTTATACTTGTTTGTTACATAAACCTAAATAATCGTGTTTGTCTCCCTAACTACATAACCTCGACAACCTAGGTTTAGCCGCAACTAAACTCCTGTCTAGCCTAGTCTAAAATCCTAGTGTTATACCACGTCCATTATCGACACCACTCGAAAATGGTTGAGTTTGATTTGAATGTGTTTGTATGTTTAATGACTGTGTGTGGGAATTTCAAAACTCGCTACGCGAAAGGAATAAGGAGGGGATTAGCCCGCGAATATCCTAAGAGCCAATCCAGGAACCCTATGGTGAAGGAAAAGGAAATTAGGGTCGCTCCAAGCCCAGACTCAGACTCAGATAAATTACCTAAACGTTCTTATCTAACGACCCAAGGATAGTTTTGGAATTGGGGGTTTAAAGAATAGGAACCGAGATATATCTTGGTGCTTCAGACACTCACGAAAATCCACTGCAACACGCAATCACAACTATCCCAGTTCAAGACGCGTAAAACGGCGAATCGAACTGTATATAATTCCAAAAGATGTGTTTCACAGTAGTTTGACGCGGAGACTGAATGGCTCCCCTCTGAGTCTTAACTCACACTTCACTCGACGACCAGCAACAAAAAGCCCCCTCTCATCTCGACCCATCCCTTTTATATCCTCTATTCCCACCAAAACGTCCTCCCCAGGCGTGCTCGCCAAAACACCATGTAAAACTCCGCGAGTCATTCTCATTGGTTCGTTTCATTTCCTTTCGAAACTCAGTGCTCTGATTGGTCACTGGTCCACACCGTATACACACTTTATATTTTAGATCACACAGTTCAACCAGAAATAGACTTTATGACATCATAAAATAATCTAAATAAAATAATACCCATTTGTTTTCTATATAAAACATCTTATTGCAATTATAGTGAATAAAGTTCTACTTTGAGTCAAACCATCTGGAATCTAAAGGCGATCGACCGCCATCTGTACCTCCATCATTGAACTAACTACGCATCTGTTTGACCCACCAAACTATATCGTAACTAAACACCCTTACGTATGAGTTTCGATTGAATGAGCCATGTCAAATGCGACACTTCAAAACAACATCACAAATGTGTAAAATGGTCATAATTCGACATCCACTGAAAGCAACGGTGAAGTTAAACCATATTCATTTTAAATTTATGATTCACAACTTATTTAATAGCTCTTAAAGTTTATCCACATTTAGGAGATTTAAAAAAAAAATATATTTCTACCTACTGAGAAATAAACTAAATGTTTGTTTCGTCACAATGTTCCCGTTATAGGTTTTGAATTCTAAACTAAGGCATGAGTTTCAATATCACGATGTCTCATAACGGGATTCGGTAGAGAGATTTATAATTTGACTTTAATTATTTCTGCATATTATTTATAATAATTAATATGTTTTATTTGTAATAGTTTAAGAAAACCTATATTTAAAAGAGACCGTACAATCAATCTGTGGTAGTTTCTACGCCCTCATTCTCCCAGAAGAGGCAATAAATTACGTTTTCTAAAGATACGTACTTGACAGAAAAGAAAGAACATTTCGAATTCTCAAATTTCTTCTTTACTTATGTTTGAGGTACCTACCTCAAACCGTCAGTTTATAGGTGCCAGACTTATCTCAGTGCGGTACCGGGTGGAAGTCCCCCGGTGAGCAACTGTTTCAAGGTGCAGGCGCCGAAATGGTGTACTTTATGTTGGGCTGGGATGCATATATTTGGTTGTGGACAGTAATACATTGATTTTTTATATGTTTATATTTGATTATATCTGAAGTAGGACAAGAATACATTGATTTTTGGATATGTTTCGTCAAATCATACCCTTCACTTAGAAGTAAAAAAAAGCAGCCTATTGAGATTCTTTAATCATTAGGTGCGGCTACCGGGTCTCAAATACCTAGTTCCTGGTGACCCGGTAAACGCATTGGATGATGCACTGTTTATATAGACTTTATCGAATATTTTGTAGTTTTATATAATAATTGTTTACCAAAACATTTATTAACGTCACTAGTGATAAAAATGATTTTCTTTATCAGCCTTATTTAGAAAATTGATTTTCACTTTAGGAAGGTGTTTTTTTAATAATATGTAATAGTCCGTAGTGTTTTTTAAACTATTTAATGATGAGAATGCTGATCATATCAACGGCCATTACATACTTAAGACTCTTATGCAAACCCCAAATTCTTTACATAAGAAAATAGATGCTCTACCATGCTGTGCTACTCAAACAAATTACGTCTTTGGCTTAGATTGTCATACAACAAAGACATATTCAATTAAATCGTACAACTATTCTGTCATGATTATGTCACAAGATGTAAACAAGACACTGCATTGGATCCTTGATTTATTTATGATTACTTTGTTTCGTAATTTCATGCTAATTGCCACATAAAATCTACTACTTATAATCGTAGGGACAAAAGTGAACCTATGTTGTGAATTATTAGGAGATGCGAATCTTGCAGGGGATATGAGGAAATCTTGCTAAGAAGCCAGCTTTCATCTCATAAGCGCTTTTTATGTTTATTTAGTTTACGTACCTTAGATTCTAAGATTTGGGCATACTAACGTACTTATGGCTGTTTTAGATAAAATACGTTAGATTTATTAGAAGACTTAACCCAGTGTTAACAGGCGCAGAAATAAAACTATTTTGAATATTTCGTATGATTAACATTACAACGAAAGGTTTAAAATTAATGAATAATCCACATAAATTACTGAAAAAAAAGGTGTCAACACCAGCTAGTTGCAGCAATGAAATATTTTCCACAATATTTACCATTTTAATTATCACCAGTGAAATAATACCTATCTATTTGTTACTTACATTCTCAAATACCAATTTGGTTTTAGGCCCTTACAAATAAATTTTTTAAGAGGAATCTATCCTGTGGAGTATAAACCACCAGAAAAGGAATCATATGATAGCGGCAATTCAGATTCAGCTGAAAAAAAATAGCTTTTTTCCACTTCATGCTCTTTCTATAGATAAAAATTGGCGGTGTCTTGGGACTTTGCCAAAAAGCAGGCAGTCTTGTTATAAGGTTGCCTTTCTCCTTGTGTCTTCTAACTGTGCACTGACTGGCAGCTTCCTCTTGCACTAAAACTCGGGTTGGATGGCCATTTTGCTTTTGTTAAACCGGTTACTGAAGGGCAACACTTAGGTATCGCTGCAAACAGATTTTACATTTGATTCTATTACTAGAAGGGCGAAATTAAAAAGTTATCCACACTCTAATCAGTTTTTATTTTCGGGCAGAGTAACGACTTGCTTTTTGAATTTATTAAATTGGAATCAATCACGTTCTCGTCTGTACAGGCTTATAAAGGCTGGCGGTGGCGCGCTTGTGACTCCCGCCCAAATCGCACCGGCCGGCGCTGGCATCGAGGGATGGGCAGGTCACGTGGCTGTGACGTGACTGTCTATGGCTGCTGGCTTTCAGGCTGTTGTTACATTCGGCCGTCCTGTAACAATTGCTCCCGCAATGGGAACAGAGAAATGCAACATTAGCTCTCAAGCAAATCGATCAGATCTTCGGTTTCTAGCTGCTCGTCGGAACTACTGGCACTATCTGATGCAGGCGCTATGCTCCTATAAGGCCGAATCGAATCGGATGCTACCAGACCCGTGAAACTCTTTTACCCACGGATCCCCTTAATACTTCTTATCTGATACCGGTCATTACCTACAACCTTCGTGATAACGTATGGTCCTGAATACAAGTCGTCTAATTTTGTGTTAACTTTACCAGCAGTACTAGTGGGGGCTTGTTTCCATAGAATGAAATCTCCTTTCTTATCAATCGTACTATTTTTGCGTCTCTTATCAACATTTCGCTTCATCATCCCTCTGGCTTTATCAATCCTTACGTTTGCCTTAGCACGTTTTTGCTGTACCGGTTCTTCGACACGTCCGGGAATAGTTACATCGCATACTGATCGACCAGCGTGACCGAACATGAGATCGTATGGTTTAAAGCTAGTCGTCTCATTGAGGGTATTATTAATACCCCATATTACATCCGGTAATATATTGTCCCAGTTATTCGCCGTGTCACTGGAATCTGTAGCACGCATGGCATCGAGTATGATACAATTAGTCCTTTCTACTTGTCCATTGGCCCTCGGGCATGCAATGGCATTGAGCGTGTGCCTAAACTGTTTTTGCGTAGCGAACCGTTTAAAGTACCTACTTGTAAAAGCTTTTCCGTGATCGGAAACGACGCGCTCTGGATATCCGAAAAGGCTGAATATTTTCTTTAGTACCCGGATAGTTTCTACAGAGATTAAAGTACATGTTGGTTCGGCTATAAAAAAAATTGAGAAGGAAGGAGTCTGTCATGACCAGTAAATATTGGTACCCCTTCTTCGTTCGGCAGAATGGTCCTAAATGATCAATGTGTATCATTTTCATCGGCAAAGACGGCTTTTCTATGGGGTGTAATTTACCTTCTTTTCGACCATATTCGTATATTGCCGTAGGCGCAGTGTAAGCAAGAAGATACATACTTCTGTATAAACCGAGTCATCTTGGGAAACCAATAGTCATTCTTGATAAGTTCTAAGCATCGCTTTATACTTACGTGTCCCATATCATCGTGATGTATTTGCATTATTTTTCATCTAGCTAGTCCGGGAACAACTAAGCGATTTCCATTTAAGGTTTTTCTATACAGCCGGTCATTTACGAGCACATAGTTATTTACAATATCCGCGTCCGCACAACCTTTCTTTAATAAATCAATTATTCGCTTTAGTTTTTCATCCTGGCATTGAATCGTATAGAACCAGTCTACTACCTCTAATCGGTGTATATTGGCGACATCAACGGGGTTCCTACTTAAAGCATCAACGTGTTACATCCGATCCCCCGGCCTATATTCAATGCTGATACCTATCGAAATCCTGTATCGACAACCACCACCTAGCTATTCGGGGTATCAGATCACGGTTAGTTAAAGTCGCGCGCACAGCTGTACAACCCGTGACTATCTTCACATACATACCTACAATATATACCCGAAATCGACGCAACGATTCAACGACAGCGAGTGTCTCGAGCTCATAACTATGGTATACACTTTCTTCACGCCCCGTGACGCGGCTAAAGTACATAACAGGCTTCAATGTACCCTCACTTTGTTTTTGTTATAGAATTCCTGCTATTCCTAGTTTGCATGCATCCGTGTGAATCTCAGTGGCCAAAGCACAATCATATAAGGCCAGGAGTGGTTTTTTGCATAGCTCTTTCTTTAAGTTTTCAAAGCTATCATTTTGAGTATCGCTCCAAACCCAATCACCATTTTTCTTTGTCAGTTCTGTGAGTGGGCGAGCTATCACAGCGAAGTTGAATATAAATTTTCGAAAATAGCTACACAATCCAATAAACTGTCTCACTTCATGAATATTTTTGGGCACAGGAAACATTGAGACCGCTGCTAACTTTGATTCACCCGGCTGTATACCGTCAGAAGAAATGTCATGTCCTAAGTATGTGATCTTTTCCTGAAGGAATGAGCATTTTTGCATGTTTAGTTTTAAGTTTTCTGATTCAAATTTATTTCACGCAGCCTGTGATAGATTTAGACCAGACGATACATCGTGTGACGGTAGAAGTAGATCGTCGAGGAATGCCAATATCTCTGAGTTGCATGATTTAACCTGCTGAGTACCGTTCAACGAATCAACAATTTTGTTTATCAGACGCATGAAAACGGATGGCGCGTTCGCAAGACCGAAGGGAACACGCAAATATCCATACTGTCCTTGGGTAGTTATGAAGGCGGTTTTGTCTGTATCCTCGGGATTTAAAGGGACCTGATGATAACTCTGGGCCATGTCTAGGGACGAGAAACGACTTTTCCCAGCCAGTTTAGAAACTTGGTCATCAAT
This sequence comes from Argyresthia goedartella, assembly GCA_949825045.1. Lineage (NCBI taxonomy): Eukaryota > Metazoa > Arthropoda > Insecta > Lepidoptera > Argyresthiidae > Argyresthia > Argyresthia goedartella. The sequence continues at coordinate 14,568,580 of OX463829.1, read as the reverse complement.
ATTGGGCAAAGGAAATCTATCACGAACGGTGATGGCATTCAGTGAACGATAATCTACGCATAATCTGCTACCGCCTGTCTTTTTCTTAACGAGTATAACTGGCGATGCGTAATTCGACTCCGATTCTTTTATTATACCCGCATTTAACAACTCTGCAACTTTAGATTTTACGACTGCTTGTTCGCTATGTGCTAAGCGATAAGGGCGATGATGAACAGGCTGAGCGGTAGTTAGGGTTATATTCATTTGTACTAAATTTGAACAACCTGACTCATTAGTACTGCTTGCAAAATAATGCCGATTTTCGGTCAACATCTGGATTAGTGATTTATGTTCACTTTCGCTCAATGGTCCCACACAAATGTCATTTAAATTTACTCCCCCAATATCGATTCTAGCTTCAGAGCAGGTTAACAGAACGTTCTTGGCTATGGCGTTTTGGCTATTAATGGCTTTGTGGCTAACCTGATTGTATAGCGGAGCTTCGTCGCAGCTCTCGGCTCGCAGCAGTAGCTCGCCAGGGGTCTACACGATGTCCTTAGTCCCGGTGTTGATGACCTTGAGGAATCCTTCGTCGTCTCGTAGAACGGTGGCAGGGATTAGTAGGCGATATCTTGCATCTCGTAGTGGCGCACAGGGGTTATTACATCATTGCCTTCCTTGTTGCCGAGTATCTGCACCTTGATTATTGATGTGCCATGGGGTAGACGTTCATCGCTACACGTAACAACGTGGAATCGGTGGCATTCTTCTGTCACTTCCATTTGTCGTAAGTGATCACCTTCATCCTTCTTGAGAGTAGCTGCTCCATTATGTACAACCAGGGATATACCTTCATGGTTTATAACTGGCTGACCAATCAATAAATTTATGCCGATCATGTTGATATCGGTAAGATATGCTTGGCATGGCATTTCTATGCCATCGATTATCAAATTAAACTCAACTTGACCTCGGCTCGTGATAAATCCGCCGGAAAATCCTTTAAGTACAGTGCTGGTGTCTTTCACTTTCAATGATAGAAGCCGTGAGACTTGCGTTGCTAGGAAATTGACTTGGCTACCCGTATCAATATATGCCTTCACGTAGACGCCGTTAATTTTTGCTGTTTTTTTGTAGATATCGTTGTAATTTTGTATCACATTTATTCGTTTTACTTCTCCAGTCGGCTTCGAAGTAGATTGTTTATCAATCGACGGGCATCGTGGAGCAATGTGACCTTGGAGTCCACACCTGAAGCAGGTGCGTTGGTCTGGTAGTGGACAGGAGCGTACTAAGTAACCAGTTTTCTTACATCGTGGACAGGGATCAGTTTCTAGGTTGACAGGCTGTGGTTTCTTGTCTGGCATTTGGCGGGAAAGATCTTTGTATGTCGAGCGTGACTCAAATGTAGGAGCGCGGTAATCGTCGAACGAAGAAAGGAATCCTTCATACAGTTCATCTGGTCGGTCGCACTGGAACGCTTTGGCATTTGACTGGAGGGATTGTGGTAGTCCTCGGATGACGCAAGAAACAGTTGCATTGTCCGACAATTTGCAGCGGAAGCAAAGCGCCACTTTTTCTTGGTAGTATTTTGTCATGCTTTCTGAGGGTAGTTTTTTTCTGTTGGACATTTCTTCGAGCATGTTTGCGTAATCGCGATGTTTCGGGAACGCCCGTAGTAACAATTGTTTCCACTCATTCCATTCGTAATCGTAATCGTCTAATCTGTTGTACCATTTTCTTGCCTGACCTTTTAGCTTGTCCTGAAGATGGAATGATTTTGTTTTGTCGTCCCAGCCGTGAATTTCGCCGAGTTGTTAGATTTTCTTGAGCCACGCTTTGACTGTGCAATCTTCACTGTCTGGATCAAACTCTGGGATTAGGGACGCAGCATGGTGTTTAGGTCGCTGGAGCAATGGAGTGACGTAGTGCAATTCTTGAAAAGCGCGGTCTACCTCTTGAAGCAGAAGATTTTGAGCATTTTCTTCGCCCGTGGGGGGGTCGTCGTCGTCGTCATGCTGGTTTTGACGGTCTTGTCCCGCAGAATCAAGTGAACGATGTCTTTTCTTTCTTGCGCACTTTTTTCCATCGTAGGTGCCACTTCTGATTATTACTAAAAGGGCGAAATTAAAAAGTTATCCACACTTTAATCAGTTTTTATTTTCGGGCAGAGTAACGACTTGCTTTTTGAATTTATTAAATCGGAATCAATCACGTTCTCGTCTGTACAGGCTGGCGGTGGCGCGCTTGTGACTCCCGCCCAAATCGCACCGGCCAGCGCTGGCATCGAGGGGTGGGCAGGTCACGTGGCTGTGACGTGGTTACGTCACGGAGGCTTGTCTATGGCTGCTGGCTTTCAGGCTGTTGTTACAATTCAAAACTAATTTCTGAAATGAACTTATTCACGTACAGGGTGTCTCCTGCAAGCTGAAGTATTGAACATTAGATTAAAATCGTTTTTTTAGTCGGTGTATTTTAATTATTTTGTAAAATAGCTTTGAGTGCGCGGTAGTAGCTTGAGTCGATGTGGTTGTTCACGATAACATAGTTATAATGAGTATTATATCTAAATATTAATGTATAATCTCTTATTATGAGTAATATTTGATATACATAGTCGGTCCTTAAGTTCTGTCACAAGGTTTTTGATAGATAAAACTCAGCAATAAACTTTTTCTTATTCGTATTATACATGATTAAAAAGCTTATTTTATACGAATCAAATTGCAATACAATACATTTTGTACGATTATCGCAATATGACAAAAAACCTTATAACTTGAGACAATCGCGAACCCAAAACACGCCGCAACTGACAAAAATACCACCTATCACAAATTTAATAAAAAAACAGTGTTCCAGATAACCAACAAGGTTTTTTTTATTTATTCTGAAACCTCGATTTTAGACCATGCTTAACAACTAGCATTTTATTTTCTGTTAGGTTTCAGTTCCAACTGCTCCCAAAGAGAACTTTACGTACTTTTTACGTTTTCAGAAAAACGTATAAAAATGATCTTGTGGGCAACGAGTACACTACGTAATATGTGAATATGAAAATTAGTTTTACCCAGACTTAGTTATCTTATGCTTCAAACCTTCATTTTGACGGGTTCAGGGAGTGTTCTGACTAAAATCTCACGTAAGTTTGAAAGGTTTTAAGAGTCATGGAAAAAAGATAAAGTGAATAACGTCCGTATTTTTGATTGGGTAAAAAAGTGCAAAATCTCTGAAGAAACTAGCATTTGTATAATATGGCTTTAAGCATTTAAATACAATAGTCGTTCTAATTTATCAGTATTTAAAGAGCTATCAAACCATATATAGTATTAAATAAAATAAAACTTGGTATTGTTTACTATGCGGCAAAATATTTGTGACAGAACTTATGGACCGACTAGGTATTTTTTGAAATTTTAGTAAGATTGAAGTTTTTAGAATACAAAATGTTTACTCAGTAACGTGCATGACTGAAGAGAAGTTAATCATCAATATTAATCACAGTTCATCAGATTACGTATTTAAAAGTTGTTTTCTTAATAATATCATACTTTTTAGTTCCTTTTCTCACAAATGAAATATCAAGTCAAAGCTTACTAAATGTTTAATGAAATTTGTCGAATTAAGTTTTTATTTTTTATTATTTATTCAGCAAATCATGGGACAACACCCTGCTGGGTCGGTGTGCTAAGGGTGCTGGAGATAACTGGCTTAACGTGGGTACATCTGTGCCTCTGCCACTCCGTATGGGAAAAGGCGTGACGCTATTTATGATGAGGACACCATTCATATTATGAACACCATTAGTGTGCAGGATTCGGTGGTTTCCAAGGTCTATTCAATGAAGAATTTTATTGTATTTTTATGTAGTGCGTTTATTCCGCAAAAGGAGTTTATATAAAGTAAAATGTATTAAATGCGTAACGGACGATCTGTAACGGCATAAAGGCTAAGGTCGCGCCACCGCTATCAGTATCTATGATCGTCTATTCTATCTACCCCAAAAAGAGATGTCCCGATTCAGCTGTAAAAATTGTAAGTAAGAATGATAAGTCTGAATTTCTCGTTCGTTGAGAAGTTCGTTAGGCGTACAATAGTCGAACGGAAATTTGGTTCAGGAAGTTAGAGTTTCAAATTAGACAGAGAAAGCATATATGCCCGCAAGCCGGAGCTTCGCATCAGTTAGCAGTTACCTCCATGGCTCACAGTACCCATGGCTCACAGTAACACCATGGCTCACAGTAAAGTCTTAGTAGGACAACTGTAAACACAAAGGGGTTGTTTTTAGTCCGTATACCACACGAGCTGATACCCGCTCAATATGTGGGGACCCGGACATAGCAGGGAGGTCTGACTCCTGGGCATGGGTAATTCCATTTTTTCCCCCTCCAACAAAAAAAAAAAAATTCGCATCAGTTAGCGGTGTATTGCGCCAGATCAATCTTAGTTGTATTTTGTGTGATGGTACTATTTATTTTTTGTATATATGGGCGCTTGGAACTTCTTTTAGTGGTCGACCACAATTTATAATATTTGTTTGGGATATCGTATTGATATCCGTCGTAGTTTTACGACGTGAGTACTCAATGATATTTCATGTGCTCGCTAGTAGCGGCTTGTGGTGGTTCCAATTATATAATTAGTTCACGGCAATAACAATCCGAATAGACCGGGTTTACACAATTGCGATTTGATTTTCCGAAATGGGTTTGAACTAGCGGTTTCCTCAAAAGGTCCGTAACGTTTTGAAATCTTCAACTCTGCGTAATTTGAGCTGGATGTTATAGAAACGTTGTCATTAGCGCTTTTGGAGATCTAACCCACACCACAGCGAGGTACATACTCCGGTAAATACCGATCTATGGATCTCGCTGACCTCAGCACTTCCTCGACCGAGCCCAGTCATAAATACTCGACACCAGCCTACACATTAGACCTCCAGCGAAATTTACATTTAATTTAAAGATGCAACTTGAATTCAAACCGATCCAAGGCAAAGCAAAACAATCTACCCGGTCCTAAACAATGAACTTTAGACTGTAATTTGATCTCTTCGCGCGTCCCCGACAACACTCAAATGTCAAAAATATCAACAGGATAGGTTATCTGTGTTGGCAACGTTTAAACTTTGTTCTGAATTTGTTATTTCCATCCGCGGAACCTCATCGATCAAACAGTCTCCCTATGCCCTGCCAACCTAGGTTTAGCCGCAACTAAACTCCTGTCTAGCCTAGTCTAAAATCCTAGTGTTATACCACGTCCATTATCGACACCACTCGAAAATGGTTGAGTTTGATTTGAATGTGTTTGTATGTTTAATGACTGTGTGTGTGGGAATTTCAAAAATCGCTACTCGAAAGGAATGAGGAGAGGATTAGCTCGCGAATATCCTAAGGACCAATCCAGGAACCCTATGGTGAAGGAAAAGGAAATTAGGGTCGCTCCAAGCCCAGACTCAGACTCAGATCAATTACCTACAAGTTCTTATCTAACGACCCAAGGATAGTTTTGGAATTTGGGGTAGGTTGATTTAAAGGATAGGAACCGAAGTATATCTCGGCGCTTCAGACACTCACGAAAATCCACTGTAACACGCAATCACAACTCGTCCAGTTTCAGACGCGTACAACGGCGAACCGAACTGTTTGGAATTAGTGAAAGACGAGTGTCACAGTAGCTTGACGCAGAGACTGAATGCCTCCCCCTCCCACGCTCTCGTATTTATAGAACCCAGATGTCTGAAAAAAAATGGCTTCCTTTGCGGAACACGCGCTGCCCAAGCGAAAGCTTGTTATCCCTAACTACATAGGGTCTAATTTCAATCAAACATGCCATGCAGATCCGCCGTTCTACAAATTGTGTGTACGCATAGTTTCTAATCAACCATTGGCTAAAACTCAAATCATTTGGTATTGCCGATACACAGAATTTGTCGATCGCTGGCTATAAAAAGCGGTTTTGATTAATTTAAGCCTTCCCGACCGCTAGCGTCTAGGACAAAGATCACTAGAATGATATTCAAACACGTGATGTCAAACTCGCCACAACGTACCAAACAAACGCAATTGTATATTTGCAGTCAACATAATAGCTTTCTCCGTATAGTCCCATAAGAACCTTCCATTATTTAGTTATTCATAATTTATTCAGCGCGCAGCCAAATCGGCTCTGATCCCTACACATTTCGCAGGAATGCGACAAAAAAACCTGACCTGACCTCTATTCCTCGGCTCATTGTTTTTTGCCAACTTACCCTGAGCTACTCAAAAACCCAAATGTTAAATGAACCGACTCTTGTATTCAATGTGTGTAACAATACAGCGCGGCGATGGGCCAGCCCTCTGCCACGCAAAATGAAGTATCAAATGTACCGACTCCTGTGTACCATTACAGCCCCCTCCCAGACCTTGAGACACTGTTTATCTCAGTTAAACATGGCGCAAGGATCTCATTACCACTATGCTACCCATGCTTTGTCCATATCTACTCTATATGTACGAACATCTCAAATCATGTACACAGACCGATGAATCTGTCAATTATGCATATAATATTTACACCACTCGATTGAGCTCTCTCCTATCTTATCTTATTTATCTATCTAACTATATAACCTCGCACACCCGCAACTTATCCTAATTCGTATTACTATATATATATACATTTTTTTTTCCAACTTTGCAAGATCCTTAAATCTACAAAGTAGTTACTCAAATTTACAGCCTAAAGCTTAATTATATAACTTTTATACACTATCTTATTGGTCTACGCCCATATTCGTCCTCACATAATACTTGGCTATATTAATAGTATTGTAGTTACCCAATATCTCATTTGAAACCGGATCTACTAAAGTATAACAGTTCGGATATACCACTGCCGAAATAACATAAGGCCCTTTATACAACAACGAACATTTCCGCATGATTTTATGTTCTTTATTTGAACGCACAAAAGTCTTAAGTTTCACATAATCACCTATACGATAGACTTCTAACTTACGCCGTTTGTCTGCCTGTCGCTTACGTCATTCACTAGAACTTTTAGAGTTTTCTATCGCTACATTCCGCACCTGTTCCGTATCTCGCACACTATGACCTAATAACCATTCATCGCCTAATTCCTTGTCAATAGCTAACGGTTCCCGCCTACCAAACGCCAACTCATTAGGAGCAAAGCCGGTGCTTGTGTGTTCGATATTATTGTAGCAATTTTGAATGTCCGGTAACAAGTTGACCCAACTTCGATTACTTTCGCCGCAAAAAGTTCTAATTAGTCAACCTAGCTCGCGATTCACTCTTTCTACGCTATTAGAATTTGCACAATACACCGACGTATGAGTGACCCGAATCCCCAGCTGTTTGAGACCAAATTCCCAAACTTTCGATATGAACTGTGGTCCTGAGTCCGTAATTATAGTTTCGATAGGTATTTCCCTATGAAATCTCTTTGTACAAGCGAGCACGCTCCTACCTGTCTCTTTCCGCATTGGATACAATTTAATTACCTTACTGTACACGTCTTGAATCACATATATATATTGATATCCAAATTTACCTACGGGCAATGGCCCATAAAGGTCCGAGAAAACTTTCTCACCCAACCTTTCCGCCAACACCGGTGTACAAGGACCAACGGTATTGTTAGTACTTGGTTTGACCTTTTGACATATGTCACAACTTCTTATCACCGTGCTAATCACCCTACTCATATGAAGAAAATAATATCTGTCCTTCATCAGTGCTAATATTTTATATCTGCCGTAGTGACCTATTTCTTCATGTATGTGTAATATTAGTTCCTCCTGTGATGCCTCCGGAATTACTAACAACCGTACGTTCCACCGTACCGTACGCTTCGGCACGTGAAAATATAACGTATCACCTACTAGCTTGTAATTATCAAACCCTCTCGTTTTCGTATCTACCATTCCACGTCTGATACAACCGCTAATTCGATTTAACCGCTCATCTTTGCTTTGTAATCTCGCAATGTCCCGTAAACTCGAAATAACACTTGCGGCATTCGATGCCTGAAACATTTATACTGTCATTCATACCTCCAGGTCCCGCTATTTGCCTGCTTAGCGTGTCGGCAATTTGATTATCAATCCCTCGCACAAACTCTATGTTGTAATCGAATTGCTCTAAAAACATAATCCATCTAGTTACGCGTGCCCCCAATAAAGTCCACGACTTAAATGAACGTCAAACTTTTATGATCAGTTCTAATAATAAATTTTTCTCCCCGCAAATATATCTCAAATCGCTTTAAAGTGTATATAACTGCATACATTTCCTGTTCACTGACATACCATCTAGTTTGAGCTCCCTTAAATGCCTGCGAACAAAACCCTATAATTTGTTCCTGGCCCAAATCATCTAATTGATAAACATAGCCCCCAATTCCTATAGCGCTGGCGTCGCATTGAACATAATACGTCTTTCCCGCCAATGGCTGACTCAATATTGTACTTTCTGAGAATTGTTTTTTTATCTCGTCAAAAGCACTCTGCACGAGCGCACTCCAAACGAACTTGACTCCAGACCGTAATAAATTGTATAATGGCTGCGTTAACATTCCAAAATTTTTTATAAACCTTCGAAAGTAATTTATGAACCCCAAAAACGCCCTCAATTGCCTGATAGTTCTGGGTGACGGATATAATTTAAGTGTTTCAATTTTGTCCGGGTCCATCTGCAAACCTTGTGTAGACAAAATATGCCCCGATAACTTGACTTTTTTTTTGTGCGAACTCGCATTTTTTTAGTTTGCATGTGAAGCCCGCGTCTTTCAATTTACTCAGAACCGTGTCTACTTGAGACAAATGCTGATCGAAGTCACCCTCAGTTAAAATCGCCAAATCGTCAACAAAATTTAAACAATATGACCTAACCTCTGGCCCTAAGATTAAGTCCATCGCCCTCGAAAATGAACCCACACTGGTTTTCAACCCCTGATGTAAAACGTTGTAAACGTAACTTCTGTCTTGATATACAAAAGCCGTGTATCGTTTAGATTCGTCTGATAAAGGTATAGAAAAATACGCATCTTTGATATCAATAACCCCTATGTAATTTATCCGGCGACCCGACTGCAATATCTCACTCATTAAAGGTGTAGTTTCAACTTCCCCAACCATTCCCGTGTTTAATTGTCGCGCATCTAGTAAAATCCGAACCTCCCCTGACTTCTTTAGTGCACAAGTCAATGGACTGCTGAAATCCGTAGATTGCCTGCTAATAATACCTATCTGTTCCATTTCTTCCAAACGTTTTGTTACTTTATCGCGATATTCGAACGGTATGGGATAGCTTCTTTTTACGAAAGGCGTTTCATCTCTCTCTCTCAATTTTTATCTCATGTATATATTTATTTGTCCGACCTACCCTATCGCTAAACAACTCTGCATGTTTATTTAACACCAGCAATAACTTTGTTTTGTGTTCAACAGGTATTGATGAATTATTCACATATTCCTCTATCATATTTCTACTGATATCTTGGCCCTGTACTTCCATTATACAACAGCAAGAATCCTGATTAGGGCCAGTACCTAATGGTACTTCACACATACGCCCGGCGCTTCGTATAATTAGTCTTTTATTTCCCTCACACATTAAACTGGCTCGCGTCTGTTGTATAAAATCAAACCCTAAAATTAAATCTTTAGGCACCCTTGTTAATACTAGCATTGGAGTATCGATAACGCATTCACCTATTGTTAATGGTAACGTAACTAACTTATCTATCTTCTCCTTACTGACCCCAAACGCACCTGTGATTCTCAAACTTGGGATCGGTATTTCCGTTGGTTTTCCCATTTGCCTGCATACTTCATCGTACACTCCCCGACTAATTACACTGATTTCGCTCCCCGAATCAATCAAACTCCTTACAACAATATTTCCAATACACACATCTATCTCAGGTAATGTCAAGGTACTACATAAATCGCGCCCACACTCAGTCGAATCGTCGTCTTTGAATATCGTATGCAAACGCCTGTCATTGCGGTCCCTACAATCCAATATCGATTTTCCATCTAAACACACGGCATATCCGTGCGTTTTATGCGCTAATAATTGAATAAATTCATTCACACCCACGTTCGAATCCAAATTACACAATTTATACAGTCTATGCTTTCTTTCAATTTGATCGGCTGTCCACACGAAGCGTAATAAATATCTGAGCGCGAACGACCCGCGCGAGTCCACTGTCACTTGAACTTTTCCCTGCCTCTGTATTACCTGAACTGTCATTACCCCTTTGAAACTCTATTGCCTTGAAACTAGCCAGAGGCTGCCTACCTCTACCGCGAAAATAACCGCGAGCGCGCGTCCCAATTTCGTTTCGTGCCTTTGTTCCCGCGTTATAATTATTCCTACGACTCACCGCGTTATATCGCATCGTATTTACTCGCAAAGCACGATATTGCCCTCGCATGTAGCTATTCCGCCTTACGTTGTTCGTATTCATTGTCTCCGAACCATGCAACGAACTTAATTCCCCATCGACATTCCGTTCTAAATGCCGAAGGAACTCGACCGCGTCTCGTATAGACATTGGTTCCTTTCTAGCAAAAAACGCTACCTGAATATCGCGCGGCAACTGTCTGAAAATCGTGTTGATCTTCTCCGTATCAGTAAACGGTATTGTAAGCTCATATATGCTATTGAATTGAGAGGCAAAGAATTCTTTCATACTTTGACCTTTCTTGGAATCGAACTTCGCGGTTAGGAATATTTGTTTCATTAATTCCTGTTCATTATCTCCCCAGAATACCTCTCTGAAATCTTTTTCAAAATCCGAATAGGTTCGCCATGAGTCTCTGTATATGCTCATTCGAACTTTTGCAATTCCTACCAAGCTATCTGTTGCCCATATCAAAGCCCTCGAAACATCTCCCGAAACTTTAATATAAGCCTTTAAATCTCTTAAAAAAATCATCGGATTTTCCGAACTCCGCCCATCGAATGTTGGCAACTTCTGTGGAATTTTCACTATGCATGATTGACGTTTTTCTACCGATTGTTCAAACGTCTCTAGTTCCTGTCTGTCCGTCTGTCTGTCCGAAGTACTACTAGCATTACTCGTGCTCGAACCACGCTCCAAACTGTCTAATCTATTCACTATTTCAGATAACAATTGAGTCACCTGTCCTGACGCCATCTCATTATTTAAAACACTTGTCTGCGAAAGTAAGTCGTCTTGTACAACCCGACTAACGTTTTTTCTAGGCCGGCCCATTATTCCTGAACACTAAACCGTCGGCTCGTCCGAAGAATTGTGAAAACAATGCCCCTATATTTTTTGCTGTCGCTTATTTCTTACTTACAGACTGAACTGTTTAAAATCGTTTCTACGTTGTGTTATCCCCTTGTGTGTGAAAATTCCCGCTCCGGTACTGTCATTCTGGCGCCTGTGTGTGGCGCGACCGTCTCCGGTACTGCTGTAAAGGATTTTATTTTGCTTCCGTTGCAGCATTCATGTTAGTCCGATCTCTTTCTAACCTATTAAAATTGCACAAGAAAGAACAGGCTATCTAATTAATGAATGGTTTTATACTCTGTGGTCACTGTTTGCACAATAAAACTCACTCAAAGACGCCATCCCAACCGCTACTTCGCGTTTGTGTCTCTCAGTGTTCACATAGATATTTTAATTATTTGTGCTAAGTGGAGTGCCTGCTGCTGATTATCCAATATGCAACGGTAAGTAAAGTTTAATTTTAACTAATACTAATGTCGATTATCTATACCATTGTGAGTAAAAAACTGTCCAAAACAACTTCACCTCGCTCTTCTCAACGGAACATGATTTTGGTTTTCATCTGAATAGACAAATTTCATTAGAGAAACCGAACGTGCTTATCATCCTAGGACTCTACATATTGTTTATTTCCTATTGGTTACTATTCAAAACATGTATTCATTCAGAAATATGCGAAATTTCATCAAAACAAATGCGGGGGAGTCCCAGTACCGCAGACGGAATTTCACACATCGGGCAATTGCGGTTGGTCATGGCCGACACAATGGTGTGGATATGTCGACAAGCTTTTCCGTGTTTTGATATAATCTTACCTTTTTACTTTTATTTTGTTTTGAGCTTGATTGGTTTGATGTTTTTTAATTAACACGGGTGATTTTTTGCATATTTTAACAACAGTGTGTGCATGACGATAGCCGGACAAAAACGAAACATTTTTGTTATTTCGTATATTTGTTCTTTTGTTGATGGGACTTTATTATGGGTCGTAAATAAATAATAAATAACAGTGGATTTTTAAAGATCAATAAATAAAATAAGTTCTAGTCATATAAACTTTTCTTTCAAGTCAATAATTTTGCCGAAATTATTTTACCAAATCAGCCCTAGATTTAAATTATTTCAGGAAATAAAGAAAAAATAATTTTCAAATAAACAATTATGTCAAAGAAACACTCGAATATGTGATTGTATTTTTAATGTTTCTGTGCAATAAAGAATATGAAAATGAAACACGGGAAAGAGTTAATTTCACAAAATATGTTTGTATTAATTAACGCAATGCACCCTTCACTGATTTCATAAAAAATAAATGTTGATGCTGCATACACTGCTCGAGCTTGTTTATGTGTTGTGTGTTTTTATATATTATGGTTTGCACTATTTGGTTGGCATTTTTTGCATGCTTTTTCTTTCTTTCTGTAAGTGCTGCAAGAACTGGAAGAGGCCGAGGGCGTGTGAACGCGGAGGATGAGAGTGGTGCTGATGGTTTGGGCGTTCGTGGTGGCGGCGTGGGCAATCGTGGAGCCGCTGTACGATCGCGTGGCAGCGGCGGGCGCACGCGTGGCGGCGGCGCACGAGCGCGGGGCGGAGTCCGCACTCGCGGTGGGGCCGTGGAGAGGCCATCTGCATCTTCTTTGTAAATAACAGCTTTTACTAACAACTAACTTTACTAATAATTGCATGTTTTCAAATGAAATAAAACTAATGTAGGATCATGTATTTCAGATCAATGAGAAATATTACCGACTTGCCGGTTCAAGTGCAGTCGCTGGAGCGCAGCCTTCATACAAGGAAGACCAGAGAGTTGCCTCCCGATGCCAGGCAGTCACCAGGGTAAATATTTTCAAAATATTGTTAGCTCTACCACCCCATATTGATTTTCTTAGGTTTTGGACTCTACTTCCAAGGCATAAGGTTAAAATATCAATTTTTATTTGTTTTTAGATCTCTACTACTCTGGTCTTCCTTGTTTGAAGAGCTGCCAATCGAGGTCACCCATGAGGAGGGAGACAGGCTTTTAAACATGTCCCCGTGCTCAGCACCTCCGTCACCTTCTGTGTAAGTATTGAAATGAGTACTTTGTGTCTTTAACGTATTGATTTAATTGACTTAATTAAAATTTGACACAGGCCTTCCTCATATCATACCATATTTTATGTCCATTGATACCTAATAAACCATAATTAAAATGTTTTTTTTTTTAGATTTTTAGAATGTGGCGGCAGTAGCGGGGCTTCAACGCCTACCCCACGCAGGGGCCTCAAGAGACCTGAGTGAGTATACTTAATTTCGAGATAACTTGCATTGTAGTATTTCTTTATTTATTTACGTAATACAATTTACTATGTTTTTACAGGCAGATAGAAGAAGGTATCTTGCCGCTGTGCCCGCCTCCCAGGGCAAAACGTTGCCTGTAAGTATATTATTTTTAGATTTTTCCATTATTTCATACTTTTTGAGGATGATAACATTATTATATTTTACAGTATCCCATCGTCATCGTCGTCGTCGGCGAACGTGCGTCCTCTTCGTGAGAAAGAAATTGAAAACCTACTCTGTTACGGTAAGTGAAATAAACCTCGCTAAATACCAGGGTTCGCAGATATATTACGATATATGTTTCAATCAGGGTTCGCTGATAAATATCACGATATATGTTTCAATGGATATATATCAATGGATTTTTATTTTATTTTTTTATGAAGAAATGGATAAATCTGTCTAAAAATTTGCACAATTTTGCCTCTGCTACCCCGTTTAGGAAGAGGTCCATATGTCATGATATTTGTGTTTGCTCTGGGCTATAAATTTAGCAGATTGTAAGGGCTTTACTACACAAAAATAACTTATTACCTAAACAAAAATGTATGGGATTTGACGATTTTTTGACTCAGTCATATCGATTTCGACACTTATTGTTGTATTTTTTTTATTATGACAATATCGTATTGCTTTTCTTTTTTTTATTATGACAATATCGTGTTGCTTTTCTTGATAAAAAAATAAACATTAAATTATAAACCTTCATATTTGATGGAAAACATAGTAAGGCTAGCCTCCTGTCTCGCTGATTGGAGTGTTGGCCACTGTTGGCTCTGAATAACTAGCTAAAAGTGGGCATGATTCTGCTTCTGCCACTCCGTATGGGAAAAGGTGTGACGCTATGTTATAAATGTATCATTTAACCTGTTCACTTTGTCAGTATAAACTAATTATGTGATGTTAAAAGATAATTTTTTCATTGTATATATATCTGATAAAAAAATCGGATTTTTACGAAAAAAAAATACAGTCTTTAAAAGAATATTCCTTTACATGCGTTTACTGAATACCTATATCATAAGTCATAACTCAACGTCAAACCTTTTCCTCCATACCTCAGACGAGTAAGAATAAAAATATATATCTCCATCGGATACGAGTAATACTCACACCTCAGACGTCTAACTCTATTTTAACCATTCAAATCAGGTAGCGAAGAGGACTCCGACGTCGACAATGACGATGACGATGTGGAAAGGCAAAAGGACCCAAAGGCCACGCGGCGGTTCGAGGACGATGACAATGAAGGGGCGCCAGATGCTCGGGCTCTGGCTCTGGCTCAGGCTGTGAACCTTGACGGTCTGTCAGTGATCATGCCTGAGCCCCTGCCTGAACCCGAGCCCCTGCCTCGTCCCGAGCCGCAAACTGAGCCCGAGTTCCAGACCCCGAGCGAAAATATAGATAAATTTAAGTTTAACTGGAGAGAATTCCCAACAACTCAGATTCCACCTGAACTGAGGAGGGAACCCTTCTCCGAAAATAACTGTGGTCCGCAGGTTTCATGTGCGACCCCATATGATGCATTTACTGCCATATGGGATCGCCCGATTATGGAGCACATTGCAGTGGAGACAAACCGGTATGCTCAGCAGACGGCAGCGAGGATGCTGGAGGACGGATCGATCTGTCCCTCCAGCAGAATTACCAAATGGGTTGATACGACGGTAGATGAGCTCTACGTGTATTTTGCCATAATTCTGGCGGTAGGAGTTGTGGCAAAATCACGGCTAGAGGAATATTGGAATAAATGCGTCGATATCTTCAGCACCCCGGGGTTCACAAAAGTGATGAGGTATGACCGCTTCCGGCTGCTGAGCACATGTCTCCACTTCGAGGACAATGTAAATTGCGATCCGGCAACAATGACACGATCCGAAGCTAAGATTTTTAAGGTACGTCCCATTTTGGACCACCTGAATGCTAAATTCTCACAATTATATAAATTGTCTCAAAACATTGCGCTCGATGAAAGTCTCACAATGTGGAAGGGCTGGTTAGATATTAACCAGTTCATCCAGAATAAAGCAGCTGGCGTAGGAATAAAAACTTACGAAGTCTGTGAATCAAAGACCGGCTACTTGTGGCGCTTTGAGGTCCATGCTGGCCACGATGTCACAGACGAACATGAAGTAAGTCCAATAACTGGAATCGTGCCTGCCCTTGTACTCAGACTTTTGACTGGTCTCGAGCATAAAGGATATACCATTTGGATGGACAATTTTTACAACTCCCCCGCCCTTGCACGCGAGTTGAAATGCCGGGGTTTCGACTGTGTGGGGACGCTTCGGACCAACCGCAAGTTCGTTCCGACCAATGTGGCGCAGTTGAAGAAGAATGAAATGGTGGTTGGTCAGGTGGTGGGCTGCACATCAGGCGATGTAGATATCCTGGTATGGAGAGATAAGAACCGCGTCGCTCTTATCTCCACTTACCACGGACTCTGCTCTGTGAATTGCGGCCAAACACTGAAGCCGTCCATGGTCCCCGATTATAACGTGTGCATGGGCGGGGTAGACAAGAAAGACCAAATGCTGTCTATGTACCCCCTGGAACGCCGCCGTAACAGGGTCTGGTACAAGAAGCTGTTTCGAAGACTTTTGAATGCTAGCACACTCAACGCATTCATACTGCACAAAGAAACATCCGCCAATCCAATGGTTCACCGGAGTTTTCGCAAAACTCTGGTGACACAGTTGATTGAAACCCACGCTCGCATAGTCGAAACACCTGATACACCACACAACGAAACTCTCTACCATATCCCGATACTTTACAAGCTCTTGCCAATAGTCAGCGCGAAAAACCGTACCCGCAAAGTGTGTGTGGTCTGCCGCAAACGGTCAATCACATACTGTGAAAAGTGTGAGATTCCGGTATGTGGCTACACGTGCTTCAGGCCGCACATTAGTTCTCTCCGCCAATAATACTTCACAAAACACATACACTACATACAGTAACACGACACACACACGCTAGTATTCAAAAGCTCTATCTATTTTCAATTCCATTTAAATTCACAATTTACAATAACAATAACATCCAAATGGTATCGGCATACATTTGTTGTTTTTTTGTTTCTCTAATTGTCTTTTAGTTTGTCTTTATGTTTTCTTTGTTTCTTATTCCAGCGGAAGATAGACCTTTGCCCACAGTGGTATGAAGACTTTCATACTTAATTCAAAGAATAAGCCTTTACCTACAGTGGAATGAGACAGTTATTTAATTGTGAGAATGTATCATACAGGGTAGAGTAGTAGTAGTAGTATAGGCCTAAACATGCGTCAATTTGTATTTTTGTTTCCTTGTATTTGTTATGTGAAAACCTTGTTTGTGTTTTTTTATCTTTTCTATCCTAGGTTTGCTGGAAGAAATCTCTTGTTAGAGATAAGCTCACTATATTTTTTTTGTGTAAGAAAGTATCAAGTAAAGTAAAGTACTTTCTGATGCATTATTTTCTCATACCTATATGGGTATATTTTTTTCTGTATTTTGACGGAATTTTGCCTCGTTTTATTTTATGTCTTAGGCAATTGGCGCATGTAAGGCCTTTAAAGCTTCATCTGGATCGCAATTTATTTGTTCTTTGTAGCCTTAATGTGTATGTCTGCATATCGATAGCAATACCTGTCGAAATTCGCTATTTGACAAGAGCTGATTTTTGTATAATGTTAAATCGAAAAAAATACCATTCAGAATACTCTCTCTCTCTCTCTCTCTCTTTTAATACGACAATGCCCTGCTTTGCTGGATTATGCGACTGGGACTGCGAGATAAACAATAAGGCTACTTTCTTTAGTTTTTAATGTAGCTTTGTGTTTTTTTTATGCCGCTTGGAACACTTCTTATTAATGTTTTGTATTGTTCACTAATTTTATCACTAGTAAAATTACAAACCAACAATTTTCCTCCACGATCCCGTATGTTGATATGTATAATTGCTCATATAGTTGTTTTTTTTTATATTACATGGCAAATAATGAAAATAACATTAATCGATGAACAAATAAACAAAAAAATGTACTTACACAAACAAACATAATAAAATGTGTTAATGTCTTTGTATGCTGTGTATAATACCTACCAATTGATTTCATTTTAATTTAATATCGGTGTTGTCTGATTGATTGTGTTTTTATAATTGTAAAATTTGTATTTTTATCTCAAAATAAATTAATAATATTAATAAAGTTATTTAATTTAATATCTTACATTGCATTTGACCCCGTAAGGCACTATGTCTAATGACAGATTTTGTTGAGCCGTATTAATTTCATCTAATTTGAACATATTTTAAATATCCTTTGTGGGCCCATTGTGCCACTGCCACCGGAATGGGAAAAGGCGTTACGCTTTTTATATTAGGTACCTATGTTATTTTAACAAAATATAATATAAAAGTTTTGTCCCGAGAAAAATCACAAGGCTCATCCATATTATCTTCACCTCCATGGCACAAAAGTGGATGATTATTTGCAATGTTTATCATCATGGTACTCTAAATATTTGTATGAAAGGTCTTGGGTTTATGTATAAATCCAATACTTTGTTCTATGTAGTTATTAGATAATGTATATTTAATAAGATAACTACTACCTTTCAACCATAACCTAAGATTTACTTACCTACTATTTTTTGTGTCATATTACAGTGGTATTTTAGTAGATTCTCTGCTCGTTATTTATTTATCTTACAAGTTTGAGGCTTTGGTTACTGATAGCTCATATGCTTTAGTTTCTGTAAACCGAAGAATATTGGTCAATATTGCCAAGGGTGCTTTGAAACAGTCCTAAATTGTATACCTAATATTGGCTGACATTTATGAGGCCCTATTTTTGTAACTTTTGAAAAAGTTTTATTTTGATAAATAAATGTATGAAGACTATATGTGTTTGTGTTTATTAGAGTTCTATACAATATAACGCATTAATAAAATCAAACATTAGGCCTAAATCTTGCTTTGTTATTAAAATAATACAGAAATAAGTACAACTTAGGGAGCTTCATATTATGTAACACATATTAGCTGTAATTAAACTGAAATAAAGGCGTTGTGGAAAGGAAAAAGGGTAAAGAATTCCAATTAGAGTAATATTCTAATTAGAACTAATCTTAATTCTAACTAGAATAGGAGAAATTCATCAAAAACTAAACATCGGCGCTCAGAATTCCTGATGTGTGGGATTCCCGCTCCGGTACCCACCGACACGGCGAAAGTTACAAAATGGCCGCCACAGGCGACTGGTTATTTTTAAAAGTAACGCGTTAGACCTTGATTCTTATAGAATATCTAGATATCAGAATATCTAGGATATCCTTCGGTCTCGGCACCAGATAATCTCTAACGGGATAACGCGTAGGTCGCGCCACCGCTATCAGTATCTATGATCGTCTATTCTATCTACCCCAAAAAGAGATGTCCCGATTCAGCTGTAAAAATTGTAAGTAAGAATGATAAGTCTGAATTTCTCGTTCGTTGAGAAGTTCGTTAGGCGTACAATAGTCGAACGGAAGATTGGTTCAGGAAGTTAGATTTTCAAATTAGACAGAGAAAGCATATATGCCCGCAAGCCGGAGCTTCGCATCAGTTAGCGGTGTATTGCGCCAGATCAATCTTAGTTGTATTTTGTGTGATGGTACTATTTATTTTTTGTATATATGGGCGCTTGGAACTTCTTTTAGTGGTCGACCACAATTTATAATATTTGTTTGGGATATCGTATAGATATCCGTCGTAGTTTTACGACGTGAGTACTCAATGATATTTCATGTGCTCGCTAGTAGCGGCTTGTGGTGGTTCCAATTATATAATTAGTTCACGGCAATAACGATCCGAATAGACCGGGTTTACACAATTGCGATTTGATTTTCCGAAATGGGTTTTAACTAGCGGTTTCCTCAAAAGGTCCGTAACGTTTTGAAACCTTCAACTCTGCGCAATTTGAGCTGGATGTTATAGAAACGTTGTCATTAGCGCTTTTGGAGATCTAACCCACACCACAGTGAGGTACATACTCCGGTAAATACCGATCTATGGATCTCGCTGACCTCAGCACTTCCTCGACCGAGCCCAGTCATAAATACTCGACACCAGCCTACACATTAGACCTCCAGCGAAATTTACATTTAATTTAAAGATGCAACTTGAATCCAAACCGCTCCAAGGCAAAGCAAAACAATCTACCCGGTCCTAAACAATGAACTTTAGACTGTAATTTGATCTCTTCGCGCGTCCCCGACAACACTCAAATGTCAAAAATATCAACAGGATAGGTTATCTGTGTTGGCAACGTTTAAACTTTGTTCTGAATTTGTTATTTCCATCCGCGGAACCTCATCGATCAAACAGTCTCCCTATGCGCTGCCAACCTAGGTTTAGCCACAACTAAACTCCTGTCTAGCCTAGTCTAAAATCCTAGTGTTATACCACGTCCATTATCGACACCACTCGAAAATGGTTGAGTTTGATTTGAATGTGTTTGTATGTTTAATGACTGTGTGTGTGGGAATTTCAAAACTCGCTACTCGAAAGGAATGAGGAGAGGATTAGCTCGCGAATATCCTAAGGACCAATCCAGGAACCCTATGGTGAAGGAAAAGGAAATTAGGGTCGCTCCAAGCCCAGACTCAGACTCAGATCAATTACCTACAAGTTCTTATCTAACGACCCAAGGATAGTTTTGGAATTTGGGGTAGGTTGATTTAAAGGATAGGAACCGAGGTATATCTCGGCGCTTCAGACACTCACGAAAATCCACTGTAACACGCAATCACAACTCGTCCAGTTTCAGATGCGTACAACGGCGAACCGAACTGTTTAGAATTACTGAAAGACGAGAGTCACAGTAGCTTGACGCAGAGACTGAATGCCTCCCCCTCCCACGCTTTCGTATTTATAGAACCCACATGTCTGAAAAAAAATGGCGTCCTTTGCCCAAGCGAAAGCTTCTTATCCCTAACTACATAGGGTCTAATTTCAATCAAACATGCCATGCAGATCCGCCGTTCTACAAATTGTGTGTACGCATAGTTTCTAATCAACCATTGGCTATCACTCAAATCATTTGGTATTGCCGATACACAGAATTTGTCGATCGCTGGCTATAAAAAGCGGTTTTGATTAATTTAAGGCTTCCCGAAGGCTAGCGTCTAGGACAAAGATCACTAGAATGATATTCAAACCCGTGATGTCAAACTCGCCACAACGTACCAAACAAACGCAATTGTATATTTGCAGTCAACATAATAGCTTTCTCCATATAGTCCCATAAGAACCTTCCATTATTTAGTTATTCATAATTTATTCAGCGCGCAGCCAAATCGGCTCTGATCCTTACACATTTCGCAGGAATGCGACAAAAAAATCTGACCTGACCTCTTTCCTCGGCTCATTGTTTTTTGCCAACTTACCCTGAGCTACTCAAAAACCCAAACGTTAAATGAACCGACTCTTGTATTCAATGTGTGTAACAATACAGCGCGGCGATGGGCCAGCCCTCTGTCACGCAAAATGAAGTATCAAATGTACCGACTCCTGTGTACCATTACAGATCGTATATCGTGCCGTATAATGAGAGCAGAGATCTTCCTCGGAGAGGGGCGGTCGGTGAGTTGTATCCGCGCGGCGCTAGGTGTCGCGAGTAGGTGCGCGTACAATTAGTAAGAGCAAAATAAATATATATTTTAAGCCCTGTCCTCTGACGGTTTAACAAGGATAAATTGTGAACTATAGAAAATGAATTAGTTTTAAGAATTAAGTTTATTGATCGTTTAGTTCGTAAACTTAGGGTTTTCACAATCAACAAAGTGATATCAGTATTATATATCAGCCCCGCAAAATGCTAATAGGCATGACAGTTTCATACATTTTTTTATTTTGATAAAACATGGCTCTAATTTCTGACTATGGCATGTGAACTGTCAATTTAATTTTTATATTAATGGCGGTCTAACAGCTAGGTTAATTTTGTCAATGTCATGTGTTTTTATAGATTTCACTGTATTTGGACAGGTTTTCTTCCGAGCACCTGGAAACTTTTATGTTGATTTGTTGCTCCTTAGCACTACCCGGAAGGACGTGAAGGGCTGTAGGTTCCAAGTATCTCCTTCAGACGTGAGCCTTTCATTTGAACTGTCATGATCATGATGTTCGTTGTATGTACGCCTTGACGTTACGCCTATCAGCATTTTTTTTTTGACTTTGGCCCCACACAACACATTTTCATACAGGCACATACATTGCTTCTGGCCCTATACTAGGATACCCTGTGTCGTGGGATCCAGAAACAGTGACGTCACACACACATAAACATCCAAGACCTGGGGATTTTTCTTTTCTTTATCCCCAGCCGGGGATCGAAACCTGGACCTCTCGCATGGTAGGCAAAGGAAAACCGCAGCGCCACAGAGCTGGTACATCATGATACACTGTCATGTTTATCTATAATTCGTTTAAATACCTAGTTTTTTATCGTCGGTTGAGATGCGATCCTCCGAACCCAACACCCGTGATATTCACGCACAAAAGCCGAGTATTCCTAGAATATAATTTAATTGAATCATCAAACCTACAGTAACCTCTCTCTTTATGCGGCACGTACATTTTTAAAAATTTCTTTATACAATTTCGTGCAATTCATCCACAATTTTGCCGTGGTAAAATGGGGTTAATTGATTGCTGTGGTATCGACACTGAGCATCACACCCCTGTCGTGTCGACTGAGGTGTCTGACGTCACGTGGTCTGTTTATCCGTGTATTCAGTATTCAGTAACTTTCGAGATTATCTTGTCAAAGTCCATTTCGACACCGCAATATTATCGAACAGACAATTGAAACACACAGATAGCTTAACCGACTGTCTAGTTTATCGATAATCCAAATAGTGTCGAAATCCCATTCACCGTCTGTACACTCAGCACAAGATACAAGTAGTGAAGACCAGCACACATATTTATTTTTATACATATTTGCACAAACTACTGATTTTCTGGTACGCTCAAACATTCGTCTTCATACTAAATTAGTACGAATTCCGGCCCGACTAATTCTTTTTATTTCTGTACATACCGTGCCTAAATGATGCTTTAGTACCCCTCAGTTACAGACTAGCTGGAAGAGAGTGGTTCTATCTAATCAGAGTGCAGTTGCATTAACTCTTAGTCGCATTCACTAGTAAATTGTCGTTGAGTTACTAG
The DNA here is from genome assembly GCA_949825045.1 of Argyresthia goedartella. Taxonomy (NCBI): domain Eukaryota; kingdom Metazoa; phylum Arthropoda; class Insecta; order Lepidoptera; family Argyresthiidae; genus Argyresthia; species Argyresthia goedartella. The sequence goes on along the minus strand of OX463829.1, from coordinate 14,545,806 downwards.
TACATTAGTAACCAGCACGTACAGCGTAGGTACATACCTACGAAGCGTCGCAACAAGTTTTTTAACAGTGCAAAAGTGCACATTGAATTAATATAAACCACGTACAGTAGGGTGTAGTCACATCACTTTGTATACGCCCCCGATACCCAGCGATTTACATAGATCCTGGGAATCATGAGACACGTGGTCATAATATCTGCCGTGTACCTGTTTTAGTGGGATTAATAGTAGTTTATGTGACTGTTACATAATGGAGGGCATTAAAACTCGAGAGTGGGCTCGTTTCATAATAATATCACTCGAGAGTTTTAATGCCTAATTATGTACAGTTACATACACTAGTTTATCTACACATAAGCTCTCTTTGATGTGTTCAGGAACCGCATGTTTGACCGGCATTGTGGCTCTGCAGTTGTTTAGCTTGTTCTGTAGTACCAACTTCACGCAGGCGGGCGTCGGCGTTCGAAATTTGAATGTCAGTACCAACTTCACAGACAAACTAGGGGCGGCACGCAGTCGGGCGTTGGCGTTCGAAATTTGAATGTCATAATATGTAGAAAAACTACACATTATGGTCATAATGTGTAATTTTTAAGATAATAAATGAGTTTTTACCAAGTAGTTTAACATTATGCTGATCGTAACGTGCGGTTTTTGTACGCAGTAAAGAGGGTTTATGATACGTGTGTAGATAAAGGATTTTTATGACCTCATAACATTTTTTGTTGAATTCAAGGGAAGTGCCCAGACAATGTCTGCAAATTCCACTGCGCCGTTGAAGAGCCTGTCGCTTCCGCCTTTGAGACGAAGATGCCTGCGACCAAACGCTAACTTTTTATAAAAGTTTTATCTACAATTAATTCAATAATTATCTCTATGCCAGTTTTGTGTAATAGCCTTCAGCCTTGATTGTTAAAGAAATGACAAATGTGACCGTGTTGTAGGTATAAGTGGGCAAGATAGACAAAAAACGGGTTTTTATGGGGTGGATTGCTCATCAAAAGCCGCTATTCTTTTCTTTAGTTTTTAAGGCATCCAATATGGACCGAAATGGTTTTTATCGTGTAGATTGCAGATCAAAACTGCTACTCTTGTCTTTAGTTTATAAGGCATCCTATGGCTTTTTCCGGACAATAACTCGATTGTTACTTTTTTTCCTCTTTTGCTCATTTAAAGAAACTTCTAGCAACTCGATGGTGCAAAGCTCATCAGCCACCCGGCCCGACTATTCAGTCGACTGTCTGTCACTAGTCACTACGCTCTATTATTTATTAGCGACATCCGCGCCTGGGGACGGGTGGAGACAACATCTAATGGAATATTTGATAGAGACAGTGTTGACTTGCGGAAGGCGCCTGTGAGGTGAGCCTGAATAATGCCTGGAATATTGAGTGGGGCGGCATGCGCAGGATTTAGCTAGGGCTGGCATTGACGAGGTAAGTGGTTTTGCGGTTCGGTAGAGTAAGGCGTAGTTATTACTAAACTCAATTGTAGTAAGAAATAGCTCCTCTGGTTACATAAAAATATAGCCCCTCGCTTTTTCCCTTACGGGATGGCAGGCCCAAGTTGGTTTAGGTAATGTATTTGTGCACCAGAAACAGAAGCTTCACAAACATCTTTGATTGGACAAGAATTTTGGCAGAAATGGTTATTACCCGATTGCACTTATATTGCAGTATCTTGTTGTGGGGGAAAGCAGCGGATATGAAAAATATTTTTCATGTTAAAGATCTATTCGAGTAATTCGTAATTTTAAACCCGCAGATTTCCTAAGAGAACTTTTTAAAGAAATTGATATGCTAACTGTAGCTAATCAATTTTATTTTGAAAATACAATGCATGTAAGCACGAATCTTACAACATTTTCCAAAATTTGCGATAGACGTTAACCTAAGAAATAATCACAGCCCCGGTTTAGTTTCGCGAAAGTTATCAATTCTTTAAAGGGTCGCTGCATTCTCTACTACAGCAAGCTACCTCTGGAGATTTGGAAAAATTACCTTTGAGAAATTTAAAACCCTGTAAAAATAACTCTTTGTTTCATGAAAGAGCCAACCATGGATTGATCATTTCATCAAATGGCTAAACATTTCTTGATATAGTCAAGTATTTCATGAACTGATCTGAATAGTTGAATTTCACGAAAACATATATTTTTAAAAGCTCTTCAATTTGTATTCAGTACTACGTGGTGTATTTTGTGTAACACATGTCGAACTAACACGAATACTAGTCGGGCGCTTCGCTGCGCTCGCCCTCTTTAGCCTTCACCTAATCTACCGCAGTGTTTTACCCTAAAGTATTTCTTCGTTCAATGAAAGTTCTTATTCAACAATAATAATAATAATATAAAATATATATAATATAATAATATTTTCGTACCACTTGCTCAAAAAAGTGACATTCTATGCCACAAAAAGCGAACATAACAATAGTAATTTATTTTTAATCTGTTAAAAACAGGGAAAGAAAATTGTACTGAATTTCATTCATTCTCTAGGGGGAGAATGTGATTTAAATTTGGAATACTTACCGAAATTTATACTTAACTACATCTGTGTTTAAACCATTGAGTTTGTATATAAAGCATTATACATCTTTTTGAAAAAGGAATACGCATTTATTATGCAGTTATGATTATTAAATAAAATTACGAAAACCGACGAGGCCGTATGACCTTGATGCCTTTACTTTTCCGACAAAAAAATAATAGTCTAGGAATTTGCCGCGTTTTTGTTTTCTTCAAATACATAAAAGTTAAGTTTATTTTAATTTATTTTTATAAATAAGTTAATGTTCTAAAAAATACGTTACGGTGTTAAATCAAAGCGACAGTGACAGTGAATTGTCGGATTCTATCAGTGCAAATGCTGCCGCAATTATAAATAATTTGCTTCCAACAAAATCCAAGAAAAATTATTTAAAAACTTACGAAGAATTTTCAACGTGGAGTAGTGCGAAAGGCCTATCAATTTCAGAATCAGTACTTCCTTGTCTATTTTGATTATTTATCCAAGACAAAGAATCCGAATACACTTTGGTGCATATACTCAAAACTGAAAGCTACAATAAGCATCAAACATAGCATTGAAATAAATAGATTCACGAATTACTGGCTTTTTTAAAAAGATAATCAGAAGGGCATTGCGCAAAGAAGTCTAAAATTTTTACGACTCAAAATGTGGAAAAAGTTCTAAATGAAGCTCCTGACGAAATTTTTCTGGCCACAAAAGTAAGTATACATGATTTAACTATGAATATTTCGTATCTTAGTAATGGTAATTATTCTATATATTTACCTGTTTTTTATCTTTGTTATAGGTGGCCTTAATTTTTGGACTCAATGGTGCTTGCCGCGGATGTGAACTTGTAAACTTAAAGGTGGAGGACGTTGAGAATAATTCCAATGAGTTGCTGCTGATTAATTTATTTTATTTATTTTTATTTTACTTTACTTTATTTGGACAAACAACAGTAATAAACTTTACAAAACATAAATTACAAACACAAAATACATTGTAAGCTTACTACCTTATACGTTCATCACTAAAACATACATTTATAAAAATAATGTGATACAAATATTTTTTTGATAATTTTAAAATCTACCTTAAACTCAAACCCATATGATTTGTTAGTTCTTTTTTAAAAGATGTTTTTTTGCTCCTAAATATGTCTATCGACAGCAACCTCTCATTATAGGTATGGCAAATTTGATATAGCGGCGCACGAAGACCGGAATTGGTGCGCGTTGGATTTAGATAAAAAAGTTTACAGGGACGGCGTGGCGTTGCTGTATGTGGGGCAAGGTATTTAATTTCTTCGACAAGCTCCGAACAATCATAGTGGTTGTTACATATGTTATATAAAAATAATTCGTCGGTTATTGTGCGTCTAGAGGCCAAACTAGGTACTTTATAGAGTGACATGAGGTTTTCGTAGCTCATTTTGCTACGTGTAAGTCTATAGTGTATTGATTTGAGGGCTTTTTTTTGTATGTTCTCAAGTTTGTCACTGTAAACGGCATAAAAGGGATTCCATACAATAGAAGCATACTCCAGTTGGGATCTTACTAGGGTTTTATAGAGTGTCATATATGTAAGTTTTTTATTAAAGTTTTTACTAACCCTTAATATGAAACCGAGCATCTGATATGCTTTCGTACAAATTTTCTCTATATGGTCGTCGAAAATGAGTTTTTCATTGAAAAGGACACCCAAATCTCGAATTGAGGAAACCCTCTCCATTTCTTGGCCACCGATGTTGTATGGTTGGAGTATCTTGTTCCTATTACGCGTAAAAGTTATCTGTTTACATTTATTATGCGCAAGTTAAAGTTTGTTAGTTAGACAAAACTCGTGGAATCTATTAAGGTCTTCTTGTAAACTAATACAATCTTCCAGAGAATTTTTTTTTAAGGATTTTAAAGTCATCGGCGAACATTAGTATCTGACAATGTTGGAAGCATTGGTTAATCCTATTAATAAAAAGTGTGTATTGGAGAGGTCCTAAAATTGAGCCCTGAATTACACCAGAAGATACTAATCTTCTTTCGGAATGATATCCATTGATTGTAACCATCTGGAATCTGTCCCGTAAGTAAGACCCAAACCACTTAAGAAGGTTTCCGGTTATGCCATTGTATGCTAGCTACTCGAGTAACAAAACATGATCCACTTTGTCAAATGCTTTTTGGAAATCCATGTATATCACATCCACTTGAACTCCTTCATCCATGGCCTTAAATAGAAAGTTCGAGTATAAAGCTAAGTTAGTTATCGTGGACTTGTCTTTCATGAATCCGTGCTGTTGTTTAGCAATATTTCGTCTTACTTGCGTGTAAAGAGATTCCTGAACCAGTGACTCGAAAATCTTTGGTATTGTAGAGAGGACAGATATGGGTCTATAATAGGTGATATTATTCCGAGAACCCGATTTGTGTCGAGGCGTGATATATGCTAGTTTCCAGAAGTCCCGGAAGCATTCTTCTTGAACACTGCGGTTAAGTATTATGTAGAGTGGATCTACTAAAAGATCGGCAGTGTTTTTCAAAAATATTGGACCTATTTTATCTGGACCGGGCCCTTTAGATATATCTAGAGTTGAAAGCCTTTTTTTAATTCGGTATTTACTAATATGCAGATTAGAGATGTTTTCAGCTTCCGAACTTGTATTAAGTTCTTGTATATTAATATCATTTAAATCAGTATCATTCGGTTCAAAAACGGAGCTAAAGAATTCATTAAACATATCAGCTATTTCGGATGGGCTGTCAGATGTTCTGTTATCCAATGACATTTTAGATGGATATCCCAATTCGTTTTTCTTCAGAGAGGCTACATATTTCCAAAAATGTTTAACGTTTTCAGAAATATTACACTCGGTTTTTGAGATATATATGAATTGAAGTCCTCTTTCAAAAGTAATTTAACTCTTTCACGAAGGAGTGAAAATTCTCTATAGTCCGATAGATTATGGTAAGTTTTCCACTTATTCCACACGGTTTTTTTACGTGATAATGTGCTTGATAATGCTTTAGAAAACCATGATGGAAAATTTCGTGACTTTGTTTTATATAGAGGTACATGTTTATTAATAATTTTGAATAAGATTTCGTAGAATATAGTAACACTTTCAGTTACTTTTTTATTTTTTAAAACGTTTTCCCAATTTATTAATGACAGTTCAGATTTGATATAGTTAAAATCACATTTATTAAAGTTAAATTTGTCAGTTTTTTTTGGTTGAATTTGTTTTACTGTTTTTGTATTTTTAAAGGTGAACATTAACGGGGAGTGGTGTTGGTAATTAGGCCGCGATAACTCAATGTATGGTGGAGAGCATACGCAGTTGCTACTATTAGAAAACATAAGATCTAATAAGCGATTATTGTTGTTGTAAATATTATTGTATTGTTGGAGTTGCATTAAACCCATGGTGTTATCAAGTGATTTATGAAGTTCTGTTTTAATATTGGGTACTAAATTATTTCCAGTAGAGTGGGGGGACCAAGTCAAATCTGGTATGTTGTAGTCTCCTATAGCACAGAAAGTATAAGTAGGATAGTTCATAAATAGGTGCTGTAGCTTATTGAAATGAGAAACGTATACATTTTTGTTAGTTTTGGGAGGTATATATGTTACGCATAGCATTAAAGTATTAGATTTACACAGAGGTATACTTATAAATAACTCCTCTGTAGTCTTATCTTCCAGTTCAAAGTGTCGCGATGCAGTATTTTTTTTATTGATAGCGACAAGAATACCTCCACCGTCCTTTTTGTTAAAATCAACCAAGTTACGATCGCGACGAAACATCGAATATCTGTTGTCTACAATTTCCGAGTCAAAAATACTATTGAACAGCCAAGTTTCTGTCAATATAATTACATCAAAATATGAACATTGTATATTATGTCTAAGTTCCGTAAGCTTACCACGCAACCCACCACAGTTTTGATAATAAATACTAATATTTGAGTCAACCATTGATAACATAAAATTGCAATATGTATTTATAAAAATATTTGTTTTGTTTAAGTTTGAGTTTTAATATATAATGTAAATTTAATATATCAAAAAACCCATCCACTCAGGGTTGCACCATAAACAACAGTTAAAATATATAGTGGTTGTGAATGATTGCGTGATTTGCAGAGTAGAATATATACGTATAGAACAGGAAAATATAACAACATGTATTTAAACATTGAATTTACAAGAGATGCGATGACATTGATTGTGAGACGGTATATTTTAACGACACACAGAAAATTTAAATATAAATAAATTAAATATAAATCAATTAGTCACACTACTTTATCTAAATCTTCATCTCTGCGAATAGTTATGACCCGGCTGTTGTCTTCTTTGCTTACTAGAATTGTTGCGTTCTTAATCCAGATGTAATTGTAATTCTTATCGTTCTGTTATAACCCTGTTTTCTTTGTAATAAAAGCTAAACAAGCAGATCACCTTGTAACGTGTATATTTCCATGATATTCTATTGCAGAGTCAGCCCTTTGGTTACCTGCCATTTACTTGAATAATATTTTTTTTAGTCAGTTAGAATTGTTCAATTGTGAGGAGCGGTCGCCTCCACTTTCAAGAAGTTATAAAAGTTGTGTCGTAGTGATCTTGTAAGATTTGTCAAAAGACAATAAAACTAGTTAGGCGAACATTGTAGTTTTTTTTTAAAAAGACAGACACCATAGGCCTCCTAACAAATTGGTGTCAGAAGTGGGATTCCAAAGAGGTCATACAGACATCTAAGGAATCCGAATCCCTGGCCAGTGTTTGTCCTGATCGACGATAAGACTCGTGCCTAGTACGAGCCCGCATCAGCTACAACCTAACTGTCTTGATCCGACGGTCAGTCTCCGCCCTCTGAGCGTGAGCCCGCGATCCAGAACACTACCACTGCGGGTACTCCATTCAACGTGCCCGACGAACAGCTCTAGCTCATCATCACCATCGCCCAACATCCTGGGTGCATTATCCTGCAGCCCGTTTCCAGCCAAAAATCTAACACGCCGCCTGTCGCCGCGTGGTCACCAAGCGCTGTCACTAGACACGCGTCACGCGCTGCCTGCCCACGTCACGCAACCTGCCGCGTGATACCATCGCCAAGCCCGAGAATGCAGCTTAAGACCAATATCGTCGTGTGTCTGTGAGTTACAAAACCCGTTTACTTTTGTGTTCTACCGTTTTCATGTGAAAGTGTTTTTTAAGTCCTACTTTTAATTTTACCTGCTACATCTTATGTTTTATTTATTTTTACATTTATTTTATTGGTATTGTCAAACATTTTGTCTAAGACTACCTAAACATAGCACAATAATTAATGTCTGACGTCAAATCCGAATCTGAAGATTCCAAATTAAAGTCGGAACTTCCAGAAGGTCACGAATCAATCAGTTCAGAATCAGACGCTTCTCATACTTCCTCTGACTCTCATTTTGGATCTAGTGTCGACTTATCTGCTATTCTTCCAACCAACATGCCACCAAAAGTCGATAAAAATGCTGAAATCTCCCTGTCAGTATTGACTAAATTTATAAAACCATACAATGGTGATAAAGAATCCCTTCCAGCATTCCTAACTAACTGCGATAATGCTATTTCGTTGGCAAATGCGGACCAGATCAATGTCTTGTGTAAATATGTAATATCCCAACTGGAAGGCAAGGCGCAGGTTGCCTGCAGCCTCAAAAACTTCGATTCATGGGACGGAATAAAAAATTTCCTTCGAGCAACATTTGGAGAAAAGAAACATGCCACACATTTACTTGTTGATCTTCAAAATTGTAAACAGTTGCCATCTGAAGATGTGACTCAATATTCGATAAGATTAGAATCGATCTTGACACGCATGCAATCTGATATTTATTATAATTGCAAACAGCCAAACGAACTCGTAGGGCGAATAGCTGCCATGGAGGACCTTGCCCTCAACACATTTTTGTTGGGCCTAAACTCCTCAATCTCCAACATAGTGCGTTGCCGTAACCCACCTAAATTAAATGACGCTATACAATGCGCAGTTGAAGAGGAAAAATTATATAACCTCACCAAATCGTCGTCTTCGTCGTTCTACCGAGCAAAACAATGCTCGTTGTGTCACAAGAAAGGGCACACTTCTTCTGAGTGCTTTAGGAACAAGCCTCAAAATCAAACTCAAACCCAACGATCATACGCCGTCAATTCAAGACCTGCTTTTGATTCTCTCCAAGGTCCTAAACAGTGTAGATACTGCAAAAAACAGGGTCACACCATTGACGAGTGTTATAAATTAAAATATAAGAATTCCCAAACTTCCCAAGGTCAAGATCCCTCACAAGGTACTTCGGCACAGGCCCATGTGCATAATGTCTATGATGAACCTTCTGATGATGCTTTAAACCAAGAATGATTTCGGTTGTGTGCCTGCCGAAATCGCTTAATCAAAACGGCACAAATAACAAACCCTTTGAGGTCATCTCTCAATTATCATACGCCGATGTATTAAAGAAATCCCGGACTACAGTTCCGAGGTCATCTCAGGTTACCCTGAGTTCTACTCTGCCTAAACACCAGAGTTCTACGATTAAATCCCGGAATATAGTTCCGAGGTCATCTCAGGTTACCCTGAGTCCTACTCTGCCCAAACACCAGAGTTCTACGATTAAATCCCGGAATATAGTTCCGAGGTCATCTCAGGTCACCCTGAGTCCTACTCTGCCTAAAGACCAGAGTTATACAATTAAATCCCGGGACATAGTTCCGAGGTCATCTCAGGTTGCCCTGAGTTCTACTCTGACTAAACCACAGAGTTCTATAAATAAATCCCGGAACACGATTCCGATGTCACCTCAGCACTCGCTGAGTCCTACTCTGTCAATACAAAAAAGTTTTCAAAACAATTCTCAAAATCAAGATTCGGGAAATATTAAAAACTTTGAACTAACTGAATCCGACCCTGTCCCTGATTTTATACCAATTCTCGAGACTACTATAACTAATAAAAAAATATCATTACCACACATTTATTTGCAAACTAAATACGCTGTGAATCCACTATGCTTGCTGATCGACACTGGCGCAAGCATCAGTATAATTAAAAACTCAAGTTTGAAAGAAACTCCTGCACTCTCACGTGAAATTGTAAAAATTAAAGGCATAAGTAAATCAGAATCCTTAATTACAACATTGGGCACCTTCCAGCTGTATATTGACTTACCCTCAGAAACAATCAATTTTAAATTCCATGTCACAAATGACGATGTGTGCCTCGAAGATTATGACGGAATAATCGGAAGTGATTTTTTCGGACATTTCAAAGTTAACATTAACTACGAATTGAAAAGCATACACATTCGCAATGTACAGTTGCCTATTGTTTATAATCAACCTACCTACATCATACCGGCTCGCAGTGAAGCCGTTATCGAGTGCGGAATATCAAATTACTCACACGAGCTCTACCAAGATAACGAGGCCCTCGTTTTAGATCATCTTTATTGCGAAGGTGTTTATGTCGCTAATTGCATAGTTTTAATCAAACCAAATGGCAAAGTGAATATCTCAGTTTTAAATACTACAAACTCTAGCGTCAACGTCAAAGACTATGCGGTGGAATTAACACCCATTGAGAAATCAGAAACGACATCTGATTCTTGTCGTAAAATAAACTCTATTTCTGTTTCTAATTCTGATCGAATAAATCAAGTCTTAAATCAATTACGCTGTTATCATCTGAACGATGAAGAAAAAGCAACTCTTTTTGAGTGTTGTCGCAAATACACTGATATCTTCCACCTTGATGGTGAATCCCTGACCTATACTAACGCCATCGAGCACACTATTAACTCCGGTGACTCTCCCCCTATTCATGTAAAATCATATCGATTTCCTGATTGTCATAAGGAAGAAGTCGATTCTCAAGTACGAAAAATGCTTGATCAAAATATTATCCGCCCCTCTATCTCACCATGGAGTGCTCCCGTATGGGTAGTCCCTAAAAAAATGGACGCTTCCGGCAAGAAGAAATGGAGGATTGTTATCGATTACCGCCGTTTGAACGACGTCACAGTTTCTGAAAGTTATCCTCTACCACTTATCACCGACATACTCGACCAACTGGGTCATTCTAAATATTTCAGCACTCTTGACCTGGCAAGCGGATTTCATCAAATAAAGATGAGTGCTTCAGATGCCCTCAAAACAGGATTTACCGTTAGTACTAACTCGAGCGTCACTGGCCACTACGAATTTGCCAGGATGCCCTTCGGGTTAAAAAATGCTCCTTCTACGTTTCAGCGTCTCATGAATACAGCTCTTTCAGGCCTTCAAGGCCTTCACTGTTACGTTTATCTCGACGATTGCATAATCTACTCACATAACCTGGATTCCCATATGACCAAGTTACAACTTGTCTTCGACAGGATGCGACAATTCAATTTAAAATTACAACCTGATAAATGTGAATTTCTCAGACGGGAAGTCGCTTACTTAGGACACATAATTACAGACAAAGGAGTCAGTCCCAATCCCGAAAAAATTAAAGCTGTTACTGAGTTCCCAGTACCAACCAATGTAAAGCAAATCAAATCCTTCCTTGGTCTTGTCGGTTATTATCGACGCTTCATTGAAAATTTCTCGAAAATCACAAAACCCTTAACATCACTACTCAAAAAGGATATCCCTTTCGATTGGACTTCAGAACAAGAAAACGCTTTTCAACTCCTCAAGGTAAAGCTCACCACTGCACCTCTACTCCAATATCCTGATTTTTCTGCCCCGTTTGTGATCACAACGGATGCTTCTAATTATGCGGTAGGTGCAGTCCTTTCACAAGGTGATATAGGTAAAGACAAACCTATAGCCTATGCATCCAGAACCTTAAACAAGCCTGAAGGAAATTATTCGACCACTGAAAAGGAATTACTAGCCATAATTTATGCTGTCAAAACATTCCGCCCTTACCTTTTTGGTCGCAAATTTAAAATCGTGACGGATCACCGGCCATTAGTCTGGCTATTCAACGTTAAGGATCCTGGCAGCCGACTTATTCGCTGGCGCCTTAAACTAGAGGAATACGACTATGAAATTGTATATAAACAAGGTCGCCTTAACTCCAACGCCGATGCGTTATCGCGTTGTCCTGTGAATATCATTGATTCCCAAAATCTACTTAACTCTCCATATGAAAAATATTTTAAGGAACAATTTACAAATAGAATCCCTACTCCAAATACCATAATGGAAGAACATACCGAAGCTCTCCATCTATCTAAGCTTAAATCAATCGCGTGTCCCGTCTCACTGGACTTTGACTATTCTATGCCACATTGTGAAGAGCTAATGTCTCAACTAAATTCCGCTGACTTACTTGATTCCGAACGCGAACCATTTACGATTAAAAGCGTAAATATGAATAATAAAATGTACTACTTTCTATTCACAAAAATCCACCACTACGAGGAAACTAAATTTAAGGATGTATATAATTTACTCATGAAACTCCGAGACCAGATTCTGGAAGATAGTCCGGAGACCACAGACCTTGCATTACCAGATTTTTCCGATCCATTCTCTAAGATAGCTTACACAAAGATTTATAACATGATCTCTCACATTTTCCACAACACGAACATTAAGATACATGTTTATAAAAATCAAATGATTTACCCAACTCCTGCCGAAGTTCCTAAAATTCTCAAAGAAAACCACGATTCTACTATCGCTGGTCACCCAGGTTCAAAACGAATGTATAACAGAATCAAGGCCTCCTACTACTGGAAAGGCATGCGGTCTGATATCGAAAACTATGTCAAAAATTGTAAATTGTGCCAAATTAACAAACCCTTAAGGATATCAAATAAAGCCCCTATGGAAATAACTTCTACCTCCACTAAACCATTTGAACGATTAGCTCTCGACGTCGTAGGTCCCTTACCGGACGCTGGCTTCCAAAACTTCAAGTTCATCTTGACACTACAAGATGACCTCACAAAATTCTCAAGCGCCTACCCTATGGTCGGTGCAACAAGTGAAGAGATAGCACGTAACCTAGTGCATTTCATATCCCTTTTCGGATTTCCAAAACACATCCTAACAGACTTGGGTACCTGTTTCACATCAGATCTTTTCAAACAACTGACAGAAATTTTAAAAATTAAGCCCCTTTTTACCACTCCATATCATCCACAAACAAACGGAGCTCTTGAACGCTCTCATGCAACTCTAAAAGAGTATCTTAAATCATTTGTCAATGAAAATCAGAATGACTGGCATTGCTACTTATTTACAGCTATATTAGCCTACAATACCACTCCACACTGTACTACTGGATTCACACCACACGAACTTCTATATGGTTATAAACCATCTATTCCCAACTCATTATACGATACGTCTAACAATACTACCTATAGTGAATATATCCGTGCCCTGCAATATAGGATGCGTTTCAGCCGTGAAAAGGCTATTCAGAACATAATAGCAAGTAAAGAAAGGTCAAAACAATACTACGATGCTCATTCTCGCGATTCACATTATAAAACCGGTGACATGGTTTACCTAAAGCAGCATCATAGGTTACGCAAGGCTCTATCCCCTATTTGGAAAGGTCCATATAGGGTTGTCAAAGTACATAACAAACATAATGTCTCTTTACAAGTGGGCCGTAAACATGTCAAACACCATACTAATGAAATTAAACCTGCTAACTAGTCTAAACATAACCTTTTTCATTATCCTTGTTTCCAGAGCCTTGCTCTACGGATGCAGCGCTGAATCGAAAATCACGCCAATAGTTCATAGCCCAGGAATTTACTTTGAACCCGTAACTTCGATTAATTTCTATAACGACTACTGGAAAGTAGTAACACACATTGAGCTTATATCATTACATCCTTATCTTGATAATATCGAAACACTTTTACAAAAATCTGAGAAACTTTGCAATAAAATACAACTATCAGATTTGATCCAATGTAAAGAAGCTTTCAGCCCTATCGATGTTTTAGTGCAATCAAATTTAATTAAACTGCAATCACTATCTCACATAACTTTGAGTAAATCCCAAAGTAAAGTCAAGCGATCTCTAGAATTTGGTGGGGAAATCCTGAAATTCTTTTTCGGAACCCTGGATGCCGATGATGCCAGAAAATACGATTCCGCTATCGAATCGTGTAAGAAAAGTGAAAATGAACTATTTCACTTGATGAAAGATAACATTCATGTTGTTAAATCTACCATAAATAATTTTAATTCTACTATTTACAAACTTAGTCAAAATGAAATCAAAATAAACTCCCAAATTGACAACATGAATGGGATCCTGTCTCAAATTACCAAGATAGACAACGAACTGTTCTATATCTCTAGGATAAATAGTTTACTAAACATCATAGAAAGTTCTGTACTTTCTGTATCGAATTTATTAGATACTACGTTAAATGCTATTTTATTTTCTAAGGTCAATGTATTACATCCTAGTGTGATAAGCCCTTTAAATCTGTTCAATGAGTTATCAATGCATAGTAACCAACTAGACAAACGTCTGGACTTTCCATTGCCACTTAACGTAAACAATATCCACTCTATAATTGACGCGTCCAAACTTAGTTCCTATTACTACAACAATAAAATAGTGTTTGTCCTGCAGGTCCCACTGATAACGTCAGAAACATTCATGGTTTATAAAAACATACCTTTACCTACTCCACATGATGAATCACGGGTTACCCGTACTTTTGCGCTCATTCAACCTTCTGATAACTACATTGGACTTAGTGATAACAGAATTCATTATGCTATGTTTAATAATCTAGACAAATGTAAGTTTATTAGTGGTAATTATTCTATATGTGAACTAGTTTCAATATTTTCTAGCTTAGGTAACCCTAACTGTGAATCTAAGCTCCTTACGGAAGTGACATTATCACTACCTTCCCAATGTTTTTCAAAACTACTCATAGGCCAGATAGATATTTGGCAAAAGCTTAGTAATAATAGATGGATTTATGTACAGTCCGATCCTAGCAAACTTACTATAAAATGTCACGACGATATTGTCGACTATTCTATCATAGGAACTGGTATAGTTAAACTAACTGAAGAATGTATTGGATTTTCAAGGACTATCCAACTCATGCCAAGTAATTCTTATACTAATATAATTAAGTCTCCTCTAGATATAACTTTCGATATTACACAAGATGACTGTTGTAAGAAAGAAGTGTTTAACAAAACCTTACCTCATTTAACCCCTATCAATTTGAGCAAAATTAACTTAGAGTCCTTGAAATACGCATCTCACCACCTAGATAATTTGGAAAATGAAATAAATAAATTACAGTCAGAGTCACACTTTATAAGATATGCTCAATACTATTCAACGTTTACTTATGTTTTGATTATTTTGATGTTTTTATTTATAGGATACAAACTGTATAAATGTTATAGGTACCGGAACATTAAACCGGATTCTGGATGTTGTATACAGATTTTTAATCAATGCCACAACAAAAAGATGGTGAAACATAACTCTAATATTACCAACTCCATAGAAATGACTGATGTCTCCTCATCCGAAGATGAGAAGAGGTCAATCAAATCTTTACCAGCCCCTCATACAAGTTTTAAATTAGAATATAAACATCCATCCAGAAGGAACCTTAACTTTTAGTTTGATAAGATGCTAAACTAAGTATAATAACATTTTCTCAATTTTCCCATGTATTGTAAAATGACTTCTTGAAATCAAATCGGTTATCTGCTTATTTATCTTTCTTCATTATTATCATTATCATGTATTTACTTCGCTTCATTCTTAGGGATGAAGCTTCGTCAAAATGGGGGAGCTGTTATAACCCTGTTTTCTTTGTAATAAAAGCTAAACAAGCAGATCACCTTGTAACGTGTATATTTCCATGATATTCTATTGCAGAGTCAGCCCTTTGGTTACCTGCCATTTACTTGAATAATATTTTTTTTAGTCAGTTAGAATTGTTCAATTGTGAGGAGCGGTCGCCTCCACTTTCAAGAAGTTATAAAAGTTGTGTCGTAGTGATCTTGTAAGATTTGTCAAAAGACAATAAAACTAGTTAGGCGAACATTGTAGTTTTTTTTTAAAAAGACAGACACCATAGGCCTCCTAACAGTTCGCAACGGTGCGCGCTTTGGAGTACAGTATTTTATTCTTGAGTGTAAGATGTTCGTTGATGTAGACCCGGGACGACGGTGGTGGGGGCGCAGTGCCCGCCACAGTTGAGTACGCGGTGGCGCCGCCCGCGGACGCATTCAGCACTTGCGATGCAGTGAGCCCTCGGCGGGTCCGACCGGCCGCGATCACGTCGTCACGGAGTCTTTTTGTAGATAAGTGCACGATTATATTTTTTGCACGATTATATTTTTTGCCTTCTGTGTTGGTTGGTTGTGAGCCACCCTATGGACGTCGGTGATGCAGGATACAGGAATAGGGATACCGATTGCCTTGCCAATGGTCTCTACGACATGGAGCAGGTTCTCGCCCTTCTTTTCCGGGATATTTTGAATCTCTATATTGCAGCTTCGCGATCTTTGATCCATGTCATCAAAATTGTCTCTGAGGGTGCGATTTTCAAGCCGAAGCTCATCATTTATTTGTTGAAGGTTGCTCATAATTTGTGACTGATCGGCTAGGTTATTCTCCAGAGTTATTATTCTACTAGATAGTCCTTCAATTTTGTCCAGCATTTCTTGCGATTTTTTAATGAACGACGTCTCTAGTCCTTTCAACAAGTATTTTATTTATTAATGTAAAGGAAACTAAGACAAAGAAAAATTGGTCGTTCATTGTACAAGGACAATATACTAAAATCATTCATAAATACGTCCCACCAACATGGAAAACCATAGATTTTTTATAAACTATCGGAATGGGAAATGTACTCGACAAGCCATCGCCAAAAATAAAATTAGCAATATGCCATAGGAAATTGCTAAATATTTAAAACTTAAAGATGTTGAACTCTACACCTGTCACTGCTTTAGAAGAACTTCGGCAACTTTCTTGGCAGATGCAGGGGCGGATATTACGTCAGTAAAAAGACACGGTGGTTGGAGCTCTGATAGAGTAGCAGAGGGTTATATCGAAATCTCAATGGCGAATAAAAACATATTAAGCAGTCAAATTAACAAAAATATATAACTTAATCCATCAGAATCACAACCATCAACTTCCGGCATCTTATCTGCGTCCGTAACTCACGATGCACCACCACCACTATCTCCGACGTATACTATCTAGAATGAAACGCAAGTTCCTCAGACGCAAGAACAGAGAAATACTCAAAACAACTCATCAACAATAAATGTACCAAACAAAAATGTAATCTCTCTAGCAATAATTGGACCAATGTTTCGAATGTTAACTTTTACTTTTAATTGTCATTATTTTTAATAAAGGCTTATCTCATATTATTATCGTGTTGATTGTTTCGCAAATGGTACAAAAAGTAGAGTATTTTCCTCGGTGATAAAAGTGTCTTAGTCTTGGGTGAACTTAAATCCCTCGCTACACTCAGGACTCGTCTTACATCCCTCGCTTCGCTCGTGATTTAAGTTTTTAAGACCCTCGCTACGCTCGGGAGTAAACCTCGAGTCCTTCGTTACGCTCGCGATTTAAATCATCACCCGCGACAGAAGACACTGGTTACGAATCTACTATTTTGCATATTATTTACAATATATATAATATTTTAATATTTGTATTAGTTAAACAATCATTTTATTTAAAAGATCTAAAAATCAATCTTAGTTAGTATCTTCGCCCTTCTTCTGATACACTGGTCCAAAATGTAGAGACGAAAAATGACGTTTACTAAGTTTATATGAATAATTTACAGCAATTAGGAAATTTGACTTTGACTTTGCACCAGAAGGAGTATAATGTTTTTCGAGCGTTTGTTTATATGTGCGTATTTTTGTTTATTAGTATGCCCGTCCAGCAAACTGCTGGACGGGTCTTAATGAATGAGATTATATATTTTTTTTGTAATAAATAATCTCGCCATGCCAGGAAATCCGGGAATGCATGACGCTTATGCATCTACATATATGCAGGAAAGAAAAATAACATAATTTCACTAGTCACACTTCAATAGATACATGAATTATTCTAAATATAGTCTGTATATCGTTGGGTTCTTGGAAACCGTGGAAGTGACATAAGCTATATAATTTTGGTAACAAAATAATGGGTTGAATGTTAGATCACAAAATGTAGTTTACAAAGTTATTGCTGCAGCTACTTTTATTACTCCACGTTGGTAATTTGGAGCATTCATAAGCTTGTATATTGTATTAAAAGAAAATGCAGTGGAGTTATTTGTTTTTATAATGATTCCACTTATTTTGGGTTAGCTTTAGCCAATAATACAAACAATACAATACATTTATTACGAACGGCTGAGTCACATAATTAACCCAAACAAAAAGTGCTTTTATAAATAAACGCAAGCTTCTCAGAACTATAAAAATATAATATTTTAGGTATATAAGAAGATATATCGCATTGTTTAGGCTGTGAAAGTCCTCTTGAAACACCATGACAGCTTGCTGAAGATCCATAATATCGTTCGAAGCTTCAAACTAAGCAAAAATTACCCTACCTCCACAAGTTATAAGGTCGAAGCCCAATTGTCAGATTGAATAAGGGATCAGGTGCTACCCGAAACAAAATTGAACCGAATACGCTCAAATGTGCGCTATTTCGATTTTGAATACTAAGCAGAGATTTTATTTTCCTTTTGAGAAAGGAATAAAAGGAAAGCGGGTGACAACGGGGCGTAATATTGAATAAATTATGAAGGCGCAAGATTCTGCCAAATGAAATTCCGAAGAAATTCGCTTACATGTCTAAGGCAATAAAAAATGTTACAAAAACTGATTTTTATTATTTATTGCTTTGCTTATTAAACAATAATTACACTTTTCATAAATAATTTCTCACGTTAGGTATTTTAAACATTATCAAGGCACTTTTATAGATCTTATTTCCTACTAAGCTACATAATTTAAATACATAAAGTATATTCTAGTTAACTATTATTAGATATCTTTGGAAATTGGTAACTATACGCGTAAAACTAAGACATGTAAAAAAACTATACCTTCAAGCACTTATAATTAGATATAGAATTTATATTAATATGTGTATAATGAGTACTTTAAAAATAAAAACACGGTAACCATATCTGTGCACTTAGACTCGTGACGTCATTACTGCGCTCCAAAACTATTCACATCATATCAGAGGGGTGCACATCTACCAACAGTCAATTCGCGTTTAGAATGTAGTGACATCATATCGGCAGGATGGAGGGGTATTCATAGTGGAGTTAAACTTTAAAATAAAAATCATAAGATTTAGCTTAATCTTTGGTCTGTCGGTGACAAGGATCTGCGCCGGATATTTTCAACCTTATTTTATGGGTTGTTAATAGAGTTGAAAACCATTTTTATGGTGTTTCACATAACCGTCTTAAATCAAAAAAGTCATTAATACTATAATGTAATCAGTATAAGCACAATATTCGTTTTTATTTATTATAGGTAGATAATTTCATCTCCGAGTTATTATAAACCATTTCTTTTTGTCATTCATTTTAAATAGGTAGGTATAGAATTAACGGCACCAATATATTTTTTGTTTTGGCCCACAAAAACTCAATGGGTTGGGGTTAAGTTTATAACCGTACGGTGAATCGGTGATATTCGCAGAATAACAATACTTCTAGCAATTTCATCTACTTAATATATATGATATCCCAACGAAGTGAGAATCTCCTCCTTTTTTAGGTCGGTTAAAGTTACGGAAAATTATGATATCACCGTGACCTTAACTTAATAATTTTGAGCGACCTGATTGGCCACGGGGCGTGCCTAGGCTGGCGGACAACGATGACGTCACTGCATTGTAAACCCGAATAGATTGTAATGTAACCGTATTGTACATAATATTCGCATCAATAATTCATCATATTTTGAATTTTGAATTTATGTAGTGAATTTACACCTTAGCATAAGGACTGGGACACACTGCCTGTGCGGTTCGTTAGAGGCAAAAAAAATATACTTTTAGCACACTAATGACTCGCTCGAATCCAAGCCCTATTATATATAGGCATTAAATGCTCATTTTCAAAGTCGGAATGTCAATGTTCTGCCAGGTTTGAATTTAAACCGGGACAGTTTTAAGATTTCTCTTTCATCAACGCATAACGTTTTATTTTAAACAATTATTCAAATATTTTGTGAAACTTTTGCTCTGAGTGCTCCAAACTTTTGGCTCCGAACAATGGCTTCATATAATACACTTCGAAACTAGTGAGTATCTTCAGTATACTAAGCAAAGTGAGTACTGTGGGAATTTTCTAGGCGTCAATACACTGTGTTACTACTTAGTAAAATATAGCATGATATAGGTGAGTATGACAGCTGTCATCAAAATCACTCCTATCAAGTACCGTATTTTGCTACGGTGAAATGTATAGGAGACAATCATACTTTATACGCGAATAGTGGGTCATCGTACAACAAGACGATCGATCTTTGAGATAAGAATTTTGTAAATAAAATAATTTGCCTTTGATGATGATTTGGGCTGCGAAACTTTATTAAAGAATAAAAACGTGTAACAATTTCATTTTGTTTCATTTAATTGAAACATTCAGTTACATATAGTCGAAATATCGATAATTATATCGACCTATTGTCAGTTCTAGTCATGACATTCTTACAGCTGCCACAGATACCATGATAAATTTTACGGAGTATAACGAAATAAAATGAAAGCTTGTAATTATAGCTCTTTTCTGGTTGTCATGTTGCTTTTTTAGTGTGCCGGACCTTAAAACTGCCAAACGGGAACTAATTACTAAGCCTCCACTGTCCGGCCGTCGTCGGTCTGTCCATCAGTCTGTCTTTTCGTCTGCCTGTCCATCCGTCTGTCAGTCCGTCAGCGCCCTGTATCTTATAAACCGTAATAGGTAGAGGATGGAAATTTTAACACAATGTATTTCTTTTGCCGCTACTGCAGCAGACTATGAATTTTACGCAATTTCAAAAACTAAATGGTGTCCACATACTATATGCTTTTGCGTTTATTTTTGTACGATGGCACGGAACCCTTCGTGTGCGAGTCCGACTCGTACTTGACCGATATTTTCAAACTAGTTCTTTTAATTCGTTTAGTTGTTTTAGTCGTCACGCCTCTGGAATCAACCTCGTTGCCTAAGGTAGCTCCCAGTTGACTTCATCGTCGTAATGTTCAGATTGTTTCAGAGGCTTCAAGATGCTGATCTTCGCCACGAACCCTGTGGAAATAAGTTAATGTTACCTATAAAGGGTAAAACAGGGAGGTGTAGTCACATTTAACGGGATTGTTAAATACATCATTCTGAACAACTTTTACTATAAACCGATTTGATCACAGCAACTTTATTTTTCTCTCCTTCACACATTTTGGTCAAGGCGATCGGGAGGTTTGTATGAGGAAGTGACACATTTTGAAGTTGCTCCGATCATATTGATGTCCCTAACAACCCTCTAAAATATGACTGTTACATTCCGTACATAGGTGCATACTCATACATTATCTTCACGTCGCCCGGTTCCTATATTTACTTTTACGGATCGTCATCCGTAAAAGTAACTGTCCGTTTTTCCCTAACCAACTACGAGTCGTTAATACCGTTCCACAATCTTTCTGTACCTTTTACCTACGGACGTCCGTTGGTCATAGATGTCATTGAAATACCGACGCGCCCTCTTCACTCAGAGATGTGCATTTCGTTATATGCAGGATTGAAATTTGTAATACTTAAGATAAAGTTCAAGCCGATACAAATTAGATCTACATACGAATTGATCTTGGAGTTCTCTAAACTTATGATGTTTATTAGAGCTATACGAACGTAGGCATCTTCTTGACATTTTTTTTTCCTTACCAAACTTAATAGAATGCATAGAATACATAACAAGAACGGAACTTTCAGCGCGCGAAAAAGACATTTGACTCGACATTGACATCCATCAATTGAAATATATATCCTGTAAAAAGTTTCAATCTTCTTCTAGTCGGCAAATTCTTCAAATAATACAAAGTGTTGGTGGTTTGAAATGTATTTTACGCCGCTGAGTACCTACAATCTTCCCATTTGATTTATCTACAAATTTTTCTGCCGCCGATTTTGCCTCGGTACCTAAATCTTCATTCAGGGCTAAGACTCAGGGATATTTCTGTCGGTTCTTTCGTTCTAGTCGCTCCCTCATGGCTGAGGATCGTGACCGTCATGGTTGTTGGTATGGGGCTTGTTCAGTTATCTCCCATTTGTTCTGTCCTGGGCTGCATGTTTTGCCTATTATCTTCTGCTGAGTCAGTTTCGCTGGTGTTCGATATAATTTCGAACACTTCTCTGTCACTATTTGATGAACTGGACATTTTAAATTCAAAATTACAGCGAAAACAGTGAAATATAAACTTTAACCGACCGAAATTGAGGGGTAACCAAGTGACATTACGAATAGTTATCTGGAAAGTCTACTGACGTTTGACGAATATTTATAGGAACACAACCAAGTGACATCTCCATACAATACGCTTACGCTCCGTTGCCGGTAACCCTCCCATCTGTTAGTAGCCAGCCGTCGGTTGGTTGCATAACGAGACGTTTTTTATAGGAATGGTTTTAGCTGATGCCTCATAGATTCGTAACATTCGATTTCAAAAACGATCCGTTTTAGTTACCATTCGTAACTAAAACGGATCGTTTTTGAAATTTAGGAACCGGGCATAAGTAATTTGTAATTTCTTTATTTTACAGTAAGAAATGTAATTAACTGATATATAACAGCGTACATAAGTTTAAGGCGGCCTCCAGCCCACCTACGCGACGTAACATGTTACCTGATAAGGCTACGTTTGAACGTCATGTCCTTTTGGGTAGGTACGCAATCCTTCAAGTTCCGATCGGATAATAGAATATGCCGTGCAAACTTGGCCTTATAGATACAAGTCACACAAGTAGGTACTAAGCCTTGAAGTGAAGTAAGTGTGACAATAGGGGCCCAATTCTGTACTGGAGATTGCACCGCGACCGCTCCGAAGGGCGCAAAACGCCGCATTTGACAGTCAGTCTCCAAACAAAATAGGTGCCGCAGACAAGCCAAACACGGCATTCCGCGCCGCTCAGAGCGGTCGCCATACGGTCGCGATGCAATCCCCAGTACAGAATGGGGCCCCTGGTATAACTCATATTTTTATAATATCAATTCACAACGTAATATAGAGAAATACAGACTAAATTAATTAAATCTAGCAAGGACTTTTTATTCACCTGTCAGCACCCCGCTGATGAAGGAAATCACAATTGTAGCCGCCAGAGCAGCAAGCTGGTACAACGCCTGCTGCTGAGCCGTTCTCCCGCCGTCCTGTATCAAAAGATGACATTATTCGCATTTCGATAAATAAATGTATCCCATTAAGTTGCTACGAAAAAAAAAATGGGTTTTTTTCGAATGGGTTAATGTTTATTGAGTATTTGATAAAAAAAAACACTAAAGGAAAACGCGATTGGATGAAATTTTCTCGATAGAATTTAATTACGAAAACACCTCTAATTTATTTTTTATTTTTTCCTGTTATTCTGACATTCTAACTAATTTCATTGTTCAAAATGTAGATATTATGTATTCGCAAAATCTACTTAAAAAACTTTTTAACAAAATAGCGTAGTTTATTTTTAAACAATTATTCTGTGGTTTAACGCTACGTTTTTTTATTTTTTCCCGATCCCGTCCCTCTTACACTGCGGGTCTTTCCGCCTGGAGTAACGGGGACCTTTGCACGGACGTGGTATCGCCTCCCACTGAGGAGCCCGGGCCTTTACCCGTAAACGATTAAGATTGAGCCATTATCCACCACGTTGGCTCAGTACGAATAGGGGGGGGGGGGGGTGTCGGGCTAGCTCATCCGACTGTCAGAAGATATCAAGCTGCCTTATCATGGCCTCTGACACAGCTTTACGACTTCTACCGCCGGGAAGCGATAGTAGCCGGGACATACAGCTTAACGTGTCATTCGAAGCACGAAGAGCCCGAAACAAATGCCACATATAAACGGACACCCATCCAGTACCCTTCTCCGCCAGATGTTGCTACCCGCACACACGTGGAAACCCTGAGGAGTGGGAACCAGAAACAGTGACGTCACACACATATAAACATCTAAGACCTGTTTTTTTCCTCCACTCCTAGACGGGGATCGAACCCGGGACCTCTCGCATGATAGGCAGAGCCACAACCGCTGCGCCACAGAGGTCGTCAACATACGTAATAGCGGGGTAGCGGCCTCGTCATGCTAAAGTGGGTAAAGGTGTATTCAGAAAAGAAGAGGTGAATGGTTTCGCACAATGTACTGATTGCAAAAAAGTTGATTGATGAACGAATGAATGATTTGCAATAATTTATAACAAAAAATACCCACGCACGAAACCAGTGTACCTATGTCATTAGACTAAGTCACCGTACTGAAGTCGAGATAATTTAAGGGCGTCAAGTTTAAAAATAAATGGCACTAAAGTTTTGCAGAATATCATGCTATATTTTGTTTGTTACATAGTATAGGATCGATATTTCATGGTTTGGATGATCGTGGAATAAATATAAGTACCACTTTTAGCGATTGGTTTTGTCAACCCACATTCTCATCCACTTTTCTATTTCTGAACCACGGCTAAAGAATACAGGGTGAGTCTGAATAACTTACTTCAAAAGTTTGTCGGCGTCGATGTTTTTATTTTGTTTTAATACTTATTACAGTTTTCTGTTGAGTTTGTTGTCGCCGTCACCTTCCTTTCGTTTTCGTCATGGTTAACATCAACTTACCTCCTATTTCTGAATTCAGAATTACACAAATCAAATACTTAAGTATCGATCTGTCTCAGCAGATGTCACACAAAATAACGTGACCGAACGATATTTAACCTGTCCATTACCGCACCTACGCAAGACGCATCGCGATTTTTAATCTTATGCCATGGTAATAAAATTCGAAACCTATAACGGGAAATGACATTTGTAGAAATGTCATGGGAGGCGAGTCCTTAAGTATTAACTTAGTGAATTTCTCAATTCAGAAACATGTACACGTGGCAATAACTGTCATTGACAAGACTAATCATACATGTTAACCAGGTCACGATCGGTAACCACGGTAACGATCGGGGACCGTACCATGGCATGCTAAAAGACCGTGATAAGTAAGTATCGCCAACCCAATCACGAGCATACAGTGGTAGGTATTGCCATGCTGCAGAGAGACTATAGTTGAATGAACTCAATTTACTGTCAAATTATACGTCTTCTTTCATTCAATGGGTTTGAATTTTATTGGAATCGGCTTGGGCACCGGGGACTGAAATGTCAAACCGGAATAGGTAGAACTGCCGTTGATAAGTGCGTTTTAAATATCCTGGACTTCATTTCCTAACACTGGGTGCAACAGTCTCAGTTGCACCCAGTAGGAAATGAATATTTGGATCTGAATACGCAGTTAAATGGGGATTATTACGCAAAAAAAATTGGAAGAGGGAACTGTATATTTGTAAATCAAAGAGTTACACCATTATTTCATTAATCTGAGGTTTGTAACTTGATAAACATGGTCAACAGTAACAACGAGATTCATTTATCTGGGGTTCTATAAATATCTGGTTATTGACAAATCATTTCAATGAATACCAAAACTCTTTGCATAAATTTGCTTTACTTACTTTTCCTCTGTGATTCATTTGTAAGTAACCTCAGATGAACAAAAATCTTTATGTACTTGCTCTGTGTTTATTATCTACAAACTTTAAGCGTCGTGTCTACGTGGAACTAATTTGACAGTTTGCTTTCCCATTGGTCCTGATGCACAACTGCCAACTCAAAGTTTGACGGATACTCAAACTCATGTTTTAACTGTCTCTCGTTCGGGAAACGATTGTGCCAGTATGACATTCACATGGTAATTTTTATGAGCAGCAATCTCTGCATTCGGGTCATTATAGTTTCAACCAAAAATATTGCAGCCGCCATTTTAATATTGTCCCGTCCCCTCGCATCCCACACACTTATTATTGCCCCTAAGTAGTCCCTGCGGCCATATCGCTACGGTCCTAAGCAAACCAAAATATTGTCACATTTAGGAAGAGCTGGGTCTGGATTCTGCTAACAAAATGGCAACTCAATGACCAGGCGTTTCATTTTATGTATCGTGAAATTCGTCATCTAATGAAATGGCCAGCCATGGTTGAATTAGAACTTTCATTGAATGAAGAAATCTTTCAGGGAAAAATACTGCGGCAGCTTAGGTGAAGACTAAATGGGACGAGCGCAGCGAAGCCCCCGAAGTCTTCGTGTTTTGCTTTTGCAAAGCAAATTGCAAATGCTTTGGAAAAGACATGTTTCATCACATTCAACCCTTTCCGACCATTTCATGAAATGGGTGGCCATTTCATGAAATGGTCAATTCTATGATATGGCTACGACAGATACATGACGCTGCAAATGTAGTGAAATGTCCCGGGGCATCTTCCGGGATTCTGTGTAACGTCATGTGGCATCGACATGTTGGTTAACATTTTGTCCCTAGGGTATCTGAAGCTTTAAAGATTCCTTAAAGAGCTTTAAAAAGACCTTCTTTGTCGCGTCATTGTCAAGTTATTAGCGGTATCGTACGGAAGCATAGATCTAGCTTTGCTTTGACTTTAGATAATAAAACAAACCAATGTAAAAACCAACAAACCAATGTAAAAACTGCACCTACTTAATCACAGACATATACTATTGCGAGGACAGTCCCAAAAAAGCTGTACGTATAACTAACATTCATTTGGAATAAAACCAGATTTTTTATTTATTTTGCTTTCACGTCTGTTGACTGTTGTTTGTCAGTAAATGAGTGTTTTATTTTCATTCTACATTGCAACTTTATTAGCACGGTCATTGCTCCCTGACTCACTTTATTTTTCGATTCGCACTTATCAGGCTCTGGTGTCACTTCACTATCATAGTATTGTAGTATCTGTGCTATAAGTGAAAATATCATGTCACATCGTTAAAGACAATTCGGTTTTTGCTATATCTAATATATATTAGATATAATATTCTCGTGTCACAGTGTTAGTTGCTATACTCCTCCGAAACGGCTCAACCGATTTTAATGAAATTTTATACGTACATTTGGTAGGTCTGAAAAAAGGTTTTTATCTATTTTCTACCAAAATAATCTCTCGAAATAATTTGTATGGCAAAAAAACGTTTGCCAGGTCAGCTAGTATACTGTATTCCAAATTCCAAAACTCTTTATTACTGTAGATATTTACATATACAGATGTAGTGAATAATCCTCTCCTATCGGCAAAACTCGGAACAACGATAACACCCGAATGGTGCCGATGTGTCTATGAATTAATAAAATTAAATAAATTAATTAAAATTGCGTGTAGGTATCAAATAAATCGCATACTTTATTTATCAATGTCAAATGTCAAATTGCTCGTTTGATGTATATTACACTGAGATGTTAAAACCACCACGATTCTATCATATAAAGAATTCGTTAGGTAAACAAAAATATAACTAGTTACTGAGGACGTTTTATTTCAATAAAACGCACTGATAAAAACCAAATTCCGGTTGGGATGATCTAATGATTCTATAAGGTTTGGAACCCCAAACTATAAGTCAAAACTACAGTAGGATTTTGCAGACCTTTTTTATAACAATAAATTTTTGTAATTAATTAAAAATACTATGACATAACAAAAAAGACACCTCAACATAAAACAAAACAAACCAGCAGAGAAATTAATATAAATAAATATGATTTTCTGATTGGATGAACGACTTCGATTATGACAGCGGGATAAGAGGAGGAGGAGCGGGGTGGACAGTGTGATGCGAAACAATACTTCCAACTTCCATATCACAGTCAGAATCAGAACTATTTTCTGGTGTATCATCGTCAGAGTTTTCATGAACGGTGATTACAAAACTAGCCATATAATTTTCCAACTCAGGTTCGTGTTTTCGGTACTCGTTTTCGCATTTGATGGCGTGGTCACATACTTTGGCCCAAACATCGGAACCAATCATATTAACATTTTCCTGTACCAATTGTTTCACAGTAGTCATATTCATACTGATGTTTCTTTTGGATACGTATCCCTTTATTTGAGACCATATGTTTTCAATCGGATTGAAATCAGGATGATATGGTGGCAATCTTAGTACGCTGTGTCCATATTCGTTCATAAGTTTATCTATAGAGTATTCTACAAAGTCTTGTTTGTACTTGCAAATAATTTCATATATTTCAAGTTTTGTTAATGACGGATCAATCGGAACGTTATGTTTGGATAGCCAATCAATCATGTCTTGCTTCCTGGTATTTGAATTAGGAGGTTTTTCTACGTACTTAGTATGATATGCAGCATTATCTACTACTAGTACCGAATGTGGAGCTAAGTTTGGAATGAGTTGATTACGAAGCCATTTTTCATAGTTTTCATTGTTCATCGCGTTGTGATAGTCACCTGTTTTATCAGTATACTGATACATTAACAATGCCCCAGGTATAAACCCCTTTCTACTACCAGCGTGCACTATTATAAGACGTTGTCCTTTAGAAATTAACTGTTTCACTCCGTTTTCTGACGAGTCAGCCTAGCTTTTACCTGCCAAATGTGAGGTATGGATGTATGTTTCATCCATATAAACAATCTCTCTCCCTTGCAATCTGTACTTTTTTATCGCGGCTAAAAACTTTACTCTTTTTAAACGAACATCATCTTTCTCGATAAGTAATTTTCTGTTGTTTTCAACTTTTTTATACCGAAATCCCATTTTTTTAAGAATTTTTCTTAGCGTAAAGTCACATCCCTTAAAATTTATGGCTTCGGATAACTTGGACTTCAGGGCTTTAATTGTAGGTACTTGTTTGTATATCAAATAATAATAATAATACCTTGGACACATTTTACACACATTGATCTAGCCCCAAACTAGGATTCCCTGTATCTTGGGTACTAGACAACGATATATATACTTATATAGAGAAATATTATACTTAGATAGATAAACAACCATGACTAGGGTACAAACATCCGTTCTCATCAAACAAACATTTGCCCCCACCGGGACTCGAACCCGGGACCCTTGGTTTCGTAGGCAGCGTCACTACCGACTTGGCCATTCGGGTCGTCAATGGAAATTATACACTATCATCATTTCAGCCTGTTAATGTCCACTGCTGAACATAGGCCTCTCCAATCGCACTCCAGCGTGACCGGTCCGTAGCCACCTGCATCCAACGAGACCCAGCGATCCTCACCAGGTCGTCGGTCCATCTCGTAGGTGGCCGACCCACACTGCGCTTGCCAGTACGTGGTCTCCATTCAAGGACCTTTTTGCCCCATCGGCCATCCGATCTTCACGCTATGTGGCCTGCCCATTGCCACTTCAGCTTGCTTATCCTACGGGCTATGTCAGCAACTTTGGTTCTTATTTATTTATTTATTTATTTATTCAGGGGTTACAAACAGGACAAGTTACATTACAAAAACAAACAGAGGATAAATATACAGTTAATTAAAATCTAACTTATCCCTTAGGGTATCCCACATATGGCTTAAATGATTTGGGAAGAATTAGCTCCGAATGAGCAACAACTAAAGTACTTAGGTGCTAAGAATATACATTCTTACTAAAATTAAAAACCAAAATATGAGAGAAAAATGTGCATTGTTTACAATTAGGGTACATCTATTGCACAAACGTGCATGAAATTACCACACCACATTCAAGGATTATTATCCTCGAGTTTTTTGAACAACAGCTTGCGTATGGAGTGCTTAAACCGATTGACAGATGAATCAAACAAGTCGACCTCTGCAAAGTTTTTGTCGTGGTATGCACAGAGTCGACCTATTGGCGCCCTTTTACCAGCATTGGTGCGAGCGGCTTTCACGTGGAAGAGCCGCTTGTGCCGCGGAGCTCTGAGCGGGACATGGTACCTTATAAGGGAGACAAGCTCTGGGCAGTTGTAGTAACTGGTGCAGATCCGCTTGAGAACAACGGCGTCCACGAGGGTGCGACGATCGTGGAGGGACGTCTGTCTGTAGTTTGTAAGCAGGATATCATATGACCTCTTTGGAGCCCTGACACGGTAATTGAGACTACGGAGGAACTTCTTCTGTACCATTTCAATTTGTGCATCATACGTTGCATAGAAAGGATTCCAGATAGGGGATGCGTATTCAAGATGGGAACGAACGAGAGAGCCGTAAATCGTGAGGAAGGACTTGGGCTTCTTAAAGCTCTTAGTTGTACGCATGAGGAATCCAAGCATCTGATAAGCTTTCTTAGTTATGTGTGCGATGTGTGCATCGAAGGTCAACTTTGCATCAAAGTAGACGCCAAGGTCCCGAATACATGTGACCCTTTGCAATGCAAGTCCGCCTATATGATATTCACGCGTATTACGCTCTATCACCTGTTTTGTGAATCTTATATATTGACACTTATTGTATGCTAGGGATATACTATTAACGGTACAGTAAGCGTCAAGTCTGTCCAGGTCCTGTTGGAGCAACACGGTGTCCATGTCGGAATGGATTTCCCTATAGACCTTTAGGTCATCCGCGTACAGTAGGTAGTTACAGTGTTGGAAACACTGTGCTACCTACTGTACGGTTCTTCTACGGATCTCCTCATTTCTGACTCGATCTCGTAGAGAAATACCAAGCTAAGAAATACTAATCGGCGTATAACGTTGCAGTCAAAATCGTCAAGACCTAGACAAAATAATTTATTTGGTCTACCCAACTTTGCCGACTTCGGACTATTGGAGGTGGATTGATTTATGTATTCTTTTTGCAATATTTTATTTACTGTTCGTTGAGAAATTCCACTGGCCTCCGAAACTCGTTTTTGGACTTTACAAAAGTAAGCAGTATAGTTGGTATGTTTGATTTTATCATTTGCAGTTAAGAAATATAAATAAATATTGAAAATAACTTCGCAGGCTTGCCGATCTAAACGTTTCCCTTTTCTGAGTGCTTTCGGCATGTCTGTTATAAATTGTTAATGTGGATCGAATAAAATCAATATTTATTATTTACAAAAATGACAGACAAGAGTGAAATGTAAAGTCAAAAAATATATATATGTATATGTGGCCTGCATTAATACACGAGTCCATGAAGTTTATCACAAAATCTTACAGAAATATCAACAAAATATTTCTGTGGTATTAACTACTCTATATAGATACTTCCTATTGCAATGCGACCGTTCCCTACGTTGTCTCGATAGGTACTGAGTGCGAGTGAAGTAGTAAGACAAAAACGAACATTTCCGAGAAAATACGAAAGGAAACGATTATTCACTACATCTGTACTTAGCAATCGTCATTTTTTGCCACTTCTCTACATTGGACCACTGTGGGAAAAGAATCTTTATCTTTATCTTTAGGTATTAGCCGTATCGGCCACTATTGAATTGAACTGTTTAGTCACGAGCGTAGTCATCTATAAAACACAACTTAAATCATCTGATAGAG
Organism: Argyresthia goedartella; assembly: GCA_949825045.1. Lineage (NCBI taxonomy): Eukaryota > Metazoa > Arthropoda > Insecta > Lepidoptera > Argyresthiidae > Argyresthia > Argyresthia goedartella. Next base: position 14,514,672 of record OX463829.1, on the reverse strand, counting down.
ATGCTATAGGCTTTTTATGATGACGATGATAGTGGTCATGATTTCTAGGTAAAGGCTTTCAGTTACAAGAAGTGCCATACATAACACAACATTTACATACAAGCACATGCAGGATGTTGTTTGGTAAAGTTACGCCTGACTCAGGGGTGGTTATTTAAAAGCAATTTTTTTTTTCGCTGATACATACTTAAAATCATTAAATTGATTTTAGGTATGTTTCAGCGACTTGCCCTGCTTTTCCGCTTGCGTCGAGCGTAACGTAAAAGAACAATGTGTATATTGCCTCCAGCCCCACACTGACGTGGGATGTTTGTGGGAACCAGAAAGTGCGACTTCACAAACATGTAAACATCCAATCCAATATGTTTTTCCCTCCACATGGAGTAATGCGTCGCAAACCTACCTTCATATCGGGGAACACGTTCGTCAGTTCAGACCCATACGCTCCAGAAGTCGCGAGTGAGGCTACCACCACCGATATGAGACCGGAGAGGACGCCAGGCATGCCGTGTAGGTTGTTCACGCCACATGTGTCCAGTACGCCGTATTTGTCAAGTCTTGGCTGTGGAGATACATACAGGTTTAAAGTTAAAGGCAGGGATTGTTCAGGGAGTACACAGCTTCACTAATCAATGATACTATTTACAGAGAGATCATAATTAAACTTGCTAAACTAATTAGTTCTCTTAACCGCTCGCAATAAAATGTAGATGCTGTAACATACTCTCATATATATTTATTATATATCTAACTTAATTCGAAATTATTGTTTACTTGACTAATGGCTAATATTTTTCAGTATGCTAGACATATTTATTTTAATCCTATATTTTTATTTAATATCCGTATTATATGCTGTATTCGGGTGAGTAATTACACACTAGCTAGAATAGCGATTCATCTGTAATTAGTTCTCTCTTCTTCGATGACTCAGTGTTTCGTCACTGCCTCCCGTCTTCTCGGCGCGGCGGTGACAATGCCGGGGGCATTGTTGAAGTTATCCTGCATATTCGGAGGCTGATTTTGTTTAAGATCCTAACTTACCGGTCTACAACTTGAAGATCCTACCTTCCATCTTTTTTTCTTTTTTTTTTAGTATTTTTATTTTCATAGGCTTAACTTAATTACATACATGCAACAATCACAAAAACCCTCAGGATTTATCAGTGATTGGGAGTTCGGAACTTATATAATTTTTATTTGTAAATTAAAAATAATAGGTAATCATTCCAGGCAAGTAAGCTGCCCATATCCATAACTATTCCTAACATTAGGTGGTGTTCGTGGTCGGTGCGCACCACGTGGTCCGCACACACAACACGCTCCCGCCTGCCCGCACTGCCCGCATGTGAGGGCCGCCCCGCGCCCGCGATCCACATATACAAGAAAAGGAGTAAAATTGAGTGCCTACTTACTTAATAGGTTGATATGTTTAATTAAAAATAATTGATAATTCATAGCAACAGAGACAAAAACAATAACAAGCTTGCATCAAGTTAGTAGTGGTATCTATGAGCACATACAAGGAAAAACAAATACCTCATAAACTTATAATATATACTCACAGTTACCACTATTAGCAAAATGTTTTTTGAGATATGACATGAAGTTTTTTTCTTTTAGGTATGTTTGTGTGATATCATCATCCATATCATTTAGTATATTTGGGAGAAGATACTCACTAGTTCTTCTTCCATACACATTATTAAACTTGGGCAAGATATATTTTTAAGTGCAACTTAATTTTCTTAGAGGTTTATAGCGATCTTACCTACCGGCTCTACAACTTGAAGATCCTACCTTCCATCATACTTTCCGGCTCTACAAATTGAAGATCCTACCTTCCGTCGTACCTTCTGGCCCTACAAATTGAAGATCCTACCTTCCGTAGTACCTTCTGGCCCTACAAATTGAACATCCTACCTTCTATCCTACCTTTTGCTCTACAACTGAAGGTTTTTCCTGCCGCTCACCTATCACACTGCTGTTCTCCCCACTGCCCTGTGACAATGTGTTTAACCCATCGATATAATTGTAAGGACCCGCCTTCCCGAACTAACTTTCTTACAATTTTTTTACCAAAATAAAATTGTGCCCCTGTGGGAATTCGTTGGTACTGAGTCGGTAACTTATGAATGCTCCTGGTGACGTACATTGGGTATGAAAGAAGCCGCACCAATCCCTTTCTAAACTACATTTTGCGATCTAAAATGAAACCTATGGACTTTTTTATTGGGGTCAAGTAACGGTATTCTGGCATACATTTTAATAGGTACGCACTATTAAAATGTAGGTTCCTCGGCTATGCCAGACTAGTAATAAAAAACATAACGCTTTTTCAAAGGAACGTCGCTACAAGTTACGTCAGTCAGATGATAAATTTTCCTTTGTAAAATTTTTCGTAAACAATCTTATGAGAATTATGGTTTGCAGCCGGTCATAATTGTATTTAATGATATAATAAGTGATACGATTTTCCTTGTTATTAGGGTTCCGTATCCGATGGGTGCCAAACGGAACCCTATTACTAAGCCTCCGCTGTCCGTCTGTCCATCCGTCTGTTCGTCCAACTGTCACCGGGCTCTACCGGATCAACCGAAATAGGTAGAGAGCTGAAATTTTAACAGAAGGTGTATTTTTATTGCCGCTTTAACAACAAATAATGAAACATACCGATTTTTAAGAATTTAAAGAAATTTTGTTTCATTTGTTTATCAGTGAAAACTGGGCTTTCACGATCTTATCGGAAAATATCTTTAATAGTAGGGATTAAGTTTTGTGCTTTTCTTTAACCTGACGACATACTTCAATACTAAATACACAAAACTCTTTTTCAATGTTTTTCGTGTATACCTTTTAAATTTTTAATAATAAATATTAAATACCTACCTACCTACCTACCTACCTACCTAGTACCTATTTAATATTTTATTATTAAAAATTTAAATACACGTACAAAAGGCTGTCGTTTTATATTTTTCCGTGTACAATGATATGGGACACTTCGTTTGCGGGTCTGACGACCTACTCGCACTTGACCGGTTTTATTTTAAACTTGACTCACGTACGAAGAACAAATTTTCACGTAACAGGACACCATTTTACACATCAACAAACTTGTCATGAGAATACTGTCTGGGCCCTGATTCTCGGGAATTCGATACACGGATATCGACACATATATACCGAGTGTTTTGTATGGGAAACGTTGGATATCCGCCATTTTATAGAGTATTTGAACCCCCCTGCGCCCGACTGAGTCGAGTTAGTGTCGGCATACCCGGGGCCCAATTTCGGTACATAATGACAGATCAATGACAATTACATGACGATTACGCTCAACTTTAGATATCCAATATCTGACGATTTTGTAATCCCATTTCCTTTTTTGATGTACTAAATTATTATGCTTACCAATTAACTTAATTTTTACCATAATTGCCAAAAAAAATATTCAACAAACGCCGAATATTGGGTATCAAAAGTTGACCGTAATGGTCATGTAATTGTCATGGAGTTGTTATTGTGTACCGGAATTGGGGCCCAGTTAGATACTAACTAAGTGGGCTCTTTTCCATGCGCCTCATGCTCTGTCCTTACTATTCAAGTCCGTGGTTAAACTAATAAATACCAAAGAGTTCTGTAAATTCAAGACCTATCTACGACGTGGTGTCCTATCTCTATTGAATCTGTCTTTGTCAATATCCTATTTTCTTTTCTTCTATCAAAGAGCTAAATGAGCTATTTATAACGAGTGTGTCTTTGTGTTGCTAAATTCTCTTAAAATTGACAAAAACATCGGCTGGTTAGAAATGCAAACGCGTTTTACAAGAAGTTTTTTGTTCGCCCCCAATGCTCAAAACGGAACGTCATAAATTTTAATTTAGACGATGGATTTTTACAAATTAACGTTTGATTTGATGGCATTTCATTCTCCTGGCGTTTACTGAGTGCCCTAAATGTTTGATGTCTGTTGTGAAATGTTTCCATTTCATCCAGGAGAAAATTCGAGAATTTTAATAAAACTAATTGTTGTTTTGGTAGGTTGGGAAATATTACGAGCGGACATCTGGGTATGCTGGGGAAATTAAATTTGCATCCAATGTTAAGTAAAAATTTGAAGGACGTTAGGTAGCACTAAATCAGGCGTAGGTAAATTGTTTCCATGTACAGTCAGCATCAGATATATGTGAGCAGGTTAGCGACTCAAAAAGATCTACACATCTTAAAAAATATGAAATATCTATACAGCCAAAGTGTCAAAATTATGTCAACACCCTCAGTGTTAACATAATTTTGACACGTTACTGTGTACACATTTCTGCTTTTTTAAGATGTGTATATCTTTTTGAGTAGCTGACCTGCTCACATATATCTGATGCTGACTGTACATAAATATTTGTTTCTTTAGTTTGGATGTTTTCCATCTATTTCCAAGTAAGTAAGTAAGTATTTATCTCTATTAAATATATCGTCGTGTAGTACCCACAATACAAGCCTTATTGAGGCCTAGTTCAATTTGTGTAAGATTTTTCTCTTATATTTATTTATTTATTTTACAAGTTCATAACATCCAAGTAGGAATTTTTGTTGTTTAATCCCAATCTCGGCATTCGGTCGGTTTGAATGCTGGCGAGAGAATAAATGAGTTGTGGCCGGCAGCCAAATTCAGTGCCAGCTGTCAAAAATAGTGACAGTTGTCAAGTTAGTAACATCTGTTACAATCAGTGACAGATATCAAGTTTATGAAGGTTGGAAGGTTATAGTGAAGTTATGGCTCTGCCGCGCTTTCTGAGTAGACGCAGGTTATTGTGACTTGCAAGGCAAACCTCTGTCACCCTATCTGGGATACTTAAGTTTTATAGAAGGACTTGACCGATTATGAAACAACAGGCCTTCATTTATTTTTCCTTTCAAAGTAAACCTTTTTTACTTACGTAGAAAATGACAGACATATGGTACTGGTTTTTCAAAATGGCTGTAACTTTTATATTTGATTTAGTAAAGCCTGGCTGTCTAATAATAAAATGTTGATATTAATTAATTCTTCATTTTAAGCTGGGTAAAAATTGCTACACTCTTGGCTCATTTTGACTATTATTCTTTGAAGAGAATGAAAGTACCTTTATTAAAGAAAACTAAAGATTACGTAATTTTTTCTATTCCTAATTCATGTGACCTAGCGAAGAAGTTTTATTTCTATCAAGCGTGTGGGGGGCTTACGCGTATTTTAGGTGTACTCACAGTCAGATAATTATATCCAGCGACGCTCAGGGCCCCCGCAACAATACCAATGGCAATAGCACTACCAGGTCCAATCATCATATTGCAGACAGAGCCTACAGCGACGCCACCAGCCAGGGTAGAGTTCTGGACGTGGACCATGTCGAGTTTGCCATCGTGATGGCTGAGGCAGGATGAGACGATGAACGTTGTTACCTGGAAGAATGGATATGTGAGTTATTTTATTTAGTTCGAAGTAGTTTTTTCATTATGGATTTACTAAATTGATGATCGTGGGACATAATAACAAGATTACCTAATATAACATAAACATTTACACACAGGCACATACATTACTTCTAGCCCCACACTAGCATACCCTGTGTCATGGGAACTAGAAACAGCGATGTCACAAACATGTTAACATCCAAGACCTGGGGATTATTTTTTTCCTCCCCAGCCAGGATTCGAATCCAGGACCTCTCGCTTGGGAGGCAGAGCCCCGACCACAACCCCACAGAAGTTCGTCGATGGAACTATGAAAGAAAACTATATAGCAGTTAGTTCCTCATAGAGGAATTCTTTCTCGGATAAAGTCTATTCTTTAATATTCCAAAACAATTAAACTTAGGCATATTTTAATAAAAATAGACACCAATTTGATGCTGATGATGAGAATTTCAATCCAATTCAAATAAGTTAACTGATAAATAATAAACAAGGTTTATTACGAGTTCCCAACTTTGCAATTTCCGATAGGTTTTCTGTGGAGTACGAACTTAATCTGACGAAAACTTGGACATTGACTGAGCTACCGTGTTGGAGGCTTTTACCATAATTACAAGATTGGATTGGGGACAAAATGGGCAACGCGGAATAGTTCTAGAAAGTTCCGCTTTTTGCACCGTTAGGCATCACTTTTACAGATATAATGTTATCTGGTTGTTGGATTCCATTTGGTTGTTTTTATCGCAATAATTGATAAAATAACCGAACCACCCTTAAAACACCTTAAAATCTAGGTTTAAAACCTACTCCAATTTTGTAAATCCGTTGATACTTTAAATAATTACTTCTCCAAAAACGGCAGACTAATTAGTGTAATAAAATATGTACAAAGAATAAATAAAAGAATATATATAACTGTGGAACGCACTACCTTGCACTTTAAGAGACAGTGCCACTCTTGTCTCTTTCAAAAACCGGGTAAAAGAGCACTTCCTCTCTCTTTCATGAGAGTTATAGTATTATAATAATATATAAACTATATTTGCAGGTATATGTATGTATTGTATTTAGTAGTCTGGTATATAAGTATTTTCCGTATTTTATATTATATGTATTTTAGTATAAATTAGATATTAAATATTGTGCACTGACTACCCTTTCATGATACATTTCCTTTTCATGCCTTGGTTTGCTGGAAAAAGTTTATTTTTAGAGATAAGCTCGCTTTTGTATATTTGATTTCTCAAACTCAACCTCAATTTTTTTATTGCAAATTAAGGCAAACATAATGCACTTTTACAAGTAAACAAAAATAAATCAAATATGATCAACTAAACTAATGAGTAAATGACTGATTAAGGTTTAAGTTTGAAAAGGGAAATCTCCCTTTCAAGTGGTGATTCATGGCTGAATCTCGCAAAGGAAATGGAGACTCCATAACCCTCGTCTTAGAAATAGAAAACACCTCTTAGTTATTCCTTCAAGTAGTACTAATTATACTGGTAATTCGTTTGTCCGTAGAACCTCTAAAGTTTATAATGAAAGCTTTTCTGATTTAGATCTTTTTAATATGTCTCTTAATGTGTTTAAGCAAAGTGCCACTAAAATTTTAAATATTGATGGTGAAATGTAAGTAGGTAGATGAATTTATTTTGTGCATTTTTTATGTAAAATTCCAACGCTGAATATCAGTAAAAAATCAAATTGTACTAGTAATTAATTGAAACTGTAGGTTTATTTTAACACCATAACTTTAACTTTTTCTTAAGTAATTTTGCTAACTGTTTGTTTCGTTAATATACAAATAAATAAAAACTCTGCCAGTGCTTCGGAAAAACGCCCGCCAGAGAAGATAGCATTAAGAGACTCTAAGGGGACGTAATTTTTTAAATTTTCGTAATTTTTTTTGCAATCATACAATGTACAATATACAAATAATCTTATCTAATGACAATATTATTAAATTTTATATTAATATTTTAACATCATATCCATAAGTGCAAATAAGATGTCTCAAAATAACAATCTAACAAAATAAATAAATTAGGACAAAGACCAGCTGTAATGAATATAACTTATGAGAAACCAGACTAGACCAGTCCCCCCAGCAGCACCCGTTCACGAGTATGACTTGTATTGCACAAGCCATCACCACCCTCGCCATATTTGAGGGAGAGGAGCAACCCGCTACACAGAGCCACCGCAAGAAAGACATTTTAGTCAGCATGAATATAAACCATGGTTTCTTGGTAAAATACTTGTATTTTATGTTTGTATTCTACCAGAGTATAAAATTACATTATTGCATTTGTAAACGTTACGTTAATTATTATTATCATTATCATGTAGCTTAGGGCATTGAGGCTATGCAGTTTTGTCTTTAACGTAGTCATAAATAGGCTTTCTATATGAGATTAGCCTTAATAAATATTTTAAACCTTTGCATGATCAATTTGATTGATCAATTCACTCTGTAACATTTAAAAAAATGCGTTTACAGTTCCCCATAAATGAACCATTAACCTTCTGCAATCAAAATCTAGGTCCATTCAGTTTATTTTTAATTCTATTATTAACATTATGGACATCGCAATTTTTGGAAAAGGTGTTAATATTCTATATGTATTGGTAAGCCACTGTAAGAATATAGATCTTCTTAAATCGTTCCCGGAGAAATCCGCGGGATTTTATATTCCAAAATTCCAAATGTCTTTAATACTGTAGATATTAAGATATACTTAGCGATCGTCATTTTTTGCCACTTCTCTACATTGGACCACTGTGGGAGAAGAATGTTATATATTAACCTTTTAAATTTAATATTTGTGTGCAATAAATAATTATGTTTCATGAAAATTAATACAAAATCGGTTTCATAAATTGTACAACCTGTAGAACTTTGTATTAACTTTACTTTACTTTATAAAAGCAAATAACTTATATAATAGGTACTTCGAAGCAAATTTTCTAACAGTCTGTAACAGTTTTATTAAAATATTATTTTAGGGCAGTCGCTATTGTTCGGTTGGCCATTATACCGCTTTTGTTTTTAGTGTCGTCCTTTGTAGCCCTGCAGAATATTAATTCAATTTGTGAACCTCCAAAGTCCTCAGCCCTTTGTTGCTTGGCTGTTATTGGTATAAACTTTGAGATTCCTGTTCATTCAATTTGGAAAAAAACACACTTTAAAAAAAACTTCGGCTCCGGGAAATACAGTCCATGTCATACTTTTTACTGAAATTAGAGGATGCAATTTTTCATCGAGATCAATTTCGCCTTTTTAGAGCTGTCGTAACCGGGGGAAATGCAATGAATCACCTCACTATGAAATCTTATTTCTAACTTAGTTCTAACGATTTAGAAATGTAGGTAGAATGCTTTAAAGCTATAGCAACATGCCTGGCTGCTGCGTCTTTTGACAGAAGATATAACAAAATCGTTTAACACTTTGTAAGGCTCTGTCCACAATTTTGCCACCATATTTTCAACCTTATGGTTTGGTAATAAACTCTAAAATCAATGAAAAATTATTTCTTTTATGCCTTATAAAAGGTAAAGCGCGGGACTCGCTCAAAAAAAGTTTCCTTACCATCGCACAAGAAAACTTAAGCATATAATATGTATGGGGTCCCTTCTTTATTTTTAAAATCTTGCGTAGTTCATTATTAGTTGTTGGTATAGCGGAAAATAATGAACTGCACAAAATTTGAAGTATTACGGTTCATGACAGCGGGGGCTTAGTAACAGGATCCCGTTTGGCACCCTTCGAGTACGGAACCCTAAAAAGTAATAAGCATTTTTCCACAAAGCCTAGCAGAGGCACCGATATGCCCATGTTTTGCATTTTGCCTGACTGGGGACTTACCCATCGCTGCAGATGTGGGGTGAATTATGTGCTACTGCCTACATTTAATAAGCTAACAAACACGGTGTAAACCAACACTAATTGTTACAATATTAATCTTGCAACTTACGATACATATTTAAATAGCTGCAACAGTTGGCACCAATAGGGAAAGCCAGGAGATGTACTTTGTGATATAATTAATGTGTAAACTTACGGCACGGCAGACGGGACAAAATTATGGAAACTGTTCCAGTAAATTATTTGTATACTAGCCGTTACGCTCGTGCAAAGTCGAGTTAAAATGGCCAGTTCATACAGACTGTAGGCCCCACCTCCCCCTAATACGGCCTTGTTGCTAAATCCTCATTGGCCATTTAGACGTCTCCTCATATATCATGATCAATTAGGACTGCGCCTTACGTATGAAACACAGTTAGTAATGAAGTTCCATGAAAAGTTAAGGTCATGGCTCCTTATGTTTTAATAATACCTTGTAATAATAATAATAATACCTTGGATTTACACATAGCAATCTAGCTCCAAACTAGGATTCCCTGTAGAGAAATTTAATACTTAGATAGATAAACAACCATGACTAGGGTACAAATATTTGCTTCTACCGGGACTCGAACCCGGTAATCTCTTGGCTTCGTAGGCAGGGTCACTGCCGACTCGGCCATTCGCGTCGTCAGGTTTTATTTCTGAAGATTCAGATTTGAGTAATAAAATGCTTTGGTCACATTACGTCAACTAAACTATTAGTTGTGGTTAGTTCTGAATGTGGAATTCTAATAGTGGGTTTGGAGTATAATTTACTCTATGGTTTGCAGTTAGAGAATAGTTTTGATATGAAATTTAATGTATTATTTATTAAGCCATAGTGACGCCAGGAATGTAATTTTCCCGTTATAGGTTGTGAATTTGATTAAAATGGCATGATGTTCAAACTCAAGATGCCTCATAACCAGGTCTCGGGCTCGAAGAGACATGTACTCGTATGTGTGGTGTATCGAAACAAAAAGAACTATTATACCATAACAAAGTTAGTTAGATCTGGTACAAGGCAACGAACAAAGCCCCCAACTCCAAAACAATAGGTGCGATTCCAAATTTGGCTACAAAAATCGTTAAAAGAACTTTTATTTTTTTAGCCGTTTGGCAAAACCAACCGACGAACAACGAATGAGCCGACCTTTTTTCTGAAAGTATTGAGGGCGGGTCGTATCAACGCAGCCAAAAATAATATCGCTGTGTAAAAAAACTGGAGTGATAAGTCTATTCCTATGGAATAATTACAAGTAAACTAAATCATCATGTACTAATGATGCCATGTCGTGCGTTTATTGTAGTCAGTAGTAGTTGTAGTCATTTTCAGTTTATATCTTGCTCTCTAGATGTCGTTTGCCTAGATATATATCTAGATAGCTAGATATCGATTTCACTTTGCACAGATTTCAACAGACCTAATATCACATAGACAGTAAAAAGTTGCTCTGACCACGGCTTGATAGAGAAAATTGTTCAGAGCATCTGTGACAGTATCTGGGAATTCAATGGAATAGTCAGTACTGGATTGACCACCTGTGTTTTCACATGGGTAATGGGTTATACCTAATTTTTCCCCCAGTGATAATAATGCGGGTTACAACTAACCCACCTAGTTAATCATTTATTTAAATTAATTGGTTATTTATTTTAAGTGAGTAATGACTTTTTATTGAGGGACTTATATCATGTAATTATGATTGTGTGTTTTAATTATGAGCGCGCCTACAGCTCTGTGTCCCCACTGCCCCGGCTCGTTGAAGCAGTATGTCGTACCTCGTGGCTTGAGTGTGCATATTAGCCGCATTCACGGGAGTAGCCAGTCGCGTCGCGGGCAACCCGCGCAGTCCCAGTTGCCCACTCAAGATGCTCCGAGTGCCGCTCAGGTTGTTCCGAGTGCCGCTCAGGCTGCTCCAAGTGCCGCTCCGGAGGTAGTTGCGTCTTCATCTTCATTGGCGAATTTGTCTTCTCTGAGAAAAAGTGTGCGGGTGCTAAAGCACATTCCGAAGGGCGCTAGGTGAATAGCTGCTACAAAGTTATCGCAGGTGATCGGGCGATGCATCCAGTCCAATAATCTTCTGGATTGGCAAAGCCTGTTAACTTTTTCTTATTCTGCGCTCAGGGTTCCGTCTTCGGAAGACCGTAGGCGCTCTCTCACGTCAAAGGTGAAGGATAATGTTGCCAATGAAGGTTCGGGTGACGCACTAGCGTCACTTTTGGCTCCTGGGGGGGTTCCCTTTGGACAGAGGTCATTGTACAGGATTGTTGAATCCAAGGTGCATGATGGAGACCTCAGTGGTGCGGTCCGGGTTTTATTGTCGGACTGCACCATTGCAGACGATAATGACGAAACGTTGTGTGCCTTGAGAGATAAACATCCCTTACCTGGCCGACCTTTGGACTCTCCTCGGGGGCCAGATCTTTCGTCAGAGTGCCTTTCTGTGGAGGTGGGTGAAGTGGCGCAGGCCATAGCCTCTTTTAAGAACGGATCTTCTGGTGGTTTGGATGGCTTGCGTCCGGAGCACCTAAAGGAGTTGACTTCGGTGGGGGCTGGTGACGGTGGGGTTGCACTTCTGGGTTCGTTATGCAGCCTGGCAAACTTTATGTTAAAGGGCATGGTTAATAGGGAGGTGTGCCCTTTTCTTTACGGTGCCTCTCTGTGTGCCTTAAAGAAGAAGGATGGGGGCATTCGCCCTATTGCTGTGGGGAGCGTTATTCGCCGTTTGGTGGCGAAATTGAGCTGTGGTGCGGCGAGGGATGCCCTGGCATCGCTGTTTCAACCCGTGCAGTTGGGGTTTGGTGTAGCTCTTGGTTGTGAGGCTGCCATTCATGCAACCAGGACTTTTGCTATGAGTAGAGACGCCTCAGACGACATCATAATAAAAGTTGACGTGAAAAACGCTTTTAATACCGTTGAGCGAGATGTCATTTTGAGCAAGGTGTTGGCCTGCTGTCCGTCTTTGTACCCTTTCCTGCACCAGTGCTATAGTGACCCAACTAATTTGTTTTATGGTGGAAATTTGATCCAATCGCGGGTTGGTGTACAACAGGGTGATCCTTTGGGTCCCATGCTTTTTAGCCTGGCAATTCAGGAGGTTGTGGCCTCGTTGCGTTCTTCGCTGAACGTGTGGTACCTGGACGACGGCACGATTGGTGGAAGTCCGGACGTGGTCATGGAGGATTTGGGAAGGCTAATACAGGGATTTTCTAACCTGGGACTTAGTCTTAATACTCAGAAGTGTGAGGTGTACTCCTGTTCTGGGCAATTCACGCAGGAGTTGAGCGCTGACATCCATGCGGTTGTGCCGGGTGTTGTCCATGTAGCCAGGGAGGATTTTACACTTCTGGGAGCCCCTATTTTCCCGGAGGGTATACCGCGGGTTATTAAGACAAAGATAGATATTTTCGCGGCTTCCAAAAAGCACCTCAAGCAGCTCTCCGCCCATGTTGCCCTGACTATTTTAAAAAGTTGTCTCTCTTTTCCGAGACTAACTTATTCCGTTAGGACTGCTCCGGTTTGGTTGCATAGACAGGCAACTCTAAGTTATGATGCGGTACTAAAGGATTTACTGGAGTGCATCATTAATGTGGAAATGTCCTCGACTCAGTGGGCGCAGGCTGCGCTGCCGATCCGGCATGGGGGTTTAGGTTTGCGACGCTTACAGGACACCGAGCTTCCAGCCTTTTTGGCTTCTTCGCATGGTGTTGTGGAACTCGTAACTCATATCTTGGGTATTAATGGTGACGGGTTTTGCATCCCTTTTGCGGAGGAGGCGGAGGGCTTATGGAAGGCTCGTTGTCCTGGAAGGGATCTGCCGGAGAGGTTGGATAGTCAGCGCGCGTGGGACGAGGCCATGTGTGAGGTGACTCGGGACGAGCTGCTTGCTCAGTCTGTGGGACCTGAGTTGGCGCGGTTGCGCGCGGTTTCTCAGCCCGACTCGGGCATGTGGCTGCACGCATTACCTTCTCCACAGCTAGGCACTCTCTTGGACAATGATTCATTGCGTGTGGCAGTTGCCTTGCGTTTGGGATGCACAATCTGTCAGCCGCATCATTGCGTTTGTGGGGCATGGGTGGATGGTTTGGGTCGCCATGGCCTTCACTGCGTCAGGAGCGCTGGCAGGTTTTCTCGGCACCACGCAATTAATGACATTGTCCGTAGGGCTTTGGTTTCGGCCAACGTTCCCAGTGTGCTGTAGCCGCCTGGTCTGTGCCGTTCGGATGGGAAGCGTCCTGACGGACTGACATTGGTGCCATGGGAGAGAGGGCGGTCTCTTTTGTGGGATGCAACTTGTGTCTGCACGTTCGCAGCCTCCCATGTGGTTTCCACAACAGCCACTGCAGGTGCTGCGGCTGAATCAGCCGCTAGGCTGAAGTATCAAAAGTATGCCGCTCTAGCTAACAGCTACATTTTCGTGCCGCTTTCTGTCGAGACGACTGGGGTGTGGGGGATACAAGGCAGACTATTTGTGAAAGAGTTGGGCCGACGCCTCAGAGACAGAGGTTTTGACCACCGCTCCGGGGCATTTCTCATGCAGAGGATTTCCTTGGCTGTGCAGCGGGGTAACGCTGCCAGTGTCTTGGGAACCTTTGGCAGGGAGATGTCCTGGGGCGGATTGTTTAGTTAGTTTTTGGCATATAGATATATTATTTTATTGTTGATAGAATATTATTATTAATTTGTAATAGTGCATGATACTTGTATTTTTTTTGAATAAACAATAATTGGATATAATAAAAAAAAAAATAAAAAATTATCATAGTCAAGTTAGAATGCCGAAAACATCGAATGTTTACCTATTCTACAAGTTATGTTATGTCATGGCATGTACATATAAGCATTTATATACAGGCACATACATTGCTTCTGGCTCCACACTAGGATACCATGTGTCGTGGGAGCCAGAAACAGCGGCATAACACATATAAACATACAAGGCCTCTCTTAGGTCATAACATAAAATAACATTATTATTTTTATTTATTACCATTATTGTTTTTGACAGATATCACTACTTTTGACAGCAAGTTTAATAAGTTATAATCCGGGTAACTGTGCTTCTGCCACCCCATCTGAGAAAATGTCTATGCTGTGCCACTGCCACCCCATCTGATACAACACCTGTAAGATAATCTCTTAGGTCCAGTATCGAATAGACGTTACAGACGCTAGACATTCACGGGATGGACGTTAAAGAAACTAGATATTCACGGAATGGACGTTACAGAAACTAGACATTCACGGAATGGACGTTACAGAAACTAAACATTCACGGAATGGACGTTCGAAGAAATAGACTTTAGAGTTTACTGGGCATATCAGAAACTGGACCTAAGAGACCGAAAGGCGTTATTCACCGGTTATTCCCCATTATCGCCACCCAGGCTTTATCTGAAATAACAAAATAAAACGAACGAAAACACGGGCGGCTGCTTCGAGCGGCATCCCCGAGGAGCTGATGATGGCCAGAACCATTTCAATTCTGGTTCTTAATCATAAGTGAACCTAGAAACACTGATGGAGTTTCTAAGTTATAACATTAGGTTGTAATTCGATGTATTCCGATTGCACGATACTACACAATAGTAGGGCAGCGCTATGCGCTAATCTCGCTTTCCTTAAGTCATTTTAAATGAAAAAAGTGATGTAATTTTTAAATAATATTGGGTGAAGTATCGTAATATGTCTCATGCAAAATTTGGCCTCTAATAGAGCAAGACTAGTCAAAGGTTTCTCTGGGAGAACACCAACTACGTGATCCTACTACTTGGTGGACTGGTATTTGTGGATCTACTGCCTTAACCCCTCAACTACCCATGACTGCAATAGATAATTAATAAGTAATTTTCCTATTAAAGGTTTCGAATTTTATAACCATCGCATCAACGTCAAAATTGCGATGTCTCAAAATGGAGTTAGTTAGAGGGAATAATTACATTAAATTAATTAAATTAAAATCTTCTTGTCCTATTAAGCTGAAAGGCAGGAAGGTAGGAACATTTTTAGTGACAGAGCCGAATCAAGGGTAGAGGTAAAACATCCAAATTAAAATGTGTAACTTTCCAAGTTTTCTGTGGTTATCAGAAAAATTGTTATTTTTCATAAAATCTTGTTACGTAATCCTTGATGTTCAACCCGCGCTTGGCTACTTTAACACGATTCCACGCGATTGAAACCGCAGGCAACATCAAGTAAAGTAAATGACGTTGTCAACTTTCTTTTCATAGTCCAATGCCATCTTCTTCAGGCGTTCAACATTTAGATTTTTTCAATTTCAAATCGAGTGATGATGATGATTAACTTTTCAGAGCCCAGTGTCAAGTCTAGGTAGTAACTGCGATGTAATCCATTGGTGGATTATAACCCAGAGCAATCACCATCTCTAGCTGTGTTCAGCGGATGCCACCTCATCATCTATAGGTATATATGACTTTAGTAGTATAGGGGATTCCATGAGTAACTCGAGCACGTCAGATTAAGATATGGGAGATACTTTACATCCTTTTAGGAACTTCACCAAAACTGAGCTTTCCTTTTAAAGCCACGCAACACAAAATGAGTCCATAAGGTATGGTGAGTTAATGACATGCTGATGAATGTACATTTAAAAAAATCTAAAGATAATAATAATAATAATAATAATTCTTTATTGCACAGAAAACACAATGGAAAAAATATAACGAACAATATGCAAAGGTGAGCTTATTTCTAAAAAGAAATTTCTTACAGCTAACCTGTGAGGAAAGGAAAAAATATTTATAGAGAGGTAGTCCTAGTGTACAATTAAGAGTTAAAAGAAAGAAATAAAGTCAATATACTATCAGATAAATCACAATACATCCTAACATACTATAAAATAAATTAATAGAATACAATAAATACATAGTACACATACTATGAGATACCCACTATGCGGAAGAGAGGAGATGCTGTTTCAACTTTTTCCAAGGATGTGCAATCCCTAATAGCGCAAGGAAGTGCATTCCACAAACGTATTGCCCTTAACCTAAACGAGTGCTCGTAAGCAACAGTGTTGTGCTGAGGAATTGACAAAAGTGACACCGTGTGAGATCTCACAAAATAGCCTAGTGTAGTTGCTTCCTGGCTTTCGCTATTCGATTTTAAAAGTACGTATCGTAGAGAACACCTTTATTTATTGCAAAAGCCAATGTAAACTACAAAATAAATACAGAAAAGGCAAGTATAAAAAGTACAGGCAACATTATTGACAAGATTTTTTAGAGATTTCATCTTCTCAAACCTAGGATGGAGAGAAAAAGGAGTTAATCTTTGTTCTTTTATTTTCCATTGTGTCTCTTTTGTTTTGTGCAATACAGTATAGAGTAAGTTCGGGTAAAAGTTGCTCATGCCCAATGGAAATACTTGGATCCCACCGCCCTACTGAGACGAGCAATCAAATCAACAATAAACTTTTCGAAGTTCTCGAAGTTCTGTTCAAATACAGTGAATTGAATTAACCTTAGTTGTTACACCGGCATCGATAAGAAATTGTATGATTTGTTAGTTTATGCAAGTATGAGTACAAGTTAAATCCTCACCGTAGCAGCAGCCAGACAGAGGTAAGTGTTCACGACAGCTCGCTCGTACTCAGCAGGTGTCTTTGTCAATGCCGAGTTGAATGAAGGCCAGTAAATCCATAGGAATATGGAACCTGGAATGAAAAATATTAGGCTAGTGCTGGCTGGTTTTCTTACAGAAAAGCGTGAGTTCGTGAGGTTTTGTGACGTTGCTGTTTATAGTTTCCACATCACAGGGATTCCTAGTAGTAAAATGGGATGAGTTTTAGTTTTTATTTTTTAAACGAGTTTCAGGGGTGGACAGACATAGGTAATTTCTCTTCTACAACAGCCATACCTATTCACTCATGGATTTATTTTCGCCATATTTTGACGCACACATCGGACAGAGTCTACGCGTTTTTCTTTCAACCCGATACATCTTATACATCCTCTGTGGGGATCATCCTCTCAACAAGTAAAATGTACGTACCTACTCTGTATCATCCGAGATCCAGTTATTTTGTTCCGACTTACAAACCACAGCAGTAACGTCTCTAATATGCAGCTGGGCGTATTATTTGTGTCCTGTGTAAGTTTTTGCGATGAACCTAAACCAGGTTTTAGCAGTTGCATCAGTTTCTACTCAAATTACTGTGATATCTGCGGGAATAATGCTATCTATAGCCTTATTGTGTATATCTGACATCATTCGCAATGCCATTCAAATTTGAAATCGACTAATCACATAGCAAGAAAGGATAGCTCGTGTAAACTAATCGTGTTATGGTTAGTTAATTTTTCAATTTGACTGGTGTTGGGTTTAATGTCAGAAATAAATTATATGACTGCTGGCTCGACTAATGAAATCTAAGTGCCAAAACGGTTTTTTACTTTGTGAGTTGTATGAAATCTGGAAACTCTGACGTCACGAAGGTTTGAAGTCAAATATCGGTTCCACACCCAAATGGGACCGTATAACTTAGCCTCCGCTGTCTTTCTGTCTGTCCATCCGCCTGGCTGTCTGAATGCGCGTCAAGAGGCTGTATCTCAAGAACCATAATAGTTTGAGAGTTAATATTTTCACATAGTGTGCATATCAAAATTAAAGGATTACCTTACAAGAGACGAAGGCGTCTCTTGTAAGGTAATCCTTTAATTTAAAAAGATCACAAAAAAGGTTTTGTGATTTTTTTTTGTACCATGGTACAAAACCATTCTTGCGAGAGTCCGATTTCCATAGATGCTATTTTCACAATAGTTTAGTTGAGATGCCTCTGACTTTTGTGTTACTCTCCCAACGAGAACAATACATTGATAAATGTAGTATTAAAGTTAATTCAAAGATGTTAATATCTTTGTTTTGGTGGTGAATGCAAGAAAGATGAGTCTTAAGCTTTACCATTGTCGTTAAACTTCTGAAAAGCTCGTATCAGACATATTTAAGAGTAGTCATTTAAAATGAGGTTGATATAAACCAGTCTGAATAGATAGCCGAGCTTATTTGTATTCATACTTTGAGACTAGTCTGAAAATGTGTATGGTTCGTTGCCCCTTGGGATTTCAATTCAACACCAACGCGACTTTGTGAAAAAAATGCAAATAAAATTCGTTGACTTTCTGTAGATGTTGAAATACCGTGCTTAGCAACGGTATAATTCATATCTGTAGGTATGACTTCATGAGTAAAGAAAAATAAACTGGTTTAATTCTCAGGAAATTAACTCCATGAGATTATTTTTAGTTGTACAAATGGCAGTGTTGGTTGATGGATTTTTATGATTAGTGAAAAACTTGATTATGTAGCCAAAATAAGCGTATAAAGATTATTAGCCAATATTTAATGTATAAAAATTTATATATACTGGTCAAAAATAATGCTAAACGGGAAAAATAGCGCTGACTATTGTATAATAGCCAGCAAACTGTCTTCACCGTTCCATTGTTTTTGAACAGCAGCCATCTTATAGAAGAATTTTAAGGACAGCTAATGATTTTGGCATCCTCGCCCATAAAGGACATCAAATAGAATGTGGACCGTGCGATACGATAAATACGGTGTTGTTATCTAAGATTTAATGTCAGGTATTTCCTCGTGACGTCATTGCATAGTAGAATACATTTGACCATGCACACACGCCAACAAGTTATCTTACTGACGTCGCCAGGAAAACACTCTGGGATAGTAGTTGTATTTGACAGATTTCTGCCTGACCCGGCAATCTCTTGTTTTCAACCAAGGGGGTAACGGAGTACAAAAGAAGAGTTCCTGGAGGCGGACAATTGCTAGCGAAGCCAAGTTGATCGGAATTAGTTGACCAGAAGTCTTTGAGGCTCTCTAGTGACCGACTTAAATGGAAGGCTGTTTGTTATTAAGAGCCTGTGCTCTACAAGGAAACGATGACCTAATGAGAAGAAATCCACGAAGACCAGCTAAAAGACTGCGGACAATGCCTATTAAATTGTTATATTGCCAGAATTTGATTCATAGTGAGTATTTCCTCGCAGCGTCGTTAAACAGTGGAACGCGAAATATAATCTAAACAAATTACCTGATGATGGGTCTAAATGTGCGTAACAGGTATTGTCAAATATGTAACATGATATGTAAAATGAAAAGTGTGGATGTCAATGCATATTCCAAACAAGCACTGCGCATTTGATTTCACGGTAAATCTCGACCACAGAACACAATTACTCTAAAGAGTAGTACTATCGCGGTGGCGCGACCGTTTCATGTTATGCTTATAGTGCCTTACATATGTCGGGACTGAATCTAAAAAAATATCATTAGATAATGTGACCAACCATGCTTGAATTAGAAGTTTCATTGAACGAAGAATTTTTTTAGTGCAAGACACTTTTCGTACATGTAGCTACATTACAAAAAACACCAAGTAGTGCTGAATAAAAATGCTTTTAAAAGACATATTTTATGAAATGCTTAGACAGATCAGGAAATTGTTGGTTACATTATTAAATGCCCAATTTAGTGATCTGCCCACACATGACACATACACTGAATTTTGGTTACATTAACATTACACGTTCCGCTACGTACGTCTGGTCCCATCCTAAGGACGTCGTTAGGAAAACGCTCCGTGGTTACACTCGTATTAGGCAAATGCTTACCAATCATGGCAGTTGTATCAGAGACATAGCTCGCTTTGTTCAGTGCACTTGGGACAGTTTCAGTTGAGGCTTCTGGTGCGTTCGCTTGCACTGGCTTCTTCGGCTTGAGACCCAAACTGCAGCCTAGTCCGAAGTATGCACCAAAGGCGTGAATGGCTATGGAGCCACCAACGTCTGCTGCCTGTAAAAAAAACAGACATGAAAATATGATATTAATAATAATACCTTGATAATAATACCTTGGACACCATTTACACACATTGATCTAGCCCCAAACTAGGATTCCCTGTATCTTGGGTACTAGACAACGATACACATACACATATAGTTAAATATTATACTTAGATAGATAAACAACCATGACTAGGGTACGAGCATCCGTTCTCATCAAACAAATATTTACCCCCACCGGGACTCGAACCCGGAACCCTTGGCTTCGTAGGCAGCGTCACTGCCGTCTCGGCCATTCGGGTCGTCAAATATACTCGGCATTACTCGGTCAGGCTTAAATATTGCATGCAGTTTGCCCCCAGGATATACCTTCGTGATAACCAGATATAGCTACGTCAGAAACAGAGATAATAAACATCGTATGCTAGGTTCTAAAGTCATAGTTTACTTGGAATTATAGCTGCTTAAATAAGAATTTCCTTCGTTCGATCGCTTGGTAGGATGTATGAAAAATTGCATTATTAACTAGAAGTTAAGAAATTAACGTACGAGTTACCTACGTCGATAGAGGGTAGCCGAGTCTATGGATGGATTGTGTTTCCCATAAAAACTGTTAACCGGTTCATAATGCGCATACAATTCACCATTCAGAGGTAATGCAGTGTGTGTGGACACGTCAAATTAACATTTGGTATCTGTTGTGAAATTTGAATTGAATTGAGAGTTATTCTTGGAATATCTATTGCTTTAATTTAATTTTAACGTAGCGCGAGAGGTGGTAAAGTACTGTAAACAAAAGATAAACAATTTCTGTTGTTGTAGGGTGACATGACTTAGAACAGATGAATGACGTAAGCGCGCTTTCACCGGTTTATAATGAACGCGGGAGAATGCGGGCTATTTGCGTGCCTAGAATGTAAACCAGGGAGTACACAACGATTGCACTGTTCGCGCCAAATGCGCATCGTAAGCCATACTGTTATTATACTTGGCCCGATAGATGGATGCTATCCTCTCCATAGCAGATAGGTGGTGGATGCGGGAATTTCAGGACTTGACAAGATATAATATATATAATAATAATAATACCCTGGACGCTATTTACACACATTGATCTAGCCCCAAACTAGGATTCCCTGTATCTTGGGTACTAGACAACGATACACATACTTATATAGATAAATATTATACTTAGATAGATAAACAACCATGACTAGGTTACAAACATCCGTACTCATCAAACAAACATTTGCCCCCACCGGGACTCGAAACCGGGACCCATGGCTTCGTAGGCAGGGTCACTGCCGACTCGGCCATTCGTAATGGCGTATGGCGATGGCGTTATAAAGAAAGCAGTGGTTGAATGTAGTCTGATCGACGATGAACACTTACTTAACTTCGTATGAAATATAATTGCTACCTTGAATACATCCGCGACCAAGTACATATTGCAACATCCAATAGCAATCTCGACAATAGCAATGAATAGGAGTTGCAAGCCGCTAGCTCTCCCAAGAACTGCGCCAAATGTGATCAGCACTGTCGCAGACATCACATCCGCCTCTGGAGTGAGAAAAAAAACCATAAACCACATAAAAATAAATATATAAATGCACTTAATTTGCTTCTGGCCAACAGAACACCTATAGATAAGATAGATAATTTTATTTATTCATTAAACTTACGGTACAAGCACTTAATTCAAAATATAAATGCATGGCAAAAATACAAATAGAAGAAGAATTAAACCAACAAAAAATAAAACTATAGTAATCACACCAAAACAAAGAAAACAATTAGTCGGATAAAAAGAGATACTTTTATGTCGGGATGAAATTTTCCTAAATGCATGTCAGTTACTTTCTGTTTCCTCAGATTTTTGCTGTTGCATTAAAACTTTCTTTATGCACTTCTAAAACCAGCCTTACTAGATAGTAGTCGTAGGGCCAGCGGAATATTATTCCAGCACTTGGTGGCACGGTATTTGAAACTGCCACGGAAAGCAGCACTTTTGTGTCGAGGTATTGATAGCAAAGGAGCAACTCTTTGAGACATGCGCCAGGTGAGATTTTCATAAAGATAAGAGGATGTCCTCTTCAGTACAACCTCAAACAAAAGCATCGAGAAATACAAATCCTGTCGAGCTATCACTTTTAAAATATTTGCTCTATTTAAAAATGGATTGAAGTGCGTGCGGCGAGGGATCATAAAGCAGAACCTGGCACAGGCATTTTGAACTCTCTGTATGAGTTTTTGCGTCTTCTCAAATATACAGTAGTTGAGCTTTGATAATACTAAGGCTTCACTTAACTGTATTCGCAGGTCGACCCTGAGAAGATCACGGTTTCTGTATAGCACTTTAAACCTATTGAAGCAGTTCCTAACAACCTCAAGGACATGTCCCTCAAAACGCAGTTTGTCATCCATGAGAGACCAAGGTTTCGAGCTTCACGGTTATGACAGAAGGGTTTTTTCTTGTTGCCCGGCCGTTATTCGAGCCCGGAACTGTTCTCATGTGAGGCACATTAGTCACACTTGCTTCTGACCCAAAGGTGCCTGAAGCCACGGGAGCCTGATTTCGAGAACTTCAATAAAATAATGAATGTATTATTATGTACATGATGAGTTTTTTCTCTAAATAATAAAGTCAACCAAATTAATAGTTTCAGCGGTGTCATCCTCAAAGTATATCACATACCTTTCCATTCAAGCAAACTAACTTTCTTTTGGCTTTTATTATACACTATAATTAGTAAAGCCCTTACTTCGACCCTTGGGACCCATATTTATGCCGAACACTCACACTCATAACATAACCCATCATTTGGCAAAATGCCCATACCACTTACGTATTAAAACGACGAAACAACTCCGAATGGAATAGAAACCCTATCCTACATTTCAGCCCCAAAAGTTTATAATGAGTGCCAGAACATGGCCCCAACTTTAATTCAACGAGTTTTTGGACTCGTAACAACACTCGCTGGCCACTCGCGGTTATGCATGTAATTTGAAAGGATTTAAAAAAGGTTGGGCTTGCACGTACGAAGGGTCATTTGTCATTTGGTGTCTTATTTCCCTTGCTTTGTTTTGGGAAACGACAGGATGAATAACAATTTGCTTGAATTGAATGGGAAATATTAAACTGCGCATCAAAAATACTGATTTGCGCAGCAAATATCAGCTGCGGTAGCTTAGGTGAAGGGTAAAGGGGGTAAAGAAGAGAAGACCCCTTTATCCTTCGTGCTAGGTTGAACATGCAAGAACAACAAAAAATACTTAAAACATAAACAAATCAGTATTTTTGATGTGCGATTAAATACTAGCCGAATTGAATTAATCCTGAGAATTTCATTTCTCTAGGGCAGCTATTAGGGTTTGAAAAAGCGAAGAACGGTTTCTAAAAAGGCCAGTAGTGCTTGCCCCACTATTCTTGGCCAGCGAAAATTAATCCAGCACCAGATACAGCTCTAAATCAGATTAATAACATTTCTATAAATATTTTGGGAGTATTTCTACTGGTGGGGAAAAAGATGAATGAAATGAATGTTACATAATGTGTAACTTACATGTGGTAGATGTTCCACTTGCTACGGTCTTAGCAAACATCTCTAGCTTCCTCAACATGCTTAAGAATCTTCATACAAGGTTGTCGCCCTTAAGAATGCTGAGATGCAGGATTTTGTATTTTAACGTGTTGTTGGAGACTATATCCATCAATGAATTGAAATTTACAGAGTAAATTCATGAAATCTTTGGAAAACAGGACAGGTAATTCTTATATAGATTATCCGACCTCTTTACAGCGTCACAAAATGATGAAGTTATGCAACAGACGTGACTGTATAGACATCATATTCTTACACAAACTGCTTAATAATATTATTGATGCCCCAGAATTACTACGCTGTATTCTTCTTCGTGTACCTCGTAGGCAGGAACGCGGCTGTCGTAATAAAAACCTTTTTTCGATTGCATTTAGTAGAAGTTGTTATGTCTCGAATAGTTTTATTAGACGTAGTTGTAATACCTATAACAATGGGTTTGTTGAAATTGATTTGTTTAGTAGCTGCTTGTATTGTATAAAAAAAAGAATTAAGAATTCACTTTGGATTGTAAATGTATAGTGTTTATTTTTATTTTGGTTCTATGATTGTAGTGTATAATATGTATTTTAGATTGCTTAGTTAATTAAGGGAACTATAGGTCTACATTTAAGAAATTCTTGTAATCTAATGTATTTAAGACTGTTTGTTCCTAAATAAATATAAATATAAAAATAAAATGAAATTTAATTTTGAATCCTTTATCCAATTTCTCTCGAGCAGCTGACCAGTGGACCATATTTAGCAGGTAAGTAAAGTTCATAATTTTAAACAAAAATAATAATATTTACTGGTAATGCTTCATACTCATTGTATCAAGTATTTGCTACACCAAAACAACCGACAGCCATAAAATACTAATAGAGTTTCTCTTTGCAGAAGTTTGCCTTGATTGGTTGTCAAGCTGTCATTAGCACCGATAACCGCCAAAAGCAGACTAGTCGATGCTACACAATAGACCGGGGTTATTGCTATGAAAAAGAGTCGCAATATCACTGAAACCAGCTAACCATAGCAATCTCCAGTAGAAAACTCTGTAATTAAGTGCCACCTATAAATACTAACATGTTAAGGTGTGATTTAATTCTTGTTGCACGCTTCAGTCGGGTGCTAAAGGCATAGCGCATAGCTATGTAGGTAGAGTCCTTTGGCAGCGAAGCCGTGCGGGAGGGGTATGTTTCCGTCTAGTCAGCATGGCGCGGAATATGTCAGTGTGGAGCGTTTATGGATCAGAACCAAATTTTTTGCATCGTTGCACAACGTAAAGTATTCGTTACACAACGGAACAAAATTACCAGTTGAATATTTCTGACAACTTCTTTGAATTTTCAGTCTTTTTGGCTTTATAATAATAAATGTAGCTCATTAATGTCTCCACTTAGAGGAACAGGCCTTTACCCGGATATGAGTAAGATTAAACCATTATTCACCACGCTAGCTCATTGCGGGTTGGTGGAGGGGTTCTACGATAACTACCATATAGCGATAGTAGCCGGAACCTACAGCTTAACGTGTCATCCGAAACACTGAACGTCCGGCAATGTACTTAAGATAAATTAATTATCAGGATTCGAATCTGCATCTCCTGTGTGAGAAGCATGCGTGAAACCCATCATACCACGGAGCCCTTATTGACTTATTCAATTAAATATTATTTTGAATCCCCCATCCACTTTTGGCTACGCAGCCGACCTGTATTAACCAGTCCGTGCTATTGACAAGTGAAAACTAAAAATGGTCTGATAAAATCGGTTCTGGAGGCAAGCGTTTCAGAATGATATTACAAACAAACCCCTAAAAATATGACTACACATACATATCTGTTACATCGTGTAGAGCCGTACATGATATAGATCTCACCAAGTATGCTCTCCTTGTTAATGAAGATGACATTGTCCTTCATGTGGAAGAACTGCTGACATAGCAGCGCCCATTGTATTGTCAGCGCGGCTAGGAACCAGTTGAAGCCGAGCGCGCTGTAGCAGTACTTCTTGAGGAACGTCATCAGGAATCCGAAACCGATAAAGATCATCACGTGGGTGTCTTCAAAACCTGAAATAACAATTCAAGATATACTTAGGAGTTTGATCCTCTTTGAAACATTGAAACCTTGAAACATATTTATTGGTAAGTGTCAATTACATGTCAGATTATAAATAAAAAATTGATTAATATACATCTGTATAATAAATGTCAGACACATACAAATGCATTCTATAAATTAAGATAACATTATTTTAAATTAAAATTGCCATAAAGTATTAAATTAAATTTGAATTGTATTAAATTAAATTAGTTTTTAATTTCATTAAATTGGAATCACATTTGCATGGAAGCCTAACATATCCCCCTGAGTCATTTTCTTTTGTGCCTGATGAATGTGGTATTAATGTTTAGGTGACACTTATACGAACAAAAAGTGTCAAGTTATATGGTATCTTAGTTTCGCGTTAGCGAGATATTTGGGTAGTGAATGGATTGGCCAAATATTGTGAAAAAACCGGGAGGGGAGATATGCCGGTAGGAGTCTATCCCCTATCAAGAATAATAAAAGTGTCCTTGGTCTAATGGTTAGACCGCTCATGTGGCTGGACATGCTGGTAGGATCTCGCTGCTGAACTGACCATGTACAAATGTGATTAGCATTTGTCTTGAGGAATTCTTCCTTTTTATCTCCTGTCACACAAAATGTCGTATTAAGTCTTACTAAACGTTGATGCAGCTGAGTCTTTACTGCCACCCCGTATAGAAAAATATAAACAACTATACTAATATTTACTGGTACTACTCATTATTTTAAGTATTTATTTGCTAAATCAAAACGACCGGCAGCCAACCTCTGAACACCCAAGAACTACTCGAGAAGTTCCATAAAATGCCCGATGGCTGCCCGGGTAGACATGGAGTTACCGGTTTACAAAAAGTATTACGCGTTATGTGGGCGGTATATTGCTTTGATTTGTACGTGTGTGGACGCCCGATGAAACAAATTAGGTCATGCAATTACTAGTCCGTACAACTTTCAAAAAACTCACAAATAAAACCCGGAAATAAACTTTCTTCTTGGATTGCGTAACCGCCACCAGACGACCGATTTTGAAAAATCGTAAAGTTTTTTGCTTGAATTTGAAGTAAGTCTTTGTTCTATTCCTATCCATCCAACAGTCCGGTAAACAAGTTTAACACGGGTTTTACATTCTTTCGAAAGACGTTGGACGAGCAAGTGTTACAATTGTTTCTGTGTTAGATAATACACAAATCGTAGTAAATTTCATCCAGATGTATATATGTTTGAATTAAATCGGTAAACCAACAATTTTGTCGATAGGAAGCATTTTCTAGTATTCTGAGATTCTCACATCGTCGGTACAAAAATGAACTAATGTCGCAATTATATTTTTTCGCATAAACTAAGAGAGGGTTTCAACAGCTACTCAGATGTGCAATTCTATTACTTCAAGAAATACTATTAAAACAGAATCACTTGATAAGTGTATAATCAACTTGATAATCGAGATGTCATATGACGTGGGCCTTAACGGTTTATCACGCCACGAGCCTGAGGCCGGGAAAGGGAATCACAAATCTTTGCAGAATTCGGTCTTGATTGGTTATAAAGCTGTTATCAGGACTGATAACCACCAAAAGCAGATTATACAGTCGATACAACGTAATAGATCAAGGTGTTTAGTACTAAATAACTCTACTTCATATTATAAAAGTGCCTAAATATCATTGAAACCGGCTGGCTATATTATAGCAATCTCCAGCAGAAAACTCTGTAATTTTACGAAGTGACACCTACAAACACTAACATGTTCAGGTGTAATGTAATGTCGCTTATGTAATAACGCTTCAGTCGTATGCTAAAAACGACCGCATAGCTAAGTAGGGGGGTTTTCATTTGAATACCATATCTTTCTGTTTCGCCCCAGGGTATTACGCGCTGAAAGATTTTCGCTACAACGTTTTCGCTGCGGTGTATTTCGACCTCGTGGATCTCGACACCTTTCTGTAACAATTATAGGTTTACTGCCTAGTTATCTGCAAGCTGGGTATAAATCGTGGGAGAGAGGTAGCTATGTTTTCCTATGTTTTATCTTTTTCATTTCTTTATTTCTTAACTCGCACACACTTGCCGTAATTCGCCGTACGATGACAGCAGAATATAATACAAGGGTTACAATCCTTACTCTTTCCGTGAGTGTCACGATTAAAGGATATAATGTGGGATGGGCTGCAAAGTTTATCAGGGTGTGAAGTGTGTTATCACTGATCAAGTGCAGTGCAGTCTTCACTAGTGGGATATGGATGGGAAACACTACCGTCATGTCAAACCGAAAGCCGCTGCCCCCATTCGATTATTTTGTCGATGACACACCGAGCTAAAAAAACTTAGAATAGATTAAGGATTTGCAAAAATTTATGAAACCTGGTAACTCCCTCTAATAAAAAAATAACTTATTTTGTTTAAAGGACTAATTCATGGGGGTCAACACAATCCGACTGCCAAGCATGGTGACTAACGTAATATTGGGGTATTGAATTGAAAGGGTATCTTTTACAACTTTTACTTGTATATGTAAAGTAAAGAGGTTCTAAAGAATCTGTCGTCATGTCAGCTACCACCTTTCTGATAACGGCGATTTTTAAATGATTTGCAGATGTTTTGGTCGGTTATTATAAAAGCTGTTTTTGTTTATTGACTTTCCTTAGATCTCTGCCGATTGGAAACGCTAGCACGTGTTACGACAAAACAGCTGACTTATCAGTAGGAACTATATTGACTTTCTTTTATCATTTAAAATCAACTTACAATTATTTAATTTATCATACATCTGCAGTATATAAATGAATAAATAACCAACAATATATAATATAATAAGAATTACAAACAACTACTCTTCTAGGATATCGGTTATTTTTAATTCAGTTTATTACTGACGTCTGAGCCCATATTAATTTATCGTTTATTTCAACGTTTTCATTTCTTTTTGTGTTTGTTTGTCTTGACTGTGGGATTATTATATCGGTAGAATTTTTAAATCAGAAAAACACAACTTAAATTTTGTTTTGTTAGATATTTGTTTTATATAGATGAACAATGTAAAACTAAAATTACTTGGAAGTTCCAAAATTAACAAAAAAAAAACAAATTGCCGCTCAAGTTACCACGCTAGATATCATCAACGTATTTAAAATATGGAAAGAACATAATTACTGTGGAGAAGCAGAAGGTATTGAGGCGTCATGATATAATTCGAGAAACAATAGATGATACTTATTATTCCCAGAGTGAAATCAATGAAAGGGCGATCCGAATATAAGAAAAAATACTTTTGCTGGCCCAGCTTTTCCAAAGCATTGCACAGACAACGATTTTACAGAAAAATATAAAACATCATTCAAGGGAGAATTATTTTTATAATTCGATTACGGACCCGAGAACAATCGTATGATAATCTACACTACAAAAAGGAATTTGCAGTTATTAGCGCGAAGTGACCACTGGTACATGCGGTTACCTTGCTTTTTTATCAGCTTTATACGATTCATGGATTCAAAGAAAAAACTTCGCTTTATGTAGTAAAAGCACTATTGCCTCACAAGTCTGAGGTAACGTATGTAACTTTACTGCAGCAGTTGAAAGTATTGGAAACAACAATGTCGCCGAAATCAATAACGATAGATTTTGAGGTGGCGCTGATGAACGCTTGCGGAAGAGTTTTTTCTGACGCTTCGCAACAGAGTAATTTTTACCACATTTCACAATGGATTTGCCGTTTAATTCAAAACAGTGGATTGAAACAACGCTATAAAACGAATGCTAGTTTTGCTTTAAACATGCGAAATTCAACAGCGATTGCATTTGTGCTCTCTGTCAATGTGACCAATATTTTCGAGCATTTGTGTAAAGATGGTGGTTTTCTTCCAGAATCGTAAGAAGTTTGTAAATGATGATTATATAGAAGATACGTGGATTGGACGCCCAGCCAGACGACAACTTCGTTGACCACCAAAATATGCCCATGAAACGTACACCAACTTATTCTTGAATAAGATTGCCAAGAACGAATGACTCTGTGAATTAGCATTGAGGATTTGAGGAACATCAGCACATCATCTTAACCTTTGGAAATTCATCAATTGTAAGTATAAAAAAGAAGACAGTGTCAATATTTAAGTGAAATCCAACAGGGAAAGTGGAACAAGAAGAACGTATTTAAGTAAGTAAGAGCTTTGTTGCTTATTATTGTGGATTATTTAAAAGTATTGTATTTCTAATTAAAAATGGACCGAAGTACTTTTTGTAATGTATAGTATCTCCGTTCAAAATTAAACCAATGTGACTGATTCATGTTATAGCTTTGAAGTTTTGGTGTATCCCTTCATTTAAGAAGCAAATTGTTAGATAATCACTGATAAAATTTTATGAAAAATTAACTAATTGTTACTAATGTAGTAATAGAGTATAAGCATACTCTTTCTCATTTGGTACCTTAAAGTATAATTTCAAAAATGTAAATGCTATTATAATGTTAAAAATTCTTATACATACCCCTCTTGTAAACAGTTATGTACAAATACAAATACAACGAATACAAATATTTTTATTCAACAAAGAGTTACTTAAGAATTCATAAACTTACAGGTAGATAGACAAAGTAACACAAAACTGCTGGTTCCCACTAGGCAAGCCTGTATCATGGGCAACCAGAAACAGCAAAAACAGAGAATGCGACAAACGGGAAAACAATTCTGTAAGTTAAACTACTTAAACAGTAACTTATGCTACTTAGGAACTTAATAGTCAAAAACTTATTAAACTTAGAAAAATAAAAACAGAAGGTACGACTGGCAAAATCTATAAATTATGATAGTCTCGTGGATTTGTGTAAGTGTATGTAGAGGTTTGTAAGTGTTTGTGTTTATGAGGGAGTGTAGAAGTTAGTGCATGTTATTTTATTTTGCAAAGTCTAAGTTACAGTCACGGCAAAGAATGGGTAACCCTACTCACCGGTTTCAGAAGTTCTTCGGTTTGGGAGTAAGTTAGACCTGATACAACTTGATTAAGAAGCGTTTTTATCTCTCTTATTGAACAATTTCTGAAATCACGAAGTCTAGCTATTTTATTATACAATGAAGAGGACATGAATTCATAAAAACGACGAGCAAACATTGTCTTTACTTTTATTTGCTCAACTTGAAATATTCTCCTTGTCAGCATGTTAGGGTAGTTTTCCGAGCTAAGTACCGAGCGGTGCTTGCAAAGAATGACATTGGTAATGTTTAACTGGCGAATGCTTAGAACCAGAGCATATCTGTAAGGTCTCTTGTGAATTACTTTCAGTACCGCTCTTTGAGCTCGTTCTAGTGGCATCATTTGAGAGGTGGTAGCACCTCCCCAGGCGGAGATGCAGTAGCAGAGAATCGACTCTATGCCGGTCGACTATGTTAGTCATATTTTCACGTAATGTTAAGATAAGTTGACGACCGTCACAGATAACCCGTCAATTGCCCCTGGTAACTTTAGTTACCAGATTTTTTCTTCCGTAGATTGCCCCTGGTAACTCTAGTTACCAAAAGTTTTGAGTGACGTCTAAGTGACAAGATCGTCTTGTTTCTTTTACACTAATCACTTTATCTGTATGAACCGTTTTCTATTTCGTTCTACTTGAACTAATCTTTAGTTTTTTCATATGACATCACTATATTTTTTTCATTTGTGTGTTGCGGCGCGGCGCGCTGGCAAATGCTAACGAATGTTTGTAAGCTTTTAACTAAATATTTTTTATCTACAACATGGATGTTTTTTTTTTTATCGTGTGCTAATGTAATACAGAAATCTTTTAAATATAGAAAAAAAGTAGGTTGTCGCTTTACTTTTTTAATTAAAAAACAATATATGGACCCATATCCACTTAAAGCTCAAAGTCTGTGTTTACTTCTACGTATGACTGCACAAAGAGTCGTAACAAAAATCAACGCCTGTCCAATAACATTGTTAGTTTACGATCTCTTAAAAAAAAAAACTTGAAGCCGAAGTCTCGAGAAACCAAGTCATAAAAAATGTTTATGTAAGACGATCCGACGCCCTCTTATCGACCGAGTAGGTAGGTGTCAAGTGACGGGCAGATGACAGATGTTTACGCGGCAAGCGGTAGGTCACTTGAGCAGATAAGATATATTTATATTCATCATGCACTACGTCTTATGCACGTCATTAATAACATGTACCAACCTAGTATATAAGCTAGGATTTCCTATAATAAATTAGTCTAGTATTTGCGTGCATCTCAAGCCTTTTACTTTACTCCCGAAGATGTCGCTCCCCTTATAATTGCCTCTGGCAAAGTGGTGACGCGACTTTTAAACATCAGAAACCTTCGGTAATAGCAGCATGGACCCAGCCGCGAAGAAAACTCCGTATGCTGCCACCTTAGAAGTGCAGCAAGAAGCACTTCGTCCAAGATCGCCGAGCCACGACTTCGGTTTGCATACCTATTTCAAACCACGCTGCAGAACTCCATAATCAAGACCCCACCCAAAAAACAAGACGACATCAAGCAAGCCATGACCAGACCAGATTTGAAAACGGACCAGAAGCCAAAAGATTTCAACTGAAGATTTCCCGCATCGAACTCAAGATACCGCAAAATGGAGCTCGCACCAGCAGAAATGAACGCGTCGGCAAATTCATTCACAGCAAGCAGCTTTTCAAGTTCAAGACATAGGAAGCCGTTCCAGCCCCCAGAAGAGTATAGAAACATCATCGATATACCTAATTCAACGAATATTGAAATCATCCAGGAAGAACATCGCACGAAGAATAATCAAATTACTGAAGAGAAAGAGAGATATATATATAAACGATTGGTGTACAAGATGTGCATAGGGCACATGCCAAATCCCAAGGTTTTTAGGCACACAAATTTCATCAATCGATAACGTAATATTCACTCAAGAGTGAAGAGCACGCACGTACATATGACGTACGAGATCATTGACTGCCTACAGCCAAGGTTACAGTACAGATTTAATGCTGACGCTGATTCAGCACAATCATCCTTGTGTTGGTACGGTCGCAATTATAAACAAACAATGATTACAACTTCAACGACGTGCGATGTAAATTGACTCATCGATTCCTGAAAAACATGGGCGGCTGCAGCATCAGACGACTCTCCTGCGGATCTTTTCCAGTTATAGGTTAGGTTAGTTTACTAACCGCAATGCCCCATTTTCCTAGTGTTTTTCTGTTTTCGTGTAAGATTTAACTTTAGATTCGTGTAAGATTTACCTTTAGATTAAGTAAAAGTATGCACAATTAAGATCTGATTTATGTTTATTAAAATACTACTAGTTATTTTTGCAGTTGATATAAGTTTGTTATGGTATCTAACTTAGATTTTTTTTCATTGTTATAAGTACATTCATTTATTTTTTTCCCCTAAATGAGGGAGTATCTGTGCCGGTCGACTATGTTAGTCATATTTTCACGTAATGTTAAGATAAGTTGACGACCGTCACAGATAAGGTATATTTATATTCATCACGCACTACGTCTTATGCACGTCATTAATAACATGTACCAACCTAGTCTATAAGCTAGGATTTCCTATAATAAATTAGTCTAGTATTTGCGCGCATCTCAAGCCTTTTACTTTACTCCCGAAGATGTCGCTGTCCTTATAATTGCCTCTGGCAAAGACTCAACTAAGGTTTTGTAAACGAGCCTTAAAACGGACATATCCGCAGAGTTTCGCAACAACTTCATGGTTTACATAAGTTTTCTGGTTCTGGCGGCAGTAGTGGTAATATGGTCTTTAAAAGAAAAATTTTGGTCTATTGTGATGCCCAGGTATTTTAAAGATGCGACTCTTTCGATCGCAGGTCATGAACACCGAGAGGAGTTACAGGCAGAATGAATGTGGATAGTGACAGGGTTTGTAGGTTCTGATGCACGAGTTTTGTGAAAAGATATGTACTTTGTCTTGGAGGCATTGAGCGTCAAAAGGTTTTTATTTAACCATGCTTTTACCTTGCCCATGCTCAGTTTTGCTTGTTGATAAGCATCCTCCCATGACGCGGCCTCATAAAGAATGTCAGTGTTATCAGCATAGCGTATAGTTTTGGTGCTATATGGAATAGCTTTGTGAAAGTCATTTAGGTAGATTATAATAGAGTGGGACCTAAAACGCCACCTTGTGGAGCACCTAAATTTATGGGTAATTCATTAATTCACTTGATTACGAATTTTTAGATACTGGCATCGTCCAGTAAGGTAACTACTGAACCATTCAAGAGGGAGGCCACGTATACCAAAGTTTTCTAATTTTTTTAAAAGGATAGGCATCGAAACGGTTTCGAAGGCTTTTGCTAGGTCAATAAATATTCCAAAAACTCTCAATCCCTTATCCAATTTCTTCACTGAAATAAATACCACGTCTTCCTTAGAACGCTTTTGTCTAAAACCATATTGGTCTGGATGCAGTAGGTTATTGGTTTCCAGATAATTCACCAGCCGTTTATTAATCACTTTTTTAAGAACTTTCGAGAAAACACTAAGCAAAGATATTGGTCTATAGTTTTCGGGCTGGTTTTTATCACCAGCTTTATAAATAGGCGTGATAAGTGCAAGCTTACAATCACATGGGTAAGACCCAGTTGAAATGCTGAGATTGATGACATGAGACAGGGGTGAGGAAATGATGTGTCGCAATGCTTTTATTACTGATGTTTTGATGCCATCAATGCCCGCTGCACTGTTGGTTTTTAGTTGAGCTATAACCAAGCTAACTTCGAATGCATCAGCTGGCTGCATGTTAAATGATTGTGGTGCTGATGAACCAGGGTTAATATTGCTTAGGAGTTTATCTTTACTTAAATTAATCTCAGTTAGGAGATCATTCGCTAGCTTGTCACCAACGTTTGCAAAGTAGACATTGTATCGGTCAAGTGATTCTGTCACATTATCCGAGTCCACGATTAGTTCCTGCGCATTGTTTCTTTTTACAGGTGCGTTAGTTATATTATTTATCGTATTCCACAATGCTCTTTGATATTTTTTTATTTTCTTCCAATGCTCTCCCATCATGAACAGATTTTAGGTTGTGCAAAAGTAATGAGCTAAAATTCATCAATGCTCCTGGTGTGATCCAGGGTTTTATTATGTATTTAGAGCGGCTTACTTTTTTCTTTGTTGAATTCCTATATACAGCATTTTCGACAGTGTGGACTAATTCTCGGGCCACAGTGTTAACGTTTTTTGCCCCAATGACGGGTGACCAATCAAAGTCTCTCAGTTCATGGGTAAGAGCGTCGAAATTGATTATAGTTACTATTCGTGGATTAGACTTTGTAGGTATATCATTATATTTTATGCCACACATGGAAATACTGTGGTCAGTGATATCAGCATGAGCAACAATACCAATTTTTTCATCGGATCTAGATTTTACGAAAATGTGATCTAGGCATGTTTTAGAAGCTAATCGTGTGGGAACTGAAATAGCAGGGAGCAAACCATGCTGGGCAAGAAGATTTAAATATTCCGTTGCGCATTCGCTGTCCGAGGTCATAATATCAATATTAAGGTCGCCAACGAGTAGCATGTTAGTTTTATTTTTGTGGGTTTGAAAAATATTATCTATAGACTCGAGGAACACATTATCATCAGTGAAGGCAGGAGAAAGATAAATTGCTACCAATACTATGGAGTCATTTATAACAATTTGTAGACCTTCACCGTCTAAAATGAGGGGCTCCGATACTGTCGGGGACCATCTTTCACTTACGTAAACAGTTACTCCACCGCTTTTATTGTTATGTTTGATTAAATTAGTACTTTATGCTGTTATATTATTTTATAAGAATTTTAAATGAAAGAGCGACGTGCACTTTGAACTTCGTATATTTGGAGAGAGAGTTGCCAGGTCAAAAATTTAATAATTAGAGAAATTAATGTTTCCAACATACTCCTAACAACGACAAAAAATATACTTAGGTATTTAAGTATTATGTTTATCAATAATAAGATATGTAAAATAATTGCAATTTGTACCATACAAGCCAAAGCTCAGTAGGAGTGGACTGTAGTTTGATAGGTTTTAAAATTTTAGAATAATTGATATTGATAACTCAATATGTTTAGCTAACGTAGTACAAAACGCAATTGCTTTTCACAATGTTTACCTAAGTAATTATTATAAAAAATACGGTTAGCAAAAAGGTACATATTATTATAAGGTAAGTATGTATCTACTTAGTTTAAAATTAAACTTTAGGAAGTAAGTAAGTCACTTGGTACCTATTGAAAAACATGGTTTTAATTAAGTACATTACTTACATATCTATAGGTAAAATACAAACTTTAGTAATAGAAGTTCTATGACATTTTCCATTAGACTTTTTTACTTCCAAGGCTCTAACTTTGCCATCTTGCCCTGGGAACACCTGGGTAACTCGGGCCATGGGCCATGTCATAGGAGGGGTATCAATTTCCCTTAAAATAACAAGAGTACCTATACTTATATTAGGCAAATTGTCCTTCCACTTTGGACGGTTTTGTAAGGCATTAAGGTACATTTTTGACCAATATCTCCAAAATTGCTGTTTTAGAGCAGTACATTTTTTCCAAAAACTTAATCTGTTTGCTGGAATATCAGAAGTATTTTGTTCAGGATAACAAGTGAGTGGCGCACCAGTTAAGAAGTGTCCTGGAGTCAAAAATGATAGGTCTTCAATATCAGATGACATTGGAGTTATTGGCCTCGTGTTCAAAATAGCTTCTATTTGATACAGCACTGTATCAAATAGAAGCTATAGAAGCTTCATAAGTTAACACATGAGATCCTAACACCCTTTTCAAATGATGCTTGACGCTTTTCACTGCTGCCTCCCACAGGCCAGCAAATACTGGTGAATAAGCTGGAATGAAGTGAAATGTAATACCTAACTTTGAGCCTTGGGTTTGGACTTCACTCTGATGAGCGTTGGATTTGTTTAGTCTATAAAGTTCTGTTAACTGAGTATTGGCTGCCTTAAAAGTACTGGCATTATCGCAGTAGACTTCGCTCGGTACATTCCTTCTGCTGATAAAGCGCTTAAAGCTGGCTAGAAAGGCTTCAGTAGTTAGGTCGGACACTAACTCAAGGTGTACTGCTTTGGTAACAAAGCAAACATAGACTGCAATGTAACTTTTTGTGGTGATGACACTTCTAACCCTCGACTGCTTGACCATAATGGGCCCGGCGAAATCTATTCCAGTCTTTTCGAATGGACGAGCAGCATGAACTCTGTCTGCGGGCAGAGAGTCCATAAGTTGTTGTGCTGTAACACCTTTGAATCTAAAGCATGTAACACACTTATAAATTAGTTTTTTCACTAATCTCAAACCATTTATTATCCAATAGAATTGGTTTAAATTGCACAAAACATGTTTTTGCCCAGCATGAAACAATTTTAAGTGTTCATTTTTAATTAGTGAATGAGTAAGTCTTGACTCTTTGGGAAGAATGATTTGATGTTTGTGACTATATGGTAAGGCTGAATGTTGAAGCCTACCTCCTACTCTGAGGATAGATTCTGCATCTAGAAAGGGATTGAGACCTTTTAAGGTAGAAGATACCTGTGTGCCCGCTTGCAATGCAGCTATATCCTTGCTGAAATATTTATTTTGTTCTTCTTTAATAAACCAATGTAACGCCTGAGTGCGTTCAGCAAATGTTACAAAATTGTGTTTTATTTTTTGAGAACTTGGCTTAGCATTTTTACAAAATCTTAGAATGTAAGAAAGTACCCTAGTGGCTTTATTAATGTCAGAATATTTCTGAAGCAAACTAGAAATAAATGAAACCTTCCTATTTTGTGATGCTGCACATACCACCTCGCCACACTTCAGTTTGGATATTTTGACCTCGGGTAAGTCTGTTGGTAAGTTTGTGTTATTACAAAAATCATTGAAATTGTAGTCTGAATTATGCATACATTCAGGGCCAGACCACCAAAGCTCAATATTTTGCAGCTCACATGGATTAATACCTCTACTAAGACAGTCTGCTGGATTCTGATCTGTCCTGATGTAAGACCATTGACAAGACTTTGTGTATTGATTGATAATTCTGACTCTATTTGCAACATACGCGTTCAGTTTTGCTGGGTCAGTCCTTAGCCAGGCCAATACTACCTGGGAGTCACTATATAGATGCACACTTTGAATAGGTATTTTTCTAGTCAAAGTATCATAAACTTTGGTGCATAATTTTGCTAAAAGCAACCCTGAATTGAGCTCTAACCGGGGAATAGATAACTTGTTATCTTTTGGGGCTATTCTTGATTTCGAACAAAGAAGTGACATAGTCACCCTTCCTTCTTTATCGACAACTCTCAAATACATTACACAGCCATATGCCATGATTGAAGCGTCTGAAAACCCAATTAGTTGGGCTGATTCTTGTTCAGAAACACATACATTTCTTTTAATTGAAACTGGTGGCATTGTTATTAAATTATTATAAAAATGTAGCCAATCTTTTTGCAAAAGGGAAGGGGGAACTGAATCCCGTTCTAAATTAGACTGCCATAATTTTTGCAATATGGACTTGGCCTGGACAAAGACTGGACCAGCAACACCCAGTGGATCGTAAAACTGACTCACAAAACTTAAAATTTCTCTTTTTGTGGCAGGTACTTTTTCAGGGACAGGACAGGAAAATTTAAAACAATCATTTTTAATATCAAATTTAACGCCTAACGTTTTAATGTCTTTTTAAATTAATGAGTACATGCAGCACAAAACGCAATACAAAATGGCCCGTGATTGATCGTTACCGAATCGATAGATTGACCGAATGAATGATTGATTCAATCTTTTGCACAAAACCACCCGTAGATAATACGTTTTTTTTTTTTACTAGTAAAGTCACGTTCCGTTCCGCAAATGTTCACTGCCGATCGAAATTACACCACCATCAAAGGTAATGTTTATAGACGCGAAAATTTTTCTAAGCGTGGTTGTGTAGGTAATAGTTGGCTCCAAAGGTTGGCTCGACGCTTGACTTGACGCTCCGTCGTTTGGCGCGAGCGTGGCGCTGTTGTCGCTTGATTGATTGTTATTGGCAATCTTGGCGTAAAATGAACGCAGCAAATAACAATGGCGGAAGCCACATCCAAACAAAATGTCTCCTGTTTTTGCGATGAATTTCAGCCCATATATTAGTGAAGCAGAGAAATACCTTGATGTGTCGTATAATTTGTGGAGGTTGTAATCCTGCAGCTCTCTAGCAAACCTGCGCAGTGTTGTTGCAGTCCGCTGACGATGTTGTCGTGAGAAAAGGTAGCAACTATGGCCGCCCAAACTTCGTCCCACGATGTTGCACACAATGCCAAAAAACTTTTTGGTCGTTCTTGTCGTTTATTTAACTTGATTCTATATTATAACTGTAGCACTTTTACCGGCCTTCATGAACCATGATTAAATTAGTACTTTATGCTGTTATATTATTTTATAAGAATTTTAAATGAAAGAGCGACGTGCACTTTGAACTTCGTATATTTGGAGAGAGAGTTGCCAGGTCAAAAATTTAATAATTAGAGAAATTAATGTTTCCAACAATGTTTAGTTATGGAATATGCAGTATAGACAGGCACATGACCGACCAGAGGTACGCACGAAAGCCAGCATTCTGTCAGTGTAATGACATCTGTTTAATTCCACGCCTCAACCGAACGGCGTGGAATCTTGAGGGGGTGGTTTTCACCAGCACAGGGAGAATCGCAAGTGGTACTGACCTTTGACGCCGTAGACAGGAATTCGAGAGCTCAATTCGAGGCAGGAATACGGGATAAGGAGTGCAAGGTGTGGGGGGAGAGGGACCGAATCTTACTCTCGTCGTAGCCCGATGCTGTCGCCGGCGTGTTGCTTGCCGACACGAGGAGTCGCTGTCCGAAGCAACGAGTTGGGAACCGAACAACTTTAACCTTCACACCACGAATCACTCACTCCGCTGACGTGAATCTACTTATTTCCCGACGATTATTATGATTAACACTCCGACCAGGCCCGACACCTGTGTTAGACAATTGTTACACTAACATACAGTCAAAGCCCGACGCCATGTGCAGACATTTTTTCTCACGACAAGAAAGTAACCTCTAATTCGTCATCTCGTTTCGATACAAGTGACAGCTAGCTAGTTCCGTTCCGATCACTCGCGGTCCGATCGCGCAAAAAAAAGGGGCGTTCCGAAGCATAAATATTAAACAGTCACCCGCCCGGACAGGCCCGAACCTGTCCCTAATCAATAGGAAAGCGAGAAGGTGTTGCGACCGCTCTCTTGAGGACCGAGTCCCCCACCTTGACTTCTGCTGATCGAGGCGTGCCATCCCGACCCGTGTACAATTTGACGATCCGTCCTCGTCTCCATCTCAATGATGGCAGGTTCGCATCCTTAATCAGCACCAAATCACCGACTTGAGAGGGGCTCGTCCGGTCAGTCCACTTAAGGCGCTGCCGCAAGATGTGCAAGTACTCAAGGGACCATCGTTTCCAAAAATATTGAGCCATCTGCTGCAACATCTGCCTCCTCGTTAACCGACTTAACTTAACATCACCGAATGGGTATTCTGGCAGGGCGTTAAGGGGCTGACCTATCAGGAAGTGACCAGGCGTCAACGCTTCCAAATAATTTGGATCCGAACTGAGCGGGCACAACGGACGCGAGTTCAGTGTCATTTCAATTTTACAGAACAGCGTCGCAAGCTCTTCAAAGCGTAGAGAGGTCTCACCGATAATCCTCGTCAGGTGCGACTTAGCCGATTTAACCGTAGCCTCAAAAATTCCTCCCCAATGAGGACATCCCGGCGGACTGAAAAACCATTAAATCCCTCGTCGGGAGCAAAACGTACCGATGGCGTCCTGGTTACCGTTCAGGAATTGAGTCACCTCCTGCAGATATCGCCTGGCTCCGACAAAATTTGTGCCGTTGTCCGAACGGATTAATGATGGGAGGCCCTTTGTGAGACGAACCGATCCAGAAATGCGATAAATGCTTCCGTAGTGAGGTCACTGACCACCTCCAAGTGGACTGCCTTCGTGGCCAAGCACACGAAGATGCACAGGTATGCCTTCACTAATCTGGCGTTCCGTAGCTGAGAAGACTTGACCATGAATGGTGCCGCGAAATCCGTTCCGACACCCGCAAAGGGCCGGATTTCGTTAACCCTATCCGAGGGCAAATCGCCCATTTGGGGCTGCATCGTAGCCGCCTTGGCCCTATAACAAGGCAGGGACCGAAATTTGACGCTACGCACTAAGCGTCTTCCCGATAGAATCCAGAACTCGCGCTGGAGAAACGCCATCAAGGCATGGCATCCGACATGCCCATTCCGAATGTGTCGATCCTGTATCAACAGTTCGACCAACTTCCTTTCCTAGGGAGTAACAACGGGTGGCGAGCCGCATAAGGCAGGTTGGCATTCCGCAGCCGACCTCCTACCCTCAGCAATCCTTGAGGGTCAATAAACGGGTTGAGCCGAGCCACAGCTCCCTTCAGTTGGACGCGTCCGCGTCTCAGAATGTCCAGTTCGGACTTAAAGTGCACCGTCTGCACGTTCCGTACCAATGCGAACAACGCATGGTTCCGTTCCCGTGGTGTCAGGACCTGTGTCCGCACCCGTTGCGCCTCAGAATTGCGACAATTCCGCGCAAATCGGAAGATCCAGGCGGTCACATTGACCAGCTTGTCGAGCGATCTGTACCGTTCCAGCAGGCTGAACTCCTCTTCCGGCTCTGGTTGCGTCGTACAGACACCGACTGTCAAGGCGCCGTTCGCCGAGGTAACGCGTGGACTCATTGGCCAATCCGATTCGGCTTGAGTCAACCATTTTGGACCCCACCACAAGGGATGTCCAACTAACTCCGGAGCGTGACACCCACGAGACGCACAGTCTGCTGGGTTCATTTCCCCTGGAACATGTCTCCAGATTAAGGGAACCTCCGAATTCAAAATCTGCGAAACCCGATTCGCCACAAAAATC
Source organism: Argyresthia goedartella (assembly GCA_949825045.1). Classification (NCBI taxonomy): domain Eukaryota; kingdom Metazoa; phylum Arthropoda; class Insecta; order Lepidoptera; family Argyresthiidae; genus Argyresthia; species Argyresthia goedartella. The sequence goes on along the minus strand of OX463829.1, from coordinate 14,472,864 downwards.
TCCAGCTTGTGAACTGAAGCCTTCAGCCAGCATAACACGATCTGGCTGTCCGTCCAAGCATAGACCGTATCTTCCCACGAAGAACCGTCATCGTGTGGTTGAGCAGACGAGTCAGGAGAGCCGCTCCTGAAAGCTCTAATTTGGGAATGGTCAGGCGAGTGCGCAACGGCGCAACCTTGCTCTTGGCCATGACCAACCGCACATCAACCTCCCCCGAGGAGTCAACCGTACGCAGATACACCGCAGATCCGTAGCCCTTCCCCGAGGCATCGCAAAACCCATGCAGGGTGGCGGTGTATCGTTTGGTGGGGACCAACCTCCGTGGCAGTGAAATCCGATTGATGCCAGGGAGGGCCGAAAAGAACGATTCCCACTCTGAGCTCAATGACCCGCCGATCGGATCGTCCCATTTCAGCTCAGCAGACCACAATTGCTGCATAAAACACTTGAGCTGAAATGTTACCGGGGTGATCCACCCGTTTGGATCAAATGTCCTAGCCACCGTTGAAAGGACGTTCCGTTTCGTCCAGACCTTCGGGGAGTCCAACTCGACCCGATACGAAAACATGTCTGACACCGGCTGGTACTGGACGCCTTATACCGACAACATATTCGGATTTTCCAGATTTTCGAAAATGTGGGGATCCTGCTGGTAGTCATCCGGAAGACCAGACAGTAACTCTGGAGAGTTCGACATCCATTTCCGGAGCTCGTAACCTCCACCCCGTAAGAGCTCAACTAGCTCGTCCCGTCGAGCGAGCGCCTCCTCTACGGAATCTGCACCGGTACAGATATCGTCCACGTAGAGATCCTGCTCCAGGATCGCTGCTCCTCTAGGGAAATTTAACCGTTCTCGATCCGCTAACTCCCGCAGAGTGCGAATCGCCAAATAAGGACTAGACCGTAGCCCGTACGTGTTGGTGTTCAGCTCGTACACCTTGATGGGCTGATCTGGGCTCTCTCGCCACAGTATCAGCTGGTACCGTCTATCGTCAGGGTGAATGACCGTCTGCCTAAACATCATCCGGATGTCAGCTACAAACACAACATTGTGTCGACGGAACCGTGTGATAACATCCGCGATGTCATGGTTCAACTTCGGCCCTGAATGCAAACAATGGTTCAGGTTCATGCCGTTAGATGTTGATGCCGATCCATCGAACACTACCCGTATTTTACCCTCCGGGGTCCTCAAGACCGCGTGATGAGACAGGAAGCAGTCGTCTTCACGCTTCCAGTCAATACCCGAAACCGACATGTGGCCGAGCGATTCGTATTCCCGCATGAAGTCGACGTACTTCTGCCGGAAAATCCTGTCACGTTTCATGCGTCGTTCCATCGACAGAAGCCGCGTCTCGGCTGCATGGTGTGAACTGTCCAGCGGTGGGCGATCACTCTGGAATGAAAGACGTGTGAGAAATTGACCTGACCGAAGGCGACCAGTATTGTTCCGATAAAACTGTTCACACTCTTCTTCAACCGGGTCCAACCAGCGGACCGTAGGTGGTTCCTCCACCTCCCAAAACTTCTGTATCACCTCCGAGAGGACGGAACCGAATAAGGGACTACTAGTCGCTAGGCGTGGGGCAGCCGGCATGACCGGACCCATTACCGCATGGCCCAGTCTGGTGTTGACCGAAACCAGACCAGTCGCCTGCAACACGTGGACACCTGGCACTAACAGGTATCTCAAGGCATCAACACCCAATAAAATGTCTACTGGGCCCGGAATATCAAACTCCGGGTCAGCCAGTGACAACCCAGCGACCAACTGTCGCACCGAGGGCGACAACCGTACGTGAGGGTGTGAGCCCATCACATTAGGCATGACTAATGCCGTGACCATCAGATTCACCGATGAATCCACCCGTGACGAGAGAGTAATCCGACATACTCCCTTAACGGAACCGACTTCCGTGTTCCCAATTCCCCGAATGGAATGTGGATACTCCCTTACCGAAATGCCCAACCGTCTTACAAGGTTGCACGAGACTAAGCACCCCTGGGCCCCCGAGTCCAATAGTGCTCGTGCCACACATGACTTGCCGTCCAAACTCCACGCTATCACAGAGGCGGTGGGGAGCATGACCGTCTGTGGAGTGGCGGCACCCTGTAAGTGGGCGGCGTGTCCCTAGCGGGAACCTCCGCGGGATCCGAACCCGCTGAGACCTCCGTCGGCCTCGGAGTAACTCGGCTGCTGATATGTAACCGGCATATCAGACCGTATGTGCATCAAGGGGTCCCATCCCGTATAATAGGCCCCTCGCTGTCCCGGTATCCGATCATACCGGACGGTGTACGGTGTGCCCGGTGCGCACCTTGGATGAATGGGGAAGAGCGGATCTAACCTGGGGCGCTCTAGGAATGGGGACGACATCCGACTGTTCGCCTCCCTGTTCGCCTCCCAGAGCGTCGGGCAGGGTGGCGCAGAAGGTGGTGGACTTCCAGCCTTCGCGCTGCTCATAGGTGCCATCTGACACCCGCCCGTAACACGCGGTGAGCCAGCGGCCCGAAGTCCTCGCTGACCGTGGACAGCGGCGACCGAACCCCGGCTATCCCGCATGTTACCCCCCGCGCTGCCCCTTTCCCCTCGGGGGGGGGGTCCCGTCCGCGGGTAACCCAGTCACCCCGTTGGTGACTCCCGTTGCCCGGAGGGGGACTGGGTCCGGCCCTGGTTGGGCCCTGTGGCCGACCAACCTGAGTCTGGCCCTGGTGACCGTCCGAAGGGCCTGACCGATTCAGGCACAACACTATGTGGTGTTTGCCACCACAGCACTCACAGGGGAACGCACGCGAGCACTCGCTCAGCGAGTGCGGCCCCAAACAACCGAAACACAATCGGTGGCGGAAGACTATCTTCCTGCGGGCAGCTACCCCGAGCGCCTTAAAGTTGGCGCAACTGGTCACTTCATGACCGGCACTGTTGCAGTGCACACACCGTCACCCGACGGCGCGGCATTCAAAACGCCAAATTGTTTCGACCGCCCACCCCCCCGTGGGGGCGGGGGGCGCGGCCCCTCCCGCATCCGCGCGGGTTGGCGCTGCACACTGGCCTCCGTATCCAGTGTGTCGCATAGCCTGCATTCACCCTCCAAAAAATCCGTCAAATGGACGAGCGTGGGCAGTTCTGAGCTACTGCCCCCATGCAGCTGTTCAAACCGACTTTGAACAGCTGCAGGCAACCGTGACAAAACCATATACAAAACAATATACATAGTCAGGTTATAAGTTCTGTCACATGTGCAATATGAAATAATTTAGACATGTTTATTATTTATGTAAACATTTATATAGCAAAATGAACTTAATAAAACATAGATTCTTATGGTAATAAAGTTTATTCAAAATGACCCGCGCGATTTTGAATACAGGTCTTAATTCTGCGCGGCCAGTCGTCTATCGCAGCACGAACGAGGTCCATGTCAATATCGGCGGCTGCCTTAATCAAGGATGCCTTGAGTGACTCCAAATCAGGATGAAGCTTTGAGCAGGCCTTTTCCACCAAGTGTTGCCATATATTGTAATCTAACGGACTCAAATCTGGACTGGAGGAGGGCCAGTCTTCGTGCCGGATGAAGTCGATTTCACGCGCCGCCAGCCAGTCTTGTGTGCTTTTCACTCTATGAGCTGGCGCAAAATCTTGTTGGAATACCCAGTGCCTGTTATTAAACATGGTATGAGAAACAGTTTCCACAAGGTTCTTGAGGACTGTATTTTGATACACAACTGCATTCGCTTTTACGCCTTTCTCACAAAAATTTACCTCAGTTAAGCCCCAATAAGAGACTCCCAACCAAACCATGAGCGAGGATGGAAAATGACCTCGTTGGACACGCGGAATACGGTTGCTCGCTTCTTCACTGCTGTGTTCGTACACCTTATCATTTTGTATATTGTAGCTCTCTTCCACGGTGAAAATTTTTTCATCCGAAAAAAGAATTTCCCGATGCTTTTTTCCCGCGTACCGCTTCAACAAAGCGCGGCATCTCTTCAGTCTCAGGTCCATTAAACATACGTCCAAACGATGTCCTGTTTTTCTTTGATATGCCCTAAGCCCTAAGTCTTCATTTAACACCCTTTTCACCGTGGTTCTGCTTAACCTCATCTGAAGGGCCAACAGTTTCTGCTTACGTATGGGATTTCTTTGATTTCGCGCCTTCACAGCTTTTATCACTGCTGGAGTCCTAACAGAGCGAGGGCGACCACTTTTTGACCTGTCATCTACACTAGAGTCTTCATTGTATCGTTTTATGGTACGATAAACGAATCTTTTGGTTATATTCAAATTTTTCAGTAAGTCGAAAATCTGAATTGGCGCGTAACCGCAACGATGCAACGCAATAACTGCGACACGGTCTTCTTTAAGTGTCCACTCCATATTTAAAAATGAGGAAAATTCTAAAAAGTTCACATTTCTATTTTCATGAAAAATTCGAAATTCGAATTCAATAAACTTTTTTGTGGCCAGCGTTCTAAATTCAAAAGTTTTTATTGTGTGACAGAACTTATGACCTGACTGTGTATGACCATTGGTCTACCGGCAGACCAAGGTTCTGAAGGGCCTTAGTGGCCACCAGCACAAGGTTGAGCACCTGTACCCGGATGTCAACATCCCGGGTTACTCTTGGGATGCTAAACAGCTTCCCCAGCTGCGCATCAACCAACCGCCGTTTGTGTTGGTAGCGGTCAAACAATATAGACCGGGCTATCTCATAATTGCCCGCCGTGACCGTTACGTGACCGACCAACTCTTTCGGTTCACCCCGCAGGGCCATCAATAGTTGGGCCAACTTGTAGGCGTTGTCCAGGTCGTCCCGACCGTGGACCAAACTATCGAATAAATTGATGAATGCCGGCCACTCATCAATTGCCCCACCGAAGGCCGGAATCTCCAGGTGTGGCAGCCGTCCAACACCACCCTTAGGGGGTGGGTCTCCGTTACCTTCCCCGCGGCGATTCCGTCGCGACCGCTTAATTTTTTCCGCGCGACGCTCGATGTCGCCCAAGCATTCCATCGCTTGGTCAGCATCCGCGCAGAGCTGCTTCACTGCAGCCACCGAGGCTTCATCCGTAAGCCCGAGAGCTTCAGCCTCCGCAGCCAGCCGACACACCTTCCCGACGCGTGTCATTGCGTCCTCCACACGCTTGATTAGGACATCGTCCATGTCAGGTCGCTCCACATACTTGTGAGTATGGGCGAGCCATCTCATCTCCTCACGGACACCATACCGCAGTACCGTCAAGGGCGAAGGTGCCATGGTTACCGATTCAATTGTTTCTGGTCCTATACTTCACTACCGAACTAAGTATAGCGAGAGACCAGCACTTGCCCGTCAGCGCCGGGCACAGAAATTAAAACTAAGTTGTCAAAACTAAGGCAACCACTAAAACAATTAAATCCTGAAACATATTTGATCTGGTCGCCCTGTGGATATACACCTTATAACTATACACTCTAAATCAATTAGAGAATGCCACCATAAAACACAATACAAAAATAACCCACAAGGATTGATTATAAAAACAATACAAAATAAAATTTATTAAAAATTAATAAGTGGTGGGCTCCGAGACTATAAACCTAAACAATATAGCACCCTAAACCATTCTGGATTCCGAAATCCAAGCTATTTTCAATATAATGTAGGTAGCCGTGAACCTTCTAGAAGTGGCCCCTCCGATATGACCCACACTTCTACTGAGGTCAGCAAAATCAGCTTAATACCCCCTAAATAGCCTGACCCTGCTCTGTAATCCGAAATAACACTGCAATGCTATGGAACCCGACTGCAATACTGTAGTCCGACTGAATGACTGTTTTTTATGCACACCGAGTAGTTTCCGACTACAAATTTATAATAATTGTTAACTAAATCGTCAATTATACTTTCACTAACCGAAAATGAGTTTTAATTGTGGTATACCGACCACAGACTCACTCACAAACTGATTGCCGGCCAATCTGAGATATTCTTTTCTCCCAACTACAATGTGGCAAAAAAACAACCCTACAACCGTCCGTGAATCGATGATTTCCCACTAGGAAACCACGCTCTGCTACCAAAATGTTTAATTCCACGCCTCAACCGAACGGCGTGGAATCTTGAGGGGGTGGTTTTCACCAGCACAGGGAGAATCGCAAGTGGTACTGACCTTTGACGCCGTAGACAGGAATTCGAGAGCTCAATTCGAGGCAGGAATACGGGATAAGGAGTGCAAGGTGTGGGGGGAGAGGGACCGAATCTTACTCTCGTCGTAGCCCGATGCTGTCGCCGGCGTGTTGCTTGCCGACACGAGGAGTCGCTGTCCGAAGCGACGAGTTGGGAACCGAACAACTTTAACCTTCACACCACGAATCACTCACTCCGCTGACGTGAATCTACTTATTTCCCGACGATTATTATGATTAACACTCCGACCAGGCCCGACACCTGTGTTAGACAATTGTTACACTAACATACAGTCAAAGCCCGACGCCATGTGCAGACATTTTTTCTCACGACAAGAAAGTAACCTCTAATTCGTCATCTCGTTTCGATACAAGTGACAGCTAGCTAGTTCCGTTCCGATCACTCGCGGTCCGATCGCGCAACAAAAAAAAGGTGCGTTCCGAAGCATAAATATTAAACAACATCAAATGCAGTATCAAGTCTGTTTATTGCAGTCAAAAACAAGGGAAAGTGTTTACCTGTTATTATCCTGTTACATTTTGTATTCCCGATACACTAGTAAATAACAGCCGATCACCCTGAGACTTCGCACCCGTTGTTCTATAAAAGTTGCCTAGCTCAGTCAGCTGAGCTCTTTAATACCAAGTAACCTAGCTTGAAATACTTTATGCGATTTTATTATTAGATTTTATAAGATTTTTGTGATATTTGCAACAGTGTAAAATACATAGGTACAATGCGTCTAATAATATTAGCTGTTTAATTGTACATACATTTCTTATTTTGGTTCTATTGCTTTATATTTCATTCACGTAGTTGGAGTATGATCCTCTGGCGACTAACAATACTTATACCTAAGGCATTCCCCGTTGTCCCAGTTCAGAGGCCATACACAATACTACTCAGCGGGACAACAATGATCAGCCGCAGCCTGCATGAAGCTGGATTCTAGCAAGATAGGAATAGTCCGCTTGCGCCTAACACCAGAAGGGCTACATAAAAAAAAACAGTAAACATTGTTAGCCTTACCGACTTTCTTCGTTTGAAACAAGGAAAATGAACCAAAAAAAAATATTTGGAAGAATCGTATAGCCAGTTACAGAAATTATATTTACATTTTAAAGCCCTATTAAACGCCAATGGCCTGTAAGTTCCATACAATTTGCTTTTAATGATAAAACATGGTTCTTATTTCTGAGTGCACAATGTTTATGACAGTTCACATGCCTTGACGTAAAGCCCATAAGTCTTTAATGTAACTTAAAATTTTGAAGATCGTTTCGGAAACGGGCTAATAGTCATGAACATATGCTTATTCCAGGTTAAAGTAGACGCGTTGACTAAATCACATCACAATGCTTCTAGACGGTAGACTATGTATATTAGCGGTAAATTTTAAACTATGAAATGCTAAAGCGGTGAATTGAAGCGGCGATAAACTTCCAGCGATGAATTGCTGGCGGCCAATGGGCCACGGTAAAATCGATATTCTTATTTTGAGCTCAAAATGGACAAGCCTAAGCTAGAAAGATAATCAGGATAAGTTTTGCATAAGAATTCTTAGGATGTGGTTAAGACTGCGGAAGTATGGATTAATCGTCAAGCGTAGGATTATCTCTACAAACGTACCCTGGACTATAATGGAATTTGATAGAAATGGTGCGAAAATAACAACTTCCTAGGCACGGGGCGCGAAAAGTTTATCGAATCACTTTAAAAATAATAACAAAAAAATAAATACAGTTTCACAGAACAAGAATTGAGTGAGTTTCTCCTACAGCTCTCGGTTTATAGGATTAGGAATTTTAATATGCGTCGTTCTTTTGATTGTAATAACAGCGTTCGAATTCCCTTTTAGACACGACAGATAGAATGCGAGCACTATTCTCAGATTAACTTTGACAACATATAAATTATGGAAAAGTAAAAAATCGAAAAGTCGATTTTAATTGAAGTTAGTGAATAAGGAGGGTGGATGTATTATGAGGGTTATTTATAATTATAAAGCACATTATATAATGTTTCTTGAAGGTGATACCAAAAAATATATACAAAGGGAATACGAATGTAAACGGAAGAGTCAGCGTTAATTACATCCACATAAGAAAGAAAAGAGAGCGCAAACAATGCACTCGACTCAAACTAAAATAACGTAGCGCCAAACCACATAAAAAATAGTTTAAAATTAAACTACGCTAAAAATAGCGTCCTTGAAAATCTTAAAGACGTCTTAAAGATTTTCAAGGAGAGTTAACGAGTTAAAGAATGCTCTTCCGCAATGAAATTAGTGAGGATTACAGAATTACAGGAAAAAATAAAACAATTTAGAGGTCTTTTCGTAATTAAATTCTATAGAGAAAATTTCATCCAATGGCGTTTTCCTTTTCGGTGAGAATCCTAATCAATCACAAAAATCAAATCTGTAAATTACTGTGGAGTGAATGGATTTAAAAAAAAACCCTAATTTACTTTTGGTATCGCCTTAGATTATGGCAGTCCCGGTGAGGGGCAAATAATTGTTTGAAGGGAACGGATGTTTGTACCATAGTCATGGTTGTTTATCTATCTAAATATAATATTAACTATATAAGTATTTGTATCGTTGTCTAGTACCGAAGATATAGGGAATCCTAGTTTGGGGCTTGATCATTGTGTGTCAATAGTGTCCAAGGTATTATTATTATTATTATTATACGGGAACAATATTTTCTGTGACTAAACTATTAGTCACTAAACTGCGATAACCTAATTATTAATATCTGTTCCTAAGAAATATATTGGTTATCAAATTTATCAAAATGGTCACTAAATATGGGTCACCAAATGATTGTAAGTATGTGTCCTAAATAATAGATTGAACACTTTTTTTAACGCCCGAATTAAGCTTTGTCCTCTTAAAAGTAGATCGATCGTCAAATTAATAGTCAAATGAATAGATTGGTTCAAATCTGCTGAATTACATACGAAATATCAGGGTAAAGTGGGTGGGTCAGGGCAGGTGAAGGTTCCTTTAGCCTTCGTGATAGGTTGATATATAAGAATGAAAAACCTTGCATTGCTGACAAATTTGTTATTATTTGGTGATACACGTTACGTGACAGATCTATTATTATTTGATGACCAATATTATTTCTCGCTGATTTTTTTATTAATTTTGATAGCCAATTGTAAATTATGTTGTAATGCATTTAGATGACAGATCTAATAATTTTGGAACCAAAGTGATTTATTACAAAGTCAAAAAGGCATTTATAAGCTGATCAACAAATTCATACCCTTACTATACTGCTGGTCATTTAATTATTTTGAGATCCTAGGAAAGTCTTTTAATATACACACCTGCTCGTAAACTGGTTATTTGTAGCAAGGCATATGGGCCACAATAGCCCATATTACACCCTCGTGCTTTTAACTTTGCACTTTTTTTTTCAATCTCATGTGCGAGTTTTTATGCCCACAAACAATGCATATTTTAGTGAATACTTTAATATTAAGTATAATATTATGATGAAACAATTATCTTTTTAACATTATTTCATCAAATTATATTTTTTTCGCTAAATTTTACCCATAATTTGCATATTCAAAGCCTTATTTTTATAGGCTTTTTAGCGGTGCTGCCTGTGCCTTCATCAACAACTGCACGCGCCAGCGCATGAAAAAAGAAAAAAGTGCGCCAATTTACACAAATCCTTGTTAGCGTTTTTGTTGATTAGCAATTCATTGTCAAAAAGGCGACAACGACAAGTAGTGAAGAAGAGCAAATAGCTTTAACCCCGTCAGAAATACTCAGCGAATGACGAAAAGCGACTGATAGCCTGTTACCACCAAAATCCAGAGAAAGATACGTAGCGGCTTACGAAACTTTACTACAGTGGAAAAACAGCAAACATGCCCAGTCATTTTCGGAGAACGTAGAATTTGAAATAAAAGTTAGAATGGCTGATATAAATTCACAGTTTCACAGTGCTCAGTAAAAGAAAATAAACGTTATTAATAGTACATTATGATACAAGCGTGGCGGCTCGCGCGTATAATACCGCCGCGTGTGCAATAATCAACTTTCCACACTTGTATCATAATGTATTAATAATGACGTTTATTTCCTTTGACTGAGCACTGTGAAACTGTAAATTTATATCAGCTGCTTCTTTTCGTGGAAGTAATTTATTCAAATGCAAGTTAGGCATTACGTACAAGTTTGTTCAGAGAGAGAGAGAGAGAGAGATACGTACAAGTTTGTTCAGAGAGAGAGAGAGATGAGTGGGTGTGTGCTAAAATGAACTTTATTCCGTTCTCATAAATATCATATGTACCATTCAAATGTCAGTTTTAGACTAATGTCTATTCGGGGATAATTATAAAATATTGACTGTCCCTATCTGTTAGGCGAACGACTGCCAACGCCCAGTTAAAGGATACACTAGGGACATTTTCATATTTCTATTTTATAATTGTATTTTTCATAACATTTGCACATCTTTATAGGATGAAATATAGGTTAGTTCAAAAATTGTACATAACATCCTAAGCACCTAAATTTGCAAATAAATACCTTTAAATTTGACTTTCACTTCAGACAAGTCCACAACCAAAAGATACCAGAGTAAAATGTCGCGGGGAAAGTGTAAAATGTCGCGGGGCATGTTTCGGGACAATGTGCGACGTTGCAGCGTCACATGTCGTGAGAGATTTTCCTAGAGTATCTGGGCCTTACCACAAAAAAATAAACTGCCGATCAACACTTGTTTAAAAACAAGAATGTATGGGATTACATGTTTGTTTTGAGGTTTAACGCTGTTTAATATTTTTTGTGGTAACACGGTCTGAGCATTAAGTGCTACAAGGCGTGTGCAGTAACCAGCGCTATAACAATACGAATACAACTCCTACGACGCGTCGCCGCGCAATTTGTAAGTAAACTCCGCAACTATTTTTTATCAACTCTCCTAGAATAGACAGTAAGTTCGTATGTATGTAGATTTCTTGCCCTAACTATTCAAACAGAATCACGTACGGTATGTTACACTCAGTCTGCAATATTCGCATTTCATGTTGCCCTAGTACTCCATTAGCTTTTGCACACATTATTCTCGCCCATAATTTGCACATTTATTCTTGCAATCCGTCAGTTTTGTATAAAAATGTTCAGTTAAACTAAATTACTCTTTTAACGTAAAGTTAAAGGGTCTGGGATTTGAAATGCTACTGTGTTAAAAAAATACATACAAGAAAATGATTGTCTAAGATTTAGTACAGGGGGGTTACCACAATCTTTTTCCGATCCAAATTAGGTTCAAAACAAGAACATCACCATGGCAACCATTTCTATTCCAATTCGCCATAATGGGCTTTATTTACCTAAAACCAAGACTTGTTTTAAGACGATCACGGTAATTTTGCGGATCAAGTTAGTTTCCTAATTTGAATCGGCGTAAGACGTTGTGGTAACCCCCCAGTACTCAAAAACTGATAATGCGCGTTGAAATATTCGCCAGTTGTCGTATTCCCGAAAACACCCGAATCATATAATCGTAAGATGTTAAACAATCTAAAGCTAGACTCCCGAACGCTCACAAATACGATCCTTGCCGAACAGTGACCAAGATTTCTATGCGTATTATTGACTACTATTTCTTTCGAACAAGGTACAATGTTTAGGGCTCTACGATTCGGTGTTTTCGGGAATACGACAGCTGGCGAAGATTTCTTTTCGCATTATCAATTTTGGAGTACTGTATAGTAAAATGCTAGCAACAAGTAAGAAAATTAGGTTATTGTCTATTATTGTGATGAACGACACACAATAAATAAGATATGCTTGAGTTCACCAGAAATCAATTAACATACTCCATCAAGCGATATAAGAACGCAATGGTTAGATGGTCTTATATCAAAGGCCATAAGAACTATAATGAAAGTCTAGTGAAGAATCAACTTGAATATGAGCAAACACTTGAATCTATCAACGATGAGACATTAATTTGACATCGATTTCCTTTCCACTTACATGTCATATACTAGGGCACTTTAATAAAACAAGTAGGTACTTTTAATATTTGTTTCACAAAGAACTTCATGATAATATCAGCAGAATTATTTATAATATGGCCTACAGATACATCTATCTATCTATGAATCTTTATTAGTTGAAGTCGTAAGAAGATTTAAGAATCTCGGAGGAGAAAGAAAAAATCAAAATCTATAAAAAAATGGTTCAGTGTAGAAAGCAGGAAAAATTACGCGTCGAAAAAGAATGCGAATCGAACTGTCAGTGACTTTTATGTTCAATGACATAAGGTTCATGTTATCTGAACTCGAACACTTTTTCACTCTGATAATTATTCCTGCTTGAGCCACAGTTCATGCTTCTGTCGATAGAGAGCTTTGGTAGTGGACTGCCGCAGCCCTAGCGTATGTCTGCCTGCCTGTGTTTATGTCTGTCTGACTATGAGTCTGTCCGTGTTAATCTAGCGCTCAAACAGGTGGACGGAAAATAATGAGGTATTAAAAAATGGGTAGCAGATTCCATTGCGATTAATTATGATGAGGTGGGACGCCCGCTGAATCACAGGCGAGTTATCGGTCCTTCATTGTCACTATTTCACTCAATTCTCAGTGTTTTTGGGCACTGGTTATATCTCGCGCCACGAATTAAGGGCGCTCGGTGACGTTGACGGGAATTACTGTGCATATGTATTGAAAAGTGACTACTGCGCATTCAAGGCCACCGCTCATAACTCGTTATGCGACGTATACTGTTCGCTGAATTCTAGGATGTCACTAAACTTTAAGATTGACAAGCCATCTACTTTAAAGCTATCCATCCCTTGTGTTCGCCATCTTATGTTTGAATACATTACACATTCTCCCAAGAAGTGCTGGCTACTTTCCTCCAAGCCACAGTAAAGGCATGATAGTTCTTATACTTTCACTGCGATAGTCCTTTGATATATTATTAAAATCAGTCCAGCGGGGGGCGGTTCAAAAGTTATCAGCCTAATGAGAAAACAAGAGAAACGAATTTTTGCCTTAAGGTTACATTATAGTGTCGGTAGTGTTTTAAATTTTTAATATATTAGGCGTGTTCACAGTCGCTATCATGAGATGCATTCTAGCTATAAGTGCCATATATTTTATGTAATGTTTGGCCTAGATTATCAGAAGATAGATTTCGTAGCCTCGTTATCGTGTTAGACAACATTCAAATCCCGACCGGCATTATAGAAACATTGATGTAAGTACAAAACTTATTTTAATTTTAATTAAACTAAAATATGAATCATTACCATGTCTACAGGCCTGACTCAGTCTCTGATCTCTAAACAGACGATTAAATTATGGATTTAATTCTGAATTTATTTATTATAAGAAAGCACACTCCGCGCAACTCCGTTAGCACAGCAAAGTTGTTTACATCGTGCCTAAAGTAATGAATATTTATGTACGAGTTGATATTCTAACATGCTTTATAATCCAACTTCCTACTAATATTATAAATGTGAAAGTAGCGACGTTTGGATGTTGGGATGTTTGGATTTTTGTGTTTTTGTGCCTCAATCACGCCAAAACGTCTGAACAGATTTGAATGAATTTTAGCACAGAGATGGTTTATGAGCTTTGAGTTTATGAGTTTATTGAGCTTAACACACATGGTACTTTTTATCCGACTGCTCTAGAAGGATGTTAACGTTATCTCTGTAAATGATACTTGCTAGGAACACGCATATGAAGTTGCTGGCATCAGCTATTTTAAAATAATATTCGTGGCATTATAAGCGGAGAGCGGCGGCATAGCGATAATAAGTTCAAAGCGGCGCAGGGGCCAGGAGCGGTGTAATGTCTGAGCGACGTAAAAACAACAATTCATATATTTTTACCTTCTGCAGGCCGCGCCAAGTTTTCTTCTGTGATTCTGGTTTCTTTCATACTTAGGGTAAGGTGGGGTGAGATAGAAAGAGATGACTTCTCGCTCAGAGCCAAAGAAATTATGGTGTAAACTGTGCCTAATTGACAGCAGATTTGAATTTAATTTCAGGGTTCATGCTAGTATTTGCACCGGATTCCTGTGAATTTCTCAACATTCCGTTTTCTAAAGCTGGCGTTAACATAATTTACTCCCAACTGACAATCGCAGAGAAATCTATTGCGCTATCCCCAAGCTTGGGCAAGAAGTGCAAATAACGGCCCTAATTACAATTCAGCGTAACGAAATGTCGATTCAGTGACAATGACAATATTAGGTATCCATTATCTTAAGTTTTTGTAATCACTGTCCCTTTAGTCAATTACAAATTTATATGACAATAACATGACAAAGGCGGATCACGCTTTATGTGGTATCCATTATCTTATGTCTGTGAAATACCTTTCTTTATTATGATTGAAGAATAAAGTTGAATGATATTTAATCGCACATCAAAATACTGTTTTTCACAGCAAAAAAGGATCAGCAAAAACTCTTTTTGTTTTAAGTATTTTTTTGTTCTTACATGTTCAACCTAATCTACCGCAGTATTTTGCCCTGATATTTGCTGTAAAAATCAGTATATATGCTGTGCAAATCAGTATTACTGATGTGCAGTTAAATATTTTGAATTACCTTAATTTTAAAGCGACCCTGGCATGGCGGTATTTACACATCGGGCAGCTTGATAACTTCATACAGTCGGGTTGGACACAAGCCCGACACCCCTCCCATCAACCCGCACTGAGCCAGCGCGGTGGATAATGGCTCAACCTTGCTCGTATCCGGGTAAAGGCCCGTGCCCCTCGGTGTCGACATTAATGGATACATTTATATTCTTAATTTTTATATTTCTTTGCCTAAAACTTTATTGCCCTAAACGACAAATATTAAATATCTAAAGTAAACCATCGTCGTCACCTAATTGTCATTGAGCCGTCATTTTTCCAACAGAATCACGCCCCAAGACAGCGTAATTGAAACGCGTCAGTACCATTGTTGACTGCACCCTGTGTACTGTAAATATAGGTCAACAGGATAGCGTTTCATACTCAATTATGCGAAATATTGTTAATGGTGAGGAATCCTCACGTCATGCAAAATTGATTGTTGCATAACTGCTACAGAGTGGCTACCCAGAGCCGCACGACAACCAGTCGGCAGATCACAGCCAGATGGACGGATGACATCATCGCCATAGCGGGTAGGCAGTGGATGCGGGAGGCTCAGGACCGGAGTGGATGGCGTGGTAAAGAAGAGGCCTGTACCCAGCAGTGGGTGCATGTGGGCTGATTGATGATGATGATAACTGCTTGCCAGCGGGCCACTAGCACCATGAAATCCTTCGAAATTTGTTACCGTAAAGGAATCCCATATACGCCATTTTGAGGCGTTGGGAAGCAATCGATATGCTTGTGCTGTGCATTTTGTATAAGAGAATTGCCCCCTGGCTAAATGCCGACACAACTGTGCCTCTGCTATCCAGCCTGGAAAAGGAGACGTATGTTTGTCTTGCTTTATAGCAAGTTGACATAAACGTCCGGCATACGTAAAACCGGTTTCTTACGCGAATTAACGACGCGCTGGTACTACAGTACCGGCGGACGGTTGAGATGTCACTCCATTGGGCGTGGAAGGTGGTATTCCATCAGCAATGGATGTGAAGGTTTCCCCAGTATCCTTTCCGTCATGCAAGTCCGAATAATTAATAAAGTAACTTACTCTATATTTGTTCCAATCCTTTATTTTACTTTTGACATTTTACATAATACATGCGAGTACAGACATAAATAATAAGCAATATTTTTCAAAAAAATATTTGGTTTGAGCTTTCAAAAGTAAAACCATTCAGCGGACAGAGTATAGTTACACCATAACAAGGCCCTTCTCCTGTTACAATACGTATGGTAAAATAACTATAATATAAAGGGTATTTATTTATTTAAAAAAAGACTTAACAGATTCACGTATTAAGTACTTGCTAAGGCGTTTGTATTGCATACATATATGCACATGAAATAAAGTACAAAACAATAGAATAGACACTAGGCAGTTCTAATTAATTACCAATTGCCCTCACACCAGGTTAGACCTGCATCGAGAGCTGGGTCCTCTCTGACCTATAAATATACATTCAACTCATGTTCGACTAACGGCTAGAGGTACCTCCAAACGATATTTGATTTTGGGTTTAATACTGGGCTGCAAAAAGAAATTAAATCAAAAATCAATCGAAGTACCCTCGTGAGCCTCGAAGATAAGTCTCCAAAAATAATCTCATATACATTTCAATGCAGGCTCGCTATACTGGTATCCTGCGTTCAAAAGTGTGTGAGAAACTTCGTGGCGACTAGTCTACAAGACTTACGTTGCTATGCTTATTGTAATGAGAGAAGAGCCTTATCTAAACTACAACCCAGTCACAGGATATGTGTCGGTTCGCTTTCGCGGCAGTCGCTGTGAATAACGCATTGCGTCAAACGCACATAATTTTGTTGCATGTAAAGCAATGAGTCTACATTTGTTTTTGTGTTGAACGCAGCGGCAACCGCAGCGGCAGACGCAACGCATCAAACGCACACGATAAATATTTTATCTTCATAGTTTTCTATGGAGTGTCGTTTTTTGATACGTTAATCGCTTCCGTTCAACGCTAAGCACCCCAATAGGCACGTTGCCTTGTGCGTTCAACTAGACTTTTTCTGGAAAGCATATTGCACAAAACTCGCACGTAATGTACTGTACTGTCTGCTATGCCGCAGCGTTGATCGGAGAACATTTTTAAACGCAGCGTGTAACGCAACGTCCACGCATTAAAGTTTATGCTTTATAAAGACAGTATACAAATAATAAAAAACCGGTCAAGTGCTAGTCGAACTCGCGCACAAAGCGTTCCTTACCACCGTACAATGGTAGGGATGTGTGGAGTGAATAGTTTGGATTTTACATAGCAAAATTTTGTTTACAAAGGTTTTGGTGCGGCTATTTTCACACTCCATGTACTTAACCAAGTGCATTCATAAGTTTGTATGTGGTATTGAAATAATTGTTGTATTGGAGTTTTTATTTAAGTATTTATTTTATTTTGCTTTTTTGCATTTGTTGTTTTAGCGGCAACAGAAAAACATCTATAATGTCAACTGGAGATACAGCCTGGTGACAGACGGACGGACGGACAGACAGCGGAGGCTTAGTAATAAGATCCCGTTTGTCACGCTTCGGGTACGGAACCCTAAAAAAGCAATGGGTTCAATAGTCAATAGTCAAATAGTCAAAGTACTTTATTACTGTAGATATTTACATATACTTAGCAAACGTCATTTTTTGCCTCTTCTCTACATTGGACCACTGTGGGAGAAGGAGGGCGTAGAAACTCCCACAGATTAATTTTTAGATCTCTTTTAAAAATAAGTTGTGCTTAACTAATACAAATATGAAAAATTTAATTGTTATGATTAATAAGCAGGAATAAATAATTACAAAATTATTAACAGCAAGGTCTGTGTTGAGCCAGATTAACCCCATACAGTCCTGTCATTTAAGTAATCTTGAACATTGTAATATCCCTTTTTCGACAGAGTCGCTTTAACATGCTTTTTAAATTGCTCAAATGGCAATTTCAAAATCTCCAGAGGTATCTTATTGTAGTAGAGAATGCACTGACCCTTGAAAGAATTGCTAACCTTCGCGAGTCTAAAACGGGGCGCACATAGTCTGTGATTATTTCTTAGGTTAACATTACAGCTGTCGCTAAGTTTGGAAAATGTTGTAAGGTTCTTGCGTACATACATTATATTTTCGAAAATAAATTGACTAGCTACTGTTAGTATGTCAATTTCTTTAAAAAGCTCTCTTAAGGAGTCTGTTCGTTTTAAATTATAAATTGCTCGAATAGCTCTTTTCTGTAAAATAAAAATAGTTTGAATATCCGCTGCTTTCCCCCACAACAAGATACCATAGGACATCACACTATGAAAGTAACTAAAATATACTAGCCTAGATGTAGCCACATCCGTGCTTTGTCTGATGTTCCTAACAGCGTAAGCCGCAGAACTTAATTTACCAGCCAATTTATCTATGTGGGGTCCCCACTACAATTTGGTATCAATGGTTATTCCAAGAAACTTCGTATCATTTACCAATTCTAACGTGCTGTTGTCTAACACCAAACTGGTCTCATCTTGCCTGACATTTGGAAGTGAGAATTTGATACACTTGGTTTTACCAGCGTTTAACAATAAATTATTAACTGTGAACCAATTCAAGGTTAAAGACAATACACCATTAACATCATCAAAATCTCCTTTTTGTCTTTCAATTTTGAAGACCATTGAAGTATCATCAGCAAACAACACTATGTCAGTTAATTTCTCCACCATGAAAGGCAGATCATTAATATATACCAGGAATAAGAAAGGGCCTAATATGGAACCTTGTGGAACGCCAATTTTAACACCCGATCCATCAGATTTTACGCCGTTAACTTCTGCCTTTTGGATTCTATTGCTTAGGTATGATCTTAGTAGATCCCACGCTTTATTTCTAACTCCGTAATGATTTAATTTAATTAATAGCGTATTATGATCAACACAATCAAACGCCTTCGACAGGTCGCAAAAAACTCCGATAGCATCCTGTGCGGCCTCCCATGCAGAATAAATATGAGATACAAGGGTAATACCTGCATCCGTAGTCGATTTACCCCTAGTGAAACCATATTATTTAGCGTGGAGTTGTTTTGTACGGTTGAAGTGTGAGAGCATTTGATTGAGTATAATCTTTTCAAATATTTTACTTAGTGTTGGAAGAACAGATATTGGTCTGAAATTTGAAGGATCGCCCTTATCTCCCGATTTGAACAGCGGTATAAGTTTACTGTGTTTCATGAGGTCTGGAAAAGCCCCATCGTCAACACATTTATTGAATATATAAGCTAAGTGTGGGGCTATAACTAGAATTACTGAACCAATGACTTTGGCTGATATACCCCACAGGTCTTCCGTATTTTTTAAGTTAAGTAATTTAAACGTTTTGACAATGTCCTGGGGATATACATGATGAAATTTTAAATATACATTACTGACGCTAGTGTTATTTTTTAATAAAGTCTCTGCTTCAAATGGAGATGAATTTAGACGGTCCGTTGTGAGTACGGGTACATTGGTGAATAATGTTTCAAAAGCTCGAGCAACATCAGCGTTGGATTTAACAACATCATCACCTATCTTTAGGCAGAAATCACTGTCCCTTGGTATAACTTTTCCAGTTTCGCACGTTCAACGTTACGTTAGAAGTGCGCGCTTAACGCAAAAGAGAAATGTCCTTTTCTGCGACGCACACGTGGCAAACGGAGTGCGTTTAACGCATGCGTTAATCGCAGCGATTACTGCAAAAGGGAACCGTGCACTTTAATAAACATTAAGAACCATATTGTGTTTTGAGCGACATTATTTACCAAGTAACTTTGAAACAAGACAGATATTGTATCACATTCACATGTGGCTCCAACAAGAAAAATCAAAAGCTAAGTTTCCCGGATACGATGCATTATGCATTCGGAATTTCGAGGCCAGTAACGAAAACTCATACACGAGATGTGATGTTACTTTTGCTTCTTGCAGAAATCCGAGATTATCCACATAAGTTGGCATTGGGAAGGAACTTTGTCAATGGCACTTTTAGTCCTGTTGTAGAAGAGTTGTAGGAGAGAGTAAGAAGGAGGATTTACTAATTAATGAACCGAACTTTTGTAAGGCTGAAATGAACTGACAACTGAAATTATATAGGTCGGTAACTTATTTACTTACTGATCCACATGTGAATTCAGAGCCTTTTCGAGTAAATTGTGGCTCAGTCAGAATTTTAGTTGCTAGATTTCTTTTATTTCCATTCTTCCTTTTCGTTATCTTCTTCGTTTTATGTTATGTTTTCAAGTCTATGTCGATCGTAGTGAAATACGACAAGGGCCCACCTTTCTATCAACGTTAATCGAAATTGCATTCGTATCAGACGAGTGTGCACTGATTGATTGTTCAATTCCATACCTTATGCAATCCGTACAGTAAATTCTGATTCATACATTTTAGCCTGTTACGGATTCACAAATATTTTATGATTTCGTAATTTCTTTATTGTACTACACAAAACAGACAAACAGATAACTTATAATAGAAAAAAAACATGAACAAAGGAGAGTTTATCTCTAAAAAGAGATTTCTTCCAGCAATACATGATGGGTAGGAAAGGTGATGGTTGAGCGGGGGATGATTTGCGCATCTTGGTTAAACGTAGGTATTTAATTAACGTTGTAGAGAGTTACGGCCGGTTTCCTGGGCGCTGATTGAGTTAACAAATTGGTTAAACTGATTTCAGCCAATCACGTGCCGCTAATATTCAAAATAGCGGCACGTGTTTGGATGACTTAAATTTGTTAACTTAACCAGCGCCCAGGAAACCGGGCGTTAGTGTCTGTGTCTGAGTGTCTGATTTAAACAACTAACTGCGACATATATATATATATATATTGGATAGTGCTTCTTTAGCCGGTTTTGGAATATATTTAGAGATGGACTGTCCCTGATAATTCAGGGAAGCGCAGGGAAGAAAATACTTATACTTATATGGGTTATTTTGATAGTGTATTGGATTGTATTTATACAATGCTTAATTTGATATCGGAACCAGATATGAAGTTGATAAAACGTAACATTTTGAAATCCGTAATTGGTCTTATTCTTAGTTTACACTTCCGATGATCTTTAAGAATGGCTGTCCGATTTTTGTTCATTATTAAAATTAAATTGAATAAAAAAGTAACAGTTAACAGCTACTGATTGGTTTGAAATCAGATTGTGAAACTTTCAGTAACTCCTTGAATATTGATACAAATTAAGTTTTTGTTCTGCTGTTTTAATTTACTCTCGTTTGTTACCAAATTGTGCTCGATACTGCAATTAATGATTTCTGACTTCTGAGCTAAAAACAGCACCTTCGCCGCTTGATTTAGGGTTCTCCGGCGGAAAAATTATATTCCTAACTCGTTCAAAAAGGTTTACATTCGTAAAAAGCATTTTCGAACAAGTTAGGCATAGAATTTTTCAGCCTGACAACCCAAAATCAAGCGGCGAAGGTGCTATTTTTAGCTTTGAAGTCGGAAAACATCATATGCTCTGGTAAATATACTATTTCATCCGTGGCGTTCTATGTAGTTAACCCTTCAGGTGTGGTGCGACCTCCTGGTGGCTTCTCTCAAAAAGTCGTATAGTGTGGGCGGCGGCCTCGGTTCCCGCGTCTGTATTTTAATAAAAAACCTGTACACAACTATCTTTATCTCTTTTTAACCTACTGAAATATGTTGCCGGTGAAACGAGAACTCTAGCAAGGTTCCAAAGAATGCTTGACCATGAAAATTAATAACTTATTGCCAGAATTAATCTCTTGACATTAACTGTAAACGGGAAAGCAATAATATAAAATTTTGTTTACATGGACGACATCCTGATGCCAGTTTTTATTGAGAATCAAAACTACGGATTCGATTTCTGGTTTTACAAAAACTATAGGCTTTTTGAAACCGTTTCATGAATAATACTAGTTTCGAGTTAATAAACTACTAAATATTAAAAAATACAACCCTTCCTTTTTTGAAGTCGGTTAAAAAAGAACAATGTATATATAATTTTGGTGGTTCGTCGGGTTTTTTGTTTTGTTGGTGAATAGTAGTTACGTAGAAAGTAATAATAAAGCATATATGTATATAGGTATATTTAGGAAAGAAGAGGTTGAATGGTTTCGCACCCTGTACAGATAGCAAAAATGGTGATTGATGAACGAATACATAAATTACAATAATTTACAACAAAAACTACCCATGCATTAAACCAATGTACCCATGTCACCATTAGTTTCAAAAGAAACCAACTATATTTTGTCATACTATGTTTTGTCTGTTACATAGTCTAGTAAGAACGTTATTTCAGGGTTCGGTTGATAGCCGAAAAAAAAATACGCACCACTTTTAGGTGTGTGACCCTCACATTGGTTTGTCACCCCTCATTCTCATCCACTTTTCGATTTAAAAATCAGGCCTATAGAAGTTATTCACTTCAAATGTGAGTTGTCGTCGATGTTTATAAATTTTATTTTTTGTTGCAGTTTGCTGACGCTACAACTTAGACATAGACTTCAATGTGCCTCGTCTACTTACGTCTCGTTTTCGTTCTCGTTCACATCAACATACGTGAATACAGCTATACCCATTTGCGCATGTATTTAGCACTGGAGAAGCACGCACAGAGGCGTCTAATTAGAGCTTATTTAGAGAACACTGTTCATGAAAGGACAGTGTCATCGTCACGTATCTGACAAAATAACAGTTTTACGAATTTCTCTGTAATCATAGCAACGACTTTGTGTACACTGAGTTCTTGTAAATCGGTAATGCGGGTCGGACTCGAACACGAAAGGTTCCATACCATCGTGCAGGGCAACCTAAGGCGAAAAAAAATAAACAAAAATAAAAAAGTTTGTGTTCGAACTAGGTTTCGAACCGCCCCACCCTACAGACAGAGGATGCAACGTCAGAACCAATTGCGCCACCGAAGCGATTCAGCGAAATTATCTATTCTATTTGAATGACGATGATTTGGTTTTCGCCGGGGCAGGGATATTAAATCGGGAAATATTAAACTGCACTTCAAAAGAACTGATTTGCACAGCAAATATCAGGGCAAAATGGTGCGGTAGTTTAGGTGAAGGGTAAAGAGGGTAAGCGAAGCGAAGCCCAATTGATCCTTCGTATTAGGTTGAACATGTAAGAACAACAAAAAATACTTAAAACATAAACTTAGTACACATAAAATACTTAAATCATAAAAACTGTTTTTGTGATCCTTTTTTGCTCTGCAAATCAGTATTTTTGATGTGCGATTAAATACTAGCCTATTAAAACACGTCTCTTAGAATGGGGACTCCCTTTAATTTATAAAATCTCGTATAGTAGCGGCAACAGAAATACACATTCAGTGAAAATGTCAATTTCTACCTATTACGGTTCATCAGACAGAGCCCGGTGGCCGACAGACACACATACAGACAGAGCCCGGTGGCCGACAGACACACATACAGACAGACGGAGAGTGGAGGCTTAGTAAAAGGGTCGCAATTTTGAACCCGGAAACTATAACATGTTTATGTGTTTGAATGACGATAACCATATTGTGCGGCCTAGAGCGCCGTCATGACGTCACGAGTTCAGATGCAATGATATTATTACCTACTGTAAACATTCATAGCTGAATTGTCAATTCAGATTGGGTAGAACATGCCGGGAAAATGTGGCCTTTTGCCAGATCAGCGTCACGCCACGCGCGTCACGTAGGTGGGCACGGCGCATACGTTAAATACGGCTAAATAAGACCTCACGGCAAGTATGTTTGTTTTGACGTTGCGTATTGTGTCGCCAAGTCGTGTTGATTATTTACAGAATTCGTGAAACTCTTGTCAAGTCGGTGCAGTTCATGGCGGTAAATATGCACATCGGGCTTTGGAAAGAGATAACGCTACAACGACACACAGATAATAAGTGATAGAGACGAAGCCGAACTACCACGCAACTGATGTGCATTCTTTACTTCGGTTGCTGTAAAAATTATGCACCAATGACTTGACTTGTTTACGAGACTACTATAGGTAGCGGTGGGTATGTGACTGAATATGTTTGTACAACTTTTCCGGGAAATGACCGTGTTTACACGAGTCAAGGTGCGGTTGTAAAGAAATGTACATAATTGAACGAAATGTTAGTAGTAATAGTACCCACCACTCATTTAGGTGTCAACAAACTCAAAGATACTGGCTGTCTATATACTGAAATAAACATGTGCATGCAACAAAACTGTACCATTATTTTTAAGTTTGGGTCCATATTATCCCAAGGGGTCAAAAAAACCATGGTTCTACTACTCTATTGTATACCTTATAAAATTATTAAATCTTAACCAACTCAATTATCAAGCACGAGAACTAGTCAAAAAGTACAGGTAAATTGTGACATAGAACGGAAAAATAATTTCATAAAACATGTTCAGATACGAGAAAATGATTACTGGGTGAAGGATAAAAAAAGAGATGAAAGATTGGATCTTACAAGTCGGAGAAACGTGTTTCATGTGTTTCCAGAGATAAGGAAACCTTAAACTTCATTTTTTTGATTCTAAATAGATTCTTACGAACACTTTTTTAATGTCATTTAAATATATACATATAATGCAAGAAAAACTACTACCGCTTCGGAAAGAGTTATGGCATCGGAGAAGAAGCGGCGCAAGAAACTCGTACACTGCAAAACGGCCTACATTTCTTTTCTGGTTATTCATTTTTTCAAAAATAGGTCTTGTCTTTCTATTGTGTGCGTGGTTCTTGTGCTGCGCTAGAAAATCAGAGCTCTATACTTCTTTGTCATTAATGTAATCATCTAACCTATAATATGCTTTATAACATAATGTTTTTTTAACAATGTCTTTGAATTTCTTCTCTGATATATTTAATATCTCTTCCTGTATTTTGTTATAGTATTGTATATTTAGACCCACAAATGAAGCTCTTACTTTAACTAGTCTATAGCTAGTTTATTTCCGCTTCTTATATTATTTCGCTTGTGCCTGTCAACATTTTTAGTGAAGCCATTTATGTTCTTCCTAACGTACATGATATTTTCACGGTACAGTCATAATTCTAATTTCTTTGAATGTATACCTACACTGAGAAAAATGAGGCACTATAAACTTATGTGCAGGCCACAGACTTAGTATTTATATCGATGGTGTAGGCACTACTTTTTGACCAATCACACGTAAAGATATTGCTACCGCCTTCGCACATGAAATTATGATTCCACGGTGACGTCACCAATTGAGCGACGTCACAAGCTCAGATGCAGCTCGCATTATAAATGATAGTGCAAGGAATCATAACGTATTGCCCTTAAATAGTTGCATTGAAGACACTTTATATTATAATGCATTGCGATAACTTATAGTGCCGTAGCATTGTACTATATGTGCATTTGCATTAAACTATTTGGTGCCCATCATTTCATGCACCATAGTTTTTCGAGCCTGTATGATATTATTAGATTCTTTGGAGCTATGCTTTTAATGCCACTGAACTAAATGTTTTAGTGCTTTACTACCTCGGCATCATCCCTTTACGTGCCTGAGCACTTTTTCCGCACTATAAATTATCGTGATGGCATTGAAAATTTACAGGGTAGGCATTAAAATATATTCAAGGTGACATCAACATTGTAAACGACACAAAGCATAGTATAAGTACAGCTTTATGCAGTTCGATGTTCTAATATATTGAGAAGTTTCTAAAAAAACTAAACTAGACAGTGGCACATCACATTGCTTCAAAATGTACACATATTTGCCTTGAAAATTGCAAGTGAAAATTGCAACTATGATAAAGCATTAGCTGAAAATTAAGTATAGAATGTCATCAAGATATAATATAGAACCGAAAAAGTGTGTTAAAATTTACGATAGGGTAAGTTAATAAAAAATATTAATTTAATTAATACTAGCATTTATTTTTCATAAACATTGTAGACACTAAATAGTAAAAAAAAATAACCATTAGACCTAAAAGAAAAAAAGAGTTGCCTAAGTTGCCTTTTAATTTGCCCACTCAACGTTTGATTAATTACATCTCTAATTTGACAGTAACAGATATACAAAATGTCCGCAGAAAAGAAAGTGACAGTAAGTCGATATAAAACTTTACCGTAAATGTAAATAGTAGTATAGTTGCATGGTCATAATGTTTGTGTGTGTTCTGGTGTCATTTAGAGTCATATTGATTTGATATATGCCGTACTTATTATTATTAGTAAACTGTTAAAAAACTGTAAAAAATTTTTGTTATTAATGTAAAATAGGTAAGTAAAGCACACATACATTAGAACTAATTAAAACATTTATCAAAAAGGATATAATTCTAAGCAACATACAAACAATTGACAACTAAATATAGGCAGATGTGCTACATAGTAACCTAGGATTGCAACGTAGAAACAAAATATTGAACAGATGATCTTTTGACACCAGGATTGCTATTCAGATTTATCAAAAATCTACATGTTAAGCTCTCAAGATTATTATCAATACTCTCATCGACTTGCAATTCGCATTCACGGGGTGGGGTACATGCACTACTGATAATAGGCACTGGCTCCGGCAGCACAGTAATAGTTGGGTGGAAGCGGTGAACATCAACGATATGCTTGTGGAATTGACGGACATCACTAAAGCATCTATTACAGTTTTCTTCACCACACTTATAAATGTGGGGATCAAAATTTAAAGTACATTCCTTTCTTATATGAAGAACTAGTTGAGAGATGTGATCGAAATACCTCTTACAATCGTGACACACTACCATTTTGCTTTATTTTATTACGATTATTGGGTATGATGGGATCTTACAAATACCTAGCTTTAAGTATCGAGTTTGAACTTAAGTCAGCTTTTATGTTATATAGGTACCTAAGTGATTAATATTTATTTACAAAATATACCTGTCGATTGCATATACATACATATTATTTTAGCGCAAGGTATGGTTATAGTGTCGAAGCAAGACCCAAATCTAGCAGTAAGTAGCTTTAGCGATCGGCTGTAATCATCATAATTTGTTTTTATGTGATAAAATGCCAGTTGAATGGCGGGCCAGGTCGTATAGCATGACGCTGGATATGGGCTTGCTACGGCGTGAATGATTTTGAAAACGCGTGAAGGGCTTCAGGGATGAATTTGAATTTCCACAATGTCGATTCGGTCAAGCAAAAGAATACACTGGCTATGGAATTGTATGGCTCACCAACCGCAATGATTATTGGCTCGAATGGGCCAGGTGTCGCTAAGGCGTGTTCTTGAATTGCACCAGTGATGTCGTTTTCGGATGGTTCAAAAGTCAACAGGCTCTTCAGAACTTCGGGTCGGATTCCGGTACCTCCCTTTCTGCTTGCGGTCGGCGAAATTTTGTAAAGACAACCCAGCAATATAACCGCGCCAGTGACATTGACGTCGTCATCATCTGAAAAAAACACACAACAATGAAGTCAGTTTGCCAAATAAATTCTCAGAATTATGGATGCCTATACGTTCGAAACGTTTCGAGTTTTGTCAAAAAGTAAGGTAAAATATACGCGCGACTCATGCATGCTCCCCGTTGATTGCCCCGTGAGGTGTCTCCGGAGTTAATGAAGTGAAAATGAAAGAATTTTAATTATTTATCCGTCCAGGGAGATATAGTTTACTTTATTAGGTTTATAGAAGAGAAACTCACCACTTAACAAGCATTGTTCCCTTATATTTTTTATGGTGGCCACAACTAATTTGTTTAGCCATCTTTTCGGCGTAACAAAAAATCTTGGCCATCAATTTTTTGCACGTGGCGAGCCCGTCTTCTGCGCCTGGGTAAAGGGCTTCGAAGTCCTGAATGAGGAGCCGCCAGCCTTCTGACCCCTTCACTTCAGCAACCCGGGCTCGCACCGTCTCCGACCACAGGTTCTCAATTGTCGGCCAGGGAACGCCCACGAGGTTTCCAGTCACCTGGTTGATAGAGCTTTGAACCAACTCTACTTCACCTTAAACAAAATTAATGAATACAATGTAGTAAAATAAAGAATTTTTGCCTCGTCTGACTAAGCACCTACATTCCGTACATTACATAAGGATTAATTGCATTGCACAAGGTTTTAATTCGTACACAATACCTAACTGATCGCCACCGAGGAATCGTCAACGGAGACGCGAGCTGAACGCGGTGGTTTGGTCAAGCATTTAGTGGGTCGTTTTGGTTGCAAATACTTACCTACTTCGACAACTATGTCGTCGACAACAATGTCGTCGACAACAATGTCGTTGACAACAATGTCGTCGACAACAATAACAGTGCGAGTAGGTAATAAAAAATTGTAACTAGGTACTTACTGGCAAAGTGTTCGACGACTTCTTCATCGAAACCCCATTGTCTGAGGAGGTCTCCCATTGGATCCATAATTATAACACTGAAATTCACTAAATAGGTACAATGTAGAGCCACTTGTAACTTGTTTACATTGTCATACATCAGTCATTGTCAAGCGAACTCGAACTGGCACGCACTGCCCAAATTGCTACCTTCACGACCTTGGCCCGCGAACCGCTCGCCCCCCGCCCGAGACTTTATGTGCATACGCACGATATAATTTCGTTAAAATTCTAATTTGCATTAAAATTCTATATGCTAAGCATAATACATTTATGTGCTTCTGTAAACTAGTGTTAAATATTTACATGCATTGCACGAAATGTTGTGGTGCAACTCTTCGAACCATAATTATCTATGCAAAGAGCGATATTTTATCGTGCATCTGTGACTTCAGTAGTTTACCGTGCTTTGCATTATAACTCTTTATGCTACGCATATTAAATTTATAGGCTTCTCTAAACTAGTTTGAAATAATATTAGAAGCATTGCAAAAAATGTTATGGTGCAACTCTTCGAACCATAATTTGCTTTGATAGTGATCAATATACAATATAATATACAGTTGTATATTATAATGCATAATGCAAAAATTTATTGTGCATAAGTGACGGTATATCTTTTTGGTGCAGTGTGCATAATGTTGTATTCTACTTGCACGATATAAGATAAGGTATTTGTACGTTATGTTTTGGTGGGTTTCTTGCACAATGAATTTCTATTCTCACCAGAATAGATTTAGATTCGTGTCACTATTTAAAGTAGTGTGCACTACCTTATTAGGGGCTAGCAGCATATTTTAGAATGTTTGCATAATATTTTAATACGTCGTCTTCAATCCATTTTTCTTAGTGTATAGGTTCATTTGATTTGATGCGAACTATTACTTATATGGCTAAGCATAGGTACTGAAATACCGGCTGCAGTCCCTACTGTCCTCGCCACAGTAGATTGTCGTTTGCTGACAAATCATGAATCACGGCCGTATCACAATGTCAATCAAATCGGGAGAGCATCAATTGTCTCTGGGAGTGAGTAGGGTCACGAAATAGAGCACTGTTATTGCAATTTCATTGGACGCACTTAAATAGGGTTTCAGTTCTAGGAAATCCTGACTACGTAAGCTACTTTTTTCACAATTCTTAGTCAGCATACCACAAATAAGCGGAAACGGTAGCTAAAGACGGCTTTTTTATTCAGCTGAAAAATCCGCTCGTTGCCCGCGGCTTCGCTCGCGTGGCTTCGTGTATGAATGGCCAAGTGTGAGCCGTTCTAGGACACAAGGGTTACATAAGTAGTTTTTTTTTATGTCCATACGAAGTTCATCGCCCCATCCCTCTGTTGGCGGGGGTCATCTCTGGAGGGTGACGACCTCTGTAGCTCAGCGGTTGTGGCTCTGTCTACCCTGCGAGAGGTCCTGGGTTCGATCCCCGGCTGGGGGTAAGAAAAAAACCCCAGGTCTTGGATGTTTATATGTGTGTGACGTCGCTGTTTTTGGTTTCCACGACAGGTAACATTTGATATCATATTATTTAAGTTAACAATGGTTCATAAGTCAAAGAAAATCGTAAAATTGCATTATTTTTATTATTACGACAAATATTTATGTTTAACTGAAAAAAGTTAAGCAATTGTTACAGTTAAGCCTTAAAAAAATAGATAATATTTTTTGCCCTCCGTTACAAGATTAGGTTGTAAATTTTTTATCAACTGTCAAATGTGAATTGTTACTGTGGCCTTGGTATAGTTGATGTCTCATACCTATTAACACCCACCTACAAAATGTCATATTAGTTTCTGATTTTCATACAAAATGTAAACCGCCGTTTTCCACCTAAAGGAGTAAAATTTCTTCCAAATTTTAATGATATAATTATATAACGCCTATAAAACCATCTTACAACGGCATATACATATGTTATAAATGTAATGTAAATAGCATAGTGGCAGAGCCTTATTTTTCTACGATATTTTGTCGTAGAAATGCTACAATATTGTGTTGTTTTAAATGTTCTGATGCCAATAATCGTCCTCTGACAAACGTTAATCTTAAGTATGCAAACGTCCTTATAAATATCTATTTGACAGGGATTGCGATAGAAAATTCTCGATGGCAGATGTCGAGAATAGAGCTAGGTACTCCGAAAACGCAATCTGTAAGACGCAATATGACAAACATCCGGACCACTCCTCAATGGTCCCGGAAATTGCACTGCTCTCAGCTTGGTCAAATAAACCACATCAAAGAGTATTGCTTTATTGAGATACGACATCAACAATCAGCTTTATTGCGACAAAGAGGCAATTTTAGAAAGGGTTTGAAGAATTTCCCTGGAAATCTCGCCATTTATCATCATCAATCAGGCGACCACAATAGATTTTCAAAGACTCGCACATGGCAGTAAAAACTGTAGGTTTTTGGTATTCTTACATCAGAAATTTATATCAAAATCCCTTTCAAATGGACAAATCGGCCTATAAAAATAATTTCTCCTAGCTCACAAAGCTACTTGTCATAAAATTCTGTAATCCAGAAGCCTCAATCGCCCTTGACAATTATTTGAATTTTATTTATTTATTTATAATTATATTGACACAAGCTGTCTTTTACTGCGTCTTTTCTTATTTATGCGATGTTCTTATTGGTAAAATTTTCGAAAGCGATTGATTTTCCCAGATCTACAGGATAAGTCGTCTGATTGATTGACCTATCAATTGAAAGGAATTCCATGGATATTTCTAGACGTATGCGGAAATACCTCACCACGTACTTTATCTATGTACGTCATTTCTAACATACTAACATAATGTATAAGCTAGGTTCACAATCAAGTAGGTAGAATCAAAGATATTAACTGAGCATGTAGTGACAAGCCTTTATCCCGTCTCCCGTGTTGACTACGACAGCGAACATCGAGCAAAGTTCGGTGAAATCTTCGTCCACATGAAGAGATAAGCTGGATTCACCTTCAATAATATTTCCGCAATGGAGACCTAAGCGCCAAGAAGTCTGCATCATCAAGTTGACAAGAAGGCTGCATCATCAGACGCCAAGAAGACTGCAACGTCAAATGGCCGAGATGTCGGTGAAATAGTTCCTGCCTTCGGTCGCCTATCCTAAGCCAACAAAGCAGCACTGAAAAATACGGAGCACATTAGCTACTTCATAACCTCAACAGTGGACCACAGGTCAATGACCGGTCGATATCGAGTTATGAAGACATCCCACCACATCCCATTCAATTTACGGCGTCAGGGATGAAGAAATAAGAGTAAAGATCAACCAAACGTAAAAGCAACCCTATGTTTCAACGTCCAGGAATACTCAAAAGTTCCACAGTCAGAAGTAATCAGCAGTCATCAAGCGCGTCGCCATGACAGAGAATGGTGACTAGCACATGGAGTGGCCTATCCATGAACGCTGGCTCTGCTCCCCAGTTGATGAGCAAAGCGACGACATTGAGAATATCATATAGCGACACGTGCAACGTCAACCCCCAAATGAACGAGGAGCAGAAGATAGAACATAACTACGCAATTGACCTCGCAGTCAAGATAGAGTTGAAATAAAACAGCATCAAACCCCAAGAAGAACAACTTTGTACATACATCGTCGAGTGAGGAGCGCAAAGTCAAGTCACCTGATATCTACATGTCTGACCTTGTACGTAAGAAATGTGATGTCAAGAGTAAGCAAATGGGCTGACATTGTCTACGACGAATAACATGCAACTGCACTCGCTGAAATGGAGATTGCGGTATCAGTATCGAATTGGTATCACGTCTTGTAGAATATTATATTTTTTTGCTATGTTTTGTATTTGTATCTATGGAGTAGTTTTTTTTTTGTAAAGGGGAGAGTATGTCTGCCGGCCATCAGGTCCGTCACAGGTATGCGGAAATGTACTATGTCTATGTACGTTATTTCCAACATGTACAGACCTAGTATATAACCTAGGTTTCCCAATCAAATATATAAAAATTAAATGAGCATGAAGTGATAAGCCTTTTGTTCCGTCTTCCAAAGGCCTGCCCCCAGTTGGTAAAGCAAGGCTACTGGCAATTCGTAAGCTTGTTACATAGTGCGAGCTGCTGAGTTGATGTGACAAATACTGCTCGACAAC
The DNA here is from genome assembly GCA_949825045.1 of Argyresthia goedartella. Taxonomy (NCBI): domain Eukaryota; kingdom Metazoa; phylum Arthropoda; class Insecta; order Lepidoptera; family Argyresthiidae; genus Argyresthia; species Argyresthia goedartella. Next base: position 14,440,570 of record OX463829.1, on the reverse strand, counting down.
AGTAGTTTCGCACAGACTCGCACATGACAGTATGCGGTCACACTAGCCGAGTAGTGCTCTGCAGTAATTGACTAGACCGGCTTGCCCATCAGCTGGCCCTTCACTCCAATTGACAGGAAATGGTCGCAGTTTATGTCAAATGAGATAATTTGTGAGTAGCTTTTTAATCCCAAATTCTTCAGAAACTTAAGAAATAAAGTGATATAATCTGAAAATCCATAAATTACAAAGGTTTCCTCACGATGTTTTTCATCACCGTTAGAACGTCCGTATAATCGCCCGTATGTACTTAAGATAAATTTATTATCTCATTAGTACATGGTCAGGAATCGAACCTGCATCCCCTGTGTGTCGACAAATTCTAAACCAAACCGAGAGGGTTTCGATTTTACGTTTCCGTTCATTCCTTTCCTTTCCTTTTGTCCTTAGATGTCAACATAACATGAAGACTATTCGGGGGCTTCGCTGCGCACACCCCCTCTAGTCTTCACCTGAGATACCGCAGTGTTTGCCCTGGTATTTCGTATGCAATTTAAGTTTAAACCAGTTCACAATTTAACGGTGTTATTATGAACTAACGCGTCATATCGTAAGTAGTAAGATACAGTTTAAAAATTATCGTTAGTCTTTAACTAATGAGAAAAAAACGATAGATTATAAACTAACGGTTTTGACAATCTTACGGTGACATATATAATGCTAGGTATTTATATTGATATTCATATGAGACTGCGATAATTGTACACTTTATTGGCTTTATTTCTAGTACGACTAAACTAATAAAAGCTTATGTTTATTTTTTGATATTTTTTTTTTTTTTTTTTAATTTATGATGGTATCAGCCAGTTGTAGATACGATGTTTAAATTTTAAAGCTCCAAAAAACGCCAATGGCGTGTCAGTTCCATAAAATTTAGTTTTTTGATAAAACATGGCTCTTATTTCTGAGTACATAATATTCATGACAGTTCACAAAATGCCTTGAAGTTACGCCCATTAGCTATTTGCGGGGCTTTACAATTTAAAGATAGTTTTTGCAACTCAGTTGTAAGACTTAAAACGAATCTAGGGCCAACGAAGTTGTCAAGACAAATCAAAAGAGCCCAAACTCGGTGGGGTGGCGTCGTTTTATAACAGAGTTCCCATGGGCCTTCCGGCTACATTGTCAGATCAGCTCCATGTCATAAAAATGTTGATTGCATGGGTCTTCCCATTTAGGAACATATTTCAGTTGAATCGGGACCCGGAAAGTAGGTCAATTTCAAGTTGCATTATTTGATTACAGACAGAGACCGGGACAGGTGAAACTGAACAAGATATAATGCACGTTCAAAAACTAAAACCCGACTACTAAAATATCGCACTCTAAGGAGTATGAAACCGATTACCCACCGGGCGACTAAATGCAAGCAAAGCAGGCCCCTTCATTTGATAGCCTAGCCTAGGCCGTCATAATTTTTTATTTTATGAAATTTATGACTTTTTACCTATAAGAGGCTTCTAATGAAAGCTCAATTGTCAAATTTTGTTAAGTAGCTTTAGTCAATTTGCCTAGTGGTTTGCCTACTAAATCTATACAAAATTATCGAGCCAATGCAAGCAAAGCAGCGAATAAGAGCTAGTAATATAACATGACATAGCGTCACGCCTTTTCCTATAAAGGGTGGCAGAGGCACAATTGTTCGGTTTTAGCGAGTTATTTAATACTCCATCCTAGTAATATATATAATATATTCTATTTACATCTCTTTATGCTCTCTATGATTGAATTTATTAGGACGTCGCAAAGCCATAGCCATAACTTAACCAGTGGGCAATCAAGACCGTAAACATTAGTTAAGATGTGCTGGTGACACAAATGAACATACCAACGTAATACGCTTCGTCGGGTAATAGAATCCTTTAAAAACATAGCATCACGCCTTTCCCCTGCGGTCGCAGAGGTACGTTTAGCTAGCTAGTGATTAAATACTCTATTTTACTAGTGGCTCTGTGAGCTGTAGACCTCCCGAGCAACACAGGAAAAGTGCTTTTTTTCCTCTTTTTCCACACCCTCACAAATCCGGCTACTCGAAGTTTATCGGATGTACAAGTGGAATTATTATAACAATAAATATCCCGAGAGCATTTTATTTCAATACAACATGCAAACTTTGGAATGCGCCTGGTTACATAGATGGAGTATGAAAGCAGCCTCACCAATAACTTTGAAGCACCAAATTTCGCCGCCATTTTAAAAAATCCAAAAACTTAATCCACGAAAAAAATGTATCGTGTTAATTATCGCTCCTGCTCACAAAACACTGCAAAGTAATTTCATTTTTTAAAGATCGATAAAAAAAATAAGTAAGACATCTACAGGAAATATATGTCTTATATTTTTTTTAACTATACCAAACAGTTTATTTTTAACAATACATTCACATAAAATCTAGAGACATTACGTGGTAGAAAGACACTTTCTTCAACTCGTCCGGACCGTATCATCCCAGAGAGCAAATCCTGAAGCTGAATATAATCCTTCAGTAATATTTGTTTTTCCTTTAAAAAGTTAGCTACATTGATATGAACACGGATATGAGCATTGATACGGGCTTGGATACGGGGTCGGATACGGATATGAATACTGGCTCGGGCAGGTTTTTTGACGTATAAATATATAAATAAACGTATAAATAATAAATATTCAAAGAGTGTATCTTTGGGTATATAGCATCTTCTAAACGTATACCCTCGTAGTCATGGCACTTACTTAACCGAAACCTATAAATTCCCAAAACCGCCCGCGGCAAGCGGACTCCTCGATGGACAGGTAAAAGTCTCCGGTTTCTTGATGATCTTGGTCGACAATGAAAGTGAGTGAGGAACTTTGAAGAGACCAGTTAAACACTAGCAAAACCAAACTCGGGGCAACTACGACTTTTTACCTGTCCATCGCAGAAACCGCCGAGGCGTTTTGGGATTTTTATCGGTTAAGTGGGTGCCGTGACCACAAGCGCTTACATTTTTAATTAATGGGCACTTTCATAAATAATAAATACCTGTATTTCCTGTAGCCATATTTATTTTGTGTCGATTTTTCAAATATGAAATTTCTTTTGTGACACACTGTATTATAGTGTATACGAGTATACGAGTGTATAATAGCATGTCGGTATAGTATGATGTGGTAAGCTCAATTAATAATTCCGAATGTTTTTGGCTTTATAACTAGTACAATTACAAATACGAGTGTAGTAGACACCAAATGATAATTAAAATGATCCCACAAATAGAATACAGCTCTCTGTTTTAATTGTTCATTATAAAGGCGAAATTGAACGAGCTACAAAATATTTCGGTCACTCGTTCTTTGGGAAACGTTTAATAATTTTCATTTATATTTGTCGCTATTTATTAAATTGCTAAACCCTAAAAATATTATTTAATGTAAAAATCCCTTAGACGTATGACCCCGTTTCGTGTGTGCTCGAGAGATCAAATCCACTATAACGCCCCTTGCATACGGATGTACAGGAAAACAACTTAACCGCTTCACACCGAATCACAGACCAGTGTTCATCCTGACCGTGGCGGTGTCCCGTTTAATTGACCAGGAAGTTACTGAAAATAAACTAGTTAGTGGTTCACGTCATTCAACAACTACTTTTAAGTAGGTCCGCGAGCATACGGGCTAATGTCCCAGGTTATATAATCTAAAACCATCAGCACCCGTAGCGTGCCGAGCGCGGCGCATGTTTTGCAGCTTTATTTTTAACTTCTCTATACAAATCAGCTGACCGCTCGGCCCAAAACGTATGGAGAAGTGAAAAATAAAGTTTCTCTGATCAAATCGGTTTCGCAATTAAGTTGTTCAGAACAATCTTTCCAATAACATCCGAAATTGACTACACCTTTCTGTATATACCTAGGGTATTTCTCTGTCTCTCACCCTCCAGCGACAAAACCGCGCCGCGATCGGCATGCTACGGGTAATTACAGATATTACCAACAGTTTTATCAATGGGATAATTTCTGAGCTTATTCAAAATACAATAGATAGATGGCGTTGAAGATACCCATCCTTTTTTCCTTTAGCGCACGGCAAAAGTAGTAAATATGGGTTACAAACATTGCTGATAAATCTAAAACACTACGAAGTTAATGGTAGGCTCTTAGTCTGATGGACTCTTACTTAGAAAAAAGAATTCTAAAAGTATTTGCGGACGGGACTAAGTCTTTCGGGTCACAAGCCGAAAGGGTGTACCGCAGGGATCTATTTTAGGTCCGTTTCTGTTTCTTGTTATATCAATGATTTGCCCTTCATGATACAAAACTTGTCGAATATAGTGCCTTGCTGATGAAACTTCTCTCTTTTTTAAAAATAGCAGAAATTTGCAAGATCTAGACGATATAAATAGCACTCTTCAACAAGTTCTAAATTGGTTTAATGTAAATAATCTTGCACTAAATGCAAAAAAGACAAAATACCTTACCAAATGTACCTGATACGGATAACCAAGTAACTTTAAACAATGACAGGATAGATTTTGTAAATAATACAGTGCTTCTGGGGATAGCAATTGATGCAAAAATGCAATGGGGCCCACATATAGAAGCTTTAGTCGGTGGACTAAGCTCGGCAGCATATGCAGTAAGAAAAATCAGACATATAACCTATGTAGCCACTGCGCGACTTGTATATTTTGGTTACTTCCATAGTATTATATCTTATGGCATCGTACTGTGCGGCAGAGCTGCAGATATCGAATCAATCTTTATCCTACAGAAACGAGCAATCTATAATCTGCGCTGTCGGGATTCTCTTTGAGAACTATTTAAGGAAATCAATATTTTGACTGACTATTTGAATTATTTGAATATATCTCAGTTTTTGAAAAATAGTGACATTTACACCTACAATACATGCAGTGAAAATAAACTTTCATTTCAGACTTAGCAAGGTAAATACATCGTTTATGGGGCACTGTATACGCTTCTATAATAAAATACCTGAGGGTATATTAAACCTTTCAGAAAGCAAATTCAAAATTCACACAAAACAGACACTCTGTAAAATTGTTTATTATCAGATAGATGATTACTTAAATTAACATATTTATTTATTATATTTATTTTTTTGTTTCTCCCAGTTCTCCACTAAAGTCATATTTTCCTAAATAATTTTAAATGACTGTTAGTACACTATATACTATATTGTATTAACTATATACCTATAAGAATAAGTACTTTGTTATATTACTAATAATCGAAAGATGTGTTTGCTGAGAGTTTCTGACCGCCTCTTCTCTACAACCTTCCAATGCGGTAGCAGCTTCACTTTTGACATCAAAAAAATAATGTAAGTTCTTACTTTGAATAAATTAGTTTTTGTTTGTTTGTTTGGGTAGAGGTCACCTAAGTAAACAAAATGATTGCTTAATGTTCATTAAGTGTCACGTTGGCGGTAGAATAAAAAAAAATCCAAATATATCTTTAAGTCGAATAATGAGTATTCGTGAGCGGTGTCTTCAACCTTCTTTTGGATTTTGAAAAAAAGGCTGCTAAAAAGTACCCCATTTCGTTCTGAGTATGAAACTCGAAGCCAACTAATTGACCGATCCCTATCCTGCTAACTACGTCGAACAGTCTCGCTGATCAGGACAAATTAATATCTTCATATCCTGCGAACTGCTGTGTCCTTGTCATACCCAGTTTATCGGCTAAGGCATTTCACACGTAATTGCTCGTAATCTAATGGGCTTGTTTTAATTGATGATAACTATTGTGACGATGAGAGCTGTAGGCTGTCTGGACGGCAATTGTTTTTCGTCCTAGATTGTGTCGGGGGCATCGATATAAATACTAAGGATAGGCCTTCCCGTACTAAATTTCTTACCATTTTGAGGCTAAGAAAAATAGAGCCCCTGTCGGAATTCGTCGGAACCAAGACAGTACGAAAAATTGTAACGGCGTCACGGTCGGTCACGTTCCGATTTGTGGTGTATAGACACAATATTAGGAAAGTTGATCTACGGATAACTCTCAAATACCCGGTGACTTTTAATCGGTGATTAGGAGTAGAAATAAAATATATCTAGCTAAAATTTTACTTAACGGGCGAGGTCTCACGCAATTAGCTCATGTTTAATTAATAAAAAGTTGAAACATAATTAAATAGGCATATTAATTTTTGTCTTTGCCGTTAAATTATGGAATTATACAAGAACACTCACCATCCAGCACCCGTGCAGGACGGTCGTGTTTACTCTCTCCCGCTCATCAAGCATTCTTCTCACGCACCCATTCTGGGGCGTGGGGAGTCAGGGTCAGATCATCGGATCTCTTCCTGAAGAAGCGCCTCTGTCCACTCCTATGGACAGGTCATCGGGGGGCCCTCGCGGGCGGTGGAGATGTTCTCACGAGGGGTGTTCCTTTGGATGATCGCCGGCTAGGCAACCAGGTCGCGTGGCAGGCGGCGGCGGTCGGGCGTGCGCACGTGGTACGGCGCCATGTCGCGGATGTGCGGATGATGAGAGCTATCCGCACGCGCGAACATGCCCTTCGCCAGCCTCTGGACAAACTGGTCCACTGGTTCCCATCTGAGGTCCCTCTGGATCGTCGCATTCCTCACGTAGCGGGGGGCGTCGACGATGGTACGCAAAGAGAGGTTCTCTTGGGCTCGGAGTCTCCGTTTGTTCGTCTCCGAGCACAGGGCGTACCATGCCGGGGCCGCGTAGGTGAGGCGGGATCTCACGTAGCACTTGTAGATCCCGAGCTTCGCCCTCAGAGGGAGGCTGGAGGCTCTCTCCCGCTGCCGCCCCGGCAGAAAGTGTTTCCCTCTCTTTCACCCGCGCCCGCGCCCGCGAGCGCGATCGCGCCTGCGTGCGAGAGACCTCTCTCTCGCACGCCCGTGAGACCCCCTCGGGTCAGTCCGCCGCGTGTGTTGTGCCCAGGTTGGATTGGTTCCAGTAAGGTCGTATTATTTTTATTTTATTTATTTACTTATTCTTCTCTCTCTGTCCCCTTTCTACTGTCCCCATTCTTCTGTTTTATTATTTTGTACCACTCACCTCGGACCACCTGGATAGAGACGGAGGCGGTTCGAGACACAAGTAGGAACTCACCCACACGCTAGGCTACACACCCAAGCCATGGCCCCCCAACCACACACTAATTTACTTATCGAGATAGGTAAATATGTGTCGTCAGTCCCCTTATTGTTGGAGTACGTACTCCAACAACTGTCTCCATTCCCTCCCGATCGCCTGTTGATCCAAAGTATTAGGGCTGCCGATCCCCCCGCTAGCCCCTCAACCAGCTCCGAAGCTGACTCGCACCCCCGCTCGCCGGTTCTTGCATCCCCCGCGAACCCCCCAACCCCAACCCCAACCCTCAGCTCTCTCTCCCCTGTAACTTCACCGCCATTCAATGAGGAAACTCATTTCACCCCCGTCATCTCAAAAAACAAAAAGCGGAAGAACCGGTCTTCCGAGCCCCCCGTAAGCCCCGAGGCCAAACAGATCAGGCCCGCTACCATGTCTCTGTCTCCGCTAACCCCAAAACCCACACCGTGTTCAACAAATTCCCCCGCCCCCCCCGCGCCCCGAACTCTGATACTTCAGAGCCCTCCATCCCCCACCGGTACCGCGAAAACCGTAGCCCCACCAACCCCCGCGCCCCACGCGTACCGCGCTCGCCCCCAACCACCAGTAATAATCCGAGACGAAACCGCCTGGACTCGGGTATCGATCCATTTGCAAAGAAATGGAATTAAATATACATCCGCGATAACATCAGCCGGAACCCGCGTCCAGGTGGCAGAGTCCAAATGCCATCGCGCTATCACCAAATTTTTGAGGGCGAACCATATCGCCTTCCATACTTACTCTCTCCCCGAGGAGAGAACTTTTCGTTACATAGTCCGCCCCGTCCCCACAAATCTCCCCACATCCGTCATCAAAAATGACTTAATCTATAAAAACTTCCCGGTAATGGAAGTACATAGGTTGCACCGCGCAAAACCCGCGTACCGGCCTGCAAAGGCATTTAACATGATCCTAGTAATTGCCGAACCCACCGCCGCAGGTAGGCAAATTAGCCCCCTTCAATCCCTCTGCGGTCTCAAAGAAATTAGCGTCGAAAGCCCCAAATCCGCCAACATCATTTCACAGTGTTACAACTGTCAAATGTATGGACATGGCCAAAGCAGATGCTTTGACCCCCCCCCGTTGCGTGAAATGCGCAGGCAATCATGCCACCTCCGTTTGCGGGAAGGACGCGGCAACCCCTCCCACCTGCGTGTTGTGCGGGCAGACCGGCCATCCAGCCAACTATGGCGGATGCCCGGCAGCCCCAGGCGCAAGTCGCAGGTGGGAACGGAGCCTGAGTTCTTCCCAACAAGCGCCCTCCCAACGCCCTCTAAAGTTTTCTAAGCCCCTATTTCCACCCAACACCACCTACCCCCTTGGACAAGGCTTCGGGCCACGGCCCCATTTCCTCCAACGGCACCTTAAGCGCCGCCAACTTCATAAACTACCCCCCCCCACCTAGGGCATTCATCCCAAGTCTTCTCGACCTCCCCACACTATATCCCCCAAGCTTTGCCTCTTTCAGGCGCACCCCTCTTACATACGCCTTCGTCACCTCCCCCACCCACCAACCCACCCTTTATACCTACGACAAACGGACGGACAAAGCCCCACAGTCTAACTTTAGCGCTCTATAACGCTGACAGTCTCCTTAAACAGAGAGAAGAAGTCGCCGATCTTCTCAATAGACATAAAATAGATATCCTCGCGGTCCAAGAAACTTACCTAAAACCCAAACATAGGCGCTTCAATATAGCCAAATATAGTCTCCTCCGTACTGACCGCTTACCGACTCAGGACCGACCAAATAACCCCAAAGGCGGTACCGCTATCTATTATAAAAAATCTTTGCACGTTTGTTCTATAGTCACCCCCCAACTAGATAATTGCGAAGCAACTGCCATCCGCATTGCAATGTCAGGTCACGATCCCATAGTCATAGCATCAGTCTATCTGCCGGCCGGACATAAGATGATAGCTAATGATATCAAAGCCCTCTTAGACCTAGGTAGTACAGTTATCCTAGCTGGTGACTTCAACAGCAAGCACCAGCAATGGAACTGTAATGAGACAAATACCAACGGACGGACCGTACACAGACTTCTCGAATCCCTCGATGACTGCGAAGTCATAGCTCCCTATGCCCCGACGCATTATCCCTACACTGCTGACCACAGGCCAGACATTCTCTCCTACTGTATCTTCAAAAACATTAGCCTCCCAGTCAGGGACATAAGTGTACTTAGCGAGCTTCACTCGGATCATAGACCGGTCTTATACTATCTCGGCAGGCCATTCGACCAACCGACTGAAACCAGGACCGTTATTAACAACCGTAAATTCAAGCAAGCTCTCAGTAAGCGGGACCCAAGATTAGATATCACATCAGAAATTGACAATAGAGCCAAACTAGAAGCCAAAATCTCTGACATAGGCAGCAGTCTCAACGAAGCCCTGACCGGCGCCTCTAGCGAGGTCCCGGTACAGGCTAACCATCGCTTCGAACTCCCAGAGGACTTGAGACTGCTGCTTAGTGCAAAAAATGCGGCACAAAGAGATTATGATAACTGTCCCTCAGACAATCACAGAATTCAAATGCGTCGCCTCCAACGAGAGGTTACCAGATGCATGCGAGAGCTCAGAGGCAGTCGCATGAACGACTTTGTCTCCAGCATAGCCCCAAGTCACACTGCCATATTTAAATTCAGTAAATACCTCAAATCCGATGAGATTGTTCCCATGCCCCCCCTAAAACGGGATAACCAACCCGCAGCCTTTGATGACGACGAAAAGGCCGAATGTCTTGCCGATAGTCTAGAAACCCAGTGCACTCCCTCCTCTCAACCAATAGACCCCGATCATCTTAACATGGTCAACTCTGAAGTTGAGCATAAAAGCTCTCTCCCCCCCATTGACTCCCTTCCCGAGATCACCCTTGAGGAAGTGCAAAAAGTAATAAAGGAACTAAAACCTAAGAAAGCCCCGGGGCTTGATAGAATCACTAATATGGCAATTAAATCTTTCCCTCCTAGACTCCTAACAACCCTTACGGTAATTTTCAATGCCTCCCTCCGTCTCTGTGCCTTTCCAACCGCATGGAAAGAAGCTGACGTTATTGGCTTTCACAAACCCCGGAAAGATCGAACCGACCCCACTTGCTATCGCCCCATTAGCTTACTCTCTTCAATAGGCAAAGTCTATGAACGGCTTATTCTCAACCGACTCAAAGACATTTGCATAGACAAAAATCTCATACCCAACGAGCAGTTTGGCTTTAGACCCAAACACTCGTGCGTCCAACAGGTGCACCGCATAACGGAGCACATTTACAAAGGGTTCCACACAACGGCAAAGTCCAAAGATACCGGTGCCATATTCTTTGACGTAGCGAAAGCTTTTGACAAAGTTTGGCACAATGGTCTTATTTATGAACTTTACCAACTCAACCTCCCCGATAGGCTTGTACTCATTATCAAAGACTACCTCACTGAGCGCAGTTTTTGCTATCGAGTAGAAAAATCGCGTTCTAGGCCCCACCCCATAGCCGCCGGAGTCCCGCAAGGCTCAGTTCTCTCCCCCACCCTCTTTTCACTTTACGTCCAAGACGTTCCCCGCACGCCATACGTCGAGCTAGCCCTTTACGCTGACGATACGGCTCTCTATTACACCAGTAGGAAGAGGGCGCGCGTTTGTCAAGTACTCCAGAAAGCAGTAACCGACCTAGGTGAATGGGCTCTCAAATGGAGAATAGAGATGAACCCCGAGAAAAGCGCAGCCGTGCTTTTCTCAAGGGGCAAAACTCGAGCTGACCGCGCGTCATCTTCACTACCCGAAATCACCCTCTTTGACCGCCCTATCCCCTGGGAAAATAAAGTGAAGTATTTAGGCGTGACATTAGACTCCCGACTAAACTTCAAATCCCATATTAAAACGGTCTGCGACAAAGCAGCCTTCTACATGAGTAGGCTTCACCCGCTCATGAGAAGTAAAAGCAATCTTCCATTGCGCTGCAAAATAACTCTATTTAAAACTTGCATCCGTCCGGTCTTCACGTATGCAAGTCCAGTCTTTGCACACTGCTCCCACTCCCTTAAGCCCCTTCAGGTTTTACAAAATCGCTTCATGCGAAAAGCCGAAGGTGCCCCGTGGTACATGCGAAACGTAGACCTCCATAGTGACTTTAGACTCCCCACAGTAAAGCAATATATGAAAGAAGCGTCCGAACGCTTCTTCATTAATGCATCTAGCCACCCAAACCCGCTTATAGTACAAGCATCCCTTTATGATCAAACCCCAAATATAAATAAGAAACACCTTTTTAAAAGGCGCCCCAAAGACGTCCTCCTAGAACCGGAGGACGATATCACGAAAGCTCTTAAAGCCCAACCACCCCCCGCCCCTCAGGCACGTCAACTTGACGAAGGCTATGTTCCCGAAGCACTACAGCGTCTCAGATACCAAATTTGGATTGAAAGAGATCGCCGTCTTGATTCGACGAACACACAATCTCCCCCTGCCCCTTTAAACCTCCCGGACTGAGGTCAGAACCCCCCTAAATGACCCAAATATAAAGTAGTTTAGGATTAGGATAGGTCTCAAAAATTATAACCACTTCTTAGTAGCGGGGGCAATCTGCCCCCCTAACATGCCGCTATCATGCCCGTTGACTATGAGCTGAGGCCCGCTCATAAAATCGAGTAAGCAGGCAAACTCCTCCCATATATATCATATACACATATATATCGCCCAAAAGGGCAAATTGCAGGTAGAAAGCCTTCAGCATATACCGAGGCCATGGCTCACAGTTAATTCTTAATAAGACAACTGTAAAAACAAAGGGGTTGTTTTTAGTCCGTATACCACACGAGCTGATGCCCGCTCAATATGTGGGGACCCGGACATAGCAGGGAGGTCTGACTCCTGGGCATGGGTAATTCCATTTTTTTCCCCTCCAACAAAAAAAAAAAAAAAGCCGTTAAATTATGAAAGAGAATGTAAGCTCACAGATACACATTAGTAGCGTGACTTGGAATTTAAGATCTTGATTTTAATTTATAAGTAATAAACTACCTAATCATAGAAAAAGTTATGAATTAGTTAGGGGGGGGGGGGGTAACCAAATGACATTACGAATAGTAATCTAATGACATTACGAATATTAATCTTGACATTACGAATAGAAAAATAACCAAATCGGATCTTTTTTCAAATATAGGAAGCGGGCAGTTTCACTGTGCGTCGCGCGTCGCTACAAAGTTACGTCAGTCGAATGGTTGATTTTCGTTTGAGGATTTTTTTGAGAACAATATTTTATAGATAATCAATTTAAAGCCAATAGTAATTGATAATATAATATTTACTTGTGATACGACACTCCCTGTTTTTGTGTTTTGCGATTTGGGTATGATTTACACCTTTTTACGTCGCAGGTCACCATTTTTGTTTTTGCTGCCGATATGTCAATCGGCTGTCACCGTCCAAGCGCGACTGATTGCAAACAGTACAATTTTCCCGATTTTGTACTGTTTTTGTAGCGACACTTTCAAGCGCTCCGTGCCCTGTCCCTACTATTCAAGTCTGTGGTCGGGGGTAATTTATTTTAATGGATATGACGAGTAATCGTTTCAGATAACATATTTTTTCAATGCCGCTGGCGTCCATTTTGTATTTGTTATTTGTACGTAGAAACTTAGTAGTTTCTTTAATCGTTACATAAATCTGCCATCAGGGAGATTCCTCAGGAGCCGAAACTTAACTTATTAAAAAGCGAGGAAAATATAGCCTATGATAACTCGTTGCAAAAATATTCGTAGAAATCGTAAAGTTGACAGTTGAATTCGGTACGTTTGCGATTTTAGTCGATAGTTTCGTCAGTTGAGACTGCCAAAAATCGTTAAAATGATGTCGTTATCACTTAACGACCGAGATCGGTCATACGGCGATCGTTATGATTGTCGAGACTGCCGGCCCTGGTCGTCAAGATAAGTCTGTCATTTAGTTCAATTTTTAGTTATTATTTACGGTTCCGTACCCGAGGCTTAGTAAAAGGGTCCCGTTGGCAAACGGGACCCTTTTACTAAGCCTCCGTCTCTCCGTCCGTCCGTCTGTCCGCCCGTCCGTCAGCGGGCTGTATCTCATGAACCGTAAAAGGTAGAGAGTTGAAATTTTCACAGAATGTGTATTTCTGTTACCGCCACAGCAACAAATGAGAGTTTATAATTTAAAGAGGGTACAAAAGACGTGTTTTAACACCCCCAACGATATTACAAACTATATCATGATTCAAACAAGATTGTAGAAATTGGTTTGATATCAGTTGCGCAATCTTTAAGTTCTCGGCTCGAATCTACATAATATTTTCATTTTCTTTTTGTTTTATTATTTTTAATGCTTTCTTGTATGACGGTACGGAATCCTTCGTGTGTAACTCCAACCCGCACTTTCACGATTTTCATACTTTTATTTTTTTATTTATATAAATAAAAAAAAAAATGGAATTCAGAAGATATTTTTTTTATATATAGCTGTTGTTAGGGAGCAAAGGAGTCACATCTATATCATATAATTGTTTATACAAGTTTGTAGAATCCAGGTAGGTTAAATGTTTTGTCGACTCTTACACATATTTTAGAGTTCCATAGTCTAGTGGTTGCACGCTTGCTTCTCACGCAGGAGATGCTGGTTCGAATTCGGTGCTGACCACATGGTTACAATGGGGTCAGTAATTTATCTTATACCGACCTTCTAACGGTGATGGAAATCATCGTGAGGAATCCTTCATTCTCCATAGCTGTGGCGGCGATAGGCTAGCCCCGTCACGCAAAATGGAAAATTGAATAACTGGTTTAACGTGGGCTCAACAGTACTTCTGCCACCACGTAAGTGAAAAGACGTGACGCAATTTATGAATTAACCCGATTATCGGTATCGACGATTCCTAACTAATTTCCATAATAATGACCAATCGACCGTACAGTACTCGATGGGTATAGGACTGTGATACATCCTGAACTAGCTATTTATTGCTTTGAAATGATAGCTGCGAATGATTGATGTGATGGAAACATGTGCTATGCTATTTTTTTACAAACAAAAAATAGTAATCGAAATCATATCAGGGAAATCGTATAGTTATCCGGATGACGCTTAAAGTGATTGATCTAATGCTGATATTCCATGACAAATCTGTGTTCGATCTGATACAGCGCTACGTTCAAAATAAGGTTATTGTATGTATTTATAAATAGAAGAGTTGTCACTTTTGATGTTCGAGGAGCACAGCAAGAGACCTAACTCAGCCCTGGTATAATGTAAGTTTGTGTCTAATCTAACCATACTATGCCGAAATTACGCGGGCGAAGTCATTAAGCTCCTCGGTCTGCTCCTCGCTCTGCCTCGCACTCGCGCGAAAAGGGAGAGCATGATGTGCGCCATGACGAGTAACATGGCCACACCACGTCTCTGCCTCATTTCCTCGTTACTTCCCACACTACTGACGAGAGTGTGGCAGGTGTATTTTGGTTATTGAATAGGAGGCAGATTTCACTCGGCTAGTTGCGTGACGCATTTACATTTAACTTTCTACATCCCCAGCCCAAGTGTGGTTTGATAGCCAGAGAGGAAAGAGGAAATCGCCGAGGGGGTAACATCCCGCACACCCGTCAAGGCCATGCGTCACCTCTGTCATAGTGCGAGCTGCGCATGTCCGCATCGACCTTGTTTGTCGATTTCGATCTTGCTCACGTAAAATCTCGCTTTTGTACAAATGATATCGGCTGGCTCTGCGTCCAAGAATCCGATAATTAATTCTCAAGCATGTGACGAAAAAAACATTTGGTTTATTTCGCAGTAGGTAGAAATATATTTATTTAAACATTCTCCAAAATGCGGATAAACTTTAAGAGCTATGAAATAAATTATGAATCATAAATTTAAAATGAACATGGTTTAACTTCACCGTTGCTTTCAGTGGATATCGAATTATGACCATTTTACACATTTGTAATGTTGTTTTGAAATGTCGCATTTACCATGGCTCATTCAATCGAAACTCATACGTAAGGGTGTTTAGTTACGATATAGTTTAGTAGGTCAAACAGATGCGTAGTTAGTTCAATGTTGAAAATACAGATGGCGGTCGATCGCCTTTAAATTCCAGATGGTTTTAACTCAAAGTAGAACTTTATTCACTATAATTGCAATAAGTTGTTTTATATAGAAAACAAATGAGTATTATTTTATTTAGATTATTTTATGAAGTTATAAAGTCTATTTCTAGTTGAACTGTGTGATCTAAAATATAAAGTGTGTATACGGTGTAGACCAGTAACCAATCAGAGCACTGAGTTTCGAAAGGAAATGAAACGAACCAATCAGAATGACTCGCGGAGTTTTGCATTGTGGCTTGGCGAGCATGCCTTGAGTGGGACGTTTTGGTGGGAATAGAAAATATAAAAGTGATGGGTCGAGATAAAAGGGCTTTTTTTTGGTTACTGGTCGTCGAGTGAAATATAAGTTGGGGCTCAAATTATATTTTCAGAAGTGTGTTAGTTGTTCTTTTGTGTTGGATGTTTTCTGATGGAGGCTTGCCTGGGTTGGGTGGTGTCGATATTACCCCTATTGTAAGCGGGGAAATGGGGACTGAAGTGTAACGATGCTACGTGTTGTTTCCTGCTGTAGCCTCTGATATCCCAGGAATGGATGGAGATGGACCTGGGCGACCTAGGTCCTGGACTTCCGGCTGCCGATGCGATCGTGCGCGGGTCATCGACGAGAGAGATTATTTGTGGCATGTGATTTTAGGTTTTGTTTTGCGTTCATGCCGCGGGTTTTATTTTGCGGTATTCAAATTCGTCAATTTGGTGAGTTTTCGGTTGGTTCGTCCTCGTGATTTGCTTTGGATGCATTTTGCGCAGACTTTTGGGTTGCCAGGCTTTCTTTTTCTCATCTTATTCTTGTTTGTCTTTTGGCTAAATGATTGAATTGCGTAGTTGAGGTTGTGTAGGTAGGGAGACTGAACACAATTATTTGGGTTTATGTAACAAAACAAGTATCTGAAATTCGTACGACTACAAATAATTACGTTATTTCCTTCTCACTCTTGAAATACCTAAATACTTATAAACTATCTAACAAACTAAATATCTTTTGATTGTGGCTGTTTTGATCTTTCTTTTCTTGACCGTCTATCGTGTTGGTTAGCCTACCTAACTTTACATTAAATGACAAACATATTCTATTTCCATATAGCATGTAGATTGACGTGGTTACTTGGTCATTCACAAAACACACACATACAAATTTACTCTACAAGAAGCTGACATTACTATAAGAACACTCTACTAGATTCTACACGGCCTAAGGTTTATTAGCGGTCATTCTCTCCTTTTGAAACGCCTCCGATTCAGAAGTTCGACCATTCTTACTGCATTGGAATTCGAACGAACTTGTGCTTTCCATTTTCCAAAGGCTGTCACTGCTTTGAGTACTATCTGGTTCATACCTTTGTCGTAAGCACATAGTGCCTAGACTTCTTCTTACTCATGGACTAGAGAACTACTCGCATGCCCCGATTTAAAGATGGATTTGTACAATTCGGATTGATTTGACATTGTAGTACAGACCCTGGTCGCATCATTCAGGGACGCTCATCGCCCCTGTTTAGAGTGAAGTTTACTTCGCTGTAGAATGCCTGTGGATGGCCTGAAATTCATTAGAATCAAACCTACATACACGCTACATTATCAATCTAGTGACCTAAGTAGTTACGCTGAATTTACATGTCTGAAAACTAATTTATATATAAAATATTTGGATGAACATCCACATGGTTACGGAATAAAACTTAAGAGACGTGTCTCTCAAGATAACCTCAATACCGAGTAAGTGCAAATAAAAATATCCCGTAACCGACCAACAAAAATGTTGGGACTGATGGATGAGAGAAGTCACAATATCAAACAATATAAAAATATATCCTTAATAGTCTTTATGTAGTTGATTGGCAGGGAAACTAACTCGAGAGGGATTTGAGTAGATTCAGACGGTCTCTAGGTGCTGGTGTATTCAGTTGGCTAATTTCAGGTCTTCAGCAGTCCTAAATATTGCAGTCACGTAGATTGTATATGGGAATGTGTGGGAGGAGGATGGCCCCAAAACAGGCGATAGATAACGCCAAAAGCGTACTAATGAACACATAATTAACCCTATGTTTTCTTATAAATTGTGTTTACAATTTTGAGTGGTTGTAAGCATTTTTTTATAAAATTTAAGCTTATTTTGCTTAGCTAAATCTAACTTCATCTGTCTTGGGTCCGTAGAACTCGGTTGGTATTGGGCGGGGTTGTGGGGCCCTCTGCCCTAGGGCCCGTGTCCCTTCTGGCCGTGAGCTTTAGCACAAACCCTCCTTTATAAACACATGTAATCGAAATGTCTTTTAAATGGTTTTTACTTGGAATTTATTCTAATAAGCACGGACTCGATGCTTATCAATATTTTTATGTCACTTATATTCTTCACTGGCTGGGGAACCTCATGAAGTTACTGTTTAACCAAACCACTCTAAAAAGAACTTTAGGTTATTACTATCACAACGTCTGCAGTCCCACCCATAGACGATCACCCACTACTTTGGCCAAATCATCTAAATAAGATATTCGCAATTGTTCGTATTAGAATCTTTCCAATTGGAGAAATATTCCAATAAAAAATATGTAAGGGTTTAATTCCGTCTGACATTAAATCAATGGTTAGTTGGTTATATCTTTAAATTTACTTTTCATAGAATCTTTCGGGAAACTCGTAGGGTTCATTCATTGTATTTTAGACGTAGAGGGGGGGGGGGGTTGTTACAAGCAGGAGAACTAGCTCAAAAAGTATTGGAAAATTGTTACATTAAACGAAAAAAAATTCCAAAAACATGTTCAGAAACTAGAAAATGATATCGGGATATAAAAAGAGATGAAAGATTTTATCATAGAAGTCGGAGCAATCAGTGATGATTCCTGAAATGTTTTTTGCGATGATAGTATAGTATATAGGTACATTTGATGAATGTGATAAATAAAATATTTGTTAAAATGATCAGCCTTCATTTTGTCGTTTACCATTTTGTTAACTTTCGCAACCCACACTAATGGCCATTAAACTTGACTTGGTCAGTTCATTCTGTAGCACCCTGCTCGCTTTACGTTTTGAATATTACCCCCAGATACTAGAAATAATGCAGATACGTAGTGTGGCAACATTACTCGCCATGTCATATGTCATGCCCACCGCTCCCTGTTTTGTCGGTTATTTGGCGAGAATCAAAGGACCGGCAATATTGGCCGCATCGGCGATGCGATCAATTGCGCGATTGAGCTATGTGTGGACAGAGAAGGCAACATCGCGGCAGAGAGATAAGCGGCGCTAATAGCATACACAAGACATCGCAGAGGCATACACAAGAAAGAATGAATGTAATTTCAATATTTTTTTACATGACATTTATTACTAATACAAGAAAGTGTGGACACTTACCCCTTTGGTTCGGTGTCGAATGCTCGGCGTTTGGATATCTGACGAACACATAGTATAGTGCCATCAGCCCCAGCTGGAAAAGCAGCAGGGGCGCATACATCAGGTTGGCGGTCTTCATTTTCTGTGGCTGCAACAAAAAAGTAAAATGTTATAAGTTGAATAACTAATTAAGGTTGAGGAAGCGAGAGATGTATGTCGAGATCGTAGCAAGCGGATCTCCTTAGGCTCTGCCTCCCTTTCCCTACCGTCTTTTGGGACAAAAGCGTTTGTAAATAATACGAGTAAATAAGTATCTAATTAACGCTCTGGTAAAGGGCACAGGATTACTGGAATGTGAGTGAGATCAAGCTATACTACCCTACGCTGGCTCGATTTAAGTTCATAGAGGGGAGTAGGGCTAATCCGACTGTCATAAGTTCAACATGATATTTGGGGTCAAAACCAAATATTGAACTTAAATTGGCGAATTTGGTAACCCGTCAATGAGAATCACGGTTTAGGAGAATAATTTATTGGCATAAATTCGAAGACCCGACTAAACATCCCTGTACTACTCTATAAGGTAGGGAGATATTTTTTCAACAATAAGTATATTTATAAAACAATGTCCCAATACACAGTCTTATATTGTAATGATATTACTTGAACGCTATAGCTAAGCTATTACGTATACTTACCTCGAAAATTTATAAAAGAACTATAACTATAAATTATGTTTTTGTAAAACCTTTAAAGACTTCAATAAAACCCATATTTGAATAGCAACAGTTTAAACAATCGTATCCTAGCCATCGAATACCCAGAATTGAGTAGTTCGGGTGGCAATCTGTAGTATTCATCATCAGTTCCTCATCACAAAATGATGCTTCCCGAGACTACATGCACGAATTACTGTGAATATTAGAAAAATTGCTATAGATATGCCTATACTGTATGTTAATCTGGCTCAACACATACCTTGCTGTTAATATTTTTTAATTATTTATTCCTGCTTATTAATTATGAAATATATATATATATATATATATATTGTATTAGTTAAGCACAATAAATTTTTAAAAGAGATCTAAAAATCAATCTGTGGGAGTTTCTACGCCCTCCTTCTCCCACAGTAGTCCAATGTAGAGAAATGGCAAAAAATGACGATTGCTAAGTATATGTAAATATCTACAGTAATAGACATTTGGAATTTAGAATTTGGAATTTATAATATTTCAAGATTTCCCTCGATTTCTCCAGGATCCCATCATCAGATCTTGACTTGATGTCAATGAGACCTATTGGAAGGTAAACCCATTCAAATATAAATGATTTCGCTACTCATTTTAAAGCAGTATTGGCCCTTCGCTGCTGAAAATCTGTACGGACGGACGTTCTAATAGAGATGGGGAACATTCGTCACGCCAAAATGGAATATACAAGGTGACATTTAGTTAGCTGACCATATTTTAGGGACTGATAGTGCCCATAATTATAAACAAAAACATATGGTCGCAAATAGATAAACATAAATGTCCCTCAGTACATTGACCCGATCAGCTGATTACAAGTTACTATGGAGGACCCAAATATTTTTTTCGTTTGCGACCATATGTTTTTTTGGGAAGGTTGTCCATAACGATGGTCACTGTCATTCCCTAAAATATGGACAGCTCATTAAATATCACCTTTATAACTGGCTAGGTGGACGCATTTGTGCATCTGCCACCCCTTATGGGAAAAGGCGTGACATAATGTAAGTGTGTGTGTGTATGCGTGTATGTATTGTGTGTTTGTTTATTTTACCTGTGTGACTGTCGGAATACCTAATCCATATTGTGGCCATATTCGTCTAGGCAAAGATCGATACTGGAAGAATGATGCAGACATCAACAAATTACGTTCAACGTTTATCAAACCACTGGGATTTTTTACCAACAAAAGGCGTTTTTATTAGATTTTGACTTTTATAGAAGTTTACAGTTTATAGCCATACACTAAATTCATGAATACTTAGCTCAACATTTACAAAACTACTGAGTTTGTCTAGCATTAAATGCTGTTTTCATTTGATTTTGAGTTCCCCAGAGATATATTCTTGTAGCCAAAAATACCAGTTCATCAGTTCATCAATCAGAATTAAACATATTTTATTGATATTATCATACCCCAAGGAATGTATATGTCGTGACTAGTGACGATTGGATTGAGTGCAATGCCCCTAAAAATTACAACCTCTAAAAGACTACATGTTTCTTTTAATCTTACTGTTTTCAATGAGTGAGTGCGTAAATAAAACAGCCGCCATAAAAATGTTCAAACCACAGCGAAATTGATTCATTTTATGTTAACACTTAATTGGGCTTGAGCATGCAGAATTTTTCATTGGTTTTCGCATTTATTACCAAGCCATAAGGCTGAAAATCTGGTGGGATGTATAATCCTTCAGTCCAAAGGGTTAAATTGACGTTTATTGTATTTTATTTTTTATTTTTTTATTTTATTCAGTTGATTTAATGAGTGACGGGACAGAACTATATTTCTTTGTTTATTAATTAGATTAAATATTTGTGCCATTACAGCAGATGGAAAATCGACACAAATATGACACGAAATATTTACAAGATAAGATAGTTACAACCAATTACAGTCATATAAATACAAAATCAATTCAAATAAATTACATTAATATAAATAAAGATTCAATTCAATTCAGTTTATATTAAAAATTATGTAAGTCAGTTACATCATATTTTGCTCTGGTTCAATAGCTTAGATTAGACCAAGTGACCCAACATAAGGTATCAAAGTCACTTAGTTCAAGTACCTACTTAGCCAGTATCAAAGCAGCCAAATGTGCAATTCAGCTTACTCGCAAAACCTAACTTAATTCTATTTATCCGGGTGAAACAATTTAGTTTGTGACTTGCAGAGATAGTAGTTTTATATTACAGAGTTTTCAGAGTTTAACGGGTACTTAATACCCCTGGCTTACTGCTTCAGCAAATTTGTTATACTGAACTCAGCAGTTAGGAAACAATTCACCTGCGCTTAATAAGAGGGACCAAAGCACGACTAAAGGTCGGTTTATATCTACAGACAATGGGCGTGTCAGACACGTGGCGTGGCAGACAAAAAAAAATTCTCCCATACAGTGTGTATGAACGTGGTATGAACGTATTTATATGTATCATAACGTGGCCGCGCAGACGCCGACCGACACGTGCCGTGCCCGGCCAGCATTCGCGGAAAGAATGTATCTGGCACGCTAGATGTAAATAAACGGTGTCTGTCGGTGTCTGCCACGCCACGTGTCTGATACGCCCAATGTCTTTAGATATAAACCGACCTTAAGGGCTCCGTCCCCGAAGGGTGGTAAACCTGACCCTATCTCAGATTTCACTGTCCGTCTGTTTGTGCGTCGGACAGTCTGTCAGCAGGCTTTAACTCATGAACCGTCCTCGATACAGAGTTGTAATTTTCTTAAAGCGTATATTTCTACATCGCCACTATAATATCAAATACGTGTTGTTGCTGTTACAACAGGTGGGCAAATAACAGGTATATACTTTTAATTTATTTTCATTCTAAGATATATAAAAATAAATAAGTATTTTTTTGAAACATACTGGTCCGGCAATTAAGCATGGAAAATAATGTCAGACAATTGTCCACCTCTAGCAGCATGGCAGATGTGAACCCTTTTCATTGGTTTTTTATTAAACTTTCACACATTTCCTGCGTTATCTCAGTGTCTCGGATATTTTGTTTTAATTGTGGAAGGTTCATTGGCCTGTTAGCCCCACAGAAGAAAATCAGGAGCTGTTAAATCCGGGGGCAAAATCAATGTCACTGTTTCTGTAAATTAACTGACCCGGAAACGTTTCAATGTCTCGATTGTCTTATTAATAATTAAAATACGCTGTTCAGTCGTTAAACGCTTCATAACAAATTTGCCGCATCAACACAAAATATTTTTAATGAAACAACTTTGATATTTGCCGCCAGAACAAAATGTACAAGTATTCGTTCGGTCGCTCCTATAGCTAATAAAAAAATAAAATAAACATAAACATTTACTTAAAAGCACATGCATTGCTTTTGGCCCTACACCAGGATACCCGGGGTCGTGGGAACTAGAAACAGCGACGTCTACATACACACACACACATAAACATCCAAGACCTGGCTTTTTATTTTTTTATTTCCCCCAGCCGGGGCTCGAACCCGGGAACTCTCGCATGGTAGGCAGAGCCACAAACGCTGCGCTACAGCGCAAATATTTAAATCCCTAACAGAAGCTCGTCACTTATACCCACTAATAATTGCTTGGCACTCCGAGATCAATAGCTACCTACTATTTTATTCGACATAACATAACAAAGCGTCACGCCTTTTCCCATACGGGGTGGCAGAGGCACAATTGTGCCCACTTTGAGTCAGTTACTCAATATTCCATTTTGCGTGACAGGGGGCTAGCCCATCGCCGCAGCTATGGAGTAATGAAGGTTTTCTCACGACGTTTTCCATCACCGTTAGAACGTCCGTATAATGTACTTAAGATAAATTAATCATCTCATTGGTACATGGTCAGGAATCGAAGCTGCATCTCCTTTGTGAGAAGCAAGCGTGAAACCCATTGACCACGGAGCTCATCGACCAATGCTGAATAAAAGATTTTCACCATAAAATCTCCCTCACTTGTAGTTGTAAGTACAACTTACCTACCGCTACTTGTAATCAAATTGAATATGAAAGGGAACCACGTGTAAAACATTTTATTGATAGAATTTTAGCAACGGCAGCGTTGCTTTGTGAATGTACCCATTCGAATGTAAAATCAAATGGGTGGGAATGTATTTAAAGTTGCAGAACTCCTCAAAACCAATACCATTTTAACGTTGGCCAGAGGAGCAAGTTATACGGTGATAGTTGAGTAAAATTTAATTCGATTCCGACAATTTGGTGAAGGAATATAACATGGGAATGAAAAGCTGGAGCATCACTGTGTATAACTCATCAAGTTAACTTTGCATACCACATCTCGCATCTCGCTGAAGGCGCTACAAGAAGGAGAAGAATATTTCCTGTGTATGTATTTATTTTTTATGGATCCGTGTGGTTCGATATAAATGTTTTTAAATTGAATTGAATGCAGTAATGTTTGAAAAAGAAGACGTCACGAATAAGTTAACCCGATGGAGTTATAGCTGTCTTATTGTAACTCCAATCCATATAAAAATCAACGAGGTTTATGTCAAAAATACTTTTGGTTGTATGGGAAATTCGTCACATTTTCCCATTACTTTCGGCTGAATTAAGTTTATGAATAAGGGCGGTGGGTACAATAAGTGTGTGAGGAACCGAGGTCGGTGTTGATGGTTCAGATGGAAAAATGCAGGCTGTAACAGAAAGTTTAGGCAAAATCGGTTTGCAGAGTAAACGTTGTTCCGCAGTCTTCCACATTTTTAAAAATCGTACAAGATAAATCAAAATTTTGGAGAAAAGAATGATCCTTGATAAATTAATATGGACATAGATAAATTTATAGGAACATTTGTAAATATTTATCGATTTTCTTTGCATGGGGGTACATATATTTTAACTTCGCTGTATAACCTACATATCATATATATCACTTTTCTGTTAGACCCTATATAAATGTTTGATCTGCAGAGTATCAGCAGTGAAATGTAATTAAATCGTGATTACATTGTCTTTAAAAACAATAAATATCCGAACAGATAGATATCGCGCTTCAGTACATAGTTACTCTCAAGGGATGACTCTCGTAGCTTGTTTGAATTACCTAATTATAAACCGACTCATTACGCATTCCAAGCGGTTGTTCAATGCTTGGTAGGATTCCTTTGGGGTGGAGTAATCTACTCAATTTACTTCTCCTATACAACCATGGTTTTCTGAAAGAAATCTCTTGTTAAAGATTAGCTTGCCCTTTCATCCTATAAGTTTTCTGTATGTTTTAATTGCAGTACGCTAAAGAAATTATGAAATTATGAATGATGACTAAATCTATGAGGTACTCTAGAGAGCTGGGAAGACACCAATGAACATGGAATTAAAATAATATAGGTAGGCGAAGGGCTAACTTCCTTTCACGCAAAATTGAGTGTTGAATAACTGGCCACACGTGAGCGCAACTGTGCCTATGTCACCTCGTCTGGAAAAAGGTGTCAAGCGTTTAATCAAAAGCGACGAAACCGGTAAAAGGGCGTGAACCGAGAGGCCGAGTAAAAATGATTTCATACAATGGGTACATACATGGGTTCATACAATGCAGCACTGGGAATCGCACACGCATCTCCTGTGACAAACGAGCATGTAACTACTAGACTAGGGGCGCTCTCTAGTACAAGTTACACCGCATTAAAAACAGTCGTTGCTCTTAGACCAACACCTCAACAAAGCCTTTAGCGACATTTTCAATGGCTACCGATCGAACCAGTCATTATGCAGTTGGTCGCACGCGAGTCCCTGAGAATTTTAGATTTGCTTCTTGAAAATCGTTCGAACGTCGCCGTTGGAGTAATTTTGCGTACTATTTTACATGAGGGGTCTTTTATCGGCAAAAGTTTATGGGATTAAAAATGGATGCCCGCCGTATTCTAATTGGTGTAATGGGGAGCAGTGGATTTGTGAGGCGATTCCGCTGGCGAGGTAGTATGAATTGGAATTATGGAACAGGAATGGGAATGGAATTTTAAACATGAGAATGCTACCCCGCACGGGGATACTTTGTGTCGTGGGAACCAGAAACAGCGACATCACACACATATAAACATCGAAGACTTAGGATTTTTTAAAAACCCCAGCGGGGGATCAAACCCGGGGCCTCTCGCCTGGAGGCAGAGCCACAACCGCAGTGCCACAGAGGTCGTTAGAATGTTTATTGGAGATGGGCGGGACACTCAATAGTTTGGGAAGGATTAAATCACGATTACAATGATAGCATTCTCATTACAACGTAACTCAATATCCTTAACACATTATCGTAATTTTAATCTAATCTCACCTTTAAACAGGTAAAACGCAAATTGGGCGGGCGATCAGCCATGAGCCATGAGGCGGGGAGAGGAGAGAAATTTTGTTACCAAGGAAACGAACCGAAAGAAATAATTTTGAAAATTATGAATTTAGTGAGAAATCTTTAGGTTAGGTTGGATTAGAACGTATATGTGCAGCTTGCTAGTGGGGCTTGGGTTCAGTCAAGTGATGTCCCCGTTTTGAGGTAAGAATTACTAATACTAATACAAATTTTATGTAATTTTGTAAAACGTTTCGAGTTACCTTGTAATGAGATTGGCATCATTGTAACCGTGGAGCAACCTTCTATCAACTAAAAACATGCTTACGCCGTGAAGCCGACCCTGGATTCTAAGTTTTAACCGGGACGACGGCAGATTGACCAAAGCGGTGATGAAATGGTCGATACAGGGGACGAGCGTAGACCGGGAAGCAGACCACCCAACGACTATCGGATGGTCGGATCTCTAATCACAGCGGCTGATAAGGTGGCCGTTGCGACGCCCGGCACTTACTCGATTACTGTTTACACTTACACCATGCGTTGGCTTGCGAACGGATACGGTGGAACTGATCGTGTGAATGCCCTTTTAGTTGCTGGGCAGCAGTGCGTAGAAGTATATAGATTAATATAGCGTAATGAACTGAAGAAGAGGCCATAAGTCAACAGTGGGTGCAGGAGACTGATAAGATGTGGTGGACTTTTCGTAAACATAAAAAAATAAAACATGAATCTGTCGTAAACCTCAAAATTTCACCGTAATGATGTCCTCGTTCTCGTCGTTCACTATATAATTTTTCAGTTTTAACACCACACAATATTAGACAATTTTGTTTACGAAAATGTAAAATCATCAACCAATTATTTCGCAACCTAGTACACAGAAATAAAAAAAAATAAAAAAGAAAATTACTGGTATAAAAGTCCAAGAAGGTAAGTATACGTTTTATAATACTCGATAACCATAGAGATAAACTCCCTTTCGGTTACCTTTTTGCCGGAAACGGTGGATTTTCTCGCGGTGTGTCGATGTTGTGTCGATGTCCGTCCAGGGCCGTGTTCCCACAGTATTTGATACGAGCCGAGCCCCCAGCGCTGTTTGTATGTGGTGCGAGCGTCACACTCCGTGTGGATATCACTTACGGCTTGTTAGCGACTTCAGTTTTAAACTGGAGTTTCATTTTCGCATTTCGGAGAAATTTTAAACATAGTTGATCTTTTGGCAGAACAACGAACCCTACTGGGAACATTCCTAAATAGTTCAATAATCTCAATAATATCAAATGCGCTGTCGTTTCAGTGACAACATGAATTTGACAGTCCGTCTAAGTAAGAGTCTGTCGAAAGTTGCGCATTGTCTATGAGATACATATCTCACTTACCAGGTCACCACGTCTACCGATATCGTAGCCCAATATTTCTTTTCTTACACATTTATTGTTTGCTGGAAGACATTTATTGTAGAAGATGTGCTAGAAATTTTAAATTTTTATATGCAGGCACATATATTGCTTCTGGCCTCCAGACTAGGATACCATGTATCGTGGGCATCAGAAACAGCGACATCACACACATATAAACATCCAAGACCTGTTTTTTTTTTCGAACCCGGGAATTCTCCCATGGCAGGCAGAGCCACAACCGCTGCATCGCAGAAGTCGTCAATTATATACACACTTGAAGTTTTCACGTAAGTTAAATTCCTGTTAGACTTCTCGGTTTTTTTACTATTTTTTAAATCATAATTCGATTAGGTGTTTTTCATTTTTTTTCTTTGATGATAAATTTCAAGTTTCCAGGGCATCTTGATCATTTTCAGTGACTAAAACCGAGAAGTTTTGAGCGGTTAAGTTAAAGTTATCATACTGTACATCGTAACGTGTACAAAGAGAATACAGATATGACTTGAGCACAGAACAATATATACCTATAGGGACTTGAGGCCATAGAGCGTGACCTGACCTTATGATAACCAGAACTATATCTTTGAGGTCCTGACCGTCGAAGTTGGAACAAATACCAAGATAAGAAATCAAATGACTTTTGTGAGGAAATAGATAATAATGTATTACATATCTATAATATTATATTATATCTCTGTTTAGATAATAATTGAGAGGTTTGAAAAATTAATACGGTGAGTCTAGAATCATGAAACTTTGTAGCGTAGGGGAGCATTAAGTTGACACAAAAAAAATATATAAAAGGAATACGAATGTAAACGAAAGTAACAGGCATAATTCCACATAAGAAAGGAAAGAGAGAGAAAACAATGCGCTCCACTCAAACTAAAATAAAGTGGTGGCAAACCACACATATAAATATATGTATATATATATATATATATACACACAGACATTTTAAAATACTTTGTACAAAACTTAAATATGCAAAAACACATACACACACACACACACACACACAAACACACTAAGAAAATAAAGCGCCCCGGACCATATCAGATGCAAAGGTCCCCATCACGCTGGCGGCGTTTCCGCGCTGCACTGCGAGGGAGATCCTCTGCATAAGATAGGACCCGGAGCGGCGGTCATAGCCACGGTCCCTCAGGCGGCGCCCTATTTCCCTAATGAATGCCTTGCCCTGCACTCCCCAGACCCCGGTGGTTTCTATGGCAAGCGGGACGAATATATACTGGCCCAAAAGCACAGAGTACTTTTAGGTCTTCATCCTCGCTGCCTCTTCGGCTGCGGCCCCCGGGGTGGTCACGGTCGATGCCAGGTGGGACGGAGCGAATGTGCAGACACACGTCGCATCCCAAAGCAATGACCGTCCCCTCTCCCACGGGATCATGGTCAGGCCATCCGGGCGTTTCCCATCGGTACGGCACAGCCCCGCGGGCTCCAATACACAAGGTATATTGGCTGTTACAAGAGCCCGCTTGACGATGTCATTGATAGAGGAGTACCGGGAAAGCCTGCCCGCGCTTCGAACGCAGTGAAGGCCGTGCCGACCATGAGCGTCCACACCCGCACCACACACACAGGTATGAGACTGGCAGATGTCACAGCTAAGGCGCAAGGCCACAGCCACGCGCAACGTGTCATTGTCCAGAAATGTTCCTAGTTGTGGAGAAGGCAAGGCATGGAGCCAGAGCCCTGACTCTGGCTGCGAAACTGCGCGCAGTCGTGCCAGCTCGACCCCCGAACTCCGGTCCAATAACTCGTTAAGCGTGACTCCACACGATAACTCATCCCAATTACGTTGTGAGTGCGGGTGCTGGGGCGGAATGCTACCAGGACACCAATCATGCCATAACCCTAATGCCTCCTCCGCGAAGGGGATACGAAAACCATCACCATGGATATTTAAAATAAGAGTGACAAGGTCTCGCACCCCATGCGACGAAGACAAGAAGGCCGGCAGCTCGGTGTCGCGCAACCGTCGAATGCCTAAACCACCGTGCCTGATGGGCAAAGCTGCTTGGCACCACTGAGAGGAAGTCATTTCGATATTGATAATCGATTCTAATGAGGTCTTCAGTACGTTATCATACTCAGTGGATTCCTCCCTACAAAGCCACGTCGGAGCCGTACGCAACGTGTATGTAAGCCTGGGAATTGACAGACAACTCCTCAGGATTGTTAGTGCGACGTGGGCTGGGAGTTGTTGTAAGTGATCCTTGGATGCCAAGAGAGCTCTTGTTTTGGCCGATAAGACATCCGGGATATCCTCGGGGAAGACTGGTGCACCCAATAAAGTAAAGTTGGATTTATCCAGTAATCTTAACCCTGGGGCTACGGAATAGACTTCTGATAGCACTTCCGGGGAGACCTGGCTGGAACAGGGGTATAATTCGCATTTCTGTGGATTCACTTCAAGCCCCAACCTCGCTAACCCCTCGACAAGTGCTCTCAGATCCTCGATCACTACTTCCGGGCTGCCTCCGATGGTACCGTCATCCAAATACCATACGATTAGAGGTGACCGCAAGGTGGACACTACATTCTGAATTGCGAGGCTAAATATTAAAGGTCCCAAAGGATCACCTTGCTGCGCCACCACCTGAGACTCCACCAACTTGTCTCCTAAAAATAAGTTACTCGATCTGTAATAACATTTGTGTAGAAACGGGTACAATGCAGGAACTTTCTCCTTTATCATGGACAAAATTGAGTCGCGCTCGACTGCATTAAAAGCGTTGCGAAGATCGACCTTTACTACAATATTATTTGTATCGGCCTCATACAGGGCAAAGGCTCGCAACCCAAGGGTACGCCAAAACCCAATTGGCGGGGCCGCAGAAATGAAGCCATCTCCTCTCTTACGGCGCGACCCTAGCTTAGCCACTAAGCGACGGATCACACTGCCTATGGCAATAGGCCGTAAGCCTCCATCCTTTTTTCGAAGGGCACACAATGAGGCACCGTATAAAAAAGGACAAACTTCCCTATTTACCTCGCCTTTCAGCATGAAATTCGCCAAACTACAAACTGAGGCCAAGAGTTTTCCACCGTTGTCGCCCGCAGCAGCCGACGTCAGCTCTTTAAGGTGTTCAGGGCGCAGCCCGTCCAAGCCTGCCGCGGAACCATTAGAAAATGATGCGACAGCCTCGGAGACGTCCGACACTTCCACAGAAAGGAACTTGTCTGAGGAGGTCGGCTCTGGTGGGAAATCTAAAGAACGACCCGGAGAGGGATGTTTGAGGCGCAAGGCTTCCAATGTCTCCTCACTATTGTCAGCTACTGAGCAGTCAGACATTAAGATCCTAACCGCTCCACCTAGGTCCCCATCATAAACCTTCGTTTCCACGGCCCTATAAAAGGATCGGCGACTAAACGCCCTTATACTGGGCCGCGGATCTGACGTGACCAACCCTTGCGTACCCTGTGTGCTGATATTGTTAATATTTTCTTTCACTTTGGAAGTCAGCGACTGACTCCGATTGTCGGAGGAAGGGACTCTTAGGCATTTGAATGAAAAAGTTAGAAGGGCAAACCAGTCCTCCGTCGAGTTGTTCTGAACGCAGTGGTCAATCAATTGTGACAACTTCCCGGCGGCAAGACTTCTTGCACCCTTAGGAATATGTTTAAGGACCCTTACATTCGACCTCAACAATTGTAACTGACCAAAAACTGGAGTGAGCACTTCACCATCACCAAGAACAGCCTGAGACTGTTGCGAATGCAGACCCCTGTGTACCCTACTTATATGCACGTTCAAGCCCCGGGGAAAGTTAAACTGCCTTGAGGAACCGGGACAATGAGGACACAGTGACAGAGTGGGCATCTGGAGCTAATTAACTAAACACAAATTGTAAAATAAGATTAAATGATACAATATTACCTCCATGTAAAATCCTTAGTCAGGTCATACACAATAAAAACTTTGAATTTAGAACGCTGGCCACAAAAAAGTTTATTGAATTCGAATTTCGAATTTTTCATGAAAATAAAAATGGGTACTTTTTAGAATTTTCCTCATTTTTAAATATGGAGTGGACACTTAAAGAAGACCGTGTCGCAGTTATTGCGTTGCATCGTTGCGGTTACGCGCCAATTCAGATTTTCGACTTACTGAAAAAATTGAATATAACCAAAAGATTCGTTTATCGTACCATAAAACGATACAATGAAGACTCTAGTGTAGATGACAGGTCAAGAAGTGGTCGCCCTCGCTCTGTTAGGACTCCAGCAGTGATAAAAGCTGTGAAGGCGTGAATTCAGAGAAATCCCATACGTAAGCAGAAACTGTTGGCCCTTCAGATGGGGTTAAGCAGGACCACGGTGAAAAGGGTGTTAAATGAAGACTTAGGGCTTAGGGCATATCGAAGAAAAACAGGACATCGTTTGGACGCTCGTTTAATGGACCTGACACTGAAGAGATACCGCGCTTTGTTGAAGCGGTACGCGGGATAAAAGCATCGGGAAATTCTTTTTTCGGATGAAAAAATTTTCACCGTGGAAGAGAGCTACAACAAACAAAATGATAGGGTGTACGCACACAGCAGTGAAAAAGCGAGCAACCGTATTCCGCGTGTCCAGCGAGGTCATTTTCCATCCTTGCTCATGGTTTGGTTGGGAGTCTCTTATTGGGGCTTAACTGAGGTACATTTTTGTGAGAAAGGCGTAAAAACGAATGCAGTTGTGTAAAAACGAATGCAGTTGTGTATCAAAATACAGTCCTCAAGAACCTTGTGGAACATGTTTCTCATACCATGTTTAATAACAGACACTGGGTATTCCAACAAGATTCTGCGCCAGCTCATAGAGCGAAAAGCACACAAGACTGGCTGGCGGCGCGTGAAATCGACTTCATCCGGCACGAAGACTGGCCCTCCTCCAGTCCAGATTTGAGTCCGTTAGATTACAATATATGGCAACACTTGGAGGAAAAGGCCTGCTCAAAGCCTCATCCTGATTTGGAGTCACTCAAGGCATCCTTGATTAAGGCAGCCGCCGATATTGACATGGACCTCGTTCGTGCTGCGATAGACGACTGGCCGCGCAGAATAAAGGCCTGTATTCAAAATCGCGGGGGTCATTTTGAATAAACTTTATTACCATAAGAATCTATGTTTTATTAAGCTCATTTTGCTATATAAATGTTTACATAGATAATAAACATGTCTAAATTATATCATATTGCACATGTGACAGAACTTATGACCTGACTATGTATATATATACGCTATTTTGTCAAAAATATTTTCAAGGAGAGTTTACAAATACATAATATCCAATATTAAATTAAATCGAGACAATTTCATCCTATTACGTTTTCCTTTAGTGAAAACCTTAATCAATTTCTCAATAAACGTTAAACGTTATTTATATTCTCTGTACTTATTTTCATGAATCTTTTGCTTAATAAATTTCTTATCGTTTTTAAAAATAAATCGTTAGATAAACGTTAACAAAAAATCAAATATGTAGATGACTTTATAGTGGAGTAAATATATTCCTAAAAAAAAAACTTTTTTCTTCAGGAATTTATAAACTTTTTTCTTCTCATCATTTAAAAAAAAAAAAAAAACCTCCCCTAAGGGGGGAAAGGGATCATAAGTGGGGTTAAGGTTTGTATAAAAGTCAAAAACTACTTGATCTATGAAGTTGCAATATTGCAGTTTACATGTATGATCGAATGATAAGTTTGTTTGAACTGGACATTTTTACATTGCGCACGCGAAGTCGTAGGCAACGGCTATATAAATAATATAAAATATATATAAAGCAGCTAAAAGTTTTTGAAAAAAACTCAAATTATCAAAGTTATGAGAGCTATCTCCCAGGATCGTGAAACAAAATATAAAAAATATCTATGGCTCAAGTACTTTGACTTATCTCTGACTAGACTCTTATATATGAACTATGCATGACCGGAAGTGGATAGAATGTTAGCAACTTATTTACACAAATTCATTTAAAGAACAAGATACAAATAAACATTAACCGTGTTACTACAAAAACTGTTAGACATAGTTTAACCTCAAAACAAACGTCGAATCACATACACTTTTGTCTTTAAACAAGTGTTGAACACGAGTATTTTTTTGTGGTAAGACCATTAATGTTCATTTTAATTCCAATGAGCAATTATAATTTATACACCAACATCAACAAAACACAAAACTCCAAACCCGCAAATGATATTTTTTTTCGGTGAGATCGGATGCTTTCTGTTTACTATTTAGAACCGGTACCGGTAGAGTATACCGATGAACGGACAAATACAAAAATGGCTATAAAATTATTTCTTGGTTGAGGACCCCTTTAATTTATAGAAAATAACATTTACATTACACATTTATTATTAATTGATGCTGTAGCGACAACAGAAATACACAATACGGTTCATAAGATCAATTCCGACGATCGAGACGGACAGCGGAGGCATAGATTTGTAAAAATATCTCACAAACTTTTATTTATCAATAAAATTATATTTTTCAACCTCTTCTCGTGTTTTTAATTATGCCCATCTTCCTTGAAATATTATGTATTCGCCTAGATTTCTTATAAAGAGACTTTTTCAAGATTTCACATATAAATGCAAATAATTTAAGCATTGTGTGTAACGCATTGTTCTCATTACGGCTGACAATAACAGTGTTACAACAAAAATTCACTAACTGAGTAGCAAACTCGGCATCAAATTAGCCTGCGAAGCATTCCGACTACATGACACAATAATAGCTAAGGGACGCTATGCAACAATCCTAAAATTGGAAAGGAAAATGGAGATTGACGCATACAAAGCTTCCTCTTACTTACAATGTCATATAAACTACCTACTAGAGTTGACGCGTTATTTTGCGTCGCCTGTCAAATACATCGAAAATAGTCGGTTGCTTACTGACTAAACAATGAGAACATAGCCTAATTTGTCGATCATATTTTTAAATCGCAATAATGAAACTCCTGGTTTTCAGTAACAATGCATGAAAGTTATATCATGTTTGTTTGCATTACCCGCTAATACGAACTGACAAGTCTACTAAAAGAATTTGCGGCTCAAGATGATAATCCAGACACAACAGTTTGTGTACCACAAATTATTTGAGAAGCCAATTAACTTAATCTCTTTTTATTTGTAAACGTTTTAGAGGCTTGACATTAATATTACTGAGTTACTACGTAGATAGATACACAGATATACAAATATTTGTTTCAGGTAGATAGATCTCTCTCACACGTATCGCTGACACGTGACACTTACACAAACGCATTTTTTCGCTCAAACAAAAAGCACTATGCAATAACGTTTACAATTGGAGTACGTATTGAATATCTGGCTATACGTGGACGCAACTGTGCTTTGACACCCCATATGAGAAAATTTATGTACAGTTCTGTCCACAGTACAATACGTTTGGCATCGACACCCACAAGTAATATTTTCTTTGACGCTGATTACCCTGTTTTGGAAATCGCTTTAGGGCCTACAAAAATATCTGAATTCTGCAGACGGCGGCCTTTGACAGAGTCATAGTAAAACCATACAGGTATTGTCGAGAACCTCAATTGCGATACGCCTGCGTTAGAAAGAGAGGGTGCGATTCACAGGTACATTCTAACATAGGCGTGATGACGTGTCTGGTTCTTGTATGGCTAAAACTAACTAGCTGAAAAAACTTTGCCATCTGGCACAGGCCGCGTTCACGCTGAACAGTACAATTTTCAAATGTCGATTTATCTGGTATAGGTTCGGTTGCCGTCGTGTTGATCGTTGTCAGAAGTCTGTTTGTAGATTCTGCAAGATATGCACGGATGTTGATTTTTCTGATGTTGAAATTCTATCTATCTATATAATATATAAATAAGCGTGAAACTCGCCAACGGCTTAACCGATTTGGCTGTACCTTTTAGGGTTCCGTATCCGAACAAAGGGTGCCAAACGGGAACTAAGCTTCCGCTGTTCAGCTGTCCATATGATTGTCCATGGGCAATCATGTCAGCGGCGTGTATCTCATGAACCGTAACACACGAGATTTTATAAATTGAAGATGGTCCATATACAAGAACCGTGTTTTAACAGCCCTGACGGTGGTATATCAAATCATGTGACGATTCTATGGAAGGAAGAAAAAAGTGAGAAATGTATGCCAGGATCGTAGAAAGTGAAGGTCTTTAGTCCCTGCCTACCCCTCTTCCGAGAAAAAGACGTGAGCATACGTTTATAATATCGTGATGTATATTTCGCAGCTTATCACATGGTTGTGGTGGCACAAATGGTTTAATATCGGTCTCGCATCTCTAGGTTCCGGGTTCGAATCCACGTTCAGAGATAATATTATTTTCTTCCAGGTTTTGTTTTATATTTAAGTGCTTTAGTTTTCTTGCACGATGTTATAGAAAACTTCGTGTGGGAGTCTGACTCACACTTAAGTAAATGATTGTTTTAACGATTTGCCAGTCTCAGAAAGGTTCTTACGGAAAGGAAAGAACCGGCCAAGTGTGAGTCGGACTCGCGCATAAAGAATTCCGTACCATTATCTATTGAAACGGCAAATTCGATATTATTAACGATCTGCCTTTCATGGTGGAGAAATTAACTGACATAGTGTTGTTTGCTGATGATACTTCAATGGTCTTCAAAATTTGAAGACAAAATGGATATTTGATGATGTTAATGGTGTATCGTCTTTAACCTTGAATTGGTTCACTGTTAATAATTTATTGTTAAACGCTGGTAAAACCAAGTGTATCAAATTCTCACTTCCAAATGTCACCCAAGTTGAGACCAGTTTAGTGTTAGACAACAGCACGTTAGAATTAGTAAATGATACGAAGTTTCTTGGAATAACCATTGATAGCAAATTGCAGTGGGGACCCCACATAGATAAATTGGCTGGTAAATTTAGTTCTGCGGCTTACGCTGTTAGAAACATCAGAAAAAGCACGGATGTGGCTACATATAGGCTATTTTAGTTACTTTCATAGTGTGATGTCCTATAGTATCTTGTTGTGAGGGAAAGCAGCGGATTTTCAAACCATTTTTATTTTACAGAAAAGAGCTATTCGAGCAATTTATAATTTAAAACGAACAGACTCCTTAAGAGAGTTATTTAAAGAAATTGACATACTAACAGTAGCTAGTCAATTTATTTTCGAAAATATAATGTATGTTAGCAAGAACCTTACAACATTTTCCAAACTGACCGATAGCTGTAATGTTAACCTAAGAAATAATCACAGACTATGTGCGCCCCGATTTAGACTTCCGAAGGTTAGCAATTCTTTCAATGGTAAGTAAATTCTCTACTACAATAAGATACCTCTGGAGATTTTGAAATTGTCATTTGAGCAATTTAAAAAGCATGTTAAAGCGACTTTGTCGAAAAAGGGATATTACAATGTTCAAGATTACTTAAATGACAGGACTGTATTGGGTTAATCTGGTTCAACACAGACCTTGTTGTTAATATTTTTGTTATTATTTATTCCTGCTTAATAATCACAACAATTCTTTTTTTCATATTTGTATTAGTTAAGCACAACCTATTTTTAAAAGAGATCTAAAATCAATCTGTGGGAGTTTCTACGCGCTCCTTCTCCCACAGTGGTCCAATGTAGAGAAGAGGCAAAAAATGACGTTTGCTAAGTATATGTAAATATCTACAGTAATAAAGTTTTTGACTTTGACTTTGACAGGGGGTGACGTCTGTCTTGTGCCTATTTAGTCCTCTCGACCGAACTAGAGACGGATCTCCGCAACCCCGGAGGGGCAATTCCTGCCAGCTGGTACAGCTTATTGGTCGATGTCGGTTTCAGGTAGCCCGTTATCAAATGGCTAACTCATTCAGCGCCACGTCGACCAACCCAGCATGCGCTGACCGTCCCCATACAAGGCAGGCATACTCTGTCGCAGAGTAGCACAATGCCAGAGCTGTTGTTGCGTAGGGTGGCTTTGCTCCCCAAGATGTCGCTGTCAGCTTTTTGAACAGGCCGTTGCGTGTTCATACCTTTTGTTGTGTATTCGCGAAGCGGTTCTTCATCGACAGGCTTCGATCCAGGGTTACCCCCAGGTATTTAGGGAAACTGCTGTAGGATAGTTTTACGCCTCGCCATGTGATGTTGTGTTCCCTTTTAGCGTCCTTATTATGGAGATGGTAAGCGCAGACTTCAGTTTTGCTAGGGTTTGATTTCAAGCCGATTTCAAGCGTAGTAGTCAACACACGGAATCAAGTCTTTCGTAAGAGTGTTCTCTCCACTCGTGAAGTTGTCCGCTTGAGCCGTGAGTGCAAGGTCGTCACCTTATACGAAGCTTCTAGTGTCCTGGGCTGGTCGTTTGTGTAGATTTTGAAAAGACTTGGCGCCAGGACTCTACCATGTGGCAATCCGTTACGCTGATTTCTCCAACGGCTTTTCTGGTTTTGCAGGTTCACCTGGAATCGGTGGTTACTGAGCAGCTGCCCCGAGATTTGGCAGAATCCTTAGTCGGCCGTGATCTCGTAGAGCTTTTTTTATCATCGCGATGGTGTTTACGGTGTCGTAGGCTGCCGATACTTCTACGAAAGCGACACCCGTGATTTTTCCTTTCTCGGACCCATCTTCAATGTGCTGCGTCAGGTTTAGGACTTGCGACGTGCAAAACTTGCCTGGTCGAAAACCCGCCTGTTCCAGAACAGCCGAGTGTTCGACCAGTCCGATGTTGTTAGATGCAGGGTGTAAGACGGCCAAGAATAATCCTTACAAACAGCTTATACAAGTGGAAGAGTAGTGAAATCGGTCCTTTAAGGGTCGTGAGTTGGCTTGCCGGGCTTGAGTAGCGCGATGACATGGGCCTTGCGCCTATCATCTGGAATGTTATTGGTTTCTAAGCAGTTGTTGAAGAGCCTCAGACTACAATCCACCGTCGCGGGGCCGATTTTACTGTTCGACTGTGAGATCATCGAGACCACACGCTCACCCATTCTTCAGCTTCCTAAGTGCAGCGGTCAACTCCTCGCAGCTGATAGCACCACACAGGGCATTAGTCTCAGTGGCTTGGCCTCTGACGATTTTATTGGCTCCTGGGAGTGGTTTTGTCTTTCTATTTAGCAGCAGTTGATGGGCGACCTGGTTTGCAGTTACGTTTGTTTACTCTCCAAAGGAGTTCTGAGTGCCATTAGTTTCTTGATGGTGGACCAGGCTTTCTTGCTGTTGTGCGTTGTGTCAAAGGCAGTTTGGTACTCCTCCACAAGACCAGCAGTGTTGCTAGACAGTCCCCGAACATATCATGTAGCACATCCCCTCGGTATGGTCCTGCGCGAGGCCTCCTTAACTATTTCTTTGAATGTACTATAGCTCTGTGGGGTTACTTTGATAGTGTAGATCCTGTTGTCTAGTAGAGGCGAATCGCTCCTAATCAGCTTTGTTAAATTTAAACGGAACCATGGTGGGTTGGACTGCAGCGCATACTCCACAGGAGATGGGTCTGTGCTGGGTGCGGGGGATCACCCAAACGACTCGTTTTCTGCATTGGGAGCTGATGTTAGTGCTGACGAAGATTAGGTCCAGGATGTATCCCCTTTTTCATCTTCAACTGTTGAAGGAAGCGGGAAGTTTCGGGTCGTGGATCAGTGCGAGTTTTCCGTCCGTTGCGCTGATCCCCACGCGACGCTGTGTCTGTTGAAGTCTCCAGCGACTACTCTAGTGGTAGTGTTCCCGAAGTTAGGTGGACCTGCTATGTGGAACTGGTTGTTGGGGGGCATGTACACGGACGTTATAGTGGTGTCAGACAGCTCAATGGTAAGGATTTCTAAATTGTTCTCCTCTGTTAGATGCGCGGACTTAAGGTGCGTACCGGTTCTGGTGTGGATCGCGCTGTCATACCTGAGATGTGTTCGCTTGATTATTCGCGTCATATTTGTTACATCCGTCCAGGTTGTAAGGGCCTCGGTGCGTTTATTATACGCAGAAAAAGTTGATCTTATTTCTATTGTACAGCTCAGCATGCCGGATGAGAGATGCTTTTATGTTAATAGAGAGCACTGTCAAGGCGGTACCTGATAAGGGCCGTATATTGCGAGCTTGGTTCTTATGGATGGCCATCGTGGTGAAAAGATTAGTAAGCTCACTGCTTGTTGGCGAGTAGTTGCTTCCAGGGGATGCTAGATGCTTTAAGTCGGTATAAAAAGAAGCGCCACATAGGGAGGCTCTTTTCTTGTCTTCTAGTTCGTTCGCAGACTAAATTGCATGGGAAAGTTTCGTGTATTTGTCCTTATTCTGTCACATCATTGATCATGAAATACCTCCTCGACTTATTATTTCTATATTCTTAAGCTATCTTGCATATTTATGGCGATGTTGTTGTCTTACTCAAAAATATTTCATTGATTTTTTCATATACTGAAAGCATCGTGTTTGACATTTAGCAACTCCTTTACACATTTGCCATTTATACAATCTTTGAGTTCTAGTTACATTTTCACACTATATTTTTATGGATGCAGAGATATTATCCTTATATCTCATATTTATTCTGCATGGGAGGCCGCAGGATGCTATCGGAGTTTTTTGCGACCTGTCGAAGGCGTTTGATTGTGTTGATCATAATACGCTATTAATTAAATTAAATCATTAGGGAGTTCGAAATAAAGCGTTGGATCTACTAAGATCATACTTAAGCAATAGAATTCAAAAGGCAGAAGTTAACGGCGTTAAATCTGATGAAGATTCCCGAGATTCCCGAGATCAGAGGGTGTAAAAATTGGCGTTCCACAAGGTTCCATATTAGGTCCTTTCTTGTTCCTGGTATATATTAACGATCTGCCTTTCATGGTGGAGAAATTAACTGACATAGTGTTATTTGCTGATGATACTTCAATGGTCTTCAAAATTGAAAGACAAAAAGCAGATTTTGATGATGTTAATGGTGTGTTGTCTTTAACCTTGAATTGGTTCACAGTTAATAATTTATTGTTAAACGCTGGTAAAACCAAGTGTATCAAATTCTCACTTCCAAATGTCAGGCAAGTTGAGACCAGTTTCGTGTTAGACAACAGCACGTTAGAATTAGTAAATGATACGAAGTTTCTTGGAATAACCATTGATAGCAAATTGCAGTGGGGACCCCACATAGATAAATTAGCTGGTAAATTTAGTTCTGCGGCTTACGCTGTTAGGAGCATCAGACAAAGCACGGATGTGCCTACATCTAGGCTAGTATATTTTAGTTACTTTCATAGTGTGATGTCCTATGGTATCTTGTTGTGGGGGAAAGCAGCGGATATTCAAACTATTTTTATTTTACAGAAAAGAGCTATTCGAGCAATTTATAATTTAAAACGATCAGACTCCTTAAGATAGCTTTTTAAAGAAATTGACATACTAACAGTAGCTAGTCAATTTATTTTCGAAAATATAATGTATGTACGTAAGAACCTTACAACATTTTCCAAACTTAGCGATAGCTGTAATGTTTACCTAAGAAATAATCACAGACTGTGTGCGCCCCGATTAAGACTCGCGAAGGTTAGCAATTCTTTCAAGGGTCAGTGTATTCTCTACTAGTATAAGATACCTCTGGAGATTTTGATATTACAATGTTCAAAATTAATTAAATGACAGGACTGTATGGGTTTAATCTAGCTCAACACAGGCCTTGCTGTTAATAATTTTGTAATTATTTATTCCTGCTTATTAATCATAATAATTAAATTTTTCATATTTGTAATAGTTAAGCACAACCTATTTTTAAAAAAGATCTAAAAATCAATCTGTGGGAGTTTCTACGCCCTACTTCTCCCACAGTGGTCCAATGTAGAGAAGAGGCGAAATTGACGTTTACTAAGTATATGTAAATATCTACAGTAATAATGTACTTTGACTTAGACTTTGACTTGGTTCCTTTATATTTCGCAGAACCTATCACATCGTCATTTTGTCATAGGTCCAGGATTTCCTCCGTTATCCATTGTTTCAACTTGATAGCTTCGCCTGGCGTGAGCGTTCTCTGTGCTTTATCTACAATCACATATTTGATACTCTGCCATACTTTTTTCGGAGATTTAATGGTGAGCTTTGCTGCTTAGGCTCATTGAAACTATTATAAAGTCCACATTGAAGCTTTCTCCAGGTGTGCCTGTTCATCAGCGAGACAATTTTTAGGCTGGATTAAGGTGATATCAATTTTTACAGTTGTTAAACAATTCAATGAGAGGGTTGTGATCAGAGCCGATGTCAACTCCAGAATAGGCTTTTACAGATTTAAAGCTATTGCGGTATCTTTTTTGAACAATATAGAAATCTATTTGACTTCTCACTAGATTTATCGGTGAACATCCGGGGTTTTCTATGTATATAAATAACGAGGTGGTAACTTAAAGAAGGTGTTAATCACCTAGAAACTTTTCCTAGCAAAATTGAAAAAAAAAAACGGTAATCTCGGTCTTTTGTCACTCCCAAGCCAAATTGCTCTACGTCATCATGTAATTGACCTTCACCGATCTTCGAATAAAGTCACCAATGATAATTGTACACTCCTGACTTTTCAATTTGTTGAGTATGGTCTTTAGGTATTTGTAGAAGTCTTCTTCAATGACGACGCTCTTATTCGCTGTAGGTTGACATTGATTGGTTTGGCACCTAATTGAACCAACAAGATTTCACCAAGATTGTACCTTTTCAAAAAGGTGACGTACATAAGTACAAGTGCAAGCTTCAACGTAAGCAAGATCGAAATTGATAAACAGGGTCGATGCGGACTTGCCCAGCTCTTTGACAAAGGTGACACAGGGCCTGTGCGGGTGTGCGGGGCGTCAGCCCTTCCACGATTTCCTATTTCCCCTTCAGCAATCAATCCTGACATGGACTATAAACAAACATAAACATAAACATTTACATACAGGCACATACATTGCTTCTGGCCCCACACTAGGATACCCTGTGTCGTGGTAACCAGAAACAGCGACGTCACACACATATAAACATCCAAGACCTAGGGATTGTTTTTTTTTTTTTTCATTACCCCCAGCCGGGGATCGAACCCGGGACCTCTCGCATGCTAGGCAGAGCCACAACCGCTGCGCCACAGAGGCCGTCATACTATATACTGCATATATAATACTATATGTTGCTATGACGATGTTGCTTGCATTAATTATATGTAGGTAATTGCTTTGTGATTAACGAAACTTCTGTTTTTTTACTGATAAATTTTCGCAGAGGTTAAATCACTATGAAAGGTGTTTCATGTTTTGATCATAGAGATATTTACTAAACAATGGGTTAATCTGAGGTTTTGAAAATATGACCTTCATTGACATTTCCGTTACTGGAAATTTCGACCTTAATGCATTTCGATTTCGAGTGTCTAACGTAATTACAACAAAATGGGTTTTTCTCGCTACTCTTTTATGATACCTACGTCAAAGTGTTTACTACAGTCGCTTTCATCTGACATTGTGTCACATTTAAGCTATAAATTAGCAGTTAAGTTCAAGACCAAAACGATATCACGTTATTTGAAAACGCTCAACGAGTTTATTTTAGCGTTTCAGGAACGGTTTTTTTACAACGATATTGTATTCGAGCCACGTCTTTGGTTCAATAAAACCGTTTTATATTCACATTTCGAGGGCCTGCTTCAAAAGGCAGGGAATTTATTTGTCGATGGCGTTGAACAGGAGCCAACAAAGAGGAAACTAATACCATTGTTTTACGAAATTGCTAGGAAATAACCCATCTTGACTAGCTGATGTCGATGTCCTCTCAAAGAAAGACCTTATAAAAACCTGTGAACTAGAATATTAAATAGGAAATTTCCGGAGTTTTACCACGAATCACCCTCTCTGTTACACCTGATATATGTTAACAAAATGTTAACATCGAATCGAAGTAATTAATATTGGTACTAGTAATTATATTTTATTTAAGGAGCAATATATATACCCAGTGTAGTGTCCCTGATTTGGTATCGAAATTACACTATATAATTTGATAAGCCTTTTGACGAGATCCGCTTCCTAAACAAAATTGAAGGGTCACGAAGTGTGTCCACAAGAGGAAACAAATGAAATGATGGTTGACGCTATCATTTAAATATAATATTTGGAGGCGTGTCGCGTTTTGACAATTGTTTCATAACGTCACAACTCGTGATCATTGAATAATAAGAGTGTCAAGTGTGATAATAAATATTACAAAACGTGCCATTTTCAGTGAAAAATCACCTTCTTAGCAGCCAATGCCTTTGCACGTATTTCTCAAGTATTACAGATAGATGGTATCTCGTCATGACGTTTCTGATGACGAATATTCAGATAAATCTGAGGACTAATACTTAAAAATATGTTAGTTTTTCTACGTTTGCATATTTTTACCAAACTACGGCAAAGCCAAAAGGAGTATCATGATATTGACCGTTATGTACTTATGTATGTAATTATGTATGTATGTGTGTATGAGCTATCCATGCCAATATTGATGGCCATTTTCAGTAAGGTAGTCGATGTCGATAGTTGCCAAAAAGGACCACGACAACGTGAATGTTGTCATCTTTTTATATCATGTTTTGGTTATCAAAATCGAATGTACTTATACTGTCATCGGAAGAAACACTTAAGGACTCTTCGTTAATCACTGACTTCTGTGACAATTCTTCAATTTCTTTTTCTATTCCTATATAATTTGATATTCATTTTCTAGTTTCTGAACATATTTTTCGAAATATTTTTTCTTTTCATTGAGCCAAGATTATTAGATTTTATCTTTTCATATAGACGAAGAGGCAGCCGACTCCATGTTAAATACACAACTTAAATTGCAAGCATCAACGTGAGAAACATCGAAATCGATAAACAGATGACGCAGGGCCTTTCCGGGTATGTGGGACGTCACCTCCTCCGTGATTTCCTCTTTCCCATCTGGCCATCAATCCTAATAAGGACTTTATATATGTATTTATTATGTATCTATGTTATTCGTCATCACCATTGGCAGCTTATTCCGCCCACTGCTGGCTATAAGCCTCCTCCATGTTGTGCCAAACTCTCCGGT
The DNA here is from genome assembly GCA_949825045.1 of Argyresthia goedartella. Taxonomy (NCBI): domain Eukaryota; kingdom Metazoa; phylum Arthropoda; class Insecta; order Lepidoptera; family Argyresthiidae; genus Argyresthia; species Argyresthia goedartella. The sequence continues at coordinate 14,396,517 of OX463829.1, read as the reverse complement.
CCTGTGCCAGTCGAATCCAGGCCTTCGACGTGATGTTGGTAATATCGTCGACCCATCTGGCTACCGGTCGACCCACGCTCCTTCGTCCTTCTTTCGGCCACCACGCGGTCAGAGATCTACTCCGCCTGCCATCACCTTGCCTCGCCAAGTGCCCTGCCCACTTAAAGTTGAGCCTAATGATACGCTTTACGCTATGTTGGGCCTTAGTTTGTTGACGTATCTCGACGTTTCTGACTCTGTCTACAAGTCAGAGATCTACTCCGCCTGCCATCACCTCGCCTCGCCAAGTGCCCTGCCCACTTAAAGTTGAGCCTAATGATACGCTTTACGCCATCTTGGGCCTTAGTTTGTTGACGTATCTCGACGTTTCTGACTCTGTCTACAAGACAGAGTGTGTAATGTAATTAGCACAGTCGAAAAAATTATACATTGCTCCAAAAAATTATATAGCTCTTGCTCGCTGCTTTGTTTATATTTAGCCGAGTCGTTAGATATAAGCCTCCGGTGGTCTTTAGTTTCAGACTTTTTAGGGCGCGATAGGGCGGACTTCTGCAGCAATACCAGACTGCCTTTGCAAGAGACCCTTTTTCCGAAAACACTACCGCCCTCGGTGAAGCTCTAATGCAGTGTATCGGTGAAACCCGACGAAAAAAATGGCAAGACCTGGTCGAGTCGGTTGATATGACGCACAACAGTAAGAAAGCCTGGTCTACAATCAAGAAACCAACTGGTACCCAGAACTCTTCTGGAGAATATACAAATGTTACTGCAAACCAGGTCGCCCACCAACTGCTGCTGAATGGCAAGACTAAACCCCTCCCAGGAGCTATGAAGATCCTTAGGAACCCGGCCACCGAGACTGACACCCTGAGTAATGCTTTCAGCCGCGAAGAGATGATTGCGGCGATTATAAGGCTGAAAAGCGGGAAGGCGTGTGGACTCGACGACCTCACTGTCGAACAGATAAAGCATTTCGGCCCTGTGACGGTGAATTGGGTTCTGAGGCTTTTCAACAACTGTCTGGAAACCAAGAAGATCCCAAAAGAATGGCGCAAGGCCCGTGTCATCGCGCTACTCAAGCCGGGAAAACGAGTTGATGACCCCAAAAGTTTTCGTCCAATCTCCCTACTATGCCACCTATACAAGCTGTTCAAAAGGATCCTTCTTGGCCGTCTTACTCCATACATCGACGATAAACTGATCCCAGAACAGGCAGGTTTCCGACCCGGCAAGTCTTGCACATCGCAAGTTCTCAACCTGACCCAGCACATTGAAGATGGATTTGAGAAAGGGAAAATCACGGGTGTCGCTTTCGTGGATTTATCGGCGGCCTATGACACTGTGAACACTAGCGTAATGATTAAAAAGCTGTATGAGATCACGGGCGATTATGACTTCTGCCAGATCGTAGGACAGCTCCTCAGTAACCGCCGGTTTCAAGTTAACCTGCAAACCCAGAAGAGCCGTTGGAGAAATCAGCGTAATGGATTGCCACAGGGTAGTGTCCTGGCGCCAAGTCTGTTCAACATATATACAAATGACCAGCCTAGGACACAGGATACCAGAAGCTTCATATACGCTGACGACCTAGCACTCGCGGCCCAATCGGACACCTTCGAGAGCGTGGAGGGAATAATTACCTCTTCCCTGAACAAGCTTGGCGAATACTATGCTGCTAACGGTCTGAAGCCAAACCCAGCCAAAACCGAGGTCTATGCATACCATTTCCGCAATAGGGATGCTAAAAGGGAACTTAACATCATATGGAGAGACGTAAAACTGTCCCACAACAGTTTCCCTAAGTACCTCGGCGTAACCCTAGACAGAAGCCTGACAATGAAGCAGCATTGCACGAAGACCCAACAAAAAGTTTGCACACGCAACAACCTGCTCAAGAGGCTGACCACGACATCCTGGGGAGCAAAGCCAACCGTCCTGCGCACCACAGCTCTGGCGCTGTGCTACTCTGCGGCTGAGTACGCCTGCCCTGTGTGGGAACGTTCAACGCACGCAAAGCTGGTCGACGTGGCATTGAACGAGTCATGTCGATTCATAACGGGCTGTCTGAAACCCACACTAACCGACAAGCTGTACCAGCTAGCAGGAATAGCCCCCCCGGAGGTTCGGAGATCTGTCTCTAGCTCGGTTGAAAGGTCAAAGCAGACACATGACAGACGGCATCCCCTGTTCAACCATGTACCAGCCAGGCCCAGGCTGCGTTCCAGAAAAAGCTTCCTGCACTCAGTGCAGCCGCTAAGTCAACCAGCTCAAACTACACGCCTCGCCAAGTGGCAGTCACGACTGAACCCTACAGACCCGAGCAACTGCGTGAAAGAGAAACTAGCTGAAGGATACAAGCTCAGCTGGCCGATCTGGAAATCTCTCAACCGTCTCAGAGCTGGAGTGGGGAGGTCCAGAGCTAACCTGGCGAGGTGGGGCATCATCTCGGAACTAGACACGGCGTGCGTCTGTGGATACCCGAGACAGACGATTGCGCACATGACTGGGTGCCCTGCGTGCCCCACAACCTGCACGGACGAGGAGCTGTATAAGGCTACCGAGCGAGCTATTACGGTTGCGGCCTTTTGGGCCGCCCGTATCTGAGATGACCGTCGACTCGAAAAGAAGAAGAAGGGCGCGATATTTTAGTAGTCGGGCTTAGTGTTTGAACTTTTTGTCTTGTAACAGGTTATAATTGAACATAATATTTTTTTATATCCTGAATAGTTCAATACGAAAATGACCCACTGGATCTGATGTGTTCATAATGTATATCTACAGCGACGTTAGGATAAAGTCTCTTCTCATCTTTTTATGGAAATAAAGTAAAAACAAAAAATGCCTTTCAGTGAAAACACATTTTCCAAGCCAATTACGCTTTTTATATACAAATCTGTTTTAATTTCGAATGCGGCAACATTGGCAGTATCATCCTTGAGGGAAATTAATCAGAAATGGAGGAAAACATTGAATTTCCTTAAAATGTACCGACTTCGATCGAATATAATATTTTATAGATTAGGGCCTAGAGTGTCACTGAGGGAAAAGTTTAAAGAAATCAATATTCTGACATTTGTGTCTCAATATATCTATGACAATCTTGTGTATGTAAAAAGAAATATAACTAATTTTCAGAAGTACAGTGATATACACAATTTTAATACTAGAAATAAAGACAAGTTGGTTGCTTATGTAAGCCGACTACATAAAATTAGTAATTCTTTTAAAGGCAATTGTATACGCTATTACAATAAGGTCCCTACTGATATCAAAAACTTACCTTTAGACAAGTTTAAAATAATAATAAAACAGAAATTGTATAAAAAAGGTTACTATAGGATATCTGATTACTTAGAGGACAGATGTCCATGGGAATAGATTGTTTGAGTAACAGGCTGTTTCGATATATAATTAGCATTCATTTTGTAATTTGACAATATTTTATTTAAAAAAGGAAACGCAAATGATGCGACGACTGTGGAGTTTCTTCGGTGAGCTCTTCTCCACAGATTCCGCCATTGTGTTAGTGAACTCACCCAAAAAAATGTAATGACGGATCTAAGTGATGTAACAACATCCTATGGAAATAAATGATTTTTGATTTGATTTGATTTGATAGGAAACTGGTATTTCTTAATATTCTGACTCTATGTTTTATTCTATGCAGCTCCTATCAGAAAGCTCATTTCTGTTCAAGGATAATTATAAGAACATAAACATTAATAATAAATTCCTCTTCCCCCCGGACCTCAGATCAGAGTACAAGTTTCTCACTGTATTTCTATAAATTTTTAATTTTTCAAAAGTATTCTTCAAATTTATTACAAGCGATAAAATAGGAGCTCAGAACTACCGAAGAGGTGTCCACTACAACTCGCGGACCGACCAACGCCACTTCACCGCTCACCCGCCCCCCGCTTCGCCACTCGCAATACCGGTTACTGCTGCTCGGACCCACTTCGGCGACGCCCACTCCCATTGATGAGTAAGTGCTGACTCCGCCCCTGACTTACGCTCCGTCCCGCTGTTTACTCTCGTGCGCTGCTGACGCCCTGGTACATTTCGGATCGATTCGCACGGACTACATTCGCCATGGCTACGAAACGCACTCCGCCGCCGAAGCGACGCAGCCCAGCCAACTTCGACGCCGCATCGGATGCTGAACTGGATTATACAGGTGGTAGCCTGCCGAATGTCTCCGACAGCGCTGTGCATAATGTGAATGTTAATAGAATGAAGAGGAAGCGCGAGAGTGTTCTCTCTGACGTCAAGGAGGAAATTAGAGATTTATTCGCGAGTTTAGAGACAGAACAAAAATCTAAGTTCTACAGCCTTCAGACCGCTCTAACTGAAATAAAGACGCAAAATAGTGACATCCAAAGTTCTATGGAAATACTTTACTCCAAAAATAGTGAGATTCAAAAAGAACTCGAATCACTAAGAATGGAGCGGAAGGAACATCTAACTTACATACAAGAATTAGAATCAAGGCTGAAAAACTTAGAGAGAATTTCCTGTTCTGCTAAGGTTGAGATCAGGAATATCCCTAAGATAGATACTAATGAGGATAAAATTTCACTTCGCAACATGACTCTTAAAATTGGTTCTACTTTGGGCATATGCCTGGAAAAAAGTGACATTAGAGATGCTTACCGTGGCTATGCTAAGACAGACAAGATAAAGCCAATTATGGTAGAGTTCACATCTGTAATCGTAAAAGATTGCCTGATGAAGGGACTCAAGAGTTTTAATGACAAGAAAGTCAATAAGGACAAATTAAACACGACTCACCTCGGACTTGCTGGACCTGCTTCCCCTGTCTACATATCGGAGAGTCTTACCTCTAAGGCAAAACGGTTGCACTATCTTGCTCGCGAGTTTGCAAAGGCATATGGCTATACCTTTTGCTGGATTTCGTATGGTAAAATATACCTGCGGAAAGCGGTAGGCCTACCCTTCGTCCGTGTGGACGACGAAGCAGTCCTCAACAATCTGAAGAAAAACTCTACCCCAATGAACTGACTAGTTTTTGTATTTGTTACCATTGTACTAATATTTTTAAGTCGTGAACATTCACCCACACACTGTTACACTAACATCATAACAATATCATATCCATATTTTCCAAGTCAACGAACCTATGTCAGATCTTGCCTCAATATCAACAGCTGTTATTACATCTGCATTGTATGTAAGACTTTAATAATTACCTCCCCATGTATGTATTTACACTTGCCTGTCCAGTACAATATACATTATCTATCAAAACATATCCTGAAAGTCAATGAAATATTTATCTGTGTCTATTGCTCTACCCACTTCTACAGAGCTTGATAACATTATTACCGTGGAGCTGGATAACATAGCAGTGTCTGAGTCAAGGGCCTGTGATGTCGAAGACTGCGCACAATATCTCCCTAAACCCCCTACCTGCCTCACTCTGCTTACCCAGAATATTCGAAGTATCTCGTGCAATTTCAATGGATTTTTGGTACTGCAAGAGAGACTACATGTGGAATCCGATGTTATAGTCCTAACTGAATGCCGCCTATCACGTACAACTACTATTCCCCTAATTTCAAATTATTCTCATTATGCCACTGTGAATAACCCCCTACAAAACGATGGTGTGGTCGTTTATATCAAAAACGAACTAAAGGTCTCAGTTGTGGAACCACTATGCACGGGCGCGAATTGTCTCCTTATTAAAATTGGGATGGAAACAGCAATTGTGGCCATATATCGTTCTCCTTCTGAAAACAATGTGGATCCATTTTTAGAGTCTCTAAACACGATTTTAGAGTCCTTGAAATCTTTTAATAATACTTTAATAATAGGCGATATTAATATAAACATAAAATTAGATAATAATGCTAAAGCCAATGAATATCTCAATTTATGCGCTTTTCACGGCCTCCTCCCGGCACATACGTTACCTACAAGACTCGACAGGTCATGTCTGGATCATATCATTTTAAAGACCATAAAACCCGCTACTACCCTGGTTGCCAACTCTACTGTGACCGACCACAAACTTGTTATTATCTCTATTGGCCACAAGCATACAAGATATCCTAGTCAAACCACAACCCGTTGGATCAACCAAATAGGATTAAATGATGCCATACAGAAAATTGATTTGCAACCTGTCTATTCTTCTTTCAACCCTAACACTGCTCTACAATATCTCACATCTTCCGTCCAACAAACAATCGATGCTAATACTTGCTCTAAAAAACTTTCACGTCGTCTCAAGGTAATTAAACCCTGGATCACACCAGGCCTTATAAAGTGCATGCGTAACAGAGACAGATTACATAAAAAGTCAACTGCCGCACCGGAAAACCTCATTCTCAAAATCACTTATAAAAGATACCGTAATTTCTGTAATAATCTTCTTAAAAAACTCAAGAGAACCCATGAAAAGCATGAACTTTCTAAGGCTTGCAACAACTCTAAGGAGTTATGGAAAACCATAAAAGGGATCACAAACACTGCCAAGTCAAAAAGCGTTGCAACTGAGTTGTTGGGACCATCTGCCAATCAAAATACTACCGACGATGTAAATAAATTCTTCGTAAATGTTGGTAAGGACCTTGCTGAAAATATTAAGAAAGCGGTGGGTCCAACACTTTCCAACAATCCTACATTTCTACCGAGCAGATGTAAATCCTCATTTGCCTTACTAGGGACCGATATGAGTGAAGTGGAAAGATTAATACTTGGCTTGAAGAACGTGTGCGCTGTTGGTTGGGATAACATCTCAAACCGTGTACTTAAGCTCCACAAAAACTTCTTTATTCCACCTCTAACATATATCTTCAATATGTGTCTTACTGATGGCGTCTTCCCCGAGTCCTTAAAGCGATCGATGGTGCTCCCTATACATAAGGCAGGTGACAGAGATCGTGTCAACAACTACAGACCAATTTCTATCCTGCCTTCTATATCTAAAATACTGGAACGAATCATCAACTCACGTCTAACTAAATATCTTGAATCAAACAAACTATTATCTGCCTGCCAATTTGGGTTTCGAAATGACATCTCCACCAGTGATGCTGTGCACGAACTCACTGACTATGTGGTAAAGAACGTTGATAAAGGGCAGAAGGTTATAGGCATTTTCCTTGACCTTGCTAAGGCGTTTGACACGGTCTCTGTCCCTATCCTCTTGGAAAAACTAGATCGACTTGGTATACGAGGGGTACAGTTGAAGCTTTTTGAGGAATATCTCACCGGTCGCTTTCAGTATGTAAAAATCGGAGATCACTATAGTGGTGATCTACCTATTGCGTACGGTGTCCCACAGGGCAGTATATTGGGCCCTACTCTATTTCTCATTTACATCAATGAACTATGTGACCTAAGTCCCGAAAATGGCAGAGTGATTACATATGCTGACGACACTGCCCTTTTATTCTCGGCAAAAACTTGGGAAGAGACCCATGAGGTTGCCCAGCGGGGATTTAATCAAGCCACCCAATGGCTTCAGGACAACTTTTTGACGCTTAACTCGGATAAGACTAAATATGTTACCTTCTCCATTAGAAACATTCAGAGCACATACGACGGTTCGATAACTGCTCACAACTGCATAGACCCTAGTAGTGGAACCTGCTCTTGCCCAGCCCTAGTTAAAAACTCAACTATTAAATATCTCGGTGTTCTTCTCGAACAAAATCTCACGTTTGGTCCTCATATTCACTTGGTAACTGGCAGAATCCGCAAACTTATATATATTTTCAAAATACTTCGCCATGTCGCTGATGCCGGGTTGATAAAACGAGTTTATATGGCACTCTGTCAATCTGTGCTATCCTACTGCATTACCTCGTGGGGAGGCGCAACCAAGACATCTATCCTTCAATTAGAACGTGCCCAAAGAGCTGTACTCAAGGTTTCCACTTTCCGTCCCCTTGTTTTCCCCACTGATCTCCTTTATAATTCTTGTGACGTACTTACGGTCAGGCAACTATTTATGTATCACACTGTCTTAAAACAGCATTCTTATTTAACATATAGCCCCTATCTGCTGACCAGACGGCGGAAGGATAGAGTCTGTTTGGATTATACATTATTCCGAACATCCTTTGCCCATAAATTCTTCTGCTTCCTCGGTCCTTTCATATATAATAGAATTAATAGAATAACTAATATTTATTCCCTCACCAACTATAAACTTAAAAAGATTGTCTATAAAACATTGCAATCACTTAATTATGACAAAACGGAGGACCTACTGATCTTAACTACCTAGCTACCTTCATAAAGGTGCACAAGGCAGTTCATCAATTCATCTATTAAAAACAAAAATATATATACAACGCATACTTTATATTAATCTGACTTGTACACTATATTGACATAGTAACGTTGTTTTATATTATTATTATTATTACCTCACACACCCTGTCACACACACTCACTCATACTCATACTACACACAGAGAGGCTCACCCACTCACCCACACACCCATTTTTTTCATATTTTTATAACTTTGTCTTTAGTCAGTATTAGTCAGTAATTTTTGTATAAAAAAGTGTCCGTGTAACTTAAATTAGCTTTATATATATATTATAGGAAGAGCACTGTAGTCTGAAATACAGGTTTACACCTAGCTCAGGCTCAGATGACTCAATTATCATGTGTCACATTTTAGCTAAGGGCCTCAAATATTGTAAACTTTTTCTGTTTATTTTCTTTGAATAAATAAATATTTGATTTGATTTGATTAACATAAACATTTACATACAGGCACAAACATTGCTTATGGCCCCACACTAGGATACCCTGTGTCGTGGGAACCAGAAACAGCGATGTCGCACACATAAAAACATCCAAGACCTGGAGCTTTTTTTCTTTACTCCCAGCCGGGGATCGAACCCACCCATGAAACGAAAAAATCACGCTTTTTGTATGGGAGCCCCTCTTAAATATTAATTTTATTTTAATTTATTTATTTATTTTTAAAGTGAATATATAACTCAGTATTCTGTGAATATTTAACCTCTATAATAAACCGGCGTTAGCTAACGCCACTTTTCCGTTAGGTTTTAAATTTTATTACCATGGCATAACGTTCAAAATCGCGACCCGTCCTAACTACCTTCGGTTATTGAGAGGTTAAAGCGTCCACCTGTTGCCGTTAACAATATCAAGAAAAAACTGGCAAAAAAATCGCGTATTTTGTATGGGAGCCCCATTAAATATTGATTTTATTCTGTTTTTTAGTGTTTGTTGTTCTAGAAGCTACAGAAATACATCATCTACGAAAATTTGAAAAAATCAAATGTGCATTCGATTATTACTATTCGTTTGACGTTTACTCACCGTGAGTTGCGTTATTTTTTATGTTTAAGTTGGTAGCGCTGTAGTGACAAAATGAACAACCAGCCAAAACAGAAACACGTTTTTGACCGTATTTGCCGATTAAAAAGGTTTCTATTTATTATTTTGACGGGCTTTACTACTACGCGATTTTGACATGTTTGTAAAAAAACAGTCTCTCTCTTGCATATTCACATAGTTATCGTGATCTTGCTTAGGTTCGTGATACATGCGAATTTGATTGCCGGATTTTCAAAAACTCCGAAAGTCCACAGTGAAAACGAATGCGCAACAATTTGAAATGCTTTGTATCAGATATGGAGCAGTAAGTGTGCCTTATGCGCTGTATTATTTAGTGTAATTTGTTGAACCTAACCTATATCGTGATTTATCTTTTTCTTCTTCATCAGCATGTTCGCCTTTGTTGATTTATCTCTAAATCCCGTAGGAGCACAAATTTCATATTTCGGGCACTAATTTTTCTTACAGAGCACTAATTATTTGCATATTCAGAATTTCGATAACCCGACCTTTTTTGCTGGAAGTACGCTCACCGTGCGATCTGCTGCCATTCTCATCCATGTCAGGCCGATTGAACCGTAGAGGTTGATAAATATGTGGCTTCATTTTTTCAGACACGGTGATCTGACTCAACCCACAAGCAATTAAAGGGAAGAATTTCTCATATAAAAGATTGGGAGACCTTGACTGCTTTATTAAATAGTGATGAAAGTGGTGATAAAAAATCCACAGAAAAGTGGAAAAAGGTTAGGCTTCAAGTATTGATCATCTGGTTGTGGAATTCGGTGGTGGTTTATAAGATATATATTTATGTGTTGACTATACGTATCTTACTTACTATAAGTATAATAAACATTTATTTATATGAAATGACAATTGAATTTTATCCCGTTTTACAACAGACAACATTTTATTGTTGCATTATTCCGACTAATTAGTTCCGCAATGCCCTTCCACGAATTAGCTCTGTGGTGGCACTTCGCTCTGTAACCTCGTTGGCAGCCTGGTCATCCTCATCATGTTCCAGCCCTATAAAAAAAACAAGTTTAATATAAATCTAAAATGTAGGAAAATCTCAGTAGGTACAATTTTGATTTGCTTTATTTGGTTTTATACATACCCCTCATGGTTTCTTCGGTTAGAACTCGAACTGGGCCTTGGTAAAGCGATATTTTTTTTAATTCGTTCTCCTTAACATCTGCCAGAGGGTCGCTGGCAGCAAGAGCTTTGGAACGATCGTGATCCATTACATGGATTGTTTGAAGTCTTGGGCTCGAGCTGTCTCCAGCATCCTCCAAGCAAAAAATCGACGCGCTTACATGTGATCTTACAGTTTTCACGTTTTAGGTTCATTTAGTCGCTCTCACCTTCAAATCCAAATTGAGAACTTTAATTTGCGAACGTGAGCGATTCACCATTCGAACTGTCAAAATGTAGTTATAACTCGCACTCGCAAAATCAGCGTAAACGCGTTACTTCTCGATCGTGACAAAAGGTGACAATAGTGCTTTGTAAACTCGTACTCAGAATTTAAATTTCAAGTCGTTGCCACTAGGAGGCAAATCAAATCAAATCAAATCATTTATTTGTGGAACATAGGTATACATTTAGTTGTTATTATAATGTTATGTCTCTCTATGTTTAGCCATGAGGCATACAAATATTTTACACATTTATGGATAGGTACATAATTTTGTCACAAACATTTATGTCAAAGTCTTCGAAGTCAGATTATAAACGTCATTGATCAAATTGCGTGCCAGAATCAACTCAAGCACCTTATGTCACACGTTTTTATCTAATAAGTATTCAGATATGGAGTAGTATATTTTATCAATCAATAGCTTTCGCAGTTTTATTTTAAATTGAAATATAATATATTTGTTACGAATCCTCTCTGGCAAGTTATTAAAGATTTTGGGTGCCATCCCAAAAATACTATTTTGAAATAAAGCTGTTTGGTGTTGAGGCATACAAATTTTGTTGGGATGTCGTCTGCTTTGATAATTAATGAACAGATGTGTGTTTGACTTTACAAATATTGCTACCTCAAGTATATATAAGGATGGGACTGTAAGTATATTGAGCCTCTTAAATTGTTGCTTAGCGCTATCCCTCCGGCCAAGACCACATATGGCCCTGACACATCTTTTTTGCGCAATTAAAACAGAACCTTTGTCTACTGTGTTACCCCAAAAGATGATGCCAAATCTTAGTGTTGAGTCCACATAACCATTATATGCCGTTAGTACCGCTTCTTCCTATACAGTTTTTGATAACTTGTATAGGGCATACGCAAACGTATATAGTTTTTTGCAAACTGTTTCCACCTGTGTTTTCCACTTAAGATTATAGTCAATATGAATTCCCAAAATTTTTTTTGCTTTAGTTTGTTCAATAGTTTCACCTGAATAGTTTATGTTGAATTTTTTATTAGTATTATTTTTATTTTGAAAACTCATTAATTTTGTTTTGTTAATGTTAGCAACTAGATTATTCTGATTGAGCCAATTAATTATTTTATGTAAAGTGTTATTAATTTCGTGTTCAAATTCATTTGGATCTGCGCATGGTATAATGACCGTACTGTCGTCCGCAAATAACACCGTAGGGTGGTTTATAATATTTGGTAAGTCGTTGATGTATGTTAAGAAGAGCAATGGACCCATAACACTACCTTGTGGTACTCCACGCTCTATCTCTCTAGCTTTTGATATATATGTTTTTTCCAGTTTTGTTTTAGTGCAAATCCTATTTATCTGTGTCATTTGCTGTCTTTCATTTAGGTATGATTTTATTAGTTCTATTGCGTTACCCCTTATTCCATAATTTAATAGTTTACTTATTAAGATTTCATGACTTACAAAGTCAAAGGCCTTACTCATGTCCATGAATATCGTTACTACAGGATTTCTTATGTCTACGTTAGCAATAATTTTACTAAGAAAATCATAAATAGCCATATTTATGGTTTTGGTTTTCCGGAACCCTTTTTGTTCTGGTGCCAATAGATTTTGATTTTCTAAGTATCCATAGACATTTCTGTACATCACCTTTTCAAATATTTTGGCAAAAATGGGTATCAATGCAATAGGCCGATAGAAATTCATATTCTGTTTATCTTCCTTTTTAAAAAGAGGTTTAACTATTGAGGTCTTAAGTTCATTCGGAAACATGCCGTGTTCCATGCATTTATTAATTATATGACTCAGGATGGGACAGATTATTAGAACCACGTATTTTAACACCTTAGTTGTTATTTCATCATAGCCGGCACTGTTAGTGTTTTTTAATGATTTAATTATTTGGAAAATCTCAAAGGATGTCACTGGCTTTAAAAATATTGAATTACATTTATTGATTGATAAAGAGGTATTATTGTTATTAGGAGATGTCAGATTAGGTTCATTATTATTATTAGGTGTCAAATTAGGAACAGTCATGTTATTATTAGATGTCAGATTTGATTCATTAATATTATTATTAGTCCTCTTGTCAATTGAATTATCCTTATTCGTTATGTCAATAAAAAAGTTATTAAATAATTTAGCTATGACCATGGGGTTTGTAACATTGTCACCGTTGTGATTGATTCTCTTAATATATTCTTTTGGCACGTTTATTTGAGATTTTTTAATAATATTCCAAGTTTCTTTACATTTGTTGTCAGCATTTAGGATTCTATAGTTGTTTTGACATTTTTGTGTCAGTTTCATAATATTTTTTATCTTTTTTGCATATTTTTTAAATGCTTCTCTATTTTCCTCAGTGCGGTGTCGTCTAAATTTCCATAGCAGTTCTCTTTTCCGTTTGCAACATAGCCGAATTCCTTTAGATAGGTATCCACTTTTGTTAGCGCAATAAGGAAAATTTGACTTTTATCACTGGAAAACAAAGCTTGTAAAGTAAGACGAACATATCATAAAACTCCTTAAAAGCATAGTTTGGATCGTCAAATTGATATACTTGGTGAAAAGATATGGAATTTAGATGTTTCGCAAATTTTAACATATTCTCGTCACTATAGTCACGTTTCAGGACATGACATGTTTTGAGAGAATAGCTTTTCTTTACAGGGCATTCCAATAGTTGAGCGGAGTGATCTGATAGGGCGAACTCTAATACCTCACTCTTGCATCTATGAATATTGTGAATTATATTGTCTAGGCACGTTTTACTTGCAAATCTAGTAGGCTGATTGATTTCAGTTTTTAGATTGTAGCTCATATTTAACTTTTTGAAACGTGTGCTGTTTTTATTTATTGTAAGCAAATCAATGTTGAAGTCACCACATATAATAATCTTTTTGTTAGATTCGTATACGAAATCATGTAAGATATCGTTAAAGGTGCAGAAAAAGGTTTCGAATGACTTATTGTCATACAACGGGACTCTATAGATGCATACTATAATAATTTTATGTTCAGTTAGTTCAACAGCACTACATTCGAAGACATTAGAAACATTGTGTTTATTTATAGATTTAATTTCTCTAAATGTATGGGTATTTTTTATTAGTATGCACGACCCGCCGCGACGGTTTTTTCTACTGAAACATGAAGCTAATGTATAGTTAGGTATTGTCAATTGATTCTGGTCACTTTTTGTCATATTATGTTCGGTAACACATACTACATCTATATCTGTATTTTTACTCGCAAGATCATTTAAATGTACCATTAGCTCATCAGACTTCGTTATTAGGCCATTTATATTTTGATGGATTATATTAATCTTATTATAATCGAAAAAACTCTCTACTACTAGTCTGATGTTTGTTTCTTCGTTGTTTCTTTCAGTCTGGGTAGATTGGTCAATTTGATGGCTATGTGTCTTGTTGACTATGTTATGTGAGAACTTAATTTCACAAACTGGTGGTAATATTTCTCTTAAAATTAGTCTACACAGTTGCATATTATACATTATTGGAGTTGGTCTGCGTTTGTTGCAGTTTACATCAACGAATGTTAGGTTTGTGTGTTGGCTGCATATAAACCTCATCTCGTAGTTAAGCTTCTGTTTGTTAAGGTACTTGTTGTAGGGGATATTATAGACTATGACATTCGTTTTTGTCACCGTGCTAATCCAGCATTGTAGATCATACTGAAATTTGTATGGGTGTACATCGTTGGTTCCTCCAAGCAGTACTACATAGTCTTTTTGCGTTAGTGTTGAGATCTCCTGTGTTCCTGATCTAACAACTTCTCCCAACTATGCACCTGGCTTACTGTAGCATATTACTGTGTATTCTTCTCCAATTAATTTTTGTAGGATGTCACGGAAATTTCTTCCTTGTTGATCAGCAATAATAATAATTCTATTTTTAGCCTGCAATGTAGTCGGTGGTAGTAGTGTTTGTGCTGCCGGCGGTGGCGGGCTTTGCTGCTCTACATTGTCCAGATTGTCCTGTTGTGTTTCAGTTGTCGGGAATACTTCTTTTGTGAGTTCCGTGAATTATTTCTCCAGCTCTTGACATACAGCATGGGAGCTTGTGTAAGCCTCTTGATAGACTTAGCGGAGTGTGTCTGGATATTTCATTGGAATGTCACCACTTGTTCACTGTCTCATTTGATTAATATCGCCAGCACTTTTCATGTTCGTATTGTATGTACATCACTCTTATGTAAAATAAACTGGGACAAACCTAATTTGTACCTGCATAATTATTTAGATTTACTGGTCAATAATTATAAGTTTGTTTACGCGACGGCGGCGGTGAATGCGATGTTGCCCGCCGCCGGCCGGCAAACTGGCATCTGTTCGGCCTGGTAACTCAAACTCCATACATTATTATTACACTTTTCATCCAACACAGCCTGATAGCACCTACCTTACACTATCTTTCCTCTATCCCCATATAAACCATCACGACTCCCTGACATTAAAAACACATAAATCTAAAACCCGTGCTACACCGTTCATTCAATTGCACACAAATACCTTTACATACAGACACGTACACCTACATACTTACTACCAATACACTTTTATCATTACTATTACCCGAGCTAAGTGAAAAGTTATTAAAAATTTCACTTTGGAACGCGGGATCATTAAACACTGGGCACGACGAGCTTACGGCAGTTATATTACACAGATCTCCCGATCTTATCACGATTAATGAGACATGGCTGCGTGAGGGCGAAGTGGGCCGAGCTCCATCTGTACCTGGCTACCGTATGCGTCATATAGCTCGCTCCACACAAATCCAGGCTGCCCGAAGCGGCGGCGTCGCCTTCTACATCAAAGCTGGCCTAAAGGCCAGGATATACCCCCACTCGGAATCAGATACCCAAGTGGAGCAGCTCTGGCTCGCTCTTAACGTGAAAACGACTAAAATTATTATTGGTACTGCCTACCGTCCACAGTGGATGAATATTGATGTTTTTCTAGACGCGCTAACAGACTCGATAGCGACCTTCTCTAAATTTGACCGTATTATACTGACTGGTGATTTCAATGTAAACCTGCTATATACAGAAGATAGCATGACAAAAAAAGTGCAGGATTTCCTAAAGTACACAAATCTTACAAATTATGTAGATGAACCGACACATTTTACCGAGCACAGCGCCACTCTGATAGACCTAGTATGTACAAATACGTCTGTTGCTAGTGTATCGGTTGATCATATCCCCGACTTTGGCAAGCATGCATTCGTGTCGGTTGAAATAAAGGTAAAAAGGGAAAAATACCCCACACGTAAAATCACTCATAGGGCACTTAATAGTATTGACATACAATCTTTTGAGCACGATCTTAACCTAACTAAGTGGGATGAGATTGCTGAAAGTTCCAATACCGACGATATGGCTGCGACTTTGGAGGGTTACATTCATGGATTATTTGACAAACACGCCCCTTTAAAACTAAAATAATCAGGGATCGGCCCATGCCATGGCTAACCAGCAATGTCAGATTTATGATGCAGCTAAGAGACAGGGCCCACACTACTTTAAAAAAATCTAAATCACCAAACCATCACCAGGAATACAAAACTTTAAAAATCCTCGTAAATACAAGTCTGTATGCTGAAAAAAAAGCTTATTTTCAGCAACACATCAATACAAATATCAAAAACCCAAAACTGTTGTGGAAAAATCTTCGAGACACATGTGTACCTAATTTCAAAAAGCCAAATGACTTGCCTGAAATTTCGCTGATCCCAATGACATAATGACACATTTCATGAATATTCCCGGGAAAAATGTTGTATCAATATCTGATCTTACCTTTTTCGAATATTATAGGTTTGGTCCGGAGATTTTTCGACTACATCCAGTGAATGAGAATGACATCAGCAAAATCATACTTAAAATTAACTCAAACGCTTGTGGTAGGGATAAAATCTCAATGAATATGTTTATAATGACGTTACCACAAACACTTAAAATAATTACTGACATTATAAATAAATCCCTGACTTCCTCCACCTTTCCAGCGTCATGGAAGGACTCAACTGTTCGACCAACACCCAAAATTAATAACCCCAAGTCAATATCTGATCTCCGACCTATAAGCATACTTATTTTTTTTTCTTTTTTTTTTTTTTAATTGAAATTGTTTATTCTCCAACTTAAAACCTATGTAGTTAAACTCATCTCATTGCGGTATTACGTCTAGTGATAGGCGTGAATCATTGAAGCATCGAACATCCAACTCCTAAACTAGTGTTACCTGTATCTTAGGAGTTGGGGCTCTCCTTTTTGTAGGTACACATTATAAAACTAGACATGTGGCTAATTTAGTACAAATTATAAATAAGTTTAAATAGATAGATAGTTGTCGGGGAGGCAACATGAATTATGTAGAGTAAGTAGGTCCTCAAATTGTGAGTAATGAAATGAGTGAAAGGTGTGTATGTGTATGTGAGTGAGGGTGTGTGTGTGTGTGTGTATGTGTTTGGGTGTGTGATGGTATGAGCGTGTGTGCGTTTGAGGGTGAGTGTATCTTGAAGATATTGTATTTATGGTTTTTATTATATTGTATCTGGTTTATCTTAAGCAAAAGTACTAAGTAAACATTCGGTGTCGTCGTAGTTGAGTTTTTGAAGCCATTTGAATAATGTTATTTTGAGTATATGTTTGGGTAAAGGATATATATTTAGAATTCTGTTAACCTTATTGTATAGGGTAGGGGCGAGGCAGCAGAAAAATCGGTTCATAAAGGCATGTTTGTATTTTACAAGTAGACATATTCTGTCACTACCTCTCTTGACCAGGGTCTGTGGTTCGAACTTTAGAAGGAAGTGCTGCCTTAGCAGTACCGAGTATATAAACAGTTGCCTAACAGTGTACACCTCACAAAATTCATAAACTAAATTTGTAGGGTACAGTCTTGGTTTGAAAGTGCACACCTTCAGTACAGCTCGTTGTGCTATTTCTAAGGGCATCAATAAAGTTTTAGCAGCGCCACCCCAGGACGTAATACAGTACGTAATTATCGACTGACAGAGGGCTAGGTAAACCCGCTTTACTAATATTGGGTCCGCTACGTGTCTAAGATTTTTGAAGACGTAGATAAGTTTACGTACTCTTTTTGCAGTATTGTCAATATTTTGGTGAAAATTTAAATTCTGATCGAGGATTACACCAAGGTATTTGGTATGCGATATTTTGGTTAAATATGGACAATTTAAGTTACAGACCTGGGGGTCAGTGCAGGAGTGTGACACTATTTTATGATCAGTAGATGGTTGTGTTGCATTTGTTATAGTGAAAGCAATGTAATTTGTCTTATCATTATTAAGAGTAAGATAATTTGTACGTAACCAATGTGATACAGAGTTAAAACCAGTTTGTGCTGCATTAAAAGCTTTATGCCATGTCTTGTGTGAAAATAATAACGCTGTATCATCAGCATATGATATAATCTTGCCGTGGACCAGGTTTAATTTGAGCAGATCGTCAATGTAAATAAGAAATAGGATTGATCCCAAAATACTGCCCTGTGGAACTCCCATCTGCACAGGCAGGTCAGAGCTTGTATATTTATCAATCATTACACATTGTTGACGTCTGCAAAGGTAGTCTTCAAATAATTTCAGTTGGTTGCCACGTATTCCTAAGAGTTCTAGTTTATTTAGTAATATGGGGATAGAAACCGTGTCAAAGGCTTTAGCTAAATCCAGGAAAATACCTACAATCTTGTTGTTATTGTCAAGACCACCGACCACATAATTGGTTAATTCATGTACTGCGTCATCCGTAGACTTTCCAGGCCTAAATCCAAATTGACAGTTGGAGAGTAGGTTGTTATTTTCAAGGTAGTTGATAAGTCTTATATTAATTATCTTTTCTAGAATTTTAGATATTGATGGTAGGATGGAGATAGGCCTGTAGTTATTGACACGGTCTCTATCACCTGTCTTATGTATGGGGTGTATTACAGACTTTTCTAAACAATTTGGAAATGTTCCAGCAGCAAGGCAGTTGTTAAAAATGTAGGTTATATGAGGTATCAATATTTTTCGATAGTTCTTAAGGAGTTTGTTTGGAATCTTGTCCCAGCCAGTAGCGCTGGTATTTTTTAGACCAGTTATTATGTTATTAACCTCATCTTCATCAGTGTCTATGAGAACAAAAGAGTTAGTTGGAGGATTATTTGAATTTAAGTTTGGGGTATCTAAATTAGATTGGAGGATTTTGCTAGCTAGAACATCCTCAATATTAGCAAAATATTGGTTAACGTTATCAATAGATTTTTGAATATCATTTTGAATGAGTAATTCGTAAGCTGATGTTTTCGACTTCGTTGTATTTGTAATTGTTTTAATGGCTTCCCATATTTTTTTGTTACTATTACCTGCTTGTTCTATTATTTTTTTGTCATAATCACGTTTTATTTTCTTTAATAATTTGTTACAGAAATTCCTGTATCGCTTGTAGGTTATATTTAGTATTTGGTTGTTAGGTTGTTTTTTTGCATTTTTATGCATCCGATCTCGGTTTCGCGTGCATTTTAATAAGCCTGGAGTTATCCACGGCTTGATAACTTTATTACGTCTTGACAGTTTTTTGACTATTGTGTTTTTATCAAGCGCTGTATGTATGGAGTTTATTAAATATTCCATCGCAAGGTGAGGATCATTGTTACCGTAAATAGGTTGTAAGTCGATATTTGCTAGATCATTTTGGAGACCCTCGTTGTTTATCTGAGTGCTGTTGATTTGGGAGTATATTCGTTGAATTTTAAGATTCAAAGAAAGCATTACAATTTCGTGATCCGTAACAGTGGTATTAAAAATGAGAGTAAGGGCATTATATTTCGTTTTGAGTATGATGTGATCGAGACAGGTTTTATTCATTCTAGTCGGGAGTGAGTGCGCAGGAAGTAGCATATGACTTGCACATAAGTTAATATAGTCATGCGCTTTCACTGATCTGTTTTCAGGGCAAATGTCAATATTTATATCTCCTATGATGACCACGTTTTTAAAAGATTTTAGATTGGTTAGAACTGAGTTAAGAGAGTCATGAAAGTTGTCTAGATTAGAATAAGATGGTGATCGGTATATAGCTACAACAGCGGTTTCGCTGCCTAATCGTAGCACTAACCAGTTACCATACTACCATATCTATCCAAAATTCTAGAAAAAAGCGTATATAATCAAGTCATTTCGTTTGCAGAGCTAAACGGTATTCTGCCAAAACAGCAATCAGGTTTTAGAAAGAATCGTAGCACAACGACGGCTTTGCTTGATGTGGTTGATAATATACTTGCCTCCCAAGACTCCGGCAACGGTACTCTTCTTGTACTACTTGACTACTCAAGAGCCTTTGAATCTATCAATATGGACATGATGCACTCAAAGTTGAGTTACTATGGTTTTGATTTGGATGCAATAAGATGGTTTGAAAGTTACCTTACCAACCGAAATCAACAGGTCGTTTTAAGAAATAGTGATGGTACAACCCAACTATCGGAAAATGTCACCACCAGTAGAGGTGTCCCTCAAGGATCCATACTAGGCCCACTGTTGTTCATACTGTACAGTGCAGACGTTTCTCGTTGTATCTCACACTGCAAATACCACATATACGCAGATGATTTGCAGTTATACATTGATGCAAACAACGAGACACTACCAGCAGCTGTTCGGGGCATAAATGCGGACCTAAAACAGATAGCATCCTGGTCTTCCAAAAACGCGTTGGTCCTAAATCCTACCAAATCAAAATACATGATACTGGGATCTAAACATCAAGTGGCAACTATTGGACAAATGAATCCACAAATAAAAATATCTGGAATCCCTGTCGAACGGGTACATGAAGCACGAAGCCTAGGTTTGATCATGGACGAGGAATTGCGTTTCGAGAAGCATATTCTTGAACTAGTCAGGAATTGCTTCTATAGACTCAATATACTATATAGAATTAGAGAGTTTATAAAGGAAGACATGCGAGTTAGGCTCTGTGAATCGCTGGTCATGTCTAAACTTAGTTACTGCATCACAGTGTATGGACCATGCTTGTACAAGCGCACCGAGCGTTTGGTGCAACGTGTACAGAACGCTTGTGCACGCTACTGCTTCAACGTTCCTCCTCGTGCCCACATTATACCTAATCTTAATAGAGCAAACATCCTGAAAATTAAGGGCAGACAGGAGCTACAGTTAGCTGCACTTTTGTTTGGTGTCATCAAGAGAGGGATACCAGAATATCTGTTTGAAAAGCTCAAATGGAGAGAGTCTTATCACCACACTAACCGTAGCACGACAAGCCTCCTTTCCATTCCCCACCACCGAACTGCTGCTTTTAGGGGCAGCTTCAGATACCTGTCCACGAAATGCTGGAATAACCTACCACCACCAATTCGAGATAAAAAACATATAACCAGCTTCAAAATCTCGTATAAAGATTATTTATTAAGCATTCAAAAGTCAGATATGACTGCTAGTTCTCCTAACCCTTAATTAAATATAGGTATCATTTTTACTATTAATCTAAATTAATACATTTGACATTTTAAATTTCTACACCTAAACCTCAAACAATTAAACGGATCAATCATTTTGCACTACAAAATGCATGTAGACTATTATAGTTGGCATTTACTTCTAAATACAATGAACCCTGTATAAATATGACACAGTTATTTTTTTTTTATTTTTATTTTTTTTAAATATAAGTAGCATCATATATGTTTATATTTTTTTTTCTTTCAAGAACCTGTTCTGTTTATCTATATAATATCTCTTATTTAAATCTTGTAGACTAGTCAACACCACAAATATCACACTCCAATATACACTAGGTTCCGACAGAATACCAGCGCTATAGGTATTCCTGTAGCATATGCTGAGCCGGAACCGTTTCACCTTTGTCGTACATAATACACTACCATTACCTATAATGATTACTTTTGTGAAATGTTTACTCCGGCTTTATCTGTGTTTTGTTTTGTGTATCATGACGTGTGAATAAACGCTTATCTTATCTTATCTTATCTTATCTTATCTTATCTTGAATTTAGGTTGACCGCTGCTAGATCTTCAGATACAGAGGATGTAGAATTTAAAATGACCGTTGTGGGGTCTTCCGATACAGAGGATATTGAATTTACGTTGACCGCTGTAGGATACAGTGGATGTAGCATGTCCGCTGCTGGGTCTTCGGATATAGAGGATCTTGAATTTAGGTTGACCGCTCCTGTATCTTCAGATAAGAGGATGTAGAATTTAAAATGACCGTTGTTGGTTCTTCCGATACAGAGGATATTGAAGTTACGTTGACCGCTGCTGGGTGTTTGGATACAGAGGATGTAGAATTTAAGTTGACCGCTGCTGGGTCTTCGGATACAGAGGAGGTTGAATTTGCATCGCACTTCGAGAAAGAAACTGCGCGTATGTAGGGCCATAAGTAAATGGTGAAGAGCTGGGTCTTCCATTGCAGCTGTTCTGCCAGGGTTTGATTTTTAATCGTGGCGGTAAGTTATATTTCCGTGAGATGCTGGGATAAGCATGTTTCCAAGCGAAAAGCATACCTACATAGTTTCATTTGGCGCTTTTTGGCTTTCTTACAGGTCGGCTAGTAGATGGAAAACGTGTTTCCTTTCTAAAAATTTAGTTTTCAGCCATCGTAGGGATTTATGAATTTGAGTAATACGTTTAATTCGATTTCCATGAGTTGGTGATGTTATCATTTAGATCCTTTTGGTGTCTGCGGAATTTCAACTTCAGGTAGCGATAATGGTTCTTTTATTTCCTTAGAACTTTGATCCATGTTCTTTTCATAGCTTAGTACTAATATAAAGTATACTTCGCTTTGTTTAGATTACGTCTAGACGCGTAGGCGTAGTGCGGTAGGCAAGTTCAATGTGCGATAAAAAAAGTTATCACAGCAGGTATTCACAATTGAGAAATTGCCTTATTAGACTCATAAATAGAATTGTCACTCACAGTATCAGCAGGAACGTGGTAAAACCTCTAATTGGAGTTTTACTGGATTTATCACGGGTTGTTTTTGATTTTTAAAGTAACAAAGAAATGTTTGTTTAAATCAGAAAAAACAGGAAACAGAGATTGACAAGAACTAAAAATTGGGCTAGTCGCGACGGATATTAGAACGAGACTTTCGGAGATCTGGAGCTGTAAATAGAATGCTGAGCAGTGTAGGGCTATAACAGTACGTACCTATACCCTATACCCTGAAATCAAAGCAACTGGACCAATACAGTGTGTTGGGGTGTCGAAATGGACAGTTGGAATGGCACATATGTAGGGTTCCGTACCTCAAAAGGAGGAATTCTTATACTTTGGGTCACTCGCGCGTCCGTCCGACCCTCCGTCTGTCAGTCACGGGCAGTTTTATCAGGAACTATTAGAGATAGCACAAAAATACTTATTCTCATAACCGCAGATATGATATGAAAAAAAAAAATTGCCTACAAAGAAAATGCATTAAATGTTTTATTGGTGAATTATAAGAATCATAATCATAACACATTAAACAATTAAATTAAATACAAGAAAATACAATAACATTAATTCGCCAAACGCTTCGTCATAACTAAACTTTAGAAACAAAATAAATATCTATAAAAATAAACCGCCCCAAGAAACGCCCGCAAAAGTGCCCATTACACTGGCAGAATTACCGTGCTGCACAGCTAGCGAGATCCTCTGTGACAGGAACGATCTGGAGTGGTGGTCAAATCCTCGGTCCCTAAAACGACGCCCAATGTCCTTGATGAAGGCCCTACCCTGCGAACCCCATATCCATGACGTCTCGACGGCCAAAGGAATAAACAGATAACTTCCCATTAGCTGTGCGTATTTAATGCACTTCGGCCGCGCTGCTGACTCAGCAGCAGCACCATTACCATTGTTGAAATGATGTGGGATAGTGCGTATGAGGTGTTTCACCACCTTTAGCCTATACGTCTCTAAAGCAGGGAGTTCCGTGTCCGGTAGGCGATGAACGCCGAGATCATCAAACCTGATGGGAAATGCTGCCTGTGACCAGTGGGAGGGAGACATTTTCACATTCAAAATTGTATCGAAAATATTCTTCAAAGCTAGGTCGTATGAATCTGCCTCCATCATGCACATCCAGACCAGAGCCGTTTGCAAAGAATATGTTAACCTCGGTTGGGACAAACAATCTCGTAGAATAATAAGGGCCACATATGCGGAAGCTCCTTAAGATGTGGCAAAGCACCAACCAAGGCCTCCACCTTACTTCGCAGAACGCTCGGCGCACCTTCTACAAATATGGGCGCCCCAACAGGGTGAAATCTAATTTAATGAGGACCTTCGCCCCCGCATTAAACATTCAACGTGCTATAAATAAAGTGGAGGGGGTAAAATTATATGAAAAAATCACCGTGATAGGTCATGGTAGGGTGTCATTGAAAAGGGCTCTTTATAAATTTTTCAAAGATATATTTTTTAATTTTAGTTAAAGTATAAGTGCAAAAAAATACCATTCCCCCCATTATATAGTGCATATGCGAATTTATTATGTTTTTTGCATATGGTTTCAGTAGGTATTCCATTAAAGATTTTCATCAATGTGTAGACCTAAGAACTTTGTAACGGGAACCTGCTCTATATTTTTGCCTAAATGAGTTATTTTAATATTGTGTGTCATATTTAATTGTTGTTGAAATGTTTTAGTTTAGTTTTGTCAAGATTTATCAATAATTTATTAGGGTCTAACGACAAAAAAATAAACTCCTCTTCAACACTTGTTTAAAGACAGAAATGTATAGGATTTGACGTTTGTTTTGAGGTTTAACAATGTGAAACTTTTTTTGTAGTAACACGGTTAAGGTTTAACCAGTCAATGTACGTCGGTAAGGAACCCTTGGCGCGCGAGTCCGACCCGCACTTGACCCTTTTTTGTTTTAATATTGCAGGCTTCTCACTTCGTATGTTGTGAAAATCAATACTGTATAATCAGAGAAATATCGATTGGATCAGAAAAATACGTCGTTTGTTTTATTTGATACTTATACTTATATTTTATTCTTGACTTCTTCGTTTTCCTCATTATTTACAATTTCTGCTATTCTTCGTTTGTGTATTTACATTATTTCAAATTCCCAAGTTGATCATTTATACAACGTCGTATCAAAAAAGTAACGTTAAAACAGTTACGACCACCTCAAAAATAATGAATGTAGAAAAGGAAATCGTAATGAACGACTTGGTCAATAGAGACCACAACACATATTTTTTCTTCCTTAAAGTGGCAACCCACCAACTGTCATTTTGGTCCAGATATTTTGATTTTAGGGCTTAGTAAATATTCCTATGCGAAACGTTGCTATGATAAAAGAGTGAGACGGAAACTCATTCTAAGACTTCCACATATGAATGATCAACTAAGAATGAACCGTTTGAAAACTAGTCCATAGCGATCTCTGATTCATCAATCCAAAATGGGTCATGCTCAGAATATCGATAAGTATTCCGTATATATAAGTAACTCGCGGACATTTTGCATCACACAGGGATCATCGCTACGGACGCCCGGCCGTTCTTCTGATAGCACCTACCCTTTTTATCATTTGTGGAAACTTATCGTACGTCATGGCGTTCAAAGTAAGTGTTATTACGATCGATAATTTAATGAAGGAATTTAGTGTTACAACATGATCTTTCAATTATTGATTGATTGACCTTACATTTAATGATTTTTCGTAACTGGAATTATACCAGTAGACTGTTACCGACGAAGTAGGAAGAGGAACCACCATCTTCCTTGCCATGTAAAATAAATACTAATAACTAAACCTGCAAACTTCAAATGCTTCAAATAAAAAGTTTCATAAAAGCTAGGATATTTCTTAGTTCATACCTAGCTCGGACAATACTTAATTGAGTATTTTTGTTCCAGTTTACCTTCGTAATGCAGACCGTATTTGTTATTGGATGCTTAGGTGAGTAATATAATTAAGTATTTTTTTACATAAACTTTCATACCTTACCGGAAGGAGGAATCATATAAAAAAAAGGAGTGATGTTATGATCATTAATTACCTGCACTACATGCACGAATACTTATAAAACAATACCTACAAAGAAAGTCGCACTTTTTTATTACTAGGGAAAACATATTAAACCTTTTATAAAAATAAATCAAATCTACTCTTGAAACATATTAAACCTTTTATAAAAATAAATAGAATCTACACTTGAAACATATTAAACCTTTTATAAAAATAAATCGAATATACTCTTGAAACATATAAACCTTTTATAAAAATAAATCATTGTTAAGCATAAAATTCGATGTACAAAAAAAACCCGGTAATTAAATAAACATTTACACCGACCGATTTACATTTGTACAGATGGCATAAGTAGTTGCCATTGCAGTTAATAATTATTACACAAATTCCCATATATTTTTTTACTTTATTTGGAAAATAACATTTCGATGTTTGTCTACATGAAAGTAACAAACAAAGTTATAATTGCTCAAACACCACTCCCCTTGGTTTGATCTTCGTTCGTGCGACTCGAGTTGTATCGGAAAGATCTATGGCATATCCTATGCGTATCCTACGAGCGATGTCGATTTTGCCACACGTCGCCCCAACGTAGTGATATGTCCTGGACCTTATATCATAGTTCAAACAATAGGTGAGTCGTGTTTGAGCATTCATAACTTTTTTGTTTCTTATTAGATGAAAAGAGTTTTTTTATAAGAAGAATCTCTAAAGATTAAGAGAGTTAGATATAAGCCATCATTTGTTTTTTTTATAATATAACTTTTCTTTGTATTTCCGCAGCCGCTCCTCGTGGTTACGGCGGTGGAGGCTATAGAGGGGAACATGAAAGCTACGATGCTACGATCTATAACGGACAAAGTGGACATGCTTTTGGCCAGGAACGATATGGGCAACATGGTTTCGGCCAGGGCGGACATGGGCAGAGTGGTTTTGGACATGGGCAAAGTGGAAATGGTTTTGGCCAGGGTGGAAATGGACAAAAGGGTTTCGGATATGATAATCGTTTTGATAGCCACAGCGGTGGTTTTGGCCAAAGCCAGGGAGGTTACGGTGGCAGCATGGGAGGTTTTGGAGGTCACGACTTGCACAAGGGAGGTTACAAGACCTACGGCTACTGAACTGTGCTAATAGGCGTAATAAATATTGTTTTGTTTCGGTTCTTTTGTTGTGAATTTACGCATTGGTTAACCTTATCTTCAGAATTGATATCTTCAAGATTGGACAGCCATCTTATTGGCATTCTTATATATATATATATATATATATATATATATATATATATATATATATATATATATATATATATATTCTTATTCAACTTTACCCAAACATAATGAAAATATGACGGTGGTTCCATACATTAGATGTCAGCTGACACTATCTGCGGATACGTTGAATCTATCCGAGATACAGAATCGATCCCGGAAAATATTAATCGTAAGCATTAAGCGCTCCATGGTCTAGTGGGTGCTCGCAGGAGATGCAATTTGGAAACCGGTGCTGACCATGTACCAATGACATAAGTAATTTATCATAGACTCTGTTCAGTCCTTTATTTCACTTTGACAGTTCCCTAAGAACGTAACTTACTGCGATTGTGACGTACTGGCGTAAAAGTAAACTCTAACATTCTAAAATATTTTCAATATTGTAAGGTAATACGTTACAATATTTATCTGCCATATTTAAATACCCTTCGAATGGTTCTGGCTTTTAATAAAAACAATAATTAATAAGTTTTGCGAGATGCAAACAGTTACATTCTGTCGTACCCACCCAGTGATATGGACGAGAATATATTTATAATTACTCGTTGTATGTATGTGTACTATATTATAAAAAAAATGTCAGAATCCGAACTAAAAGCAAAATATGATTTCTAAGCAACATTAATTATAAATTCATGAGGACTGACATTGTCGAACGTTTTCGCGCTCCCAGTCCGACAAATAAAGTCAGACTAATTGAGGTACCATTAGTAATAGTAGTTCAATGGTCAGACCCAATCTTAAGTAAACAGTGAACAAAAATATGATATCAATACAGGGTGTCATTTAATTACCTAACCATATTTTGGGGAATGATGGTAACCATAATTTTGAACAACTTTCCCCAAAAAACATAGCGTCACAGACGAAAAAAGAAATCGGTCTCCCATTGTTATCAGCTGATCGGGTCAATTACTGAGGGGCGTTTTTTATCTGCTCACATATGTTTCTTAGGGAAGTTATTTTTAATGGTAGGTTAGTATCATTCCACAAAATATGTTCAAAATGAATGAATGAATGGTGCTCCTCCCGCCAGGGTTCAAACCTGTTCCAGTCTTTCGGCCGGCACACTCTGGTATGCCGGCCGAAAGACTGGAACTCCTGGACTCCTCATAACTCGTGCCCCAGAGGGGGCAGAATGACCTGCTCGGAAAGAGGAAGGGAGAGTGATGTCAATCAACCGACTCTTCAGCGTGAAGTCAATATGGGATAATATGTGGTATATGGGGGGATTTAGGATATAGGAGAACAGCTGTTGTTTTATTCAAGTTCTTGTTTTCCTTCTATTTTCCGGTAAGCTCTCAGTTTCGCCTTCACTGTTTGTTTCTGTAATACGTATATTTGGCTCGAGGCTTCCATGCCTGTTGGGTGCTGACTCTGTCCCTTAACTATATTCTTCACCGTAGTATTTGATGTTGTGTTTAAAGGAATGGCTTGGGTCTAGAATCGTTTCGCAGGAGAAGGGGGGTAAAAGGGGTTAAATCTGGTAGGGGCTGGCTCCTTGATTATAACACTACCACTCTTATTACAAGGTGGTTTTGCTTGATGGCCCAACACTGCCTCACTCCTGCCATCACCAAATCTACCAGAATTAGGTCATGTTTGGATCATATCTTTATGAGGACGAAATGTAAAGTTGAATCCCTTGTATGCACAACCGATGTGACTGACCATGACCTACCCATGATTGCAATCAACACAACCTATAAAAAAACCTACCGAAAAGGCAAAAAACTAACATTGACTATGATGCCATTATCGCGGATATGAGTATTGAGGACTGGATGGACATAATTTTAATACGGGATGTCTTGGAAGCGACCTGTAAATTCACAACA
Organism: Argyresthia goedartella; assembly: GCA_949825045.1. NCBI lineage: Eukaryota > Metazoa > Arthropoda > Insecta > Lepidoptera > Argyresthiidae > Argyresthia > Argyresthia goedartella. The sequence goes on along the minus strand of OX463829.1, from coordinate 14,367,595 downwards.
AAACTTAACTACGTCATAACGAAACATACCAAACTAGTGAATATTAGCCGAACCAAGTTTACCATTAAACCATGGATAAACCAGGATTGGCCAGATGTATTCGAAACAGGGATCAGCTGCATCTTAAGTGTAAACAACATCCTAAAGACCTGAATGCAGAGATAGTTTACAAACGATACCGTAATTTCTGCAATGACCTGAAGTTATGTAAACATAACCTCAAAAATGAGGTTATTCAAATATGAGGTTACAAAAAGTTTATTTACTCAAGAACGGTGCATTACCTTGTAACGGGAGTAGTGTCACGGGGATGGGGGGACCTTCCCCCCCCCCCATTCTTTTGCCCTGAATGGATAATATGGAAGGGATGCAAGGGTAGAGAGATACAATAGAGCCTATCTGATCACATATCTCAATTACTTCACACCTGTTTAAAAAACCTGTAAAATAAAAATTATGCACAGTAAAAAAATACAACTGAGCAATGAAAATCTTGCAAGGTTCTTAACTCACTTGAAATCATTAAGATTTTCAAACATATACACTAAATCAGATTGCAATAAAGCCTATTAAAATTTTCTGGACGATTTCCTCACGATTTATAATATCTGCTTCCCAGTTGTAGATGTGAGAATAAAATCGTCGAAATCTCCAAAGTGGGTATCCAAAGGCATTAAAAAATGCAACAAAAAATCAAAGAGAACTTCTATGGAAAAACTCTACTGATGAAAATCGAACTAAATTGAAAACATATGCAAGGACATTCAGAATCTGAATAAGAATCTTCAGCTCACACATCAAAAAGGTGCTGTCCGAATCTCGCTGTTGCACTTACAAAACACGGATCGGAAATCCGGGGCTACAAACTAAGTCTAGTAAGAATTTAATAACACTACTTCAGCTTATGCCCTTTCTAATGATCTGCCACATATCAGGTACTTTCTCACTGTTGAAATTTAAATAAATCAAGATGAGTCGCCAAGGTGGGTTTATCGTTAGGTTGGATTTTAGGGAGTAGTGATCATCCCTTGTTCCTTACCTAGTGTAATAACAAGATTTATGTTGCAAAATTTTCAAGAATAAACGATTATTATTATTTATTATTTCTTTTTTTTCTCTCCTATTCATAGGAGGTTGTTTTATGGCACGGGCCTAAGCCAAGTGCATAGTGATGAATGAATGATTAAGATGAACTTCCCATGAATTTGCGGACGATCCTGCAAGTGTTTAAAATAACGGCCTTTTGCAGAAGTGTATTATTTATTATTATTATTATTTAGCTAACAGAAATTTTGATTTAATTTTTGCAAAGTGTCAGCTATGTAAAAATATAAGTCACCAAGATAAAATAATTAAAAAACCAATTTCAAGTTCAAGCCCTATTTCTTACTCCCCGGTCGGGATATGAATGAAGTCTATGTGCATGAAAAGTCCTCATCAAAACTTGTGCTGCACGGAACCTGTCTTTTGTGTATGTATTTTAGTATATGCTATTTTTTTGTAAAACCGCTGAATCAATTTAGATAAAATTAATATTAGACAACGAACCAGTATGACTAACCAATCAAAACAAGAATAATCAAAATCGATTCATAATTGACAGAAGAATCGCGTAACAAACAAACAAAAAAACAGTCGGATTGAGTACCCCCTCCTTTTTGAAGCTGGTTGAAAAAGGATGACATTTAGGACGAACTGGTTCTGACCATAACGTTTTAGTTATCAAACTGAAAATTAAAATAGATCTAAACAATAAAAATATTAATGTAAATAGCTATTGAATAACACGATATATAAACACCTGCATCTGTAAGAAAATTTCGCCCATTTCATAGGAAAGCACCCAATATATTATACCCTTGTATACGAATTTAAAACACAGCGATGCTATTTTATATTTCGACATGAATAATTTTATTCATAACTTTACTCTGACACAGGATACATTGTACCTGTCTAATAAATATAGAAAATTAGAAGCTACATTGTTAACTTATAAAATATGCGACGCAGCTATAGTTGGAATAACCAAGTTCAACTTGTCATCAGCTTATGTTAAGAGTAATATGACATGCACCCCTATTGGGAATTCACCTGTTAATTATACTTTGCATGCAATATTGGAATCTGTTCCAAGTAATTTAAATTAGTTCATAAGACAATAGAGGAAATCTCTAGCATACAAGAGCCACTAAATATGTCAAAATGTAAGCCCCAGTTAAATATTGCCCATCAAAACATCCAGGGGCTACCTGGCAAAGAACTTGTATTAGAATTATTTCTAAAAAATTCTGAAATTGATATTATTTGTGTTACAGAACACTTGTTGAAGGAAAATATGATGTCTTTTAACATAAATAATTACAAAATTGTCAGTTGTTACAATAGAAAGACTGCTGATAGAGGTGGTTCTTTAATCTTAGTGAAAAATAATATTAAGGTGAAACAACGGAAAGATATTCTTGCACTTACTGTTGAAAGACAAATAGAGGTATCCTGTGTTGAGTTAGATAGCCATATTATTGTTTGTATCTACAGGCCACCGAGGGATGAAAAAGGCCATGGCAATTTCGAAATATTTGAGAAAATTATGGAGGAAGCCCTCACTAAACTATGTAATAACAGAAAAAAGTTAATTATTTGTGGCGATCTTAATGTAGATCTGCTTGTAGGAACAACAATGAAACAACGATTAATAACTTTATTCAAATCGTTTAATTTATGTCATGTATTTTTAGAGCCGACTAGATTTACACTTACCAGCCAAACTTGCTTAGATAACGTTTTTTGTGACTGTGCATTCACAAGTAAAAGTGTGATTAACTGTTTACCTTCCGATCACAGTGGTCAAACAGTTTCATTCCCAATTGCTATTTAGGATAAGACTGGTCCATCATTTTATAGGCCTATTACATCCCATAGACTGGAGACATATAACTTAGATATAAATTTGCCAGTACCGGATTTTAATGAACAGAACCCAAACAAAATCTACTCAGACTTCTTCAAAATTATTCAGACAGAATTCAATAAGGTTTTCAAATTAAAGAAAGTCAGAGACTACAACGGCAAATCGAAATTTAATGACTGGATAACGTTTGGAATTCGTAAAAGTAGAGTTATCTTGTATGACCTTTATGATCAAAAAACCTATAACTTTGATCGAAAATTTCATGATTATGTTAAAAAATATTCCAAAACTTTCAAGTTGGTTTGTAGATCTGCAAACCAACTTTACAAATTAATAGAAAAATTCAAAATTCAAATAATAGAATGAAAACAGTTTGGCAAATAATAAACCGCGAAATTGGCAAAGTTATACCAAGGGACAATGATTTCTGCCTAAAGATAGGTGATGATGTTGTTAAATCCAACGTTGATGTTGCTCGAGCTTTTGAAACATTCTTCACCAATGTACCCGTACTCACAATAGACCGTCTAAATTCATCTCCATATGAAACAGAGACTTTATTACAAAATAACACTAGCGTCAGTAATGTATATTTAAAATTTCATCATGTATATCCCCAGGACATTGTCAAAACGTTTAAATTACTTAACTTAAAAAATACGGAAGACCTGTGGGGTATATCAGTCAAAGTCATTGGTTCAGTAATTCTAGTTATAGCCCCACACTTAGCTTATATATTCAATAAATGTGTTGACGATGGGGCTTTTCCAGACCTCATGAAACACAGTAAACTGATACCTCTGTTCAAGTCAGGAGATTAGGACGATCCTTCAAATTTCAGACCAATATCTGTTCTTCCAACACTAAGTAAAATATTTGAAAAGATTATACTCAATCAAATGCTCTCACACTTCAACCGTACAAAACAACTCCACGCTAAACAATATGGTTTCACTAGGGGTAAATCGACTTCGGATGCAGGTATTACCCTTATATCTCATATTTATTATGCATATGAGGCCGCACAGGATGCTATCGGAGTTTTTTGCGACCTGTCGAAGGCGTTTGATTGCGTTGATCATAATACGCTATTAATTAAATTAAATCATTACGGAGTTAGAAATAAAGCGTTGGATCTACTAAGATCATACCTAAGCAATAGAATTCAAAAGGCAGAAGTTAACGGCGTAAAATCTGATGGATCGGGTGTTAAAATTGGCGTTCTACAAGGTTTCATATTAGGCCCTTTCTTATTTCTGGTATATATTAATGATCTGCCTTTCATGGTGGAGAAATTAACTGACATAGTGTTGTTTGCTGATGATACTTCAATGGTCTTCAAAATTGAAAGACAAAAAGGAGATTTTGATGATGTTAATGGTGTATTGTCTTTAACCTTGAATTGGTACACAGTTAATAATTTATTGTTAAACGCTGGTAAAACCAAGTGTATCAAATTCTCACTTCCAAATGTCAGGCAAGTTGAGACCAGTTTAGTGTTAGACAACAGCACGTTAGAATTAGTAAATGATACGAAGTTTCTTGGAATAACCATTGATAGCAAATTGCAGTGGGGACCCCACATAGATAAATTGGCTGGTAAATTAAGTTCTGCGGCTTACGCTGTTAGGAACATCAGAAAAAGCACGGATGTGGCTACATCTAGGCTAGTATATTTTAGTTACTTTCATAGTGTGATGTCCTATGGTATCTTGTTGTGGGGGAAAGCAGCGGATGTTCAAACTATTTTTATTTTACAGAAAAGAGCTATTCGAGCAATTTATAATTTAAAACGAACAGAGAGCTTTTTAAAGAAATTGATATAGTAACAGTAGCTAGTCAATTTATTTTCGAAAATATAATGTATGTACGCAAGAACCTTACAACATTTTCCAAACTTAGCGATAGCTGTAATGTGAACCTAAGAAATAATCACAGACTGTGTGCGCCCCGATTTAGACTCGCAAAGGTTAGAAATTCTTTCAAGGGTCGGTATATTCTCTACTATAATAAGATACCTCTGGAGATTTTGAAATTGCCATTTGAGCAATTTAAAAAGCATGTTAAAGCGACTTTGTCGAAAAAGGGATATTACAATGTTCAAGATTACTTAAATGACAGGACTGTGTGGAGTTTATCTAGCTCAACACAGACCTTGCTGTTAATAATTTTGTAATTATTTATTCCTGCTAATTAATCATAACAATTAAATTTTTCATATTTGTATTAGTTAAGCACAACCTATTTTTAAAAGAGATCTAAAAATCAATCTGTGGGAGTTTGTACGCCCTTCTACTCCCACAGTGGTCCAATGTAGAGAAGAGGCAAAAAATGACGTTTGCTAAGTATATGTAAATATCTACAGTCAGAGACAGACACAGACAGATGTTCATCATTCCTTTTGGCCTAGCTTTGGGTAAAGTTGTTTGAGTTTGTTCCGTGAACGTAAGGCGTATAAATCTCGTATCGTAATGGGATAAGAAGATTATTAAAAAACGTTTTATGAAATTCCTTCAATTATTCGTAAGACGTAAAAGATTCCATACGTTGCCGTTTCCCGTTTTATGTTTAGAATTTCATTATCATGGCATAAGGTTTGAAATATATTAATATATATATATAAATATATATATATATATATATATATATATATATATATATATATATATATATATATATAAATATATATTTATATATTAATATATTTCAATATATATATATATATATATATAAATCCCGCAACCTTTTTGGCGTCCTTTCACTTTGCATTATTATGGCGTCCACCAGATGACGTTGACTTATTGAAACTTTTTGAATGTATACTGACACATTGAACCTATCTGACGACAGTAACCATCTTTTTTTAATTATAAACTCTAAAATGTTGATATACAAATATACGTATATTGCCAATCACTATGCAACCAATCTCAACTCCCTTTCATAATAACATCAAAAGGACATCCGCCGTATATTTTAAAATATTTTTTACATTATCGACTATATAACGTCCACGTGTTTATGCGACGTTGCCAAACATCCAATAACTGCAAGCATACACATTTAAGCTTTACTACAAGAGACAACGGTCTGATTTGCTTGCAAAGCTTAGAATGCAAAACAATCCCAGAAACATGTGTTCAACGGACAGAAACACAATCCCTTTAAAAGCACCGTACACACGCACCGCACAGTATCGAATGACAGACTACGCGGGCAGTGTGGGTGCTCTAGAAGACAGCAATCTGGATAGATATTACAAGCCGGGTAGACGGCGTAGGCAGATGAAGGAGCCAAAACAACAAAACAATATGAAAATTACATTATTTATTGATGTTATAAGATCACTGAACTGTTAATCCTGAACAGTAAAATAGAAAAATAAACGTAGGTATTTTATGAAATTCCTTCAATTATTCGTAAGACGTAAAAGATTCCATACGTTGCCGTTTCCCGTTTTATGTTTAGAATTTCATTACCATGGCATAAGGTTTGAAATATATTAATATATATATATATATATATATATATATATATATATATATATATATATATAAATATATATTTATATATTAATATATTTCAATATATATATATATATATATAAATCCCGCAACCTTTTTGGCGTCCTTTCACTTTGCATTATTATGGCGTCCACCAGATGACGTTGACTTATTGAAACTTTTTGAATGTATACTGACACATTGAACCTATCTGACGACAGTAACCATCTTTTTTTAATTATAAACTCTAAAATGTTGATATACAAATATACGTATATTGCCAATCACTATGCAACCAATCTCAACTCCCTTTCATAATAACATCAAAAGGACATCCGCCGTATATTTTAAAATATTTTTTACATTATCGACTATATAACGTCCACGTGTTTATGCGACGTTGCCAAACATCCAATAACTGCAAGCATACACATTTAAGCTTTACTACAAGAGACAACGGTCTGATTTGCTTGCAAAGCTTAGAATGCAAAACAATCCCAGAAACATGTGTTCAACGGACAGAAACACAATCCCTTTAAAAGCACCGTACACACGCACCGCACAGTATCGAATGACAGACTACGCGGGCAGTGTGGGTGCTCTAGAAGACAGCAATCTGGATAGATATTACAAGCCGGGTAGACGGCGTAGACGGATGAAGGAGCCAAAACAACAAAACAATATGAAAATTACATTATTTATTGATGTTATAAGATCACTGAACTGTTAATCCTGAACAGTAAAATAGAAAAATAAACGTAGGTATTATTTAGATAAGTCCCCTATATATTTTGAAAGATTTTTGGTTCCTATGTCCCTAAAAATTTAAAACATTTAAAAAATCTACAATATTCGGACGCTAAACCAAATACGGTGTAATTTTTTTACCTCATCTGGCATCCGTATAGGTGTCTTAAAAATATGCAGCCTGGAATTAACTAACACATATTTATTACTAAGTTAGTAACATTATTTTAATAACGGAACCACAACTAGTGCGCTGCAAAACAAAACACAAAGATTATTGTTTATTGAGATATTAAAACAAACACATATATAGGCGGCAAACTGAACACGATATCTACGATTTTGATATATCTGGTGTCCGCATATATGTATAAATCTTCTTAAAAAATGGTCCATCTAGAATAAATAAATTCAAATTTGTCACAAAGTGACAGTAAGCCCAATAAAAGCATAATTAGGGCGCTACAAAACAATACAAAGGTTATTTTTTACTGAAATAACAAATCAAAAACATATATGGATGCCAAACTAAACACAGTATGAATAATTTTCAAATATCTGGCGTCCCAATATATATCTGTTGTTGTTTCATTCATTCTGGGTAGGCATAAAGCTTATCATCGTTTTTATTTACTCTTGACTTCATAAGTCTTTTTTAAATTCTTGCATAGCCTTGACAAATGATTAGCCCAACTCATTGAAATGTGAGGGTAGTTTACACATTTTAATACTCAAGAGGATTACGAGGATCAATAAACCCGGATCGTTCAGTAACGCCTTCTATTACTTCTCACTTTTACCAAATTCCTTGCCACATTATCATACTTTTTCCGTCACATTACCACAGTAAACGAATTAAAAAAATTAACAAAGAATGTCAAAACTATATCTGCTTTAAAAATATGTACAGTAAAGTACGTTCGCATGAATTAAGAATTTTACACATTGACTCCTAGCTACTTATATCTTTCGCTCACGCGTAAATAATATCGCCTTCATGCTTACAATTGAACTGTGCGAGCGCCACGCCAATATAATTTACGCGTGAGCGAAAAAGACTAGTAGTTAGGCGTAGATGTATGAAATTCTTTCTGCTCGGCGACCGTACTTTAGTAGAGAATTTAGAATGTGATTCGGCTACTGTCGGATAAAATCAGAACAATTCGTGTTATAGAAAATTTGTGGTAAATTATAATATTTTTTTAATTAAAAGTGCTGTTGACTTCATCAGCAGAAGTAATACAATGGTGTTTCTGACTCGTTCTCACCAAATTAAAGAAACACATATTAGACACTTCCCAAAGATAAAACGATGACTGAAATTAATTTTACCTCACAAAGAAAACAATGATAACACCAAATTCCATTTTTTAATGAAAAAGTAACTTAAGAAAGCTGAGAAGAGTACGGGTGAACTTTTAATTAATAATTTTAATTACCTGACAATCTTCCCTGAATAGTAAGTTGCAGAGGTATTTAAAATTTAGAACTATTTGAAAAATAAAATAAAAAAATTGTGGTCTAAAGGACAATATAGCCCTGTCTAGTCGAAAAAATATAATTTCTTTATTTTAATTATATAATCACAACGAAAAATATCATTACTGTGATATATTAGTTTTCCATTCCATTCATTTTGTGCCTTTTCCATGTCTGCCACTGATCCTGGCCAAATTTGCCTCTTGCCACCATTTACAAAAATGAATTGGATTGAAATTGTTATTATGATCTTCCAATGATTGCCAGAGGCAATTATAAGGAAAGCGACCTCTTCGGGAGTAAAGTAAAAGGCTTGAGATCCGCGCAAATACCAGACTAGACTAGACTAAAACTTATTTATTATAGGAAATCCTAGCTTATATAATAGGTTGGTGCATATTATTAATGACGTACATAAGACATACTGCGTGATGAATATAAATATACCTTATCTGTGACGGTCGTCAACTTATCTTAACATTACGTGAAAATATGACTAACATAGTCGACCGGCACATATACTCCCCCCTTTAGGGAAAAAAATAAATGAATGTACTTATAACAATGGAAAATAATCTAAGTTAGATACTATAACAAACTTATTTCGATTTTGTTAGTAGAAATAAATATTATTTGACTAAAGGTAAATATTACCTTCCTAGTGTAGCGGGCCCAACGCCAAGGTCTGAGCCGCCGCTAACAGTAGCTATGATCGTCTATTCTATCTATCCCAAAATGAGAGGACCCGATTCGGCTGTAAGTTTTGTAAGTAAGAATGATAAGTCTGAATTTCTCGTTCGCGCGAGAAATTCGTTAGGCGTACAATAGTCGAACGAAGATGGGTTCAGAAGTTACAGTTACTAGTTAGACAGAGAAAGCATATATGTTCGCGAGCCGGTAATTCGCATCAGTCAGCGGTGTATTGCGCCAAAACGATCGTTGTTATATTTTATGTGATGGCGCCATCTGGTTTTTGTATATATGAGCGCTTTGGAACATCTTTTGTTTTAGTTTTAGTGATCGATCACAGTTATAGTATAGATATCCGTCGTAGTTTTACGACGTGAGTACTCAATGATATTTCATGTGCTCGCTAGTAGCGGCTTGTGGTGGTTCCAATTATATATTTGATTCACGGCAATAACGATCCGAAAAGACCGGTTTACACAATTGCGATTTGAGTTCCGAAATGGGTTCTGAACTAGCGGTTACCGCAAAAGGTCCGTAACGTTTTGAAACCTTCAACTCTGCGCAATTTGAGCTGGATGTTATCGAAACGCAAGCATTATTGTTTTAGGATATCTAACCTACACCATAGCGAAGTGCATAATTCGATAAATACCGAACTATGAATTCCACTAGCCGCAGCACGTCCTGGGCTGAGCCAAATCATATATACCGACTCAACTTACACATTAGATATCCAGCGAAATTTACATTTAATTTAAAAATGCAACTTGAATCCAATCTGACCCAAGGCAATGCAAAACACCTACCCGGACCTAAACAATGAACTTTAGACTGTAAATTGATCTCTTCGCGCGTCCCCGATAACACTCAAATGTCAAAATATCAACAGAATATGTTATCTGTATTGACACCGGTTTAACTTTGTTCTGAATTTGTTATTTCTATCCGCGGAACCTCATCGATCAAACAGTCTCCCTATGCCCTGACAACCTAGGTTTAGCCGCAACTAAACTCCTGTCTAGCCTAGTCTAAAACCTAGTGTTATACCACGTCCATTATCGACACCACTCGAAAATGGTTGAGTTTGATTTGAATGTGCTTGAATGTTTAACGACTGTGTGTGTGGGAATTTCAAAGCTCGCTAGTCGAAGGAATGAGGAGAGGATTAGCCCGCGAATATCCTAAGAGCCAATTCAGGAACCCTATGGTGAAGGAATAAGGAATTTAGGGTCGCTCCAAGCCCAGACTCAGACTCAGATACATTGACTTAAAAGTTCTTTCCTAACGACCCAAGGATAGTTTTGGAATTAGGGGTAGGTTGATATAAAGGTTAGGAACCGAGGTATATCTCGGCGCTTCAGACACTCACGAAAACCCACTGAAACTTCGCAATCACCAATTCGTATAGTTCTGACGCGTAACACGGCAGACAAAAACTGTTTAGAACTCGTGAAGACGACTGTCGCAGTGGCTAGACGCTGAGACTGAATGCTCTCCCTTCCCCCACAATTGTATTTATACGCCCCACATGCGTCCTTTGCGAAAACGCTCTGCCCAAGCGAAGCTTCTTATCACCAACTACACAGGGTCTAATTTCAACCATGCCATGCAGATCCGCCGTTCTATAAATTGTGTGTACGCATATTCACTATGATCAACCGTAGGTGATCACTCAAATCATTTGGTACTGCCGATACACAGAATCTGTTGATCGCTGACCAATAAAAGCTTGTTGCGATTAATTAAGCATTACCCGACCACTAGTTGCGCGTAGCAAAAGACCTACCAGAATGATATTCAATCCAGAGGTGTCAGACCCTCCATCTCATACCTCAATCGCAATTGTATATTTGCAATCTACAAAATAGCTTTCTCCGTATCGTTCCATAATAACCTTTCATTATTTAGTTATTCATAATTTTATTCAACGCGCAGCCAAATCGGCTCTGATCCCTACACATGTCGCAGGAATGCGACAAAAACACTTGGCCTGAACTGAAATTCCACGAATGAACCCACGCGTCTTTTTTCAAAGTTTGCAAACTTTGCCAGTAAGCAACGCAAAACCCCCAAACGTTATCTGAACCGATTCTCGTATTCAAAACAGCGCGGCGTTGGGCTAGCCCTCTATCACGCAGAATGAAGTATCTAATGTACCGACTCTCGTGTACCATTACAGCCCCCTCCCAGACCTTGAGACACTGTTTATCTCAGTTAACATGGCGCAAGGATCTCATTACCACTATGCTACCCATACTTTGTACATATCTACTCTATATGTTCGGACATCTCAAATCATGTACACCGACCGATGAATCTGTCAATTATGTATATAATATTTACACAACTCGATTGAGTTCTCTCCTGTCTTATCTCATTTATCTATCTTACTATACAACCTCGCTTACCCGCAATTTATCCTAATTCGTATTACTATATATATACAAATTGTTTTTTTTTTTTTTTTTGGTTTTTTTTTGTTTTTGTTTCCAAACCATGCAAGATCCTTAAATCTACAAAGTAGTTACTCAAATTCACAGCTTACAGCTTAATTATATAACCTTTATACACTATCTTATTTATCTACGCCCTTATTCGTCCTCACATAATACCTGGCTATATTTATAGTATTGAAGTTACCCAATATCTCATTTGAACCCGGATCTACTAACGTATAACAGTTAGGATATACCACTGCCGAAATAACATAAGGCCCTTTATACAACAACGAAAATTTCCGCATGATTTTATGTTCTTTATTTGAACGCACAAAAGTCTTAAGTTTCACATAATCACCTATACGATAGACCTCTAACTTACGCCGTTTGTCCGCCTGTTGCTTACGTCGTTCACTAGAACTTTTAGAGTTTTCTATCGCTACATTTCGCACCTGTTCCGAATCTCGCACACTATGGCCTAATAACCATTCATCGCCTAATTCCTTGTCAATAGTTAACGGTTCCCGCCTACCAAACGCTAACTCATTAGGCGCAAAGCCTGTGCTTGTGTGTTCGATATTATTATAGCAATTCTGAATGTCCGGTAACACGTCTACCCAACTACGATTACTTCCGCCGCAATAAGTCCTAATCAGCCGACCTAGCTCGCGATTCACTCTTTCTACGCTATTAGAATTTGGACAATACACCGACGTATGAGTGACCCGAATCCCCAGCTGTTTGAGTCCAAATTCCCAAACTTTCGATATGAACTGTGGTCCTGAGTCCGTAATTATAGTTTCGATAGGTACTTCCCTATGAAATCTCTTTGTACAAGCGAGCACGCTCCTACCTGTCGCTTTTCGCATTGGATATAATTTTATTACTTTACTGTACACGTCTTGAATCACATATATATATTGATATCCGAATTTACCTACGGGCAATGGCCCATAAAGGTCCGAGAAAACTTTCTCACCCAACCTTTCCGCCAACACCGGTGTACAAGGACCAACGGTATTGTTAGTACTTGGTTTGACCTTTTGACATATGTCACAACTTCTTATCACCGCGCTTATCACCCTACTCATATGAAGAAAATAATATCTGTCCTTCATCAGTGCTAATATTTTATATCTGCCGTAGTGACCTATTTCTTCATGTATGTGTAAAATTAGTTCCTCCTGTAGTGATTTCGGAATTACTAGCAACTGTACGTTCCGCTTCGGCACGTGAAAATATAACGTATCACCTACTAGCTTGTAATTTTCAAACCCTCTCGTTCCGGTATCTACCACATTACGTCTGATACAACCGCTAATTCGATTTAACCGCTCATCTTCGCTTTGTAATCTCGCAATGTCCCGTAAACTCGAAATAACACTTGCGGTATTCGATGCCTGAAACCAGAATATCCCCGGCTGAACATTTGTACTGTCAATCATACCTCCAGATCCCGCTATCTGCCTGCTTAGCGTGTCGGCAATTTGATTATCAGTCCCTCGCACAAATTCTATGTCGTAATCGAATTGCTCTAAAAACATAATCCACCTCGTTACGCGTGCACCCAATAAAGTCCACGACTTAATGAACGTCAAACTTTTATGATCAGTTCTAATAATAACTTTTTCTCCCCGCAAATATATCTCAAATCGCTTTAAAGTGTATATAACTGCATACATTTCCTGTTCACTGACCGACCATCTAGTCTGGGCACCCTTGAATGCCTGCGAACAGAACCCTATAATTAGTTCCTGGCCCGAATCATCTAACTGATAAACATAGCCTCCAATTCCTATAGCGCTGGCGTCACATTGAACATAATATGGTTTTCCCGCCAATGGCTGACTCAAAATTATACTTTCTAAGAATTGATTTTTTATCTCGTCAAAAGCACTTTGCATCTGCGCACTCCAGACGAACTTGACTCCAGACCGTAATAAATTGTACAAGGGCCGTGTTAACGTTCCAAAATTTTTTATAAACCTCCTGAAGTAATTTATGAACCCCAAAAACGCCCTCAATTGCCTGACAGTTCTGGGTGACGGATATAATTTAAGTGTTTCAATTTTGTCCGGGTCCATCTGCAAACCTTGTGTAGACAAAATGTGCCCCAATAACTTGACCTTTTTTTGTGCAAATTCGCATTTTTTTAGTTTGCATGTGAAGCCCGCGTCTTTCAATTTACTCAGAACCGTGTCCACTTGAGACAAATGCTGTTCGAAGTCACCCTCAGTTAAAATTGCCAAATCGTCAACAAAATTTAAACAATATGACCTAACCTCTGGCCCTAGAATTAAATCCATCGCCCTCGAAAATTAACCCACACTGGTTTTCAACCCCTGAGGTAAAACGTTGTAAACATAACTTCTGCCTTGATATACAAAACCCGTGTATCGTTTAGATTCGTCTGATAATGGTATAGAAAAATACGCATCTTTGATATCAATAACTCCTATGTAATTTATCCGGCGCCCGGATTGCAATATCTCACTCATTAAAGGTGTGGTTTCAACCTCCCCGACCATTCCTGTGTTTAATTGTCGTGCATCTAGAAGAATACGGACCTCTCCTGATTTCTTTAATGTGCAAGTCAATGGACTGCTGAAATCCGTAGATTGCCTGCTAATAATACCTATAAATTCCATTTCTTCCAATCGTTTTGTTACTTTATCGCGATATGCGAACGGTATGGGATAGCTTCGTTTTACGAAAGGCGTTTCATCTCTCATTTTTATCTCATGTATATATTTATTTGTCCGACCTATCCTATCGCTAAACAACTCTGCATGTTTATTTAACACCGGCAATAACCTTGTTTTGTGTTCAACAGGTATTGATGAATTATTCACATATTCCTCTATCATATTTCTACTGGTATCTTGGTTCTGTACTTCCATTGTACAACAGCAAAAATCCTGATTAAGGCCAGTACCTAATGGTATTTCACACATCCGCCCGGCGCTTCGTATAATTAGCCTCTTATTACCCTCACACGTTAAACTGGCTCGCGTCTGTTGTATAAAATCAAACCCCAAAATTAAATCTTTAGGCACCCTTGTTAATACTAGCATTGGAGTATCGATAACGCATTCACCTTTCGTTAATGGTAACGTTACTAATTTATCAACCTTTTCCTTACTGACTCCAAACGCACCTGTGATTCTCAAACTTGGAATCGGTATTTCCGTCGGTTTTCCCAATTGACTGCACACTTCTTCGTACACTCTCCGACTTATTACGCTGATTTCGCTCCCC
Organism: Argyresthia goedartella; assembly: GCA_949825045.1. Taxonomy (NCBI): domain Eukaryota; kingdom Metazoa; phylum Arthropoda; class Insecta; order Lepidoptera; family Argyresthiidae; genus Argyresthia; species Argyresthia goedartella. The sequence continues at coordinate 14,352,569 of OX463829.1, read as the reverse complement.
GAATCAATCAAACTCCTTACAACAATATTCCCAATACGCACATCTATCTCAGGTAATGTCAAAGTACTACATAACTCGCGCCCACACTCAGTCGAATCGTCGTCTCTGGATATCGTATGTAAACCTCTGTCATTTCGATCTCTACAATTCGATCTAGATTTTTCCTCTAAACACACGGCATATCCGTGCGCTTTATGCGCTAATAATTGAATAAATTCATTCACACCCACGTTCGAATCCAAATTACACAAATCATACAGTCTATGTTTTTTTCCAATTCGATCGGCTGTCCACCCGAACCGTAATAAATATCTGAGCGCGAACGACCCGCGCGAGTCCACTAGTTTTTTGAATTCTGACTTATCGCATTATTCCTGTCACTTGAACTTTGCCCTGCCTCTGTATCTCCTGAACTATCATTGCCCCTCTGAAACTTTATTGCCTTGAAGCTAGGCTGAGGCTGTCTGCCTCTACCGCGAAAATAACCGCGACCACGCGTCCCAAGTTCGTTTTGCCCCTTCGTTCCCGCGTTATAATTATTCCTACGACTCACCGCGTTATAACGTATCGTATTTACCCGCATAGCTCGATATTGCCCCCGCATGTAGCTATCCCGCCTCACATTATTCGTATCCATTGTCTCAGAACCATGTATCGCACTTAATTCCCCATCGACATTCCGTTCTAAATGCCGAAGGAATTCGACCGCATCCCGTATAGTCATAGTCTCCTTTCTAGCAAAAAACGCTACCTGAATATCACGCGGCAACTGTCTGAAAATCGTGTTGATTTTCTCCGTATCAGTAAACGGTATCGTAAGCTCATATATGCTATTCAATTGAGAGGCAAAGAACTCTTCCATACTTTGTCCTTTCTTAGAATCAAACTTCACCCCAGAATACCTCTCTGAAATCTTTTTCAAAATCCGAATAGGTTCGCCATGAGTCTCTGTATATGCTCATTCGAACTTTCGCAATTCCTACCAAACTATCCGTTGCCCATATCAAAGCCCTAGAACTATCTCCCGAGACTTTAATATAAGCCTTTAAATCTCTTAAGAAAATCATCGGATTTTCCGAATTCCGCCCATCGAATGTCGGCAACTTCTGTGTCATTTTCACAATGCATGATTGACGTTTTTCTACCGATTGTTCAAACGTCTCTAGTTCCTGTCTGTCAGTCTGTCTGTCCGAAGTCCTACTAGTATTTCTCGTGCTGGAACCCCTTTCCAAACTGTCTAATCTTTTCACTATTTCAGATAACAATTGCGTCACCTGCCCTGACGCCATTTCACTTGTGTGTGAAAGTGAATTTTGTGCTACCCGACTATCGTTTTTTCTACGCCGGCCGGCCATTATTCCTATTAAACCGCCGTAGCTCGTACAAAGAATTGTGAAAACAATGCCCCTTTTTTGCTTATTTCTTATTTACAAACTGAACTGTTTAAAATCGTTTCTACGTTGTGTTATTTTTAAAGTAACGCGTTAGACCTTGATTCTTTTAGAATATCTAGGAATATCTAGGTATCAGACTATCTAGGATATCCTTCCGTCTCGGCACCAAAAATCTGTAGCGGGTCCAACGCCAAGGTCTGAGCCGCCGCTAACAGTAGCTATGATCGTCTATTCTATCTATCCCAAAATGAGAGGACCCGATTCGGCTGTAAGTTTTGTAAGTAAGAATGATAAGTCTGAATTTCTCGTTCGCGCGAGAAATTCGTTAGGCGTACAATAGTCGAACGAAGATGGGTTCAGAAGTTACAGTTACTAGTTAGACAGAGAAAGCATATATGTCCGCGAGCCGGTAATTCGCATCAGTCAGCGGTGTATTGCGCCAAAACGATCGTTGTTATATTTTATGTGATGGCGCCATCTGGTTTTTGTATATATGAGCGCTTTGGAACATCTTTTGTTTTAGTTTTAGTGATCGATCACAGTTATAGTATAGATATCCGTCGTAGTTTTACGACGTGAGTACTCAATGATATTTCATGTGCTCGCTAGTAGCGGCTTGTGGTGGTTCCAATTATATATTTGATTCACGGCAATAACGATCCGAAAAGACCGGTTTACACAATTGCGATTTGAGTTCCGAAATGGGTTCTAAACTAGCGGTTACCGCAAAAGGTCCGTAACGTTTTGAAACCTTCAACTCTGCGCAATTTGAGCTGGATGTTATCGAAACGCAAGCATTATTGTTTTAGGATATCTAACCCACACCATAGCGAAGTGCATAATTCGATAAATACCGAACTATGAATTCCACTAGCCGCAGCACGTCCTGGGCTGAGCCGAATCATATATACCGACTCAACTTACACATTAGATATCCAGCGAAATTTACATTTAATTTAAAAATGCAACTTGAATCCAATCTGACCCAAGGCAATGCAAAACACCTACCCGGACCTAAACAATGAACTTTAGACTGTAAATTGATCTCTTCGCGCGTCCCCGATAACACTCAAATGTCAAAATATCAACAGAATATGTTATCTGTATTGACACCGGTTTAACTTTGTTCTGAATTTGTTATTTCCATCCGCGGAACCTCATCGATCAAACAGTCTCCCTATGCCCTGACAACCTAGGTTTAGCCGCAACTAAACTCCTGTCTAGCCTAGTCTAAAACCTAGTGTTATACCACGTCCATTATCGACACCACTCGAAAATGGTTGAGTTTGATTTGAATGTGCTTGAATGTTTAACGACTGTGTGTGTGGGAATTTCAAAGCTCGCTAGTCGAAGGAATGAGGAGAGGATTAGCCCGCGAATATCCTAAGAGCCAATCCAGGAACCCTATGGTGAAGGAATAAGGAATTTAGGGTCGCTCCAAGCCCAGACTCAGACTCAGATACATTGACTTAAAAGTTCTTTCCTAACGACCCAAGGATAGTTTTGGAATTAGGGGTAGGTTGATATAAAGGTTAGGAACCGAGGTATATCTCGGCGCTTCAGACACTCACGAAAACCCACTGAAACTTCGCAATCACCAATTCGTATAGTTCTGACGCGTAACACGGCAGACAAAAACTGTTTAGAACTCGTGAAGACGACTGTCGCAGTGGCTAGACGCTGAGACTGAATGCTCTCCCTTCCCCCACAATTGTATTTATACGCCCCACATGCGTCCTCTGCGAAAACGCTCTGCCCAAGCGAAGCTTCTTATCACCAACTACACAGGGTCTAATTTCAACCATGCCATGCAGATCCGCCGTTCTACAAATTGTGTGTACGCATATTCACTATGATCAACCGTAGGTGATCACTCAAATCATTTGGTACTGCCGATACACAGAATCTGTTGATCGCTGACCAATAAAAGCTTGTTGCGATTAATTAAGCATTACCCGACCACTAGTTGCGCGTAGCAAAAGACCTACCAGAATGATATTAAATCCAGAGGTGTCAGACCCTCCATCTCATACCTCAATCGCAATTGTATATTTGCAATCTACATAATAGCTTTCTACGTATCGTTCCATAATAACCTTTCATTATTTAGTTATTCATAATTTTATTCAACGCGCAGCCAAATCGGCTCTGATCCCTACACATATCGCAGGAATGCGACAAAAACACTTGGCCTGAACTGAAATTCCACGAATGAACCCACGCGTCTTTTTTCAAAGTTTGCAAACTTTGCCAGTAAGCAACGCAAAACCCCCAAACGTTATCTGAACCGATTCTCGTATTCAAAACAGCGCGGCGTTGGGCTAGCCCTCTATCACGCAGAATGAAGTATCTAATGTACCGACTCTCGTGTACCATTACACTAGTAATTATAAAAGACAAGTAGCAAATTCGCTGTCCTATCATTTTAATATAACAGCCAAAAATTTGGCTACACATAATGCCTCTATTGAGCATTATACTGATGTTTCAAACAAAACCTTGGAAGCTTTTCCAAGTCATTTAAATTAGATACAACGACAATAGAGAAAGTCTCTAGCCCGTCAAATAATATTAATAAAGTACATAATAAAAACAGAAAAATTCAATGTTGTAAAATAAATGAAAAGTTTACTAGTCTGGTCCACCAAAATATTCAAGGTATTAGCAGTAAATTATTAGAGTTGGAATTGTACATGAACTCTTTTAATATTGATATTTTATGTCTAACAGAACATTGGCAAATGAGCTCATGTTCAATTTCAGTAACCACCAGGTTGGTAGTTCTTTTTGCAGATCACATGCTGTTCGTGGAGGCTCTCTAATATTTCTAAATAAACACATAAAGTTCAAAAATCGTAATGACATGGTATGTTTATCAGTTGAAAGCCACATTGAAGTAGCATGTGTTGAATTGGAGCGCATAATTGTAATAAGCGTTTACAGCCCACCATCAGGTTCATTTGATGTTTTTGAAAAAGTCATGGATGACATATTATTTAAAGTATCAAAATCTAATAAAACTCTTATGATATGTGGAGACTTCAATGTAAATTTATTAGAAACTTACTCCCTTAGTACGAGACTAACTAACTTATTTAATTCTCACAACTTAAAGCCACTTTTCATGGAACCTACTCGAATAACTGAAACCTCAGCAAATTGTATAGACAATATATTTGCTTATCCAAATGAAAAAATTGTACTTAAAAAAATTATAAGTAATTTAAAGTCAGACCATTTAGGTCAATACATTAGACTAGAAATTCAACTTAATAAAAGTTCTACAAGAAAGATACAATACATACCTGTGACTGCACATCGGTTTGAAAGGTTTAAATTGAATTGGGATAGCAAACTACCTATCAATTACTCTAATAATAACCCTAATGAGTCATTTGTAATTTTTTTTACAAATTCAGCAATGCGTTCAATGCTCTATTTACTACCAGATCGATTATGGTCTCAGACAAACTTAACTTCAGTAAGTGGGCCACAGTAGGTATATTTAAAAGTAGAGAAAATGTATATGAATTATATAGTGAAAAACAATGGAATCATAGTGAAGAGTTCATGGATAAAGTAAAAAAGTACTCAAAAATCTTTAAAAAAGTTTGTCAAATTGCAAAATCAAATTGTATCAGAGCTAAAATAAGAAAAAGTTATAACAAAATTAAATCAACTTGGGATATAATTAAAAGTGAGACTGAAAAGGTCAGTATTAAAAAAAATTAATATGAATTAAAAATTAAAGATATTACTTTCAAAAATGATATTGATGTAGCTAAAGCGTTTGTTTTTTTTTACTGACATCCCAATCTCTACTACAAAGTCTTTAGACTCTTTCAAAGTAGTCGCTGAATCTTTGCTAAAAGACTATGTACCTAGATGTGAAAATCAATTCTCGTTTAATTATGTAGATGATAAAGATATTATTATAGCCTAAAAATCAATAAATGTTAAAAAAAACTGCAGACCTCTGGGATATTTCTGTTCATGTTGTGAAGTCCCTAATAAATGTTATTGCACTTCATTTAGCTATCATATTTAATGCTTCTATTGATGCTGGCGTGTTTCCTGATTTAATGAAACACAGTAAAATAGTACCTTTTTATAAATCGGGTAGTACATCTGACCCTTCTAACTTCAGACCGATATCGGTATTGCCTACATTTAGTAAAGTATTTGAAAAAGTAATTTTAAATCAACTTCTTACACATTTCAACACCAACAACATGCTCCACTGTAAACAATTTGGTTTTACACAAGGCAAATCAACTACTGATGCCGGTATTGAGTTAATATCACATATATATGATGCCTGGGAGGAGTCGCATGATGCTCTAGGAGTATTTTGCGATTTGTCTAAGGCTTTTGATTGCGTTGACCATGGGACATTGATCAGGAAATTAAATCACTATGGAATTAGGGGTAACTCTTTAGATCTTCTCTCTTCTTATCTAAATAACAGGATACAGAGAGTTGACATTAATGGAAAACGATCTCCAGGGTCTGTTGTTACTATGGGTGTACCGCAGGGTTCCGTACTCGGGCCATTCCTGTTTTGGGTTTATATTAATGACCTGCCACATCTTGTCAGAGATAATCATGAGATTGTACTGTTTGCAGATGACACTTCACTTTTGTTTAAAATGAAACGACGCAGTTTGAACTTTGACGATGTGAATAATGCAATCTCAAAGGTAGTCAATTGGTTTAGTGCTAATAATATTTTACTGAACAATAACAAAAATAAATGTATTCGGTTTATACTCCCCAATGTTAAACAAGTCTCGGCTAATGTTAATGTTAAAGGTGAAAATTTAGAAATTGTAGATAGCACGGTATTCCTAGGAATCACCTTAGATAATAAGCTTCAGTGGGGCCCATACATAGATAAGCTATCAAAAAAACTCAGTTCCGCAGTTTATGCAGTTAAAAAAATCCGTCTTTTTACGGACGTGGAAACAGCTAGACTAGTTTACTTTAGCTACTTCCATAGCATTATGTCTTACGGCATACTGCTGTGGGGGAACGCTGCAGACATTAACATAATATTTGTGCTGCAAAAGAGGGCTGTTCGTGCAATCTACAATGTGGGTCCCAGAGAGTCACTGCGTTGTAAATTTAAGGAAATTAACATTATGACAATGCCGTGTCAGTATATTTATGAAAACCTAATGTACGTCCACAAAAATATTGATAAATTTCCTAAGAATAGCGACAGGCACAATGTCAACACTAAAAATAGGAATAAACTAGCTATACCTACTACTAGGCTCCATAAGGTTAATGTATCTTTTAAAGGGCAATGTATTGTAATTCGCTTTTACAACAAAATACCGACTGAGTTACAAGAATTGTCTGTAAATAAATTTAAAAATGTTGTTAAAAATCACTTACGTAAAAAAGTTTACTACAAAATATCAGATTATGTAGAAGAAAAGAAAACTTGGGAAGGTGTTTGCTCCAATTCTGTAAAAAATAACGTATAAAGCTGGAGGTTTCTAGTCGCCTCTTAGCCTCCAGCATCTAAAACATTGAGGTGACGGAATTCAAATTGATTTCTATATTTCCCTGTACCTTATACATGTGTTAGTTTAAGATTTGACATTCTCCAAATGTTACCTATGTGTTTCTTATGGAAATAAACTCTTTTTGAATTTGAATTTTTGAATTTTCGACTGCAATAATAACTAGTAGTATTTTAATAAACATAAATCAGATAGTAATAGCGCATACTTTAACTTAATCTAAAGGTAATTCTTACACGAATTAGAAAAATAAAGGAACTACGGTAATGTGAATTCTACATAAGTTTAAAGAATTACTTAATATTTACCTACAGGCAAGTCTTGTATCTGGCCGCACACTACATAAAGTAAACTAAAAACTGGAAAACAGAAAAACACTAGGAAAATGGGGTTTCGCGGTTAGTAAACTAACCTAACCTATAACCTGGAAAAGATCTGCAGGAGAGTCGTCTGATGCTGCAGCCGCCCATGTTTTTCAGGAATCGATGAGTCAATTTACATCGCACGTCGTTGAAGTTGTAATCACTGTTTGTTTATAATTGCGACCGTACCTACACAAGGATGATTGTGCTGAATCAGCGTCAGCATTAAATCTGTAACCTTGGCTGTAGGCAGTCAATGATCTCGTACGTCATATGTACGTGCGTGCTCTTCACTCTTGAGTGAATATTAAGTTGTCGATTGATGAAATTTGTGTGCCTAAAAACCTTGGGATTTGGCAACATAGGGCACATCTTGTACACCAATCGTTTATACATAAATATATATATCTCTCTCTCTTCAGTGATTTGATTATTCTTCGTGCGATGTTCTTCCTGGATTATTTCAATATTCATTGAATTAGGTATATCGATGATGTTTCAATACTCTTCTGGGGGCTGGAACGGCTTCCTATGTCTTGAACTTGAAAAGCTGCTTGCTGTGAATGAATTTGTCTGCTGGTGCGAGCTCCATTTTGATAAATCAGCAGTCGGCTGACTATCGGGTCATTGTTCTTGCGGTGTCTTGAGTTTGATGCGGGAAATCTTCAGTTGAAATAATTTATCTTTTGGCTTCTGGTCCGTTTTCAAATCTGGTCCGGTCATGGCTTGCTTGATGTCGTCTTGGTTTGGGTGGGTCTTGATTATGGATTAAGGTGGCAGCACACGGAGTTTTCTTCGCGGCTGGGTCCATGCTGCTATCACCGAAGGTTGCTGATGTTCAGAAGTGATGAAGTGATGTTCGATATTTATTGACCAGCATTACCAATTATGATATTGCCATGGTTTTAAGCACACCAAAGCATCGTGAGTATTAAATCGTCAAGAAATAAAAGTAAACTATGATGTAGTCAGAACTTACCTGGGACTTGAAGACTGGAAAGCAGTCATTAACACTGAAAGCCGTAGAGATTTTCACATCAATTCTCCAAACATGTTACGACAAATACTTCATAGATAAATATTAGCAGATCGAAACTTAACTTGAAGCCTTGGATCACGCCCGGTCTCCTAAGATAAGCTGCACTTGGAACAAATAAAGGATACCAATAACAATTTTCTCAAGGTCACTTACTAGAGGTACTAAAAAAGATCTGTTACACCGACTCATAACAACTCACGAAGCTAATGAGCTAGAAGACAGCCAGAACAATCCCAAACAGTTATGGAAACCTATCAGAAAATATGCTTCCAAACGCCTATAAGAAAGTGTTCACTGAAACTGCTCGACATTAAAAATAGTGTCAAGGCCTTTCTCAACAACTGCAATGAATATATCTAACTCCTGACTACTTCAATAATTTGCTCATCAATAATTACTATTTTAGGGGCTATGACTGGTCATAGCCCCTAAAATAGTAAAAGCGCTCTCACAAATTTGAGTCTTGTGACTGGCATATTCCTTGAAGCATGGAAAATAGCCAACGTGACACTTTCATAACGGTGGATCTAAAACCGATGTGTGCCTCACATACCAATCTCGCTCTTGAACAAAATGTCGAAGATGCCTGAGAAGTTGGTAAACAACCGCCTTATCGACTACCTAGAGAAGCTGAGACTACTAGCAGGTAGACAATTTAGTTTCCGCAGAAACAAATCACATCACAATTCTTTATTGCACAGAACATTACAACAATACAACTATACACGAAATTAAAAGGCAAAGGCGAGCTTATCTCTCAACAGAGATTTCTTCCAGCAAACCCATCTGGATAGGATACATATAAAATGAAAAGGGTAGTCTAGTGCAATTAAATACTTACCAAATACCAATAAAATATGATACTTACTATAAAAATACATATAATCAAAGAAATAGTAGATAAAATAAGAATAAACAAATAATAATAATAAATAGATAAATACAATTACATACTATATACAATACCTATGATGAAAGAGAAAGTAAGTGCTCTTTCAAGCGATTCTTAAAGGAGAAAAGAGTGGGACTGTCCCTTATAGTGCAGGGAAGTGCGTTCCACAGCCGAATGGCCCTGCAGCCTGAACGAGTGCTCGTAGGCAACGGTGTTATACTGCGGAATACATAGAAGTAACACCGTGTGAGATCTCCGCTCCTTGCCTCTGGAGAAAAGGAACTCAAAACGTTCACGAAGGTAGGAAGGATATCTGGGGTTTCTCAAGATGTTAAAAAGTAAAGTCAATATGTGGAAATCACGGCGAAGACGAATCGGGAGCCAACCCAGTTCCTTGCGATACTGCGAGACGTGGTCATACTTGCGCAGCCCGAAGATGAACCGAATCCCGAGGTTCTGAAGTCGTTCGAGTTTATTCAGTTGTTCTTCGTTCGCACTCACCCAGCAAGCATCGGCATAATCACTTAAAGGAAGTAGAAGGGACTGGGCTAGAGTGACTTTAGTATGCCGTGGAAGGAAGTATTGTAATTTCCGAAGAGAGTGAAACGATGCAAAGACTCGTCTGCTGACCTCGGAGTCATGGGGCGACCAAGACAGCATGTTATCGAATACAATTCCGAGATTTTTAGCTTTATCGCTGTATTTGATTACGGTTCCATCAAATATTAGAGGAGCGATTGGAAGTTGTAACAGGTTAAGAGATTATCGGGTTCCCAAGATCAAGGCCTGCGACTTTCTCGGGTTGACCAGAAGCCCATATGAGAGGGCCCACTTCCTGATATTCTCGAGGTCAGCATTCAGAGCCTCCACAGCCGGAGTCACATCACGCGGAGAGAAATGCCGGTATATTTGGAGGTCATCTGCATAAAAATGATATGAAGAAGTAAGTACATCAGAGATTGAGTTGATAAAAACCGAGAACAGAAGGGGTGAAAGGATGCCAATCAACTGGAGATGCTACCACTCTACTCTCCAACCTAGTAACTTCGCATATAGACTTAGGTGAGAGATATCTTAGTGTTTTCTGGCCTAGTGAAGGCGTTCAACACTATCTCCATACCAGTCCTGTTACAAAAGCTAGAACGATTGGGCATTTGAGGGTTAACACTAAAATGGTTGAGCAGTTACCTAATAGAAAGGAGACAGTGTCTTAGTATATCTAGTTTAATAAATTATGTATCTCTAGTTGTAAGGTATTTATAGATATGGGTTTTTGTTAACCTGAAATAAAGATGACTATTATTAGGATCAAGCCCTGCTCAGAGACGAAGGATTCGGCTCCGGTGAGTTTCGGAGTCCCTCAAGGCAGCATCCTGGGTCCCACGTTTTTCGTTATTTATATAAATGACCTTATACATCTTCGCATCCTGGATGCCGAGATCTTTTGGTACGCCAATGACACAGCCATTCTGTTCCATGGAAAATCCTGGAATAGTGTTTACAAAACAGCCGAGTCAGGGTTAAGAAAGGTGGAGTATCTGCCCCTCCAGCAAACGCCATTCTGCTATTCCATAGGTGCAATCCCACCTCAACATGTCACTGTCCTGAAGTGCAGTGAAGGGACACTTTTAAGAATTTGGGTCTAATGCTGGACGAAATACTCACATTTAGAGCCCATATCTCTTTGGTACCTGGTCGTATATGTAAATTCATCAACATCATATATTATGTCTCAATTTCTAGATATATAATAGAAACCGTCATTATTTATAACAATATGCCTTAATCGTACGCGTTTATAGTTTATTCAACAGATCTTTTTAATCAACAGACTTCATCATGTATCCTTTCTGTTTGAATTTATTAGCTTCTATCACTCGTTCGCTACACTAGTTTAATAAGTTAAAAAGTAATATGTCGTTATTGGAGTTGGTTGCACAATTATTTTATTATTAGATTTGATAACATTGTGTTAACTTTCATTTGACCAAAATAAAGAGAAAATAAATAAAAAATAAATACATGAAACTTTTGAGACACTCGGCGAACAAAATCCTACTTATTACCATTTATACAGCTTTGTGTCAAACATGCCTAACTAATATGCTTATTTAGTGGTGCATAGCGCTTCACCATCTAGCGCGCGACACTATCTTTCGCGTAACTGCCGAGAAGATGTATAAGTAGCTGTATTATAACTCTGCAGTGGAGGGCTTGTAAAGCCAACCTGGTTGCGAATTAAGTACGTACCTACTGGTTGCGTAATTCATAGGCACAAAGGTACAAGTAAAATTATCTTTTTTTCTAGAGACCTCGAACCTTCTTTCGACAACGAAGAAATAGTCCTTTTACGTCGATATTTATTTTTCTCCATCTTCTTTTCGAGTTTTCTTAGCTTCCTTGAGATATCACTTCTGATTTCATATTTTTTTCGTTTCGGCATGGCGAAGTTTTAACTTATTTTTTAGAAATCGAAAGATGCTTGCTGTGTGAACGAAACTGAAAACGCGAATGACGAACGAACGATGACGGGGACGCGGGAGGAAACGAAAATAAAAAACCAATACCCTCAAATACAGTATTGAGTGATGACCGCTGGATGCGCTACTACATAGTATTATCTCTTACTTTAGATTACTCAATTCTTCAGATGGAGCCTTCGTATAATAATGATAGAACTTCACGTACGGGTACTTACCAGGACCATATTTGCACGCCGTTTCCCTAATTTTTCCTTTCCACCTACTCAACAGGATCCAAAATACCCATAATTTTGTCTAAAAACCCTTTCAGGAAACCAAACAAGATTTTGAAAGAGTTTGTGTTGTCGCTGAACTCAATATGAAATAATTATATTACCTACTTTTTACCCTGCCTTCTATGTACCTCTATAATTAACCGTCTTGTTTGTATAACTTTTAATGTATCATAAATGATCCCATAGGACAGGCCCTGACTAGTTTGGGTTCCGCCATTTATTATCTAGACATTGTATATAATATCTAAACATGTATTTCTTTATGTTTTTTTACAATTACTACCAAGGCAAATAAATTATTATGAACGCAAACTTCGAAATCAACGAATACTTCAATAATATTAAACTGTGGACTATGTAGGTACATAACTCCACACGCTCCGATAAAAAAATCAGTATGGACGAAGTTTGGCAACGTCTCATTTTTCGAGCGGACGTCAAATGCGGCCTATCATGAAAGTGTTTCTTGCGACTGTAGCGCCACTGTAATTTAATGGGGAAAATAGCAGAACTATAGAAATGTACAGTCAAGGCATACTAAGGACTATATGATGCCCGAGTAAAAAAAAAACTTAACATTTCTGTGATGTGCTTCGACAGTAGAAGCGATTTAGACCTTTTGCCGATGTGACGTCCGTATATCGGACGCCGTGAGCAGGTGGACGCCACATCATATGCAAAAAAGGCCATAGTGGACGCCAGATAGAAACCAAGATGTATATATATATATATATACATAGTCAGGTCAAAAGTTCTGTCACATGTGCAATATGAAATAATTTAGACATGATTATTATTTATGTAAACATTTATGTAGCAAAATGAACTTAATAAAACATAGATTCTTATGGTAATAAAGTTTATTCAAAATGACCCCCGCGATTTTGAATACAGGCCTTTATTCTGCGCGGCCAGTCGTCTATCGCAGCACGAACGAGGTCCATGTCAATATCGGCGGCTGCCTTAATCAAGGATGCCTTGAGTGACTCCAAATCAGGATAAGGCTTTGAGCAGGCCTTTTCCTCCAAGTGTTGCCATATCTTGTAATCTAACGGACTCAAATCTGGACTGGAGGAGGGCCAGTCTTCGTGCCGGTTGAAGTCGATTTCACGCGCCGCCAGCCAGTCTTGTGTGCTTTTCGCTCTATGAGCTGGCGCAGAATCTTGTTGAAATACCCAGTGCCTGTTATTAAACATGGTATGAGAAACAGGTTCCACAAGGTTCTTGAGGACTGTATTTTGATACACAACTGCATTCGTTTTTACGCCTTTCTCACAAAAATGTACCTCAGTTAAGCCCCAATAAGAGACTCCCAACCAAACCATGAGCGAGGATGGAAAATGACCTCGTTGGACACGCGGAATACGGTTGCTCGCTTCTTCACTGCTGTGTGCGTACACCTTATCATTTTGTTTGTTGTAGCTCTCTTCCACGGTGAAAATTTTTTCATCCGAAAAAAGAATTTCCCGATGCTTTTTTCCCGCGTACCGCTTCAACAAAGCGCGGCATCTCTTCAGTCTCAGGTCCATTAAACGAGCGTCCAAACGATGTCCTGTTTTTCTTCGATATGCCCTAAGCCCTAAGTCTTCATTTAACACCCTTTTCACCGTGGTCCTGCTTAACCCCATCTGAAGGGCCAACAGTTTCTGCTTACGTATGGGATTTCTTTTAGCCCCCGCGCCTCCCCTCGCCGGCGACTACTTCATGTCGCCCCGCGAAGTCCGGAAGGTGGCCCTGAAGCTGAACCAGCGGAAGGCCCCGGGCCCGGACGGAGTCGTCGCGGGGGCCCTAGTACAGCTGCCAAGGAGAGCCGTCGTCTCGCTGACGCGGCTGTTCAACGGCATCCTGCGCACCGGACACTTCCCCGCCCTCTGGAAGGAGGGCAAGGTGATCGTCATCCCCAAGCCGGGGAAGGACAGAAGACACCCGGGAGGCTACCGCCCGATCACCCTGCTGCCTCATATCGCCAAGCTGTTTGAGCGCCTGCTGTTACGGAGAATCCTGCCCCACATCCAGCTGAGGGCAGAGCAACATGGCTTCCGTGACAGCCACAGCACGACGCTCCAGCTGGCGAGAGTCCTGCACTACCTGGCGTCGGAGCTGAACAGGGGCCGATACACCGTCGGGGTCTTTCTTGACATCGAGAAGGCCTTTGACCGAGTGTGGCACGAGGGGCTCCTCTACAAGCTCCTGGACGCAGGTGTGCCCCCAATGATCGGGCAGATCGTGGCCTCCTTCCTGGAAGACCGGCGGTTCTTCGTCTCGGTCGAGAATGCACACTCCCAGACGAAGGCCATCAGCGCAGGAGTCCCGCAAGGCAGCTGCCTTTCGCCGGTGCTCTACGCGCTCTACACCAATGACATCCCCACACTCGAGGGCCATCTCGAGGAGGGGGTGGAAGACGTCGTGCTCGCCCTCTACGCGGACGACAGCGCATACTTCGCGTCGTCGCGCAAAATCGAGCTCGCCTGCAGGAAGATGCAGCGACTCCTGGACCTGCTGCCGCCCTGGCTGGACAAGTGGCGGACCGCGGTGAACGTCGGGAAGACAACAGCCCTGTTGACCACCCGCTCCCGCCGTCCGACCCCGCTACAGCTGAGGGGCCGGGACATCGAGTGGCAATCGACGGTGAAATACCTCGGTTGCAACATCGACTGCTCGCTGCGCATGGTCCCGATGGTGCAACACTGCATCAACCGGGCCAAAGCCGCGCGGGCAATGCTCCGGCCTGTCCTGTCGTCCAGCCTGCCTCTGAGAGCCAAGCTGCGGGTGTACAAGGCCTATGTGCGCTCGCGGCTCACCTACGCGGCTCCAGCATGGTACGCCCTGCTGTCGAAGACCCAGAAGGCACGGCTGCAGCGGTTCCAGAACATCTCCCTGCGGGTGATCACAGGAGCCGGGCGGTACGTGCGCAACACCACAATCATGAGGGATACCCGGATGCCCACCGTGGAGAAATTCGTCGCGCGGCTCGCACGGCGCATGTACGACTGCGCCGACAACAGCCGCCACGCACATCTCCACGACATTGCTCCGCACCACGCACGTCCGCCTGAAGGCAGACCACTCCCAAGAGAGTTGCTGCTCATCCCACTGTCGCCAGTGTAAGCCCGCAGAAGAGGGCGAAAGCACGGCACAGTGGAGAAGAAGAAGCTCCCGCACCGTTGTCGCCAGTGTATGCCAATAGACGGCGAAAGCACAGCGCAACGAAGACCACGCGAGGCCCCTGACAAGTAGGGGCCACCCAAGACCGGGGGGGACGTTACCCCCCGAGTTGACGCCGCGGGCATGAGGCAACCATAAGTCCTCGACCCCGCAACCGTAGTTGTCCTCGCGCTCCGCGCGAGAACACACTCCGCATACCACACGGGATTTCTTTGAATTCGCGCCTTCACAGCTTTTATCACTGCTGGAGTCCTAACAGAGCGAGGGCGACCACTTCTTGACCTGTCATCTACACTAGAGTCTTCATTGTATCGTTTTATGGTATGATAAACGAATCTTTTGGTTATATTCAAATTTTTCAGTAAGTCAAAAATCTGAATTGGCGCGTAACCGCAACGATGCAACGCAATAACTGCGACACGGTCTTCTTTAAGTGTCCACTCCATATTTAAAAATGAGGAAAATTCTAAAAAGTACACATTTTTATTTTCATGAAAAATTCGAAATTCGAATTCAATAAACTTTTTTGTGGCCAGCGTTCTAAATTCAAAAGTTTTTATTGTGTGACAGAACTTATGACCTGACTGTGTATATATTATATTTTATTATTATAATATAATATATACACAGTATACATATATATAAGGTTTAAAATATATTAATATATATATATACCCACTCGGTAAATGTTGATCAGACGGGTTGTGTCATCAGTTAATTGTTGATCCGTTGGCAATTGTTGATCGGAACACTTTTTGTTGATCTAATGTATAACTCTGCATACAAATGTGGCTCCGATCGGATCAACAATTGCTGTCCATCTGGTGTCAAAATTACGAACTATTCATAGCATTTTTTATACAAATCCGCTCCGTCAATTGTTGATCTGATTCAAATGGACCAATCAGGGACGACCTTCTCCACGATTGGTTGTTTTCTATAGTGTGCTGTTGCCACTTTGCTTCACAATCAATATCCAACTTCTTACGTTCTAAGGAAGTTGGCGACGATTCTAACAGTTAGAATCATCGCCATAATAACTTCGCATTCAAATTACGTATCGTGTGAAACTATGGACGGCTTAATGTTGTCGGCAACGGTGGTCACAAACAAAAAAGTGATTAAAAAAAAGCATTAGTTGTGTCGGATATACAACCGTCAATTAAAAGTGGAACTTCTTAATACGTTGTCTGTTATAAAAACAAACTGGTTGTACAAGGGTGTACTTTAAAAGTATATAGGTAGGTATAAAGTCAGACTGCGTATCACAAAACCACGACGAAAGGAGACGGACAAACTCAGCAAGTACCTTGACATGGATCACGAGGTTACAGCCATGTGGGATTACTGTTCCGACTGTGGTTTCAGCGAAAAGAGTCTCGACGAACACCTTAAGAGACTCTCGGATGCTCGGATGGCTGGGTTATATGCAGAAGGCGGTACTCCTTGACTCGGCACGCATCGTTAGGAAGCTCCTCACTCTGCGACCCTAACCACCGGTAGTTTGAGTCTTGTTTCGCTGCCGACGGCAAACTACGGTTAGTTTTTTTATTTTTTGGATGTACCTTTATCATGTACTACTATTTATAATCATAATATAAAATCTAGCCTAAGTTTGAAATAAAAAAAAATGCAATGTGATAATCTTTATTTTGGAAAATATATAGGTTGTTAATAACTTGTGCTTCAGCAATTTTTAATAAAGCAATATATACATCGAATGATTAATAGTAAACGGGTTGCAAGTTTTTTTTTTTTTTAAGTATAGTCAGCATCATAAACATGTATATGTCACCGTTAGATTGTGAACACTTATAGTAAACGGGTTGTAAGATGTATGTTTTTTTTAAGTTTAGTCAGCATCATAAACATGTATATGTCACCGTTAGATTGTGAACACTGTCAGTTTATAATCTTACTCGCGATATTATAAACTCTCGAGAAATTGTGAACTGTCAAAGCCGTTCACATTTTAACGCAATATTTTTCGTTTGTTTATAAACCATCAATGTCGAATCGTTAAATTGTGAACTGAGATCAAATCGGCGTGCTACGGACCACATACACAAAAACGAGGTAGGTTCGGTTATTTAGGTTGCTTCAGTTGCCCGAAGGCAGGCAGGCAGGCTTCAGAAATAATTCAGCAAGCATTGGATGAGAAACAGCTTACTGTAGCATTGCTCGACTTCAGCAGCGCCTTTAACTGCGTCGATTTCGAAATTCTCGTTGAGATACTGAAGTCCTTGAACGTGTCCTGCATCTTTGCTAAGTGGTTCGACTCTTATCTGTGAGGTCGCCAGCAACGTATAAAGTTGAAGACGACTTCAACGGAGTGGTGTGATCTCTTTGCGGGAGTCACCCAGGGTGGAATACTCTCCCCTCTTCTTTTTCTCTATCTTCATTAATTCCACCTCAGATGTCCTCTCCTCATCATACCATCTCTACGCCGACGATCTCCAATTATATACCGCCATTCCCCCCCTGTGATATGGCACCAGCTGTAGAAGTATTAAATGCCGATCTCAAGAAAATCAGGGTTTGGGCGTCGTCTCATGGTCTCCTTGTCAACCCTACTAAGTCACAGGCTATGATTATTGGTTCCAGGTACTCCCTCAACTTGTTACAGTATATTTCTATTACTCCTGTAACCTTTGATGGTACCGTGATCTCATACAGCACCAAGGCCAAAAATCTAGGAGTTATGTTTGATAACCAGCTGTTCTGGTCAAAGCATGTCAGCGAAGTTAGTAGACGTGTCTTTGCCACTTTCCACTCCCTCAGGCGTCTTGAAACCTTCCTGCCTCGTAAGACAAAAATCACGCTTCCCCAGTCTCTTCTTCTTCCCCTGATCGATTACGCTGCTGTCTGCTGGGAAAGCGCAAACGAAAACCAACTGAACAAACTCGAGTGACTTCAAAACCTCGGGATTCGGTTTATTTTCGGTCTGCGTAAGTTCGACCACGTCTCAGAGTATCGCAGGGAGTTGAAATGGCCCCCGATTTGCCTTCGACGGGATTCCCATATCCTCATTTGCCTCTTCAATATTTTATGTAATCCTCGCTATCCTGGCTTCTTACGGGATCGCTTCGTTTTTCTGTCTTCGGATAGGCCACGGAGATCTCACACTCGGTCACTACTTACAACTTCGCAACATAACACTGCCGCTTATGAGAATGGGTTCAGACTACGAGCTATCAGTCTCTGTAACAAACTCCCCAGAGCCATCAGAGACAGTCCGTCAATTCACACTTTTAATAGTCGTTCGAAAAAACACTATATATCTCTTCCATGATATGTATTAGTATTTATTTGTATCTACTATGTGTGTATATGTTATATATTTGTATATAGCATTATTTTTAGTATTATGAAGATATTGTTTTTTTTTTTTTTATTGTTATGTAGAGTACTAGAAGTACTCTACACAACAATAAAAAAATATTGTTGTGTAGAGTACTAGGTAGAACTATGTTCTACCTTTAGTTTCTTTTTTTCCTCTCCATTCTAGGTTTGCTGGAAGAAAGGTCTTGTTAGAGATAAGCTCGCCTTTGTCCATTTTCTTTCCTTGATATTTGTTTTGTTGTCACTGTTTTGTGCAATAAAGTTTAACAAAGCGCACAGGATGCGTTCCCAAACCTGCCAATTTGATCTAAGTTCACAATTTGGCATTGACGGATTTTAAACTAACGAAAAATCATGCGTTAAATTGTGAAAGGTTTGACAGTTTATAATATCGCGAGTAAGATTATAAACGGACGGTAACATGTTGGAAAACGTTTTTATGAATAAATATAAACAAAAGAATACTAATAAAACATGTTAAATAATAATAAAAAAGGATTTATATTTAAGTTATTTAACGTCTGTTTAATACATTACTGCAGACACCGGGAAAGAAGGGCTTGCCAGCTGAATAGATATGGACCGGATAGGAAAACGAAGCCGAAAAGCTCTATTCATGGCCAGAGGCATGTATAGTGCTTTTCTCACACATGCAATTAAATAAAAAATACTTATCGTAATTTCGTCGTCCGTTGATATTTTTTGCTCTGAGTATAAAATAAAAAAATACTACTTCCTGCCCATATTACCCGCAATGTTGTATGAAATTACATTACAGTACCCGTTTCGACAGCGGCCCGCAACGTGATACTTCCAAGCCTATTATAGCGCACATCATGACGACATTTCGTTGCATGTGTATAAAAAATCTTGTGTACTGTGATTTTAAATCGTGGCTGTTGCCGAAGTGTATTTGCCTCACGCGCCTCACGTCAAATTTTACAAAAGGGATGATTGATACTTTGTATTTTTTATTGCGATAAGTATTAATTTTGTTTCAAATGCACTTATTTCAAGGCACACAAAACAGTATTCGCTCGTAAGCAGTACAAAATACAGTCCAGTATAATTTACAACAAAGTTGACAATTTTTTTAATTTTCATCCAAAGGTATCACTCGAGTGCAAGACCACTGTATCAAAATGGCTCAAAACCCTGGATTATAAAGCAACAGAATTAGTTCTGAAAATAACAAAATAAAATTCGAAATAAAAAACAATGATTCATATTTATTTATTTCCGATTTCATTACATCTTCAGTTTAATTATTATATATTTAATTTAATTTATCAATCTAATTTAGTCAGAATTTATTCTAAGTTCGTAAACTGTACTATAAATCTTCTCATACACACTGTTGAATAAATGATGAATAAAAATATAATGAAAACAGTGCGCAGACTAAGTCATAATTACCTCCCCTCCCCTACCCTCCCCAAACACATCAAGAGGCACTACTCTACATACTTTCAGAGACTCACTACACCTCTCATCTTCTCACCATTTTCACTCTAGTTGACATTTTCACCAAAATCTATGTTTTAACGATACAATTCACACCACACGAATTTATTTTGCTCGACTCTATTTAATTTTATTAAGAAGGAATTAAATTTTTTCAACTCCAAAATTAAGATAGAATTTACCTAAAGTTTCTCATGGGTTAACTAACTATGTAACTTTTCGAACGAGCGTTAGGATAAATCAACTGTCATTTTCCCACACAAAAATGACAACGCAGATCTACCTACCGTACCTACCTACAAAACGTTAACAGCAGGAGAAATGTTCATCTACTTTCATTCACGTATCTAAGTACCTACATATTAACAAAATACTTTAAAAACACGTCCTCCACTGCAACACAAGTCACCGCAGAATATTGATTAGGTACTAACTATGAAGTCTGCGACAGTGCGACTGACTGAACTTACTTTATTAATACTTCCGTTTCATTCTTGCGACGTTGCCGCTCCGCTGCGCCAGTTTCAAAATACTAGTTTCCGCAGTAAATGTTGATCAGGAAATGTTTACAATGATCAACAAAGTTTCATTTAGTGTAAAAAAAAAGGCGGTTAAACGATCAACAATGGCCGTGTCAGTCGGTGACGAGATAGCGGCTTTGCGGCATACTTAGGCACAGCGTCGCAAGGAGGAGAATTATTATATAGCTATTATAGCACGATATACTCAAAACTTCCTAAGTAATAGCGGGTAAAGACTGATCAACAATTGATGCGGATTTTAGCCTGATCAACAATGGCCGAAAGGAGGAAAATATATATATATATATATATATATTAATATATTTTAAACCTTATGCCATGGTAATGAAATTCAAAACATAAAACGGGAAACGGCAACGTATGGAATCTTTTACGTCTTGCTTCATATGGGTTGTCCAATATCTTACTCTTAAATTGAAGGAATTTCATAAAACGTTTTTGAATTAGCTTCTTATCCCATTTCGATACGAGATTTATACGCCTTACGTTCACGGAACAGACTCAAACAACTTTACCCAAAGCTAGGCCAAAAGGAATGATGAACATCTGTCTGAATCCCATTTCAAAATCAAACTTAAAATTACTCTATGGAGCGATTTAATCAGGCTTTACGGGCATTATGTATGAGGGTGTGTAGTTGTAAATTACAAACAAGATATAATTTGGCAGCCGTGTCTCCTGTCTGTATGAATAATGTAGGTAACTACGTTTCATCTCTAAGTGACAGGAAATTGGATTCGACATTTGGTTTCAGCAACCGAAAAGAATGCGTGGTTTGGAATTAAAACGCTATAATGTGTATATGTTACAGCTAAAGCTAGATGTGATACTAAACTTAATTTTAGCCAGTTATTATTAGGCGCCCGCCTCGGCTAATGTTGGAAATTATGTTCATTGCGTTAGATGATTTCAACATTACCCGGCTAAGCTGCAGACTAGCCTCCACGCTGTTGAGGTTGAAAATGGTAAAAAAATAACACCTTCCTAGTTTTACCAAACAAGTAGACGCTCGGTGTTTCGTGTTGCGTAAAATTGCAGGTATGTCAACCACTATGTTACGTATGAGATCAAAGTGTTTGAATGACTTGGAATTTTGTTTAAGTACAATGTTTCAGTTTGCTATATGGATAACATAATAATATTTGGAAGTTTAAGAACTCACCCCACATCGCATTTCTAGAAATGCCGTTTCCCGTTTTACATTTTGAATTTTATTACTTTGGAAAGAGGTTCGAAATTGCGATACGCGAGTAAAGTCAAAGTCAAAGTCAAAGTCAAAGTCAAAGTACATTATTACTGTAGATATTTACATATACTGAGCAAGCGTCATGTTTTGCCTCTTCTCTACATTGGACCACTGTGGGAGTAGAAGGGCGTACAAACTCCCACAGATTGATTTTTAGATCTCTTTTAAAAATAGGTTTTGCTTAACTAATACAAATATGAAAAATTAATTTGTTATGATTAATTAGCAGGAATAAATAATTACAAAATTATTAACAGCAAGGTCTGTGTTGAGCCTGATTAACCCCATACAGTCCTGTCATTTAAGTAATCTTGAACATTGTAATATCCCTTTTTCGACAAAGTCGCTTTAACATGCTTTTTAAATTGCTCAAATGGCAATTTCAAAATCCCCAGAGGTATCTTATTGTAGTAGAGAATGCACTGACCCTTGAAAGAATTGCTAACCTTCGCGAGTCTAAAACGGGGCGCACATAGTCTGTGATTATTTCTTAGGTTAACATTACAGCTATCGGTCTAAGTTTGGAAAATGTTGTAAGGTTCTTGCGTACATACATTATATTTTCGAAAATAAATTGACTAGCTACTGTTAGTATGTCAATTTCTTTAAAAAGCTCTCTTAAGGAGTCTGTTCGTTTTAAATTATAAATTGCTCGAATAGCTCTTTTCTGTAAAATAAAAATAGTTTGAATATCCGCTGCTTTCCCCCACAACAAGATACCATAGGACATCACACTATGAAAGTAACTAAAATATACTAGCCTAGATGTACCTACATCCGTGCTTTGTCTGATGTTCCTAACAGCGTAAGCCGCAGAACTTAATTTACCAGCCAATTTATCTATGTGGGGTCCCCACTGCAATTTGCTATAAATGGTTATTCCAAGAAACTTCGTATCATTTACTAATTCTAACGTGCTGTTGTCTAACACTAAACTGGTCTCAACTTGCCTGACATTTGGAAGTGAGAATTTGATACACTTGGTTTTACCAGCGTTTAACAATAAATTATTAACTGTGAACCAATTTAAGGTTAAAGACAATACACCATTAACATCATCAAAATCTCCATTTTGTCTTTAAATTTTGAAGACCATTGAAGTATCATCAGCAAACAACACTATGTCAGTTAATTTCTCCACCATCTTCAACCTCAACAGCGTGGAGGCTAGTCTGCAGCTTAGTCGGGTAATGTTGAAATCATCTAACGCATGTAATGGGACAAGAAGAATATTCAAAAACGTTTTATGAAATTCCTTCAATTTAAGAGTAAGATATTGGACAACCCATATGAAGCAAGACGTAAAACGACGATTCCATACGTTGCCGTTTCCCGTTTTATGTTTTGAATTTCATTACCATGGCATAAGGTTTAAAATATATTAATATATATATATATATATATATATATATATATGGTAGCTTTCCTATTCCTTCAATTTCTCCATACAAAACGCTGACGCACCTAATATTAAATATGATAATTAATTAAGTTAAGTTCGTTTGTTCGTCTATTATACTTCTTCGATTCCTTCTTCAGATATAAATATTATTTACCTAGTCGATATTTAGAGACTAAAGTTTTGTTTATAGAAACCATAAATTGCACTACAAAAATAATAACATAATAATTATACAATAAATCAACGCTAATGTTGATTTATAACATCATTTTTTATAATGTAAATCGATTTTGTTTTATTTATAACAATGTTTGTTATTCATATATGGGGAAGTATATTCTTCACTGAATATAAAAAAATGTATTAAGAAAAATGCGCCAATATATTGAAATAATTGATAGCCAAGCTTGCAACTGGTAATATTTATTAGTGTAATCTTCGTTACATCGTTACAAAAATATTTAAATTGACGTCAGTATACCTTATGTCTTATAGTCTACGTTGACGTAGCATTAGCTTTAGAGAAAATTGATAACTTACGCCTAATAAGTTTTTAGTTCTGATAAAATACGAGTTATACTTATTGTTATGATTTCGTCTTTGTATTAGCTACCCTCTCTGGCTTGAAAGTTATTACAAACGTTTCGTTCACGGTTTTCATCCGCTGAATCTGTTCGTAGGCAGGTGAACGGACATTTATTATTTTACTCGTTTCTTAATATTTCAAGAATGAGTGATATTTGAGATCTGAGATCTGAGATACCTAATAAAATTTGACATGAAAGATATAGGCGAAAGAATAGATGAGGTTGCCTTCGGTAATGGGTTTCCTCCATTTTAAGAAACTGTTATATCTTATGTTACAAAAGAAAACCTAACCTAGGGTTAATACCTATACAGATGCAGATCACGTAAACAGGTAAGAAATATAAGTTAGAAGTTAAGTCTAAGTTGGAGTAATAAATTGATTTTGTCATTATCAATTCTCAGTCGGAACCTCCCTAAGATTTATAGAAGTACGACTTTTATTAGTTTAGATTATGCATTGTATTTTACTCAGATAGTCAGCCACTCTACCAAGGTATGAGTTATAGAAAGTGAATTGCACCAAACAATATTAAGCAGACCGGTGATATTGGAAAACATGTACAAGGAGTATAAGCGAGGCATGAGCCAATATGTTATATCTAATATGTTTAGTTAGCTTGCTGACGACTGGGACACAAAATACTCGGATACTGTGTCCGAATTGACACATATTAATTTTAGTTTTTTTGTGACGCTTCGGACACCATCTTAATATTGATGCTCTTTTGTTCGGTCAGATAAAAATGCTTTAAAGTATAATTTGTAGAAAAAGAGAGCTACCAAAAGCATAAATTATTCTGTGGATGTGTACCACTCTTAGTAAAATTAGACTATTAATTGTTTTCAATATAAAATCCGTCATAAAAAATAATATTCAGCATAAAATCAACGTTGCTAGGATGCACACGAATCGATGGGCTAAGATATCCACGCAATTTACTCCCAGTGCAACGAAAAAGCATTGCCGACCTAGAAAAAAATGGAGTGATGAGTTGGGTCTCTGGGATACGAACTGGTGGGTAACCGTTCAGGACCGCAAAGAGTGTAAAAATGTGAGAAAGGCCTTAACCTAGCAATTATTAAGAGACCAACGTGTCCCGTTGGGCTCTTAATAATAATAATAATCTAAATATGAAAAACTTCAATCCGTCATCAAAATTAATATTTAGTACAAAAATCAACATAAAAAAACCGTAATTCAAAACGTTTATTAAGCAGAAAAAAATACATCTTATATATATATAAGATATAAAACTCGATACTTTTCCTCAGTCGATTCAGTTCGCGCTTGACCCCGAAGTCTACAATCTTACATTAAAATAGCGGCGTTTATCGCATGGAAAAAATGCGAAAGAACGAATAGACGAACAACAGAAATAAAAACTTTTGGCCAGATATCCGCCCCGCCAACCATGATGTTGGCACTGAGATGATAGTAAGTTGGACCAACTTTTACGGACAAAAAAGAAGAACAGAAGCTAGCAATGTAAGAGAAAAATATGAAGATAATGATTTATTTAATGTTGCAGTGTTACGGCTTGAATAAAAAAAACGATCAAGTTCTAGTCGGTCTCGCATACGAAGGGATCGACCTCGTACCATAGTTCAAGAATTACACCGACCTTTCAAAGGAATTGACATACTAACTATAGCTAGTCTTTCAAGGGTCACTGCATTCTTTACTACTTCAAGATACCTCTAAAGATTTTGAACTTGCCATATGAGCAGTTTAAAAACCATGAAACGGTTTTGTTTTAAAATTGATGTTACAATGTTAAAGATTACATATGAACTCAACACAGAACTCGCTGTTAATATTTTTGTTATTATTTATTTGTAATATATTAATATTGTAATTTTAGTATTAGTCAAACACAACCAATTTTTAAAGGAGATCTATAAATTAATCTGTGAGAGTATCTACGTCCTGCTACTCCCACAGTGGTCCAATGTAGAGAAGGAGAAAAAAAAAAGTAGCCAAGTGCGAGAAGGACTCGCCCATGAAGGGTTACGTTGTAGCAAGTAATTATGTGACTGGGTGTTTATGTTGTTACTTTGTTTCTCATTGACAAAGTTATCTTTGCGGTTTTTAATAAATATTTATTAAAAACCGCAAAGATAACTTTATCATTCATAATAAAATAAGCAGATTTTTGAGATATAAAATATGTTATATCTTAAAAATCTGCTTATTTTATTTTGTTCAAATCAATTTTTGTCAAAAGTTTGTATTGAAATATACAGCATATATTTTTTGCACAATTTTCACTCTCTTGAGAGGGGGGGACACGCATTTTCCACTTTGGAAGGGTCTGTCTCTTTAACGATTTACTTTGAGGAAAAATGGTTTCAGGAACCTCAACATTAATTTTTATTTTTTTTAAATCTACATACTAAGTTTCAACTGTGTAGTCCTAATAGATTCTGCATAAATTGCTGTGACATACGGACGGACGGACGGTCGGACAGACATACTAGACGAAACTATAAGTATTCCTTGTTTCATTACGGAACCCTAAAAATTACGTTTAAAAATATCTCCAAAAAAATTAAAAATATAATGTAAAAAAATAATGTACACAATAATGGGGACTCCTTCAATTGTAAGAACGCAAACGACTCGCACTTGACCTATTTTGTTATTTTGTTGCCATTTTGTTGCGCTTGAGGGACCGAGGCCATGACTACCGCTCCGGAGCGTTCCTGGAGCAAAGGGTCTCACTTGCTGTGCAGCGCGGCAACGCTGCCAGCGTAATGGGTACCTTTGGTCCGGGAGCGTACTGGGGTGGTTTATTTGTGTAGTTTTATGTATTTTAGATTTATTTACTATTTAAGTAGGTTATTATTATTTGGAAGCATATAATTTTTAAGTTGTTTCCCTGCCATATCTTGTAGTTTAGCAAGTGTTTAAGTTTAGTTTTAAGTTATTGACGAAGTTTCCTGTAGATTAATCGAATTGTAAACTATATTTTGAACAATGATTAATAAATTCGCCTCCATTTTGCGAACCTTTTTGTTAACTGTATACAACACCACACGTGGACATAAAATACAAGAGCTGTAGTAGGCACGAGACTGGCGCGGTTATCTCTTGGGAATGGCAGTGTTACAAGTGTAAGTAACAACGCATAAGCGACGATGTAAAAGTTCCATTTACACCAATCCAACCAAGAGACATTGATTGATGTTTCTATCTTTGAATGAAAAGGGAGAACATTTTTTAATGTTTTGGCTTGACCTTTATCATGAAATAGTGATATTTTATATTGAACTGGCAGGTGCCCGCATCAGTGTTTGCGCAATCTCGCGTAAAAATGGACAGTCCGAACAAAAATTAACCCTCCTTCCTCCTTCATTTTGAAAATCTCTTATTGAGCAGATCACCTGCATTGTTCAACTTTCTATCTGCCAAAATTAACATGTCAATAGGTCAAGTAGTTTCTTACCTCTTATTTGGGCGAATTTTTTAAAAACTGCCTAGCTGCCAAGTTAAAATAGCCTCATAGGTCAAGTAGATTTGTTATGTTCATACAAAGTTCATCCATCCCCCATACCTCCCCTAGCGGGGCTAAATTTGAAAAATCACTTGCTTGGTTGACGTTTGTGAAGATTGTAACTGCAAAATGGTTGCTTCATAAGTCAGGTCGTTTTTTTATTTCCATACTTTCTTACCTTCGTGACTCTATGTTTGTTTTTGTGTATACCTTAAATACACCTACATAATAAAATTATCTAAAATACTAGTTTTAAACTTACGCCATGAGAACTTGCATTAAACTTTTCCTTGGGACACAGCGTACGATCGAGAGTACTCTAGTAATCGACATCTCATGTCCTTACTGCATTCATATTATATGAACATGCACTTTAAATGCCAAATAGCAGTGGACTGGACATATTTTACGGTATACGTATTATATACAGGGGGTAACAGAAAGGTTTAGTAATATTTTATGGGTTTATTCCTGTTTTTGAGATATAATTCAGAATCATTTTCACTATGAACCCGATTTGATCAGAGTAATTTAACTTTTACTTCTCCGTTGGTTTCGGGCTAAGCGGCCGACCGAAAGGAATGAAAAAGTGAATAAGTTCATTTATATGTATAGAAATTAAATATCACGTCTGCTAAAAAATGTAAGTTAGTTGTTTTCATTATGACGTCACTTATTCTATGATATTTGGTAAAACGTAAGGATTCCAACGACACGGGTGGACGGCCGTTTGAGCGCTAGAGTGCCATAGTCAGAAAGACAGGCAGATATTCGTTTCAAATTATAAAAACCCTTTTTTATTCGGCGATAAATTAATCCTACAATCACTGCAACAGTACTTCTCTAACAGCTCTAATATAGCTATTGATTTGACGCAACCAGGTTTACAAGGCGGTACAAGGGGTTAATAATGAATGTAGTGGAAGTGATACTCAGAGTTTATGTACTAATGTACAAATTGGAAGTCCCATAAGTCACACCCCACAGCGACACCGGAGGCAGACCTGCCTTAGAGGCATAGAATAATCCTTATATGACCTCAGTAAAAGATGCATTTAATTCGAGACATTGTCAGTTTAAAGGTTTTTTTGAAATTCTCCATTTTTCACATTGTTTGTGCCAATCATTTCTTAAATAGCTCTTTTTTGTGCCTTGTGCCCATAGTAAACGTATGATGACACATCATTGGGCGATCCGTCAATTTGAAAGGGTTTCTTATAGAAATTCCCAGATATCAGAATAACATAAAAAGCCTACAGATCACGCTTAAGTATGCGCCGAAATCCGATATATTGTAGACTTTTAGATAATTTTCCCACTATTCTATATTCGTATCGTATTGAATCTGTAACACAGTATCATTTTCTGTGTAGTGTGCAGAGAGTGCTAATGTAATTGTATGGGACGCCATACTTATTTGAAATCTTATGTTGTTGTCTTTCTTACGCTAAATAATATTTTTAAAATAATGAAATTATACAATTCCAATATTAAAGAGCCATTTTCTATGCCATGCTTTAACGTCAGACATGATATTTTAATATTTCAATATATTTTAATATTTTGAATTCTTAGTCAAATACCTTTTAGAACGTCAGTGAACATTGCGTGTGTGCGTGCGAGATATCATCAGATTTAGAGTATTTTTTTAAAATTCCCAATTTTTCTTAATACGTCAGTTTTGAACGTTATTTTAAAAGTTCTACGCTGTTTTGTGTTATTTGTCGATGGCTTATGTAAAATAAAATATATGTATAACTTAGTTAAGACGTAAGATTGTGATTGTGTGATGTGATTGTGATAAGTGAAGATTTAAGTTAAGACTTAAATCTTCAATAAAAACATTGACTTCGCCTTTCATCAGCTGCTATAAAAACATACTAGACACGATATTAGAAAATAAATTCAAAATCTTGCTATTGTTATGTTAACTCTAGAATGGTGCAACACTTGTATCCTAGCATCATTAGAGAAAGTAATGCCACAAATTGTCAAATGTTTTAATAAGTTATAACGGATTCCGATAATTCCCAAATGTCAGGGAGAAAATCGTAAATCGCGTGACATCTAAAAGTTAGGCTACAATATAGTAGTACTTAGTACAATATAAACGATGTGCCGGATTAACAGGTTACAGGATTTTGAGGGCGATGTCATCAGAACAGATCCTCGATCTTATTTGAGGAGCGTATTTGCTCAAAATCTCACGTCACGATTCAGGAATTACGCAAATCCACATTGGATTACGTACATCTCCAAGTTAATGGAGAGCGCGTTCACATCACACGAAGGTATAAACTTAATTGGGGAAGTTTAGACTCACCGCATCGCACACTTTGCACTGAGAAAAGTTAGGAATGGAAGAGCCTTAATTTTTCCATTTGGAAATTTTCCCAGTTTAACATTTTTCTATTTGGTAATTTTTCCAAATGGTAATTCCTACGGTAGTAGGTATGTTATTTATCATTATTTAAAATTTCACTTGGCCGTTTGCCGGTAATAAATTATACAGTTGGTATTTTTTAATCAACGAACATTTTTCTTTTTGGACTGCATCACATCGGATGAAATCTCCCACTAAAAATGTTTGTTGTTGAACGAGATAGGTAGTGGAAATTTACTATAGAATAACTGGCTGAACATGGGCACAACTGTGCCTCCGCCACCCTATTATGGAAAAGGAGTGCCGCTGTGAAGATGATAATGACGAGGTAACGGATCTTCTATCATCTTTATAACAAACGAATTATCGTCGTCGAATTAAATGCAGCCACTTAAAAACTGGGCAATACAATTATATTTTTGCGAATACACTCAGAAGTATAGTGGATAAGAAATCCTGTACATCAGCAGAGTGGTTAGAGCAAATATGGCGTCTCCATTCCCATACCTCTCTGATTTAGCATTAAATTGTGGTAGCTACTAGCAATGTATGCTGAGACTAATAGGATATGAAATGGTTAAATTTTAATGGTTTGTATTACTAAAGTAATATACAAATAGTTTATAAACCTATTTTGGGTTCGGCGACTTACATTTTCAATTAACGGTATGTTTTATTCGCAATCCGAACTATGTATGTAATTAAAAACGATTGTTATTTATTGCAGGTTTAAAAACATACCAGTTTCGTCTTAAAAAATTATTTAATCTCCACTGAACATATTTTTTTACTGTAGATATTTATGTTTACGTAGCGAACGTAATTTTTTGCCTTTTCTACACATTGGACCACTGTGGGAGAAGGAATGCGAAGAAACCACCACAGATTATTTTTTTGCTCTTTTTTTAAATTGGGTTTTTTAACAAATATAAGTATTACAAGATTAATTATTACAAATAACACGCAGGATTAAATTACTACAAAATTATTAACAGTGAGTTCTGTGTTGAGTTAGATTAACCCTAAACAGTCCCGTCATTTAAGTAATCTTGAACATTGCAATATCTCTTTTTAGACAAAGTCGTTTTGTTTGTTTTAGCGAATTCAAAATCTCTAGAGGTATCTTGTTGTAGTAGAAATTGCACTGACGCTTGGAAGAATTGCCAACTTTTGCGAGTCTTAACCGGGGCGCAACTAAGTAGTTTGTGATTATTTCTTAGGTTAACATTGCAGCTATCGCAAAATTTTGAAAATGTTGTTAGTTTCTTGCATACAAACATTACATTATATATTTATACAACAAACAAGTTACCTGAGGGAGTTATTTCTGCAAAATGAAATAGCTTGAATAATTTGGCATTGGCAAAGCATCGGAGCTTTCTCCCACAACAAGATACCATAGGACATGACCTATGAAAGTTACTAAAATAGACTAGCCTAACTGTAGCCATCCGTGTTTTGTCTGATGTTCCTTACGGCATAAGTAGCAGAACTTAATCTACCAGCATATTTTCCAATGTGGGGTCCCCACTGCAATTCACTATTAAAGGTTACTCCGAGAAACTTCATATCATTTACTAATTCGAACATGTTGCTGTCTAGCGATAAACTGGTCTCAACTTGCGTGACATTTAGAAGTGAGAAACACTTGGTTTTACCAGCGTTTAACAATAAATTATTAACTGCGGACAAATTCAAGAGAGACATTTCGTCATGAACAAAATCTCCGTTTTGTCTTCTTCTTAGTAGATTCTACGCTTTGTTTCTAACTCCGTAATGATTTAATTTCATTAGTAGCGTATCATGATGAACACAATCAAATACAGATCGCAAGAAAACGCCAATAGCATCCAGTGCCTGCCTCCCAGGTAGAGAAAATATGAGATGCAAGGGCCTGCATCCGTAGTCGATTTACCCCTAGTGAAACCTATGCTGTTACAGAAGATAGTCTTCATTATATTCTCCTGTATTTAAATGTGTGGGCATGGACAAACAAAGGATACATCAGATTCAATTTGCTGAATGGTAAAAGTGGGTGGGTCCTCATCAGCTTTTGTTTTAAAAGTAATGGGCCGAGCGGAAGTAGATAACTCAGATTCTTGGATGATGAAAGCGGGTGAGTCTTCATAAGCTTTTGAATGAAAAGGCTTGAGCTAGGAGAAAAAAGATGTTTCATATTTCTGCTTGGTGAAAATGGGTGAGTCTTCACAAGTTCTCGTAGATTTTTCTTCAATGTCGAATTAAAACATCGAAGAGAGGTTGGTACTACGGGGGAACGTTGGTTAGTATTTTTTTTAGCAACGGGTACTCGGTTAGCTTCTGAATCGAAATTGATTTTAGATATAGACTGATTATTATCTAGCAGATACGTGTCGAAATGGCCGCTAAACAGATATTGTTAGAAACGTAATCGTTTGATTGGTTGACTTTCAGGACCAAATTTTACATATATAGATGCCGCCGCTATTTCACACAAACTACCATAAGTTGAAGGATAAACATATCAGCATAATACTTCGCCTCTAATGAATGATTGTCCACGTTCATGTCATGAGACATAATAGCAGTCTTGCCAATTATTTACCACGTAACCAACAATTTGTTAACGTACATACTTCCATTGCTCTCTCTTGTGTGCCTTGCATCAAATAAATACAAATCTTACTCGCGCACGAAGGTTTCCGTACCACCGTATAATGGTAGGGATGGTGTGGAGTTCATAGTTTCGATTTTACATAGCAAAATGTTGGTTACAAAGTTATTGTTGTGGCTACTTCCACACTACATGTACGCAACCAGGTGCATTCAAAAGTTGTTATGTGGTATTGAAAGAATTGGTGTATGGGATCCCCCTTAAATATTTATTTTATTCTGTTTTTTTAGTATTTGTTGCTTGCTATAGCGGCAACTGAAATACATCATCTGTGAAAATTTCATCTGTCTTACTATCACCGTTCATGAGATACAGCCTGGTGATAGCAGAGGCTTAGTAATAGGGTCCCGATTGGCACCCTTCGGGTAAGGAACCCAAAAAAACTATCGAAACACGCACCATCACCTAAGTTGGAATAACAGTATGACTAATCAAAGTCCCGTTAAGCTTATTTTCTTAATTCATTTTATAAATTTGAAAAAGATCTAAGGCGTAAAGTTCTGTGAGGTATCTAAATACCGAGGTGAGCTACTGAATAATTAATTAATTATTTTACTAAAAGTAAGAGTTATATAGTTATTAGGAGAGAGACACTAAGCGCAAAAATATAAGAAAGCATTGACTGAGCACAAGTGTTATCAAGACAAAAGTGCAGCGATCAATGAGCTTTCGTGACGCTCCGAGGAACTTTGTCACTGTATATTTTACTTATCGTTATAATTATCTCCCGGCTGGGGAGGAATAAAAAGGAATTCCATGGTCTTGGATGTTTACATGTTTATGATGCCTGTTTCGGGATCCATATATTTTTTCAAATTTCCATTTCGCCAATTGGCATAAATTTAATGGCTTTTATTAGTACTTTCTATAACAATACTTCGGCTTACGTTTTAGTTGAAATAACAAGGTTTTAGTATATGTTTTATTGGACTACTTTTGAATTTAGTTTATATTAATTATACACATTTTTGTTTTTTACAGTGCATTTTTATTTTTATTTTATCCAAAAATTTTTCACATAACATTTTTGGCAAGGGTAGCGAATATAAACATACATAATTAAAATTAAACACCTGGAATGCATTAAAGTAAGCGTTAAAACAACATTTCGGAGATCTGCGTTCTGAAGAATGCATTGCCATTGAATTAGAGACCCTAAAGATAAACTTTGGCGAATCATATCTATCTAGATATGATTCGCCAGAAATCTTTCTGGCGATTTCTATTGCAAAAATCTTTCTGCAAAAGAATCCAACACATTAGATCCACGTTATTCGCAAAAGTAAATAGAATCCAGGACGATGCGCTAAGACAAAGTAAAATCACGATTTCGATCGAAAGACGTGTTCCTATATAATATACCCCAAGACATGTTGAGAATAGTAAGACAAAAGGGAGCCGACATACTTGCAAATGCACTCAGTATAGTACTAGAGGAGGTAAATTTCTTATTCCCATACAGTGCAAGAATTAAAATGTATGGTATGGGTAATAAACCGTTTCAGCAACAAAATATACCCACATCTCCACAAAAATGCGGCGTTAAGCCTGCGGTAACACAGCCTCCACAACAATTTGGCGCTAAGCCTCCCGTAAATCAGCAAAAGTTTGGCTACAGACCAAACTTACCCCAACAACAGTTTGGCTACAGACCAAACTTACCCCAACAACAGTTTGGCTACAGACCAAACTTACCCCAACAACAGTTTGGCTACAGACCAAACTTACCCCAACAACAGTTTGGTTACAGACCGAACTTACCCCAACAACAGTTTGGTTACAGACCAAACCTTCCTCAATAATCAGGATATAAACCCTCATTCCAATTCGGTAATAAACAACCTGGCTTTGGCCAGCCCCAACCTATATTTTAAAAATGATGACCAGGACTGTAACGAATATACTATTTATAATGAAGATTGCTAGGTACAAGAACAAAAAGTAAAGACAAAGATGCAAACTGTGGAAAACTTTCAAGTTTCACACACCACAACAACCATAGATACTAACAATAAATTATAGCTCACAACTAAGTCTACCATACAAACACATTCCTGAAAAAAACCTGGAGGTTCATGATCGATACAGGTAGTGCTAGATCATTTATTAGCCCAACTAAAGCATATGAGTACTTATTATAGTAATTAGTACGTACGCCTCGAGCTCACATAATGAGACAGTATGCATAAATCTATTCCCGGCATTTAACAGCCCAGAAACACACAAATTTTACGTGTATGAAATAGATGGATGATATGACGGACTTATTGGTAGTAACCTCTTACAACAACTGGATGCGAAAATAGATATGAACAATGGTATGATCTGCAAAATCTGCAGTCATACCTGTGACATATAACCCTGCAGACAAAATTCTGATACCACGTAAGTGTGAGAAAAGAGTAAAATTACCGACTGCCCTGAAGGACGGAGACGCGGAATTCTATTTACTTTTGCGAATAACGTGTATCTAATGTGTTAGATTCTATTGCAGAAATCTAGATATGATTCGCCAGAGTTTATCTTTAGGGTCTCTAATTCAATGGCAATGCATTCTTCAGAACGCGGATCTCCGAAATATTGTTTTAACGCTAACTTTAATGCTTTCCAGGTGTTTAAGTCTTGGCGCTCACTTATCAAAGTGGCGGCCTTTCCAGTTAATTTCGATGTTGTTATTTGAAATATGTACAGATCCTGAGCCTGGTTGCCCTCGACACGGCACAAAGAGATGACCTATTCACATTTTCGCATGAAAAGATTTAACAAATGTTCATTAACATCGAATTTATTTATTTATTTCGGTATTTGCACTACATTCTTCATTTTTATTTTTTTTAAAACGATATTTAACCATAACGATATATATAATACCATAAAGCCAAACTTAGACTAATTTTGACAGATTACGCAAAATGAACTTAAAAATACAACTAGAAAAATCTGAGTTTTTGACACACAGTTACGAGTGAAGGACTAAAACCAAATGATGACAAGATAAAGGCCGTTCTAAACTTCCCTTTGCCCCAAACATCAACCGAAATTAATAAATTAAATAGCTTTTTAGGACTCATTGGCTACTACCGCAAATTAATAAAGGATTTTGCAAAAGTCACGCAACCCATGACAGTACGACTTAGAATAAAAGTGGAAGGTCCATCCACCAATGATGAAAAATACATAGCCACTTTATAAAAATGCAAAGAACTCCTTGTAATCGCCCCAATACTTCAGTACCCTGACATGAACAAACCATTCATATTGACGACAGATGCTTCTGATTTTTCACTTGGAGCCGTTCTATCATAAAGAACAGTTGAAAGTGACAGACCAGTAGCATAAGCTGGCAGAACACGTTAAACGCACTAGATAAAACGGACGAAGTTTCTGTTCAAGTAAATGTTGATCCTGAAGAACAAAAGAAAATTCAAAAAATAATCATTTCTGTTCAAGTAAATGTTGATCTTGAAGAACAAAAGAAAATTCAAAAAATAATCAAGGATATAGAGCAAGAGTGTGCGTTATTAGAAAAAAAAAGAACCTGTACCAATTGTCACTAATTTAGACCCAGACTCAGAAATAACTCAATTAAATAAAACGACTCCCCCTTACTCAATAGCCAGCCCATCTAGTTTAACAATTACTGAATCTGAAAAATCAATGGACACAGACACCGTATACTCTGCACGAGACACTGAATCAGAAGGAAGAATACCCATTTTACAGGAAGGAATATATACAAACCCAATCAAATATTGGTTTACACATGGCATCTTGACATATTGGCAGTAAAGGACAATTCGAGAACAAAACTACACCTACCCACAAACCGACCTGACTTAGTAAAGCAGTTATTACCCACGACGGAACGGAGATGGTATATGCGTTTGGGGTGAGAGAATGTTTGTGCAAACCAATGATTTTGATGCGGTTTTTAGTGATGGGTTAGCGTTTGATTGGTGTATGTACTTAGATAGGTGTTACGGTGACAACGTACCAGGGGGCGCTGAAGTAAACATTTATTTGTGCAAAATCACAACTACGAGTCTGATTTTGATGCCGTTTTTCAGTGATGAGTACTGGTTTGATTGTTGCATGTTCTTAGATACGTGTTACGATGACCACTCACCAGGGGGCGCAGCGGTAAACATTTGTTTGTGCAAAACTATAACTATTCGTTTCATTCTGATGCGGTATTGGTAAACATTTGTTTGTGCAAAACTATAACTATTCGTTTCATTCTGATGCGGTATTTTATTAATGGGTTTGT
This sequence comes from Argyresthia goedartella, assembly GCA_949825045.1. Classification (NCBI taxonomy): domain Eukaryota; kingdom Metazoa; phylum Arthropoda; class Insecta; order Lepidoptera; family Argyresthiidae; genus Argyresthia; species Argyresthia goedartella. The sequence goes on along the minus strand of OX463829.1, from coordinate 14,316,047 downwards.
GGTTGATAAGTGAGGGTTCATAAATAGGAGTTACTGTAGGAACTCACTAGGGGGCACTGCAGTGATATTGTTTATATTAACTACTCAATATTAAATTAATTTTGATAAAACTTTCTTGTAAGGGGCACTGCAGTGATAAAGTTTATATTAGCTACTAAATACACAGTCAGGTCATAAGTTCTGTCATCAATAAAAACTTTTGAATTTAGAACGCTGGCCACAAAAAAGTTTATTGAATTCGAATTTCGAATTTTTCATGAAAATAAAAATGTGTACTTTTTAGAATTTTCCTCATTTTTAAATATGGAGTGGACACTTAAAGAAGACCGTGTCGCAGTTATTTCGTTGCATCGTTGCGGTTACGCGCCAATTCAGATTTTCGACTTACTGAAAAATTTGAATATAACCAAAAGATTCGTTTATCGTACCATAAAACGATACAATGAAGACTCTAGTGTAGATGACAGGTCAAGAAGTGGTCGCCCTCGCTCTGTTAGGACTCCAGCAGTGATAAAAGCTGTGAAGGCGCGAATTCAAAGAAATCCCATACGTAAGCAGAAACTGTTGGCCCTTCAGATGGGGTTAAGCAGGACCAGGGTGAAAAGGGTGTTAAATGAAGACTTAGGGCTTAGGGCATATCGAAGAAAAACAGGACATCGTTTGGACGCTCGTTTAATGGACCTGAGACTGAAGAGATGCCGCGCTTTGTTGAAGCGGTACGCGGGAAAAAAGCATCGGGAAATTCTTTTTTCGGATGAAGAAAATTTCACCGTGGAAGAGAGCCACAACAAACAAAATGATAAGGTGTATGCACACAGCAGTGAAGAAGCGAGCAACCGTATTCCGCGTGTCCAATGAGGTCATTTTCCATCCTCGCTCATGGTTTGGTTGGGAGTCTCTTATTGGGGCTTAACTGAGGTACATTTTTGTGAGAAAGGCGTGAAAACGAATGCAGTTGTGTATCAAAATACAGTCCTCAAGAACCTTGTGGAACCTGTTTCTCATACCATGTTTAATAACAGGCACTGGGTATTCCAACAAGATTCTGCGCCAGCTCATAGAGCGAAAAGCACACAAGACTGGCTGGCGGCGCGTGAAATCGACTTCATCCGGCACGAAGACTGGCCCTCCTCCAGTCCAGATTTGAGTCCGTTAGATTACAAGATATGGCAACACTTGGAGGAAAAGGCCTGCTCAAAGCCTCATCCTGATTTGGAGTCACTCAAGGCATCCTTGATTAAGGCAGCCGCCGATATTGACATGGACCTCATTCGTGCTGCGATAGACGACTGGCCACGCAGAATAAAGGCCGATATTCAAAATCGCGGAGGTCATTTTGAATAAACTTTATTACCATAAGAATCTATGTTTTATTAAGTTCATTTTGCTATATAAATGTTTACATAAATAATAAACATGTCTAAATTATTTCATATTGCACATGTGACAGAACTTATGACCTGACTATGTATAAAGAAACTTGATAGAACTTTCTTCTAGGGGGCACTGCAGTGATATAGTTTATGTTAGCTACTAAATATTAATGAAACTCGATAGAACTTTCTTGATAACATTACAGTGAGGCCTCACTTATGCGCTGCGTTGCATCGCGTCGTCGATTTTCCTTGCTTTTGACAATGGCATGTCACTGTCAAATATTTGGAAAAAGTCGAGGACAAACGGGGCCTCCCCTTCAGTGAACCAAGTATTTATGTTGGAAAGGGAGCAAAAGACGATGGCTACTTTATAGCCTTTCTTCTGTGTCCTCGGTTAGCGACTGGCGGCGTATAGTTTGTCTCAATCGCTCTAATTCTTCCAACGCTATGCTGTTATGTGGGCTGTTAAAAGGTTTTATTTGATCTAGATCGGTAATCTACTAAGCGCCACATAACCTTGTCCTTTGGCGGATGTTTTTGGTCCACGATATATAAACCTAAAAGTAAAAAAGTATGGAGAGATATCCCAATAACTTAGCCTACTACTTATTTTAATTAACCTAATAAATTCAAGACGAAGTACGAAAAATATGAATCTAAACATCAGAACTAAAAATTAATACTCGTGGATTAAGCTTATGATGTAATGTGGAGGGATATTACAATTGACCTAACCTAACCTACTTACTTATTCAAATGAAAATAAACATTCAAGATAAAATGCTACAACTATTACAAACACAACCAAAACTATTACAAATACAACCAAATTTAACCATAATTTGGTAAAACCGAAACTATAGCACGTATTATACATATAAATATGAAGTACAATTTACGTATGGACAAATTCTTCAGGAGGCAAATAGTATGACATTTTTAGGTATTAGTATAGATCGAAATTTAAATTGGAAAACTCACACTGACAAAGTTTGCAAGAAAATTAATAGATTTTATAATTATTAGGTAGACTTCGGAAAACGACGAATAAAAAGACTGCTCTAATTGCTTATCATGGTTATGTGGGGTCCATACTACGATACGGTCTCGTAATTTGGGGAAACGGCACTGAGATAAATGATGTTTTTATTGCACAAAAAAATGTGTGCGTGCCATTTGCGGTATGGCCCCATATGAATCCTGTGAACCTATGTTCATTAAGTTAAATATAATACCCTTTCCATGTGTGTACATCCACGAAGTTGGAATTTTTTTTAAAACCAACCCACAATTGTTTATAACGGCTCAGGATAAGTATTTAAGAAACACAAGAAATTCGACTAGGTTGGTATATAACCACATCCTAAGAACATCGCTGTATCTCAAAAATTGTTCTGCGATGTGTGTAATTTTTTTTAACAAAATACCTGAACACATAAAACAGTTACCCATAAATATGTTTAAGTCCGAACTGTTTAAATGGTTATTACTCAAATTTGAATAGATGTATTTCTCAATCATAAATAATAATTAATCATTAAATGTTAATCGATGTATAATTATTACGTATTTCCTTTTTTGTAAAATATATAAAAAATTGCATGCTAAAATTAATAGCTGATAAGGTGTTCTTAAATTATATCCTACCATCTACTTGTACCCTTATCTTAGCAACTAAAAATCTTTATCTTTATCTTTATGTAGTTTGAAATAAAAAAAAATATAAATTTAAAAAAATCCACGCCGATTAAAACGTTGTTGAAAAAGGATAAAATAATTTTGAAACCCCCGACTCAATGAATTTATGCTATGTACTTAATAAAAAAACCAAGAAAATCTGTCGGGGGCTGCTATTACGCTTTTTTTTTCTAATTTTATGTTTAATAATTTCGAATCTGCGTAATTTCAAAATTTAATTTTCGTGCTGCTATTAAATGAACTAGTTTGGCACGTTTATAGTATCTTGATTATTTGTTTATATTTAAAATAGAGATAGCAGCCCCCGACACATTTTCTTGGTTTTTTTATTAAGTTCATAGCATAAATTCTTTGAGTCGGGGGTTTCAAAATTATTTTATCCTTTTTCAACTACGTTTTAAGCGTCGTAGATTAAAAAAAAAAGAAAATTTTTAAACGATTACGTCGGAAACAGGACTAAATACTTTATATATTTTGAGGACGAGAAACACCGCCGACAGTTTACTGAAGCGGTGATTTTCCTCTTCATAAGAGAACAGGTTAAATTTCTAGAATGTACCAAAAGAGTAGTATTCGTTGACGACGAAAATGGACAGCAAGACATTGTACGAAAATACCATGAGGGCAAGACTTGCCATCGCGGTATCCGGGAAACGCTTTCTCAAATAAAACGTGCATATTTTTGGCACAACATGGAACAAATTATATCTACCTTTTTAAATTTATGCAAACCCTGTAAGAAAATGAAATCCGCTCTACCAACAAAAATTTAAAAAATCCGCTCTACCAACAACATGCAAAGCGAACAAAATATCTCTATGAGCATTTAACCGACAAATAACAAAAGGAAAAGTAAAGGTAATTAGACAAAGAGGTGGCGAAACCCGATTCCCTATAGAACCCGGAGATAAGGTATTTGCAAAAGGAAAAAATAGAAGAAGCAGTGAAGACAAGCCCCGATATGCCGAAGTATTGGTTACAGGCGAAATAGTGAGGAACATTGCCCCAATACAGATAGGTCGTCGTAGGTATTCCACAGACACCTGCTCATCTTGATAGTGACCATGGTAGTCAGCTCCCAGGGCCTTCAACTTCAAGAGATAAAAAATAACCGTGGAATACTTCCAGTAATAAAGGGGATGGTTGTGTTGAACAAATATTATTGGATGGTTGTAAAACACCTAAGTGTTTTGCAACCATTCCTTGACAACGAGTCTTAGAGGGGCTGTAAATCTAAACTTACAGCCCCTCTAAGACTCGTTATCAAGTAATGTTCTACGAGCATCCGAATTAAACAAGTTAATTAGTAGTTTTGATAAAAAATATATAACTTTTGATTTTATTGGTCTTAAGGTTTATTTAGATTATATTAAGAAAGTAGTCATAGAAAAGTTAGAACAGGTAGCGCCTTCCATTCGTATTAAACGTACTTGACCCCTTAAATTAAATGAAATCTGGATAACGATGACGCCATCAGATATGGCATAATGATGAATGAAGTAAGGTTAAATCAGAACAATTATAATAAGAAACTGACGTTGATCACCAAAGTTGATCACCAAAGTTGCGCAAAACCTAGCCAACTCTACAATTAAGTTAGATAAGAATATCATTGAAATTGATACGATATTAAGAAAATTAAATAACAACATAACAGAAGTACTAAAGATGAAATACAATAATCATATCGAAATCAAAATCATTAACGCGTACCATTTACTGATACATAACTTTCAGTCTATTCGTATCAAATTGAATGAGATAGAGACTAGCCTAGCATTAAATAGTATATATATATATATATATCTGTAATAGAGTCCGACAACTTAATGAAACAATTAGAAAATATAAACAAGGTTGAACAATTTGTGATAAAAAGAAAAATTATATACATATACACATCAAATATGTCCTACTTGCTCATTAAAAATGTTCAACAAAAAAACTTATGTTTATTATGCTCTTAGATGTACAAACATTAACGTTTTTTTTTTAAACATGTTCAACATAACACGAAGGATAAAGGAGCATCGCTTTGCTCACCCCTTTACCCTTCACCTAAGCACCACTATCGCATCACTTCACCCTGATATTTGTTGTTCAAATCAATATTTTTGATATGCGGTTTGATATTTCCCTATTAAATCTAATTAAAGCCTCAAACTTTTTATTGTATGATTAAAGCAGGTCTTGCTTTAGCATGGCGATTGTGTTTTCGCTTTATGCCAATATAGATGTTTTATATATAATTTTCATGAAGACAGATAAGAAAAAAGAAATAGGCTAGGTAGGCAAGCTTTTTATGTCAAGAATGATAAAACTGTTAAATATAATTTGGTAAAGTCAACATTAATTAGTGTGGTGCAGCAAAAGACATGAATTTTAGAATTTTCGAAATGGGTGGAGTATTTTGGGTGCAAGTCAGTATTTTAGTTTGATTAAGAATATTTTTGTATCGAAAACGGAATTTGTGTCGGAACGGAAGCCAGATATTCGTAGTGCACTGTATAAGAAAGATTCGCTTGTTTTGATAGGATTCATGATTTTGTTGGTGGCGATCGTTTTGTTAATCAAATGGTTTATTTATAGAGTAGTCAGTTTTTGGTATGCGGCAGGTTAATAAGCGAAGATATTTCGTTAGGCTTGCCTGGCCCGCTTTTGGCTTTTCCATCTAAACGCCCATTGCGAGAACTCATTTACTAAGCTATATGTACCTAATTATCCATCAGTAACGTAAAATATCAATGGCAGAATGCACAGACTTTTCCACAAATAAAGTGCTACTTAAATGTCATGCTGACACTATCATTTCCCGAGCGACGACTGATATGACTTTGAATGTCCGTCAAACGTGAGTAGTGCGTGCGTCTGTTGTAGAGAAGCAACGAATTCATGTTTAGTTGTGGCTCCAGAGACAACCTATTGATATTTTTATGTTGTATAGTTTAGTAACATGTGATTAATGATGATTTTCATATCGGCTGGAATGTGCGAAAGATGCCATTTAAAACTTTTTGGGAACATGTAAATCTAGTATCTACTTGATGTAAAAGATGCAATAGTTAACTGACTAGTAAGTCACTGGATTAGACCCAAATTAAGTAAAGGCCGTGGCAGATCCACTAAGGGTAGGTCAAACATACCCCTTGATATACTTATAGTATACGCAACAGAAGTAAGGTGAAAGTCGTAAAGTTAGATGCCGTCGTCATTGTCGTTAACCCTTCAGTCTCGGCTGACTCCACAAACTTACGTCGTTTTATTGCATTATATATTCGTCTGGCGTCTTGACAATCTTAATGTCTGGCAACATTTGTGGAATCTTCGTTTACACTGAGAGAGAAGTATTGTTTTAGCAATTATCATATTTTTAGCTTAAAATAGTTCAAATTTTAGGTTTTTTCCATTTAATTTATTGTAATTTAATTTATTTGAAATCATAAAGGTACTTTTGACCCCGAATAAATGAACAGTTCCCATGGTATTAACTAGAGTTTCAGGCAGGTAAAGCCACAGTGCAGAGCTATGACACTCATAATTTAAATTAATAGCTGGATCACATGGTCAAAACATTGTGATATCGTTTCGTGGTTTATGCCTGAGTGAGAAGTCAGTGACACAGTATTATTGGCCGAGTCCTGCATCAGCTCAATATCTCACAAACACATACACACACATACCTCAGCACTTTTAAAACTATAATTTTTCGTAGAAATTGCGGTCCGAACTTTGCTATTGGAGCGGCAGTAAATTTAATCCTGCAGATACGGAACAAACAAACATACACTATTTATCTTTTAATGAGAGTTCGAGAGTTGCCTACCCGCATGCACTGTATAAATAAATCGTTTGAAAATACTCTTAGTTCCAGCGACATTAAAGTATGGCAAGCACGAGAAATAGCCAGAAAAGTGCTGAGAAACCGAATGACGAAGACTTACCAGGTGTTTCTAGTAATGATACCTCAGGTATATGTGATTTAAATTGTAACAAATAAAATATTATTACATATAAAAAGGTGATCAAATTCAACGTTATATTGTCCTGTTATTATTGGTAACTATCGACATCTTCTACATCACTCAAAAGTGCAGTCACAAATTGACTTGGAGGTTAGGTATATAATTAAATTAAAATGATTCAGGATGTTAGCCAGTTAGGAGTTATATTTTTTGTTAATTTTAATTCAGATATTATAGATCCATATTACATTTTACCTCTTATTTAAATACTAAAAGCACACACTTAATAATTAAAGAATAATAAAATAATAAATAATTCACATTTTGTCAATACCTAAATTAAATTAAAATAAACTATGTCAAACTAAAACACAAAATGCAAAATGCATTTAAGTTCAATAAAATAAAATGAAATTTTGTCAAAAATGAACAAAATTAAAAAAAACCTTAATTGAATAAATATAAATAAAATTATATACAGATTGAATTAGACCAAATTACAAACATAATGTCAAAAGTGTAAATTAAAATAAAATTTAATTGCACCAAATTATAAAATGAAATGAAGTCAAAATACATAATACATTTCCTTCCTTCTCTTTGACAGCTGTCACTTTGTTGTGTTCATGTTAAGTATTAATTTGTGTAAAATGTGTACGTTCCGAATTTAGTTTACAGAATCTGTTTAAACAATTCTACTTGTGTCAAGTACACACCTTACCACTTTGAATTCGTATGTTTGCGCTACAGTCTTTAGTTTGTGCTTGTTCTTTTCATGTAATATATGTAGTATTAAGTTTATTTTGTAAGATAAATATCACTATCAACATTCCATTTATGGTTGGTCTAGGTGTAAGTAAGGTGCTTATTCAAACCAGTTAATAACTTTAGATAACTAGATATTAATTGAATAAATATTCATATATAAATATATATTTAGAGTGTATTATAATTAGTTATTAAATATATATATATATGAATTATTTACCTGATATTATCAATCAAAGTTTCTTTTCCTGCTCATCAAACGACGATGTTGACGATTTTCTGAGTGCAGAAAGCAACATCTCCGCTTCGGAGGAACCCCTTTCTGCTAACATTAGGACTGTTTTCGGTGGTGTGGAGGAAAACCTAAACATCGTGCATATATATGCTCAAAGTATTCACTCCAGCTATCCAGACCTGCTCGAGGCTTTTAGTGACCAATGCGTGGACGGCATTCTTGTCTCTGAGTCGTTCCTAAAGCCATCGCTGTCATCTTCTTTGTACTCCATTCCAGGATACAGGCTTTACAGGAACGACAGAGTCGGGAAACCCGATGGGGGCGTCGCTATCTATCTGCGAGTGGAAATTCCATGCAAGGTGATCAGCGCGTCCCTTAGCCAGTACTCCGAGTCTGCTGAACATCTTTTTCTCGAAATATCTCTTCACCATAGTAAGGTCCTCCTCGGTGTTCTTTATAGCCCCTCTCTTCGCATCGACTACTTCAACACATTAGAATCCCTCCTTAATGAACTCTTACCTCTGTTTAACGATATTCTAGGTGATTTCAACACCTGTCTCCTCAAAAACGACTCCCGTTCTACCAAACTCAAGTTTATAGTCGTCTCTTTCAATCTGCATATTCTGCCTCTTGATGCATTTCCAACCTCACTGCTCTCCCTCTCTCCTCGATACATGGTCAACTCAACCCTCCTTTCTCGTTCCATGACCTTATCTATCTTTCGTATAAGATCCGGCCTCTCAAGAGCAGAGCAAAATTTATTAATATTCGTAACTTTAGGGATATTAACCTAGAGTCTCTTAGGTCGGATGCCTCGTCGATCGACTGGTCCCCTGTAATATCCAGCGAGACCATGGACGAGAAAGACAACAAGTTCAATATCATAGTCCTAGGTCTCTACGACAAGCATGCACCTATAAAAAAAGTGAGAGTGAAACACCTACCCGCCCCTTGTCTAACAGATACTATAAAGCGTCTAATGGCCAAGAGGAACAGAGCCAAGTGTAAGTACCGTAAGAATCCGACAGATGACAATTTTATTTTTACAAATGTCTTCGCAACCGCTGCAACCGTCTCTGTCGTGATGCTAAGCGTCGGCACATCCACGAGAGTATTGAAAGTTACACACCAGCTCAGGTATGGAAGTTACTAAAAACACTTGGCATTGGTAAGACTGAGGACTTACATGCTGGTAATGTAGATCTCAACGGTCTCAACCAGTGTCTTTCTGCCCCACCTGTTGTGATGGATCCCATTGTTAAACAAGCCACTCTTCAGAGCCTGCGCTCTAAGTCCTTACCCGACACCACACCATTCAACTTGAGCTATGTTGGAATCTATGCGGTCAAGAAGACGGTACTAGCAGTCAGCTCGAAAGCCGTAGGTGATGATAAAATCTGCCTTAAAATGCTTTTAAAAATCCTGGATTAACTATTGCCAGCTATTACATATGTTATAATATTCTCCCTATCGAATGGCATCTTCCCCACCATGTGGAAAAAAGCATTAGTCATTTCGCTCCCTAAAACTTCCAGTCCCACCTCTTTTAAAGAGTATCGACCTATTTCAATCCTACCCATCCTCTCCAAAGTCCTTGAATCCATTGTCCATACCCAGCTCTCTTCTTACCTTCTCTCAAACAATCTGCTGAACATGTACCAGTCAGGATTCAGACCGGGTCATAGTGCCGTAATGGCTCTCGTGAAAGTCACAGATGACATCCAGGTAGCCATGGACCGCAAACAGCTTTCCGTGCTGGCTTTACTTGACTTCAGTTGTGCCTTCAACTGCGTAGATTTTGATATTCTCGTTGAGCTTCTCAGATCTCTGAACGTCTCCTCCTTCTCTGCCAGCTGGTTCGACTCTTATTTGAGGGATCGGCAACAGCGTATCAGGTCGGAAGAGATATCCACTGAATGGTGTGACCTCTTTACAGGCGTCCCTCAAGGTGGTATTCTTTCTCCCCTTCTATTCTCGATCTTTATTAACTCCATCTCGGACGTCCTGTCCTCCTCATATCATCTTTACGCTGATGATCTCCAGATTTATCGCCCCTTCTCTCTTAACGGTGCATACTCTGCTGTGGAGGCACTCAACGCTGATCTTGAGGGTATAAGAAGTTGGGCTTCATCCTTCGGAGTCCTGGTCAACCCGAGCAAGTCCCAGGCCATGATAATAGGTAACAGACATTCTCTTAACTTGTTGCAGCAACATCCCATTCCACCTGTCACTTTCAATGGTACCACAATCGTATATAGCGATAAAGTTAAAAACCTAGGTCTTATCTTCGACAACCAGTTGTCCTGGTCATCGCATGTCAATGAGGTAAGTCGCCGAGTATTTTCTACCTTTCACTCTCTCAGGAGACTTCAGTACTTTTTGCCTCGACATACCAAAATCACTCTTGCTCAATCTCTCATTCTACCCCTCATCGATTACGCTGATGTTTGCTGGGTCAGTGCTAACGAAGAACTACTGAACAAACTCGAACGACTTCAAAATCTCGGGATTCGGTTTATCTTCGGGCTGCGCAAATACGACCATGTGTCACAACATCGCAGGGCGTTGAAGTGGCTGCCGATTCGTCTTCGTCGGGATTCACACATCCTCAATTTCCTCTACAACATTTTACGTAATCCACGCTACCCAACTTTCTTACGAGACAGTTTTCAATTTCTTTCTTCCAGTAGACCTCGGAGAACTCACGCAGTTTCCATGCTCACAACTCCACAGCATAACACCGCTTTCTATGAGAACGGGTTTAGAGCCATTCGGTTGTGGAATGCACTCCCCTACACCATCAGGGACAGTCCTACTCTGAATATCTTTAAAAGTCGTGTGAAAAAGCATTACCTCTCCCTTTAGAGTTATAGGTAATAGTAAAATAGTAGTTGTAGTATATTATAATTATTTAGTATATTATTATTGTTATTATTTAATTTATTATTTTATATATTGTACACATAGGTCTACCCCTGCTCAACCATCAACTTTTCCCTTGTTTACCTGGTTTGCTGGAAGAGATCTCTTATTATAAATAAGCTCGCCTTTTTACACTTTTTTATGTAACTTTTGTTTTTTGTATGATTTGTGTGCAATAAAGAAATTGTGAATTATGAATAAAATATATTTAAAATAATCTGGCTTATCTATGGCACGGCTTGACTTCTTACATACTGTAAGTGTGCCGTGTCTGTAATCACACTCACCCAGTATTTCAGGGCTGTCGAGCCATCCCAAAATGACTGCTAGGATGGTGTTGGAGCTGCCGTGAACTCTGCTCAGCAGGGAGACCGTCCTCTTTATTGCTTTATTGCATGAAAGCCATCGATTCGTGCCTCGGCAAACATGCTTGACGCCCTACAGTATCGCGGCAGCCCACACAGCATCCCAAAAGCATTATTAAATGGGACGCGCAGAGGATTGACAGCCCATTGCGTATAGCTGACCCATAGGCTGCACATGTAGAAAGATTGGTAGTACGCCCGGAATAGCGTTATTTTCACCTCTCTGGTACAACGGGCAAACCTGCAAGCCAGCATATTTACCCGGATTTCCTGATTAATATCCTCGTCATCCTTAAGGTCGTCAGTCACAATGTTACCAATTGGTACTTAAATCTAGTGACTCGACTTAGCTCGTTAGAGCATTGTGACGAAACAAACATTTGATTTATTTCTCAGTAGGTAGAAATATATCTGTTTAAACAATCTCCAAAATGTGGAATTACTTTAAGAGATATGAAATAAGTTGTGAATCATAAATTTAAAATGAATATGGTTTAACTTCACCGTTGCTTTCAGTGGATATCGAATTATGACCATTTTACACATTTGTGATGTTGTTTTGAAATGTCGCATTTACCATGGCTCATTCAATCGAAACTCATATGTAAGGGTGTTTAGTTACGATATAGTTTGGTAGGTCAAACAGATGCGTAGTTAGTTCAATGATGGAAATACAGATGGCGGTCGATCGCCTTTAAATTCCAGATCGTTTAACTCAAAGGAGAACTTTATTCACTATAATTGCAATAAGATGTTTTATATAGTAAACAAATGAGTATTATTTTATTTAGATTATTTTATGATGTTATAAAGTCTATTTCTAGTTGAACTGTGTAATCTAAAATAGAAAGTGTGTATACGGTGTAGACCAGTAACCAATCAGAGCACTGAGTTTCGAAAGGAAATGAAACGAACCAATGAGAATGACTCGCGGAGTTTTACATAGTGGTTTAGCGAGCATGCCTGAAGTCCTATTTTTGGTGGGAATAGAAAATATAAAACTGATGGGTCGAGATGAAAGGGGGCTTTTTGTTGCTGGTCGTCGAGTGAAGTGTGAGTTAAGACTCAAGATTGTATTTTCGGAGCGGGGTAGGTGGAGGCTGGGGTGTGGCGATGCTGCGTGTTGTTTCCTGCCGTAGCCTACGATGTCCCGGGAATAGATGGAAGGGGACCTAAGCGACCTAGGTCCTAGACTTCCGGCTGCCGAAGCGATCATGCGCAAGTCATCGACGAGAAAGATTATTTATAGTTCTAAGGCTTGTAATTTTAGGTTTTGTTTTGCGTTCATGCCGTGGGTTTTATTTTGTGGTATTCGGATTCGTCAATTTGATGAGTTTTCAATTAATTCGTCCTCGTGATTTAGTTTAAATGCATTTTGCGCAGACTTTTAAATTACCAGGCTTTCTTTTCCTGATCTTATTCTTGTTTGTCTTTTAGCTAAATGATTAAATTACGTAATTGAGGTGTTGTAGGTAGGGAGACAAAACACAATTATTTAGGTTTATGTAAGAAAACAAGTATCTGAAATTCGTATGACTACAAATAATTACGTTATTTCCGTCTCACTCTTGAAATACCTAAATACTTATATAACTATCAATCTTTTGATTGTGGCTGTTTTGATCTTTCTTTTCTTGACCGTATATCATGTTGGTTGGCCTACCTAACTTTACATTAAATGGCAAACATATTCTAATTTCATATAGCATGTAGATTAACGTGGTTACTTGGTCATTCACAAAACACACACATACAAATTTACTCTACAAGAAGCTGACAATACTATAAGAACACTCTACTAGATTCTACACGGCCTAAGGTTTATTAGCAGTCATTCTCCCCTTCTGAAACGCCTCCGATTCAGAAGGTCGATCATTCTTACTGCATTGGAATTCGAACGAACTTGTGCTTTCCATTTTCCAAAGGCTGTCACTGCTTTGAGTACTATCTGGTTCATACCTTTGTCGTAAGCACGTAGTGCCTAGACTTCTTCTTACTCATGGACTGGAGAACTACTCGCATACCCGATTAAAAGATGGATTTGTACAATTCGGATTGATTTGACATTGTAGTACAGACCCTGGTCGCATCATTCAGGGACGCTCATCGCCCCTGTTTAGAGTGAAGTTTACTTCGCTGTAGAATGCCTGTAGATGGCCTGAAATCCGTTGGAATCAAACCTACACACACGCTACATTATCAATCTAGTGACCTAAGTAGTAACGCTGAATTTACATGTTTAAAAACTAATTTATATATAAAATATCTGGATGAACATCCACATGGTTACGGAATAAAACTTAAGAGACGGGTCTCTCAAGATAACCTCAATACCGAGTAGGTGCATATAAAAATATCCCGTAACCGATCAACAAACATGTTGGACTGATGGATGAGAGAAATCACAATATCAAATCATATAAAAAATATAACCTAAATAGTCTATATGTAGTTGATTGGCAGGGAAACTAACTCTAGAGGGATTTGAGTAGATTCAGACGGTCTCTAGGTGCTGGTGTATTCAGTTGGCCAATTCCAGGTCTTTGGCAGTCTTAAATAATGCAGTCACGTAGATTGTATATGGGAATGTGTGGGAGGAGGATGACCCCAAAACAGGTGAAAGATAACGCCAAAAGCGTACTAATGAACACATAGTTAACCCTATGTTTTCTCATAAATTGTGTTTACAATTTTGAGTGAGTAAACACTTTTTATAAAATTTAAGCTTATTTTGCTTAGCTAAATCTAACTTCATCTGTCTTGGGTCCGTAGAACTCGGTTGACCTCCACTGGTGTTGGGCGGGGTCGTGGGCCCTTCCCTAGGGCCCGTGTCCCTTCTGGCCGTGAGCTCTAGCACTAACTATCCTTTATAAACACATGTAATCGAAATGTCTTTTAAAAGGTTATTTACTTGTAATTTATTCTAATAAGCACGGACTCGATGCTTATCAATATTTTTATGTCACTTATATTCTTCACTGGCTGGGGAACCTCATGAAGTTACTGTTTAACCAAACCACTCTAAAAAGAACTTTAGGTTATTACTATCACAACGTCTGCAGTCCCACCCATAGACGATCACCCACTACTTTGGCCAAATCATCTAAATAAGATACTCGCAATCGTTGGTATTAGAATCTTTTCAATTGGAGAATTATTCCAATAAAAATGCGTAAGGGTTAAATTCCGTCTGACATTAAATTAATTGTTAGCTGGTTATATCTTTAAATTTACTTTTCATTGAATCGTTCGGTTAACTCGTAGGGTTTATTCATATTATTTCAATTAACTCGAGGGGGGGTTGTTACAGTATGATTTAAAAGTAGGTATAATCTCATCCGGCGACTAATTTTTAGTTTTAAATACCATTTATTCAAACAAAGCTAGTAATGTGCTCATTATTTTGATAACCTTCTTTGAGCAAAGTCGACATTGCCGCGCTACTTGGAGGAGCCAGAAAAGGTGCCGGCAATTTCCTGTGAAAATCCATTACTGTCGTATTTTAGCGACCGACAATTTCCTGTCAAATTCCATGATTGTTTCGAAAATGGTAAAAAAAAGGTAGCGCAAAAAGGCTTTATTCAGAATTTAGTTTTGTGTGATAAAAAAAAGAGCGGGAGATCTTCTTGCCACTAAAAAAGGTACTGCAAAAAGGCTTTATTCAGAATTTGGTTATGTGTGACAAAAAACAAATCTCACTCTCAATTTTATAATCATCATCATCATCATCATCAGCCCATGTCATCCCACTACTGGGCATAGGCCTCTCCCAAAGCACGCCATTCGCTACGGTCACCCGCCAATCTCGTCCACTGCTTTTATAATAAGCTGGTTTTATTTAATTACTCGCATTATTTGAGTAAAGTACTATACAAGCCTTGGTCCACAATGACTGCACTGCTGGCTATACTATGAAGGCCTCGAGCTTAGCTTAGCTACGCTCTCGGCCTATAAGCTTGGTCACCATTGCAGCCTTTGATGTCAGCGCTATAAAAGCTTCAACCTTCGGTCTCGGCATTTATTCGAGCTTGTCCACCAAAGGCTGCAAAGCTGATCGCGCTGTGTAGGCCTTGAGCTGCGCTGTGCTGCGCTTTCGGCCACCAACATTGCGTCCAGCAATGCAGTCATTACAGACCGCGACAGTAATGTACTATAATTCATTTTTTTGAACATTATATATCAAACCGAGTTTTTCGCGTACTGCTCACTTTTACCGTCGACATAGCATCCCGCATGCATGCCACTGAGCTCGCCGATCAGCTCGTCCACATACAGGTTAAAAAGCTTCGCTCCACTTCCACTTCTTTCACACCACATCCCACACCATACTCTTCTGAATAAACCTCACCCCACCTTACTTTATTATTTTGATGACCATAACAATATTGAAGGGATGTCTTCCCCCCGGACCATTAAATTGAGTGCACGTGTATTGTTATGATTTCGTCTTACTTAATATAATTAAAACAAAATCTTCGAATTTAATATCCAGTGAATAATAGGCGCACAGCAGTCTCAAGGAGGTGTGATTGTGAATACGCAACGCCCAGTTCCATTGAATAGTAAGTGCTGCTACACTAACACACACACGCTCAGGGGAAAGAGGCGCACGCATATACTCCCGCGTCGCTGTTGCCCCGGTACTCGCTGAGCCAAATGCCTAGCATCGCATACTCACACTGCACGCTACTACGATCATGCCGATAAATCGCACACTACCGCCGCCGAGCGCTGGCGATGCTTCAGAATCGGAGGAAAGCAATGTAGGAGGAAGCTTGCCTAACTTGTTAAATAAGCAACGGAATGTTGATACAGGGCGATTGAAAATAAAACGTGAGAACGAACTTTCAGAGTTGAAAGACGAGATTTGCAACATGCTAGTGAATCTCGAAACATAGCAAAATCGCTTATCAACTTACAAGCCTTTATAACTGTTATCAAAGCCCAAAATATCGATATAGAATCCTCACTGGAAATGATATTTTCCAAACAAGAAGATTTACATAAGGAGTTAAAGAGCCTGAGAAAAGAGCGCGCTGATCACTTGCTATGTATAAAATAACTTGAGGGCAAACTGGAAAATCTAGAACGTAATACATGCTCCTCTAAGCTGGAAATAAGAAATATTTCCCAACCAACGCCCAAAGAAACCAAAGATGACCTCATAAAGGTAACCAATAGCGTTGAGTTGCAGCATTAGGTTTAGAAATTGGCAAATTAGACATACGAGATATTAACCGTGGTTGTGCGAAGCAGGATAAGATCAGACTAATTCTGGTTGAATTTACTACTGTTCTGCTGAAGGAAGACATGATCAATCACGTGAAAAAAATCAATAAAAAAAACGCAAAAAAGGATAAGATCAACCACAGTCAGCACTTCACGTTCAGCACCAAGGATCTACCGAGCCGATCTTTATATCAGAGTGCCTTACTCCAAGGACAAGGAAACTTTACTACAAACTTCGCGACTTTGCAAAGCTGCATGGATACACTTTTTGCTGGGTTTCACATGGAAAAGTCTTCCTCAGGCTTGAAGAAAACAAACCGCTGTTGCGGATAGATAAAGAGGCCGACTTCAATAAGTTAGTCCAGTCCATTAACTCGCAGTGACTATATGATAAAATACTACTCAATGTTATCTATTTTCTGTACGTTTGGTTGCCAACAAAATTTTACAGTCAATTTGTAACATGTAATAATCACATGATGTCAAACTCTAATTTAGATATATAATATACTTTAGTACATTACACAGCTTTAAACCTAAACACGATACTATATAAAAACACACTACTCAACTGTACAACACACCAAACACATATAATCACATCAAGCACAAAACTGGGTTGATAAAAGTAAAATAGCAGGATTTCTACCCTATAAGACAATATGTAAAACAAAACTTCCTAGACATACAAATAACTTTGTGATCGCTAGTCTGACCAGGAATCGTGTGACACTGTTCCACCCCTTCAAAATATAAGACTGTAATTGCTTAAATTATGAAAGACCTCGAGAAGACGGGCGAAATAGATTGCATTTACCTGAAACACTAAAATAATAAACTGACGAAAAATTCTTTCCGAGTTCCTTCAGTGAACATACGCAGTGTAAATACGAATTTCGACTCATTTATGGTTTTTATATCTAGTCTAGAAACTCGAATAGATATATTTGTTACGACAGAATGCTGGATTGATGATAACAGTGTCATTCCAAGTATGAGCAACTATAACTCCTTCAGTACGAAACATAGCAACAATTAAAACGATGGTGTAATTATCTACACTTTGACAGATATTCCAGTAAAAGCTGACGAGGGTGTTCAAATAGTGGAGGGAAATTGCATGGCAGAGCTTGACAATGACACAAATGTAAAGGCGTATTTTTGGATTTCCAAAAGGCGTTTGATACGGTCTGTATTACAATATGCTCTTGGCTTGAAAACAAAAGAACACGTGGCCTCCCTCATAAATGGTTTCAAAATTACCTAACGGATCGTACTCAATCTGTGCGTGTCGATGGACAGTTCAGTGGAAGCATATCGTGTACATACGGGGTACCTCAAGGCAGTGTGTTGGGCCCTAGTCTATTTATTGTATACATCAAAAGACTATGTATTCTTATTGATTTTGAAACTGTGCTTCTTATGTTTGCGGATGACACAGTTTTAATGTTTCTTGGACCTACCTGGGAAATTGTGAAACAACGTGCAGAATCGAGGTTGAGTACCTTAACTGCTTGGCTAGAGGATAATTTGTTGTCTCTCAATACATCTAAAACAAAATATCTATGCTTTAGCAAAAACGCGGCGGGTAGTCCCAAAACTGACTTCAATCTAGTAATACATACATTCCCATGCAACAGAGAAATAACGCGTACCGATAACTGCAATTGTGACACTCTGAGTAGAATATCAAACATTAGGTACCTAGGGGTAGGAATTGACGATAAGCTACAATGAGGTCCACATATTTTAGCCACATCTAAAAGGATTCAGAAAAGTATATTTGTTTTTAAAAACCTTCGAAAATATGCAGATCTTAATCTTTTAATAGAAAAATATAATGCTCTATGCGACTGTATAATTGATTACTGTATTTGTGCCTGGGTTGGTGCATCGAAAACAATTATGTTGAAAGCAGAGTGTGCCAAACGTGCTGTACTAAAAGTCATGTTGTTTGCTCCCTACCGACTACCAACCGCACTTGTACATAGCAAAACTAAAGTACTAAGCATACGCCAATCCTATATATATAAATGTGTTAAATACTGTCACATCATAGGTATCATGTACCTTTCCTTCTCTATAACAACAAGAGATTGTTCAGATGCCCTGTTCCTATCACAAAAAGTTCCTTTGCCCCACCACAATTTAATACTGCTGCTCCGCGTCTCTATAATAAAATAAATACTGTTCTGAATATAAAAAAAAACCTTAATAACTACCAGATCAAAAACAAACACGAAAATTAGCTTATTGGAATTGATTATGACGCTACAGAAAACCTGTTACTGATAATAGGTAAATTTTTTATTCTTCTAAGTTTAAATACTGATTTAGTAAGCTATAACTACTTTACACAAGTAGAGGGTTATTGTTCCTTTTAAATCAATAGGAAATCAAAATAAATTGTTTCCATGCTTCCCTTCGCCTTTCCATACATCACAGCTCAATTTAAACACGTTCAAGCCGAAGCGGCAACGCGAAGCGTTGCGCGACGCGGAGAGGAGTAGAGCGAAGCTTCGCGTTGCCGCTTTGGCTTGAACGTGTTTAAATTGAGCTGTGATGTATGGAAAGGCGAAGGGAAGCATGGAAAGAATTTATTTTGATTTCTAATTGATTTAAAAGGAACAATAACCCTCTTCTTACACATAAACAGGCATAATACTTCATGTACAAACACATAACTCGTAAACACACAGTAACACCCTTATGTCCAGTACACATACAGTTACACTCTACGCTCACCCATTACAAAATCTTTTATTTTTATTTTGTTTTGTAAAAGAAAACCTTTATAATTATTATTATTGTAATTATGCGAAGTATTTCTTTTAGGCGAATTATGCGAAGTATCACGGGAAGAAATTGTCTCCCAAGACACAGATTACCCTAATATGGGAGACAGCGAAACCCTTCTGCTAAGGACTTGTTTTTGGAAATAAACGTATTTTTACTTTTCTTGTACTTACTTACTCGTAAGAGACCAGGTCACATGCCTTGGATAAATCTAGGAAACAGGCATATACTTTACATCCTAAGTAACCTGGAACTGCATTTTAAAGATCACATTAGGTCTACATCGGTAATCCAAGCACTTACGAAGTGTCATAAGAGTTCGATCGATCTGCAACGGTATAGTAGAATACCAGACACTAATTGAGCGCTTTTCTTTGAATATTGGCTCTATTTAGCATCAGAAAGGCACCATTTTAGTGCTATGGGCAGTTTTAGGTACTCCCAGCTGAAAAATGATATACCTGTAGTCCCATTTATAGCAAATAGCTAAAAAATAGGCAACATGTGCTCATTCAAATAACTACCAGCTGCAAAATGAGGTTTTTGTAGTGGAAAGCAAAAAGAAAAGTCTGGTGCAGTGAAACGAAAAATTAAAGCTGAAATGATAAAAGCACACAATAGAGAATTTATAAATAGTAGAGAATATTTCAGTCAGTGAGATGAATTGAAAGAGTGAAACCATTATTTGAAGAGGCGGGTTCCGTATCCAGAGAAATAGAATGTCAAGAAGAAGTTTCAATTAATTTTGATGAAGCGGTTTCGGTATCTAGGCAAAATTAATAGTATTTGAAATTAAAAGTAGTAAAATTAATAGATAGTGGAATTTGCACTTTCAGACCATACCGGACAGTTACTAAGATGTCCAGTAAGACACTTAAATGACCTCCAAAGTTGGTCAATTTATAGGCAAGACTACAGTACAGATTACCTAAAGAAGTTCAAGGAGCATATGTCAAGTCTCAGTTTCAGTGAGGTATTCAATAGTAACGACGCTAATGAGGCGTTTAGTGAGTTCCATAATACTTTTAAACTTTTATATGATCTCTGTTTTCCAAAAATCAAGGTGAGGGTCTCAAACAACAAGCGACCACAGTGGGTGTCGAAAGGTATCAAACTATGTACAAAGAGGAAAAGAGAGCTGTTATGGAAATCTAGACTGCATCCCAACAAAGAAAATAAACAAAATTTTAAAAACTATTCAATAAGACTTAAAAAAGTTATAAAATTAACGCAAAAATCCCAAAATTAATATAAAATAAAAACATCAAATAATAAATCCAAAGCAACATGGAAAATAATCAATAAGTATAACAATAATAAAACTAAACCTAAAAATTACATAAATCAAATAAAAATTTACGATCATCTTGTCACTGATCCAAACGAAATTGCACAGTCATTTTATAACTTTTACGTTGATCAGACATCACAACAACGTCAAGTAAATGCCACAAATAAACCCATAAATCTTTCAACCCTAATTCATTATTTCTACAGCCAACTACTCCATACGAGGTAAACCAAATAATACAAAATCTAAAAAATACAATCAGTACTGGATATGATAACCTAACCACAAAAGTTATTAAATATGTATCGGATTCAATAGCACCGGTTTTGAGCAGTGAAATTAACCTATCCATACAACCAGGCGTATTTACAGAGAAGATGAAAACTTGTATCATTAGACCGCTCTTTAAGAAAAAGGACCGTGAAGACATGAGTTTTTATAGACCAGTGGCACTCATCCCTATTATATCAAAAGTTTTTGAAAGAGTAATCTATAACAGTCTTTACCAATATTTTGGGAAAAAATGAATATTTGCAAAGGAACAGAAAGGTTTTAGAAAGGGTAAGACAATTGAATTAGCCATTTACGATATCTTAATGCAGGTAGTGACGTGTTTGGATAAAAGAATTCCTGTCTCAGCGTTGTACATGGACATGACGAAAGCATTCGACTACGTCGACCATGTTACACTGATAAACAAACTCGATGCTTATGGTGTCCGAGGCAATGTGCTTGAACTTATTAAAAGCTACCTGAGCAACAGATCACAGTTGACACAGATTTCCAGGATATGCCAGAAAACAAAAACAGAAAATGAATATATATCAGGCCCGAGAACTGTTAAATATGGCGTACCACAAGGTAGCGTACTAGGACCACTACTATTCCTGATTTACATCAATGATCTCCCTATGTCAGTAAGTCACCCAATGGTATTATTTGCAGATGACAGTACTATGATTGCGGATTGTCGAGATGAAAATACTTATGAATCTGAAATTAATAATTCTCTTAAAAATATTATTGAATGGCTGAGCCGTAATAATCTAATAATTAATCTTGATAAAACTAATATAATGACATTTAAAAATAATTACAACCAAATAATAAACAATCTTGACATTCACTATAATAATAAGAAAATTGACGAAATAAATGTATCCAAATTCTTATGACTTAATATTGACTCACATTTGACATGGAAACCACAAATAGAACATGTTTGCAAAAAATTAAGTCAGTTTTCCTATTTTCTATATATGCTTGCCAAAGTTACTGGGCAATCGGCTTTATTAACTGTGTATCACGCTTTTGTCGCCTCGACTTTAAGGTATGGATATATTTTTTGGAGTAACTCAACAGACAAAGATAAGGCATTTATAGCACAAAAACGGTGTTTAAGGGCAAGTTGAAACCATCAGACAGCTGCATACCTCATTTTAAGATGTTAGGTATATTGACATTGACATCGCTGTACATCTACGAAACTGCTGTATTTGTAAAAACAAACTGGAACTTGTTTAAGACAATTAATAGTAAACGAGATATTAAACTAAGTGCACCTGCCCGCTCTACTGCTTTATTTAACAAAAGCATATTTGGTATGGCGCCAAAAGTATATAATAGGCTGCCTAAATCAGTAAGGGACATTGACCAACTACATTCTTATAAGGCTGATCTTAGATATTTCTTAGTTGAAAAATGTTACTATAAGTTAGAGGACTTCTTGGAGGGCAACTGATCTGAATCTGACATATTTTATTATTATATGATGAAAATTTTATTTTATTGTGAATGTAACTTGACATTTTTGGATAGATAACTAACCTAATGTAATATAATTTTATGATTATTGTTTTGCATAATAATAACATTTGCACGTCTGCATGGCAGAATATAGCGCAAAATATTTAAATGACATTATAAAATACCTAATGTACATCTATATTTATGCAAATAAACGTTACTTTACTTTACTTTACTTTAATGTCAAGAAGAACTTGTATTCAGTTCTGGAAGTGACAGTGAAAATAGTAAAAATAGTGGAAAGGAATAAAAAAAGGGCGATACATAATAATATAAATGAAGCGGCTCTAAAAGATCTGGCAGAATTAATCAATCCAGATACTTAACCCATCGACTCTACAACTATTTTTTTGCCAAACGTTTTCATTCTATTATTAGAATTTTGTATTTTTCTATTAATTTGTAAAGTTTTTGCAGTTCCTCAAACCAACTTGAAAGTTTTGGAATATTTTTTAACGGAGTCATGAAATTTTATATCAAAGTTATAGGTTTTTTGTTCATAAAGGTCATAAGATAGCTCTACTTTTACGAATTCCAAATGTTGCCCAGTCATTAAATTAAGATTTACCGTTGTTGGCACTGACTTTTTTAAATTTAAAAACTATATAGAATTCTGTTTGAATAATGTTGAAGAAGTCAGAATAGATTTTGTTCAGGTTTTGTTCATCAAAATCTGGTACTGGCAAACTTATATCTAAGTTTTTCATATACGTCTCTAGTCTATGGGATGTAATAGGCCTATAAAATTATGGATCAGTCTTATTTTTACTAGTAATTGGGATTGAAACTGTTTCACCACTGTAATCGGATGGTAAACAGTTAATTACATTTTTACTTGTGAATTGCACAGTCACAAAAAACGTTATCTAAGCAATTTTGGCCGGTAAGTGTAATTCTAGTACTCTATAAACAAATTGTAATGGTCGCTGTATACTCTCGCGCGAGGTGATTGTAGGCTGACGTACAAAGCCCAAGTTCAGTAGTCCAAAAATAAATAACTTATTGTAAACTAAAATGTAAATAGGTCTATTAAAAATTATTTTTTAAGATCATCCGCAAGTTCTTTTTGAGATGACCCATACGTGGGACTCAACTTTTATAGACGTCGGCAGTGTGAAATTTATTTAGACTACTTTAAATAAGAGCATGAGTTCTTTGAAAAATCGTAACTTAAAACTAACTAGGTGACTTTTAGTTGTCTTAACTGAAGTATTTTAAAAAAAATATTTACTTAACAACTGTAGTTGGGTCACTCAGCATATGAGCCTCCGACTGTCCCGCGCGAAAGTATACAGCCGCCATGAAAACATAACTCTTGATATAAAAAAATAACACTCTATTATGAGTCAGATCACAAACATTACTTAAGATTAGTATTATATATACTCGGTGACTTTTTATAAGATTACCAAATTTTGGGGAATGATACAACCCATAATTTACAACAACATTCCCTAAATTTGGTCAGCTAATTAATTGTAAACCTGAATGAGACATTTATGTTAGGCAGAAGCGCAATTGGGCCCACATTTAGCCAGTTATTCAAAACTCCATTTTACTTACTAGCTACGGGCTAGCTTACTTATTATTATTGACACACAGATATTATTTACATAAATATAATAGATTTAAAAAGATTTAAACCCTATAACGTCAAAATTAAAAACCTGCGTTTCAAAACGGGAGTAAAATCGTACCTTACTCCTTTAAGGATTTGAATGAATTAATAAAATCTTTATTATTACAACAAATTGTCGCGTAAGCAATCAATTTTAATACCTGTCAAAGATACAGAATCAAGATACGGCCCGACCTAAAATCTAGGCCTAAGGCCAAATTATGGTTTTAACACATATACTGAGAATCTCTAATGTTCAGATCGCCACATGCAGTTCACATATTGGTTCACGGATAGATCATTGGCGTAAATGTGAACAACTATTACTCTTCTAATCGACTCATGGCTATTAAATTTACCATATGACATCCTTTTCGCCTGTACTGTACTTACTAAGGTACACATTACTAGTCCGCCATTTTTAAATATGATTTCAATTTAATAATTATTCTTTCGCTAAATTATTTGGTCTAATTTTCGATTAAGGCTGTGCCGGACCTCACTTATAGTAAGTGAGGTCCGGCACAGATATAGGAATAAGTTGCACTTAGATTGTTTACTCATTAAAAATAGTATATCTATTTTTGCACATAAAAAAAACAAAATAATACATATTTATTATTATTCAATGCACATATTTACGCTTAGTTTTTCTGCTAATCTGTAATGTCTTGAGAGCGCGTTAATTTTTTTAAGGAAATCTACATGTTATTTGATGGCAAACTGACTTTCGCAGTAAGAATAAGCGTAAATAACGGAAACTCTGCATTTACTTTCCGAAACTATTGCTGCTGCAATCACAAACACTAAAATGGTTGCTATACTTCTAGTAATGCATCCATTTTAGTGTTTGTGATTAATGCGCCTGACAGAATATCCGTATCCGTAAGAGCATATAATAAAATATTGTAAATAACATATCAGTAAAGTAGTAATTAATTATAAATTAATGACAGGATATTCATTATGAAATACAAATTAAATTATTAACAACGTTTAAGAATTTATAAATGGTGTTCAAGTCAATATCCTGTCATTGTCACTTCCGCATTTCCGTAATAAATATGATTATTTTATAAGATAATTTTGTAATAATAAATAAGTAGCCTAAAATTCATCATAAAATGCGAAATGAATTATGGAAATCATATTAGAATTTACAAGTCCTTATTCAATCAATTTCCGGTATATTCGAAATAGTTGTTTCTATAAATATAATTTATAATAAATAATAAGATCATAATATCAGATAATTGTCTTAATAATTAATAATATTTTACACGATTTAAATCACTAAGATTTTACATGTATTTCTGTCTTTCTACAATTATGTTTGTGTGGCGCCAAAGCGGCCACGTGTGGCGGCAAATCTGTTATTGTCAGACAGGGTATAAAAGCAACAGTGAACAACATGGCCGGTCACCCCCATGGCTCACAGTTAATTCTTAATAAGACAACTGTAAACACAAAGGGGTTGTTTTTAGTCCGTATACCACACGAGCTGATGCCCGCTCAATATGTGGGGACCCGGACATAGCAGGGAGGTCTGACTCCTGGGCATGGGTAATTCCATATTTTCCCCTCCAACAAAAAAAAAAAATAATAATGGCCGGTCACTTGTGTCTGGGCGTCCGTTCCGAACTAATCTCGGTAAGTGAATTAATCCTGCCTTTCATTGTGCTTTTATGTTTCTGGCTCAATGATTATTTTACATTGTGCTAAATATGTTTTAATATTATTTTGTACTACTTGTATCCTATATAAAAAAGAGGCGATATTCTATTATAACAACTAGCTTTGTAGATATATCGACGATATAAAGGATATTGGGTGTTTTATGACCCTGCGAATAAATATCCGACAGTAGATTAGTTTATTTTATATACAGTGTAATATATATTCACATAAAATCGTACTTTCATTGTGTTTCCCTCAAGTTTCACTTTCAATAAATGAAATATAAGGTAATGTGTTATTTCATTTCTCAGATGTCATTATTAGGGAATGTGATGGTGAATATAATGGATAACCAGGGATCCTAATTATAATCTGTTGAATCCAGGTTTGCTTATCGAGATTATAGAGAATAATCCAACATCAGAAGTGGGATCGCCCGAGCCTTCTTGTTAACATGTTTATTTCTAAGTTCCAGGATGGACGCTGCGGCGATCACGAGTCTTTTATCAGCGATTCGCGATGCAGTGACCACTACGCATCATAAAGATGACGACATCGCGTTACCGCTCTTCGACCCCGAGCGGAGCGACTGCGGAGCTGCTAGCTGGTGCAACAGTATCGAGTCTCTCGCCACAGAACTCAAGTGGAGCAGCTTGAAAACAGCAGCCAAAGCCGGTAAAGCCCTTAAGGGTTCTTGTTTATCATGGTATGAATCATGGGAGCCTTCAGACGGTAGATCTTGGGAAAATCTTCGCAGAGATATTATCGATGCTTACCCCGAAAAGAAAAATTTGTCGGAGAAACTCAAAGCGGTACTATTTTCATCAGATACATTGGAGTCTTATAGTGAATATGCTAGGGAAAAATTGAGATTGCTACGCAATACCAATGTAGCGTTTACGGATGGACAATTGATTGAACTAGTTTGTGGTGGCATTATCGACGTCGACGTCAAAATGGCTAGCCTAAATAATGGTGTCACTACAACAGCAGAACTAAATCTCACACCTTTCCATTAACAATGAATGTATAAACTCACTTATTCATACAGGTGCGAGTTGTAGAATAATTAGGGAATCTGTAGCAACAAAAAATAGATTGCCATCTAACACCGACATCTCTGTACCTAAATGGTATAGGTAGTAGCAAAATCCACGTATTTGCCACGATTACAGTTATCGTTCAGTTTGAAGGTGTTGGTATAGAACTTGATATTTATGTAGTCAGAGATGATGATTTTGGTTATGATCTGCTAATCGGTAGAAATGCAGTTAATTATCCAGATTTAGAGATTATAACCGATTCTTCTGGTAGTCGTTTAGTCTTCAGATTCTGGTTTATGTGAATTAGATTCAAAAATTGGTCATTTAAGCCCTGAATGTACAAGAAAAGATAAAAAATATTTTTGAAAAATTCCCTTCTGTCTTGGATGAAATTAGCACAGTCAGCACAGGCGAACTAAATCTACGAATTTGTTAAAATGCCTTTTGGTATTTGTAACGGCCCAGCTGTGTTTCAACAAGCTATTACAATATGTTCTTCGTTCAAGAAATTGAATATTTAGGACGGCATATATCTCGGGAAGGTATAAGACCTAGTGGTTCAAAAGTAGCTGCTTTGGTTCATTCCCCGGTCCCAACCAATATCAGACAAGTACGCCATATTATGGGACTAGCAAGTTATTTTTGAAAGTTCATACCAAACTTCGCTTCTAGTACAGCCTGTATAACAAAATTGTTAAAAACTGACCAAAAATGGGAATGGGGACTTGAGCAGGATAATGCTAGGGATTATGTCATAAACTTTACACAGACGCTAGTTCATTAGGTTACGGAGCAGTACTAGTACAAAGAGTTGATAATGTCAAAAGGGTAGTTGCTTATTATAGTAAAAGGACTTCACCTGCTGAATCTAAGTACTGTTCCTATGACCTGGAAACTTTGGCTATCTATAACGCTTTGAAACAATTCAGAGTATATCTTTTAGGTATCAAATTTCAAATAATCACAGATTGCAATTCCAATGAACAAAAAGGATTTATCCCCACGCGTAGCTCGTTGGTGGACCTTCATGCATGATTTCAATTTCGATATCACTTACAAAAAGGGTAGGCATAGGCCATGCAGATTTCTTTAGTCGCAACCCAATTGAAAGCCCCACAGAAATTTTTCCCTCTTTTCTGACTAACAACTCCAAATACACGACAACCACAAAACAAATATTGGGTTCTAGCTTAACATCTCAACAAGAATATAAAATCATTGTAATTGATGAACCTCGTTCGTGGTTGGAGGTTGCCCAACAAAACGATGCAGAAGTCCAGGATCTCACCAGTCAAGTTGTAGCTGGTGAACTAGACGGGTCGCGATACATAGTTGAGAATGGTCTATTATTCTATAAAGCTCAATCTGATGAGCCAAAATTATTTGTACCACGAGGAGCTAGATTCAATTTCATTCATATTCATGATAGGAACTGTCACGTTGGGTTAGGCAAAACCTTACATAAACTTCGTGAACACTTTTGGTTTCCTCGTATGACAGCATTTGTAAAAAAATATTTGAAGCATTGCCTGATCTGTGTCCAACGTAAAGGTCACTCTGGCCCAAAACAAGGTTTTCTCCACCCCATTGATAAAACGCCAATCCCCTTCCATACAGTTCATTTGGAATGTACAGGACCTTTAACACAGACTGAGGATGGCTTCAAATACATTGTACTAATAATTGATGGTTTTACTAAGTTTTGCCTTCTAAAACCTCTTAAAACTCTCAGTGCCCAAGAATTAGTACCCCTTATTAGAGATACCATCACTACCTTTGGTACTTTATCCATAGTTATCACGGATAGGGGTACTAACTAACTCCTAGAGGCAACGGACAGGTAGAACGATATGTAGCAACCGTTATCAATATGTTAAATACAACCTGTAATGGTTCGACAGATTGGCCAAGCGGTTTGTTTAAAGTTCAACAATCAATCAATACCACCGTTCAAAAATCCACAGGTTTTAATCCAATTCGTTTACTCATAGGTTGCGAGGCCAACATCCCTTGTATACAAACATGTTTGAATGACCTTAATGTTGACTTAAGATCCGATCGAGAATTGGCATACCAACGTCTATGTTCTGAAGCGGAAAAGTTCAAAACCAGGTTTTACGGTGTAAGACGTGATAATAAGATATTTGACATAGGAAACCTGGTTTATGTAAACCAAGATCATAGACGTCATGATAAATTAAGTGAAAGATTTAAAGGACCGTACGAAATTATTGCAATTCTTCCTAATGACAGATATTCTCTTAGAGGCCAGGGTAATTTAAGAAACATTATAGTATCTAAAGACAAATTAAGACAATGGCATGGACAATGGATAGATGACTGTGCAACAGAGATTTTGTTTGATTAAAAATATTAAAATATATAAGAATATTATACTATTAAGCAAATGTTTATACTATTAAGGAAATATTTATACTAATTAAGGAGATGTTTATAATAATTAAGGCAATGTTTGTACATAATTTATAATTAGTGTGAAGTAATATTAAGTAAAGGTATATAAAAAGATATGTTTTTTGGATGCTAGTTGTCCACTTAATGTGAGAAGTTGGGCATTAGCAATGTTAGAAGTCCGCTTAATGTGAAAAGTGGGACTTCAGCAAGTAATGCTAGTTGTTCACCTAATGTGAGGGGTAGAACATCAGCAAGTAGTGCTAGTTGTTCACCTAATGTGAGGGGTAGAACATCAGCAAGTAGTGCTAGTTGTTCACCTAATGTGAGGGGTAGAACTTTAGCAATATTGTCGCTAGTTGTCAGCCTAATGTGAGAGGTTTTGATGATATAGCAGTTATATGATCAATTATAAATTAATAAATGATAATCCCACTTAATGTGAAAAGTGAGACCATTTAATTAATTCTCATAATGGAGAAAGTAAAATAATATATGTTAAGTGCTCCGGGACGTAGCACATGTCAGTATGGCCGTGACAGAATATCCGTATCCGTAAGAGCATATAATAAAATATTGTAAATAACATATCAGTAAAGTAGTAATTAATTATAAATTAATGACAGGATATTCATTATGAAATACAAATTAAATTATTAACAACGTTTAAGAATTTATAAATGGTGTTCAAGTCAATATCCTGTCATTGTCACTTCCGCATTTCCGTAATAAATATGATTATTTTATAAGATAATTTTGTAATAATAAATAAGTAGCCTAAAATTCATCATAAAATGCGAAATGAATTATGGAAATCATATTAGAATTTACAAGTCCTTATTCAATCAATTTCCGGTATATTCGAAATAGTTGTTTCTATAAATATAATAAATAATAAGATCATAATATCAGATAATTGTCATAATAATTAATAATATTTTACACGATTTAAATCACTAAGACTTTACATGTATTTCTGTCTTTCTACAATTATGTTTGTGTGGCGCCAAAGCGGCCACGTGTGGCGGCAAATCTGTTATTGTCAGACAGGGTATAAAGGCAACAGTGAACAACATGGCCGGTCATCGCCCGACCGGCGCCGCCTGCCACGCGACCTGGTTGCCTAGCCGGCGATCACCCACTGCAAACCAGCGCCACAAGAAGACCACCGCCCGCAGGGGCCATCCGATGACCTGTCCACAGGAGTGGACAGAGGCGATTCTTCGGGAAGAGGTCCGTCGACCTGACCCCGACTCCCCACGCCCCAGAAAGGGTGCGTGAGAAGATAATGAAGAAGAAATGGCCGGTCACTTGTGTCTGGGCGTCCGTTCCGAACTAATCTCGGTAAGTGAATTAATCCTGCCTTTCATTGTGCTTTTATGTTTCTGGCTCAATGATTATTTTACATTGTGCTAAATCTGTTTTAATATTATTTTGTACTACTTGTATCCTATATAAAAAAGAGGCGATATTCTATTGTAACAACTAGCTTTGTAGACATATCGACGATATAAAGGATATTGGGTGTTTTATGACCATGCGAATAAATATCCGACAGTAGATTAGTTTATTTTATATACAGTGTAATATATATTCACATAAAATCGTACTTTCATTGTGTTTCCCTCAAGTTTCACTTTCAATAAATGAAATATAAGGTAATGTGTTATTTCATTTCTCAGATGTCATTATTAGGGAATGTGATGGTGAATATAATGGATAACCAGGGATCCTAATAGTAATCTGCTGAATCCAGGTTTGCTTATCGAGATTATAGAGAATAATCCAACACGCCCATAATCAGCCAATGTTCAGCTGTTAGGGTAACTGTCACCCGATTTATCGCTGTTATATCTCTATTGTCGTTCGACGACCCGAATAGCCGAGTCGGCAGTAACCCTGCCTACGAAGCCAAGGGTCCCGGGTTCGAGTCCCGGTGGGGGTAAATATTTGTTTGATGAAAACATATTTATCTATATAAAGTAAGTGTATCGTTGTCTAGTACCCAAGTAACAGGGAATCCTAGTTTGGGGCTAGAACAGTGTGTGTCAATAGTGTCCACGGTATTATTATTATTATTATTGTTCAATTTGGGCCCAATTCGGAGTTATATCAGTCGAGGATGCTCTGAAAATGCTGTTATTCAAAAGGTATATGCTGTTTATGTCTCCACAGGACTGCAATACAGCTACTACTAGGATTGGTCCTAAGGTCTGCGTAGTATTTGACGGTATGCTTGAGCCCCAGCACACCACTTTCTGTTGATAGCCCCGGCCTAAAGCCAAACTGTGCATCATTTAATTGCATATTTTCGCTAAGATGGGCACCAAGCAAACCATCAAACATTTTCGCAATAATAGTTGCAATCGATAGATAGCGATAGATGGTCCGTCCTAGAGGTTTTTCGTACATCTCTTCAACAAAGTTCATATTCAGGGTGCTTCGCTTTCGATTCTTGAAAGAATACCTTCATCGCGATCCTTCACAAAAAGGAGGATAAATCCAAGTTTTTCAAATACCACCCTATTAGCGTGCTCTCTCAGGTCTACAAACTATTCGCCAAAGTCTTGTGCCATTGCCTCACTACCTAGACGAAGACCAGCCTGTCAAACAGACTGGCTTCCGGAGGGCTTACTCGACTATGGATCATATCCCTGCGGTCGAGCAGCTGATGGAAAAAACCAAGAATCCCACCAGCCCCTGTGTTTCTCCTTTGTCGATTATGAGAAGGCGTTCGACAGCGTCAAACACTGGGCCATGATCCACTCTGTCCGTCGCTGCGCCATTGACATGCGATATGTCGATACCCTCCGGGAGCTGTACAAACCGTGAAAATGCAGGTGCGCATGCATATGAACACCAAATTTATAGAGCGGGGTATCTGAAAGGAGAACTCTCTCTCACCCAAACTATTCACCAACGTTCTTGAGGACATTATGAAGACGTTGGATCGGAGTGAGAGAGGCGTCAATATCAACAGCAACGGCGACCTCATTCTCGTCACCGAATGCGTCTCCAAAAATTGCTCGCAGAATTGCACGAATCTTCCCTGAAAGGCGGTTTCAGGACGAACATGTCCAAGATCAAGATCATAACGAGTCACTCACTACTCGCCGGCTATAATTTTTGGCAATAACACCGTACAGGTGGTCAGCGATTACGTCTTTCTTGGACATCGATTATCCTTTGACCGAGATGCACAGGTAAAGGAGATTGAAAGACTCATCGGATAAGGGTGGGCTGCTTTCGGGAAACTATGTGATGTCTTCAAATCCTCATTCCCACACTGCCTGAAGACAAAGGTGTATAACCAATTTTTCTTGCTCATCCTCACCACGGCTTCATAGAATCGAAAGATGCATCATGCTCACAAAGCATAATGTGCATACTATAAAAGTAGCACAAAGAGTGATGGAGCGTTCCATGTTGGGTATCTCTCTCGTTGAACGTGTCGAAATTCGATGGAAAACGAAGGTCGCAGATGTAGGCGAACAGATGACGAGATTAAAGTTTAGATGGTTGTTTAAAGTTTAGACGGGAAGATGGACGGTGGACCAAAGCAGTCACAGAGTGGTGGCCATGGGGAGTGACAAGGCCAGTGGGCAGACCAACAGCCCGATGGTCTAACGTTATCATCAAGTCGTCGGGATCCCACTGGGTGCGATTGGCCCAGGACCGGGAGATTGGTGCTTTAGAGATACCCAGCGGGGGGTCATGATGATGATAATGATATAGGCCTGTAGTTATTTCTGTCAGATAAAGATAAAGATAAAGACTTTTATTTGCGATAGATATGGTTATACAAAGGTGGTACTATATAGTTTCAGTCAGTTACACACATCCAGCTAATAAAATAATAGCATGCAAAACAATTATGACATAGAGCCACATAATTTTAAATAGTAGGTAACAAATTAGTCAAAGTTTACAATTGACACAAATTTTAACATTATGTGCTAGGAATTCCTTAATCGAGTAGAAAACATGTTGCATTAACCAATATCTTATAACTTTTTTAAATTTTTGTTTGTTACTTATAATTTGGTGGTGACTTGGTAATTTGTTCCAAATTGTTGTGCACATAGCGTAGCAGTTTTTTGTAAATCTCGCACTTTTTGGGATCACATCAAGGGTAAGTTTGTTAGGTTTCCTCAGACTCCTAGATGTTAGGTTTTTCGCTTCTGTAAACATTTTTTTATTTTGCATCACAAATGTAGCTATTTCTAGAATATAAAGGCAGGGTAGAGGCAATATATTTAGAGCTTTAAATAATTGTTTACATTATACGTCTGGGGCAACTCCTACGATTGATCTAATACATTTCTTTTGAGCCACAAATGCCTTGTTTACGTCTGTGCTGTTTCCCCAAACAAGCAACCCGTATCTTAGTACTGACTCTACGTATGCAAAGTATGCTGTTAATGCTGTGTCTCTGCTAGCCACTCTAGTCAGCTTACCAAGAGCATACGAAAACCTATTTAATTTATTGCAAACGCGATCTATTTGAAATTTCCAATGTAATTTATTATCAATGTCAATACCCAAAAATCTAACACATTCAGCATTTTTAACAATTATATTATTATGTGATACATTAAGATTATTTATATTATTGAAATTGATACAACAGGTTTTATTAATATTTATATTTAAATTATTTTTATTTAGCCAATTAATAGTATTTAATATTACGTCATTTATTTCCTTTTCATGTATTGATAATGAATGTAGTTTTGGTGTTGTTATAATTACTGTTATGTCATCAGCGAATAAAATATTTCTATACTTAGTAATTTCAGAAATATCGTTAATGTAGAGCAGAAATAGGAGCGGTCCGAGTACACTACCTTGAGGCACGCCGAATTTATTAAATTTAGGTTCGGATTTGTAAGTTTTTAAATTCCTTGCGGCATCAAATCCGGTAATCTCTACAGTTTGAGACCTACTTTTTAGGTAAGTTTGAACCCAGCTATATGTCGGTCCTCTTACACCGTATGTATAAAGTTTTGTCATAAGCAGCTTGTGGGACACGAAATCTAATGCCTTTGACATGTCAAAGAATAGAATTGTCACATGGTTATCATCGTTTAGTCTGTGAAGTATGTCGTTTACCAAATTAAATGTTGCTAGAGTTGTAGATTTTTCTCTTTGAAACCCGTATTGATTTTCGGTTGTAATATTATACTTTGACAAAAAAGATGAAAGTTTATTATGCATTACTTTTTCAAAGAGTTTCGAAAATATTGGTATTAGGGTAACAGGTCTATAATTTTCTATAAGATTCTTATCACCTTTTTTGAATAGAGGTTTTACAATGCATATCTTTAATCTGTCTGGAAAAATACCACTTTGTATGGACAAATTAATCAAGTAAGCTAATACTTCACTTATCTCTTTCTTGCAGGCTTTAATTATTTTTGTACATATTTTATCATACCCTTCTGCGTTTGTATTGTTGAGGGTCATTATATGTTTTTCAATCTCTATTTTGTCTATTGGCGTTAAGTAAATCGAATTATTTATTAAAGTTTGGTTGGTATTTTTACAATTATTGTTTTCCACATTTGTCAGATCAATAAAGTAATTATTAAATATATTTGATATTAATTAAGGATCTTTTATTGTTTCATTATTATAAATTAATTGATCTATATTTCTAGAAGTGTAAGAATTGTTTATTTCCTGATTGATTATTTTACAAGTAGCGCTACTTTTATGTTTGTGATTCAATATGTATTTTCTATTTATATTTCGTTTAGCTGTATTAACACATTTCTTTAAAAGTTTGCTGTAGTTTTGGTATTTCTCCTTATTATATGTAGTATTATGAGTATAATATAAATAACGTAACTTCCGCTTGGCAATACAACACTTTCTTATCCCTTTAGAAATCCAATTTATTTTGCATTTGGTGTTAATTTTAATCCTTATATTTGGGAAACATAACTTATAAAGTAAACAAAAAATATCATGAAACTCGTTGAAAGCTTGATTTAGATCATTTTGATTGTATACTGTATGGAAAGATAAGCTTTTCAAATAACTCTGAAATGTTGCAATGTTCTCTTCTGTATACATACTCTTGAACATATAAAAGGTTTCCGGTATATTCAGTGAATGTTTAAGCTTCATGCGTAAAAATTGAGCTGTATTATGATCCGATAAGCAAAGAGGAAGCACAAAACCATTCACATTTCTCATGTTACTAATTATAAGATCAATGCACGATTTTTTTCTTGTAGGTTCTAAAATATGTAAATTAAGGTTATAATTTTTTAAAATGTCACTTAGTCTAGATGATTCATATTTTTGTTGTAACATATTTATATTTAAGTCTCCTGCTAATATTAATTTCTGGTTTTTGAATTTACAATGAAATTTATAAAGTTATAACTCTAGTTTTTCAAAGAACATGTCCAAATTATGTTTCGTATCATTTGAAGGTCTATATATACAAATAATTACAGTGTTTTTGCAGGGAATCTTAATTGCACAACATTCAAAATAGTTAGAGACTGAAACGTTCCCAAGAGATTCTAGTTGCTCATATTGAATACCTCTTTTTAAGAAAATGCAAGAACCACCTCTTCTGGTTTTTCTGCAGTAAAAAGCCGCTTTTTTTACTTTTTTTTAGGAACGTTTCAGTCAAACATATTACTTCAGGGTTAGAACATTCTTTCATATCATTAATGGTAATTGTAAGTATATCCAATTTAGACAGTAGTCCCTGAATATTTTGATGCATTACTAAAAAACTTGATACAGTATTATTGCAATCATTTCTATGATTATGCACGAAAAAAATCTAGGGTCTTTGGCTGCTTCTCGGTATTTGAATTATAATCCGGAGAAGCAACCGAGTCAGTCTGAGTATGCATATCAACCGAAGTTACCCAGTTTGTCTTAGTTCCAGAATTTACTGATAAAGGTAGCTGCTCTTGTGTTTTGGCGTAGTTTGAGGATACAGTGATTTATTTTGTCAAATTTCTGCATGTAAATAATTTGTTAAGTTTTATTCTATTTGAGCATTCATTGTCATTTATATCTAAGTAGGTTGCATGTGTAAATCGAGAGCACAAATACCTAAATGTGGAGTTAATTTTTTATTCGTTTAAATTCGCATTTGTGCTGACGACGTTGCAGAGTATTACATTCGAGTTTACAAGTGAATTTAAATTATAGTAAAGTAAAGATTTTAGCCTAATAGGATCTTTGTCGTTTGAACCTCCTAATATGACTATGTGGTCATTTTTCCCATAACTCTTGCATAATAGAGAGCAAGATTCTAGCACCTTGTCCATGGTGGCGTATGGTTTGATGACCGACTCTACTCTAAATTCTTCCCCTAAGAGTCCTTGGAGACGGTTACACATTCCTCTGCCCTGTTCATCCGATAGAATCATAACACGTCGTCGCTCTTCTGGTGGTTGCGTTGTTTATTTTGTATTACTCAGAGTATTATTAAGTTTTTGGGAGTCGATCGCTCGTATTGATGCCAATACATTTTCAGGTCGAAACAGAGGGGTTTCGCCTGACAAACCATCCGGAATGCTAGTCAACAATTTATTGTCCTGATTTGGCAACTTTTTCACAATTGTGTCCTTTGGCTCCATCTGTGTAACAACACGACTGGTAAACTCTATCGGCGATTTTCGTGGATACCCGACCTGTATTTTGCGGTACTGGGGAGAGTAAAATTTTGGGTACGATTTCTGTTTGTTCATGGTTTCATCAAGACTTACAGCTTTATATAATTCAATTTGTTTATTTTTTCCTGCCAGTATTTTATTCAGGGTAGCAATCTCCAGGTTCAGGTTTTCTATCTCAGTGTTTGCTGTGTCAAGTTCTATGCGTAGCTTGTCGTTATTCTCTTGCAGTTCCTCCAGTTTCTCCTCGCTTCTTATATCGCAAGGCAGGCTTCGATAGCTGAGATCCAAGACAGATAATATGTCATGCGAGTCTTGCAGTTCGTGTAAGCTGGTAATCGACTTACGAGGCCCTCGTTTTGTGACATTTACATTAGCTGAAGAAGAAGTGAATGGAGTAGTGTTCTTGCTGCTCGAGGATGACGATGTATCCGAGTATTCCTGTTTATGTGGACTTACTTGATGCGCGTGTAGACATGCATCACATTTAAAATTCTTCCATCGCCCGGTGTTGGCCATATAATGTGCTGTGGTGATATTCAGGCAATTGTGATGAAAATGGTTATTACAGTTCGAGCATGTGAGTGACTCGTTTGTATAGACGAATACTTTGCATACAGTACAAATGTCACCTGTCCTATTCTTCGTGATACTTCAATGATCTCCATCATATCCCTCGGACGATATCCATATCCTACATAGATATAAAACATAGAGAGCACTCTCGGCACATGTTTCTCTCCATATTTCAGATGTCAATGCTGAGCCCATCATGGCACGGTGACTTTCCTTTCTTTTGAGAGATTTTATTACTCGTAATTCACACAATGACGGAACGGTGAAACGACATTGTTTGGTCCTAAATTCATTATAAGTTTTAGGAACTCGTAATGAATACAGAAAACAGTAGAGTTAAGTAACATTGAGAACTTACTTTATACTTTATGAACGAGAATTTAGAGTTTTTTTAGAGTTTTCTTCCAGCAAACCTAGGATGTAAAAGACTTTATAAAAAACAGGTAGACTTATGTGTACAATGTTAAATAATTAAAATAAGAAACTACTTACCAATGTGTACATAAATACCCAATATCAATCTTCGTCTTTGCCTGGCCCTTTCCAATTTTATTTGGGGTCGGCCCTCCGCATCATACGTCTCCAGGCAGCTCGGTCCTGTGTCGTCTCTTTATTGACTGGGGCTTCTTTGAGGTTCTTATTTACTACAGACATCCATGTGTCTCGGGGTCTTCCTCGTCCTCGGGGTTTAGTTTCGATATCTAGCACTTTTCTGGTCATGTGGTCGTATGGTCGCCTCATAACGTATCCGTATCACCGCATTTATTTATTTATTTATTTATTTATTTATAAATACATATTACAATTTAGCCCCATTACAGGTCTACCTATTTCGAGGCTAAACCAATTAGCAATAACAATTAAGATTAAATTAGCAATAACAATTAAGATTATAACAAATCATTAGTAATATTAATCATTTTAAAATAATAATAATACAATCCAATACCAAATATTCACGCGGTGCCAAAATAATAATCACAGACATAATACAATTCAAATTCATTAAATATTAATTTCATTCTATATTAATTTCATTAATTTCATTCTTCCCGTTCACATATCGCCAAACATTCTAGTTTTACACTCTTCCATTCATCAGCAAACAAATCGCACTGGGGCGCTGCTTCCAGCAGCGAGTTGAGGCGCCTGAGTGAGCGCAGTAGTGGAGACCAGCGCCGTGCCTCGGTGCGAAAGGGTTCCAGCGCAAATAGCGGTCTCTGCCTGCGCTGACTGGCGCGGAATCTATCCGGGACATGGAGCCTTGAAAGTTTTTCCAGCAGTGTGGGGCATGTAACAGAACCACGAAGAATTTGTGTGCTTAGGAGCATTTGGTCCGAGTCACGCCTCACCTCCAACGAGTTATATCCAAGCACCCCAAGAAGAAATTTTGTTGGATACAAATAGGGACAGTATCCGTATTTCTTTTTGTATAGAAACCTCAGGAATCTCTTCTGAACCTTTTCCAGCATAAGTGAATATTTCTTCACAAATGGGTTCCAAATTGCTGAACAAGTCTCAAGTTTACTACGGACCAGGGCGATGAAGAGAGTTTCGATTGTACTGGGGCTCGAAAAGTCGCGCGCATTGGTCATGACAAACCCCAGCGTCTTAAAACAACTACTTGTGAGTGATTCAATATGTTTGTGAAAAGTCAGTTTGGGATCGAACACCACTCCAAGGTCCTTGACTGAAAAGACTCGTTCAATATTGTGGGTGTTCAGCGTATACGCAGCTTCAATATGTTCTAAAGATCGGGTAAAAGTCATAAAGCAACATTTTGTGGGGTTAAAAAGTAGCTTACTTGCTACACTCCAGTTATATACTGCATCCAATTCTTGCTGCATCCAGCGACAACTGTTCTCACCCTGAATCCCCATAATAAGCTTCAAGTCATCAGCGTACAAAAGACATGATGCCTTAGTAAGCGTCGTAGGTAGGTCGTTGATCATTATGGTGGATAATAAAGGCCCCAAAATTGACCCCTGGCTTACACCGGACGGTGTGGGATATATCCCGGAGATGTGACATCCATGCCGAACAAACTGGTATCGGTCTCGAAGGTAGCCAGCGAAGAATCTTAGCAATTTTGGGGTGAAGCCCATAACCGATAGTTTTATCAATAGAACGTCATTATCCACTCTATCGAAAGCTTTCTGGAAATCAAGATATATGACGTCCACCTGTTCCCCACGATCCATTTTACCGGAAATGAGCTCTACTACTGTGAGCAAATTTGTTCTAGCTGACCTCCCGGCTCTAAAGCCATGTTGTGCATCAGTCATATATGGTTCTAATTGTTTGTTAATTTTCTCTTTTATAATTAATTCAAAGATTTTCGCGATAGAACTGAGAATGGCTATGGGGCGATGCTCCTCTACCAAAGTTTTATCACTTGTCTTTGGAATGGGGGTTACTCTGGACAGTTTCCAGTCTTTAGGATAAATTGCAGTTTCAAGAGATATGTTGTAGATGTAGTGAAGAGGACGTATGAGAAAATCTTTGCAAGCTTTAATGATAAAAGGAGGGACACCATCCGGGCCCACCGAACTGAGGGGTTTTAGCGATCGGATGGCTACGTCAATATCTTTTAAAGAAATGTCGGTTATGTTGATGTAGTTAGAAGTCAGCGAGGTATCATCGCTCATAGCCTGCTCAGCAGATAAGGCTGGTACATTTGGAAGGAAAACACTACCGAAATGCTCGGCAAATATATTAGCTGCTTTTTCACCGGTATAATTCTTGTTCTTATATACTACAGTAGGTTCGAAACCACCCTTGGACTTTAAGTTAGATATATGTTTCCAGAAACTGCGGGGATCACTTTTTATGTTGCGTTCTACATCTCGTATGTGCGATTTGTAGGCTTCAACTTGCTTTAATTTCACACTAGCGCGGAGTTTACTATACAATTTATAAATGTCAGCATTTTTTGAGGCTTTCCATAATTTATGAAGTGAAGCCTTATTCGCAATATCTTTTATCAAATCTGGAGAATACCATATAGGAAATCTGCTACACGGTTTACTTTTCCTGATTTTCAATGGTATACATTGGTCAAATAATTCATACACGATGCTATAAAAAAGTTCGACCCCTTGGTTAACATTATTGCATTCATATAATGATTTCCATGATCGGCTCCTATCAGTTCATAAAATAGTTGAAAATTTCCCTTACTAAAATTCCAATCTCTATTTTTGTTACTATTGCTAACTGGCACTGGTTGCGCTCGCGAGCTGAGTCGGTGCCCTACGTTTAGCAGCTATATGCCCACGTCGAGAGGCGGGTGGTACCTGTCCAGCCGCACCAGCGCATGCTCCTCCGGCAAACGGCTCTCCTGTAGTTTATCTGGGATAGGTCTTACTTTATAGAATGTGCGCGTTTCTGACATGATCCAGCCGAGTTACACAACCTACCCCATTGAGCATCTTCATTTCTGCGCAGTGTTATTGATTTTCGTGCTGCTATTTGAGTGGCCAGCATTCAGCTCCGTAAGTCTTGGCCAGTTGGACAGCTGCTCTGTACACTCGTCCCTTTGTGTGCACGGGCATTCGGCTGTCGCATAGCATGCCGGATAGTTCTCTCCATTCAATACACCCGGTATTTATGCGATACGGCATTTATTATGATTGACACTAGGTACTTGAAATGGTTCAATTCTTTTATGGGTATTCTGCAGACAGATGGTGTGCTTGATGTTACGCCACTAAATACATAATATCAATACAATAAGATAAAAGTATACTACAAAATCTACATCAATACAATATACTTACATAAGTCTATTATGGAAGATCTTGTTCTTTCATAATAGGCTCAGTGCTCTTTTCAGGGACTTAAAAATTTTAAGTGATTTGCTGTCTCTGGAAAGTTTGTTCCAGAGCCTGATAGCTCGCAGCCTTAGCCCATGTTCATATACGTTGTGATGCAGAATTATACACAGTAATCGAATGTTAAATCTCCGAAAGAAATTCAAAACGATCTCGTAAGAAGCAGGATAGCAAGAATTAAATAATATGTTAAAGAGGCAGACGAGGAGGTGAGAATCCTGACGAAGATGGATAGGGAACCATTTCAACTTCCTGCGATACACCGAGACGTGGTCTTACTTGCAAAGGCCGAAGACAACCTGAATCCCGGGGTTTCAAAAACGCTCGTGTCAGTTGCTCTTCATTTACGCTGACAAAATATACGTCAGTGTAGACAATCAGCGGTATTCGGATAAAAAATATCATAAACAATCAAGGGCAAAGACCTCACTGGCAGGCGAATATCCCACGCAAATTGGCTCCTCTCCTTACGAGAACAGCCGAATCAAGTGCGAGGTTTGCTCAGCCAATTTAGCAATTTACACAAAAGCACGCTACCAATCATTTCCAAGTCAGAGTACGAGGAATTCGCTAAAGCAGAAAAATCCAAAATAAAATTGAACTGCCTCGCATCTCCCCGGCGTCGGGCTGCCTCCCCTTGCTTCAAACATGGCCGCTCGTACTGACCGGGGACCCTTCCTTGCCCGCTTCTCCGTGCCGTTGCCCTACGACCAACAAATCCGGGGTTTTATTAGCGCGTCTGGCGATTTCCTCCCGTCTCACCGCGACACTAGCGCTGTTGTTGCGGTGCCAGCAGACAAGGCCATGCTAAGTACTACACAACACGTAGCTATGGTCATTAGGGAGGAAAAAAAAGACCCGCCACCTTGGCTCACGGTTTTTTATAGCCTCAAGCCGCCTTGAAAAAACCTTGAAATTTTATAGAACATTTTGTGACAAACAAGAAAACTTTATTCAGATGACAGCTCCCAACCTCCAAATTCCCTGTTACCGAAATAAAATCTTCAGCCTTGGCCGAAAGACAAAAATGATATAGCTTGCGTTAAACCAAAAAAAGGACAGCAGACCATTGTAATTAATAGACGTGCCCTTAAACACACCTGTGGTATTTCAAGCAAATGATAATTCCCCGATTTCCACAGAAAATCGCCCACATTTGGAGAGATTACTAACCTACTGCCACTTCAAAGCATTTTACGGTCAAATACGTTTTGCTAATGCATCGAAGAGTAGCATGCCCAAATAATTTTCGCCGCGGAATGTCATATTTCAATCTGTTATAACTGGTGTAGCAAACCAAACTTCACTATGATCATAGGGTCAATTTAAAGAGTGCCTGACAAAAATAAATAGACTCTGGCTAATGAAAAGGCGCGGCAAATTAAAAAAATATTAGTATGGTATTCCTCAAGGTTTGTTAGACAACAGCCATATTGAAAAATTTACAGTCTAGATTAGTAATGTGAATAACGGCTATTTTTAAATAATGGAAACAGCCGCTGCTGAAGTCTTGTCAATTAGAATTGTAGGAATTGATGGAGTGGTGGACATGGACCAATAATATAAATCGCAGGAAAAACACACAGTGCAAAAGGCACGCACTTTTGTTTTGAAGACCAAACTTTTTAAATAACTATTGTTCATCTCGTCGTGGTTGTCCCCACTTTTTATGTTTGATTGGAAAACGAGAAGGGCATTCTCTACAAAACCTTCTAGTTCGCCTGCATGAATATTGAACAATGATCCACCTGTTCCCTTCCGAAACTGTTTCCAAGTCACCGTCAACTTCAGAACCTTGCCAATATTTGCCATTTGAGTGAGACGAATGTATGTAGTTTTCATTTAAATAAACAACAGGCTTTTTTCCCCATGCTCATTTTCCTTTATTTTATGTAGATAGGCTGCTCACTACGCCACTACGTCGTTACGTTAACACAGCACTTTACTACCCTATTTAGTTTTTTAGGGTTTCGTAACTCAAAAGGTAAAAGTAACCCTTATAGGATCACTCGCGTCTCCATCCGTCCGTCTGTCACAGGCACTTTTCTCAGGAACTATAAGAGATAGAGTCTTAAAATCTTGTGCAAAAATACTAAGGCCGATAACCGCAATATCCTTCTATTCTAGTCTAATATGAAAAAAAATATTGCCTAGAAAAAAGTGGAGGGGTTAAAATGACAAAACAAAAAAACACCATACATTTACTTACTATTAGTGAATCGTTTCATCATTATTGGTGGATGAAATTATTTATTTCATACTACCACCTATTATTCTACAATTTTTTTATTTGTCATTTCAATATGGA
Organism: Argyresthia goedartella; assembly: GCA_949825045.1. Taxonomy (NCBI): domain Eukaryota; kingdom Metazoa; phylum Arthropoda; class Insecta; order Lepidoptera; family Argyresthiidae; genus Argyresthia; species Argyresthia goedartella. The sequence continues at coordinate 14,272,486 of OX463829.1, read as the reverse complement.
AGTAGCTGTCTCCCCTGACACAGGTTTTGTTAATTTAAAAGGGGAGTCCTACGACATTTGTTGAAACTTAGCTTAAATTAACTAATTTTGAATTTTAAATTTCTTAATTTGAAACTAAAATTTTCAAGATATTTTAAATACCGATTTTTTGACACCAGAAACATATCAATATTATTTTTAGATTCCAAGAAACAGCAAGTTTAAAAGAGTATTTATTTATTTTTTATTTTTTCGTGTAGTTCCCATTTATTTACATATAATGTATTCAAACTACAATTGTACCGGCACCAGGCCAAGGTCGGAGCCGCCGCTATCAGTAGCTATGATCGTCTATTCTATCTATCCCAAAATGAGAGGACCCGATTCAGCTGTAAGATTTGTAAGTAAGAATGATAAGTCTGAATTTCTCGTTCGTCGAGAAATCCGTTAGGCGTACAATAGTCGAACGAAGTTTGGTTCAGAAGTTACAGTTTCTAGTTAGACAGAGAAAGCATATATGTCCGCGAGCCGGTAATTCGCATCAGTCAGCGGTGTATTGCGCCAAAACGATCGTTGTTATATTTTATGTGATGGCACCATCTGGTTTTTGTATATATGAGCGCATTGGAACATCTTTTGTTTTAGTTTTAGTTTTAGTTTTAGTGATCGATCACTGTTATAGTATAGATATCCGTCGTAGTTTTACGACGTGAGTACTCAATGATATTTCATGTGCTCGCTAGTAGCGGCTTGTGGTGGTTCCAATTATATATTTGGTTCACGGCAATAACGATCCGAAAAGACCGGTTTACACAATTGCGATTTGAGTTCCGAAATGGGTTCTGAACTAGCGGTTACCTCAAAAGGTCCGTAACGTTTTGAAACCTTCAACTCTGCGCAATTTGAGCTGGATGTTATCGAAACGCAAGCATTTTTGTTTTAGGATATCTAATCCACACCATAGCGAAGTGCATAGTTCGATAAATACCGAACTATGAATTCCACTAGCCGCAGCACGTCCTGGGCTGAGCCAAATCATATATACCGACTCAACTTACACATTAGACATCCAGCGAAATTTACATTTAATTTAAAAATGCAACTTGAATCCAATCTGACCCAAGGCAATGCAAAACACCTACCCGGACCTAAACAATGAACTTTAGACTGTAAATTGATCTCTTCGCGCGTCCCCGACAACACTCAAATGTCAAAATATCAACAGGATATGTTATCTGTGTTGACACCGGTTTAACTTTGTTCTGAATTTGTTATTTCCATCCGCGGAACCTCATCGATCAAACAGTCTCCCTATTCCCTGCCAACCTAGGTTTAGCCGCAACTAAACTCCTGTCTAGCCTAGTCTAAAAACCTAGTGTTATACCACGTCCATTATCGACACCACTCGAAAATGGTTGAGTTTGATTTGAATGTGCTTGAATGTTTAACGACTGTGTGTGTGGGAATTTCAAAGCTCGCTAGTCGAAAGGAATGAGGAGAGGATTAGCCCGCGAATATCCTAAGAGCCAATCCAGGAACCCTATGGTGAAGGAAAAAGGAATTTAGGGTCGCTCCAAGCCCAGACTCAGACTCAGATAAATTGACTTAAAAGTTCTTTCCTAACGACCCAAGGATAGTTTTGGAATTAGGGGTAGGTTGATATAAAGGTAGGAACCGAGGTATATCTCGGCGCTTCAGACACTCACGAAAACCCACTGAAACTTCGCAATCACCAATTCGTATAGTTCTGACGCGTAACACGGCAGACAAAACTGTTTAGAACTCGTGAAGACGACTGTCACAGTAGCTAGACGCTGAGACTGAATGCCCTTCCCTCTCAAACTCTCGTATTTATAGGCGTCCCTTGCGAATACGCTCTGCCCAAGCGAAGCTTCTTATCACTAACTACACAGGGTCTAATTTCAACCATGCCATGCAGATCCGCCGTTCTACAAATTGTGTGTACGCATATTCACTATGATCAACCGTAGGTGATCACTCAAATCATTTGGTACTGCCGATACACAGAATCTGTTGATCGCTGACCAATAAAAGCTTGTTGCGATTAATTAAGCATTACCCGACCGCTAGTTGCGCGAAGCAAAGACCTACCAGAATGATATTCAGACTGGAGATGTCAGACCCTCCATTTCATACCTCAATCGCAATTGTGTATTTGCAATCAACATAATAGCTTTCTCCGTTCCATAATAACCTTTCATTATTTCGTTACTCATAATTTTATTCAACGCGCAGCCAAATCGGCTCTGATCTCTACACATTTCGCAGGAATGCGACAAAAAAACTTGACCTGAACTGAAATTCCACGAATGAACCCACGCGTCTTTTTTTTTGCGAACTTTGCCAGTAAGCAACGCAAAACCCCCAAACGTTATCTGAACCGATTCTCGTATTCAAAACAGCGCGGCGTTGGGCTAGCCCTCTATCACGCAGAATGAAGTATCTAATGTACCGACTCTCGTGTACCATTACAGCCCCCTCCCAGACCTTGAGACACTGTTTATCTCAGTTAACATGGCGCAAGGATCTCATTACCACTATGCTACCCATACTTTGTACATATCTACTCTATATGTTCGGACATCTCAAATCATGTACACCGACCGATGAATCTGTCAATTATGTATATAATATTTACACAACTCGATTGAGTTCTCTCCTGTCTTATCTTATTTATTTATCTAACTATACAACCTCGCTTACCCGCAATTTATCCTAATTCGTATTACTATATATATACAATTTTTTATTTTTTTTTTGTTTTTTTTTTGTTTTTGGTTTTCCAAACCATGCAAGATCCTTAAATCTACAAAGTAGTTACTCAAATTTACAGCTTACAGCTTAATTATATAACTTTTATACACTATCTTATTTATCTACGCCCTTATTCGTCCTCACATAATACCTGGCTATATTTATAGTATTGAAGTTACCCAATATCTCATTTGAACCCGGATCTACTAACGTATAACAGTTAGGATATACCACTGCCGAAATAACATAAGGCCCTTTATACAACAACGAAAATTTCCGCATGATTTTATGTTCTTTATTTGAACGCACAAAGGTCTTAAGTTTCACATAATCACCTATACGATAGACCTCTAACTTACGCCGTTTGTCCGCCTGTCGCTTACGTCGTTCACTAGAGCTTTTAGAGTTTTCTATCGCTACATTTCGCACCTGTTCCGAATCCCGCACACTATGGCCTAATAACCATTCATCGCCTAATTCCTTGTCAATAGTTAACGGTTCCCGCCTACCAAACGCTAACTCATTAGGCGCAAAGCCTGTGCTTGTGTGTTCGATATTATTATAGCAATTTTGAATGTCCGGTAACACGTCTACCCAACTACGATTACTTCCGCCGCAATAAGTTCTAATCAGCCGACCTAGCTCGCGATTCACTCTTTCTACGCTATTAGAATTTGGACAATACACCGACGTATGAGTGACCCGAATCCCCAGCTGTTTGAGTCCAAATTCCCAAACTTTCGATATGAACTGTGGTCCTGAGTCCGTAATTATAGTTTCGATAGGTATTTCCCTATGAAATCTCTTTGTACAAGCGAGCACGCTCCTACCTGTCGCTTTTCGCATTGGATACAATTTTATTACTTTACTGTACACGTCTTGAATCACATATATATATTGATATCCGAATTTACCTACGGGCAATGGCCCATAAAGGTCCGAAAAAACTTTCTCACCCAACCTTTCCGCCAACACCGGTGTACAAGGACCAACGGTATTGTTAGTACTTGGTTTGACCTTTTGACATATGTCACAACTTCTTATCACCGCGCTAATCACCCTACTCATATGAAGAAAATAATATCTGTCCTTCATCAGTGCTAATATTTTATATCTGCCGTAGTGACCTATTTCTTCATGTATGTGTAAAATTAGTTCCTCCTGTAGTGATTTCGGAATTACTAGCAACTGTACGTTCCGCTTCGGCACGTGAAAATATAACGTATCACCTACTAGCTTGTAATTTTCAAACCCTCTCGTTCCCGTATCTACCACACTACGTCTGACACAACCGCTAATTCGATTTAACCGCTCATCTTCGCTTTGTAATCTCGCAATGTCCCGTAAACTCGAAATAACACTTGCGGTATTCGATGCCTGAAACCAGAATATCCCCGGCTGAACATTTGTACTGTCAATTATACCTCCAGGTCCCGCTATTTGCCTGCTTAGCGTGTCGGCAATTTGATTATCAGTCCCTCGCACAAATTCTATGTCGTAATCGAATTGCTCTAAAAACATAATCCACCTCGTTACGCGTGCCCCTAATAAGGTCCACGACTTAATGAACGTCAAACTTTTATGATCAGTTCTAATAATAACCTTTTCTCCCCGCAAGTATATCTCAAATCGCTTTAAAGTGTATATAACTGCATACATTTCCTGTTCACTGGTAGCCCATCTCGTCTGAGCACCCTTAAATGCCTGCGAACAGAACCCTATAATTCGTTCCTGGCCCGATTCATCTAATTGATAAACATAGCCCCCAATTCCTATAGCGCTGGCGTCACATTGAACATAATATGTTTTTCCCGCCAATGGCTGACTCAAAATTATACTTTCTGAGAATTGGTTTTTTATCTCGTCAAAAGCACCTTGCATCTGCGCACTCCAGACGAACTTGACTCCAGACCGTAATAAATTGTACAAGGGCTGTGTCAACGTTCCAAAATTTTTTATAAACCTCCGAAAGTAATTTATGAACCTCAAAAACGCCCTCAATTGCCTGACAGTTCTGGGTGACGGATATAATTTAAGTGTTACAATTTTGTCCGGGTCCATCTGCAAACCTTGTGTAGACAAAATATGCCCCAATAACTTGACTTTTTTTGTGCGAACTCGCATTTTTTTAGTTTGCATGTGAAGCCCGCGTCTCTCAATCTACTCAGAACCGTGTCCACTTGAGACAAATGCTGTTCGAAGTCACCCTCAGTTAAAATTGCCAAATCGTCAACAAAATTTAAACAATATGACCTAACCTCTGGCCCTAGAATTAAGTCCATCGCCCTCGAAAATGAACCCACACTGGTTTTCAACCCCTGAGGTAAAACGTTGTAAACATAACTTCTGCCTTGATATACAAAACCCGTGTATCGTTTAGATTCGTCTGATAATGGTATAGAAAAATACGCATCTTTGATATCTATAACTCCTATGTAATTTATCCGGCGCCCGGATTGCAATATCTCACTCATTAAAGGTGTGGTTTCAACCTCCCCGACCATTCCCATGTTCAATTGTCGTGCATCTAGCAAAATACGGACCTCTCCTGATTTCTTTAATGTACAAGTCAATGGACTGCTGAAATCCGTAGATTGCCTGCTAATAATACCTATAAATTCCATTTCTTCCAATCGTTTTGTTACTTTATCGCGATATGCGAACGGTATGGGATAGCTTCGTTTTACGAAAGGCGTTTCATCTCTCATTTTTATCTCATGTATATATTTATTTGTCCGACCTATCCTATCGCTAAACAACTCTGCATGTTTATTTAACACCGGCAATAACCTTGTCTTGTGTTCAACAGGTATTGATGAATTATTCACATATTCCTCTATCATATTTCTACTGGTATCTTGGTTCTGTACTTCCATTGTACAACAGCAAAAATCCTGATTAGGGCCAGGACCTGATGGTATTTCACACATCCGCCCGGCGCTTCGTATAATTAGCCTCTTATTACCCTCACACATTAAACTCGCTCGCGTCTGTTGTATAAAATCAAACCCTAAAATTGGAGTATCGATAACGCATTCACCTATCGTTAATGGTAACGTTACTAATTTATCAACCTTTTCCTTACTGACTCCAAATGCACCTGTGATTCTCAAACTTGGAATCGGTATTTCCGTCGGTTTTCCCAATTGACTGCATACTTCTTCGTACACTCTCCGACTTATTACGCTGATTTCGCTCCCCGAATCAATCAAACTCCTTACAACAATATTCCCAATACGCACATCTATCTCAGGTAATGTCAAAGTACTACATAACTCGCGCCCACACTCAGTCGAATCGTCGTCTCTGAATATCGTATGTAAACGTCTGTCATTTCGATCTCTACAATTCGATCTAGATTTTTCCTCTAAACACACGGCATATCCGTGCGCTTTATGCGCTAATAATTGAATAAATTCATTCACACCCACGTTCGAATCCAAATTACACAAATCATACAGTCTATGCTTTTTCCCAATTCGATCGGCTGTCCACCCGAACCGTAATAAATATCTGAGCGCGAACGACCCGCGCGAGTCCACTAGTTTTTTGAATTCTGACTTATCGCATTATTCCTGTCACTTGAACTTTGCCCTGCCTCTGTATCTCCTGAACCCCTCTGAAACCCTATTGCCCTGAAGCTAGGCTGAGGCTGTCTGCCTCTACCGCGAAAATAACCGCGACCGCGCGTCCCAAATTCGTTTCGCGCCTTCGTTACCGCGTTATAATTATTACTACGACTTATCGCGTTATAACGTAACGTATTTACCCGCATAGCTCGATATTGCCCACGCATGTAGCTATCCCGCCTTACGTTATTCGTATTCATAGGTTCCGAACCATGTATCGCACTTAATCCTCCATCGACATTCCGTTCTAAATGCCGAAGGAATTCGACCGCATCACGTATAGACATTGCCTCTTTTCTAGCAAAAAACGCTACCTGAATATCACGCGGCAACTGTCTGAAAATCGTGTTGATTTTCTCCGTATCAGTAAACGGTATCGTAAGCTCATATATGCTATTCAATTGAGAGGCAAAGAATTCTTCCATACCTTGACCTTTCTTAGAATCAAACTTCGCAGTTAGGAATCTTTGCTTAATTAATTCCTGTTCATTATCACCCCAGAATACCGCTCTGAAATCTTTTTCAAAATCCGAATAGGTTCGCCATGAGTCTCTGTATATGCTCATTTGAACTTTCGCAATTCCTACCAAACTATCCGTTGCCCATATCAAAGCCCTAGAACTATCTCCCGAGACTTTAATATAAGCCTTTAAATCTCTTAAGAAAATCATCGGATTTTCCGAATTCCGCCCATCGAATGTCGGCAACTTCTGTGTCATTTTCACAATGCATGATTGACGTTTTTCTACCGATTGTTCAAACGTCTCTAGTTCCTGTCCGTCAGTCTGTCTGTCCGAAGTCCTACTAGCATTGCTCGTGCTGGAACCCCTTTCCAAACTGTCTAATCTTTTCACTATTTCAGATAACAATTGCGTCACCTGCCCTGACGCCATTTCACTTGTGTGTGAAAGTGAATTTTGTGCTACCCGACTACCGTTTTTCCTAGGCCGGCCGGCCATTATTCCTATTAAACCGCCGTAGCTCGTACAAAGAATTGTGAAAACAATGCCCCTTTTTTGCTTATTTCTTATTTACAAACTGAACTGTTTAAAATCGTTTCTACGTTGTGTTATTTTTAAAAGTAACGCGTTAGACCTTGATTCTTTTAGAATATCTAGGAATATCTAGGTATCAGACTATCTAGGATATCCTTCCGTCTCGGCACCAACAAACTGTACCGGCACCAAACCAAGGTCGGAGCCGCCGCTATCAGTAGCTATGATCGTCTATTCTATCTATCCCAAAATGAGAGGACCCGATTCAGCTGTAAGATTTGTAAGTAAGAATGATAAGTCTGAATTTCTCGTTCGTCGAGAAATCCGTTAGGCGTACAATAGTCGAACGAAGTTTGGTTCAGAAGTTACAGTTTCTAGTTAGACAGAGAAAGCATATATGTCCGCGAGCCGGTAATTCGCATCAGTCAGCGGTGTATTGCGCCAAAACGATCGTTGTTATATTTTATGTGATGGCACCATCTGGTTTTTGTATATATGAGCGCATTGGAACATCTTTTGTTTTAGTTTTAGTTTTAGTTTTAGTGATCGATCACTGTTATAGTATAGATAAGATATCCGTCGTAGTTTTACGACGTGAGTACTCAATGATATTTCATGTGCTCGCTAGTAGCGGCTTGTGGTGGTTCCAATTATATATTTGGTTCACGGCAATAACGATCCGAAAAGACCGGTTTACACAATTGCGATTTGAGTTCCGAAATGGGTTCTGAACTAGCGGTTACCTCAAAAGGTCCGTAACGTTTTGAAACCTTCAACTCTGCGCAATTTGAGCTGGATGTTATCGAAACGCAAGCATTTTTGTTTTAGGATATCTAATCCACACCATAGCGAAGTGCATAGTTCGATAAATACCGAACTATGAATTCCACTAGCCGCAGCACGTCCTGGGCTGAGCCAAATCATATATACCGACTCAACTTACACATTAGACATCCAGCGAAATTTACATTTAATTTAAAAATGCAACTTGAATCCAATCTGACCCAAGGCAATGCAAAACACCTACCCGGACCTAAACAATGAACTTTAGACTGTAAATTGATCTCTTCGCGCGTCCCCGACAACACTCAAATGTCAAAATATCAACAGGATATGTTATCTGTGTTGACACCGGTTTAACTTTGTTCTGAATTTGTTATTTCCATCCGCGGAACCTCATCGATCAAACAGTCTCCCTATTCCCTGCCAACCTAGGTTTAGCCGCAACTAAACTCCTGTCTAGCCTAGTCTAAAAACCTAGTGTTATACCACGTCCATTATCGACACCACTCGAAAATGGTTGAGTTTGATTTGAATGTGCTTGAATGTTTAACGACTGTGTGTGTGGGAATTTCAAAGCTCGCTAGTCGAAAGGAATGAGGAGAGGATTAGCCCGCGAATATCCTAAGAGCCAATCCAGGAACCCTATGGTGAAGGAAAAAGGAATTTAGGGTCGCTCCAAGCCCAGACTCAGACTCAGATAAATTGACTTAAAAGTTCTTTCCTAACGACCCAAGGATAGTTTTGGAATTAGGGGTAGGTTGATATAAAGGTAGGAACCGAGGTATATCTCGGCGCTTCAGACACTCACGAAAACCCACTGAAACTTCGCAATCACCAATTCGTATAGTTCTGACGCGTAACACGGCAGACAAAACTGTTTAGAACTCGTGAAGACGACTGTCACAGTAGCTAGACGCTGAGACTGAATGCCCTTCCCTCTCAAACTCTCGTATTTATAGGCGTCCCTTGCGAATACGCTCTGCCCAAGCGAAGCTTCTTATCACTAACTACACAGGGTCTAATTTCAACCATGCCATGCAGATCCGCCGTTCTACAAATTGTGTGTACGCATATTCACTATGATCAACCGTAGGTGATCACTCAAATCATTTGGTACTGCCGATACACAGAATCTGTTGATCGCTGACCAATAAAAGCTTGTTGCGATTAATTAAGCATTACCCGACCGCTAGTTGCGCGAAGCAAAGACCTACCAGAATGATATTCAGACTGGAGATGTCAGACCCTCCATTTCATACCTCAATCGCAATTGTGTATTTGCAATCAACATAATAGCTTTCTCCGTTCCATAATAACCTTTCATTATTTAGTTACTCATAATTTTATTCAACGCGCAGCCAAATCGGCTCTGATCTCTACACATTTCGCAGGAATGCGACAAAAAAACTTGACCTGAACTGAAATTCCACGAATGAACCCACGCGTCTTTTTTTTTGCGAACTTTGCCAGTAAGCAACGCAAAACCCCCAAACGTTATCTGAACCGATTCTCGTATTCAAAACAGCGCGGCGTTGGGCTAGCCCTCTATCACGCAGAATGAAGTATCTAATGTACCGACTCCCGTGTACCATTACACAATATTTAAGGATAAGAATGTCTTCATATCACATATTTTCGGGATTTGGAAATGTCTCCTCTGCGTAACAAAGCTCGGCATTTGATAATACCCATCGCCTTAACATATCCGTGCAACAAATATCAAATAGAAATTTCCTTTCTCTTCAAACAGTACATGATTTATCATGCCTTTTGAGGTACGCAATATATTATTTTCATATTTCAGACGGGAGATAAGTGCCGCTCAGGTGGAAAATGATTAAAATTTCATTAGCAAAATGCAGGAGGAAGGTTTCTTAAATTATTCAAGAAAAACAGAACAGACACCTGTTCTCTTACTTCTATCTTTATAGTGATATACCAAATGCTGTCAGGATATACATTTCGTTATGGAGAAAAAAAAAATTAACATGAATTACTGAAAAGTTAAAGGAAGGCTAGTATTACCACTTAGGAAACAGCATCAATATTATGATGTGTCCGAATTGTCCCAAAAAATATTGAAATTAAAATGTGTGTGTCCCAGTAATTAGTGTCTCAGATGTCCGCCAGCCGATGGTCCTGGGAAACCGAGGAAACATTGCGAAACGACCCGAATGGCCGAGTCGGCAGTGACCCTGCCTACGAAGCCAAGGGTCCCGGGTTCGGTCCCAGTGGGGGCAAATATTTGTTCGATGAGAACAGATGTTTGTACCCTAGTCATGGTTGTATATCTATCTTAAGTATAATATTTATCTTTAAAAGTATGAGAATCCGTAAGGTTAATTTATCTTTTAAAGGGCAATGCTTTTACAACAAAATACCAACTTGTAACTGTGTAATTGTCTGTAAATAAATTTAAAAATGTTGGTAAAATCACTTATGTAAAAAAGCTTCCTACAAAATATCAGATTATGTAGAAGACAAGAAAGCTTGGGAAGCTGTTTGCTCCAATTCTGTAAAAAATAACGTATAAAGCTGGAAGTTTCTAGTCGCCTCTTTGCCTCCAGCATCTAAAACATTGAGGTGACGGAATTCAAATTGAGTTCTATATTTCCCTGTACCTTTTACAAACAAAATACCAACTGAGTTACAAGAATTGTCTGTAAATAAATTTAAAAATGTTGTTTAAATCACTTAAGTAAAAAAGCTTCCTACAAAATATCAGATTATGTAGAAGACAAGAAAGCTTGGGAAGCTGTTTGCTCCAATTCTGTAAAAAATAACTTATAAAGCTGGAGGTTTCTAGTCGCCTCTTTGCCTCCAGCATCTAAAACATTGAGGTGACGGAATTCAAATTGAGTTCTATATTTCCCTGTACCTTATGTGTTAGTTTAAGATTTGACATTCTCCAAATGTTACCTATGTGTTTCTTATGGAAATAAACTCTTTTTGATTTTTTTAATTATCGTTGTCTAGTACCCAAGATATAGGGAATCCTAGTTTGGGGCTAGATTAATGGTGTAAATAGTGTCCAAGGTATTATTATTATTATTAAATTTACGATTTTTTTAAGGAGGTCATTAGAAAGTGTGCCTTTGTAATTTCATCAGTTCATAATGCATAATTTATTTATTGCAAAAAATAAAGTACCTAGGCGTGCTTATCTATAAGAAGATATCTTACAAACAAAGAATTAATTGGTAATATGGTGTTCTAAAGTGTCAAGTCAGCGAGATAGTTGGAAATAAATAAATATGTATATTTGAGAACATTGATTTGTTTTATTATATTTATTGAAGCAAAAAAGATGTCTTATATTGATACTGTCAATAATGTTGTTAATCATCTCATTAGGTAACACTTGATGATGAAGACTTCATCATTGATTTCATGGATTTTGAAAAATTACCTGATCAGAACGTATCCCATTGAGCTACATTTAAGCCAAATATATTTTTGCTCTTTACTAATGTTCAAAATGTTAGAAGGTAATTTAATTTGTTCTTCCGCTGACCTTTCGAAGGGACTTTAATTAAGTAGGTATTTTTATATGAACACACACAGAGAACTCAAATCCTCAAAACTAAACACACCGTATAATTCCACCTTCTTGGGTATAACTTTACGGTATACCAGTAAATAAAACCCATTCCATTATCCTCAGCTGTATGAAGCATGTCGTAGAGACGCACATCAGATGTGTCCCGTAATGAGATTGCCTAAAATCCGATTTACCCAATTTACCGTGATAGAGGACACTGTACGCTCACCTATTTCCGAGCATCCGTATTTATGGATTGATTGATCAGAAGCTTCCGTCGCACTGTTCGAAATTTAGGATCCGGCGGCGGAAATGATATAACCAATTTACTTTCAACGTCTCAACAAGAGGGCAATTTGGAAGGAGTGCGGAAGGTTGGTTCTTACTGGGTTCTTTTCATTAATCTTTTTATATTTGGAAATCTTAAGTTTGCTTTGGGTTCTGGCTTGAGTATTTAGTTGTATGTTGGTTCTTTCAAACACCTTGTTAGCTGAGCTTAAATGGCTAGCCGAGTTTTTTGCTTTACAGACATAAATAACTTATTGACAGTAAAACATACAAAATGTAGCCCATTAATATCACCACCGATGGGTACAGGCCTTTTCCCGGATACGAGTTAGATTGAGACATAGTTCATCACGCTGGTTCAGTGCGGGTTGGTATTGGTAGCAGGTGTAAATAAAATTTGGTATTAAAAATAACAACAAAACTGGCCTTACAATTGCCTTCCAAAGGAAGTACATTTATTGAACTGATAAATGAGATAAAAAGTTAAGTAAGTATTTCACGTGCGGATCATTTATTTTTCACTTTTTTAGTAAATTAACTAACTGAATAAAAATAGATAGTTGAGACGAAGCTCATAAATACACGAGTTATACTTGGTGCAAGTATGCGAAAAGTTTTTGCTTGCATAATTCATGTAGGGTTGGTTTTTGATCAATGATAGTGAAGAGCATGTCAAGAGCCAATCATGTTAGAGATGAGATTGCTTGAAGTAGCTGAAAATATTTTTTCCACTTTTTATATAACCGTGACAGTAAAATAAGACAATAATTAGCAACTGGATTCATTGTACTGTAACTCAACATACTGCTACCTTTTTCCGGCTTAATAGCGCATGCGTAGTTAAAGCTAAATAATTTCATTCATCTGAGGTTAGGTTCAAAAACACGTCAGCTGATCTTACACTTGACACTGGAAAACCTCAAATGAGGCTTTGATGCCCTATATTTTAAGAAGAAGTAAATAGAATTTGACGACTTTGACAGATAGACAGCTTTTAACTACACGAGCGCATAAAGGTTTTCAGATAAGGAGCCATCATGGACGTAATGCCATTAATAATAATAATAATAATAATCGTTTATTGCAGGCATAAAAGCCCATAGAATAAATTACACATTATGTCAACAATAAAATAAAATTAAAATTCAAATAAATTGGCATTGGCAGAAGAAAATAACCGGTCAAGTGCAAATCTCACTCGCGCACAAAGAGTTTCGTACCACCGTACAATAGTAGGGATGGTGTGGAGTGAATAGTTTGGATTTTACATAGCAAAGTTGTTTACAAAGTTATTGGTGCGGCTACTTTTACTTTCCATGCACGTAACCAGGTGCATTCATAAGTTTGTATGTGGTATTGAAAGAACTCTTGTATGGGAGCCCCCTTATTTTTATTTTTTTTTCAGTTTTTTAATAATTGTTGTTATAGCGGTAACAGAAATACATCATCTGTGAATACATTTAATTTTTCTAACTATCACGGATCATGAGATACAGCGTGGTGACAGATGGACGGATGGACAGCGGTGGCTTAGTGATAGGGTCCCGTTTGGCACCCTTCGGGTACGGAACCCTAGAAGCAGCCAAATAATTTCGACACCCAATGGCACAGACCCTAACTATATCGAGTCACATCGACCTATTCCACTAGCCACTACACTGGCTCAGTGCTCAGTAACTAAACGTTACGTTTACTAAGTATATGTAAACTATCTGCAGTAACAATGAAATGCTGACTGCTCTGTACTGATCATCATCAATCGAGACCCCTTGAATGAAAATTCACACGAAATCACGTGAAACGCAATCGGGATAATTGGTGTAACATATTTCTTACGCTATTCAATCCTCGGCAGTTTATTTTGGTGCATCACGGAATAATGGCAGCTAACCTCGCTAAATAAATAAAATACAAGCGTAATCATGTCATGAACCCGCCCGAAGCAATGTATTAGAGTCGTTAGATAGACCCATCAGTCCGCTAGCTGAGGTCTTATATGAAGACATCTCTGCTTAGCCCTTGTTTGCATGTCCCACAGCGTTTTTGCAGTTTTAATAAAACGTCCCATGCCATAGATTTCGGTAAGCGGTGGAAGTTTGAAAATAATAAAAAATGCATGTGCATACTCCAAAGAGCGTTTTCCAAGCAGCCAAATCGTGCGGAAAGTTCTACTTTTTGCTTAGTGCTTGTTTTTAGGGTTCCGTACCCAAAGGGTAAAACGTGACCCTATTACTAAGACTCCGCTGTCCGTCTGTCTGTCTGTCTGGCTATCTGTCACCAGGCTGTATCTCATAAACCGTGATAGTTAGACAGTTTAAATATTTACATACGATGTATTTCTGTTGCCGCTATAACAACAAACACTAAAAAACAGAATAAAATTAACATTTAAGGGGGCTCCCATACAACAACTCTTTCGATACCACATACAAACTTATGAATTCACCTGGTTACGTATATGGAGTGTGAAAGTAGTGGCTACCACTTTGTAAGCAATATTTTGCTTTGTAAAATCTAAACTATTCACTCCACACCACCCTACCATTGTACGGTGGTACGGAACCCTTTCTGCGCGACTCTCACTTGGCCGTTTTTTTCAATTATTTTTCCGTTATCAACCCGACGCAGACTTGTTATTATTTGAGTTAAGTTTTGATAATTAGTCAATTACAGATTATCATTCATAAAAAAATTGGACAAAAACTAAAATTAATAAATCATTAAACGGTGTTAATTACGGTGCCTTCTCCGCCAACCCCAGTAGGAACTTGTTGCCATCTCCGTTTAGGCCTGCCCCTATGCCTGTAGCCATCTTGTGGCATCTGTTCAGTAATCCGTGCAGAATGCTGCGCTCCATTGCCAGCTGGACTTTTGAATTTCGAACAAAGACCATGTATGAGCGCCGTAGCTAAGGATAGGCAGGATACACATATCGATGACTAGCGTTTGAGGCTCTTCATTAGTTCCTTTATGGACTGATTTTCGACTTTTGATTTTTTCATCCTCCCTGTTTTCGAATGAGGCTATCTGGCCCAAGTAAATATACTCATAGACATAATGTATTTCCTGCCCATCTACCTCGTCCTACGTTTCTCACTGTTAGTCGTGGCCTGGGGTTTTGAACAATTCATCTTGAGTCCAACCTCAAGGTTTGGATTTCTGAGTTTCTATAACATACGCTGGAGCTTTGGTACAGATAGGACACAGGACAATATCGTCGGCGAAACAAAGTTTTGTGAGTCTTTTGCACTCAACGCTTAGACCGCCAGCGAGCCGCCGCCAGCCGACATTTCCTCGAGGGTGCAGGTAAAAGTTCCGAAGACAGCAGATTTCCCTGTTTGTCACATTTCTTTATAGGAAATGATGTATCTACAGACAACAGAATTACTAACTAAACGTGGGCATAGCTGTGTCTCTGCCACACGGTTCGTGTTTCATAACAAAGGAAAAAAAACTTTGCACCTTAGTTTGTTGCTCTCTAAATACAGTCGCATTATAAAACATCCCCCCTTCTGGTGCAGTCAGAGGAAAAAGGAGTTAAAAAAACTATAAAACTCGGCTGCGGGAAAATACAAAGCACAAAACAAGCAGATGAGACTGAAAGTAATTATTGAGAATCCATATTGAGATATGACAGTGCACTGTTCAATTAACTTAGATTTAAATTCAAGCGGTACCCACTGTATTAGATCGAATTGGTCCCGCCTTCAGTTTTGTACGTATCATTCATCAAAATCGTTTGATCCGTTGAGTAATTATGAGGGGACCCAGGAAAAAATATACATAAATTCATATATACATTAAACACATAACCCTACTGTTTTCCGCTTCACTGCAGTCGGGTAAAAGTATGTCCAATCTACCCACTCTTAAGTCTACCTGTGTGACCCGCGCCCGCCCTGTATGTACAGTAAAGGCACTCAGCTATGAATAGTGGACGCACTCGCCGGTCTTTTTGCTGTAGGCTCTTCATATGCTACATAAAAACGTTCGTACAAGCACTCCTTCCTAAATGAAATTTAAAAATGCTGCTGCAAATAGATTTCTACAGCGAGGGAAAACGGCGGGACAGCCTAGTTAAAGGAGGTTTATGTACATACCTAAGAAGTTTATTAAAATATGAGATATTTTATTTGTTTTATTGCATGCATATATGCTTTGTCTAGATCCGATGACATGTAAATAACATTTATGATAAAGTCTTATTATACTTGTAAGCATCTAATAGGAATCTTAATTTTCATACAAGTTTTACTGAGAATGAAAAAGATAATCTAGTTTCGAGCAAATTAAAATGTGAATCTTTGGAATACTCACGGAATACCGTATTTGTTTGAGATTTGCCCATCTCATAATAATCGTATGTGACTCGTATGCAATTCTCGCCTTATATTAACATGAGCACAGGGCAGGATCAGCCATTTCTGGGCTAGTACGCAATGCAAATCTCAGGGATGTCATACCCTTTCCTTACTCCCAGAAGTACATTTTTTGGCACGATAACAAGTTGGTGCTCGAAACCTCGTCTGTTTGTTAGATACAAGGAAATAGCATTTATCATTTATCTAGACAAAAGCTACTCTAGGTACATTTTTAGTCTGCGTATTGGATAATCCGGCACTGCACGACCAGTATTTCGCCCCAGTCATGCTCGAAACTCTTCGTGTACATAACCCTTCATTCTCGAGTTAACGACGGATTACCTGAAATGCTTACCAACAGCTTAAACAGTGAACCTTCGCTCGCTCGACCATTGTTTCACCCAGTGCAATGCAGCCTCCATGAGAGATATTCAAACAGCACCGGGTCTGACTAAAACAATATGTCACGGCCCATCCCCAGTGTTGTGGCTCAGTTATAACAATCCCCTGATACAATCTAGCAGTGTATGCTAGTGAATCAATTCGATTACAGGAATATAACAAAGTTATTTGTAGTTCCATAATATCCATACTATTCTGTTATCGTTTTGAGGCTCCGTACAGTAAATAAAGTACAATAACCCGGTAAATAAGAAAAGTACAGCACTGCTTAGGGTTTGCTCCGATCCACGGTACCAGTTGCCTTAACCCCGGTGACATGTCCGATGGGGAGGATGGCAGAGATTATGTTCCAAGTATCCCGGCACACAGCAGTTTACCAGTGCAGATGTCACTACAAGACTCTACTTCGACATGAAACATTATTTCTTGAATTCTTACATGTCAACCTAATACGAAGGATAAAGGGGCCTCCTTTAGCCTTCACGTACCCCAGCCCACCACTTCGCCTGATATTTAGTATGCCAGATCACAATTTACCGGTTTGACATGGATAGATTGTCGGAGTCAGTGTCTTATTGTAGTAATGTTTTCAGACCGATTTATTCAAATTTTCTGTGACAAATTAACATTCTTTATTATAACTTTCTATGTGGCATTTGTTTCGATATATTAAGTTTACACCCAACCAGACCTCCAGAAGACCACACCTATCTCTTACATCCTGTAGAGATATCCTAATATTTTTAGAGAAACCGAGTCCGAAAGGGCAAAAAATGTCATCGTGTCCAGGAACGAGGAATGGAAGCTTGCAAAAGTAGGCTAATGCATTGTCCCATATCGTTTGACCGATCTTAGACATGATTCGCAGTCTTGCGGTAACTGTCCCACGTCTAAAAACCTCGCTCGTTACCCCTCTCTCTTATATTGAAGAAGAAGTGAGCACGAGTGTTGGAAGAGTTATAGAGTTGTGAGATGCGAAGAATCGAACCAAGACCTCCATTTTGAATGTAATTTCTTTGTCTTTGAAGTTTTGGGACAGGAAGCTTCTGGCAGCATATATACGATTCGCCTGTCGATTTGGTAAACCTTTGCAGGACGAACAACGAATGTGAGTTAGTACGGAAATCTGCTCATCTTTGAGATTCCATAGTCGTTTTTGAGAAACGTCAAAATTGACTCGAGTCTTACGCTAACTCGCGTTCCATCTGTCGGGCCTTAGAGTTATGTTTGTGACATAATTCATCTCCTTCTAAACAACGCACTCTCAGTATTGTAATTAATAAAAAAATATACCGATAAAGTGCGAGTCTAACTCACGCACGAAGGGTTCCGTACCACCGTATATTGGTAGGAATGGTGTGGAGTGAATAGTTTGGATTTTACATAGCAAAATGTTGTTTACAAAGTTATTGGTGCGGCTTCTTACAAACTCTAACGTAACTAGGTGCATTTATAAATTTGTATGTGGTACTGAAAGAATTGTTGCATGGAAGCTCCTTTAACTATTAATTTTATTCTGTTTTTTACAGATACAGCCTGGTGACAGACGGACAGACGGACAGCGGAGGCTTAGTAATAGGGTCCCGTTTGGCACCCTTTGGGTACGGAACCTTAAGAATGTACGCGGTCAAACAAAAATATTGATTCGCTACAATTTAAAGGAATACAAATATGAATAAAGACAAACCCGACCTAAAGTGAGCCAAATTAAAATTATATCTGTCACCGCCGTATGGATAAATTAGGCACTTAATCAACAGCCCGGACCGTTAACTAAGTATTGGCATTTACTCAAGTGGCTTAACCTTCGTCTGGTAAGTGATTGTACGAAACGGTTAACGAGTTGCTTAAGCGTGCCTAATCAAATTATCAATACAAAACGGATTTCGACTTTGGTATGGTATTTTAAGATATTTGATGGGATAAAGTGCATAATCAGAAGACATTTTATGCCTTTGTTGATTCATAAGGTTCGTATTTCAGTTAAGTTACTTAAGCAACGCTCACTTTGCTCGCTCCGCTTATTGCACATCAAAAGTCAGACCTAACCTAACCAATAGGTTACACAACATTTGTATTTTGCCTAAATCGACTCTGAAATAAATCAGCTATTATGTTGTCGCCATCGCGTAAAGATTATTGGGCGGTTTTCCATTCATCTTCCACCAAAAGGCTGTTTTTCGGTCAGGCAAGTTGTCAAACGTTTTCGAAGATGCGCTATTTTAATCAAAGGGCAAGGTGTTAAGTTGATTGCCGGTCCTTAATGAACAGAACGGACTGTTGATTAAGTGCCTGATAAAACGAGATGGCTGCGACATATCGATTAGTAAAATATTTAAAAGGTTAGTGGCCTTGATTCACCGCGGTTGGGCCAGCCCTTTAAACCCACCTTCATTGAAATTAGTTCAACCAAATTAAAAGGTCCGTAGAGATTACAGTTTAATAAATATTAGAAATAGATGAACCCAACCTCTTGAACAATTTATAACGTTTTCACTGGAATAATTGAAAGAGGCGATGGATATTTGATATTAATAAACTTTGATCGACGACGTCTGATAAACTTATCGAATAAGCGCAGCTACTTTTATCAAACCATCTGTCTTTATTGTCCTTCAGAAGATGGCATCATTCAAATATATCGTCAAAACGGACAAAGTGAAGCGCAAAGGCACACTACCTCTTCTTAAAGCGCTTTCTTTGGCTTTGTCGTTGAACCCTCACAACTTGGGTTATGAATATTACAGATAAATAAAATCCACGGGTTATAATGTTAATAAACAACTTATTAAACATATAAAGAGTCAATGGCATAGCTTTTATACTTTAGATTTTATTGATATATAAAGATCCCTGATTTCGTCACTGATGATCATCAAAATTCTTAGGGTTCTTCCTGAAGTCTTAGAAAGCTGACATTTGGTTTGTAAGCTACTGTTATTTCACAAATAACAAAAAATATAAAACTTGGCACTTAAACCCCCTTAACCCCAGGGGACGGAAGTTGTTATAAATAATAAAATACATATTTCAGGATTTTTAGTAAATAACCCCCCACGATTTAAATTAGGGGATTATACGAGCACTAAATGTCTAATGTTTACCCGCTGTGATTGATGATGAAGCAAATATAGCGCGGGTATGCTATCACCATACAAGAAGTCAATGAATGATATTGGGTCATCCACGTTCTCTTGTGGGCAAGCTTATGAAACACTCTTTCCACTAATTTGCAAAGTGTTCACCTTATAAATATTGAATTTAGTATTCGCCATATTCGCCAAAGAGCCAAGTATCGCCTTGATCTATCATTTATTTTAAATAATAAACCAACAAAGAAGAACCATAGATGGGCCAAGAAAAAAGGCACCTCTGATGTGCAAGAAATACACCTCAAAAAGAGAATGAAAAAATTAACAAAATAAAAAAAATGTCATAAGAAACTTACAAAAAGAAGTGAAATCCCACCAAAGACATTTTCATGTAAAATTTTGCTAAGACGAGACCAAATGGCTCGCATTGTCAAAAAGTTATCAGTGGCTCAAGCAAAAATAATGTCCACGTATTTTGACTTACGTAGACGTAGACGACTTTGAAGTATTTTCTGCCTTGTACCACAGTTCAAAACAGTCATACTTTCGAAAAACCCGATACTGTTTTTGGTTTCCTCGACATCGGATATCTTAGTATGGGGCCATATGCAATGAAAACTATTATTAATTTCGACGACTCCGTATATCTCTCTTGCCATAGTTACCCCGATTCCTGTGACATTGATGTTTCACCAATGACAGTCGCTTTAAATGTCAGCTCCTTTCACCAATAATCGCGGTCAGACTAAGCAAACTTCCTTCACAACATCAATCAGTGATTGGTATAGAATTTTCTAGATGTCAGAGATAGAGAATAGTGCTACAGTGTCCAGAGTCAATATGTTTTTCCCCATGCCGCCTCTACATCATAACCAAGTGGCATGACCTTAGGTAAAATATTTCGCACGCAGATGCTTATAAAGCTTGAGTGATGAGTTGTGTTTCCCGAGTACCTTTAGGGTCTCGAGTTCATGTTACGAAGCGATATAAGCGAAAAATAGGGATGGCTGAAAGCCCTTGCTGATTGAGTTGGAAAGTTCGTCGTAAGGGTGGAAAAATTCGGCCCAGAAAATCTCATCTTAAAAGATTTATTATGAAAATTGGATAAAGATACTATTAGGTTCTAAATAATGTCCTATGGGGGAAGTGCGAATATTAATGCGACTAAGGCCTGACAGAAAGAATATGAGTTAGCACTATTCTTCGATATTTGACAACTCTATACAAAAGTTGCTCTGGTCATATCGGTTTCATAGTGAAAATTGTTCAGAATGACGTGCCTAGCATCCCCTTAAAATATAACTACACCTTTCATATTAAATTAGTAAGTAATAAAATTATAGGAAAAAATACTGCATAACTATAGTTATGCATGTTATTTTTATAAGCAACCTTATAAAAATAATATGCAGTTTGATAAGTTAAAAATCACATCAAACAATACTCAAATTTAAGAAATCCCTTTGTCTACAACGTGATACTGCAGTATGTGCGGGTAATTAGTGAGGCCGCTTTACTATTCGGTCCCGGAAATTACAAACAAGACCGACATTCAGGTCGTTTAAAGCTATGGGATTATTGGAATTGTTTAAGTTAACACAGGAATTAATCGCATAGGTATACAGTAGGCCATGCTGAATACTGGACCGTATGTATCAAATAAATACCGACCTAATGTCATGCTAAAAACGAAACGGAAAACCTTTACTTGTAGGCAAATGTATATGGTTTTAAGGGTACATTTGATTGCAGTTAATTAGTAACGAAGTAAATACCCTTAATAAACGTCTGCCTCGTTTTAATGGTTTAAGTTGCATTTCGGACCCATATTTTAAGGGTTGAATAACAGTATAAAGAAAACAACCTTATGATGTCTGCATGTTTCGATAAGGAGTTTGTTTGAATGAATTTCAGGATTTGTGCAATTCCGGTATGAAGAAAGCAACGTGACAATATTTTTTTTTATATTGTCTCCATGAACCCCTAGGAATTCTACACTGAAAAAGAAAAAAAAAAACGGTCAAGTGCGAGTTTAACTCACGCGCGAAGGGTTTCGTACCACCGTACCAATGGTAGGGATGGTGTGGAGTGAATAGTTTGAATTTACATAGCAAAATGTTGTTTACAAAGTTATTGGTTACTGTCACACTCCATGTACGTAAGCAGGTGTATTCATAAGTTTGTATGTACTATTGAAATAATTGTTGTATGAGAGCCCCATTTAATATTTATTTTAATATATTTTTTAGTATTTGTTGTTATAGCAGCAACAGATATACATCATCTGTGAAAAATTCATCTGTCTTACTATCACGGTTCATGAGATGCAGTCTAGTGACAGACGCATAGACGGACAGCGGAGTCTTAGTAATAGGGTCCCGTTTTTACCCTTTAGATAAAGAACCCTAAAAACGGTCAAGTGCGAGTCGGATTCGCACATGAAGGGTCCCATATCACCACCATATATAACACCGCCATAATGTTTGACGATACGTCCTCGAATATTTTTTATGTCTAATGTCGCGAAATGGTTACGACACAATTTGCTTACACCGAACACGGCCAAAACCAAATACGTGTACAACACAATAAGACAAATACCTCTGGACCACCATCGCTGCCCAACATAAAAATTCACAAGTGCGGAAATTTACATAATAATAAATGTCAATGTCCCGATGTAGGTAATACTACTACATCTATAAAATATCTAGGAATAACACTAGGATCTGAACTTTGAAGATCATATTGACGACCCGAATGGCCGAGTCGGCAGTGACCCTGCCTACGAAGCCAAGGGTCCCGGGTTCGAGTCCCGGTGGGGGCAAATGTTTGTTTGATGAAAACGGATGTTTGTGCCCTAGTCATGGTTGTTTATCTAAGTATAATATTTATCTATATATCTATGTGTATTGTTGTTAAGTACCCAAGATACAGGGAATTCTAGTTTAGGGCTAAATCAATGTGTGTAAATATTGTCCAAGGTATTATTATATTATTACCATATTAAAGCATTATCGGCCAGAGTTCGTTAAATCATTTACACCATGAAACAATTGAGAAATTTCGCCGACTATGAACTCTTAAAAAGCAAGTATACCGCGATTATTGAATCAATTCTTACCTATTTCATCACGGTATCGGGTGTATGTAGTAACTCGTCTTACTCGGCGTACGGTAATAAAGGTCTTGTTTAGGAAACCAAAACATACCCCACTGATCTAATACACAGTGAAACTGAAAAGTCAGCGTCGGACGGCTATTTTTTCTGAGGTCTGTTATTCTTGCGCACAAAAATATTTCGAATTCTCCTGTCTATTCTTCTTCTTATTGTGCCTCTCTTCTACTGGAGGTTGGCCTCATATTCCTTCTTGTTCATCGCCAAGCGCATCAGCTGTTCTACGCTGGCCACTCCCGTCCATTCTCTGATGTTGCGGAGCCACGATTTCCTCCTTCTGCCAGCGCGTCTTTTACCCTCGACCTTGCCCATCATGATGACTTGAAGGAGTCGAAGTTTGTGTCGAAGCACATGTCCCAAGTAACTTATTTTCTTCTTTTTAATGATCAAAGTGAGTTCTCGGGATCGTTTGGCGTGCCGTAGAACTTCTTCATTCGTGACCCTATGGACCCAGCTTATTCTCAGCATTCTTCGGTAACACCACATTTCAAAGGCGTCCAGTTTCTTAATGGTTGCCTCCTTCAAGGTCCAAGCTTCGCAACCATACATTACAACTGGCCAGATGTAACATTGAAGCATCCTACTTCGGAGGTGTAGACTAATTTCTTTGTTGCAGAGTACCTTTCTCATTTTGTTGAAAGACGCACGAGCAATTTAGATTCGGACCCTTACTTCAGTTTCGGACTCCCATGCTTCAGTGACCCATGTGCCTAGGTACTTGTATTTAGTGACTCTCTTCAAACTAGTACCTGCCACCGAGATTTTTGGGTTCAAGTCTTCTTTTCTGGAAACCACCATTAACTTAGTTTTGGCGAGGTTCATTGATAGCCCCGCTTTTTGGCTGTTCTCAAAGACGTGGTGAACTATACTCTGTAGATCTTTAGGTGTTGTTGCTACTAGAGCGGTATCATCGGCGTACCTCAAGTTGTTAACTATCTGCCCATTGATCTTAATACCCCACTCTTTCTCTTCCAGTGCTTCAGAGATAATTGCTTCTGAGTACAGATTAAATAGTAACGGGGACAGAATGCATCCCTGCCTCACTCCACGACAAATCGCAATTAGTTCGGTTTCGTCACCATCCACTCTCACCGTGCTGGTTTGGTTCCAGTAGAGGTTCTGTATTATCCTCATATCCCTGCCATCAATTCTGACTTCTTGCAGACGACTCATAAGTACCTCGTGTTTAACACGGTCAAAGGCCTTTTCGTAATCAACAAAACATATAATGACGTCAGTCTGCAGGTCTCTACATTTTTGAACAAGAAAATTCAACGAGAATAAGGCCTCTCTGGTTCCTAGTCCAGATCTAAACCCAAACTGGCTGTCCGAAATTTGTGCATCGCATTTAACTGTAATCCTCCCATGTATAATCGACAGAAAGAGTTTTAAGACCTGACTCATCAGGCTTATTGTGCGGTCTTCTGTGCATTTCTTAGCCGTAGGTTTCTTCGGGAGGGTAAGAAACGTTGATATTAACCAATCTTTCGGCATCACCCCAGTTGCGTAAAAACAGTTGAAGAAAATTGTTACTGCATCCATAAGGTGTTCCTCTATTAGTTGTAGAATCTCCACATGAATTTGACCTGGGCCTGGAGATTTTCCGGTTTTGGCTCTTTTTAGAGCTTTTACTACCTCTGCTCTTAATATAAGAGGTCCAGTTTCATTGCAAGTTGTAATTGTAATTGCTCTAGTTGCATCCATCCTGTCTTTAACAAACTTTAAATGCAACGGATCTACAAGGTTCCAATCAACCCTGTCAAAACTACCTTTGCACAAAGAGTCCCAGACTTTATCCACCAAGTGCAACAAATAGTTTTTGTGATTTTAGAAATTGCAGTACTTTTGAAATTGAAATAAAATGTCAAAAATGGCTTCTGTCCCTCACTTATGGAGATCGGATATTCGGATGCATATTTACCTAAAGTCAATTTTTTGCTACAAAATGTTTTTTTTTTTTTAAATAAATTTTGTGATTCCAAGAAATCGGGGAATTCATAACGCCATGCAACTATATGCAAGATAGAAAAATGACATTATTGCAATAATCACAATATTTTTTAATACTTTGTTTTAATACATGAATTATTGTAAATATAGTCTGTAAGCTTATCCTGACGTTGTTTGTCATGCCAGTTTGGCCACTATTTACTTAACAATATAAGAAATAAAAAATATGGATGCAAATATGCACCCGATTCTAAAGTGAGAAAAACACAAAATCTGTCGATTCCGGGAATCGCAAAATTTTTATCATCGATACAGAAGTATCCATTTCTTAAGATCCAACACCTGATCGTAGGTAATGTACATCGAATTCTATGATCAGAATATTTTTTTTATTAATTCCGGAATCGCGGAATTTTTTCAACACAAAAGTGCGTACCATAATAGCCAACACCTCAACATTAGGTAAATATGCATCCGATTATCCGATCTCTGCCTTGGTGCTAGGTATGCTGCAATAGTACAGCTACATATGTTATGTGTCAACATATCAACATATCAATGTTGTACTTTAAGTTTAAATTTAAAAACTGCTTTGAATATCTTTTATTTCTTTTTATGCTCATATTTTTATTAATATACCATCTTTTCCCTTTTTGTAGTTGTATCGTATCATTGATAAATAAAAACCAAAAACCATATTGCGGTACCAACGATACAGGCTCTGCCTAGTGTGGGGCTACGGTTAATCTGATATTTGTAGCTTTTAATCAATCAATCAATCAAACAAAAACTACAGTTAAACTTGTTTAAAAACCAAAATGTATTTGTGAGGATTTGACATTTGTTTTGAGGTTAAACTCTGTATAATATTTTTTGTGGTAAAATGGCAGATGTTTACATATACTTAGCAATCGTCATTTTTTGCCAATAAATAATTACAAAATGATTAACAGCAAGGTTTGTGATGAGCCAGATTAACCCCATACAGTCCCGTCGTGTAAGTAATCTCGAACATTGCAATATCGCTATTTCGACAAAGTCGCTTTAACATGGTTTTTAAATTGCCTAAAAGGCAATTTCAAGATCTCCAGCCAGAGGTATCTCGTTGAAGTAGAGAATGCATTGACCTTTGAAAGATTTTGTCTAAACCGGGGCGCAACTAGTCTGTGATAATTTTTAGTTTAACATAACAGCTATCGCTAAGTTTGGAAAATGTTTTTAGGTTCCTGCGTTATATATTATATTTTCGAAAATAAATTGACTAGCTACATTTAGGGGTGAGGCAGGGGGGGTTGAGCTCGCCCCGCCTCTTCAAACTGTACATGAACCAGCTGATCGGCGAGCTCAGCGGCACCAAGGTTGGGTGTCATATTGATGGAGTTTGTATGAACAATATTAGTTATGCCGATGACATGGTGCTGCTGAGCCCGTCAGTAGGTGCTCTAAGGAGACTGCTGAATGTTTGTGAATCGTATGCGGTGGCACATGGGATCAGGTATAACTCTAAAAAGAGGGAGTATATGATTTTTAAGTCCTACTCAAAAACATACTCTGATATACCAGAAGTGCCACTCTGCGGTATGTACACCTTTGTGCAGAGTGAATAGTTCTAAATACCTGGGCCACTGGGTCACCGACGATCTAAAAGACAACATGGACATTGAGAGGGAACGCAGGTCGCTGGCTGTCCTATGTATTATGTTGGCCCACAGATTTGCAAAGTGTACAAATGCAGGCAAAATTACGTATTTTTAAAGCATTCTGCCAATCATATTATGGGTATGGTGCAGCTCCATACCCAGATTATAACATCGTAATATTTTTAAAATATCTTAATAACTAGTATTTAACTATGGACCTTAATTTCCTGAAATAAATAAAATATTATTATTATTTTTTAGTATGGTGCAGCTCCATACCCAGATTATAACATCGTAATATTTTTAAATTATCTTAATAACTAGTATTTAACTATGGACCTTAATTTCCTGAAATAAATAAAATATTATTATTATTTTTTAATATGTCAATTTCTTTAAAAGGCTCTTTTAAGGAGTCTGTGCATTTTTTAATTATAAATTGCTCCAATAGCTCTTTTCTATAGAATAAAAATAGTTTGAATATCCGCTGTTTTTCCCCAAAACAAGATACCATAGGACATGCATGACACTATGAAAGTAACTAAAATCTACTAGCCGAGATGTCCGTGTTTTTTTCTGATATTCCTAACAGCGTAAGCCGTAGAACTTAATTTACCAGCCAATTTATCTATGTGGGGTCCTCACTGAAATTTGCTATCAATGGTTATTCCCAAAACCTTCGTATCATTTACTGATTCTAACGTGTTGCTGTCTAACACTAAACTGGTCTCAACTTGCCTTTACTAGCACCATACTAGCATGTTTTACTAGCATTTAACAAAAAAATATTAACTGTGAACCAATTCAAGGTTAAAGACTCCATTAACAGCATCAAAATCTTCTTTTTGTCATTCAATTTTTAAGACCAGTAAAGTATCATCATCAAACAAGACTATGTCAGTCAATTTCTCCACCGTGAAAAGCAGATTGTTAATATATACCAGGAATAATAAAGGGCCTAATATGGAACCTTGTTGATCGCCAATTTTTGCTCCCGATCCATCAGATTTAACGCTGTTGTTATCTGCCTTTTGAATTATATTACTTAGGTATGATATTAGTAGATCTAACGCTTTATTTTTAACCCGTAATGATTTAATTCAACACAACCAAATGCAATTGACTAAACACGCAAAAAAACGTCTTTTATTTATAGGATGTAACAGAAAGGCGTAGTCATATTTTAGGAGGTTGTAAGTGACATTATTCTGAGCAAATTTCTCTAAAAAACCGATTTGGTCAGAGCAACTTTATTTTTCATACATCAGCTAACCGCCGGGGCCAAAACGTCTGGAAGAATGAAATATAAAGTTGCTCTAATGAAATTGGTGTCATAGTAAATTTATTCAGAATGGTGTCCTTGTCAACGTCCTGAAATATGAATACACCTTTCTGTTACACCCTGTATTACGCATCAGGTTGAGATGGCCATACGGTAAAGAGAAATATACGGGTATACAAATTTTCGTGTATTTTTTTACAACCAACATATAAATTAGGCCAGGCCTTCTTCCTTGCTTTTTTTGAAAAGTGGTAAGACCTCTAAATTTTGCATTATTCTTAGATTTAGCATGATTTCTTTAACACATGGCTCGCCCGTTATTTGTAATATGTTTTTGTTTTGCTTTGCTCGTCCTCCAGACTTAGTCCTCCATGTATAGTCACATATGTTAAAGAAAGATTTTGCAATCCATGGTTCGGCCTTTATCCTAACATTTTACGACAAATAGTGGGTACTCATGACTCTTATTTCGGCTCTTGATGTCGTGATTCTTAGATGTAGTATGATTCTTAAGAGATGGCTGAGGTCTCGCGCCTTTTTTAGTTTTGGTATGTTTTCATGTTGCTATGCCGGTCTTCGGTCATGCACTTTCCTTACATATGCTGCTGTCTTGACCCACATAGCTTGGCTTTGGGCTCCGTTCAATTCTGTTATATGATAGGTTTTTGTAATGCATGGCTCTGCTTTCAGCCTCGCACTTTTTGATAAGTGGAGGGGTAATAGTAACGCTTGATTCGACTCTTGATGTCGTTCATACCACCTATACCTGAAAAAAAAATCGTAAACCATCTAAAAATGAAAGACATTGAGAGGCGAGTCAAGTTTTACTAATATCGCCCTCGCATTTTCTCACATGTGGTGGGGACATCTCATAAAATGCGAGGCCGAAGAAACAGAACAAAACGAAGCCCAAGGCCACGCCATATGTGATAAAACAGCTTTAGATGAATATAAAATGCGAGGCCAAATAACGAGCAAAAGAAAATGAAAACATACCACAAATAACAGAGGCGCGAGACCATAGGCTGATCCATGTCTTAGAAATACTACATAGACTCTTGATGCCGAAATAGTTTAGGTGTACTAATACCATACTACATCTAAGAATATTACGACATCAAGGGTCAAGCGTCATGAATACCCCACTATATTTGAGAAAATGCGAGGCCAAATACCTTGACACTATTTACACACATTGATCTAGCCCCAAACTAGGATTCCCTCTATCTTGGGTACTAGACAACGATACACATACTTATATAGATAAATATTATACTTGGATAGATAAACAACCATGACTAGGGTACAAACATCCGTTCCCGTCAAACAAATATTTGCCCCCACCGGGACTCGAACCCGGGACCCTTGGGTTCGTAGGCAAGGTCACTGCCGACTCGGCCATTCGGGTCGTCGTCTTTGGCCGACGTGGCCAAAGGCCATGCCATCTATTAAAGAACCCTACCATATACAAGAACTGTTTGTAGGTGAATGCCAAGCCATGGATTACAAAACCCTGCCATATAAAAGCAATATAAAACAGCATTGCATGAAAAGAAAGTGCAAAGCCAGAGGCCGAGCAATGCAAAACAAAATCATAACATAAATAACGAGGCCGTAGATCATCAATGTGTTAGAAGAATGATTGCGGCACACGTAATGCTTGACTCGCCTCTTAATGCAATGAACGTTTGTCAGAAAATACGAGACTGAAAGCCGAGCCATTAATTTCAAAAACGTACCATATAACAGAACAGTGCAAAGCCGAAGGCTAAGCCATTTGCGACAAAACATCAACAATGTTTCTGCAACGTATTTGAAGAAATTTTGAGGCCAAAGGCCGAGTAACAAAACAGAATCACACCATAATAGAACACGTGCATCTGGCCTTATTCCGAGGCATACATTACACAAACCTGCCATATAACAGAGCAGTGTTAAGCTAAAGATTGAGCCTTTTGTTATAAAATAGTACCACAAGGAAAAACTATGAATACAAAGGCAAAGAATGAATACATACTACTACTAATAAAGACGCGATGGAGCAGACCAAGCCATGTGCTAAAATATATTTCATTAAGAATATAACGCACAAAACGCATAAAAATACAAAAACATACAAACCACATCAGAACAGTGTAAACCCGAAGGCCAAGCCATAATAGGTGCATATAGAGTAGTACCAAATGGGAGTAATTTGCGAGACCGAGCCTTATATATCTTATATGAAATCATACCACACCATAGAGGTGCGAATAATTACGTCAGTTGAGCCGAATGCTAAAAAAATAATAGGACGACCAAAGTATGACATCAAGAGCCGAGTTTCACTCCACCATTTGTAAAAGAAATACGGGGCGGAAGGCAAAAGCCATGCGCAAAAAAAGATTCCAGAGATTTGTGAATTCGAAGACTGAGCTAAGTGCTAAAGAAGTTCGATAGTCGAATCCAATGTCTGGAATTTAGAAAATAAGAGACGCGCTAGATCAAAGACCGAACCAAGCATTAGAGAAAACTGCATAATGCACAATGTATAATCAATGGACGCAGATTTCACAGGACCATATTGAATGGCGTGTACCTGAGAAGACTTATAGCCTATGTAGTCAGCATTAAGTTTTTGACAAGTCAGGCCACACTCTGGGGATTCCTGGGCTCACCTTTAGCGGATGACCTACTCACTGGGGCGTCCAAACTTTTTTAGCACCATGTTGGGGTCATTTGATCATCTTCCTGAAAGTTTCAGGGTGCGGAATTCAATAGTTTTTAAGATATGATTTTTTCAAAATCTGAAAATACTTTGTAAAATGATGTAACGCAACGCAAATAATAGGTTTTTAATCTTGTCTGTGGTCAAAATACATTACCTACATTTCGTTGTACGCATATTTGAAAAGATGAGAATTCTCTAAAAAAAGGATGAAATGTGGAATCTTTTTTTAATAATACCTATTTTAATAAAAAAATGTTCATTTAACTTGCAATTTATGTTTGTTTATTTATTTTACGTCAATCAAAGTTAATTTAGTATTTCTTTCGTAAAATATCACTTTTGATAATAAAAAAGTTGTAATTTTTGTTTAAAACGGAACGCATTTTGTTGGGGCGTTTTGCCGCGTTTTTGGTTGGGCGGCAAAGTAGTAGTCCCTTTTCTAGTAGTTTCGCGAATGTTCTATTTTCTTGTTCTCTCGATATTTACAAGCAAAAACAACTGGCTAGAGTAGGTTATTGTGGCTACTTTTCAATCGGTTTATAGGTTATGTTTGAACGTTGAAGAAGCTAAACCGGAGCGGAGCGGAGCGGAGCGGAGCGCAGCGTATGCAAACAAAAACGATTGGCTAGAGTAGGTTATTGTGGCTATTTTTTAATCGGGTTATAGGTTTTGTTAGAACGTTGAAGAAGCTAAACCGGAGCGGAGCGTATGCAAACAAAAACGATTGGCTAGAGCAGGTTATTGTGGCTACTTTTCAATCGGGTTACAGGTTATGTTAGAACGTTGAAGAAGCTAAACCGGAGCGGAGCGGAGCGCAGCGTATGCAAAGAAAAACGATTGGCTAGAGTAGGTTATTGTGGCTACTTTTCATGTAAATTTTGATGATAGCATTATGGAGTATTTGTGGAGGAGAAAGGTGTCGAGGCAGAAAAATGACCCTTTCGAAGAAAGCAACTAGGCATTTCCGTGCGGGGGGGGGGAATAGTGGGGGGGGGGGGGGGCATCAACCCCTTCCCCCTCATCCCACTTAAAGATCAAGGTCAGTCTAAATTTTGTTATATTTTAACAACATAACCTCAAAACTTTAAATAATCATATCTCAGAAACTAGCCATTTCCGCGGGGGGGGAGTAGTAGGGGGGACATCTACCCCCCTCCCCCATCCCCCCCTCCCCCCCTCAGGGTCAACAAAAGTAGGTCATCCGCTAAAGTCCTTCCGGATTCCTGCCCTCCTATGAGGCATTATTTCAGAAGGGTGCTCAGAAGAAGTGAGGTTGGGCCATCGCACATTCACCACATATCACCGATCTCCACTCTTTGTGTAGCTGAATGTGTTCCAACATTTGTTTCCCACTGTGAACTGTGAGGTAGTCGACAATATTTACAGTCCAAAGTTCAGTGTATTTTTTTCCTTTCGTGAATCGGCACAAACAAATCCAAATCATTCCTTTTTTTCCTTCCTTCTCTTTGACAGTTGTCACTTTGTTTTGTTCATGTTAAGTATTAATTTGTGTAAAATGTGTCCGTTCCAAATTTAGCTTATATAATCTGTTTAAACAATTCTACTTCGTATATATTTCGTATATATTTATTGCACATAAAACGACATAAGATATAATAAGACAGAAAGGACATCTACAAAGGCATGCTTATCTCTAGATAGAGATCTCTTCCAGCAAACCCAAGGTTGATATGAATAATTTACTGGAAAGACCTATGTGCTCTGATAAGATACATTCATACTTATATTACTGAACTATAGAACTAACTGCTAGATACACTACATACACAAGTACATAAATATTATATAAAAATATAAATACAAATAAATAAACTAATATATACAAAGCTCAAATCTAGGATAGAGAAAGATAATGCTCCTTCAAACGATTCTTGAAGACGGGGAGAGACGGACTATCTCTGATAGTGCAGGGAAGTAAGTTCCAAAGAGCGATCGCCCGCAATCGAAAACAGTGCTTGTATGCGACGGTATTGTGATGAGGTATGGAGAGCAGGGAAACCGTGTGAGTTCTACGTGGACGAGCCGAAGGGAGAAATTGAAAAAACTCACGGAGAAAGCTAGGGTATCGAGGGTTGGTTAAGATGTTGAATAGAAGAGTTAGGATGTGTGTGTCCCGACGAAGTCGAATCGGCAGCCATTTTAACTCCTTGCGATACTGCGAGACGTGGTCGAACTTGTGTCAAGTACACACCTTACCACTTTAAATTTGTATGTTTGCGCTACAGTCTTTAGTTTGTGCTTGTTCTTTTCATGTAATATATGTAGTATTGAGTTAATTTCATAAGATAAATATCACTATCAACATTCCATTTATGGTTGGTCTAGGTGTAAGTAAAGCGCTTATTCAAACCAGTTAATAACGCTAGATAACTAGATATTAATTGAATAAATATATATATAAATATATATTTAGAGTGTATTATAATTAGTTATATATATATATATATATGTCGGATTGAGCGTTGGAGAGGGCGGCGGCGAACCATATTCATCCTCGGCTTCGTCACAGTCCGACATCTTGTTTTTGATGAAAGATAGAAACTCGTCTTTGTGCAATCTTCCTTATAATTAATGAGTTACTCCACGCAATTTACAACTTGTTTACAATTGCGATCGATCTGATACGATACGATTTGAAAAGACGTAGCGAGTTCCGCCCTTGCGTCCGTTCGACACCGTTTTTCAATCAAAACCCAACAACCCGTCTCTGTGTTTATGGTCTTTTTCGCCGCGTTCCATTATTACTTCCCACCTGTCAAACCATACTGAAGGCTGCGTTCATACTTTGACGTTTCCGTCAGTGTGGCCGTAAACAAAATCAGCACTGACCAAGGGCGGACTACGCTCAAGCATTGTTTGACAGCGCTTGACGTCTCAAATGTAATCAACAATCAATTAACAGAACTACACTACACACAACATTCATCTGGAAAAGCGTTATCCACGACATATATATATATATATATATATATATATATATATGAATTATTTACCTGATATTATCAATAAAAGTTTATTTTCCTGCTCATCAAACAACGATGTTGACGATTTTCTGAGTGCAGAAAGCAACATCTCCGCTTCGGAGGAACCCCTTTCTGCTAACATTAGGACTGTTTTCGGTGGTGTGGAAGAAAATCTAAACATTGTGCATATCAATGCTCAAAGTATTCACTCCAGCTATCCGGTCCTGCTCGAGGCTTTTAGTGACCAATGCGTGGACAGCATTCTTGTCTCTGAGTCGTTCCTAAAGCCATCGCTGTCATCTTCTTCGTACTCCATTCCAGGATACAGGCTTTACAGGAACGACAGAGTTGGGAAAGCCGATGGGGGCGTCGCTATCTATCTGCGAGTGGAAATCCCGTGCAAGGTGATCAGCGCGTCCCCTAGCCAGTAATCCGAGTCTGCTGAACATCTCTTTCTCGAAATAACTCTTCACCATAGTAAGGTCCTCCTCGGTGTTCTTTATAGCCCCTCTCTTCGCATCGACTACTTCGACACATTAGAATCCCTCCTTAATGAACTCTCACCTCTATATAACGATACCCTCATTCTAGGTGATTTCAACACCAGTCTCCTCAAAAACGACTCCCGTTATATCAAACTCAAGTTTATAGTCGACTCTTTCAATCTGCATATTCTGCCTCTTGATGCCACGCATTTCCAACCTCACTGCTCTCCCTCTCTCCTCGATATTATGATCGTCTCTAACTCTGATAAGGTCGTTGTACATGGTCAACTCAACTCTCCTTTCTCTTTCCACGACCTTATCTATCTTTCGTATAAGATCAGGCCTCTCAAGAGCAGAGCAAAATTTCTTAATATTCGTAACTTTAGGGATATTAACCTAGAGTCTCTTAGGTCGG
This sequence comes from Argyresthia goedartella, assembly GCA_949825045.1. Classification (NCBI taxonomy): domain Eukaryota; kingdom Metazoa; phylum Arthropoda; class Insecta; order Lepidoptera; family Argyresthiidae; genus Argyresthia; species Argyresthia goedartella. The sequence continues at coordinate 14,237,997 of OX463829.1, read as the reverse complement.
ATGCCTTGTCGATCGACTGGTCCCCTGTAATATCCAGCGAGACTATGGACGAGAAAATCAACAAGTTCAATGTCGTACTCCTAGGTCTCTACGACAAGCATGCATATATAAAAAAAGTGAGAGTGAAACACCTACCCGCCCCTTGGCTAATAAAAACTATTAAGCGTCTAATGGTCAAGAGGAACAGAGCCAAGTGTAAGTACCGTAAGAATCCGACAGATGACAATTTTATTTTTTACAAATGTCTTCGCAACCGCTGCAACCGTCTCTGTCGTGATGCTAAGCGTCGGCACATCCACGAGAGTATTGAAAGTTACACACCAGCTCAGGTGTGGAAGTTTCTAAAAACACTTGGCATTGGTAAGACTGAGGACTTACATGCTGATAATGTAGATCTCAACGGTCTCAACCAGTTCCTTTCTGCCCCACCTGTTGTGATGGATCCCATTGTTAAACAAGCCACTCTTCAGAGCCTGCGCTCTAAGTCCTTACCCGACACCACACCATTCAACTTGAGCTATGTTGGAATCTATGCGGTCAAGAAGACGGTACTAGCAGTCAGCTCGAAAGCCGTAGGTGATGATAAAATCTGCCTTAAAATGCTTTTAAAAATCCTGGATTAACTATTGCCAGCTATTACATATGTTATAATATTCTCCCTATCGAATGGCATCTTCCCCACCATGTGGAAAAAAGCATTAGTCATCCCGCTCCCTGAAACTTCCAGTCCCACCTCTTTTAAAGAGTATCGACCAATTTCAATCCTACCCATCCTTTCCAAAGTCCTTGAATCTATTGTCCATACCTTCTTCAGTTAGTTCTTATGTTCAGCTCTCTTCTTACCTTATCTCAAACAATCTGCTGAACATGTACCAGTCAGGATTCAGACTGGGTTATAGCACCGTCACGGCTCTCATGAAAGTCACAGATGACATCCAGGTAGCCATGGACCGCAAACAGCTTTCCGTGCTGGCTTTACTTGAATTCAGTAGTGCCTTCAACTGCGTAGATTTTGACATTATCGTTGAGCTTCTCAGATCTCTGAACGTCTCCTCCTTCTCTGCCAGCTGGTTCGACTCTTATTTGAGGGATCGGCAATAGCGTATCAGGTCGGAAGAGATATCCACTGAATGGTGTGACCTCTTTACAGGTGTCCCTTAAGGTGGTATTCTTTCTCCTCTTCTATTCTCGATCTTTATTAACTCCATCTCGGACGTCCTGTCCTCCTCATATCATCTCTACGCTGGTGATCTCCAGATTTATCGCCACTTCTCTCTCAACGATGCATACTCTGCTGTGGAGGCACTCAACGTTAATCTTGAGGGTATAAGAAGATGGGCTTCATCCTTCGGACTCCTGGTCAACCCGAACAAATCCCAGGCCATGATAATAGGTACCAGACATTCTCTTAACTTGTTGCAGCAACATCCCATTCCACCTGTCACTTTTAATGGTACCACAATCGTATATAGCGATAAAGTTAAAAACCTGGGTCTAATCTTCGACAACCAGTTGTCCTGGTCATCGCATGTCAATGAGGTAAGTCGCCGAGTATTTTCTACCTTTCACTCTCTCAGGAGACTTCAGTACTTTTTGCCTCGACATACCAAAATCACTCTTGCTCAATCTCTCATTCTACCCCTCATCGATTACGCTGATGTTTGCTGGGTCAGTGCTAACGAAGAACTACTGAACAAACTCGAACGACTTCGAAATCTCGGGATTCGGTTTATCTTCGCATCGCAAGGAGTTGAAGTGGCTGCCGATTCGTCTTCGTCGGGATTCACACATCCTCAATTTCCTCTATAACATTTTACGTAATCCACTTACCCAACTTTCTTACGAGACAGTTTTCAATTTCTTTCTTCCAGCAGACCTCGGAGAACTCACGCAGTTTCCATGCTCACAACTCCACAGCATAACACCGCTTTCTATGAGAACGGGATTAGAGCCCGGGCCATTCGGTTGTGGAATGCACTCCCTTGCACCATCAGGGACAGTCCTACACTGAATATCTTTAAAAGTCGTGTGAAAAAGCATTACCTCTCTCTTCAGAGTTATAGGTAGTATGCATGTAAGTATGTATTAGTATAGTGTATAAAATAGTAGTTGTAGTATATTATAAGTATTTAGTATATTATTATAGTTATTATTAAATTTATTTTATATATTGTACACATAGGTCTACCCCTGCTCAACCATCAACTTTTCCCTTGTTTACCTGGTTTGCTGGAAGAGATCTCTTATTAGAGATAAGCTCGCCTTTGTACACTTTTTTTTTGTATGATTTGTGTGCAATAAAGAAATTATGAATTATGAATTATGAATTATTTAATTAGTTCTTTTTTCGTATCTCTGATAGATGGCGGCGGCTAAGCATAATGTGAATGTAGCCCTCGTAGTGCGACCTAAGTTCGCATTAGTCAAATTTATTTTTGATAATTAATTTAAAACTGTACGGTAACAATAAGCTTAATCAGCCGACGTGCACATAAACTTAAGGCTTGTGTTAAAACGATCACAAAAATGCACCTATTTTACTACCAATAAATTCGAAATGACTGCCAAAATGGATGGATGTCCACCAAATTGTGTTTGGATAATGATCACCAAACTTATTTTTACGTTTTGTGTACATTTATGTTTTTCAACAAAAAATACTTAAAACATAACTTACAACATACTTAAAACATACTTAAAACATAACTTAACGTTTAACCTAACACGAAGAATAAAGGGGGTGAGCGAAAAACTACCGCAGTATTTTGCCCTGATATTTTCTGCAACTTTTGGTGGACATTTAGCCAATTTGGGTAGGAAAAAAATATTTTGGCGGTCATTATATTTGTTGCCTAAACTTAATAAGAGCGCAGCCCGGTTGTTATTACTAAGTACTTAATACAAAAATGCTAATTAGACGCCTTATATTTGTTTTTCAGTACAAAAGACCTGAAAGCCTGCTTCTCTGAAAAAATAGTTTAATTCCAACGGATTTCAGGCGACTACATTTTAATTTACTATAATAAATTCCATTGCTTCCTCCCTCTGTATTGTGGGAACATCATTACTTTAATAATAAACATTGCATTTACTGCGGCGGAACCTGCAGGGGGGAAAGAAATAGTTCATTCTCCGAAGCGACGACGGCGACGAGGGGGGCGGACTAGAATTAGCTCAATGGGAGGGACTAACAGAATGTCTGAACAAAGTGAAAATTTTACATTTAAGTTATTTTAATGCTGTAAATTTGTATTTGCATAAACCTAAAAACCAAATAAAGCTTTTGCCTGTTAAAATAAGGTTTATAAATGTAATTAAGTTCAGTCACTGGCCACTGTTTGGACTGTCACTATAAGGCCGTAATAAATTAAAAAATAAAAGTCAAAGTCAAAGTACTTTATTACTGTAGATATTAACATATACTTAGCAAACGTCAATTTTGCCTCTTCTCTACATTGGACCACTGTGGGAGAAGAAGAGCGTAGAAACTCCCACAGATGGATTTTTAGATCTCTTTTAAAAATAGGTTGTGCTTAACTATTACAAATATGAAAAATTTAATTATTATGATTAATAAGCAGGAATAAATAATTACAAAATTATTGACAGCAAGGCCTGTGTTGAGCTAGATTAACCCCATACAGTCCTGTCATTTAAGTAATCTTAAAGATTGTGATATCCCTTTTTTGACAAAGTCGCTTTAACATGCTTTTTAAATTGCTCAAATGGCAATTTCAAAATCTCCAGAGGTATCTTATTATAGTAGAGAATACACTGACCCTTGAAAGAATTGCTAACCTTCGCGAGTCTAAATCAGGGCGCACACAGTCTGTGATTATTTCTTAGGTTAACATTACAGCTATCGCTAAGTTTGGAAAATGTTGTAAGGTTCTTGCGTACATACATTATATTTTCGAAATTAAATTGACTAGCTACTGTTAGTATGTCAATTTCTTTAAAAAGCTCTCTTAAGGAGTCTGTTCGTTTTAAATTATAAATTGCTCGAATAGCTTTTCTGTAAAATAAAAATAGTTTGAATATCCGCTGCTTTCCCCTACAACAAGATACCATAGGACATCACACTATGAAAGTAACTAAAATATACTAGCCTAGATGTAGCCACATCCGTGCTTTGTCTAAACGTGCTGATGTTCCTAACAGCGTAAGCCGCAGAACTTAATTTACCAGCCAATTTATCTATGTAGGGTCCCCACTGCAATTTGCTATCAATGGTTATTCCAAGAAACTTCGTATCATTTACTAATTCTAACGTGCTGTTGTCTAACACGAAACTGGTCTCAACTTGCCTGACATTTGGAAATGAGAATTTGATACACTTGGTTTTACTAGCGTTTAACAATAAATTATTATCTGTGAACCAATTCAAGGTTAAAGACAATACACCATTAACATCATCAATATCTGCTTTTTGTCTTTCAATTTTGAAGACCATTGAAGTATCATCAGCAAATAAAACTATGTCAGTTAGTTTCTCCACCATGAAAGGCAGATCGTTAATATATACCAGGAACAAGAAAGTACCTAATATGGAACCTTGTAGAACGCCAATTTATACACCCGATCCATCAGATTTAATGCTGTTAACTTCTGCCTTTTGAATTCTATTGCTTAGGTATGATCTTAGTAGATACAACGCTTTATTTTGAACTCCGTAATGATTTAACTTAATGACAGGTCGCAAAAAACTCCGATAGCATCCTGTGCGGCCTCCCATGCAAATTAAATATGAGATATAAGGGTAATACCTGCATCCGTAGTCGATTTACCCCTAGTGAAACCGTATTGTTTGTCGTGGAGTTGTTTTGTACGGTTGAAGTGTAAGAGCATTTGATTGAGTATAATCTTTTCAAATATTTTACTTAGTGTTGGAAGAACAGATATTGGTCTGAAATTTGAAGGATCACCCTTATCTCCCGATTTGAACAGAGGTATCAGTTTACAGTGTTTCATGAGGTCTGGGAAAGCCCCATCGTCAACACATTTATTGAATATATAAGCTAAGTGTGGGGCGGGGCTATAACTAGAATTACTGAACCAATGACTTTGACTGATATACCCCACAGGTCTTCCGTATTTTTTTAGTTAAGTAATTTAAACGTTTCGACAATGTCCTGGGGATATACATGATGAAATTTTAAATATACCTTACTGACGCCCGTGTTATTTTTAATAGTCTCTGCTTCATATGGAGATGAATTAAGACGATCTGTTGTGAGTAGGGGTACATTTCTGAAGAATGTTTCGAAAGCTCGAGCAACATCATCGCTGGATTTAACAACATCATCACCTATCTTTAGGCAGAAATCATTGACCCTTGGTATAACTTTGCCAGTTTCATGGTTTATTATTTGCCAAACTGTTTTCATTCTATTATTTGAATTTTGAATTTTTCTATTAATGCGTAAAGTTTTTGCAGTCCTACAAACCAACTTGAAAGTTTTGGAATATTTTTTAACATAGCCATGAAATTTTCGATCAAAGTTATAGATTTTTTGATCATAAAGGTCATACAAGATAACTCTACTTTTACGAATTCCAAACGTTGCCCAGTCATTAAATTTCGATTTACCGTTGTAGTCACTGACTTTCTTTAATTTGAAAACTTTATTGAATTCTGTCTGAATAATTTTGAAGAAGTCTGAGTAGATTTTGTTTGGGTTCTGTGGCGCAAGCAGGAATAAATACCAGTGTGAAAAAGTGTTCGAGTTCAGATAAAATCAACCTTAAGTCATTGTGCATAAGAGTCACTGACAGTTCGATTCGCATACTTTTTCGACGCGTCATTATTCCTGCTTCCTACACTGTTCATTAACATCCGGTACTGGCAAATTTATATCTAAGTTTTTCGTATATGTCTGTAGTCTATGGGATGTAATAGGCCTATAAAATGATGGACCAGTCTTATCCTTATTAGCAATTGGGAATGAAACTGTTTGACCACTGGGATCGGAAGGTAAGCAGTTAATTACACTTTAACTTGTGAAGTCACAAAAAACGTTATCTAAGCAAGTTTGCCTGGTAAGTGTAAATCTAGTTGGCTCTAAAAATACATGACATAGTTACTGTTTTATTTTCCTGTTTGTAAATACATATACTTTATAATTCCATTTATTCATAATACATCTGAATTCCTTTAATGAAGGCATTTATAACTTAGGGAATTATTATTATTATTATGTCCCACTGCACTACCCCTCTTAAGTCTTAACCCCTCGTCGGATTGTCAAAACCGTTAGTTGATAAACTAACGCGTTAGTTGATCAACTATCGACAGATAGTAAACCAGACCGACAGGGTTTAGAATTTCTTTTAGGGTTTAGAAGTTTCTTTTGTTCTTACATGTCAACCTAACACGAAGACTAATCGTGGGCTTCGCTGCGCTTGCCCCCTCAGAGTCAGAGAGTCAGAGTCATTTTTTTATTGATTATAAATAAATAAATTATCTTATTCAACGTCAAAATTATACTTACTTATAACTACAAGTAATTTTTTTTTATATAAAAAAAAAGACTACACCGTTTCGGAAGGTGGGCCTCGGGGTTAAGAAGAAATGGCAAGAAACTCCCCCATACCTTTTTTTTTTAAAAGTGACTTTACAACAGGTACTGGTTTCGGTCTAAGGAAATTCGCCGGCGAGTGATAGACTTGATCCATCGCCCCTCGTCGAATTTCTGTGCGCTGAGATGGTATGGACCATGCAGTTTTGTCATCTAAGTATTCCTTAATACTATAATAGGACTTTCTTATCAGCTCATTTTTAACATAGTTTTTGAACCTCTTTTCAGGAAGGATCAATGATTCCTGTGGTATTTTATTGTAGAAGCGAATACAGTGCCCCATGAATGATGTGCCTACTTTACTTAGTCTAAATAATGGTAGTGCTAACCTATTTTTATTTCTAGTGTTAATTGTATGGCTATCACCTACAATTTTAAATAAAGCTATGTTTTTTCTTGCATGTATGATATTCTCGTATATATATTGACAGGTAACCGTAAGTATATTAATTTCTTTGAATTTTTCTCTTAATGATTCTCTAGCATCTAATTGATATATCGCCCTGATCGCCCTTTTTTGTAATTTCTCTCTAGTTTTAGTCGCCCTCTAGTTTTCAACTAAGCTACCGCAGTGTTTGCCCTGGTATTTCATCTGGAATTCAAGTTTAAACTAGTATACTATTAAACGGTTTTAACCGTTAGTTTATCAACGAACGCGTCATATAGTAAGCAGTACGCTACAGTTTACTATCTGTCGATAGTTGACCAACTAACGAGAAAAAAAGTTAGTTTATCAACTAACGGTTTTGACAATCTTACGGTGACATTATATAAAGCCAAGCTAAACGTAATTTAATGCTATACTGAACTATCTTTAAGTGATGGTTCTTACATTTACATCACACTTACACTCATTTATTTTTCTTACTTCGTTCCAGAAATCATTTGAGTTTATAGATTTGTGAACTTATTTCACTGAAAATATTATTCATTTAAGCCGGATGGGAACTATCCCGCCCCTCTTCTGAGTACGCCCCAATGATACACTGAATCTACAAATAAACACTCTGAAACTTTGCAATGCATAAATGCAATTAAAATCAGAGTCAGTAATTCTTCTTGCCCGGATTTCATTATTTTACTTTGAATATTTTTTCGCGACTTCGCAAATTATTTAGGAGTGTAGTTTTGGAACACTCGCTATAAAAAGGCGTAAACTGTGTTGTGACGTAAGTGAGACCCCTTTATTAAGCTTCCGCTGTCCATCCGTTCGTCCATCAATCTGTCAGTTTAAAGAGTTCAAATGTACACAGAATGTGTATTTGTATATTATTTCTGTTGCCACTACAGCAAAAAATAATGTTCCAGAAGCAATTTTTTATTAAGGGGTGTCTCTATATAAAAGCTTTTTATCACGCTTTTCTTTTCTTGGACTATTGGACTATTATAACTGTGTTATAGGAACGCTTTTTAAATTTTAAAGCCCTGAAAAACTCTAATGGGCATAACGTCAACGCGTGTGAACTATCAAGAAAATTATGCATTATGACTACATTAAATGCAACAATATTTTATGGGACCAAACTCCATTAGCGTTTTGCGGGGTTCTAAAATTTAAAGATCTTTTCTGTAACTGGCTGTTAGACACGTATTTGCACATTATTGACGTCACATTTTTACTAACGTCACATCTTCCTAGAAGAGGGGTAAACGGGTGAGAGGACGAAAATGTGCTTTTATGACTACACAAACACTGTAGGTGGGGCTGGTTTTGATATCGATTAAGTTTAATTTGGATAAAATGAGACGCTTAGTGGACAACTGGCACTCGCTTTTAATACCAAAGTGCTTTTCTTTTTGTGAGACAATGCATAGTTTTTTTGGAAATTCAAATAAAAAATTGGTGGACGAAACACATTTTGCTACGAAAATCGGCCAAACGAAACGCAAAAGTATCATTCACAGACAAAATTATGACATTTTTTCTGTGGTATTGACATTCTGTGGTCGAAAAATGATGCATCTTCATTCTGTTTATCTCGTAGCTACGCGAATGTACTTTTCCTTGTTATTCTTGTTATTTACGACGACTTCGGCTATCCCTTTGGAGGCGACCCCATATAGCTTCACTACATCGAAATGTTTGCTTTAGGTCACTTTCTGTGCAAATACTAAAATACTCATTTTCCTATCAAATTAGAAGAATCTAACCTCAAAACTTAAAAAAATCATATCTCAAAAAGTATACATTTCCTTACTTCAAAAACTATATTGGGGGGTGGGGGGACCCCCCTTCCACCCCCCCTAAACATAATAGATTCAAAAATTTACCCCTGTAGGTGTGTTAAACACATCGACATACTCTTAAAAAATGTTGTCATCTCCTTACATCAATAGTCGGTAGTGGACCAAAGTAACCCCAAAACCGTTAGTTTGATGTCCTCTCAAAGCCTTTTATACTCATGGGCGGATGCACAAAGAAACGACGACTCAGCAATTACGTAGCCCAAAAGTCAGGGTAACGTTCTTTGAACAAATTCCAAACCAGCATCAGGTCTTGTTTCTTTAACATGCCGCCATTCTCATGTGTTATGCAAGCGATCTTCATGCTTTCGATCATAAATTTTACTTTATGAGTTTATGTAAGAACATTGTAGGTAAGCGGGAATTTTATACCAACACAACGCCAAGTATGCTTTAAACTTGAGAAAATCACCTGTGTTTTCGCTATTGGTATGGTGTGAGCGCGTGTGATCCAGGACGAGTTTATGGACTGGAATTTTATCGGTAATAAGTTTCTAGTAAAAAAAGCAGCGATAAGATATATGTATTATGTCAGATATTCAGACGAGGGGATAAAATATGTGTTTCGTTTCGTAATTATAAATCATGTTAAAATAGAGAGCGGATATTGACTTTCCGTCGATTTGGGAGCAGTGTTATTGCTTTCTCTCTGTCAAAATTTCCCAAAATAATGCAGTGAAATAAAGAGTGTCAAGAGGGACAGTGTAGCCCTAGATTTTATCTAGGTTCGTTTCGAACATTCGTAATGAATAGGCTAACGTAGTTGTTTGTTTTACTTTTTATAAAATCCGAGCAATGTCTAAATACTAAAAAAAAGAACATTTCCCACATCTCTGTTACACGGTAATCCCAAGCCGCGCCACCTAGCGAAGAGTAGCGGCCGACGATGACAGTTGATATGTTTAGATATTGCTCTGATTTCATGTTATGTAAAACAAACAACTACATTATGCTGTTCGTCATGAAGTACCGAAACAAACCTACATAAAACTCAGGGCTACAACAGAACGTAAGATAGCAAGCTGAAAAGTACAGACCTTAATTTTGGCATTGTTGTCTTACAACATATCACGTCTCCGCATCATGTGTAGCTTTCAATCATTTAAATGATGGAGTCAAAATAAAAATTGACAACCATGAAGTTCTCTACAAATTGGCATCCAATTGGCATAGCAAACCATATTTTCAGGATTTTTCTAAAAATTTAAATAATTTAAATATTTCACGTATAAACCGCTAGTTTGTGACTCAGACTGTAACTATACAATAAAAAGTTGGTAATGAGCAGTTTCACATGTGTTCCATTCCTACAGACAACAGTGCAATCTAGTGTTTTTGATGACTTGTGTCATCTGAATAATAGGATCAGTCCGTGGAAAATACTAAGATATTAGCTGTTTAGCTAATTGCTGAGGACTGCAGATTCCAATTGGCAGAGAGAGAGCAAAACAAGAGAGGTGACTCTCATCAACTATGAGACGGCTCTAGTCTACACCGGGAGCGCGTCATCACGCTGCTGCATCTAGCTCAATTTTACAAAAATATTATACGATTTCTTCGAGGCTTGTCGTCGCCGGGTACTGCGACGACGTCGTACAGCGCCACGACCAGTGGTGTGTTATGGGACTGTGCTACGAAAATTGTTTTTAAGTAACTTATTAATTATTTATTTAAAATTTATTGGTCATATATTGTACATGGAGGTAATAATGTATCATTTAATTTTATTTTACAATTTGTATACAATTTGTGTTTAGTTAATTAGTTCCAGATGCCCACGTTGTCACTGTCCTCATTGTCCCGGTTCCTCAAGGCAGTTTAATTTTCCCCGGGGCTTGAACGTGCATTTAAGTAGGGTACACAGGGGTCTGTATTCGCATCAGTCTCAGACTGTTCTTGGTGATGGTGAAGTGTTCACTCCAGTTTTTGGTCAGTTACCATTGTTGAGGGCGAATGTAAGGGTCCTGAAACATATTCCTTAAGGTGCAAGAAGTCTTTCCGCCGGGAAGTTGTCACAATTCAGAACAACTCGACGGAGGACTGGTTTGCCCTTCTAACTTATTCATTCAAATGCCTAAGAGTCCCTTCCTCCGACAATCGGAGTCAGTCGCTGACTTCCAAAGTGAAAGAAAATATTAACAATATCAGCACACAGGGTACGCAAGGGTTGGTCACGTCAGATCCGCGGCCCAGTATAAGGGCGTTTGGTCGCCGATCCTTTTATAGGGCCGTGGAAACTAAGGTTTATGATGGGGACCTAGGTGGAGCGGTTAGGATCTTAATGTCTGACTGCTCAGTAGCTGACAATAGTGAGGAGACATTGGAAGCCTTGCGCCTCAAACATCCCTCTCCGGGTCGTTCTTTAGATTTCCCACAAGAGCTGACCTCCTCAGACAAGTTCCTTTCTGTAGAAGTGTCGGACGTCTCCGAGGCTGTCGCATCATTTTCTAATGGTTCCGTGGCAGGTTTGGACGGGCTGCGCCCTGAACACCTTAAAGAGCTGACGTCGGCTGCTGCGGGCGACAACGGTGGAAAACTCTTGGCCTCAGTTTGTAGTTTGGCGAATTTCATGCTGAAAGGCGAGGTAAATAGGGAAGTTTGTCCTTTTTTATACAGTGCCTCATTGTGTGCCCTTCGAAAAAAGGAAGGAGGCTTACGGCCTATTGCCATAGGCAGTGTGATACGTCGCTTAGTGGCTAAGCTAGGGTGTCGCGCCGTAAGAGAGGAGATGGCTTCATTTCTGCAGCCCCGCCAATTAGGTTTTTGCGTACCCTTGGGTTGCGAGGCGGCTATACATGCTACTCGGGCCTTTGCCCTGTATAAGGCTGATACAAATAATATTGTAGTAAAGGTCGATCTTCGCAACGTTTTTAATGCAGTCGAGCGCGACTCAATTTTGTTCATGATAAAGGAGAAAGTTCCTGCATTGTACCCGTTTCCACACAAATGTTATTACAGATCGATAAACTTATTTTTAGGAGACAATTTGGTGGAGTCTCAGGTGGGGGCGCAGCAAGGTGATCCTTTGGGACCTTTAATATTTAGCCTCGCAATTCAGAATGTAGTGTCCACCTTGCGGTCACCTCTAAACGTATGGTATTTGGATGACGGTACCATCGGAGGCAGCCCGGAAGTAGTGATCGAGGATCTGAGAGCACTTGTCGAGGGGTTAGCGAGGTTGGGGCTGGAAGTGAATCCACAGAAATGCGAATTATACCCCTGTTCCAGACAGGTTTCCCCGGAAGTGCTATCAGAAGTCTATTCCGTAGCCCCAGGGTTAAGATTACTGCACAAATCCAACTTTACTTTATTGGGTGCACCAGTTTTCCCCGAGAGTATCCCGGGTGTCTTATCGGCCAAAACAAGAGCTCTCTTGGCATCCAAGGATCACTTACAACAACTCCCAGCCCACGTCGCACTAACAATCCTGAGGAGTTGTCTGTTAATTCCCAGGCTTATATAAACGTTGCGTACGGCTCTGATGTGGCTTTGTAGGGAGGAATCCACTGAGTATGATAACGTACTGAAGACCTCATGAGAATCGATTATCAATATCGAAATGACTTCCACTCAGTGGTGCCAAGCTGCTTTGCCCATCAGGCACGTTGGTTTAGGCATTCGACGGTTGCGCGACACCGAGCTGCCGGCCTTCTTGTCTTCGTCGCATGGGGTGCGAGACCTTGTCACTCTTATTTTAAATATCCATGGTGATGGTTTTCGTATCCCCTTCGCGGAGGAGGCATTAGGGTTATGGCATGATTGGTGTCCTGGTAGCACTCCTCCCCAGCACCCGCACTCACAACGTAATTGGGATGAGTTATCGTGTGGAGTCACGCTTAACGAGTTATTGGACCGGAGTTCGGGGGTCGAGCTGGCACGGCTGCGCGCAGTTTCACAGCAAGAGTCAGGGCTCTGGCTCCACGCCTTGCCTTCTCCTCAACTAGCAATATTTCTGGACAATGACACGTTGCGCGTGGCTGTCGCCTTGCGCCTTGGATGTGACATCTGCCAGTCTCATTCCTGTGTGTGTGGTGCGGGTGTGGACGCTCATGGTCGGCATGGTCTTCACTGCGTACGAAGCGCGGGCAGGCTTTCCCGGCACTCCTCTATCAATGACATCGTCAAGCGGGCTCTTGTAACAGCCAATATACCTTGTGTATTGGAGCCCGCGGGGCTGTGTTGTATCGATGGGAAACGCCCGGATGGCCTGACCATGATCCCGTGGGAGAGGGGACGGTCATTGCTTTGGGATGCGACGTGTTTCTGCACATTCGCTCCCTCCCACCTGGGATCAACCGTGTCCACCCCGGGGGCCGCAGCGGAAGAGGCAGCGAGGATAAAGACCCAAAAGTACTCTGTGCTTTTGGGCCAGTATATATTCGTCCCGCTTGCCATAGAAACCACCGGGGTCTGGGGAGTGCAGGGCAAGGCATTCATTACGGAAATAGGGTGCCGCCTGAGGGACCGTGGTTATGATCGCCGCTCCGGATCTTATCTTATGCAGAGGATCTCCCTCGCAGTGCAGCGCGGAAACGCCGCCAGCGTGATGGGGACCTTTGCATCTGATATGGTCCGGGGCGCTTTATTTTCTTAGTGTGTTTGTGTGTGTTTTTGCATATTTAAGTTTTGTACAAAGCAGTTGACTGATTCTTTACATTGATTTATTTTCATTATAATTAAGCTACTTGAACTCAGTATCTCTGTTAATAATATATATACTCTGCACATTAACATCAATCTTGATTGACCCGTGAAGATGTGGCACATAGGTAGGAGGTCGTTTCGATATATGTGATGTCATTGATAATTTTTATGCAACTATACAACTATTGATTAATTTTCCACGCCTACCTAACGGCGTGGAATCCTGAGGGGGTGGGCTTTTGCCAGCACGTGAGAGAAAAGTGAGTTGAATGATTTTTACTGACCTTGTCGTCGCAGACCGGGGATCGAAAGCTCGATTCGAGACAGGAATGCGGGATAGGAGACAGTTTTGGGATAGGAGAGGAACCGAACCTGGCCGTCGCTGCCCGACGCTGTCGCCGGCGTGCTGCCTGCCGTCACGTGGAGTCGCCGCTACCGATACGACGATGTCCAATCAACACGGATCACTTGACCGCTGACGCGAATCTACTTATTTCCCGACGATGTAGATGATTAACACTCCGACCAGGCCCGACGCCTGTATTTGGTAATTGGTACACCGAAATACCATCAATGGCACGATGCCTGAGCAGACATGTTTGTTCTCCCGACGAGAAAAGAAAAACTCCAATTTGTCCTCTCGTTTCGATACGAGTGACAGCTGCGGTCCGTTTCCGCTTAGTGATGTCCCGATTACTCGCGGTCGATCCGCGCAACAAAAAACCGGTGCGTTCCGAAGCATAAATATTAAACAGTCACCCGCCCGGACAGGCCCGAACCTGTCCCTAATCAATAGGAAGGCGAGAAAGTGTTGCGACCGCTCTCTTGAGGACCGAGTCCCCCACCTTGACTTCTGCTGATTGAGGCGTGCCATCCCGACCCGTGTACAAATTGACGATCCGTCCTCGTCTCCATCTCAATGATGGCAGGTTCGCATCCTTAATCAGCACCAAATCACCGACTTGAGGAGGGCTCGTCCGGTCAGTCCACTTAAGGCGCTGCTGCAAGATGTGCAAGTACTCAAGGGACCACCGTTTCCAAAAATCTTGAGCCATCTGCTGCAACATCTGCCACCTAGTTAACCGACTTAACTTAACATCACCGAATGGGTATTCTGGCAGGGCGTTAAGGGGCTGACCTATCAGGAAGTGACCCGGAGTCAACGCTTCCAAATCATTTGGATCCGAACTGAGCGGGCACAACGGACGCGGGTTCAGTGTCATTTCAATCTTACAGAACAGCGTCGCAAGCTCTTCAAAGCGTAGAGAGGTCTCACCGATGATCCTCGTCAGGTGCGACTTAGCCGATTTAACCGCAGCCTCAAAAATTCCTCCCCAATGAGGACATCCCGGCGGACTGAAAACCCATTCAATCCCTCGTTGGGAGCAAGCCGTACCGATGGCGTCCTGGTTACCGTTCAGGAATTGAGTGACCTCCTGCAGATATCGCCTGGCTTCGACAAAATTAATGTCGGGAGGCCCCTTCGTGAGACGAACCGATCTAGACATTCGATAAATGCCTCTGTAGTGAGGTCACTGACCACCTCCAACTGGACTGCCTTCGTGGCCAAGCACACGAAGACGCACAGGTATGCCTTCACTAATCTGGCGTTCCGTAGCTGTGAAGACTTGACCATGAATGTTCCCGCGAAATCCGTTCCGACACCCGCAAAGGGCCGGATTTCGTTAACCCTATCCGAGGGCAAATCGCCCATCTGGGGCTGCATCGTAGCCGCCTTGGCCCGATAACAAAGCAGGCACCGAAATACGTCGCTACGCACTAAGCGTCTTCCCGATAGAATCCAGAACTCGCGCTGGAGAAACGCCATCAAGGCGTGGCATCCGACATGCCCATTCCGAATGTGTCGATCCTGTATCAACAGTTCGACCAACTTCCCTTTCCTAGGGAGTAACAACGGGTGGCGAGCCGCATAAGGCAGGTTGGCATTCCGCAGCCGACCTCCTACCCTCAGCAATCCTTGAGGGTCAATAAATGGGTTGAGCCGAGCCACAGCTCCCTTCAGTTGGACGCGTCCGCGTCTCAGAATGTCCAATTCGGACTTAAAGTGCACCGTCTGCACGTTCCGTACCAATGCGAACAACGCATGGTTCCGTTCCCGTGGTGCCAGGACCTGTGTCCGCACTCGTTGCGTCTCAGAATTCCGACAATTCCGCGCAAATCGGCAGATCCAGGCGGTCACATTGACCAGCTTATCGAGCGAGCTGTACCGTTCCAGCAGGCTGAACTCCTCTTCCGGCTCTGGCCGCGTCGTACAGACACCGACTGTCAAGGCGCCGTTCGCCGTGGTAACGCGTGGACTCATTGGCCAATCCGATTCGGCTTGAGTTAACCATTTTGGACCCCACCACAAGGGATGTCTAACCAACTCCGGAGCGTGACACCCACGAGACGCACAGTCTGCTGGGTTCATTTCCCCTGGAACATGTCTCCAGATTAAGGGAACCTCCGAATTCAAAATCTGCGAAACCCGATTCGCCACAAAAATCTCCAGCTTGTGAACTGAAGCCTTCAGCCAGCATAACACGATCTGGCTGTCCGTCCAAGCGTAGACCGTATTGACCCACGAAGAACCGTCATCGTGTGGTTGGGCAGACGAGTCAGGAGAGCCGCTCCCGAAAGCTCTAACTTGGGAATGGTCAGGCGAGTGCGCAACGGCGCAACCTTGCTCTTGGCCATGACCAACCGCACGTCAACCTCCCCCGAGGAGTCGACCGTACGCAGATACACCGCAGCTCCGTAGCCCTTCTCCGAGGCATCGCAAAACCCATGCAGGGTGGCGGTGTATCGTTTGGTGGGGACCAACCTCCTTGGCAGTGAAATCCGATTGATGCCAGGGAGGGTCGAAAAGAACGAGTCCCACTCTGAGCTCAATGACCCGCCGATCGGGTCGTCCTATTTCAGCTCAGCAGACCACAATTGCTGCACTTGAGCTGAAATGTTACCGGGGTGATCCACCCGTTTGGATCAAATGTCCTAGCCACCGTTGAAAGGACGTTCCGTTTCGTCCAGACCTTCGGGGAGTCCAACTCGACCCGATGCGAAAACATGTCTGACACCGGCTGGTACTGGACGCCTTATACCGACAACATATTTGGATTTTCCAAATTTTCAAAAATGTGGGGATCCTGCTGATAGTCATCCGGAAAACCAGTCAGTAACTCTGGAGAGTTCGACATCCATTTCCGGAGCTCGTAACCTCCACCCCGTAAGAGCTCAACTAGCTCGTCCCGACGAGCGAGCGCCTCCTCTACGGAATCTGCACCGGTACAGATATCGTCCACGTAGAGATCCTGCTCCAGGATCGCTGCTCCTCTAGGCAAATTTAACCGTTCTCGATCCGCTAACTCCCGAAGAGTGCGAATCGCCAAATAAGGACTGGACCGTAGCCCGTACGTGTTGGTGTTCAGCTCGTACACCCTGATGGGCTGATCTGGGTACTCTCGCCACAGTATCAGCTGATACCGTCTATCGTCAGGGTGAATGACCGTCTGTCTAAACATCATCCGGATGTCAGCTACAAACACAACATTGTGTCGACGGAACCGTGTGATAACATCCGCGATGTCATAGTTCAACTTCGGCCCTGAATGCAAACACTGGTTCAGGTTCATGCCGTTAGATGTTGATGCCGATCCATCGAACACTACCCGTATTTTGCCCTCCGGGGTCCTCAAGACCGCGTGATGGGTCAGGAAGCAGTGGTCTTCACGCTTCCAGTCGATACCCGAAACCGACATGTGGCCGAGCGACTCGTATTCCCGCATGAAGTCGACGTACTTCTGCCGGAAAATCCCGTCATGCTTCATGCGTCGTTCCATCGACAGAAGCCGCGTCTCGGCTGCATGGTGTGAACTGCCCAGCGGTGGGCGATCACTCCGTGTAATTATTTGAAAATGATGAGATTCTTGGGAAATTGAAAAAATAAACGCAGCACGATATGTAGTTCTCACAGATTATAATAAGAGAAAAAACGCCTGACTGAAAAACAACAGCAACGACACATTGAGTACTTATTGCTAGTTACGAATTCACAGGCGCTTGATTTACAACATGCCCCACCACGTTGAAAGCTTTGCTTTCAACCTCTACGATATCTTCTGGGAGAGGACAAATCCGCGAGAATAATCGCCGTACAACTCCACCAGCGGTTTTGATGTCTGCTACACGACTGATTCCGTCGCGACCAGGAAAGACTGCCACTATTCTTCCAAGTCTCCATTTCAAAGGAGGCATATTATCATCCTTAAGTATTACCATTGAATTAATTTTCAAGTTATGGTTGTTCTTCTGCCATTTGGTTCGATGTTGCAGTTGCGACACATATTCTTTATACCATCTGGTCCAAAAATGCTGCCTCAATTGTTCTATGCGTTGATAACGGCTGAGATGAGTGGTGGAGTACTCCATGAGATCTTTCGTCGGCAATGAAGTAATAGGACGTCCGATAAGAAAATGACCTGGTGACAGCGGCGTCAAATCTTCAGGGTCCGTCGACATCGGTGTGAGCGGCCTCGAATTAAGAATGGCTTCGATTTGGGTTAGAGTAGAATTTAATTCCTCATAAGTAAGGTTACATTGTCCCAACACTCGTTGTAAATGAAATTTAGTCGACTTAACCCCTGCCTCCCAAAGTCCTCCAAAGTGTGGTGAGTACGCAGGAATAAATTTAAAATTAATGCCGTCATTGGCAACCTCCTCTGAAAGCGAACTGCAATTGTCCTTAATGAATTTAGAGATATCATTATACGCCCCTGTGAATGAAGTACCATTGTCTGAGTAAAGATTTTGGGGTTTGCCCCTCCGTGACATAAATCGACGCAACGCCAGTAAAAAATTGTTGCTAGTTAAGTCGCCAACTAATTCTAAGTGAATGGCCTTGACGCTGAAGCATATGAAAATCACTATATAAGTTTTAACTATTCGACAGCCTCTACCTTGACGACTTGCAATTGAAATAGGGCCAGCGTAATCCATACCTACATTTATAAAAACTTGACCCGGTACGAGACGAGTAGCAGGTAAATTTCCCATTAATGGGTTGACAGTGCGACCTATCATGCGCACACAGCGAACGCATCGCCTGTAACAAGCTTTCGCTAATCCCTGGCCGCCTATGGGCCAATACCTATCCTTGATACTGTACAACAATAATTGAGGTCCGGCGTGCATAAGCCGCTTGTGTTCTAACTCGACCTTGTAAGTGAATGAGTGGACTGAAGTAGTATTGGGTGTTTCTTTTCATATGAAAAATCCGAATTAGCTAAGCGACCACCAACCCTCATGATTTTATTATCATCCATAAACACATTTAATTTCAATAATTGACTTTTGTTAGGTAACTGTTTGTTGTGTAACAGAATCTCATATTCAGGAAATGATTCTCTTTGAGAATCCTTTATTAAAATGTTTAATCCTTGGTCTAACTCATCTACAGATAGGTTGTTATCTTTGGTTTGTCTTTTACATGCTTTGATGAAATGCAGAACATATGCGATTGTGCGATTTAAACGTAAAAGATTTGAAAACCTTTCAAAATTAATGATACCAATACGATCTCTATTTTTATCAGTGACAACTGATTTTAACGAAACTTCAGGGCGCGTTTCCGGCAACAATACATTAGATACCTGATGTGAAGGCCAATTTGCTGAATCATGCTTCAAAAATGCGGGACCCGACCACCACAGATCAAGAGATTTCAATGAATCTATACTGACTCCACGTGATATTAAATCCGCAGGGTTCAAGTCCGTAGGGACATGTCTCCACATACAATTGCCAGTCTTGTCTACAATTTCAGCAGTGCGATTACGCACAAATGGTTGTAATCGTTTGGGCATCATTTTCAACCAACCCAGCACTATTGTTGAGTCTGTCCAGAACGTGACAGACTTTATCTTTAAACGAAGAGCCTCTGTAGCCTTTACATAAAGACGTGTCCCAACCAACGCTCCGCAAAGTTCTAGGCGAGGAATCGTGGTTGGCTTGATTGGTGAGACACGACTTTTTGCCATTAACAAGTTAACAACTACGTCTCCACATTGGCTAACGCTGCGAAGATATAAACAAGCGCCATACGCTTTTTCAGAGGCATCTGAGAAAACATGAATCTCAACCCACTGATATGATTCGCTCAATACGTGCCGTGGTATGCTAACTTCATTTAAACAAGGCAACGTCTTTAATATTTCATTCCAGCTCTCTGTTATATCAGCTGGCAACTGCTCATCCCATGATAATTTCTTAAGCCACAAATTTTGTAATAGCATTTTCATTCTGATGACACAGGGAGAAAGGAGACCAAACGGGTCGAATATTTGAGCAATTACAGATAATACATTTCTTTTTGTATTGTTTATTTTGACTGGGGCAATACAAATGGGGAAACTAAGTTGATCCTTCTCAGTTTGCCAGCTCAAACCTAGAGTTTTATTCGGTTCTGACGCTCCGATATTCATATTAATTGTGGTTGTGCATGTGTCAGCTGACAATGGAGCATGATTAGACTTCCACTTTCTTAGTGGCATGCATGCTGATGCAAGTTTGGCAGTGACTTGTTCACGTATGTCAAGCACTTCTTTAACAGTATCTCCACCGGTGAGCAGATCATCGACGTAAAAGTCATGGACAATCACATCTGTGATCTGTTCATTTTCACACTCAAGGCCTGTTTGTTTGATACATCTTGTAGCTAAAAACGGGGCACTCGCCGTCCCGTAGGTAACAGTGTTAAGTTGATAGGACTTGATGGCTTCAGATGGAGAACTACGCCAAAATATTTGCTGCAGATGTCGAAAGTCAGGATGAACCATGATTTGGCGGTACATCTTCTCGACATCTGCGGCTAATACATACTTATGCTGCCTAAATCTCAGGAGCAAGGACAATAGATCGTCCTGCACAGTAGGACCAACCATCTGAATATCATTATAACTAATACCAGTAGTAGTAGGACAACTGGCATTAAAAACAGCTCGAAGTTTAGTGGTTGAATGATCTTCTCTCAGAACACCATGATGTGGGATGAAATGACCAGGTTTGTCTGAATTTGGTAATGTGCACTCTGACATGTGGCCCAATGACTCGTATTCTGCCATGAAATCTTTATATAACTGACCTAATCTTGATTGAGATTCAAAACGGCGCTCTAGTGATAAAAGGCACTTTTTAGCTTTATGATGTGTATCGCCGAGTAACTCAGGTGATTCCTTCAAAGGGATCTTTACACAAAACCGTCCGTCCTTCAGACGAGTAGTGTTTTCCATGAAATGAGTCTCGCATAATTGCTCCTCTTTCGAGTAGTGAGGTAAATGAAGATTTACTTCCTCTAACTGCCAAAATCGTACAAGGTCATGATTAAGTTTGTCCGTGTCATCGATTAACTCATGTTGAGTTGTACCAATTTTACTAAAATTGCATTTAAGTGTTTTGCTTTTTGATGAGTAAGTGGGACCAATAGGTCCTGAAACCAACCATCCAAACCTCGTTTCAAACAAGATAGGTTGACCTTCACCCAATGCTATGCGCTGAGATCCTAAAATGTCCCAGAAAACATCGGCTCCTATTATCAAATCCACCGGGGCCGATGTGTGAAAGTGTGGATCGGCCAAATTAATCTCTGATGGGATATTTAAGTTTTTTAACTTGATATGACTGCAAGGCACGTTGTCAGTGATTGAAGGCAAAACGTAGCAACTAAACTTCATCGAAAATGAATCATCCAATGACGTAACTGATACCTGACATAGTTTATTTATTTGCGTGGAAGCATTGTTGATGCCCATTATTGACTTGTCAATATTATTAACAGGCAAGTTTAATTTCGAATACAATTTTTCGGTCATTAAACAGGATGTACTTCCACTATCTAAAATAGCTCGTGCAACATGTTGTCTGTTATGAGAGTCATAAATTTTTATCAAAGTCGTTGATAGTAGTACAGCACCTCTACTCTCGGTTTTATTATTATTATTATTATTATTTATTAAATTTCCAGACAATATGATGTCCAATATCAATTACAATATAAAAATACAATTAAATTAAATTAAATAAGATTAGACAAAAATAAAAATATGTCAATAAAATTAATATAAATTCAAAAATCAATTTCATTAATATCCTTAAAAATACTAGGTATGACACGGGGCGTGGTACCCTTCCCATGTTTTATGTATTGGGCTGGCTGGCCACTGTCTAACGGCCACGAGGATGGGGTTCGAAGAGGCGCATATACGCGCGCGCGCCCCGGCCGAGCGCAGGCGCAGCAGCGCCGCCCAGCCCGGTGCGCGGCCCGCGGCGAACATCTCGCTCGCGCTGCACCACGGCGGCAGGCGGTACAGGGCGCGCCACGCGTTGTTGTATGCGACGCGCATGCGCCGCATCGTCTCCACCCTGTGAGTACTCCACAGCTCCACCGTATACACGCTGGTACAGAAGGACATGAACAGCTGCCTCTTGACCTCACCGCTGCACCGGCTGAAGCGCCGAGCCAGCATGTTCGCCCGTACGGTAATCGCTCGTCTCTGCCGTTCTATATCGAGATCGTCACTCAGATCTGAAGCGATGATGTGGCCCAGATATTTAACTTGCTCGACGCGGCGAATTGTCTGTCCGTTAAGCCAGAGGGGGGGTGAAGTAGATGGTGTGTTGGCTGATTTAAACACTAGGTACTCAGTCTTCTCAGCATTATACACCATGTTGTGTCTGGCAGCATACTTCTCGCAGATGCTAAGAAGAGTTCGCATGGCGCACACAGATGGCGCTAGGAGGACCATATCGTCAGCGTAACATAGGTTATTGACTATGGTTCCGTTCATTGAACAGCCCACTCCAGCTTGTGTCAGCTCTTTGTTGAGGTCATCCATGTAGATGTTGAACAGCACGGGAGACATGCTGCCCCCTTGTCTAACCCCACAGGCCAATTTTGTAGGATCGGATAGCTGTCCGTTCCATCTCACGACGTTCGATTGAGTGCTGTACCATTTGCTCAGAATACTGACTAGGGCTTCCGGTGTTCCTCTGTCTTTGAGCTTCTTCCAGAGCAGTTGGTGTTGGACTCTGTCAAATGCCTTGCTGAGATCCAGAAAGCAGGCCAGGACCGAGGTTTTTCCCTTCTTGTAGTAGCTGGCCACCTGCTTGAGTGAATAAATGGCAGTGGCAGTGGAAACATGCGACTTAAAGCCCATTTGGTTGGGTTCCGTCCATAAATATTCTTCTGCTTTGATGTTTATCACTTTCTCCAGGATGCGGGCAACTATTGAGGCAAGAGCAATGGGCCTATAGTTGCTTGAGGTCGCAATGTCTTTTTTCTGATTCTTAACTATTGGGGTGACCACTGTTTGGCTAAGAATGGCAGGAATGTGGCTCAGATTCAATATATTGCGATAAAGTGAAGTCAGCAGTATACACAGAGCTGGGCCACCATTTTGTAGATGCTCAATGGTAAGCCCATCTAGTCCTGGTGACTTCCCCCGCGCCATTTGTCTCATTGTTGTCCAGACGAGTTTCGGCGTGATGTCCATATTTCCTTTACCGGCCGTGTCGGCGCCGGCCTCTGGTTCGGGCGAACTACACGATGAGTCAACGGCCGGTGTGGGCTGGGTGAATATGTTGCTAAAGTGTTTTGCAATTAATTTACTATCGCTTAATCCGTCTATATGAGATGGCGTCACTGTCTTGGGCTTGATAAGTTTATTAGTGCGGTTCCAAAAATCGGGAAAGTTTCTTGAGTCCATTGACGTGGCCAATTTATCCATTACTATCTGGTCATGTTGTGCCCTGCATTGTTTTAAAGCTTTTTTAAATTCTCTTCTGCATTTATTACGCTGTATCGCCAGTTCATTGTTAGCGGGCCTGCCATTTGCGTGCCATAAACTTAGTGCATTCCTAGAAGCGGCATAGTACTGTGCCACATACTCGTTCCAACCAGCTACTGTAGTTCTCACTCTCCGTGGTTTCGTTTTTGTGTGGAAGGCTGTGTGTGCGGCTTGTTGCATGGTAGTGATCAGTGTTTCACAAAGCATGTCTACTGTTGTCCGATCCAACTCATCATGCACGAGTTGGGGGATGTACTGTGAGAGGCTTGTGTTAACAATGTCGGTATAGTGGTTTATTTTAGCAACTGATCGGGGCCGCCATGTGAATTTATTTAACTGCTTGGTGTTTATTTGTAGCGGCGTTAGTTTTTCTACTGATAGTTCCAAACGCAGGGGCCGGTGGTCTGTCCAGGAAACAGTGTAGTCTATGGCTACATTCCGCAGGGCGCCGCCGGCGCTGGTCCGCTCAGTTGCGAGGCAGTGGTCGAGCCATGAAGTTGTGCCGTGCGCATCGCTCACGTATGTGTACGAGTCGTCCGGTAGGTGCATTCTGTCTACACACTTGTAGTCATATTCCGTACAGAATGAATCAAGCTCACGTCCAAATGGTTTCCGAGGGTCAGCATTAAAGTCTCCTAGCACAATCGTTTCCGCCGCATCATGATCGTCAATAAGTGCGTGTATTCTTGCCAATATGGAACAAAATTCCGGAAAGTTGTCGACAGTGTCCGTGGGCATGTACACATTGATAATGATAAGGCATTTACCGTTTGCTAGTGCTATCTCGATTGCAGTGAGCCGAGGCGTTCCACAGTCAATAGTACGGGCGCGCATTGACTTATTAAATAATATTGCTACTCCTCCGAACGGCCGCCCCTTTAATATTTTATTTGAAGTGTCTACCGCCGAGGTACCCGTACTATTATGAGTAGGACTGATAGTATTCAAGAAGTGAAGATTGGTGGGCAGCAACCAGGTTTCTTGAAGTAGGACAACGTCATATTCAGTGCAGAGATCAGATATAAACTTCTCGTGGCTCGTTGCGGATTTGCAGTTGATGGATGTTATCTTAATGTTTGTATCAAGCTCTTTTATGTATGGGTTTCTTAGTATGTTCGGCAGTGTTTCGCCTGTAAGCGTTATATAGATGCGGTTTGTATATACCTACATTTATTCCTGGTGGCCACAGTGTAACGTTTACCAGTTTGTCAAACGATTCTTTGGATACTGTGAGTTTGAAGGCATTGTTGTCTATTCCTTCTCTCTCAGGGAGCAGTTCAACATTTAGTGATGACTCACCCGATTCTTTTATGTACTCCGAGATCTCGTTAAGGGTGACCGTCCTGTCGAACCCCGATACATAGACATGTAGTGTGGGTGTAGCTACCTTCAGTTTCATCGCAGCTGGGTTGGTGGATGTGCCGACTAGATTTTTCTTTCTTCTTCTCCGGGTGACTACCGTAAAACCTTCTTCGGGTGATTGTTCCTGTTTTTGTGCTGCTGTGGCTGGTTTAACAGCCATGGCTGCATATGAGTTGGTTAGCTGCTTTGTACTAACCGTCGGTATGTGCAGTGCAGTTTTTGGAGGGAGATTCTCCTTTGTTGGGCATGTCTTTTCGGTTATACTATCTGTGCTTGTAAGGTTTACATTTTGGGTCTCTGTCAGATTGAGTCCAGTAGGGCCACTGTTGGCGATGTCTTGCTCAAAAATTAACGCAGGATTTTTTATTTTGAAGGCGGAGGGTATTTCTCGTTGTCCACGTAACGATTTCAGTTCACTTCTTACTTCTTCTAGCTGCTCGTGATTGACACAGGTTCTCTGTATTTGCTCGAAGTTTGATTTAAGTAAGACGATATCTTTAAGTAGTCTCGTCACATCGACATGGTCAAAGGTCACGGGGGGTAGTCTGGTGAGCTCGCGTGCTACGTACACCGGGACGGCTGAAGGGTCGGCATCCTTTATCAGGCTAACTATGTCCTCCATGTCACGCTGGTTTTTTTGATCAGCTCTTCTATTAACCATCCGCTTGTCTGTGGGGACGGTTTCGTAGAGGATCGTTTTGGCGCGCACTATTTCCGCGGTCGTAAAATGTTGTTTGCAGATCAGAACAATGCTCTCCTGGTCCATAACTTTTATTTTATCTGCCACGAATGATAGCAGTTCATTAATAACCACGTTACACGCGTTACATTTCGAGTTGGTCGACATTTTAACGGAACGCGACGTTATGCTTGTTTATAAGATGAGAATAACTCATAACCAATCCTTATCTGTGATTTTTACAGTTTATAAGATGACAATTATATTAATAACAAGAACTGATTTGTGAATTTTGATGAATTTTAGACGACATGGTCGCTGAAAGACTAACACCGCCACTAGCGCCATCTTTTGGCTGACTTGTGTGACTTGGAGGCGTCTGTAATGAATCATTATTATTAATAGGTTTGGATGTAGTCCCATTACCTTCTAATTTCGATGACTTGAAATCAGCCACATGAATAAGAGTATTGTGCTTACGCTTACATATTTTGCAGCTTACCCTTTTCTTACAGTTATTTGCAAAGTGACCGCTACACAAACAATTAAAACATATTTTATAGTTAGGCAACAACTTCAACCTCGCTTCATTACTCAATGACAAGAATTGAGAACACTCGCTAAGACTATGTTCACCATTACATTTTTGGCATGACTTATTATCATTACCAGACGTAACGGACACCATAGTTTTAAGTTTGGGGGTATTGACTTTCGTCTGACCTAATTGACCTGACCGCGACAGTTCCAAAGTTTCTACTAAATCTGCGCGACTGCGCAGGAATGAAAGAAATGACTCAAATTTAATATCTTTGCCTGCGTTCATTAGCCCTTTAAATTCCTCCCATTCGCGATATGTTTTAGAATCTAATTTTTGAGTGATTATATATATGAGTAGAGTATCCCAATATTCAATTGGCTCATCGAGGAGTTTAAGAGCTCTTAGATTCTTGTTAATTTGGTCAATAAGACGTTTTAAGACTTGTGAGGATTCCTTTGTGATGTGCTCAATGTTGAATAGCGCCGAAACGTGATTTTGCACTAATAACTTTTTATTATTGAATCTTTCACAGATAAGATCCCATGCCACAGAATAATTCGTTGAAGAGAACTCAATCGACTTTATGACAATAGCTGCTGAGCCCTCCAAGGTGGCTCTCAAATAGTGGAACTTATTGATATCATCTATTTCTTGATTGTTATGAATCAAGCTAGTAAATGTGTCCCTGTACTCTAACCAGTTATCATAAGAGCCACTGAATTTGGGCAATGAAATAGTTGGCAACTTAACAAGCTTTTGAGATTGATGTACTGTGTTGCAAGTAGAGGAAACACTGTCACTTTTTTCTACTTTATTGTATTGGTCTAAAATAGTTTGAGCTTGGGAAACAAGCTGAAAGTAATCAGATTCAAAGTCAGTACGCTCTTTTAACTGTGTGGGCAATGATTCCTCCTGGCACTCAAGAACCAACTGTACCTCATCGAAACGCTCATACAATATTGACATTTTACCTATGCGGAGTTGCAGTTCGCTTGCATCGGAAGCACTCAATGCCGTATCACTTAGTCCTTGAAGATATGTTGAGAATGTAGTTAGTTGGCCCTTGTAGCTGGCGCGTACTTTGGCTGGGTCTTTATCCCTATCTTCCTTTGGAGGCATACTGAAGGCAGGTGTCAAATGAACAGTCCTGGAATTTGATACAATTTATCAAGTGAAAAGAGTGATAATTAACAAGTACAGAGATTCCAGGCTAATACATCGGTTCCAGCAACGCGAACTACTAACTAATAACAGGAATGGTTCCTACAATGTTTTTTTTTTGTACAATGATTTTTATAAATGCCTACCTAATTATGGGAAATTGTATACCTAACAATTTTATAAAGTGTTAACTGTCACGTAAGATGACTAAATTGATTCAGGACACTTTCAACTCCACTTATTAGGACATAGACGAAAAACATACACTGAAGTTTGTACTAAAGTTACATGAAATTTGACTAAAAGTTACAAAATGTAGCTTTTGATTTTGACAAAAAGTTAGGTCATATGTTGAAATTAAAACGATACTAACCTGATTCAAATGCGATCAACTACATATTATACTACCTTTTTATTGAGTGTTGGGTTCTATCTACGTTACTAATTGGCTGCCGTGAAGATTTACTGTAGTTTTGAGATTTAAAATACTTGTGACATCAAACTGTTCATGCGGCCGCTCACAATATTCACTATTCACCAATAACTCCAGTGATTTTCCGTGAAACTCCAATTGATCCTCGTAATTTGAATATCCGGTTACGATTCTGGACCATGTAATTATTTGAAAATGATGAGATTCTTGGGAAATTGAAAAAATAAACGCAGCACGATATGTAGTTCTCACAGATTATAATAAGAGAAAAAACGCCTGACTGAAAAACAACAGCAACGACACATTGAGTACTTATTGCTAGTTACGAAGTCACAGGCGCTTGATTTACAACACTCCGGAATGGAAGACGTATGAGAAATCGACCTGACCGAAGGCGACCAGTATTGTTCCGATAAAACTGTTCACACTCTTCTTCAACCGGGTCCAACCGGCGGACCGTAGGTGGTTCCTCCACCTCCCAAAACTTCTGTATCACCTCCGAGAGTACAGAACCGAATAAGGGACTACGAGTCGCTAGGCGTGGGGCAGCCGGCATGACCGGACCCATTACCGCATGGCCCAGTCTGGTGTTGACCGAAACCAGACCAGTCGCCTGCAACACGTGGACACCTGGCACTAACAGGTATCCCAAGGCATCGACACCCAATAAAATGTCTACTGGGCCCGGAATATCGAACTCCGGGTCAGCCAGTGACAACCCAGCGACCAACTGTCGCACCGAGGGCGACAACCGTACGTGAGGGTGTGAGCCCATCACATTAGGCATGACTAATGCCGTGACCGTCAGATTCACCGATGAATCCACCCGTGACGAGAGAGTAATCCGACATACTCCCTTAACGGAACCGACTTCCGTGTTCCCAATTCCCCGAATGGAATGTGGATACTCCTTTACCGAAATGCCCAAACGTCTAAAAGGTTGCACGAGACTAAGCACCCCTGGGCCCCCGAGTCCAATAGTGCTCGTGCCACACAAGATTTGCCGTCCGAACTCCACGCTATCACCGAGGCGGTGGGGAGCATGACCGGCTGTGGAGTGGCGGCACCCTGTAAGTGGGCGGCGTGTCCCTAGCGGGAACCTCCGCGGGATCCGAACCCGCTGGGACCCCCGTCGGCCTGGTAACTCGGCTGCTCATATGCCACCGGTGGCATTTCAGACCGCATGTACATCAGGGGGTCCCAACCCGCATAATAGGCCCCTCGCTCTCCCGGTACCCGACCATACCGGACTGTGAACGGTGTGCCGGGTGGCCACCGTGGATGGAGGGGGGAGAGCGGATCCAACCTGGGGCGCTCTAGGAATGGGGGCGACATCCGACTGTTCGCCTCCCTGTTCGCCTCCCAGAGCGACGGGCAGGGTGGCGCAGAAGGTGGTGGGCTCCCAGCCTTCACGCCACTCATAGGTGCCATCTGACACCCGCCCGTAACACGCGGTGAGCCAGCGGCCCGAAGTCCTCGCTGACCCTGGACAGCGACGACCGAACCCCGGCTATCCCGCCTGTTACCCCCCGCGGTACCCCCTTCCCCTCGGGGGGGTCCCGTCCTCGGGTACCCCAGTCACCCCGTTGGTGACTCCCGTTGCCCGGAGGGGGACTGGGTCCGGCCCTGGTTGGGCCCTGTGACCGACCAACCTGAGTCCGGCCCTGGTGACCGTCCGAAGGGCCTGACCGGTTCAGGCACAACACGATGTGGTGCTTGCCACCGCAGCACTCACAGGGGGACGCGCGTGAGCACTCTCTCAGCGGGTGCGGCCCCAAACAACCGAAACACAATCGGAGTCGGAAGACCACCTTCCTGCAGGCAGCCACACCGAGCGCCTTAAAGTTGGCGCAACTGGTCACTTCATGACCGGCACTGTCGCAGTGCACACAGCCGTCACCCGACGGCGCGGCACTCAAAACGCCAAATTGTTTTGACCACCCACCCCCCCGTGGGGGTGGGGGGCGCGGCCCCTCCCGCATCCGCGCGGGTTGGCGCTGCACACTGGCCTCCGAATCCAATGTGTCGCATCGCCTGCATTCACCCTCCAAAAAATCCGTTAATTGGACGAGCGTGTGCAGTTCCGAGCTACTGCCCCCATGCAGCTGTTCAAACCGACTTTAAACAGCTGCAGGCAACCATGACAAAACCATATATAACACGATATATGACCATTTGTCTACCGGCAGACCAAGGTTCTGAAGGGCCTTAGTGGCCACCAGCACAGGGTTGAGCACCTGTACCCGGATGTCAACATCCCGGGTTACTCGTGGGATGCTAAACAGCTTCCCCAGCTGCGCATCAACCAACCGCCGTTTGTGTTGGTAGCGGTCAAACAATATGACCCGGGCAATCTCATAATTGCCCGCCGTGACCGTTAGGTGACCGACCAACTCCTTCGGTTCACCCCGCAGTGCCATCAATAGTTGGGCCAACTTGTAGGCGTTATCCAGGTCGTCCCGACCGTGGACCAGACTATCGAATAAATTGATGAATGCCGGCCACTCATCAATTGCCCCACCGAAGGCCGGAATCTCCAGGTGTGGCAGCCGTCCAACAACACCCTTAGGGGGCGGGTCTCCGCTACCCTCCCGGCGGTCATCCCGACGCGACCGCTTAATTTTTTCGGCGCCACGCTCGATGGATAATGACCGCTTTAGGGTCTTAAATAAAAGCCAAATTAACTTGATAGTTATATTGTACTTTCAATCAACATAGTAATTCTCTCTCGTCTGGTCATTGTAACACACTTATCTTATATTCTACGACAAAACAAACGCTTGCGCGAGGCAGCCGACATACGGCGCCATCTAGTGACAATTTGAGGCAATCTCCAAATTAGACATACCGCCCACCAAGGACAGAATGTCCTTTCTAACCGCCCACCATAGTAACATTGATATAGGCGAGGGCTACAACAATTTGAACTCTTAAAACTAAAATTACACACAATTGTAATTATGTAAATACATTTTCAGCTAACTAATATATACTTCTAGAAACACTAAACTATACATTTATTGGTAATATACAAAGCTTTGAGGTTGGACGTTTAATGGTTGAATTTTTATATTTCAATGACACTACTCTAGTTAACCCATCCAAACCAGGGTGTTTAGCTACGATCCTACCAAAAAGCCATTTACTAGGAGGTAAGTCATCCTCCTTCACCAAAACAATGTCCCCGACTTCAGGTTCCGGTGTCTTAAAAGCCCATTTGTAACGGTGCATGAGGTGAGTCAAATATTCGTTAGACCACCTGCGCCAAAAGTTCTGCAACATTCCCTGAGTGACCTGCCATCTTTTCAAACTCGTAACGTTGGAGTTTTCATAATTTGCTTCAGGGACCATCACTAGTGGCTCTCCCACAAGAAAATGTCCAGGAGTCAACGGGATAGCGTTCCCTGGATCATTATTGATTACTGACAATGGTCTTGAATTGAGACATGCTTCAACTTGACTCAATAGTGTACTCATCTCTTCGTACGTCAATGTGGACTCGCCAATTACTCGTTTTATATGATATTTGGTCGATTTTATGCCAGATTCCCATAATCCACCAAAACTGGGGGCTCGAGGGGGAATAAAATGCCAGTTGGTTCCATTGACAGCTAAACTATCAGCTATCTCTTGTACCATCGTTGATCTCTCCGCTTCAAACAGAGCTTTGAGCTCCTTTGAGGCTCCTACAAAATTCGTGCCATTGTCGCTATACAAGTCAGCACAATGGCCGCGTCTAGCCACAAATCGTTTAAATGATTCTAAAAATCCTCTAGATGTGAGTTCACTCACAACTTCAATGTGTACAGCCTTTGTGACCATACACACAAACAAACATATATATCCTTTATAACTTCTATGGCCTCTGCCTTTAGAGGTTCTCAGCATAATTGGTCCTGCATAATCTACACCGCTACTTAAGAACGCCCTAGCCGGTGTAACTCGGACTGAAGGTAAGGATCCCATAAGTTGGGTTTGTATCTTTGCCTTGTGCCGCACGCAAATCACACATTTACGAACATGATGTTTCACCAGATTCTTTGCTCCTACTAAAAAGTACGCTGATCGGATGAAATTTAGCATTAATTGTGCATCCCCATGCAACGTTTTCTTGTGCGCATTGTCAACTACTAAATCCGAAAAGTGCGACTTGTGCGGCAGCAGGATTGGTTGCTTAACATTCTCGGATTCTTGAGACTGAGATATTCTCCCGTTTGCTCTTAGCAATCCCTTATCGTCGATGAAAGGGTTCAAACTTAACAGTTTCGACGATTTGGATTTGACCTGTCCGTAAGTTTTTATTTCTTTTATTTCTGATTTGAACTCTGCCGCTTGAACTAATCTACTACAAATCAATAGCGCTTCATCCAACTCCCACTTATGTAAATACTTTACACATTGACCTTTATCCAAAATTTGCTTTTTAGTGACGAATCTTCTACAATATGCTACCACACGAATTAGCTTCTTTAGTGAAGAATACTTGTCCACAATCGACTCCTCTACCGTAGCAACATGAATCTTCAACGACTGTTCCTCGTGCGTCTCGTTGTTCTTTAATTTTTTAAATGAAATGTTTTTCTCCCATAGAAACCTTGGACCAAATTTCCATAAATCTAACTCAACTAGCTCTGATGGCCGAATTCCGCGTGACGCACAATCAGCTGGATTTTCCTTCGTCGAGACATGCGACCACTGTGATGATTCTAATGTGGAATGGATTTCGGAAATTCTATTGGCCACAAATGTCTTCCAGTTATTTGGATGTTTATTCAACCAAGCCAGCACCACCATCGAATCCGTCCATGCTCTTACATTGCTGATTGGAATGTTCAGCACCTTGGCAATCTCTACCAGCAGCTTGGCTAGTAGAACCGCGCCACAGAGTTCCAAGCGTGGAATACTGACTTGCCGGACGGGTGATACTCTGGTTTTTGCGCCAACGAGAACGACATGAATTTCTCCTGATGAACTGACTACACGCAGGTATACTACAGCCGAATAAGCAACATTGGATGCATCGGAGAAGCCATGTAACTCCACCAGTACATCATCTTCCTTGGTGAACAGCCACCTAGGAATACTAAAATCTGTTAGTTGACCTAACTCATTACGGTAAGTATACCAATCCTCTAAAATACTGGTTGGTGGTTCTTCGTCCCAACCAGTCCCCGCTATCCACAGTCGCTGTATAAAGATTTTTGCTTTTATTACGCATGGTGCTATCCACCCCAGTGGGTCAAATAGCCTTGCAACATCTGATATTATTTTCCTTTTTGTTACAGGTGCAGACAACGAAGGCAGTTTTACTGAGTATTGGAATTCGTCGCGTGTTCTGTTCCAGGTAAGTCCTAAAATCTTTACAATATTCTCTTGTTTACATTCTAAGTTTTTGTGCTCTTTCTTTTCTTCAATTTTGATTTCCCCTGTTTGATCTATTATTTCCAGTAACTCATCTTTATTACTCGACCATTTTTGCAAAATGAATCCACCTTCCTTTAATAGTGAATCCATTTCCTTATATAACACTATTCCTTCTTCTATGGTTTGACAACCAGACATCAAATCATCCATGTAAAACTCTGTTGCTACTCGTTCTGCTGCGATTGGACACTTTTCTTTGTGATCTATAGCAACTTGGTTTAGAGCTTTCACGGCTAAGTATGGAGCTGAAGCTGTACCGAAGGTAACGGTGAGCAGTTTGTAATCCTTTATTAGATCATCTGGATTATTTCTCCAAACGATACGTTGATAATCGCAATCTTCTTCTGCTACCTTTACCATTCGGTACATCTTAACAACGTCCGCTGTTAAACATACCGGATGCTTCCTCCATCCCATGATCAAATGGCGCAAATCTGGCTGCAATGTGGGTCCAACCATCAAGGTGTCATTGAGTGATACCCCGTTTTCATTTTTGCAGGATGCGTCAAAAACTACCCTGACTTTGGTGGTGCACTTGTCGTCCCTAACAACTGCATGGTGTGGTAAGTAGACCGCTTTTTCTTTATTTAGGTCCAATTCTGATACTGACACCATGTGACCTAGCTTTAAATACTCATTTATAACTTCCGTGTACCTATCTTTTAGTAGTTTATCTTTAGTGAACTTTCTTTCTAGTGACCTTAATCTCTTTATTGCAATTTCACGTGATTCTCCTTGTTTACAGGACGGTTCCTCATCGCGAAACGGCAATTTCACCACGTACCTACCATTCTCGTCTCTACGTGTTGTGGTTGTGAAGATGTCTTCGCATCTTTGTTCTTCTTTTGATAGAATTGGTGTTCTCAATAAAGGCTCGTTTTCCAATTCCCAAAATCTTTTAATGACCTCATTTTCATCTACTTGCGCATGCAAGACTGATATTTTGTTTCCTATACCTGCGTTGCCCGTAGATCCAGACAATATCCATCCCAGAGAAGTGCACTGAGCTACTGGGGACCCTGCGGGCCCTCTCACTACACCCTCCTTTATAATCTGGCTATAGACCTCCGCCCCCAACAAAATGTCTATTTTATTGGGTGAATTGAACTCTGGATCAGCCAAGCACAAATGCTGCAATTGATTCCAGTCCGGCACCACTACCTCTCTCTCAGGTAGTAATGTTGTTATTTTTGTAAGCACAAAACATTTGATCTTCAATTTAAAGTTCGGATCCGTTAATGACTGGATATCTAACGTCACCGCTGAACTTGATCTCATCGACTGCTGATCTCCGCCTACTCCGGAAATTGACAGGTTGGCATGTGTTTTACTCAGGCTCAACCCTTGAACTGTGGCCTCCGTTACAAATGAGGCTTGCGAACCCTGATCTAACAACGCTCTAAATGGCCGGTACTGACCTGTTTTTGATTGTACACTCACAAGTGCTGTGGGCAACAAAACTTGACTACCTGACTTTCCTTTAGAAAAACAGGTCAGAACCGGTGTGGTCTCATTCGTGGAACGGCTAGTTCCCGCCCCACTAACAGTTTCTTCATTCGGAACTGAATTGACTGTTTGAACTGAACTACTCGTATTAACATTTGAAGCCGGCTCACTCCTCGGATGAAGTAGGGAGTGATGCTTCCTTCTACAAATTCTACAAGTGGTGGTTTTTTGGCAAAATCTAACCGAGTGGTTCGCCCCTAAGCAGTTGTAACACATTCGGTTATTCGTAACAAAGGCATGACGTGCAGCATAATCTTCGTTTGCAAATTTTTTACAGAAGCACAATTTATGACCTTCAGTACAAAACTCACAGGCTACTGTAGCCGCATTTGTAACATGCAGTACCTTTGGCTTACTCACACTACCACCACTTGATGGTTTTACGCTAGAACTTGATACCTTCATTACACTTTTTGGCTCAATAAACTCGAGTGCTCTATATCTGCCAGTTAAAAACTCCTTGAACTGCCCAAACGTGGGTAATGAGTCCGAAGACAAATTCGATGTTACATTCAATTCCCACTGCTTTCGTGACTCTGAATCCAACTTGAGCGAAAGCAGATGGATAACAATTATATCCCATGTTGATACATCAATGCCTAAATTGCTTAACGCACTCAAACAATCCGATGACGTATCCATTAATTCTTTTAAACATCCTGCTGACTCAGCAGTTATATTCCGCTGACTAAGTAAACGCTTTAGTATACAACGTGACAGGTACTTCTTATTGCTATAACGTTCCTCTAACTGTTTCCAACACTGATGATAATTTGCGTCAGTCACAGGTGTGTATCTAATCAGTTGTTCTGCTTCTCCAGTCAAGTAACCTTTAAGATATTGTAACTTTTGTACGTTATCTAAGGCATTATTATTGTGTATCATAGATACGAACAAATCTCGAAAAGTTATCCATTCCGTATATTTGCCTGAAAATGTTGGAATAGTTATCTTCGGTAACTTGACTTGAGATGATTTTGTGTTAGAGCTATCATTGCTTACGTTTACACTTGAACTAGGCTGGACCCTAAAACAACTTAAAATCTTTTTCAACTCACACTTGTAATTGGTGAACAGCTCCTCTGTTTCATCATATATATCAGATGTTGTGTAGGTCTCAGCCTTTAATAATTTAGAATCTGCTGTTTGCAGTAACTCTTTATGTCCCTGTCTAAAATCACTCCACAACTGATCTAATGATTCCAATCTATTTTCGACATAATCTTTAGTAATGCGTTCCTTAGGAGACTTTTTAAAGTTACTTCTTGCCTTAGTTATACGTTCTGACAAGTCTTGTTGATAACTAATTAAAGACTCCATGTTGTAACAAATAATTTAGTAAATCCAACAACCAAATAATTGCTTACAAGTATACACTTTATAACTAATTCAATCCTAAAGAAAATCACAAGTGTCGAAAGTAAATTCTTGAAAATATTACAAGTTCTAACAACTAATTGAGACTTAGGCGAAATCCGGCATGGATTCCCCGTACCTCCGTTTTTCTCTTAATTTTTCTAAGTCCTAAATCTAATGTATGTAATAAATTCACTAAGTTCTGAACTGCTTTGCTATAAGGTTGAAAATGTCTAACTGTCTTGATGAATTTCCACAAGTTTTGAACTCCTTTATAAGGTTGAACTTCCACGAACCAAATAATATAAATGTACTCACGATTTGCACTTGACCACCTCACTCACTTCTCGTACCAACCGATAACCACTCGATCTGCTGTTGTGACGTGCTCGCTGTCTCCCTCTCCGCTGTCCTGCTCCTGGCGGTGGTACACACCGCCTGTGATTTCAGCTTGGCTCTGCTAGTCGCTACTTCGCTGCAATCACTGTACTCAAGTCGTATCCCTCTGAACAGCGATCCACTGATACTATGGGAACGATGCGAAGAGTAGCTCACACGTACTGAGCTACGGAACTCTTAATTCCTCAAAAACTAAAACTTTTCGGTTCGAAGGACCATGGATAATGACCGCTTTAGGGTCTTAAATAAAAGCCAAATTAACTTGATAGTTATATTGTACTTTCAATCAACATAGTAATTCTCTCTCGTCTGGTCATTGTAACACACTTATCTTATATTCTACGACAAAACAAACGCTTGCGCGAGGCAGCCGACATACGGCGCCATCTAGTGACAATTTGAGGCAATCTCCAAATTAGACACTCGATGTCGCCCAAGCACTCCATCGCTTGGTCAGCATCCGCGCAGAGCTGCTTCACTGCAGCCACCGAGGCCTCATCCGTAAGCCCGAGGGCTTCAGCCTCCGCGGCCAGCCGACACACCTTCCCGACGCGTGTCATTGCGTCCTCCACACGCTTGAGCAGGACATCGTCCATGTCAGGTCGCTCCACATACTTGTGAGTATGGGCGAGCCATCTCATCTCCTCACGGACACCATATCGCAGTACCGTCAAGGGCGAAGGTGCCATGGTTACCGATTTAATTGTTTCTGGTCCTATGCTTCACTACTCAACTA
This sequence comes from Argyresthia goedartella, assembly GCA_949825045.1. Lineage (NCBI taxonomy): Eukaryota > Metazoa > Arthropoda > Insecta > Lepidoptera > Argyresthiidae > Argyresthia > Argyresthia goedartella. The sequence continues at coordinate 14,201,095 of OX463829.1, read as the reverse complement.
AGCACAGCCAGATACCAGCACTTTCCCGTCAGCGCTGGGCACAGAAATTAAAACTAAGTTGTAAAAACCAAGGCAACCACTAAAACAATTAAATCCTAAACAATATTTAATATGGTCGCCCTGTGGACATACACCTTATAAATATATACTCTAAATCAATTAGAGAATGCCACCATATGGTACAATACAAATAACACACAAAAAGGTATTATAAAAAAAACTATTTTTCTAGAAGTGGCCCCTCCGATATGACCCACACTTCCTTTGAGGTCAGCAAAATCAGCTTAATACCCCCTAAATAGCCCGACCCTGCTGTGTAAACCGAAATAACACTGCAGTACTATAGAACCCGACGTTCTACCGCAAGTAATACAATCTAGTTACTTCGCAGAATGACTGTTCAATCTTTTATACAAACAGTAGTTTCCGACTACAAATTTATAATAACTGTTAACCAAATTGACACTTATACTTTCACTAACCGAAAATGAACTTTAATTGTGGTGTACCGACCACAGACTCACTCACAAACAGATTGCCGGCCAATCTGAGATATTCTTTTCTCCCAACTACAATGTGGCAAAAGGCAACCCTACAACTGTGAATCGATGATTTCCCACTAGCAAACCGCGCCTGCTACCAAAATGATTAATTTTCCACGCCTACCGAACGGCGTGGAATCCTGAGGGGGTGGGATTTTGCCAGCACGTGAGAGAAAAGTGAGTTGAATGATTGTTACTGACCTTGTCGTCGCAGACCGGGGATCGAAAGCTCGATTCGAGACAGGAATGCGGGATAGGAGACAGTTTTGGGATAGGAGAGGAACCAAACCTGGCCGTCGCTGCCCGACGCTGTCGCCGGCGTGCTGCCTGCCGTCACGTGGAGTCACCGCTACCGATACGACGATGTCCAATCAACACGGATCACTTGACCGCTGACGCGAATCTACTTATTTCCCGACGATGTAGATGATTAACACTCCGACCAGGCCCGACGCCTGTATTTGGTAATTGGTACACCGAAATACCATCAATGGCACGATGCCTGAGCAGACATGTTTGTTCTCCCGACGAGAAAAGAAAAACTCCAATGTGTCCTCTCGTTTCGATACGAGTGACAACTGCGGTCCGTTTCCGCTTAGTGATGTCCCGATTACTCGCGGTCGATCCGCGCAACAAAAAACCGGTGCGTTCCGAAGCATAAATATTAAACAACTGTGTATATCCAAATATTTTATAAACTCATAGCAGTTTATGTCACAGAGCACGGAGAGCGTGCAGCTCTCTGCCAAATATGGCTTATTAGAATGTCAGTCGTGATTCCCAGGAATAAATACGTCGATTACGTTAATTAATCACTAGACAACCCATATTTATAAATACATCATCAATATTAAGACAGACTACGCACAGCCTCAACCGGTGGATTTAGAAGATTATGGCTTTGTTTTGAGGTCTTTTATATAACGTATGGGAGCCCTAGAAAGTGATTTTGAAATATTCTTACCCTAAAGGGGGAAAACGGGGGTAACGTTTTGTTGAAAATTAACACCCAACTGACCTTAAAGTTGCTGCTGAATAGTAATTTATAGACTTAAAACGTCAGCTAATGACGGTTTTTAGGGTTCCGTACCTTAAAAAATAATAAAATAGTGTAGAAAGGCGAACTTATATCTAGCAAGAGATCGCTTCCATCAAACCAAGTCAGGATGGGAAAGGTTGATCGCTGAGCAAGGGTGGACCTTTGTGTACAACAAACCCTTATTATAATTTCCCTGGTACGTACATACATAAATATATCAACTCAATAAACTAACTTTACGAGTGCATATATAAAATATACATCCTAAGTATAAATAAATATTAATTATAAATAAATCGACCCTTAAATATATTGAAAGTAGGACTATCCCTGATGGTGCAGGGGAGTGCATTCCACAATCGAATGACCCGTGCTCGTAAGACGCGGTGTTATGTCGTGGGGTCGTGAGTATGGAACCTTCGTGGGTCCTCCGAGGCCTGGTGGTAGAAACAGATTGAAAATGGTCTCGTAGGAAGGTTGGATAGCGTGGATTCCGTAAAATGTTCCGTCAAGTTGATACATGGTCGTATTTGCACAGCCCGAAGATAAACCAAATCCTGAGATTTTGAAGTCGTTCGAGTTTGTTCAATAATTCTTCATTAGCACTAACCCAGCAGATATCAGCATAATCAATGGAGGGTAGAAGAAGGGACTGAGCGAGAGTGATTTTGGTCTGTCGAGGCAAAAAATACAGAAGTCTCCTGAGAGAATGAAAAGTAGCAAATACTCGTCGACTGACCTCGTTCACATGAAATGACCAGGACAGCTGGTTGTCGAAGATGAGACCCAGGTTTTTAGCTTTATTGCTATGTATGATTTATGTACCATTGAAAGTGACAGCTGGAATAGGCTGTTGCTGTTACAGGTTAAGATAATATCTTGTACCTCTAAGGATGACTTGGGGCTTACTCGTTTTAACCAGGAGTCCGAAGAATGTAGCCAAGCTTTTTACACCTTCAGGATCTGCGTTTAGTGCCTCCACAGCCGAGTTTACATCATTAGAGAGAAGACAGGACGTCCAAGATGAAGTTAATAAAAATCGAGAATAGGAGAGGAGAAAGAATACCGACTTGAGGGACGCCTGTTTAGAGGTCAAACCATTCAGTGGATGTCTCCTCCGACCTGATACGCTGTTGCCAATCCCTCAAATAAGAGTCAAACCACCTGGCAGAGGAGGAGGAGACGTCCAGGGATCTAAGAACCTCAATGAGAAAATACTTTCATCAAAGCCGTGACAGTGCTATGACTCGTTTTGAATCCTGACTGGATCGTGTTTAGAAGATTTTTTGAGGAAAGTTGATAAGAGAGCTGGTTATGGACAATGGTTACAAGGACTTTGGAGAGGATGGGCAGAATTGAAATGGGACGATACTCTTTGAAAGAGGCGGGCAAGGCCGTTTTGGGTAATGGGATGACTAGTGGTTTTTCTACACTGTGGAGAGGACGCCATTTTATATGGAAAAGTTTATAATATGTGTGAAAGCAGGCAATAGTTTATCTAGGATCATCAGTAGCATTTTAAGACAAATTTTGTCATCACCTACAGCTTTCGAGTTTACTGCTAATAATGCCTTCTTGACGGTTTTGATTTCAATGTTACTCAACTTTAATGGCGTGGTGTCTGGTCAGGTCTTAGAGCGAAGGTTCAGAAGCGTGGTGTGTTTGACAGCGGCATCCATCACAATAGGCGGGGCAGAAAGGAACTGGTTGAGACCATTGAGATCTACAATAGCAGCTTGTAGGTCCTGAGACTTTCCTACACCAGGTGGGAGACACTCCGCAAATTACCTACAACGTTACAAGTACATAGGCCTCGCCGAGTGCACACCGTCGCAGGGGAATCAATTCAATGCCTCAGTGGGTTTCAGTTCAGTTTCAGTCATTTCAGTTCTTGAATTCTGCGGTGGTACGGAACACTTCGTGCGCGATTCTGACTCGCACTTGACCGTATATTTTCTTCTGAGGTACGGAATCCCCTTAAATAGTTACAATCCGATACAGTGTTAGAAAAAGATGCGGACAAACATAAAGTCATTCACATAGAGTACAGTTAACTTGGAACATCGCTCTGATGACGTCATAGAGTTCATCACTTTCCTACTGAACATGGAACCACTTAACTCAGGCTCAGATACTCGAATATGTTTTCCATCAATTGCTCCAAGTCAGTGTGGAAAGTTGGCATGTCGTTAAAAATTTTCAGATATTTGTAACCATTCTTCTTCAGGTGGCATTGGCATATATTGTTAACCATTTCTGACCAAATATAATGACAGACTTCACGTACAATATTACTTATTGTTTTCCATCTAATTATGTAAGTGAACACCATAGCGGCAAAATAATTTCCCGTTGCGAGGTATCTGAAAATGTTTTTACTTGTGACAGAGAAATTTGTGATGAAAAAGTGGTCGAACATGCGTGTTGGTAGTGGTATAAGTGAAACGAAAGTTTACACTCCTTGATAGGTCTTTATTGAACAGTGGTCGCAATAATACTACAATTCGACTTAAAAACTAGCTTATATTTATACTCGGTGCTAGCGGTCGGTCCATTGTTCTCTCCGTGTTGGTCGCAGGGATCGCGACTCCTAGTTCAAAGTCAACGCATGCGGTCCCTGTCGACGCGCTGCTCCATCTCGCTCGCACCTCCAGTCGGTCAGTCGGCCGGTTGCGCTGGCCGGGGCTCGCTGTCCGTAACATCCTCCCCCCGGCGCAGACTCGTCGTAGCCTCCTCTTCCACGCGTAGGACGGCGAGTTTCCTGGTAGGTCGCGTGAAGACTCCGCCTTTTGTTTGTATGTCGGCGCTGCGCACGTCGTTGTCCGTGCTGACGTATATGCGCTCGACGATGCCGCGCGGCCATGTGTTGCGCGGCAACCCGAAGTCCACCACGACGACGAGGTCGCCCACTCGCAGTGGTCGTTGGAGATCCGCTGCGCTTCTGCGTGGCACCAGGGTGGGAAGATATTCCCTGGTCCATTTTCTCCAGAATTGGTCAGCCAGTCCTTGGGCTGCTCTCCACTTGCGCCGATCAGCTGGGTCGCAGGGGCCGGTCTGGGGCAGGCCGCTCGATGTCCCGATCAGGAAATGATAAGGCGTCAGCGCCTCTGGGTCCGCCGGGTCCACCGACACGTGGGTCAACGGGCGCGCGTTCACGGCGTACTCAGCCTCCAGCAGCAAAGTCAGCAGCACCTCCTCCTTAGGCACCTGCTCGTTCAGGGTGGCTTTGAGGGCGGTTTTGATGGACCGCACCAGTCGCTCCTAGGCGCCTCCCATGTTCGGCGCCCCGGGTGGGATGAAGCGCCAGTCCATGCGCTGCAGGTGCGCGTAGTCTCGCAGTGCTGGCGCCCACTCCTTGTAGGCGGCTCGTAGCTCGTTGTCAGAACCTCGAAAGTTGGTTCCGTTGTCGCTCCAGATCTGGCGCGGCCATCCGCGGTGCGCAGCCATCCTCCTCAGAGCCATGATTGCTGCGTCAACGTCGAGGCTGCCCACCAGCTCGATGTGGACAGCTCGCGTCGTCAGGCACGTGAAGAGCGCGCCCCATCTCTTCTCTCGCCGGCGCCCGACTGCTACCAGTATCGGGCCGAAGTAGTCGACCCCGCAGTTGGTGAAAGGCCGGCGGTTGGAGTCCAGGCGGGCCGGTGGCAGTTTCCCCAGCGGAGGGACTCGGGGCGTCGATCGGCGCACTCGGCAGAGTGCGCAGGATCGGGACACCGCACGCACAGTGGGACGTGCGCGCAGTATCCAGTAGCGTTGCTGCAAGTCGTTCAGCACGCGTTCGTTGCCGGCGTGTCCGGCGGCGGCGTGCTCCCTCAGCACGATCAGCCGAGTCAGCGGGTGGAGGCCATCCATGATGAGTGGCTGCTTGGCTTCTGTCGGTACGCGTGCGGCATTGATTCGCCCGCACACGCGTAGCAGGTCATCCTGCATCATCGGGTCCAGCTTGTGAAGACGGCTGGAGGCTGGCAGTGGTCGGCCCGCTTGTAGCCGTGCGATCTCCTCCCCGAAGCTGTCCCGCTGCGCCTTGGCCACCCATAGCTGCTCTGCTCGTTCCAGGTGGCGCAGCTCCAGGCGCTCAGTCTTCTTCTTGCATCTGTCGATGAAAGCCAATATAGTAGCAGTGGCCCGAATTAACCGCTCATATGATGAGAAGCGGCTGATATCCGGCAGGCCATCCGCTCCCCCCGTGATGGATGCGTGGTGACATCCTCTGGCTCGTGGTTCGATGCTCGGGGCCAGGCGTCCTCAGGCTCGTAGAGGAAGGTCGGGCCGATGAACCACCGGTCGTGTGGTCCTTGTGGCATGTTCTCCGGGCGCGTCGCGTCGTCTGCCACGTTGTGCTCGGTTGGCACCCATCTCCATTGGCTGGGCTCGGTCGCCTCAGCTATCTCGTCGAGCCGGTGCGCTACGTATGGGGTGTAGCGCCGCGCGTCGGTGCGAATCCACTGGATCGCGGTGCTGGAGTCGCTCCAATAGACGACTCGTTGTGGCTGCCAGTGGTGTTCTCGCTTGATCATGTCTGCGAGTCGAAAGCCAATCACTGCAGCCTGGAGTTCAAGGCGCGGGATCGTCTGGGGCCGCAGTGGGGCCACCTTTGCTTTGGCGGCGGCCAAAGCGATCGTGATGCGGCCGTCGGCGTGCTCAAGGCGCCAGTACGCCGCTGCGGCGTATGCTTGCTCGCTGGCATCCACGAAGACATGAAGCTGTCGCTCTGGCTCTGCAGTGTCCTCTTCGTTGTAGCGGCGTGGGAGTCGCAGCTGGGCCATGTCGTTCAGTACCCCCAGCCAGCGGTCGAAGCGTTCGGCGTATGCCGATGGCAGGGTCTCGCCCAGCCCATGCTGATGCGCCACAGGTCTTGCAGCAGGATCTTCGCCGTGATGGTGTAGCTGCTGAGTAGGCCCAGCGGGTCAAAGATTGACATGACCGTTGCCAGTGCCTCTCGCTTGGTCGGTGCCCGCTGCTGCATCCGGACTGGGTCAGGGACGCGAGCCAGGGTGGTGTTGTACCCCAGCGCGTCGCTCGTTGCGTCACTCAGCATCCCCAGGGTCTTCTCGTTCTTGACCTCGTTGGAGCCCAGGGTTGTAGGGCGCCGGGCTCGTAGCTCCTCAGGGATGGTGTCCAGCAGGCGCGGGCAGTTGGAGTTCCAGCTTCTGAGGGTGAAGCTGACCCTGGCGTGTACCGCGATGACTTCGTCGACTGCTCTCTGGGCCTCCTCCGCTGTGTCAAAGCTGTGGACCAAATCATTCATGTAATGACTGCGGGTGATCAGTGGAAGTGCCCTGGGGTGCGTGCTGGCGTGGTCGATCGCGTTCTGATCGCGCACACTATGTGCCAGGAATGGTGAGCTGCTTGCGCCGAAGATCATCGACGTCATCTTGTAGTGGTCAGGCGGACGGGTTCTGTCGCCGCCTCTCCAGAGGAACTGCTGCGCGGGTTGGTCCTGGCTCCGGACCTTGATGCGCTGGAACATCTCCGCGATGTCGGCAGTCACGGCGATCGGCCTCTCTCTGAAGCGGAAGAGGATGCCCGGCAGCGATTGCAGCAAGTCCGGGCCCATCAGCAGCTTATCGTTCAAGCTGGTGTTGTGTGAGCGGTGCGCAGCGTCGAAGACCAGGCGTACCTTGCCCGGCTTGTTGGGGTTCTTCACCGCGAAGTGTGGCAGGAACCATGGGGCTTCGCTGCTCGCTCCCGTCGCATCTCTTCGCGTACCCCTTGTCCAAAAGGTTCTGGATCTGCTGCGTGTACTCGACCTTAAATTGGGGGTCGCGGTCGATCTTCCTCTCGATCCCATGTAGACGCCTCAAAGCGTCGGCGTAGTTCGACGGCAGCACGATGTCGTCCGTGCGCCATGGCAGCCCAACCTCGAAGTGGCCGTCGACTCGACGGGCCGTCTTTTTGAAGATATCAATGGCGCGCTGATGTTCCGGCGATGTCTTCACACGGAGAGACACACCCAGCGCGTCCACCTCGAAGTGTTGCTTCACCAGCTCGTGAAGGCTCTCGTCGTCCTCGTAGCGGCGTTCTGCCGCGTGGACGTGCAGCACGGCGTCCTCGTCAGTGCGGCGCAGCAGTTGTGGCACTGTCCCGTAGACGACCCACCCTAGGTCGGTCTTGGAGGTGGCGGGCTCGTTCCGTTTGCCGGTCCGCATCTGGTGTGATACGATCAGGTGCCAGTGGTCGGCACCGATCAATATCTGGGGCTTCGCGTTCTCGAAGCCGTGGTCTGCCAGATGTCGCAGGTGGCGGTAGCGCAGCACATCCCGTGACACGCTCTGTTGCCGCAGGTCGAGGTTGCGGACGGTTCGGGCCGCTATCTCGTGGTGTGCGCGCTCCTGATGCCCTCTGATTTGGACAGTGACTCGTCGACTGTCCGTGTGTGGCTGCACTGCATTCACCCCGCGCAGGTTCAGTGGCGCGAGGTCTCCCGTGGCACCAACAGCGTCAGCGAGGTCCTTGCTGATCAGGGTGACGCTCGATCCCTCGTCCAGCAACGCGTAGGTTAACGTCTTCTGTTTGGGTTGATGCCTTGTTGGGGTTGTTGATTGATACACAATGTTAGCTTGAACACTGAAGTGACTTTAATTCACGAATAGTTAATGAGGAAATGTTGAAATGTTATGAATGCACCCGTCACGCGCGGATCCGTAAAATGCACTGAAAATAAGTAATCGCGAGTGGCCGACTATACAGGCGTCAGCAAAAGGTGTTCGGTTCCCGAACATATTCCCGGGGGGCAAAGATAAGCGTTCTGGGTGCTTTCATGTTAAATGTTAGTAGTTAATGTGGTGATTAAACAATAAAGAAAATTACAAATCATGTTACAATATAGGAAATTATGTTAATGTTAGTACTTATGTAATTATGTAAAATATTTATTCATCACTAAACACTATTTTGCGAAACACTGGGGATTTCACATTGTCCATGTTGAAGTCATTCGCTGGTGCACTATGACGATGTTGATTGTAGTTGTGTTTAGCTGGGGCCTGGGCGGAGGCGGGGGAAGGGGCGCTCACAGCCGGCTCGCTCGTCGTTGCTGCTGCTGGTGCCTGGGGTGTTCTCCAACTACGACGTGATCGACGCCATAACCATGCCAGCACTAACAGTACAATGATACCGTAGATCAGTGCGTAGTGGTGAATATTATGGTATGAGACCTGGGTTCCATCTTCATCACTTTGACTCTGTTTCATTAGCCTCAGCTTTGCTTCTATGTCCTGAGATAACCGATCTCTTTCTTTAGTTTCATTTGTCGCATTTCCATCTTACGTCTCTATCGTAATGTTAATTATGTGATTGATCGGGGCTATGATTGAAGGTTGAAACTCATCTTTAATGTTTAATTGGCTTCTGTAAAGTTTGTGCCCGTAGATCGTAAAGTCCTTTGTTTTGATTATGCAGTAATCATCGAGGCTAATGACACTTGTATGCGTCAGCTGGTGTGCGGTAACGCGATCTCCGCATATTGTTCGTAGTTGGCATTGCTCGCAACAGAAGTATAGATAAATGTTTTCTTTCATAAGTCCGACCCAGTTATTTTTACACTTAGCGACGTTTATTTCACATTTTCTCTCTGTTTGCACACACAAATCAATATCAGACTTCATCTTGTATATAGGGTTTTGAAGGTTGCACATGAATGTTGAACTGTCTTCGATTATGCATTTCTGTATATTCTCCTGTGTTACGGGTATATATCTGTCCTTTTGTAGGTTTAGCGCCACATACTCGGAAATCGGCACGATTGATATCATATTTGATTGTTGCACTTGCGGCACTGGAATGACGTGGTACAGATCATACTGTTCTCTGCTGACTAGGGGGATTCTGATTTCAAAGATGAAATAATCTTGTGTCATTCTTGCTCGAACTTTTAGAAGTTTGTAAAGCTTCGTAAAGTCTGTATGTATGTTTTCAATCGGTAATGTTACTTCGGCCGATAATAATCCAGTTATTATGTTTAATTGTTCTTGAAGTTGTTTTGGCGTCAATAAATGTAGGTTATACTGTCCCTTAAATATGTCTGATATGGTATCCAGCATCATATTCTGTATTTCTCTTAACATTTGTAGTATGTTTGTCGCTGCAATAGCTGTCAATGTAAAGTCTCTTTCTTTCTCTGCAATGTTAATCTCCTTCAGAATATTTTTTGTTGCTGCGTCAAGACTGTTCAAATGTTTATTAATAATTTTATGTTGTTTTTCCATGATTTCCTCCGTTCGTTTTAGTAGATTATGTTCCGACTCCAACACTGTCGTCTGATTAATCCATAATTTCTTTAGATGAGATTGATTTTTCTTAAAAAGCGCTATGTCGCGTGAGTACTATTCTGCGAAATGTTCGTCTAGTACCCCGAACAGGCTATTAGCAAGGTAACCGACACCGTTGATAAGACCTCTGTGGCGGCGGCGGCGGCGGCGGCGGCGTCTCGCTTGCTCCGTGAAATGCTGAGTTGACAAAAGCTGGTCGTAGTACTCCAGCTCATTGAACTCATGTCTCAGTTGAGGTATGATCATGTTACACTTATTGTTTATTTCCAGACTGTTACACATATTTTCGAGATATTTTAAGAGTTTTTCTGTTGTTTGTGTTCCGGCCCAGTATGGACTCATATCATAGTATGTCACGAGTGTCCATTGATCTCTTAGTAGTTGCATTTTTGCGAGCGGGTCGAAATAAAGCGACTGGTTGTTGTTGAGTTTTGTGACGTTGCATGTTGCGCTCGATCCCGATATGAATGAAGCAAAAAATATTATTGCTGTTACCACCGCGAATAGTTTGGAGAGCGGCTTGCGGCTACAGTTTGTTTGCTGACGGTTGTTGTTATTGCTGTACTTTGCATTTTTCTCGCTGTCATCTTGTTTTTGTTCTTCGGATTGTATTGGGAGCAAGTTGAGCTTGACTACGGGGTGTTTGATATATCCAGTCTCTGTTTTCAATGTCACTACCCTCACGTAACCGTCTCTTCCTGGATGTATCTCAACCACTCTGCCCATTGCCCATTTTCCGACAGGCATGTTATCTTCTCGAATGGTCACTAAATCGCCTACTTGGATGTTTCTTTTTGGTTGTAACCACTTATTTCTCGCTGTTAGTTGTGTTAGATATTCGTCTTTCCATCTCTTCCATATTTGTTGTAAAATCTGAGTTGTTAGGAACCATCTTGTTCTCGCATCCTCTCTGGTTTCTATCACTGTTACACCTGCTCTCCCGGTTAAGAAGTGTGCGGGAGTTAAGAAATCCAAGTCGTCCGTATCTTCTGTCAGGGCGCACAAAGGCCGGGAGTTCAAGCAAGCTTCGAGTTGCGATAATATTGTTGAATATTCTTCAAATGTTAGGCGTTGTTGTCCGACTACACGTATCGAGTGGTGTTTGAGGCTACGCACTGCTCTTTCCCAAATTCCTCCTGCTCTTGGCCAAGTGGGCGCATTAAAATGCCATGTTATGTTCATGTTTTCCAAAACTCCTCGAAAATTGTCATCCAATGTTTGTTTCACTTGTTCATACTCTTCCTGTATTATTCTGTTAGCGCCGACAAAGTTAGTGCCACAATCACTGTACAGGTGGCCGGGGGCTCCTCTCCTGGCGGCCATCTTCCTCAATGCTGCTAGAAATGCTGAGCTGGTAAGGTCTGACACCAACTCCAGATGAATGGCTTTGGTCACCATACAAATGAACACGGCGATATAGCCTTTCAGTGACCTTGTGTTTCTTGTTCTGTTCGCCTTTATCTCCACAAACCCGGTGTAGTCGACCCCACATTGGTAGAAGGGTTGTGCAGGCTCTACCCGAGCTGCGGTTAAATCTCCCATTATTTGGTTTTGTTTGCTCGGATTGTTTTTTCTGCAAGTCACGCAGTTACGCAACTGTTTCTTCACTGCGTTGTTTCCTCCAGGGATCCAGAACTGCTGCCTGAGATTCGCCGAGGTCAGGCGTGGACCTCCGTGGAATGTTAGTTGATGAGCTTCATCTATCAAAAGCTCTGCCAGTCGACTCCCTCGTGGTATGATTTTTGGGTGTCTCCTTTCCTTGTTTATGTTCGCGTTCTCCAACCTCCCACCAACTCGTAAAACTCCTAATTCGTCAATGAATGGATTCAAGCTCAAAATGTTACTTTTCGCCTCTATTTGTTTATGTTTTCGCAATCGTTCGATTTCCGCTCCATACTCTGCATGTTGCACGTATTTTACGATCAGCGTTTTTGCGGCGGCCAACTTGTGTAACGTGAGATAGCTTGGCAATTTGTTACGTTTACTCGGTGCAGCCGTCCTTAGTAGCCAAGCTACAATACATGTTATTTTATTGAATGAGCTATGATTGTTTAAAAGATCGTCGATCAAATGTTTCTCTCGTTCCATAACGACTGTTGATTGTTTTTTGCACATTTCCTGTTCTGTTGTGTAATTCTCCGCCTCGGTATTTTCTTTCTCAAATGTTGACAGCCAAGAAGGCCCATTTTTCCACAATGTGTTGTCTTTTAGCTGTATAGGGTATTGACCCCGACTCGCTGCGTCAGCAGGGTTTTCTTTCGTGTTCACATACCTCCAACTTTGACCCGGTATGACTTCTGTTGTTTTTTGAACTCGATTCGCCACATATGGTTTCCATCGGCTCGGCTCTCCTTGTAACCAACCTAATGTCATCATCGAGTCCGTCCATCCATAGATCTCAAGTTTATGTTGATGTAATGCTTCTGCAATTTTTCTCATTAGTTTTGCCAGTAAATAGGCTCCGTTAAGCTCCATTCTAGGAAGTGTTGATGCTTTTTTGTGTGGAACGAGTTTTGTTTTGGCTGACACCAGAACCACTGTTTGTTTGTTGATAATCTTAGCATAAACCACACAGGCGAATGCGACTAAGGGCGAATCGCAAAAGCCGTGAAGCTCTATTATATCTCCCCTTCTGCTTCCAATCCATCTCGGAATTTCGATTTCGTTAATGAGGTTAAGTTCCACCTTTAACCTTGCCCATTCCTTCTGAATGTTTTCCGGTACTTCGTCGTCCCACTTAATGGTTTCACTCCATTGTTGTTGGAATAAAAGTTTTAGTTTTGTTGTAATGGGGGCCAGCCATCCCATTGGATCAAACAGTTTCGATATCTCGGACAACAATCTTCTCTTTGTATGTTTCGCTCTCTGTTCTAGAATGCTGTATTGAAACGTGAAAGTTTCTTTATCTGAGTTCCAGCATAATCCCAATGTTTTACTAATGTTGTCTGTTTTTAAATTGAAAATTGTGTCTTCTGTCCGGTTACGTTCCTCTTTGATATCTGCCAGTAGTTGCGGTTCACTTGCGGACCACTTCCTGAGATTAAAACCACCTGATTTCATCAATAAGTCCAACTCTCTTATCAGTTTCTTTCCTTCTTCAATCGTATCTGATCCATGCAGCAAATCGTCCATGTAGAATGCTGATTCTGCAACTTTGGCTGCTTCAGGATATTGCTCTCGTGAGTCCGCTGCCAATCTTTTCAGAGTCATCATTGCTAAGAACGGCGCGGCGCGTGTTCCGTACGTGACTGTTGATAGACTAAATATTTGTATGGGTTGTTCTAAGTCTGATCTCCAAATATTTTTTTGGTATCTTTGGTCTTCTTCATTTATTAGTATCATGCGAAACATCTTCTCTATGTCTGCCTTGTAAACATATTGATATTGTCTCCATCTGAGCAAAAGTGTTTGTAGGTCAACCTGTATGTTCAGGCTTCTCAGCACCTAATGACCTCGTAGGGGCCCATCAGCTACGAGGTAGCGTAACGATCAGTTGCCAAGAAGTGTGAACGTCGGCGGTTCACCGAGCTGAAGTTAATTGGGGTCGATCTAACCTGGTCTGTGCTTCGGTCCCGTCTACCTCCTGTCTCTCTGCAAGGCCCGGGTGCACCCTAGGCTCTTCTTGGTAGACAGGTTCTTCAGCCAACCAGGTATGACTGGCGGGCCAGCTTCAATGAGCACAGTGTTCCAACACAGGTTATGTTACGTGGTAAAAACAATCGGGCACGAAAATGCGAACTTTATCTGGTTCGAGAAACAATGACACACTCAGCTATATTAACAATCCTGAGGGAAACCCGAATACATTCCAGATGGCCTGCGATTTAATTTCAATACCCTTACCAAAACGCGTTTAAATTGCGAGGGCTTTCGTCAGTCAGTTGTCAAAAAACTGCCGGTTGGCAGCTAACGTCAAATTCAAAATGGCCGTTCAGAAACCATCGATCGAATCTCGATTTGGAATCGAACAATCACCCGCCCGGACAGGCACCCACCTGTCCCCTAATCTACGGGCAGCCGAGACAACGTTGCTACCGCTCGTTTTAGAACCGAGCCTCCTACTAGAACCTCTGCAGACCGGGGGGTCCCGTCCTTGCCAGGGAACAAGTTAACAATGCGCCCCCTGCGCCAACGTAGTGGCGGTAGGTTAGCATCCTTAACCAGAACGAGGTCACGAACACTAGGGGGGCTAGTTTTGTCAGTCCACTTAAGGCGCTGTTGTAAGATATGCAGATACTCGAGCGACCAACGCTTCCAGAAATTCTGAGTAAACTGCTGCAACATCTGATACCTTGACAACCGATACAATTTCACTCCCTCGAAGGGGTGCTCGGGCAACGCGTTAAGTGGCTGTCCTATCAAGAAATGGCCTGGGGTCAGAGCCTCCAGGTCATTTGGATCCGAGCTGAGCGGACACAACGGTCGCGAATTGAGAACGGCCTCGATCTTACAAAACAATGTCGCGAGCTCCTCAAAAGTCAGCGCGGTCTGACCTACTATACGCCCCAAGTGCGTCTTAGCTGACTTAACTACGGCCCCAAAAATCCCACCCCAGTGGGGGCAAATCGGTGGGCTGAAGGTCCACTGTATACCTCGACGGGAGAGGGCCGTTCCAATATCCACTTTATTTACATTCAAAAAGTTGACTATCTCTCGTAAGTATCGTTCCGCACCGATGTAGTTAGTGCCGTTATCAGAGCGGATCAAAGTTGGAAGTCCCCTTCGAGAAACAAACCTATCCAAACAAGCAATGAAAGCCTCTGTCGAGAGATCAGCAACGAGCTCGAGATGTACCGCCTTGGTGGATAAACAAACAAACACACATAGGTACGAATTGTATTGCCTAGCGGTACGCAATCGTGAACTCTTCACCATAAACGGTCCTGCAAAATCCGTACCAACACCTGAAAACGGTCTGACCTCATTCACACGATCAGGGGGCAAGTCCCCCATGAGAGGTTGCATCGTGGCAGCCTTAAGTCGATAACAAGGCATGCACCGAAACACGATGTTCCGTATGACACGGCGGGCAGATAAGATCCAAAACTCCCGCTGGAGCGTGGCCAACAACGCGTTACAGCCGGCATGCGCGTTTTTAATATGACGATCAGTCACCAGCAATTCAACTAACTGTCCCCCCTTGGGGAGCAGAAGTGGGTGACGAGCCGAATACGACAGATTCGCATTGCGCAATCTTCCTCCTACCCGAAGTAACCCGGTCGAATCAACAAAGGGGTTGAGACGCGCGATGGCTCCCTTCAATTTCGAACGTCCACTTCGTATAATCTCCAATTCTGCCCCAAACTTCGAGGACTGTACCAACCGGACCAAATTCAATAGCGACTCGTTTCGCTCTGCCGGAGTCAGAATAGGGTTCAACGTTCGCTGATCGCGAGGAGTACGACAATTTCGAGCGAATCTCCTAATCCAAGTGGACACGTTTATCAACTTGTCAAGTGAGCTATACCGGTCCAGCAGAAACCCGGCGTCAGGGTCCTCAGCCTTCTGGGTAACATGCACGGCCGCTCTGGGGCCATGATCCGAAGATACTACTACATTGCTGTGGGGCCAGTCCGATTCTCTCTTGGCAAGCCAGGGTGGTCCCCACCACAAATGGTGTCTAACGAGTTCAGGAGCCTGACATCCCCTGGATGCACAATCAGACGGGTTCAATTCTCCTGGTACATGTCTCCAGGTCAGTGGGACCTCAGACGACACAATCTGGGAGACACGGTTCGCAACAAAAACCTCTAAGTTATGGACCGAAGCCTTCAGCCAGCACAAAACAATCTGGCTGTCCGTCCAAGCGTACACCGTATCCTCCAAAATCACTGAACCACGCAACACTGTTAGAGTGTGATTCAAAAGTTTGGTCAAAAGAGCAGCCCCGGACAGTTCCAGTTTTGGAATCGTCATCCTTGTCCGAATAGGCGCTACCTTGCTTTTTGCCAAAACCAAACGCACGATACATTATTTATGTCCGATAGCGAGGTGAACATTCGCGTCCAATCAATCAACAAATCACCTGAGAGGTGGGTGTCCCAGGTCAACTGAGCCGCCCATAGCCTTTGCATAAAACATTTGAGAGCAAAGGTGACTGGAGAAATCCATCCATTCGGGTCGAACGTTCTCGCAATCGTTGACAGTACTGACCGCTTCGTCCAGGCCTTCGGTGTTTCTAAAACCACCCGATAGGTAAACTCATCATGGACGGGCCGGTACTGAATTCCAAGTACTGACAACATGTTAGGGTTGTCAGGATTCTCAAAAACGTGCGGGTCTTGTTGAAACTCATCTGGGAGACCAGCCATCAACTCAGGGGAGTTGGACATCTACTTACGTAGTTCATAGCCGCCTCGTTCCAGCAATTGAATGAGCTCGTCACGTCGGTCCAGAGCTTCCTCTACACTGGCTGCCCCTGTGCAGACGTCATCGACGTACAAATCTTGCTCCAGGATAGCGGCGGCTCTAGGATAGCTCACACGGTCACGCGACGCCAACTCCCGCAGGGTACGCATCGCCAAATACGGGCTAGACCGTAACCCATACGTGTTCGTGTTTAACTCATAGACCTTGACTGGCTCGGCGGTGGACTCACGCCACAGTATCAACTGATACCTTCTGTCAGCCGGATGAATTACCGTTTGCCTAAACATCATCCGAATGTCTGCGACAAATACAATCTGGTGCCTCCGAAAGCTCGTGAGAATATCCGAAATATCACGACTCAACTTGGGTCCCGAATGTAGACACTGATTCAGGGACATCCCGTTCGAGGTAGGTGCTGACCCATCAAAAACAACTCGAATCTTGCCGGTAGGGGTTCGTAGGACGGCATGGTGTGGAAGGAAACAATGATCCTCAGATCTCCAGTCCACACCCGATACCGACATGTGTCCTAACGACTCTACTCCCTCATGAAATCAACATATTTTTGTTTAAATACGGCGTTCCTTGTCATCCTACGCTCCATCGACATCAATCTCGTCTCAGCCATCTTCCTAGATTCTCCTAGTGGCGGTCGATCGGCCCTGAAAGGCAGTCGAGTTACAAAACGACCAGAACGAAGGCGACCAGTACTATTCTGGTAAAACAACTCGCACTCTTCTTCGTCTGCGTCGACTCGACGAACGGTGGGAGGTTCCTCTATCTCCCAGAAACGTTGGATAACGTCTGACAACGCTGAGCCAATAAGTATGCCATCTGACTCGGCAGGCCTAACCATTGGCAATGCCGGACCCATGATCACGTGACCAAACTTAGTATCCACAGCAATCAACCCGTCCGGCTGAAGAACTCGCTGATCCGACAACAGAAACCTACCCAGAACGTCTGCTCCCAGTAGCAGGTCGACCGGGGATGGAGTGTCAAAATCGGGATCCGCCAACTTGAGTCCTGATGTCAGGAATCGAACGGCCGGATTCAACTTCACCAAGGGGTGTCTGCCCATGACATGCGTCATTACTAAAGCTTGCACGGATGTTTTTGTCAAAATGTCATAACGTGGAGAGAACGTGATCACCGATTGACCAACTACATTCGTAACCGTAACATTCCCCACGCCCCGTATTGATTTATTATACCTATTTACCTTGAGGCCCAACCATTTTGCTAAATCATTCAATACAATGCAGCCCTGAGCTCCAGAATCTAATAGGGCGCAAACGTATGTTGGGTTGCCCGCCAAATCCCAAACAAGCACAGAGGCGATCGGTAACACCACCGTCTCCGGTTGGGGGGCAACAAATGGCTGGGCCGCAAATTCCTAGCGAGGACCCCCGGGGCCCCACTGTGCCTGTAACCGATCAGGTATGCAGCTATACGCCAGAGGGTCCCATTGTACAAATGGCCCACGCGCCGGTTCCATTCCCAACCTACGATTCCCCGTAAAGGGGGGTGGGCGTGAATTCAACCGTGGCCGCTCCATGAGCGGGGGGGACATCACATGTGACCGACGAGGACGAGGCGACGAGCGGGGCGACAACTAAGGCGGCGTCTGAACCGCACCCGCATAGCTCGAAGGTGTCCCATGACACCCGCCCGTTACGGCCTGCTCAACACACCCAATGTCCCGAGTCGCAACCGAAAACTCAGGGCCCCCCATGTAATGGTCCTGAGTGCGGCCCTGCACCCTGGTACTGCCCTGTGCACGTGGGGACGTTGGCCCTTGAGTTGCGCTCCGAGTCGCAAACGAATTCTCAGGGCCCCATGCCGTGTCACCCTGGGTACGGCCCTGTGGAGGCTGTTGGCCGGACCGGTTCATGCACAACAGATTGTTGTGGGGCCCACCACAATATCCGCACATTTGTGTGCGCGTGCAGTCCCTAGCCATGTGTGGCCCGAGGCACAGGAAACACCAGCTCCGCTGCTTGGCCATCCGGCGCCGTCCCTGAACCCTAAGTTCCCCGAACTTATTGCAATTGGCCACAGCATGGCCAATCTGCCTACAACATGGGCAGGTCTCACCATGTGGGGTCAATTCACTCACAGTCCCATACGACTGCCGGTTGGTGCGGTCCTTCCTCGTCGGAGGGCCCCTACTCACAGCGCTCCCGGCAGCTCTCTGTGGCTCCGAAGGATGGGTGACCGTCAACCCCAAATTCTCTGCCCGTCGAGCCTCCTCTTCCAAGAATCCGACCAAGTCGGAGAAGGCGGGCAGGTCCTCGGCCGACCTCCCGTGAGACTGTTCGAAACGAGTCTGCACGTCAGCGGGTAGGCGGGAAAGTACAATGTACAACAGTAGGTACGACCATTCACCAACCAGAAGTCCAAGATTCTCTAGAGCCTTGGTGACGGACAACAATGGGTTCAAAAACTCCGTCTGTATGGCCCCGACCTTGTTCACAACCGGGATATTAAACAAACGGTTCAGTTGGGCATCGGCCAACCTCCGTTTGTTATGGTAACGTCTGACCAACAATTGCCTGGCCGTTTCATAGTTACCCTCCGTAACTGTCAAATGAGCGACCAGCTCCCTAGGCTCACCCCTCAATGCTGCCACCAGCTGAGCCATCTTGACAGACTTGGTAATGTCCGATCGCATGTGCACCAAACTGTCGAACAGATTGATGAAGCTCATCCATTCACCGGACACGCCGTCAAAAGTAGGCATAGTTATGGCAGGTAACCTGGACCCCGATCCCTGAAGCGGCAGAGGTGCTTCAATGTCACCACCATGGCTGGACTCGCGCTGTCTACGTATGTCCGCAGCCTTCTGCGTGATAGCAGCTGCCATCTCCATACATTGGTCGACATCCCCTATCAACCGTGACAGCCTGTCAGGTCAACCATCAACTGATTCCGCCTGCGCGGACAATTCGAGCACCCTATTGTAACGTTCCTTAACGTCCATAGACCGCTCCAATACCACATCATGCCTATCTAAACGGTCTATCAGACCGTGTGCGGAGGAAAACCATCTGAGTTCCTTAGAAACACCCTTCTGGATTTCAGATAACGACATGATCGGAACGATACTTACTCACAATTTGCAGTAACTCAATTTTATTGGACCCTCCAGTCTACAACCCAAACGAGGGAACCCTAAACCACAACTTAAACAATGTTGTTTTCCTTAAACAATAGGAACCGAGTTTTATATTTATATAAATTCTGTAAATACAATTTAGTTTCCCTTTATCATTATAACACACACAGATAGTCAATATTAGTTCAAGTTATAAATTGCTATAAACTGAAAACAATGTAATAGCCTGCTATCAATAGATGTAACTACCTATGTTAACCAAAACATTCATTCAATAGCATTACTAGACCACTAATAGATTGACTAACTGGTAATTCAATGCAATTTTCAATTCAATATCTGTCTATCTACTACCAGCAATAGACCTATAGCTTACAATACTACCAATCTATGTGGATATAGGAACAACAACCAAGTTACCTAATAACCGCCTATACCTACAGATTGATAGTCCCAAATCGTGCCTTCCTGGAGCCCTTGACGGCTGCAAATCTCAGGAAGCCACGCTCTAGCTACCAATTGTTCAGGCTTCTCAGCACCTAATGACCTCGTAGGGGCCCATCAGCTACGAGGTAGCGTAACGATGAGTTGCCAAGAAGTGTGAACGTCGGCGGTTCACCGAGCTGAAGTTAATTGGGGTCGATCTAACCTGGTCTGTGCTTCGGTCCCGTCAACCTCCTGTCTCTCTGCAAGGCCCGGGTGCACCCTAGGCTTTTCTTGGTAGACAGGTTCTTCAGCCAACCAGGTATGACTGGCGGGCCAGCTTCAATGAGCACAGTGTTCCAACACAGGTTATGTTACGTGGTAAAAACAATCGGGCACGAAAATGCGAACTTTATCTGGTTCGAGAAACAATGACACACTCAGCTATATTAACAATCCTGAGGGAAACCCGAATACATTCCAGATAGCCTGCGATTTAATTTCAATACCCTTACCAAAACGCGTTTACATTGCGAGGGCTTTCGTCAGTCAGTTGTCAAAAAACTGCCGGTTGGCAGCTAACGTCAAATTCAAAATGGCCGTTCAGAAACCATCGATCGAATATCGATTTGGAATCGAAAACTGTAAATTCGGTCCTGTATACATTAAGTCATTAAGACTACATCCTGTAGATGTTTTGTTTGATGCGTTGAATACAACTCTATATTGCGTTGTCAGCGAGTCGATTCGCTCGTCCCCGTGGTGCGGCATGTAGTACTCAGGTGTCTCGTTGCTATTTGTCGGTTTCATATGATTTAAGGCTCCGTACTCCTCCATAAATGTTTTATAATCCGTCGCTAATTTACTTTGTTTCTGAAACTTTTTCTCCAAATTTTTAAATTGTGCTAAGGCAGTCTGTTTAGACGACCCTAGTTTTGTCTCGATGTCTTCTTTGAGTGGTTATCATACTTCATATCTCCCATTTTCTTTTCTGGTAGTTGTTTCGTTGTAGTATGTTATGCAATGTTGCTCTTCTACTGATAAGTTTGACTGTTCATTGATCTCCTCCAACTCCCAAAACCTTTTAATCTCATCTAACTCTTGCCTCACTATGTTGCATTTGTATGTCTTGGCGTTTCCACACAGTAACCAACCAAGATGTGATTGTTGTACGAGCGGCTGACGTGAGTCATTCTCCTTAATCATTCCGCTGAGTATAATTTGTGAATATATTTCTGCTCCAAGTAACACGTCAACTGGGCGGCAAATGTAAAATTCCGGGTCGGCTAATGAAATATTTTTGATTGATGTCCATTCCGGCTTTGCAAATGTTTTGTTAGGTAAGTTACCGACCAGATTGTTCATTATGATGACGTCTGTGTTAAAAGTGTAATCGTTATGTATAGATTTGCATTCTATGTGCATCATTCCCTTTCCATTTGTCTCTTTCTCTCCAATACCACAAACTGATCCCTTGCAGTTGACACGTTTAATTTTTAATAACTGGGCTGTTTTCTCCGTAATGATGGAAATTTGTGACCCTTGGTCCACCAGCGCTCTCAGGAGATGATAAGTACCATCGCTTCCCTTCACTTTTATCATGGCGGTTGACAACAAGACCTCCGCTGTCATGTTCAAATCACTTTGTTTCGACACGTGTGAGTTGTTATTGCAGTTCAGTGCATCGTGAATTATTGTGTTGTGTCTCTTGTTACATTTGCGGCATGTTTTTGATGATTTACATTCGTTGCCATTGTGGCTGAATAAACAGTTGATGCAAACTTGAAGTTCTCGTACTTGTTTTAGTTTTCTATCATTTTGTAATTCTAGGAAGTATTTGCAGTTATACAGGCCATGTTCGTTGTTGCATAGTGGGCATTTTATTGTCGTCACGTTGAATGTTGATTTTGTTACTGGCGGTCTTTCTTTATTGTTCGAAATATTTGTTCGAGTATTATTTGAAGATGATGAACTTGGCTGATAATGATGATTGTAAGATGCTCTTTGTTGATTGTTTTCTCCTTTTCGTCGACTTGTTTCCATAGCGGTGAATTTTCCCTCCAGAAAATCAATAAAATCGCTCAATATTGGTAGCTCGCGGCGATCTTTTAAAGAGTCTATGTACTCTGAGTGGCTTTCGCTATCCAATTTCAAATCCAATATATGTACAATTAGTGGGTCCCATGTTGTTTAATATTTATGCGTCGGAAACGCACCGGTTTTTTGTTGCGCGAATCGATCGCGAGTAATCGAGACATCACTAGCGAAAACGGCACTAGCAGCTGTCACTCGTATCGGAACGAGATGTAAAATTGGAGGTTAATTTTTCTCTTGGTCTTTCTCATCGGTGAGTATAACATGGCGGCTCGGGCCCCGTGATAGTATTTCGGTGTACCAATTATCATACAGGCATCGGGCCTGGTCAGAGTGTAAATCTACCTCATAGCGTCGGGCTATTGATTGAAATAAGTAGATTCGCGTCAGCGGCCAAGTGATCCCGGTTGATTGGACATCGTCGCATCGGTAGCGGCGACTCCACGGTCACGGCAGGCAGCACGCCGGCGACAGCGTCGGCAGCAACGATAGGTTTCGATACACTCCATATCCTATCCCAAACTGTGCCCCTTTCCCGTATTCCCGTCTCGAATCGAGCTTTCGATTTCCTGCCTACGGAGACAAGGTCAGTAACCAATTTCATCACTTCTTTTCTCTCACGTGGCAAAGGCACAACCCCCTCAGGATTCCACGCCGTTCGGTAGAGGCGTGGAATTAACATTTTGGTAGCAGAGCGTGGTTTCCTAGTGGGAAATCATCGATTCACGGTAGGGTTGCCTTTGTCACATTGTAGTTGGGAGAAAAGAATATCCCAGATTGGCTCAAGTCGGCAATGAGTCTGTGGTCGGTATACCACGATTAAAGTGTTCATTTTCGGTAAGTGAAAGTATAAGTGCCAATTTAGTTAACAGTTGTTATAAATTTGTAGTCGGAAACTACTGTTACCAGCGCATAAAGGATTGAACGGTCATTCTGCGAAGCCTAGATTGTATTACTTACGGTGGAACGTCGGGTTCTGTAGTCCTACAGTGTTATTTCGGTTTACACAGCAGGGTCGGGCTATTTAAGGGGTATTTAGCTGATTTTGCTGACCTCAAGGAAGTGTGGTTCCGATCGGAGGGCCACTGCTAGAAAAATAGTTTTTTTTATAATAACCTTTTGTGTGTTATTTGTATTGTACCACATGGTGGCATTCTCTAATTGATTTAGAGTGTATATTATAAGGTGTATTTCCACAGGGCGACCATATTAAATATTGTTTATGATTTACTTGTTTAGTGGTTGCCTTGGGTTTTACAACTTAGTTTTAATTTCTGTGCCCAGCACTGACGGGAAAGTGCTGGTATCTGGCTGTGCTTAGTTCGGCACTGAAGCATAGGACCAGGAACAATTAAATCGGTAACCATGGCACCTTCGCCCTTGACGGTACTGCGATATGGTGTCCGTGAGGAGATGAGATGGCTCGCCCATACTCACAAGTATGTGGAGCGACCCGACATGGACGATGTCCTGCTCAAGCGTGTGGAGGACGCAATGACACGCGTCGGGAAGGTGTGTCGGCTGGCTGCCGAGGCTGAAGCCCTCGGGCTTACGGATGAGGCCTCGGTGGCTGCAGTGAGGCAGCTCTGCGCGGATGCTGACCAAGCGATGGAGTGCTTGGGCGACATCGAGCGTCGCGCCGAGAAAATTAAGCGGTCGCGTCGGGATGACCGCGGGGAGGGCAGCGGAGACCCCCCCCCCCTAAGGGTGTGGTTGGACGGCTTCCACACCTGGAGATTCCGGCCTTCGGTGGGGCAATTGATGAGTGGCCGGCATTCATCAATTTGTTTGATAGCCTGGTCCACGGTCGGGACGACCTGGACAGCGCCTACAAGTTGGCCCAGCTATTGATGGCACTGCGGGGTGAACCGAAGGAGTTGGTCGGTCACCTAACGGTTACGGCGGGCAATTATGAGATTGCCCGGGTCATATTGTTTGACCGCTACCAACACAAAAGGCGGTTGGTTGATGCGCAGCTGGGGAAGCTGTTCAGCATCCCAAGAGTAACCCGGGATGTTGACATCCGGGTACAGGTGCTCAACCCTGTGCTGGTGGCCACTAAGGCCCTTCAGAATCTTGGTCTGCCGGTAGACCAATGGTCATATATTGTGTTATATATGGTTTTGTCACGGTTGCCTGCAGCTGTTCAAAGTCGTTTTGAACAGCTGCATGGGGGCAGTAGCTCGGAACTGCCCACGCTCGTCCAATTAACGGAGTTTTTGGAGGGTGAATGCAGGCGATGCGACACCATGGATTCGGAGGCCAGTGTGCAGCGCCAACCTGCGCGGATGCGGGAGGGGCCGCGCCGCCCACCCTCACGGGGGGGTGGGTGGTCAAAACAATTTGGCGTTTTGAGTGCCGCGCCGTCGGGTGACGGCTGTGTGCACTGCGACAGTGCCGGTCATGAGGTGACCAGTTGCGCCAACTTTAAGGCGCTCGGTGTGGCTGCCCGCAGAAAGGTGGTCTTCCGCCACCGATTGTGTTTCGGTTGTTTGGGGCCGCACCCGCTGAGCGAGTGCTCACGCGCGTCCCCCTGTGAGTGCTGCGGTGGCAAGCACCACGTCGTGTTGTGCCTGAACCGGTCAGGCCCATCGGACGGTCACCAGGGCCGGACTCAGGTTGGTCGGTCACAGGGCCCAACCAGGGCCGGACCCAGTCCCCCTCCGGGCAACGGGAGTCACCAACGGGGTGACTGGGGTACCCGCGGACGGGACCCCCCCCGAGGGGAAGGGGGCAGCGCGGGGGGTAACAGGCGGGACAGCCGGGGTTCGGTCGCCGCTGTCCAGGGCCAGCGAAGACTTCGGGCCGCTGGCTCATCGCGTGTTGCGGCCGGGTGTCAGATGGCACCTATGAGTGGCGTGAAGGCTGGGAGCCCACCACCTTCTGCGCCACCCTGCCCGTCGCTCTGGGAGGCGAACAGTCGGATGTCGCCCCCATTCCTAGAGCGCCCCAGGTTGGATCCGCTCTCCCCCCTCCATCCACGGTGGCCACCGGGCACACCGTTCACAGTCCGGTATGGTCGGGTACCGGGAGAGCGAGGGGCCTATTATGCGGGTTGGGACCCACTAATGTACATGCGGTCTGATATGCCACCGGTGGCATATCAGCAGCCGAGTTACCAGGCCGACGGAGGTCTGAGCGGGTTCGGATCCCGCGGGGGTTCTCGCTAGGGACACGCCGCCCACTTACAGGGTGCCGCCACTCCACAGACGGTCATGCTCCCCACCGCCTCGGTGATAGCGTGGAGTTCGGACGGCAAATCTTGTGTGGCACGAGCACTATTGGACTCGGGGGCCCAGGGGTGCTTAGTCTCGTGCAACCTTGTAAGACGGTTGGGCATTTCGGTAAGGGAGTACCCACATTCCATTCGGGGAATTGGGAACACGGAAGTCGGTTCCGTTAAGGGAGTATGTCGGATTACTCTCTCGTCACGGGTGGATTCATCGGTGAATCTGAAGGTCACGGCATTAGTCATGCCTAATGTGATGGGCTCACACCCTCACGTACGGTTGTCGCCCTCGGTGCGATAGTTGGTCGCTGGGTTGCCACTGGCTGACCCGGAGTTCGATATTCCGGGCCCAGTAGACATTTTATTGGGTGTCGATGCCTTGGGATACCTGTTAGTGCCAGGTGTCCACGTGTTGCAGGCGACTGGTCTGGTTTCGGTCAACACCAGACTGGGCCATGCGGTAATGGGTCCGGTCATGCCGGCTGCCCCACGCCTAGCGACTCGTAGTCCCTTATTCGGTTCTGTACTCTCGGAGGTGTTACAGAAGTTTTGGGAGGTGGAGGAACCACCTACGGTCCGCCGGTTGGACCCGGTTGAAGAAGAGTGTGAACAGTTTTATCGGAACAATACTGGTCGCCTTCGGTCAGGTCGATTGTGTCACGCTCCGGAGTTGGTTGGACATCCCTTGTGGTGGGGTCCAAAATGGTTGACTCAAGCCGAATCGGATTGGCCAATGAGTCCACGCGTTACCACGGCGAACGGCGCCTTGACAGTCGGTGTCTGTACGACGCAACCAGAGCCGGAAGAGGAGTTTAGCCTGCTGCAACGGTACAGCTCGCTCGATAAGCTGGTCAATGTGACCGCCTGGATCTGCCGATTTGCGCGGAATTGTCGGAATTCTGAGGCGCAACGA
This sequence comes from Argyresthia goedartella, assembly GCA_949825045.1. Classification (NCBI taxonomy): domain Eukaryota; kingdom Metazoa; phylum Arthropoda; class Insecta; order Lepidoptera; family Argyresthiidae; genus Argyresthia; species Argyresthia goedartella. Next base: position 14,175,098 of record OX463829.1, on the reverse strand, counting down.
GTGCGGACACAGGTCCTGACACCACGGGAACGGAACCATGCGTTGTTCGCATTGGTACGGAACGTGCAGACGGTGCACTTTAAGTCCGAATTGGACATTCTGAGACGCGGACGCGTCCAACTGAAGGGAGCTATGGCTCGGCTCAACCCGTTTATTGACCCTCAAGGATTGCTGAGGGTAGGAGGTCGGCTGCGGAATGTCAACCTGCCTTATGCGGCTCGCCACCCGTTGTTACTCCCTCGGAAAGGGAAGTTGGTCGAACTGTTGATACAGGATCGACACATTCGGAATGGGCATATCGGATGCCTTTCCTTGATGGCGTTTCTCCAGCGCGAGTTCTTCATTCTATCGGGAAGACGCTTAGTGCGTAGCGTCGTATTTTGGTGCCTGCCTTGTTATCGGGCCAAGGCGGCTACGATGCAGCCCCAGATGGGCGATTTGCCCTCGGATAGGGTTAACGAAATCCGGCCCTTTGCGGGTGTCGGAACGGATTTCGCGGGACCATTCATGGTCAAGTCTTCACAGCTACGGAACGCCAGATTAGTGAAGGCATACCTGTGCGTCCTCGTGTGCTTGGCCACGAAGGCAGTCCACTTGGAGGTGGTCAGTGACCTCACTACGGAGGCATTTATCGCATGTCTGGATCGGTTCGTCTCACGAAGGGGCCTCCCGACATTAATCCGTTCAGACAACGGCACAAATTTTGTCGGAGCCAGGCGATATCTGCAGGAGGTCACTCAATTCCTGAACGGTAACCAGGACGCCATCGGTACGGCTTGCTCCCGACGAGGGATTGAATGGGTTTTCAGTCCGCCGGGATGTCCTCATTGGGGAGGAATTTTTGAGGCTGCGGTTAAATCGGCTAAGTCGCACCTGACGAGGATCATCGGTGAGACCTCTCTACGCTTTGAAGAGCTTGCGACGCTGTTCTGTAAAATTGAAATGACACTGAACTCGCGTCCGGTGTGCCCGCTCAGTTCGGATCCAAATGATTTGGAAGCGTTGACGCCGGGTCACTTCCTGATAGGTCAGCCCCTTAACGCCCTGCCAGAATACCCATTCGGTGAAGTTTAGTTAAGTCGGTTAACTAGGTGGCAGATGTTGCAGCAGATGGCTCAAGATTTTTGGAAACGGTGGTCCCTTGAGTACTTGCACATCTTGCAGCAGCGCCTTAAGTGGACTGACCGGACGAGCCCCCCTCAAGTCGGTGATTTGGTGCTGATTAAGGATGCGAACCTGCCATCATTGAGATGGAGACGAGGACGGATCGTCAATTTGTACACGGGTCGGGATGGCACGCCTCGATCAGCGGAAGTCAAGGTGGGGGACTCGGTCCTCAAGAGAGCGGTCGCAACACTTTCTCGCTTTCCTATTGATTAGGGACAGGTTCGGGCCTGTCCGGGCGGGTGACTGTTTAATATTTATGCGTCGGAAACGCACCGGTTTTTTGTTGCGCGAATCGATCGCGAGTAATCGAGACATCACTAGCGAAAACGGCACTAGCAGCTGTCACTCGTATCGGAACGAGATGTAAAATTGGAGGTTAATTTTTCTCTTGGTCTTTCTCATCGGTGAGAATAACATGGCGGCTCGGGCCCCGTGATGGTATTTCGGTGTACCAATTATCATACAGGCATCGGGCCTGGTCAGAGTGTAAATCTACCTCATAGCGTCGGGCTATTGATTGAAATAAGTAGATTCGCGTCAGCGGCCAAGTGATCCCGGTTGATTGGACATCGTCGCATCGGTAGCGGCGACTCCACGGTCACGGCAGGCAGCACGCCGGCGACAGCGTCGGCAGCAACGATAGGTTTCGATTCACTCCATATCCTATCCCAAACTGTGCCCCTTTCCCGTATTCCCGTCTCGAATCGAGCTTTCGATTTCCTGCCTACGGAGACAAGGTCAGTAACCAATTTCATCACTTCTTTTCTCTCACGTGGCAAAGGCACAACCCCCTCAGGATTCCACGCCGTTCCGTAGAGGCGTGGAATTAACACATGTTGTTATGTCTACTCCTAAGTTCTTGATCGCATTGAGTGTTTCTTGGGCTACATCGTGCATCCTCTTGATCTGTTCTAGGGACTGGTGTTTCATGTTTGGTATTTCTAATAGTGTGTTGATATACGTTGTGAAAATAAGGCGTTTATTGTTGTTCCTATGGTTCAGAATGTCCCAGCACACGGTATAGTTGTCAGAGGTGTTATTGAGGTGCTGTATCAGACGCTCAGCTTCTCCACGTACCTTCTTTTGTGCGTTAGACAACGAAGCATTCTTGTGAATAGTTTCAGTAAAGAGGTCTTTAAAAGACATCCACTGGTTGTAATTTCCATGATATACCGGTACCTTCATTTTAGGGGTTGTTTTGTCTCTCTCCACATTTTTGAATTAAGATTCTTTTTCAGTTTTTTATACTGCTTCTCGTTGTTGTTAAATAATGCCTCGAACTGTTCATTATCCTCTTCATTAAGCAAACCTTCTAGTTCCCAATGCAATGAGTCGATTGTCGACCAACGCGTTTCCAAAGTCTTCAGAGCATCTTCAAACTCCCATTTCTCTGTTATTGCCCTCTACATCTATGTTCGTAATTGTTCGCTGAAAAGCCTTGTAGTTAGCCGTCTGCTTACGTAGCTTGTCGTCTAATTTTTTGTCAATGTTAGTGATCTCCTTCGACGTTCCAGATGTTTGTTGTTGTAGCTTCACATATTTCTCCAAATAGGCTAATGTTTCATAGTAAAATATTTTTGTTGTCTCGTAATGTTCTCCCTTGAAATAATCGTGCGATTTATCTTCATACTGACAAAGGATGAGATGATTCGCGTGAAATTCACGAAACAGCTCCGTCAGTTTCTCAATCCTTTTACTTGCTATGGTTGGCTTACTCTCAGTTTTTTCTTTTTTGAAGTTGACCAGCAATTTCTCCATGGCTGCCGTCGTCTCCACTTGTTTGCTCATTAATTCCTCCATTGTTGGTTGTTAATGTTTTCTGTCGCTCTTGGAATGTTAAGATAATTGTTGTTGTTTAATGTTAATGTTCTCCGACTCTCTGGAAATGTTTAGATGTTTGTTGTTCGGCACTCACTCCTTTTTTGCTGATTACCCGGCGAGTTTCACACGTGAAGTTTGCCCTTCTCAATCCAACTGGTGGAACCCGCTTCTGGGAAGCCAGTGAACCGATTGCAATCACGCACGAAGTCCAGCCGAGTGGCTCGAAGGACCAATGTTTGGGTTGTTGCCTTGTTGGGGTTGTTGATTGATACACAATGTTAGCTTGAACACTGAAGTGACTTTAATTCACGAATAGTTAATGAGGAAATGTTGAAATGTTATGAATGCACCCGTCACGCGCGGATCCGTAAAATGCACTGAAAATAAGTAATCGCGAGTGGCCGACTATACAGGTGTCAGCAAAAGGTGTTCGGTTCCCGAACATCTTCCCCGCAGGCCCAGTGACTTCAACTCTGCAAACCTTTAAGAGCACAGCATGGTCGTTAGTGTTCGCAATTGACATTACCGCTTCAGCTCCCTGGTCGTTGGCGGGCTCGGTGCTCACGGTCGGCGTCTCCTGGGCCTGGCGTTTGCTCCCCTCGTGCAGCAGCGGGTGGTGTGGACGGCGGCAGCCGTTCGTGTTACATCCCTTGGCTCTGCATACGTTGCGGCGGTGCCTGGACTCCATGCACTTGAAGCACAGGCGTTCTGACCTGGCCCACTCCCAGCGGGCATCGGTGGTCATGTTCAACAGCTTGCGGCATCTGTTGATTGGGTGCTCGTTGCCACCGCAGCAAAGACAGGTCCTGCGATCTGCAGGTCTTCGCTCCTCTTCCGCGGTAAGCACCTGGGCGGTGCGCGCTGTGGCGCGCGGCAGACGGGGGATGACTGGCTTGGCGCAGCCGTATGTCTTCACTGGAGCGGGGGCCACGGGCGTGATCGACGGGTCTGGTGGGTGAACAAATGTTACCATATCCCTCGCTGCTTCCTTCAGAAAGCGTGTCAGACGTACGAGCTCTAGTTCTCCCTGGTTCACTGTCTGCCTCGCGGACGTAGCCCAGTTGCACTTCATGTAGTCGGGCAGCTTGCTCACCACCTCTCGTACCAGGAGAGGGTTCTCCAGCCATTTCTCGGCGTGCAGGTCTTCCAGCCCGAAGACCACGTTCTCCACCTGTGAGGCAAAGACACTTAAAGAGTTAGTGTCATCTCGTCTGGGCGCCGGAATCTGATGCAGCATCGTCAGGGAGTTGTCGATGATCAGCTCTGGTCGGCCGTAGAGCTCCTCCAATGTCTGCATGATTCGATCTGGACGCCTTGCAGTCCCCAACTGGTTGATCACGCTGGCTCTCGCTTTCCCTTGCAGCACGATTCGGAGTCGGTTCACGTTCTCCTCGGGGTCGATGTGGTATTTTCTCGTGGTGCTCTCCATCGAGGATTTGAACGATACCCAATCGCCCGGATCGCCTGAGAAAATAGGTAAGTTCAAGTTAGGTTTATACCGGTGAGGTCGATCCAACTTCTGCTCAATCCTCTCGAATCGCTCTGCGAGTAGTCGTCCCGTCGGCGTGGGTGAGCGAGAGCGGCGCCGCGCTCCATACTCTCGCTGTGGCGCGTCCAGCTGCAGCTGCTCATATCTGAAGGAGACAAGAGGTCTCTCCCCCCGTCGATCAGGCGGGGTATGGCGTCGCTCGGCTTCGGTCCCCGTAGCTGTTGTTGTTGCGGCGGTCGGGTAGCTCGTCGACCGAGCGTCGGCGATGGGGTAGCTCGTTGTCCCAGCGGTGGCAGCTACTGGGCCCAGCCAGGCACTCATCCGCTCAAGATGAGAGCCGGACACGTCGCTCGCTTGTTCGTCGACAGCTACACTCTGCATCTGTAACTCAAGCAACCTTTGCGCGATTTCGAGGTCGAGATCGACCTGCCTCTTCTCGAGCTCTAAGGCCCGACGTCGCATCTCGTTCATCCGTGTTTGGGCTTTGATCTGAAGCTGTATGCGCCGCTGAGTCACGGCGCTGGATGTAGACCGCACGGAGTTCGCTCGTCGCACGTTCTCCTCGGTCAGCGGAGCCAATCTCGGGCAGTGTGCTGGCAGCACGGATCCTGCCTGACCCATTGACGGTTGCTCCGACGGGGACCGGGGCGGCACGACTTGGTGTATGGTCTGTAAAATGCTGCTTCCATCCTCGGCGCCAGCCCGGGCTCCGGCGCGGGCATTGGCGGCGGCAAGGGCTTCTGCAGCTTCGGCGGCGGCCGCTTCGGTGGCCTCCATGCGTGCACGCATCTCCGCTTGGGTGGACTCGACGGCGGCGGCGGCGGCTTCAGCAGCCTCGACGCGGGCCAGCATCTCGGCTCGGGCGGCCTGGTCAGCGCTCGCGGTGGCGGCCGCAGCGGCGGCGTCTGCGTCTGCCTTTGATACCATCTCGTACCGATTTGATATGGTTCTGTACTTTGAACGGAGTGACACTCAATGCTCTAGGTACTTGTACTTTCGAACGGAGTTGTCACTCAACGTTCTAGGTACGAATAATCGGAGTCAGGCTCAACGATCCTTTCTACCTATCGGCACTGATCGGAGTTAGACTCAACGATCCGGTTCGAAGGACCAAAATGTTGGTAGTGGTATAAGTGAAACGAAAGTTTACACTCCTTGATAGGTCTTTATTGGACAGTGGTCGCAATAATACTACAATTCGACAATCAATCAATCAAGAATTCATCTCACGCACCCATTCTGGGGCGTGGGGAGTCAGGGTCAGATCATCGGATCTCTTCCTGAAGAAGCGCCTCTGTCCACTCCTATGGACAGGTCATCGGGGGGCCCTCGCGGGCGGTGGAGATCTTCTCACGAGGGGTGTTCCGTTGGATGATCGCCGGATAGGCAACCAGGTCGCGTGGCAGGCGGCGGCGGTCGGGCGGGCGCGCGTGGTACGACGCCATGTCGCGGATATGCGGATGTTGTGAGCTATCCGCACGCGTGAACATGCCCTTCGCCAGCCTCTGGACAAACTGGTCCACTGGTTCCCATCTGAGGTCCCTCTGGATCGTCGCATTCCTCACGTAGCGGGGGGCGTCGACGATGGTACGCAAAGAGAGGTTCTCTTGGGCTCGGAGTCTCCGTTTGTTCGTCTCCGAGCACAGGGCGTACCATACCGGGGCCGCGTAGGTGAGGCAGGATCTCACGTAGCACTTGTAGATCCCGAGCTTCGCCCTCAGAGGGAGGCTGGAGTCGAGAAGTGGACGCAGCTTGGCGCGTGCCACCTTGACCTGGTTGACGACGTTGTGGACATGTTGCTTCATGGTGAGCTGGCGATCGATGGTCACTCCCAGGTACTTCACCTGCGGAGACCACGAGATGTCCTGTCCTTGGAGCTGGAGTGGTGGTGAAAGGGGGGACTGGCCTGTGATGAGCGCCTGCGTCTTCCCAACGTTGACGGACAAACGCCACTTGGCGAGCCAGTCGGACAAGATGTCCAGGGTGCGCTGCAGTTTGACGGCAGCGTGCCGTGCCTGGATCGACGACGCGTAGTAGGCAGCGTCGTCGGCGAAGAGTGCCAGCTGGGCACCCGGCCCAACGGGGATGTCGTGCGTATATTGGGAGTAACAGGCTGGAGACAGGCAGGACCCCTGAGGGACGCCGGCTGCAACGGGGTGTTCCTCGGAGACGGCGTCTTCCACCATCACTCGGAAGCGGCGATTCTTCAGGAAGGAGGCGATGATCTGGACCAGTCTTCTTGGGGCTGGAGACGTCGACAATTTGTACAGCAACGCCTTCTCCATATCCAGGAGTACTGCGACAGTGTATTCCTTCTTGTTTAAACAAACCGTCATGTCATTCAGTACTCTGGTGAGCTGAAGCGTCGTAGAATGCTCGAACCTGAAGCCGAACTGTTCTGGGCGCGGCTGGATGTGGGGCAGTAGCTTCGCCAGCAGGAGTTTCTCAAACACCTTTGAGATGGTACTCAGTAGAGTTATCGGCCGATAGCTCTCAGGCAGCTTGGAGTCCTTGCCCGGCTTGGGCAACATGATGACCAAGCCCTCCTTCCATTGGGTTGGGAAGTGGCCCGTGCGCAAGATACCGTTAAACAGGCGCGTAACGGCCGCCACAGTACGTGGCGGCAAATGTAGCAGCGCCATGTTAGGTATGCGGTCTGCGCCCGGGGCTTTCCTGGGCTTGGTACGTCTGATTGCACGCATGATCTGGCCGGGCGTGACGACGGTGGGGTCCTCTTCGGGAGCTATCGGCGAGGCGAAGTACTCTCGCAGGTGTCTCTCGACTGCTGCGACGTGCTCCACATCATCCGTAGGGTTCGGCTTGAACTGCTTCTCGAGGCATTCGGCGAAGATCTCCGCACGGTCTTGGGCTCGAAATCTTGGTAGGCCGTCGCTGCCCAGGATTGGTCGGACGGGAGCTGGAGTAGTCGACAAATCCCGGCATAGGCGATGCACGGAGGGGACGTGGTCGCCCATGGACTCTACGTGGCGTTCCCAAGATTCTTCGGCGTGGAGATCAAGTCGGCGCTTCAGCACTGCCGTCATGGCGTTGAGCCTGGTCTTCATCGTTGGGCAGCGGGTTTGCTGCCACTGCTTCCGGAGAGCGCGCTCATCGCGGATGAGTGCGCGTAGCTCAGCAGGAAGAGGATTGGGCTTCCCCCCGCGAGCTACGGTGTGCGATGATAGGTCGAGCGCGTCTCGGATCTGGGTGGTTAGCAGCGATGTCAGGCGGTCAACGTCTTCCGGCTGGTTGACTGGACATGTGGTCGAAGACTGGTCGAGGGCGGCGGTGAAGGCGCCCCACTGGTAGCGTCGGCGTGATGCTGGCGGAGAGACCCGGGTGGGCAGGTCCGCCAGGACAAGAAGTACAATTCGACTTAAAAACTAGCTTATATTTATACTCGGGGCTAGCGGTCGGTCCATTGTTCTCTCCGTGTTGGTCGCAGGGATCGCGACTCCTAGTTCAAAGTCGACGCATGCGGTCCCTGTCGACGCGCTGCTCCATCTCGCTCGCACCTCCAGTCGGTCAGTCGGCCGGTTGCGCTGGCCGGGGCTCGCTGTCCGTATTGTTACGGTCCCTGTCGACGCGCTGCTCCATCTCGCTCGCACCTCCAGTCGGTCAGTCGGCCGGTTGCGCTGGCCGGGGCTCGCTGTCCGTAACAATGCGAGACAGTTGAAATAAATATGAAAATAAAAGGAAGGAATTTCGATTTGGTTCAGCAGCCAACCCTTCAAAAAAATATCAATTTTACGACCGAATGCTGTTCCTAAAGAAAGTAACCGATCAGCGGGAAACTGAATCAAATATAAATTTTATCGGAAATAATGATGTATCCAATGATACAAATTCAAACAAAAAAACAAACGACAGGGCTCATAACAATAAAGCTCGCAAAAAAAAAAGAAAACTGACACCGAGACCGAAGCTAAGTGGACAAAAAATATTTAATTCAGGGATTCTACTGAAACATTTTCAGATGATAATCTACTTGAGTTTCAAATACAGGTACTTGGAATTACAAAAAACATAACAGAAACGGGAAATACAAGTCCATACATACATCCCTAGGATGTTTAGATACACTTTGGACACACGCAAATAATCGTATATATCTATACCAGCAGCATCATGCTCCATCAACAAATTACGGATACAGTACTGCTGGTTCTTCAGGCACACAAATACAACAATCGCCAAATGCAAATCGCTCGCTGTAGTCGCAACGTTCTAATTCACAAAATAGCTACTGTACATCGGATGTCGCGAGTCCATCAGACGCATCAGTATATTCCAGCATTAAACATTTACATTTACTTACATACCCTGTGTTGTGTGAACCATAAACAGCGGCGCCACACATATAAACATCCAACATCTGGCTTTTTTTTACACCCAGTCGGGGATCTAACCCGGGACCTCTCGCATGATGCATGGTAGGCTGAGCCACAACCGCTGCACCACAGAGGTTGTCTAAGTATTGAAGAATTTGATTTCAATATGCCATAATTGACAACATTTCAAATTATTAAGCCTCTAATTTTAATAGCTAATTCGAAAGTTGGTCGAGAGCTTAAGAGATTTTCATTTTACCATTTTCCAATAAAAAAATAGATTTTTCATATTTAAATAAAATTTTAAATCATGAGTTTTTGGAAAAAGTTGATGTTGGCACAATGGACCATGTTACCTTTGCCAGAATATAAAAAATAAAAAAAAATTCATTTTCAAGGCTTTGTCTTAGCCTGTCCCAGAAAGTTTAAAAAAAAACAAAGGCTGCGTTCGGTTTGAACGTCTTAGTTGACGCCTACCATGAGCCCACTTGAACTTGAAACTTATATTTTTATAAAGATTATTTAAATACCAAGTAAGTAGGTAACTTCGGGAAGCTTTTTTATAGACTAAAAATAATGAAATTACGTTTAAACGTCAGCGAATGCAAGCTGAAACTCGCGATAAACAAGCCAGCATAAACAATGTATTAACATTAGTAAACAACTGTTTTAATGGTGTAATACTCTGGGGCCGTACCACAGCACTAATTTAACTTTATTTCAACATGTTTTTTTTTTAACATTAAATAAATGTACGAAATTTAATCCGTCTATATTGCGTGGATGGGTTCTGGTCATAAACACGTATGAAAATAGTACAAAATATAAGAACAAATTGAAAATCGTACTTGCGGATTATGAGCACCGCACTTTTCAACACTCTCAAAAAAATATTGCCATTGCAACAAAAAAACTTTGATGCTGGACAGCCGTCAAAGGTGCATAGTTATGAGGGCAACGTTTTTATTGTTACTAAGTAAATTTACCAATTTTGATGTAATAGCAGTAAAACATTGTTGAAATTACTATGCTAAAATTGTTCGTGTCACTATATCATTTCTTGTCCTTTTGTTCCCATGACAAATGCATTTAGCTATCATATCAAAGGTATATTGTCCCGATGACAAGGGGTTTTGCTAAAAAGACAAAGGTTTACTGTCCGTGTATCTAATTTTGTTTTGTTGAATTAGCTATCATCCTTTGTGTATTTATCAATTCACCGTTGCTTCTCCGACAAAGTTACTTTTCTCGTATATATTTTGCTGCTCTAGCAAAGTAACATGGCTGATCTTATCCCTGCACTTTGTTAATGGTACACCATGAAAAAATATTATATACTCCCCGAAGCTTCTGACTATTATTCCAGGAGTATGCGTACCCTGAACTATGTTTAATGTACACCATACATCTGTATGGTGCATACACAGAGCACTCCGGTCAAGGTACGTATACCCGTAACAATATATAAGCATAATCTTCGAGGAATATAGATTTTTTTCAGTGTACCATTTACAAAGTGAAGGGATTGAAATCTACAATATAGTACATTGCTTGGGTAGCACAAGATACGATAAGAGGATAGAGGTATTTGAGAATCCTAAAAGAAAATAAGAAAATATTTATATCAAAAGTATGTAATAATCTCTACTTTGCTTATTTATTCCTATGGCATTAGTAAACAGTTCATACCAAATTACAAGTTAATATTAAGGGATTTAAGCCACTCGGTGGCTTCGTCAGTAAGCTTGATCAGGTCCTCGGGAGGTCCCCCGGTATATCGCGTTTCTGGGCATTCAGAGATAATATGTTGTATGTCTTGTACTTCAATTCCGCAGGTACAAGCAGGGGAGGGTTTCCAGCCGCAGCGATGTTTATATTGTGCACAGCGTGCATCGGCGTGCAGGTCTTCCAGCCCGAAGACCACGTTCTCCACCTGTGAGGCAAAGACACTTAAAGAGTTAGTGTCATCTCGTCTGGGCGCCGGAATCTGATGCAGCATCGTCAGGGAGTTGTCGATGATCAGCTCTGGTCGGCCGTAGAGCTCCTCCAATGTCTGCATGATTCGATCTGGACGCCTTGCAGTCCCCAACTGGTTGATCACGCTGGCTCTCGCTTTCCCTTGCAGCACGATTCGGAGTCGGTTCACGTTCTCCTCGGGGTCGATGTGGTATTTTCTCGTGGTGCTCTCCATCGAGGATTTGAACGATACCCAATCGCCCGGATCGCCTGAGAAAATAGGTAAGTTCAAGTTAGGTTTATACCGGTGAGGTCGATCCAACTTCTGCTCAATCCTCTCGAATCGCTCTGCGAGTAGTCGTCCCGTCGGCGTGGGTGAGCGAGAGCGGCGCCGCGCTCCATACTCTCGCTGTGGCGCGTCCAGCTGCAGCTGCTCATATCTGAAGGAAACAAGAGGTCTCTCCCCCCGTCGATCAGGCGGGGTATGGCGTCGCTCGGCTTCGGTCCCCGTAGCTGTTGTTGTTGCGGCGGTCGGGTAGCTCGTCGACCGAGCGTCGGCGATGGGGTAGCTCGTTGTCCCAGCGGCGGCAGCTACTGGGCCCAGCCAGGCACTCATCCGCTCAAGATGAGAGCCGGACACGTCGCTCGCTTGTTCGTCAACAGCTACACTCTGCATCTGTAACTCAAGCAACCTTTGCGCGATTTCGAGGTCGAGATCGACCTGCCTCTTCTCGAGCTCTAAGGCCCGACGTCGCATCTCGTTCATCCGTGTTTGGGCTTTGATCTGAAGCTGTATGCGCCGCTGAGTCACGGCGCTGGATGTAGACCGCACGGAGTTCGCTCGTCGCACGTTCTCCTCGGTCAGCGGAGCCAATCTTGGGCAGTGTGCTGGCAGCACGGATCCTGCCTGACCCATTGACGGTTGCTCCGACGGGGACCGGGGCGGCACGACTTGGTGTATGGTCTGTAAAATGCTGCTTCCATCCTCGGCGCCAGCCCGGGCTCCGGCGCGGGCATTGGCGGCGGCAAGGGCTTCTGCAGCTTCGGCGGCGGCCGCTTCGGTGGCCTCCATGCGTGCACGCATCTCCGCTTGGGTGGACTCGACGGCGGCGGCGGCGGCTTCAGCAGCCTCGACGCGGGCCAGCATCTCGGCTCGGGCGGCCTGGTCAGCGCTCGCGGTGGCGGCCGCAGCGGCGGCGTCTGCGTCTGCCTTTGATACCATCTCGTACCGATTTGATATGGTTCTGTACTTTGAACGGAGTGACACTCAATGCTCTAGGTACTTGTACTTTCGAACGGAGTTGTCACTCAACGTTCTAGGTACGAATAATCGGAGTCAGGCTCAACGATCCTTTCTACCTATCGGCACTGATCGGAGTTAGACTCAACGATCCGGTTCGAAGGACCAAAATGTTGGTAGTGGTATAAGTGAAACGAAAGTTTACACTCCTTGATAGGTCTTTATTGGACAGTGGTCGCAATAATACTACAATTCGACAATCAATCAATCAAGAATTCATCTCACGCACCCATTCTGGGGCGTGGGGAGTCAGGGTCAGATCATCGGATCTCTTCCTGAAGAAGCGCCTCTGTCCACTCCTATGGACAGGTCATCGGGGGGCCCTCGCGGGCGGTGGAGATCTTCTCACGAGGGGTGTTCCGTTGGATGATCGCCGGATAGGCAACCAGGTCGCGTGGCAGGCGGCGGCGGTCGGGCGGGCGCGCGTGGTACGACGCCATGTCGCGGATATGCGGATGTTGTGAGCTATCCGCACGCGTGAACATGCCCTTCGCCAGCCTCTGGACAAACTGGTCCACTGGTTCCCATCTGAGGTCCCTCTGGATCGTCGCATTCCTCACGTAGCGGGGGGCGTCGACAATGGTACGCAAAGAGAGGTTCTCTTGGGCTCGGAGTCTCCGTTTGTTCGTCTCCGAGCACAGGGCGTACCATACCGGGGCCGCGTAGGTGAGGCAGGATCTCACGTAGCACTTGTAGATCCCGAGCTTCGCCCTCAGAGGGAGGCTGGAGTCGAGAAGTGGACGCAGCTTGGCGCGTGCCACCTTGACCTGGTTGACGACGTTGTGGACATGTTGCTTCATGGTGAGCTGGCGATCGATGGTCACTCCCAGGTACTTCACCTGCGGAGACCACGAGATGTCCTGTCCTTGGAGCTGGAGTGGTGGTGAAAGGGGGGACTGGCCTGTGATGAGCGCCTGCGTCTTCCCAACGTTGACGGACAACCGCCACTTGGCGAGCCAGTCGGACAAGATGTCCAGGGTGCGCTGCAGTTTGACGGCAGCGTGCCGTGCCTGGATCGACGACGCGTAGTAGGCAGCGTCGTCGGCGAAGAGTGCCAGCTGGGCACCCGGCCCAACGGGGATGTCGTGCGTATATTGGGAGTAACAGGCTGGAGACAGGCAGGACCCCTGAGGGACGCCGGCTGCAACGGGGTGTTCCTCGGAGACGGCGTCTTCCACCATCACTCGGAAGCGGCGATTCTTCAGGAAGGAGGCGATGATCTGGACCAGTCTTCTTGGGGCTGGAGACGTCGACAATTTGTACAGCAACGCCTTCTCCATATCCAGGAGTACTGCGACAGTGTATTCCTTCTTGTTTAAACAAACCGTCATGTCATTCAGTACTCTGGTGAGCTGAAGCGTCGTAGAATGCTCGAACCTGAAGCCGAACTGTTCTGGGCGCGGCTGGATGTGGGGCAGTAGCTTCGCCAGCAGGAGTTTCTCAAACACCTTTGAGATGGTACTCAGTAGAGTTATCGGCCGATAGCTCTCAGGCAGCTTGGAGTCCTTGCCCGGCTTGGGCAACATGATGACCAAGCCCTCCTTCCATTGGGTTGGGAAGTGGCCCGTGCGCAAGATACCGTTAAACAGGCGCGTAACGGCCGCCACAGTACGTGGCGGCAAATGTAGCAGCGCCATGTTAGGTATGCGGTCTGCGCCCGGGGCTTTCCTGGGCTTGGTACGTCTGATTGCACGCATGATCTGGCCGGGCGTGACGACGGTGGGGTCCTCTTCGGGAGCTATCGGCGAGGCGAAGTACTCTCGCAGGTGTCTCTCGACTGCTGCGACGTGCTCCACATCATCCGTAGGGTTCGGCTTGAACTGCTTCTCGAGGCATTCGGCGAAGATCTCCGCACGGTCTTGGGCTCGAAATCTTGGTAGGCCGTCGCTGCCCAGGATTGGTCGGACGGGAGCTGGAGTAGTCGACAAATCCCGGCATAGGCGATGCACGGAGGGGACGTGGTCGCCCATGGACTCTACGTGGCGTTCCCAAGATTCTTCGGCGTGGAGATCAAGTCGGCGCTTCAGCACTGCCGTCATGGCGTTGAGCCTGGTCTTCATCGTTGGGCAGCGGGTTTGCTGCCACTGCTTCCGGAGAGCGCGCTCATCGCGGATGAGTGCGCGTAGCTCAGCAGGAAGAGGATTGGGCTTCCCCCCGCGAGCTACGGTGTGCGATGATAGGTCGAGCGCGTCTCGGATCTGGGTGGTTAGCAGCGATGTCAGGCGGTCAACGTCTTCCGGCTGGTTGACTGGACATGTGGTCGAAGACTGGTCGAGGGCGGCGGTGAAGGCGCCCCACTGGTAGCGTCGGCGTGATGCTGGCGGAGAGACCCGGGTGGGCAGGTCCGCCAGGACAAGAAGTACAATTCGACTTAAAAACTAGCTTATATTTATACTCGGGGCTAGCGGTCGGTCCATTGTTCTCTCCGTGTTGGTCGCAGGGATCGCGACTCCTAGTTCAAAGTCGACGCATGCGGTCCCTGTCGACGCGCTGCTCCATCTCGCTCGCACCTCCAGTCGGTCAGTCGGCCGGTTGCGCTGGCCGGGGCTCGCTGTCCGTATTGTTACGGTCCCTGTCGACGCGCTGCTCCATCTCGCTCGCACCTCCAGTCGGTCAGTCGGCCGGTTGCGCTGGCCGGGGCTCGCTGTCCGTAACAATGCGAGACAGTTGAAATAAATATGAAAATAAAAGGAAGGAATTTCGATTTGGTTCAGCAGCCAACCCTTCAAAAAAATATCAATTTTACGACCGAATGCTGTTCCTAAAGAAAGTAACCGATCAGCGGGAAACTGAATCAAATATAAATTTTATCGGAAATAATGATGTATCCAATGATAAAAATTCAAACAAAAAAACAAACGACAGGGCTCATAACAATAAAGCTCGCAAAAAAAAAAGAAAACTGACACCGAGACCGAAGCTAAGTGGACAAAAAATATTTAATTCAGGGATTCTACTGAAACATTTTCAGATGATAATCTACTTGAGTTTCAAATACAGGTACTTGGAATTACAAAAAACATAACAGAAACGGGAAATACAAGTCCATACATACATCCCTAGGATGTTTAGATACACTTTGGACACACGCAAATAATCGTATATATCTATACCAGCAGCATCATGCTCCATCAACAAATTACGGATACAGTACTGCTGGTTCTTCAGGCACACAAATACAACAATCGCCAAATGCAAATCGCTCGCTGTAGTCGCAACGTTCTAATTCACAAAATAGCTACTGTACATCGGATGTCGCGAGTCCATCAGACGCATCAGTATATTCCAGCATTAAACATTTACATTTACTTACATACCCTGTGTTGTGTGAACCATAAACAGCGGCGCCACACATATAAACATCCAACATCTGGCTTTTTTTTACACCCAGTCGGGGATCTAACCCGGGACCTCTCGCATGATGCATGGTAGGCTGAGCCACAACCGCTGCACCACAGAGGTTGTCTAAGTATTGAAGAATTTGATTTCAATATGCCATAATTGACAACATTTCAAATTATTAAGCCTCTAATTTTAATAGCTAATTCGAAAGTTGGTCGAGAGCTTAAGAGATTTTCATTTTACCATTTTCCAATAAAAAAATAGATTTTTCATATTTAAATAAAATTTTAAATCATGAGTTTTTGGAAAAAGTTGATGTTGGCACAATGGACCATGTTACCTTTGCCAGAATATAAAAAATAAAAAAAAATTCATTTTCAAGGCTTTGTCTTAGCCTGTCCCAGAAAGTTTAAAAAAAAACAAAGGCTGCGTTCGGTTTGAACGTCTTAGTTGACGCCTACCATGAGCCCACTTGAACTTGAAACTTATATTTTTATAAAGATTATTTAAATACCAAGTAAGTAGGTAACTTCGGGAAGCTTTTTTATAGACTAAAAATAATGAAATTACGTTTAAACGTCAGCGAATGCAAGCTGAAACTCGCGATAAACAAGCCAGCATAAACAATGTATTAACATTAGTAAACAACTGTTTTAATGGTGTAATACTCTGGGGCCGTACCACAGCACTAATTTAACTTTATTTCAACATGTTTTTTTTTTAACATTAAATAAATGTACGAAATTTAATCCGTCTATATTGCGTGGATGGGTTCTGGTCATAAACACGTATGAAAATAGTACAAAATATAAGAACAAATTGAAAATCGTACTTGCGGATTATGAGCACCGCACTTTTCAACACTCTCAAAAAAATATTGCCATTGCAACAAAAAAACTTTGATGCTGGACAGCCGTCAAAGGTGCATAGTTATGAGGGCAACGTTTTTATTGTTACTAAGTAAATGTAGCCAATTTTGATGTAATAGCAGTAAAACATTGTTGAAATTACTATGCTAAAATTGTTCGTGTCACTATATCATTTCTTGTCCTTTTGTTCCCATGACAAATGCATTTAGCTATCATATCAAAGGTATATTGTCCCGATGACAAGGGGTTTTGCTAAAAAGACAAAGGTTTACTGTCCGTGTATCTAATTTTGTTTTGTTGAATTAGCTATCATCCTTTGTGTATTTATCAATTCACCGTTGCTTCTCCGACAAAGTTACTTTTCTCGTATATATTTTGCTGCTCTAGCAAAGTAACATGGCTGATCTTATCCCTGCACTTTGTTAATGGTACACCATGAAAAAATATTATATACTCCCCGAAGCTTCTGACTATTATTCCAGGAGTATGCGTACCCTGAACTATGTTTAATGTACACCATACATCTGTATGGTGCATACACAGAGCACTCCGGTCAAGGTACGTATACCCGTAACAATATATAAGCATAATCTTCGAGGAATATAGATTTTTTTCAGTGTACAATTTACAAAGTGAAGGGATTGAAATCTACAATATAGTACATTGCTTGGGTAGCACAAGATACGATAAGAGGATAGAGGTATTTGAGAATCCTAAAAGAAAATAAGAAAATATTTATATCAAAAGTATGTAATAATCTCTACTTTGCTTATTTATTCCTATGGCATTAGTAAACAGTTCATACCAAATTACAAGTTAATATTAAGGGATTTAAGCCACTCGGTGGCTTCGTCAGTAAGCTTGATCAGGTCCTCGGGAGGTCCCCCGGTATATCGCGTTTCTGGGCATTCAGAGATAATATGTTGTATGTCTTGTACTTCAATTCCGCAGGTACAAGCAGGGGAGGGTTTCCAGCCGCAGCGATGTTTATATTGTGCACAGCGTCCATGCCTAGTCCCGTGCGTAGTCTGTTGAAGTTACACCAGTCGCGCCTCGGCAGCTGGGACCCGTTTAGTTTGGAGCCTGGAACAAGATCTGAGCCAAATTTGCCGGCCATTGTTGAGTTCCATTGTTGCGACCATTGTTGCATGAGGTTGGAGTCTTCTTGCAGCAGATTTATCGCGATTTTGTTTGGTGGGTTTCTGGATTCGGTGACGGTGACACGGACGAAATGACAACGGGTCAACGACATGAACCTCATAATTGTATTAGGGCACTGTTACTTACCAAGCATAGACTGCAGCAGATGCCGCAGTTTATTTTCTGTTAAAAAAGTCTCCAATGCCATATTTCATATCGCTCTTGAGCACAAACACTACTTCTCTGCACGACATCCACGTTGAAACTGGCAGAATAGGATAAACAGTTTGCGCTTGCGAGAACAAGTATAAGACGTGTTAGACCACAGACTATGATCACCCTTAAAAGTTAGTTGTAGGGCCAGCTTTGAATCACGTTGGTCACATTAATTATTTTATCTTTCTACCATTGGCTTGAGTCGTTTATTAATTAATGTTATAAATATCGTACCGGCATTACTAGATGGCAGTACGATATTTAAACATCTCGCTTAGTCATTTCAGGCATGACTCATCGCTCACCGATCATGCGATCAGTAATAAGACCGAGCCTATATAAAGGGAGTTTGCCTACAGCTCGGGCATGTGGAGCCGTCGCCTTCTTCTTCTTCTTCTTCTTCAGAGTAGCCGCCGGCGCCGCGGCGGCTACTCTCGCCGCCAGCGAGACTGCGGCCGCCGCTGGCGCCACCACTCCGGCTGCGGCGATAGGGCAGCAGGACTTGGGGCACCTCGCAGCCCTGCTCGCCCTCCTCAGCGACCCCACTGCCCTGGGCAGACTCACCGCTCTGCTCCGCAATGCATGAGCCGCTCAGGGTCGTCCACTGGAACGCGCAGTCGCTGACAGGGAAGAAGCGGCTGCTCCACGTGTTCCTGAGGGACTACCGCGTCGACGTGATGCTCATCAGCGAGACACACCTAGCCGGAAGCGACAAGCTGTCGCTACCCGGCTACTTCGTCTACCGCAAGGACGAGAAGACCTCCAGCGGCCGAACCTTTCGAGGCTTGGCAGTCATCGTCGGCAGGAAGATCGTCCACCAGCTCATCGACGCCCAGGAGTATTCATCCCTGTATGCTTTGGGCGTCGACCTCCAGGTCGCCGGCGAGGTGCTGCGACTCTACGCCGCCTACAAGCCCCCCAGTACACCAATCTGCACCGCCGAGCTACGGGGGCTGCTACAGTCGCCGCACCCGACACTTGTCGCCGGCGACCTCAACGCCAAGCACACTGCCTGGAACTCCACCAGGGAGTGCCCAGCTGGACGCGCCTTCCATGCCGACTCCGTGAGCCACAACTACGACGTCATCGGTCCCGACGAGCCCACCCACTTCGACACGCGGGCCGGATGGGACATCATCGACGTCGTGGCCGTCAGAGGTCTCCGGACACCGCCGAGCCAGGAGGTTCTCCCTGACCTCCCTTCGGACCACAGGCCTGTTCTTCTCGTCCTGGCGGACCTGCCCACCCGGGTATCTCCGCCAGCATCACGTCGCCGCTACCAGTGGGGCGCCTTCACCGCCGCCCTAGACCAACCCTCCACCAGTTGCCCCGTCAACCAGCCGGAAGACGTTGACCGCCTGGCATCGCTGCTAACTACCCAGATCCGAGACGCGCTCGACCTATCATCACACACCGTAGCTCGCGGGGGAAGCCCAATCCTCTTCCTGCTGAGCTACGCGCACTCATCTGCGATAAGCGCGCTCTCCGGAAGCAGTGGCAGCAAACCCGCTGCCCCACGATGAAGACCAGGCTCAACGCCATGGCGGCAGAGCTGAAGCGCCAACTTGATCTCCACGCTGAAGAATCTTGGGAACGCCACGTCGAGTCCATAGGCGACCACGTCCCCTCCGTGCATCGCCTGTGCCGGGCTTTGTCGACCACCCCTGCTCCTGTTCGACCAATCCTGGGCAGCGGCGGGCTACCAAGATTCCGAGCCCAAGACCGTGCGGAGATCTTCGCCAAATGCCTCGAGAAGCAATTCAAGCCAAACCCAACGGATGATGTGGAGCACGTCGCAACAGTCGAGAGACACCTGCGAGAGTACTTCGCCACGCCAATAGCTCCCGAAGAGGACCCCATCGTCGTCACGCCCGGCCAGATTGTGCGTGCATTCCGACGTACCAAGCCCAGGAAAGCCCCGGGCGCAGACCGAATACCCAACACGGCGCTGTTACATTTGCCGCCACGCACTGTGGCGGCCGTTGCGCGCCTATTTAACGGTATCTTGCGCACGGGTCACTTTCCAAACCCAATGGAAGGAAGGCTTGGTTATCATGTTGCCCAAGCCGGGCAAGGACACCAAGCTGCCTGAGAGCTATCGGCCGATTACCCTACTGAGCACCATCTCAAAGGTGTTTGAGAAGCTCCTGTTAGCGAAGTTACTGCCCCACATCCAGCCGCGCCCGGAACAGTTCGGCTTCAGGCCCGAGCATTCTACGACGCTTCAGCTCACCAGAGTACTGAATGACATGACGGTCTGTATGAACAAAAAAGAATACACTGTCGCAGTACTTCTGGATATGGAGAAGGCATTCGACAGAGTATGGCACGAGGGGTTGCTGTACAAGCTGTCGATCTCCTGCCCCAAGAAGAACGGTCAAGACAATCGCCTCTTTCCTGAAGAATCGCCGCTTCCGAGTGATGGTGGAAGACGCCGTCTCCGAGGAACATCTCGTCGCAGCCGAAGTCCCCCAGGGCTCCTGCCTGTCTTTCGCCTGCTACGCCCGATACACGGACGACATCCCCGTCGGGCCGGGTGCCCAGCTGGCACTCTTCGCAGACGACGCAGCCTACTACGCGTCGTCGTTCCAGGCTCCGCACGCTGCCATCAAACTGCAGCGCACCCTGGACATCTTGCCCGACTGGCTCGCCAAGTGGCGTCTGTCCGTCAATGTTGGGAAAACGCAGGCGCTCATCACAGGCCAGAGTCTCCTTCCACCATCGCTCCAGCTCCACAGCATATCGAGTGGTCTTCGCAGGTGAAGTACCTGGGAGTGACTATTGATCGCCGGCTCACCATGAAGCAGCACGTTGACAACGTTGTCAGCCAGGTCAAGGTGGCACGCGCCAAGCTGCGTCCACTTTTCAACTCCAGCCTCCCTCTGAGGGCGAAGCTCGGGATCTACAAGACCTACGTGAGATCCTGCCTCACCTACGCGGCTCCGGCATGGTACGCCCTGTGCTCGGAGACGAACAAACGGAGACTCCGAGCCCAAGAGAACCTCTCTCTGCGTACCATCGTCGGCGCCCTCCGCTACGTGAGGAACGCGACAATCCAGAGGGACCTAAGATGGGAAACCGTGGACCAGTTTGTCCAGAGGCTGGCGAAGGGCATGTTCGCGCGTGCGGATGCTTCACACCTTCCGCACATCGCCGAACTGGCGCCGCACCACGCGCTCGCCCGACCGCCACCGCCTGCCACGCGACCTGGTTGCCTAGCCGGCGATCACCCACTGCAAACCAGCGCCACAAGAAGACCACCGCCCGCAGGGGCCATCCGATGACCTGTCCACAGGAGTGGACAGAGGCGATTCTTCGGGAAGAGGTCCGTCGACCTGACCCCGACTCCCCACGCCCCAGAAAGGGTGCGTGAGAAGATAATGAAGAAGAAGCTCGGGCATTCTGTGTCGAACAGTCGAAGTGTGCGGACGTGAGCCAAGCACGTCTTGAGTTTATAGTGAATATTGTGAAATTTAGGAGATAATTAAT
Source organism: Argyresthia goedartella (assembly GCA_949825045.1). NCBI lineage: Eukaryota > Metazoa > Arthropoda > Insecta > Lepidoptera > Argyresthiidae > Argyresthia > Argyresthia goedartella. The sequence continues at coordinate 14,153,978 of OX463829.1, read as the reverse complement.
AAAACGTAAGGACTTCACAAGTGAGTTTGATTCCGCTCCAACAACTCAGAAAGTGGGAGACGAACAGAATTTTTTTAAACATTCATACCACGTCCACGCTGAAAACGTAAGTCTTGAAACCAATTAACTTTTATATTTGTATAGGATTGCACGAAAAAAATATTTTTTTTTCTCTTCTTTATATCCTTTTCTCACTGTGCTGAAATATTTATCATGTGTTACGCACGGCACATTGCAATTAAAACTTCTAACCAAACTTTGTGTGCTATATTGAATTGAATAGAGTTCAACTAGTTTACTTCATAGAGCATAAACATAGGGGAGTCCTACGACTTGTTTTTAACTTGGATCAAATAAATTTATTTCGAGTTTTAAGTCAATGTTTTCATAAACATTATTACAAACTTTTCGCAACATAATTACTACAAGTTACTATCAACAGACACATTATTTTCCTAAAAGCAGTATTATGCAAAGTTGGTGAGTCAAATAACAATAGAACTTTGTTTATTACCTTGGTGAAATAGTCATTGCCAATACCAATTACTATGCAGTAATACATTCTCATTTATACCTGAACATTAAGTAAATCCAAATAATTATAATTGATATTAGAGCCACGACAATTAATTATAGTTGGAGAAATATATCAACAAAAATACAAAGACGAAACGCAATCACAAAGGATAAATACATGAATATACAGCAATAACAGTCGTACGATGTCATTTCACTTCTCTTCGAATTCATTTATACAACTACAATCTCACCAGAAGGATAGGATTAAGGATGCATTAAAGTCAATACTCAACATCGCTACAAAATTTGAAAACAGAACGGTACTTTTCATAATTTTGATCAATCACAGATACGCACTTCACACTACACTATATAATACAACCATGTCTTTACACTAAGCTTTCACAAGACAACTCGTCTCTTGCTGTCTCGTTATCATTAGGATTTGATTTCAAAAACTAAACCAAAGCAGATGGGTAGATCGTTTCAATTGAGTCAACAAAGAGGCACGCATCTACTGACTCTTACGAATATTACATAACATAGCATCACACCTTTTTCACATCCGGGGTGGCAGAGGCACAACTGACTCGGTCAGTTATTCAATGCTTCATATTCCATGACAGGGGGCTAACCCATCGCCGCAGCTATGGAGTAATGAAGATTTCCTCACGGTGTTTTTCATCACCGTTAGAACGTCCGTATAATGTACTACTTAAAATAAATTATCTCATTGGTACATGGTCAGGAATCGAACCTGCAACTCCTGTGTGATAAGCAAGTGTGAAAGTCATTAGTCTACGGAGCTCTTATAGCGATAATATTTTAACAGCTCAAGTATATTTGTATGTAAAATATTATATATAATATCAACACTACAACATTCCATTCTCGCAATTAGGTAGCCCCATCGTAAGCGATGAATACAGAAGAAACGTATTATCATGTATAAGAAAATTGGAGTCACATACTTACATTATAACACAAAATCAGTATCAAATTACACTCACAAAAATATTTACTAGATTAGGTAACATATTTACAACAAAGTTACACCTTATTAAGATATTCTAGTTATAATATAACACTTGATGGAAGTTTCAGATAAAAAAATAATAATATGGACATTATGGATGGTGATGAAGGAACTAGTCACATGTTTGCCCACGATAATAGGATGAGTGACGGAAATAAGTCAAATGATGAAACAGGTCACAGGTATGCCCAAGATAAAGGGATGAGTGACGGAATCAATCCCGAAGGAGGGACAAGTCACAGGTTTGCCCGAGGTAATGGGATGAGTGACAAAAATAACTCGGAAGCGGAAACATGTCACAGGTATGCCCACAATGAAGGGATGAGTGACGGAATCAATCCCGAAGGAGGGACAAGTCACAGGTTTGCCCAAGGCAATGGGTTGAGTGACAGGATTGGACGCAAGAATGAAGGAAGGCAAAGCAGGAGCCGTAAAAGGAAAAACTACCAATCTCACAGTAGGAGCAGCAGTTCTGATGAGGAAGTCAGTCACAGGATAAGGAAGGTGTCGCGGAAAAATATAGGTGACCAACAATTATATAGTGTCGATTCTCGTGCCAAGTCACCGATACTCAAAAGTTTGCCTGTAAAAGGATTTAATTTTAATACAGAGACAAGTACAAATGATATATTGCATAAATTTATAAGTATATTGCACGATGTCAAAAGCTCAGGAAAACCAAGAATCTCGTTCAATCAAAACGTGATACCAGAATTCGATCCGACGATAAAGAACCAAACAATTTTGACCTGGCTTACCAAAGTAGAGGAATGCGCAGAAATATATGGATGGGAAGAAAAAGAAATTATACACTACGCATTACCAAAATTGACAGGAGTTGCCAAAGATTGGTATCAGGGTTTACCGACATTACTATATTCATGGTCTGAATGGAAAAAGAAGTCACTAGAATCATTCCCATGTCGCGATGACTACGCTGAGCTTTTGACTGAAATGCTCTCTTTAAATGTTAAGTATGGAGATCCGTTTGAGCAGTATTATTATGCGAAGGATAACCTACTGAACAGATGTAAAATATATGGGAGACAGGCCATAGATTGCATTTTGTATGGGGTGGAGGACAGAGCAATTAAAGTGGGAGCACAAGCAGCAAACTTCAAGGAACCAGAACAGGTACTGAAGTACTTTAGGACTTTTAAAGTCGGGCAAACAAGGGAAGTAATAAATAAACAAAAACAAGAAGTAACCAAATTCAAATTTGACAGGAGAAAGCCCTACACTCCATCCTACACGCAAACAGATCAATCAAAGCACAGAAACATTAATATAAAATGTTTTAATTGTAATGAAATCGGACACCCAAGTTTTCGCTGCGACAAAGACATAAAAAAATGTACCTTTTGTGATCGTTTGGGGCACAAAGTTGAGAGTTGTTTTGAAAAAAATAAACGCTCAGGACCAGAAACCAAGAACATATTGCAAAAAAAAAACACCATTAATGAAAAACACGTCTCGGAATTAACTATCCCCGATAATGCGAACGATAAATATATGTTGAATATCAAAATAAACAATGTCACCGTATCATCACACGTGGATCTAGGGAGTCAATGCTCATTGATTAACCTTTCCAAGGCTAATGAATTAAGTCTCGTTATCACCAAACACGGTGATTTTCCAACACTAAGGGGAATAGGTGCAAGTATAGTTAAGCCGATAGGTTCTGTCAACGTATTAGTAGAGGTACAGGGAATACAAGAAATGATACAAATGTATGTCGTTGATGATTATGTCAAAAACCGTCCGGTACTCCTAGGCCATTCATTTACGGAAAAACCAAATATAATTATGACAAAGACACCGAGCGAAATAATATTTAAAAATATACTGCATGAAAAAGTCCATTTAGTAGTTGATGTTGCAGTAACTGTAGGATCAAATGCTATTCAGGCAATATCAGTCAAATGTGATGATATAAATGGCGGTAGTGTATATATCGATGGATCAATAAGGGGATCAGACGGAAATGAATATTACCTTTTACCTGGCGAATATACAATTAAAAATAGTCACGGGATACTCATGGTTTACAATATGTCTCCTAAACCGATTATGTTAGATGTAAATACTCTAGTAACGCGAGCAGTACGTATAGAGGCATCAGCACCAAACTATACTAAAGAGGTGTCCAGCGTCTGCATCAGTGAATCTGAGGAAGATGATATAAAAATAAAACATGCTAATTTACAAGAACAAGAACGAAAACAACTCAAGGCATTTTTGTTTTCGATTGTGATGAAAAACAATAAAATGATTGTTTTTCATCAGGACTAACTGATCTCGGATTCACGGAAGAAGGGGAAATGAAAATAGAACTGATAGATTCAGAGCCCGTAGTCTATCGTCCTTATAGAATGTCAATAAGTGAGCGAAATTTAGTTAGAGACATGGTAAAAGATATGATGGATAGTGAAATAATAAGGGAATCGTGTTCTCAGTACGCAAGTCCAATCATTCTTGTACAAAAGAAAACAGGAGAAAAACGCTTATGCGTTGATAACAGAGCCTTGGACAGAAAGACTAAAAAGGATCACTTCCCTATACCCCAATTGGAAGGCCAGTTGGACATGCTCGCTGGGAATACACTATTCACTTCTTTGGACATGGCATCAGGCTATTACCAAATCCCGGTTTCTAAAGAATCAAAAGATAAAACTGCCTTTGTGACACCCGACGGCCAGTATGAATACAATCGCATGCCCTTCGGACTTATCAACGCACCATCAGTGTTCCAAAGGACTATTAATAAGATACTTTCCGAAGCCAAAATAAAATATGCAATTGTGTACATGGATGACATTTTGATTCCAGCAAAAAACTTTGCTGAGGGTATGCAGAGGCTGGAAAATGTTTTATGTCTTATAAGAAAAGGAGGATTGACTCTTAAGTTGAGTAAGTGCAATTTTTTTCAAGACACAATAGATTTTTTGGGGTTTGAAGTGAGCGCAACTGGAATCAGACCAGGAAGTAAGAAAACAGATGCAGTGTCAAAATTTACAGAACCCAAAAACGTACACGAAATCAGACAATTTCTTGGTTTATCAGGATTCTTTAGACGATTCATTAAAAACTACGCACTTATTGCTTCACCATTAAATAAACTACTGAAAAATGGCCAGAAATGGATTTGGGAAGATCAACAACAACAAGCCTTTCAAAATTTAAAGAATCTACTCGTAGAAAGGCCTTTATAAGCATTGTTTGACCCAAATGCCAAAATTCAGCTACACACAGACGCAAGCAAGGACGGTTTGGCTGGCATATTGCTCCAATATAACTCTGATCAGGTCCTTCAACCGGTTTCTTACTTTAGTCGAAAAACTAATGAAAATGAACGCAAATTACATTCGTATGAACTAGAGATACTCGCCGTAGTAGCATCTTTAAACAGGTTTCGAGTATATTTGATAGGTATCCCATTTACAATAGTTACAGACTGTAATGCACTCAGGGCAACGCTGACCAAAAAATACCTTATTCCGCGAATAGCCAGATGGTGGGTTCAGCTACAAGAATTTGATTGCAGTATTGAATATAGACCAGGTGTAAAGATGGCACATGCTGACGCACTAAGCCGAAACCCAATTACGACTATGAAACCTGAACTACATGTTTTGGACGTACTCGTTGTAAACCATTCTGAAGAAGATTGGATTGCAACGGTACAATCAGCAGACGATGAGATTCGACACATCAAAGAACAACTACGCGATCAAAATTCAGAAAACAACAAAGACATAAAAAATAACTATAAAATAAAGCATAACCGTTTATATCGTATAGTAGGGGATGAAATAAAATGAGTGGCGCCTAAAGGAGTCAGATAGCAAGTGATCAAAAGAAACCACGATGACGTTGGCCACTTTGGTTTCGAGAAAACACTACAACAGATTCAAAAGCATTTTTAGTTTGCCAAAATGCGACGGATGGTGAAAAAGTACGTAGCATCGTATCTTGAATGTGCTCATCATAAAGCAGCAGGTGGAAAGCATGAAGGTCAACTACACCCCATCGAGCAAATAAACAAGCCATTTCACACCATTCACGCCGACCACCTGGGGCCGTTCGTGAAAAGCAAAGTTGGTAACTGCTATCTACTTGTACTGGTCGACGGATTTACAAAATACGTAAATATAACACCGGTTAAAAATACACAAACGACAACTACAATAAAGACAATAAAAGAGCACATCAGCTATTTCGGGGTACCATCACGTTTAATAACCGATAAAGGGTCATGCTTTACAAGTAATGCATTTAAAGATTTTACACAAAAAAATGGAATAAAACATATTATCAATGCAGTAGCAATACCTAGAGCCAACGGACAAGTTGAAAGGTTCAACCGCACAATTCTTGATGCACTATCAACATCCTCACATGGCGGTAACGACAAATCATGGGATGAACATGTTCATGATATTCAAGTCGGTATGAATACAAATGTTCACAAAACTACAAAAAAAAACCCTTCAGAATTACTGTTTGGTTTCAACATTACACCAAGATCAGAGGGGATTTTAAGCGCGGTAGTCAACGATGTTACAGCTGTCATAACAACAGAGAAGTTAATAAACATTAGGCAAAAAGCTAGTGATAGAATTCAAGAACAACAGAAAAAAGACATTATAGCCTTTAACAAACGTAGAAAAATTGGAAAGACCTATGCAGTTCATGATTTAATAAGAGTTGAAAGACAGGCACCTCACGATGGTAAATCACAGAAATTAGTAACCAAATATCAAGGACCTTATCGCATAATAAAACTGCTACCAAATGAAAGGTTTGTGATTGAAGATACACCTATGACTCGAAAAAATAGTCGTAGATATGAAGGCATTGTATCAATAGATAAAATACAACCCTGGAAAAATTTTGACAGAGATTTTGCATGCAACACAGATGAAAGTGAAAGTGAAGAATAAATTAAAGTGAGAGAATATTTAACTAAGTAAATTATAGTAGCTAATAACAATTATGAATAATAGGCAAGGATTACTAAAATAACACTAACACACACAGCATAGATATTGTCCCATACATTAATGTTATCACTTTAATTTCACTCAGTAAGATGGTGTGTTTTGATAGCAAACATGAACGATAGTGGGTACCTATATGAAATATAATTATTATTAGAGTTGCAAAAACTAGTAAGCAAGAAGCATCCAGTAAAACAAGGAATATATATAATTAAAATTATCACGTGTATATATGCTTGATGATTATGATTGTTATTTCTGGATAAATTAAATATAGCGAAGGGACTCGCTTTGAACAGGATGGCCGAGCTGTTAGACCACAGACCATGATCACCCTTAAAAGTTAGTTGTAGGGCCAGCTTTGAATCACGTTGGTCACATTAATTATTTTATCTTTCTACCATTGGCTTGAGTCGTTTATTAATTAATGTTATAAATATCGTACCGGCATTACTAAATGGCAGTACGATATTTAAACATCTCGCTTAGTCATTTCAGGCATGACTCATCGCTCACCAATCATGCGATCAGTAATAAGACCGAGCCTATATAAAGGGAGTTTGCCTACAGCTCGGGCATTCTGTGTCGAACAGTCGAAGTGTGCGGACGTGAGCCAAGCATGTCTTGAGTTTATAGTGAATATTGTGAAATTTAGGAGATAATTAATAAAACGTAAGGACTTCACAAGTGAGTTTGATTCCGCTCCAACAGACGTCACTTTGTAATTTTATCTAAGAATACTTTGTCAAAACATCTACTTCGTATTTTATTAGTATATAACGTTGCCGTATCAACAACATCACTTAGCCGTAGTAAAAACTATAGTCAATAGTCAATAGTCAAAGTACTTTATTACTGTAGATATTTACATATACTTAGCAAACGTCATTTTTTGCCTCTTCTCTACATTGGACCACTGTGGGAGAAGGAAGGCGTAGAAACTCCCACAGATTTATTTTTAGATCTCTTTTAAAAATAGGTTGTGCTTAACTAATACAAATATGAAAAATTTAATTGTTATGATTAATAAGCAGGAATAAATAATTACAAAATTATTAACAGCAAGGTCTGTGTTGAGCCAGATTAACCCCATACAGTCCTGTCATTTAAGTAATCTTGAACATTGTAATATCCCTTTTTCGACAAAGTCGCTTTAACATACTTTTTAAATTGCTCAAATGGCAATTTCAAAATCTCCAGAGGTATCTTATTGTAGTAGAGAATGCACTGACCCTTGAAAGAATTGCTAACCTTCGCGAGTCTAAAACGGGGCGCGAGTAAAAAACATAGTCTGTGATTATTTCTTAGGTTAACATTACAGCTGTCGTTAAGTTTGGAAAATGTTGTAAGGTTCTTGCGTACATACATTATATTTTCGAAAATAAATTGACTAGCTACTGTTAGTATGTCAATTTCTTTAAAAAGCTCTCTTAAGGAGTCTGTTCGTTTTAAATTATAAATTGCTCGAATAGCTCTTTTCTGTAAAATAAAAATAGTTTGAATATCCGCTGCTTTCCCCCACAACAAGATACCATAGGACATCACACTATGAAAGTAACTAAAATATACTAGCCTAGATGTAGCCACATCCGTGCTTTGTCTGATGTTCCTAACAGCGTAAGCCGCAGAACTTAATTTACCAGCCAATTTATCTATGTGGGGTCCCCACTGCAATTTGCTATCAATGGTTATTCCAAGAAACTTCGTATCATTTACCAATTCTAACGTGCTGTTGTCTAACACCAAACTGGTCTCAACTTGCCTGACATTTGGAAGTGAGAATTTGATACATTGGTTTTACCAGCGTTTAACAATAAATTATTAACTGTTAACCAATTAAAGGTTAATGACAATACACCATTAACATCATCAAAATCTCCTTTTTGTCTTTCAATTTTGAAGACCATTGAAGTATCATCAGCAAACAACACTATGTCAGTTAATTTCTCCACCATGAAAGGCAACTGTTATTTTGATAGATTAAACTTTGCTGTAACATCACTACATAACGTTGCCGTGTCAACAACACCATTTAGCCATAGTAACAACGCCTATTTTGATAGATTAAACTTTGCTACAATATCACTTCATAACGTTGATAAGTTGACAACGTGCCGTTGTTATCCCGTTTAAACATTTTTAACATGGTTACCGTATCTACGTGTCTTTAGCTAAAATAACAAAAATAATTTCAACAATAAAAAAGTTGCCACAGCAACTATGGGCCTATAGCTGCAGCGACGATGCAGTTACGTGCGGTAACAATAAAATTCTAACAAAGCTTTTATTGTCGCTTTGTTAGCCGATTTTTCTCTGAGTGAAGGGTAGATGACGAAGTAGTAGTAAATACACGTAGATATTTTTGAAAAGCTTTTTAATTCTGTAACTTTTTATTCAGATGAACTGTTTAAAGGTAAAAAGCAATGTATGACAATAAAGTGAGGTAAAACACACTTTTGTTTCACATTTGGAACAGGTAACAAGTGTAAAAAAATAAAGTTGTAGAGAATTTTATCAGCTTTTATTGTGTGCTACAACAAAATTTAATTTGAGTCGTCGTTTTCGAAAACAAAGTTTGAGCAAAAAACTAAAAATGAGCATATTCTGTGTGATTCCCACCTCTGTCACAAGTCTGGTGCAAATCGCCCTAAGTCTTACAAATTAGAACTTGTAGTACTTAGTAAATTACATTATATTTTAAGTATACGCTAAGATATTTCAACTCGTTACAGTTAATTTGCTCTGTCACATGTATCTAAAATTCACGAACTCCCGCTAACGGAATATATTACAAGCCCAGCAGCCAAGAGTCCTCGTTTTGTTTGACTTATTCATGAAAATGAAGGTCAGCGAAACTTGACTTTGAATGGATTCGAACCCTAACTAGTGTCCAGTTCAAAGAGGCTTTTTTAATGGAGACGTCATTCTTGCGCTTGCACATATATATAATAATAATAATAATAATACCTTGGACACTATTTACACACATTGATCTAGCCCCAAACTAGGATTCCCTGTATCTTGTGTACTAGACAACGTTACACATACTTATACAGATAAATATTATACTTAGATAGATAAACAACCATGACTATGGGGTACATGAATATTGCATAGAATTGACGGTGCTGTTACAAAGAACCATCAGTGACGCGAATGACTATTTTACTTTCAGCGTTGTTTTCGTTTGTGCCAAACTAGCAATCGTGTGTTATTGCGATGAAAAATCGTTTACATCTGTAGTTGTTTCTTAAAAGATACATCGATGCGTCGTCGCCCTAAACAAATGACTGGCGTTTCACGTAGGATATTTGTTTGGTCGCTAGTATCTTCATCACAAAGTCGGCAGCTGCACCTTACATAGCCAGCTTATTCGTCCACAGAGTGAACTTTTTTCTGTCTGCCCCAGATCACTATTTCATTAGGGACATCGAGAGGCGCTTCCCTTCCTAATGATGCTAAGGGCCCAATTATACAACAACTTGAAGTTGGGTTTGAATTGAGTTAGGTGATATCCCAGGAATATTGTGAGAGATTTGAAATTACAATGTCTTTGATCTGATGCTGAGTTAACGGAGTCAAACAGTAATACTAGCTATCCCCAAAGGAAATAGTTAAATTAATGAACAAAATTGAGGCAAGAAAGAGTTGTTACTGAAATAAAAAATAAAAATAAAACAAGTGCGAGTCGAACTTCCACATGAAGGGTTCCGCAGCAACTTACAAGAAAACATGCAAACAAAATCGGTCAAGTGCAGGTCAGACTCGCACACGAAGGGTTTCGTACTGCCATGCAAGAAAACCTAAGGACTAAAAAATAATAAAACAAACGCTGCTTTACCTTTGTAAATTTTAAATCTTATTTCGTCCATTGTATCAAGATTTTCAAAATTCAAAAATTCAATTGGCTTTAGTAAGACATCCATCTAATATAGACTTCTTTAATACTGTCTATATCGCGTCTATGACAAGTATAATTTACGAAATCCCGCTGTATAACATTTTTATTTAAATGCTCATTGCAGGCTCGTACCACTGAAGGTATACGAAACCGTAAGATTCTCAAAACCGTTAGTTTATTATCTAACGTTTTCCTGTCTCGTTATTTACAAACTATCGATAAATTGTAAACTGTAGCGTTCTGATTACGGTATGACGCGTTAGTTTATATTAAAACCGCTAAATTGTGTACTGGTTTAAACTTGAATTGCAAAGGAAATACCAGGGCAAACACTGCAGTAGCTTAGGTGAGGACTAGAGGGGGCGAGCGCAGCGAAGTCCCCGAATATTCTTCGTGCTAGGTTGACATGTAAGAACAAAATTAATTAAAATTCTAAACCCTGTCGGTCTGGTTAACAATTTGTCGATGGTTGACAAAATAACGCGTTAGTTTATAAACAATCTTACGGTGACATATATGTATAAATAATATATTGTATAATGTCTATGCAAAATATCAGATGCGATTGCAAAGCTTATTCGATGCAAACTGTCGCGGACATTACATTCTGCTACATCACAATACTTGGATGAGTTGGAAATCCTCGAATAGCCAGGCACTGGGATTCCCAAGCTACTAGGATGTTCGACATCTCTATGTTTGTCTTGCACGCCATCCAACTGTTCACCACTGGGAGCTTCCATTGAATCGTCATCAGGGCCACTTTGTACGGCTTGAGAGTCGATGGGTAGTGGGTTACTGAGTATGTCTACAACCAATCCCGACGACGGTTCGTACACAGAGCTTATTACATCAGCTATTCTGGCCAAGCGTTCTTGTTCGGCTAGCATGTAGGAAGCATGGACGGCAAATTCGGTCTGATGACACTATCTGCAACGCCAAACACAATGTTAATTAATTTAAATTATTGAAAGTAAAATCCAATTAGCAAGTATCATAAATAATATCCATATTAGTTATTTTGTGTTAAAAGTTTTGTTTAGGTTTTGTCAATTACTTGTTAAAAATTAAACTAAAACTTTATTAGTTTAATTGATTTACATTTTAATTTATTTTGTTAAAGGGAGAGATGTAGTAGTGTGTTGATACTGTTGATATAGCGATGTTCGCGCACCTACTTGCGACACCTAGCGCCACGCGGATACAACTCACCGACCGCCCCTCTCCGAGGAAGATCTCTGCTATCATTCGACTCGATATACGGCACGATATACGATCGTCCGTTACGCATTTAATACATTTTACTTTATATAAACTCCTTTTACGGAATAAACGCACTACATAAAAATACAATAAAATTCTTCATTGAATGGACCTTGGAAACCACCGAATCCTGCACATAATTTGGTCTTCGAGCACGGATTCAGTGAGAGAAGTCAGCTCGTCAGGACGACGAATTTCACGACGAGAAGACACCAGCACCTCGCCGACGTCTGCAGCAGTGAACGGTCAGGTCTTCCTATCCCGTCTATTCCCCTTACCAGTCGAATTGTGTTGAAACCGTGTCGTTTTGTGCATTCCAGTACGTTCGTTATCGCAAGCCACGCAGCATCATTTGTTATCTACCGCACGCGTTCGTTTAAAACACGTAAGTTATTTCAATTTCACTTAATCTTGCGAAATGGGTGGAGGAGATGAGGATGTTGCAAAGTTGATTATTCCTAGTGGATCAGGAACACCTAGGAAAAACCTGGACTCCGCAAGTTCAGACCTCCGTAAACAAAGAGGTCACATGAAGGGCAGGCTAACTCAATTTAAAAAATACGTAGACTCCTTTCTAGCGGTGAATCCTAGTAAAGTACAAATTTCCGAGTTAAAATTACGTATGCAAGCAGCTACAGAGATTTTTCAAAGATTTAACGATATCGAAAGTCAAATTGAACTTTGTACTGCAGACTCGGAAATGTGTGCTAATTACGAATATGTAGAATCAATCGAAGTGTTATATTTTGGTACTATGGCTAGCGCTAATTGTTTAATCGACAGTGTTGAGACAAATAACGGTTCTACGGCAAGTTGTGGTCATACCGCGCACAAACAATTATCAAATTTGAAACTACCCGAAATAAAATTGCCCTGCTTCGATGGTTCGTATGATCGTTGGCTCGAATTTAAAAATTCATATGAAACTATGATCCATAAACATTCCAATCTCGATGAAATTCAAAAGTTTCATTATTTGCGTTCATCACTAAGCGGTAGTGCATTGCAAGTTATTAGTGCGTTAGAGTTTACGGCATCTAACTACATTCAGGCATGGGAGTTACTTGAAATTTGGTATCACAACCCTAGGCTTTTAGTGCACAATCACATAAAATCGTTGTTCAATATTTTAGCTTTGAAACAAGAATCTTCGACTCAGATACGTAAATTGATAGACACTATTTTGCGTAATTTACGCGCTCTGAAAACGTTAGATGAAGCTACCGATTCGTGGGATACGTTATTAATTCATTTAATTGTGTCGAAACTCGATGCATCCACGGAACGTAAATGGGAATCTCACATAGGGTCTATCTCGGATAAGTCGAGCAATAATGAGTCTAAGAAACTTAAGCTGGAAGATCTCTTATCTTTTCTCAGAAACCGGGCTGATACGCTAGAAATGATTAACTCGAGTCAGTCTAAAGCACCGATTGTGCAGACTGCTTATAAGCATAATTACGCGTCTAACAACCCTACGCAAGTAGGTAGTTATGTATCTACCGGTGCAAATGCGCCTAAGCCGAGTCGTTCCAAAATAAACCCGTTCGAGCATGTGCGATGTGTAACGAGAACCATGCACTGTATACGTGTGTCAAGTTTTTGAATTTACCTATACAAGATAGGATTAATTTAGTTCGTTCCAAAAACATATGTAATAACTGTTTACGCGAAAGACATTCCTTGAGTGAATGTTTATACGGTCCATGCAAACAGTGTCAACAAAAACACAATAGTTTATTGCACGTCGAGAGTAGCCGCGGTGAGAATGTGTGCGTGAGGCCGTCGAATGCGCCTGCACACAGCGCATCCTTATCGCTGCCGAGTACGTCTAGCTATTGTGTATCTGCCGACCGCGCGCCGGTGGCTGAGTGCAGCGAAGGCGCCGCGGACGCGGACGGGACCAGGTTCATTCCCAAGCAAGTTTTACTTTCCACAGCGTTAGTCGAAGTAGCCGATGCGAACAATCGTTTTCATACGTGTCGTGCTCTTTTAGACAATGGGAGTGAACATTGCTTCATTACGGAAGATTTAAGAAATCGATTAAATACGAATATTATACAGTCCACTATTCAGATCTCGGGTGTAGGGCAGTCCGTCACACAGTCGAGTCATTCATGCGATTTAAATATACGTTCAAAAGTAAACGATTATCACAATTCGATAAAATGCTTTGTCTTGCCGCGCATAACTTCCAGTTTGCCCTCGAATTGCATTGATGTCGATCTTATACGTATTCCTGATAACATTCAGCTTGCAGATCCCACATTAGACGTGCCTTCTAAAATCGATATTCTTGTCGGTGCGGACAAATTTTGGGAGTTATTAGACGAAGATAGGATTCGCTTATCAACTGGACCTTACTTACAAAATTCGAACTTAGGCTGGTTGTTATCTGGTCCAATAAATACACGGAACTTGCGCGTTAATAATCAGGTGCAGTGTAATTTCACTCAGGCGATTGACACTCAACTCCGAAAATTTTGGGAGATTGAGGACATTCCTCAAGTAAATTGTATTCTTACAGCTGACGAACAGAAATGTGAGGATCTTTTTATCAACACGACTATACGCGATGATGACGGTAGATTTTCGGTACGCATGCCATTAAAAGAATCACCGGACTCGTTAGGTGATTCTTATACGTTAGCAAAAAGTCGATTTTTATCCTTAGAACGTAAACTTGAACGTTTGCCGGAATATAAACGTTTATATTGTGACTTCATGCGCGAGTACGAAGAGATGGGTCATATGACTCGTGTAAACGATTATGGTGCGCCGAATTATTTTCTCCCGCACCACGGAGTATATCGATCTACCAGTAGTACCACTAAGTTGCGAGTAGTATATAGTGGAAGTGCCTCTACTACTACAAATAAATCGTTAAATGATATTCAGCTTCCGGGACCAGCACTCCAAAATGACATATTTTCCATTTTGCTACGGTTCCGTCAATACAAATACGTTGCTTGTGCTGATGTGGAGAAAATGTTTCGGCAGGTTTTGATTCAGCCAGATCAGAGATCCTTGCAAATGATCGTCTGGCGCGAGAAACCCACTGATCCGTTACATACCTATACGCTAAATACAGTTTCATATGGTACCGCGAGCGCACCATATTTGAGTATGCGATGTATACGACAGCTTGCATCGGAATGTGGTGATGACGTCATCACGCGCGTTATTAACCAAGACATATTCGTTGACGACCTAATTACGGGGGATGATAATTTTCAAACCTTACTCGATATTTGCAAGAAAACGTATAACGTTCTGCAGTCAGGATGTTTTCCTTTACGTAAATGGACCTTTAACCGTGACGTCACGGATGATAAATCTAAGGAGCATTTTACTGGTGAACACACGCAGAACAAAACACTCGGGCTAGGCTGGGATAATGCGCGCGATGAATTGTATTTCACCACAAAGATCGATCCGCCGCCTAACTCTTCACACTTAAATAAACGTATGATGTTATCAACTATTTCACAGATTTACGACCCGCTAGGACTACTGTGTCCTGCGGTGATAATATCCAAAATATTGTTACAAAGACTTTGGTTGAGTAAGATCGATTGGGACACTCCAGTGTCTAGGGACATCGCGTTAACCTGGCATAATTTCATGGACACTCTGGTAAGGGGTGAACACACTGGACGTTTGGAACTTCACATTTTTTCCGATGCATCGTTGCATGCTTACGGTGCATGCGTATACATTAGGTCATACAAGGAAGGGTCAGATGTTACCGTGAAATTATGGTGTGGTAAAAGTAAAGTTTCACCACTTAAATCGCTTACAATTCCGAAACTTGAACTTTCTGGCGCATTGGTTGCTGCCCGCCTTTTCAAGAAAATATCCGATTCGTTAAGGTTAGAGTTCACTAATGTTTACTTTTGGACCGACTCGACAATAGTCATGGGATGGATTCGTATGTCTCCCCATTTACTAAAACCGTTCGTTCAAAATCGAGTAACCGAAATAAACGAACTTACCGGAAACTCGATTTGGTTGCACGTAAATAGCGGAGACAACCCTGCTGACTTATTGTCGAGGGGGGAAGGGCTAGATAGTTTAATTAACTGCAGTTTATGGTGGAACGGACCATCATTTTTACATGATACGAAATCGGATTTTATTCATGACAATTCAAATGAAAATACGATAATTGATAACTTACCTGAATTGCGTTCCAAAGTTGTAAGTTTGGTTTGCAATCCATGCGACGAAACGTTTAATTTTGATAGATATTCGTCATACATAAAATTAATTCGGACTGGCGCGTATGTACTCCGCTTTATTCTGAACTCACGCATTAACTCAGAGCGTAAACAACTTCGCCAAACCAGTTCATTAACAGCGGACGAGCTAGGTGCATCGCGTCGCATGCTAGTTAGATTTGCACAGATGCAATCATTCCCGGACGTTTACGATGACATACTTAAAGGGAAAACTATTAAGACTAACGCTAAACAGTATAATCGCATATCTAGTCTTAACGTGTTCTTAGACGATGATAAGTTACCAATGATTCGGGTCGGTGGTAGATTGTGTAACTCAACTAGTTTCGATTACAATAAAAAACATCCGATGTTATTGTGCAGTAAACATAGCTTCACGGTGTTGTTATTCAAATACGAGCATAAGCGGCTGCTCCATGCAGGCCCGCAGCTTCTCCTATCCACCATGCGTGAATGTTGGTGGCCATTGGGTGCAAGGAACTTGGCAAGGAAAATAGTTCAGCAATGCGTTACCTGTACTCGATTTAAGGGTAAGGTTCTTAGTCCTATTATGGGTAATATTGTTTTAGACCGGTTAGAACCTAGCTTTCCCTTTAATCGCACCGCTACTGATTACGCAGGCCCAATGTACATACTAAATTGAAAGGTTAGGGGAGCTCAACTCATTAAATCATACGTTTGTTTGTTCATATGTATGGTCACACGAGCCGTCCATTTAGAGCTTGTTACGAGTCTCTCCACTGATGATTACTTATTAGCGCTTAAACGATTTATCAGTAGTAGAGGTAAACCTCACGTAATTTTCTCCGACAACGCCAGGAATTATGTATGAGCTGAAAAGGAGTTTTCAGTTTTTCTTAAAAATAAATCGAAAGAAATAATCGACTTTGCAGCTAATGAAAGCATTAAATTCAGCTTTATTCCTCCTTATTCTCCTCATTTTGCTGGATTTTGGGAAGCTGGAATAAAATCGTGTAAATTCCATTTAAAACGGGTTGTAGGCACCGCTAGGCTAACGTTCGAAGAGTTTAGCACGGTTTTAACACAAATCGAAGCCGTCCTGAACTCCCGTCCTATGTCCCCAATGTCCACAGACCCACACGACCTTTCTCCGCTTACGCCTGCACATTTCCTGATCTGCCGACCGCTGACCAGCCCTGCAACCAAGGACCTGACAGCTGAGCAGCCTTCACGCCTGTCACGCTACGCCAGGATCGAATTGCTACGCCAACACTTCTGGCAGCGCTGGGCCAAGGAGTACATCGCAGAGCTTCAGCTTAGAACGAAGTGGAAGACAAAGAAAGCAGACATAACTCTTGACAGCCTCGTCCTAGTCAAAGACGATAACCTGCCACCACTTAAATGGCGGTTAGGCCGAGTCACGCGTCTATATCCTGGAAACGACGGTGTATCCCGGGTCGCTGATATCCGTACAGCGACGGGTACGATTCGCCGCGCCTTTTCAAAGATCTGCCCGCTACTACCAGAGCCGGCAGTCCTCGATGGGTGAAGAATTATGTTGGGAGCTGGTGCTCCCAAGGCCGGGGGCATGTTCGCGCACCTACTCGCGACACCTAGCGCCACGCGGATACAACTCACCGACCGCCCCTCTCCGAGGTAGATCTCTGCTATCATTAGACTCGATATACGGCACGATATACGATCGTCCGTTACGCATTTAATACATTTTACTTTATATAAACTCCTTTTACGGAATAAACGCACTACATAAAAATACAATAAAATTCTTCATTAAATGGACCTTGGAAACCACCGAATCCTGCACAAGCGACAAGAAAAGAGTAATGATAGTTGCTGGTTTTCACAATAGATTACAGAATTCAGCAACCAATAGGGGCTGATTACTCTATTGTAGCTGACAATAGTGTGTCTCTCTTTCCTGTAAACGTGTCTTGTAAATGGGAAGAAAGCAATGTATCCAGCTGTCTTTTTTCTTCAATTTATTGGCCGGTTCAAAGGTTCCAATTATTAAGGTACTGTTAAACATACTCTAGCTTAAGAGTATGCTAAATATGAGCTAATTTGATAGCAATAAGCTTGCTCATACCATACACACTAGTAAGGAGCTATTGTTCAATAGTGGCATGCTCACGTGGTAGTAATAGCACGTGTAACAATACCAAAAAGGCTTCCTGTGAAAGTGATTTATATCGTAGGTAGGTAAGTAGGTACCTTTATAAGTGGATGAGCAGAAAGATATTCCTCAAATAACTCATAGCTTTGTAGCTGCGGTTGAAGAGGGCGACTTCCCCTGCGGGGGCCAGTACTGGCTTCGTAGAGTAGATACGTCGACCCTTGTGTGCCCTTGTTACTTGGTACAATACATGGTATGTATTGACAACTAACAAGCCAACAATACAAGAAAAACTTCACAACAAACACAACTAACAATAATACATAAACCCACAAGAGTTTCCTCATTTGATCATAAACCAAATCAAATCCCCGCGCAAAGAGTAAATACTCTTTGCGCGGCGATTTTTTAATGTCGGGTCTTTCATGGTGTAACTTTTTTACTGCGCACTTTGAACTCAGACTTCTCGAAAAGGATATCGTTTTAGAATTTAATTACTACACAATATTTTTTCATCTCTGGGTTACATGCCCTTTGCGATAATCATTAGGTAATTTGCAGGGGCAGCGGAGGCTAGGTATTAGGGTCTTGTTTTGCACCCTTTGGGAACGGAACCCTAAACACCACATCACTTGTGTGGTGAAACACCGAGAGTAGGACAACAATTGATTTATTATAATAATAATTGTAGACTACCCACAACATCTTTCCCTCATATTTAAAAACTAGACTATTCTATCATGCATACTCTATTCTTCTATCATGAGAAATAAAATTTTATAAATTTTATACATCTATAGATAATCTATATGTAACTCTATTCCTTATTCTTTAGCTCTTTTCCGTGTGAGTGGTGGTGAACTGCTACTACGAGTTGGTTGCTTAGTATTCGCAGTAGCAGCACGACCGGACGAGGCACCTGGTGCCGTGCCGCTACCACTGGCAGCTTGTGTCCTCGGGTCACTCCTCGATGAGGCAGGCGGATCGCATTTAATGATATGCCTTCTGTTACGACGATAACGCGCGCCTAACTTATTTTGCACAATGTACGATCGAGGAGTATCCGCGTACCCGACGACTGTCCCGCGAGACCTATTCTTACCATCTAACAACAAAACATCATCTCCGATAACCAGTTGCGGCTGATTATTATTTTTTAGATCATAGTATGTTTTGCTTTTCATCTGGTTATCGATAATTTTATTATAATTACGTTCACTGCTAACTCTTGGTTTTAATAACTCATTAACATTTGCGCAGGAGAATCCAATCCGTCCTACTTGTGTTCCTATAATTTAATAGTCCAATGTAAAAATCGCTATTTTCTTGTATGGACTTTACCAGCATTTTCTTAATTGTTTGAACGGCCGTCTCACTCTTACCATTAGCCTGTGGATAATTGGGTGAACTAGTTATATGCTCGAATCCCCATTCTCTGGCAAACTTTTGAAACTCGCGGCTACTGTATTGAGTACCGTTATCTGAAATCAGTATTTCTGGGATTCCATGTCGGGCAAAAACTTGTTTCATACTGCATATCACACTTTCCGATGTGATATTTTTTAATTCCATGACCTCAGTGTAGTTAGAATAATAATCTACGATTATTAAGAAATATTTTTTGCGGTATTCAAAAATATCGGAACCAACCTTGTTCCACGGCAGGTTTGGCACTTTGATGGGAATCAATGGCTCACGAGTAGGTGCATTTGAATTCTCCTGGCATACCTTACAGCGTTTAACATACATTTCAATGTCTTTTGACATTTGTGGCTAGAAAATGACTTCTCGTGCACGTCTTTTGCACCTATCAATGCCTAGATGTCCTTCGTGTACTAATTCTAACATTTCTTGCCTCAGTGATAGCGGAATTAGTACAAGGTCACTCTTAAAAACTACGTCATCAATTAAAAACATCTCATCCCTATACGACCAATAAACATGCAAATCAGTTGGTACATCACATTTATTCTTAGGCCAACCATTTTTTATACAATCAGCCAACATCGAAAACGTATTATCAGATCTACTTTCTTTTTTAATTAATACCATTTTTTTTATTTGAAACCTTTGATGTTTCAACTAACATTTGTACTTGAAATAAAATTTCATCACTTAAACTATTATCATACAAATCCGGCAACGGTGCACGCGACAATGTATCCGGTATGTACATAAACTTGCCCGGTTTATAGACTACCTTGAGATCATATCCCTGCAGGCGGAGCATCATCCGCTGTAAGCGTACTGGGACTGACATCAATGGCTTCTTAAAAATGCTTTCCAGTGGTCTATGGTCACTTTCGACTATTATGTTATCTCTACCAAATATGTATTGGTGGAACCTCTCACATGCAAAAACGATCGCGAGAAGTTCCTTCTCTATTTGAGCATATCTACGCTGCGTGTCTGTGAGCGTGCGCGAGGCGTACTCGACCGGGCGGCCGTCCTGCATGATGACCGCGCCAAGCGCCTCGGCGCTCGCGTCCACGCTCAGCAGTTCAGGTCGCGCCACGTCGTACAGCGCTAACACCGGCGCCGAGCACACTAACGCACGCAATAACTCAAATGCTTTTTGGTGACCATCTTCCCAGCACCAGATCGTTTCTTTCTTTAATAAACCCCTTAATGGCGCCGCATGTTCAGAGTAGTTAGGTTTATATCTAGCAAGATAATTAACTGCCCCTAAGAATCTTTCTAGTGCTTTTCTGTCTGAAGGCACCGGCATTTCATTGATAGCTTTGACTTTGTTATTGTCTGGCCGCATGCCATTCTTATCAAATATGTGTCCTAGGTAAACAACTTCCTTTACACCTATCTTGCATTTCGATTTGTTGAATTTTACATTAATTTCTCGCGCCCGGCGCAATAATGCATCGAGCCTTTCATCATGCTCTTGGGTAGACCTACCCCATACAATAATATCATCTACAAAACTATCAACCCCTTCCAGATCCTCTAATAGCTGACGCATTTTACCATGAAATACTTCAGATGCACAATTTATTCCGTAAGGAAGTCTCAAAAATTGATATCTCCCAAAAGGTGTGCTAAATGTACAGAGATCCGCGCTAGTATCATCTATTCTCAACATCCAAAACCCAGAATTGGCATCTAAAACACTAAACAGCTGAGCTCCCTTGAATTGCGGCATTGAACTGTAGGCATTTGAAAATGAGCTTGTTGAATGGCATTGTTCAGCGGCCGCGGATCTAAACAAACTCTAATGCCGTTATTCTTCTTAGCCGCTACAACCAACGCGTTCACCCACGGTGTCGGATGACTGACCTTACGAATTACTCCTAATTGAATCATTTTATTTAATTCAGCATTCAGTTTGTCGCGCAATGGAAACGGTATCTTACGAGGCGCACAGACCACTGGTTTTATTGACTTATCGACAACAATGTGATAAACTCCTGGAAGGCATCCCAACCCGTGAAATAGGTCCGAATATTCATTAACGTTTACCGAATTCATTCGACTTACTAATCCCAATGATTCACATGCATACTTTCCCAGTACGCTTTCACAATTCAAATCAGCCACGCCAAATTTTTTATTATGCTTATCACCGTTGTAACACCACTCCAGCTCACAAATGCCCTTCAAGGGTATTATGTTGCCCGTGTATGATTCTACCCTCATACCCTTTTTGATTTTTCATCAAAATTTTTGGATCAAATCAAAATCAGGTTTCAATTGAAATCAAGTTAATGTCTGCACCAGTGTCCAACTTAAAACGCTCCGTACCATTCGCACAGTGAAGATTTTCATACCATTTATCAGAAGACGGCGTATTCCGCCTTGATATAACCGAGATAATATGAAACGACTCACAGCTGTCATCCGATTCGCCATCCTGCTCCACATAGCACTCAATTTCATGTACCTTTTTCGGCGATCGTTCGCCCACTTTACACATCCTAGCAAAGTGCCCATGATTTTTGCACATGAAACACTCGAAACCATAGGCTGGACAAGCCCCCGGCCTGCACTTGTAATCGCCATACGCGCCACACGGTGGACGCCTTTGTACACCCGACCTCCCCGAGCCCGAGCCATATTAGCAGGGCAGATTTATAAACCACCGCTGTCACCATGTGTGAAACACCGAGAGTAGGACAACAACTGATTTATTATAATAATAATTGTAGACTACCCACAACAACTTGTATGGGGACCCTTTATTTAAAAAAACAATTTTGGTTTTATTATTTATTGCTGTAGAAACAACACAAATAGAAGTTTAATAAAGAAAGCTTAAAAAGAACTTATCGTTCATGGGATAAAGCCCGCTGACGATAGTCAGACAGACGGACAGCGGAGGCATATGGAACCATAAAAATACGAGTCGGACTCATCAAAGTACTGTTGGCCAGTAATTGAATGCTCCATTTTGAGTGATAGAGGGCTAGCCGATCGGCGTAGTTAAAAAGATATAAGGTTTCTCCCCGATGACTTTATCTGGGGACACGGCAGTGCCCCCGTAAAGATGAGCGACGCAGCACTACCTATCTTTTCTCGAAGCGCTTCGTCGATTTTTTGAACCCTCACAACTTGGGTTTGGAATATAGCGGTTAAACAAAATTCTCAGGATATAATATCAGTAGTGGCTTCAATATACATAGAAAGTTTCAATAGCATAGCTCGTACATTTTAGATTATATTGATATCTAAACTACTCTGATTTCGTCACTGACTCACTGATGATCATCAAAATTCTTAGGGTACTTCCTCAAGTCTTAGAAAGAGAAGAATATAAGTACATAATTATGCGAATATTACTATACTTTGCACTTAGTTAATTAGTACAAAAACAACAAAAATCATGGAATTTTCACCCCCTGCCCCTTAAACTAGGGGATGAAAGCTTTTACGAGACTTCCGTAAATTTTGATGCAAGAGGTCTGAAAATTGATGGAGGGACTCCTTGTAATAAATAATTACAACACTATTTCAGGATTTTTTGTTAATCACCCTCCACGCTTTAAATTAGGGGATGGAATTAAGCGCGTGCAAGACGCCTAACGACATCACGAGTGCGGTGCATTAGAGGCAAGTGATACATTGTTGGGTATCCTATTGTATGCCACTGATACCTAGACGATAATTAGGTGGCTAGAGGTCAACTTGAACCGCAATCGAGGAGTCTAGTCTAAAACAGAAATGACAATGCTGTCTTCCGATTCCACAAACATTTATTATGAATCGGAAAAAGGCAAAGATAGAGATGGGCTATGAAAAAAGTCATCTCTGATGTGCAAGAAATCACCCCAAAAAAAATGAACAAAATAAAAAAAATATAAGAAGTGAAATTCCACCAAAACATTGTCATGTAAAATATTGCCAAGACGAAACCATAGGGGTCGCATTGTCAAAAAATTATCAGATCCCATGAAGAGCCAAGCTTCTTAATTTACACGCCCTAACTCTACAAGCCCTATATTTACAAACTCTACACCTTAGTCATAATATGTCGCTTGGCCGTTTCGATACCGTCATATGGGATGGGCGTAAGGCGTTCGTTACTTTTATTTTATATAATTCTTTTTGTAGTAAAATTCAATGTTTTAAAAACGAAATACATTTGTTAATTCGTACTTACAAGAACTATACTTGTTACTACAAGAACAAATCTGGATTGAGTGATTGGAAAATCAAACAATTGGCTATAGTAAAAATTAATGCTGTGCAAATTAAATAGACTTATTTATTCGTACCTACAAGAAATGATGTTCATTAATCCAAAAAAATATTGTATGACAGAAAAGTAATGGACAGTAAATTGATTTTTCACCTTATGCCCATATCTCGATAGGGAAATGGCCAAGCCACATATTTCGGCTAAGGTGTAGACTTTGTAAAGTTAGGGCTTGTAGAGTTAGGGCGTGTAGAGTTAGAAGCTTTGCCCTACATGAGATCTGATAACTTTTTGACAATGTGACCCATAGGGTCTCGTCTTGGCAACATTTTACATGAAAATGTTTTTGGTGGGATATATTTTACGAATAACCACTCCAATTATAATCTTATGACTAATGGTCCAAGAGTCATAGCTGTGACCCAGAAACCTACCCCAATCACAAAATAATAATTATTGCGAGCCAAGTGTAATTCACAGCATTTAAGATAAAAGTTCAAATGGAATACTTACTCTGCTGGCCTGTAACCTAGGTGTTAATTCTACTACTTGCAACTTGAATTCCCTAATAGCTTGCTTATTGTTTTTGTTTTCTTGCTGGCCAAACATAGATTTTGGTAGTACAAATAAATGCCTGCTTAAGTTCGCTCACAGTTACAGACAGACAGTCACAGTTCGCTCATTGGTATTATCTGGAATCCTACTAACCTAACCATAATTGGTCAGGTTAAAATCAGAATAAATTATGTTTTAAAGGGTAGCTTTTGATTCTTAAAGTACGGAAACCATTTCATTAAATTTAATTGATCTCGTCTGCATTTAAATTTATTTTAATTTAAAACAGTACTTTATTACTTTTACGGAATCTCAACAATTCCGTAGGTCTTATCTGATTGTTTTGTGCTTTTTAATGCGCAACAGCCGGGATTTTTAGTTTTTCTGCCACGTTATTTATTTCCTGCTTTTTAGGACAAACTTACGAAAAATCTTTAGGTGCTTAGTTTACTACGAATTTGTATAGCTCATGCAAGAATAGTTTATATTCGTACTCTACTTTAAAATTTCGACACTCCACTCGGGAATCATGATATATTTTTTTAATCCGCACATTAAAGCACACAAAATCCGCGATTTTTATTTTTTATTTTATGTACCTAGTGACACTTGCGTTAACAAGAAGAATCTAATGACGTATCAATTATTAAAATTGGTTTAGCCGTTCAGTTGTTACGAGGAAATCTAGGAACAGACAAACACATAAATATAGGTCAACACATAACTCATTATTTTTTTATTGTCATCACAGACTTATGATAAAACTGACAACCAAAAAAGGAAATTATACTACAGCAACTAGCAAGCGAACGGTAAGTATGGCAAACTCCGAATTGTAGAATCGACACCACTCAGCAACGGCTACGTACTTTTGAAATGAAATGATAAAATATACTTCGTCAAAGCACTCACCGTATTAAAGTTTGGGCCGCAGTGGACTCGTAAAACTTCAAAGGTGGCACACCAGCCACTCATAAAGTGTAATTTAAGAAGGATAATGGAGTAATTCGGGATATTACACTCTCGGGTTAGGTCTCTAGATTTAAATATTTAATCATTACGAAAGGAATCGTCAGCAGGAATTTGTGAACTGACCGCTTCGCACCTGAATTGGATTAATCTATTTGTTATGTATTAACAAAAACATAAATTGTAATCATGCACAACAGTAAAAAAATTGTGAAATACAGATTTTTGTGATAACTTCGGGAGACTTTTCTATCGATTAAAATTAATCAAATTACGTTGACACTCATTATCAAAAGAAACCATTGTATTCAAGAGGTTACTCTTGAATACCACTGGCGTCAGATAACGCCACTTTTCCGTTAATGTTTTTGAATTTTATTACCATGGCACTAGGTTCTAAATCGCGATCCATCCCAACTACTCTCGGTTTTTGAGAGGTTAATATCCCTATTTTGCGTTAATTGAGATTTAAATAAGGCTATTTTGGCCTACCGTGGCGTCTCAAAGTTCTAAAGTGCTGCGCTGGACCACACACTTTTTTCTAAATAACACAAGTTAAGAAGATACTCGGTGCTATCTCAAGTTGTTGTCAAAAGGGTTCTAACCACGTTCTAACATTTTTGTATGAAAAATGGCATAGCTACGTAAAAAAACTTTTGCGGCCAGAGATGAAACTGGTGTCAAACGATAAATGAACATAAGCTTTTAAGTCCGCGAACGGTATACTTTGCAAGGAAACTATTTTAAAGTTCGAAAAAAAAGTCAACACGCGTTTTACTTACGCATATGAAATTATATGAAATTTTTAAAAATCCGTTTTTTTTAAACTCAGACAGTTTTTCATTTACGGAATTTATAATAATATACTGTGTCGATTGTGTTCGACACCAGTTTCACCAAAAATGTTGTCGGCTACTTATTAGTCGGCGACGCAACGTGACGCCACTGGCACGACATTCAGTTTTCGGACAGTGCTGACTGTGGCGGTCAAAAGGTTAAGATGTTATTACAATATTCTGCAGTTTTTACGATAAAAACGATTTAATAAGAACAACTTAATTCTTCTCTTCTCGATATTTTTATTTTCATACGGTTAAACGTGGGCGCAACTTTGCTTTTACTTCCCCGTATGGTTATAGGTGACGCTGTGTTTGTTTAACTACCGAGAATCAAAAAGGAGGATTATATGGTTCACCGGTATGTATGTATGTATAGTATATGTTCATTTGTGTCACCAGAACGTCTGAACTACTTATGAGAATTTGATAAATAAAATATCGTTAGAAGTGACTTGATCATCCACTAGTTATAGGCTATGTGACGTCACAGTGACATACTGACTGTAGCTATTAAATTTATTTTCGAAAATATAACGTATTTACGCAAGATCCTTCTAACACTATCAAAAATTAGCGGTAGCTGTAATGTTAAACTAAGAAAGAATTCCAGACTAGTTGCGCCCCGGTTAAGATTTGCGAAAGTTAGCAATTCTTTCAAGAGTCAATGCATTCTCTACTACAACAAGATAATCTGGAAATTAAGAATTGTCATTTGAGCAATTTAAAAACCATGTAAAAACAGCTTTGTCTAAAAAGTGATATTATAATGTTTACAAGCATGCCTGACAAGACTACACGGGATTAATCTAACTCAACAAAGAACTTGCTGTTAATATAATTTAATTATTTATTATTGCATATTATCTATAATAATTAATACTGTAATATGTATTTTTGTACTGGTACATAACACAAAACCATTTTCAAAGACCTAAAAATCAATCTGTGGGAGTTCCTTCGCCCTTCTCTCCTAAAGTAGTTCAATGGTGAGAAGAGGCAAAAATGACGTTTACTAAGTATATGAAAATGTCTAGAGTAATAAAAAAAAGTTTTTATTGATTGATTTGACTAAATTCAGAAGAAGAAGGCCGTGTTGGGTATCGAATTAAAGTGCTTAATTAGCACATTCAAATATGTATTTCACTAGCTCTTAGTCTCTGCTTTGCTTGCATTTAGCCAAATCGTTTGAAGCGTATTGAGAGCCCGGTGGCTAATAAATTTCCCACTCTTTAGAGCTCGATGCTTTAGTAGTCGGGTTTTAGTTTTTGAACATATTTTCTTGTTCTCTTATTGAAAGGCCAATCAATTCTCTGGATAGACCATCGACTTACTCACACTCAATACGACTGTTGCTATGGCTGACAATTAGTCAAAACATTGTCCACGGAGTGTAAATATTAACCCAAGGAGTATAAATAGTCAGCACTGAAAACCCCCTTTGACATTAGTTCCCCAGTATTACATTACAGCCTAGTGTATTCTAGTGTCGGCAATTTAGCAAAGTCCTTAACCTCAATTAATCTCGAGATTCGAACAAGAAAGATAAATGTTAGGTCTGCTGGAATCTAACTTAGTATGGATGTACCTTGCTGTTTGAAATTTTACGTCTTCAATTGGGTCTGGGTTGGGGGAAATTAAAATTTTGTCGTGTATAGTGTGCATTTTACACGAACATAGGGAATTGTGATAGGTAGAAAAGTTAGAACGTCTGCATGTTTGAGCTGGATAGCAATCAGTTCCATATCTCATCTGACAAAATGATTGAGATCTAAATACATAGGTTCCAACTTCACTGGATATTCCTGCTCATCAAACAAAAAGTATAGCTTGGCCGTTGCACACGCTAAATCATCTCAATAGGTACTTATTAACCGTTTTGATGAGATATATATATACCTTTTGTACAGACCCACGGGCAAAGCTAGTAATAAATAATAAAGCTAAAACAATTAATCAACAGAGATGTTATTAATTAACATTATATTTCGATAGGTGTTATAAATAAAAGGCAACAAATATATTGATCACCAAAATATTTTTTCTTACCCAAAATGTATAAATAATCACTAAAAGTTGCAAAAATATCAGGGCATAATACTGCGGTAGCTTAGGTGAAGAGTAAAGGGGGTGAGCGAAGCGAAACACAGTGACAGAAGAGTTATTTCTTGTCGCCTAGCAACTCCACCTTCACGGAGCCCACACTATTCTACTACCGAGGCTACGGGCGAAGATAGTCCGGGAAACATGCACGACATACCGATCTTATAGACCTGATAGGCAAAGAAAAGATTGGTTTGGTTGGCTCCGATGTAGACGGTCGATGGAGACAATTGTTCCTTTACCTTTCACCAGTATCTTAAAAACTTTCGGTCTTCCTTCAACCACTTTGAATGGGCCCGTGAATGGTGGTTGTAATGGGCCACGCAGAGTATCTTGTCGCAGGAACACATATTCGGATCTGAACAGGTCCTTGAAGACGAAGACATACTTTGATATAGTAGAGTAGGATTTATTTTTGATGCATACTTGGAAACATCAACAACAGCTTCAGTGCTTTGTTCGAAAATCTCCAGGTATTCGCAGTGGTTTAACTAGTTCAAATGAAATCAATTCATGTCTTTATTACTGTAGATATTGGGTGTTTACCTATGAAATTGGCGAATTTTTCTTACAGATTCAGGAGTTCATAATTCGAGTAATTCAATAGCTATTACCATTTTTTTATTGTCTTAAAATTAATTTCATATTTTACATCTACTTATTAAATTTTCTTTTAATTTTCAGTTTGATAACTAAAATGTTATCTTCAACATCAGTGCCTCCTAAATGTCATCCATTTTCGTGATAATATTCGTAATATTTTTTTACAGCTGACACTTTTCAAAAATTATATAAAATTTTCTGTTAGCTAAATGTTGTCTCATTCATACACACCAAGTTTATATAATTAGGATCTGTCATTCCTAAAAAAAATACAAAAATGTTTATGCTGAAAATTGAGTTAACTTCAATTTCTCCATACAAAACGCTAATTTAATATGTAAGGACCTAATATTTACATATACTTACCAAATGTCATTTTGTTTTTTTTTTACCTCTCTCTACATTGGACCACTGTGGGAGAAAAGTGGCCTAAAAACTCCCACAGATTGATTTTTAGATCTCTTTTAAAAATTGCTTGTGTTTAACTAATACAATAATTAATATAATTAATAAGCAGGAATACATAATTACAAAATTATTAACCCCAAGGACTGTGTTGAGCTAGATTAACCCCATACAGTCCCATTATTTAAGAAGTCTTGAAAATTGTAATATACCTGTTTCGACAAAGTCGTTTTTAACATGCTTTTTAGATTGCTCAAAAGGCAATTTAAAAATCTCCAGAGGTATCTTATTGTAGTAGAGAATGCACTGACCCTTAAAAGAATTGCTAACCTTCGCGAAACTAAATCGGGGAAAAACTAGTCTATGATTATTTCTAAAGTTAACATTACAGCTATCGCTAAGTTTGGAAAATGTTGTAAGGTTCTTGCGTACATACATTATAGCCTTTATTATGCTCACAGCATTAAATAATACATTAAAATATCTTAATTCCTACTTAAGATTTATATACCTAAATTATATTTGAGATTTAATTAAGTATTTATTTAATTGATTTATTACATTATACATTTTGAAAAACTCAAAACTGAAAAAAAAAATGTAAGTACAACCCGGCAAAAGTGAAGCACCTCTACAAGTTAAACACTTAATACTCACTATCATATTAATGAATATATATTTATTATATTTCAATTAACATTCTATTATTTATTGAGATCCTTATGTTAGGGCATGCATTTAATACTAAATTTAACTATATTTATATTATTACCCTTTATGTAGATTTTATTTATTTATGAGCACCCTGGTCGGATGAAGGGCTCCTCCAAGCGTTGCCATTTGTCTCTATCTTCCGCGATGTCCATCCAGTCCCGACCTCCTATTTCTTAGATGTCGTCTGACCATCTCTTGAGCGGCCGCCGACGGCGTCGACGTCCTTCATCTGGTCCCCGCCACACAGTCGTCTCCCTATTCCATCTGCCACCTTTCATTCTAGCTATGTATTCTTCTCACGTGTTCCATAGCATAATAATAATAATAATAATCCTTTATTGCACAGAAAACACAGTGGAAATTATAACAGAAACAGTATGCAAAGGTGAGCC
Organism: Argyresthia goedartella; assembly: GCA_949825045.1. NCBI lineage: Eukaryota > Metazoa > Arthropoda > Insecta > Lepidoptera > Argyresthiidae > Argyresthia > Argyresthia goedartella. The sequence continues at coordinate 14,123,699 of OX463829.1, read as the reverse complement.
TATTTCTTAAAAGAAATTTCTTACAGCAAACCTGTGCAGAAAAGAGATAAATAAAATATAGTGAGGCAGTCCTAGTGTACAATTAAGAGTTAAAAGAAATAAATAAAATCAATATACTATCAAATAAATCACAATCACAATCACACCCTATGTAAATACTATAAAATAAATAAATAGAATACAATAAATACATAGATACACATAAATACCATGACATACCCACTATTCAGAAGAGAGGAGATGCTGTTTCAATTTTTTCTTGAAAGTGACCAAGGATTTGCAATCCCTAATAGCGCAAGGAAGTGCATTCCACAAACGTATTGCCCTTAACCTAAACGAGTGCTCGTAAGCAACAGTGTTGTGCTGACGAATTGACAAAAGTGACACCGTGTGAGATCTCCGAAGTCTATCCCCTGAGAAAAGATACTCAAAACGTTCACGAAGATATGCAGGGTAGCGCGGATTTCTCAAAATATTTAAGAGGAAGGGAGAATGTGCCTATCACGACGAAGTCGGATCGGGAGCCATCCTAATTCCCTACGATATTTTGAAACGTGGTCGTACTTACGAAGACCGAAGATAAACCGAATCCCAAGATTTTGGAGTCGCTCGAGTTTGTTCAGTAGATCTTCGTTCGCACTGGCCCAGCAAACATTGGCGTAGCCTATTAAAGGCATAAGATGGGTCTGAGCTAGCATGATTTTAGTCTGCCTAGGCAGGAAGAACTGCAAACGCCAAAGAGAATGAAAGGATGCAAAGACTCGTCTGCTGACCTCACAAACATGGGGCGACCAGGTTAAAAGATTGTCAAAAACAACGCCAAGATTTTGGCTTTCTCGCTATACTTGACAATGGTACCGTCAAATAGAACGGGATCAACGGACTTATTCTGCAACAAATTAAGTAAGTGCCTTGTACCCATTATCATCACCTGAGACTTTTCCGGGTTGACTAATAGCCCATACGAAAGAGCCCATTTCCTGACGTTGTCGAGGTCAGCATTCAAAGCCTCAACAGTCGAAGTCAGATCACACAGGGGAAAATGCCAATAAATTTGAAGGTCATCTGCATAAAGATGATACGAGGAAGACAATACATCCGAGATGGAATGGATGAAAACTGAGACGAGAAGAGGAGAAAGGATGCCACCCTGCGGAACACCTGTAGAGAGCTTGCACCATTCCGTAGTGACCTCTTCAGACTTGATGCGCTTCTGGCGGTCTCTCAAATAAGAGTCAAACCAGCGAGCCGAGTGTGAAGAGACATTGAGCGATTTTAAGATTTCAACAAGTATGTTGTAGTCGACGCAGTTGAAGAGGCTGCTAAAGTCTAGGAGAGTCAGGATTGTGAGCTGCTTCTTATCCATTGCCAGTTGGATATCGTCAGTTACCTTAAGCAGTGCTGTGGTGGTGCTATGCCCCGGCCTAAAACCAGACTGAAAAGGGTTCAATAAATTCATGGAGGAAAGGTACGAGAACAGCTGGGTGTGGACAATTGATTCAAGGATTTTGGAAAGAATTGGTAGGATGGAAATGGGACGGAACTCTTTGAAGGAGGACAGGTTAGACGTTTTAGGTAGGGATAACACTAATGCTCTTTTCCACTGGCTCGGAAAGCAGTACTCGCTCAGCGAAGCATTGTTTATATGCGTTATGGGTGGTAACAAATGATCGAGTATACTGAAAAGCATCTGAAAGCAGATCTTGTCATCACCTATAGCCTTCGACGAGATTGCTAGAAAAGCCTTTTTTACTGCGCCAACTCCGACAGACCTAAAGTTGAAAGGTAAGCTACTGGATGTCGTTCTGGTGCGCAAGTAACGAATGGTAGCATCCTTGACAGGGGGGTCCATCACGACAGGGGAGACAGCAAAGAATTTGTGGAGACCGTTGAGGTCGAAACTACCGGTTACTGCGTCCTGGGACTTACCAACACCGAGGGTCTTCAGGAACTTCCAAACCTGTGCAGTAGTGTAGCTCTCAATACTCTCGTAGATATGGCGGCGTTTGGTATCTCGACAATGACGGGTGCAACGATTACGGAGACGTTTGTATATACGGAGATTATCGTCCGTCGGATCCTTCTACATTTGGCACGGTTTCTTTGGGCCATCAGACCCTTGATGGTGTCGGTAAGCCAAGGCGCAGGGAGATGTTTGACCCTAACCTTTTTGACAAGAGCATGTTTGTCGAACAAACTCAGGACAATCGAGTTGAAATGCTGGACTTTTTCATCAACGGGCTCACTACAGACGACAGGGGACCAGTCTATAGAAGGAACTAGACGAGAGATAAATCAGATCATGAAAGGAGAAGGGGGCGTTAATGTTAGAAACAATCATAAGATCCAAAAGAGAGGGGGTGCAGTGGGGCTGGAAGTGAGTTGCACTCAGGGGAAGAATATTTCAATTTAGGGAGCTAACGATAGACTGGAGTTTGGAAGAGCGAACATAATTTTTAAGTAAACAGGTATTGAAATCACCTACGATAAGTGTGTCACTGTATAGGGGAGATAGATCATTAAGGATGCTTTCAAAAGAGTCAAAGTAGTCGATGAGGAGAGAGGGGCTATAGAAGACACCCAGAAGGACTTTAGTGTGATGGAGGCATAGCTCAAGAAAGAGGTGTTCAACGGATCCAGAGTATAGACTAGGTGAGTGGCTGATGACTTTGCAAGAAATGTCGGAACGAAGATAAATAGCAACACCGCCACCAGCCTTGCCCGTCCTATCGCTTCGATAGAGCCTGTACCCCGGCAGAGCATATTGATTCGGATTTGACAAATGATTCGGAGATCAGAATACCATGAATGCTTTGATCGCTGAAGGAGTCGAGAAGGTCGACATGGCTGGAATGAATGCTCTGAGCATTTATGTGAACGACGTTGAAGTTCCTACTGAGGTTGGAAAACACACGTTTAAGGGCAATAGGCAAAACGTCGTCCGTGGACGGCAATCCACTTCCTACGCTATCGAAAGCTTCACTTTCGGAGTAGGAGAAGTAACTTTCACTAAATATGAAGGTCTCCATATAAGTAATTATAATATAATAAATAGATAATAATAAAATAAATACAATAAAACCTACTAAAAACACAAAAATAAAAATGTCAACAATCTAAAAAAACAGAAATGCCCGAACCCAGCCAAACCCTCGGTTTACACAAGTATAGTACATATGGTAATACATTTTACAACATAACAAATAATAGATGAGACGTGGGTGGGCAGCAAAAAAAAAAGAAATGAAGACACCGCAAAGTGAATCGTTATACCTAACAAGATCATCTGAAAATAAAAACTTCAAGTACACAGAACACACTATGCTTGTCAAATGAAAAAGACTTGGTGAGCTAAAAAGAAAAAGTAAATCATCTAATCTAATCTAATTCAGTCTATTCTTCACGTAAAATTACATTAAATTACAACAGAAAATAACCCGATCAAATCACGCGACGTATATTGCACTGCACACGATGCGATACAACTACGTTTTGGTTCCTGCCTTAGTGGCACGCCTAGCGCTGGGTTCTCGCTGCTTGCTTGCCGAGGGCGCCGCAGAACCTGCTGCCGCTGCCGCAACCGCAGCCCCAGCCACAGGCACAGGCACAGCCGGTTTACGAGTAGAGTCGGCGACCTTTTGCCCGGATTGCAGAGCAGAGGGAGGGAACTTGCTGGTGTATTCCTGAAGCGCCCACATGCGCTCCACCTTCTATCTGCTTTTGTCGGGAAGAAGTAGGGCAATCTTATCTCCAGAAGACCAGCAGTTCTGCACGCCGAAGTGTTTCCGGGCAGTAACAAACACATCATGTCTGGACTTTGTCAGGAACTCTGTTATGGTGGTTGCAGTGCCCTTCAATGCGGTTTTTCCATTCCACACCTCTATACGGGCACCGAGTGTGGAGAATCTCACCAGTATTGGGCGCGTTTTGGCTGGCCTTTTGGGTCCAAGACGATGTACAACAGAAGCACTCGCGATGCACTCAGGGGACACTTTTATTTGGTGGGATAGTATCCTTTGAGCCACATCATTTACCCGTTCCTTCTCATCTTCGGGGACTCCATGGAGAAGGAGCACCTTTTGACGTGATGCAGTCTCCATCCTGTCCAGTCCAGCAAGCAACAACTCAACCTGGCTGCGCAGCAAGTTTAGGCAATTCCACGTGAACGCCTTAAACTCGCTTGCCAGGGAATTGATGTTGAGTGGGCTGCTAGATGAGGACATTGTGGCGCACTCACGGAGCTCCTTCTCATACCGGGCCATCCTGCTGCTGAAGTCGGCTGCCATCTGCTCCATGTTGGCACTGATTTTTGTGCATAGATCCATTGTGAGTGTTTTGTAGTGAAATCTCCAGGTATGTTTAAAATATTATATGCCAATGTAGGTAAAGGGTCCAGGCCTTGTTTTAAATAAAAAATTATAACATTTAGATACTGATTTTAATTTAAATTAAATAAAAATAGTAGGACACAAATTTATGATGTTGGCTAGGCTACCCTCTTTTTCAATATTGGCATACCCTCATTTTGGCATCTATCACTTTGGTATATGATCTTATTTCTGAGCTTCTTTTCTTATCTTTGAGTCTCACATTGGTTATACTTCTTTCCATCGCCTTTTGACACAAAGATATTTATCTTGTGTTTTCAGCTGTAAGCGCCCAGGTTTGACATCCATAAGTTAGCGACGGCAGGATTTATATAATGAGTATTTTAGATTTTAACTTGATAGGTAGCTCTCCTTTTAGAATTTCCTTCATTGACCAATATTTCTTCCACGCTATTGAAATACGGCAAGATATTTCTTCCTTGTCCACATTCCTAAAGGAAACTAGTTTTCTCGAATAGATATATTCCTCTATGTGTTCAACTTCCTGGTCGTAAATCATTATTGGTACCTTGTCTACATTTCTCATTATCTTGGTTTTTGAGAAATTCATTTCGAATCCACGAATAGCTCTTTTTTGTACAATGAAAATATTTTGAATATCCGCTACTTTCCCCCACAACAAGATACCATAGGAAATGATGCTCTGAAAGTAACTAAAATATATTAGCCCTGATGTAACAATATCCGTGTATTGTCTTATGTTTCTAACAACGTTAGCCGCAGAACTTAATTTACCAGCTAGTTTATCTATGTAGGGTCCCCACTGCAATTTGCCATAAATGGTTATTCCAAGAAACTTCGTGTCATTTACTAATTCTATCGTGCTGCTATCTTACACTAAACTGGTCTTAACTTGCCTGACATTTGGAAGTGAAAATTTGATACACTTGGTTTTACCAGGGTTCAACTCATTGTCATTGACATTGACATCATCGAATTCTTATTTTTGTCTTTCAACTTTGAAAACCACTAAAGTATCATCAGCAAACAAACTATGTCAGTCAATTTCTCCACCATGAAAGGCAGATCGTTAATATGTACCAGTAATAAGAAAGGGCCTAATATGGAACCTTCTGGAACGCCAATTTTTACTCCCGATCCATCAGATTTAACGCCGTTGACTTCTGTATTTTGAATTTTATCGCTTATGTATGATCTTAGTAGCTCCAACTTTTTTTGTTAACTCCTTAATTATTTAATTTCATTAATAGCGTATCATGATCTAAACATTCAAATGCCTTTGACATATTGCAAAAAACACCAATAGCATCCTGTGCGGCCTCTCATGCAGATAAAATATGAGATATAAGGGTAATACCTGCATCCGTAGTTCTGTTATACCCCTACACTACAAGCCAATGTGCTGCTTGTCATCCACAATTCCTGACTCAGCATCTCTATTTCCAGCTCTCATTTACAGCTCCTGATCTCAAGGAGTCTTGTTGCCATCTCCGTCGCGACCAGTCCTATTTCTAGTTCTTGTCAATCTCTGTATCCTATTTTTCTGTATTAAATAAAACATTTCTTTGTAACTTTAAAAGTTCTTTTTTTTAAAAGGGCCGAAAGATTCGGGTCATAACAATTGGTGGCAGCGTAAAGGGATTTTTAGGATCCCAGGACCGTCTCCGCTGAAAGTGAAAGTGCTAATAAAAACTTCAAAACCCGGTGAAAACTTTGTAAAACTCCAAAACTTACTATAAAAACTACATTGACAATCCTGTAAAACTTCCAGTGAATAACTCCTTTAACAATTCGTGTAAAAACTCCTGTGAAAATTTTCTTGAAAACCCCTGTGAAAACAATATCCTGATAACCCTTGTGAGAACTTCAGCAAAATCTCTCATGATAAACAAGAGGAAAACGCCTGTGGCAACTTGTGAAAACCCCAGCAAAACAACCCGTAATAACTACACTAAAACCCCAATAAAGAGTTTTACCATGTTCCTGCTGGTACTGCGAGTGACAGTTATATTTATAACTCGAATAAGACAATTTCTCAAGCCTGAATACCTGCTGTGATAAATGTTCTTATAGCGTAACGAACTTGCCTACCGCACTACGCCTACGCGGCTAGACGCAATCGAAACAAAGTGAAGACCTGTTTTGTTTCTATTAGTACTTAGCTATAAGTAATTCCTCTAGTAGGACATGGATCAAAGTTCTAAGGAAATAAAATTACCATTGTCTCTAACTGAAATTGAAATTCCGCAGACACCAAAAAGAACCAAATCGAAAACATCATCAACGTCATCAAACATGCAAATGCAAATTTAAACAAGCAAAATTTCCTGTAAATCATCGCGCAGGAAACTCAAAGTCTCACTCTAAGTCGATGAAAATTCAACTTCCTCTGTATCCCAAGACCCAGCAGCATTCAATGAAAATTCAACATCCTCTGTATCCGAAGACCCAACAGCGGTCAACTTAAATTCTACATCCTTTGTATCCGAAGACCCAACAACGGTCAACGAAAACCTTATGTCTCCTAGCCTTATGTATCTAGCCCGACAATGGTTCCTGAATATAAAAAAAATAATCACAAAGTTTGCAAACTCACTATCAACTTATGTAAAAAGTACTTACCTTACATTGAAGAACTCACCTCTGTTTCGACGAAACCCTTACTGTTGCTAATCTACAGGGGTGCATCTATCAGTCTCAAGAAGAGTCCATTAAAAAAATGCCCAAAATAGTAAATGCAAAGATTACCTTCTCAGGCATCGAACTGACAGAAAAACCACACGCCTCACGAGGCCACATCCCAATTCAATGTCACTCACTGACTCACAATTTATATGTTGCATCTGGTTTAGCAATACCATTATGATGGCATTCTCGGCAACGACCTCCTCGCGAATTCTGAAAGTAAAATTGATTATGCTCAGGCGACACTCACAATTTGGAAAGTCCAATTCAACTGAAATTTTCATGAACCAACATATACTATTCCGGCAAGAACACAAACAGTTATTGAATGTTCCGTGTTAAACCCAGGAATCAAAGAAGGTCTTATTATTATAAGAGAGACTTTGACCAAAATAATTGATTCACTACTCATCGCAAATTGCGTTGTTCGAGTTTAGCCTAATGCCCGGACAAATGTATAAATAGTCAATATCTCCAAAAACCCAATAACTGTTTCTTCTAATTTAAAGCTTGAGCTAACACCAATAGAAAAGAACTTCAACGAGAAATTGGAAGTTTACCATATTTCCCATCAACACAATAAAAAGAGTGCAAATGAGCGTACCCATGAAGTGCTAGACCAATTAAGAGTGCCTGCATATGATACAAGACCAAGGAAGGATTTTATGTCTTTTGGACATTTGGGGACTGGGAATTCTTGGACGGCTTTAACCTTCTCGGGATATGGCATGTCGCCCTAGTCTGTTATAATATGGCCAAGATATGATACTTCATGACATAGAAATTCGCATTTGTCCGGTTGAAGTTTTAAATTGAAGTTGCGAAGTCTTTCAAAGATGTTGGACAGGCTTTTAATGTGTGATTCCAGGTCATACGAGTATATGACAATATCGTGAAGGTATACAAAGCATTCCATGCCCTGTAGGCCAGAAAGAACTATGTCTCTGGAAGTGAGAATTTGATACACTTGGTTTTACTAGCGTTTAAAATTAAATGATTAATTGTAAACCAATTCATGGTTAAAGAGAATACACCACTGACATCATCAAAACATTATTTTGGTCTTTCAATTTTGAAGACCAGTGAATGATCCGCAAACAACACTATGATAGTCAATTTCTCTACCATAAAAGGCAGATCACCTGTATACCAGAAAGGGCCTAATATTGAACCACAAGGTTCCATGCCGATTTTTACATCCGATCCATCAGATTTAACGCCATCGAATTCTGCCTTATAAATATAAACTTAGTAGATCTTATACATAAGGTTCAAAAACACGATGCCTTTGCGTATCACGGTAATGTACCGGTTAAGGATTTGTTTTTGTCTATGACTTTTGTCAATATTAGACAATAAGGTTTTATTTTCATGTTATAGTGTCTTGTGTCTGCGCCTTTGAGGGCACAGCTGCACTAATCATTGATTGATTGAGTTCTAAAATTAGATAGCCTGTGAATATTTCAAGAGTTATCTGTATCGAGCCTGTATATACCTATTGCTGTTATCTATATCGAGCAAAAACAAACAAAAAAATCACGTTTGTTGTATGGGAGCCCCCTTAAATATTTATTTCATTCTGTTTTTTAGTATTTTTGTCATAGCGGCTCTAGAAATACATCATCTGTGAAAATTTCAACTAAACTGTCTAACTATCACGGTTCATGAGACAGACATACGCCTGGTGACAGAAGCACAGACAAACAGACAGCGGGGTCTTAGTAATAGGGTTCCGTTTGGCACCCTTCGGGTACGGAACTCTATAAAAGATGATGCTTAAAGATGCCTACTTAATTATGTTATCATGAGTTATTATTTTAATCATGCACACTTTACATTACACTTTACATTATATTTATAAAACAAGCATAACTGAACTAATCATTAAATAATAAACAATTTCCCCCTTCCTCATCGGATATCATTACGAGTACTCGTACCGAGGACCTAAAATTATTTACAATTAAAAATGTTAAAACCTGGTCCACCCATCACAACATGCCCAAGACGATTGACCCCTGACAAACATTTCATAGCCAAGAAGGAGTTTGACGATAAGCTAAAGATTGGTACCACTCGTCCGTCTGACAGTCCTTGGTCATCGGCTGTACACCTTGTATTTAAAAAGGGCAACGGATGGCGGCCTACCGCACGCTCAACAACAGGACAATTCCAGATAACTACCCCATAAAGCATATCCATGACTTCAATCTCAACATCTCTGGCTGCACACATACCGCATACAACTAGGCTAGTCAATTTTAGTTATTTTTATAGTGTCATGTCCTGTGGGGTCTTGTTGTGGGGGAAAGCAGCGGATATTAAAACTATTTTAATTTTACAGAAAAGAGTTTTTTGAGCTTTTTCCAATTTAAAACGTACAAAGTACTTTTTAAAGAAATTGGCGTACTAACTGTAACTAGTCAAATTATTTTTTAAAATATAATCTTAATACGCAGGAACCTTACAAGATTTTCCAAATGCAGTGATAGCTGTAACCTTAACCTTTGAAATAATCACAGACTAGTTGCACCCTAGTAAGCGTAAAGTTAAGACTCGTGAAAGTTAGCAATTCTTTCAAGGATGAATGCATTTTCTACTACAACAAGATACCTCTGGAAATATTGAAATTGCTATTTGAGTTATTTATTAACCATATAAAAGCGACTTTGTCAAAAAAAAATATTACAATGTTCAAGATTACTTAAATGTATGCTGGGACTGTAATAGGTTAATAGAACTCAACACAGAACTCGCTGTCAATAATTTTGTAATTATTTATTCCTGCTAATAAGCAGTATTATTATTTTAACAATAGTTAGTAATAATTAATATGGTAATAATTGTATTAGTTAGACACAAACAATTTTTTAAAGAGATCTAAAAAACAATCTAAAATAAAGGGTTTCACAATGCCTAGCACGTTATTATAGTATATGTCACAGTGAGCTAGATAAAACCGTTAGTTGATAAACTAACGCGTTAGCTGATCAACTATCAACAGATAGTAAACCAGACCGACAGGGTTTAGAATTTACGTTTCTTTTGTTCTTACATGTCAACCTAACACGAAAACTATTCGGGGGCTACGCTGCGCTTGCCCCCTCTAGTCTTCTCCTAAGCTATCGCAGTGTTTGCCCTGGTATTTCGTTTGCAATTCAAGTTTGAACCAGTTTAATATTTATTGTTTTTAACAGTCATTTTGTCAACTAACGTGTTATAAAGTAAGCAGTAAGCTACAGTTTCCTATCTGTCGATAGTTGACCAACTAACTAGAAAAAAAACGTTAGTTTATCAACTAACGGTTTGGCAATCTTACGGTGACATATACATGCACATTGTGATTCTGCTGGGATTCTTTTGGTGGTACATAAACAAATCCTTTTTTATACTTAGGACTATAGACTTCCCATAAATTACATAATATTTCGAAGCTTCATTCGAAGATACACTTAAAATAGGTAGTGTCTTTAGCCTACACTAGGAAGTTGCACGTTTAGAGAATAGATTTAATTTTAAGTGGGGGAGGGGGAAGGGGGTAGATGCCCCCCCCCCCCCCCTACTACTACTTCCCCCCCGCGCGGAAATGCCTAGTTGCTTTCTTCGAAAGGGTGGGTCATTTTTCTGCCTCGACACCTTTCTCCTCCACAAATGCTCCATAACGCTATCATCAAAATTTACATGAAAAGTAGCCACAATAACCTATTCTAGCCAATCGTTTTTGTTTGCATACGCTGCGCTCCGCTCCGCTCCGGTTTAGCTTCTTCAACGTTCTAACATAACCTGTAACCCGATTGAAAAGTAGCCACAATAACCTGCTCTAGCCAATCGTTTTTGTTTGCATACGCTCCGCTCCGGTTTAGCTGCTTCAACGTTCTAACATAACCTATTACCCGATTGAAAAGAAGACACAATAACCTACTCTAGCCAATAGTTTTTGTTTGCATACGCTCCGCTCCGGTTTAGCTTCTTCAACGTTCTAACATAACCTATAACCCAATTGAAAAGTAGCCACAATAACCTACTCTAGCCTATATTTACAAGCAAAAACAGTTGTTTTTGCTTGTAAATATAGGCTAGATAAATATCGAGAGAACAAGAAAATAGAACATTCGCGAAACTACTAGAAAAGGGACTTTTACTTTGCCGCCCAACCAAAAACGCGGCAAAACGCCCCAACAAAATGCGTTCCGTTTTAAACAAAAATGATAACTTTTTTATTATCAAAAGTGATATTTTACGAAAGAAATACTAAATTAACTTTGATTGACGTAAAATAAATAAACAAACAAAAGTTTCAAGTTAAATGAACGTTTTTATTAAAATAGGTATTATTATAAAAAGATTCCACATGTCCTCCTTTTTTTATAGAATTCTCATCTTTTCAAATATGCGTACAACGAAATGTAGGTAATGTATTTTGACCACAGACAAGATTTAAACATATTATTTGCGTTGCGTTTCATCATTTTACAAAGTATTTTCAGATTTTCAAAAAATCATATCTTAAAAACTATTGAATTCCGCACCCTGAAACTTTCAGGAAGATGATAAAATGACCCCAACATGATGCTTAAAAAGTTTGGACGCCCCAGCGAGTAGGTCATCCGCTAAAGGTGAGCCATTGTTTGTTTGTCTATGATCTCTAACCTAAAATTTTCTTACAAGTTATCTAAAACTGTATTATAGTAACTTGATCACCGCTTCTCTAATAAAAAAAACCGCCATGAAATTACCGCAAGGGATAAATATATATATGTCATTACATACCTCAAGTAAAACGTATTTGATCACTAGATATCAAACCTTCGGTATGCGTTCGTTCCCAGATGAATTTGTGACAGCTAAAACCACACAAATTATAACAGCACGCATATTCTTCGTTAAACAAAATTGTATAATTCGATTATGCACTAATTTACACAATTAAACGTAATAAAACTTAATTTTATTATTAAGAACGAGAGAGAACAGTGTTCGGCGCGTTCACTGACAACGTAATGATTGTCAAACAGCTGTCAAACGAGAGGTGTCTTTTTTTTTCTTTTAAAATTTTAGCTTTCAAACAGTGATTTGGCGCTGGATCGTCAGCGCTACTACAGTTATAACGTCTCGGACAAGGAGAGGAGTATAATAAATGCCTTCTCCACACTGCAATCCAAACAGCAAATGTAATGCTGGGTTCTTAAGTGCGCGGGCCAAGTTGTCGGCGGATTTGTATATCTGCCATTTCTTACAAATTTGGCATGTCTTCTCATCTCGAATAGAAGCTAAATTGATAGGTAGGTACAATTCCAGACGTGCATATGCGATGCCATGCGTGTATTCCTGTCATTCTATCACTTTTATGTATAGGTATAAATTTCTTACACAAAAACAAACAAAATGACAGCGTACATACCCCGAACCATCTCTTTATTTGCGTGGAGCGTTTCTCCTGTTCCTGGAGAAGCAAGTCCTGTTTCCGCTTGGTCATTCTTTTCCTTCACGATGACGACAATTCCATTAGCTTCAATTCAACACAAAACATCAACAAAAGAAAGATCAGGAAGGAATCTGTCAGCTGAAAAATTATTGGCGCGGAAAGCAACTTAAAGTTCGAAAACTGAGTGAACATAATCATAGTTTATTTTGCAATGAGTTTGCTTATGTAAATAATAAACGGAATTTGTTACAAATATCACTTTAAACGGTATGAAATGCTTGAATAATAATGAATTAATTAAATATGTTAATATAATTGAAAGATTTATTAAGTTTCATTTGACAAAAAAATGTCGATTTTGTTAAACACAATCGAGCATTTGAAAATGCACTGTGGTTTTGAACTGGTCCCAAAGGCGAAATGCGTTTAGTTGGAAAAAAAAAACATGAACTAATCTTAGTTTGCGTTTAAAGATGGTGACTTGAGAATGCCAAATAACTTAATTCAAACTAATATTACTTTCGAAATTAGTTTAGTTGCTCTAGTTAGTGTCACCTAGAGAATTGGACCCACTATGAATTTAACTAAAATATACTTGCCTAGACTCAGACTCAAGACTCAATTTTTTTATTGAATATAAATGAATAAATTATCTTATTCAACGTCAAAATTATACTTATTATAACTACAAGTAATTTTTTTATATAAAAAAGGCACTACGCCGTTTCGGAAGGTGGGCCTCGGGGTTAAGAAGTAACGGCAAGAAACTCCCCCATACCCTCTTTTTAAAAAAGTGACTTTACAACAGGTACTGGTTTCGGTCTAAGGAAATTTGCCGGCGAGTGATAGACTTGTGTATGTGTATGGACCATGCAGTTTTGTCATCTAAGTATTCCTTAATACTATAATGAGACTTTTTTATCAGCTCATTTTTAACATAGTATTTGAACCTCTTTGCGGGAAGGATCAATGATTCCTGTGGTATTTTATTGTAGAAGCGAATACAGTGCCCCTTGAATGATTTGCCTACTTTACTTACGGCGGATTCGACCAAACACGAAGTTACGCGAGTGTAACTATTACGGGAATAATTTTACTCCTTAAATTTACCCTTAGATATCTTCGTTCACGTTTTTCCAACGTACTCGAGGAGTACGCTATGCTAGGTATTGTTACTCTCTGGTTTGAAAAGAATGATGAACGAATGTATAAACCGATAAAAAATCATGTGCTGTCGTTTCCTTAAACTTGACTTGAAATGCCACCACAACTCAATTTTGTAGGGTAATACGGTGAAATGTCAGCTTGTTTGTCCTATTTTTTAGGTTATGTTTGGTTTTGTGTTGTGTACTTTTCTCCTTGTGTTGTTTCCTGTTATTTTGGAAATATTATTTTCGTACGTAAACTTAATGTATTCATTATGCAATGAAGCTATTGCAGTGGTTATTGGTGTATTATTTTATTTGCAGTGGGATTGCTCATACCACAGTAGTCACCAACACTCATCTGTGTAGAATTGGTTGCATAGAATCGCAATGTAGCTAACTGCTGAATTATTGGCGATATGGAGAAATTCCTGTAAAACAATAAGAAAGTTATTCACTCAAAGGTAAATTTTAGGTCAGGTAGAGTGGTAGAACAGTATTTCAAATAAGTAAGTACCTACCGGTCTGATGAGTATTCCAACCTATGTTCAAGTTTAGCTAACAAACACATAGAAGCTTCCTTGTATAGACGAAATCTTACAGAAAAATCGTGGTCATCATACACATCAAAGTAACTGGTTCTTTCCTTGATCCATCTTGGCCGTCTTGGCACATATTCATCATCACTGTCGGATTCTTCGATGATATTTCTCAAACGTTCCATCGTGGCGTGATGTTGATAAATATTCTTGAAAACATTTACTATGTACCTATTTCACTAACAAACGAAATCGAAGATAACCTCGGTCGCGCCGTCTTTGATAAACAGCTGCTATATAGAGTAGCCATTTTGATTTTTGAATTTAACCCAAGAATAAGGGTCGTTACACCGCGAGTATCGGGAGAATAGTGCTATACCCGGAATAGTGCGAGCTAACCCGGGATTAGTAGTGGGTAGAACGTGATATAGGTTTACTCCAGAGTATTTGCCGATTTATTCTAGAGGTAACACTTATACCAAGTATAACTTTGTTTGGTCGAATCCGCTCTTAGTCTAAATAATGGTAGTGCTAACCTTTTTCTATTTCTAGTGTTAATTGTATGGCTAACACCTACAATTATAAATAAAGCTATGTTTTTTCTTACATGCATGATATTCTCGTATATATATTGACAGGTAACCGTAAGTATATTAATTTGTTTGAATTTTTCTCTTAATGATTCTCTAGCATCTAATTGATATATTGCCCTGATCGCCCTTTTTTGTAAGACAAATATCGTATTTATATCTGCTGCTGTACCCCAGAGCAATATTTCATAAGACATAATACTGTGAAAATAACTAAAGTAAACCAATCTGGCAGTTTCAACATCTGTAAGATACCTGTTTTGTCTGACCGCAAAAGCGGCTGAGTTAAGTCTTCGTGCGAGATTAGTTATGTGAGGACCCCTTTGAAGTTTCGAATCTTTAGTGATTCCGAGAAAGATTGTGTCCTCAACTAGGTCCAATCTTTCAGATCCTATTCTTACACTGCTTTCAGCCTGTCGTACATTAGGCAAACAAAATTTGATACATTTAGTCTTCTTTGAGTTTAATAATAGGTTATTTACATTGAACCAACTTAACATATGAGAGAGTGAACTATTTGCGTCGTCTAGAATTTCTTCTTGTCTTTTCACCTTGAAAAAAATAGATATGTCATCAGCAAATAGAACAATCTCAGTTATTTTTTCCACCATATACGGCAGATCATCCACGCACACTAAGAAAAGGAATGGACCTAAGATAGAACCCTGGGGTACACCAATATTCATACGGGTTCCAGTGGATTTACATCTGTTAATATCTACTTTTAGTAATCTTTCCATAAGATAAGATTCCATTAATTTTAACGCATTATCTTTGAATCCATAGTGTTGTAGTTTGAGCAAAAGAGTCTGATGGTCCACACAGTCAAAGGCCTTGGAAAGATCACAGAAAATACCAACCGCATCCTGTGATCCTTCCCACGCACTATAAATGTGTTCTACTAGACGAAGCCACATTAGTGTTTTGTCTCATGTTCCGCAGAAATTAATTTACCAGCAAGTTTATCTATGTGGGGTCCCCACTGCGATTTGCTTTCAATGGTGGTCAAGGACCAAATCGATCCAGCAATAAATGAAATGAAAAAACCAAGATTCTTTTAGTGGTGGTAACAAGGTGCACATTTATGTAGGATACAGATACCACCCTTAAAAAGTGTAGAAACTGCTATGTATAGAGCAGGTCGCAAAAGGACAAATTTCAAGAATGTAGAGTCTGCGGCAATATTTTGTTCGCATTTTATTGCGGAGTGTAGGGCACCGTCAGGTGGAACGTGATTCTTTTATAAACACAAAACTCTTTGAATTCGTTAGAAAGATACTTTTGCCCGTCATCACAATAAAGATTGGTCACTTTGGTATTAAACTATTAAACAGGTTCTCACTTTTAGCTACGTAGTCCTGGAAACATTTTAGTACTTCTGACTTAGCATTATCAGGTATGTGACTGTGTAGTGTGTGTAATCGTCTATGAATGTAACAAAATAGTGTTTCTCATCAACAGTTGTCGGTGTGATCGGGCCGCAAACATCAGAATGGATGATAAAAAGTGGTCGATTATTTTTGTTACACTTATCTTTAGACTTAGCAAATGGCAATCGTGGCTGTTTACCGAGACCACAAGGTTCGCAAATGTCATTACTAGGAACTAAATTCTTAATCAATCTAGAATCTTCGGGGTCAACGACATTTTTGAGCAAACTGAACTTTTGTTTATTTAAATGACCGAGGCGACTGTGCCATAAATCATAAGATGTTGTATCATGACTTTGATCGAGCGTTTCATTCAAGTTACAGCGAGATCTATTGATTTCAAAAGTTATACTGAATAAATCGTTAGTACTTTCACCAGTCATGTAACATTTGTTATTATTATTGTATACTTGAACTCCGTTGTTATCAAAAGTAATCGATATACCTGTCTGTTGTATGCGGTTTAACGACAGCAAATTGTACCGCACGTCGGGCGAGTACAGAACGTCATCAATGGAGCCTCGAATACCTAAGTTTGTCGTTACCTCAATCCTCCTTTTACTAAATGCGAAAACAGAGGTACCGTTCTTAGCGACTCCTATTTTTATAGGCGTAGGTAATTCGACGTATGACGTAAAAACTTCCCGAGTGTTCACAATATGGTCTGTCGCACCGGAATCTAAAAGAAAACAGATTTCATCATAAGATAGGTGAGCGGCTGTGGGTAACTTACATTTGGAGAACATAAAAGCGAAACTCTCCTCATCATTTTGGCGTAGTTCAATGTTATTAGCCGTCCTTCTGTAATTTCTTGACTGATCATTTTGCAGCGTCTTTTTGTAGAAATGGCAATCCCTTTTGAAGTGGTTTCGGCGTCCGCAATGATCGCAAAACATTCTTGAGAGTTTGTGCGTCGAATTTTCATATGTAGAACTATTTCCTTCTGTGGAATTTCCTGGCGGAAATTTTTGTTTCTTTTGTGGGTAGTTGTGTTTTTTCTTCTTACTAGGGCCGGAGAGATTCTGTTGCGTAGAACTACGTTTCGTGCCTGTATGCAACGCCTTGCATTCCGTCGTAGCGTCAGCCTTCAACTTCACTTCTTGATCTAGTAGGCGTGTCTTGACAAAAACCAAATTCAGGTGTTGATCGCCGAGCGTTTCTGATGCCGTTATGACGCCGTCGTATGAAGCAGGCAATGTTAGCAGTACATGCGATATTTTGTCCATTTCGTCGAGTTTTGCGCCGGCTGATATCAATTCCGTGACAAGATTATCGAACTTAGAGAAATGTTGCAATAAAGACGAGTCTGGTTTCAACTTCAGGTTTAGTAGTTGTTTGCGGAGCGCCAATTGTGTAGCCAGGCTTCTGCGCTCATAGATATTATCTAGGTCAGCTAGGATGGATTTGGCATTTGCAGAATCTTTTGCATAATTCAAAAATGAGTCACTCAAATATTTCACAATCGTACCTTTTGCAATCATGTTTTTCTTGAGCCAATCTGCGTCAGGTTCCTCTGGCGAGGGATCTTCCAATACACTCAGCACTTGCAGCTCCTCCAAAAGTGATTTTATGCGGAATTTCTACGTGCTATACCTTTCGCCATTGAATTGTTGGATATTTCGTTTATTTCGGTTGTCCATTTTGAAAAAAACGCTATTATTTTCACAGCATTGAATTTATGTTACTTTGCGCAACTAGAATCGTGTCCTGGGGGGTTACCACAATCTTTTTCTGATCCAAATTAGGTTCAAAACAAGAACATCACCATGGCAACCATTTCCATTCCAATTCGCCATAATGGGCTTTATTTACCTAAAGTCAAGACTTGTTTTAAGACGGTAACGGTAATTTTGCGGATCAAATTAGGTCCCTAATTTGAATCGGCATAAGACGTTGTGGTAACCCCCCTGGTCCCATAACCTATTGGGAATGGGTACAGAAGAGACAGAGTTGTTAGCTTGTCGACGATCGTATATTGAGTGCAAAGAAAAATGGCGGATGACATGACTTATATAATTTGTGAATTGTAAACATAACCATATCTACCTACTTGTACTAAACGAACTTGGATATTTGAATATACCCATACTGTAGTTGGGGTGCTGAGTAGAGCCAAAACCCTGTCTGCCTTTAGGCGTAGATAAGGGCCGGTATTGCTGAACCTGATTGGGCTGATGAGGACCTCGGGTGTGCTAATCAAATGGAGTTGGTTGAGCGGATTGAGTATGTTGAGTGAGCTGAGCCAACTGAGCAAGCCTTCCTGAGGGGCTTGGGCGCGATAAAGTCTGGGTCTGGGTGCTGGCTTGGGCCAGACTACTTATTTTCTACGCAACGTATTTGCTGCTCCATGAACTCAATGAGGTTTTTGAGTGTGGGCAGAGACACAAAAGGGAGCCACACTTCCGTTCAAAGAGAGTACGGAGCTCGCCCTGAAGCTTTCGTACTAATATGGACACGAACATATAGTCATAATCCTTCATGGGCAGATCTTCATTGTGCAGGGCGGATTGAGCCGAGATGAGTGGAGGGAGAAACAATGCGCGAGAGTGTGCATCGATTTATGGCAGGCCCAAAATAATGTCCAAAAACCGGTCAATGAGGACGCGACGGATTTGGTCAAAATGTCCATCGCTATGGAATAATTTTCTTTAGTGGGCTGAAGGTGAAACACCATGGTGAACGCCTCCCCAGATAGCCACGACAACAGATAATGGAGCTTCACCGCATCCGAGACAGTTGACATCTCATCCGTCAGACTTTTAAAAATTGCCACAAAGGCGGGCCATTCTTCCACGTTGGATGAAAACTTGGACAGGGGTATTTTTGGCAGAACCACAGCCGGGGTGTATGTGCTGGATGGGTGTATAGGTGCGGGCAGAGGCGACTTCTCGCTCAGTTTTGCGAACGCCACGAGCACCTTATTGTAATCATCGACCGCGGCTTCGTTTTTAGTTTTGTATTTTGTATGCGATGATGACGGTGAAGTAGAGACACTTCACCGTCATCATCGCCATCGTCTAGTATTTCGTAAAATACCCCATCTTAGTTTGATTTAAGACCTTTCAATATTACATACCATGCATTAAAATCAGACACCGCATACATTGTCTTATAATCAGTCTGCACCGCGATACCGTT
The DNA here is from genome assembly GCA_949825045.1 of Argyresthia goedartella. Taxonomy (NCBI): domain Eukaryota; kingdom Metazoa; phylum Arthropoda; class Insecta; order Lepidoptera; family Argyresthiidae; genus Argyresthia; species Argyresthia goedartella. Next base: position 14,104,398 of record OX463829.1, on the reverse strand, counting down.
TTCTTTGAGCTGAGTGATGCCTATAACAGCTTCGCAAAATTTAGCCGCTTGAGATTTGGTTTCTCAATTTATTACTAACTTGTTCCCGAAACACATAAAAAACAAAAAATTTAAAGAAAAGTATGAGCCGAAAACGAGTAATAGGTAACACAAATGAGCAGATGTCAAAAAGTTGTAACTTTGAAATTTCGAGACACATCCAGTATATGTATGAACGTGTTTGTATGAACGGTCTATGTAAAAACCATATGGCACACAACAAATAATTGAGTACTAAAAATAAAAATTAATTATCTAAGCGCCGACACCCTTTTTGAGCCGATTTTGGAACCCCCTGAATTTATAATGAATGTGTATGAATGAACGCTATAAAACCACACACGAAAATGTAGTGGACCCAGCAAAATTAACTATATAAAAAATACACCTTGTATGTGCCGACGTTAATGACACCCTATATCCGTGCACGACATGTACTTAAGCTATTATTCTGTAATATTCTATACTGTATAGACCATGGGAGTGCTACGTACGAATTTGAAAAGCTTTAATGATCCACAATTGAAGTCAATAACTAAGTTGTTATTGAATGGATAACAATGCATTTCACCATAATTGAGTGTGATTATTAAACGAGGTAAGTAGGTATTTTAGCCGTCTATAATAATAAGGTAACTTTTATTGAACTGAACTGACTGACCCTACGTATAAATGAGTATTACTATAATATTATAAACCTATAACTTTGATCGAAAATTTCATGACTATGTTAAAAAATATTCGCAAACTTTAAGTTGGTTTGTAGGTTGGTCTGCAAAAACTTTACACATTAATAGAAAAATTCAAAATTCAAATAATAGAATGAAAACAGTTTGGCAAATAATAAACCGGGAAACTGGCAAAGTTATACCAAGGGACAATGATTTCTGCCTAAAGATAGGTGATGATGTTGTTAAATCCAGCGATGATGTTGCTCGAGCTTTTGAAACATTCTTCACCAATGTACCCCTACTCACAACAGATCGTCTAAATTCATCTCCATATGAAGCAGAGACTTTATTGAAAAATAACACTAGCGTCAGTAAGGTATATTTAAAATTTCATCATGTATATCCCCAGGACATTGTCAAAACGTTTCAATTACTTAACTTAAAAATACGGAAGACCTGTGGGGTATATCAGTCAAAGTCATCGGTTCAGTAATTCTAGTTATAGCCCCACATTTAGCTTATATATTCAATAAATGTGTTGACGATGGGGCTTTCCCAGACCTCATGAAACACAGTAAACTGATACCTCTTTTCAAATCGGGAGACAAGGGTGATCCTTCAAATTTCAGACCAATATCTGTTCTTCTAACACTAAGTAAAATATTTGAAAAGATTATACTCAATCAAATGCTCTCACACTTCAACCGTACCAAACAACTCCACGCCAAACAAAACAGTTTCACTAGGGGTAAATCAACTACGGATGCAGGTATTACCCTTATATCTCATATTTATTCTGCATGGGAGGCCGCACAGGATGCTATCGGAGTTTTTGCAACCTGTCGAAGGCGTTTGATTGTGTTGATCATAATACGCTATTAATTAAATTAAATCATTACGGAGTTAGAAATAAAGCGTTGGATCTACTAAGATCATACCTAAGCAATAGAATTCAAAAGGCAGAAGTTTACGGCGTTAAATCTGATGGATCGGGTGTAAAAATTTGGGTTCCACAAGGTTCCATATTAGGTACCTTTCTTGTTCCTGGTATATATTAACGATCTGCCTTTCATGGTGGAGAAATTAACCGACATAGTGTTATTTGCTGATGATACTTCAATGGTCTTCAAAATTGAAAGACAAAAAGCAGATTTTGATGATGTTAATGGTGTATTGTTTATTAAAGTTTCTTGGAATAACCATTGATAGCAAATTGCAGTGGGGACCCCACATAGATAAATTGGCTGGTAAATTAGGTTCTGCGGCTTACGCTGTTAGGAACATCAGACAAAGCACGGATGTGGCTACATCTAGGCTAGTATATTTTAGTTACTTTCATAGTGTGATGTCCTATGGTATCTTGTAGTGGGGGAATGCAGCGGATATTCAAACTATTTTTATTTTACAGAAAAGAGCTATTCGAACAATTTATAATTTAAAACGAACAGACTCCTTAAGAGAGATTTTTAAAGAAATTGACATACTAACAGTAGCAGGTCAATTTATTTTCGAAAATATAATGTATGTACGCAAGAACCTTACAACATTTTCTAAAATTAGCGATAGCTGTAATGTTAACCTAAGAAATAATCACAGACTGTGTGCGCGCCGATTTAGACTCGCGAAGGTTAGCAATTATTATTTTAAGGGTCTTTCAAGAAATTGCTATTTGAGCAATTTAAAAAGCATGTTAAGCGACTTTGTCAAAAAAGGGATATTACAATGTTCAAGATTACTTAAATGACAGGACTGTATGGGGTTAATCTAGCTCAACACAGGCCTTGCTGCTAATAATTTTGTAATTATTTATTCCTGCTTATTAATCATAATAATTAAATATTTCATATTTGTAATAGTTAAGCACAACCTATTTTAAAAGAGATCTAAAAATATATCTGTGGGAGTTTCTACGCCCTTCTTCTCCCACAGTGGTCCAATGTAGAGAAGAGGCAAAATTGACGTTTGCTAAGTATATGTAAATATCTACAGTAATAAAGTACTTTGACTTTACTTGACTTGACTTGACTTGTATGTGACAATCTTCGAACAATGTTGCAATTCTATCACTGCGAGTTTGTACCAACCGAATGTTATTTACACATTCTTCTTTCCCGCCCCCGTAGCCCCTGCATTTCTCGTCAATATCAATTAATTATAATTTAGTGTGTTTATTTAACGAGGTAAGTAGGTATTTTAGTCGTCTATTATAATAAGGTAACTTTTATTGAGCTGACCTGACCCTACGTATAAATGAGTATGTAACAATCTTCGAACAGTGATGCAATTCTATTACTGCGAGTTTGTACAAACCGAATGAGTAAATAATAATAATAATAATACCTTGGACACTATTTACACACATTGATCTAGCCCCAAACTAGGATTCCCTGTATCTTGGATACTAGACAACGATACACATACTTATATAGATAAATATTATACTTAGATAGATAAACAACCATGACTAGGGTACTAACATCCGTTCTCATCAAACAAATATTTGCCCCCACCGGGACTCGAACCCGGGACCCTTGGCTTTGTAGGCAGGGTCACTGCCGACTCGGCCATTCGGGTCGTCTGTGAATAGGTAGGCAATTAAAAATAACGAGTTGGACCACCGTGGAAAACGCAAAACGTACTAATGTAAGGAAGGACGTAATGAATAACTAAATTACTACATAGTGTATTTACGCATAAGGGGATAATATGCCGATAGGTAGTGGACTGTATACTTGATATATATGGGTTTTCAAAGGTTGAAATCAAATATGTTGAAAGGGCCGGCCGACTATAGGCTAAAAGTAAAGTGGACTATATATATGTAAAAAGGGGGGTTGAAAAAGGCTCATGGGACCAAAAAATGTAAATAGGGGGTTCAAGTAGCTGAGAACTTGAAGGACCAAAGAATGACAGCGCTAAGGGTTCACGTATGCAGGGCTGAGATGGATTGAGCTGAGTAGAGAAGATTGAGTAGGTGGGTGAACGATAGGTACTTTGAAAAAGTTTCTGTGGCTTCTTCTTCTTCTGCGGCCTGATGGAAGGCTGCGTGGGATATCTGGTGGCAGTGTCCCTTTTGAGGGACGGAACCCAGATGTCTAGGGTAAATCATGCGCTGATGGCACGTGGGGGCACTTAGTTCAGTTCACGGCAGAGCAGGTCCGTGTCCGTGCTCCGTGTTCACTTCACACGCGAACGTGATAGCCTATCTAATTGTTTTCAGACTATGAGCGGATATGAGGGGGAATATGAGCTGATAAATTGTCACTACATGTGGCTTCCAAAATGGCGGTAAGTGAGAAGATTGAGGAGCACGCGTTCAGTTTCACAAAGCGTCAGGGACAGAATGCGGATGTGATTCGCCGGGTCGCTGTCTGGGCCTGCGCGGGCGCTCATTGGCGGATTGGCGAATGCAATGTCTACGCATGCGCCAACGTCACGCCTCTAGCATGAACAAGATGTTTGTCGATACCAGACTATATATAGGGTTGACGACTTTGCAAGGAATGTCGGAATGTAGGTAGATAGCAACACCGCCAAACGCCTCGACTGTCGTATCATCCCGGTAGAAACTTAACCCTGAATTGCCAAGAAATAGCGTAAGTATCAGATAACTTCGATCTATGCGTCGCACTACTGACGGATCCTTGAGAAGAATATTAATCAATTTACAAAAATAGGCGGTAATTTAAATTAAGTGGGCTAAGGACTATAGGGAGACCGCATAGCATCGGATAGAATTGAAGAGTAGGAGAGAGGGCAAAGGCACAGCAGTGGGAAACAATAGTCTAATAATATTTATAAGAATATGCAGAGATAAATAGTTACAAAGTTATTAACTGCGAGGTATTTGTTGATTTAGATTAACTCCATCCACTATCTTGGTTATTGAAGTATCAATTTATAGACAGAGTAATTTTTAACATGGTTTTTAAATTGCTTAAATGGCATTTTAAAATCTCCAGAGGTATTTTTTTGTTTAATTTAGTAAATTGATTATTAAAAGGAAATTACTTTCCTGTTGCACAAAACAGTCTATTTTCAAGAGACAATTATTTTGGTCAATCCCTTACGTAACGGAAGGGAAAAATTAAATCACGAAGTCCCGACATCGATCTTTATTCAAATTAATTCCATTTACAAATGAACTGTTTAGACAAGTTATTCTATGTTTTCAGATAAACTGATTTATAAAAATTTTAAACTTGTGTCAAATGGTACCTTATTACCAGTGGTCGGGATACCTTGGAGCGCAATGAAAGCAAAGAAATGGACATTACTTTTTAGCTATACTCAATTTCCGGAACTTAATTATATATAGGAACTTTTTTTAAACTAAATTGTATGATATTGTTAATTTAATCTATAATTTTTTACTTATTTTGTTCTTAAATTTTCGCTCTCTATAATGCATTTTTGCATTTGTAATTGATACAGCCTCAAAACTATTAAAATAAGAAAGAACTTCCGTTATTTCTGTAAAATATTTAAAAATAAGCAACGGCATTTTTGGATATTTTTATTTTTATTTATCAAGATTTTTTGAAATATTTGCTATTAAAATATCTACATTTTGATCTTACCTCTTCAGCTTTCCGGTGAATTCCATGTACCAAACATGTTGTTATATGTATCTATGTAAACAAAAAAAGGTTTACCATACACATTATCAAAACATTATTCACATTAGTTTCAAATTCGAGGTAATTATTCCTCAGTTTCCATACAGTCATTAAAAAATCGAGAAACAGTATGCCCCTCAACAACTTCCAGGAACTTGCAAGCAATAAAATACTGCAAGTAGTAAAGAATCTGTCGTTGCGTCCGAACAAATCCAGAGCTTCTCGTGTTTCGTAAGCTTTTTCAATATTTATTTTGAAGAAATTATCCCAGTATTTTTCTCCAAACGAAGACTCATCTGGCAGCATCCGATTTGAGCCAGTTCAGCAACTAAACCGTCAACGTTGTTTTTTAAGCCTGAACACCGTGTTGTTGACTTGAGACCAAGGTTTACTGCACATTAAAAAAAATATGAGGGATTTGGTTGTTCATAGAGTAAGCCAAGCCACGGTAATATGAACGTGACTGTCTTAAGTAGATTCATTCAATTGAAAACAAACGTAGCACTAAGTGCAAAGAAACTAAATCGTCGAAGAATTCCATACTATTTTCCGGTGCTCAGCAATCCATTTTAAAATTGTTTCTAGTTTCGGCGGCATGTTTGCGTACTTGTACTATTGTCACGATTATTTACTGGATTTATGTTCATGAAATTTCTGCGACTTTGAATTCACAGCAAGAAGTGAAATTCACATTTTTATTCTTCGTTTTCTTCAGAGTGATATATCTGACAACAAGTGTCGAATTTTGATTGCTGCATTTGCGATGTAAGGAGGTCTCATCAAAGAGGTACAAGGAGGCGTTACCATTAAAAATAATCGACGCCTTTAGCGAATGTAAAGTGTATGATGAATATGAGAAATAAGTGGCCAATGCAATTTATATAACAAATTTCCCCGAAAAATACGTTTTATACTATTATTAAAAGTATTTTTGTGAAAGTAGTTAAGTTCCGATATTTAATAAATTTCCGGTAATTAAGTACCTACCGCTTAAAAGTTATGCATGTCCATACTTTTGCTTTCGTTGCTCTCCAAGATATTCCGACCCCTTCTTATAACTTAATAATACTTTATTGCACAAAAAAACAATTTATTAGAGACTTGCAAATGGAAAATACCAATAATACCTTTGGGTGTGGTGTTGAAATCGAACAACTTCCCCCCCGACACCTGATGCTTTTTGGCATTTTTAGGGTTCCGTACCATAAAAAGATAACCTTTTTAGGATCTCTTCGTTATCCGTCTATCGGTCTGTCCATCCATCCGACCGTCCGTTTTTTGTTATTTTCTCTCTTAGACCCTTTCCTCAGAAAGTACCATATAACTGAGAGAAAATCAAAGTATTGCTAGCCTGGTGAGATAAAAGCAAAAGTTCCCCCATGGAAAGTCTAAATAAGCCCTGGCCCCAAGTCCCCAGTAGCTCCACTATTTCTGGCTCCGACAGCGGTCATGGTAACGGGGAGCAAAGGGTGCTAGGAATCACTGGAAGAGATCCGGCTGTCAAACCAACATATTCTTGGCAACTTATAATACATGAACTCTGAGATTGCAAGCGCACTTGGAAGAACTAGAGATGGTAATATCTAACATAAAGTGGGATATCCTCGGTTTGAGCGAAGTAAGAAGACGTGGAGAAGATACCCTAAAACTGAACTCAAGACATGTGCTATTCTACCGAGGTGAGGAAGATGAATCGTTAGGTGGCGTGGGCTTCTTGATTCATCAGAGGCTTACAAACAACATCATCATTGTCAGCCGCATCTCTTCACGGGTAGCCTATGTCATTATAAGAGTAAGTAAACGATACACCTTAAGAATCATCCAAGGGTATGCACCTACAACAGACCATCCAGATGAGGAAGTTAAAACCTTCTATGATGATACAACAAAGGCTCTAAACACTGGAAAGAAAGCTCAGTTCAACATCATTATGGGCGACTTAAAGGCCAAGATAGGCATGAAAAAGGACGAAAAAGCATGTGATGGAAACACATGGATACGGGACAAGACATTACCGAGGTCAGACTCTGGTTAACTACTGAAGCAAATGAGTTCTTTACCATGAATACTTTCTTCAAAAAGAATCCGCATCGGAAGTGGACATGGATTAGTCCAGACGGCAAAACGAAGAACGAAATTGACTTTACTGTGCTGACAAAACCCAAATGATCACAGATGTCACAGTCCTCAACAACTTAAGAGGTAGTGATTACAGAATGGTACGCGCCAACCTCAGGATAAATACTCGATTCGAAAGAATAAAACTTATCAGGAAACTTTTGGTACAACTAAATATCTCCGGCCAAGCCCATGAACAATTCGAAAAAGTGCTTTTGACAGCGTTTAAGCGATCTGATGCTCAATACTTCGAACAAGACGACAAATACAACCAATTAATCGAAACAATCACAAAACCTGCAAAAATAAAGTTTGGAAGGAAAGCCCAATCGAAGGATATATTGTCCCCTGAGACGGAACTACTGCTAGAGCAACGCCACAACTTACCAGCCAACCAGTTCAACTCACAAAGACATCGCGAGCTAAACAAGAAGATATCCAAAGCGATACGCCGCGACATTCGAAAGAGGAACACAGACAGAATTGAGCTCTCATAGAAAAATACAGAGGTCCTAAGGTTTTCAGCAGGGTGACAACTAATGGCAGCAGCCAATTAACCAAACTGAAAAACGAAAAGGGAGAAACAACACTGGGCTGTTTTGGAGTCTCTACAGCGATGTCAGATCGACCAACGATACCTCCAGATATTGATGAGTCTTTACTACTCTGCCACAATGACTGTGCAAGTCCAAGGCTCTACGACGACTATTCCAGTCAAAAGAGGCTTACGCCAAGAGATGTCATATCTCCAAAGCTCTTCACTAACATACTGGAAAATATCTTCAAAACCCTTGACTGGGATGGTATGGGCATAAATGTGGATGGAGAACACCTCAACCACCTCCGCTTTGCAGATGACATCGTTATGATCTTAATGATCTGTGCCACGCATCAATCAGGGTAGGCCTTACAATTAATTCGGATAAGACCAAGGTTATCGGCACGACCGATATGTCTCAATCTCCAATCACAGTTGACGGCCGAGTGATAGAGCAAGTGGAGGAGTATAACTACCTAGGGCAGATCATCAAACTTGGACGAGACTTACTGGCCCGAGAGATCGACCGAAGAATACAACTTGCGTGGGCAGCATTCGGAAAGCTCGAAGATGTCTTCCAATCTAAGATCCCGCAAACACTCAAAACTAGAATCAGTGTGTTCTCCCAGTGACGACTTACGCTTGCGAAACATGGACTCTCACTGTCGGGATGATGCACAAACTGAAAGTCACACAAAGAGCAATGGAAAGGTCGATGCTCGGAGTTTCGTCGCGACATGATACGGAACGAACTCTCGCCAACGCACCAAAGTCACCGATGTAGGGAAACGTGTAGCGCGACTTAAATTGCAATAGGCAGGAAACATCTGTCGCAGAAACGACGGAAGATGGGGCTCTAAAGTTCTGTCCTGGAGGCCCCGTACATTAAAGAGAAGTGTTGGAAGACCCGCGGCACGATAGTCCGATGACATGAGGGGTACAGCCAGCCCGACATGGACGAGAATGGCCGCAGAGCGTTCGAATCGGCGGTCAAATGGGGAGGCATATGTCTAGCAGTGGACAAGAACATTCTGAAGAAGAAGAAGAAGCAGAAGAAGGTCATATAACACAGGTAAAGAAAAAACAATGCAAAAACCGAAAAGTAGTTGTTATCATTATCTCGAAAAAAACGCGTACAGGAAAGATGTAAAAAATATATCTCTTAATATAATCGATTATAAAAGCGGCAATAAAAATACACACTGTGAAAATATCAACCGTTTTCCTATTTCAGTTCATTAAAGACAGGCGCAAGATCGGACTTACGGACTGATGATGGACGGACGGACGGACAGATGGGAAGCGGAGGCTTAATATTAAGGTCCGATTGGGCACTTTTAAAAAATGCGCCACTCACTCCTAACGCGTGGTGGCCTGTAAAATTTATTAAGTAGGTTTTGCGGCGCTCACACGCTAGAACTGCTGCACGCTACTGATTTCACAAATAAACCTAAACTGAGAAAGGTAGGTATTGAACTAGGTATTGAAAAGAAGATACCCATACATACTTTAATCCGAAACATATTTGTAACGTCTGATATGACAATCGTCCTACATGATTGAGTTTTTGTCCATAAGGAAGAATGTCCTGTAAGAATAATTTTTGCCCGAGCCGTTTCAAAACTTATTGATGTTTATTTATTTTGAGGTTATGTTGATTTTCCTTAAAATATACAGAAAATCGTTCGTATCATCTACTTGCATAAAGTCTATATTATTTATTCCTTAGTCACCGATGAAGAGGCTTGAACTTTTATTTCTATCTGATGCTAATGTGCTACGGATTAGAAAGCTAAACCATTCGGTCACACTTTTTGTCGGGTACGTTCCGAATTTAACTTACCGATCAGTCAATCCACAGAACACTGGGTGTTCTGTGGATTACATTAATTAAATGTAGGTGTCTTGAGCGTGTCGGCTGTGGACAGTAACCCCATAGGGGAGAGTTATGAGATTTTGACACCACGCCCAAAGGTATCATGTGACACAAGTTATAAATTTGTTTTTTCATTCACATTTATTGATCATACATAGTTACTGCGGTAGTTGCACGCATTAAAAACAACATAATCAGAGATTTGCGATACTTGACTTTGACATGCTCTATCTATATATTTATTTTACAAAGATGACGAAAAAAGGAGGAAAATATCAAAAAAATTGATGTTTTCTTTGCACAGATCCAGGTTCTTAGAATTATATTTCCGTATCAGAAAGTGTCAGTCTTTATTTAGTACACAAATAGTTTGTGGCAATTTTAGCTTATCGGACTTTAATATAGTTGGCTCTCAATTGATACGATCATTTCTGGATGCGGTTCAAATTTGGCTGCACTGTTTTATCATCTTGACATCGACTTTACCTAATTAATTGCGATTCACTCGTTTGAGGTGAAATTTACGAATGTAGCAAAGGTAAGTCGGAATTTGTATAAGTGTTTGGATGACATTTCAAAAATTAAAATAATTATTTCAGTCAAAATTCACAACATTATTTATAAAATAATTTGAATAAGCTATTCTTATTATATTATCTTATAATGATAACAATGAGAAAATATTGAAACTATGTACGATAGAAATGTATCAAGTGGTAACAATAGGAAATAAAGACAACATTGTATTGTAATATTCCTCTGGTCCCACACTAGGGTTTCACTGTACATTGGGTACCAGAAATAGTTAAGACATCTAAGCAACACGATTACGTCACGATCAAATTATCACACATCATCCACATATGTGTTAAACTTCTGAAATTTACAATATGGAATTAACCAGACTACAAAGAATAACAATTGAAGTTATTTACTCGGAAAGTTTCCAACAATCCCTGGCTAACTATTTACTTTGTTATCAACTAGAATATATTACCTCACAAGTATTTTACATTTAATATTTAAAATATAATTAGGCAATTAATATCACAATTTTATCTCTTTACTAGGGGATTAAGTAACAACTTTTAAACTGACCTGAAATTCATTACTATACACAATGATCCCAAGAGTTAGACATAGTGCCATGAAAGTCTGGAAACCAACTAGATACTCTTATACAATGTCGTGGTTTATAAATAGTTAGACAACGAATTTGATCAGAGTCGATGAAACAACTGAAACGTATACACTCACTTGTATCACTGACCCACTCGATGATTTTATGAGATTTCTAAAATCTTTCACTTCGTTTTGCGACGGATGAGTATAAGTCCTTTCAGTCACTGTCTTAGGTATCTGCGGACACGGGAGCGTTTCTACAGGTATTTGTAACAACGTCCTTTCATTGTCTGCTTTCACTTTCGGCTTGTCTTCACCATCGATTTCTTCATGAAAAAAGTCGTCGGGATCTTCTGAATAGTAGTTTTTCTCTTCATCGGGTGAATTCGCTTCGATAGCGTTACGTTCGACGTAAATGAAGTGTGAATTCATGGAGGGATCATCGTTGAGTTTGCAAACAAAGTTTTCGAGGGCGGTTCGTATACGAACGCTCCGTGCCTCGTGTCGTAATCTATGCATCCACGCCAGATGACAATCGCACTCAAAGTCGTTGCCTGCAACAATTGAAACGTTCATTAATTCCTCTAATTGGAATGATGACACGGTTCTCGAAGGCACATTGAAACGAGACTTAAAGGCTCGATAATTAATGAGATTTTATTACAAATTTAATTTGTACCTCTTGACTTTGAGCTTTTTGAGGCAAGCTAAGCACGAACTATTAGCTGGTAGATTAAGTTTTGCAGCTTACGCTGTTAGGAACATCAAACAAATCACGGATGTGGCTACGCCTAGGCTGGACTATTTTAGATACTTTGATTGTGTCATGTCCTATGGTATATTATTGTGGGGGAAAGCTGCGGATATTCAAACTATTTTAAAGTTACATAAAATACAATTCATAATTTAAAACGCAGAGATTTTAGAAACTGACGTACTGTAGCTAGGCACTTTATTTTCGAAAATATAATGTATGTACGAAAGAACCTTACAACATTTTCCAAAATTAGCGATAGCTATAATGTTAACCTAAGTAATAATTCAATTTATTTATTGCTTCAATTTATTTATTGCTTTCTACATTGTTAGAAGACAATGTAGCGCCCTGTAAGGGCTTTGCAATTTATCTTAATAACTAGGTAAGTAGGTATCTTTATAAATTTATAATTTTTACACAATAAAATCAAAAATAATAAGTTATATCTAAATATGAATACAATTACTATAGTTTCATTATATTATTATTATTTCATTATGGTGATTGAGAGCTATTAAAGTATTTTATCTTATTAAATTATTATAATCACAGACTAGTTGCTTCCTGGCTTAGACCCGCGAAATTTAGCATTTTTTTTAATGTTCAGTGCATTCTCTACTACAACAAAACAACTCTGGAGATTTTGAAATTGGCATTGAGCAATTTAAAAACCATGTAAAACGTCTTTGACTAAAAAGTGGTATTACAATGTTCAAGATTACATAAATGACAAGACTGAATGGGGTTACACTATCTCCATAGAGAGCTCGCTGTCAATACAAATCATAATTATTTTTTATGAGGTACCGGCGAGGCCGTTACCCAGCAGTGGAACGCGGTGTACGCTAACTATATTTAAAAAAATGTAATTTTTGTATTGTCAACCAATTTTGAAAGAGATCTCAAATCTACCTCTGGGAGTTTCTTCACCCTTCTGCTCCCAGAGTGGTCTAATGTGAAGAGAGGCAAAAAAATATGTTTACTAAGTACATAAATAATAATAATACATAAATATTATAGGACGATCTTACACAAATCGAACTAGGCCCATAGTTAATCAATAAGGCTTTTGTTGTGGGTACTAGACGACGATATATTTGATACAGATAAATACTTATGTAAATACATAGAAAACATTCAAGAAACAAATATTCATGCTCAACACATTCATATTTGCCTTTGCCGGGATTCGAACCCAGGACCGTTAGCTTCGAAGGCAGGGTCACTACCCGCTAGGCTAAACCTGTCGTCGGTGTGTAAATATATCTACATTAATAAAGAAATTTTATTTGATTTGATCTGAATCAAAAAGGCATCCAACGTCACATTTGCCGTTATAGTGCGGACAATCGCAAAATATGTATACATATATAGAGCCAAGAACCAGCCCAGGGGCATACGGCATTGCTGCATGTATTAAACGCCAAAACCACGTACCTTCCAAATAGAGATGGCTGTTGGAATTCTTGAGGTTGTCGTAAATGGGACGCAGGTTGTCCATTGTCAACCTCTGAAGATTGTTATGTCTTAAATTCAAGGAACACAATCCTCTTACTCCCTCGAATAATCCTCCAACGAGAGTAACTAGTTTGTTGTGACTAAGACCTAATTTCCTTAACTCTGACAATCCATCAAAAGTTCTCTGCGCTAATGCATAAATCTTATTATAGTCTAACAACAGCTCTCCGAGATTCCACAGCTCCATAAATGTGAAGGAGTTAAGAGCAGTTAGCTGATTTCTTCTCAAATCTAGCCGCTTCAGATTCGCTAAGCCATTGAAAGACTCTTTGTCTAACTCACTTATGTTATTTCTATCCAATTCTAAGTCTACTAAATTCACAAGATGTCGAAAAGCTCCACCTTGTATGATAGTTATATTGTTACCAGTAAGATATAATTTCTGGAGTGTTGGTACTTCATAGAAAGTATCTGTGACTAGATGAGTGATTTCATTCTCATCGAGAGTTAGAACTGTCAAGTTCGGTAAATTGTAGAACGAGTTTTGTTTCAGATTAGCAATCTTGTTCTTTGTGAATGACATCTCTTGCACTGAGGTGATATTAGCGAAAGTAAAGCTTTCTATATCTGTTATAGAGCTGTGCTTTATGTTGTACTGTTTCAACCTTCGTAAGTATCTGATAACCCTAGTCGGTACGAAGTTAAGGCCTCCATCTGATCTAACGTTGAAGGCTAAGTTCTCTATGTTTGATTGGGAAGCAAAACTAAACCAGAATGGGTCTGATTTTTCTATGCCACCATTAAAGACCCAGCATTCTGCCTTGGTGGCTGTGTTCACTTCTTGGCTGGGTTCGCAGTAGCAATGGACCTTGGAATCTCTGTCACTGAAGTCACATATGTTTATGGCGGATGTGTGGACCACTCTCTCTCTTTGGCTTCGCTGGTTGGCGCCTAAGGCTTTTATTGCAAGGAGCAACAGCACCAAGGTAGCGGGAACTCTTTGAGCCCGCATACCTTTTACCTGTAAGCAAATAAATAACAGTTATTATCAAGTATTCAACGGGATAGAAGACATCACATTTTTATCGATTTTTTATAACATACATAAAACATGTATATTGTATACATACAGTACAGGGTGGTGTTATCTTTACGATATTTTTAACCTCTAAAAACCTCTGCATTTACCCGAGAGGAAAGTATTGATTGGATGGCGTAACTTTTTAGAAACTCGATATAAAAAGCTGTTTGTTATAGCACCAACAGCAAACTGGCGATATCTTAAACAGCACCTAGCAACGGTTATCAAGATTGAAAACTTTTCATCTTTATTCCAAAGAGAGTTCGTAAAACTTTTTCAGAAATATTATTTTCAAAGCAGCCAAATTGTGCAGAAATTGCCAGTTTTTCGCTATTGTACTATTTACTTTAGTTTTTTTTTGATCCGTCCGACACAAAGAGTTTTTAATGTTTGAGTATTTTTTTTACAAATTAGTCAAGTCCATGTAGGTTATCAATTATATTAAAAGTGCAACAAAACTACTACTTCATTATTTACGTTATTTATTACTTTAGATTTAGTTTCTGGTCAATAATTTAATTTTTGATATTCATTAAATATGTTTGGCTGAACGTTTATTTTGCTAGTACCATGCGATACGACGTGGCAGCTATTTGCACATGTGCAATAGCAGAGTTCCACCACTCAGTTCCGATAGCCGTGGCGCCACCGTATCATCTTGCTAGTGAGATTAGCTTATTTAGTTCCACTTTCCGTCGCAGGACTGAGTGGAGGCGCGGACTTGTTATGTCGAGCGCGCAAGTATTTAAAATTAGCCCGCCATTTTACAAATTTCTTGTTTTTCCTCCCACAATGCAAACATACTAAAACGTTGTAAAATGATGCACATGCGTAAGATTATTTCGTGTCGACTCATAGACACGCTCACTTCGCTCGCTCATTAATAAAAATGCCACTCGTCAGAAATCACCTAGCTAGTTGTAAGTAAACCTCCGAATAAATGTCGTGTGCAACTAGCAATAAATAGCTAGTTGCACACGACATTTATTCGGAGGTTTACTTATTTTGATTCGATTCAAAACGTACGGACAAGTGAAAATAGAGTTTGCTCTGATTAAATCACAATTCTACAACATTGCACGTTTAATAAAGTATCACATTACATCACAGGCTCTATTACATCCTTGGAGAGACTGATTATAGTTATGCACTATAGTACTATCGGTGCTAAATAATCGACAATTACCAAAATTATTACAATTTGTTTATCAACTGTTGGTAATAAATTAGCCTAAGAAAACAGGACTCAGAATTGCCTGGAGTCGGTCACCGTTTGTGGCAACAATGATTTGTAATTTAGAACCGACTACAGTGGGAGATGATTAAACACCATTGTTTGCAAAGTGGCCCATTTCAGGCTAGAGATTAATATTGGCCTATTTGAAAGCGGTCGTGATTTGGCGTTCTACCGCAAGCCCAGCGGGGAAACATTGACAATAATTACTTTCCCGTTAGCCCAGAAAAAGTAGTCACGGTTTTGTATTGTATTTTTTTCTATTTTTTTAGGCCTTACCATCTAATCCGGGGGGTAACATGACGTCAACAAACATAATAACGGAAAGGGGGGTTTGACTTTTAATGGTGAACTCAATGTTAATAACGTTACCCCGTGGGTCTAGTAGGAATAATTCCGGGTTTGGAGGTAAAAACAGTGTTTATTGGACCCTAAGGTCGTTCGCGATCTCATTTTGGTAATTGAGTGTTGTAGCAGGCCCATAGGGACAATCAAAATTAGTTGAGGAATTGTTAAGTAATAATGGATACTGTATACATAATAATTTTTGAGTACGAGTGTTACAAAGATACGATGTGCGAATGTCAGTTAATAGAAACCTAAGTAACCTAATAAGTTTGCCTCATGTTGTGGTAACTTAGACGTAGTGTAGATCACAAATGTTTAACTTACGTTTTTTTTTTCACCTCAGAGTAAACACATTAAAAACAGGGAAGGGTTGCAGAAGGCTTTAGAAAAATTATCAGTGGAACCGCCGTCTATTGGCATACCCATAAGCATGACTTATTTTACAAATATTAATCCCGCAAAGCGGGCAATACTGCGACTATTATCTCCGTCTGCCGAGTACGGGTACAGGATTTATCTTGAGATTTAATTTGCATCTGTAGTTGTATTTATTTATGTGACACCTCCGCCCCCGTAACATATGCCGCAATTTCGTGTACATTCGTAAGGCGGTTTAATGTTGCTTGTTCCGCTTAGAATGCCTTAACTCACGTCATAATAGGAGAAGTAATCCCAAGTGTTGAAACAGCTATGTGGGGTCGCTGATATAATTTATGATTCTGGTAAACCACATCGTTTGGCCTCTAGTTGGCAAGATGGCACTCCACGGGGCCTGTGGGAATTTGCTCTCATACGGTCATGAGTGATAAGGCACTTATTTTGCTTTGAAAACTTAAATATTTTAAAGTTATTATTGTATTAAAGACACATCCCTGAGCTTTGTGTTTGACCGAGCGAGCGAAGGCCTCCATTTCGACAAGATAGCAGGCCGATTTTCCTTTCGTCTGTCTCTATGTGTGTCTGTCAGTTCCGGTCTAGGAGGCCATAGTTTTCAAGCGATCCTCACAAAACTTGGCACACGTGTTCGTTGAATATTTTTTTTTGTCGAGAGCTTTTCTCGATTTTTCCCTTGGGTTAAGACGTCATTAATTTTTTGTATGTTTATTTTTTATTTATTTTTAAACCTATCGTGTGGGTTATCAAATTAAAGGGCTTCATGAGCCAGTTCTAAAAAGATACTACATTATTACATTTCGGCCGCCTGATTTCTCAAAATTCAAGAAATATTTTCAAAACGTACCAAGTTTGGACTCCTCGAGACGGATTGGTAGAGGATCTATAGAGACCATGAGAGTGAGTGAAATAGACTATTACTATTTTCGTGAAAAGTTGATTGTATTTTAAATCGCAAAATGTGATTTCCAAAGTTATTGGTGCTACTTTACTATTGATTTTGATTGAATCTAAAATACTTACCTATAAATTGGTTCACAGTCCCTCCTGTTAGCAAGGTCTATTGCCCACAGGACCACTAGTTATATTTGTTAGGAAACCTTCATATCTCCTTATTGTGCAAAATATATACATATATCGTAAATATTTGGAAACTATTTATCTGAAGATTTAGTATAGGTTTTTAGATTGTTTGCAGTTAATTATGTACAGATTATTCGATGACTGCTAAAAATACCAAACCGCCGGAAGAGATGCCTTGATGTCGTGGCCTGAAATAGTTTGTACCTATAGGATTTTGTATCAATCAATGTATTTAAGGTATAGTAAGGTTCTAGCCCCCTGTAATACAAAATTGTGTAAGAGAAACTGGCTAAAGGTGGGCACAACTGTGCCTCTCCCACCCCGTATGGCGTTGTTTATGTTTTTATGATTTTATTTAACGTAATCATCCAACTTTTTAGGAGCCAAAAATACAATTATGCACCGAATTTAATATAATGAGTTGTTTGATCCATAGCTCTATTCTCCATCTCTGTCATCTATCATGCTTTGCTTTTACTGTGGGAATATACACAGTAAAAACAATCTTATTTTAACTTAGCTAGGTATAGAGTAAACCTAGCTTAGTTAAAATAATTTCAACGATTTTCAATTTGTATTGAAAACGTATTTGTGTGTATTTTAACAGTGAATAAATTTATTAACTATATATTTACTTCAAATTTACTTTTCACCAATGAGCGTGATTATCGAACTTTCATTTAAAGCTATTGTCTTTACGTATTTTTTTACACACTTTTATTAGATCCACCTGTAACTAATAAAGAAACTTGTAATCAAATCTTGCAAGTTCCAATCAATGCCCTAGCAGGGCACATGTTAGGGTCTTTATTTGTTATTTGACATCTTATGTACCACATGTATGCAATAAATAAATAAATAAATAAATACTAATACTCTGCTGTCTGTCACCAGGCTGTATCTCGTGAACCGTGATAGTTAGACAGTTGAAATTGTGTTGCCTGTTGCCGATATAACAACAAATACTATAAAACAAAATGAAATAATTTATTTATCTTTAAACCACATACAAACTTCCGAATGCACCTGGTAACGTACATGGAGTGTGAAAGTAGCCGCACCAAATAGATAAATTGGTAATATTTTATATTTAGGCGAAGACAGATACCTTTGAGAATTCGGCAACGTATATGAACATTTATAGTACACCCATGTTCAGCAATGAACTTTTCCCATCCTAATCAGGTTTGCTGGAAGAGATCTCTTATTAGAGATAAGCTCTCCTTTGTACACTATTTTCATGTAACTCTTTTTTTAATATTATTTGTGTGGAGTAAAGAATTTCTAAATTACGAGTTAGTTAGGATAGTTTCTCCCTCACTTGGGTAACCCAAAATCCATCACTTCCAATGAACACTGTAATTAATTTTTTAATTACAGTGTACAAATATATGTTCGAATTAGTTCAACTAAAATGGGTTTCTTTTATTATTTTATTAGTTTAAAATTAAATAGTTCAGGTTTACCGCTACTTTAGCAATTTAAGCATGCAAAAAATCGGTTTTACTATCCTTAATACTATTTTGAATTTATTTGCCTAAAGCTTAATTTTATTGCGATCTTCAAATAAGAAATTGTGTTGCTCTGAAAAATTGTGTTAAATTTGACCCACTTCCCGGTTTCCAATTGAGCTAAAATTTTAAATAAGTATGTAAGTTCGGTGCCAATGCAATATTATGATACCATTGAGCTGATCTGATGATGGAGCCGGATAACCGTCACTTAATTCGTGTAAACTGTGTGTATGTTATTAATAAAGCTAGATGTGAAACTAAACTTAAGTTTAGCCCGCTTATGTAAGATGTTCGCTTGAGATAAGTAAATTCATCTTCAACCGGCTAGATTGCACATTAACAGATGCGTTTCGTTTAATGTTGGACATAAGTCGGCTAATGTTGAAGACGAAATGATGATGTTTTTTTATGTGTTTATTTATGATTCGCTTATGTCGGTCACTCCCTCACAAGAATGTGCTCACACAAAGTCACACTCGTATCTATAGGGCAATCGCTTAGCAGGCGATATGCCAAAATAAAATAACAGTGTGGTCATAACAACATCATGGCACATTTATTTTTTTCCTTAGAAACATAGTTGTTGACACCCCTGCAATTTTATTGTGGAATATCGCCTGCTAAGCGGTCACCCTATAAATGGTTGTGAATTATATGTGCAATGAACATAATTTCCAACATCAGCCCAGCATCAAACCTAATCTTAACATTAGCCGGCTTAACGTAAGTTTAAGTTCACACCTTCCTTTAGCCGTAACACTGTAGGAATAACTGTGTGATTAAGTTCACTAATGAAATAAATAAATAAAATAAACGGATATCCTTCAAAAGATTTGCCTTCAAAGACAGGCTTCGGCTCAACTAAATACAATAACTAATAGGAACATATAAATTCGACTACGACAACCAAATATAAGATGAAATGCTTACAACTCAGACAGAGCATAAGATTAGGCATTTCATGCAATAGCGACATTTCCCAAGCGAAAGACAGTGACAGCTTTTGAATACTCGTCAAACCTTTTTCGGTTGTGAGTCCGGGTCCAAACCCAGAGAATTCCACTACTGAAACGGTAATCCCCCTACCGGGCTGGTATGAACATGCACGGCAGACTTATTTGCCTGACTGGTCGCGAGCAATGAAGTGTGGCATCGGATAGGACGCTGCCAACGGGGGAAGAACGTGTATCGCATTTCCAGTTTCTTATAATGAATCAGAGAGGAAAGTTACGTAACATCAACATCAAACATACAACAACATAGTATGGTATTGTAATCTTAAAGAATTTCCTGATGACGTAATTATATTTTTTGCGTATGTGTGCATAGTATATTATCGGGTATACACACATCAAATTAATTCCATCCCTTGTTAACATGATTTACTTGTTTCCTTTACTTGAATCATTATAATAATCTTCAAACTACCGGACCGATCCTGGTAAAAGATAGCTAAGAACTGTGAAGCTGAATATCATTAAAAAATACGCACTAAAATCAGTCCTTCCATTTGAGAACTACGGGATCACAGACAAACACATAGGCAGAAAAAGAGACAGAAAGACAGACATACAGGCAGGTAGAGTCATTAGTAGCCAACTTACGTAATAAGTAGATGATTGTCACTCCGATACAAATTTTCGAGTAAACGGTTATAAAATTCACAAATAAGACGAAAAATAAGAAGAAAATAGACAAACCGACGCGACGTGAGATACAGAGCCTTTTGATGTTCTTTGAGCCTCCATTATAAATTATGACGTTTTTGCCAACAATGAGTACAAAAGTAGTTGTATTTTAGCCAAAAGAAGCCGTCGCAAACGACATGGCCTCCAACCGTAATAACGGAAATTTTCTGTAAATCTAGATTCATAAGCGGTCCAAAAATATCCTTCTGTACCTGAATCCGCTTTATATCGTCGCAACGCCTTATAAATAAATACATATATAATAAATTTTCACACATCGCTAGTTGGTAGTATCTCAGTTAGTAGTGAAACTGTTAATCAGCTTTGGAGCTCGCCCACGGCTGAAGCATGTGTAGCCGACCTAAAAACGATAATAAAGCCCTGTAATGGGCTGACGATGTTAATATCTCGGGAATTTCTCGTGCAAGCGGGAAAATGGCCCAGTAATTGTGTGAAGATTTATGATTATTAACTTTCTCTAGTAATGGAATGGAGCTGTGGTCGCTGACGAGACATGTCTCGGATAATTGCAGCATTTTTGGAAGGTATTCGTCAATCTTTTCCATTTTCAGTCCAGAATATAATAAAAGTGGAAGATGGGGTAGTAAATATATAATAATTTAAATTTTTCATAATATATGGGAAATAACCTTAAAATATTAAAGATTACGAACGAAGGAATAAAACCACCGCAGCAAGGCCTCACTCAGCGACTAATACTTTTCTTAAAATTCCACATCAAAAATATTTTTGGCATCGAAGTCACGGCCGTTGTACCGAACTGACGCCAGACAGTTTCAATAGAATTACAAGCTTATAAGACATGAAGACATGCTGACACATACAAAACTCGATAGAGTATACCCAAACCAACTAAATGTTTCAAATGCTATAGAGTCCTAAATAGTCACGTTTGCGAAATATTTCAATAAACATAAAATAACTTTCCCTTTAAATATATTGTATATGTGACACATTTGGACAATAAACCAGTTTTTTTTTTGTTTAAGCGTCTTTCCTGATGATATTTATCACACGATGCCGAATCGATTGACGACAAAATTGCTCTTACGTCCGAATGAAGTGATCCGACATACATTCGTTTGGTGATTGTTCGATTCAAAATCGATACTCGATCTATGGTTCCGGAACGGCCATTTTGAATTTGACGGAGCTGCCACAGAGCAGTTTTTGACAACTGACAGACGAAAAGCCCCCGTAATGTGACGCGTATTGATTTTGGGCATTAAAATTAAATCGTAAGCCATCTGCAATTGTATTCGGGCTCCCCTCAGGATTGTCTTATAGCTGAGTGTATTGTGGTTCTCCGAACCAGATAAAGTTCGTATTTGGAACACTGTGTGCGTCGAAGCTGGCCTGCCAGCCATACCTGGTTGGCTGAAGAACCTGTCTACCAAGAAGAGCCTAGGGTGCACCCAGGCCTTGCAGAGAGACAGGTGTTTGACGGGAACGAAGCACAGACCAGGTCAGATAGAATCTATTACTTAGCTCGGTGAATCGCCGACGTTCTTGCTTCTTGGCATCTGATCGCTACGCTACCTCGTAGCTATGGGCCCCTGCGAGGTCATCGGGTGCCGAGAGGCCTGAACATTTTGGTAGCAAGAGCGTGGTTTCCTGAGATTTGCAGCCGTCAAGGGCTCCAGGAACCCACGATTTGGGACTATCAATCTGTAGGTATAGGCGGTTATTAGCTAACTTGGTTTTGTTCCTGTATCCACATAGATTGGTAGTATTGTAAGTTATAAGTCTATTGCTGGTAGTAGACAGACAGATGTAACAGTTTTCCCTAAATGACCAGTTGTACTGAGATGTGACTCAGAATAGTAATTACATTACAGGTACATTGTAGGTGAATTGAAATTTGCATTGAAGTGAATTACCAGTTAGTCAATCTATTAGTGGTCTAGTAATGCTAATGAATGTTTGGTTAACATAGGTAGTTACATTTATTGATAGCAGCCTATGACATTGTTTTCAGTTTATAGCAATTTATAACTTGAACTAATATTGACTATCTGTGTGTGTTATATGATATAGGGAAACTAAATTGTTGTTTACAGAATTGTGTAGATATAAAACTCGGTTTCTATTGTTTGGGGAAATCAGCATTGTTTAAGTTATAGATTAGGGTTCCCTCGTTTGGGTTGTAGACTGGAGGGTCCAATATAATTGAGTTATTGCAAATTGTGAGTAAGTATCGTTCCGATCATGTCGTTATCTGAAATCCAGAAGGGTGTTTCTAAGGAACTCAGATGGTTTTCCTCCGCACACGGTCTGATAGACCGTTTAGATAGGCATGATGTGGTATTGGAGCGGTCTATGGACGTTAAGGAACGTTACAACAGGGTGCTCGAATTGTCCGCGCAGGCGGAATCAGTTGATGGTTGCGCACCTGACAGGCTGTCACGGTTGCTAGGGGATGTCGACCAGTGTATGGAGATGGCGGCTGCTATCACGCAGAAGGCTGCGGACATACGTAGGCAGCGCGAGTCCAGCCATGGTGGTGACATTGAAGCACCTCTGCCGCATCAGGGATCGGGGACCAGGTTACCCGTTATAACTATGCCTACTTTTGACGGAGTGTCCGGTGAATGGATGAGCTTCATCAATCTGTTCGACAGTTTGGTGCACATGCGATCGGACATTACCAAGTCTGTCAAAATGGCTCAGCTGGTGGCAGCATTGAGGGGTGAGCCCAGGGAGCTGGTCGCTCATTTGACAGTTACGGAGAGTAACTATGAAACGGCCAGGCAATTGCTGGTCAGACGTTACCACAACAAACGGAGGTTGGCCGATGCCCAACTGAACCGTTTGTTTAGTATCCCGGTTGTGAACAAGGTCGGGGCCATACAGACGGAGGTTTTGAACCCGTTGTTGTCCGTCACCAAGGCCCTAGAGAATCTTGGACTTCCGGTTGGTGAATGGTCGTACCTATTGCTGTACATTGTACTTTCCCGACTACCCGCTGACGTGCAGACTCGTTTCGAACAGTCTCACGGGAGGTCGGCCGAGGACCTGCCCGCCTTCTCCGACTTGGTCGGATTCTTGGAAGAGGAGGCTCGACGGGCAGAGAATTTGGGGTTGACGGCCACCCATCCTTCGGAGCCACAGAGAGCTGCCGGGAGCGCTGTGAGTAGGGGCCCTCCGACGAGGAAGGACCGCACCAACCGGCAGTCGTATGGGACTGTGAGTGCATTGACCCCACATAGTGAGACCTGCCCATGTTGTAGGCAGATTGGCCATGCTGTGGCCGATTGCAATAAGTTCGGGGAACTTAGGGTTGAGGGACGGCGCCGGATGGCCAAGCAGCGGAGCTGGTGTTTCCTGTGCCTCGGGCCACACATGGCTAGGGACTGCACGCGCACTAAATTGTGCGGATATTGTGGTGGGGCCCACAACAATCTGTTGTGCATGAACCGGTCCGGCCAACAGCCACCACAGGGCCGTACCCAGGGTGACACGGCATGGGGCCCTGAGAATTCGTTTGCGACTCGGAGCGCAACTCAGGGGCCAATTTCCCCACGTGCACAGGGCGGTACTAGGGTGCAGGGCCGCACTCAGGGTCATCACATGGGGGGCCCTGAGTTTTCGGTTGCGACTCAGCATCCGACTCAGCGGGCAATGGGGCCACAAGCACGCAGCCACCCAGGGGTGCAGGGCCGCACTCAGGGTCATCACATGGGGGGCCCTGAGTTTTCGGTTGCGAC
Organism: Argyresthia goedartella; assembly: GCA_949825045.1. NCBI lineage: Eukaryota > Metazoa > Arthropoda > Insecta > Lepidoptera > Argyresthiidae > Argyresthia > Argyresthia goedartella. The sequence continues at coordinate 14,080,131 of OX463829.1, read as the reverse complement.
TCAGCATCCGACTCAGCGGGACATTGGGTATGTTGAGCAGGCCGTAACGGGCGGGTGGCATGGGACACCTTCGAGCTATGCGGATGCGGCTCGGACGCCGCCTCAGTTGTCGCCCCGCTCGTCGCCTCGTCCTCGTCGGTCGCATGTGATGTCCCCCCCGCTCATGGAGCGGCCACGGTTGAAGTCACGCCCACAACCCTTCGGGGGGCGTCGTAGGGTGGCAATGGAACCGGCGCGTGGGCCATTTGTACAATGGGACCCTCTGGCGTATAGCTGCCTACCTGATCGGTTACAGGCACAGTGGGGCCCCGGGGGTCCTCGCTAGGAATTTGCGGCCCAACAATTTGTTGCCCCCCAACCGAAGACGGTGGTGTTACCGATCGCCTCTGTGCTTGTTTGGGATTTGGCGGGCAACCCAACATACGTTCGCGCCCTATTAGATTCTGGAGCTCAGGGCTGCATTGTATCGAACGATTTAGCAAAATGGTTGGGCCTCAAGGTAAATAGGTATAATAATTCAATACGGGGCGTGGGGAATGTTACGGTTACGAATGTAGTTGGTCAATCGGTGATCACGTTCTCTCCACGTTATGACATTTTGACAACAACATCCGTGCAAGCTTTAGTAATGACGCATGTCATGGGCAAACACCCCTTGGTGAAGTTGAATCCGGCCGTTCGACTCCTGACGTCCGGACTCAAGTTGGCGGATCCCGATTTTGACACTCCAGCCCCGGTCGATCTGCTACTGGGAGCAGACGTTTTGGGTAGGTTTCTGTTGTCGGATCGGCGAGTTCTTCAGCCGGACGGGTTGATTGCTGTGGATACTAAGTTTGGTCACGTGATCATGGGTCTGGCATTGCCAATGGTTAGGCCTGCCGAGTCAGATGGCATACTTATTGGCTCAGCGTTGTCAGACGCTATCCAACGGTTCTGGGAGATAGAGGAACCTCCCACCGCTCGTCGAGTCGACGCAGACGAAGAAGAGTGCGAGTTGTTTTACCAGAATAGTACTGGTCGCCTTCGTTCTGGTCGTTTTGTAACTCGACTGCCTTTCAGGGCCGATCGACCGCCACTAGGAGAATCTAGGAAGATGGCTGAGACGAGATTGATGTCGATGGAGCGTAGGATGTCAAGGGACGCCGTATTTAAACAAAAATACGTCGATTTCATGAGGGAGTATGAGTCGTTAGGACACATGTCGGTATCGGGTGTGGACTGGAGATCTGAGGATAATTGTTTCCTTCCACACCATGCCGTCCTACGAACCCCTACTGGCAAGATTCGAGTTGTTTTTGATGGGTCAGCACCTACCTCGAACGGGATGTCCCTGAATCAGTGTCTACATTCGGGACCCAAGTTGAGTCGTGATATTTCGGATATTCTCACGAGCTTTCGGAGGCACCAGGTTGTATTTGTCGCAGACATTCGGATGATGTTTAGGCAAACGGTAATTCATCCGGCTGACAGAAGGTATCAGTTGATACTTTGGCGTGAGTCCACGGCCGAGCCAGTCAAGGTCTATGAGTTGAACACGAACACGTATGGGTTACGGTCTAGCCCGTATTTGGCGATGCGTACCCTGCGGGAGTTGGCGTCGCGTGACCGTGTGAGCTATCCTAGAGCCGCCGCTATCCTGGAGCAAGATTTGTACGTCGATGACGTCTGCACAGGGGCAGCCAGTGTAGAGGAAGCTCTGGACCGACGTGACGAGCTCATTCAATTGCTGGAACGAGGCGGCTATGAACTACGCAAGTGGATGTCCAACTCCCCTGAGTTGATGGCTGGTCTCCCAGATGAGTTTCAACAAGACCCGCACGTTTTTGAGAATCCTGACAACCCTAACATGTTGTCAGTGCTTGGAATTCAGTACCGGCCCGTCCATGATGAGTTTACCTATCGGGTGGTTTTAGAAACACCGAAGGCCTGGACGAAGCGGTCAGTACTGTCAACGATTGCGAGAACGTTCGACCCGAATGGATGGATTTCTCCAGTCACCTTTGCTCTCAAATGTTTTATGCAAAGGCTATGGGCGGCTCAGTTGACCTGGGACACCCACCTCTCAGGTGATTTGTTGACTGATTGGACGCAAATGTTCACTTCGCTATCGGACATAAATAATGTATCGCTGCCGAGGAAATTGGTCCCTGCTGGGGATTATAGGGCAACCCTTCACGGGTTTTGTGATGCCTCTGAACGAGGGTTTGCGGCAGCGGTTTATTTGCGAACCGTCACCTCCACCGGGGAGGTCGACGTGCGTTTGGTTTTGGCAAAAAGCAAGGTAGCGCCTATTCGGACAAGGATGACGATTCCAAAACTGGAACTGTCCGGGGCTGCTCTTTTGACCAAACTTTTGAATCACACTCTAACAGTGTTGCGTGGGTCAGTGGTTTTGGAGGATACGGTGTACGCGTGGACGGACAGCCAGATTGTTTTGTGCTGGCTGAAGGCTTCGGTCCATAACTTAGAGGTTTTTGTCGCGAACCGTGTCTCCCAGATTGTGTCGTCTGAGGTCCCACTGACTTGGAGACATGTACCAGGAGAATTGAACCCGTCTGATTGTGCATCCAGGGGATGTCGGGCTCCTGAACTCGTTAGACACCATTTGTGGTGGGGACCACCCTGGCTTGCCAGGAGAGAATCGGACTGGCCCCACAGCCATGTAGTAGTATCTTCGGATCATGGCCCCAGAGCGGCCGTGCATGTTACCCAGAAGGCTGAGGACCCTGACGCCGGGTTTCTGCTGGACCGGTATAGCTCACTTGACAAGTTGATAAACGTGTCCACTTGGATTAGGAGATTCGCTCGAAATTGTCGTACTCCTCGCGATCAGCGAACGTTGAACCCTATTCTGACTCCGGCAGAGCGAAACGAGTCGCTACTGAATTTGGTCCGGTTGGTACAGTCCTCGAAGTTTGGGGCAGAATTGGAGACTATACGAAGTGGACGTTCGAAATTGAAGGGAGCCGTCGCGCGTCTCAACCCCTTTGTTGATTCGACCGGGTTACTTCGGGTAGGAGGAAGATTGCGCAATGCGAATCTGTCGTATTCGGCTCGTCACCCACTTCTGCTCCCCAAGGGGGGACAGTTAGTTGAATTGCTGGTGACTGATCGTCATATTAAAAACGCGCATGCCGGCTGTAACGCGTTGTTGGCCACGCTCCAGCGGGAGTTTTGGATCTTATCTGCCCGCCGTGTCATACGGAACATCGTGTTTCGGTGCATGCCTTGTTATCGACTTAAGGCTGCCACGATGCAACCTCTCATGGGGGACTTGCCCCCTGATCGTGTGAATGAGTTCAGACCGTTTTCAGGTGTTGGTACAGATTTTGCAGGACCGTTTATGGTGAAGAGTTCACGATTGCGTAACGCTAAGCAATACAAGGCGTACCTGTGTGTGTTTGTTTGTTTATCCACCAAGGCGGTACATCTCGAGCTCGTTGCTGATCTCTCGACAGAGGCTTTCATTGCTTGTTTGGATAGGTTTGTTTCTCGAAGGGGACTTCCAACTTTGATCCGCTCTGATAACGGCACTAACTACGTCGGTGCGGAACGATACTTACGAGAGATAGTCAACTTTTTGAATGTAAATAAAGTGGATATTGGAACGGCCCTCTCCCGTCGGGGTATACAGTGGACCTTCAGCCCACCGAGTTGCCCCCACTGGGGTGGGATTTTTGAGGCCGTAGTTAAGTCAGCGAAGACGCACTTAGGGCGTATAGTAGGTCAGACCGCGCTGACTTTTGAGGAGCTCGCGACATTGTTTTGTAAGATCGAGGCCGTTCTCAATTCGCGACCGTTGTGTCCGCTCAGCTCGGATCCAAATGACCTGGAGGCTCTGACCCCAGGCCATTTCTTGATAGGACAGCCACTTAACGCGTTGCCCGAGCACCCCTTCGAGGGAGTGAAATTGTATCGGTTGTCAAGGTATCAGATGTTGCAGCAGTTTACTCAGAATTTCTGGAAGCGTTGGTCGCTCGAGTATCTGCATATCTTACAACAGCGCCTTAAGTGGACTGACAAAACCAGCCCCCCTAGTGTTGGTGACCTCGTGCTGGTTAAGGATGCTAACCTACCGCCACTACGTTGGCGCAGGGGGCGCATTGTTAACTTGTTCCCTGGCAAGGACGGGACCCCCCGGTCTGCAGAGGTTCTAGTAGGAGGCTCGGTACTAAAACGAGCGGTAGCAACGTTGTCTCGGCTGCCCGTAGATTAAGGGACAGGTGGGTGCCTGTCCGGGCGGGTGATTGTTCGATTCAAAATCGATACTCGATCTATTGTTCCGGAACGGCCATTTTGAATTTGACGGAGCTGCCACAGAGCAGTTTTTGACAACTGACAGACGAAAAGCCCCCGTAATGTGACGCGTATTGATTTTGGGCATTAAAATTAAATCGTAAGCCATCTGCAATTGTATTCGGGCTCCCCTCAGGATTGTCTTATAGCTGAGTGTATTGTGGTTCTCCGAACCAGATAAAGTTCGTATTTGGAACACTGTGTGCGTCGAAGCTGGCCTGCCAGCCATACCTGGTTGGCTGAAGAACCTGTCTACCAAGAAGAGCCTAGGGTGCACCCAGGCCTTGCAGAGAGACAGGTGTTTGACGGGAACGAAGCACAGACCAGGTCAGATAGAATCTATTACTTAGCTCGGTGAATCGCCGACGTTCTTGCTTCTTGGCATCTGATCGCTACGCTACCTCGTAGCTATGGGCCCCTGCGAGGTCATCGGGTGCCGAGAGGCCTGAACAGTGATTTTTAATTGCATTTAAATCGCTTCATTTGGATGTAAGAGCAATTTATATCGGCAGTCGAAACGATATCGTGCGTGCGATAGCGCCTCACGAGGAAAGACGTTTGGCGCCGATTTCTGAATTAAGAAATTCACTAAATTAATACTTAAGTATCGCTCCGTCACGTTATTTTTTCTGAAATCTGCAGAGACAGAACAATACTTAAGTATTTGATTAGTGAAATTCTTAATTCAGAAATCGGAGCTTAGTGTCTTCTACAGTGTCCAATGTAACTAACTAACAGTGTTCCAATGTAGAGAAGAGGCAAAAAATTACGTTTGTCAAGTATTTGTTACTATGTACAGCAATAAAGAAATTGGAAGCTCAAGTAGAAGTATCAATACGGAAGTTTAAATGTGAGATGTCCACTTGATAAAAAACAAAAAAATCGGAAAAAATAAGAAAGGCCAACGCCTTTCTTATTATAATTCTCTTTTTCAGCATTATTGTTTTGTAATAAACATTACATGGTGTCATTGTACAATGTAACATATAGCATATAATGTTCCATGTTTGAGGAGCCGTTTCTCAGATTAGTTAGCAAATATCCCTACTTAGTTCACTTGGACTGACACAAATTGGACTGAAGGATTATACATGGCACTAGATTTTCAACCTTATGGCTTGGTGATAAATCCGAAATTCGATGAAAAGTTCTGCATGCTCAGGCCCAATTAAGGGTTAACTCACCCTATCAGCCGCTTTACGCTTACAAAATGAATTTTCAATCATATTATCATAGGCGTGCGCTTCACTTTTACATAACAAATAAACTAAAGTGGGCCAAAATATAATAAGTGTGGTATGATGATATTGATGGTTGTTTTTAAAACGCACTGACCCTAAGCTGGTTTAATCAAAAGTCTTCGGTAGGGGTGTTTAAATATGGTATTATTTAGCTTATCCATTAGAACATTTTGATTAAATTTCAAATAATAAAAGCAGTTTGTCTTCTTGCTGACAGAAAAATTACTCATATATCAAATGATAACACAGAAAGATTTGAGAAAGCTTGGTTAAGTACCAGGGGTTTTGTTCTGGATTTACGTCAATAGATCATGAATGATTTGCTTGTTCTTTCCATTATTAGAAATTATAAAACATTAAATCCTGAAAAAAATACAAAGGCATCCTATAAAATACACGTGTGTGGGAAATAAATTTCATAATTGCAGGGTTTTGCTGTTCGAAAGAGGATCTCACAGATGGAGCTTCGGGGGCAGTTACCTGTAAAGCACGGACATTCATCGGCCGTGAAACTCAAGTCAAACGATGTTATATTAACTTATCGTTAGTTTCACATCTAGAAAATTAACCACTTGTGTGTGAATAAATAAAAAATAAAAAATAGTGCAACTTAAATTTTAAGATCCTTTTGTTAAAGATACTTAATTGGATTATTTTATCTGAACGTTTGTAAGTATAAATAGGTATTTAAATCATAATGATTACTTCTGATATGCATTGTTCTGTTCAAAGCACGTAATTATAATATATTTTTGACAAATACTTACACTGACTAATGAACTCCAAACAAATTTCTCGACTCGACGAAGCAAGGTACCTAAGTATTTGTCTGTCTTGCTGTTTTGTCATATTTGCCCTGTAAAGTTTTAAACGAAAAGGGAACCTAGTTTCCAGACTAAACATTCAATTGAAACTTGAGATTTTGTTGGAGCGGTATGCTGCTCTACGTTTACCTATAGGATTTGTGACTTTATCCAGATTACATTGTTTTTCGTTGTTATTTAGTTGAATATTGGTTGTATGATATGTGTATCTGTCTTATTTATCGCTTCTCTTAATTTACGTTATTATTACAAGATATTATATTTAAATGTTGTTTTAGTAATTTGAGATAGTCATTCGCGATTCGTTGAATGTAGAGTAGAGACGAGCATCCTTAATTTCGAGAATGAGTTAATTCTCAAACATGTACTAGCTCAGGTGTACTTTTAATATCTCTGAAATGTCTAGATTCTAGATGCCCAATACCCGCTGTCAGTTTTTCATGTTTTTTTTAGCCGCAGTTAGCCACTATAAGTGAGTGTCATTTGTGCGCTGTAGCGAAACCGTGCTTAGTTTAATTTTAGTGGATTGCTAATTTATTGCATAAATATTAATGCGGATTATTATTATGCGGGCTTTAATGGATCATGACGACGAGTCCTAAACTATACACGATCACAAACTAATTGGCTATTAGGAGATGTATAACTTAAGCGGAGTAAAGTTGTAAAGGCGAGTTAATCTCGTAATTTTACGGTGTATTTTAGGCGCAAGGGTGATAAGTTTGACTTAGAGAAGAGGGGTAGGAATATTCCATTTCCACTACCTTAAGGTAGGTAAGATAATTGTGATCACTAATCTTTATACTTGTCATCTGAAGCTGATCTTAAAAATAAAGCTTTGAAATAAATAATAAACTTTAGGTTTAGAAGATGACGTCAGAACTATACACTTTAGACAATACGGTAAGGCTGCATAGGTACTAATTTAAATAGTTTGGGCTTCTGCTACTCCGATTTGGAATTAGCGTGACAAGTTTTGAAAACAAAAAGAAAATTCGATGGATTCATCGCCAGTTCAGACAATGATTTCTGCTTAAAGAAGGTGATGATGTTGTTAAATCCAATACTGAGGTAGCTCAAGATTTCGAAACTTTCTTTACCATTGTACACTTAATCACAACAGAGCGTCTAAATTCATCTCCATATGAAGCATAGACTTTGTTCAAAAGCAGCACTAGCGTCAGTAATTTAGATTTAAAATTACATCATGTATATACCTAGAACATTGTGAAAACGTTTCGATTACTTAACATAAAAAATACTGAAAACCTGTATCAGTTAAAGTCATTGGTTCAGTAATTATAGTTTTAGCCCCACACTTAGCTTTTATATGCGATAAATGTGGTGACGATGGAGCTTTCCCAGACCTCATGAAACACAGTAAACTGATACCTCTGTTCAAGTTGGGAGACAAGGGTGATCCTTCAAATTTAAGACCAATATTTACTCTTCAGGCACTAAGTAAAATATTTAAAAAGATTTATACTGAATAAACTGCGTACACTTCCACCGTACAAAACAACTACACGCTAAAAAATACGGTTTCACTAGGGGTAAATCGACTTAAGGTGCAGGTATAACCCTTATATCTCATAGTTATTCTGCATGGAACGTGACACAGGATACTATCGGAGTTTTTTGCGATCTGTCGAAGGCATTTGATTGTGTTGTTGATGATACGCTACTGTCTTATTAAATTAAATAATTACGGAGATATAAATTGAGAGTTCGATCTACTAAGATCATACTTTATCAATATAATTTAAAAGGCAGAAAGCAACGAATTTAAATCTGATGGATTGGGTTTAAAAATTGACGTTCCACAAGGTTCCATACTACGCCTTTTCTTATTCCTGGGATATATATACGATCTGCCTTTCATGGTGTAAAAATTGACGAACATATTGTTGTTTAAACCTTTACTGCATACTAACCCATATATGGTTTCATAGGTTTTGAACTTTATTACCAAGCAATTAGAATGAAAATCGCGATCCATTTCGGGTCAGGACATGCATTAAGGGGTTAAAGACAAAAAGAAGATTTTGATGATATTAATGGTGTATTATATTATACCTTGAATTGGTTCACTGTTAATAATTTTTTGTTAAACGCTGTTAAAACCATGTGTATCAAATTCTCACATCCACATGTCAAGCAAGTTGAGACTAGTTTTAGATAGCAACAGGTTAGAATTAGTAAATGATATCAAGTTTCTTGGAATAACCATTGATAGTAAATTGCAGTGGGGACCCCATATAGATAAATTAGCCGGTATATTAAGTTCTGCGGCTTACGCTGTTAGGAACATCAGACAAAACACGGATGTGTCTACATTCTAGGTAAGTATATTTTAATTACTTTCATAGTGTCATGTCCTATGGTCCTATAGTACCTTGTTGAGGGGGAAAGTCAAAGTCAAATTCAAACTTCTTACTAATCTCATTACTGTAGATATTTACATGTAAACAAACATAATTTTTTGCCTCTTTTCTACATTGGATCACTGTGGGAAAAGCAAGGCGTAGAAACTATCACAGATTGATTTTTAGATCTCTTTTAAAATTTGGTTGTGCTTAACTAATAAAAATATGAAAAAAATAATTATTATGATTAATAAGCAGGAATAAATAATCACAAAACTATTAACAGTAAGGTCTGTGGTGAGCTAGATTAACCCCATACAGTCCCGTCATTTCAGCAATCTTGAACATTGTTATATACCTTTTTCGACAAAGTCGCTTTAACATGCTTCTTAAAATGCTCAAATGGCAATTTCAAAATCTTCAAAGGTCAATTTCAAATCTTATTGTAGCAAAAAATGCACTGACCTAAGAATGAATTGAAAGAATTGCTTACCTTCGCGAGTCTAAACCGGGGTGCAACTAGTCTGTGAAATTGGGATATTTCTTAAGTAAACATTATAGCTATCGCTAAGTTTATGTTGTAAGGTTCTTGCGTACTTATATTTTCTTGTAACTTATATTTTGACTAGCTATAAATAGCATGTCAATTCATTGAAAAAGCTCTATTAACTACTCAAAAACCGAGGGTAGTTGGAACGGATCGTGATTTTGGATATTATGCCATGGTGATAAAATTTAAAAACTGTAACGGAAAAGTGGCGTTAGCTAATGCCGGTGGTAACTGAGGGATTCAGGAGTCTGTTCGTTTGAAATTATAACTTGCTCGAGTAGCTCTTTTGTGTAAAATAAAAAAGTTTGAACATCCGCTGCTTTACCCTACAACAAGATACCATAGGAAATGACACTATGAAAGTAACTAAAATATACTAGCCTAGATGTAGCCACATTCGTGTTTTGTCTGATATTCCTAACAGCATAAGCCGCAGATCTTAATTTACCAGCTATTTTATCTATGTGGGGTCCCCACTGCAAATTGTTTTCAACGGTTGTTCCAAGAAACTTCGTATCATTTACTTATTCCAAAGTGTTGCTGTCTAACACTAAACTGGTCTGGACTTACCTGATATTTGGAAGTGAGAATTTGATTAACTTGTTTTTGCCAGCGCTTAACAATAAATTATTAACTTTGAACCAATTCAAGGTTAAATATAATACACCATCATCATAATGAAAATCTTCTTTTTGCCTTTCAATTTTGAAGACCATTGAAGTATCATCAGCAAACAACACTATGTCAGTCAATTTCTCCACCATGAAGGGCAGATCGTTAATTCATACCAGGAATAAGAAAGGGCGTTGTGGAACGCCAACTTTTACACCCGATCTATCAGATTTAACGCTGTTGACTTCTACCTTTGGAATTATATTGCTTAAGTATGATCTTAAAAAATCCAACGCTTTATTTCTAACTTCGTGATGATGTTATTTCAGTAATAGCGTATAATAATCAACACAATCAAATGCCTTCGACAAATCGCAAAAATCTCCAATAGAATCCTGTGCTGCAGAATAAATATGAGATTATATAAAAAAAAATGAATAATGCTTGCATCCGTAGTCGATTTACCCCTAGTGAACCCGTATTGTTTGGCGTGGAGTTGTTTTGTACGGTTCAAGTGTGAGAGCATTTGATTGAGTATAATCTTTTCAAATATTAACTTAGTGCTGGAAGAAAAGACATTAGTCTGAAATTTGAAGGAACATCCTTGTCTCCCGACTTAAACAGAAGTATAATTTTACAGTGTTTCATGAGGTTTGGGAATGCTCCATCGTCAAGACGTTTATTGAATATATAAGCTAAATGTGGGGAAATAACTAGAATTACTGAACCAATGACTTTGACTGATAATATCCTTAGGTCTTCAGTATTTTTTAAGTTGAGTAATCTAAACGTTTTGACAATGTCCTGGGGATATACATGATGAAATTTTAAATATACATTACTGACGCTAGTGTTGTTTTTTTAATAAAGTCTCTGATTCATATAAAGATGAATCTAGACGATCTGCTGTGAGTTAGGGTACATTGGTGAAGAATGTTTTGAAAGCTCGAGCAACCTCTGCGTGGAATTTAACAACATCATGACCTATCTGTCGGTAAAGGCAAAGCAGCGGATATTTTAAACTATTTTATTTTACAGATAAGAGCTATTCGAGCAATTTATAATTTAAAACGCACAGTGTCCTTAAGATAGCTTTATAAAGTAATTGACACACTAACTGTAGCTAGTAAATTTATTTTAAAATATATAATGTAAGTAAGCAAGAACCTTACAACATTTTTCAAACTTAACGATAGCTGTAATTTTAACCTAAGTAATAATCCCAGACTACTTGCGCCCCGGTTTTCACTCGTGAAGGTTAGCAATTGTTTTAAGGGTCTGTGCATTCTCTACTACAACAAGATACCTTTTAGAGATTTTGAATTGCCATTTGAGCAATTTAAAAACTATGTTAAAGCGACTTAAAAAAAAAAAGAATATTACGATGTTCAAGATAACTTAAATGACGGGACTATATGGGGTTAATCTAACGCAACACAAAACTTGCTGGTAATGATTTTGTAATTATTTATACCTGCTTATTAATTATGATAATTAATATTATTATATTTTGTCGTGTGAGGATACGAACCTAACCAGAACCTAACAGAAAACAACCAGGATAAAATTTAGTAGTATCAGTTTATTAGAAGTATAGTATTTACAGTGAAGTCTATAAAAAAGATGATGCGAAGATGAGGATGGATGAGATGTGAAACAGGTTTTATAAAATACAGATGTCTGGATAGAAAGAAGGAAGCGGAGAACACGGAGAGAAGTAGACCAGTGGGGTGATGACCAGGGTGCAGGTGTATTTGTTGTTGTAGATGTTGTTGAAATCGTCGTTGTAGGAACATTAGCGGGCGTACTTGTAGTTACGCCTCGCAGGATCCCGTTGTAGAAATCGTCGTTGTAGGAACGGTAGCGGCGTTGGCACGGCTCGCAGAATCCCGTTGTAGAAATCTTCGTTGTAGGAACGGTAGCGGCGTAGGCGCGGCTCGCAGAATCCCGTTGTTTGAAGATTGTTTTGAAGGTTTTGAGGGAGTTTGAAGGCTCGCAGGATCCCGGGGTTGAGAGACCCCGGGATAAGGCCTTAAACTGGTAATTTCAGTTTAGAAGCTGACGTGAGACTGTCCAGAATTCAAGAAATGTTCCGCTTTTATACCCTTTTTGGAGAGTTCTAAAATTATTTAAATTAAACGTAATTTTTGAGAGTGGCCAAGAGAGAAAGAGTATTTTTGTAAAAGTATTAAAGTAAACATATCAGACCGCTAACGAGTTTGAAAGGACATTGCCATGACAACCAGATAAACAATCAATATATCAAATGTCAAATGTTGGTTTCAGGCTCGTAATATAAAATTTAACAGTAAAACCATGAAATAAATTACCTAAAAACGAAAGGAAAAAAGTAGCGCACCAGCGCGCACGAAGCCCGAGATTGTAGAGTTTCGGAGAAAGCCAAAAACAAGGTCACCAAAGGTAAGCCCCTTCCCTATCGATTTAGAAGTGCTGATAACATGAAAATGCAGAGCGAACATGATTTATTAATGTATTCTTATGGTTTAAAACATTACAGGGTCCTATGGAAATAAAAGTGATGACCAATAATAAGCCGCACAGCTCACCAAGTATCCAGCGTAATAGAGCAAGGTACCCTGAAGGACAAACATAAAGGACTGATGATGGAGCTGGAGCTAAGAAATAGGAAGCAAGAATAACATGTAAGTAACATAACACTACAATTTCTATAACTTAAACACAACTAATTATCAAAAGAGATCTTAAAAACAATCTGTGGGAGTTTCTTCGCCCTCCTTCTACTACAGGCGTCCAATATAAAGAAAGTTGAACTTTGAACTTTGATTTTAAAAATTACCACCGAAATTATGTCACCGAACTGATTCACAAAAAGGTTTTTTGACCTTAAAGACCTATTAGTGAATTTAAATAAATCTTAATCAAAATTGAATATCCACGTCATTGTTTGTATTGTCAATGAAACAATACTTTTAAAGGTTTTACTGCTTAGCAACTAAAAATTAGCCACCGAATTCACCGAATTAGAGTACAACAAGCCGATGCGTGAAAAACTTACATAGTATGTGTTGGAAAAACAATGAATCCATTATGAAGCACAACTTACGTATTTATATATGTCTAGAATAAAAGTCACTAGAATTAATATGAGTGAGATCCGGAGCCCGGAAAGCCCTATATATGAACTCATATCCCATTCATTATTAAGAGTGGGACTGTTTGTCGTGTTGTATGTTGTAGTGAGGCAAATACGTGTGACCTTTAGTTAAACATATCGCCATAATAAGGATCTACATTACCGTAACGTAAATGAACTTATTTAATATTCGAAATAATTAAATAAAATATTATTATTAACTTATTGAAACTAAAACCCGGGTGGGATAAGCTTCATAGCGTTTTTCATGTTTTATCTATATATTTCCTGGAGTTTGGATATATATAGACAAATCCAAATCCCAGGAAATATATAGTAAAATATTGTTTTATATTGTCATAGTTTTTTTGGCTTTGCCGAATGCCTAATTGAAGTAAAATTTGAGTTTGTTCAACCGTTTTCGATTCATAACAAGCAAAAAATTTACCCTTATTCGTTATGGATCTATAGTTTCACTGTACAGTCCAACAGCAATATTTTATTTTAAAAATAATATTTATTGAAACATTAAATGACGACCATCTTTCATCCTATTTTCTTTCCTTAGGCAACGGTCATATCGAGGCCAAAGCATTGACCCGTCACCAGCAAAACGTGCCACAAAAAGGCTACTTTACTTGCCGGGTGCCTGCCAACTTTAAAACTACTAAAACACTTGAGTAACTTATGGTTTCAGCTAAAGCTAAACCATTTTTACTCCTCTACCATCGACGACCGAGCTAACATAAGCCAGGGTTAGATCGCGCCTCAAAATTTGAGCGTTTTGCAAAATGTACACTTACTTACTTTACATTAATTTTTGAACGAGGCTTGACTGCTTGACTGACTCCAGTCAAACCACATAATATACCACATAGGATGTGTTGCAGTCCTGCGGCCATGGTGTCATGCGAAATCGAGAATTGAATAACTGGCGAAACATTGGCACAGCTGTTCCTTTGCCAATCCGTAAGGAAAAAGGCGTGACACCATTTTGATTTATAAATAAATATTAAAGGAAAATCTTACACAAATCGAACTATTCCCATTCCTTCGTCAAAAAGCGACAAAGTCGAGTACCTTTATAAAATACCTACTTGCTTGTCGGTGATACAACAAACAAAAATTTCAAATGACACCTATGAAATCAGGGGTAAGGCCATTTTAATGTAAACAATCCAAGTAATTCAACTAAAAAAAAACAATAATTGCTTGTGTACATTTTTCATGGCTTAAATCAGTGGAAACAGAAGTGCAAGTGTTGTTGTGGAGTGCGGCGGTACGCCAGCCATATAACGAGTGTTCTTAGGGAAAAACAACGCTCGGAAGTCTCGTACAACACATCGAAGAAAAAACTATGTTTCCCGCAGGATATTCCGACAGAATCGCCCAGGAAAAGCACGTAGGTAACCCTACAAACGACCCTTAGCCACCCCACTGCCAAGAATAACACAGAAGCCATAATAACATGCAACACTACAAACATTTGGCCCTCGGCTCTTACATTAAAATTTGGCCTACACAAATTCACTATCTGGCCCAATGTGTACAGCCGCTACTCCGATAATCCGCTTTCACAGCTAACCACGATCGGAAAACACGATTAAACTACCCAATTAGAGTAAATTATCCTTAAAATACAAAAGTGACTCTGTTACTATTGTGGGCTGCAAGACCACACAAGAAGTCCACAGGAACTTAGGAAATACTGAAAGTGACTCATTAGTTCATAGCTCATCGCCTGACAAAACTTAATATGAACTTATCCTTGACAAAATACATAAGAAATATTATTATTGTCAGTGCTATATTGTATTGTTAATAGACCAACGGAATCGGAAGGAAACACGAGAATACAAAAAAGCCTTTTTCTTTATGCAAAATACATCTCGTGTTCATTATTTTTTAACCTCTTGTTATCATGATCTCAGAAACAAAGCAAAATATATTTTTCCGTTTATTAAAAAACGATATTAAAAACCCCGTTTAAAAGAGCTACCAAGGCACATCTACAGGCGATAAAAGCAAAATGAAACGGTAAAGAGTCCCTACTGAATTTGAAAGACTCCGTGTTTAGGTATTTAATGTCGCCCAGCTGCATACAGAGACAACGTGCAATTCGCAGTGCGCTTATGTGTGTAAAGTATGTAGCTTTTCTAGCCGATGCCGACTAAGCGAAGCTAATACTTTTAAAACTGCGTCCAGATATGTTCTTTTGGCCGTACCGTACCTCCGTGTCGTATCAGAGCGTCGTGATCAAAGAACGCTAGTTTGGTCACCCGTTTGCGGTACGGTACGGTAGTATGGCGTCTCCATATGGAGACAGGTACGCTCCGATCTTACATGAGTCGGTTTTTCGCCATATTTAAAGGCGATACGATACGGTGTATGCGCCGATCTGGACGCGGTTGCGACATGCGCAGGTCATGCCCTCTTTCAATGCCCAAATTCGCAACGAATTTGAAAAATGCATTGGGATAACAATAACATCGTGACGTTTATCGATAAATATAGGGATTAAATCAATTTTATGTTTCCTTAACGGAATTTACCACCTGCATATTTGTCGAGAAAGTAATATAAGACGAGTGTGACTGAGTGACACAGTGAACTTTTTAAATTGTAATGACTTAACTAGCTTTTAAATTTAAATTTATAATAAATCCGGCTGCAGCGGGGCTAGCGGTGGGAAAGGCGCATTCGAAAGCTGACCGTTTGGGAACTTTATATCAGGAGAATAAGACTTTCAGACAATTTAATGAAGATAAATAAGATGAGATAAGATTTTTATTCACATTGATCATAACAATATTTCATTTCAATATTACATTTCTACAAAAAATATTATTTCAAATCATTCCAATCAATAATGATGTGTAATAAATAATAAAGTAAATGAAATAAAATGTTAAAAAGTAAAAATTCTATTTGGCAATAAAATGACAAAATAATTATAATAATGTCAGTAAAACCAAAGAGTGCAATAAAATAAAATAAATTATAAGATAATTCTAGTCAATTGCTATTACGCCTAGCGTTTACGTGGGAGCGTAGTGATGTAGTCCGACAGTCGCGATATGGGTGAGCTTGGCGGCTATTTCCAGCCTTCGGGGCAGAAAGGCGAGCTTTCCAGCAGTGGCGTTGCGTGCATGGTAAATTACTACGGAGGGCAGCGTCATGATCCCTAGTCCTTTGAAGTGTGGTCGAGCTGAGGCGTCCCATGCGACTTGTACGGCTCGTTTTTGCATTCTAAAGACGCGCTCCCAGTCGGCAGCGTGTCCCCACAGTTCGGCGTTCATTCCATTCCTACTATTTATAAATTTTATGTAGTGTTGAAAACAATATGCAACGAATGCCGCAAGATTTAGTTGACTACTGCGTGTTTTATTAGATATTTTAATCTATAAAAAACGCGCGTTAGTCTGCAAATGAACCCATATTTTTTCTATAATAAATAGCCACTCTATAATTACCAGTTGATACAATTCAAGTAGGGAACCCTAAATAGTATCTATTTTGACTACCATTCAATCACGGATTTCTTAGACAAAGTATCAAAATCTGTTGCGCGTGCAGCAATCACGCCCCAGTTCTTATTTCCAATGTTTGCGGAGAAGAGCGATACATAATGAAGGAATTTTAATTGTAGTGAATATTTAGAAATCTATAATATTTTGAGGTAAATTGAAAAAAACAACGCGTGGTTTAAGTACTTTATATTTACGCCGCGCTTAAACGGTACAAGAAATTAATTTTCTTTATTATAAATGAAACCCGTGTCGCTACGTTTCATCAAAAAGAAAATCAATATCTTGCAATTGTATAATGGTCGTATTACAAAAAGTAATGAACTGAAAAAAACTGAACAAGGAACTGAACTGACTATATCTTTAGATTGAATCTTATTCTTATTATTTTTTTTTATATTCTTTATGTTACGAGTGTTCGAAATGTCGGGGAAAAGCAAAATTCAAAAAAGGCATCGCGGTAATAGTGCTAAATTTAACATTAGTATTAGTCAATTAACCAATATGGTCAATTCACCTAATAGATGAATAAATTAACTTTAAGTAAGTATCCAGCACTTTTATCAGATTCAATAGTATTAGGCTCATAAATCTTGAAAAGTACGATTTTACGTCTAGTGCTTCCAGTGAAAATAAAGGAAGCCTTAAACGGTACAAGAATGCATCAAAATGGACTCCACTTTTTCTTTTGTTGCACTAGTCTCAAAAAACTACGAAAGGAAATTTGTAGTGTTAGATAAGGTTATTTGCGGCAATTAAAAATAATTTCAGTCACTTGAGCAACTTAAAAACCATGTAAAAGCGACTTTGTTGAAAAAGGTTTATTACAATGTTCAAAATTACGTAAATGACGGGACTGTATGGGGTTAATCTGGCTCAACACAGACCTTGCTGTTAATAGTTTTGTAATTATTTATTCCTACTTATTAATTATGATATAATGATATTATAAAATTAGTATTCGTTAAGTACAAGCTATTTTTAAAAGAGATCTAATAATCTATCTGTTTATACGCCGTTCTTCTCCCACAATGGTCCAATGTAGAGAAGTGGCGAAACATGACGATTGCTAAGTACCTATATGTAAATATCTACAGTGAGTGACATAATAATAATAAAAAAACTACATAACTAATGGATGAAAAAATACTGTCGACATAGGTATGTATGTACATAGGTAGGTACATATGTTTATATCTTCATTCATCGAAACACGTTTAAACTAGATGTAGTTAGTTCAACGTAAATATGAGAACAGTACAAAAATACAACAAAACAAGAAATATTTTTACTACTCCATTTCAGCTACAACTAGTTTATTATTCACATATTTCCATCCTTTTCCCTAACTCCCAAATATATGTTTACGTCAGCACGTCGGTAACCTGTCACGAATAAACCGCCAACATGTGATTTCCCTAAATGTTGTGTTAAGTTCACCAAATGTATATTCGTAATACTTTGACGCAGGTACGGCTGTTGTCATCTGTATTCATTATGTGGGATCTCCCTTGTCCGAATCATTTCCCTAATGGATGAGGACCTAAATCATAGTTAAATATACCATGGACTATTATACTAGTTGGAAACTGGCAAGTGGCACTGAGAGATAATCAAAGTATGATTAATTGCGTATAATGACTTTAAATAACTATTCGAGTAGTCGTTCTGCGAGATTTATAAACGTTTTTGTGTATTTCTGGCATTAATAGTTGGCCTTTGGGATGATATCAACGTTATACTAATTATGGCATAAAATTCCTTCCAGGAAATTGTGTATCATGATTATAATACCTGGCGTTATGATGATTAAGCCAATAGCTGTTATTAAAACAAAAAAAAAACGGCCAAGTGCGTAAAGGAATTACAATTTTCGGATGTTTCTATTACTTGCGACCTGGTCAACTGGATGTAGCCAGGTCAGGGTATAGGTTTTGATTCCCTTGCGAGTATCAAGTACATTCTGCATATTTGCGGTATAAACGGGCGTAGGTTTTGATTGAATTGACCTAAAAGTTTGATTTTGACACAGCTTTAACCGCACAAAACATTGTGATTTTTTGAGGGTTCGCAATTTCGGACCTTATATTATGCTAATAAAATTCAAAACAAATGATTAATTTCAATCTGATACCTCTTCGCGTGCCTGAGAAAAAGGGCCTCGACAGATGAACGGACGGAATGACGGACAGTAGGATAACGCAGTGATCCTATTAGGTTTTAAGGTGATATGAAAAGAAATATTAATGTAGACGAAAGTGACAGGGTTAATTACTTCAACATTAGAAAGAAAAGAGAGCGCATCAATGCGCTCGATTCAAACAAAAAAGCGTAGCGCCAAACCACATAACAAATGTTTAAAAATAAACTACGCTGTTTTGTCAAAAAGGAATTCAAGGAGAGTTTACCCATACATAATATCCACGGTTTGAATGCAATTCCTCAAATAAGCAAGATAGGATTTCAGAATTACAGGAAAAAATAAAACAATATAAAGGTCTTTTCGTAATTGAAATTTATCCAAAAAAAAACATCCAATCGCGTTTTCTTTCAGTGAGAATCTCAATCAAATAAATACTCAATAAACTTTAACCTAAAAATAAAATCTGTAGATAACTTGATAGCGAAGTAAATGAATTCTAAAAATAAACTTTTTTTCGTATAGCCTTCCTTAGAGATCGTGAACCCTAAAATTTTTTTAAATGGTAACGTGCGAAGAAATTAAATTAATAAACAGCTAAGCTTATTGAGTTTTAGTCATGAAACGATCAAGGATAGCTCTAACGATATTTTCACCCCACAATAAATAAGTGTATGCAGGTAAAATTAGCAACTCGATTCGTGGGTAAAGTGCCGAAATTGTGTGTCTTTAGGGTTCCGTACCCGAAGGGTGCCAAACGGGACTCTATTAATAAGCCTCCGCTGTCCGTCCGTCCGTCCATTTGTCTGTAACCAGGCTGTATGTCATGAACCGTGACGGCTAGAAAGTTGAAATTTTCACAGGTGATTTATTTTTGTTGCCGCTATAACAACAAATACTAAAAAACAGAATGAAATAAATATTCAAGGATTGATAACGGCAACAGGTAGAATTCACAGAATATTTAGATATATATACACTTTAAAAATAAATGATTTAATAAAAATAAAAAATATTTAAGGGGTTCGCATACAACAAACTTAATTTTTTGCTCGTATTTGATCGAAATTGAATACAGCAATAGTTAGACGCTTGATTTATTCTCAGAATATTGAGTTTTAAATTCACACTCAAAACATCATTTATATTTAAAAATATATATTTTAGTTGGGCTCCCATACAACAAACGTGATATTTTTGTCGTTTTTATCGATAATGGTACGGAACCCTTCGTGCGCGAGTGCGAATCGCACTTGGCTGATTTTCATTTTATTTTTCAAACAAACAGTTTTAATGTATTTGAAGGTACCTTTAGAAGGTAGATTTAATAAAAATAAACAAGGCGCTCCCATACAACAAACGTGATTTTTTTGCTCGTATTTCATCGAAATTGATTACAGCAATAGGTAGACGTTTGATTTATTCTCAGAATATTGAGTTATACATATGTATTTTAGTTGGGCTCCCATACAACAAACGTGATGTTTTTGTCGTTTTTATAGATAATGGTATGGAACCCTTGGTACGCGAGTGCGAATCGCAATTGGCCGGTTTTCATTTTATTTTTCAAACAAACAGTTTTAATGTATTTGAAGGTAGGTACCTATTTTCTGGCGCAACAACCATAACATCTTTTAAGATCCCAAGAAATGGCAAGTTTACGGTGAAAAGCAGCTTTCTTTTTTGGGTAGTTCCCATTGACCTAAAATGTTCGGAACATTGTAGGAAAAGGAAAAAATAATGTGTTCACATCAAATATTTCATTTGGGAAGTGTTTATTTTAAGAGTCATTGCGCTTCAAAGATGGAAATTTCTTTGAAAATACTCAGCGTCATATATACATAATATAACTTAATTTTACTTTCTTATTATACCTATACACTTACATAAAAAAGTAAATTCACTGTTTAGTTAATTCAGTGTTTTGTCTTGCTTTGACTTTTGCCATTTAGTCGACGTGTGAAAAGGACAAAACACTGCATACGCTTAACAGTGAATTCACTTTTTTTATAAGTAAGGTCCTTAGTTATAAAAATAAGAAATGACGAAACCCTTTTAAACAGCCTTCATATGCCCTTTAACATATTTTTATGTCTATATATT
Source organism: Argyresthia goedartella (assembly GCA_949825045.1). Classification (NCBI taxonomy): domain Eukaryota; kingdom Metazoa; phylum Arthropoda; class Insecta; order Lepidoptera; family Argyresthiidae; genus Argyresthia; species Argyresthia goedartella. The sequence continues at coordinate 14,059,357 of OX463829.1, read as the reverse complement.
TTGTGTCTCGGAAATATCAAATTTACGACTCATATTCGAACCATATTCAATGTTTGGAATTTATATCGTATCATTCTTCGCGACGACGGAAGAATTTCTGGAATCCATACATCATCGTCTTCCTTGACATTTTCTTATTGGATAAGCTTAATTCGTCATGTTTTCTCATAAGACTTTACTGGTAAATGAGGTCTATCACGTTGTTGAAATTTCTTTGCGCAGTTTCTTTATATAAATATAAACATTCATACCCAGGCACACATATTGCTTCCGACCCACACTAGGATACCGGGTCATGGGAAACAGAAACAGCGACAACACATACATATAAACATCCAAGAACAAGGGATATTTTTAGGGTTCCATAACCGCAGGGTGCCAAACGGTACCCTATTACCAAGCTTCCGCGTCTGTCTCGTGAACCGTGATAGTTAGACAGTTAAAATTTTCAAGCTGATGTATTTCTGTTGCCGCTATAACAACACATACTAAAAACAGGTTAACTGCGATTGCGAAAATAAATATTTAAATATTAAAAATTTAATTATTTAAAATATACAACAATTCTTTCAATAGCACATACAAACTTTTGAATGTGGACTCCCATGGAGTGTGAAAGTAGCCACACCACTAACTTTGTAAACAACATTTTGCTATATAAAATTCAAACTATTCACTCCACACCATCCCTACCATTGTGCGTTGGTACGGAACCCTTCGTGCGCCAGTCTAACTCACACGTGGCCGTTTCTTTTCTTTATCCCCAACCGGGGATCGAACCCGAAACCTCTCGCATGGTAGGCAGAGCCACAACTGCAGCGCAACAGAGGTCATCGTATAAGTAACAAGTGAACCTTCATCAAAAATATCACTAAGAGAAATGCTTCAATAATCACCATAATGTGCAGTCAGTCTAATACCTACATATAGTAATTAAACAGTTCTTTGGTGTTATAGATTTGTATTATTGATATTTATTAATGACTTTCACGGCTGCTCCATACTCTGCACCCTCTCCATTAGCTCCGGAGGTGAAGTCATCGTCGCCATCACAGGCGGTTATTTACAACACATGCGTATATTGATTTAAATAAATTTTCCAGGGTCCATTTGCATCTTTTTCAATTCGGGACTAATCAGATAATTTGATTGTACGCATAATTCCTTTAAAATTATGATAATACCCATTAAACTTAGGATTAACAGGTTTGAGAAATTCGGCCTAAGCCCTTAAAATCTATTGTTTCGCAGATTTAACGAATGTTGTCCAAATTAAATTCGGGAGGGTTTCTGTCTAACCTCCATATACGTCGATAACTATCGGTACTTCCTTTGCCCTTAACATGCCCTTTGGCAACGAAAGCTACCTGTGAACCGTTTGACCGCCCTTTCCTATAGTTTATAACAGGGAAGGGCCGACCCTTTTACATTGACCCGTCATGCCAGGCTGAATAACACCGCAAAGCTGATGAGTTAAATTTGAGGTTTTCAATTAAATTTCGGATGTCCATGCAAGCCGAGCATTCTGAGAATATTGATTACGGTAAATAGTGTTTTCCGGTTTGCATGACAAATAGGGCATTGACTCCTGGCTACCAATGCCTGCTCGTGATTGGGTTAGCGATACTAACTTATTACGCTACCATCGGCGATTGCTTCATGGTAGCAATCGCCGATGGTTACCATGATTACTGACCGTTACCATGATTACCATGAATAATTCGGTTTGCAGTAGCAGTCGGGTCAACGACCGATGTCGCAATGCTAACCCGTAACTGCCGCCTTATTCATTAAACTTATCAAACTTACTATAGCTAAATGTGCTTTGTCCTTTTCTCACAAACACAAATTTCAAAGTGACAGACAAAGACAAACGAATTATAACGTCATTATAGTTAAAATAGGCTTATGAGACGTTTATGAATAAGGCGGACAGACGTTTGACAAAACGTCAAAGAGCTGGGTATTCCAAGTACTAGCAGTTGGCATAGTAACCTAAGAGCTTCAAGATAAGTATACTAGGAATACACGACACGGTTTGCACAGGAATACACAGCATAAGCAAAGCATAAAAACGCTAAAGGGAAGCGAAACCTAAGAAGAAAATCCCTAGATAAGCTAGATAATAGTTTGTGTTTATTTAATAAATTATGTATCTTTAGTCTAAAGGACTAATAGATATGGGTTATTGAAACCTGAAATAAAGATTATTATTATTATTATTATAAGAGCTTAACCAAGGATATACCTTTGATATGTTACGAAGCAGAGAAATAATTGTGATACAAGACTGTGACATAGCGGTATCCTAGAGGTAAAAGGAGCATATGAAGACGTTACATGATATACTAACAGGGAAAGAAAAGAGTCTCAATTTTAATATTAGAGAAGGCCAAAATGACCTTTTACAGGATGTTAAGTGATGGAACTCCAAAGAAGTCTATACTTATTATATATGTACTGATAAAAAGAATCGCTAAACGTGTGCCGTGTGCAAGAATCTCGCAAAGGGGTGAACAGATTTGGGTGAACATTTTTAATATTTTGATTAGTTCGTCCCTCTTCCAACAAATGGTGTTGATGGCAAACTTCTTTGGTTATCCCCGTACATGATAGAACTATTAAATACCTTCAAACTCCGGCCCCAGCTCCCTGCGGTCAATCCACTGAAGTTATAAGACGACGCTGAGAAATTATATTTCATGTTTATAGATTTTTATAATTTTAAAGATGTTTTATTAATAACATAACACGATATCAAAAACAGGCGCAATGTCTTTAAAGGGAATTCCCTTATATTAACATTTAAATCTTAACCAAATATTTATTTTGGAGATGAAATGACATTTGGCAACTATTCGGTTTTCGGCCTGTTCGGCCACTTTGTCTATTATTCAGTATTCGGTATTCGGCTGAATGTTGCAAAGTATTAAGAATAGATAATAATAAAAAATATAGATAAATTCGGCAAAAATAAATTGAGGAAGTTTCAACAAAATGCGGCTGAAATTACTGCGATGGTCTAATGAAATAACAAAATAACAGGCGATTTGGAAACTGGATTATGCTTTGGATGAGCAATAAGAGATATTACTTAGTAATACAGACTATTGGTAACACAATCTCAGAATATAGAGAAAGAATGCATGTCTAGATAAAATGATCTCGCAAATAACGAAAACATATACGGGTTTCCAACAAATCTGTCACCCGCGATATGTAAAACTTCGCCTCGGCCAAGAACGCGGCCGGATATTCGGTATTCGGCCAAATAACTATTCGTTGCATTCTCTAGTTTATATCCAACGCACATGCAGTATTGTTAGATAAATAGGTCCTCTTTGCTTCAATGATGGTCGGAGAAATGTTCCGATGCGTCGGAGGGCATCTAGTGATCTTTCTTACGACAGCAAGGAGCAATACTACTAACCTTTCTACTTGATCAATCATTGCCCTTGAAAATTTGGTCAGATAAGCCAATTCTTTTTCGTACTCTCGGACAGATACGTTCCCTTAGGCATTGCTTTCCTAGCTATCTTCATTTTCAGTGCTAGTGAGTCAACATCAAAGTTTACATACAACACGATTTAAATCAGTTAACGATTCAGCCAACCTCGGAAATTATCGTGAATCCCTCATCTCTCACATAGAGTTATCAATTTACAGATATGACCTTTAAATTATATTACTCGTTATCTTATTGAATACAATACAAGAACGATATGAGCAACAAAATCTCCTTTGTAGCTCAAAACTAATACAACCTTTATATTGAAATAAGAAAAATAATTGACTATTTTGACAGTCTGCCTTCTTTGTCAATAAAAAGAGTGTGACGTATATGATACATTTATATTTATGAACGCTAATTTCATTAATGAAAATATTCGATTCCATCCAATTTTATCAAAATTAAATTACAATAGTTATGTATTATGGCTTCAACAAATTTAAACCATGGTAAAAAAATTGTTGCTCAATCTCGTGAAATTGTAAATAATGTATAGACCTATTTTAGAAAAGAATCTAATTTTGTATTTAATAGGGTACACTTCCGAGATGATCCCATGTATAGATGTTATTATTATTCAAATTCATGTCGCTTCTGCATAATACATTTCTTAGGTCTACCTGTTAGTAATGTCATCTTGGCAGGTGCTATACATTGCGTTTATGATACTTCAAATTGAATGCTACCTGAAAGAAATCGCAGTAATGTATTTCATGTCATTTCCGTCTCCGGATTTAGGCGATGATATCCGAGAAAAGCCGAATCTTAAACTGATTTTAATCGTATTGCACGCTATTTGTGTTTGAAAATGATAATAAAGTGATATCGTAAGGTTTCTTGGCGCCTGAGCCAGGCAACCATCTATTTCTCGCCCATGCGCCGCTACCCCCTTTAGGCAACACTCAGGCGTCATGACCTTTTCGTCAGGTATACACATCGCCCTCAGCTCTATCGTTTTTTTTTCTTAGTTGGTTATCAATTAATTTACAGAAATTACAACATGGCGGCCGAAGTATCTGCTTGCGTAAAGAAGGATGCAACCTCTTTGTTTGCTTGTGACAGATACATATTGTGTATGCATCTCACTCGTAGTGGAGAAATAGAAAGAGACAAATTATTTAAAAGTTTTTTGCTTTGGATTCGTTTTGGACCTAAAAATGCTTGGCGACGCATTTCTTTAGCAACTGACTGTCATATATAGACTTTGCTGACTGTTGACGAAGCTAAACGACCTCACACCTGTCTGTGTTAAATTCCGTAAGAAATTGTTAAAAAATGAGGCTTTCCCCCATTTTGTCCCCATTTTCCCCCCTTCCGCCCATTTTGATGGCATTTTTTTTTACAACAACCTGTAAGGAATATAAGACTTAATATTTCATCCAAAAATGGTCTCAGAAAACTTCCCCCCTTTTTATCCCCATTTTCTCGACTCGAAAAAAGCTCTCGACAAAAAAAAATATTCAAGGAACAAGTGTGACAAGTTTCGAGGATCGCTTGAAAATTGTGGCCGCTAGACCGGAACTGACAGACATCATATAGACAGACGAAAGCAAAATCGGCCTATCTTGTCGAAATGAAGTCCTTCGTCGCTTCGCTCGCTCGGTCAATTACGGGCCTTAGAACCCCTAAAAGATAACTGTCTTTAAAACTTCCTACAATTCTGAATGTACTATATAAGAGGAAATAGTAAGAAAGTCGGATAATTGATGAATGATATAAATAAAACCAATAAATAAGCTCGAAAGATGTATTGTTTTGTTATTCCGGCTCTGGGAATTTCAAGAAGAGCATCGATCTCACTTCTCGTTTACCAAGTAGGTACCAATTTCGTGGGATGACAAGGAAAACATAAAAGGGGAATAAATTGAACATAATATAAAACGTTTCTACTCGTATACTGGCGTTACCTAAGCGTTATAGCTAACAATCTAGCCGAATGCCGTAGTGAAGTCAATCAATCAATTTCTTAAGAATGGCGGTCTAAAATATTGTTTAACTACGCCAACGTCACCCTGTGAATATTTGAGTGTTGATTTATAGCTCGTTAGCACTACCCAGGGGTAATGCGCATTGTGGTGGAATACAAGTATTTCTTGCGGACGTTTGTGAGCAACTAGTACCTCCAACTATGCCTTAGGTGATTTATAGAATCCACGAAAGAGTTTACATACAGTTTTATCCTTTTGATATGTTATTTAACGTGGAGCCCTAACAACAACGGTGTAATAAAAACAAAAGGGATTAACTCGACTTAATACCTTTTTAACTGGAAGCACTGATTTGAGTGTTGATTTATTGCTCGATAGCATTACCGATGGCATACAAGAATTTCCTACGGACGTACGTGATAAACTGTTCCGCTGTACTTTGTTAAGTCAACATAGGTAAACTTAATCAATGGTTGTGTTGATGTCATGAATAGGTATTGATGCACCAGAGGCTAGCGTTATTTAAGATTTAAATTACACAATAGTTAATGTTGAATAGATGAAAGTTAAATAAATCACATCACTTTGTGATTAATATTAGAATACTTTAAATATGATTTACCTAAAATAAGAAACAATAAAGGTCAAGTGGAGTCGGTCGCGCGCTCGAAGGTTTCTGTACCAACACACAATGGTATTAAAAATTCTTGCATGGAGAGCAGGTAATTTTCCTGTGTGTTCAGATGGGAAAATAATGTTTGCTAAGTAATTATTGCGGTTACTTTCACACTCCATATATGTAACCAGGTGCATTTATTAGTGTGTATGTGGTATGAAAGATATTGTGCCTCCCTATATTCAAACCATATAATTATCTTTATTTCTTCTCTAGTATTAAAGTAAAGACCTATAAAATAAATATTTAGTTCAAAATGTTTAGGTCAGTAGTTTCAGAAATAAGTGGTGGGTCATCGTCTTTTTTAAGATTTGTCTTAAATGTTTCTTTAACTAAGTTTTTCAGGTTTTAACGAATAAATTATTTGTAATTTGGGTTGGGTTAAACGTTGGGTTTATTATTTCCTGTAAAAAATTAGGAGTAAAAAACAAAAAAAGGTTCAACAATTATTTTTTCTCCTAATTATTTTTTTTTGTAATAAATTATAAAAATCAATCTTAATTACGTACACCTACACAAGCATAAATCAGTATGTGGATTGAGAAATTGACCTAAAATTTAAATTACTTCGAAAAAAATCAAAATAAATATAAACTACCCGTTTGCTTCGTAGTAGCGGAAAACTCTAAGTAAACGAATAGTACAAAACAGTTCAACGAATTTAAAATTTAATATTTCTCTTTGTTAATGTCAATTGTACATACGCATGCATGTTGTAGACTACGTTACCTACAAAACTCATTACTTGAATTGATATTACTTGGTACTTAATGACACTACGAATCAAATACAAACTACACCGTAAATTTTATTGATACGGCACAATACTTGCTTTTGTATTAATTAAGAGGACAATTAAATAAATTATTGATCATGCTGTATTATAATCGCCCCTCCCCCTAAATATTGTTCGAAAACTTGTAATAAACTAATATTCTTTGTTGTAACAAACAAGTTACTCGAAGAAATAATAATAAATACGTACACTACCTTCTTGTCCATTTATGACACTTTGAGGGGAACAGGTTTTTTTTTTCTGAGTGCGGAGGAGGTAATATATTTATGTGTGGAGGTGTTGTGTCGGGAACTTTTCTTGGAGGTAACCGGAAACAAACCCAAAATTCGGTCGTTTCATATTATTTTTAGACATCTAGGAGAGACACACGAGTAATTCTTATGTTAGTTCCGTTTTACTTTTTATGGTACGGATCCCTAAAAATAAGCATAAGCAAAATAAGCACAGACAGTAGATATAGGAGAAAACGCATTAACTCATATTAAGACACACAACCACAAAACTCATAATACAACTAGGTGCTGTTAGCTTCAAATATAATATGATGTGAGCACGCAAGATACTCAAATAGAGCTAGGTACACACACATCATAATCAACACAGCAAACGTGTCAAAATTATGATAATATCCTTCAAAAAAGATGTTGACATAATTTTGAGATTTTCGCTATTTCTGATTGTATGTTTTCTTATATTTTATTGCACATGAAAATTCACAATACAAACTTATCTCTAACAAGAGATTTCTTCCAGCAAACCCAAAATTATAAGAATAAATTACATAGCAGTGACAGGTAGACCCTTGCGCAGAAATACAAGTAAATAATATAATAAGCATTTTTACTAAACTACTAAATATACTACATAAAGAAGAACATAAATACCTTATATAAAAATACATATTATAATTAAACAATATTTACATAATAAATCCCTAAGTTTACGAAAAAGAAAGATAAGTATTTGTAGACCTATTTGAAGCTTACGTGCTCACATCTGATGCTGACTGTACCTACAATAAGCGTGGGATAAATAATGACGAACTTCTCTACTCTAACAAGGTCAAAACAAAGCCGGTGAAATTGGATGGAGTTATCAAAAAGAAAAAGTTACGTAATGAAATTCCGAGTATAAGTGCACATTAATATTTCCATTAAAAAAGTGCTCCACGGTCTAGTGGTTTCATGCTCGCTTCTCACGCACGAGATACGGGTTCTAATTCGGTACTGACCATCTACCAATAGATCTGTAATGGAAACAACGTGATGCCACCTTAAAGCTCCATAGCTGCGGCGATGGGCTAGTCCCATGTCACGCAAAATTGAATATTGAATTACTGGCTAAAAATGGGCACGATTGTGCTTCTGACACCGCGTATGGGAAAAGGCGTGACGCTATGTAATGTCATACTTGGAGCAGGAAAGTCACAAAACGCTACGAGAGTAACCAATCATTTGATTTTCCTCGTTGCTGTTGGACATCTACGAATTAATGCAATTAATAAGAACAGTCTGAGAGTAAATAACAATCTTGGCTTAACATATACAAACACAACCATAGCTTTACTTTTATCCCTTATAGAGAGCCAGAGGCACAGTTTCGCTCATAGAATATGCTACAACAGGAAAGCAAGTCAATACAGAAGTGCCCACCAATCTTACTAAAATCAAATAGCTTCTATCCGACATAGACAAAAGGTAAATTCAATACACTCACTCAAATCCAACCAAATAGAACGGAGTGTCTTCCATTGTATTGTGAAACATGCATCGCCTTACACCCAACCTCCGTAGGACAAGGTTTTGCTCTTACCGCGTAATCATCCACCACTTATTTCAGACCCTCAGCTAAGGGTGGGTAACATCTTTTGTTCATTTCATGCATATTTACTTCGGCCCTAATGGATACGCCTTAACGATTCACGGCTCACGGCTCAACCTGTTCACGCCTTCCGAATGAGTGAATTGATATGAATACTTAACCAATGTATGGTGGTCCGTCCACGAGCCAATAGCCTTTCTGTCAAGAAAGGTGACGTCATATTTTAGGGGGGTTTATTGACTTCATTGTAAACAACTCTCATAACGAAACAGAGTTCATATATCAGAGATTATACAACTTTACTTTTATCTCACATCTCCACACATACATAGATGTGGGGCTGAGCGATAAACGGGAGAATGGAAAAGAAAAAATAAAATTGCCTTGATCAGTTTGGTTACATGTGAAAGTTGTTTAGAATTTAAAAAATATCTTTCTTGTAAACTCTGCTTATGGTGAAATTAAACAATCCATGCTCTGATCTTATCTGTTTCGTTGTTATAAAGATAAAGATTTTTTATTCGCTGAGATAAGAGTAGGCAGTCGATGGTCAATTATTATATAATATTAGAACACCTTTATCAGCTTTTAATTTTAGCATGCAAAAATTAAATAGTCCGTATTACACAGGGAGCAATAGATGACTGTTACTGATACTTATAACTTATAATTATTTTACGTACAAGTTATACGCTTTATATGTCATAAATTCATCTACTGAATAGAAACATTTTTGTAACAACCATTTAAAGAAAGTATTACAAATTTTCCAATTTCATATAAGTACAAACATGGCAGTGGTTATATCTTTATCTTAACAAACAACGGTTTGGATGATTAATTAGGGGCTATACCGCTAATTGCACGCACACATTTCTTTTGTGCTATAAAAACATTATTAATGTCAGTGCCGTTTCCCCAAACTACAAGACCATATCTCAAGACTACATAACCATGATAGGCCACCAGAGTTGTCTTTTTCTCCGCTTGTTTTTTAAGCCTACTTCATACTTTGTCAGTGTGATGTTTCTAATGTATATGTCGAGCCATGTTAATATCAAAAAATGTCACACTATTAGCCTCCTCTAAGATTTGTCAATAGTGATATTGAATGTCATATCTCTATAGAATTTGACAATTTTATTAAAATTAATGTACACTGTTATATCTAAATTAACCTGTAAATTATTATACTTAGGACCATTACTTATACCATTCAACAAATCAATTACACAACTCATTACAGCCACAGCGTCAGAAACGATCGGTTAGGAAACACACTACATTCCATCTACCCGTTTACAAAACTCAAAGAGCTTACCACGAACCTCTCCCTAGTATTTGCCGTCTTTACAATAACATCTCCAACGAACACACCTTAGATATCTTCAAAACAAAACTTTTAAACATTTATAGAAAGAAGCCAACATAAAGCAAACATAGATTTAACTTAAAACTTCTTACTAAGTACTTTTAACCTTTGCATATTTAAGTAATTAATTTTTAATAAATCAAATAATTAAGTAAGTAATATAGCAGATAACATTTAATTAAGTATCCTGTCAGGATCTTAAGATTGAATCACTAGTTAAATATGTAAAACCATTATTCTAAGACATGCAATGTGATTTTACTGTTATGTTCTGCAAATAAATAAAATAAAAAATAAATAAAAAAATTATGTCTGATTCGTTAAAGAAAATGTCATCATTTATTACGCGCATTACATATATTGAAATGTCGTCTGCGAATAAAATACTCTATTGATTTGTCACTTCCAGTAAGTCATTTATGTAAAGTCAAAATAGGAGAGGTCCAAGGACACTGCCCTGAGGGACGGCAAATTTCTTAAATTTTAGGTCAGATTTAAAGCCTGCTCTACATCATTCTACGAATTGCCATCGGTTATTAAGAAAAGATTGTATCCAGTCTTGTGCAGAGCCTCTTATGCCATTTGCTTAGAGCATGGATATTAAGTAAGTCATGAGCAACAAAATCAAATGCTTTTGACATATCAAAAAAGAGTTCCATGCTGTAATGTTTTACATCCACATGGAAGTTGTGGAAGTTGTTCAGATAATTTATTTATCTTTCTATAATAATACAATCATACAGGTATAGCAATCAGACCTATCAAAATTCACGCTACGTCATAGTCCAGTTGTCACCTACAATGATGAATGAGTTATAGATATTTTCTGATGAACATTCTAGTTCTAATTACTATTTGTTTCCAAAAAATGCCATGCTATTTTTGTCATTATTATAAATTAAATAACTATAAATTCAATTTGTATTTTTATTTATTTCGGTTATTGGAAAATGCCGCATTTTCCAATCAAAGGCACAGTTTAACCTATTGGGCGACATGGTGGACCAGGGTAGGTGAAGGCAATAATCCTTCATGGTAGGTGGCCATGTAAGAACAAACTTAACATATTTTGAACCCTGTCGGTCCCGTTCACAATTTAACAGTTTGACATGGATATAAATATGGCAAGAAGCAAGATCTTAGTCAACATTATTACTGTGGGTGCCATCTTATCATTACGTAATTTTGTTACATTTGGTTTTGCGAGTTAAACCAAAACTAACACAGCTCAGCACAAAAGAGAAACAATAAAAGTCACAAATTAAATACTGCTTAGCATTTTTGGTTTAAAATAAGGTAAAATAAAAATGTAATTACCGAGAAGGATGTAAATTATAAACTAAAAATTGTTCATACAAAATATCGACCTCACACAATCTCTCCAACTGCGCATGAATAAATAAATAATCAATAAATATTAGAGGACAATCTTACATAAATCGAACTAGGCCCATGGTAAGCTCAACAAGGCTTGTGTTATGGTTACTAGACGACGATATATTTGATAGGGATAAATACTTATGTAAATACATTCAAGACTAAAAAATCAATATTCATGCTCATCACACAATTATTTGCCCTTATCGGGGATTCGAACCCAGGGCCGTCAGCTTCGTATGAATTAGAAACAACGCGTAGACAACAATGGTAGGTAGCGCTATCTTACGTGATGAACGAGTAGTGCGCGTGCGGCGAGCATGACTCACGCACTATCCGAGACACGGATAAATTATCCGAGGTAAGTACACAGCACAATAAAACAGGCAGTAAGTACGGATCTAGAAGACGAGTTCTGAGACTGAGCCAGGTGGGACAATCCTGGATTTGTTAATTAGAATAATGTGTACCTTACTATTTATAATGTTTATCATGACAAACCCGTAGAGCTTATTCAAACTATATATAGTTTGTTGGCACTACTTATAACAAACGATAATAATTAAAATTAAGGTTTCATTGAAGGAAGATCTTATAAAAAATCTTCATTACACGGCAGCTATAAATGAAAGGATTCTCATTGCCAAGGAAACTAGGAACAGACGAAGCCACATAAGTAAAAGAAGCCAAAAAAATATAAAGTCGAATCGTATTCTAAAAGGGCTTTGTGAATTTAGGCTTCATACTCCAGTATTTTTGATGGCCAATATTTTGTGAAAGTTCCTTTATTCAGAGAATAATGTTCAGTGCTAACAGGTATTTTCTTTAGTAGCGTGAAACCCCCATTTTTTTTCATAATTCATAATGGGTGTTATTTAATGCAGGTTCTTTAAAATACCAACTTCATCTTCAAAAGTACTAACTTGTCCCTTGAATTAAAAGGTCAGAATTATTGAGCGCCTAATAAATATATTCCAAGTAACTATTATATGGTAGGTACGGTTAATATTACTAGCATCGTGATAATTTTATAGCAACATAATATGTTATAATCAACTGCATAATATGTCTGAACGTAGATTAGAACCCAGAGTTTAAAGATTGCGCAACCATTGCGCATCAAACCCATTGCGCCATCACAACCAGTGATAAGCTGTAAAATCTACGATCATATTTGAATGGTGATCCTGATATGGTTTGTTTCATCGCGGGAGTTGTTAAACGTCTCTTGTATAGGGGTATGGACCCCCTTTAAATTATAAAATCTCGTTAATTCATTATTTTTGCAGTTGCGGCAACAGAAATACACATTTGCTGAAATTTCAGCTTGGATGGATGGACGGACAGACAGATGTATAGACGAATGTTCCAAAATATTATTTTCTTGAATTTTTCTTTTCAATTCGCGTTTTTACCGAAAATGTTTTTTTTCTAGTAGTATAACTTTCTACAAGCTTTAATTTCTACTGTTCCTTTTTGCAAGACCGTATATTTCATATACATATATTTTGCCGATATAATAATTTTCCAGATGATTATTTCCCCATACACTTTATGCTTGACACTCGAAAATAGGTAACCAACAACAACAAAAGCTGTCGAATTTCAACTGTCAGCTTAGTTATCTAGGTTTAGATTAGTTCCAACATAACATAACAATATAGCTTCACGCCTTTTTACATACGGTGTGGCAGAAGTTGTGCCGACTTTGAGCCTGTTATTCAATACATTTTGCGTGACAGGGAGCTAGCCCAACGCCGCAGATATGGGGTAATGAAGGTTTCCTTCCGATGTTTTCCATCACCGTTAGAAAGTCCGTATAATGTACTTAAGATAAATTAATTATCTCATTGGTACATGGTCAGGAATCGAATCTGCATCTCCTGTGTGAGAAGCAAGCGTGAAACCCATTAGACCACGGATCTCCTAGATTTGATTTGATTCCCACCGATTATTAATACGTATAATATAAACTCAAACTCAAAACGTTTATTCTGTAAATAGGCCACAAGGGCACTTTCACATGTCATTATATATATATATTATATATATATAATATATTATATAGTATATTAATACGTATTAGCCGAGATACACATGGCTGGTGTGCCTGATCACATGTTATCACGTTGTCTCCCTTTCGTTGCTAAACGAGTGTTGCGTTCACTCGTGTATAATTCGACGATATATAACGGCGTTTTCGTCTTTTAGTATTATTCCAACTCATTTTCGGGCCACTTCAAGACAGAACTTAGGTAATCTTTCAGAGGCAGAAATCTGCACACAACTTCAATAAATTATCTAACTCAGTTTCTCTCAGTCGAAACGGATTACCACTGAGTCCTTCAATTTGTTTGAATATCAAATTCTGTAGACATTTTGATGCTTTACTTAAGCTGAATTGGTTTTAAATTTGCTGCTTTAATGCAAATTTTTTGGTGGTGGTAGCAAAATCAGATCTGAACAGTTTATGAAAAACAAAGCCAATATAGAGATAAGCTTCCTATTGTACATTTATTTATGTTTTTTGTATTTCGTATTATTATGTGCACTATCTATAAATAAATATGAATATGGGTCTCATGAAATCGTTTATCACAGTAGATCTCTAAACCGTGCAAGTCACTAGAATTACATTTAATTTACTTTCGTAGTTTAATTTTATTTAATGAGTTTTGTTGTTCTAACTTGTAAATACGGCGTAAAGTTTTCAATTCTCTTACATATTTTATGTCTCTCTCTATTTCTGCTATTCATATTTTCTGCAAATGTTAAATACGTATTACGCAACGCGATTTCTGCACCAACTCATTTCTATTGCGTTTAATTAATTTGATAGCAGATTTTAAGCCACACATAATTATTGGCATACCATTTTCTCTAGGTAGGTTCAATCATTCAGGCTAAACATTATAATATAATAATTCCTTCAAAATATTAAAGCCACGAGCTAAGCGCCTTAGACCCGCCTTGCTCATTCTGACAGTTCTGAGAGTCCAACCACATGAGTATGCGACCTCGTGTTTGCTATTTATGCAACCTTATGTATACTCTCTTGACTCTACCATCTTAGTACATATTTGAAATGAACACCTACGTTAAAAAACAACAAGAACGATATCAACACTGCACAAACGCTAGAAGAAAAAATAATTTAATATTATCGGAACCTAAACTAGAAATCTACAAAAAAGTCCGTATTATATGTAAATTTTAATTTTACAATAATCTACCACATAGCATAAAAAACGAACTAACTATCACTTCATTCAGCCTTCTACTAAAAGAACTGTTAATAAGCAGAAGTTACTATGGTTTAAGTGAATTTATGACTGATTTTAAGAAATAAAGATAAATATAACTCACTCAGTCGTAAGAATATAATTAGTTTTTAATTTAATTTTATTGTTAATTTTGAAATGTTTTATTTAGACATGTAAGCAAACATTGTAATACTTTCAGGGTGCATGTACTTTACTTGTATTTAAAATTCCACCTAGAACGCCCATGTACGTGTTTACAAATAAATATATGAATATGAATACCACTAAGTTGAATAAACTGCATAAACCCGTTTAAATAGTCTGTGGGGTTGACAGAAAGATTTGAATTGTAGCTTGCAACGCGTTTGAATGGTAGCTTAATCCTATTAATTGTCGCATGAATATCATACTAAGACTCTGTCCGACGATATGGTAAGAAGCAGTGGACGCAAGTTGCGCAGTACCATGCTGAATGGCGTGTCTATAAGGAGGCCTATACCCAACAGTGGGCCCCCTGACAGGCTGATGATGAAGTCAAAAGTCAAAGTCAAAGTTCTTTATTACTGTAGATATTTACATATTCTAAGTAAACGTCACTTTTTTGTCTCTTCTCTACATTGGACCACTGTGGGAAAAGAAGGGCGTAGAAACTCCTACAGATTGAATTTTAGATCTCTTTTAAAAATTGCTTGTGCTTAACTAATACAAATATTACAATATTAATAATTATGATTAATAAGCAGGAATAAATAATTACAAAATTATTAACAGCAAGGTCTGTGTTGAGCTAGATTAACCCTATATAGTCCCGTCATTTAAGTAATCTTGAACATTATAATATCCCTTTTTCGACAAAGTCGCTTTAAAATGCTTTTTAAATATGTAGCTCAAAAGGCAATTTCAAAATCTTCAGAAGTATCTTATTGTAGTAGAGAATGCACTGAACCTTGAAAGAATTGCTATCCTTCGCGAGTCTAGACCGGGGCGCAACTAGTCTGTGATTATTTCTTTGGTAAACATTACAGCTATTGCTAAGTTTGAATAATGTTGTTGTGATGATGATTATGCTGTCATTTCTCGAGCAAGAGATAGTGGCAGCATCACTTTGAGTGTTCCATGAAACTCTCAGAAGACTGCTGATCATTCGAGCTTTAGATTGGTATAAAAATGAGCCAATTGAAGGTGAGACTCGCACACTAAGGGTTCTGTACAAGAAAACTTAAGGAACTAAAAGTAAAAAATTAAAAGTAAAAAGAAACATTTAAAAAAATCTTTTATTGAAATGCTCTACATAACACATTTACTTTTACCTAAAAAAAACTTTTAATCAAATCAAACCCATCAATTTATTACATCACACACTTTATTATGATGTAAAAGCTTGCTGCGACATTTCCATCTTCTGTCAATTTGAATTTGAATTAACACGAAAATCTTCTGTAAAATATATAGGTTACTTCATCTACACAAGTTAATCTCGCAGCAAGCTTTAATAACATAATAAATTGTGTGATGTAATTATTTGATGAGTTTGATTCAATTTAAAGTTAATTTTCTCCTTATTAGAGCATTTAAATAAAAGCTTTATTTATGTTTTTTTTTGTTATAAGTAGTTGTTTTTTTTAGTTATTGCTTTATCGTATCTCGTAATTTAGTATGTTTTTATTGTTCTCCACAAAACAGACATACAGATAACTTAAAATAGAAAAAAAACACGTACAAAGGCGAGCTTATCTCTAATAAGAGATTTCCTCCAGCAAACTATTATGGGTAGGAAAGGTGATGGTTGAGCGGGGTACCTAAATGTTTTGATCCTGTTCATTTCATTGAAAGCGTTATTTTTGACTGGTCGTTTTCTCGTTATTTTGGTAGAGTCTTGTTCTAGTTCATCAATAAGGGACCTACTAGTGATTCGACTCTAAAACTTTAGAATGGGTCATGAAGAGCAACTTTTAGAGATATTATTACTTATTGAAATCGGGTGATTATTCAAATTACCTCAACGCTGTGAGGGATTAGGGATACTCTAAAGATGTCACTTTAAAAAAAAACTAATCAAGAACCAGATTAACTACTTGTCATGACGAATAAAATTAGCTCAATCTCGATAGGGTTGCGTCGTTTTGTTACAGAGCTCCCATGGCCACCTTCTGGCTCCATCATCAGATCAGATGTATTCATGCCATGAAAATATTGTATAGGACCAAAGGGCATGTCAAGAAAAATTTAACGCGCCCAAACTCGATAGGGTTGCATCGTTTTATTACTGAATTCCCACAGCCACCTTCCGGCTCCATCATCAGATCAGCTCCATGTTATCAAAATATTGTATTGTCATCCGATTTACCTATGCTTGAAAAATTTTAGGTCAATCGGAAATCGTGAAGTGGGTCAAATTTTACTCGAACATACAACATGCATGCATACAACATACATTGTAAGTTAAATAAAAGCTTTTAATAAAACAAAAACAACAATTAATTGTGCCGATCTTGGTTTCGATACTCCTTGCAAATAGCGAACCCGACGTCAAACTAATTGCACCAGCTGACGACGACGGCGGCGCGAAATGTTGTAAAAGGGAGGATGATTTAGTATTTCGCAGGAGCAGAGTTATTAAAACACATCAGTTGTATGTGGACCTCCTCCTGACGACCCGAATGGCCGAGTCGGCAGAGACCCTGCCTACGAAGCCAAGGGTCCTGGGTTCGAATCCCGGTGGGAGCAAATATTTGTTTGACGAGAACGGATGTCTGTACCCTAGTCATGGTTGTTTATCTATCTTAGTTGATCTATATAGGTATGTGTATCGTTGTCTAGTACCCAAGATACAGGGAATCCTAGTTTGGGGCTAGATCAATGTGTGCCAATAGTGTCCAAGGTTAATTTATAAAATCATCATAATGTGGTGCATTATAGTACAGTCTGCGTCTAGCCGCTCAACGCGCATGGTGTGTTGTTGTTTACGCGCGAGCGCACCGCGTAATCGATCGACAACATTAAAATTATTTTAACTGTGATGTGAAATATGACGGACAATGCTAATATAATTGTGAACGAGTTCTTGACTTTTGTTCAGAACAAAATTGACAAGCTTGACGACCTCACTTTAGTGCAAATCTGCAATTCGCATTTTAGTGATAATGAAGTCGATGAGTCAGTGTTGTTTACGGCGATATCTGACGGATCGAGTTCCACTACGAGACTTGTATCGAGAAAAGGTGAAGATAAGAGGAAAAAGAATATTAAAGATGTCATTCGAATGTTCAAGGAGACCGAGCCTAACCTCCATCCCGTGTTTGTAGCGAGGGATTTAAATAGACTACCCCCGGTCACCTTTGACCACATTGACGTATCTTGCTAACTAAAGGATATAACGACGTTAAAAACGGAGATACAAAAACTCCGTTGTGACAGTAGCTCCAAGTCGGAGCTGCATGATTTCGAAAATCGAGTTCTAGATCAACTGAGCGAGTTGAGGACGCAGCGTACCATTGCAGTGGAATTACCGCAGCCGAGCGAAGGCGCGCGCGCGCATAGCAACACGACGAGCCCGGCGACTAGCGGCGGCGATGCGAGACAAACTGGTTCTGTGCCACAGGCGGCGGCGGCAGAGAGGTCAGCTGACGATAGGACGATGACGCTATCACAACCGCTTACCAATAGTAAACCTACTTCTAGCCCTCAATCCACATCGAACCTTACCTACAGGGACATGTTGTTTGTAAAACAGCATCCACCAATGACCAGGCGACAAAGCGAGGCTTTTAATAGTGATATTAGGAGCATCGTTGATGGAGACGAGTTCACTTTGGTGACACATCGTAAGAAGAGGCGTAACAAAAACAATAAAAACACAGTTAGGACACAGACAAAGTCCAGAAATATGAGCGGTACCCTAGAGTGCAGTAGTAGCTGTATAGAGGCGGCAGAAAGTTATGGTGCGATTTACGTATCCCGGCTGAAAAAAACATATCACTGTTGATAAAATTAAGGAGCACATTGAGAGCCGTGGTGAAACATGTCATAGTGTTGAACTACTTAAACCTAGCCGTGAAACAACTTTCAACTCTTTCAAAGTTGTTATACCGATTTCGAAGGTAAAGAGGTTTCTAAAGAACAATTTCTGGCCTATTCATATTAAATACCGCCGCTTCTGGGAGCGTAACAAGTCGACAGTGATGTCACGTGACAACAACAACATAAAATAAAATGGATAGTACAACCGATAAGTATAATAAAAACACCTCCCTCCCCGCTATGAGAAACGTACGTATGGCCTCGTTTAATTGTAAATCTATTAAACGAGCCATAGAACATGTACGTCATATCTGCAGATCAGCTGACATCGTTGTTCTTCAGGAGACGTGGCTGCTTCAGCATGACCTAAATTTCATACATGAAATTGACGTCGAGTTCGGCGCCTTCGCGAAATCATCGGTGGATAGCTCGGCGGGTATATTGCGTGGACGGCCTTTCGGTGGATTAGCACTGATGTGGCGTAAATCCGTATTCAAAAATGTCTCCATAGTGAACTGTGCCAGTGACAGGTTGGCGGCAATTCGAATTGAATTCGGGGGCCGTCAACTTATCGTCTTCTCTGTCTACATGCCGTGTGATGACATAGACAATCTGTCCGAGTTTACGGACATACTAGCCAGCATGAGTGCAATAATCGAAGAGAGTGACGTCCAGACATTTTATATGTTGGGGGATTATAACGCGCATCCGAATGCTCTATTCGGAAAGGAGTTAATTGATTTTTGAACGGATCAATCATGGTCATGTGCGGACATCGACATACTGGGTGTGGACTCTGGGACGTACACGTATGTAAGTGAAGCCCACGGAACGTGTAGATGGTTGGACCACTGTGTGACGACCAAGGCAGCCCGTGACACTGTCCTGAGTGTTTACGTGGACTACGACGTACTTTGGTCAGACCATTTCCCTATTTTCGTAACATGCGACTTGAAATATATTGTTGATAAAAATTGTTTAAATGAATGTGATAATAATGATGCTTACAAAGTCAAGTGGGGCCAAAGAGATTTAGATCAAATAGAGTTTTATAACAAAATATGTTCGGATCAGTTATTATTATTACTGCCAGATCCTAGTCAGTATTATTAAACTGTGATAAAAATGAACATGTTACTAAGTATATAGATAAGTTATACACTGATACAATTAATGTGATGCAAAACGCAGCGATATCCAGCCATAGTTCAAACAGTAGCTCTTCTGGTGCACGCAAGCTTAAAAATCGACAGATCGCTGGTTGGAACTACCATGTCAAGGAGTTGCATGGACGAGCTCGACTATATTTCCGCTACTGGCAAGCTTGTGGTAAACCCAGCGTGGGTGATGATTACGATGCTATGGTAGAAAGTCGCAAAGCCTTTAAAAATAAATTGAAGTGGTGTCAGAATAATCAGGACAAGATCAAAATGAATATTCTGGCACTACATCAAAAATCTAAGAACTTTTCTGGATTCTGGAAAGCCACTAAAAAACTTAACCATAAGCCGAGTTTGCCAGTTAGTGTGAATGGTGCACATGACACTAAGCTCATAGCAGATATGTTTATGAACCACTTCAGGGTGAAACCACTCGAGATTGCGGAGGGAGTGCTAGACACCAAACCTGACGTCACTAATAAGACCTCCATGACGCCTCAGCGTCAGATAAAGTTCTCCCCCAAAGATGTCTTCCTGGTTGTCAAAAACATGACTCGTGGCAAGTCACCCGGTCATGACGGTCTGAGCGTGGAGCACATACACTATGCTGGTGATTCGATCTTCAGTATTCTGTCTTCGCTGTTCAACATGTGCCTACAACATAGCTACCTACCAGAGGGTCTGATGAAGACTGTTGTAGTCCCAATTGTAAAAAACAAAACTGGCGATCTGTCGAATCTGGGCAACTACAGACCCATATCGCTTGGTACAATAACGGGCAAGGTGTTTGAAAGGCTTTTGCAGCCCGAACTGATGAGAAATGTTAGAATCAGTGACGCCCAGTTTGGTTTTCGTCCTGGGCTTTCGGCGGATTCCGCGATATTATGTCTGAAAAACACCATAAACTACTACAAACACAGAGACACGTCAGTATACGCGTGTTTCTTTGATCTAAGTAAAGCTTTCGATTTAGTGAACTATGGTATACTTTGGGACAAGATGACGAAGGCTCGGGTACCGAATGATATCGTGGATCTGTTGAGGTTCTGGTACGGGAACCAGACTAACAATGTAAGATGGGGCGACACAGAATCTAGTAGTTACAGGCTAGATTGTGGTGTGCGTCAAGGTGGATTGACCTCTCCGGATCTCTTCAACCTGTATGTTAATGACTTGATCGAGGAGCTGAGGAGCGCCGATGTCGGATGCTGGTTCAATAATATATGTTTTAACAACCTAAGTTACGCTGATGACATGGTGCTCCTCTGCCCCTCGATCAAGGGACTAAGAAAACTACTTGCAATCTGTGAAACGTTCGCTGAAAAGAATGGCATGAAGTATAACGTCCAAAAAACAGAAATGTTAGTTTTTAAATCAGGAAGGGGTCCGGAGATGGTTCCTCCAGTATATTTGTATGGCTCACCAGTTCGGGTTGTGAGGCAGTTCAGGTACCTTGGACATATCTTGGATGAGAACCTGAGTGATGATGCGGACATCGAGAGGGAGCGCAGGGCCATGGCGGTTAGGGCGAACATGCTCGCGCGCCGTTTTGGTAAGTGCTCTGAGGATGTTAAAATTGTCCTATTTAGAGCATACTGCCTATGCTTTTACACTTGCCAACTCTGGACCAACTACACCAGGAGGACTTATAACATCCTCAGAGTACAATATAATAACGCCTTCCGCATATTATTGCGTTTGCCACGGTACTGTAGTGCGTCGGGCATGTTCGCCGACGCCAGGGTCCCTGACTACTTCGCGGTCATCAGGTCCCGGGTGGCCTCATTCTGGGAAAGGGTAAAAACCTTGCAAAACGAGCTCGTCTATGCACTCCATGAGAACCCATATGAGAGCGGGATAATCCGACACTGGCTGCGCGTGCACCAGGAGAGAAATAAAAAGTAATGTAGGTATATGTATCACTTATGTTTTAGATTTATTTTGGATTTAGGTATTGTATTATTGTATTTTAAATTGTATTTTAAAATTTATTGTATATTTTTTTATGGGTTTTATGTTGCCTGAAATAAACAATTTATTATTATTATTATTATTATTATTATTTGTTGTTACCCTGCAAATAGAAATACTAATCTTTAAAAATGTTATTTCTCTATCGTTTCGTCCAGTAGAGCCCGCTGACTGACGGACAGCGGAGCCTTAGTAGTAGGGTCTCCTTTGGCACTCACCGGGTACGGAACCATTAAAAACAGGGAAAGTAATTTTTTAAAGGAAACCCACAACTGAAGGTGAACTTAGCAGCACCCTTAAACGGAAACTGAAAATCGGTAAAACAAGAGGCGCCGAACATTCCCAATAGCGAAACATTAAGATAACCGTTCCACAAGCAATTTGCAAGCATTACCACCGAGGGTACAAGCCCGCTATTGTTACAAGAACAATGCCATCAGCCAAGCCGAGCCATCTTCGACGATATTTTGAAAGATCCTCTCATTATCTGATGCACAGCAAACAAAGACAGGCCTTTGTGAGGCCTCGACAGAAATAATGAGTCAATGGTACCCCCTCTACTCCCAAGCCTTCACAAACAATGACCTTACAAGGGGTGTACAGCATTTTCCGTCAAGTTTCGATACGAGATTATCTGAAAACATTTAGTTTTGTTTACGTTGATGGCTGGGTACGGAGATTGGGTTCTGAGGATGTTAACGTTAATTGATGTTTCGGTTCGGTTAATGATGATTGGGTGAAGTTTTAGATGAGTAGTTTATCCAAATTGTATCTATATAGCGTTAATAACCAAGTAAGATTATTAGTAAAAAATATCTGAAACGTAAATATATCTATATATATATACTTGTTACAAGGGAAAAGTTTGTCTTTGAGGGTGCTGAATTTGAATTAAATTTAAAGTTAAGTGGCGTATTTCGTGAATTCAAAAGTTTATATATTTAATGGAACCTGAATGGTTTTAAAATTACAAAGGAAACATGAATCTACTTTGTAAAATAACCTTTTTGGCAGAGGATGTTGGCCAGTCCCGATCTAATATCCTTGACAAAGGACTGATAATAGGGATTTTCTTTCGCTCGTGTTTTGCTTCGGTACTTTGTTCAATATGCCATTATTGGCTTTTATTGCTTCGTGTTTCCGTATCCATATTGTTACTGAGTGATTCGGTTCGTTTACTTTCTTTCATACGTATTATGTTATTAATATTTATACAGATTTCTGTTCGGTGAAATATATTGTGTAAGTCGAATCTTTTTCATGCCACATCAATCAATATATATGTTACGGCTAAAGCTAGGTGTGAAACTAAACTTAAGTTTAGCCGGCTAAAGTTAAGATTAGACTCAAACCTCGGCTACTGTTGGAAATCATGTTCAAGCGATGAATGATTTCAACATGAGCCGGCTGAACTGCAGACTAACATCTGCGCTGTTAAGGCTAAA
The DNA here is from genome assembly GCA_949825045.1 of Argyresthia goedartella. Taxonomy (NCBI): domain Eukaryota; kingdom Metazoa; phylum Arthropoda; class Insecta; order Lepidoptera; family Argyresthiidae; genus Argyresthia; species Argyresthia goedartella. The sequence goes on along the minus strand of OX463829.1, from coordinate 14,036,017 downwards.
GATAGATGAGTAAATATGATTCCCATTATGGAGTAAGGTTTTTATTCAGTCAGGCTAATGTTAAAAAAATGCAATCTTCAGCAGAAATAAGTAATGAACCCATTATACCGCGTCTAGCTAGTTGGTAACACCTTCCTAGTTTAACCAAATAGCTAGACGCTCGGTATTCCTCGTTTTGTACATTTTCTACCTACTATATAAGGCGATATGCCAAAATAAAATTGCAGGTGTGTCGTGCAGCGAATAATGACGCAATCTAAAGCTTGCACGTATCACGCTTGACGCCCCGGCCCCTAAAGTCGCATGAATACTTTTTTTTTCGTTATAGGCCGGCTAATGTCCAACATTAACCGAAACGGATAATGTGCAGTCTAGCTGGTTAAAAATGAAATCACTTACCACAAACGAACATTATTCCGGACGTTAGCGGACGTTCGTACTAATCTTAACATTATCGAGCTAAATTTAACTTTAGTTTCACATTTATCTTTAGCCTTTACACACACACACATATATGTATATAAAACAAAACAGTAGAACCACACCGGTTCTACTGTCGGTAAGTGAAGATGCTTATCTTAAAAAAGGAATAAAAGGAACCCCTTTTTATCCATATTAATACACCCTAAATAACAGAACAGAACACAAAACAGCGTTTTTTCTGTCTATCTGCCTGTGTTTTCGACGACAACATCAAAACGACTAAACCAATTTTCGTGCCATCTCCACAGGTAATTTCACTGCTAATAATAATAGCGGTGAATCACTGGGTTCGGTATGCAGTAACGCGATCTAGTCACTTGTTCAAATCCCTTCTAACCGCTAACCGGTTAAATGAAAACGAATGGAATACATATAAAAGCTCTAAAGCTTTTATATGTATTCCATTCGTTTTCATTTAACCTAATAAATAATAAATATATAAATAAATCATGTTTATTCAGTAATATTGCTACAGTTTTGTCATACATTTGTAGAGACAATATAAGAGTCGTTACTCCCCAAAGTAGAGTTTCCCCAGTGTTTTGGGATAAGTAACATACGATCCTCCCTATTTATATGCAACAATATTGTCTAACAAAAGAAAAAAATAATGTTCTGTAATAAATGATGTACTGTACATACAGTTACAATATTTGACTTCATTTAAATTTATAGTAAAATTTTAAGTTATAAAGTTAAGGATCTTATATAATAGTTAAAAGTTAATTTGATAAAAATGGGATTAATTTTTACATATGTGTCACAAAACTTTCTTGAAAAAGCATCTAATCGCTATTGAAGAGTGTTTATAGTATGAGTTATGAAAGAGAAGTTGATAAGTGTAATGCATTTATGTAGAGTGTAGTGTGTAATGAATTTGATATACAATAGCACCTACATGTTTACTAAGAATAAAAACCTCCCGCACCGAGAGCTAGCTCGGTCGCCAAAGTATAACTGTTTAATTTTACTTACTGAAGGGAAAAAATCTGCCTTTTTTCCCTTCAGTACGTAAAATGAATGAAAAATATCTGCCTGCCTGTCGATAGCAAATCAAATGAAACTAAGTAGAGTCTACATGAATTCAGGGATTTTTTGCCAAGTGAAAAGTACCATTTATCCACCAACACGGTAAGCTGAAGGTGCTACTATTGCCAGGTTAAGGAGGGAGGGAGGAGACATAACCCTTTCTAGGGTAGTGAAAGATATTAGAACAGAGTAAAAGATGAGGAGATAGGGGGGGGGGGGGGCTACTGCTAGCCAGCCCCCCTGTTGAAACAGAATCGATGGTGAATACACACCGCACGGGGAAAAGGACGGTGTTTGGGGAGACGGAGGCCCGAAACAGAAACCACGACTGCTTCTAGTCAAATAGTCGTAATGGAGCTGTTAAGTTTTCTGGCGTGGTGAACCTAATCAGAACAGTGTAAAAGACGGGGTGTTTGAGTGGCGAACCCCCTCATGATTTTTTTTTATAATAACTGCTGCTCGACGAATAGAACAATTGAAGCTGTTGACCCTTTTTTGTGTCGTGAACGTAATCAGTAAGGATTAAAAGTCGGGGGTTGGGGGGGCAGTGCCCCACCATTTTGACTGAAACAACGACTGTTGCTTGACAAATAAAAGAGTTGGAGTTGTTAAACCTTTCTGGCCTGATGAAAATAATCAGTATGGAGTAAAAGACGGTGTGTTTTTGGAACCGAAACAGCGTACTTCTGCTGGACAAATAAACAAATTGCAGCCGTCAAACAAAGTCCAGGGCTAGACTTTTATGGCTGCTGGAATAGATTTAAGTTCTGATTGATTGACCACGGTGAATGAAATTATAATAAAAAATATATATAAATTGCTTGCTCGCGAGTTACACATGCAATAACCTTTTACATCGCCACAAGGGGATAAACCAGTCAGTGTGTTATTACCCATACGGGGTGGTAGAGACATAATTGTGCCCAATTTGAGCCAGTTATTCAATACTCCATTTTGCGTGACAGGGGGCTGGCCCATCGCCGAAGCTATGGAGTAATGAAGGTTTCCTCACGATGTTTTCCATATAATTTCCGTATAATTTACTTAAGATAAATTAATTATCTCATTGGCACATGATCAGGAATCGAACCCGCCTCTTCTGTGCAAGCCTGAAACCCATTATACCACGGAGCTCTTTTTGTAATCGTTATTGTATCTTATTGTATATTATTTTTGTAAATGGCTCAATCATACTCGTATCCTGGTATATGACCTGTGCCCCGCGGCAGGGTCAATAATGAGCAACATTTTTTTTTGGTATGATGTTATTTCAATTAATTACTATATGCATGCTTCATTGCAGTGTGTATAATAAAAGTAAAATTTCAGACTCGGAGATAAAGTTAACTATACTAAATTATAAAAGCATGCAAAGTAGTACCCACAATTTTTTGTCGTGCCAAGAGTAACAAAATACACTAAATTCCTCTTTTAAATTTCAGTCATTTTATTTCGTTCCATAAAATGCTTTGTCATTTCGCCTACTTTGCATAAATCATAGTGTCAGCTCGACAAAGTTGAAACGGACATTTATGCAACTTTTTCATTGCACGCATTCACAAAAATAAATTTTTAACAGCAGTATATTTCCGTCCCAAGGCTTGCTTCTGCGAATCCAGTTTAATCTTATACTTATCTTTCTATTTTTAAAAAACTAATAATATGTGCTGCAGGATGAGAATAAATACACAGACATACATATTATATCTAATCTATCTATCTGTATAATTGGATCAACTTGAACTCAATCGTGATTATTAGTGCTGCAGAGAAGGGACCTGCGCCAAGCAATTGATGTAGGCTGAGTGATGAGCATGATCAGCCTATGAAGATATAGAAGCTATGCTTACCCTCAGTAAATTATGTAGAGTATAATGATAATGAATGTAACAAGTTGGGATTTTTTAAATCACTTTTTATGTTTTACTGTTATAGTTTTAGGTATAGTGTCAACTGTGTGTAATATGTTTGGTCAAGAAAGATTCTGAAATAAACCTTCATTCACTGATACTGTGAGAATAGCGGGTATTTGCGAGAGAATCTTACTCTACACGATTCTTCACTATGTGCCCTATTTGTGGTTTATTTTCATTCTTTGCAGACACAGTACTGCCTGAGACAGACCGTGTATCGTGCAGATACTTATTGCATCATCATGGCCATGTTATAGAATTAATAAATTCATGAAATGGCTAACCATGTTTAAATTAGAAACATTCATTGAACGAAGACAAATTTTAGGGCAAAACTCTGCGGTAGCTTAGGTAACGACCAAAGGCGGCGACCGCAGCAAAGCCCCCGAATAGGCTTAGTTTTAGATCAACATGCATATCACAAAAAACATCACATATTATTTAATAAAAATGCTTTTAAAAGTACATGACTTCCTGAAATTCAAGCCTTCCTGAACTTTTCATAAAATGGTTAGCCACGACATCTTTAACAGGCTAAGTTATTATTTATTTGATAAAGAGACCTTACTTCATAACAAAAAGCAACGATTTATCTGGTATATTTACTGGTTTATGATGAAATACACCATTGAAACTGGCATGATACAAACCTCAGGCATAGCATAAATAAATAAATACGTAATCAAGGTGCCCGTTGGAATGATAGAATGATAACTACCTATTATGGCTAGGGTGGTCGTTTAGCGCCAGTCCGTGTATTGTTCATTGCGGCATGGCTTTGTTGCTGTAGTAGGCACCTAATAATATATACCTAATGCCAGTAAGTCATAGCGGAATAATGTTTTTGTGTTGTAGCAATGTCTATTGGTACATCGTGCATTGCGTCGGTGAGCGATGTGCGCAGCTCAAGTCGCAATCACGAGCCGAGCAAACGAAGACTGCCCCTGTACTGCGCACCCGCAATGCACCCCAAATCTCAGCAATGTTGCGTGTGGCAGCGTGTGCTTACGCGGAACGGAAGGTTGCCGGGCGTGCTTCAGACCTTATTGAGAGATCGAATCTTATCACAATTATCTTATTTTTATGTAAATTACACCACAAGTACGCTATTTCCTCTTTTTCTTCAGCTTCGCCGCATAAAATATTTTTAAAAAGGTTTTCCTCTCAGTAAATGAGGTAGATTAAGTAGGTACGAATTCACACTTAACATCTAATTTTTTATTTGTTTACCTCTACATATCAGGAATCGTACATAAATAAGAATGAAACCGATATTGAACATTAATCTAGCAATCAAAGTAGGTAGCTGTAAGCTTAAAAATTAAACTAATGAAATTCTTATCAGCCCATTTTTTAAGTTGTAGGGTTCCGTACCTTTAAAAGGAAAAACGGGACCATTATAGGATCAATCGTTTGTCTGTATAATGTGTGTAAAGGTTATTAAACGACAGAATTTTGAACCGATCAAGTTCAAATTTGGTACACTACTCTATTTATATGTCACGGAGCGAATGAAAAATAAAATGAAAAGGCTTGTTGCAAGGACTTTTTTTTCATAATACTTAGCTAAAAATTATTGAATAAAAAAGTCAAAGTTAAACCCCCGCCCCCCTCCCCCACTCTCAAAAACTACTAATCTAAAAAAAAAATACTTAATTTAGATCTTTACTTAAGAAATACAGGAAAAATGTATGAAGTTAAATAGAGGCAGAATACAATTGGGGAGCAAACCAAAAAATAATGATTGAAAATTTTCAAACTGTATCATGTGATATGGCATATGAAAGGGCTTGTTGTGAGAATGTTAAATATATATTTTTCATAAAATGAAAATGCTTGGTTAAAAAATGGGCAACAAATACGAAAATTTTCGCAATTCGCCCAAAAATGAAACAATGTCCCAAAAACGATACTCCAAACAACAGTAGTACTGCGGCGTAAACAATTTGTGAAGTTTCCGCTCTTTACGACCCTCGAGAGAGGAAGAGGCGATGTCGTGTGGCGAAGTTTCCTTGTAGCAAAGAATTGTTCTGCGGCGATAAAGGAGGTGAATTATCTGTTTTATTTAATAAGCAGACGCATTGCGCCATTCAGGAGGTTACCCGCGGTAGTGTCCAAACTTGGTACATAAAAACGTTGGAGACATATGAACTGTCATTGAAGTAAGAAGTATGAGAACTCCTATATACTTTCCACATATACCCCATACTTGTTTATGGAGATTCGGTAACTTCGATGATGTCTGTGTTTATCTCGTAAAAGGTGGAGGGTCTCATAATAATTGCAAAAATCGTTTGTAGCCATTTAAGGGGCACGGACCTTTAACCAGATACGAGTAAGATTGAGCCATACTCCATCAAGCTGGCTCAGAGCGGGATGATGTAGTGTCGTGCTTTTGGCAACACAGATACAGCTTTACGACTATTACCACCAGTAGCGATAGTAGCCGGGACCCAAAACACGACATTAATTAAAATGATTGAGCGACACGGCTAGCTAGGTAGGCATACCACCAGCCCAGGATGGTCCTACGCTTGCTTTGCTAGATAAATGTCCAGTCGACGGTATGTCACTGGAACTGTAAGCAATTAATAAATTATTATTTTTATGATTTGCTATTGGCACGGGGCCGTGAGGATTGGCGCTATAGAGAAGAGGCCTGTGCCCAGCAGTGGGTCGATGTGGGCTGAATATGATGATGATGTGGTGCTTTAAATGTCGACCCGAATGGCCGAGTCGGCAGTGACCCTGCCTACGAAGCCAAGGGTCCTGGGGTAGAATCCCGGTGGGTGCAAATATTTGTTTGATAAGAACGGATTTTTTTACCCTAGTCATGGTTGTTTATTAATCTAAGTATAATATTTATCTATATACACAGTCAGGTCATAAGTTCTGTCACACAATAAAAACTTTTGAATTTAGAACGCTGGCTACAAAAAAGTTTATTGAATTCGAATTCCGAATTTTTCATGAAAATAAAAATGTGTACTTTTTAGAATTTTCCTCATTTTTAAATATGGAGTGGACACTTAAAGAAGACCGTGTCGCAGTTATTGCGTTGCATCGTTGCGGTTACGCGCCAATTCAGATTTTCGACTTACTGAAAAATGTGAATATAACCAAAAGATTCGTTTATCGTACCATAAAACGATACAATGAAGACTCTAGTGTAGATGACAGGTCAAGAAGTGGTCGCCCTCGCTCTGTTAGGACTCCAGCAGTGATAAAAGCTGTGAAGGCGCGAATTCAAAGAAATCCCATACGTAAGCAGAAACTGTTGGCCCTTCAGATGGGGTTAAGCAGGACCACGGTGAAAAGGGTGTTAAATGAAGACTTAGGGCTTAGGGCATATCGAAGAAAAACAGGACATCGTTTGGACGCTCGATTAATGGACCTGAGACAGAAGAGATGCCGCGCTTTGTTGAAGCGGTACGCGGGAAAAAAGCATGTGGAAATTCTTTTTTCGGACGAAAAAATTTTCACCGTGGAAGAGAGCTACAACAAACAAAATGATAAGGTGTACGCACACAGCAGTGAAGAAGCGAGCAACCGTATTCCGCGTGTCCAACGAGGTCATTTTCCATCCTCGCTCATGGTTTGATTGGGAGTCTCTTATTGGGGCTTAACTGAGGTACATTTTTGTGAGAAAGGCGTAAAAACGAATGCAGTTGTGTATCAAAATACAGTCCTCAAGAACCTTGTGGAACCTGTTTCTCATACCATGTTTAATAACAGGCACTGGGTATTCCAACAAGATTCTGCGCCAGCTCATAGAGCGAAAAGCACAAGACTGGCTGGCGGGGTGTAGAACGACTTCGAACGACGACATCCGGCACGAAGACTGGCCCTCCTCCAGTCCAGATTTGAGTCCGTTAGATTACAAGATATGGCAACACTTGGAGGAAAAGGCCTGCTCAAAGCCTCATCCTGATTTGAAGTCACTCAAGGCATCCTTGATTAAAGCAGCCGCCGATATTGACATGGACCTCGTTCGTGCTGCGATAGATGACTGGCCGCGCAGAATAAAGGCCTGTATTCAAAATTGCGGGGGTCATTTTGAATGAACTTTATTACCATAAGAATCTATGTATTATTATGTTCATTTTGCTTTATAAATGTTTACATAAATAATAAACATGTCTAAATAATTTCATATTGCACATGTGACAGAACTTATGACCTGACTATGTAAGTATGTGTACCGTTGTGTAGTACCCAAGATACAGGGAATCCTAGTTTGGGGCTAGATCAATGTGTGTAAATAGTGTCCAACGTATTATTAATATTATTATTATTATTAAATGTACAAACAATGTTATAATATTAGAGAGTGTAGTTATACTTACTCAAAATATATAGTTTCATTTGATGACATGATTACATGACGGTGTTGTGGTACCTGAGACCTAATTATGTCCAAAAAGGAAGGAATGCTCAGAAATAAGCTACTAACACTAAGACTTACTTGCGTTACCATGTTTTAGACCAATAGAGCAAAAGTCAGATAGAGATAAGCTTGCCTTTGTACATGTTTTTTCTCTATTTAAGTTATTTGATGTCTACTTTGTGAAATGCATAAAGAAATTACTAATTACAATAAAAAAATACCACAACTCTACGCTTTCTGAAATACACTACAGATAGTCAGACAGCAAGATCCGTAAATTAATTCAATATTTAGTCTGTGAAAGTGAAAGAGTGTATTATGACTGTAAAACTGTCGACGGACGCCCACTATGCGAAATGTCAAGAGTTATCCAATGAAACGAGTTCTGTATAGCTTAATCGCACTTTGTAGATTTTATTTCAAGCAGCAAAGGAACTGGAATCGTACTGCAGTATAGCTAAACTAGAACGCAGCTCTAGGAGCATTAGTTCGAAACAAAATATGTCAACAACGGCTTGTTCGCTAGTTCTACAAACTTTGCGAGAGGAAGCCATTTCACAGTGTATGATGCCAATCTCAGACAAGTTGATCTGCACGAACTTCGGAGTTTAAACACGTTATACCTATAAGCTTGTGTTAGATGACGCGGCTATACGCTTTCACAGTTTAGTTTGTGATGAGTAGAGCTCAGATAATTTCTCCTACAATACAATCAAACGGACTTTAAAATTCGGTCAAAAGACTCAAAATTATGTTTTTTTATTTTCTGTAAATAATTACATACATTTAGAAAATTTTTGACTACTGTTGAAAGAAAGGGTGAAAAAACAACCACTGATTAATTTTTAGATCTCTTTTAAGAACAGGTCGTTTAACTAGGACAAATAGTACATATTATTAAAAAAAAATGCAGGAATACAACGGATATTACAACTTGCACCTCAGAACTTAATCTACCAGGTATTTATCTACGTGGGGTCCACACTGAAGTTTGCTATTAATAGTCATTCTATTTGCTTAAAAAACCTGTAAACGAATGGTAAATAAAAGATTAAGCGACGCGACGCGAGGCCAAAACAGCCTTTTGTATATCTCAAGTTAAGCAAAATAGGAGTATCAGTGCAGTTGTTTCTTTATACAAGCCTGTTGTTAATTATGAGTGTCAGCCCCTGCTGTCGAATCCCTATTCGTAAAAGTATAAACGCAAATTCATTATTTTTCGTCGACAGAAATGTCTCCCGGCGTTATCACAGTATTTGGTTTTCACTATATATTTTTTTTACAATTTCGTACCGGATTTGAATTTATGCGCTTGTTATAAAACCGCTATAAAAATATCATTAAATGTTGGCTTCTGAGTCCTCTATATAGTCCTCTAAAATGTTTGAATTTTGATTTGAAATAGTAGTTAATGTGACTGATACATAATGGAGGGTATTAATACTCGAGAGTGGAATTATGAAACGAGCCGAAGGCGAATTTCATAATAACATCACTCGAGAGTTTTAATGCCTAATTATGTAAAGGTACATTCACAAGTTTATCTATACACATATCATAAGCACTTTGATGTGTTTAGGAACCGCGTGTTGGACCGGCATTGTGGCATTGATCATTGCTTTGCACTTGTTTAGCTTGTTCAGTAGTAACAACTTCACAGAAAAACTAGGGGCGGCACGCAGGCGGGCGTCGGCATTCGAAATTTGAATGTCATATATGTGAAATATTGATACATTATGATACAATATTCAGATAAGAAATGAGTTTTTTCCAAGTAGTAGCTGGTCGTAACGTGCGGCTTTTGGACGCAGTAAAGAGGGTTTATGATACGTGTGTAGATAAAGTCTTAAACGTTAAATCCCATTCCTCTAAAAGATAGCTGAAGGAGAAATTCTAAGTTCCGCTGTTGGGGTGCCTATAGCCTTAAGTGCCACTTCTCTATAAGAGACAGTGACTTTAAGTGTCGGTTGCGCATTGGAGCAATTGGGGCCCTTATATAGTGATATTAATTTAGTGCTGATTCACGACATCAAATAATACATTATTAGAATACGATGACCTCTGTGGCATTGCGGCCCGAGGGTTTGCCTCCCAAACGAAAGGCCCAGGGTTCAAATCCCGGCTGGGTAGAAAAGAAAAAACGGATTCCCACTATACTGGGTATCCTAGTGTGGGGCCAGAAACAATGAACCTAAATATATGTATATGAATGTTATGTTAAAAAAAATGTTAGTACCTGAGGTAAAACCAAAGTGACGTTTTAGCAACATACACCTACATACCTAAACTTGTATTGTTTTAGTGAGACAATACCAGTCATTGACCCCACTGCTGATGCGAATTCCATTTTCCATAACAATAATTATCGCTTCCCGTACTAACAGTCGCATAACGACACAATTCTTGTATATCATAATCCGGGTTGAGTATTGGGTGTAAAGCTAAAAAGTGTATCTTTAAATTTACAAAATTGAGCAAATTGAAGATCGACAAAAATGTATGATCGTTGGTCCTGGAAAAAATAATAATCTGACATATGTAATTCGAAAGCTCTTTTGACGCATATTGATAAATCCAGCTAATAAGGGCTCTGGGAAAATGCTCAATGCTGCCATTTCACTGAAGCCCTCTTTAGTTATTTAGACTTATCTTCTGTCTTTACCTACCTGACATGCAACTACAGAGTTTCGTAAAACTACACCCCTAACCTTTTTAAGTAATCCGTAACTGTAAATAAAAATGGACGAAGAAGAAAATAACTGCACTCCTGAAGAAATAGCGTTAGTAGTATAAGAACGGAAAACTTGTTGCCCGAAAAGTCTTAAAACACATATAACAAAGGTAAGTAAGATAAGTTCATTACTTAACTACTCAAAAACCGAGGGTAGTTGGGATGGATCTCGCTTTAAAACCTATGCCATGGTAATAAAATTTAAAACCTATAACGGAAAAGTGGCGTTAGCTAACGCCGGTGGTAACCGAGGGGTTAAACAAATTAGTCGTAAAAAAAGTATTGTTTGCAAATGTAAAAGTGGTTGTTTTAAAAGTGGTGTATAACTGTGCGTTGATTGTTTAAGCATCTTGTATCTCAATTCGCTATTCACTCTCACTTTACATTTGATTGTGTAAACATCTCACATCTCACTTCGCTATTTACTCTCACTTCACATTAGATAATTACGTCATCTCATTGACCGTAATATTTTGACAGATAAAGCATGAATTCTTGACAGTTTACGAAAATAGTTGTAAAAGTAAACCTTAAAATTTATGCATAGAGAAATTACTTTTTGATTATCATAAAATTCAAATCATAAGAATTAGAAGTAATATTTATTATCACGATTTTTTTATTCTATTCTATATTATTCTATTATCATGAAATTTTTACTCAGTCAATGTTGTGTAATTTTTTTATGCATTTTATTCTAACTTAGCCGTTACACCTCTTTTTCTACGGAGGTTTTCTACGGAGCGTGAGCCAGGTGTTCTGCACTTGGGCACATTGTTAAAGTAAAACTAAATTATTTTGTGGATTAAATTAAAATAAGCTTTGCGATAATTTCAAAGTCAATCGCGAATAGGTGACACTGAGTGTTACCGAGAAATACGACTGGCCAGCTGACGCCTTTTTATATTTTTGAAGTAAGTATTCTTTTTGAGGTAGCGTACTTACTTAAATGGCCGCGGACCGCACAAGATGGAGGACAACTGGGGAGGCATATGTCCAACGGTGGACGGTGAAATGCTGAAGAAGAAGAAGAAGAAGAAGTACTTACTTAAAAGGAAAAAGGAACCCTTATTTAGAGGATCACTTCGTTTTCCATCTGTCTGCGAGGTGTAGATAAGGTACTTAATAATATTCGTCTGTTGTTTTGTTGCAATTGCATATTAAGCGTAAAATTAATATAAAATATCTGTACGACAAAATTAGAAAAAAAAAACAAATATTCTTGAGATCAGGAACACCTGACGTGACCTTGCATTTTCCCCGACCGCTACCATGATACGCTAAGCGACAGTAATTTCGCACGTTTCACACAATCGTGTACCGTGGTACACAGGATTCGATGACCGGTATTGTCATACTAAAACAATACAACTACATATATAGTGTCATTCTTGTTCTCATATGGTCTGACTTAGGCAAAGATTTGCACCTAAAGTGTAATTTTTTATTTGAGGCCAGAAATGTAAACAATTATCTGTTTCCAGTACAAAACATATAATATCAATGTTAAAGTCAACGGTTTTGTTCTAGAATTTGTTTACATTTCTGGCTTAAAATTAAAAATAGTACTGTAATTTAAGTTAGTTGTCAAACAAGACTTTGCGATTGGGGGAACCTCATCGTCTCATTTGGACTGCTACATCATTACCTGTTACAGGCCGCGCTAAGTTTCTTTATCTCTGAGAAAGATGGGGCCTCTCTTTCTCGCATAGGGTATGGTGGGGTGAGAGAGAAAGATGACAGCTAGCTCAGATACAAATAAACTTGGCGTGAAATGTAACTTCACTCTGCTCGTGGTACATAAATTTGTGCAATACTCGTTACAACCCCTGATTTACGAGTATACCTTTACGTACTTACCCACCTATTGATCGCGCTTAGCCATTACGTCATCAATTAAGATCGAGAAATATAACAGTTAAAAAAAACGCATCAAAGCTTAACGAGAAATGTGGAAAAACGTATTCTCAAATAGGTACTGGCTGAAGGTGAAAATATAAATCTCAGTTCTAAGAGCAGTTTCCATGAGAATAAGAGGCACGCGAAAACATGTAAGGGCCTTTTAATGCGAAGATGGAGCGGGAATACTTTGGTGACAGCTTGATCTCGTGAAACTATATTTTAATATTTTTTATAGACTCATTATAATAAACTCGTCATCACAAAATAAAGATCAATGACTCAGAAAACTATTACTTTTAAATCGCTTATGAAACTAAGTATTTAAACAATTGGTATCATTATAAAACATATAACACGACTACATTTTCGTTCACTACCACATACAAACTTATGAATGCACCTGGTTACCTACGTGGAATATGAATGTAGCCGCACCAATTACTTTGTAAACCACATTTTACGATCTAAAATCCAACCTAATGACTTTTTATTAAAATAAAGCCTACGATATTCTTACAACTGAGACAAAGCCAACGAGATCTCATTTATTATAATCCGTCAAGCCGTTTTGGCTGTAGCGTGTCTTAACGAAATGGTCACATACACAAACAAATATACATAAATTCGCTCGAAAAACATTACCCTTCCTCTTGGGCAGTCGGGTATTAAAAGATAACCGGAGTAAACGCTCTTTCACACTATGCAGCGCGAGAGTCTTGCATCTGCAATGCCGCTTTCGCGCTGCTCAGAAGCGGCTGATTCGCTAGCAGCGCGGCAGTTGCGCGACTGATTAAGTGTTGCAAACGCACGTATGAATGTGTCACCTTAAGATTGTCAAAACCGTTAGTTGATAAACTAACGGTTTTTTCTCGTTAGTTGGTCAAATATCGACATATAGTAAACTGCAGCGTACTGCTTACTACATGACGTATTAGTTGATAAAGTAACGGTTAAAACCGTTAAAAAGTAAACTTGTTTAAACTTGAATTGCAAACGAAATACTAGGGCAAACACTGCGCCAGCTTAGGTGTTAAATTGACCTAAAAGAACAAAAAAAAAGTAAATTCTAAACCCTGTCGGTCTGGTTTACTATCTGTCATTAGTTAATCAACTAACGCGTTAGTTTATCAACTAACAGTTTTGACTATCTCACGGTGACATACATAAGGTTGAATAAATAGCAAACACGAGGTCGCATACTCATGTGGTTGGGTTCTCAGAACTATCGGAATGAGCAAGGCGGGTCTAAGGAGCTTAGCTCGTGCCTGAACGGAGCCTAGCTTTAATGATATTCGGTATGGCTGGCTTTAATATGTTGAAGGAAATATTATGTAATAATGTTTAGCCTGAATGATTGAATCTACCTAGAGGAAATGTTATGACAATAATGGATGGAAATTGAGTTATTTACAGAAATACACTGACGAGCAATGAAAAAGTTCCAGTGAGATAGCACAAAATTACTCCTAAACGGGAAAGGTTAGCTTAATGACGCCGTCTGAAATATTGAAGAACATTTAACAGCGCATCAGAATATTACCAAGTAAAAACGTCAATATTGTGTTCAAATTTTAAATTAAATGTTTTAAAAAATTGGATGGGTGTTTGTCGCCATTTTGTGGATGGAACTTTTTCATTGCTCGTCAGTGTAATATCAAATATGATAAAAAACTTAATATCGGAAGGCATATTTAGGCCTGTAATAATAACCCGTTCTCAATTCTAAAAATTCACTCAAATGCGTGGAACTGACAGATTTCATATGGCGAAACCGTCATTGTGACGTAGCTGATACAACTCTCGGAGATGAGAGCGGTATGCTATTACGGGCCTAAGGCTGTCTTGAAGCAGGCATTTGACAGAGGCTAAATACAGGTTTAAAGCCATTCAAGGGGATACCTCGTCCGTGCAAAGATCCCCGTTACTCCAGGCAGAAAGACCCGCAGTGTGAGAGGGACGGAATCGGGAAAAATGACATAACGTAGAGCTAAACCACAGAAAAATTGTTTAGAAATAAACTATAATAATAATAATAATAATAATAATAATTCTTTATTGCACAGAAAACACAATGGAAAAAATACAACGAACAATATGCAAAGGTGAGCTTATTTCTAAAAAGAAATTTCTTACAGCTAACCTGTGAGGAAAGGAAAAAATATTTATAGAGAGGTAGTCCTAGTGTACAATTAAGATTTAAAAGAAAGAAATAAAGTCAATATACTATCAGATAAATCACAATACATCCTACACATACTATAAAATAAATTAATAGAATACAATAAATACATAGATACACATACATACTATAAGATACCCACTATGCGGAAGAGAGGAGATGCTGTTTCAACTTTTTCTTAAAAGAGAACAAGGATGTGCAATCCCTAATAGCGCAAGGAAGTGCATTCCACAAACGTATTGCCCTTAACCTAAACGAGTGCTCGTAAGCAACAGTGTTGTGCTGAGGAATTGACAAAAGTGACACCGTGTGAGATCTCCGAAGTCTATCCCCAGAGAAAATAAACTCAAAATGTTCACGAAGATATGCGGGATAGCGCGGATTTCTCAAAATATTGAAGAGGAAGGAGAGAATGTGCATATCACGACGAAGTCGGATCGGGAGCCAGCCTAATTCCCTGCGATATTGGGACACGTGATCGTACTTGCGGAGACCGAAGATAAACCGAATCCCGAGATTTTGAAGTCGCTCGAGTTTGTTCAGTAGATCTTCGTTCGCGCTGGCCCAGCAAACATCGGCGTAGTCAATTAAAGGCAGAAGAAGGGTCTGAACTAGCATGATTTTAGTCTGCCTAGGCAAGAAGTACTGCAAACGCCGAAGGGAATGAAAGGATGCAAAGACTCGTCTGCTGACCTCACAAACGTGGGGCGACCAGGATAAAAGGGTATCAAAAACAACCCCAAGATTTTTGGCTTTCTCGCTGTACTTGACAATGGTACCGTCATAAAGCACGGGAGCAACTGACCTATG
Source organism: Argyresthia goedartella (assembly GCA_949825045.1). NCBI lineage: Eukaryota > Metazoa > Arthropoda > Insecta > Lepidoptera > Argyresthiidae > Argyresthia > Argyresthia goedartella. The sequence goes on along the minus strand of OX463829.1, from coordinate 14,020,583 downwards.
CTGCAACAAATTAAGTAAGTGCCGTGTACCCAGTATCATCGCCTGAGACTTATCCGGGTTGACTAATAGCCCATACGAAAGAGCCCATTTCCTGATGTTGTCGAGGTCAGCATTCAAAGCCTCTACAGTCGAAGCCAGATCACACAGGGGAAAATGCCGATAAATTTGAAGGTCATCTGCATAGAGATGATACGAGGAAGACAATACATCCGAGATGGAATGGATGAAAACTGAGAAAAGAAGAGGAGAAAGGATGCCACCCTGCGGAACACCAGTAGAGAGCTTGCACCATTCCGTAGTAACTTCTTCAGACTTGATGCGCTGCTGGCGGTCTCTATGCTATTTTGTTTGAAATATTTTGAGGAGAGTTTACGAATACATAATATCCACATTTTTAATGCCATTTCCACACTGAAATTAATTAGGATTTCAGAATTATAGGAAAAAATAAAACAATGAGGTATTTTCGTAATTCAATTCTATCGAGAAAATTTCATCCAATCGCGTTTTCCTTTAGTGAGAATCTTAATCAAATATTCAATAAATGTTAACCCAAAAATAACCCAAAACCCATTTTTTTCGTATCACCTTAAGTGTAACATGCGGCCAAGTTACATACCCCCAGTTTCTGGAAGAGTGGTCAAATGTAACAGCCGGTTCATCGAAGGTTAATTCAAAATAGCGGCACGTGATTGGTTGAAATACGTTTGAAAAGAGTTTATCAAGTTGTCAACTGTTAATTTGCCTTTTGGAAACCGGGCGATAGTCAAGCACGGCAAGATGCTGTCTGTTAGTCAGGTTCTTACTTAATATGGCCGCATTATATTTATATTGCGTTTAGATCAGAGCCTCATAAGCTGAGTCTCCATACAACTAATTTTTCAAAAAATTCAAATAAAATAGTATCTATAGCTAAGATATTCATTCTCACACACATTTTCACCGACACAACCATAAATTAAGTGCAAAGTATGGCTACAAACTTTTAAGTTTTTATTATAAGTATAATGTTTATTAACTGAACCAAGCTTAACCTAATTAACAATAAACGTATAATCGAAATAAAATAAATAATCCGCAAAGTGCATCGTCAATTAAAATATTCTAAGTAACTAATAATTTAAAACTAGACACGCCTAAAAACTGAATACAATAAAAAAACAATACTAAACAAATAAACCGCCCCAGGACATGCCCGACCCAAAGGTACCCATCACGCTGGCAGCATTACCGCGCTGCACGGCGAGTGAAATCCTTTGGATCAGGGACGCTCCGGATCGATTGTCAAAACCTCCGTCCCTCAGGCGTCGCCCAATCTCTTTGGCAAATATCCTGCCCTGAGCACCCCAAATACCCGTGGTCTCGACGGCCAAGGGAACAAACAGGTAGCTCCCATCAGCTGTGCGTATTTTAAGCATTTCTGCCGCGCCGCCGACTCCGCTGCAGCCCCAGGTGTCGCCATGGTGGAGCCAATGTGGGATGCCGCGAACGTGCACACACAAGTAGCATCCCACAATAGGCAACGACGTCTCTCCCACGGTATCAAGGTGAGACCGTCCGGACACTTCCCGTCGCTGCGACTCAAACCCGGTGGTTCAAGAACTGATGGAATGTCAGCAGAGACGAGAGCCCTCCGGACGATGTCGTTGATCGAGTGGTGGCGAGGGAGAGTCCCTGCACTTCTGGCACAGTGTAGCCCATGACGCCCCCGCGAATCTACCGACGCGCCACAAACACAGTGATACGGTTCGCAGATATCGCAACCCAGACGAAGCGCCACGGCTACACGCAGAGAGTTGTCGTCCAGAAGGGTTCCTAAATGCGAAGACGGCAACGCATGCAGCCCAGCACCGGACTCCGGCTGGGAGGCTGCTCGCAGACGAGCAAGTTCCGCTCCCGAGCTCTGCGCTAACAGCCCGTCAAGGGACACCTTACACATCTCCTCATCCCAGGGGCATCACATCGGGCTTCTCCGGAACACCTCCTCCCGGACAACAGGCTCGCCACCGCTGAAGAGCCTCGTCCGCAAAAGGAATGCTAAAACCGTCACCGTTAACCTGTAAAATGCGAGTGACTTGTTCAAGCACCCCATGCGAAGAGGCCAAGAAAGCTGGGAGCTCCGTGTCCTGTAGGCGACTAATGCCGTATTGGAAGGGCCACTTGATCCCTTTGGGAGGGGGACATTTTCACATTCAAAATCATCTCCAACAGACTCATCAATTCGTCATCATAAGAATCTGCCTCCCCCCTACATAGCCAAACCGGAGCGGTTCGCAAAGTTTATGTTACCCTTGGCAGGGACAGACAACTCCGTAGAATTGTTAACAATTCTACGGACAAAACAAGCTTTAAAGCTATATGAGCGGAAAGCTCCTTAAGGTGTGGTTTTGTCCCAACCAAGGACTTTAACTTACCCCTTAAAACCTCCGGCACACCTTCCGGAAAAATGGGCGCGTCCAATAGAGTAAAACTTGTTTTATCTAGGACTTTCACCCCTGGCATCAAAATGTCCAATTCCGCTCTGGAATCTTGGGCCAGATTCCCAGAGCAAGCGAATAACTCGCATTTTTCTGAGTTGAGTTGAAGGCCCAACTCCCCCAGACCACTGATAATAGCCTTCATCGCGTTCACGACTACCTCGGGTGGTCCCCCGATGGTGCCATCATCCAGGTACCAAATATTCAACGGGGTATTCACTGATTGTGCAACGTCGTGGATCGCTAAGCTAAACAACAGTGGCCCTAAGGAGTCACCCTGTTGCACGCCCACCCGAGACTCCAACAGGTTTTGGCCAAAGAATAAGTTACTTACACCCGAGTAACCTTGGTGGAGAAACCGATATAGGGTCGTAACCGATTCATTGACCTTACACAACATGGCGTCACGCTGAACCGAATTAAAAGCGTTCTGTAGGTCAACCTTCACAATTATGTTGTCAGATTTTTCCCGGTCGAACGAAAACGACCGGGTGGCGTGAATTGCGGCCTCGCAACTCAAGGGAACTCCGAACCCCAACTGCTGCGGCTTAAGAATGGAGGATGCTCTACAACCGAGTTTGGCCACCAAGTGACGGAGAACGCTCCTTATTACGCAGAGCACACATGGAAGCGCCATAAAGGAAGGGGCAAACCTCCTTGTTGACCAAACCCTTCAGCATGAAATTTGCTAGGTGAACTGGCGATCGTAAGAGAGTTGCCCCATTATCTCCAGCCGCAGCAGAAATTAACTCCTTAATAACACCGGGGCGGATCCCATCCAGGCCGGCTGCGGACCCGCTATTGAATGGCATGATAGCCTCCAATATGTCAGCCACTTCAACCGCCAATGACTCACTGGAGAGGACTGGCTCTGGAGGGAAGTGGAGGTCGCGCGACGGCGGCGGGTGCTTGCGATGTAGTGACTCCAAAATCTCCGCACTTTCATCTGCCACTAAGCAGTCAGAGAGGAGCATCCGCACCGCAACGCCAAGGTCGCCGTCGTGAACCTTGGATTCGACGTATTTATAAAAAGCACGCCGGTGAGAACCACCACTCCCGCTCCTCAGACGAACATCCGATGACTGAAAGCCGTGTTGACTGCCGGCTGAAATATTCTCCTTAACCTTAGAGGTAAGAGATCGGCTTCTGTCATCGGAAGATGGGACCCTGAGGCTGGTGAACGCAAAGCTAAGAAGATCGTACCAATCGTGGGTCCCATTGTCCTGAACACACCTCTCAATGAGCTCCGACAACCTGCCAGCGGCCAGACTTCTAGCCCCCCTGGGGACATGCTTCAGGACTCTGACATTTCTTCTTAAGGAAGGCAAGTCATTGAGCGACGGCGATGGTGAGCTGATACCCACATCAGTGGGCGCCTCCCCCCGACCCTGTGACTGCTGAGTCGGTACAATCTGTACATATTTGTGCACACGTCCAATGTGGGTGCTCAAAACATGCGGATAAACAAAATCTCTGGAGGAACCGGGGTAGTGGGGACACTTTGCCCTATTAACACTCATAACAAATCAGAAAATAAACATCATTTAAATATGTAACAAACATATTACCAACATGTTAAAAAAAATACAATAAAATTAAATATAAAAATGTACAAACACAAGTTCAAAAAACAACAAAACAGTATTCCAAAATAAAATGTCATCAAAAATATTCTTAATTTATTCATGGCTACATACTATGATATACCCTTTTACTTACCTATCAATCTTATCATTTAAGCTCTTTAGCTCTAAGCAACGTGTGATCATAACTCAGGCATTTAAAAGCCTAGCTTGGTCGCGGGCCTGCTTCACGAAAACTGTAACCTTATGACTATTTTAAACATAAACATTTACATACAGGCATATACATTGCTTTTGGCCTAACACTAGGATATCCTGTATCGTGGCAACCAGAAAGAGCGACGTCACACACATATAAACATCCAAGACCTGTTTTTTTTTTCATTATCCCCAGCCGGGGTTCGAAACCGGGAACTCCCGCGTGGTGGGCAGAGCCACAATTGCAGCGCCACAGAGATGGCTTCCAATTTCAAGGCATTTCCAGCATTTTCTATCGATGGAATTACGAATGTGAGGGTGAACGACAGGGTATTTGCTTTTTCCCATGCGAGGTGGCAGAGAAACAGTTGTTACACGATTATTCAGGATACCATTGGGAGAGGGGGGCTCGCATATCATCGTAGCCGCAGCTAGTGTGATATGAAGATTTCCTCATTACATGTTGTTTTATAAATTGTGGAAATCCAAAAATAAAATGTCTACGTCCAAGATTATTCCTTTGTGCTGCAAAAAGCGTGAAAGTAAAAAAAATGAGGGTGGCGCGTTTCCCTTGGATATTTAATTAGGCCATTCCTAACAAAATGCAAAGCTCCTTTGCTCCTCACCATTATTTAATTAAGCCTCTAAATCTTTGAGTGTGGTTTGAATTAAAACAAGGCTTGCGTTTCGAGTAACACGGATTTTGTTCTCGTTGTAAAAATTTAATTAAATAATTTTTACCTGCACACACGTCCGCGCGCCAATCTTGGCTATGGGACGGCGATCAATGGAATAACCGGTTCGGGTGCGTTTAAGTGGTTATTATGTTATGGCTCTAAGGATTATATCCCTGCCACACACTCATCGAGTAGAGTGGGAAATAACAACAGACCGTCTAGGCTACCTACGGCGGCTAGGCTACCCTCTTTTTTTCAAAAAAGAGGGTAGCCTAGCCAACATCATAAATTTGTGTCCCACTATTTTTATTTAATTTAAATTAAAATCAGTTTCTTAATGTTATAATTTTTTATTAAAAACAAGGCCTGGACCCTTTACCTACACTGGCATATAATATTTTATAAACATATATAAACATACCTGGAGATTTCACTACAACTACACACTCACAATGGATCTATGCACAAAAATCAGTGCCAACATGGAGCAGATGGCAGCCGACTTCAGCAGCAGGATGGCCCGGTATGAGAAGGAGCTCCGTGAGTGCGCCACAATGTCCTCATATAGCAGCCCACTCAACATCAATTCCCTGGCCAGCGAGTTTCTCGAGTTCAAGGCGTTCACGTGGAACTGCCTAAACTTGCTGCGCAGCCAGGTTGACTTGTTGCTCGCTGGACAGGACAGGATGGAGACTGCATCACGTCGTAAGGTGCTCCTTCTCCAAGTCTGAAGAGGTCACTACAGAATGGTGCAAGCTCTCTACAGGTGTTCCGCAGGGTGGCATCCTTTCCCCTCTTCTCTTCTCAGTTTTCATCCATTCCATCTCGGATGTATTGTCTTCCTCGTATCATCTTTATGCAGATGACCTTCAAATTTATCGGCATTTTCCCCTGTGTGATCTGACTTCGACTGTTGAGGCTTTGAATGCTGACCTCGACAATATCAGGAAATGGTCTCTTTCGTATGGGCTATTAGTCAACCCGGACAAGTCTCAGGTGATGATACTAGGTACACGGCACTTACTTGATTTGTTGCAGAATAAGTCCGTTGATCCCGTTCTATTTGACGGTACCATTGTCAAGTATAGCGAGAAAGCCAAAAATCTTGGCGTTGTTTTTGACAATCTATTATCCTGGTCGCCCCATGTTTGTGAGGTCAGCAGACGAGTCTTTGCATCCTTTCATTCTCTTCGGCGTTTGCAGTTCTTCCTGCCTAGGCAGACTAAAATCATGCTAGCTCAGACCCTTCTTCTGCCTTTAATAGACTACGCCGATGTTTGCTGGGCCAGTGCGAACGAAGATCTACTGAACAAAATCTCGGGATTCGGTTTATTTTCGGACTTCGTAAGTACGACCACGTGTCCCAATATCGTAGGGAATTAGGCTGGCTCCCGATCCGACTTCGTCGTGATATGCACATTCTCTCCTTCCTCTTCAATATTTTGAGAAATCCGTGCTACCCTGCATATCTTCGTGAACGTTTTGAGTATCTTTTCTCAGGGGGTAGACTTCGGAGATCTCACACGGTATCACTTTTGTCAATTCCTCAGCACAACACTGTTGCTTACGAGCACTCGTTTAGGTTAAGGGCAATACGTTTGTGGAATGCACTTCCTTGCGCTATAAGGGATTGCAAATCCTTGGTCACTTTCAAGAAAAAATTGAAACAGCATCTCCTCTCTTCCGAATAGTGGGTATCTCATAGTATTTATGTATATGTATTTATTTATTGTATTCTATTTATTTATTTTATAGTAATTACGTAGGGTGTATTGTGATTTATTTGATAGTATATTTATTTTATTTATTTCTTTTAACTCTTAATTGTACACTAGGACTACCTCTCTATATTTTATTTTTCTCTTTTCTTCACAGGTTAGTTGTAAGAAATTTCTTTTTAGAAATAAGCTCACCTTTGCATACTGTTTGTGTTATAATTTCCACTGTGTTTTCTGTGCAATAAAGGATTATTATTATTAAGACCTTCATGTAACGTTTTTATCCTCATAACGTTATGCATCATTGCGCTATGGAAGGCGACTTATAATATCATAATTCCATAACGTTATACGGCTATAAAATTATTATCTTAGTTTTATAGCGGTATATTCTGTAGCGCTATGCACAAAATAACGTTATAAATAACGTTATAACAACGTTATAGGGCATCTCTTTCACGCCCATACTCCTTTGTTATATATAGTCCATCTTTTTTACGCATTGCGCGCGTGATTAGTGAAGGTACCTAAACAACACATAGCCGACATAGCGAACGGCAGCAGCGCAATAACTTCATTCATAACGTTATATTGATTTCGTTATCTTTTGTTACAGTTTGTTATCATAACGTTATAATAGCGCTACAATAACGAAACGAATTGATTATAATGTTACATAACATAATATAACGTTATATTTTATAACGTTTAAAGGTCTGGTGGCCACGAAACTCGTCATGCCGCACGTCATGCTCTCCCTTTTTGGCGCGGTTCAAAGAAAGAGAGCGCAAACATCGCGGCAGAGCAAGGAGCCAGTGTCAGGGGTATTCGAAATCGCCTAATCTACAAGTGACAGGAAAATAAAATTTAAAAAAGGCGTGGCGATGTGTTGGTTTGTAATTTGCAATGTAGATTGATTTTGTTAATTACAAATAGGAAAACTTCTTGAAAAAGTCGCCGTTCGTAAGGTCTCTAATAAACATGATAAAGCCTCGGAAGTCGAGAATGCATGCGAAGTAATTAAAGCGAAATGGGGGTTCAAGAGAACTGAGTGTTTCCATACCTTCTTATTACCCAATTAGAGGTGAGTGTGTACTTAAAAACAGAATAAACATATGTTTAACATAAAATGCCATTGACGTGCTGTATTACGTAGCATACAACGTATCTACGGAATGTTTGCCGATGTGTGTCAATTACTTTTACTTTAAGTGCCTCTTTATTTGATGCTGTCATTTACCGAGCAAGAGACAGTGGAAGCGACTTTGAGAGACCACATATTTTGAGTAGTCGTTTGTCGCCTTAGAAACCGCAAGCTGGGAAAGCTTGTACGCTTGGAGTTTGTAAATTTATCGAGCTGTCAGTAAGCCTTAAATAATAATAAAGATCTCTTCAACGCGGTTCGCTAGTTCCACCTATACGTCAATCAATGATGCTTAGGCCTTCGTTCCCATGAATCTGGAGTCTAGGGTACATACAGATGTAAGCATGTAACAGTATGTACGTACTCAGCGTCTCGCCCTTTTCCAATACTAGTGCTGGCAGTTGCACATATAGAGTACGATGATGTTGAAGTATGAAAAATAAATAAAAATCCGCGCAACACCTTCGAGACCGCTTTGAATATCACTATTCAGGTAATCGGCACAGCAGATCTCACACTGTCGAACTTTTAACCTTTCCGCGCAAAAACAACATAGGTATTTTATTAATTCTAGTTATCCATTATCTGCCTACCCTTTCATTTTACTTTCTCCGATTATGCCTTGGTTTACTGGAAGAAAGTTTTTTAGAGATAAGTCCGCCTTTGTACATGTTTTTTTTTTTTATGCAACTGCTTAAATATTTGAGTACAATAAAGGATTATGATAATACCGTGGTCACAGTGTAAGAATAATATGGTTGTGAAAGAGATGGCTGCTTGTATTCAGCAGAATTTATGCTCCGCACGTATAAAGGTTTTATGGCGTTTTTGGTTGAAGCCGCGTTATTCCATTTCGGAATATGACAACGCGCTATTCAACCGAAACATAACATGTTTTATATCGATGTCATTCTGTCTACATTCTAGTGGATTAATATTTTGACGGGTGGCATAAATCGTAGATTCTGTATAGCAATAACATTAAAAGGAGATTTTTAATCAGGATTTCGGGCATATTATTTTCCGAAATTCTCGAATATAAGTTTAATGTGCCATCATTGAGTATTTCTGAAATATATACCTTACCTTAAGGTTTTGACAGCAACGCTCAGATGCTGCTCAAAGAAATTTCCGCTTCAATACAAATAGTGACATTATGACCATTTTTTGATCTACCCACAGACGAGTGGCTAAACGTCCGACAAACTTTGAGTTATCGGTGGTGCGTCTGGGTCTAACTATTAAGGTTTTTAATCGCATTAAATAATAAAATAAAAAACACAAGTTTAAATAAACGAACGAATTACAACTTCAAAAAAAAGGTCAGGTTTTTAAACAATGCTCTCTGCGTTAATAAACATGGTATATAAATTCTATTTCGTTGAAGAAAATACTCTAGCTAGCCAAATTCTCCCGTATTTTGAATTTCATCACATATTCGAATTGTATCAAACGTGCGCTCAACTGTTCTCTGCCTTCCTGTATGGGTAAAATCGCAACGTTATTTTATGTTATATTGTTAATTTTACACAGCTGGTACGCACGGCAGTACATCTTTTCGTTTCGCAAATTAACTCACGACATAAGCTTCTAAGCCCTTGTCATCTGCATGTTCAGGTTGCCAGCGCTGTATGCTATTGTATGAATGCGATATGCAAATATGGCACCAGGCTGTGGTGGATAATTAATAAACGACCGGGATTGCCGGCTTCATTTGGTTGTAAGTTAATGAAAAATTAAACAATGTTAAAAGTTAACTATAACCATACGATGTGATCGATTCCAGATGCGTCCCACCTAATTTACTAAAATAAAAACCGGTCAAGTGCGAGTCTAAATCGCGCACGAAGGGTTCGGTACCACCGTTCAATGGAAGCGATGGTGTGGAGTGAATAGTTTGGATTTTACACAGCAAAATATTGTTTACAAAGTTATTGGTGCGGTTACTTTCACACTCCATGTACGTAACCAGGTGCATCCATAAGTTTGTATGTGGTATTTTTGTATGGGAGCCCCATTAAATATTTATTTTATCCTGTTTTTTAGTATTTGTTGTTATAGCGGCAACAGAAATACATAATCTGTGAAAATTTCAACTCTCTAGCTAGCTAGGTTCTTGAGATACAGCCTGGTGACAGACGGACGGACGGACAGCGAAGTCTTAGTAATAGGGTCCCGTTTGGAACCCTTCGGGTACGGAACCCTAAAAAGGCTTGTGTTTAAACGATTGCCCGAAAATTCGAAAATTTACTACTAATAAATTCGAAATGACTGCGAGAATTACTAAATTATCACCAAATTGTATTTGGATAAATGATCACCAAACTTATTTTTATGTTTTGTGTACTTAAGTTTATGTTTTAAGTATTTTTGTTGTTCTTACATTTCGTTTCGCTCACCCCCTTTGACCTTCACCTAAGCTACCGCAGTATTTTGCCCTGATATTTTCTGCAACTTATGGTGATCATTTACCCATTTTGGGTAAGAAAAAATATTTTGGTGATCATTATATTTGTTGCCAAATAAAAATCAGCCAAGAGCGATTCGGACTCGCACACGAAGGATTCCTTACCACCGTCAAAGATAAATCGAAAGAAATCAGGTCTCTTATAAAGACGCTCTCTTGGATTTTTAAAATTGCGTCTAGTTCATTAATTGTTGCTGTAGTGGCAACCGAAATACAAATAGTGTGTAAAATTCAACAATCGACCTATTACGGTTCATGAGATACAAAGACAGAGAGACAGACAGTCGGACTCACGGACGGATGGAAAGCGGAAGCTTAAATAGGGCCATGTTAGGCAAACTTTGGGTACGAAATCTTTAAAAAAGTTAATTCTTTAAAAATGGAACTACTTAGGGCTATCATATAAGAGCTGTCAGTGCTGTGCATCAGTAGAAATTGGTTTTCTTGTTGCCTTTTGAATTAAACACATTATAGCAACTTGATTTTAACCCATTCATAATGTGCCAAAAAATATTTATATCCACTTTTGGCTGATAATAATAACGATAAGCTGTTTTTTTTCTCATACGGGCTGGCAGACACAGATTTGGTTTCACGTGAGCCCATCCCTAGCTGACTAGTTCAAAGTAGCAAAAAAAATTTGGTGGTATTTGTTTACTCTGTAGGTCAGAATTAAAAACATGTTTTATTTAGATTTCTATTGCGCATTTTTGTATGAGGAGAACTGACTTTTTTTTACCATGCGCGTAGGCACTCACTCTCTCGTAACTTGTCAATTCATTGGGTTGGCTGTTTCAAATGGAATGGAAAATGGCGCGCTCTGATTGGCTCGTGAAAAAAGTACGAGAATGGGTAGTAGAAGTACGAGAAAGGACGAGAAAACTTAAAATCTCTGTTTGATCTGATCACCTCATAAAGTAGACCGGAAAGCTGATAGTAAAAATTTGTATCTTCATATAGGTAAGCGCAAATATTTTTAATATTCGATTTAAATTAAAAAAATACTTCCCCCTTTGAATGTTTAACTACAAAAGGGTATAGGTATGACTGATGGGCTCATTATAAGCTAACCCTGAACTGGTAGACTGGCAAAGCATTTATAACATAATCTGCCTCTGCTTTTCCATAAGGAAAAATTCCCCAATAACTTAGAACTAAGTATTCCTTGGCAGAAAATGCTTGAAAATAAATGATTGCAACCTTCGCAGACTACTGCGAGGTGTTTGTAATTGAAATATTTGGTTTGTCTGTTAGAACACGCAGTAGTCCACAAATATTTTACAATGGGGAGGCAGTTGTTCACGTCTGTACGAAAAACTTGGATTCTACAGACCTTCACTTTCTCCCAGGGTAGTGCTAAAGAGCAAACAAAAAACATTGTCAAAATGATAATTTCCTGGCCAAATTGGGATGTCTCAAATTTATTTGACAATGTGAAAATTAAAATCAAAACAGGCACGTCATTAATAACCCCTCGAGCACACTTGGGTATTGTAGTAAAATCCGTTATAGGTTTTAAATTTTATTACCACGGCATAAGGTTAAAAGACGCGACCCCTCAAAAAATTATCGAGGGGATAAAATATTATCAAGAAGAAGAGTACGTCACTGTGTTGCCATTATTAATCTTTTATCAAATCCTGCCAAGATGCATATATTTGGACGCTTCTTTTCTTTTCATTTGTTCATCTAGTAATTGAAATATCATAAATCTAAAGAGCGGTGGCGACGAGCTAGGCACCTATTACCCAAAGAGAGGAGTGAAACTATTGACCCGTATAAGAATATGCGTGAAGACAACAGCATCATAATCTTGTCTTGTATTGCCACATATCCACCTGAAGAAAACATGCTTTGTGATTAAATAAAATAGCAATTCCATAAATACTAAAAGGGTAACAAATCCTATTATAAAAGTATCATGCCCATCAAACACGTTGGTAAGTGACCAATTATGAAGTACAAAACCCCACCCACACCAACACAATTGCCTACACCACAAATAGAAAAAAAACACACTCAACTCACCAATTCTTTCAGTCACATTTGAATCACACGGTAATTAAATCGCGGTATGAGCAGGGATGTACGCTCGCGATAAATTCCTTTGATATTTCGGTGGCTGGTGGCACGTACGTCCGTTCACTTCGACGTCGGGCAGAAGACTGGATCCCGCGCACGCCCCGTCAGATCTCGAGCGAGAGCAGACCCATGCGTGGAGTTGAGAGAATCGTCAGGGAAATTGGCATTATCAAGATTTTTGATTGCATTGTATTTGTTCCAGATGGTAAGGCTGAGGCACGGATTGCAGCCCACATATGGCCAGGCTAGCAATAGTCTCTTTAGCCGGAGGATAGCTTATTTTTGAACATAAATGCGTGCATTTCGACATGAGTATGACAAAGAAAGCGCTGATTTGATTTATAACTCAACTCTGAGTTTGTATTCTTGAATTCTAGCTTCTCTAAATATTCCAGATAGACCAAATGTCATTTTGTGGATAGAGAATAGGCCGTAAACATACATTAAATTCTTTAAATTTTATTCATAATTACTTCCGATTTAAAAACTAAATTGTATTTCGTTTGGTTATATCGTAGTTTTAGCTTGCTTAGGTGCTACGAGCATTATGCTACGGCGTAGCGCTTTTCAGTGTTTTAAAATAAATATAATTCAAGGGAGTGCGATAAATTCGATTGAAATGTAATTAAAAATTAGTAGTATTTCAATGTATAAACGACAATCTAGTTTTTTAGTGACATAAATACTTTTTTGCTTGATGACTGATGACTAACTTTGCCTGAAAAAATTGAATTGCGCGACGACTACAAATACTAGTTTTGTCTGAAATCTACAAACCGCATTTTTTTAAACCTTAATTCAATCTATTTTGACTAGTAGTCAAATACCGTATTCAGCTGCTCACTGAGTGAGCAATGAAAACCTAGCCTATGAATGAGTGCTTGTTTCATCACTTTTCGAGGCGACCGACCACGAAAATTTCTGCTGGGATAAATGATGGTCGTTCGTATCAGGGATGTGTGCGATAATGATGAGGCTTTTGCCTAGCTGAGAGATACGATGATACCAGAGAAGGAGGTGCTTTTAAAACTAATGTGGTAAAGAAAAGGCAGGAAGAAAAAAATACTGCCAGATCTTTGAAATGTATTTGTGTGACATTGTTTCTGGTTTCCACGACACAGAGTATCCTCGCGTGATGGTGAGAGCAATGTATGCCCCTGTATACATGTTTATTCAAACGATTTAAAACGCAACTCCAATAACTAATATAATGTTGACTTTCGTCAGATCAACGGCGTCAGACTATTGAATGTAGAATCGTCCGAAACAAAAACCAGCCACCACCACCACCTAGACAATAAACGAACAAGAATGCAGAGTATCTTGTACATTAATTAGTCTCTGAATCATTACGACTGGTATTGCCTCCTAACTCGACCTCTGTGGCGCAACGGTTGTGGCTCTGCCTAACATGCGAGAGGTCCCGGGTTCGATCCCCGGCTGGGGGTAAAAAAAGCGACCCAGGTCTTGGACGTTTATTTGTGTGTGACGTCGCTGTTTCTGGTTCCCACGACACAGGGTATCCTAGTGTGGGGCTAGAAGAAATATATGTGCCTAAATAAAAGGGTGTGTATAAAAACTAAAATCATGTACAGAAAATTATTTTGTTGCGTGGGACGAGTGATGACGCAATACGAGATGAAAATTGACTCCCGTCAGAATAAACGTAGATATTTTACTGCTGGGCAAAGGCCTCACCTCATAATGATTTGGATGACAATATTATACTTTTATGCATACATCATGAGTGAGGCTGTCAGGGAAGCCCTTGTTGAGTAAAGGCCGAATCCTGTGCAACCCGGGTCTAATCTTTTCCTGCTATCCTTGCTATTTCACTGACAGATGGTCTAAAGACTGGTGACTAAACACTTATACTTCGGCAGAGGGGTAAGTGTACAGGTGGCTTCATCCATTCTTAAACTTCCTTGATATCTGTGCACTAGTGACTTGTGGCCGGAGTCTCTTATGAAACGATTTCTTTACTTTATACTTTATTGCATATACACATTAGTGGACAATTACAAACATAGTTAGTATACAAAGGCGTGCTTATCTCTATATAGAGATTTCTTCCAGCAAACCCAGGGCTGACAGGGAAAAATAGTTTCATGCGAAGGGATAGACCTATTATGCACAACATAACAAAAAACCAAACATCAGAGTGACTTTAATATATTTATAATAAATTACTTAGATATTTACACATATAAATAAATGAGAACCTACATAATAATATAATACCTATAAATACTATATATAAATATCAATAAATACCTATACAATATATAAATAAAATATAATCTTCGAAGTGTATCGATAATATAAATATAGTCTTCGAAGTGTATCGATTTCTTCCAAGGGCTTAAATGCTGTATTTGACATTTAGTCTCCAAACAAAATAGGGACCGCCGCTGATAAGCTTAATACGGCGTTTAGCACCCTCAGGAGCAATTTATATAAAGTGGCACTATTGCTATTCGTGTTTCATAACAGATTCGGGCCCCTGAATAATGTTACGTACGTGTGACGGGTAAATGAGAAATCCTGCATGCATGCCCTTTTCCTATTTTACCATTGTCTGTACGTCGGCTGATGATTTTCTCTGGACGAAAATTTATGTTTATACCCACACTTTTTTTAAATAAAGTAGGCTGATGCTAAAACTGCACTCACATGTATGTTGTTTATCACACTCTCGGTAATACTTGTATAAGTCACCGTAAGATTGTCAAAACCGGTTTGTAATCTAACGTTGTTAGGGTTCCGTACCCGAAGGGTTCCAAACGGGACCCTATTACTAAGACTCCGCTGTCCGTCCGTCCGTCTGTCACCAGGCTGTATCTCACGAACCGTGATAGTTAGACAGTTGAAATTTTCACAGATGATGTATTTATGTTGCCGCTATAACAACAAATACTAAAAAACAGGATAAAATAAATATTTAAGGGGGCTCCCATACAACAATTCTTTCAATACCACATACAAACTTATGGATGCACCTGGTTACGTACATGGAGTGTGAAAGTAACCGCACCAATAACTTTGTAAACAATAATTTGAACTCGTATGTTACATTTAATGTGGGTATGCGCCTTAAATCTGGGAGCTACTTCCCCATATGGGAAAATGCGTTATGTCATCTAAGTGTGTTGATAATTATACGTGATACGTTGCTATGTAATATCGATCTTAAAACAGATAATTATCAAGTTTTATCTTTTATCTAACTTAACAATGTAATACAGATGAGATAAGAGGGATGGTACTAAAGTGAGAGTTTATTACCGGATTATGAAAATCACCTTTTCACTACCGTCACATGAGCTTAAATTGGAAAATGCAAGCAACGAAACGGCAAAGCCATATATTTTGAGTAAGGTGTTAGAGTTTGTGAAGTTAGGGCTGTACAGTTAGGGCGTGTAGAGTTAGAAGCTTGGCTCTACTTGACATCTGATAACTTTTTGTTTCCCTCTTCTTGGCTACATTTTTACATGAAAATGTTTTGGTGAGATTTCATTTATTTTTGTAAGTTGCATAAGATCCGGGATGCATATTGATAAGGGAAGTCGAAATTTGCGGAAGTCTCATACTAACATTCATCCCCTAGTTTAGGGGGTTGAGGGGTGAAAATTAAAAGTTTTAAGATTTCGCGGTTGTTTGTGTGCTAATACTAGCCTACATACCAAATTTCAGCTTTCTAGGACATCAGGAAGTGCCCTATAAGTTTTGTTGATCAACAGTGAATGAGTAAGTCAGTGATGAAATCGGGGTTTTTTAGATAGCAATAAAATCTAAAGTATAAAAGCTATGCACCTGAAACTTTTTGGGTTTAATGTGTCTACTATTGAAATCATATCCTAAGAATTTCGTCGATCTGGTATAATCCAAACCCAAGTTCTGAGAGTTCAAAATAACGACGAAGCGTTACGAGAAAAGGAGGGTAGTGCCCCAGTGCTTGGCGCTCTTCTTGGCGGGGGCACTACCGTGCCCCCAGATCTCCCTAATATATATAATGGCTGGGGGGATGGAACATTGTAAGGAAAATACCTGGAAAACTATGTAATTATTCATGAAACATGTACTTGATAATTATTATTGTAATTTCTATATCATTGTTTCAGTTGATTTTAGACATCTACATTTACTAATCTACCTAATGTACCTTACCTTATAAATAACCTGTAAAAATAAAAAATAAAATGGTTTATTGAGCCAAAGAATGTTTTATAATTAATTAAATTGCATTTATATACACTGACGAGCAATTAAAAACGTTTCACCCACAAAATGCCGACAAACACCTTAATATCTCCTAAGACATAGAACCTAGCTTAATAAATTAAAAAGTAAAATGAAATCAATTTTATCATGCAAACTTAAACTCTTTTAAATAGTGGACTTTTTAAAGCCGTGGATAAAAAAATAGAAAAATACAATTTTGGGGTTTGAAAATTTCGGAATACATTTATTTCGTTTTTAGGGTTCCGTACCCGAAGGGTTCCAAACGGGACCCTATTACTAAGACTTCGCTGTCCGTCCGTCCGTCCGTCTGTCACCAGGCTGTATCTCAAGAACCTAGCTAGCTAGAGAGTTGAAATTTTCACAGATTATGTATTTCTGTTGCCGTTATAACAACAAATAATAACTAAAAAACAGGATAAAATAAATATTTAAGGGGGCTCCCATACAACAATAACAATCTGAGCCAGTTATACACCTTAGTTTTGACACTATAACTTTTATCGTTTATTATTTTCATTTTCCTATTAATTTTGTTGTACAAACGAGGCACGAGACTGTCAAATTGTCTGCACGCATGGGCACTTTTGACTAACGGTATTGGAATCCGAAAGATCCTTTTGGTGCTGGTGGGTAGATGTGGGACTACACGACTATGATACCGCCTAATGCATTTGTGAATGTATGTTTGCCTAACTGTGAGAACATTTGTGTCCGTAAACATTTGTGTCGTGGGCTGCCGCCATGGAGCAAATAGTAGAATTTTAAGTACAGCACACTGTGCGCGCTCAGCCTCTACTAGTATTAATTTGGAAGCACCTCCCCATGCACAGATGCAGTATTCAATAACACAGTGACATAGGGCATTATATGTCTGGAGTACAATGTTTCTGTTTGCGTATAGACGAAGGTTTTTAAAAATGAATATTAGTTTTCTAATCCTCTTTGATGTAGATGTGATGTGTGGTCCCCAATTAAGCTTGTCATCCACGATAACACCTAGGTATTTAATAGTTGGCACCCGATAGACTGTCACAGTTGCAGGAAACTCCTTCCACTAACCTTCTATTACATGGATACGTGTGGATAGTCAGGACATTGAGGTTATCATTTGGGCTACCAGCTGCTGTTTTGCTAAAGCACAGATATTTAGTTTTCATGGTGTTCAGCGATAGCAAACTATCTTCCAACCAACATGTAACTTTGGCTAACCCACTCTCAGCTGAATGTTTTGCATCTGTCCAGTTCTTTCCGTGAAATAGGATAACTGTATCATCAGCAAACATAATCAAGTCAGCTTTATTAATATCGAGTTTAAAAAGTTCGTTGATATAAATGAGAAATAACGTCGGTCCTAGAGTACTTCCTTGTGGAATACCATAAGTACATGTGGCATTCCCACTCAATTGTTTTTCGATTCGGACGGCTTGTTCCCGATTTGTTAGGTAGTCTGCGAACCAGGCCAGTGCAGAGCCGCGGACCCCCAGGTTTTCCAATCTGGCCAACAGGATGGGGACACATACTGTATCGAAGGCCTTTTGTAGATCGAGGAATACACCCACGCACTTTTCACCTCTACCTACATATCGTGTCACCATCGACGTCAACTTCACCACCGCATCCTCCGTGCTTCGACCTGTCCTGAATCCGTATTGGTTACCAGACAGTAGGTTATTTGTTTCCAGATACCTGACCAGTCTTTTATTCATTATTTTTGCCGGAATTTTAGTAAGTGTGGTTAATAGCGTTATGGGCCTGTA
This sequence comes from Argyresthia goedartella, assembly GCA_949825045.1. Classification (NCBI taxonomy): domain Eukaryota; kingdom Metazoa; phylum Arthropoda; class Insecta; order Lepidoptera; family Argyresthiidae; genus Argyresthia; species Argyresthia goedartella. The sequence continues at coordinate 14,002,238 of OX463829.1, read as the reverse complement.
GTTTAATGGAATTTTTTTGTCTCCAATATAGGGCAAACTATTCCTTTTTTGAAAATAGACGGAAAACTACCACTCTCCAGGCTCAGGTTGCACATATGTGCTAGCGGCGATACCAACAACTGACTACATCTTTTGATTATAGTTGTAGAAATGTTATCCCAGCCAACTGCACTACTGGGCTTAAGCATTTTAATTGTTTGTGATATTTATGTAGGGTCTGTAGTGTACAGCATCATTGAATAAGAAGGAGCAGTCCTAGAAAACGCGAGGGAAGCTAGGTTGGATTCAGTTGTATTTAGCTTTGTTAGGGTTTCGTTTGCTAGTCTGTTGCCTATTGAGTAAAGTAATCATTGACTTCATCAAGTGATTCTCCGCATGCTGTTCTAATTTTAAGTAACTCAGCCGAGCTTACCTTTGTTTTGTTTAATGAACAAATTTCTTTGATAACCCTCCAGGTTTCTTTGGGTTTCCCAGTACTTTTGCAAAATTCACGATCATAGTATTCTTTTTTTAACTGTTTTATTATTCTATTACACATGTTTCGATATTTAGTATATTCTTCTTTAGTATTGTCGTTCTTAGTGTTTGCCTTAACTTTCTTATGTAGTTTATTGTGTTTTTATTGATTTTAATGCTCCCATAGTTATCCAAGGTTTCATGGGCTGCTTTCGTTTGGGTATATTAATTACAGTGGTATTGTTCTCAATGACAGCTTTAAGTGTATTTACAAAGCTTTCAGCTGCCACGTTTGCATCTGTAATTGCAAGAAATTCATCCCATTTGTGATCTTGAAGACTGTTAGCTATTTCTTCGGTATCGATATGGATTTTATTATAGCTGATTGTCTTGCTATATTTTGAAGTACTGTTAATTAGCAGCATAATTGGGCTGTGGTCTGTGAGCTCGTTGAACACTATTGTGTGTGCCTTATTTATTGATTTCACTATTAAATGGTCCAAACAAGTTCTCTGATGAGTCGGACGATCAACCCCCTACGCAAGACCAAAAGCTGCCATTAAATTAACATATTCGGCTGCTCGACCCTTAATTGATTCCGGCATAATATCTATATTTATGTCTCCGGTGAAGACAATGTTTTTGCTGTGGATGTTTTTTAACAAACCGTCCAAGGATTCGATATAGTTAGCTGGATTGCTGAAGCAATATGGTCTATATGAACATATAATAGAGTAGTCGCTATTTACCCGTAGTACTAAACAGTTGCCTTCAATAACAGTATCTGGTTCGCTGACTTCCACGTTAAGGTAGTCTCTAGTGTACGCTATTACTCCGTCATTTTGATTGTAACTACGTACTGTGCTGAAAGAGTTATAGTTGCTTATTGTAGGAATTACACTATTTTCGGTAATCCAGCATTCTGTCAGCACAATTACGTCTACACAAGTTTCCAAGCTAGACACAAATACCAAAAACGAATCCAGGTTTGCATTGACACTACGAATGTTTACTGTAAGTATACGTAGGTAATCACCAGGGAATTTATCTTTTAATATTGTGGAATATTCTGTGGGATCGTCTAGTTTAAGACAAATGATGTCACCCGTTTGTTCGAGCTCACTAGCAACAATAACAGTTCCGGGATTAAATTTTAGTAGAAATGTAAGAGGTCGCAAAATAAGTGTTCAAGTGTTTAAAAATGATTTTTGTGTTATAGTACCGGTACCGGTTGAATTCAATGGTTATATTCGTTTTGGTTGTTGTCCGTGTATGTATAACTTAACAGTACCAACATGCTGCGGGCAGTAAGTATGAGTTGGCATAAGTGTGTAGGGAAAACTTTTTGTGTATGAATGGAGAATATGTGTGTGTGTTGTTTAGTGTGTAGTATATGCATATAGTTTTGTATGTAAATAGTTTGTATATAGTAATTGTAGTATAGTAGTGAATTATGCATTCGCAGACATTGGAATTCAGCGCTAAGTAGTTGTAATATAACAGTTTAGTATTCGCAAGCAGAGTACACATAGTTAGTCATTGGGGCATTATCTTCTCAGAGATTTTTTTCAGATCAGCGTCGTCGTCGATGCGAGTGCAGGGCTTACCTTCAGCCTGGCGAAGATACACCCTGCCATTTGACATCTAGCAGAACGTAAAATTATTCAGCTTAGCAAAGTCTCGAGCTAGTGAGTAAAGTTTCCTAGCCTTTGTTGTAGCGCACTCCGAAATGTAGATTGGCTCTGCAGGACCCTGTAGTTGTATGTTGCTGGAGTTAAGTTTGTCTTTGTTAGCCTTTTTAAGGTTGAATTTCTTGAGTTGTTTGATCATGTTCTCCTTAACCAATACCGAGGAAAACTCAACCATTATAGACTTTGTCATCTCAGGTTTTGCATAGCCTCGGTATATGTCTCTTATGTCTGCTTTCTGAACTTGGACTCCAATAGCAGTACCAACTCTAGAGGCTATGTTGATGAGGTCTTCTTTTGTTTCAGACGGTAATGTACTAGAAATATTCCTAAGCTCAACCTTGGCGGCGCACGAGTATCTCTCCATCGTTTCCACTTTGTTCTCCAAAACTTTGATATAGGACAGGTGGTCCGAACGTTCCTTTTTCAGTCCCTCTAACTCTTTTTGGATCTCATTCTGTTTAGTGAACATAATCTCCATTGCCGATTGTATGTCACTATTCTGTGTTTTGGTTTCCATAATGGTAGCCTGTAGGTTTGCAAGTTTATTGTTTTGTTGAGTTTCGAAGTTAGTTAGCATGGTGCGCATCTCAGCCTGTATCACTGTGAATTCGTTTTCGCGCTCTCTTTTATGTCGACTGGTGTTTATGTTGTGTAGATTTTCACCTAAATTCGGCAAACTTGCAACACTTTCATCTGAGACATTGTCGTCTATGTCGGAAGCATTGTTATCTGCGGTGCGGGGGGGGATCGCGCGCTTCGGCGAGTGTCCGACCATCATGGTACTGTAGCTGCAGTAGCGAGGTATGCGGGCGTAGCGCTTGAGTCAGTGTAAGCCATGTCTGTGTCGAGTTGCACCAGTTGGGCTACGCAGCGAGTACCAGGACAGCAGCGGCAGCGAGGAGCGCGCGCGCGCACCTGATGAATCAACACCAGCTGTGGCCGTGTGTGTGTTAGGGGTGGAGCTTCAGTAGCCGTGTGGCGCAGACGAGTACCAGGGCAGCAGCGGTAACGCAGGGCAAGCAAGCGCAAGACCTCTCTACCTTATCCCATCGCCACAGGACTTAAGTGAAATCGGAGTCCAATTAACGGAAGCGGTCAAATACGCAGGAAATTTTAGGGTGCGCGAGCGTCCGCGTAAACGCATGCGCACACACTCGTCTTCCCTCTTCTTTGTTCAGTGGAACGGGTAACCGCTACGACTGAAGAGGAGGTCAGATGTTGTGTCGGGCCGCGCGTAACTGTAAGCCCTCTACCGGCGCCCTAGGCCATCCACCTTGCCTTACTGAATCGCCGAGTCCACCAAATAACTTTGTATATCTGCTTTCTGTTGCCTTCCTCGCCCAGTCAGATTTTGTGCGCTATGCGGGAGGGTTCCGCGTATAACTTGTCCACCAAAATGGCAAGCCCCTTCATCCAGGTTTAGCCTGTGAGCCGACACGGTTGCCCGGGGTGTGGCCGCTGCACGTATTACAGCTACTAGGAGCCACTGTTGAGAGTTTATGAGCTACCAACGAACTTTAGAACTATCTATGCTACTTACAGAGAAGTCGGCTGGCAGAGATAGACGCTAATAACCCACTGCACTCCCGCTTGCCATCGAGCTGGACGAGCCCTTATCACGTGACGAAGTTGTCACTGCCATCAGACAGCAGCAAAACAATCGGGCGGTTGGCATTGACCTTATACCGGGAGAGCTACTTAAATACGGCGGTGATGAGTTGTATACGTTGGTTTCGGAACTGTTTGTTCGCATGTGGGAGGAAAAGCGGGTCCCTAATGACTTCAAAGTGTCGTGCATTAGTGCTCTCTACAAGAATAAGGGTAACCGTTCCGACTGCAACTGTTACCGCGGTATTTCGCTTTTGTCTGCCCCTGGAAAGGCCTTTACCAGAGTGCTTATAAATCGCCTAAAGGATTTGTCCGAAAAAATTCTGCCTGAAACCCAGTTTGGCTTCCGACCTGATCGTGGCACCTGCGAAGCTATCTTTTCCGTTCGTTAACTACAAGAGAAAAGTAGAGAACAAGGTCGCCAGTTGTATCTATGCTTTGTTGACCTGGAAAAAGCATTTGACAGTGTGCCACGAGAAGCCCTCTGGTTGATGCTAGAAAAGATTGGATGCACGGAAAAGTTTGTAAGACTTCTTAGACTCCTGCACGACGACATGCAATGCTGCGTCGCCGTAAAAGGTGAACAGTCAGACGTCTTCCCCGTTACCTGTGGAGTGAAGCAAGGGAGTGTCCTAGCACCCACACTGTTTGCCTTATACTGGTAGTCAAGGAGGTCTTACAGACAGTTTCCGAAGGAGTGGTCGCACAGACGGTGGTCCTTTTAATTTAGCTAGACTTAGGGCATGTACTAAAGTCTCGTATGCGTTGATAACAGAGATCATGTATGCTGAAGACCTATGCTTTCTAGCAGAAACCCCAGATGGCCTGCAAGAGCTTATGTCCGCGTTTCACCAATCTTGCTGTAAATTCGGCCTAAAGATTAGTGTCAAAAAGACAGAAGTCAGGGACATGACTTCTGTCTTTTTGACACTAATCTTTAGGCCGAATTTGGACACCCATTGTCAAGAGACACTGTTGATAAAGATTGGTGAGGATATGCTCAAACAGGTGGACAAATTTCGTTATCTGGGGAACACTATTACATCCAAGTTTGACCTTGATGCCGAGATCAACAGCAGGATAGGTGCTGCAGCTGTGGCATTTGGAAAGCTGTGATCGAAGGTCTTCTGCTGACATGACCTTAAGGTAGCTACCAAAATCTCAGTACACATGGCAATTGTGCTGCCAACTCTCCTATACTCCTCTAAATCGTGGTGTGTGTATCACCGCCACATACGCACTCTGGATCGTTTCCACCTTAAACGCCTTCGATCCATTATGAAAATCAAATGGTCCGACCGTGTGCGTAATACCGAAGTTCTGTGACGTGCCAATGTTGGTGGCATTGATGCCTACTTAATGCGTCGGCAGCTTCGATTGTGCGGTCACGTATCACGTATGAAAGAGGAGAGAGTGGCGAAGCGCATCTTTTATTCTGAACTGGAGGAGGGCAAGCGAAAACATGGCGGGCAGCTTCTCCGATACAAAGATGTTCAGAAGCGACACATGAGAAGATGCAACATAGAGCCCTCTCAATGGGCAGGTTTGGCAACACAACGGTCAGAATGGCGCAGGATTGTGAAGAGGCAAGTACGCGAGTTCGAGAATCAGCGTAAAGCTGACCTTGATATGAAACGCGACCTGTTAAAAGCCCGTCCACCTGCTGCCATTTCCTACAACTACGCGGGTGGCGTACTTACGTGCCCCCAATGCGCAAGGAGATTCGCTGCGAAGATCGGCTACATAAGCCATGTTCGGGCGCACGCGCGCGAAGCCGACTAGGAGTAGAAGTGGTCGCCATGACCGAAATCGGTCGGCATCAATCATCATCATCATCATCATCATTTTCTCTTTAATGATGTGACTTCGGCTAAAGATGCTCTAAAAGCTGACTTCAATAACATCAGGATATAGGCATTGTCCTATGGACTGCTCGTTAACCCCAGTAAATTCCAGGCTATGATTCTGGGATCCAGGTACTTGTTAAATCAACAACAGCAACTGTCCATTGCACCTGTAGTATAACGCTTACAGGCCGAATAAGGCCAAAAACCTGGGAGTCATTTTCGATGTCCACCTATCGTGGTAGAAGCATGACAGCGAGGTCAGTAAGCGTGTCTTCGCCACTTTCACTCTCTTAAAAGACTCCAGAACTTCTTGCCACGTCAAACAAAATTTCCTTCCGCTGATTGATTACGCTGATATCTGCCGGGCTAGCGCTAACGAAGAGCAACTGAACAAATTCGAAGGACTTTGAAATCTCAGGATTTGTTTATCTTTGGACTGCGAAAGTTCGCCCATGTGTAACAGTATCGCAGGGAGTTAAAAGGGCTGCCTATTCGTTTTCGTCGGGATACTCAAAGTCAAAGTCAAAGTACTTTATTACTGTAGATATTTACATATACTTAGCAAACGTCATTGCCTCTTATCTACATTGGACCACTGTGGGAGAAGGAGCGCGTAGAAACTCCCACAGATTGATTTTAGATCTCTTTTAAAAATAGGTTGTGCTTAACTAATACAAAAAAAACTGTTATCAAAATTAAATTATGATTATTAAGCAGGAATAAATAATTAAAAAATTATTAACAGCAAGGTCTGGGTTGAGACAGATTAACTCAATACAGTCCTGTCATTTAAGTAATCTTGAACATTGTAATATCCCTTTTTCGACAACTCGCTTTTACATCCTTTTTAAATTGCTCAAATGACAATTTCAAAATCTCCAGAGGTATCTTATTATAGTAGAGAATGCAATAGAATTCAAAAGGCAGATGTTAACGGCGTAAAATCTGATGGATCGAGTGTTAAAATTGGCGTTCCACAAGGTTCCATATTAGGCCCTTTCTTATTCCTGGTATATATTAATGATCTGCCTTTCATGGTGGAGAAATTAACTGACATAGTGTTGTTTGCTGATGATACTTCAATGGTCTTCAAAATTGAAAGACAAAAAGGAGATTTTGATGATGTTAATGGTGTATTGTCTTTAACCTTGAATTGGTTCACAGTTAATAATTTATTGTTAAACGCTGGTAAAACCAAGTGTATCAAATTCTCACTTTCAAATGTCAGGCAAGTTGAGACCCGTTTAGTGTTAGACAACAGCACGTTAGAATTGGTAAATGATACGAAGTTTCTTGGAATAACCATTGATAGCAAATTGCAGTGGGGACCCCACATAGATAAATTGTCTGGTAAATTAAGTTCTGCGGCTTACGCTGTTAGGAACATCAGACAAAGCACGGACGTGGCTACATCTAGGCTAGTATATTTTAGTTACTTTCATAGTGTGATGTCCTATGCTATGCAGTACATAGGCGTCCGTCTAAAGACGGCCGACACAGAGCTCAGAGATTACGCAGCCTACAAACTTCCCGCCGACGTCTATAAGCTCCACCCAGAGGACAACTGCGTTATGATAGAAGGAGAGACCCCCATACTGGTCGCGGGAGATCGTAACGCAAAGCACCATCAGTAGGGGTCCCACAGCATCAACTCTGCCGGTAGCACCCAACAGGAAGATGCTGAGGACTCTAACTACAAATTTCTCAGCCCGAGTTCCCCAAAACACTACCCGGCGAACCCCATCCGGATGTACTAGACGTCGCCCTGGTCAAAAACGTGCTGTTCCTAATCGCTATCAGGGAACTGTACGACATCGACACCCCCCACCTGCCTATGTTGCTGGTTTTCGGGGTGGAAGCCGATCTCATGTCGGCGCCGCGCCAAAGAGGGAAGAGAGACTGGCACATGTACCAGCTTTAGTTGAAAGTTTTGTTGTTCGTCGCTACCAAGGAAGAGGTGAAGGCCACGGCAGTGGAAGAGATAATAATATCACTCAAGAGTTTGAATGCCTAATTATGTACAGTTACATACACTAGTTTATCTACACACATATCATAAGCTCTCTTTGATGTGTTCAGGAACCGCATGTTTGACCGGCATTGTGGCATTGAGTTGTTTAGCTTGTTCTGTAGTACCAACTTCACAGACAAAGTAGGGGCGGCACGCAGGCGGACGTCGGCGTCGAAATTTGAATGTCATAATATGTAGAAAATTTACACACTATGGTCACAATGTTCAAAATCCAGATAAGAAATGAGTTTTTACAAAGTAGTTTAACATTATGCTGATCGTAACGTGCGGTTTTTGGACGCAGTAAAGGGGGTTTATGATACGTGTGTAGATAAAATAAATAAAGAGTCCGTTCTTAGTTGGCCCTTAATCTAATAACTTGATATCTAAACTTAGTTTGGAAGATGAATTTTTGTTGCCTAGCTCAGTCGTGGGTCGTGGAAAATACTCGGTTTGGCAGAGTGTTAAACCAGGTCCTCTTGAGTGCCAGTATCCCTGTACATAAAAGAGAATACAAAATGTATACATGGAGAACATGATCCCACACCCTGTACGAGATAGCCTGATAAGGGATTTAATCAAAAGCGGGTCTTGGTACGAGCTAATACAGACAAGTTTATTTAACTAAGTATTATATTCGACTCTATTAAATAAATATTACATTGAAGTTCTCCTTTGGTAGTTTGGCTTTATCCTTGACAATTAAGAACTAATTAATGCTCTAGACTTATCTAATACATTCAAGGTAGTCGGTGCCAATCCGAGTATGGGGTGGAGTGTGATTTGTGGTGTTAGTAAGTAGGTTTTATGTATGTACACCTATGTAAGTAGGTAAACGCCGCGGGTGCGCCTCAATAAAACCAGTTCGGTACCGATCGCCTTTCGTTTCACTTCATCGCATTTGGCGCAGCCGGTATTTGGTTTTTGCTCGTGTTGTGGAAAGTATTCGCTATGCCGTTCGGGAAAATAGAACATTACGATCTAGGTTCCCAAAATTGGGATGCTTATGTTCGTCGAATCAAGCAGTTTAAAACTTTGAACGGGTTAGCAGCAGACTTGCACGTGGCAGCACTTGTGACGCATGTCGGCGTAACGTGTTATAAGCTAATGTGTGATTTATGTGCTCCATCATTACCAGAAGATAAATCGTTTGAAGATTTGACAAGAATCGTTAAGGAGCATTTGGAACCTCAGCGATCGGAAATAGCCGAAAGGCATGTTTTCCGGCAAAGAAGCAGTTGCAAGGCGAAAAAATTAGTGATTACTTGCAGATATTGAAACATCTACCGAAGAATTGTAACTTTGGTAATTCGCTGGAAGTAAATCTACGCGATCAATTTGTTTCAGACCTGTGCAGTGAGGACATGAGGTCCAGGCTTTTCGCCGAGAAGAACATCGACTACAAGCGCGCTGTCGAGTTGGCGCTGGCGCTGGAGTCGGCAGAGAGGCACACGGCGGTGGCAGGCGCCGGAGCCGCGCCCTGGGCGCAGCGGCCATGGCGGCCGCGGAGGACGGTGGCGGCGGCGGGCTGCACCACGTGGCGGCGGCCGGCGGGCGCGGGCGCAGGCGCTTGCAGGGCGCTGCCAAAATCAAAATCAAAATCAAAAATCATTTATTTCCATAGGATGTTGTTACATCACTTAGATCCGTCATTACATTTTTTCACTAACCCAATGGCGGAATCTGTGGAGAAGAGCTCACCGAAGAAACTCCACAGTCGTCGCATCTTTTGCGTTTCCTTTTTTAAATAAAATATTGTCAAATTACAAAATGAATGCTAATTATATATCGAAACAGCCTGTTACTCAAACAATCTATTCCCATGGACATCTGTCCTCTAAGTAATCAGATATCCTGTAGTAACCTTTTTTATACAATTTCTGTTTTATTATTATTTTAAACTTGTCTAAAGGTAAGTTTTTAATATCAGTAGGGACCTTATTGTAATAGCGTATACAATTGCCTTTAAAAGAATTACTAATTTTATGTAGTCGGCTTACATAAGCAACCAACTTGTCTTTATTTATAGTATTAAAATTGTGTATATCACTGTACTTCTGAAAATTAGTTATATTTCTTTTTACATACACAAGATTGTCATAGATATATTGAGACACAAATGTCAGAATATTGATTTCTTTAAACTTTTCCCTCAGTGACACTCTAGGCCCTAATCTATAAATTGCACGAACAGCCCGTTTCTGCAGAATAAATATACTATTAGCATTCGCAGCGTGACCCCACAATAAAATACCATAGGTCATTAGACTATGAAAGTAACTAAAGTAGACTAGTCTAGCGGTGTCTACGTCGGTAAGAGCTCTAATTTTTTTAACTGCGAACGCTGCCGAACTCAGTCTGTTCGACAATTTATTTATATGAGGATCCCATTGTAGTTTGGCGTCTAAAGTAATGCCCAAAAAGACAGTCGACTGCACAAGGTCCAATCTCTGTCCTTTTATAAATATGTCTGTAGTTACCGGGTTCACATTGGGTAACACGAATTTAATACATTTAGTTTTCTTTTCATTAAGTAATAAATTGTTAACAGTAAACCAGTTCACTATACTAGATATAGCATTGTTTACCTCGTCATCATTTGATTGCTGTCTTTTAACTTTAAATATCAAAGAAGTATCATCGGCAAACAATACTAACCCATTTTGCTTTAACGAGGTAAGGTAAATCATTAATATATACTAAAAACAAGAAAGGACCAAGAATTGAACCTTGCGGTACGCCCATACTTATTGAAGACCCAGGTGATCTTTTCCCATTAACATCGACCATCTGAACCCTATCTGTTAGATATGACTCCAGAAGGCCAAGTGCCTGATCTTTTACACCATAATGGCGTAACTTCCTGACAAGAGTGTCATGATGGACGCAATCAAAAGCCTTGGATAGATCGCAGAAGACACCTATTGCATCCATTGCGTCTTCCCAGGCATCATAAATATTGTCGATTAGTTCAACACCAGCATCGGCTGTTGAACGACCCTTTGTGAAACCAAACTGAGCAATATGAATTAAATTATTGAGATAAAAATGACTTTGCAATTGATTAAGTATGAGTTTTTCAAATATTTTGCTAAGCGTTGGTAGTATCGATATGGTTCTAAAATTGGTGGGGTCTGATGTACTACCAGCTTTGAATAAAGGTATAACTTTACTTAGTTTCATCAAGTCAGGAAACACACCACTATCTATACATTGATTAAATATACAACAAAGGTGAGGTGAAATACAATCTACAATGGAACTAATAATTTTTACTGATAGACCATGGGCGACAGCTGTCTTTTTCATTTCCAGGGATTTAAACGCTTTTACAATGTCTTCATTATTTGCGTGCCTAAATTTAAAATCTGTTTTACATTCCTCAAAGTTTTGTTTAAGTATAGATTCAGCAGCAGCGGGAGATGAATTTAAAGACTTGGTTGTTGAAACTGGAATGTCCGTAAAGAAATTTTCGAAAGCTTTTGCTACTTCTAGGTCTGTACTTAGCAATTGATTATCTATCTTAAGCTTGAAGTTATTATGTGTAGCTTTGGCCTTTCCAGTCTCTCTGTTTATAATTTGCCAAGTCGTTTTCATTACATTGCTACTAGATTCAATTTTGTTTTTAATGAAATTAGATTTAGCTACGGCACAAACGCGTTTAAACATTTTTGAATAACTACGAACATAATCTAGAAAGGCCGTATTTTTGTTATATGATTTCTCTTCATAGAGTTCATATAATCTTCGTCTGCTCCTATGAATTCCAACTGTCGCCCAATCACTAAACAAAGCTTTGTTATTAACTTTTATAGTTTTTGATTTAAATACCGTATCATATTCATTTTTGACAAGGTTAAATACTGAGTTGTACAACAAATTTGGATCGTCACTGTATGGTATTTCCCATAGTTTATCTAAAATATTATTCCTGTAGTGTTCAAGCCGAGTGTCACTAACGGGCACACATGTAATATCCTCTTTTTGGTCCTTTTTTATTTTAATATTGAATATACCTATCTGACCAGAGTGATCAGAGGTTAATTTATTGATGACCGATTTGAAAATGGGCGTAATGTTAGTAAATATATTGTCAATGCAGGTAGCAGATGTTGCAGTAATTCTAGTAGGCTCCAAAAACAGATAGTTCATGTTGTGACATAAAAATAAAGATTTTAATCTAGTACAAATATTATTATCCTCTAACAGATTAACATTAAAATCACCACAAATTATAAAAAAATTGTTTTTATCGCTGATTTTAATCAACACTTTCTTTTCGAATAAATCAAAGGATGAATCTGGTGGTCTGTATACGCTCATTACAATGCCCACAGCGCGGGCTCCGCGCCGCGTCGGGACTGCTTTCGGTGCGGGAAGAGTCATGCAGCATTTAGATGCCGATTCAAATACTATTCGTGCGACCAGTGTGGTGAGAAAGGTCACTTAAAGGTGTGTAACAAAAGTGAGGGTAGGAAACACGAAAAAGGACAGTTTTTTTTAGAAGATGAAGATGACAGTGATGGTCATTTCTATAACATTGTTGGTGATGAAGATGACAAACCATTCAAAATAGACTTGCAGGTGAATGAAAAATCAATTAAATTTGAGGTAGATACAGGTAGCAAAATCTCACCAATAAGTTACGATTATTATTGTAAAAAATTCTCTGACTCAGATATTGTTAGGTTTGGTCAAATAAACACAAAATTATAATTGTATGTGATCGAAAATGGCGGTCCGCCATTGTTAGGCCGCACTTGGATAAGATTGAGACATCTTATTTAGATTTAGATTGCAGTTATAATTTGACAGAGATAGACCCGGTAGTTGTCACATTACGAAATGAGTTTCCCGAAGTATTTGCTGGTGGACTGGGCACACTCAAGTCGAGGATGCGATTTCACTTGTCGGACGAGACGCCCGTGTTTGTGAAGGCGCGGTTGCTGCCGCTGGCGCTGCGCGCGCGCGTCGAAGCGGAGCTGGGCCGGCTGCAGCGCGAGGGGGTGGTCTGCAGGGTGGAGCGCTTGGACTACTGCACTCCGATAGTGCCGGTAGTTAAAGCTAATGGGGACATACGCATTTGCGGCGACTACAAGATCACGATCAACCCGCGTTTGAAAGACTACCAAGGCCCGCTGCCGCGCATCGATGAAAATTTTGCTGCTCTGGGTGGCGGGCAGCAGTATAGTAAGCCGGATCTGTCCCACGCTTACCAGCAAGTACTTTTGGCTGAGGAGTCACAGCCGATGACAGCCATCACCACACATATAGGAACTTTCATGTATAAACGGGTACCTTTTGGTATTAAATGTGTACCCAAAAATTTTCAAAAACTGATGGAGGAAACATTTGGTGGGTTGCAATCGACAGTGATATTTCAGGATGACATTTGTTGTACTGGTAAAGATAGGGCCACTCATTTATAAAATTTGAGAGCTGTGTTAATTAAGTTAAAAGAATCGGGCCTGAGAGTAAATTGGGAAAAGTGCGAATTTTTTCAGAACACTGTGACATATTTAGGTTACCGTATAGATAAAGATGGTTTGCATACCGATGAGAAGAAAGGACAAGCTATTGTAGCAGCACCTGTGCCCCAAAATGAAACCCGTTTAAAGAGTTTTTTAGGGTTAGTGAACTTTTATACAAAGTTCTTTTGGGATAGGTCCGATATTTTGAAGCCGTTGTATGACTTACTTAAGAAAAACATGGAATGGATTTGGAGTGAAAAATGTCACTCAGCATTCAATCACATTAACAAGGTGTTGTGTAGTGATCCAGTTTTAGCACACTTTGATGCGAGTCTGCCACTTTTACTGTCAGTAGATAGCAGCTCTTAGGGCCTGGGCGCCGTGTTGTCGCAGCGAGCGGCGGGAGTGGAGCGAGCGGTCAGCTGCGCGTCGAGGACGCTGAACGCGCACGAACTCAACTACTCGCAGTTCGACAAGGAAGCGCTGGCCATCGTGTTCGGGGTGAGTAAACATCACCAGTTCTTGTACGGAAGACATTTCACGTTGCGGAGTGACCATCGCGCGTTAAGCTTTATTTTCGGGAAAAACAAAGGGATTCCTCAAACAGCCGCGAGTAGATTACAAAGATATGCCGTGATACTAACCGCGTATGATTTTTATATCGAGTTTGTGACGTCGCTGACGAGTTCTACTTTGTTGCGTGTCTACCACATTACCCGTAGTTGTAGTAGGAGAGACCAATGCAAATTCATGCGGCGTCTGTTGATCGCTGCGGATCGGCTCACCTGTCTCAGCAAACAACAGTTATGCAGACGCATTTTCGAGGTTGCCGCTCGAAAATGAATGTAAGAGGAAAAATCAAAGGGATCAATTCGGTTATTTAAACTTCATCGAAGAAAAATTTCCTGTAACATTTCAAGAAGTTAAAACAGAAACAGTAAAAGATTAATTGTTGAATAAAATTGCGGGGTTTATTAAATTTGGTTGGCCTTCGAACACGGAAATAAGCAACGAGAAACCATTGCTTATAAGAAAAAAAATATATACTTAAAACATGGTTGCATAGTTTGGGGATACCGGGTAGTGATACCGAAGAGTCTTTGTGTTGGGGTATTGAGAGAGTTTCATGATGGTCACCCCGGCATTGTGAAAATGAAGCAAATAGCTCGCAACTACATTTGGTGGAGCGGAGTAGACGCAGATATCGAGCGCGCGGCGCGGGAGTGCGCCGCCTGCCGCCTTCTCGCCGACCGGCTGGCGCCGGCGCCGCTGCACAGCTGGGAGTGGCCGACGGAGCCGTGGGCGAGGCTCAATGTTGATTTCTTGGGCCCATTTAGAAATAAACATTATTTTGTTTTAGTAGATGCTCATTCAAAGTGGATTGAGGCGGAACCAGTGATTAGTTTGTCAGCGCAAGTTATCATTTCCTGTCTGAGAAAGCTGTTCGCAAGTTTCGGCTTACCTCGCCGTGTCGTGAGTGATAATGGACCACCCTTTTCATCCAGTGAGTATGGTAGTTATTTATAAAGAAATGGTATTAAACGTATTTTAGTGGCCCCATATCATCCTTCAAGTAACGGTGCTGGTGAGAATGCAGTACGTATAGTCAAAAAGGTTTTAAAGAAAGCTGTTGCCGAGGGCGAAGACTTGGAGACTGCATTGAGTAAGTTTTTATTCTCTTATAGGAATACGGAGCATTCTACCACGAAAAAGGAGCCATCAGTTGCACTGCTGGGGCGGGGCCTGCGCGGGAGACTCGACCTGCTGCGCCCGCGCACAAGCGAGCTGGTGCGCGACCAGCAGAGCGAGGTGGAGGGGCGGCGCGGCGGAGTGATGCGCGACGCTAGTGTGGGAGACGCGGTGAGAGCACGCGACTACGCAAGGGGTAGCACTAAGTGGACGGATGCCACTGTGCAGAAAAAGACCGGCCCTGTGTTGTACGCTGTTAAAACAAATGCCGATCGTATTTGTAGGCGTCATATTGACCAGATTTTAACTAGCAAGTCACGTCATTCGTTTTTCATTTGTTGAAAATAAAAATGAGGATGGTTTTCAGAAAACTGACAAAGAAGGTTGTTCGACACAAACGCAGGGGTCACCTGTTTCAGCACGAGGTCAGTATGAACCAGATTTGAATGATAATTTAGGGGAGACAGAGACAGGTGAGCCGATCCGCAGCGATCAACAGACGCCGCATGAATTTGCATTGGTCTCTCCTACTACAACTGCGGGTAATGTGGTAGACTCGCAACAAAGTAGAACTCGTCAGCGACGTCACAAAGTTACCTATCCCCCACATTCTATGGTTTTAAGATCTCACGTTAGGAAATAACTACTACTTAGTATAGATACTTACTTTTATTTTATATCATAAGTACCACTTTTTGTGTTTGCTGTTTTGTTGCAATGGTTAAGTTTTGGTAAAATTCTCATAATACCTACACATGTGTACATGTGCTGATTAGAGGCCATTAAAACAATAGCAACATGTGGGTTAGTGTTCATTTTATCATAAGTAGGGACACTACATTAATTGTTTACAACTTTCTATCTTTTGTTTACTGTTTAGTTCGTAAAATATAGTTTTAATTATATGGTTTATGATATCATACACTGTTACACTGTTTGGTTTAATCTAATACTTATCTGGATATTAGTTATTTGAGGTCATTGTGATTTTGGGAAGGAGCAGTGTTATGTATGTACACCTATGTAAGTAGGTACGCGCCGCGGGTGCGCATCAATAAAACCAGTTCGGTACCGATCGCCTTTCGTTTCACTCGTCTCCCTACACATCAATAGGGAATATCCGGCGTCCCTGGGACCGCACTGTTGAATGGCAGTGACAGACATCCCATGAGGAAAGGCAGGTCCGTAGCCCTCTTGGATGGGAGCCGCCTTGGGACCAGAAAGGTCAGTCGCACATGAGGAGGGGTACCATTCTTACACCCTATAGATTAGCCACGAAGATTACAATTCATATTAACCCATTAACGCCCAAAAAGAAACCATTAGGAATTTTTTGAAACTGATATTTATTATCATCATAAAAACATACAAATTGAAACAATCTAGAGAAAAAATAACAAAAATATATTCGTTAGTTAGCTTTTTAGGGGTGTACTAAGTTTAGTACAATGGGCGCTTAGGTGTGATATTGAGCAAAGCATCCCCTATCGAAACATAATGTTTTTAGGCAATTTCCACATGCAGTTTTAACTCGACTGGAGCATATAACGCATCTAAGCTGGTTTGGTATTTTTTCCGGATTGTGGCCATTATTATTTCTGTCTTCACCATAAACCCTAGAGGATGATTGCCTTGCCTTGCGATGTTTTCTAGTAAGGTATGCTCGGGCTATCTGCCTGCGAAACGTTAGTTGATCCATACGATCATCAGGATTTACCATGCAGTGTAATCTCCATGCATTTGAAATGGTCATATCCAGCATATAAGTAAACAATACCCACCACCACTTCTTTCCTTTCAGCCCAACACGATAGAGTCCTATAGATTGGTCCATCTGGTCAACGCCACCCATTCCCTTGTTATAACTTTGAAATACGTGGGGTATGTCAACATCTACCTTTTGCCTTCGGGTTGTACACCACCTTTTTACTTTCCCTAATGGTTCCACAGTATCATAATTGGTTCCAATTGTACAAACGTTGTTGTCCTTCCAACGCACCATTAGGATTTCGTTCGTTGTGTCGAACCTATGATCGTATTCAGCCCTAGGCTTTTTACGCATGTCTTTCGACGAAATCAAAGGGCACCGTTTGGTCCGGTTTTCACGCAGAGTTCCTGTTGCTCTAAAGCCAAGAGCTTTTAGGTCAACTAGTAAGTCATAATTGGTAAAAAAAATCTCAAAGTATACTGTGTGTTCTTCTGATTTTATCGGAGCTTTACTCAACAAACACTTCACAACGCGAGAGCCAAGAGGATCGGTATAAGCTTCGGAAGACTTTTCACAATATACATCGAATGTATAACAATAACCATCACTACTGGTCAGAGCCCAGTTACGATATCCAAATCGCACCGGTTTACCCATGATGAACTGCTTAGCTGAATGGTGGCCGTAATATTTTACCATTGACTCGTCAATTGATAGTTCTTCGTGTAACATTCCAAATTGACAATACTTTTTTTGTAAAACATCACTAAGTGGCCTCAATTTGAACATCTTATCGGTGGAAGTAACAACTAGAGAATTATCTGCAAAGTGTAGGTTTCGTTTTATCTCAAGAAACCGATTTCTTGCCATGCATTCTGCAACAAATGGTACACCGAGATCTTTGTCTAAGCTCCAATATGACCTTTCACTAGGCAACTTATGGTATCCTGTAAGTATAAGTATACCTAAAAAATATTTAAGTTCTTCTTTGGTGAAAACTTTATCATGTCTATTATTTTGCCCAGCATATATAGTGCTTTGAGATGCAATAAGCTCTACCACTTCGTTGTCAAAAAGATACTCAAATACTTTTACGGGGGTCAAATCTTTCAAGATTTCAGATACGTTAGCACTCCGTTCTTCAAAAGTCATTTGATGTGCCGCTGACCGAGAAGCAGAGTAAATAGGCACACACTTTCTCCAAGTTGGTAATGCATTAGTTTCTGCTCTGCTTCTCTTCGGTACACTTTGCGTAGATGTTGATGCAAAGGTTATTGGGGCTCATCGTCATCACTTGTCCACTGATCTTCAACGGTGTGGCGATGCGTGACTACTTCTATATTTCCCGGAACATCTTGAGGAAATTCGTTTCGGCACAAGTCGTCATCTCCCCCTTCCTCTTCATCGGTGACTACGTCTGGATTGGGTGGCACCAAAATCATATCATAAGTAGCATCATCATCACTGTCTTGGCTATTATCTCCTGCACAGCATCTTGTAAGCCAAAATAGTTCTTTTCTTGAGTAAAAGTATGCCTTTTAGCCATTTTCAATTTTTTTCTGTCGTTAACCTAAAAATCAATGCATTTGGTGTTTTATTCTACAAATTGTACGCGAGTATAATATGAAAATACATAAATTATAAATGAAAAAAAAACAACATCAAATCAACCAAGACATGGTACGTGTGCCCATTGTACTAAACATAGTACACCAGCACATCTGATGTTATAGAAAAAAGAGGTTTGTAAAAATTGGTCTTTTTACTCTTTTTTCTTTGAAAATAATAAGTAATTATGAAGTAATTAGCAAAATTAACTGTTTTGAAAGCTTTTACTATAAAAAACACAATAATAAAGTACTCACCAACGCGCAGCAGTTAAACACTGCAACAAATTTGAAAAATACCCTTTTTTTTTCGTGAATGCGTTTCGTTTTTGCTAAGAGTTTACAACCATACCTTTGCCTGTTAAACTTGAATGTTGCTAGAATGAAAAAAATATCTCACGGAAATTTATCATAATTTGAATTGGTGTACTAAATATAGTACGGTGGGCGTTAATGGGTTAAACAGAAGGATATGAAAAGATTTATGTAGGAACTAATCTAGTCTTCGAATACGCAATTTACAGGTAAAAAACGTTAAAAAGGTTTACAAACCATAGAAAGGAGAAGTTCCATTCTTCTACCCACTGTCGCTAGGACACGCTTTGGACCACGTGTGGTGACAACTTGGCTTCTGAAATTATGTTATTTTATGAGTTTATGAGTTTATCACAAATAAATATCAATTCATTAATACTAACAATAACTTAATCGATCATCGTACCGAAGTCGAATTGTGTGAACATGTGTTGCATCATCTTATTACCTTAACTCTCTGCGAACTACAAATTCGAAGGTAAACTCGTGATTGGCTTACGTATCAAATTTTGATTCCTGCTTCCCCTGTGCTGTTCTTATGGGTAAGCCCCTCTTAGTGGGCTGTCCTAGAGTGAAATAGCATTTTTCTCTCAGTAGGTGTGTTCATCTTACAGCTAAATTAGTCATTAAAAGTGAAAAGCGACTGGGTGTCGGCCGTGATTTGAACCGGGTGCCCTCTGCGTATATGCCAAGCGTGGGACGTCCGGCTCGACCGCTGAGCCACCGTGACTACAGTGCGGCGCTGCGAAACAAGTGAACTACTTCGACCGCACATACTTGAACCTACCTACTGCGCTGAGTGCTAGAGTCTAAACTATAGAGTGACTTACAGACTAGTGAACAATGCCGAGCAACACGAAATTGAATAATGATCGCGGATCAAATGCCGACGGTCAAAGCATTCTGCATAACGATACTTCTACGGCTGCCGATCTCACATTGACTGCTCTGGAGCCAATATTAAATGATAAGTTTACGTCGCTAAAGTCTTACATACTCTCAGCCATACAGAAATCGATGCAAGTATTAAAAAGTGAGATTGTGACCCTCCAACAATCGTTTAACTTTTTATCAAGTGAATACGACGACCTTAAGAAAGACAATCAAGACAAAAGATGCAAAAAGAGAACACTAAGCTGACTCAGAAATTTAGTGAAATTACTGGCAAGCTGCAATCCATGGAGCAAGTGTCTAGAAACTACAACGTGGAAATCCAAGGCCTAACAGAGAAAAAGGAGGAAAACGTCGTCGGTATCGTCAAAAATATCTATGAAGTCACTACTGGAGAGATGAAAAAATAATGTCATGTCGTAGAGTCGCCAAAACCAATCCAAATTCACCAAGACCGCGCAACATTCTCTTGACTCTTCTATCACCTCGTCACAGGGACTACATGCTGTCATTCATCTACCGATATAACAAGGCTCACAAGGACGACAAACTTAACTCGCACGCGATCGGGATGTCCGGTGAGAAGGCACTGATGTTCGTAGTGGAACATCTACCGCCGGAGACGAAGGCGCTGTAGGCCGAAGCTCGGAAACTTGCCAAAGAGAAGGATTATACGTTTGTGTGGGTCAAGTACGGAAAAGTTTTCGTTCGAAAGCGTGAAAACACTAAAGCTATTATGCAGAAAAATGAATTTTCGAATTCTGTGGGTAGAGCTGAACCATTATGACCATTATCGGGAACCACCCATAGCGCTGAACCGCAGTGCGGGTGGCGGGGAGGGGAAAAAGCGGACCTGCCACGCCTTCAACCAAAAATTCTTACTGGTGAGGTCTTAGTAGTAGGTCATGTTTGGCATCGTTTTGCTATAAATGAATGACGTAGAATTTATTGTTGATGACATAATGCTACTTTTAGTTATAAAAATAGGTGAAACCTTTTAATTTACCTAAACTTACTTTTATTTTTGTCTTCTGTGGTTAAAATAAAGAAACGTTTTGTATTTTTTTATATAACTGCTTAAGCACTCAACTATGGCAATTCTAGAAATGCGATTTCCCGTAATATGTTTTAGATTTTACTTTATTTTAATAATGGTGACGTATTATAGGATTGTGCCTGGCTTACATTTTTACAATAACTTTGAAGATTTTGTCATATGATGAGTTAATATATAAGAAGCTTTACAATAATAACAAACAATGTTCACGGATCAATTCACAAATAAAATAAAACACTAAAAATAAAAGTAACATTAAACTTAATAAATGACCCCGGGTTATTTATGAAGCAAATTGCTAAAGAAAAATCAAGAAATTGCTACGACATTGAATGTAATATTTTAAGAAGGCATAATTCGATTTTCATTGTGGAATTGAGTAACTTATTTACAGAAATAAAATCAAATATGATAAAAAACTTTATATTATTTATTATTCGAATGACCAATTATTAATCGTACTTATAATGACAAATAACTAATCACAAAACTCAACACATATAATTAAATATATTTTCCGATAATATCGGGAGAGTCGTTCAGATCACCGATAAACAAATGAAACGAAATGGCTATGAAAATGGCCATACAAATAATCTCTTGTATAGGTACTACTATCAGTTCTTGAAAGCCCGTATGCGGGGCGGTGAGTGGATGCAGCGGAATGTAGCCAGCCTGATCTTGACCGGGTCTATTGTGTACATAGGCACTGGCATTCATCCGTTTTTGCTCACTATTCAGATACTGTGACTTACTGTCGCCGTCGTCCGTAACCTCATTTTCCAATTGCGCCAGAATGACCTCGCGTCGTTTATCTATCAGTTCCAGTTCAATCTGCTGTTGCAGTTTGCCTTTGCTTCAGCAGCTTGTAGCTCCAGTTAGGCACGTCTAGCAGCTGACAATGATGTTGATTTCTTCGAAGTAATGGAAGCGTTGGAGTTTCTTACGGAGACGTAAGGTGTATGCCTTTGTTCGTCTTTGTTCCCACAACATGTGTATGTTGGGACTAACCTGTTTGTTGCCACGAGGTGTGTTCTGGAGTTCCCCCTGGAACTCTTTATGCTGCCGTCTTGTGACCTTTGGAGGCGGTGTATTAAACATCAGTATTTTGCCGGATAAATCTGGCTCGAATGGACCAAAATTGTAGGTGATGGATAAAATAATACCAAAGAAAACTTTTTTGCTTGTATCGTGTACTGTCGGAGAGTCAAGAAGAGATAATTTTACAATATTGTCATATATAAAAATAATAGGATTCGAACCACAGGTCCTCCGTAGCGAATCGACGACGGCCTCCTTAACCGTTTCGATTAAATGTCTTTAAATGCTATCGAGTCTTGTAGAACACTTGATGAAAAACTTGTATTGTTTTGCACCATATATGAAGGTCAAAGCTTAGGTGAATGTGCTTTGTCATTAGTGGACTTTGCACTGATGCGGCTTATCATTCATTACAATTATTAATATTCTGATTTATTCCCTGAGGTTTATGATTATTTCAGTATTATATATGAAGCTTGGCTCTACACGAGACCTGATAACTTTTTGACATTGCGAGCCATATGATCTCGTCTTGGCAACATTTTACATTGAAATGTTTTTGGTGGAATCCCACTTTATAATTGAAACATGAGTGCTGCCACCATGACTAGCATCTACACTTATTAAATGCATGTTATAATGACAGATCTGAAATAAAAGTATAAAATAAAATTTTACTAAAAAAGCAAAACACGGTAGGTAAGTAAATATCATGATAGAGTTACTATTAGGTATGTAAAAACTGCGATTGAATCCCATAGCACCAGGAACATTTTTACTTGAATCTCACTGTGTGTACTTAAAATAAATTGTTTTACGTTTGTAAGCAATTGATACAGTCTAGAACCCCCGGAATCCGAAATTTGGTAAAAAATCTACAAACAATATATGTCAATTAAGAAAACATAAACATTTACATACAGGCCCATACATTGCTTCTGGCACCGCACTAGGATACTCTGTGTCATGGGAACCAGAAACAGCAACGTCACGCACATATAAACGTCCAAGACCTGTTTTTTTTTTGTATCCCCAGCCGAGGATCGAACCGGGGATCTCTTGCATGGTAGGCAGAGCCACAACTGCAGCGCCACAGAAGTCGTTATTATAGACAACTACCTCTGATATATGTTTGTGTCATTTAATCAAAATAGGACTAAAATTATTGTTTGAAATTACACACCCTCTTCTTATCGCTTATGCATCCCTTTCTGCCAAGATTTGAGGAACTACTATATATTTCCTCCTCATATCCATCGTGTCTAAATGCGCCTTGACGTCAGCAATCACTAATGAGACTGTTTACTGAACAATTGAATGGCCACCAATCCCACCAAGTTCTTTGGTACGATCCCGTACCATAAAATGATAATGCTGATAACATCTTAAATAACAAAGGTAGGTAGTTAAAACATTTCACGATTTGTATTGAGCTATTAGGTAGGTAAATAAATAAATAGATGGTTGTGCTAGGTAGGTACCTACTTACTTACCGCTGTTTTTACGGACAAGTCTACTGACTTATTGTTGGCCTAGTTGGTTCTCGGAACTTGGGCCTATGTTCCTCGCACAACTTTAGGGTCAGATGTTTGGTGAGACGGTACTGCCTCAAAAACTGGGATTCCTCAAGCAGGGAGGGGTCCAATTCTTTTTTTGTCTGTGCCATCAGCATTTTCTTGTCTTGCTCACAACTTGTCTTGAGTGTTTGTCTGTCATTTTCAAAAATACTCTCACATTGATTCTCTATCACAAACAAACAACACAAAGGTAGCTCAAATGCTGAGGCTGTTCAAATAAACCGTAGACACCATGACATTGATTTATATATTGAAATAAGTATCCGTCCGAAGATTTCAGGTTCGCACAAAAACATCACAAGCAAAACTGTTATGTTTTGTAAAGAAATTGTAAGAAACCTAGGCATATTATTGAATAAATTGGGACACTCAGTCATAAATAACTGTTTACCAAACTCTACTTTTCATGATGTTATAAAAATAATAAAGACACTTGATCTGACTCCTGAATCAAACTTAATACTCATGTTTGGAAATAGGGGTGAGGTAAACAAATGGGACCCAATGAAATATTTTAAAACACTTTGCTCACGGAATGTTATTTAAATTGTTATGTTTACATTCCTATACAGTAAAAGCTTGCCACAGGCTGAAAATGATCTTAGATATAAGCTAAATATGACATTACATACAATGTCATATAATAATTGTTTGATTCATCTGATTAACTCGAATAATTATGTTAGTGATAATATTTATTTGACCAAAGGTAGTTACTGCCTTTCAGATTTTTACAAACGACAGGTAGTTGTGTTGCTATCTTATTTTTTTAGTATTACAGCCAAGAATTTGGCTAACCTGACTGCTGCTATTAAGCACAGACAAGGGATATTGGAAGACATTCCAAGTAATTTAAATTAGTTCTTTAGATAATAGAGGAAATATCTATCATACATATGCCACTAAATATAGCTAGAAAGCATAGGAGATCAAAAATGTGTAATATCTTGCCCGAATAAAAAAAGTCAAAAAAGTGTTATAATATCCCAATATTAAATAATATTCAGACAAAGGGTAAGCCCCACTTAAATATTATTATTGTATCAGAATTATTTCTTAATAATTATGACACCGATGTTATTTGTATCACAGAACACTGGTTAAAGGAAAATATGATGTCTTTAACATAAATAATTACAAAAATGTCAGTTTAACATCTGACACAAACCTCTATCAGCATTCTTTCTATTGTAACCAATAGAAATAATGCTGATAGAGGTGGTTCTATTATCTTAGTAAAAAATAATATTAAGGTGAAATACCGGAAAGACATACTTGCAATTACTGTAGAAAGATAAATAGAGGTATTCTGTGTTGAGTTGGTTAGTCATATTATTGTTTGTGTCTACAGAACGCCGAGGGATGAAAAAGGCCATGGCGGTTTTGAAATATTTGAGAAAATTATGGAGGAAGCCCTCATTAAACTGCGTTATAACAGAAAAGAGTTAATTATTTGCGGCGATGCTTGTAGATACAACAATGAAACAACGATTACTAACTCTGTTCAAATCATTCAATTTATGTCATGTATATATAGAGCCGACTAGAACTTGCTTGGATAACGTTTTTTGTGACTGTGCATTCACAAGTGAAAATATATTTAACACGCTCAGCGCGACAAGCTGACCAGCTTACTTTCAGATAATGCGGTATCGGGTTGCTTAGATACGATGCTAAAGTTTCCGTTATGCCGGCATCGGGTCGAAGACACCCGTTCCGACTTTTTACCTATGAGGTCAAATATCTCATAAAACTCATTGCTATGAGTCTAGATAATATTTTTAATGGATTTTTAATGAACCAATCAGTACTAAGCTGGCTGCGGACCAAGATCGCGTGATTAGAAGATTTAAAAAAAAAAAAAAATGTCGGATCCCTTCGACCTGGCATCCGCACTGAAAGGAAGTCATATCGATAAAATATTAGTGTTGTCAATGAAACATCGACATATTTTATCGACGTTTTTATTTCTCAACAAAAGAGATCAAACTTTCAATTAGAATATTGCCCACATATTTTCGTTACAACGGTCATGCCCATTTTATTTTAATCATCAACAACAACAGAATCTATGATGGACTTTAAAAATACTAGAACCTAATATCGGGACTGTTATCGACGACGTCGCAGGGAAGTAAAATCTATAAGAATTATGGCAAAAGACCCTTGTATTATTATCTTGTCAATGTAGTACGATATCGTAGGAAATTTATAAGAGCGTAGCCATATTTCATATACATTTTGCTTTCCTGCGATGTCGTAGGATAGTATTATGTAGTTACTGTGCAAAATCAGAAAAACAGCCTAGACGTATGATTCGGAGCTTGGAAGCACTGCAGCGCCGAACAATAATATACCTCGCATCCATACATTTATAGTCACTGTTGAGAAGCCTTTGAATGTACGGTAGGGAAAGTACATTATTGCAGTCCAGCGCTGCAGTGCTGCCAAGCTCCGAATCATAAATATACAGTTTTTAATTAAATTATAAACAATAACAGAATAGGGAATAGGTAAATAGATTTACTTACTATTATACAAATTGCACCGACAAGTGGATAATATATGATAGTGAATTTTAATTAAGTACCTATTATTAACAAAAAATATAGCTTTGTCTTTTTATCAACAATAAAACAAATATTTACAGTGCAGTTGCAATTAGAGTTGAGTTCGGTTTTTAGCACATTTCCGGCAATAATTAAAGTCTGATCTAAAGACCAAACTCAACTCTAACTGTAAATAAACTCTATTTTGTTTTAATTATAACAATCACGACTTAAACTTAATAATACTCTTATCATCAACACAATATAATTTAAAAACTTGAAAAAACTTAAATCTACACACAGTTTTTAATTTCACTCACTTCAAAAGTCTAAAAAAAAATCCTACCTAGATAAATTTATCTAAATATTATATTTTAAAGACTTTTCTTATAGTCTAGATTTACTAAGAATTACACATACATATGGTTTTTATTGTAACAGTCACGACATAAAGTTTTTTTACACTTATCACAACCACTCTTTACCTTCTTCACTTTATTGTTGGCTTCTTTACTGCTCATTGTTTCACGAAGTTGATCATAGCAGCTAGCGCGACAAGTGGATAATATATGATAGTGAATTTTAATTAAGTACCTATTATTAACAAAAAATATAGCTTTGTCTTTTTATCAACAATAAAACAAATATTTACAGTGCAGTTGCAATTAGAGTTGAGTTCGGTTTTTAGCACATTTCCGGCAATAATTAAAGTCTGATCTAAAGACCAAACTCACTTCTAACTGTAAATAAACTCTATTTTGTTTTAATTATAACAATCACGACTTAAACTTAATAATACTCTTATCATCAACACAATATAATTTAAAAACTTGAAAAAACTTAAATCTACACACAGTTTTTAATTTCACTCACTTCAAAAGTCTAAAAAAAAATCCTACCTAGATAAATTTATCTAAATATTATATTGTAAAGACTTTTCTTATAGTCTAGATTTACTAAGAATTACACATACATATGGTTTTTATTGTAACAGTCACGACATAAAGTTTTTTTACACTTATCACAACCACTCTTTACCTTCTTCACTTTATTGTTGGCTTCTTTACTGCTCATTGTTTCACGAAGTTGATCATAGCAGCTAGCGCAATTTCGTTTCTTGGCAGTTTTTATAAAGGCATGTTGAATCTCTTCACTTGGTTCCTGAATCTGCTGGCTGCTAGCAGTTTTTGTAAACTTTTCTACGATGTGTTCCGTAAACTGCAGCTTTGACAACTTTGTTACAGCTTTGAGGTTGTAAATAATCCAAGTGTTGATCAAAGCTGTCCCAAAGATCAGCTCCATCATCACCTGAAAAAAAAGGAGACTTATTAGTTTAGTTTTAAGTAAAAAATACTGTTAAACCGACTATGGCAACCCAAAAGGAACACCGGAAGATCGGATCTACTTATTACTTATTTGACAAATGAGATTTCGTTAGAAGCATCTTAATTTTCCACTACAGGCTATATGACGTCTCACTAAATTATCCATGGCGCCCTCTTGAGGATTTATTGAATAACATAAAATATTTCTAAATGAATTGATTTAATTTACCTTCCTGTACCATTTAAGACCTCTTTTCAATGTAGAGTAATATGATGACATTTGGTCACTATAGTCAATTCCCTTCTTGTGGCTGTTATAACACAGTACACATTCTGGTTTCATAATCTTTTCATTTGTACCTCTTCTTTTTTTTTCCGGTGTCTTTTATAGATATGTCATGATTTCTGCAAGTACTCAACATTAGAACAGGACGCTTATCCATCCATTTTATAATTCGCACGCCTTTTCTGTTCATTTGTCCTATGATCTGTCCTTTCTTCAGTTTGGTACTCGTAACATTCTGTGGTAAACCTCTTCTATTGCTCCTCAGAGAGCCACATATGTATGTTTTCTTACTTATCAGGGTTTCAGCTAAATCAATCGACGTATAAAAGTTTTCCACAACAACAAGTCTTCCTTCGTTCTCAAGACCATTAATCAGTTTCATAACGACATTATGCCCTTGGTTCAAGTCTCGTTTGCCATCTTCTTTGCCAGTATAAATGATGATATTGGATGTGTACCCGTCTGGTGTACATAACTTGTACAGTTTGTACTTGTGCGATTTATTTTTGATGTATTGGCGAAATCGAAGTCTGCCTCGCCACGGAACCATAGATTCGTCTATGACGAGCACTTTTCCAGGTGTCAAACATTTGGCAAATTGTTTCAGCAGCATCTCATAAACTTCTCGTATTTTGCACAATTTATCAGTTTGACCATTAGTGCTATCATCATCACTGAAATGCCAGTGTTTTAGCAGTAGCATGAAGCGATCTCTTTTTATTGAAGATGAAATGAATTCGTTCCTGTACATTTTCTTTTTAGACCAATAATCTTTTATCCGTGGCAACTTGACGAGACCCATTAATAGCAAAATGCCAAAAAACTTCAACATCTCTTCTCTGTTCGTTGGTTTCCAGAGATGTAAGCGCGAATTAGCTGTGAGTTTGGCGGGGTCTATGCACTTGGCAGCGTATTTGTTGGTTTCTAGCACAATTTTGTCAATAATTTCATCAGTCAAGAATAGCCTGTAAAATTCATCTGGGTCAGTGATGTCTGTAGGAATAAAAAACTGGCTATCACCCAAATATTTATCAAAATTAGGCGTTTCATAATAGGTCTTGGTCTCTTTAGACTCTTTGGAGTACAGAAAATATCAGTTTCAAGCATTTTAACATCAGCGAAATTAGGGTTTTGTCTAGATTTGTATTTCTTATGACTTTTTGGAGTACAGATATCATTTGTTCCAAGATCAGCATATTGTTCTTTTGCGACAGTCAAGTTTTACTGCAGCAAGGCTTTACGATTACGTCCTCAATGATATGTATAGTTTTATTGTCACTGCAAACCTTAACATTTCTTGATTCAGTTCTCTCTGGTACCACATTCTGAAGGATTCGCATAGAATGACCCGTATTTGGGCTTTTATGTATGGTAGGACTCAAATTAATTTCACGTTGAAATACCTTTCTGTACAAATCGCTGTCTGATGTGGCTTCTTCTCTACTTTCGGTGGACATTTCACCACTGCACATTCTCAGCATAATATTTCAGGATAATATTTTTGCAGAAGATTTCAAGACTCTATCTCTTATAGTTCCTGAGAAAAGTGCCTGTGACAGACAGACGGACGGACACGCGAGTTATCCTGTATAAAGTACCTCCTCTTGAGGTAAAGAACCCTAAAAACGGTCTAGTACGGGTTGGAATTGCATACGAAGATTTCCATACCTAGCAGCAAGATAATTTAAGGACGAAAAAAATATATAACAAAAAAAAAATAAATTATATCCGAACTAAAATTCAAACCTAACACAAATCCCTATTCGACAGATAGTTGATCCGAGTTCAAACTAATTGCGCCACCAAAAAGATATCTGTACGACGATGATTTGGTGATTCGCAGAGGCATATTTAAACACGTCTCATAACACTCTTGTATAGGGACCCTCTTAAATTTACAAAATCTCGTGTACTTTATTATTTGTTGCTGTAGCGTCAACAGAATTACACATTATGTGAATATTTTAACTTGCTACTTCAGATGGAGCGTGGTGAAGGACGGACTGCCAGGCTGACAGCGGAGTGTTAGTAATAGGGACCCTCTTGGCACCCCCCTTGGGGTAAGGAATCCTAAAACACATAATTGTTGTTACAACAACGAGATAGGGAATAGCATAGCACCATGCCTTTTTCCACACGAGGAGGCAACGGCACAGTTTGCCCACGTTCAATATCAATATTCCATTTTACGTGACAGGGGTTAGCCCATCGCTGGAGGTTTTCCATCACCGTTATATCGTCCGTGTAAACTACGGATAAATTACATATCTGATTGTTACATGGGCAGCACCTCAACTCTCATCTCCTACGTGAGAGCCAAACGCGACACCACTAGACCACTTAGCTTTTTGGATACTCCCCAAGAAAGCAACTACATTCAATATCATACTCATCAGTTGAGCATGTCAATATGTGAAGCTTATTGTAAGCTACAGAAACTAATTTCAAAACGAGAACAATGCAACCGGGGATGCCTTTTTGTTTCTGAGCCATTCTTCGTTGCAATATTGCTTCCGAGAGAACCATCTAAGGACGTTGTGAGCTGAGCAACTCCTTGTAAAAAATATTTTATGTATTACATAATGGTACGTGGAAGATAACGGTAAAGGCTACAACAATAAGGCTTGGAACTGTCTGAATTCAAGATGTTAGTTTAATTCGGTCATGACGCCTTCAGAATGTAATCCGATACCTCAAAATCACCAATAATCTTCTTCTAATAATAGGAATCTCACAGATTCTATTTATCTCAACCTGTTTGTATGTTTCTAGGTAAGGTAATTCTATCACACTGAACGTCCGATAATATACTTAAGATTAATAAATTATTTCATTGGTACACGATCAGGATTCGATCCTGCATCTCCAGGCTAGCATGAGACCTATTAGTTCACGGAGCTCTTTTCCATAGATCTTAATTTTTGTAATTCTCAGTAATTAAATAACCTTTATTTAATTAAGGCGATTCTATAGTTCAAATGCCCATCTATAAAAAGTTATTCCAGCAGTTTAAGACACTTCCTGGATCCAGAAAAAATACATGTTATAAAACAGTCCCTTGGCTTTAAATTTAATGTTTGAAAACCTCATATTATCCTCGGAAACTATATGAAAAAAAAAAGGAGTTTTAACCGAGTTATTCCAGGAGTTCTACAAGGAATATTGGTATGATTCTTGTGTCTAAAAATAGGTAACCAAAATATCTATAAGTTTAATGTTTGACATTTTAGAAATATCGGCGATTCTGAAGAAATCTTCATTTTATCACTTGCGCTGAAACAATTGCATGCACGCGCGAGGGCGATGGGAGGCAGGACAGCTTTGGCTCTCAAAGTTTTGTCACTCGTTTCAATAAAAGTCAGTCATAACATTATTTATACGCGGCATGGTCATGGTATAGTAAAACACCGTTTTTCCTCCCAAAGTAGCCAAAGCCTATAAAAGATGTATGTGATTTGTCTTGATACTCCTGACCATGGCTCACAGTAAATTCTTAGTAAGACAACTGTAAATACAAAGGGGTTGTTTTTAGTCCGTATACCACACGAGCTGATGCCCGCTCAATATATGGGGATCCGGACATAGCAGGGAGGTCTGACTCCTGGGCATGGGTAATTCCATTTTTATCCCCTCCAACAAAAAAAAAAAAAACTTGATACTCCTGACAATTGGTAGTACGGCGTTCTACTGGTAGTGACTAGGATATAAAATTATAATTAGAAACTATGCCATTATTTTAAAGATTATCATAGAAACTCTTAACTTTTTAATTAGCTGACCACCTTTAGGGGGTGATATGATAATACTTACCCATCGATATAAATAACTAACTAAACACAAATAGGCCTTTGCCATACGCCGTATGCTATACGTGTTGGCAGAGGCACAATTGTGCCCAAGTTTACCCAGTTATTCAATGCTCCATTATGCGTGACAGGATGCTAGCCCAACGTCGCAGTTATGAAGTAATAAAGGTTATCTCAAGATATTTGCCTGCTACTACGTACCTTCTAGTCGACAGTTCAATCGAAATAGCGAAGTCGGCGGTGGGGGCTGACAGCAGGGTACCAAAACCTTAATTCTGGCGCTACCGGCAGCCCCTCCTATTTTATTCAACCAATTGAGAAAAAAATGCAATGCATCAAAGAAATATTTTCCGAAAAAAGAATAGACGGTTATATACTAAGGGCAACAACAAGAATTATGGAGAAAAATGTGAAAACAGTTTACCACCAGACGTATTCAATAAAGAAAAATATTCATTTTTAACAAATATGAATAAGAGTACAAAAGAAAGAAAACAGATACAACAGACTACTATACTACAGGGTACATGTAGTGAGTGGATAGAAATCAGGAGAAAGATGTTGATAGCCTCAAACTTTGGCAGGGTTATAAAAAGAAAGATAGGCATAAGCTGCGCGAAAATTGTCGAGTACCTAATATATAAGAAGTTTTTGTCCCATGTTGCGTTACTAGATCATGGACGAATCAATGAAAAAAGCAATAGAGCAAGTAAAGACACAGGAAGATATTATGGTAGAACCTTGCGGGTTATTCATAGATGAAGACATGCCCTTCCTAGGCGCCACGCCCGATGGTGTAGTAGGGGAAGAAACTATTGTTGAAATAAAATGTCCATTTACTGCTCAAAAGATTGGGTTTGAGGAAGCAGTTAAAAGAAAAAAATAATTTAGAAAGAAAATTTAAAAAATAACGGGGTCTTGGAAATATATAACAGCCACAATTAGTACTATCACTTGATACTTGTATCTTGTACTAGTACTTGTACTTGATACTTGAT
The DNA here is from genome assembly GCA_949825045.1 of Argyresthia goedartella. NCBI lineage: Eukaryota > Metazoa > Arthropoda > Insecta > Lepidoptera > Argyresthiidae > Argyresthia > Argyresthia goedartella. The sequence continues at coordinate 13,970,305 of OX463829.1, read as the reverse complement.
GATTGTACTTACAAGGCCAATTACATGTGACAAAAAGATCAACATGCATTTTAGGGACTAGGTACAGTGAAAATCAGCCCTTAAAAATTGAAAAAAAAATACAAGTGATGATTGATGAATGAAGCCTAAACTCGAAAAATTTTATTTTTGGTGCATGCTACCTGAATTGGTTGATTCGCGATATACTAGATGCATTATGCAAATAAGGGACCCTGAATATATTGAGAGGGCTATAACTGAAGAATAAAAAAGAAAGGCTGAAACAAAAACGAAAGAGTCTCCTGAAATATCTAAGAATAAAAAACTGAAGAAATATTGGACGGAATATCAAATTAGGAAAACAAAGTGGTATATGATATAAACATTACAAATCACATCAACGACATTAATCAAAATATGGAAAAAATAATAGAAGATATTTCAAATAACGAATACATACAGGTACAAGATATAAACAGTAATGAAATTAATCAAATATTAATAGCAGTGGTTTCCAATAATAAATACGAGGTTCAAGATATAGGGAGTTTCATGAAGGTTAGAGAACTCAACTTCATAAAATTTTAATTATGTTGATGTAGCCTTAAAAGCCTTTGAGTTTCAGTTCTTTGAATACTGTGTGACTGTCTCTGCCTATTTATTAAGAATACACAGAATAACTAGTAGTACAGAAGGTTCACTCCCGAACAAAAGTAGTAGTACAGAAACTAAAAACATCCTTTCAAGATCTAGAGGTCGAATAAAGACGAATTAAATGCGCTCGAAGTAGCTGATATTAAAAGCAAGAGTCCCAGGGCTCTGTTTACCACCGTCTAGCTCCATCATCAGGTCATGATAATGAGAACTTCGCTAATAGATATGAATAGAATAGAACCTGTCACGACGAATCGAGTGAGTGAAAACTCGATGGGTTTACAAGTAAGCATCCTGGGGTTTCCACTACCACCGTCGAGCTTCATCATCATACCAGTTAGATGGTACCATATTAATGCATTGTCATCTTGTACAATCGAACCAACTGAATCATGACCCACTTGCCTGATAATTCGTTTGAAACTTTCAAACTTGTAAGATCTATCTTAATGTCAGTGTCTAATCAAATGATAACAAGTTCTTTACCAAGGAAATAAACCTTCAAGCGAATTTCGACCTACTTGCATTTAAGGGGTTTAGCAAAATCATGATTCAGATGGTTCGATTGTACATACACAAACCGAGTTTCTTAGTGATAGAAGAACTAAAAGTGGGCGAAAGGAGATCATTCACGGTCCATACATTTTTGGGCCAAAAGTGAAAGTGCTGGCCAGAATGAAAAGCTTAACCTATTCGCTTCATGGTTTTATTTTTATGGGCTATTGAAATTTGATAAAATCCGATACAAAAAATATCAACCAAACCTTGTTTATCTAGTGCAGAATAGTGTACCGAATAAAACTTAGTACAACATGATTACCTCTTCAGTCTGTCCGGATTGAGTGAGAAGAGCTCGAAGTTTGATCTCGTGAACCTAAATAAATAGGCTGGGGCCCAAGACAAACGAGCCACATCGCTGCAGCTAAGGGGGAGGCGTGGACCAACTAGGCCACCATGGACTGGCATGTCGCCGTAGTGCGGGTCGCCTGTCGCGCCACGCAGCACTCAATGATGTCATCCACCGGGCTTTTGCCAGAGCTGGCATCCCCGCTATCTTAGAGCCAGCAGGCATATCGCGGGACGGTGGCAAAAGACCGTACGGGATGACACTCATTCCGTGGAAAAACGGGTGGTTGCTTGAGTGGGATGCGACTTGTGTCGATACTTTGGCACAGTCCCACATACAGGCGACCGCCTGAAAGGCTGGCGCAGCAGCGTCCACCGCAGAGGGGATCAAAAGGCGCAAATATGCAGCCCTCGGAGAGGGCTACACATTTGTGTCTTTTGAAGTAGAAACCCTCTGTCCATGGGGTCCAGAGGCGCGAGCGCTGTTCAAAGAGCTTTCCTCGCGCTTGGTCGACGCCTCTAATGACCGGAAGGCTGGAGTCTACCTTGGGCAACGGCTGAGCCTCGCCGTATAGCGAGGCAACGCCGTCAGTCTTCTGGGCACCTTGCCTAGCGACAGCGGGAGCGATCTGGCCCAAATTTTTTACCTGCTTTAATACTTCTACTTTTTCATTGTTTTTCTTTATTTAGCTGAAATGTTTAATAGTTAAGGTTTTATTATGAACTATGAACTACCCTGTTAAACTACAAATATTTAGTAAAAAAATTTTATATATTGTTAACAGATAATACCGTCAAAAAAAAAATTAGCTTTCAACTTCGAGTTCCTCTAACTCAGTCCGGAGTGCTCCGGTATGACTGAAGAGGTATCCATTGTAACGGCATAAATAGCTAAGGTCGAGCCACCACGAAAGCTATGATCGTCTATTCTATCTATCCCCAAAAGAGATGTCCCGATTCAGCTGTGAAAATGTCAAGTCAGGAATGATAAGTCTGAATTTCTGGTTTCTTGAGAAATTCGTTAGATGTACAATAGTTGAACGGAAGATTGGTTCAGGAAGTTACGGTTTCAAGTTAAACAGAGAAAGCATGTATGCCCGCAATCCGGTATTTTGCATCAGTTAGCGGTATTTTGCGATAGATCGATCTTTGTTATAATTTGTGTACTGGTACCATTTATTTTTTGTATATATGGGCGCTTGGAGCTTCTTTTACGTGGTCGACCACAATTTATAATATTTGTTTGGGATATCGTATGGTTATTCGTCGTAGTGTTACGACGTGAGTACTCAATGATATTTCATGTGCTCGCTAGTAGCGGCTTTAGTGGCTCCAATTATATAATTTGGTTCACGGCAATTACCCATCGATCAAACAGTCTCCCTATGCCTTGACAACCTAGGTTTAGCCTCAACTAAACTCCTGTCTAGCCTAGTCTAAAATCCTAGTATTATACCACGTCCATCATCGACACCACTCGAAGATGGTTGTGTGTGAATTGAATGTGCTTGTATGTTTAACGACTTATGTGTGTGGGAATTTCAAAACTCGCTACACGAAGGTAATGAGGAAAGGATTAACCCGCGAATTTCCTAAGAGCTAATCCAGGAACCCTATGGTGAAGGAAAAAGGAAATTAGGGTCGCTCCAAGCCCAGACTCAGACTTAGATCAAAATAACCTAAAAGTTCTTATCTAACGACCCAAGGATAGTTTTGGAATTTGGGTAGGTTGATTTTATGGATAGGAACCGATGTATATCACGGCGCTTCAGACACACATGAAGATCCACTGTAGCACGCAATCACAAATCTTCCAGTTCCAGACGCGTAAAACAGCAGACCGAACTGTGCAGATTAACCAAAGACACGTGTACCACAGTGGTTTGACGTACGGACTGCTCCCCCTTTCCACCCCCGCGCTCGTATTTATAGGAAGCCCACATGGGTGAGATGGCGTCCTACCCCGCAAATACTGCCCAAGCGCAAGCTTCTTATCATTAACTACACAGGGTCCAGTTTCAATCAAACATGCCATGCACGCCCGCTGCTCTACAATTATGTGTATGCATAGTTCCTATAATCAACCATCGGTTATCACTCAAGTCATTTGGTATTGCCGATACACAAAATTTGTCGATCGCTGCCTATAAAGCGGTTGCAATTAATTAAGCCTGACTGCCCAACCGCTAGCGTCTAAGACAAAGATCACTGGAAAGATATGCAAACCCGCGATGTCAGACTCACCACAGCGTAATAATCAATCGCAATTGTATATTTGCAGTCAACACATTAGCTTTCTCCGTATAGTTCCATAAGAACCTTCCATTATTTAGTTATCAATAATTTATTCAGCGCGTAGCCAAATCGGCTCTGATTCCTACACATTTCGCAGGAATGCGACAAAAAAAAACCTGACCCGACTTCTTTTCCCCGAAATTAACTACGTTCTTAGGCTCATTTCTTGCCAACTTACTTCGAATTACTCGATAACCCAAGCATTAAATGAACTGACTCTTGTATTCAATGTGTGTACCATTACAGCATGTAGTAAAACATTTTATTCGGTACACCATTCAGCAAGAGAAAAACAAGGTTTGGTTGATGGCCGCGCGAAAATATATTTTTTTGTATTGGCTTTTATCGAAAAAACCATGGAGCGAACAGGTTAAGTGACATAGAAAAAAAAACTTGGATTTGTGTGTTCTATATCAACATTAAATTTGAATTTTTCTGGTACTTTTGGACTAAAATGAATGAAGTCCTTTCCATTCCTAGATTTGCTGCACAATGCTATTTAGTTACAACACGACTTAATATAAGGGTGAACTACCTAGGAGTAATAACTTCTATGGTATGCGGACGTGTAAATCCCAGTTACGTGTTATTAGATGTAATAAATGATATACCCAAAAATCTCATAAAAAACTACTTTGTAATATTATACTACTCAAAAGAAAATAAGGGCCACTTACATATTTCTGTTTTTAAGTAAATTTTTAGATGTAAACTAATTAATAAGTGACTAATTAATGATGTCCGGCCTCCTTCAGTATCCAACGTCTTTAATGCTGGTGTTTAAGTCTTACAGCTGGCCAGAAATTGAAGATAATAAAAAAACGAGTTTCAGGACAAATTCCTTTCAGATGGAATCACAATTTTATTCTGTTAAAAACTATTTCTGTCCATCTTTTGCTTCTTTTAACATCTTTTGTTAATGATGCCACGTCAATGAAGGCATATGGATACCATTACTGCCACCAGAGCCGTTACATTGATTTCTGAAGGTCATTCACAGCGGTCTGTAGCTTTTTCGTTGGGTTTCTCTCGCCGAGCCATCCACAATGTGTGAGATCGGTTCCAAGAGACTGGCAGTGTTGCAAGAAGGCCTGGATCGGGCAGGGTGCGAGCGACTACGGCACAAGAGGATCGCTACATCCGATTGAGTGCCCGTCGAGAGCGCTCTGTGACGGCACGTAACTTACAAAATCGCCTACGGTTGACAACGGGGACTCGTGTTAGTGACCAAACGATACGTAATCGACTGCATGAAGACCAGTAAAGGTCCAGACGCCGAGTAGTACGAATTCCTTTATCTAGAGTTCAACGTGGAAATCGTTTAAGTTTTTGCAGCGAACATTCAGGTTGGAGCATGAATCAATGGGGTAAGGTGCTCTTCACAGATGAGTGTAAAGTGAAGCTTTGTAGTGATGATCGGCGGATTAGAGTATGGAGACGACAGGGTGAGAGATTTTCCGATGTCTGCATCAAGGAAATTGACCGCTTTGGAGGTCCTAGTGTGATGGTTTGAGCTGGGATTAGCTTACAAGGCAAAACTGAGCTGGTTTTCTTAACTGTGGCACAGTAACTGCACAACGGTACATCGATGAAGTCATCAGGCCTCATGTGATTCCATTCTCACAGAGAGTGGGGCCAGGGTTCTGGTTAATGCATGACAATGCCCGCCCACACACAGCTTGGGCCACTCAGACTGTACTGGATGACTCCCATATTCGTGTCCTACCATGGCCAGCGTATAGTCCGGATTTAAATCCAATAGAGCATATGTGGGACCAATTAAAACGAAGGGTTAGGGAGCATGAGCAAGAGGTTCACAACCAGCAACAGCTTATGGATGCTCTGAAACGTGCGTGGTAAGAGATACCTGATGAAAACATCAGAAACTTAATCGAGAGTATGCATTCAAGGCTCCAGGAGTGTGAAAACAGGAGAGGAGGACACACCCGTTACTAAACCATTAAAAAAACAGCTTGTGTCAGTTTTTCTTTTGTTTTGCAAAGAGTTTCTGTTTAGTTTTTGCTGTTGACAACGGACTAATTTCATGTTAATTGAAAGAAGTGAAACAATTGACTACACAATTAAATGGTTATTAGCATAAGTTAAAACAAAAGCCTTGTTACATGTTATTTTAATAAATATACATTACTGTTTACTATATTTTTCACGTAGCAATCAAAATACTTAGTGGCCCCTATTTTCTTTTGAGTAGAATATATCAATATTAAATTAAGAATACCATATAGATCAGAAAAGCTCGTGGTCAATGGAAACTGATAAAAATACATTCTAGCAAAGATAAATGCTATTTAATGTCATTTATTGGATGTATTTATAATTGTGTGATATTTTATTAAAATACATAATACTGAAATTCAAAGTTTTTTATTTCAGAAAATATATTATAATTCATACAATTTTTGATATCATTACGCCTGATTGGTTGACAATTTGGAATTTATTTTGAAGTTATACCACATAAGGCTATGCATAACGAGCATACGATCAAAACTCTTCTTACTAAAACGCTTCATTTGTAAAATTCTGATAAAGAGTTTAGAAGTCAAATCTCAAATAAAGGGTAGGGGTTGAAAAATCCCAAATATAATCTCACGTAATTTATGGACGACACCGAATGCAAACTTTGTCACATGGTAGTTCTGAGTATCTGGTCATGAACTTTCAGTACATATTATAAGTAGTTCATCCTTATGAATACCTACAAATGTGCAATTAGGTACCATGTTTTCCAAAAAAATCGTCATACATTCAGTCAAAAAAGTATCGGGAATGGATAATTTGTCTATGGTTCCAAATTCAAATTTTGTTTTTTTTTGTTGTTTTTCAATTGGCACTCCTGTTTTCCATTTTGGCGCGGATTTTGAGTTGCATCTGTTGTTTATATTTATTATAGTGCTGTTTTTAGTTAGATCATATCTAGTGTGTACTGCGAATTTCACTATGGACAAAAATATCAAACAAAGAGTTTGTCTTAAATTTTGCATCGCCAACGGAATTTCGTGTTTGGAGTCACTGGAAATGTTACAGAAGGCTTACGGTGAATCGACTTTATCAAAAACACGTGCTTATGAGTGGTACAAAACGTTTAAAAGCGGTCGAGATGTGATAGAAGATTTGCCTCGCTCTGGTGGGCCATCAACATCTTCAACTGAAGTTAACGTCGCAAAAGTGAAGGAATTAGTGACTGAACATCCTCATTCAAATTTGAGAGAGATACCCGCTGAACTTTCTGTGTCTCACGAGTCGATCCGCACCATTTTAAATAATCACTTGGGTATGAAACATGTTGCTGCTCGGCTGGTCCCAAACGACCTGAATTTTCTCCAAAAACTCAATCCCCTAAGAGTCTCTGAGGACATGCTAGAACGAGTCAATTCCGACCTAACATTCTTGAAACGCATTGTTACTGGTGACGAGACGTGGGTTTACGAGTTTGACATGCAAACTTCCTTTTTCCTAAACTCAAATACCACTTCGTGGCACACGTTTTCATTCGGTAGAAGACATAAAGGAGAATTCGCGGCGAGAACTGAACTCAATTCCGGAAAAAGCGTTTAAAAAATGTTTTGATGATTGGACTATTAGTTGGCGTAAGTGTATCGTTTCTGAAGGAGCATACTTTGAAGGCGATAAAATAAATTTAGATGAATAACTAACATTTTGTGTATTATTGATCTTTTCCCGGTACTTTCTTGACAGAGTAGTATTACAATAAAATGCCACTCGGTAATTGTATTGTATTGCATTGAGTAGATCATATATGTAGTTTATAATCCAGACTGTCTTCTTAAATGGAAACGGCGTGGCGTGATGCTTTGATATATTTTAATTTGAACAACATGTAGGTCGATATTTATTTTATTTATTTATTGAAAAAAATCCACAGCTATGCTTAAAAATAAACAAAAATGTAGATTGAATAATTAGGTCAATTAAAGATTTCACTATGTAAATAGTCAAATAACCCTTTCGCACCTGAGATTTTCGTTCCTTTGATTTGAAATGAAAACTATAATATTTTGGCAAAGAAGTGGTAATATTCATGTAAAAAATAGTAAAAAAAATCCAGCGTATACCAGGACTCTGGAAAGTCGATAGCACGATAGTGAGCTCTAGGGCTGACTTCTTCCAACTCACGATCGTGCGTTTATAAGTTTTGATGAGATTTTAATGCAATGACGGTGTCAGCTTACCTGAAAAACTATTTATAATGAAATAAAACGCATCTGGCTATTAGAAAAGACTTATTTAATTATTTCCAACATTATAGTTTAGGTACAAAATTTCAGTCTTTTGTTTTCATTGTAATACAAATGCTCTTTCAGCAGACAACTTAGAAATTAAAAGAAAAGAAACAAAAATATTTTTACGAAATAAACAATGAGATAAGCTCATGCTTCTTAGGAAAAAAAACTTAACACAAAAACATAGAAATCAACTCAAAAGCCTTTCTGGCTGTACAAAAATAACATAAAACTTAACTTAGATAATCTTTTGAAATATCTTTCTAAATCACAGTATTATCATAGGAAACGTTAATAAGACTAGTTTCTTTGGTGATACAAAAAAAAGCAATCTTTATCACGACTGAAGCATAAGTAAACATCACATTTACGGCACCTAATTTTAGAGCGAGATGAACAAATCTCTGAGCGGCATTTGCGAGGATCCTTCAATTTGTCAAATATAGGCAAATGTCCATATCCATCAAACCTCTTTCCCACAGACGGATGATTAGCGGGTTTGTATCTGCCCGAAGTTTGTGCCTGCGTTTCAAGTAATGGGGATGAATCGCGACGATCTCTGTCAGGAGTGCAGATGAGAGTCTCAGCTACTTCAAATCTGAATGAAAGGAGATCTTGAATTCGATTTTTAGGAATGCCTTTAGCCAATGAGTCAGATCTGCAGAGACGCCACGAATTTACCATTGCTAGGTCTATAAAGTGTAATATGACCTTGAGAGTCCATTTTCGGGTCTTCATGAATGTCCTGTAATATTCCATAGATTGGTCTAGAACATCCACCCCGCCCATGAAAGAGTTGTAGGATGTTACAATTTTTGGAGCATCAACATCAACGTAGCATTTTTCTGTTTTATTGTACCGCTTTACTATGTCAATTGCCGTGCCCCCAGTACAATTTGATGTTATCAATACCGCCTTGCTGTCCTTCCATTTGACCAAAACTACGTCGTTTGACACTCTTTGTTCAATTTCTCCTCGTGTCATTTTTTTGTCATCTTTGAACTTAAGCTGCTGTCGATCTGGTACCCGGTTAAGCATAATTGTCCCTGTGCCATGATGATCCATTTTCGTCAATTCTTCCAACAAGGGAATCGTTGTGAAATATCGGTCAAAAAACATGCAGCTCCCGCGTGGAACACTTTGACTCAAGCGAAGAACTACAGCCGGTCCAAGTCCCAAAGTATGGGAAAGGGCGGGATTGTTGCCGTAATAAATTTCAAAATCCACCATTAGCCCTTCACTGGTAGTAACCACAAAATTCTTCAGACCCACTGGGCGAGGCTTGTTCTTTACTAGCTGGCGAAGATGACACTTGCCAGTGAAAGGTATCATTTGTTCATCAATCGAATACCTGCCCGGTGCCCTTAGAATTTTGTTGCAGCCTTCTCTCACAATGTCGATCATTGGCTGAACTTTCCAGAGAGGATTTATTGCTTCCGAGACGGGTGGAGAGTCGGAATCCACGACGTGCAAACTGTTTCTTAAAGTTGTCAGTCTATCTCTTGTCATTGTAGAAACAATCATCTCAACTTTAATATTTCTTCGCCAGTACATTGCGATCCTGGGATATGAAAGTATACCCATCAGTAGATGGATACCAATCAGTTTTTTTATTTCCTGTTTGGTGGTATTTAAAACTCGCCCAGTTTTTCTTAAATAGTACAAGTTTGTACACAGTGCCATGCGCTCGTAAAAAATATCGTCATAATAATCATTATAATATTCCACTGGCGATCTTATTTCATTTGGTTGTGGATGACCTGAGAAGTTATGTGATTTATCAACGTAATCAGTTTTCTTCCATAACCTTTTACGAGCAGGCAATTTCACTTTAACAGACTTTGATTTTTTTGTTACTTTTGAACAAGGTGTCTGCTTTGACTTTTGAGAACAAGATGGGCCTGCTTCACTATCATTCATGTCATCAGACGTAGACTTCCTTTTAGATGCTTTACCTTTGTTATTTTTCGATTTCTCAGCTGCCACAGATGGGCGAGGCGGAGAGGATAGCTCAACTTCACCTTCTTCGTCATTTTCCAGCTGCAGAGGAATAAACTCTTCGTCGTTGTCGTCTAAGTCCAACTCGGAACAGTTACCATCATTGAGGATGCCCATGACGAGGTCGCTGGTCAATTCCATGCCTGTAGATAAAGAAATAAATTGAAACATAACTTAAAAATGAATAAACTCACGATCATGCGTTGGTACAATTGCAACCCAGATATCACGACAGTGAGCTGACAATTTTGTCGCAAATTCAGTCGGTAATTACTAAAAATATAGACGAAAGTTATAGTCATTCAGATGTATCATACACTTAATGATGTAATACAATCAAAATATCAATGAATTCTTACGAAATTTGTAAAAAAACTAATATAACTTACGGCGTCCAGTGACGGGGTCAAGAAACGCAGCCATCTTGCCGGTGCGCTCGCTGCTACTGATCGTACTAGCCTCTTAAACTGTTCCCTATTGGATAGATTGATGAGCGCACGATCACGCGATGTCGGTTTAACGCGGAGAAACGGATTTGGCGCGAACTTATAATTTTTCAAAGAAGAAACTCACGATCGTTTCATTCAGGTGCGAAAGGGATATGAACAAGTGAGGTTAGATCTATTTGAATAGACAGGTAGTCAGGTACATACAGGTTAAAAAAAGTAAAATTCTAGATGAGTACTTGTATCTTAAATCTATCTTATAATTATTACTGACACTAGCATACCGTTGTTCTGAAACTTTGGTTTCGGCATTCGAGATCTCGTTGATGCGGGGTTGAGGCATTGCTGCGGGGTGGGAAACCTAGGCCACGCCCAAACCACAAAAAAATCTGGCATTAAGAAGGGCCTTAATTAAGCTTGTGTGGTTAAAATTATGTGTATACACAAAAGGTACTAATTACATATATGAGAGGTATATGGTTTACTTTATTGTGGTATTTTTTGGGCACTCCTTTTAGGTAAACTAATTTTATTTTACTTAAAATAATGTAAAGGTTAAGGCTCCAAGCGGTATTTTAAAACATTAAGAAGGCGTAATAAGAGGTAATGGTTTTTAAATAACAGGTCTGATAATTATTACGATACACTGTACAGGGTATTATGAAAATGTGTAGTATTACGAGGAAGTCATTTTTAGGGTTAGGTACCTTAATAGGCAAAAAACTATACCTTGATAGAATCACGTCATCGTCCGCACGTCTATCAAACCCTTGTTCTCATTAACGCGTGGATGTGCCAAATGAAATTAATATAAATTACAACAGTGTCATAAAGTTGCAAAAAAATCAAACCTCTAGATCAACGCAAAGATGAATTTGCTTGATATTCGAAAGAATCAAAACCAATAGGGTACTTCTCTTTGACCTAGAATATGAAATAAAATTTGGCAAGAAACGAGGTTAAGACCTTTAAGTAACACAAGCAAATTTAAAAATCCGAATACTATACTTGTAATTCCATCACTAACAATGGAAGGATACCTATGCGGAACCCTTCGTCGTCGGTGCGTGATTTCGATTCGCACTTGGCGGGTTTTTTAATAATTTTCATATCTTAGCCGATTTAATCAGAGCAAAGTAACTTTTTACTTCTCCACACGTTGTAGGCTAAGATGCCACTCGTACTTAGTACGGTACATTTAAAAATATACTCTGATCAATATTTTTTGTGGAAATTAATCAAAATCACAGATTCAGTTTTTTGTAGAGAATCATCATAAAGAAATTGCAAGTAATTATTTATTTACAGAACATTTTTCTATGTAAACGTTGGTTAGCTAGTGCCACTGACATCAGTATCAGTACAAACAGGTTTTTTACTAAAATGGAGATTGGCTTTGAACTGCCTGAAGATTTTATGAAACCCTTTCAGAAATCGATAGATTTACTACAAAGGGGAAACTTGAGGCTTTTAGGAAATAAGCAAAGTACTTTTAAGAAGTTCTGGAGATTTGTATACATAATCCCGGGTTGCTTAGGATTATTTTTGTCAATGGTGTTTTTTGTGATAAATATGGTTAGGAAAGGCGATAACTTTTTTGGAATGGCTACCAGTATTCCTTTCATTTTCATTATTGTACAGGGTAAGTGGAATATTGAAGATTATTGATTTAGTTTTTGTTTTGTATCACTACTAGCAATTTATCAATTTATCAATGTTACTTATGTATGTATTGTATTTGTACGAGAATAAATAAACATACAAATAATGATCATTAGGGAACCTGCAATAATTTTATTTGTGTTTCACTTGCACAAATAACAAGTCGAATAGACCACAAGATTTATTGCCAAATATCTCAGGTTTAAATTGACAGTTGATGGAAGTACCTTGGGTTGGCCGTTTTTACCATAGAGATTGACGCATAGTTCTGTAACTTTGTTACTTAACTATGGTACAGAACTATGCGTCATTCTCCTTCTCCTTCATTCCTTTAGTGACAAATAACTGATGTGAGATGACTAGGCGTTGACGAGTGTTTGAAAGTACGTTCCGTTTCAAGTTACTTGAAATTCGTAGTTTTTGTTAAACGACAATACTAAATAAAGTCACAAAAGAGGGGCATTTTATGTTTTTAGGTCTCAAAATAATATAAAATATGATAAATATCTTAACTGTAGCTTCTCTCTCTGAGTGCATGTTAGCTATAATTATAACATTAAATGAATATAAAATACAACTATGATAATTTAAATAAAAATTAATATTTTGAAACGTCTTGCGATAGACAAAAATAATTTATTAATAATTAATAAATGTAAATAGATTTTTATATAAAAATAAAAGTGTAAAAGATTTGAAAATAAAAATTTAGTCAACGTATTAATGTAGCATGTTGTAAAAAAGGGAAATAATGGCTTATTATGACCATTATTTTAATTTTATTAACTACGTACTAAATATATAATTTTTATTAATAATTTAGTGAATGCAAACCAATTTTTTTTGGACACTCTTCTTTGCACAAACGTCATTTGAGTCAGGTGTCAACTTAGCCCGCCCGAGTTGTAGGTTATTTTCCTGTCTTATCATAACGTTGGTTTTGTTGATCAGTTACAAAAATATTGTGATGTGATGTGACGTCAAAACACATTGAAGTCAAATGCGATCTTTTTTACCAAAATTACCAACGAGAAACTTTGTACACAAGGCTTCAATGTCTGACTCGCATTTTATATTTGTTCGAATACCTAGTCCAATACCCAACTGTCAAGATATCTCGTGGTCTTGTTACACGCTAGCCTGTCACGCAGGTGATATAGGTTCAATACTCGTTCCTGACCAAGGACCTATAAGATCCTTAGATTTTATCATATAAACATTGATGAAATACATTTTGGGGAAATCTTCATATTGTGGTATGGCGACAGTCAAGTCCCCTGTCACACAAAATTTGCTATTGAACTAGTTTTGATATATCATCATCTTCTGAATCTGTGTCATATTCGTATTTTCAGGTACGATAAAGGGCGCGGTGGTTTTACTGAATGATAACAAAATAAACGATATCATCATACAACTTGCTGCAATGTGGCCAAAAGATGAGGAACTGACGGAAAACCAACTTGCTACAAAATTAGACCTGTTGGGAAGGATAACCAAATCAATAAATTGTAAGTGCCTTAACCTATAACAAGTAAGAATTTAAAAGATTTAAAATTATGATGACAGTTTGCGGATAACGCAAAGGTTTTTATCAGGCTACAAACAAAATTAACATCATCTATCATAAAAAAAACAAGGGCGTATCGGACTAGCTCACGAAGGTTTCAATACCATCGCATAAGACAGCTATTCGCAAGAAAAAAAAAATGATACAAAAACAAAAAATAGTTTATGTCCGAACTAGGTTTTGAACCTAAAATCAAAATCAAAATCAAAAATCATTTATTTCCATAGGATGTTGTTACATCACTTAGATCCGTCATTAAAGACCTAGCTCTACAGTTAGCGAATCCCGGTTAGGGCAAATATTTGTGTGATGAGCATGAATATTTATTTTCATGCTCATCACATGCTTTTATGTTTTTACATAAATATTTATCTCTATTCAATATATCGTCGGCTAGTACCCATAACACAAGCCATCTTAAGCTTTGCATGGGCCTAGTTCGATTTGTGTAAGATTGTCCTCTAATATAAAAAAAAAATGTATTGGCTGGGCTTTCATCTGGTGCCCGCTTGACATGAGTTTCAGGATAGGATGTATTATTTTGCAGCCATAAGCTTTACTTTTGATTTCAGTATACTATTGGGTCAACGTCCTAGGCGCTGGCCTGTTTTTATCGTCACCAATGGCAGATATGGTCTTTCGGAAATACATATTGGGACAGGAGACTCCATACATTCTGCCATTCGGATATAGTTATCCGTTCGAAGCCACTGAGACATTACCAGTGTATTTGGCTACTTGTGCATTCGAATTACTATCTAGTAAGTACTGAATCGTGCTTGTGTTAGTTCAGGAGATAAACGCAACAAAGGGCTTAGACCCGAAAAATAAATAGATATTTTATGTACAATGTAATCGTCGACACTCCCTTTTTAACCACCTTTAAAGCGACTGTCTCTCTAGGTGTGTCCGTCTGTTCGTGGCATCCTAGTTTTCCAATGGGTGGATGGATTTTAATGCGGGTTTCTATAAATGGTAGTAGACTTCCCTGCGATGGTTTTAGCTATGTTTGATTAAAATCGGTTCAGTTGCTCAAAAGTTATCAGCTTAAAAGGCAAAAATTCAGTCAAATTGTAGAGTTAAATTTTTTTGATCGTGGGTGTTCATAATTTTTGATTTATACTTTAATTATATCTTACGGCGCTTATAGTTTCAAACATAGCTGCTTAAAATAATTAATAACTTATTAATTTTATTATATACCATTCAGTAAACCTTTTATATACTGAATGGTACATAATAAGTTATTACTTAACTATTTTCCAGTTATAAAAATCGTAGAATACCAGGTAGGAGTGGAACTACTCATAATAACATTAACAGCACACATCAGCACCATATTCACTCTATTACAAGATGACGTACTCAACATGAAACCTATGCTTAACCAAAAACGACCATCCGACCTAAATAATGATTTTTCTCTGGTGACCGTAGTCATTGAAAGAACGCTACAAGATATTGTACGAAAGCATCAAAAATTGATAACGTAAGAAATAAAATAAATATTTATATTTGATTATGATAAGGAATGATGAAATACTAAAAGAATCATGTTTTTATTTATTTTACAGATTAACGAAAAAATTCGACAACATATTCAACGTAATTGTATTTGTCAATCTACTTTTTGCCTCAATCTTAATATGCTTCTTCGGATTCGTCTCAAAGGTAAGAAAAATTACCTACCGATATTATAAACTTGGTTAATAAACGAATGTGTTACGGCGAATAGTGTTGGTATAGAGTTGCCTGCCGTTTTGTTCGTGGGTGAAAACAGTCGATGTGAAATTATAAGGGTTAGCTGTGCAATCTATCTTTGTACCTATGGGTATATAACAACACATACCTCTCATTTTCACACCGCTTTAGTGAAGTCACTCAAATGGCCATCAAAGTGTAGAGTTTTTATGAAGAAGGACAAAAAGTATGTAGATTAATCAAGCTCATAAAATATATTTGTGCAAAGTGTTACTTAAGTGTTTATTCAGGCGTTATTGCGTGATTGAGTAAGAAACATCCAAACTTCAAACTCACAAACTTTCTCATTGCAACCTCTTCCTTTACCCAGGAAGCGAGAGGACCGAGGGACACTGCAAGGAATATTATTGGAGCTTTCGCGACTATGCTAGCAGTCTTTAATTTGTGCTATTACGGACAACTCATAAACGAAGCTGTGAGTTTAAAAAATATACTATAAAAAAATCTACTGTACTTTAGACACTAAAGGAAAGAAAATATTTTACAGAGCGAAGGATTGGCACACTCTGCATACGTCAGCTTATGGTATGATGGCAGTACGCAGTACCAGAAGATGCTATGCTTTTTCATACTCAGGTAAAACTTGTAACTATAAGTTCACGTCAGCCCCCGTAGCATGTTGACCTCGGGGGGGTGTCGCGTTGCGGGAAAGTGAGGGTCAGAGTTATTTCGAGCGTTTAGCTCTGTCTCTTTCTGTGGAAACCAGAAATAGCGACGTCACACAAATATAAACATCGAAACCTAAAGTTTTTTCTTTATCCCCAGCCGGGGATCGAACCCGGGACCTCTTGCATAGTAAGCAGAGCCACAGCCGCAACGCCACAGAGGTCATCAATAGAGCCACATCTACATAGCTATTTTTTATTTTTTAAACAAGGTAGTTTGTAAACTAAAAATAGGTACAGTTACCGGCGGTTAATATGACACAGAGACATAAACATATGTTTATTCACAACAAAACACATAATTACATCAACAGGAAAGTGTCTATGACAGGAAAGTGACACGAAGTTATGGAAGAAAACACATAGGTACTTAGAAGAGAATAGATGATCAGGTACGTTATTGAAATGGTTCGTTAGTGAAATGGCTCCAACTCGGCATATAATGCTACAGCAAAGCTGCAGCGCTGATTTTTAGTCGAAACCATTTGATATCCGTGCAGGGACCTCTCAACGATATATTAATAAAGATATATATGTATAGATAGATAGATTCACCTGTCTATTGTATAATAGACAGGTGAAATATATAATGATCAAGTGAGTACAGTGATAGTGCTTATATTTAAAAGAGTGAGTGTGAGTGAGTGAGAGAGGATGAGGGAGTGAGTAAATGACTGAGGGTGAGTAAGTGAGTGTTAGTAAATTTGAAAAGCATGTCAAAGGGCTGAAATTAAAATTAAAATGGCATCGGCTAGTAGCGTCATCTCTGTCGCACAAATCACTAACAGCTTCGTGCGATGCGACAGAGATGACGCTACTGATGTGCCATATTAAGGGCTGAACAAAGGCCAATGGCATTGAGAATTAGACAAAGAAAACAAATACCCGTCGCATCGC
The DNA here is from genome assembly GCA_949825045.1 of Argyresthia goedartella. Classification (NCBI taxonomy): domain Eukaryota; kingdom Metazoa; phylum Arthropoda; class Insecta; order Lepidoptera; family Argyresthiidae; genus Argyresthia; species Argyresthia goedartella. The sequence goes on along the minus strand of OX463829.1, from coordinate 13,953,267 downwards.
GTCGAAGCAGACTGACGCATGCTCCCGCGCCTCCCCCGCGGGCCGGCCCGAGCTCCGAGACCAAGAAAATTATAGAAAATATTACTAAACTCCTGCAATAATAACATTAAAATAAAATAAAACAACCAAAAAATTTCCCTTTTTTTACCTATTTTTGCGTGTAAGTTTCATATAGGAAACTGATTTCGAGCGCTTGTTCATATAGTTGAATAATAATTAATTTTATATAATTAATATTTATGTTGTCTAGTTTAGCCTAGAATTGAAGCTAAAGATGCATTTCTGGCCATATTTAATCCCTTCACCGCCGGTAAATGTATTTAGTTGTGGATCCTGGACATGACTGTCACATTATTATCTGGGGGCCAAGTGGTGCGTAGATCTGTACCAGAATATTTGTTTCACAAAATGATATACCACGTGCCTAATTACTTGATATGTTTCAGCTCCCAACACCCGTGTAGCATTACCAACTTAAAAGTCGCACCAGTAACACTCAGAACTTTCACTGCGGTAGGTAAATTAATATCAATAAATTAATAACAGAGGTATGGGGAAATTAGTTAGTTCAAGTTCAAGTTCAAGTTCAAATATTTTTATTCATAATAGCACAAAAATTGAGACTTAATGAACGTCATAACATAATCAAGAAAGAATAATCTAACATTGAGTAGGTGCCTAATTATTACATAGAACATAATATATAGGGTGCAATGAACTGGTTTTATGCCAGATGTCCGTGTCTTGTAAAATGTCATTAATTTTGTAGTAGGCCTTAGTGCACAAAGTGGGCTTTATACATTTTTTGAATCGAGCTTCAGTCAAGTTTTATATTTCTTGCGGAATTTTATTGTAGAAGAGTATACAGTGTCCCATAAAAGAACTGCTGACTTTTGTGAGTCTAAACATTATATATGTTATAGTGTGTTATGCGTGTAAGTATTTATAAGTACATATTTATACTAATAAATACTTACATGCCTGTTCAGCAATCAATCTTTACCATCTCAACCTGGTTTGCTGGAAGAGATCTCTTATTAGAGATAAGCTCGCCTTTGTACACTATTTTGATGCAATATTGTTTTTTATAAGTTTTGTGTGCAATAAAGAAAAAATAAAAAATATGGATATGATCACTATATAAAGACATAGACGTTTTTCAGTCGCGTAATATGCGAGCCTCGGTTATGGTCGCATATGCTTATCGTCGACGGCCGCGCTGCTCATTTAGCTGCTTATGAGCAGCGCGACAGTCCGCTGAAAGCACTCTTAGGGCACGTGTCCATGGTAAGAAAAGTCGCCGGGTCTATACAAGAATTTATTCGCCGGTTCTAGCACATGACAAGATTGTTTTTTGGACCTGGGCACAAAAGTATGTCGTGTCTGTTGCAGACAAAAGCCCATTTGTAGAATTAGCATAGAACACAATGAATTCTTCCAAAGACCCGGCGACTTTTCTAAGCAACGCCACGCGCCTCTGGAGTTCCACAATTTACACAGGGAACCAAAATTTATAAGAAATATGGGGACGTTTTTAAAGAACGGTCCTCGATATCGTACGACATTGTAAGGAAACTTGAAAGCGCCGCCATATTTCTCATACATTTTGCTTTCCTGTTATATCATGGAGAAAGAAGTAGTTGCATTTTCTCTCTCTGTCTTCAAAACTGTTATCTCATATTTACTTTGTTTCAGGTATTGAGCTCAACATATTCATATTTCAACCTGGTGAACAAACAATATGAGGATTAATAAATGAGAAATTAAATTAACCCGCCGAGCACGAGGCAGGGTATTTCATACCCAGATACAATTAAAAAGGAGAACAATTTAAATGACCACTAGAATAATTGTTTCCTACCCAAAATGGATAAATGCTATCCAAAATGGGTAAATGCTACCCAAAATGGGTAAATGATCACCAAAAATTTCAGAAAATTTCAAGGCAAAATACTGCGGTAGGTGAAGGGTAAAGGGGGTGAGCGAAGCGTAACCCCCTTTATTCTTCGTGTTAGGTGGAACATGTAAGAACAATAAAAAATATTTAAAACATAAACTTCAGTACACAAATCACAAAAAGAAGTTTGGTGATCTTTTATCCAAACACAATTTGGTGATCGTTTACTAATCTGGCAGTCGTTTCGAATTTATTGGTAGTAAAATAGGTGCGTTTTTGGTTATCGTATCGTTTAAACATAAGTCATTGAAAAGTCGTGTATTTTTTTTATTGTCTTTTAGCAATACTGGCGCCCTGATTAGCTGGAGCCAGGGGTGCGCAAGATGGAATAGTGGCATGATCGCAGTGTGGCGTGAGGTGCCGGCTGAAATATTCACGCGCAAAACTGTCTCGGGTACCTAATACCCTGCCTCATTAATGATGTTTTTTTACGCAATGTTAGTTAGGAATGCTTCCTGCAATATTTTCGCAAAGCCGATATGCATGGAGCATGCAAAATTTGTTTTAAATAATTGTGCTGACAACGACACAAGTATCTTATTATTTTCCAATAAACAACATTATAAAGAAAATCTCATTACTATAAAGTTTTAATTAAGCTCTTTTTTGTTTTTGTCACTTGAGTTGATTTTATTGTTGATTTTCAAAACACTCAAATTTTGTTTTTTCAAAGTTATTTCATTTCATAGGAAAAGCCTTTAATATCAATAGTCCGGAGAAGAAAAATAAATAACAATTAATAAGAAATATCTAGACATCTTTAATTCTGGGCATGAAATACCCTGCCTCATCCTTGGTATAACTTTTTTCACATCATGCTCGCCGGGTTAATCAAATGAAGAAATATTCACTCGGACTTGTGATTCTGATTTCAAAGGTTTATTTAAAGCATAATTTAGCATAAATCACCAAGTAAAAAACGCACTACTTAATTTTATGTTATAATGTATGGGTGTGACAAACAATTATGAGAGCTATGAAACTTGTCTCACCTTGGGCAAGGTGTTAAAATCGCACAACTATCTGCCCCACTCCACCCGATGCTTAGCTCCCCCTAACCGTGAAATGCACCTGCATTAACGGTATTTTCCCTTTTATGGGAAAACTATAATAGAAACGACAAGGGTGAGAATAATTTAGAGAATATTTTCTATCTTCCTTGTCTCAACCTCTTTTTTGCTCAATTGATAAAACGGTTGATCCGTTTGAGCAATCGAGCTACTTGCTATGGAATCTTGAAAAATGCGCCACTTACTCGTACCACGTGTTGACGTGGAACTGTATTTTTGGCCAAAACGCATGTAAACTTTGCATCACCCGTGCACTAAAACCATTAATTATTGGCGCATTCTCAAGAATTATAGGATTTTTCTCTCGTCAAATTATGCCAAGTCACAATGTGACGAAACAAACATTTGGTTTATTTCTCAGTAGGTAGAAATATATTTGTTTAAACATTCTCCAAAATGCGGAAAAACGTTAAGAGCTATGAAATAAATTATGAATCATAAATTTAAAATGAACATGGTTTAACTTCACCGTTGATTTCAGTGAATATCGAATTATGACCATTTTACACATTTGTAATGTTGTTTTGAAATGTCGCATTTACCATGGCTCATTCAATCGAAACTCATACGTAAGGGTGTTAAGTTACGATATAATTTGGTAGGTCAAACAAATGCGTAGTAAGTTCAATGTTGGAAATACAGATGGAGGTCGATCGCCTTTAAATTCCAGATGGTTTTAACTCAAAGTAGAACTTTATTCACTATAATTGCAATAAGTTGTTCCATATAGAAAACAAATGAGTATTATTTTATTTAGATTATTTTATGATGTTATAAAGTCTATTTCTAGTTGAACTGTATGATCTAAAATATAAAGCGTGTATACGGTGTAGACCAGTAACCAATCAGAGCACTGAGTTTCGAAAGGAAATGAAACGAACCAATCAGAATGACTCGCGGAGTTTTACATTGTGGTTTGGCGAGCATGCCTTGAGTAGGACATTTTGGTGGGAATAGAAAATATAAAAGTGATGGGTCGAGATGAAAGGGCTTTTTTGGTTACTGTTCGTCGAGTGAAATGTAAGTTGGGGCTCAAATTATATTTTCAGAAGTGTTTTAGTTGTTCTTTTGTGTTGGATGTTTTCTGATGGTGGCTTGCCTGGGTTGGGTGGTGTCGATATTACCCCTATTGTAAACGGGGAAATGGGGACTGAAGTGTAACGATGATACGTGTTGTTTCCTGCTGTAGCCGCCGATATCCCAGGAATGGATGGAGATGGACCTGGGCGACCTAGGTCCTGGACTTCCGGCTGCCGAAGCGATCGTGCGCGGGTCATTGACGAGAGAGATTATTTGTGATTCTGGGGCTTGTATATTTAGGTTTTGTTTTGCGTTCATGCCGCGGGTTTTATTTTGCGGTATTCAAATTCGTCAATTTGGTGAGTTTTCAATTGGTTCGTCCTCGTGATTTACTTTGGATGCATTTTGCGCAGACTTTTGGGTTGCCAGGCTGTGATTATTTCTTAGGTTAACATTACAGCTATCGCTAAGTTTGGAAAATGTTGAAAGGTTCTTGCGTACATACATTATATTTTAGAAAATAAATTGACTAGCTACTGTTAGTATGTCAATTTCTTTAAAAAGCTCCCTTAAGGAGTCTGTTCGTTTTAAATTATAAATTGCTCGAATAGCTCTTTTCTGTAAAATAAAAATAGTTTGAATATCCGCTGCTTTCCCCCACAACAAGATACCATAGGACATCACACTATGAAAGTAACTAAAATATACTAGCCTAGATGTAGCCATATCCGTGCTTTGTCTGATGTTCCTAACAGCGTAAGCCGCAGAACTTAATTTACCAGCCAATTTATCTATGTGGGGTCCCCACTGCAATTTGCTATCAATGGTTATTCCAAGAAACTTCGTATCATTTACTAATTCTAACGTGCTGTTGTCTAACACTAAACTGGTCTCAACTTGCCTGACATTTGGAAGTGAGAATTTGATACACTTGGTTTTACCAGCGTTTAACAATAAATTATTAACTGTGAACCAATTCAAGGTTAAAAACAATACACCATTAACATCATCAAATTCTCCTTTTTGTCTTTCAATTTTGAAGGCCATTGAAGTATCATCAGCAAACAACACTATGTCAGTTAATTTCTCCACCATGAAAGGCCGATCATTAATATATACCAGGAATAAGAAAGGGCTTAATACGGAACCTTGTGAAACGCCAATTTTAACACCCGATCCATCAGATTTCACGCGGTTAACTTCTGCCTTTTGAATTATTTTGCTTAGGTATCAATCTAGTGACCTAAGTAGTTACGCTGAATTTACAAGTCTTAAAACTAATTTATATATAAAATATCTGGATGAACATACACATGGTTACGAAATAAAACTTAAGAGACGTGTGTCTCAAGATAACCTCAGTACCGAGTATGTGCAAATAAAAATAACCCGTAACCGATCAACAAACATTTTGGACTGATGGATGAGAGAAATCACAATATCAAATAATATAAAAATATATCCTTAATAGTCTTTATGTAGTTGAGTGGCAGGGAACTAACTCGAGAGGGATTTGAGTAGATTTAGACGGTCTCTAGGTGCTGGTGTATTCAGTTGGCAAATTCCAGGTCTTCAGCAGTCTTAAATATTGCAGTCACGTAGATTGTATATGGGAATGTGTGGGAGGAGGATGGCCCAAAAACAGGTGAAAGATAACGCCAAAAGCGTACTTAGGAACACATAGTTAACCCTATGTTTTTTTATAAAATGTGTTTACAATTTTGAGTGGTGGTAAGCATTTTTTTTTATAAAATTTAAGCTTATTTTGCTTAGCTAAATCTAACTTCATCTGTCTTGGGTCCGTAGAACTCGGTTGACCTCCACTGGTGTTGGACGGGGTTGTGGGGCCCTTCCCTAGGGCCCGTGTCCCTTCTGGCCGTGAGCTCTAGCACAAACCCTCCTTTATAAACACATGTAATCGAAATCTCTTTTAAATGGTTTTTTTACTTTGAATTTATTCTAATAAGCACGGACTCGATGCTTATCAATATTTTTATGTCACTTATATTCATCACTGACTGAGAAACCTCTTGACGATACTGTTTAACCAAAACCAATCTAAAAAGAACTTTAGGTTATTACTATCACAACGTCTAAAGTCCTACCCAAAGACGATCACCCACTACTTTGGCCAAATCATCTAAATAAGATATTCGCAATCGTTGGTATAAGAATCTTTCCAATTGGAGAAATATTCCAATAAAAAAATACGTAAGGGTTTAATTCCGTCTGACATTAAATCAATGGTTAGTTGGTTATATCTTTAAATTTACTTTTCATAGAATCGTTCGGGAAACTCGTTGGGTTTATTCATTGTATTTCAAATACCTAGAGTGGCGGTTGTTACAACAAGAAGACACAAATACGCGTTTTCGATTACGTGGATAATTTTTTACTTTAACAACTTACCTACCAAGCGAGAGGCATCGCAATTTTAAACCTTGTGCTATTATAATACAATTCAAAACCTACAACGGAAATAAGATTTCCAGAAATACCATGGGAGGTGAGTGGCACAAACTACTTAATGGATTTATATTTTTTATATCAAGACCAAGCTGGAAGTTCACTCTTTCAAATAGAAAATGATTTTTTCAAATCAATGCATAAGTAATGTAAGTTTTGAGATAACAAACATATGAAAAAACAACTGTAATGAGAAGCCCTTAATTTTTTAAAGTCGGTTAAATATACAAGTTTTCTGAAATACATTTAGGCACAACTAAAGATTTCGTTACATTATTTATTTATATATTATCAAATTTTAAATGTACAACATTACGGAAATTGTTCCAAATCATTGTACACATATGGGAAAATACGGAGGAGAAAAATCAATATAAAAATAAATTAAATTACAAATTATCCATCAAATACGTCAAATACAATTAATAAATATCAAGATAAAACGAAAGTCGATTTCAATTAAACATTTCAAATAGAAAAATAATAATAATACAAATTAAACACAGTCACACATTCACCTCGCAAAACATTCCATATTCTCGCACAATATGCCTCCATGCATCACCAAACAGATCAGTCAATGGTGCTGCAGCCAACAGAGCGTCCCGCGCCCTCACCAGCGGAGACTGCTGGCACGCCACCGTACGTTGCGTGCCTCCCGCCAACAGTTGGTGCCTGCGCGCGCGTAGATATTTGTTGGGCACGAATAGCTCGCATACGGTACCGACAAGTGCGACACAGTCGCTGTCGCCTCGCAACAATCGACACACAGTCAGAAACTACTCAGTATTACGTCTAACCTCTAGTGAGTTGTATCCGAGCATACCCAATAAGAAAGCGGATGGATAAAGGTAAGGATAGTATCCAAATTTCCTCTCATAAAGTGTGTACCTTGTGAACCTTCTCGAGCAAAAGTATGTAAGAGCTTTCGTGCGGATTCCAAACAACTGAGCTAGATTCAAGTTTGGTTCTCACTAGGGCCATGTATAGAAGCTGGACCACACCCAGGTTCCGGAAATCCTTACTATTCCTTATCATAAACCCCAATCTTTAAAAGCATTCCTTGGCTAAAATGCAAAATTATAACTAGATGAAGTCAGTTGAAAAGGGGCAGGTAAGTGGTAGTGTTTTTGTTAGGTAGGTTATCTCTATTAAGCACGATATTATAGCACGAAAAGCTATGATATTAATTAATGGTGTAATAATAGTATTAATATTAGTAATAAAGTATGTAAACAGAATCGTTTTTTTCAGAAATATTTCATCCCAAAATTGCTTGAGTTCTGCCTGATGCAATAACGCATAACTATGCTTGATTCACAAAAATCGATGGAAAAAGGAATGATAGTATTATAAACAAAAGATAGATATAGATATTATAAACAATCTCCCCAAAGGAATAAATGGTCGCACTTACAAAAAAAGTTTCGCCCCCCAGTAAAGATACACTGCCCGATCAGCTGATTACAAGTTACTGTGTCCATGTCAGGATTGATGACCAGAGGGGAAATAAGAAATAACGGGGGGAGCTGATGTCCCGCAAACCCGCAAAGACGGGGCCTTTGGTATATAGATAGTGGCACGAAAGCCCTCATCGACCCTGTTGAACGATTTCAATCTTGTCAACGTTGAAGCTTTTACTTGTATTTGTGTATTTAAAATATCATCAGCCTCCTCTTCGTCTATAGGAAAAGGTTAAATCCAATAAAATATTCTCAAACACCAGAGGTAATGGAATATTGTGACATTGGACGGCAAAAATATTTCGGAAAACTTGTTCAGAAAAAATGAATACCCAGTATCAAATAAATAGAATAGAACTAAAGGCACAGTGAGATGTAGACCTCGCGAGTGACAAAGGGAATTTGCGTTTTTTTATTATTTTCCACCCCTTCACACCCTCCTGGATAAAGAAGTGCAATTTATAAACAAACAAATATGCCGACGGCATTTTTTTTCAATATAAATGTAGTATGAAATTAGTCGCATAAATAAAATCTAAAATGATAATCAAATGAACAAATGAATGGTGCCTCTCCAGACAGGGTTTAAAACCTGTTCCGGTCTTTCGAACGGCATACCAGAGGGCACAAGTTTTGGAAGATTGGGAGTGACCTGCTCGTCAGGACGGAAAGGAGGGTGATTTCAACCGACGGACTCTTCAACTTTAAGCCAATATAGCATATGTGGAATGGGGAGGATGTAGGATTTGGATAGCAGCAGTTGTTTTCTTCAAATTATTGAGATCCTTCAATTATCCAGTATCCTTACATCCATTTGCTGACTAATGTTCTGCTTGGTTTTCCTGAGAGCTGTCAGCTGTCGTCTTTTTCAAGACGATATTTCTTCATGGCTTGAAACGTCATTATCTCCTAAAAGCACACTGAGTCCTTCCAGTAGCTGCCTAAAAACAACAGTTTGGTTGCCTTCGTCTTTTGTCTTCACTGTGTTGTCTATTCAAAACCTGCCAGTCTCTAGACGCTATGTTAGAATCACAGATATCGAGAGATAGGCCCTTGGCGCTAAGCTTGTATCGGAACCAGTGTCGCCGAAAACTAAGAACACGCATACATTTACACCAATCGTACATCAATCCCTCCACTTTTATTGGTCAGTGCAATGTCATGCACCTATCGTCCGAACACACCCACACTACCGCAGGTATACTAGCTAGTCGAGCTAGTGTTGGGATAATGCAAGGACAGCGTGTATCATCGATCGATTATAATTTATAGACACTGGTATAGACAGTCGTATACAATGCCGGGTTCTATAAATAAAATAGTGAATTATTTGTTAATACGACATATTTATACGACATACGACATACGAGACCCCTTTGCCTCTCTTCTTTTTTTCAACAGAATCCTTACAGCTAGAAAGAGAGGCAAAGAGGTTTCTGAAGGTAGAATAACTGTGAACTCTTCGGACCTGACTGAAAGCATCGGAATTTCCGATCAATACTTATAACACCCCATTATCCTTCGTCGGAAGAGGTTTTAAACAAACTTTAAATCTAAACTGCCTGTTTGGCAATCGAATAACTAACAATAAACTTACGTATTATGAGCAATAAAATAACTATATTATTACATTAACTATATTAGTGATTGCGGAATGATAAAATCTATCGATTCAAAAACATAATTCTCCTATCACTATCCCCATCACTATATGTCGTCTCTGAGTGCGTGTAACAGTTTGCCTCCGTATCACGATGCATCTTTGCTTTCGTACTTAGATAAGTGTGAAATATTCATTGCGTGTTAGCTTGGCAATAAGTAGTGAAATTAAGATACAAAACATGCAATGTATAGTAAATTTAATGAGAACAACATGACATTGTCACTTTAATGTCAATTCGTGACGAATTTTCCGCGAATGATTTATTTTCGTAATAATGTTTATTTCTTGTGTTTTAAGAAGAAATAATAGTTGGAATGAGACTTACAAGTGATATGTGACACCGGCGTTCTTGGAGTTCACAATCTCGCTTCTATTTTTGCACGTGAGTATTGCACAGGTCGGCATTTTCGAAAAACAACGGAAATGAATTCGTCACTGCGGTCGCCCGGTGACTACCGAGAATTTTTAATATCTAACCTGTCGGAGCTACGTTTGTTCGCAGGTGCCACGCCCCTCAACCTATCTCTCGATATCTGTGGCTAGAATTCTAAGCCTGCTCCTAAACAGCACACTGCAACCTTGTTTGTTTTTTGGCCTGATCTGGGATAACTGTTGCATTGGTGACTACTAGCTATTTGTCGTTCTAAATTGTATAGTGGACTTTGAGATTTTATAAGGATAACACCACTGGATATTTTTCAAAACATAGAGTTTTTTATCCCGTTTCAATAAGAAGATTGTAAGGCAATAAGCACATCACCGTTTCGGTTTTGGAAATTTGAGATTAAAATAAAAGTAACTCAAATCGACCCGGTATTATTCGCTCACTCTAGCTCTGAATTGAACCCTTTAGCATACCATATAATCAAACCACTTAGCAAGGTTATCAGATATTTTTCTGAGATATTTTATTGTTTATCTTACACTGTAAAGTTCAGTATACTATATCATTCACTCACACCGCTTTAAAAATAATAAATCATGTTTGTCATGTTATCAGACTGCATATATGTGGACCCTTGAGATTTAAATTAAATAACTCGAAATTAAGTCATACACTATCTTTTCAAAAGATGTGGCACTGTTCTTTCTTACTCATTCCTCTACCCTTTATGGTAAATAAAACGAATAGACAAAATGATCCTGTTATAGAAATGTTGTTTGTTAGAATCTGACATGTTGGCGGCGCGGCGTCCGTTATCAATATCGCTGTTTTGACCATTTTCTTGTCTGCCTTTTTACCATTGTCTTTGCAAAAAAAAAACTTATTTCTTCTTATAAATTTCTTATCCCTCAGGTGAAAGTAATACCTACCCATCTTGCCAAACAGGTATTCCTTGTGGTTTATTGATGTGTTAATTTAAATTTGCGCCAAAGATTGATCATCTTCCTCTCGATGGATGCCGCCCGCGCCCCCGCACTCCCCTTAAAGAGCTTTGCAACTTTGCACATGGTATAAAATAACACACACAATCACACAATTTACTTTGTTTGAAGTAAAAGCACAGTATACATTATTGTCTAAAGCGTAAATTCAAGAATCACATCATTCATCATTAACAGTCCGCTCGACTCTAGTTTAGCAAGCCAACCATAAAAAAATAAAAATCTATATAAAAATTTCTTTATTGCTGTAGATATTTACATAAGCAAAGAAAATGTCATTTATTGCCTTTTCTTTACATAGGAATACTTTGTGAGCAGACAAAGACATTGTCTGTGTTAACATGGATGACATCATTTTGACACTTTCGCTTTGTCGATGTTTCTGGTTGTCTGTCTATGATGTGATTTACACATCATAGACAACATATTTGAGTAATTTGCGTGCTAACATATATCTGATGCTTTACAGTCAGCATCAGATATATAAAGGGCTTTGTATCTTTGGTACCAGTTGCCTTCCGCCATTTTTTTTTTCAAAATGGTGGCCACGCATAAAACCTTCAAAAATTAAAAGATAACATCAATATAAACATAAAATGTGGAAAAGCAAAATCTCGTGAAGCTTCACGATTGCGACTCTCAGAGGTCAGAATTAGGTAGAGTTATTTATGTACTCACACTGATTTCATACAGCGAAACAATGAAGTTGATATGCCTGAAATCCCGGGATTAATTTTAAAGAGCCAAAAAAATCCTTTGATTTATATGATAAAAAAGTTATTTACTTTTACACAATGTAAACCACTGCACGCGTAACGTTTCCAAACTTACATCAACGACGGGCGATGTTGCCACGTTTGTTGTTCGCAGAACATAGCTTGTTGGAACAAAATAAAACAATAGCGGAAATGCGGAGTCCTCCCAGCTTAATGAAATGTACTAGATTTTGTCTCTTTCTACCGCATTCAAACTTTCTATCTGCAATAAATCGGTTAACTCATTCACTTACCTCGGTTCGTGGAAAGCGCATGCTTGCTTCCTGTTGTGTTTTGTGTGGTAAATCCTGTTTGACCCGGGCATGTTTCTTGGATTCTGAGCTCTACTTAATACGACTATTTCGGCACGCAATTACGCACTTTGATATAGCCTTACTTTATTGAATGATTGGATATTTGAATTTGGTGATATTTGATATGCTTGTTAAGTTTCTTGTTCATATTGTAACATCCCCCCTTTCTATATCGTCCAATTCCTTCTTTTAAACGCAGTCTCTTATAAATTGTGATGGCCAAATAAAATAGATCGTCTAGTAAATTAGAACTCCTACTACTTGTGAAACCATTAACCCTAATTCTAGAGGTATGAGTAAGAAGTGCTGTCAACTTTGACAATAGATTTTCAACAAGGAATGTTTTAAATTGAATATTTAGTAATTTTAAATTTCAATAAAAGATATATACTTAAATATGCCCCCACTAACAAGAATGATACAGATTAATATCCATTAAATGATTAATAACCTTATAAAGCAGATTCATATAATAAAATGTCATAGTATATTTTGAGTATTGACTAAAATGAAATAAAAATTATAAATATTAAAATAATAAAAGGAAAATTAGATATTCATAAAATTTTGGGGAAGAAACCCACTTGATTCGGTCTTCTACCCAGATAATTCTACGAAGCCAATTAATTTGTAGTTCTGATACTCGTTTATAAAAAGAGTAGCGTATAAGTATTCTGAATTGGATTTAGTCATAGATTCACCGGATTGGGTTATGACCGATCAGGATGGGATTATAGTTTGTGAATGACATTCAACTGTCTCATCAGTCAATATCTGATATTTATGTAGTAAGATATATAGAAAACTATAAACATACACAATGAAGTTTCACTGGTTGTTTATGTTACTCTTTATGTGTTTCAATAAAGACATATTTGTCTTTTAGTAATGCACAATAGCATAGCATGAAGTATTAAATATTTCTGCACATCCATAGAAGTGCGTAAGTAGCATGATTCATTTTAAGGTTAATCAATTGACCTTCAATCTACCATCAGCAGATCCAAACATGATATTGTTACTTTGTTAAGTGCGAAGATATAAATATATGTATCCGTATAGTAATATAAATATGCACATCTGAATAGAGCATAACTGTGAATTTCCGTACTTCTATAGCTTCATTCTGGCGTTATGTGAACATTGGCAGTGGCTTTGCGACGGCTTATTCCATAATTTGATCAAAGGTAATTAATTAATAACTATTGTATTAATAAAATTAACCATGACCGCCTTCCATGATAGCAATACAAGGTCTAGGGAAATTGAACCTTTATCATCATTCAGTTAAGACGAGAATTGCAGGTTTGTTTATTTAAATTCTGAATTCTCGACATCGAGTCGAACATATCAAATTTAAAACGCTGTTGCAGAAATTAGTCAACTCAGTAACTACTTTCAATAAGTTTAGTCTCATTGACTCCAAATACTACAAAGTAGTGCTATATTAATATTTCAAACTTCATTCCACGACGCTGGAATAACCACAAATTAAATATTAATTCAAACTCTCAATTTCATTCAACATAAATATGAATAATGTGACAGTTGACTGACTTTATCTAGGATTCAGGTAAAAATAGAGTATTTAAGGACAGATATTACTTAATACGAGAAGTAAATAAATTCCTTTAAATAACAGACATTAACAGGGAGAGGGATAGGAGTAAATAAATAAGGAATAAAATGTTAGTAAAATATAAGTATACTCTATTGAGAACCCCATAATATTCTATTTTTTTTTATTACCTAGTTATTTATATATAAATATATATATATATATATATATATATATATAATTATTTAAACCGAATATTTTCTATTACCCTGGTGGATTTAAAAAACTGATTCCCGCCTGTCCTGAATATATTGATTACCGTGTTGTCCGAAATAGTGTTCCCCTTTTTATAATAGAAAATCAAGAGTTTAAGAAACCCAATAATCGCTGCATAGTAGGTAGTTCAAACTCGACAAAACACAAAACCTTCCTGCAACCTCAATCAAAATAAAACAGTAAAAGTTTCTAGAAAACACAGTTCAAATAACGTTCAAATTAATCAATTAAAGAATCTAGGAAACACAATAATTATCTGGTTACCGCCTGTCCTGAATATAATGGTTACCGTGTTGATTGAAATAGTTTTCCCCGTTTTATAATGGAAAATTAAGAGTTTATGAAACCCAACGATTGCTGCATAGTAGGTAGTTAAAACCCGATAAAACACAAAACCTTCCTGAAAAATCAAATTAAAATAAAACAGTAAAAGATTCTCGAAATCACAGTTCAAATAACGTTGAAATTAATCAATTAAAGAATCTAGGAAACATAATAATTATCATTTAAATCAACCAGTAGAAGATTCTAAAAAAAACACCAAACACACTGTAACTACCCTCCCCTCGACGTTTTTGAAATAATATGAATAAACCCTACGAGTTAACCGAACGATTCTATGAATAGTAAATTTAAAGATATAACCAGCTAACCATTAATTTAATGTCAGACGGAATTTAAACCTGACGCATTTTTATTGGAATATTTCTCCAATTGAAAAGATTCTAATACCAACGATTGCGAGTATCTTATTTAGATGATTTGGCAAAAGTAGTGGGTGATCGTCTATGGGTAGGATTGCAGACGTTGTGATAGTAATAACCTAAAGTTCTTTTTAGAGTGGTTTTGAGTTAAATAGTATCGTCATGAGGTTCCCCAGCCAGTGATGAATATTAGTGACATAAAAATATTGATAAGTATCGAGTCCGTGCTTATTAGAATAAATTCCAAGTAAATAACCATTTTTAAAAGGCATTTCGATTACATGTGTTTATAAAGGAGGGTTTGTGCTAGAGCTCACGTCCAAAAGGAACACGGACCCTAAGGTCGGGTCCCTTAACCCCGCCCGACGCCAGTGGAGGTCAACCGAGTTCTACGGACCCAAGAAAGATGAAGTTAGATTTAGCTAAGCAAAATAAGCTTAACTTTTACAAAATAATGCTTACAACCACTCAAAATTGTAAAAACAATTTATAAGTAAACATAGGGTTAACTATGTGTTCATTAGTATGCTTTTGGCGTTATCTTTCCTCCCACACATTCCCATACACAATCTAAGTGACTGCATTATTTTAAGACTGCTGAAGACCTGGCATTAGCCAACTGAATACACCAGCACCTAGAGACAGCCTGAATCTACTCAAATCCCTCTCGAGCTAGTTTACCTGCCAATCAACTACATATAGACTATTTGAGTTTTATTTTTTTATATGATTTGATATTGTGATATCTCTCATTCATCAGTCCAACATGTTTGTTGATCGGTTACGGGATATTTTTATTTGCACCTACCCGTCTCTTAAGTTTTATTCCGTAACCATGTTGATGTTCATCCAGATATTTTATATACAAATTCGTTTTAAGACATGTAAATTCAGCGTAACTACTTAGGTCACTAGATTGATAATGTAGCGTGTGTGTAGGTTTGATTCTATCGGATTTCAGGCCATCCACAGGCATTCTACAGCGAAGTAAACTTCACTCTAAACAGGGGCGATGAGCGTCCCTGAATGATGCGACCAGGGTCTGTACTACAATGTCAAATCAATCCGAATTGTACAAATCCATCTTTTAATCGGGGTGTGCGAGTAGTTCTCCAGTCCATGAGTAAGAAGAAGTCTAGGCACAACGTGCCTACGACAAAGGTATGAACCAGATAGTACTCAATGCAGTGACAGCCTTTGGAAAATGGAAAGCACAAGTTCGTTCGAATTCCAATGCAGTAAGAATGATCGACCTTCTGAATCGGAGGCGTTTCAGAAGGGGAAAATGACTGCTAATAAACCTTAGGCCGTGTAGAATCTAGAAGAGTGTTCTTATAGTAATGTCAGCTTCTTGTAGAGTAAATTTGTATGTGTGTGTTTTGTGAATGACCAAGTAACCACGTCAATCTACATGCTATATGGAATTACAATATGTTTGTCATTTAATGTAAAGTTAGGTAGGCTAACCAACATGATATACGGTCAAGAAAAGAAAGATCAAAACAGCCACAATCAAAAAATATTTAGTTTGTTAGATAGTTCTATAAGTATTTAGGTATTTCAAGAGTGAGAAGGAAATAACGTAATTATTTGTAATCATACGAATTTCAGATACTTGTTTGTTACATAAACCTAAATAATCGTGTTTGTCTCCCTAACTACATAACCTCGACAACCTAGGTTTAGCCGCAACTAAACTCCTGTCTAGCCTACTCTAAAATCCTAGTGTTATACCACGTCCATCATCGACACCACTCGAAAATGGTTGAGTTTGATTTGAATGTGTTTATATGTTTAATGACTGTGTGTGTGGGAATTTCAAAACTCGCAACACGAAAGGAATGAGGAGAGGATTAGCCCGCGAATAACCTAAGAGCCAATCCAGGAACCCTATGGTGAAGGAAAAAAGAAATTAGGGTCGCTCCAAGCCCAGACTCAGACTCAGATCAATTACCTATAAGTTCTTATCTAACGACCCAAGGATAGTTTTGGAATTTGGGTTAGGTTGATTTAAAGCATAGGAACCGAGGTATATCTCGGCGCTTCAGACACTAACGAAAATCCACTGCAACACGCAATCACAACTCTCCCAGTTCAAGACGCGTAAAACGGCGAATCAAACTGTATAGAATTCCCGAAAGACGTGTGTCACAGTAGTTTGACGCGGAGACTGAATGGCTCCCCCTCTGAGTCTTAACTCACACTTCACTTGACGACCAGCAACAAAAACCCCCTCTCAATCAATCAAGTTTTCATCTCACGCACCCATTCTGGGGCGTGGGGAGTCAGGGTCAGATCATCGGATCTCTTCCTGAAGAAGCGCCTCTGTCCACTCCTATGGACAGGTCATCGGAGGGCCCTCGCGGGTGGTGCAAATATTCTCACCTGGGGTGTTCCGTTGGATGATCGCCGGCTAGGCAACCAGGTCGCGTGGCAGGCAGCGGCGGTCGGGCGGGCGCGCGTGGTGCGGCGCCATGTCGCGGAGATGCGGATGTTGTGAGCTATCCGCACGCGCGAACATGCCCTTCGCCAGCCTCTGGACAAACTGGTCCACTGGTTCCCATCTGAGGTCCCTCTGGATCGTCGCATTCCTCACGTAGCGGGGGGCGTCGACGATGGTACGCAAAGAGAGGTTCTCTTGGGACCCCTCTCATCTCGACCCTTCCCTTTTATATTTTCTCTTCCCACCAAAACGTCCTACCCCAGGCATGCTCGCCAAACCACCATCTCAAACTCCGCGAGTCATTCTCATTGGTTCGTTTCGTTTCCTTTCGAAACTCAGTGCTCTGATTGGTTACTGGTCTACACCATATACACACTTTATATTTTAAATCACACAGTTTAACTAGAAATAGACTCTATAACATCATAAAATAATCTAAATAAAATGATACTCATTTTTTTTCTATATAAAACATCTTATTGCAGTTATAGTGAATAAAGTTCTAATTTGAGTTAAACCATCTGGAATTTAAAGGCGATCGACCGCCATCTGTATTTTCATCATTGAACTAACTACGCATCTGTTTGACCTACCAAACTATATCGTAATTAAACACCCTTACGTATGAATTTCGATTGAATGAGCCATGGTAAATGCGACATTTCAAAACAAAATCACAAATGTGTAAACTGGTCATAATTCAATATCCACTGAAAGCAACGGTGAAGTTAAACCATATTCATTTTAAATTTATGATTCATAACTTATTTCATAGTTCTTAAAGTTTATCCACATTTTGGAGATTGTTTAAACAAATATATTTCTACCTACTGAGAAATAAACCAAATGTTTGTTTCGTCACAACACACAACACAAATAAAACAATTAAAATAAACATTATAGATTCTAGAAGGGAAAAATCTAACTACAATCTAAATTTAACTACTAAAATCCTCAGTGTTGAAATTGTCTGGACAATTTTAATAAAAGTTTAATTTTAGAAAACAAATTTGTAGGTATAGTTAATATTCCGTCAATTTCACTGAGGTATGACTAAATTGGACCACAGTATTGTTATTATTTATTTTTCATTAAAATCTGCTTGTTATTAGTTGGAGTAAGTATTTAAATTATACTTATATATTGCATTACAGTCCATTTTAATCTAAAAAAAGTTTCCCACCTTTAGACCTTGCAATTTTAAAACCAAGAATCACTTCACTTCACTTTAGAAAATGGCTAGGATTTTTTTTTATATCCTAAAGATTTCACTGCACTTATATGTCACCCGTCCTTAATAAGGAACACTGAATTTAATTATTAACACTATAGCAAAGGTCATCTTCTCTGCATGCCGCAAGTCCAGGAGTTAACACTAGGTAAAGGTGAATTATGTTCAAGGTGATTTCTTCAAGCTTGAACAAAATTCTGTGGTGAATCGACAAATAATGTGGAGCCTGTAATAATAATATTCTAGTAGTATGAATAGTTAGAACCCAACCAATTTCACAACAATAACAATAATAAACTTAATTGTAGAAATAGGTTGTTGATAGCCTGGCTCAGCACTCCCTTCTCGTTGTGTTCCTATACGGAACCCGTACAATATTTTTAAACTCATCTTGACAGATTTTGGGAACATTACTGCTATTCATCAAAAGGTGCCACCACCTCCTATGAAACTCAAAATATGTTATAGCGAACATCCATCCTCACACTTCCGCTATCCATTCAAAGAAATCGTTTTTTTATTTCATAATTAATCTGGCGCATTCTACGTATAGATTTCTAGACTAAATAAATAATGACGATTATAGAAGTAATAGGCAATTACTGTGACGACATATTCAGTAGTTTAAACAAGGTAGAAAACATTTACAAAGATGCATGATAAGCAATTAACTTCTAGGACTTAAATTTAATTAGCAAAACCCGACACTCCCGAATAGCTATTCAGAAAGGACCCACAAATTAATAACCCAAAACCAAAAGTAAAATAGAAAAAGAAAAGTTGACAACGGAGAATCGAACTTCGAACCTTAATATTTCAAGTCTGGTAACAACGCGATGAGCCACTTGAGCTTATATGAGGCCTTGTGAAATTTGCGATGCCTTCGATAACCACTAATCTCCATAGTTATGTTTATACCAAATTTATCTTACCGCTTAATTGAGCATTGGTCAACACCAATCTTACATCACCGTTATTTGTTTGGTTTAAGAATATTTGGCTTCTCTTTTTGCAGTTCATAGTTGAATAATTAAATCACGTTGCCCAAACCTGCCAACGTCTGCCAACTTTTTATAGCAAATAAAAAAATGTGTCTCAGATCTTTACATTTCCGTTACAATATTTAATCGGTATTGTTTTACACAGGAGATTCTTTGATACAATCAAAATAAAGTATCAATGATTTTAAATGCTACTGAAGAAGCTTAATATACGGGACGCTTTTTTATTTGCTTTAATTGACTATATGATTAATGATTGTAATACGCATTAAATGGAAAATATGTATTGTTTTTTTTTAATAAGGTTATCATGTTTTTAAGCCCTTATACGTTATTTCATTAATTATGATTTAAGAATCTATCCATCTATCTATTAATAGCAAAGAGAGTTTGGATTTAAAAGCGGTGATAGCCCAACTACTACGAAACTGTTGTGCCCTATATTTCTCATATTTAAAAACACACTCATACAATATTTAAAGATTTTTGCTGCAGATTAATCCTGTGATTAAAAGTATTACCATGGAGCAGACTTCAATCAAAGAGGCCCCCGTCAACAAGTGGATAAAAAATAATCCGGAGCTTCTTTACCACCATGCAAGTGGATTAATTTACTGCTCTAAATGCGAAGCACATTTGAGTAAAACTTGTCAAAGTAACGTCAAAGGACATGTAGAAGGAGCAGTACATAAAAGCACGAAGAAAGAACACCACACTCATTTAGAATTGTACTTAGACTTAATCAAATTTATGATTATTATTAACATGGCCAACTGGGCAACAACGCATTTAAAATATTTTTTCAAAAGTTCATGTGTTGTAATTGCAAAAATATTATACGATCAGCTTTTTAAATCAAAGTACAAGAGAGGCAAAGCAAGATTGTAGATAAAAAAAACTACGGCTTTCAGTAGACGAAACTACGGATGTCTTAGGAAGAGCTATCGTACATTTGTTGGTGAGACCATTAGAACTTATTAGGTATCATCGGCTTTACTTAGTGGTATGTAAAATGCTAAATACTGTAAATGGAACGACTATATAACAATTTATTAAAGATTATTTAAAAAAATATGTAGGAAGGTTAATTTAAGATCAAAGTAGATAATGTTAGAATGTTATGTACAGACAGTGTGTGTTTCAGAAGTTACTCTATCACATATCTAAAGATCTAAATTTCACCCAAGTTGCCGTCGTTTTCAGGCGCCTGAAACATGTTTTCAGTCCGTTTCAGGGCACCCTCTATCAGATGACGCCATGACCTTAAAACCCGTTTTCAGGCGTTTTCAGGACCCCTTATGGGCCTCTGAAGCACAAATCGTTATATGGCGAAATATCCGGTAGGAGTGACAGAGATACCACTACTAGAAAGAGATAGCTATACTCGGAACATTCGAGAAGTGTGTGACAGAGATAGCACTACTAGAAAGAGATAGCTATACTCGGGACATTCGAGATGAGAGTGACAGAGAGAGTGCACCATTAGAGAGAGACATATATGGTCTCGAATGTACTCGGCCCGCACGCTGGTCCTTACTAGAATATTCGCGATATGTGTGGACAATGTGTCCAGAGCGGCTCCGCGATTTATATAAAAGGCGCCGACGGCCGGCGCGAGTTTAGTTACATTTTAACTGCGATCGAGTGCTAGTACAAGGATAATCGGAGAGAAAGACTCTTCGTGTGAATAGTGAGTGTGTTTTAAGTAGTGGAAGTACAGTTCGTGTGAATTGTAAGTGCGTAATTTGGGTAATAAAGTGTGTGTTTTATTAAGTGGATTAATTCGTGTTTTTCTATCAAATACGAATCCCACGCTCGTAACAATAATATCTGCTGGTAGAATTTTAAAATAAACTTTTCCAAAAATGTTGCATTTCACTTGTTTAGCCCATGCTCTTAATCTTGTTGCGAGGCATATTAGAAAGAGAACCCTAATGTTGACAGTTTAAATTCAAATTTGAAAAAAGTATTTTTGAAGGCACCATAAAGAATTAAAATCTTTAAAGAAATGTGTCCGGATTTACCTTTACCTCCTGCACCTGTAATAACTAGATATTTGGCATGATGCAGCATTATATTACGCTAAGCATTTAGATGAAGTCTGTATTGTCTGTGTCGAATAGTCAAGAGGCAAAATCAATAGAGAATGCTTGAAACATTTTTAATAATAATGATAATTGAGGATGTTTTGTAATTGTAATTTTGCAATTTTACCAACAGCTTTGACCGCACTTCAGAAACCTGATATTTCTCTGATAGGATCATTTGAAATATTTGATGCAGTGAGATTAGCTTTGAAATGGGCCAATTGCAAGTACTTAGAAGATAAAATGGAAAAAGTCATGAATAGAAATCATGATTTGGACACTATCAGAAATATAGCATAAAATTTTCTTCCTGCATTAATGACGAGGAGGAGGAAGTGTACAAATTTGCTAATCTCACCTTAGTTGACGTAGAGCGATCTTGTTCAATGTACAAATGGATTTTAGTCGTTGGGAAAAAATAATTGAAGCAAGAAAATATTGAAAAACTAATGGTTATAAACTTCAATTCTCATAAAAGTTATATAGTAATGTCGAAAGTGAACACTTCAAATCTTAGTGCGCTCAACAAAGAGCTTCAAGAAACCCAAGTCGTTCTTAACAATTTACGGGTCTCTTGTGCGTTTAGATCTTGAGTTAGCATCCCCTATTTGGAATCCTTTCTACGTGACGTATGACTCACAAATTTAAATGGTGCAGAAGAAGTTCCTTCTTAGTTTGAATTGCCGTGTAAGGGCTCCAAAGAAGTTATATGTTAACTTGCTTACGAACTACAGACAGATGTCCCTTCACAATCGTTCAACGTTCGCGGACATCGTTGTTCTCAAGCAGATCTGCACCGGTCACTACAACTGCCCTGAGCTTGTCTTTCTTGTAAGGTACCATATCCCGCTCAGAGCTCCGTGGTACAAGCGGCTCATTCACGTCAGATTCTCTCGCATCAATGCTGGTAAAAGGGTGCCAATAAATCGACTCTGTGCAGACCATGACAAAAACTTTGGAGAGGTTGACTTGTTTGACTCATCTCTCAGTCAGTTTAAGCATTTCATACGCAAACTCTTGTTCACAAAACTCGCAGATAACATTTCCTGATTGTGGGGGGTAACTGGGTTGTGCAACTTATTCCATTCTTTACCTGCACAGACGTGCAACATTACTATTTGGATGTTTACTATACATACATGTACCTATCAGTGATGCAAAAAATATCTAAAAACGTGGTTGGTTTATTCTGTGCCCACTGTAATGAAATAGTGCTTTTTTCTTTTTAATATTGATCTATCTTCATAAGCACTTAGTTTGTTGCTCATTCGGAGATATATGTTTTCGGGGAGTACCTGTGCCGGTCGACTATGTTAGTCATATTTCCACGTAATGTTAAGATAAGTTGACGACCGTCACAGATAAGGTATATTTATATTCATCACGTAGTTTTGTAGTAAGTTGTATATAAGCTTAGTATTAACTATAATAAATTAGTCTAGTATTGGCGCGCATCTCAAGCCTTTTACTTTTCTCCCGAAGATATCGCTCTCCTTATAATTGCCTCTGGCAAAGACAGCGATCACGGGTTGGTAGGCAGATAGCTGAACGATTATACAATATTTTCCATATTTCAATAAAAATATTGCACAAAAACAGTGAATACAAAAAGGAAGAAACATGTACAAAGGTGAGCTTATCTCTAACAGGATATTTCTTCCTGCAAACCTATAAAGAAAAAAATAACTACAGGTAGCAAAACATTAAATATGTTAATAAAAATAATAAACTACTTACAACATAACATCTACAAAATACTAAAATAATGCTATTTATAAATATGTCACATATACATCATCATCATTATCATCATCATCTACAGCCTAGTACATGAGTCCACTTCTGGATTAAAGGCTTCTCTCTAAAATGGAAGGATTTGCCCATAATCAGCATGCTGGGCAGACGCAGTACTGTTGACGGTAGTTGTTTACAGAATACGCTGCTGCCCGCTCTCTGTTAGGTAAATTCCCTTTGTCACCTATAACGACACCCGCGGGAAGAGAAGGGGTGATGATAATATTTATTCTGTTTTATCGTGACCACACGGCACAGATACAGAAATAGATACAAATACATACTTATACTTAGCAAGGAAGAGGAAGATAGTGTTCTTTCAAATGACTTTTAAAAATATAAATTGACGGAATTTCTCTGATGGCGCTGAGGAGTTTGTTCCAGACACTGATAGCCTGTAGTCTGAATCCATTTTCATAAGTGGCAGTATTATATTGCGGAGTTATAATTAGTGACCGAATGTGAGATCTTCGTGGCCTATTCGATTTTTTTAGCCTTGTTACTGTATAAGATAACGGTTCCATCATAGGTTACGGTTACAGGAGCAATCTTATTTGTGGTATTTTCCCAGTCGTGGTAGGTAGATGTTTCTCAGGAGTGGTGTTTGCTCTGCTCATTTGAAGATCTCTACTACTAAAAGTCCCAGAAACAAACTTTGCACCGTCAGCTAGATCGAGCTGTTTCTATGAGTGTATAAACTCTGTTTGAAATTAAATAGTAACTTGTGTTCTGCATGGTTCCTTTTTATCATGGCTGACGCAGTTATTGTGAGTAGAGCTTGTCTAGTTTGAAATGGTGCGCCGTACCACTGAATTACACATATCTGACCACAAGATTTTCTTCATTTGGGGGCGCGGTATTTTAGTTTAGACAAGCTACTTCAGTGGGTGTAAGGAAGTCCAACAACATCTTTAGGACCCCATGTCATCCTAACCTGCCCGCGGTACACCCTGCTGACTAACGGACGAGGCTCTGGCGAAAAACCCACCAACCCTCACTTTACCAGCGTGGTGGGCTCACGAACTAATCCCCTATGATAGGACACCCAAAACCCCGGCACCAAGTTCCCGGCGCCACCACCAGCGAGGACGGTAGCCGGACTAGCCGTGGAGGCAGTGGTGCTAAGAATCCCCGGGCGAGATCGCTACCCCGTTGACGAACCACGGCACGCAAATCGGTCTCCGAAAATCTAAACATACTAACCTATAATTGTCGCATATTGCTGAAGGATGAGTGATTTGAAGAACTTGATCCATTGGGACATTATAGCTCTTGCAGAGGTTAAACGTCAGGCCGAGGCTACTGTTGAAAGAAACAATGACATATTCTATCACTTTGGGGTCACCAGCGGAATGTTTGGAGTGGGTTTCCCGGTGGCCAATAAGTGGAAGAGTAATATCATTGAATTCAACGGGCTCACTGACGGAATCGCCGTTCTAAGATTCCGCATGCACAAAATAAAAAACTCACGTTGATACCGATATACGCACTGACGTCGACGCATAGTGACGACGAGGTAGCAGATTTCTACGACCTTTTGAACAAGGCTTGAGACGAGCACCGAGGCACATGGAACATGGTCCTTGGTGAATTCAACGCCATACTCGGCATAAGGAACGAACTAGATGATCAAACGATGCTCGGACCACACGGGCTGGGAAGCCGACACGAGCGTGATTCACGATTGCTCTAGTTTGCTTTCGGACAAAACCTCATGGTCAGCAACAGTTTCTTCTTTAACAAACCACCACGTCGGTGAACATGGATTTCGTTTGACAAAAATATAAAAAACGAAAAAGATTTAATATTAACATCAGATCAAAATGTAATAATCGATGTCTCAGTTATCAATAGATTCACATTCACATTCCACTCCAACAAAAGATCTATAAACGCACAAGTTTCTTTTACATGAACATATTGAGAAAGTGTTTATTCAAAAAGAAAATTAACAAATTATCTAAAGATACTTTGCTAACTAACCAAGACACATTCAAATTAAGACTCAGCAATTATTTTAAGGATTTAACCATGGATATAGATGACGTCTAGTTACAATATCCAACGAATCAGCCAGCAGAAAAATCAAACAGAACAGACGAAATAGTAACAAACTAACCACAGAAAAAAAAAATTAGAGAGAGAGAGCAATATGGCAAGTATTCCGTGCAGTATTACCAGATAGATAGAAAAGTACAACGTAATGAGGAGAGATATTATAACATTTAACACCGATTTAATCAAAACGGCAATCGAGAGAAACAAGATGCTTCGAGTGGCATGGCAAGGCATAGATAAGAAAACTACGTGGATCACGAAACTAACAGGTGAAAATGGTCGAAAGCAGGGAATCAGAGAATAGATGATGGAAATGTGTATAAAGTTTTACACAAAATTGTACTCAGACCCAACCAAAATAGACCAAATTGAAGAATATCCATGTCCAACTGCTGACACTATTCCTCCGATTACCGGGTCTGAAGTTCATCGTGCTCTGAAGGATATGAGGAACAACAAGAGCCCCGGTGAAGATGGTGTCACGACAGAGGCTTTAAAATTTGGAAAACCCGTTTTGCTTCCCCACTTGGCCAACATTTGTAATACTTTCGTCTTTATACTTTAAAGATAATCCCGACAAAAACACCGAGAAAAAAAAGAAAACTCCAACATCATACTGTTACATAAAAAGATGATAAAAGTTATAACCGAAACTATCGAGCGGTTAGCTTAGTATCTCATATTTATATAATATTCGTAGAATCCCGGATAGAACTGGACAACTAGAGCTGGAACTGGAGCTGCGCTTAAGCTGGGTGTCTCAATCGACGAGCGCGACGTAGTGAGTGCCATGCGCGTCGGCCGCCTTACTACTGAGGACCGGGGCGCGGAGCCCGTTCACCGCGAGACGCCAGACCGGCCCCGGCCTATTGTTGTCTCGCTTGCTCGCCGCTCTGTCCGCGAGCAGCTGCTTAACGGTGCCCGGGTGCGGCGCGGAACTACTTCCGACGGACTTGGACTCCCAATTCACGCGCCACAAAAGATTTACATAAATGAACGCCTCACCAAGGAGAACCGCGTACTTCTTGCTAAGGCGCGTGCTGCTGGCAAAGACTGGCGTTACATCTGGACCAGAGATGGTCGTGTGCAGGCGAGGCGTGAAAAGGATGCGAAACGTTATCATATAAACTCTGAAGCGGATTTGAAGCATGTTTTTGGCTCGTGAGTGCCCCCTGATAAATTATAGTTACTGTATTAAAATAACTATAACTCAATTACCCAAAATTTCCAAAATGGTTATCATCCGGCCTACCATCTCACATGATAATATATTACAGTTACATCTTTATCTACCGACATGCAAAACTTGCTATTCTATCCTTAGTAATCAATCACTCCCTACAGTCCGTCTTCACAAACCTATCTATATCGCCATATTTCTATATTTCCTTGTGCCTCAAAATCCTTTCATTAATTTTATACTAGTAAATTCGCTGTAACAAATATGTTTAGCTCATAAACACGTAGGTTTTGTATGTTGGCAATGTTACGTGGTTTCCGGTTGTTGTCTATGTGCGATTCGCGTAATAACATGTACTCGTGTTCTATAATACATAAAATAATAAAATACAGTCCTTTTCACACCACTTGTGGGGTTTAATTTAATACCAGCGACCCACAAGTTTGGTCCTTCGAGCCGATTTTTTTCGTCGGGAGGCTCAGTGAATCTCGTCGGAGGAATATTCGTGTGTGCACAATCTATCGTCGGAATCTGCCATTGAGATTGCGTTGGCATCTACGTGTATTCTACAATTGAAGCGGCTATTGCGTTTCATCGGCCTGCTATTGGGCTACAAGAAGTCTGCTATTGGGCTACTATCTACAAGAAATTCACCAGACTATTATTTCAAAAAGAAAAATTTCGTCGTGCCTTTGTACCGTACCTACTTACGTCCTACTACTTCAACTACGTGCTCGACGGTGGAACCTATGTATTTCGTCGTTTTCAAGATTTGGTGGTTATTTTATGAAGAAATAGCATCCCACTTTCATCGCAGTTCATCAAGATAAAACATACGTAGTGATTATCTTCGCTCTGGATAAAAGGTCATTGCACCAATGTGAATGACCTTTGGGTAGACATTTTGTTTTGTGGATATAACCTACGTGCTAAGAAGAGACAAAATCAGCCGTGACGTCAAGTTGGTGAGTCGACACTATTGGTCGTACGTCGAGTGGCTGTCAGCTAGCTGTGCGCTAATTCGTCGGTTTTTGTCGCGCGACGGCAGGAAGCTCGCTGCTATTGGGCGAGAGAAGGTTTGCTACCGCGTGCGCCGACGCCATATTTGACGGTTCCCGCAGCTTCGCTTCGCATCACTCGCGTCGCGGTACCTTTTTGTTCCTCGCGATAGTTAAAATATTGTTGCGATTTTAGTAAATATTGTATAAGATTTTAGTGGAAAACATTTGTAAAGTTTCCGCAATATGGAAAAGCAATCCATTAGGATTGCGGCCAGGGGGGCAGCGAAAAGTTCAATAACGAAAATTTACCATTTCTGTGAAAAGGAAGACCTGGAAAACACGTCTATAGAGTTACTTCAGGCAAAATTAAGTCATTTAATAAATGCTTTTACCGAGTTTAAAGAGTTAAATATCCAAATTTCTGCCTTAGGTGATGAGACGGAAGCGTCTAGACGTGATTCGATTTCCACTTTCCAGGAATATGAGGAAAAATATTTGGTTGCTATGGCCTTGCTACAAGGTTCTATTAATCGTAAGCAAGAGCCTGGGTCGCGGTCTCCTCCCCCTGACCGCTCCTCCTCGGTTTGCGCGAAACTGCCAAAGATTGAGATCAAAAAATTTGACGGCAAGGATGGTGAGTACTATCCTTTCATAAATTTGTTTCAAAGTTTGATTCATAATGACAAATCTTTGTCTAACTTACAAAGGTTATACTATTTGAGAATGTATCTTGGAGGCGAGCCTCACGATTTAATTAAAAACCTCACTTTGGAGGATGTAAATTATGATCAAGCCTTAAAAATATTAAGTGATAGGTATGACAATGTAAACAAGGTTATTACACAACATGTAAACTGTATTTTGGATATAAATCCTATTACTAAATGTACTTCTGAGTCATTAAGGTCGTTCTTGGCTCAGGTAAAGCAGAGCTTGAGTGCACTAGTGAGTCTCAAGCAGCCAGTCCATCACTGGGACGCTTTATTGGTTCCTATGTTAACCAGAAAGGTCGATCAATACACTGTTAGGGCTTATTACTTGGAACAGGAGAATTTTAAAGATGAACCTCATAGTTTGCGTGGTTTCCTGACATTTTTAGAGAAAAAGGCAGTGGCCTTGGAAGCTACAGAGCCACCGGAGAAGCGGACTTCTGGTGTAAGCGGCAGCGGTGCTGCTCGAAGCTATCAGCGAGCAGTCCTTCTCACCAGCCAGGAAACATGTGAGTTTTGTCATTCTTCTCCGCATAAGATTCATAAGTGTCCAAAATTCAAAACTGCTTCTATAAAGCAAAGATTACAGTTTATTGAGGATTCAAAGCGGTGTAAGCTGTGCTTGAATAAGCACACTAATAAATGCTTTTTTAAGTTTAAATGTTTGAAGTGCAAAGGGGGCCATAATAGTTTACTTCACGATGAAGTGGCTGACTCCGCACCCAATAAAGAGGAATCCCCTCAGGTATCGTTGTGCAATAGCAACATAAATAATAAACATGTTTTATTACCTACAGTGTCGGTGAAATTATATACTAAGGATGGTGGCACATTACCAGTGCGAGCAGTGTTGGATTCTGGCAGCGAGGTGTCTATGATCACCAAAGAAATTGCAGATAGGATTGACTGCACGCTGCTTGCTAAATCGCACATGGTAGTGGGGGTTTGTGAAGGCTCCAATAAAATAAACGCTGTTGCAGAGTTTGATATACATGCATCAAGTACATCATTTAGCTTGCCTATTTCATGCTCAGTGGTGGAAAAAATTACATGCACGTTACCGCACCAGCTCATTGATGTTTCCCATCTGAACATCCCTTCGCATGTCCAGCTTGCTGACCCCGATTTTCATGCACCAGCCACTATTCATATTTTATTAGCTGCTGATGTGTTTTTCCAGGTGTTGCTCCGTGAGCGTATCCCACTCGCCCTCAACGGTCCCTACCTCATCAATACGAAGCTAGGCTACGTGGTAGGTGGCGCGGTCACTGAGGAGCGGCATCAGGTTCCAGCTACTAACAAGTATTTTTGTAATTTCACTCGTACTGAATCACAAGTAAGTGATGACATTTTCATCCCGCCCTGTACATGCAAAAATAATCTTGATGTACATTTACAAAATTTGTGGGAATGCGAAAAGGTCGATAAAATATTTTTAGAGTCCAGTTCTGAAAAAGATCAGGCTGAGATTATTTTTTCTGAAAATGTGAAGCTTGAGGGCAATAAGTTTCAAGTTTCTTTGCCTATCAAATTGCCTTTAAAGGAAGTCAACTTAGGAAATTCATTAGATAGCGCACTACAAAGATTTCAAAACTTAGAGAAACGATTTTCTAAAAATAAGATTTTGTTTGAAAAATATAAACAATTTATAGATGAATATCTACAGCTTGGCCATGCAAAGTTGGTAGATATCTCGCAGTATGATTTAGAAAATGATGCTGTCTATTTTCTGCCGCATCACCCTGTGTTCAATGAAGGCTCAAAAACTACTAAACTAAGGGTTGTTTTTGATGGCGGCATGCTTACAAAAAATAAAATCTCACTGAATGATTTACTCATGAATGGGCCAACAGTGCAGAATGAATTGTTTGATATATTAATTTTGTTCAGGTTAGATAAATATATTTTAATCTGTGACATTAAACAAATGTTTAGAAACATTATTATGGATCCTATTCATAGACCACTTCAAAACATTTTGTGGCGAGAATCCCCAGACAAACCTATTCAATGTCTGCAACTTCAAACAGTTACATATGGTATGAAGTGTTCTTCCTATTTAGCAACACGCTGTTTAATAGAACTTGCCAAACGATTTGGTGATAAATATCCCAAGGCAGCCTCTGCATTAAAATATAATTGTTACGTTGATGACGTAAGTACGGGTTCAAACCAAATAAATGACTTGATTCAGTTAAAAAATGAGTTAATTCAGTTAATGGAGTTGGGGGGTTTTCAGTTGCACAAGTGGTGCTCTAATTCACCTGAGGTTTTAAAAGATATTCCTATAGAAAAACAGCAGTTTCATAATATTGAGTTCAGTCACCATGATGATTCATTTGCCAAAACTTTGGGACTGCATTATAATGTTCAATCAGATACAATTAATATCAGCTGCCCAGAGAAAACATTGAATGAGATTTACACAAAAAGAGAGGTTCTTAGTTTTGTCAGTAAGTTCTTTGACCCCTTAGGTTTGGTCGGTCCAATTTTGGTTACTGCAAAATTATTTCTTCAAGACCTTTGGAAGGCTAGCATTGGTTGGGATTCTCCCCTTCCAGGTGATTTGAACGAGAAATGGAGAAGTTTCGCTTCAGGATTGATAAACATGCCTACTATTTCAATTCATAGAAATATTGATATTTCAGAGTATAATAAAATTGAGCTGATAGGGTTTGCTGATGCTTCGAGCAGAGCCTACGGTTGCTGCTTATACCTCCGCGTTGTAAAGTCTGACGGTTCCGCGTTGGTTGACTTAGTGTGTTCCAAGTCTAGGCTCAATCCAGTTAGCTCTCAACTAACCACTCCCAGGCTAGAGCTTAATAGTGCACTCTTGCTTGCCAAGCTGGCTAATAGGTTATATCACACATTGTCGATTAAAATTGACCCTAAAAACATTGATGTACATCTGTACCTCGATTCGCAGATTGTATTATCATGGTTAAAGATAGATCCATTGCGCTTAAATGCTTATGTGGCTAATAGGGTGAAGGTTATTGTTGAACATACTCAATCTTTTAATTGGCATTATGTAAATACATCCTTTAATCCTGCCGATTGCCTCTCAAGAGGAGTCGAGCCATGCTCTTTAAGTGAGAACTCTCTATGGTGGAACGGTCCACAGTTTATGTTACAATGTGACTATGATCATTGTAGTTTTGATACAAAAATGTGTATAGATAAGTATGTAGATATTCCTGAAATTAAAAAAGTTTCAATGCCTTGTACACAATTGGAGCAGGATCTATATAAATTCAGCTCTCTTGCTAAAACTCAAAGAGTTATAGCTTTTATTTTAAGATTTTATAACAATTGTAAAAAGTCACAAGGTCAAAGGAAGCATGAAAGTTATGTACCTAGCCTTACTTGTAAGGAATTAGGTAATGCAATGAAAGTTATCATAAAATGTGACCAAAATCGCTGTTATGGTGAA
This sequence comes from Argyresthia goedartella, assembly GCA_949825045.1. Lineage (NCBI taxonomy): Eukaryota > Metazoa > Arthropoda > Insecta > Lepidoptera > Argyresthiidae > Argyresthia > Argyresthia goedartella. The sequence continues at coordinate 13,921,697 of OX463829.1, read as the reverse complement.
GAAATTAAATGCATTTCCAATAATAAGCCAATAAAAGGGAGTCTATTACCTCTTAATCCTTTCATTGATGGGGATGGTCTGCTGCGTGTAGGCGGAAGGCTGCAGAAGGCAAATATACCTTACGCACAAAAATACCCAGCTATACTGGCTCAGCGCTCGCATATTACTCAATTGGTAATACGGGATGCGCATATACGTTTATTACACGCTGGTCCTAAACTTATTTTGAGTTATTTAAATCAAAAATATTGGCTTATTAATGGAACCAGAGAGATAAAGCATGTAACACACAAGTGTATTGTATGTTTCAGATTAAAGGCTAATCAAGCCTCACAATTAATGGGTTCTTTGCCTGAACGGAGAGTCACAGCAGCGCGTCCTTTCGAGGTGGTAGGCATAGATTATGGCGGTCCATTTCAAATAAAGCAGTCACGGGTTAGACGGGTTTTAATTTCAAAAGGGTATGTTCTTTTATTCGTTTGTTTTGCCACTAAGGCTATCCACGTCGAACTTGCCTCGGACTTGACTACAGATACCTTCTTGGCCTGCTTAAAAAGATTTATAGCTAGACTTAACATTCCGTCCACAATAAGCTGTGATAACGCTGCGACCTTCCGTGGGGCAAATAACCAATTAAAGAGACTCTATGAGTTAAGTCAATGTAAGAATCATAATTCTATGGTACAAGATTTCGCTTCTTCGTTAGGAATTAATTTTCAATTTGTTCCTAGTTACTCTCCCCATTGGGCTGGTATATGGGAAGCCGGTATCAAAAGCGTTAAGCACCATTTAAAGCGCGCTATAGGCGAAAAATGTTTAACCTTTGAGGAATTGTATACTGTCCTGGTACAGGTTGAAGGTATCGTTAATTCACGGCCTTTAACTCCTAAAATTTTGTTAGATATTAACGATATGAACTATCTCACGCCGGGCCATTTTCTCACGGGTGCACCCTTGTGTTCGTTTCCAGAGCCTGACGTCATCAATGTTCCTACCAACAGATTGAAATTTTGGGACCAATGTACTCAAATTCAGCAATCCTTTTGGCGACAGTGGCACAGGCAATATCTTGTGAATCTGCAAAGTCGGCCTAAGTGGCGGACCGCTACTCCCAATCTGCAGGTCGGCACAATGGTGATAGTTAAGGATAACAATGTCAGTCCTCTCAGCTGGCCTATAGCCAGAATAGTCGCGGTGCATCCAGGGGACGATGGCAAGGTGCGGGCTATAGATATTAAAACGACAAATGGTTTTGTTATGAAAACTAGCATAGCTAAGGTATGTGTCCTTCCGATTGATAACTAAGGATGCGCACGTATAAGTTAGTAGTGATATGAAGTGTATAGCTACTAGTGTCTTTCTAATATGTTAGATATTTAAGTTTCAGCGAATATGTTTGCATGTTTTGGCTGAGGCCCCAATTATGTTTAGCTCATAAACACGTAGGTTTTGTATGTTGGCAATGTTACGTGGTTTCCGGTTGTTGTCTATGTGCGATTCGCGTAATAACATGTACTCGTGTTCTATAATACATAAAATAATAAAATACAGTCCTTTTCACACCACTTGTGGGGTTTAATTTAATACCAGCGACCCACAAATAAAAATATTAAAGTTTCACTGTTCAATGCGGGATCTCTGGGATCGAAACATGATGAAATGATTGTTGCCATATTACGCATGTCACCTGATATCATTGCTATAAACGAGACCTGGCTCAGAGCGGGGGGGGGGGGGGGGAAGGGCATTGCGCCCAAGGTACCTGGATACCGCTTACGTCACTTGCCACGACCTCCTGGGAGATTTAAGAAGGGAGGAGGTGTGGGTTTTTATGTGCGACGGGGTGTCGTAGCCCGAACCATTCCCCACCCCTCCTCCCCCCCTGGAGAGGATGTCACTGAACAGATGTGGCTATCTCTCCGTGTCAAATCCTTCCGTATTATCATTGGTACAGCTTATAGACCCCAGTGATTCAAGGTGGATACGTTTTTTGACTCGCTGACTGAAAGTATAGCTTCTTTCTCGCATTATGACAGAATCATCTTGTTGGGAGATTTTAATATTAACGTGCTCGAACCTAATGATAGTAAATAAATCCGATTAAACCAATTTCTATTATATTTTAATTAAAAAAACTGCGTCACAATGCCAACCCACTTTACGGATGTAAGCGAAACTCTCATTGATTTAGTCTGCACTGACGCAACAGTCAAACATGTTGAGAACTATCACTCGCGTGAACTCGGAGGTCATGCTCTTGTGACAACTGAACTTAAAATTAAAAAATAACGCATTCCCCCTAATAAAATTTCAATCAGAGCACTCAAAGACATAAATATGGCCGACTTTAATCATGATTTGTATTTACTTGAGTGGAATACATTTGGTAACCTCGGTAGCGTAGACGAAATGACTGATAACTTTAACATTTACTTACTAAGTCTTTTAAATAAGCACGCACCTGAGAAGACCATTGTATTACGCGACAAGCCTCAACCTTGGCTCACCAGTACTATACGTCACATGATGCGGCTCCGTGATGAGTCGCATAACGCATACAGGAAATCCAAGTCAGATCAGCACAAAAAGGAATACAAAGATCTTAAGCATCTTGTTAATGTTGCGATGTTTTATGAAAAGAAAGCCTTTTTTGATCATCAAATTAATAATGAGAGTCACAACTCAAAGCTTTTGTGGCAACACCTTAAGAAAAGTATCTTGTTCGATTTAAAAAATAAAAAAGCTTTACCTGATTGTTTTGATAACCCAGATGAGATATGCGAACACTTTAATAACGTCCCAGGTGATAATCGGGTGCAACTGTCCCTTCTTACATACTATGAATTTCACTCACACAAGGCTGGTAGTTCATTCAAACTTGAGCCTGTCACTGAAAATGTGGTAGCTAAAATAATATTGTCAATGGGCTCAAATACCCTTCGGCATACGCTTGGCGTTATCACAACAATGGTAAACAAGTCAATAACCACCTTCACATTTCCTAATCTTTGGAAAACAGCTATTATTAAACCTATACCTAAGAATAACGACCCGGCACGTATAAGTGAGCTAAGGCCAATTAGCATACTGCCATACCTATCGAAAATTCTGGAGAAAGTTGTTTATGATCAGGTCGCAAAATATGTCGAGGAGCAAAAGATTTTTCCTCGCTTCCAATCTGGTTTTAGAAAAGAACGCAGCACAAACACCGCATTGCTTGACGTAGTCGATAACATTTTTCATTCTCAGGATGCAGGAGAAGGCACTATCCTTACCATTTTGGATTTTTCCCGTGCGTTTGACTCTATCAATAACTTCAAACTCACTTATGTTGTCCAAACTCTCTTACTATGGCTTCGACATTGGCACACTTAGATGGTTTGACAGCTACCTCACGTTGCGTCATCAGAGAGTCGAATTACGCAAACTGGATGGATCTCGCCTGTCGTCCAGATTAAGCCCAGTAGACAGAGATATACCACAAGGATCTATTTTAGGCCCTCTTCTTTTCATTATATAGAGCGCCGATATTGTGCATGGGCTGACTCACTGCAAATATCATTTATATGCTGACGACCTACAACTCTATATATCAGCAAAAAATGACAGCGTAGAGGTAGCTGTAAACAAAATGAATGAGGATTTAGATGCAGTATCGTCATGGGCTACCAAAAACTCACTTGTTCTAAATCCCTCCAAGTCTTAATTCATGTTCCTCGGATCTAAAAATCAGGTACATCATATATCGAATGCTAATCCCCAAATTGCCATTATGGGAGCCCCTATTAAAAGGGTTCAACAAGCTCGAAATCTGGGTGTACTAATGGATAGTGAGCTCACTTTTGAGGGTCATGTGCTCGAGTTAGCACGGAATTGCTTTTATAGGTTAAAAGTCTTATATACCTAGTCGGTCCTTAAGTTCTGTCACAAGGTTTTTGATAGATAAAACTCAGCAATAAACTTTTTCTTATTCGTATTATACATGAATAAAAAGCTTATTTTATACGAATCAAATTGCAATACAATATATTTTGTACGATTATCGCAATATGGCAAAAAACCTTATAACTTGAGACAATCGCGAACCCAAAACACGCCGCAACTGACAAAAATACCACTTACCACAAATTTAATAAAAAAACAGTGTTCCAGATAACCAACAAGGTTTCTTTTATTTATTCTGAAACCTCGATTTGAGACCATGCTTAACAACTAGCATTTGATTTTCTGTTAGCTTTCAGTTCCAACTGCTCCCAAAGAGAACTTTACGTACTTTTTACGTTTTCAGAAAAACGTATGAAAATGATCTTGTGGGCAACAAGTAAACTACGTAAAATGTGAATATGAAAATTAGTTTTACCCAGACTTAGTTATCTTATGCTTCAAAATGAAGGTAACGGGTTCAGGGAGGGTTCTGACTAAAATCTCGCGTAAGTTTGAAAGGTTTTAAGAGTCATGGAAAAAAGATAAAGTGAATCACGTCCGTATTTTTAAATGGGTAAAAAAGTGCAAAATCTCTGAAGAAACTAGCATTTGTGTAATATGGCTTTAAGCATTTAAATCCAATAATCGTTCTAATTTATCAGTATTTAATGAGCTATCAAACCATATATAGTATTAAATAAAATAAAACTTGGTATTACTTACTATGCGGCAAAATATTTGTGACAGTACTTATGGACCGACTAGGTAGTATCAGAGACTTTCTAAGCACTGACATGCGAATAAAACTATGTGAAGCTCTGGTGCTGTCTAAACTCAATTACTGCATCTCAGTTTACGGACCGTGTCTACTCCAACGATCACAACGTCTGATCCAACGTGTACAGAATGCTTGTGCTCGCTACTGCTTTCGTATACCCCCCCGTTCTCACATCACACCCTATTTAAATGAGGCCAATATGCTTAAAATGGAGCAACGGCAAAGCCTTTATCTTGCTAACCTTTTATTTGGCATCATTAAATCTAAGACCCCTGACTACCTATACGAAAAGCTAACGTGGTGTGGGACACGTCACCAGCACTTCACTCGAGCCGCACTATATCGTCTCTCTGTCCCACGTCATAAAACTGCTGCCTTCCGGGGAAGTTTTCGATACCTGTCTTCAAAATGTTGGAATAACTTGCCTCCACCTCTTCGACAAATAGGTTCCAAACAAGTTTTCAAGAACCAATATTATCAATACCTATTAAATTTGCAGAAGACAGGTGTATGTTCCAAATAATCATTATGACAGCATTTTTCTTCAACATTTTTCTTTAACATTAATAAGTTTCATATTTCATCCTAATACCATCCAAAATAACAATTATATGAATACCTACATATATATATACTTTATCAATTTATTTACCTATTTAATTCCCGAATTAACAATTATGGCACCTACCCTAATTTAACTCGACCTTTCGGCGACCTAACTTCTCACTGACTTGGTTTATTTTATCCTAAATAACCCACTTAGCAAGTGATATCATTGTGATGGCAAAGATGCTTTCTTCTTCTTTCTTTGTAGCAAATTTATTTTATGCATCACAAGTTCTTCTCCTTCTTGTAAAATTAATTAATTAAGATAATTTTAATCATTTACTTATTTTAAGTTTGTATTGTAAGTAAATTGTTTCAAGGTTCTGGCAGAATATCAGCGTTGCAGATCTTCTGCAACACTTTGCTGAGTCAGAGCCTTTTCTCTATTTGCAATGCATGTTTGAGTTTTTGTCTACCTATGTACTACTGCTTATTTTAATTGTTTTTCTGTCAAATGTGTATGGTAGAAAGTGAATAAAGATTTTATCTATCTATCTATCTATCTACTAGACGCAAATCAACTGCAGGAGCAAGCAGGTTTCAGACCTGGCTTCTCGACTACTGACCACCTTCATACGCTCAACCAGATCATCGAGAAGTTTATTGAGTTTAATAAACCACTAATATCTGGCATTTCTGGACTACTTCAAAGGGTTTGAAAGTGTCTCTCAGTAACCAAAATATAAATCCGGCTTACATACATTATATCAAACCAATATACAACCATAGTAACGCAAACATAAAACTCCAGTCAGCAGGCCCTGTCTTCCTGATCGAGAAAACCTTAAAATGGTCCACATGTTTTCATCACCAATAGTGTTCACTTATGCACTCAAGGAGATATTCAGGAAGCTGTTGCGTCCGTGGACAAATGGCAGAATTCTCGTTGGTGGCAGAAGGCTTACAAACCTTCGCTTCGCCGACGACATTGTCTTGTTCGCACTGTCAACCCCTGAATTAGGGAAGATGCTGCTGGAGCTCAGTAATGCATGTCTTGAGGTTGGACTAAAGATGCTTCGGCCCGAGTCATAACTTATGACCAATTGCGCGAAACGTAGAGTGGTGATGGATAGGCATATTGTACGATTACATTCGAAAACGGGCAATGCAAAGAAATCGAAAGACGCATTTCGAACGCCTGGAAGAGCTACTGGTCCATGAAAGTGCTGAAGAAGGGCGACCTTTCACTGACACTAAAATGGAAACTCGTCGACTTTTGTATGTTGCCTATCCTCACCTAAGGCGCTCAGACGTGGTCATTGACCAACCATCTGAAGTCCAAACTCAAGGTTTGCCAAAGGGCTATGGAGCGTTGTTCTTATTCAATGTAGAGTTCATTAGCTCTAGAGGAAATGAGGTTATGAGGGATTTATTAAGGTATCTTTATTAATATACTTAAAGTAAAAACAAAAAATCTGTGCGCCACTTGTGCATCTTTGACACCTAATAACTCGAAAACGTTACATTTTACGAGATTTTGTCAATCTATACTTAATGATTGTATTGATGTGGGCTATCTATTTATGAAAGTTATACGCGTGGCCGACATTTTGAAGAAAAAAATTCATATTAAAATTCAAAATTAAAAAAGAGTTTATTTCCATAAGAAACACATAGGTTACAGAGAATGTCAAATCTTAAACTATTATTAAACTTAATTAGCGGATGGCACCTGGTACACTCTCGATACAAAAATGTTCAATCCCATTTTTTATATTGTATTGTTATTGTATTGTTTTTGAGTAAGTTTAGCCATAACTTATCCATAATCATCATCATCATCAACTCATTCTGTCACCCCTCAGCAGGGGAATAGGGCTTTCAGTACAGCTTACCATTTATCCAGCTCTTGGGCCATCTGCTACAGCTCCGCCCAATCTGAGCTCACTATGGCGGCCTCTTTCTCCGTTAAACGTCGCCACGTGGTTTTGGGGCGAACTTTCTTCCGTTTCCCCTTTGGGCACCACTTGAGGGCTATTTTAGACAGGTGTTCGTCAGGTCTCCTCATCACGTGGCCAATCTCTCAATTGAAGCCCTTATTGAGTATATAAATATTACACAATAAATAAACTGGTGATAAAATTATGTCTTGCTCTCTTAACAGCTCGGCAATTAAGAGTTAATGTAAAAAATATGGCTACGTGAGAAATTAGCTGGCGTACTATGTGTTTTGTTAGTTATACCAAATATACTGTTCAGAATTTAATGACCGAATGATAAAGGTATAAAAAAGTAAAATTTATATTGTGTGTTTGATGTAATGTATTGTTATGTATATTTACTCAATAAAAGGTATGGCTTAAATGACACATTCGTGTCATCCTGCAAATCGTCTGAAATAATATAAAGGCTCTAAGCGGAAACAACATCAAAAGGGCATATTAAGCATGTATTGTTAGAATATTTTGATACCTAATCAAAGGGCTTGTAGAATATGAAAGTGTTTGCATTTTTCATTTTCAATCATTTCCTTACAAACCTTTGCGTAATAAAGTAACATTTTCTGATATGGAGAAGGTCAACTTTGAAATTGAATTTCCAGACGATTTTGCGAAACCTTTTCAGAAAGCGATGATTTTACTACAAAGAAGTAACTTGAGTCTCTTGCAAAATCAAACTAATTTTGAGAAATATTGGAGATATGTATATATTATTCCATGCTGCCTTTCATTTTTTTTATCAATGGTGATTTTTGTAATAACACTTGTAAGCAAGGGCGATGACTACTATGGTATTGCTATCTGTTTTCCGGTCTTAATGATTTTTATACAAGGTATGTGGTAGTTTTGGACCTAAATTATTTTTGACATGGATATAAAATCGGATTACGAATCAAAAATAGGTTACAATAGGTTCTAACCAGAAGTCCGCATTAATATTGTTATTTTTCCGAGAGATATATATTTTTATTTCCTTAAATAAATTCCCAATTAGTCCACGAGATTTATTCAAAGTATAGTCGATAAGAGAATCACCTAATGGAAATGATCATGTGAATTATGCAACACTCCGTTGTATCATTTCTTTCTATTTATTAAATGTAACTTCGATATTTTCTCTCGGTTCCGCTTATTTTCAGGTACAATAAAGAGAGTTGTCGTATCACGCAATGATGTGACAATCAACAATATGTTCATACAACTTGCTGCATTATGGCCAAACGATAACGAACTGTCTGACAACCAACTTGCTTCTAAATTAGAACTCTTGGAAAGGATCAATAAAATTATGAAAAGTGAGTACCTATTTGTTAAAAAAATACGCGTGTAGTTATCACATTCGTAGAAGTAAAACTTCTTTCAACTCGAACATATGATTTCGGAATCGGCAGGTTGATGTTTATAAAATGGTAATCGTATTATTTTCCTTTTCTTTTCATTATGATATCACCGCCTGAGAAGTTTTACTACAATGATGTAATTTTACAACTCCAGCCCTATGATCTATCATTGTTCCACTAACAATAAATTTAATGATTTCAGTATACTATTGGTTGAACATAATAGGTTCTTGGCAATATATGTTGTCCCCTTTTGGAGAGATGGCATTTTGTAAATTCATACTGAAGCAAGATACACCATACATTCTACCATTCGGTTTCTTTTATCCGTTTGAAGCCACCGCAAAATTACCAGTATATCTGGCTACGTATACGTTCGAAGTATTTACCAGTGAGTATCATGCTTAATTATGACCATGCATATTTGAGATAGTTTTTATTCAACTTCAAAAAAGGAGGGAGTTTGAGAACGAGAGAGAAAATATTTGATTTTATTGACCAAGTGGGCGAAGCGAGCGAAGGGCTCCATTTCGACAAGATAGGGGCCTGATTTTGTTTTCGTCTGCCTCTATGTCTGTGTCTGTCAGTTCTGGTCTAGGGGTCACAGTTTTCAAGCGATCCCCACAAAACTTGGCACACGTGTTCCTTGAAATAACAGAAGAAAGTTTTTTTGTCGAGAGCTTTTTTAGATTTTCCCCATGGGGGTGGGAGCTATGACGTCATTACTTTTTTGTATGGGTTTTTTTCCTTTTTTTTTCTGAAACCTATCGCGTGGGATATCAAATTAAAGAGCTTCATGAGCCGGTTCTAAAAATATACTACACCATTACCTTTCGGCCGCCTGTTTTCTAAAAATCTAAGACATATTTTTAAAACATACCAAGTTTGGACTCCTCGAAGTAGGAGACGGATTAGTAAAGAGGATATATACATACCATGAGAGTGAGTGAAATAGGCTTTAACTGTTTTCCTGAAAAGTCAATAGATTGTATTTTAAACCGCCAAATGTAGTTTACAAAGATATTGTTGCGGCTACTTTACAACTTGATTTTGATTGAATCTAAAATACTTACCTATAAATTGGTTCACAGTCCCTCCTGTTAGCGAGGTTTACTGCCCACAGGGCCTCTAGTTACAATTTTTTCATGTTTACCTTTATTTCGATTTAAGATTTTTTTATCTGATAGGATAAACTACCAGATTAATCCATTTTTTTAATTAAATTAACTCGTCCGTGTAAACGATTACTAAATATTTTATTTTAAACTATATACGCACACTACACACGCAAACACACCCTCTCTCACACACACATACACCCTCACACACACTCTCGCACCCAAGGAAATACCATAGCACAAGTCCTGGGCTATATCTATAATAATCAATAATACCTTTTTACCTACAAATTTAATCAATTAATTTATAAATTTAATTCTTACTTTCAATAAATATTGTATAAAATGTATCACTTAAATAAATATAATGTCAATAAATAAGAGCATAAAACACAGCCGAAGAGAGACGCTGTAACCCTCCTATACAAGTTTTACTTAGTGTAGGATACAGAGCTTCCTTGAGGTAAGCATAACGAATAACACTGTGATAATTAAATGCTATACTTATTGGACCTATGTAAGTTTTGAGCATGAATTAATAAATTTGAAATTTGATTTGTCCTGTTTTGCCTTCATTCTGTGACTTTTCCGACGTGCTTACATGTTGTCATTGTCATTAAATGTATTCGCGCTATACTACGGCGAGTATAATCGATTAAGTTGTGTATAATATGTGACCTTTATTCTCAGAAATATTAAAAATAATCCTTTTATCTGCAGTAGAACCAACGAGGTATGAAAATCCACTTCACGTTTAACTCCGTTAACGTCACTCTATTTTTGAATCGCTCGCATGACTTTTATGTCAAGCGAGCGCTCTTTTCTACTGATTTTCCTTCGACATTCGAAATTTCTTATTTTTCAGTCATTCGCCTGCAACGAGTGATCAGCACCATTCCTTGCGCAAGTCGAATAGTAGTATAAACGTCAAATACGTCAAAATTAATGACAACAGTGGCAATACAATTTGAAGTGTTAGAGTTTTCTGTTTTCGCGCGTTTTTTCAAATTGGAATCCATAACGCCAAATATGTGAAATATTGAACTGCCCGATTTGTTCCATATTATTGCTAGGATTTAGCAGGCAGCTTAATTGAACAGACACTATCATACAGCCTATAATATGAAAGCATTTAACGTTCCGTTTTCTATGCGATATTTACCGGTTTTTACTTTTTCTGCGTGCAACGGATATTAATCAACATTTCCAAATTTATTGGCAACACCAATGACGAACGATTAAAAAATGCAGAAAATTAACGTCATGCGACTTGTTAGTCGAACGTGACATATGTCTCATGCGATATATTATGTCATGCGAGTGATTCAAAAATAGAGCTCCAGATGCCACTGACAACAATGGACTATCTTCACCCGGGTGATGTTGATGAAATACGATGTCACACGAGCCACTCTTAGCGGATTGTCATACTTTGTTGGATACACTTTGTATCTCAAGTAAAATAACAGTTTCGGTTCCAGTGCTACAAATTATTTACCCGCTGATAGGAGTAGAACTGATGATAATTACATTAACATCACATCTCAGTACTGTATTCATTCTATTACAAGACAATGTAGTTAACATGAAGCCTATAATGAACCTAAACCAACCATCCTACCTAAATGATAGAGAAGACATTTCACTGGCAGCTGACGATGGGAAGGGGAAAACGCTAAGAGATATAGTAAGAAAGCATCAGAAATTGATTACGTAAGTGCTTTGTGGTTGTTTTTTTTAGGAAGTGGAAGAAAATGTGATTCCGGAGACAAGTTCAGTCAACGAGTTTACTATCCGAGTAATAATAATAAAAGGATAAGAACATGGTTGTTTGAGTTCTGAATACAGTGTCCTCATATGTACGCTTTTATTTGCTTACATAACATGTTTATTTTGGGTTCATTGTTAATGTTTTATGGAACCGACATTTCCTGAAATATTAAATATGCCTTTATGCCCCACCCTGTTTTAGACACTTGCTTGCTGATTTTGTTCTACAATAGTTCTAGATGTATACACGGGTTTGAACCAAGATATAGTAATTCAATTTAAATTTTATACTTATGTACCGTGTTATATTATATTCAATGACAGGATAATGGTTTCTTATTCTACAGATTGACAGAGAAATTCGATGACATATTCAACATAGTTGTATTTGTCAATCTGCTATTTGCCTCAATCACAATATGCTTTTTTGGGTTCGTTGCCAAGGTAAATAAAATTACTGATTATAATTAATTAAAAAAAACAGGTAGGTATATTATTCACTATACTCAATTCAAACAACAACAAAAATGGTCAAGTGCGAGTCTAACTCGCGCACGAAGGGTTCCGTACCACCGCACAATGGTGGGGATGGTGTGGAGTGAATAGTATGGATATTACATGGCAAAATGTTATTTACAAAGTTATTGGTACGGCTACTTTCACACTCCATATCTGTAACCAGGTGCATTCATAAATTTGTATGTGGTATTGAAAGAATTATTGTATGGCAGCCCCCATTAAATATTAATGTTGTTCTGTTTTTTAGTATTTGTTGTTATAGCGGCAACAGAAATACATCATCTGTGAAAAGTGCATCTGTCTAACTATCACGGTTCATGAGATGCAGCCTGGTGACATGACATACGGACGAACGGACGGACAGCGGAGGCTTAGTAATAGGGTCCCATTTGTCACCCTTCGGGTACGGAACCCTAAAAATGAAGGTTTATACGTGTATGCGTCAAACTATTGTTTTTGTTTATGGTATCTAAACTATTTGTTAATTTCTCTTAGTCGCAACGATAGTTAAATTGATTTAATCATCTTCAAAATCATTCATTCATTCATTCATTCATAATTTCATTTTTAAATCTTAACTCTTTTAGATAGCGCGAGGGCCGGGCGACATTGCAAAAAACATTGTTGGAGTTGTTGCATCCATTGTACCAATCTTCAGCTTGTGCTATTACGGTCAACTACTAACTGATGCTGTAAGATGGCAAAATATTCACAATTTCTTGCACTAGGAAGACAAAAAACTAGGTTTAGTTTAATTTTTATTTCAACTTTTTTGCCTGTCAGGAAACTTAACTAAGAACCGAATGACGGTTCGAATGAGGTTGCTATACTGGGTAAGCTAGCTTCCTACGGTGCGTGATAATGCGGACGGACGCGGACCAGCCCGCACCGACCCACCATTGAAAGGCTATCGTCCGCGCAGACAAGTCCGTCGCGGTGAGTCCGATCCGCGACGAGTCGGTAACTTCAAAGGTGCGGTGCGAGCTCTTGCTGAGTGCTAAACAAGATGGCTTCGAATCTCAAGACCCACACAAACTGAAACGCGCCGTTGAAAGAGCCTCGTGTGCGGTGCGTGACTGTCCGTAGTCGTCGGCCGTGCGCGATAATCCGCAGAATTACGCACCGTGGGAAGCCAGCTTTTTGGATGGACCGGTCGGTATTGAAATGAGTATCTAATTCAAGAAGTAGGGAAATGTTCGAAGGTGGGATATTGATTCAACCTTTGTTTTATACCAGTTATATATGAGTGTATAGATAAATTTGCCAAAATAATATTTTCCTTGTATTTTTTTTCCATTTGCGTTTTGTCCCACGATTTGTTTTTTCCAAACGTTTCTTTTTCTAGTAGTATATTTTTCTACACGCTTTAATTTTTTCCATTTTTTTTTGTGAGACATATATTCTTTGCATTTAATTTCTCAATCCGTATTTTTCATATATATATGTTTTACCGATATAATAATTTTCCGGGTGTATATTTCCTCATATACTTTACGCTTTATTAAACTTACATCCATATACGTCACGCCTTTTCCCATACCTGGTGGCAGAGGCACAGGTGCGCCTCCTTTTAGTCAGTTTTCACTATTCCTTTTTGCGTGACAGGGGCTAGCCCATCGCCGCAGCTGAGGAGATATGTACGACACAAAAAAAAAACAGAAAATACAACGAATTAGGCATCCCCAAGTCAAATCGCCAGCCACCATACATAAGTTATTTATTAAATCGCACGCTATGGTATATTGTTAGTTCGATAGTAAAAAAACGTTTAGAAAAATAAATCGTGGGAAAAAACGCGAATGGAAAAAAATACAAGGAAAATATTATTTCGGAAAATTTATCTAAACACTCCTATAGATACTGGTGTTGGCGTTTTGTAGCAGAATATTTTTAAAGATAGAAAAAAATAATAATTACGGTTCGGTGAGTGGAGAGCGACGAGCCCATTGCGGACTCTTATGTCGCTTGTTACTTCACGTCGAAATATAGCTAAGATCATCCTTAAAAACTTTTGTATTGTATTGTATACTTTTGAAGTATAATTGTTTCTTAGTTTAAAAACTACTTGATATTTTTTACAGAGCGAAGGATTATCACACGCCGCTTACAACAGTTTGTGGTATGATGGTAATACGCAGTACCAAAAGATGTTGTGCTTTTTTATACTAAGGTAATCAAAAGGTTTTTTGTTTTCTTCTCCATTATCACACTACGCTTAGCAGCTAAATATTCCTTTAATCGTCGAAAAGCTATTAAATTGGTTTAATGATTGACTATATTTCGTCCAAGGCCCTGGTATCGGAAAAATTCACAACTCGATTCGTGGTTGTTAAAATTTTGGACACAAACATACTAAAATAAAGTTTATAACAGCATACACTAGACCATAAAAAGTATGTAACGTCAATCAGTCGACGGCAGAACAGAGCGAAAATAGTCAATTTTTTATTTATTTTTAAAAAACGAGTGATTATTTCTTAATTTCGAACATATCTTTTAAGATATACATATCTCTTACGTCAAAAAACAAGTGTATAATATATACACTTGTTTTTTGACGTAAAATCCACATCAATATTATTTTAAAAATCCAAGAAAGATAATAAAACATATATTTAGTTTATTTTCCCGTATGCCATGTTTTCATATTGATGGAAATGGATGTCTTAGAACATATATTTTTCGAGATTGGCATTGTATCTCCTTTAAATGTCGGCATTTGACAAAACGTATTGCCTTAAATAACTGTAGAAGTTTTTTTCTTCTTGATAAGAACACGGCAATAAGATATTGACCTATTGCATTAAAACGTTTGCCCATATGATTGATATTGAGGCATTTACTGGTAAAAGAAACAGACCAACCGGCTGTCATTTGCTTCACGGATGGATCAAGAAGGGAAAGCACAAAACTAGCAGGAGCTGGTTTTTGCATCATGGACAGCAACAAACAAGACAAATCATTTAACTTGGACCTGCTAAACTTCAGCGTGTTCCAAGCAGAAATCTGTGCCATAATGGAATATGCTGAAGCACTAAGGGAAACACCAGAAATAAAAAATAAGACCGCAGTCATTTATTCTGACAGTCAGGTAGCTTTAAAGGCGCTTAGGCAATCATTGAATAAATCTGCACAAGACAAAGCGCGGGTTTCTGAATTGAGAAATTCACTAAGTTAATACTTAAGTATCGTTCTGTCCCGTTCTTTTTTGTGACATCTGCAGAGACAAAACTACACTTTAGTATTTTATTAGTGGAATCCTCAATTCATTAATAGGAGGAAAGAGTATAATGCAAGTCTTAACTCTTTAGGAAAAACATCAGAAATAATTATTGCATGGGTCCCTGTTAATGAAAGGTTTTAACTATGCGAGATGCAAACCTAGAGTGGAAGAACACCAAAGACTGTAGGCAGTATAAGATGTTTGTCTAGAGAAAAGACTACAAAAAGGCTAAGTAGTTACTTAATCTCAGTAGGGAAAACTTAGCAATACTGGTAGGTATGGTGACAGGTCACTGCAAACTAAATAAACATCTATCAGTATTAAAGCTCGTACACGACCCATCACGTTCACACTGTGGCTTGGAGGAAAGTAGCCAGCACTTCTTGGGACAATGAGTAATGGATTTAAACTTAAGATGGTGAACACTAGGGATGGATAGCATTAAAGTATTATCAAACTTAACGTTTAGCGATATCCTAGAATTTATTAAGCGGACAAGAAGATTTGGAGAGGGAAATCTATTGAACCAACGGTAATCAGTGCCCAAACACTGGGAAGTGGGTGAAATAGTCACAACAGAGGACCGATCACCCGCCTGTGGTTCAGCGGGCGTCCCACCTCATCATCATCAATATAATAATTTTTTTTTCAGGTCCCAACACCCTTGCTGCCTCACCAACTTGAAAGTCACCCCAGTTACACTTGGAACATTTACAACGGTATATTTACCACACCATTCATAATGGCAATAAGTTAAAAGAACAAACAATGTTCAGATTAATTTCCAATACAGCCCGCAGTAGACGGCAAAAGATTCGTTTTGGATTTTAGCAACCTTCATCACTTCTCTCGTTTTATCTTTTCAAATCCCGTGCATACTCTGCGCCGGGTACTATAAATTTATTGGCAGTAATTAGTTATTTGCTTTGTGTCTATCATACTTAATCTTATATTTTACTTTCTTTCAGGTAATGAGCACAACTTATTCATACTTCAATTTAGTAAACAGTAAATATGAGGAATAATAGTAGATAAAATAAAGAAGCATTGGATACACTTAAAATTTACAAATTAACTACTTATAGAACTAACCTAACTAATTAATTAATTAATAGCGGTCTTACAACTAGGTTATTTTGCCGATGTTTCAAGATTTCAAGCACTGTATTTGGACTACCTTACCTTTACCTTTCAATTACCTGTTATTTTTAGTGTTGATTTATTTCTCGTTAGCACTACCCAAGGAGAAAGTGCAGGGTTGTGGTGTGGGATGCAAGTATTTTATGAAAACAAAAAAAACACAACTATTTTCCCTTAGAAACACCCACTTTGCATTGCATTATCTGCTCTTATAGTTTTGTTGATTGCGCATAATAGAGAGACCCTTGTAGAGAAATATAAGTAGATATTTTGAAACATTTACTTTGATTTTATTTAATTCTTTTGATTGCGGGTACAACGGGACTGCGAAGTTAAAAATAATAATATTCTAGGTATAAAAGGTATTATTTTTATACCTAAAATATATCGGCGCGTGACCTGTCTGGTAGGATAGGAGACGACCTGCCTTGATCCTCGTTTTCACTATCCATAGTAATCCATAAATGAGACACTTATTTATTACTGATAATTAATTATGATATTTTGTGGTTCAGTCGTGATTAACAAACAATTTTTGACACACCGAGTTGGCGCCGGTCAGACTCATTCTGATTCTTCTCTGTCGCGCCAAACCGCCCTCGGAGCACCACCCCCAGTTTATCACCTGATCCACGGATCGTTCTGTTTGGTCGACGCGTGGCGCGCTGCCTTCTCATTGGCTCACGTCACATTGACAACCGTGCCGCCAAATGTCATCTGTCAGTTTGGGCACGTTCGTGATTCACTCAACCGTCGGAGGAATCATTTCAATTTTAAATGATCGAATGATCAAAATGCGCTTAAGCCGACACGGCCACCCTGCCGCAGGTTGCGCTTGACATGCTCTGAAAATAAAAGTTTCCACAAAATCAATTGCCTACACACAACCTGGGCTTTACCACTCGGCCTTTCCAAACATCACAGTCTCAAATAAAGAAGGAACTAAACTCAACTTCACATAAGAGACCAGGACCAGGACCATGATTATTATTATCAATATTCATTTGAAATATTTAATAAGAAGTTTGACTCCAACCACAGATTAATAAATAGTTACTACGTAACAGATGCATCACTCCCATACAAAAGTGAAAATACCTACTCTATAATAGTCTACAAAATCTTAATAATAATACCTGCTGCTCAAGACGAAAAGAAATGTACCATAATTACGCGCACATAGAGTCGAGACTGTGTTGGCCACCGTGCGAGTCACGTGCCAACGCGTGATCGTAAGAATGCGCTAGGGTTGTACCTATGATGATTATTGTAATAAAACAAATATTGCGAATCAACTATATTTTTTATTAGTCAATCAAATATGTTTTTTTTATAATTTTTTTCCCTTCTCGGAATTCTCTGTTATAAAATTTATAGTAGGAAATATCTTAAATCGCGTTAATCATTTTAACAAATAATCATAAGGATAACAGGAGCAAAGCGACGGAAAACCAACGGTTTTAAAAGTTGTAATATGGTGCTACCAGGCCGATTCATTAAGACGCTGTCAAAATTATTTAAAAATACTTTTTCTAACTCTTCAATATAATTTTTAAACGTTTCACGTGGGACTTTTAGCCCGCCATAAAAAGATGAATCTTTGTCATAGGCTTTAAAATAAGTAAACAGTGTAGTTTCGTCAACATTAGGATTCTCCTGTAATAAAGCATTGAAGCTAGTGCAGTTATGATTTTTACTTCACTTATATAATAAATACCCTGATATATAGGTCAACTGCGCGGAAAACGTGCGGTGCGAGCGCTCAGGCGGGCGTTCGGCGGCCCTCTGTTGGGTGTATCGTCAACGATACACCGAGCGATAGGCATATAGCGCGTGGCCTTGAGCGAGTGACGGAGGCCTGCTCCAACTCATACAGACACTCCATCGTTAGAAGGTCCCTGTCCTCAAATAACTTACACAGCATCATTAAGAGGCTGCTGTCCTCAACTAATTTACCCAAAATATAATTAGGAGGCCCCTGTCCTCAACTGATTCCCACTACAGCATTAGGATGCCCCTGTCCTCAACTAATTCGCACATAATAGCATTAGGAGGCTCCTGTCCTCGACGAATTCACACAACAATCTTAGGAGGTCCCTGTCCTCGACTATTTACACATAATAGCATTAGGACTTCTCTTTCCTCGACTAATTCACACAACAATATTAGGAGGCCCTGTTCTCGACTAATTCACACGTAACAGCATTAGGAGGCCCCTGTCCTCAACTAACTGAAACAAAACTTCATTAGGAGGCCCCTGTTCTCAACTACATACAGAATACATCCAACACTTACGCCCAAAGTACAAATCAATGTAATCTCTAGAAAAAACGTATCTTAACACTCACCCTTACCAATTGTTATTTTCATCGGCTTATCTGAATTCAATTAATCAACTGATCTCAACTCAATAGTTGTAGACTCCACTTCACCACGGTGTTCATCTGGGTGTTCATCTATCGCCGAAATGGGTTCCTGGTTTGTGTTTTGAACCAATTTTGGCGCCACACGTAGTTGATCATGAGCAGCTACCTTTGGTCTGCTTCTGCCCGTAATCTTCTTGATAAAATATAGTAATGGTAGTTGGGTAATATCTTCGATATTTCATAAGCATCTGAGTACTTTAGATCCAGTACAATTTGACATTTGGGATTTGTTCTAAAAAAAACAATATCTCCTTTCTGAAATCGTTTTACTTGAACTTTACCCTTATCAACTCGTGTCTTGTCTTCCTTTCTTTTATCCTCTATCCTTTTTTGTATGTATTTATCCAATTTCTCTCGATCTATAATTCCTTCTGCTTCGTCAATCAAAGAAAGAAGTTCAGTCGGTACTGCACATTGTCTTCTTGTCAAAGCTTTTATTAGACTTATATTGGTAGTCTTATTTTTCGTACAATTGATGGCTAATTGTAAGGCATCCAGGCCATTCTTCCAGTCATTTATTTCATAGTTGCGAATTATCGTCAGTCCTGTTTAATATTTATGCTTCGGAACGCACCTTTTTTCGTTGCGCGACTCGGACCGCGAGAGATCTGCAGTGTTATTTCGGATTACAGAGCAGGGTCAGGCTATTTAAGGGGTATTAAGCTGATTTTGCTGACTCAAAAGAAGTGTGGGTCATATCGGAGGGGCCACCATAAAAATAGTTTTTTTTTTATAATACCTTTTTGTGTGTTATTTGTATTATACCATATAGTGGCATTCTCTAATTGATTTAGAGTGTATAGTTATAAGGTGTATGTCCACAGGGCGACCATATTAAATATTTTTTAGGATTTAATTGTTTTAGTGGTTGCCTTAGTTTTGACAACTTAGTTTTAATTTCTGTGCCCAGCGCTGACGGGCAAGTGCTGGTCTCTGGCTATACTTAGTTCGGTAGTGAAGTATAAGACTAGAATCGGTAAACATGGCACCTTCGCCCTTGACGGTACTGCGGCATGGTGTCCGTGAGGAAATGAGATGGCTCGCCAATACTCATAAGTATGTGGAGCGACCAGATATGAGAAAGAAAGAAAGAAAGAAAGAAAGAAAGAAGTTTATTTGCAACAGGAAACAAAAATAGGAGTCAATATTGAACAACTAGGTACATAAGAATATTTCCTGTCACAAGTCGGCCTCAACTCAGCATATGCTGAATGCGAACAATCAGCGCTGGTCTTCCGTTGTGACCGACGGGTGACAACACGCACAACAATGTGCACAACAATATGGATGATGTCCTGCTCAAGCGTGTGGAGGACGCAATGACACGCGTCGGGAAGGTGTGTCGGCTGGCTGCGGAGGCTGAAGCTCTCGGGCTTACTGATGAAGCCTCGGTGGCTGCATTGAAACAGCTCTGCGCGGATGCTGACCAAGCGATGGAATGCTTGGGTGACATCGAGCGTCGCGCGGAGAAAATTAAGCGGTCACGAAGGAATGACCGTGGGGAGGGTAACGGAGACCCACCCCCGATGGGTGTTGTTGGACGGCTGCCACACCTGGAGATTCCGGCCTTCAGTGGGGCAATTGATGAGTGGCCGGCCTTCATCAATTTATTTGATAGCTTGGTCCACGGTCGGGACGACCTGGACAACGCCTACAAGTTGGCCCAACTATTGATGGCTCTGCGGAGTGAACCGAAGGAGTTGGTCGGTCACCTAACGGTCACGGCGGGCAATTATGAGATAGCCAGGTCCATATTGTTTGACCGCTACCAACACAAACGGCGGTTGGTTGATGCGCAGCTGGGGAAGCTGTTTAGCATCCCTAAAGTAACCCGGGATGTTGACATCCGAGTACAGGTGCTCAACCCTGTGCTGGTTGCCACGAAGGCCCTTCAGAACCTTGGTCTTCCGGTAGACCAATGGTCAATCATTGTTTTGTATATGGTTTTGTCACGGTTGCCTGCAGCTGTTCAAAGTCGGTTTGAACAGCTGCATGGGGGCAGTAGCACGGAACTGCCCACGCTCGTCCAATTGACGGATTTTTTGGAGGGTGAATGCAGGCGATGTGACACACTGGACACGGAGGCCAGTGTGCAGCGCCAACCCGCGCGGATGCGGGAGGGGTCGCGCCCCCCGCCCCCACAGGGGGGTGGGCGGTCGAAACAATTTGGTGTTTTGAATGCCGCGCCGTCGGGTGACGGCTGTGTGCACTGCGACAGTGCCGGTCATGAAGTGACCAGTTGCGCCAACTTTAAGGCGCTCGGGGTAGCTGCCCGCAGGAAGATAGTCTTCCGCCACCGATTGTGTTTCGGTTGTTTGGGGCCGCACACACTGAGCGAGTGCTCGCGCGAGTTAAGGTAGACCAACCGCTACAATTATCCTTTGTCAGCACTACCCCACATTAGGTCATGACGTCAATGCTTAGCTTTCATTATTTAGCTATAAATACCAATATCAACTTAGATTAAGTCAATATTGTATTAGTATAATCTTAGACGTTACTCTGTTCGTTTAATAAATCATTTTTATAAAGTTAACCAGTCTTCCCATCTTAATTGGCTCTGCGGACAGGATCTCAACAGTTGGTTTGCCGTTACCGTACGTGCATCCACCATCCGTTTCTACGGTTTAGTTGAGATTCTCGAACAAATAAATTTATTAAGAAGAAGCCGAGTCAAATTCCTGTGGAGCCAAGCAGCCAAGCAGCGACGGACCAGGAACAAGGACCCGACAAGGACTGGACCAGAGGCAGAGGACACTTGGAGACTAGCAATATTCCGGAAGGACATGGGAGCTACGGGACTGTGAGTACACCTGTTCACCATTCCTCTACTCTTCACTTCCGCTACCCTGTTATAATATTTATACGTGTTGTTAGGGATTAGTCAACGCCTTAACATTATCGTGTGGATAGTAACATTATTCGAGAATTATTTTTTTCTTGAATAACGTTCATAGTGTAGATCGTTAGGTATAGTTAATTTATCGGTAGATTTTTTTTCCCCGCCAAAATGGAGGACATTACTAGGGTTCCCACGGAAATGATTAAAATCATACCAGTGTTCAATGGAGAAACCAGAGCATTACCACTATTTATTAAGAAATGTGAATATATTTTACAAAATTTTCAAGGGGGGAATTTACAAAATGAATACCTATTTCATGTGATTACCAGTCGACTTGCTGGGGAAGCTGCTAATTTAGTAGGAGAAAGGGAATTGATTAGCACATGGAATGAATTAAAGGATCTTCTAAGCCAACACTTCGGTGACCCAAGGTCCGAAGAATGTTTGGCGATGGAATTAGAGTCATTAAAGCGAAATAGAAGTGAAAGTTACGTGGAGTTTTGTCACAGAGTTCAACACTTGAGGAGTAGTCTATTTTCAAAAATAAATGAAACTGTTGTGGACGCAAATTTACGTGTGGCTAAACATCACATCTATGATAACACGTCACTGAATGTCTTTCTGTACAATTTACCGGCTTATTTAGTTAGGTTGGTGCGGTTGCGAAATGTCACAATTTTGGAGGATGCTTTAAAGATTGTGTTAGAGGAGCAAAACTTTCAGACGGTGTACGATGCCAAGAACCCGAAAGTCAGTGCTAATACAAGCCGAACCCAGAATAATAACTACAACCCTCCAAGATTTGACAACTCGCAAAGACCACCAAGTGCATCTGCACCCAACAATGCATTTAGTCCGATACAAAATGCATCAAACGGGCAACAAAATTCATTTCAAGTTAGAAATAATCGACAGCAGTACGCTAATGCTATAAATAGATTTAATGAAAATAACATGCAACACGGGCCTCGCGTAAGTAGGTCACCGCCAGTGCAAGCGCAAACGCATCGTCAGCACCCCGCCGCCGCCGCCGCTGCCGTGGACAATAGGTACCGTGTGGGCTATGACGCACAACAGCCTACCGCATCGGGTTCGAATACCGATGTAACAATGCGAACGGCTAGTTCAAGGCGCGTTAATTACACCGAGAATGATTATTATGATTCTCAACCGTGCAACTCACAAGTATGTGATGGTCAAAATTCTGTCCCTTACTGTGAGCCAGCGGAAAATTTTCACGTAGAAGCCTCGATGATAGAGAGAAAATAAAACTGAATTGTAGTAAGCGTTTGAATTTGCCGCATATTCGTGTACCGGAACTAAACGCCGTTTTCATGATAGATACGGGTAGTACTCGGTCTTTTCTTAGCCCAAAGGTTGCTAACGAATACTACGCAAATTCAAAACAAAACGAATCGTTTGAAGTGATTAGTACACATGCCTCAAGCAGGCACAATGAGGTAGTTTATATCAACTTGCCCAACATTTTTAATACTAATCAAAAGCATAAATTTTATGTTTATTCTGTGGATGAAAGGTATGATGGTCTGATAGGTAGTGACTTGTTGAAACAACTGAACGCGAAAATTGATATGAAGTCTCAAACACTATTTACAGATTATACAAAAATACCAATAATTTACTCACCACCCACGAGAGAGATGTATAACCTACCTCCTCGATGTGAGATGAGAGTCAAGTTGCCAGTGAACTTGTTGCACGGAGAAGGTATTCTGAATTATACCCAATTCAGCAACGGAGTTCGAATGCCAACCGCTATAGTGAAATGCACTAACGGCTTCGCGACGACTGTAATTCAGAATACAACTGAATTGCTTCATAAATTAACGGTTACGGCCCCATTCAATGTAGAGTTGTTTCATCAAGAATCACAAAACGTAAATTCAACTCACCTGAAACGGTCAGGAGTTCAACAAGATGTTGATGAATTATTAGAAAATAATCTTAAGAAACTTAGACTAGACCACATGAATGAGGAAGAAAGAATGACAATAGGTAGTATATGTAGGGAATATAGGGATATATTTTATTGCGAGGATATACCGTTATCCTTCAGCAATCAAGTGAAGCATAGTATTAGAACAAAGAACGAAGACCCCATTAACTTAAAAGCACATAGGTTACCTCCTGTTCAGACTCAGGAAATTAAGAAACAAGTAGGTAAAATGTTACGGGATAACATTATTCAGGAATCACACTCACCGTGGAGTGCCCCGGTTCACCTCGTGCCAAAAAAATTGGATGCCTCAGGTGAACAAAAATGGAGAATGGTCGTTGACTACAGGCGACTGAATGAAATAACGACTGATGACAAATACCCTTTGCCAAATATTAATGATCTTTTTGATATGCTAGGCAAGAGTATGTACTTCACTACGCTCGACCTTGCCAGTGGGTACCATCAAATAGAAGTAGAACCAGACGATAAATCAAAAACAGCTTTCAGCACCCCGTTTGGACACTTTGAATTTCACAGAATGCCGTTCGGTTTGAAAACTGCACCTGCAACCTTCCAAAGAGCAATGGACAATGTGCTCAGAGGGTTGCAAGGAATACACTGTCTCGTATATCTTGATGATGTCATCATATTCTCAAAAAGCTTACCAGAACACGTGGAAAAATTAAAAGTTGTCTTTGAAAGATTTCGTCAAACTAATCTGAAAATTCAGTTAGATAAATCGCATTTTCTTAGAAAGGAAGTATTGTATTTAGGACATACAATAACCAGCGAGGGCCTTATGCCAAACAATGATAAGATAGACGCGGTATTAAGGTACCCAATCCCTCAGACAACAACTGAGATCAAAAGCTTTCTAGGATTGATAGGATATTATCGAAAGTTTATAAAGGATTTCGCTAAAATAACAAGACCCCTTACAGCTTGTTTAAAGAAAGGGAAAAAGATAGTATTGAATGAGGAATACGTTAACAGTTTTGAAACTTGTAAGAAGCTGCTAACCAATGCACCCCTTCTTCAGTTCCCCGACTTCGACAAACCATTTGTGTTAACCACCGACGCATCCAATTTTGCCATAGGTGCCGTATTATCACAGGGAACAATCGGGTCAGACAAACCTGTAGCCTATGCTAGTAGGACTTTGAGTGATACCGAAAGTAGGTACAGCACGATAGAGAAGGAACTTTTAGCCGTAATATGGGCTGTAAAGCACTTTAGGCCCTACCTCTATGGTAAAAAGTTTACGATCTATACAGATCACAGACCATTGGCATGGCTGTACTCACTAAAAGAACCGAATAGCAAGCTCACACGTTGGCGTTTAAGGTTAGAAGAGTACGATTTTGAGATCAAGTACAAGAAAGGACAGCAAAACACGAATGCTGACGCCCTTTCTAGAGTAAAGATTAATGCAATAGATAATGATAATGATTTAGATTCTATTATAGCGAATATAGATGAAAACGAAGATCGTGTACTTGAGGTTAGGAAAGAGTTAGATGAATTAAATCAGAATTTTCAGAAGAAGAATAGGCCACAACCAGAGATGATGGATATCTCAGAATCTGAAGGTGGACAGCCATCTGAAGTAATAGAGCTTTCAGATTCAGAATGCGAGCAGTCGCCTAAATTGACAGAAATTTCAGATTCAGACGACGGTGCTACAGCAAATTCCATATCCAATAGGGAACATGAAGGAATACCTATTCTAAAAGAAGCGATAGACTGTAAACCAAAGCAGATTCTGGTTCAGACATGGTTTAAAGATAAGCTATACGTAAACGATATATCTAATAAGAAACAACGTATACTTGAAGTATTTATGCCCATTAACAATGAAAAATTAACAAAGGAGTTTCTCAAAGAGTATATAGACACGAAACACAAGTACTTTATTTATTTCGAGAACCAAGATTTCAGGAAAACTTTTTCAGCTGTAATAACAAGACTATTTAAGAAGGGAACGCTGAAGTTGACTGAATGTACGGAACGTACAGTTAACTTAACCGATTCCGAAGAGGACCAACGAGAGGTCATATTAAAATATCATGAAGGGAAAACGTGTCACAGGGGAATAAATGAAACTCTAATGAAATTAAAACGTCACTACTGGTGGCAAAACATGAAGGAAACCGTTACAGCTATTATAAATTCATGTGAACAGTGTAAAAGAATGAAGTATGAAAGGAAACCCATTAAACCATGTATACAGTTGACACAGAGTCAAAGCTCACCATTTCAGGAAGTCTTCATGGACTTACTGTACATTGATAGTAAATACTATCTAACGATAGTCGATGCTTTTAGTAAGTTAGGACAGGCCATTAGCATACCGAATCGCAGTACACCAGAAGTAGTACAAGCTTTAATAAAATACTTCAGCATGTACGGATTAGCCAGGAAAATTAATTGTGACTCAGGTACTGAATTTAATAATGAGTTAATCAAAGAACTTTTGAAGTTGTATAAAATTGAGCTGCACATAGGTACTCCAAATAGTCCCAGCTCAATGGCAGTAGTTGAGCGATTTCACTCAACAATTATCGAAATCTATCGTTTAGCGAAATACGAGAAAAGTGACATGGATGCAGCCTCCGTTATGACTTACGCAATCATGGCGTATAATAACTCCATCCACTCTGCTACTAACTTCACACCATTTGAAATAGTTTTCGGCAATACAGATTCTAGCAATGTGTTTGATATTGATAGAGAAAGAAATCTCATGCAAAAATTGTTACAAGATCATAGAAAAAGGTTGAAGGTTTTATATGAATATGTCACAGAGAAGCTTCATGAAGATAAAGTTAAAGTTAGGGAAAAGAGAGGTGGAGAAGAACCACCTGAAATCAAAGAAGGTGACGATATTTTCATGAAAAATACTAGGACGCGAAAAGCGAAAGACTTGCCGCGTTATGAAAAGGCTAAAGTAATAGGTAAACCGAATAGGAATATAATCCCAGTAGAATTAAAGAAAAGAAAGACAAGAGTGGCAATTAAGAATGTTAAACGTCCTCCACAGGTTAAGCCAGGTACTTCTGGTACTGATCGGCTCGATCCACAGCCTGGAACTTCAAAGTCTGGAGACAAATCCGGGAATAGCTCCGATCAAACTTGGGACGGCAGTGATGAGGATTAACTCGTGGACTATTTTTAAGACATTAGACTTAAACATATTATTAAGCCAAGTAGATGCTAATTTTCAACAGTATAATCAACTAAATGCAACCATTTCAAATGATAGTGAATTTAAAAATCAACTAGGTAGTTTGTGTAAACAAATAGAATCATTAGAATCGATAATAAGAGATAGGATAAATCAGATTTTACCCTTTTCTAGATTTAAACGTGCATTATTTAGCCCTTTAGGTTCATTAGTTAAGGCTATTTCAGGAAATTTAGATGAAACAGATGCAGTACGTTACGATTTAGAGATAAGCCATCTTAAAAACGCGGAACATTCAGTAGAACGTAAAGTGTCATTAATGGTAAATGCCCTAGATAAATTCGCTAATATATCGCAAAAGATCAACATGAACGTTAACATTTTGAATAATAAAACTGTAGAAATAGAGTCATTTTTAGAAAGAGAATCTAAACGAGATAATGTTTTATCTCTTATGAATAATCTGTTTCAAATTTCGAATAACTTTCACACTATTTACGACTTTATTCAGGAAACTGAGACAGCTATAGCTTTCAGCAAATTACATGTTCTACATCAGTCTATCATCAATACCACAGAACTTATCCACATTCTTTTAGAAGTAGAAAAACATGCTCATTTAATTTACCCAGTAAATCAAGCGGATTTAGTTAAAATAGAACGTAGTATTATTATTAAATCTTATATTATTAGTAATAGATTAGTTTTTGTATTAGAAGTTCCATTGATAGAAGCAAACACGTATACTTATTATAAAATTATTCCTATCCCTGTCTATAATCCTAAAACCCTAAAAACCACTACCATTATCCCCGAACACCCTTACCTTATGGTGAATAGGTTGAAATACAGACCCATAGTGAACCTATGCGACGAGATCGAGGACAACAAGTTCCTGTGTTCAAGCGATGACGTCGTACCATACTCTACAGAAACCTGCATAGAACAGATCATGATGCTGAAGGAGAACTGCACCAGATGTCATCAACACATCATACATTTAGAAAAGGAGAAAATACAAGGGATCACCAAAAACTTCTGGCTGATATACTCTATAAATGGATTGATAATTACAGAACACTGCAACGAAGAAGTGTACAGACAAACTGTACAAGGGACCTTCTTTCTACAACCAAGGAGCCACTGTAACACCGAAGTCGGAGAGGTATTCATTTCAACACCCACAAACACCTCGACCAGTATGCAGCTACCGTTCATCCAACTACCAGAGCTGCGACATCCCATCAGACAAGAGGAAAAGCAGCTGGACCTACAGAACGTGGACTTCAGCGACATCAAAGACGTTATTACCAGTGCTAAATTCAGTGTTAGTGAAACTATTTCGGACGATTTTATCTATGTTGTGAAAAATATTAGTGTTTGGACTATTTTACTGTATGTTTTTATGTTTTCATTTGTTGTTTTTGTATTGTTTAAATTCAGGATATATACAAATTGTATAGGACGAAATTCTCCGAAACCAACTCTGTCGGCTTCAGATAATTTCGATCTTAAGGGGGGAGGAGTTAAGGTAGACCAACCGCTACAATTATCCTTTGTCAGCACTACCCCACATTAGGTCATGACGTCAATGCTTAGCTTTCATTATTTAGCTATAAATACCAATATCAACTTAGATTAAGTCAATATTGTATTAGTATAATCTTAGACGTTACTCTGTTCGTTTAATAAATCATTTTTATAAAGTTAACCAGTCTTCCCATCTTAATTCGCGCATTCCCCTGTGAGTACTGTGGTGGCAAGCACTACATCGTGTTGTGCCTGAATCGGTCAGGCCCTTCGGACGGTCACCAGGGCTGGACTCAGGTTGGTCGGCCACAGGGCCTAACCAGGGCCGGACCCAGTCCCCCTCCGGGCAACAGGAGTCACCAACGGGGTGACTGGGGTACCTGCGGACGGGACCCCCCCGAGGGGAAGGGGGCAGCGCGGGAGGTAACATGCGGGATAGCCGGTATTCGGTCGCTGCTGTCCACGGTCAGCAGGGACTTCGGGCCGCTGGCTCACCGCGTGTTACGGGCAGGTGTCAGATGGCACCTATGAGTGGCGCGAAGGCTGGGAGCCCACCACCTTCTGCGCCTCCCTGCCCGTCGCTCTGGGAGGCGAACAGGGAGGCGAACAGTCGGATGTCGCCCCCATTCCTAGAGCGCCCCAGGTTGGATCCGCTCTCCCCCATCCATCCACGGTGGCCACCGGGCACACCGTACACCGTCCGGTATGGTCGGATACCGGGACAGCGAGGGACCTATTATGCGGGTTGGGACCCCTTGATGTACATACGGTCTGATATGCCACCGGCATATCAGCAGCCGAGTTACTCCACGGCCGACGGAGGTCTCAGCGGGTTCGGATCCGTTCCCGCCAGGGACACGCCGCCCACTTACAGGGTGCCGCCACTCCACAGACGGTCTCTGTGATAGCGTGGAGTTCGGACGGCAAATCTTGTGTGGCACGAGCACTATTGGACTCGGGGGCCCAGGGGTGCTTAGTCTCGTGCAACCTTGTAAGACGGTTGGGCATTTCGGTAAGGGAGTATCCACATTCCATTCGGGGAATTGGGAACACGGAAGTCGGTTCCGTTAAGGGAGTATGTCGGATTACTCTCTCGTCACGGGTGGATTCATCGGTGAATCTGACGGTCACGGCATTAGTCATGCCTAATGTGATTGGCTCACACCCTCACGTACGGTTGTCGCCCTCGGTGCGACAGTTGGTTGCTGGGTTGTCACTGGCTGACCCGGAGTTCGATATTCCGGGCCCAGTAGACATTTTATTGGGTGTCGATGCCTTGGGATACCTGTTAGTGCCAGGTGTCCACGTGTTGCAGGCGACTGGTCTCTGGGTCATGCGGTAATGGGTCCGGTCATGCCGGCTGCCCCACGCCTAGCGACTCGTAGTCCCTTATTCGGTTCTGTACTCTCGGAGGTGATTCAGAAGTTTTGGGAGGTGGAGGAACCACCTACGGTCCGCTGGTTGGACCCGGTTGAAGAAGAGTGTGAACAGTTTTATCGGAACAATACTGGTCGCCTTCGGTCAGGTCGATTTCTCACACGTCTTCCATTCCGGAGTGATCGCCCACCGCTAGGCAGTTCACACCATGCAGCCGAGACGCGGCTTCTGTCGATGGAACGACGCATGAAGCGTGACGGGATTTTCCGGCAGAAGTACGTCGACTTCATGCGGGAATACGAGTCGCTTGGCCACATGTCGGTTTCGGGTATCGACTGGAAGCGTGAAGACCACTGCTTCCTGCCTCATCACGCGGTCTTGAGGACCCCGGAGGGCAAAATACGGGTAGTGTTCGATGGATCGGCATCAACATCTAACGGCATGAACCTGAACCAGTGTTTGCATTCAGGGCCGAAGTTGAACCATGACATCGCGGATGTTATCACACGGTTCCGT
Source organism: Argyresthia goedartella (assembly GCA_949825045.1). Classification (NCBI taxonomy): domain Eukaryota; kingdom Metazoa; phylum Arthropoda; class Insecta; order Lepidoptera; family Argyresthiidae; genus Argyresthia; species Argyresthia goedartella. Next base: position 13,891,501 of record OX463829.1, on the reverse strand, counting down.
CGACACAATGTTGTGTTTGTAGCTGACATCCGGATGATGTTTAGACAGACGGTCATTCACCCTGACGATAGACGGTATCAGATGATACTGTGGCGAGAGAGCCCAGATCAGCCCATCAAGGTCTACGAGCTGAACACCAACACGTACGGGCTACGGTCTAGTCCTTATTTGGCGATTCGCACTCGGCGGGAGTTAGCGGATCGAGATCGGTTAAATTTCCCTAGAGGAGCAGCAATCCTGGAGCAGGATCTCTACGTGGATGATATCTGTACCTGTGCAGATTCCGTAGAGGAGGCGCTCGCTCGTCGGGACAAGCTAGTTGAGCTCCTACGGGGTGGAGGTTACGAGCTCCGGAAATGGATGTCGAACTCTCCAGAGTTACTGTCTGGTCTTCCGGATGACTACCAGCAGGATCCCCACATTTTTGAAAACTTGGAAAATCCAAATATGTTGTCGGTATTAGGCGTCCAGTACCAGCCGGTGTCATACATGTTTTCGTATCGGGTCGAGTTGGACTCCCCGAAGGTCTGGACGAAACGGAACGTCCTTTCAACGGTGGCTAGGACATTTGATCCAAACGGGTGGATCACCCCGGTAACATTTCAGCTCAAGTGTTTTATGCAGCAATTGTGGTCTGCTGAGCTGAAATGGGACGACCCGATCGGCGGGTCATTGAGCTCAGAGTGGGACTCGTGGTTGATGTGCGGTTGGTAATGGCCAAGAGCAAGGTTGCGCCGTTGCGCACTCGCCTGACCATTCCCAAATTAGAGCTTTCGGGAGCGGCTCTCCTGACTCGTCTGCTCAACCACACGATGACGGTTCTTCGTGGGTCAATAGCGTTAGAAGATACGGTCTACGCTTGGACGGACAGCCAGATCGTGTTATGCTGGCTGAAGGCTTCAGTTCACAAGCTGGAGATTTTTGTGGCGAATCGGGTTTCGCAAATTCGGAGGTTCCCTTAATCTGGAGACATGTTCCAGGGGAAATGAACCCAGCAGACTGTGCGTCTCGTGGGTGTCACGCTCCGGAGTTGGTTGGACATCCCTTGTGGTGGGGTCCAAAATGGTTGACTCAAGCCGAATCGGATTGGCCAATGAGTCCACGCGTTACCTCGGCGAACGGCGCCTTGACAGTCGGTGTCTGTACGACGCAACCAGAGCCGGAAGAGGAGTTCAGCCTGCTGGAACGGTACAGCTCGCTCGACAAGCTGGTCAATGTGACCGCCTGGATCTTTCGATTTGCGCGGAATTGTCGCAATTCTGAGGCGCAACGGGTGCGGACACAGGTCCTGACACCACGGGAACGGAACCATGCGTTGTTCGCATTGGTACGGAACGTGCAGACGGTGCACTTTAAGTCCGAATTGGACATTCTGAGACGCGGACGCGTTCAACTGAAGGGAGCTGTGGCTCGGCTCAATCCGTTTATTGACCCTCAAGGATTGCTGAAGGTAGGAGGTCGGCTGCGGAATGCAAACCTGCCTTATGCGGCTCGCCACCCGTTGTTACTCCCTAGGAAAGGGAAGTTGGTCGAACTGTTGATACAGAATCGACACATTCGAAATGGGCATATCGGATGCCACGCCTTGATGGCGTTGCTCCAGCGCGGGTTCTGGATTCTATCGGGAAGACGCTTAGTGCGTAGCGTCGTATTTCGGTGCCTGCCTTGTTATCGGGCCAAGGCGGCTACGATGCAGCCCCAGATGGGCGATTTGCCCTCGGATAGGGTTAACGAAATCCGGCCCTTTGCGGGTGTCGGAACGGATTTCGCGGGACCATTCATGGTCAAGTCTTCACAGCTACGGAACGCCAGATTAGTGAAGGCATACTTGTGCATCTTCGTGTGCTTGGCCACGAAGGCAGTCCACTTGGAGGTGGTCAGTGACCTCACTACAGAGGCATTTATCGCATGTCTAGATCGGTTCGTCTCACGAAGGGGCCTCCCGACATTAATCCGTTCGGACAACGGCACAAATTTTGTCGGAGCCAGGCGATATCTGCAGGAGGTCACTCAATTCCTGAACGGTAACCAGGACGCCATCGGTACGGCTTGCCCCCGACGAGGGATTGAATGGGTTTTCAGTCCGCCGGGATGTCCTCATTGGGGTGGAATTTTTGAGGTTGCGGTTAAATCGGCTAAGTCGCACCTGACGTGGATCATCGGTGAGACCTCTCTACGCTTTGAAGAGCTTGCGACGCTGTTCTGTAAAATTGAAATGACACTGAACTCGCGTCCGTTGTGCCCGCTCAGTTCGGATCCAAATGATTTGGAAGCGTTGACGCCGGGTCACTTCCTGATAGGTCAGCCCCTTAACGCCCTGCCAGAATACCCATTCGGTGATGTTAAGTTAAGTCGGTTAACTAGGTGGCAGATGTTGCAGCAGATGGCTCAAGATTTTTGGAAACGGTGGTCCCTTGAGTACTTGCACATCTTGCAGCAGCGCCTTAAGTGATTAAGGATGCGAACCTGCCATCATTGAGATGGAGACGAGGACGGATCGTCAAATTGTACACGGGTCGGGATGGCACGCCTCAATCAGCAGAAGTCAAGGTGGGGGACTCGGTCCTCAAGAGAGCGGTCGCAATACTTTCTCGCCTTCCTATTGATTAGGGACAGGTTCAGGCCTGTCCGGGCGGGTGACTGTTTAATATTTATGCTTCGGAATGCACCTTTTTTCGTTGCGCGACTCGGACCGCGATTGATCGGAACGGAACTAGCAGCTGTCACTTGTATAGAAACGTGATGACAAGATAAAGATAAAGATAAAGATAATTTATTTGTGAACACAGGTAATATACATTTACAGATGTCGGGTAAGATTTTGGAACTCGCAGTGTTCTACCCAGGGGCATACAAATATTAATAGTAATTGAATTAAATTAAGCATAAAGAGACATGTCATCATACAATTTAATACCTAGTTAATTTCAGATTGATAATAGTCAGCAAGTCAAAAAATAATAATTTAGAAATGTCATATTGTAAATTAATCTACATGTAATTAATTAATAAAAATGTTCATATACTATTGTCATTAACAAATGCCTCAATGTCATAATAACATTTAACGACTAATAGATTGAATAACTTATTATTATTATTATTATTAGTTTATTATCCAGAATTATACAATTCTACATTCTAAATCAATTGATAAAATTAAAATTACAATACAATTAAATTACAACACACACAATACAATACAATACAATACAATTAAATTGGTCTATGATATTCACTCCACTTAAGATGGATAGGACTAGCACTCCATTCACGCACTGCACTAATTATGTGATTGTCAGAGCTGAAGACCCTGGCGCGTTTTGCGTGGGTGCGCTGGCGCAACAGCGCGGCCCAGCCCGGCGCCCTCCCCGCGCAGAACATCTCGCTCGCGCTGCAGGCGCGGGGCAGGCGGAACATGGCGCGCCACGCGTTATTGTATTGCACACGGATACGGTTAATGTTGGCTTGTGTGTACTTGCTCCACAGCTCCACAGTATACACGCTTGTGCAGTATGACAGAAAGAGCTGTTGTTTCACATCCTTGCTACATCTTGTGAATCGCCTCGCCAACATGTTCGCCCTCATGGCGATAGCTCTGCGCTGTCTTTCTATATCATCATCATCTGACAGTGAACTCTTGATGATATGGCCAAGGTACTTAACTTTGTGGACCCTGCAGAGGCTCTGTCCATTTAGCTCCAACGGGAGTTCCGTGTTCGGTGTGTTGGATGACTCGAAGATCATGTATACCGACTTCTCTGCGTTATACAGCATGTTATGTGTGGCTGCATATGTTTCACAGATATGCAGTAACTCCCTCAATGCTGTTACACTTGGTGCCAAGAGCACCATGTCGTCTGCATACGCCACATTGTTGATCATGCAGCCGTTCATGGAGCACCCGACTCCTGCTTCCGTCAGCTCTTCGCTCAGCCCGTCCATATAGATATTAAATAGAACCGGTGACATACTCCCTCCTTGTCTCACACCGCAAGATAAATGAGTCGGATCCGATGTGACTCCGTTCCAGCGCACGACGTTGGTTTGTTGTGAGTACCATCGGCTCAGTGCGTTCACTATTGGTTCTGGCACTCCTCGATCCCTCAACTTCTGCCACAGTAGGCTATGTTGTACTCGGTCAAACGCCTTGCTCAGATCCAAGTAGCTGGCATAGACTGACGTCCTTCTCTGCTTGTAATATTGTGCTACTTGTTTGACTGTATAAATGGCGTCTGTCGTCGAAGCATTCCGTTTAAACCCAAACTGGTTATCACTGCTGCCTAGGTATGGTTCTGCGATGTGGTTGAGAACTTTCTCAAACAATCTTGCCAGGATAGTAGCGAGTGACACTGGACGGTAATTACTTGGGCTGGATAGGTCTTTCTTTTTGTTTTTACAAATCGGTACCACTACAGTTTCCACCATGGCTTTCGGTATATATGCCGTTCTCAGCATTGCTGTGTATAAGTTAGACAGAAGAATAGGTATGAATCTGCCTCCATTCTGCACATGCTCAATGCTAAGGCTGTCTATGCCCGGCGACTTGCCTCTCGACACACCCTTTATTATTTTAAATATGCACTCCGGTGATACGTCAACTTCGTCGTGTTTCTGCTGAGCGTACTGCCCGGTCTGACTGGTAGAATTCTGTGTCATATTGTCGGGTAGAAGAAAAATCCTGCTGAAGTTATTAGCGATTTCTTTGTTATTGGTCTCACCTCCAATATGCGACGGCGTTGGAATTCTGACTTTCAGTATTTTGTTAGTTTGTTGCCAAAATCTTCTAAAATCTCCCTGCTTCATACTATTGGCAATTTTATCCATTACTATCTTGTCCTCCAATCGCCGGCACTTTTTGAGTTCCCGTTGAAATACCGTACGGCATTGTCTGCGCTCATCAGCTGATGAGCCTGTGATCGGTCGTCCATCTTGGTGCCATAGAAGTAGTGCGCGTCTAGACTCGGCATATGACTCCGCAACATGCTCACTCCACCCCGGTGTTTTCTTCCGACGCTTATTAATCTGTCTGTTGGTGCTGAAAGCTGTCATTGCCGCATATTGCATTGTAGACACTAATGCGTTGTACATGGAATCTATGGATTCATTACCAGAGAACGGGACTTTGAGTAGTTCACGTGTATGTTTTTCGACTATCTCAGTATAATGCGCTATATGATTAATAGTCCTCGGATTCCATTTCCAGTGATTATGTAGCTTCTGAGTGTTCAAATTGGATACATCCTCGCATGACACCAGGCTGTCTATTTGTAACTCCACATATATAGGTCTATGGTCTGTCCATGCCACGCCGTAATCGATGCATATGTTGTTTACTATCACACCGACCGTCTCAGTCGCAATAACATGATCGAGCCACGAGGTGGTCCCATGAGCATAACTCACGTATGTGTATGAAGAATCGGGAAGTCTTTCTTTATCTATATACTGGTATTTGTACTCACTACAGAATCCTTCCAGCTCTTTACCAAATATCGAGGTAGGGTCCGCGTTGAAGTCGCCGGCAATAATACAGTGCGCCGTTTTGCGTTCCTCCACTATCGCGTTAATTTGTGCAAGTATTTCGCAGAATTCCGGCAAATTCTCGGTCTTCATAACTGGCATGTAGACGGTAATAAAAAGTATAGTATGTACCTCCGATAAAGTTATCTCCACAGCTGCTATCCGTGTAGATTCGCAATCTATGCTGACCACTTGTAAACATTTGTTATACAGTACTCCAACTCCGCCGTACGGGCGTCCTCGTAGTATGTCAGCTGATGTATCGACAGCTGATGTGCCGATGCTGCCATGTTTGTCTGATATCTCGTTCAGGAATTGTAAATCATGCGGCAATAGCCAGGTTTCTTGAAGTAAAATCACGTCGCATGAGTCACACATATCGGCAAGAAATTTCTCCACTCTGTGAGCTGATTGACAGTTTATGGTTGCTATTTTCAAGGTTGTGTTTTTCGACGCGAATTTTATTTTTTGATAGGGGGTTCACCTTTCTTGGTGTTTAGAAAGCAGCGTCCAACTACCACTCCTTCAGGCCACATATCATCATCAAGAATCTTCTCCAGGTCTTGCCAATATATTGTTATGGTATAGGCATTGTTGATGGTGTTTTTATTAGACTCGATTTTAATGATAGTTATCTGACTCTTCTGTAAGTGTTCTTTGAGGTCTTCTTCTTGAACTGATGATTGCAGGTTTCCAACATATATACATGCAGTGCGAGGTGCTGCCTGTATTTTTGAGGTAGATTTTGATTTCCCGATGATGTTTTTGTTACGTTTCCGGGTTCTCTTAGTCACCAAGGTAAAGCCGTCGTCATCTGTGTTTACATTGCTACTTTTCTTTCTATTGGTGTTATTATTGATTATGTTTTGCTTCTCGACGATGTAATTTGGATGTTTAGATTTCTTGTTGACCACTTGCGAAAATGACAAGGGCCTTGTGATATCTTTGTAGTGCGATTTCACGGTCTGTAGTTGCGTAGAAGCACAGCAGTCAATCGCAGCTTTAGTTGGTGTTGTAGGAGTCGCAGGTTTCGATGTACTCACGTGGGGCTTGTCCGTCATCGTATTTTTTAAGATGTCTTGCCCACTGGTCATACCCATACCCATTGGCCCGCTGTCCACCATGCAACCACCGTTGTTGAAAACCGGTTTCATAATCGAAGGTGTCTTCATGCATTCCTGAGAGCTCACAGTTGATGGCTTTTATATCGTCTTTAGATGCATACATATTCCGCATGCTATTTAGATCCCCCTTTAAAGCCACAATGTCCTTGAGGAGTCGTGTTACATCGACGTGATCAAATGTAATAGGGGGTAGTTTTTCCAAATCGCGGGCCACAAAAATTGGCATCTCCTTTGGTTCTATATCTTTGAGAATCCGAATGATGTCTTCTATGTCCCTCTCTTCCTTGCCATCCCTTCTTCGTTGTTTCATTCTTCCTTCAAATGATGTTTTGGTCAGAGCTTCATTGAGGTTAGCTTTTGATCGCTCAATGTATTGCACCGAAAAATTACTTTTGCAGATCTGGATCAAGCTGATCTCATCCATTACTTTCATTTTGTTCTGGATAAATGATAATAACTCATCAATAACTATGTTGCACGAATCACATTTCGTTTTATTAGCTTAGCGTTAGCCATTTTGACCGCGTTACATAAGCTGCGTCTCGCGCGAGTGCTGCGAGCTAACTTAAATTGTAACAAATTCATACATTTTATCTCATTAGGTAATTTATTGAAAATTTTTGGCGCCATACATAATATGTTTTTATGCATTGATGCGGTTTTTGCATGCCTAAGTCGCAGCTTGTGCTCATTTTGCACACGCACTGATTTTTGTTTTCCGCATGAGACTGTAACAAAGAGATCTGGGTTATATTTCACAAAAATGGCAATTTCGTAAATGTAGATGGACGGAAGGGTAAGTATTTTGAGGTTTTTAAAAACTGGTTCACAGCTTTCTTGAGTTTTTAACCCACACATCGCCCTAACACAGCGTTTTTGGGCTTTGAATACAGAATCTTTATCTGTAGAGTTACCCCAAAAAATTACGCCATATCGCAATAAAGACGCTACAAGACCATGATACGCAGTTAAAACAGTTTCTCTGTTGACAATTTTTGATAGTCTGAATAAGAGATATGCGGCTTTATGTATTTTTTTACTGAGCTCGGCTGTCTGTGCTTTCCATGTTAGTTGGTGATCAATTCGCACGCCGAGAAACTTTGTTTCAGTGACTTCCTCGATGATCTTACCCTCATATTGAATATTGAATTTGGATGTCGGGTTGGTGCGTTGGAAGAAGTGCATAATTTTAGTTTTGTCTAGATTTGCCATTAATTTATTGCTATCAAGCCAAGTCATTATTTTTTTTAAAGTGTCATTTGATTCTATTTCATAATTATCTTTGTTATTACATTTAATGGATACTGTACTGTCATCAGCAAATAAAATCATTGGATTAGGAATATTCTTTGGTAGATCATTTATATAAATAATAAATAATAGCGGTCCTAGGACACTGCCCTGCGGTACACGACACGATGTTTCTCTGTAGGGCGATACATATTTTATCTTTGTCTTTGTTTTAGGACATATTCTACTTATTTCCGTGCATTGTGGTCTATTACTTAGGTATGATTTCAAGAGATTTAACACGTTTCCTCTTACGCCATACATGTTTAATTTACTCAGCAATAGTGTATGGTTAACGTAGTCAAAAGCTTTCGTTAGGTCCATGTATAAAGCACAGATCGGTGTTCTGGTGTCAATGTTTGGTAGAATTGTATTAAGAAAATTATATATAGCCATGTCAATTGATTTATTTTTTCTGAATCCCTTTTGTTCATCAATCAATATGTTATGTTGTTATTTTGTGTTCAAGTAGGACTCTAATCCATTGTAAATAACTCTTTCAAATATTTTTGAGAAAATAGGCACTAATGCTTGGTCTATAGTACTTCATGGAACATCTATCATCTTTCTTGAACAGTGGTTTCACAACAACAGGTTTAAGTTTGTCCGGGTACTGGCCACCACTAATACAGAGGTTTATGAGATAGCATAAATGTGGTGCTATGATTTCTGCGGTTTTTTTTATAGCTTTTGTGTGTATTTCGTCATAACCTACACTATTTTTATTTTTAGGGACCGTATGATTTTAACTATGTCAGCAGGTACAGTTGGCGGCATAAACATGGAGCTTAAAAGACTATTTTCATTAGAGGGGGCTCTCTGGTTGACGTTGTTGTCACAGTTTCTAGTCTGCTCTATAAAAAAGTTATTAAATGCATTTGCGATTTCTTGAGGATCAGTCAATGTTGTTGTTTCCGTATTAATTCCATAAATGGACTCTTTTGGAAAATTACTTTTAGCGTCATTAATAATTTTCCAGCTTGCTTTAGATTTACAGTCAGAGTTGTTTATAAAATGGTTATTCTGAGCTTTTTGTGTTAGCTTAATAATCTTTCTGAATGTCCTTGTATATGTTTTCAATTTATTTCGATTTTCATCTATAGGGGTTTTTCTATAATTCCATAGAAGTTCTCTTTGATTTTTGCTGCATTTTTTTATGCCTTTGGATACCCATTTTGGCGATTTTGACGATTTTATTCTCACGTCTACAAGTGGGAAGCAGATATTATAAATCGTGAGGAAATCGTCAAGAAAAATTTCATAGGCTTCATTGCAATCTGATGTAGTGTAAATGTTCGAGAATGTTAAAGATTGCAAGTGAAGAAGTTTCGAGATTTTCAGGGCTGAATCGTCTTTTTTTACTGTCCATGATTTTAATTTACAGGTTTTTTTAACAGGTACTTGAAGCAGTTGAGATGTGTGATCAGATAGGCCGAACTCTATCACTCTACCCTTGCATCCCTTCAATACATTATGGGCAAAATTGTCAATGCACGTCTTATCCTTTCTCGTAGGCACATTTATTTCTAATTTCATGTTGAAACCTTGTAAGAATGAATGTAAATCTTTCGTCCAATTGTTATTTTTTAATATGTCAATGTTAAGGTCCCCGCCGATCACAATTTTTTTGTTGGATTTATTGCATAACTTATGTAGGATAGTTTCTAATTTATCATAAAATATTTCTAAGTATTTTTTTGCTTCTGTTGTCCGCGGTACTCTATAAATGCAAACAATGATTACATCTAGATTTATTAGTTCTATTGCACAGAACTCTACAATGCCACTAATCGACTGTTTTGCAATATTGTCCAGTTCCTTAAAGTCTAGTCCAGTCCTCGTAAGAATACATGCGCCTCCTCTTTTCTTTGACTCTCGCGAAAAATGAGCCGCCAGACGAAAGTTCGGAACATTTATGAGGTCCCCATATCCGGACGGCATAAAGTGTTCGGTTAAGCAGATAACATCGATGACGGTATTTTCAGATGCTATTACCTCTAAGCATACGGTCAAGTTAGATGATTTATTTAAGAGTCCAGCTGTATTTTGATGCAGTATTTGGACGTGCTTAAAGACGAAAAAAATCTGTTGCCGGTTCCTTCGTGATGGTCTGCTTTGGCAATCTTGCGCTTATCGTACAACCCGCGGAGGGGTATGCTGGTGTATCCTGTAGAGCTAACTCCCTTCCTTCGTCATTAATCTGTTGAGTGCTATTGATTACCGCTTGTAGGTTCCTGAAGATGACTCGAAGGCCTCGCTTGCTTAGGTGTCCTCGGAGGGGGGTAAACATGTGGTCATCGTGTGCGGTGGAAAGCGTGGAGTTGGGATTGAAGACGTAGGCATATTTATGGGTACGTGCGTCGTTAAGGAGCAAACTGTTGAAAACATTTACCCTCCAGTTGTATAATGGAGAGTAATTGCATCTGTACGTTGGTGCACAAATTATTATATTTGTGTGTCGGATCGTTTCAGTCGTCTTTTTAAGTAGTTGAACTAGGTTGGTGTAATTTTTGGTTTGCTTGAAGTCTTTCTCTCCCACAAGTATCAGGCAGTAGTCATTCAAACCAAAATATTTCAGCTTCTCTCCTAAATGTTGCAGTAATACTGACAAACTCGCATTTGGTGTGAGGTAATGACATGCATTGAATTGTTCAAAGTTATTCTCGGCTAACGGTAACACACTATTTTTGTTGTTGCTGCTAATGATGGCCATCTTTCTGTTTGTCTTCGGAGCTGGCTGTGTTACAGGAGCAGTTGGGTGTAACTTATTTTTTACAATATTTATCTTTTTAGATGTCAAAGGGGTCATGTTTTGGTAGCTATGTGTATTCGATGTAATACTCGCTTGCTTAGGGGTATGTTTTTGAGGTGTTTTTCTCGGCGTAGCAACTTTTGTGCTTTTTCTTGGGCTTAAACAGACTTGTTTGTATAATTGTTGTGTTTTTAATAAATTCTCTATTTTTTGCCTTAAGTTTGAATTTTCTAAGCTCAGTTTATTTACTTCTTCGTGTGCACTATCCAGCTGCGACAAGAGCTGGGATATTCTTTGAGTAAGATCAAGATATTGATCATTACTATCAATCGACACGTTTGGTAAGCTACATGTGGTGCCATCTAGCGTGTTACATGTGTCATCTTGATCATTGTTCGTAGATGCGTCCAACTGTGTGCGCTGCCGGCGCATCGGCGATGATGCCTTCTTATTCCTAAACGTGATGTTCTCCATGTGGTTCATCACTCTTACTGTAGATGGCGTAATAGGTGATTGAGATGTTGAGTTGTTGTTGATGTCACTTGTGGCCGCTAGTGGACTTTGTCCTTGCTCGGCTGATCGATGTAAACAAGACTAAGAATTTGTTGTTTTGATGCAGATGTTAATGAGATTTTACCATGTGTTTTCTCGTACCTCAGAGATCATAATTACACGCACTATACACTTTTGATCTTTCTGTTTAAACACTGGGTTTCTTTGTTTTGTAGTGCAATAGTAATAATATGGGTTTAAATCACTATTTACTGTCTTAATTTTCACCAATTCACTACTCCGTATTGAGCACTATAAGGTTTAGTTATTTAACGTATAAGTTCTTCAATTAACACACAAATACTATATTTTGGAAATTAAATATGCAGAGCTAAAATCTTTGAAGTGTTCTCGAGTCAGAGTTAGAGGTTACTTTTTTGCACATGGCATTCGGGCCTTGGCTGTATTTTTATTAATAATAATTGTCTAACACAGGTGTCGGGCCTGGTCAGAGTGTTAATTTGTAATAATCATCACGGAACAATCGTCCAATCGTCGGGAAGTAAGTAGATTCACGTCATCGGAGTGAGTGCTTCGTGTTGTGAAGGGACGAAGTGATTCGGGGATCAATTCGTCGCATTCGGACAGCGACCCTTCGTGTCGGCAAGCAACACGACGGCGACAGCATCGGGCTACGACGAGAGTAAGATTCGCCTCCTCTCCCCCCACCCTTGTGCTCCTCATCCCGTGTTCCCACCTCGAATTGAGCTTTCGAATTCCGGTCCACGGCGTCAAGGTTATAAATAAAATGTTGTATAATTACAAACTGTGTGCAGTATTCCTCAAATTCCGCCTAAAAAGCTGTGTCTTGTACGCTGATGATTTGTTTTGGAGCTCCAAATAGTGCCACAACCTTCTTTAGCACTGAGAGCATAGATCTTGCCATTTTGTCAATAGCACATGGAAGCATTGTATACTTGGTATAGGCGTCAATGGCTAAGACAACGTATTCATGTTTGCCATTTCTTTTGGTCAATCTTCCCGTCATGTCAATATGTAGCGTATTTTCCCATCCAAAATGTTGAAGTGGGCTTTGGTAAGCATTGATCATACTCCATTGATAACATTTTGGGACTACTTTCTTCCAATTACCCCATCCTGGCTCAACTTCATCGGTTTGCTTTCTTTGCAATACCATGTCACTCAAACGGTATTCGCTTAATTCTTCACCGCGTTCCAATTTTTTGATATGCCAGATAGTTATCTGTTTTTGGGCCACGTCTTTGTTCTACCTTGAGCCATGACTCAGTACTTTTTGCGAGATTGATACACGCCAACGGATTACGACTAAAGAAATCAGCATGTTTCATCCGAGATCCTTGACGATATTCAATCTTGAAGTTATGACTTAAATATCGTCAAGGATCTCTTGCCACAAGGACGCCTAGAGTGTTGTAGGTATTTATTTATTTATTATATAAAAACAATGCTAGCTCATAGTTCGCCACCCAATTGTGAATCCTGTGAATTCATGCTTCGTGGTAGACGCTTTAATGGCATTGCAGTCAGTAATTATTGTGAATGATCATCCGTAAACGTATTGCCTGAATTGTTTGACTGCTCGGACTATGGCAAGCGTCTCTAAATCATAAGAGTGGTAGTGACCCTCTGGTACTGTTATTTTGAAGCTTATATATAAAAGCCACTACATGCTGACGTTCATCTTTTATCTGAATTAGAACGACTCCGAGACCTGTACTGCTTGCATCTGTATGTAGTTCTATAGGCAATCATTTCTGGCAGATCTGAAGGACTGGGGCTGATGTTAGTCTTCGTATGACGTTCAGCCTAGCGCTCTTATATTCGGGTGTCTATTCAAATTTCTTGGTCAGGTTGTACACCTTCTCCAAAATTCTGACATTTGATAAGCACGTTATCAATGTATATTAGTAAGTTATTTAGCAATGGACGCAGTGCTGTCATTATAGAGCGTTGACAGACAGCGGGGGCATTCATCAGTCCAAACGGCATCATAGTGTATTCATATAAGCCATTAGGTGTTATAAAAGCGGTTTTGTGGATTGATTCTTCGTCTACAGAAATCTGATGAAAGCCTTGTGCTTGGTAGTGGAAACATGACAGGGAGCGTATTGCTGTTTTGTTCCCTGTAATCGATACACATCCGGTCGTCGCCATTCTTATTCTTTACTAGGATCACCGGACTGCTAAACTCTGACGTACTCTCGCGAATAATTCCGTGAACAGTGAAATCCTCAATAATACTATTAATTCTATCGGCGTCTTTTGGTATGGACGACGAGACACTACTTTGGTAGGGACTTTTAACTGAATATTCACGCTACCAGTTTCAACTTTTGATATCGGTACAACAGTCACAAAAATATCTTGAAGTTTTTCCAGAACAGCCCTAAGCTCCAGAATTTGTGCCTCGTCTGTCAAATCGGGTTCAATAGAATTAATGAAATTCTCCTCTGTCACGTCCAAGATAACACTAGTCCTGATCAGTGTCGCCCCATCCTTATTTATAACGACTGAAAGACTCAGAGTTTGCATTAGGTCATTCCCAATTAATGTGTCACAAGGAATTTCATGATCTTCCACCACATGAAAATTTTTCTTCACAAAAATGTTTCCTGTCTCACAAGTAGTGGTGATTCTTTAATATGACATAACTGGCACACCAGCTCCGAAGCCTTTTAACATCAGTGAGTTATCTTTACGTTTTCCTGGTAGTGATGAGCTGAGTCTTACCAAGGAATGGTCCGCACCGCTATCAAATAACGCAACTTGATTTTGGTCTCCAATTTTTATAAGCATAGGTGTTGAAACTTGACAGTCTGTTGTACTGGCTAGATTTACTCCTTTGGCATCGTATGACATCTTTTTGAAACAGGTCTCTTCTATGTGACCGGTTTTGCTACAATTACTACACTTTGGGCCAGTTCGCTCATTTCTGCTGAAATAATTTATCGCGTCATTGTTTGTCAATAATGATTTTGGTTCGGTTCCCTCTTCCGCTGTACAGGTTGATTAGAGGTGACCTGCATTCCACATTTGTAACAGGTAATGTCATGCCCCGACCGCAGGCGTGCTCGCTTTGCGGGTTGTGGTGCGTCACTCGGTCCAGATTTGCCATCTCGTTCCTGCTTCATTGTAGAGACTACTGAAATCAACTCAGGATCACTTGAGCATTTACTTGATAGCAAGCGCATTCTTAAATATTCACTGTTAATGTCAATACACCCTATGACAATTCATGATTCTCGTCCAAAGATTCCAAGCCTTAGTTATAGATTCAGCAGGGTTAGCAGCATCAAATTTATAGTTGCGGAGCTTGAAGGGATCATCGGAGTATCTGGCTTCCGGTTCAAAAGTTTGAATCAATGCGTTTCTCATATCACTCCATAACGGTGATTTCATAAGCCAGGTATTGCCCACTGTTTTGGCACGACCATTCAATAGTCCAGATATCTTAGTGCGTACTTCGTAGTCATTTCAATTCCAATGATCTTTTGCATGATCAACATGTTCACACTAATCGCGTATCGGTACAACGCCATTAGGGGCCGAAGGGTACTTTATACACGTCACGTAGTCTATACCTTTGTGGTGGAGCTACTGCCTTTGCCAATATGACCCCAAAAAACTCATTATTGGCTTTTAAATTTTCTTGTTGTTGGCGGGTTACATTTTCCAGTATAGTAGCTATCGAGGTCAGAGTTTGATTAGATTCAGTACCACTTACTTGATTATTAATTATTCCAGGGGATGGGCCATGGCTACTTCTGACATCGGTGCGTGACCTGTCAGGTAGGATAGCAGATGACCTGCCTTGCATAGATATCCATAAATTAGACACACTTATTTATTACTGATAATTAATTATTATATTTGTTGTTCAGTTGTGATCAACTCACAATTATTGACACACCGAGTTTGCGCCGGTCGGACTCATTCTGATCCTTCTCTGTCGCGCCAAACCGCCCTCAGAGCACCACCCCAGTGTATCACTTGATCTACGGATCCTTCTGATTGGTCTGGTTGCCTTCTCATCATCTCACGTCACATTGACAACCACATTTTCGTTCCGCAAATGTCATCTGTCAGTTGGGGCGCGCTCGTGATTCACCCAATCGTATAAGGGACCGATTCGATTCAAAACAACAAAAATGCGCTTGCGCCGACAAATATAGTTATCTTCATGCGGATGTCAATGTTGTACCTGTTCCTAAGTAGTAAAAGTTAAATTTACATGAGAGTTCGTATCATAATGCCTTTTTTAATATAGGGTGGCCTTACTTCAGTGGTTCAAAAAATATCTTTTATACCACTGAAACTTAGAATACTGCAGTCTAGACAATTTAAGGGAACCTTTGTTTAAACAATATTTTTTAGTTTAAATATACTATAATCGACTTTGAGCCTATTATCAATCAATCAAAGTAGTGATCATGACTGTTATCATCACTCAAATCACAACGAGCGCGGTTTCTCTTGCACTTGTATCGCTGAAAAAATGTCATCCATATAGCAAATTAGGCGCTTTTATAGTCTCCCCAGTAACTCCACACACTGAAAGTAAGGGACATAGCCATGTATAGCGCAAAGCTCACTACCAGTATTGCACGATGTCGTACGACACCAAAAGCGATCTATAAAAGTGCCCAATGGCTTCAAGAGGATAAGCTAAATAAACTCAAACATGCATCAAAGGTTCATTGCACAACGCACCCAACTTAATTAGACAAAGCAAAAATCTCCCGCGCCTTCCGCAAACCGTCACACCCGGTCGCCACAAAAAGGTATAAAGCAAAAGGCGGCGAAAAATAAATAGGCTGTCTTTTTACCCGGTGGGGGAACATGTGATTTTCCCGATTTGCGTTGAGAAGGGCCGCGTACGTGACCTGACTTTTCCCACGGATTTTCATCTGGCATAGCATGAAACATCGTCGATTCATCCGTGAAAGACGTTCGACTTTAATATGGCGTTCTATACTTCATATTTTATCCTGGCCGTAAAAAGTTACCGCATGGTAACGTTAAATAATTTATATCATTGTGTTTCCTTGTATCTTCTCTTTCATTTTACTTCTCGCGGCATTTTGCGCTGGGGTTTTTCCCTTTTGTTAGAAAAATATATTGCCTTCCTACCTTTTTGGGTGCCACTGCCTCTAATGTATCTAGTCTACTGGTGTTATAAAAATATTCAAGAATATTATCGACACTATCTTTGTAGTCGAACTAGTAACCAAAATATACTGGGAACATTTCAAATACAATTTTATCTTTAGTAAAACCATATGTTTTTTTTTAACTCAAAAAAAGAAAATAAAATAAAAAGTAATAATAATGAAATTAGTAATAAGTAAAAAAACTAAGGAGAATATCCGTTTCTTTCTACTACAACAAGCCAAAACGCATGTGACCTTAATTTTCCCCTTTTTAGAACACTTGAAAAACAAACACCGTCTTAAACTGACTGACGTAACGGGCCGAAGTTTTCGGGCGTCGATTAACCGGATAAATCTGCGAGTAACCCTTAGGTTGTCGAGATAAGTGACCGGGAGTCTCCCCTTCACTTGTTTACGATATTGCCAGCCGATCTCGTAAATCTAGCCAACCGTTGCCGAAAACAATGGACGTTTTACGTGTTTTCTATCGGCGCCTTTGATCATCTACTAAATATGACGGATTTCAGATAACGTGAAAATGTATACGTGAAAATCATAATATTTTATTTAAACTGAAAAACACTAAGTGACTACAGATTTACACTGAACACCTCTTAGAAGTTATTTATGTTAGTATCAACAATATAATAAATGCCTCAGTGATTTTCAGGCTTTCGACTTCGAGGTCACAAACTCTGAACGAAACTCGACGACTTTGTTAAAAGAGGACCTACACAAAACCTATTGAATTCTATTTGAAAAATACGAAATAATTTTGCATAATTAAAAATTTAGATCAAACCGGTACAGAACAAAGCTACGTTTACCACACTATAGCCATAGCTACTGGCGATAAACGTGCAATAATGTACGTTCGTACGTACGTACGTACGTTCATTGACCTCGCTACTAAAATGTATGTGATTTGATGTTTGCCGCGCCAAGTCCGCAGTGACCTCTACTATTCTTCTTTTGCCCACGGCTCCGCCCGCGTGGTATTCAGTTTTTCGTCATGTTTTGGAATGTGCTAGAAGAGGGAGTAAATGATCTTTCACGATTGTTTGTGATGTGCTAAGCACGGAAAAGATAATGCATGGAGAGCCAGAAATATACTTACTATCTAAGTATATATTAAGTATCCCTTTTCTGTCACGTTCATGGAGAGCCAGAAATATACTTACTATCTAAGTATATATTAAGTATCCCTTTTCTGTCACGTTCCAAAGCATGACGTAAAACTGAATATCACGCGGTCGGAACCTCGGGTAAGAGCTAGTAAGCTAGACAAATGTCAAATTTCATCCAATGATCGTTCTACAGCATTGACCGGTTGCGATAAAGTGCACAGAAATAGTAAACTCAGAGAAAATCAGAGAAAAATAACATATTAAATAGTGTAATAAAATGGCTACAAAACAATAATCTCATAACTAACCTACAAAAAACTACAATGATTCAATTTCACCAGCCTCAAAAAATCCCATATACCTTATATAACCTAAATAAGTCGAAGTGCATAATACTGGGCTCAAATAATCAGATTCAGGTAATAGCTATGCATGATCCACAGATCCTGGTCAAAGGAGTCACTATTGCATGGGTCTATGAAGCTCAAAATCTTGGTCTTCTTATGCATGACAAACTGTGTTTTGAGGGATGTCCCTCAAAGCAGTCCTTAACAAACTCAAGAGGTTGTTAAGAACTGCTTCCATAGTCTTAAAGTGTTATACAGAATCCGGGATCTTCTCAGCGTCGACCTACGAATACAGTTAAGTGAATCCTTAGTATTATCAAAGCTTTACTGTATAACTATGTACGGATCATGTGTATTTGAGAAGACGCAAAAACAAATACAGAGAGTTCAAAATGATTTTTTTTTTTTTTGTTGGAGGGGAAAAAATTGGAATTACCCATGCCCAGGAGTCAGACCTCCCTGCAATGTCCGGGTCCCCACATATTGAGCTGGCATCAGCTCGCGTGGTATACGGACTAAAAACAACCCCTTTGTTTTTACAGTTGTCTTAGTAAGAATAAACTGTGAGCCATGGCCTCGGTATATGCTGAAAGCTTTCTACCTGCAATTTGCCCTTTTGGGCGGTTCAAAATGCCCGTGCTAGGTTTTGCTTTATAATCACTACCCCCCCCTCCCCCCGAACGCACGTCACTCCATTTTTAAATTTATAAGTATTTCTCGATGCTTTTGTTTGAGGTTGTACTGAGGAAGAGGACACCCTCCTATCTTTATGAAAAACTCACCTGGCGCATTTCCCAGATAGTTGCTCCTTTGCTATCAATGCCTCGACACATAAGTGCTGCTTTCCGTGGCAGTTTCAAATACCGCGCCACCAAGTGCTGGTATAATATCCTATAAGGCTGGTTTCAGAAGTGCATATATAAAGTTTTTAATGCAACAGAATAAAGCTGAGGAAACAGTGCGTAACTGATATGCATTTAAGAAAATATCATCCCGACATAAAAGTATCTCTTTTTATCCGACTACCCCCCACTGATATCATATTGATTATTATTGCCATTCGTATAATACAAAAAATATTCTCTTATACATTTATCTAAATATAATTTCAATGTTATTACAAATTACTACAATAATGATTGCAATAATCAATTTCGAATTACTCTCTTACTCATTTGTATTTCAATATTATTACAATTTAATACAATAATGATTTCCATATTTAATTTCAAATAAATCTTACTGATTTTTACCTCACCTGATATTATTATGAATGTACTATATTTTTATTTACTTTATTTATAATTACTATGTAATATGTACTTGAGCCTATCGTTGTCTCTTCCGTTTTGGCTCCAATTAACTACCAATGATATTACCAACATTTAGACATACGACACCACCAACCAATCACAGCGCTAGATCTAGTTTGAATGTAATTTCATTTCGCCGTTCAACAGCCACGTCAGTGATTTGTGCTTGTGTGTTGTGCTGGGATAAATATGAATAAATATGTGTTAATTGTTCTGGACTAATTATTTTCATAGAGATTAGTTCCTTCCACTACTGCTTGATCAAAAGGATTTAGCTAAAAACCTGATTTTGTGCCAAATTTATTTTGCTTGTTCTTGTTCTCTTGCTGTTTTTGTTCCGTGTTGCCAACAGGTAAGTTGGAAATGTTTTGCTTTATTTTAGAGTAGTGTTTTATGTCATTATGACGTTAATATCTTAAAAAAACATTATCTTGCACGAGTTTTCAGTAAAAATATTAGAGAAATTGTATGTGAAACAGAAAATAAGATATTTTTTTAAATCTGTCATAATAATTACGGCGCGCTAGCAAATGTGAGCGTAAGTTTAAATATTAATAAAAATATATTTTTGTCTGAGATAATTTAATTTTTTTCCATGTGTTATATTAATACAGGATTCTGTTAGTAGGTTCACGATTTACTTTTTCAGATAAGAATTTTTATATTGGCCCTAGTACATTTTATGCCTGAAGTATATGTTTACAGCTATATATGACTGTACGAGAGTCGTTAATACAATCAACACTTATACCAGTAAAATGCCTATTTTAGCAGCTTTTGATATTAAATAACTCTCAAGGAATAACCCAAAACTGGAGTCATAAATAATGTTTATGAGAGGCGGCCCGACGCGATGCAGGCGGTCCGTCGATGGTGACAAAATAGGTACCATTTTGTTGGCGCGCAAAGACAAATCGACGGGTATTTTGCCGCCGCCAGAACAATCAAGCGTAAACTCGTGCTACTATTTAAAAATCTTGGAATGCAGTTCGAATTATTTTCGAAATAAAAATGAAGTATTCTTTGAGGAAAATGTTCTACCTACAATATTAAAGGTACTTCTCCTCCATGTGACATAGCCTTGGGACTTCCTGTATAGTTGATCAATCTTTCTAGAAAATACACATATGTTCTGTTTTGTGCGATGTGCGGAATCCTAAGTTCAGTCGACCAAATATCAGAGCCTTGAAAACTAGCTAGTTAATTGTTATTGTGATGGCTCCGATTCGTCTGGCCGCTTGCCCGAACATGAAATATGAGAGCAAGAATTTATTTCTGTAAGTGATTTCTATTTTTATGGGCAATTAAGAAATTTTATTAGCAACTAGCTGACCCACTGCTGGGCACAGGCCTTTTCTCTATTGCGCCAATCATTACGGTCTCATGCCATTTGCACCCTGTGACATCCCGTCGACTCTATGATATCGTCGGACCATGGGCAGGTGTTTAAGTATAGGTATTCATTATTTGGCGTTTGGATACAGCTCTGTATGACTTAATTGTTGAAATTACGGTAACCACTTGACATTCGATTGAGTTAATAAGCAAAGGGATACGGATTATAAAAGTGAGATAATGGATATCTTATTTTAAACAAATTGTCGCGTTATTGTCACTAGACCGTCTTTGTTTACTAATACAATAGAAATAGGGCCTAAGTATGACATTTATTAGCACTACACAAAATGACATACTTATTTGTGGCAGGCATTAATACCTATACGAGTATGTCTTCATCAAGACCACATCTACATATTCGCCCAACCAGGTTTCCAAGTAGGTAGGCATATTTCCATTTATTTATTACTGCTATTTCTTACCTTTTTATCGTTCCTGTATCACTTTTCAGTATCTTGTTTACGTAGGGAAACGCCGAAGAGGTTGCGTCGAGGCAATTTTGCCTAAATTATAGAACAAAATGGTATACTTTGCATGATTCTCCCATATCTATCCGCGCTATGGGTGTAGCCTCCGCTTGGAATAGCCATACTAAGTTTCATACAAATTATTGTCGTGGTTCACTTACTTCGCTCGTATCTTGGAGTTACTCACACATGAGCAATACTAGGAATTCATATGATGAATAATTTGCCAAAGTGGTTACTGTTCAAGAATTGTCAAGATTGCTGATTAGTCTGTGGTCTGTGCCCGATTTGATGTTACAGACCTACTCATCATTTAAAAAAAAACATAAAGCATTTCATGTTGGTCCTTAATAATGTTGCAAATTGTGTTTAAGTGCATCTCATTATTAATACAGTATTAAATCAACAAGCGTAACAAAATCTTCCCATATTATTTGAACTATAATTTTCCAACAATGGATGCAAAATCAACCATAACAATAAGCTACATAAATCGTGTAGGAGCCAGAATTATGAGTTTTGGGTGCGTTACCCGCACTAGGTGTATTATTTTGTTGAATAATGGATCAGCGAATAATTGCGAATAATAATTGATTTAAAATAGCACAGGAAACGGTGAATGGTACCTCAAAACATAAGTCGATTGATTGCTCTTCATACGCAGATATGACCTATTAATTTCTAATAGGTCTTCAGGGAATATAGGAACAATTGGTGAAACCGGCCAAAGGTCTGCTTATAACTGGATTGAAAGTAGAAATAAAAATTACACACTTCTTAAAAAACTTTATTTAACATAAAAGTGGCCGTACTCTTAAACTAACTTAGCGATAACTTAAAATCTAACTTAAAGTATCTTGAACGGATCAGCCAAGTATGTCTCGCAAACATTCTTATTCAAGAAATCAGCCAAAACGGTCGAATCCAGGTGATTATTGATAATATTAGAAACCCTACAATCTTGTGGTGACATTGCGTGGTCAGATTTAAGATCAATGATATCTACAGGCTGTTTGGTATACTTCGACAGACAATAATCGTTAGGGAGAACATCGCCTTTAGGATGCTGGATACCTCTGAATAAAACAATCTTGGATTCTAATCTAAGATTTTCCGGGACATAGTTGTGAGCCAGACTGATCCTCTTATAAGCCGTTCCTAGGAGATATTTGATGTACTGATGCGAATACGTCACCATACCTTTGACGTTCTGGACGCAGGTTTCTACCTTCTGCGCCCAAGTGTCACACGTCGAAAGGTCAGACTTGAATTTCTCACTACTGTCTTCCTCACCGCTCATTAACCGGTACATATGTTCGACGATAGCGTTCTGTAGCTGTTCATCGGTAAGATTTCCCAAATAAGCGTCCAATTGAACGCGTAGTGCATCTGGACTGCTGTCCAAGCAGAAAACGACGCCCACGTGACCTGGAAATCGCAAGATCAATTTTAAAGCGCTGAAGAATGCGCAACGAAGGAGCACGGTAAAAAATCGCTTGCAGAGCGCCTTTTAACTCGAGAAGCCGGTTTCAATTTTAAAGTTGTTTTCGTATTAAACTGTTGATGCCGATTCACTGCGCGATTCGAGCCAGTATTGCAATAGTGGCGCTTGGCGAATATTTGGCCGGCTTTCTAGTTTTTTGGTTTTGTGAGCGTAAAAATGTATGAGTGCTAATCTTATACAGAAGATCTCTAACATGCAAACCATGGTTGGGCGCTACGCCCACAAACGTGACATGTGTGACTCTGATCTGATAAAAGGCCACGATTGCACCGTATGTTTTGCCCAATCGAAATTGAACGATTGGTTACCCAAAAAGGCATGTCGTGCAAACGTGGCCTTTTGTCAGATCAGAGTCATGCATGACATATATGTGGTCATAGTACTTTAAAAAAATTGTTTTGTTGAGCTGTTGTGATTCGTAAGTCAATGACAATTAAATTTGCGACTTTGACGTAGCGGAGTATGAGGTGATGATGAAGATTTCTGACTTATAATTGCGCGGTGTTTGGCCAAGCTACGCATAATCAAGAAGCGCGCATAGAACATGCTCGATAATTTTTCAATACCGCACTGAGAAGTCAGAACACGCTCTAACTATTCCAACAGAATTGTCGGTTAGAGCATAGAAAACCTCACCTTCTTTTTCCATTATAGCGGCTAATTCCAGCGCCACGTTGACTCCGAACGAGTAGCCCATGACATAAAACTTGGATTTCAACTCGAATCGCTTCTTCATGAACTAGAAAAGTGAGAATTAATTAGAAACAGCTGAAACTTTCCTGTCTCTAGTGTGGGAGACGGTAGTATAAATGTGACACTAGTGTCGACGCACAGCTAACCTCAAAATAAGTCACCGACTCTTATTTAGCAGCATGTGCATGAATACAAAACACATCTTTAAAAAAAAACAGACAGAGAAGATACAAATTTATACATTGTATAGATATAAAATTCGTAAGACAGGTTTCTGAACAACTTAAATTTTAGAATTGATTTCGTCAATAGTTTTATTTCCAACTCCTCGGTTGGCCGCTCGGGCAAAATTATAAAAAGAAGTGAAATTCATATATAATTTAATAGTTGCAAAATCATGTTCATAATGATCCTATAAAAAATACTACATATAATTGAACTGAACTGAAGAAAACTCGACAAAACAGTACTGTTTGTTCTGCGTAAAAAAGGGACTATATTTACAGTCCTCACTCACACTATTGCTTGGAACTTCTGTATCAACGGTCTTCTCTTGCTGCCAAAGTTGTTGTGTTTCTTGAGACGAAAACAGTTGAATATTCAGCAGCGAAAGGGTAAATTCAAGTTAAATAAACGTATACATAATTCATCGCTCCGTAGTTTTTTTACTTAATTAAAAAACATAAGTTTTTCGAGAGAATATATTTTTTTGCTCTATATAATATTTAGTTTCATAATTACACAACTAAAAACAGGTCAGGTCAGGTGGTCTTGGCTTTCGTCGCATACAGGATACGGAACTTCCTGCTTTCTTGGCCTCTTCGCATCGGTTGTTTAATCTTCTCACTCGCTTATAGAACATTAATGGTATCAGTATGAACATCCCCATTTGCCGAAGCTTTGTGGCTGTGGCGGGTCCGGTGCCCGGGGAGAGATATGCCAGGATAACCAGGCGTGCAGCGTTCCAGGGACGAGGAGCTGTGCAGTTCGTCTCTTGAAGGCAGCCAGAGTATGGCACCTGACTGCACACGTTGTCGTCTCTACAGTTGGGCATCTAAATGGATTACAACTCCCTGCGTGTGGCTGTTACGTTTCGGTTGGGTTGCGACATCTGCGAACCACATCGCTGTTTGTGGTGTCGAGACCACGGGGGTTTGGGGTTCACAGGTTAGGGCCGGACTTTGGGCATCGTTTGAAGTACCGAGGTTTTAACAACCGCTTTGGGGCTTTCCTGGTTTAAAGGATCTCAATTGTTGTGCAGCATGGAAACGCAGCTAGAGTAATGGAAATTTTTGGACTGGGCGATTCTTATCATTTAACTGTTTCGACGAAGCAATGTGCTGACTCTTTTTATTAAGAACAAAACATAACATAGCGTCACGCCTTTTCCCATACGGAGTGGCAGAGGCACAATTGTGCCCACTTGGAGCCAGTTATTCAAGACTCCATTTTGCGTGATAGGGGGCTATCCAATCGCCGCGGCTACGGAGTGATGAAGGTTTCCTCAGGATGTTTTCCATCGCCGTTGGAACGTCCGTATAATGTACTTAAGATAAATTAATTATCTCATTCGTACATAGTCAGGAATCGCACCTGCTTCTCCTGTGTGAGAAGCAAGCGTGAAACCCATTAGACCATGGAGCTCTGTTTTATTTAGATTGATTGAATATTTGTGTGTGTGATGTTGAATTATTTAATAACTGACATGAATTTATTACGAAATATACAGCGGTAGGTACTATGTACATATAATGTATTATTTACACATACCCTTCTTATATTCATTGCTAATTCAGGAATACTGTCAAAGTCCATGTCGGGAGCCAGCTGGAAGGTCAGGGCTTCGATTTTCAATCTTTCAGCGATGGACGTGTAGATCTGATGATGGCCTTCGAACCCTGGGATCAGCATGAGGTATGGAGACTTGGAGTCCAATTCATCTTCGTTCTGAAACAGACAGACATATATTACATATAGGCCTGTCAAATCTTAATCTTACAAAGAACCTCTAAAAACGCAAAAAGATGATAAAGCTGAAT
Source organism: Argyresthia goedartella (assembly GCA_949825045.1). Taxonomy (NCBI): domain Eukaryota; kingdom Metazoa; phylum Arthropoda; class Insecta; order Lepidoptera; family Argyresthiidae; genus Argyresthia; species Argyresthia goedartella. The sequence goes on along the minus strand of OX463829.1, from coordinate 13,866,240 downwards.
TTTGGTATGTTATTTAAAAATTAAAATACGTTTTCCAAGCAAAAACAATTGTGCTACCTTCGTTATACGTGTTGAAACGTAAAATTTTCTGATATTTCACTTTTAGAAATCCAATTCAGAGGTATGTTTTCTTTGACATTAGTTGCTGTTGTTATTTTGAAGACTATTTAATTTGAAACAATCTAAGTACCACCCTCAGCATCGTATATCCAAAGAGAATATAATCACTACCGTTTTAAGAGACGGGACTTCCTTACTTGGAAATGGAATCTATTTAGCACAACTAGCAATACCAATACAGCAAAAATTTAAATGTCAAAATACGTCATACCAACATTACGAGTACAATTAGGGATGGCAAAATGTAGTTCCTGATTAAATCGATATCGATAAATTATCGTCAGGGGCAACCTGGGTTTATCATATGAGAAAACATTTATCGTAACAATAAGACAATAAATAATTTAAAATATATTTTTTTATTATTTACATCACAAATTTTCAATTAAAAAATACGAAATTTTTTACTTACAATTATTAAAAGCATCAATTTAAAGTTATATAATTTACAAAAGAACAAGAAGATTGAGACTTAGGCTCGATTTATATGCGTCCGCGTGGACAAGGAGATCGTCGACTTCTCCGTGAATTTCAGTGAAACTCTGCAACGGTTTCTTTGCGTCCGCGCGGGCGTTAAATAGAGTTTCATCACGTTAAAAACTATTACTTATTTACATAAAAACCAGAAGATGTTTAATTTAAATTACAAAATGAAAAATGCCATCATAAGAAAAAGTGTAAAGAGTCTTGTCTCTGACTGTACGCAACAGCATCTATGCGAAACTATTCCAAAATATCCACTATAACAGCATATTTAGGTAAAGTTTATCGACTCATATTTAATCCGTTTATCGATAGAGTGAAAATTTACATCACTATTGTCTACAAACATACAAATATTTTTTCTCATTTCAGAAAGATAGAGTATAATTTTAGTCTCGCTGATAGTTCAAGGGGACAAAATACTTTATTATTTTAGTTAAGTTGTACTTCATGATCTTCATCTATAGGAAATTTTGTCATAAATTTTCTTTTAATAAAATTTTGTCGACCATATTTTTTTGTACAAATTACACACGATCTATAGAGTCTAATCGGTGTCATTTTTAGAGAATCACGAGGAAATAGTTTGTAAGTCACACAGCAGTCCCCACCCCAGCAATTTTAAAAACAATATCACGCAAATTGTTGAAAATTACACAATTATTCTCCAACAACAAATGATCCCAAACAACCACACGTGTCGCTATGACAGACTGTAAGAAAGGGACACAGAGACAAATACTAAGATAGCATGTGGACGCCATTAAATCTTTGCTAAATAGGAGCATTTTTTTTATTTGTTCCTGGTTACGTGAGACTGCGTATATCTAATAGTTCTTATAAAATAAGGTTTCAAAAAACGAATAATATTAAAAACTCGTAAAAAAAAACAAAAGGCACATATTTAAAAAATATGCAATACGTAATGTCACTCCCGGCTCATCCGTTCTCTGTACAACTTTAACTTTATCAAGTCGACCACCGAGACGTAAAACTGATGTCAATTAGGACAGCGCCAAGGACAGGTTAGACTATTTGGCCGTGTTATAAAAGCAGAAAGAGCACTTACCTCAGTAGCATTACTGCACTGGGTCGGCATTACAACCATAGGCTCGGTGGCCATACATTCATCCACGTCGATGTAAGTATAGAAAGCGCCAAGACCACTGTCAAACTTGGTGGCAGCAATTGCAAGCTTAGCGCCAAATAGTTTTATGCTGAAACATATATGAAGAAACTCAATTAATAAACTTGGTGAATTCTGTCGTAAATCGGCCGATTCTCCGGTCAAATCTGAGCAATTAGAAAAGTGAGTTTTAAAATGAAATATATTCGGATACCGCACAAGAATTGTGCGATTTTAAGTTTTCAGTCTAGTTCATTTCATTAGCACGGATTATGGTTTAGTTGTGACGCCTTGAGAATAGTTTTTGTCAATTACTGTAAAATATTCAAATTGATAGTTTTAGTCTTTATTTCTCAGAAATCTTAATGGTAACAAGAGATTTTATGAGCAGAGGCGAGCTTATCTCTGAAGAGAGATTTCTAATAATAAACCTAGATAGGACAGGATTAGTCGTGCAACAGGAGGGTCCTAGTTCACAAAAAAACCATATACTTCTAACTATTTACGAAACTAATACATAATAATATCTGACATATGAACAAAGTTTCACGTTTAAAATTGTATCTTAATTCTGGTAAAATAGGAATGGCTTCGATACATTTATTTTTGAAATTCAATGTCTATTTTGTATTGTAAATTATAAAAAAACACAAATTCTAGACGATAAAGGATAATGAGATCATGATCAGAATAGGACTCAACCAGTGGATTGAGTCCTATTCTGATCATGATCTCATCAAACCATCAACGTTATTTGTTACTCACTTAGATATCGTCATATCTACAACTTTTGCGTTAGGATATATCATGCCGCATTCCTCTTTGATGGCTGTTTTTATTTCTTCGACGATCACATCGCTGATTCTCAAATCACTGAGTGATGTGCTTTCGGGGATGTTTTTGACGTCCGTTATTCCTATAAAATATTCATAAATATAAACCATATACTTTTCCATACAGGGCTACATTTCTTCTGGCCCCACACTAGGATACCATGTGTCGTGGGAACCAGAAAAAGCGACGTCACACACAAATAAATATCCAAGACCTGTTTTTTTTTTTTCTTTATACCCATCCGGGGCTCTAGCCCGGGACCTTTCCCATGGTAGGCAGAATTACAACCGATCCCCACAGAAGTCGTCAATGAACAAGAACTTTACATGTTGTAAAGTTCTTGTTCATTATCTATCTCTTGTGAAAAGAACACCTATTAAATTTACAACATTTACATCACTACAACAATATTTTTTTGTTGGAAGGTTGGAAGGAATACAGCACAACCCTAGCGGGGTGGCAAAGGCATAGATTTTCGCCTATGTTCTGCCAGTAAATTAAAAATCCCCTTGCGCCAAGTTAGATTAGTCCAACGCCGCAAAAAATAATAATGAACTCCCTAGACATAGCTAGCTTATATGGCCTCCATCCGTCTATTCAGAAAAGAAAATGAAAATTGAATTTCACCTTACCTAGAATTCTCATTACTTTGTTCACAAACTTAGTCTGGTGGTGACTAAACTTATAAGAATAGACGTCATGGTACTTCAACTTTAAACTTGCTTCTAAAGCGTTGAACGTAGCTTTCATGGACTGCGGCGCAACCTTAGTAGAGTTTGACTCATTGGAGTTTGTGTCGAGCTGCAAATTGATATAAGTGATTCATAAGCAATACACGGACTTTGGTTTCTAGGACTCAAAACATAAAACATAAACATTTACATACAGGCACATACATTGCTTCTGGCCCCACACTAGGATACCCTGTGTCGTGGGAACCAGAAACATATAAATATCCAAGACCTAGGTTTTTTCTTCACCCCCGGCCGGGGATCGAACCCGGGACCTCTCGCATGGTAGGCAAAGCCACAACCGCTGCGCCACAGAGGTCACCTATAATTTTCCCATACTGAGAGGCAGAGGCACAGTTGTGACCACGTTTAGCTAGTAACCCTATATTTGGCGTTACATAAGGGCTACATCTCAAACATGTACAATATTTCAATTTGCAAGCTGGGCCATTTTGCTGTTATAAAAGGCATTCGCGAAGCATAATACACGCATGCAGGCAATAAAAGATTTCATCTCTCTTTCATATATCTCATGTCTATTTTACAGCAACCTTGTTCTGGTGTTAACATGTTGCTCATTCCAGAATAAGAGTATTAAAATAAATAACATTAATAAATTATGGTTACCTCGGCCAAACGTCCAATCTGGTAGAACAGTGCCGGGAGCCCGATGTCCGCGCGCTCCAAACAAATCCTCTCGGATGCGGAATTTGTGAACGCGACTGTGCGGTTGTCCGATGATAAAGTTACAACAACAAAGTAGCTGGAAAGTAATATGTTAATTAAATAGTAGTAAATTAATATTAAAAATATAGATATCACGGTAAATAAACCTACATATCTTGATCAAATAATTACGGAGTTAGACATAAAGCTTTCCTACTAAGATCATACATAAGGCAATATAATTCAAAAGGCAGAAATCAACGGCGTTAAATCTGATAGATCGGGTGTAAAATTTTAATAAATACCAGATGCGATATAAGCTCTTTCTTATTTCTGGTATGTATAAACGGTCTGCCTTTTGTGGTGGAGAAATTAAATGACCAATTGTTGTTTGCTGATGATGCTTCACTGGTCTTCAAAATTGAAAGGTAAAAAGAAGATCTTGATGAGGTTAATGATGTATTGTCTTTAACCTTGAATCGGTTCACTTATGTATTGTTAAAAGCTGGTTAAACCAAGTGAACCAAATTTGCAAGTTTAGTGCGATACGAAAATACAAAGTAGCTGGTAGACTAAGTTCTGCAGCTTACACTGTTAGGACCTTCAGATAAAACACGGTTGTGGCTACATCTAAGCTAGTCTATTATAGTAACTTTCACAGTAGCATGTCTTATGGTATCTTGTCGTGGGGGAAAGCGGCGGATATTAAAACTATTATTAACACGTTCCGGGGCGGTACCTCACTAGCTCGACTTCGAAGATAAGCAGTAAAAATCTTCATACAAACCAAAACCCCTGTCAAAGCCGTACTGCCACCTTATAACACAAAAATACATTTGCAAATGACAGTTCGGTTATAGCAGTAATACGGTTATTACAGGACTGTCACTTCACTCATCAAATTAATACTTAGAGAAAATCAGTACGGTTATGACAGTAGTACAGTTATAGCCGTACTGTCATGCCAATACGTTGTTGCCGTGGTAGGAGATGTCAGTACGGATATAACAGTTAGTATAAGGGGATGTAAAACAAATGAAATTACTTGTTTATTATTTTCATTTTAATCATAATAGGAAACATTTTCGTTCATTACAGAAAGACAAACTTAAACACTAATCTTATTTATTTGGCTCTAGTTATAATTTTCAAAACATAATTAGGTTTTAAACAAAAAAGTTCAATATCACACTGCTCCAGTGAGATCAATTGTCATAATCAAGTTGTTGAACATATAAGCCATCCATTTCTAAATAACGAAACAAGAGACATCAGTCTTGTATTATTAGAAATAACAATGAACAGTGTAGAGCTTGTCTAAGCTCAAATGACGCAATGAGGTGGTGGGGCGCGTCATTTGAGCTTAGACAAGCTCTACAGTTATAATGAGATATATTTGTTTATAGTATATAAATGTAAATAACGACACAAGAGACATCAGTCTTAGATTATTATGAATAACAATGAACAGTGTACAGTTCTAATGAGATAAAGTTTTATATCAAAATGTAAATATCTAAATAAGTGACATCAGTCTTATATTATTAGGAATAACAATGAACGGTGCACAGTTCTAATGAGATTAATTTTTATATCAAAATGTAAATAACTAAACAAGTGACAACAGTCTTATATTATTAGGAATTATAATGAACAGTGTACAGTTCTAATGAGATCAATTTTATATCTGTAAAAATCAACAACTTATAAGCTAACCATTAATTTGTTGAATACAATAGATGCCATTCTTCAAAACACGTAGCACAAAGAGGAGTCTTAGCCGTGCATCCTTTGCATCTATACCTGGTCTCTTTACGTTTCTTCTTCTTGTAACAAAGACTGCAGTTGAGGTATTTTAGCTTTCTCTTTGAATTTTCAGATGGGGGAATGTCTTCTGGCCAATGATTTTCAGCAACTTGTTTTGAGGGTCCCGGGTTCTCAGTTCTCTGTGTCTGTGGTTTATTTGTATATTCTGTGCGTCTACTGGAAAAAATGCTTCCTTTTTTCAACAATTCTGTGCCTTTCGTGTTGTTGTCCAGCTTTATCATTTGCTTTATAAGTTCCTCTCGAAATGCCAGAAAGCTGTACTTGACGTCATCCTTGAAGTACTTTTTGAACACATAAAAAGCATTCCAAACACATATGTCTAGCAAATGGAAGAATACTTTTTTGTACCAACGAATGGTTTTTTGCGGTGACGAGTAGTATGCAACCATTTGATCTTTACGATCGATTCCCCCCATATATTTGTTGTACTCTCCAACTTCCACTGGCTTTGTCGATAATTTCCCAAATCTGTTCGCAACTTCAGTCATTGTGGGATGATTCCTGGTTGTTATGACATGGACAGGCCGTTTGTCTTGCCAGACAGAAACATACACTTGTTTTTTACGAAGCCAGTAATGTTCCCCCTTCTTCAACTTCTTAGTAACCAGTGATCTGGGATTGGTTTTCCTATTTTTTCGTAACGTGCCATTGGTATGCGTACGCAGATCTAATAATTTTTGACTTAGTTCTACATCATTGTAGAAGTTGTCCATGAAGACATGGTGGCCTTTCATCAGGTAAGGCCTTAAAAGTTTCATGACAATCATTTCTGTTTTCTTTGTAGATTCATCAGATTTCTTTGTTGATTCATCTCCTTTGCCGCAGTACATAAAGATGTTCAAAACATAACCGTCTGCAGTTGTTAGCACATAAAACTTTATGCCATATCGCGCTTTCTTAGATTTTATGTACTGGCGGAAGTGTAATCTGCCTCTGAATAAAATCAGTGATTCGTCCAATGATAGTTCTTTTCCTGGCCCATAAACACGACGAAAATTTTCAGTTATTGCCATCAGAAAGTCTGTGACTTTTTTCTCGCTTTTTGCATTGACGTTCGCCACACATAAGCACCTTAGTATTTGCTGAAATCTTCGAGACGACATGGCATGAGGAAATATCGGGTGATAATTTAGAGGGTCAGAATAGGAGAACAGTTGCCGGAAGTTTGGTGCCTGTATTTGCCCATGTAGTAAGCATAGTCCCAAAAATGCTAACATTTCGTCCTTGGTTACATTGCGGAAGACTTGGTTTCGGCTGTGCCTCGTATGAGGTCTATTTGTGTCAGTCAATCGATGACCGTAATCATTCGTTCTGGCCACGAGATAGTCTATTAGTTCTTCGGAGAACATCAGTTTAAACATATCAAGCGGATTAGTATTATCAGCAAGTTCAACCCGAAGTCCCTGTGAGGCAAAATCAAAATCGAATTCAGGGATCGGTTCTGTGGTACATGACCATTCATTATTATCATCTTGTGCATTTATATTGGGAGTATCCGAAGCAGCATCAACGGGTTGATCACCGACATCAACCAGTATTTCTGGTATTTCGGCTCCAGCAGGAACGACAAAAGTTTTAACATTAGCGGCTTGATCAGAAAGCCCACAAACATCAAGCGCTGATTCCGGTGCTTTGGTCTGAGAATAGAATACAGCAGGCTCTTCAAAAGTTTCGTTGACTAATATTGATGGACTTTCTGCTCTAGGCAAGTCAGATGATTCTTGAGGGGCAGCTAAATTTAGTGACCTGTTATGCTCGTCACCATGCGTTTTGATGACACCTTGACTTACGAGGCGAACTGCTGCTTTTGTCTGAGAATCACCATCTGACTCTGCCGAGGTGTCGCTTGAGTCACTAAATTCAGGTTTTTGTCTCCTAATCGTTTTACGTTTTAGTTCCTCGTCTTCGCTACTTGAAACATCACTAAAGTTCGGTTCAAAATTATGGTCTGTTCCATAGGCTCCATCACTATCACTGAATGGGTCATGATCACTATCAGAGCTTTTTTCCGTTTCCGACGAAGACATCTCTCCTAGAAGCCGCTGGATGCGCTCCTCTTCTTTTTCACCCTTCCTTGGTCGATTCATCTAAAAACAAAATAAACGATGAATCCTGTAAAGTCTGTGCGAAAAGATAACCATCGTAAGTTTGTACCTATTGTACATCACGCCACGCCATTGTGCGGCGGTTCCCTTTTCGCACACACTAATGACGTGTTGGTGATTTATTCTACTAATCACGCTTCAAACACATGCTATAAAACAATATGAAGTATTCTAAACAGGTAGTAACAAGTAAAACAACTTACTTTTCATCTCCGAACAACTTGTTTACCCGCGTAACGTGATCAAAAACACCGTCCACCACTGGCGACGTCCTGAGTGACACTGACGCACACGCCGATTGAAAACCCACATAAACGTATCGGGTATTACCGTACTGTCAATGTGTGAGTACTAGTATGCGTGTGTGCACTGGTCACTACAAAGAGCGACTCAACTGGCTGTAGATTGACAGTACAACTTTGATGTGTTTCTGTAGAATGGCGGTGGATTTTTTTTATATGGAGATCTCACAGAAATACTACGGAGGTAACCGTACCGACATTTAGAGAGGATTGAAAAATTACGGGGATCGCCGTACTGTCATATCAGAAGAAGTAAGAATAACGGCCATCGCCGTTACCGCCCCGGATCGTGTTAAATGACAAAAAACAGCTATTCGAGCAATTCATAATTTTAAACCATCAGACTTCTAAGAGAAATTTTTGAAGAAAGCATAATAACTGTATCTAGTTAATTTATTTTTGAGAATATAATGTATATACGCAAGAATCTTACAACATTTTCCAAATTCAGCGATATCTATAATGTTAACCTTAGAAATAATCACAGTTAGCCATTCTTATAAGGGTCAGTGCATTTTCTACTACAAGAAGATAGAGATTTTTAAATTTCCATCTGAGAAATTGCAAAAACCATGTAAAAGTCACTTTGTCTAAAAAGGGATGTATGGGGTTAATCTAACGTCTGTGATCTAACTCAATACAGAACTCACTGTTATAATTTTTTTATTTATTTATTCCTGCTTATTATTTATAATAATAAATTTGCTATACACAACCTATTTTAAAATATATCTAAAAATCAATCTGTGGGAGTTTCATCGCCCTTCTTCTCCCACAGTGGTCCAATGTAAAGAGGCAGAAAAAAGTAATTTACTAAGTATATGTAAATTACTACAGTAATAAAGAAATTTTGACTTGACTTGACAGTAATTTGGAACGTTTCATGTAATTAGTAAGCACAACCAACGGAGTCGATGACCGCTATTGCCATGCTAACCCGAAATGACAATAGACCTTGGTAGAAGTATAAACTTACGGTAACTGCTTTTCCCAAACGGGGTTGCAGACAGCACAGCTGTGCCCACTTTAGCCTATGGGTCTAAACACACCATTGCCGAATACGCGACCGAAGTTCGGCGTGATTACGCCTGCAATGCTATGTCAATCACGTAAGGTTCAATTCAGGAACGAAAAATTCAGCCGCGGAACTTCTGCGCGTTTTCTGCTATGGTTTGTCCCCACAATATTATTGAACACTTTATTTTGCGTAAAAGGGGCTTGTCTATCGCAGCAGTTATGTAAATATTGATGGTTTTCTGATGAAGTTTTCTACCACCCTAAGAAAGTCTGTACTTAAGATGAATAATTAATTACGATTAATTTTGCAACAACGAATTTAAGCAACTTAAAATAATTATTTTATCAAAACACTTGTAGTAGATGTACTACATACAGTACATGTGATAAAGTCTTTCAACATTAAAAAAGTGCATAAACCTTAACAATAAAGCACTTAAAAAGGACAAAAGAGAAATTTACATGACCAAGCTGTATAATATTTTTTACCCAAACAAAATGTAAAGGCTTACCTCAATTCGCTGCAAAGATTTCTCGAGACCGAATCTAGATTCGCAACGATAAGTGCTGTTTCACTGAACTTAGTTATAAAATCTGCTTGAGTGACAGTCCTGTTTGTCTTGGGATTCGACGGCTGAGCCACGAAAATGCCTTGGATAGGCCCCTGCTTTGTCAGATCCGTCAGAAGGCTGACGCAGCCTTTCTCGGTTTGAATATTTTCGTTGGAAATCTTCACATTGACACCTAACTTACGCCACGACCTGTTGATAATAGAGAAGTGGGTGAATATCGTAATAGAAAGTATTTTTACATTATGATTTGAGTATCTTGCACTAATTGTAAAAGAAAAAAAAAATAGCAATTGAGGAAATAGCGTTATTAAGTTAACAACCACATAAAATAGCGTCACGCTTTTTCCCATAATTCGTAGCAAATACACAACAGCTTTATAGCTTTATTAGACAGGAGATATTGAGATTCGAGTAACAAACAAGTTACTCAAGGGTCTATCAGGAGTAATAATATAAATAAATAAATGTAGCCCATTATTGTCCCCACTGGGGGGTACAGGCATTTACCCAGATACAAGTAATATCAAGCCATAACCCACCGATCTGGCTCAGTGTGGGTAGATGGAGGGGTTTAACGATCACTACCACGTAGCGATAGTAGCAGGGACCTGCAATCTGCATGTCATTCGAAACATTGAACGTGCGTTAATTTACTTCAGATAAATGAATTATCTCATTGGCACATGGTCAGCTTTCGATCCTTCGGGAGTTAAAAGGTATTTGTAATATCATAACAATACAAAATATAATATATTTGTATGCGTAGTTTCCATTTTGATTTATCTGTATTTAACTTCTGTTTATGCAATAGAGTATAAAGTAAAGTAAGTAGGTATATTTCCTGTAGTGGTAGTTTATTTTCTGTAAATAGGAACAACATCTGGTCGCTGGCCACACACCACAAACATGTCGATATCCAAGACTCGCTTATTTTTCTCCCCGGCCGGGAATCTAACCCGGGATCTTTCGCTTATGAAGCAGAAGATTCGTAGTTACGAAACAGATATGAAAACTAAACAAACCAAGCCTTTGAGATGCATGCAAATTGTTCGTTGCATTCGTGTCATCATCGCAAAGCTCATGTCATACGGAAGGCTTAAGTCATTTCAGTGCAAAAGTATCAATCGACAATACTTACGCCATTTTAGTGCAAAAGTATCCATCGATGGTGTTGGCTTTGACGTGAATCGTCAGATTCCTCGCGCCGCGTCGGATCAGTCGATCCGCTAGCTCCACACCGAATATACTACCATCGCCGACAACGAGGTAGCTGTGATCCGGCGAGTAAATCATTCTATGGGATAATAATAAACAATTGTAATGGTCTTCCTATCCATCTATTGTGCTGCTGAATCTTACTCAAATGTTAAGTTAACACCTTAGCTCGATCTATACTATTTTTTGCCATCTATCTGGATCGCAAGCAAATTGTAATTTTGAGGGGTAGTAGACGAATCCAAAGCTTATTGTGATTACGATTGCGATTGTCTTTTACATAATTTGAAATAACTCGCTGGTTTGACGGTTGTCATTTCAAAACTGCAATCAAATCCCGATCCGTATAGGTAGAGAATCAAACTTTTGCGCCGCAGGGGGATATTAATAACTATCAAGCAAAACAAATGTAACATCACGCCAGAGGCAGAGGCAGAGGCAAAATAATGTCCACGTTTAGCCAGTTATCCATTATGATTCCTTATAAACAATAATAGATTTAAATATTTCAAGATTAAATAGTCTACCCATCAAAATGACTCACTTATTTGAGTGTGGATGAAACTCACTTATTTGAGTGTGGATGAACAAAAAGCCTGATGCAATATAAGTGTAGTCAAATTTTATAGGGAACTGAACAATATCTCACTATGAAACCGATTTGATAAGGGCAACTTTATTTTTCACTTCTATACAAGCCGACCGCCGTGACCGAAAACGTATGAAGAAAGTAAAAATAAAGTTGCTCTGATCAAAGTGCGTCAAAAGAATTTTCCACTACAAAACCCTTACTTCGGTACAACTTCCAGTCCGCTGCTTGACGACACTGGGTCCCAGACTTTTATAATAGCCCTCCCTCTATGTCTGCTCAAAGAGAGCAATCTGAAAGCCCTGGACACGTCTATCGGTGAATAAACCACTCTGCTAAGTGGTCGCACCAGTCCCTTCTTGATCCCTTCAGACACTAGGAGCTGGAGTCGCTGTTAGGTGAAAAATTTTGATGTAAAAAATATACAATACATTTAATTTAAAGGACTTTCTTTGAAGCGTGTAGAATAATATATGCTGCGGACGCCAAGCGCATTACGCCAGCGAGGCTGGCCACACAATAAGAAGGAGCGCTACTAGAAAGAGATAGAGCGACGCGAGTCTACCTGCAGCGGCTAACAGAAGGGATCGCGCGGCCTTTACCCCCCGTACAAGCCCTAATTTTGTGATATAAGGCGAGGATTTTTTATATAATAACAAATCAGTCAGTCAGTAGTCAGTCATTGGAAGTCAACAAGAGAAGTCAAGAACAGTTAGTCAATAGTAAGAAGTCAACCAGAGAAGTCATTGTAAGGAGTCACTTGTGGTCAAATAAAGACCATTGGAATTACCAACTAAATTTTCACCATTGAAACCACCTCCCCTAACTGCCAATCAAGAACAAAATAAATGTAATGAGCTAAGGTCTAAACATAAGGTCAAGCAACATAAATCTCAAAACAGAAATACTTCTATACATTGTACGCTTTTATTTAGTTCCACTTGTCCCGAGCTCTGTCCGTCTGTAATCAAACGTTGCAAGTAAAATTTAACCCTCTATCCGATTAAGCTTAAATGTTTCATGCATATGTAAATCGCATTACGATGCAATATTTTTAGGACCTATAACTGATTTGATGATGAAGCCGGAAGGTGGCCATAGGAACTCTATATAAAAACGACGCAACCCCCACCGATTTTGGGCTCGTATACTCGTCTTGACAAGCCTGGATGATATCCCGGGTCTAATAATAGAGCCGAAAGCAGGGGGGGTCTCACTCAGAGGTTTAGGTACGTTTGGCTGGCCGACCCGGAGTTCGGGATTTCACTTAGGTTGCCGCTCGCTTGGCTCGCAGTCGCATCGCGAGATGTCAGAGTAAAAGAAGCTTTCAGGCGAAGTGACGCGGCGCAATCTAGCCTGCACGGGCGATTAACCGATTCTGTAGGTGTTTAGCGATTATTGAACGTAGCGCAGGTGCAAGCTACATTGCACTTTATTGCCACGCAGCGGGAGTAGCTATTTATTTAAGTGTCTTTGAGGAGTGATCTTTCTGTACGTAGTACTATTAAGTATTCTGTGCCGAAAGCCATGGGAACTCTTTTAAAAAACAACGCAACCCCATCGAGTTGTCGTCCATGAAGGAGCTGATGAAGGGCAGCCTTCCGCTCACTCTAAGCGGAAGATCGTCAATATGTGCATCCTGCCTTTCCTTAACTACGGCGTCCAGTGGTGGTCACAGACCGATCATCTTAAGGCCATACTCGAGGTTTGTCAATGGGCTATGAAGCGCATTATGTTAGGAGTCAAACTGATGGACCGTGCCAGAAGCATCAGACTGCGCTCTTTAACATGTATCTTACACTCGTGTAATCAGAGTGCCAGACAACTGATAAAAGCGTATTTAAAAAAAAAACTGTATTCCTTTATTGCTTAATTATTTGTGCCTGAAAATTGTTTGGGTAATATGCAAAGGACGTGTAAAAAATGCAAAAGCTAAAAATATCCAAGGACCTAAAAATTGAAAGCAAGTAATAATGGAGTAAATTTTAACATATTTTGTATCGGTGATTTTCGATTTCAATTAATTACTTACCTTTCTTTCGTTACAATTATCAGGTTTAAAGATATTCTTTAAGTTGACAGCTTTGTAATTCCTTTCTTTAGTAAGGAAGTACATTCCAAAATCGGCATTGTTAATCATGTCACCGTCGTTGCAGTCTAAGATGAAACCGCTGAATCCAGTGCATTGCATTGCAGCCTAGCGAAGAAGAATAAGAGTTTTTTATGTTTTTAACCTGGTGACTTGAAAATTATTCTAATTACATCTAAATGACAGAAAAATATCTTCAATCTTTTAAAATAAACTCACAGGTCTGTATAAATTCAAACTATCTTGAAAAAGACCTGACGTTTAACATATATAAAGGATTGCGTGTGAGTGTGTGTGGCTGTGTGTGTCTGTGTGTGTGTGTGGCTGTGCGTGGCTGTGTGTGTCTGTGTGTGTTTTGATCAGGGAATTCAGTGTTATGTAATACTAACATTTCTAATATCTCCTCCAGCACAGTTGATTACAATATCACATCCTTTGTTGTTAGTGTTGCTCAAGACCATCGGGACAAACGATACGTCACGGGAATTGCCGATATTATTTTCTGAAATTCACAATAAAACAACATATTAATTGATACTATCACCAGCGTCATTAAAAGTCATCAGAAGATACCGCCGTTTATGGCGAAAATTTGCTTAATCTACTTGATACTCGCAGGGGAATCATAAAAAAGAGGGTACTTTTTGTAGTCCTAGAATTTGGCACGAAATAAGGTTAAGACCTTATTTCGTGCCAAAGTATTGGAAAAAAACACAAAACCGTAAATTTGTACTTCCTTCATAAAAAAATGTGATTTGTGCGGAACCCTCGCAGCGCGAGTCCGTCTCGCACTTGGCCGGTAAATTTGTATTTATTTGTTATCATTATATTACCTTACAACAATCCCGCGACTAAACGTAAAATACATTTTTCAGTCCCTTTAAAATAAAATAAATGCAATTGTGATTTAGATCTATTACAATGAGTTCCGCTTGCATTTAAATTTTATTTAATTTAACAATGTACTATAATAATCATATCAAATCTCAATAATTACATTAAGTCTTATCTGCTTGATTTGTTCTTTTTAGTGTTAGGCAGCCGGGTTTCTCGCGAAGTATATCGTTAACGGAATTTATAACTATATGCCTTTGTTTTTAATGACTTGCTATCTCTGGCCGCAAAAATCAAGATTTTTCAACTAGGTATGCCATGTCTCGATACAAAAATGTGAGCAGTTTTTAACCTGTTTCATAAAAGAAGGAGGTTTACAATTAGTCGGCATCTATGATTTTAAAGTGTGTTAATTGATTTCTCAAAGACAGGTAGACCTATTTCGAAAATTGTTTTTTTTTGTCTGAAAGGGTTTACCTTGTGATTCATAATTCAAATAATGAGGCTAGTATTAAATCGCACATCAAAAATACTGATTTGCACAGCAAAAAAGGATCAACAAAAACACGTTTAATGTTTATGTTTTAAATATTTTATCTACACACGTATCATAAAACCTCTTTACTGCATACAAAAAACGCACGTTACGATCAGCATAATGTTAAACTACTTGGTAAAAACTCATTTCCTATTTGAAAAATTACACATTATAACCATGATGTGTAATTTTTCTACACATTATGATATTCAAATTTCGAACGCCGACGCCCGCCTGCATACCGCCCCTAGTTTGTCTGTGAAGTTGATACTGACATTCAAATTTCGAACGCCCGAAGTTGGTGCTACAGAACAAGCTAAACAACTGCAGAGCCACAATGCCGGTCAAACATGCGGTTCCTGAACACATCAAAGAGAGCTTATGATATGTGTGTAGATAAACTAGTGTATGCAACTGTACATAATTAGGCATTAAAACTCTCGAGTGATATGATTATGAAATTCGCCTTCTGTGTTATTGCCCTCCATTATGTAGCAGTCACATAAACTACTATTATGTGTACTTAACTTTATGTTTTTAGGTATTTTTTGTTGTTCTTACATGTTCACACGAAGGATAAGAGGGATTTACTACCGCAGCATTTTGCCCAGATATTTGCTTTGCAAATCAGTATTTTCGATGTACAGTTTAATATTTCCCAAATAATAATAATAAATTCGTTTATTTGCCTTTGAAGTTATGAAATACATGAAGGAACACAGGTTGTGATATGCTAATATAATAACATGTAGTATAAGTAGCGGACCTCAAACTAGGCAAAGCCTTATCCTATGGGATCCTAGTGGTTACACTAGGAATTAACAAATTCAAACAAACAAGACAGTTTTTACATAGAAGGCAGGGCAGAAAGTATTTTAAGGTTAAATATAGACAATATTTACTGGTTAAAAAGTAGCATACCGACTTTTTAACCAGTAAATATTGTTTACCTAAAAAAAAGTAAAATGTGCTAGGATAAATTGTTCACTTTGGATTATTGCATTGAAGACTCAGTTTCATCATAGTTCAGCGTCACCAGATACTCTCTTAAAGTCTTTTTTGTTTTGTGAAAGGGTTTGGACTAAATTTAGGGTATTTTGGATCCTGTTGAGAAGGGATGGAAAGGCAAAATCAGGGAAACGGCCTGAAAATTCGGTCCAAGCATTGGTTTCTACTGCACGGGGGCGTCTCTTATTAATTTGGACAGCGTAGTCAGAAAACGCGGTGAAGATTCTGTGGCTTGAAGTTACGGCTTTATTGATGTACAACTGTTCCATAGTTAGTACACCATCTTCACGATAAAGTAAGTCAGTAGGAAATAGTCGAGGTTTGTGTAACATTACTTTAAGGACCGACCCTTGTGCTTGCTCTTATTATAATAGGTGGGTTTTGGCGGCGCTACCACACACTGATATGCAGTTAGTAAGGCATGATTGACATAAAGCTGAGTAAATGGATATAAGTAGCCTTCTATTCGCCGAATCTCGAAAAGCTTCATGTTGCTGATAATTTTACGAACACAATGGGATACCATCGAGATATGGGCCCCAAATGTGAGTTTGTCATCCAACATTATAACCCGATACTTGATCCCTCCGCTCCACTTCAGGGCAGTGGCAGATTGAGGTGGGATTGCACCTATGGATTTGCACCCTGATGTTTGCTGAAGTTAGTATCCATTCAATAAACCACCCGGCTCAACCCTGAGTTGGCTAATTTGTAAACACTGTTGCAGGATTTTCCGTGGAACAGTATGGCTGTATCATCGGCGTAGCAAATGATTTATTCATGCATGATAGGAAGATGTAGAAGATAATTTATATTGTAATGAAAAGCGTTGGACCCAGAATACTGCCTTCAGGGACTGCGAACCTCACTGGGGCCGGGTCACTCGACTCTGCGCAGGGATTGATCTTAAGACACTGTCTCCTATCTGTTAGGTAGCTGCTGAGCGATTTTAGTGTTAAACCTCGAATGCCCATTCGTTCTAGCTTTTGTAACAGGATTGGTATGAAGACAGTGTCGAACACAATCCCCACATCCAACTCCAACTCCAAATCCAACACATCTCCCGCTTGAGTCCAGATACGAAGCTACTAGGTTAGTGAGAAGAGTGGTGGCATCTTCAGTTGATTTGATTCTGCGGAAACCAAATTGTCTCCCTGATAACAGTCTCAATTTCTCTATGTAGTCGAAAAGGCGGTTGTTTACCAATTTCTCAAGCATCTTCGATATAGTGTTTAATAGAAAATTTGACCAATAGTTCCCCACATCGGATTTGGATCCATCTGTCGTGGCCGAATAATAGCCAGTGTCGTCTACACGTTGGCTGTATTCGTTGGGATTAAAAATGTGAGTAAGCGGTTTTACTATTTTAGGGCCAAACTTTGATGAGTTGATTATTAATATTGTCAGAACCTGGGGCACATTTAGTTCTAAGTGCGCGGATCAACCGGATTACCTCTGTGTAGCCTGTAGGGTAAAGAAAGAGTGACTTTTCGTTTTAACTCGCGATTTGTATGTCTGTTGCGAGTTGGTGCTTCGTTGTTCCTAGATTGTTAAGGGGCACTTTTACCAGATTTTGACCAAATTTAGCGAGGTTTTTATTGCAGTGGTTGAGAGACACAGTTTTTAATGTCAAGAAATTGCTGTGAATACTTTTGTGTAGGTGTTTGGAAACATATTTTTCTGATAGATTTCGATAGCTTTTGTCTTTGCTGTCTTCTAACTCTTTGGCTTCGTGTGTTGTTTTGAGTTGGTGAAGCAGATCGTTACAGAAATTTTGTGACCTTCAGTATGGCGTTGCTAGGAGGATCTTAGGAGACCAGGTGTGATCCAAGGCTTGAAGTTAAGTTTTGATCTGCTAATGTGTGTCTGTGAGGTATGTTTGGCGATGGATATATATAGAAAATATATTTGCTTACCCAAATGAAAAAAATGTACTTAAAAAAATTATAAGTGATTTAAAGTCAGACCATTTAGGTCAAAACATTAGACTAGAAATTCAACTTAAAAAAATACAAACCTGTGACTGCACATCGGTTCAAAAGGTTTAAATTGAATTGGGATAGCAAACTACCTATCAATTACTCTAATAATAACGCTAATGAGTCATTTTGTATTTTTTTTTACAAATTCAGCAATGCGTTTAATACAGTATTTACTACCAGATCGATTGTGGTCTCAGACAAACTTAACTTTAGTAAGTGGGCCACAGTAGGTATACTTAAAAGTAGACAAAATTTATATGAATTATATAGTGAAAAATAATGGAATCATAGTGAAAAGTTCATGGATAAAGTAAAAAGTACTCAAAAATCTTTAGAAAAATTTGTCAAATTGCAAAATAAAATTATATCAGATCTAAAATAAGAAAAAGTGATAACAAAATTAAATCAACTTGGGATATAATTAAAAATGAGACTGGAAGGGTCAGTATTAAAAACAATGAATTTGAATTAAAAATTAATGATATTACTTTCAACAATGATATTGATGTAGCGTTTTTTTTTTTTTACTGACATCCCAATCTCTACTACAAAGTCTTTAGACTCTCCCAAAGTAGTCGCTGAATCTTTGCTAAAAGACTATGTACCTAGATGTGAAAATCAATCCTCGTTTAATTATGTATGTAGATGATAAAGATATTATTAAAGCCTTTAAATCAATAAATGTTAAGAAAACTGCAGACCTCTGGGATATTTCTGTTCATGTTATGAAGCCCCTAATAAATGTTATTACACTTGATTTAGCTTTCATATTTAATGCATCTATTGATTCTGGCGTGTTTCCTGATTTAATGAAACACAGTAAAATAGTAACTTAGATTAAATCGGGTAGTACATTTGATCCTTCTAACTTCAGACCGATAACGGTATTGCCTACATTTTGTAAAGTTTTTGAAAAAGTAATTTTAAATCAACATCTTACACATTTCAACACCAACAACATGCTCCACTGTAAACAATTTGGTTTTACACAAGGCAAACCAACTACTGATGCCGGTATTGAGTAAATATCACACATATATGATGCCTGGGAGGAGTCGCATGATGCTCTAGGAGTATTTTGCGATTTGTCTAAGGCTTTTGATTGCGTTGACCATAGGACATTGATCAGGAAATTACATCACTATGGAATTAGGGATAACTCTTTAGATCTTCTCTCTTCTTATCTAAAAGACAGGAAACAGAGAGTTGACATTAATGGAAAACGATCTCCAGGGTCTGTTGTTACTATGCGTGTACCGCAGGGTTCCATACTCGGGCCATTCCTGTTTTTGGTTTATATTAATGACCTGCCACATCTTGTCAGAGATAATCATGAGATTGTACTGTTTGCAGATGACACTTCACTTTTGTTTAAAATGAAACGACGCAGTTTGAACTTTGACGATGTGAATAATGCAATCTCAAAGGTAGTCAATTGGTTAAGTGCCAATAATCTTTAACTGAACAATAATAAAACTAAATGAATTCGGTTTATACTCCCCAAAGTTACACAAATCTCGGCTAATGTTAATGTTAAAGGTGAAAATTTAGAAATTGTAGATAGCACGGTATTCCTATGAATTACCTTAGATAATAAGCTTCAGTAGGGCCCACACATAGATAAGCTATCGAAAAAACTCAGTTCCGCAGTTTATGCAGTCAAAAAAATCCGTCTTTTTACGGGCGTGGAAACAGCTAGACTAGTTTACTTCAGCTACTTCCATAGCATTATGTCTTACGGCATACTGCTGTGGGGGAACGCTGCAGACATTATAACATAATATTTGTGCTGCAAAAGAGGGCTGTTCGTGCAATCTACAATGTGGGTCCCAGAGAGTCACTGCGTTGTAAATTTAAGGAAATTAACATTATGACAGTGACGTGTTAGTATATTTATGAAAACCTAAAGTACGTCCACAAAAATATTGATAAATTTCCTAAGAATAGCGACAGGCACAATATCAACACTAGAAATAGGAATAAACTAGCTTTACCTACTACTAGGCTCCATAAGGTTAATGTATCTTTTAAAGGGCAATGTATTCGGTTTAACAACAAAATACCGGAGTTACAAAAATAACTGAGTTACAAGAATTCTCTGTAAATAAATTTAAAAATGTTGTTAAAAATCACTTATGTAAAAAAGCTTACTACAAAATATCAGATTATGTAGAAGACAAGAAAGCTTGGGAAGGTGTTTGCTCCAATTTTGTAAAAAAATAACGTATAAAGCTGGAGGTTTCTAGTCGCCTCTTTGCCTCCAGCATCTAAAACATTGAGGTGACGGAATTCAAATTGAGTTCTATATTTCCCTGTACCTTATACATCTGTTAGTTTAAGATTTGACATTCTCCAAATGTTACCTATGTGTTTCTCCAAATGTAAATAAACTCTTTTTGAATTTTGAATTTTGAGAATCGATGTAAAAATCTTTACGGCATTTGATGAATACTTAGTATTATTGACTCTTTTCCAGTCTTACTGTTCTAACTCATTTGCGACTGCATCATAGTTTACTTTTGTCGCTAGACAGTTTCTTAATCGTGATGTATAAATTTGTTTGAAACCAACCATATCAATGTCAGGATCGGTGATGCCGGCGGTAGTGCAGACGACGGATTCCGCCATATATATATATTTTTTTTAATCTTATTTATTTTATAAGCCATACATCTTATGATTAAGTCAGCTTAAAAATAATTAACAAAGTTACAGTGCTTACAGTATTACTTTAACAAAAGAAAATAACATTAAATAAATCTAAAATTGGTTAGTTACATAAGTATTTTGTAGTGTTCCCATCTCAGATTCAATGAGGTTATCAAGAAACTTAAGAATCTGTTACTATACTCGACAGTGAACTCTGAGCTTAGAATTCGATGGAAAAGGAAGAGAAGATCCCCATCAGAGCACCGAGTTTCTTCGAGGAGGTCCAGCCTTGGTTGTTCATTTATTTTACACTCGAGAACTAAGTGAAGGAGGTCCTCCTCCCTCCCACATCGGGTACAATTAGGGTCGTCTCTTTTATTCATAATGAAACTAAATTTGTTAAGTGGGATGTGGTTAGTTCGGGTTCGGAAGCAGAGAACTAGTTCTCTTCTGTTGAAGCTTCGTGAGGCAAACCAAGGTACGCGAGGTGGTACGTCTACAACGGTTCTGTACCAGATGCCTCTGTTTTGAGAGCAGTCATTGAAATAGGATTTAAATCTAAAGTAGTTGTCGATTTTCAATTTTGGAAGATGGTCAGTGTAGTGCGGTACCGTGTCGAGAGGTTTGCCATTCCGAAGAGCCTCGGATGCAAGTGAGTCTGCTATCTCATCACCCTTGATGCCCACGTGTGAAGGAATCCATTGTAAACGAACTTCAACCCCGTTACGAATCATTCGTAACGGGGTTGAAGTTGATTCCGCCATATATTTAGTCTTTATAAAAATGTGATCGAGGTAATATTCCATCCTAGTAGGTTTTGTAATGGCATGAGTAAGTCCGTATTCGGTTAGGCGACACAAATGTTCAACTTTGCGGCTGTCATATCCTTCTGGCATAATGATGATATTTATATTCCCTTAAAATATGATGAAAGGTGTGCTATTTAGCGACTCAAGCAGTTGGTCTACGGATGAGATGAAGTCGTCAACGTTATATTTGGAGGGTGTGCGATATATTCCTATGACTGTGGGCCCATTTTTGATATCTACAATTGCGCAGTTGCCATCTTTTACGTCTGGTTCATATATGCTGGTAACCGTCCAGCAATTCCTAATGTATATGACGACCCCTCCAGCTTTATTTATGTATTTGGTGGAATAAAAAGAGACGTGCCCATCTATTTGCCTAATTACAGAGTTAATGTTAAAGTAACGTTCAGATAATATAAGACGTCTATATTCATATCAATTTGTTGCAGTGTAATCATAAACTGATCGATGTTTTTTCTAAGGCTACGAATATAAAATGTCAGCTTTAGCGCTCTCGAATGTTTAGTTTAGAGCAGCTTATATTTTTACAACTATCTATTTCATATGCAAACAACACTATGTCAGTCAATTTCTCCACCATAAAAGGCAGATTGTTAATACGTGGGGCGCACTGTAAGTTTCCGGAATGAATATGAAAAAATACTATTAAAGGTACAAAATTAATTTATTGTTTTTCAAAATAATCTCCCTTGGCGTCTATGCACTTTTTCATTCGATGAAACCAGTTTTGAAAACTTTTGTGCCACTCCTCTGTGGTGACCTCTGAAACGTGTTTTTCATACTCCTCGACAGCCTCTTCTGGTGATGAAAATCGTTGACCGCGTAATTGGTTCTTAATTTTTGGGAACAGAAAAAAGTCACAAGGTGCCAGGTCGGGACTGTATGCAGGATGACTCATGAGTTCTACATTTTTCGCCTTCAAAAAGTCGTTTGTCTGTCTGGCCGTGTGAGAACTAGCATTGTCGTTGTGCAGGATGATACGGCGTTTACGGTTATTTTTACGGAGTTCGTCAATAACTTCCGGCAAACAAATGGTCGTGTACCAGTCACTATTCACTGTACGACGATTCTCTAAAGCAACAGTAGCCACGTGTCCAGTTTGATTAAAAAAAGAAGCAATCATCCGCTTAGATGCACTTTTCACGCGCGCCACTTTGGTTGGTTTCGGCTCATCTTGAAAGACCCATACGCTCGATTGCTGCTTTGTTTTGGGATCGTAGCAATAAATCCATGTTTCGTCACCTGTTACTATGTCCCACACCAAATTTGACGCACCTACGTTGAATCTGGTAAGCATGGCACTGCACCAAGTGACGCGGTCCGTTTTTTGAGCCTCGGTCAAGTTGTGTGGGATCCACCGCGAGCACAGCTTTCTCACACCCAAATGTTTGTGTAGGATTAATTGTATTTGACTCATGCCTATTTCTAAGGATGCGCGAATTTCATGGTAGGTCACATGCCTGTCTG
The DNA here is from genome assembly GCA_949825045.1 of Argyresthia goedartella. Taxonomy (NCBI): domain Eukaryota; kingdom Metazoa; phylum Arthropoda; class Insecta; order Lepidoptera; family Argyresthiidae; genus Argyresthia; species Argyresthia goedartella. The sequence goes on along the minus strand of OX463829.1, from coordinate 13,843,256 downwards.
TTTCAATCATACGGCGCACAGCATCGATGTTTTTGTTGGTCACAGCGGTGGACGGCCGACCATCGCGAGATTCGTCACTGAGATTGATACGACCACGCTTGAATTCTGCAAACCAGCTATAAACAGTTGTCTTGCATGGTGCTTCATTGCCAAAAGCTGTTTCAAGCCGAGCGATGCTCTGTTGAGCTGTCAAATTACACTTAAAATCGTAGAAAATCATACTACGAAAATTTTCCCGAGTTAAATCCATGTTGATGCAGACACACAATTTTTTAAATGGCGCCACAAGGTAAAAACAAAAGGCAGTCAGATGAAACAAACTGCATTCTACAGCCAAAGAGTTCTATTTTCAAATGTTGCAATAAATTTTTAAATATTGTTTATGTAAGTGGCCAGTTCCGGAAACTTACAGTGCGCCCTATGTATATACCAGAAATAAGAAAGGACCTAATATGGAACCTTGTGATATGAGAATTTTTTACCCGATCGATTAGATTTAACGCCGTTTATTTTTGTCCCTTTTCTATGCATAAATATGGTGAAAATTACCTGCAAGGACGTCGAGCGTCACATGTTGAAAAGCTCGGAGAAAAATCTGCCGTCTGGTATCAAGAACCCGAATGGACCGATTGAGGTTTTGGAGTCAGAAAGACCCAGTGACTTCATTTCCTTCAAACTTCGAGTGTTTGACCTCAAGACGATGGTCCTGGCCAAAGGTTACTGGCCGGAGGGTATCATTTTCTGTCCGAAAAAGCCCTAGCTAGGCTAGATAATATATGATTACTATTATTATTATTATATACAACAATATCAACAAAATCAAATGCCTTCGACGTATCGCAAAAAACGCCGATATCATCCTGTGCTAATTTCCATGCAGAGAAAATATGAGATATAACTAGTCCGTAGTCGATTTACCCCAAGTTAAACCGTATTGTTTGGATTGGAGGTGCTTTGTACGGTTGAAGTGTGAAAGCATTTAATTGAGTATAATCTTTTCAAATATTTTACGTTATGAAAGTATAGATTTTGGTGTCAAATTTGAAACATAACCCTTGTCTCCCGACTCGAACAGAGGTATCAGTTTATTATGTTTCATGAGGTCTGGAAAAGCTCCATCATCAACATATTTATTGAATATAAAAACTAAGTGTGGGGTCTAACCAGAATGATTGAACCAATGACTTTGATTGATATAATAACCCACATGTCTTCATATTTGTTTAAGTTAAGTAAGATCTTTTGATAATGTACTAGGAATATACATAATTAAATTTTAAATATACTTCGCTGACAATGCTTTGGGATCAGGTGTATAAACATCCACATAAGGTGATTTTAACAAAGTCTCTGCTTTTTGCGCTCTGCTGTCAAGAGAATAATGTTTCGAAAGCTTGAGCTTCATCAGCGATAGATTTAAAAACATAATTTCTTATCTTTGAGCAGAAATAATGATCCCTAGGCATAACGCTATGCCAGTTTCACGATTTATTATTTGGAAAACAGTTTTCATTCAATTGCTTGAATTTTGTATTTTTCTATTAAAGTGTAAAGTTTTTGCATTTCAACAAACCAAAATAAAACGTTTTTATATTTTATATCATTGTCTTGAAATTAGTCCAATGGATATCAGGTCAGATCAGATGATGAGATCCTGGAGAAATCGAGGGAACTCTTCAAATATTATTGGAAAACCTAGAGTTTGTATTTTTCATAGTATCTCGTGCATTTGAAGTGGAACTGATGATGAAGACCACAGATGGCCACAGGAACTGATCCATACTAGGTTTCATACAGGTTGTGCAACGTAAGAACTTTATTAAGGTTGTTATGTAATGTCAGGCAAAATGTTGGATTCTTAAACATACCTATTCTAAATAGTACAAAATTAAGTATACAGAAAGTATTTCAGACTGAGGAAATATTCATTTTCATGTTTAGGTGAAAATACCTAACTTGTCGTAGCAAAATTTATTGGATTATTGTGAATCTATAATCTGTATCACCTAACTTCATCACATGCCAAATTTCAAAGACGGAGGAATTTTTCGGGTTACATATGCTCCGTTTATCGGACTATAGCTGAACCGGTGAACTTGAACCACCTGAAATTTGATTGTAGTGTGTCGCGTTGGCGAAAAATTACTTATAAAATAGTTGGTCATTAAATAAAAGTCGTTAGTAGTTTACACGTATGTAGGTAAAATATTTTGTATCTAGATCTATGCTAAGGTAAAACTTTGTTAATGGTGAAATAGAAGTGATGGGGACGTAGGTACCAGGAGAGTTGGTATTTGGTTTGCTGGACGAAATCTCTTATTAAAGATAAGCTCGGCTTTGTATACTATTTTTATGTAAGTTTTGTTGTCTGAAGATGATGAGAAATGTTGTAAGGATCTGATGATGGGATCATGAAGAATAAAAAGGACTTTTTAATTAATGACGACACGTATGGGTTTGTTTTGTGCACAGACTTTTTGTAGATATATAATATAATAATGATGATAAATTGAAGTAGATTTTTTCCAAAGTCTGCTTTTTGACACGTGGAAGGTCACCGAGGCGTGTGTTAGTGAAGCAAAATGGTTGGCCGCTTACTTTCAGCCGTAATAAGAATAGTTAATATTGTTTCAGTGATATACCTTCAAGATCCGGGAACAGTCTCATTAGGAACCGCTTCTTATGCACATCACTGACTGTAGTGTAAACACTACATTTGACTGCAAGGCAAATAGATATCAAGGCTTGACCCAGAGCCCCAGCACCACCGTGTACGAAAACTTTGTATCCACTTCGGATTTCTAATCTAATAGCCTGAAAAAAAGTTAAAATCTGATTGTAATAAATGTGGTGGGTACCTAATAAATAAGTTTTTAACTTAATTACGAATAACTTTACTATAAATTTATATCAACTGTTCCTCTATCATCTATATGAGAAAAGCTAAATTTATGTAAACTTATAAACAAAATTTCGATGCATGCACAAAAATATACCGCATGAGGGATAAATTTATCATAAGTCTATAAGGATGCGTATATGTAACTTTCATCGTCACTAAAATACTAAGCTATAGAGATACGTGATAAGTAAAAGATGCGCCACAGTCTAATGACTTAATAATAAGTACAGGCGGTCCAAAACATGAACTAGAGTCCAGAGACACCGCAGTCCTCACAAATTAAAGGTCAATTGGGGAGGCATAATGTAACATGTTACTTACCAACAGATAATACGCGTGGACATACGGAAACGGCACTGTGGCGGCATCTTCTAGAGTCCAGTGAGCAGGTACTGGCCAGAGCAGGTCTGAGTTAGCCTTGACGGTGCTAGCAACTGACCCACCTTCGATGAGGCCCATCACTTTTTCACCCCTGCAAAACAATTGACGTTGCAAAAATGGCATCGAAATTTGAATTCGTTGAGATTCGTTGGCATACGTCTTTATGCACACGGAGCTACTGGAAATAAATTAAACCGGTTGGTACATAATTAGCCTTATCATGTAATTACGATTACGACATTCAATAACTTTTGAAAAATTGACTAATCAGAATATTGCAAAAAAAGCAAAGTGGCAATAAAAGACAGCTTGTCTGAAATAATCGTGTTGTGATTGGTATTTTTTTCATAAGCGGTTGAATTTCCTAAACGTCAGACATACATGATAAGGGTACAGGTTATTAATAAATACATATTGACTGAATCACAGATGAGTTACGATCGAGTCCTCAAATGGTACAGCCGTGTATGGCATCCTATTTGATTACACAAGGAGCGACTCAAAGCAACCTGGTTAGTAATTCTAGTCACTGATCAGTTTATTTTCTGCTCCATCTGCAAAATGCCTGAGAATGAAGAAAGGGTGCAATTTGAACTAAGTTTTAAGTACTAGTAGCTTTACCAATAATGTTGACAACTTGGAATCTGATCTCTTTAAGAAAAATAAACAGTCAGAACATCGTATAAACAAGCTAATTCGCACTAAAAGACACTTCGTGTGAAATAATCGTGTGTGGTCAAATTTCAAAAGCGACTGAATTTTCTTAATATTAGAATAACATAGTTAGGCTTACAAAACTTTCGAGGATGTAATTTTTTTACCCATCGTTCTTTCAAAATGGACTCATTTTATACATACTTGCTATCGACACCGCTGAAATCCATGCCATAGATTTTGTCGTCGGTTAGTATTTTTCCGCCAGCCTTTTGAGCATCACGGTATGATAGTCCAGCAAAGCACACCTGAGAAAAGATACCATAATAAAACAGTCGTTCATTCCATAAGCTTGCTTATGTATAATTTACAAGGAATAGGTTAATAGGTAACTTTGTCCAAAATATTTGGCAGTTAGCTTGTAAAAAATAAAAAGATACCGATCACGGTATCGTTTTGAAAAGCTTATCAAATAATTTCAATGTGCAGACCGATAATTGGCGTATCTTAAGCATTTTTCAGTTCGTAAATACATTTTACCAAGCTACATTAGATTATCCGGCAAAAATCACCCGGTTGATAATATTTGGCGGTCAGCTAGTATAAATTAAAAAATTAAACCGGTGTCGTTTTAAAAATCATATCAAACAATTCCAATTTGCAAATAGTGACCGATCAAGACATACCTGTACAAGATTGTGACTGGACTGAGACGGTTCTGTCTCAACCCATGTCAAGCTGTCCAAGTTCCCGGGTACCGTTGAGGTCAAGCTAATATTGGGTATTTTCAAGGTCATTGTGCAGGGAGCATTGTAGAAGCCTCCCCATTGGCCCTGTTAATGATTATAATTAATTATTTAAATTAAAATTAGTTGTGGAACAGTCAGTAGAAGTATAAGCAAGCCGCTTGTATGCAACAAAATAAGAGAATCGTTATAACGCCACTAATCTAGATAAATAGATATTTTAATCATGTTATATGGTAAAAAACTAAAAAATAGTCCAACGATGAACGAGCAGATTTTTTATTTTTTTTTTAAAGTAGAAATTATAAATTTACATCTGACAATAGGTCCACGGAAACCATATAGGTTTGTATGTGGATCCTTATTACGCTAGTTACTTGGCTAAAGTCCACAATTCATTTATTAAAGTTTTTTTTGTCTTACATTTCTCAAAATGTTGAAAGTCAAGTTCTTTTGTAAATAATCCTTGAATATATCCTTTTGAGGGTTAAATGTCGGTCCGCAGAAATCAGCAATAACCACTAATCCAATCTTGTCGCCATGTTCCTTCCTAAGAGATTTTACCAGCCCTGAAATTTAAGTGATTTATTATTATTGTTTCCATTCCTACAAAATAATGCACAATTTTCCTTGATTGAAAGAAACTACTTAAAAATTTCATTAACTAATTCAATGCTTTTGTCTTTGGAAAGTCAAAATAGGAAGATCAAATTAAATATAATGATACCATATAATCCACACAGAGGTTGCCTTTCGGACACCAATATAACTTTTCTGCCTTTCTGGAGCTCAGTTTGTACCCGAGGGACCCAAGAAAATTTCTCGTCGAGTGCAACTGGTATGTAGATGACGTTGTCTTCACATTTCTCTACCATCTTCTTCAAGAGTACAGCGATATGGGATTGAGTTCTCACTACGGATATGATGTTGAAATATCTGTATTTTATTTCCAGCTTCGTAGTGTTTCGTTCCCATGTTAAGACAAAAGCATTGTTTGCCGTTACTTGGTGTAGATTCTGCATTTTCTGTTAAAATAATTTCGTTAACTCACAAGTATATAAAGTAGAGTTTAAAGGATTTTAGAAAGCGGCAAACGTTTTCACTGTTAGCATCTATATTTTATTAAGATTATTTTTCATTAACTCACCCTTTTGTTGCCTAAAAGGTCGTCCACGATAAAAATATTTGATCCTTCGTTAAATGAGTCTCTAGTCACCAGAACATCAAAGTTGACATTTTCATGTTGCACCGATTTCACTTCAACAGCCAATGGAAGACTATCAGCCACGTATCTGATGATACTAGACATTTGGTAAGCAGGTTTGGTAAAATCGGTAACCTTTACTAAATCTTCAGACACGTTGTCTTGCACTATTTGAAGAAAGAAGTTTACAACTGTTTCAACCTGTGGATATGAAAATCGTGTGGGGAAAAAAGAGATTTTAATTAGTACCACAATTTTGTTCAAATTATTTGCTTTTTCAACATTTCATTTAATTGTAGCACATTAATATCTTTAATCGAATTCATGTAAGATTAAGCCATTTTTAAAGACGCCATTTTCCATAAGAGGTGGCCTCTTATGGATATTTAATTGGAGTGGGGACATTAATGTACTACAAATAAACTGAAATGTTTGTGTTTTGTACTTACAGAAACTTCAGCAACGGGGAAGTGTGGCACAAAATCTCTTGATACCAATAAGTCAGGAGTATCTTCAACGAGAGGCTGTTCTTTCAGGATCATACCGTGTATTTGGACACCACCACATCTGAAAAATGGTTAAAATATTTTAATGTTGCAGCAGTTATTCTGACTAAAATCTGTGTTTTTCCGGGTCTAAGTCTATTTATATCAAATATCTACCTGTGTTTTAGGTAACGAACTTTGTACTGAATTTGATGTAACATGATAACATAACGATTGCTGTGATTCTTCCAAGACATGTAAGGATAAGGTTATAAAGTGAAAAATCACAAGAGTCGTTTGAAGCGTCATTTTAGCTGACTGAAACGTCCGGATTCCGGAAAACCCGTTACTTACATGGATTAACGATGTACTTTGTACTAAATTACTATCGGACAGTTGAGTAGCCTTCGGGTGGGCCAGTAGTTTGACACCCCTCCTTTAACCCGCTTTGAGCCGGCATGGTAGAGTATAGCTCAATCTTACTCAAATACAGATAAAGACCTGGGCCCCTCGATGGGGACATCAGGGTGTTTTTTTTTTATTTAACCTTAATTAATTATCAAAACTTACTGAGATGTCTGCATCACATTATTAACGATGGCTGCATAGCATTTTCCATCCTTAAGATCTGTAATTTGGTCCATTTTGTTTTGTGCCTCCAAATTTATCACCAGTTTCTTTATGACTTTTGGCAGAGAAATGCCTTCATAGTCTTTCGAAAATGCGGTGAATTGAATCAGGGAGTCAAGAAATCTGGTCCAATCGCTGGACCATTTGATTTGAGCGGTTGTGCGGTTGGAACCCGCTGAAACAATTGACTGAAAATCTTCTCTGCAAAGGAAAAAATGTAAAAGCGTAAAGGAAAAACAATAGTTAAATGGAGTTATATTTTTTATAAATTTCAATCCTTTCGTCATTTCGTTTGCGTGGATTTCAAAATTATCATTTACCGGGTCAAAAAGTATCCTTAGTATTAATCATAATCATTCATCAAGGTCATAGATTATATGTGTTGCAATTTTCTTCCAAAAATGTAGGGCTTATGTTTAACAAATTGAGTAAAAAGCTACATAAAAAATACATTTTCATCCCAATTTAACAAAATTTTACAATCCTTTTTTATGCTAAGCTACATTGGGTCCCCTCGCTCTGCTCCACTTCCCTTTGACTCCAGCTTGTAGTCTATATTACAACCTATTGTATTATGTTTATAGCATAGTATTGGGACAAAAAGTGAACTATATAACACCCAATACGGTTCTGTATTGGGTGCTATATAGTTACAAACAAACGAACTGAGACTAACACAATGCAAACATATTAAGCTAATATTTTACCACACTAACCCAAATATGTATCCCTTCTGGTGCATTAGATTGTAAACATCTTTTCCAGTTAAAGTAACTTCGTCTTCGTCATACTGTGTGGGTTCCATTTGTTCTAGTTTTTTATCTTCGTCCGTTATTTCTTCAACGAATCCAGTCACGATTGGCACTCCTTCGTGATGTAACTATAATCAAATAAATCTTATTACACGTTAAATATGTTACGTCATCTAACATCCACTACTTCAAACGCGAGTCAACAGTGTTGGCTGCATAATATTGACAACTCCATACAAAGGAAAAGGCGCCGGTCCTGATACAGTAGTGGACAGGAACGGGAGCCATTGTTAAAAGTCGCAATAGTAGTGACAGAGCTATGCCTCAGTCTCCCTTCCCTTTGAAGGCGAATCAAGGAGAAGGATACTGACGTATAGTTCTGTTCGTCTATTGACAGATGTCAAATGCGACTTCTAAGAATGGCTCCACTTTAATAGCATTACGCTGTGTATTTATTTTTCCATAAAACACTATGAGTAAGCAGAAAAATTTATAACCACATACAGTTATTTAAGTATTTAAGAGGTGGCACAGACCAGGCAAGTGTGGACGAAAGAGGGGGAGGCCTTTGCCCAGCAGTGGGACACCTTAGTGGCTAATAAAAATAAAAAAAAAGAATATTGTTAACAAATATTTACGCTTTTTTTGCAAATTTGTGATTGTGTGATTTATTTGAAGCACAACTGAGTATAGTATCTTACTTAACCTTACAGAGCTTGCGGTTCAGGATGTTTTACCTGGATGACTTTGTGGTAACGCATAAGCATATTTTTAAAAGAAGATAGTGACTTTAATACGCTTTTAATCGTCACCCAACAATAATATATCTTCTTAATATACTCCGCTATGTGCTAAACTCCTACAATACGTTAATCGTTACTACTGAAACATTGTCCTATTTTGTATTTTTTTTAGTTTCTCATGCCCACAGAGATGAAACCCATATAATTGTAATCAAGAGGCTGTAATCAATGGCGCGGACAGAGACCAAACTTAAGTTTGGTCTCTGTCCGCGCTAGTTAATTATACCATACTGTACTGCCCTATCCCCTTTATATGGAGTTGCCTAAGCTGTCAGAAAATGGTGCTGACTCTTGTTCGAAGTATTAGGCCTGCCATAAGATAGAAAGAGAATATCACAAATTATGGGTAAACTTTGAAATTCAATTGATATATTGGCCCCACAGTCAGATCACGAATCACCACTGAACACAAGTCAACTTTCACATTCCAAATAAAAATTATGTGGAATGAGAAAGTTGACCCAAGTTCAGTGCTAACCCACGTTCTGTCATAGAGATTTTATGTAACAAAGTAATGTTAACAGGCCAGTATAAAAACATATTATATAAACACACACACACAAGTCAAAGGTTTTTTACAGGCAAATGAAATAAACTGGTAAGTATTCATAAAATTTACAACATTTCTACTGAAAGTTTAGGTGCATCAAGTTTACAAAAAGTATCCTTCAAACACCTGGTTACATTTCTATTTTTAGAAATCTAGGATTTCTATCTTGCGCATAGGTGTTAATGTATTTTTACTGATTAGTTATCGTGCGATAAAGTATGTTGAATATAAACCTAAAGTGATTGTCAAGAAATTACTCGCCATTGGATGGCCTTAGACTATTCATGAATGGCTAAATTCTATGATTAAGATCTTAAAAAAAAACTACAGATAAAAACATTCAGTGTTACGACCTTAAAAGGCCCGATGACGGCGTTGATTGTATCGAACAATGTAATAGAAACATTAATGGCATTTCATACTAGTGACATTAGTTTCTATTTTGGCCACCGATTCAGTAGAGTCTGTGGTTCTGTTCATGACGAGTAGTGGCACCGATACTACAATATTTTACTAATAGTAGTAGTAATTAAAAGTGGATAGGGACCCAATAATACAAAGAGTGAAATGGCACAATACAATGACAGACGTCTCATATTTACAGAAAATGGCGTGTTTGCATTCTACTGATCAGAATCACGTACCTCAAAGTGATTGTTTCCTTTATGAATCATCATACCAAGTCGCATCGGTTGCTCTTTCTGAATAACAACTTCGTCCATGAAGTTTACATTAGCGAACGAAACGGAGAAGGTGTTCAATGTTTTCCCCTTCTGCATCGCCATTGTTTCCCAAACCAGAACCAACATGGCGGCTTCGGGGAACACCATCAATCCTGAAATGAGGTTCAGTTTTAACTATTAAACCGTTATAAAATTATATGCATATTATAATGACTCTTTGCATTTATAAAAATATATGGCTAAAATTTCATACTCTTTTCTAAACATGAAATATGCATTGATTCAATAAATAAAGACAGTCTTATAGTGAGTGCTGTAATTACTCCAAAGAATACAAACATAAAAGACGAATCAACTAAATGCCTGATAGATTTCCAAAGAACTATCATCCATCAAGAGCTTAACCAAGCTTAGTCGAAAGTCTCAAAACTAAATCTCTTTGAGAATAAATTGTTATTTCGAATGCGTGTTACAAATTAATGTGTCTACTAACTATTGATTTCTTAAAGTATATTCACTAATACTATAAGACTATTTGAATATCAAACTAAGCCTGTATTATAGCAAATACGTTTAGTGTATCTCAGAGTCTTATTCTTCTATTGGCCTTACCTATATACATAGTCAGGTCATAAGTTCTGTCACATGTGCGATATGAAATAATGTAGACTTATTATTTATTATTATTTAGGTAAACATTTATACAGCAAAATGAACTTAATAAAACATAGATTCTTATGGTAATAAAGTTTATTCAAAATGACCCCCGCGATTTTGAATACAGGCCTTTATTCTGCGCGGCCAGTCGTCTATCGCAGCACGAACGAGGTCCATGTCAATATCGGCGGCTGCCTTAATCAAGGATGTCTTGAGTGACTCCAAATCAGGATGAGGCTTTGAGCAGGCCTTTTCCTCCAAGTGTTGCCATATCTTGTAATCTAACGGACTCAAATCTGGACTGGAGGAGGGCCAGTCTTCGTGCCGGATGAAGTCGATTTCACGCGCCGCCAGCCAGTCTTGTGTGCTTTTCGCTCTATGAGCTGGCGCAGAATCTTGTTGGAATACCCAGTGCCTGTTATTAAACATGGTATGAGAAACAGGTTCCACAAGGTTCTTGAAGACTGTATTTTGATACACAACTGCATTCGTTTTTACGCCTTTCTCACAAAAATGTACCTCAGTTAAGCGCCAATAAGAGACTCCCAACCAAACCATGAGCGAGGATGGAAAATGACCTCGTTGGACACGAGGAATACGGTTGCTCGCTTCTTCACTGCTGTGTGCTTACACCTTATCATTTGGTTTGTTGTAGCTCTCTTCCACGGTAAAAAAATTTTCATCCGAAAAAAGAATTTCCCGATGCTTTTTTCCCGCGTACCGCTTCAACAAAGCGCGGCATCTCTTCAGTATCAGGTCCATTAAACGAGCGTCCAAACGATGTCCTGTTTTTCTTCGATATGCCCTAAGCCCTAAGTCTTCATTTAACACCCTTTTCACCGTGGTCCTGCTTAACTCCATCTGAAGGTTTCTGCTTACGTATGGGATTTCTTTGAATTCGCGCCTTCACAGCTTTTATCACTGCTGGAGTCCTAACAGAGCGAGGGCGACCACTTCTTGACCTGTCGTCTACACTAGAGTCTTCTTTGTATCGTTTTATGGTACGATAAACGAATCTTTTGGTTGTATTCAAATTTTTCAGTAAGTCGAAAATCTGAATTGGCGCGTAACTGCAACGATGCAACGCAATAACTGCGACACGGTCTTCTTTAAGTGTCCACTCCTTATTTAAAAATGAGGCAAATTCTAAAAAGTACACATTTTTATTTTCATGAAAAATTCTAAATTCGAATTCAATAAACTTTTTTGTGGCCAGCGTTCTAAATTCAAAAGTTTTTATTGTGTGACAGAACTTATGACCTGACTGTGTATATTAACTGTATAGCACAAAACAAATGTTACAGATACATATAAATGGAAAATATACGAACATGTACTTAGTCTGTTTACGTTAAGTTTAGTCTTGATTGTATTATAAATTATTGACAAGCATTTATCCCTCTACATTAACAGGGTTTAACAGAAAGTTAGAGTCTTCCAAGGAGTAATTATGGACATCACCTTTCTGTTACACTCTAATTATTACACTCTACAACGGTAAATTAATTTGAGTTACTCTACAACGGTAAATTAATTTGAGTTACTCTACAACGGTAAATTAATTAGAGTTACCGCTATCAGCCAGAATTTTCCATAGTTACCGTTTCTCGTATACCCCTCCAAGTACTTGTAGTCATCGTCGTGGATCGACACAACACAATTACGAACCGCCGCCGTCACTCTGTCCATTGAGTTGTAGATCGCTTCCGGCCTAAAAATATTCATAACCTTTTAGGACCAGGACGTTCATAAAGAGAAGTATATTTTATGCAAAAGTAAGCCTTTATTGTAATATCTTGGATTTAAGTTAAAATATCATTGAATGCACAACTGCAACTCTATCAACCCTTGTGGGAAAAAGCGTGACGCACCGGTATATTATAACATTATATAGTAAAATACATCTTCTATTGCCAGCACTGCGGTGATAGGTTGGGATAGGACTAGTCCTTTATTACGCAGAATCAAGGATTGAATTACCATGTAAATATAGGAAACGGCGTTACGCTACATGTGATGCCATTTATTGAATAAAATGATTGCGAGCAAGGTAGGTACTCCTTGCTCGCAATTATTTCATTAAATAGAACCCGCTCGAATTTGCTAGGTAACTCTTTCAAAGGAAAGCGTATCAACCAACACGACCATCAAAGTTTAAAGTTCATAATTTCTTTACTTTCTGTAAATATTAACATAGTTTATTTAGAAAACGTCATGTTTTGCCTCTTCTCTATATTGGACAACTGTGGGAGGAGCAGGGCGTAGAAACTCCCACAGATTGATTTTTGGATCTCTTTTAAAAATAGGTTGTGCTTAACTAATATAAATATGAAAAATTTAATTGTTATGATTAATAAGCAGGAATAAATAATTACAAAATTATTAACAGCAAGGTCTGTGTTGAGCCAGATTAACCCCATACAGTCCTGTCATTTAAGTAGCTTGAACATTGTAATATCCCTTTTTCGACAAAGTCGCTTTAACATGCTTTTTAAATTGCTCAAATGGCAATTTAAAAATCTCCAGAGGTATCTTATTGTAGTAGGGAATGCACTGACCCTTGAAAGAATTGCTAACCTTCGCGAGTCTAAAACGGGGCGCACATAGTCTGATTATTTCTTAGGTTAACATTACAGCTATCGCTAAGTTTGGAAAATGTTGAAAGGTTCTTGCGTACATACATTATATTTTAGAAAATAAATTGACTAGCTACTGTTAGTATGTCAATTTCTTTAAAAAGTTCTCTTAAGGAGTCTGTTCGTTTTAAATTATAAATTTCTCGAATAGCTCTTTTCTGTAAAATGTAAATAGTTTGAATATCCGCTGCTTTCCCCCACAACAAGATACCATAGGACATCACACTATGAAAGTAACTAAAATATACTAGCCTAGATGTAGCCATATCAGTGCTTTGTCTGATGTTCCTAACAGCGTAAGCCGCAGAACTCTATTTACCAGCCAATTTATCTATGTGGGGTCCCCACTGTAATTTGCTATCAATTTATACTTTTTCTTTTATACTTTTATATATTATATATATTTATACTTTATATTTTATACTTTTGGTTATACTTTTTCTATAAGTACAAAAGTAGGTCCTCAACTGTCACGTCTTTGAGTGCGTTTTATTTGAGCAACGATTGACCACAGCGTATAAAACCATTAATTCATTAGATACCCTGTCCTTTCACTTGCAATTTTAATAGGTTAGAAAGAGATAAAATTAAAATGAATGTTGCAACGGAAGCAAAATTAAATCTAATTTCTTTGTTCAATCACACACAGGCGCCTGCTTGATGTGTCCCGGACCGGTACAACCACAGACACATAGACAGATAGAGGTTAATCTACTAGCTAATTTATATTAAAATGGGGACCCCAATGCAATTAGCTATTATTGGTTACTACATGAAACTCCGTGGCAGTTTCTAATTCTAACGTGTTGCTGTCTGACAGTGATCTGGTCTCAACCTTTTATTTGGAAGTGAGAATATCATACATTTATTTTTACCAGCGCTTAACAATGCATTAAAAAATGTGAACCAATTCAAGGTTAAAGACGATCCATGATTAACATCATTAGACACTTCTTTTTGTCTTTCAATTTTGAAGAAGACGTCAGTCAATTTCTCCCTCATAAAAGGCAGATCGTTAATACCAGGAATAAAAAAGGCCTCATGGGAAACCTTCTGGAAAGCCGATTTCACATCCGATCTGTCAGATTTAGCGCCGTTCAATTCTGCCTTTCACATTATGTCGCTTCAATATAATCCTAATATATCTATTGATTAAATTATAACTCCGTGATTATTTCATTTCAATATTAGTGCATCATAACCAACAAAATTAAATGCCTTAAATGCCGATGGCGTCCTGTGCGGGTCTCCACGCAGAGACAATGTGAGATTTAAGGTCAATTTACCATCAGTGAACCCGTTTTGTTTGTCATGGAGTTGTTTTGTAAGATGGAAATGCGAGAGCATTTGATTAGGTATATTGTTTTAAAATAATTCACTTAGTACTAGAAGTACAGATTTTTGTTTGAATTAGAATGATCATCCTTGTCTCCCGACTTGAACAGAGGTATCAATTTCCTCTTTATTATGAGGAAAGCTCCATCATCAATTCTTTTTTTTTTAATATTATAAGGTTTAGTATGGCGCCAGAATTACTGAACCAATGACTTTTACTGATATCGAGTAAAGGTCTTCAATATTTTAAGCTGTTTTTTTAACAAATTCTCTGCCTCATGTCAAGATGAGTTTAAACCCTCTGTTGTAAGAAAGGGTACATTCATGTGAAGAATATTTTGAAAGCTCGAGCTACCTCAGCGTTAGATTTAATAATATCATCACCTAACTTTATTCAGAAATCATTGTCCCTATGTATAACTCCGACAGTTTCACGGCGTATTATTTGCCAAACCATTACAATATTTTATTTTTATTTTGTATTAATGTGTAAAATTTCTGCCTTTCTACGTACCATCTTGAAAGTTTTGGAATATTTCTAATGTGGTTACGAAATTTTCCATCAAAGTCATAGATTCAAGTTTTACGTATTCCTGAAGTTGCTCAAACATGAAATTTTGATTTAAAATTTTTGTCACTGATTTTCTTTGATTTAAAACTTTCTGTTGAATACCCTGTCCCTTTCTTTTGATTCCCCTTTCTGTGTGGCCGAATCTGCCAATTTCACTTACAGGGTTTTTGGGGGCTCTAGTTGGATTCTAATTGGAATTTCTCACATTCTGATTACTATCATATTATTTTCTATATCTAATTAGAATTTAATGTTTACATCTATTATTTTCATGTAACTTCGCCTTTATGCAAATTAACCTATATACAAATAAACATGCAGTTAAAAGTTCAGAATTTATAACTAAAAATTAAGCAAAAATTCTGAAATCCACTGGGGTCTGGGGGGTGCGGGGGAAAGCATTTGTTAGAGAAATAGGACGCCGCTTGAGAGATCGGGGTTATTATCGTCGCTCTGGGTCATATCTTATGCAGAGAAAGTTCCTTGCCGTGCAGCGTGGCAACGCGGCAAGCGTAATTGACCTTTGCATCGGATATGACTCGGGGCGGCCTATTTTCTTAGTTTTCAGTTAATTTTGACTTTTTGATTTATATTTTATTAATTTTCTAGGTTTTGACGAGGCTCCAGGAAGATAATTGACATTTTTATTGCTAATATTTATTTAATTGTAATTTTTAATAAATAACGAAGATAAAAAATAACATAAAATCTTATTGTTATGTTATGTTTTGATGACATTGATTTAAAACAGTTATGGGCTTATCAGGTCTCCATACATTTCAATCATGTAACACTTGTCCGAAAATGGGCTCGTAACCGGCGTAGAGCGCCATATTTCGACTGGTTTTTGGGAGAATATTTGAATATGGAGGCTTTTGCATGATTTTTTTACTTACTAGTCTCTCTTCGTCTCTCCATCTTCACTGCCAAAAAGGGTTTGGTAGGGTTTTTCTTATGTGCGTTTCTAGTCTATGGAATGTAATTGGGCTATAAAAGTATAGATCAGGTTAAGGTTAAGCCTTACTAGGAACTGGGAATGAAACAGTTTGACCACTGTGATCCAATAGTTAGCAGTTTATCAAAATTATATTTGAGACTGCGCAAACCCAAATAAAAAACGTATCTAAAAAGTAGGTTTGGCTGGTAAGTGTTATTTTAGTCAGCTCTAAAAATACATAATATGATAGCAATTATTAAATTAAAATAAAGATAAAAAGTAACCTTTTTCTGTTATTTCATACTTTAGTGAAGGCTTCTTTCATAATTTTCTCAAATATTTTGAAATTCTTTCCTTTTTTTGCCATGTCAATTTTAATATTATTATAACCACTAAATACAACACTAGAAACCTCTGTCAAACTTCTTTTGACGATGTCATATAATAAATAATATGCCAAATACAAAATACAAAGCAAGTTGTTTCATAAAGAAGTCAGCAGGATAAAGACTTTTTAATATCTAGTCATAAATAAATTTGTTTAAGTCAAGATAAACATTGTCATATTGACCTGATACATATATTGCATATAAGTTGGTTAGGCCTATTTATGTAATTATTTGTGTCCTTTGAAAATGGCCCTACAATAAAGAAATGCAATAGCTATAATAATTTTTACGTCAAGATTGTACAACGTGTCTAAACAGCTAAAGACCTACTTGTTTACCCCTTTGCAATTATCTACCAATATATATTTATGCTGCATTTGCTACAACTACTCTTTTGCTACAAATACATTGATAAAGGTGCATACCAATTCTCGCTGTGCTCCCATTCAACTAGATGTGAAATAAGTGGAGTGCCCGTCGACACTGGAAACTCGATTTTGGGGTACAAAACACTCAGATCAGGGTTCAAACCAGTTTCGTAAAGTCTGTGGACAAATATTTGTTGTTCGGATCACAGAGCGTCGTAACTGTATTTCTGGAGGCGAATTATTTTTTAATCGATCGAGATGAACGTGAAACAAATGTATAGGTTGTTATTGGAACACAAATACACATTTCAGTGCTTTACCGGAGATGCTAAAAATCTTTTATCGATAAATTAATGAGATTAAGAGATCCCAATTTAAAAAAATGTTTAAGAATGAAAATGTTTGCTGCTCCTTATGAATTAAATAGGAAGATGACATTTTGGTATGAAACGGTATTTTTTACCGCTTCATACCAAAATTAAGCTTACATATTTTATGTTATAGAGAAAATATACATATGTATATCCAGCAAAATATCTGAATATGATAATAGGTAAGGACGACAAATCATTAAAATACTTACTTTCCAATAGACTCCAAGAAGAACTTCACAGGGTCCGCATGTCCTCTCCTCGTCAGCGGTACGTGAGTACATTCAACTAAAGATCGTTTAAGTATTGCTTGCAACAGACCATGAGGCGCTACTTCTATTACAATTGCGTTGGATGGGATCATCTTTGAAGTCTCTTCGAAGAGGACGGCGTTCTGGGAAGCCATTCGAAAATAGAATGGAAATCTCAAGGTGACAAAGTAATGTAAGGTACTAAAAAGTTAAAAAGCAATATTGATAAGCAAGTTGCAAGACAGCTACATATATTATACATTACTCTATATTAGGTATATCTCTAGGTATATAAACAGGACAAAATATGCAAATTTCAAATTGGCAGTGTAATTTACTTAATTAACGTATTAGTCAGAGATATCAGATTCATATACAAACAACACCTAATGATATAACAACAATTGTACTGCTATTTATTTTTTTAGATATGGATCATTTTTGTCTTTAAGTTACACCTCCACTAGATAATAATAATCACTTACCAGTAAATTGTTTGTGTGGTATTCAGCTGATGAAAATTTGGCGATGGGCTCGTCCCAATTGTCCTGTGGGACGGAGGTGGACACCCACTTCTCGCTACGTGGCTTCGGGTCTTTTATGACTTCGCTGAGGTATTTTAGAAGACCAGGTCCTGTCAAGATCCCACTCGATGTTAATTAAAATACCTATTCAACGTGTAATACAGTGATAGAGAATTTGATGTTTTGTTATGACGTAAGTAAAATCACAACAAATTGATATTAAAATTACTACTATTTTTTAATTTATTTTATATTATAAATATTCTTTGAAACCGGTTTCACTTTTAATATTGCAGTTTTTTTTAATACCAAAATGTTTTCCTCTGCTGGGCCATAGCCTTGTGTTAGATCTAAAAACTTACCAGCTCCAGCGATGTACTGGGAATGATAGGCGATATTCGAGCAAGGGACCTCCTTTGCGAAGATTCCCTTACTTGTGAGGTCAGTGACGAACTCTTGCATGATGTCAGCTGGACCGGAGATGGTAGCCGACTCCGGACTGTTGTGGCAAGCCACTTCGATCTCAGGTGGGCAAAGTGGGAGAATCTGAATATTCAAAATATATCGTCATGCCACGAGCTACAGAATTTATTAGTGATCACGTTTAACTTAGTGAACTTGACAGTAGGCGGCTAACCGACTTGTTATCTGACATAATAAACCACATAATGTTTTGTTTATCATTTATAGGGATTAGTAGAACAATGTAATGAATTCGCACGTACTTTTTTTTTTTTTTTGTACATGATAATCAATATCATCATCGTCATCATCAATATTATCATCATTATTTGCAATTTAGCGTAAGTAATTCGTTTAAGTGTAGTAAAATATCAAGTAACTTACATTCTTATAGCCAAGACCAACAGCAGCCATAGAGCCTTTAATGAATGGGGTCTGCACAGACACCAGACCACGACTGTAAGCAGCCAAGATCATCTCCTCAGCGGTAAAACAGCCGTCTGCATATGCACAGCCTAGCTCACCGACGCTGTGCCCTGTCGTGATAAGTATTCATCATGATGTAGCACTGGATTTTGAGACACGTGGCGATATCTATCGACTAGAGGCTAAGTGAAGAGGTCCGTCTCAACACGTGGCTAAGTGTAGTAATTAGCCTATCGATTGCTTCACCGTTTCGCCGATACATCGCATGAGTAGGTCCAGAATGAGTTATTGTGAAGATTCTGGAAGATTCGAGACTGATGGCTGTCTATAAATAAGCTTAATGAGCCGTTTTTTTTTGGTTGTTTGACGTTGTTTGGAGTGAAATTGTTTGTGCCGGGGTGAATTCGTGTTTTTGAGCGGGTTTTGGTAGACCTCAGCGAGACATTACGCCGAGCGTTGGCACAGTGAGACAGATTTTAATGGTTACCTTTGTTTATTTTTATTTTTTTATTTATTTACACAAAAATTTACATATTTGAGTATTATGGGAACACCACTTAAACCACTGGGGTTTGTGTGTGGTGTGATCTTCTCATTAATTATCGTATTTAAGTAAGCAACAGCATTATATTATGTTCATTAGTCGGGAGACCGCAGACTACCGGCTGCATATAATTTTTTGTCGGAGGAACGCGTAGACCACTAGGACTACTGTGAGACGAACTCCAGCCTGCCCTTAAAGGTAAATTCCTGAAGTACTTATGGCTCGCTATCGTGGGCCCCTCATTCGTGAGTCAGAGATTTGTGATATGATGATGCCGTGTACGATCACCACTGATTCCTTTCATATTAACTTTGTGACGCACCGGGTGACCTACGCGAGAGAATTGATAGAGTTTTGCAGTGAATCACTTTATGTTGTAGTATTTCCCTTTGTTATGACCTAGTTAGTAGACCTAGCGGAGTGTCTAATGTAATAGTACCTGGCAACCTATGTCCAACACCCATGTATTCCCTCCGGTCAGGCGTGAGTTTTGGATATCGGTCGAAGCCATATCCTATAATTATATCCTTGTATTTTTGTAGGAAGATTACATGTATTTTATATTGAGTGTGGAAACTTGTAATCTAAAGTTTATGTGTTTTGAAATTTGTGTGGCAGTAATTTAGATAGGAACTCTAACTATGTGTGTGACCTTGTGTCATTGTTGTTTTTCTCCGAATTCCAGAGGAATAACATCACGCATGGCGTCTCACTGTGGCCCAAAAGGCCCTCTGTGAGCTTTGGGTGATCCATAATCCATTCGTACTCAGAGATTTTCCATCTGGATAAACGTTGCCTTTCGGATCAACATTGCAATTTCGTTAACCACGCGTGATAAGTTCAGTTCTAAGCCCTGATAATAAGATAAGTTTATTAAAAGCTCTGCCATCAAGTACATGACCCCATTAATCTTTTTTGTAATAAACCGATCTGACTACCAGTTGTCACTATTATTTCCGCATAGGGGCTTCTCCATAAATAAAGTAAAGGTTACAATTGGCGCCGAAGAGGTTTATTTTCCTTGGTGGTTTTTTTTTCCCTTGTTTATAGTCCGTAGCTCTGTGCATGCGGCCGGATTTGTTGGTGGTTGTTTAAGTTTGACCTATTTTGAAATTTTGTTTATTTGTGTGATGGAAGGATTACTTCAGGTGACATATTTTTTTTGTAGTCTAAATGTGTTCGTGGACTGACATTTTTTTTGTATACCAAATGTGTCCATGGATTTGTATACCAAGTGTGACATTGCTGAATATTGTACTGGTTATTGTTA
Organism: Argyresthia goedartella; assembly: GCA_949825045.1. NCBI lineage: Eukaryota > Metazoa > Arthropoda > Insecta > Lepidoptera > Argyresthiidae > Argyresthia > Argyresthia goedartella. The sequence goes on along the minus strand of OX463829.1, from coordinate 13,822,725 downwards.
AGTTGAGGTATATGCTTGACCAGTGTATATTTTTGTTTTTGTAAGGGTGTACTAAAATGGTTACAATGGTTAAGTTTTTTATGCGGGTATTTCAATGGAAGGCGTGAGTTTGATTTTGGATTGGACACCTGAAGTTTGGTTTAAGTGTGGTGAACAATGGTGCAGCGGCCTATCGATTTTAATAATTTGAGCCGTAATCAGCTGACCTATGAGGTGCTTGTAATGGGAGTTACCTGAATGGCAGATGGCGAAGACTTGGTGTGGCAGGTGGAACAATGGGTGATGAGGTGGTGACCTTCAATAGTGACTCAACTCAGGAGTTTCAGACCGTCTCATTAAAATTTGGTAAGCTTCAAAACATTCTTAATTCACCAGAGGGGATGATGTGCTATTATGAGGAGCTGCTGAATTTCCAAGCGCTGGCTCACCACCTGTACTACCGCCTGAACCGCATCTACGCTACCCAACCCAGTCAGTATGCCCTTGCCTTGCTAGACCACCTCACCTACTACACTCTCGAGTGCATAGAAGAGCTTTTGGACCTTAGTGAATGTGACGTAACCTGGACCTAGCGATGGGAGGAGTTTTGTCGCCTGAAAGAGTCCTGCTTTTTGCTTAAGATCACCGTTGAGGACATCCATGTGGTTAGGTTTGTTGATGATAGTCCAACTGCCGTAGGCCGTGAGGCGTTAGCTCACGTTTGGCGATGCCAAGGTGCCCTGGAGGGAGCAGTTGTGTTCTTTTTTAGACTCTTTGCAGGAGGGTTTTGACTCAAGTCAGGGTCACTTTGTTTATGTTGCTGAGGAGGAAAAATTTGATACGTGGCCCGAATCAAAAACAATTTATTGTGAAGATTGTGTGGGTTTGGATTTGATTTCTGAATGCGAGTCGGAGTCATTTGAAATTGGTGAAGTGGTTGGTGACGTTTTTGTCCCTAGTTCTATTTAGATCTCGCATTCGTCGTCCCCACTGTGTGTGCCGAGGCGACGTTTGGTGGACGCTTTTTTTTATTTTCAAGGTCTTAGCAAATTCTTTTCATGATATTGAGATCGTGAGTTGCTTTAAGGGGTAACGCACCCCACTTAATTATCTTTTTGATATAGGATTATTTTAGGAACGTTTGTTTTGTTTTGGATCGATGGATTTGTTTAAGTTTTTTTTTGTAACATATTTAGGGATGTTTAGTGAGGAAGATTTTTGGTTTGAGTTTTTGTATTGGGTATTTAGGATTGATTTGTGTAGTAGAGTAAGACGACTCGAATGACCGAGTCGGCAGTGACCCTGCCTACAAAGCCAAGGGTCCTGGGTTCGAGTCCCGGTGGGGGCAAATATTTGTTTGACGAGAACGGATGTTTGTACCCTAAAATCGGGTCAAGATAATAGGTGTACCGGGCGAAACTAAATTCAAACTTATTACGTCAGTGACAGAGACGCTGTCATGTCACCTATTATCTTGACCCGACTTTAGTCTTGGTTGTTTTTCTATCTAAGTATAATATTTACCTACATAAGTATGTGTATCGTTGTATAGTACCTAAGATACAGGGAATACTAGTTTGGGGCTAGATCGTTGCGTTTAAATAGTGTCCAAGGAATTACTTTTACTTTTGTATGACTAGTTATTTTCTTGAAACGTTTGGTTTAAGTTTTTTTTTATTGTTGGGTGTTTAAGAGTGTTTAGTCAGATTGTTGGGTTTGAGTTTGCTTTGGCTTGTCTATGAAATGGATATTTTGGAGTGTGTGAAGTTAGATTGTTTGGTTTTTTGTTTTGCTATTGTTGAAGAGATCGTTGGGTTAGTTGTTTTGCTGTTGTGGAGAGTTTGTTGGGATTTTATTGTTTTTATGGTTTGGGATTTTATTGTTTGCAAGTTTGGTTGGGAGTCTTAACGGATGGGGTCATCCGGAGAATTTCGTGGGTAAACTCTAGTTGGTGTAGGGGGTATTGAAGCCCTGAATTTTGAAAAACGTGGCGATATCTATTGACGAGAGTAATACCAAGCATAATTTTTTAAATATTCGAAGCACTATGAAGCGGGGTTGTATTGTAAGGCCAAATTAACAATAAAGTTGTCTGGTCAAATTGATTTCAAAGTTGAATTTCGTTTCGCGAAAGAAAGGTTCTGTTACACCATGTACAAAATTAAATTCTCGGATGCGAAGGATTTGTAACTGTTATCTTGTTCGGAACCAAACGCAGTTCGATTCTGTGATGAAGGAACGCACCTTTTTGTTTATGATCTACGGAAATGATACTTGGACAGAATGATTCTCCTACTTAAAAAAACCTTGAATATGACCGCGTGGTAGTCGCGATGTTTTTTTGAGGTTACTTCGAGAATTGAGCTGAGAGTTTGGAAGATAATGTCTTCCAACCGCGAGTTTTGTTCTGGATCTCAAGGATACCTTGAGCCTTGCACTGAGATACATTCGATTGGGGTGCGGGAAACGAACTCAGTGCAAGAGGTATGAACGGTCGCACGTGCGTTCGAAACCTCGTTGGGTCACGTGCTGTCGTCATGGAGACGCAGAAAACCTCCTCCAGCGAAGAATTGGGACTTGCCGAGACGCGCACGTCTGGTATCAAGCTGGGAATTTGGTCGTCATTACAGCTGGATACACTAGGTATCTTTTAGTCTGTAATATTTGTAACACGGTGTATTGCCAACGTTAGAGACTTTCACGGCGATGAGGAGAAGTTCTAGCAGTTTAAAGGCCTACAATGTGGTCACCGCCCTGAGGGGTTCTCTTACAAATTTCTCGCAACACTTACCAATGATGTTATTAGGCACGATTCCCATAGCCTTCAAGATGTCAGTGATTCCTATTTGAACAGCTGCGATACCGACGAAGGAGTGAAGGATATTGTCATAGATATTTTTGTCTGGATGTGTCAAAATGTGCACAATATCGATTCCCTTTGGTTCCAGTACCTTACGGCATCTGTAACATTTATTGTAATGGTTTAAGTGCTAATTAGATAAACATAGACATCTGTAATTGGTAAAAACTTAAAATTGTCATTAGATGGTATAAACTATACTTCGATGAACCATTTTTGGTATCACATTCGAGCATCCTAATCCAGATACATTAAGAAAAACCCACTTCGCTAGAGTATGGCAGCTAAGTAGTTATGTATTCAAATGAAGAAGAATATATGTCGTGCTTTGTCCTGGCGATTAGCAATGAAACTTGTAGCACCGCGTTAGTGTACGCTTTGAATTTTTGGGATTCTTTAGAATTCATTTTTATGGGTAGTTGTCTATCACCTCACTTGCGCGCATTTTCAACCTTCATTCGCGTTTTAGTGCTCCGCCTTCCGCTTGAACTTGGATGCCAGTAACATCTTGAGTCAGATTGGACTGACAGTGCCTTACAACTATCCGCGCAAACCCATCCCTAACACTCTTCACATACCGCTATGCAGAACAAACATCTACAAGCACTCACCCAAACCCAGAATGTGCGACAATTATTACATCACGAGTAGCCAAACCAACATAGACATATTTCATGATCGCTTGCCTGACTTTAGGAATAAAATAAAAAAAAAAATACTTGCATCAAAAATTGTTCAATTTTTATAAATTTTTAAAGAATATTGTAAATTTTATTAATTTAATACCTAATCTTAAGTTAAATTATTTCCACTACCTTAGCTTAATTACTTAAAAATTAGAATTACTATTTAGTACAAAAATGGTCAATGTTGTGCTCGTCTATAATAGGCACTAATATAAGAACAAAACTGCAAAAAAAAATGTATATGTGTGTTGTTGATGTGCCTAAATAAATAAATAAATAAATAAGTAGCGCCCGCATTCAGACCGCAGCCTTATTCTGTAACTATTGTTATAAATTTTGAAGTGTTGGTGCACCGTCGGAATGCTGCTCAAAAGAAAACACTGCGATGACAACGAAGACGATGCAGTTGAACGAAAAATAAGAAAGCTGCAAAGAAAAACTAACGCGAAGACGTAAACGGCGACACGAACAAAATTCTGACTTTTCGTCGATATCGCGAGTTCCAGATCATACCCGCCAGATACGCAAGTCCAGAATAGGGATTTGACCTACTTTTTAGGGTTCCGTACCCGAAGGACAGAACGGCTCTGCTGTACGTATGACCGTCTATCTGTCCGTTACTCAGTGGGCTGTATCTCATGAACTGTAATAGTTAGATAGTTGATATTTTCACAGTATGTCTATTTTTGTTGCCGCTACAGCAACAAGTTATGACCTAAACGGGCTTTTATAAATTAAAGCGTCCCATACAAGAGACGTATTTTAACACCCTCCGCGATTAATAAAACAACGCTTCAACAACAAATACTAAAAAACAATAAAATATAAACCCATACAACCATTCTTTCAATACCACACCACGTTTGAGGGTGTCTCATTCTACTTACGTACTGGCTATAGCGACTAGTAGAAGGGTTGGTAATACTCATTTATTCAAGTTATACTGATGTACTTTACTGATGACTGATGACTGATGACTGATTATACTGATGACTGATATACTTAGAATAATTGGTTTGGTCACGTTATTTTCAGACAGCGGAATAGTATAACCAGCATTCAGCGAGTATGATCCTGACGAGCTATCAGGCCCCGTTCTACTGGTTGAAACTATTCGGACATATGCAAAAACGGTGGCGTAACACGGCTGTAGCAGTCATCCCAAACGAGACTGATATAATTGATATTAACATATGACATCTTCTAGAATGTGTGCCAACGGTTGTTGAAGCTTAAACAACAACAACAAGGCTTACTAAGAAAGCCCGCAAAGCACTGAAAGAGTATAATATATTAATTGGCAACAGTAAATTAATAGACCTGCCGTCCCATAACGGATAGATCAAGGTAGCAGTTAGCGATACAATTATCAGACTTAACAGATCGATTGAAGAAGTCAAAAAGATCTAACGGTAGTTAGCATAGCATGGCTGAGTGAAGTTTTATTTGATTTCAATGAAGGACAATGACATGAAAATGGTTGAAACTCTGATGGAGGCGTGCTCAATACGTTAGTTAGCTGTGAACATACTCGAAAACACGTAAACTATTTATCCTCATTGCTTTGAAACCGAACATGAAATCACAGCTTCAAAACACAAAAAGTACCTTTTTAGTAAAAACAATCTAACATCTTAAAATCAGCTGAAGCTACAAATAAATCCGGCATAGGACTAAAATACAGTCAACTACCCAAACCTCAACCCAACAAGAAGTCAGCGCCATCCAGGCGTTTGAACTGGAAGCCGTAACCATCGTCGCATCGGAAACCCAGTCAGCAGTATCATCGCAGACAATTCCGTTAAACTATGCGGGGATGCTCTCTTTCGGTCTCTAATTTCGATGTTCACTTTAGAAGCTCTTAAGCAACTTGAATGTAACAAAGGTTCAGGAAATGATAACTTACCCCCGTCGTTTATCTTTCGCAGCCGCCAAGCGCTACATCAGCCTCTGACTATTCTATAAAATCGATCATAAAGGAAGGATTTGTTCCGAGCACCTGGAAAACGGCACTTATCGTGCCTATACACAAAAAAGAGCACTAAATTAAAGGTCGACAACTACTGGCCCATATCTATTCTGAATATATTTGCCAAAACATTAGAAAAAATCATCTACGACACTTTCTATTTTTGTTTATCAAAAGGAATACCCACCGAACAGCACGGCTTCATCCGAGGCCGGTCTACTACCACGAATCTAGCTCTGTTGAAGAACTTCTGCCTTAATTCAATGGACAAACGTCGGCAGGTTGGTGTGATCTACTCTGACTTCGAAAAGGCCTTTGAACGTGCTGCGCAAATTGGAACACCCAGGAATTCACGGGGACCTATTGCGCTGGATACAATCATACCTCACCAATAGGTCACAGGCGTTTGTGGTTGGTGGGTTCAGATCGAACTTCGTGGATATATCATCTGATGTCCCACAAGGATCCCACCTGGGGCCCTTCTTGTACAACTCTTATTTATACGACATTTACACCTGTTTTAGTAGTGCGTCCTTTCTTATGTACGCAGACGATACAAAAATATTTATGGAGATCAAGGGACCGGCGGACTGTGCTTACCTTCAAAATGACCTAAACACATTATCGAAATATTACATCACTAATAGAATTAAAGTTAATACGAACAAATGTTAATTAATATCCTTTTCACGGAAAACCAGTCCCTTGCACTTCTCATACATAATCCAGGATCAGCCTATTGAACGTGTTCAACTATTGCGTGATCTTGGCGTACACCTGGATCACCAATTAAATATGAACGAGCATATAGATATCAATATCAGGAAAGCCTATAAAAACTTAGGGTTTGTACTGCGCACCTGTCAACCTTTTAGGGATATATCTTGCATAGAAAAGGTGTTCTTCGCAAATGTACGTAGTATACTTGAATATGCTTCAAGTATTTGGAATCCCCAATACATAACACACCAGCAAAATCTTCAAAAAAATAAATTCAAGTTCCTCAGACAACTTACCTATAAGAGCAACGCATATATCGATGGCTACGAGGAGAGCTGCTCGCGACACAGGATACAGAGTCTTGCGGCGTGCCGCACACTCTCCGACATGTCGCTGCTGCACGACGTGGGCACACACACGTGGACTGCCCTGCGCTAGTTAGCCAGCTGCCGCTGTGCACGCCACGCCGCCACACCAGACATACAGCTAACTTACTATTCCACCATGCGGCACAATGTACCAATAAAAATTCTGTCCTCACTCGAATAGCTAGAACCTATAATAAAACTTTCTCCGAAATTGACGTATACCATCATTCCAAAAGTCTATTTAAACATATATACAGTTTCAATCATAGCTATCCACCAAACTTCACAAACACACACACTCACACTACAATCACACCAACTCCCTCTCAATAATACACAAAACATAGTTTCGAATAAATAACTTATCTATTATTATTTTATGATGGAAACCTATAATTGGCTGCATTAAATAAGTAACTTAATTAAGGGAATGAAACTGTAATGCTATTTGCTTTCTAAATAAATAAATAAATATCTTGATCCTTTCTGGTTCAATCCCATAATGATATATTTCACGACTAGCTACAAAAATCTACAAGTTGCTTTGCTAATCTCGAGGACAAAACATGACATTTGTCATTATTATAAATTATTTGCAGGAAATTATTTCTGCTCAAGTAGTTTGTAAACATATTAAATGAGATTCAAATGAATATTTTACAAATGTGTATTCAAAACCAGTTTAGAAAACTGAATATTATTTCTTTATTCGAAGCCAGGTTTCCTAAAAATATTTCTTTTTCTATTTTCTAAACTGGTTTCGAACCTTTGGTTTCGAAAGTGTACGAAGGAATAATTAATGATAAACGATCTTACGTAGTAACGTAGTACGTTACGTTACGTAGTAGTAGATATGTACGTAAAGTTTATTATAATTATTGTCCGAAGAGATGAGCCAAACTCCACCCTGGATTCTTAGAAGCTTACACCCGAAAGATCGTGTAATATTAATATTTGAATTAATGAACATGTCTCTGAACTAAATGAAGGTTAAAAACTGCGCGCCAGTGGTGTGTTAAATACCCCAAAAATTAATACATAGAGAAAAAATTTAAAGCATTAATTATGATAGAACTTCATGTACATTTATTTACTTGTGTTAACGATTAAACGAATTTTCGTTTAATTGTTGATTATAACTTACTTTTCAATAGCAGCAGCAAAAATAGAAATCTTCATAAGTTCTGCACCCATGCCAGCCCACTGCGATCCCATCCCACTGTAGCAGAACCAAATTGGGCGGGTAACACCCGGGTAGTACTCCGAATGTTTTGCTAAGACCACCGGCTTACCTTCTTCGTCATTTTCTACCAAAACATGCAGTTCTTGTATTAATAAGAGAAATTCCTTGGGGTTCAATTGTGATCATCATAGTATACAGATATATGGTGAAAGGTCTAAGAGCGAAACAGTACGAGAATCACTCGTATGTCAGTCTAACTTTAAGTTACGTCAGAACCAGAAAACATACCAAGAATTACGTATCCTCGACACATGTGCCCAGGGATTTCAGAAATGTGGATGCTATGCAAAAGACCAATTTGTTCCGCGTCCACAGGGTATTCTGCCAGTTTGTCTAAAAGTTTTACGATGCAAGTGTCCTGTCGTCCAGATATAGCAACCAGTCGTGGAATACTAGATTTGTAGCGTTGAAGATCCTAGAAAAATATTGATTTTCAAAACAAATAAAGTTCTTATTTAGTTAAAAAATTACGATATTCGAAATCTTTTAAAAGAGGATTGCAAAAAGTGGGTAAATAAATCAATTTTGAACGTGAATTCCTTGAAGCCAACCCACCTCCTCTCAGGAAGATGATATGGTGAGAATTAGGTATATCCAGAGTTGCCCTTAGATAATCAGGTACAGCAGCAAATATATATTTATGTGAAATAATAATAGCTATAAGTACCTTAGGTTTGTAGTGCCCCTTCAGCAATACATGAATATTGGCTCCAGTATATGAAAAAGAGTTTAATGCTATGAAGTTTCTGTTGAAAGGAGTAATGTCCTGGACCACCTGGATCCTTCCTTCTCTGACTGCTGCAATCTGGTCATGGGGCTGCTCGTAGTGAAGATTGGCTGGTATAACGCCCTTTTCGAACGCAAGAAGGGCCTGTGAAAAAAAACAAGGTATTGGCTTTGATTCAAGACGTCTGAAAACTGTGGTTTTGAAAATCGCTACTATTCGCTACTGATTAGGTGCTACAAGACGGATACCGGAGGCTAAACGTTGATGGCCTGACAACCTCGACAAGTTTGTCCTGGGGTGGCCGGGCGTGGCAGAGACCAGGGACGTGTAGGCTCAAAAGAGTGCCCTTGGCAAGCAGTGTCGGTATCGGCTACATATACAATTGATATTTAGTTTGATGTACTTTTGATATTTCCAACAGAGGCACTTACTTTCGTTACTGAACAACAGCCGGAAGCGGGCTCGCTGTGACCCATGTTGGACTTGACACTTCCAACTAAGACTGAGCGGTCCTTGGCAAACACTTGTCCAATGGCCTTCAGCTCGTTTGCATCAGCTTCTACTATACCTGAACAAAAGACAAACACAACGTCACGCCTTTTCCCGGACAGGTTGGCAGAGGTAACATTAACGCCCACATAGTCTATACCTGGTTTACATTAAAATTACACCTTTACAAAAAAAGAGGGTCAGGTGTGGTTTGGGTTCGCACACAAAGGGTTCCGTACCATCCTACAAGACAAATTAAGGCCAAAAAATATATAAAACAAAACAGTTGTGCCCGAACTAGGCATCGATCCTGGCACCACTCCTTTACAGATAACGGATCCGACGAAGATCTGACGTCAAACCAACTGCTACACCGAAAAGATGAATAGATGATGATTATATTTAAATGAAAGCGCAATTATAGATTATATTTTAATGACGATGATTTTGTACTTAGTCTGTGAAATTGAAATACGCCTCTTGTATGGGGACCTCCTTGAATTTCTAATATTTCATTTAGTTTATTATTTGTTGCTATAGCGGCAACAGAAATAAATATTCTGTAAAAATTTCAATTCTCTAACAATTACAGTTAATCGGATAGAGCCCGGTGATGGACAGACTGACAGACAGACGGACAGCGGAGGTTTAGAAAAAGGGGACCCTTTTTTGGCACACTTCGAGTACGGAACCCCAAAAATTTTACTTAATAATGATTTTAAATCGTATTGTATGAATTACCTGAACCATTCGCCTCGACATACTCAACATCTCTGGGTGAGACATCAATTTCTGAGTAAAATGACTCGAGAAAAGATTGTATTTCTTCAGAAGCGCGAATTGGTTTGAATTCTGCATCATTGACAGTGAGGCCATAGTTTCCTTTAGCATGATATACCTCCGCATAGATCCTGTAGAAACGTTTATTTACATTTAATCACGAAAAGTTGCATAGAGCATAACTCTTAGAACACATTTATATTGGCTCATAAAATTGTTTAAAATTATCCAAGATATCTAATACCGGCCGCAGATTGATCCATTCATTTATTTATCTTCCTATATTATCCTCCTCCTTGGTATAGACCGCCTAATATTGTTGATCCAAATAAGTGCTTTACGTGAAGTAAATAACTATACTAAAATTTTAACGTTCAAGACTTACCTATGAGCGTCTTTAGCCTTTTGCACAAATAGTACACTAATAGAGTCAGACCTCACATAGCCATCGCCGTTCTTGTCGAAGGACTTTGTCTTACCATCCAAGGAAAGGAAGCCGGCCCTGTGAAACGAAATTAATTAGGAAATATAAAATAATAGTTATAAAAATGGATCAATTAATATCTCGCTAAACATATAAACAATTGTGCCTCTGCCACCTCTACTAATACTATAGGCGTGACGTGTATCATGTGAGTTTATTTATCATTTTAGGCTTTACTGGAATTACTAAAATGTGCTCCTTACAAATACTTTAATTCTAGTGATCATACTCGTTGGCCTGCTTCACAAAAACTGAACGTTACGACTATTTTATGTTCTTGTAATGATTTTCTGTACTTTTATGTTTTCTGATTAAACATTATTATAAATTGTTTGCCATTTATATCAAAGGCTCACGAAGTCTAACAAGCGATATGTTTTTTGTTACTTTTCAGCTTGAATAAGTGATACGGACACGTAAATTATTGTGACTTTTGAGACAATAGTTAGAATTGTATACCATACAATTGTTATGAAGATGCCATTATGATTGGAACTATAGGAAGCGGGATATTTGCGAAAGATCGATTTTTGACACTTTTCACAATGAATATCTTAAGACACGTCATTTATTGTGACTTTTGGGACTAAATTAAGGATTCCCGAATAAAGGTTCTATGCAAAATTCTTACTTATTATATCACATTCCGAGGTTTAACCTTTGATAACCTTATCTTAGAACCCATACACTTTTGACATCTGCATTAAAAATATTGCTTATTATGTACGCACTAAGAACATGTCAAAAGTTAAAGGATTGGACGAAGTGTAATTAAGTAATTGGGATAAGCCAGTTTTTTCAACTAACTTTCATGTATATTTTCTAAGATAACTTTGAAACTATTGAATTATTATATCTTCTTGATTTCAGGCAAAAAATATATTTGTGAAAACTAGTCAAAACAATTTTAGTCTGTGGCTTCTGAAGTGTTAAAAGTATTTTATGAAAATCTCCACAGAGATTATAACTTTAAATAATAATCTCATCTATTCCAAGATAAATTCAATCTGTTTGACGGCTAATTAGTTGTTGTTTAATTTAACGCGTTTCGCTGAGTCAGTTGATTGGCTGAATTCAAAGCCTCTTTTTCCGGCCTATAAAAGCCGGAATATCTTTCTGAATTCATAATCAGAGTTCGTCGTTACTCTGGACCATAACTCCACACTAATTGTTTTAAAAAACAGTTTGTTCAGTACTCTATATTTTGATTATTATTTTGTTAGATCGATCTGAAAAAATCATAATGTAATAAAATCTAAATGTGTCTGGAGAACAGTTAAACTGTACGAATTGCCGTGTTATTTGAATTCAGAATGCGGATTCAGATTATGAATTGAAATTCCAGCTGTGTGATGTGAGGCTAGCTTTTAGACCAGAGACGTAGCTGCTCTGCACAAGTTTGAGAACAGGTTTTGAATCCCGGCTGGGAAAGATGATTGTTTTTCTGGTTCTCACGACACAGGCCAGGACGCAACGAAATCACAAAGTTAAAAGGACACTCAAAGTGAGTTGTCGGATCGGATCGGAAATCTCGGATGATAACATTTAAGGTTGGGCGGGTACCCCGGCAGCGGATCTTAGAATTTCGCTTTCGCTTACAGATTGCGTCAACAGAGGCGAATATTACACCATATATTACTTTGGCTATGTGAACTCTATCCTAGGCTACTTTATTATGGTAGAGATAAAGTTTTCAAACATCAGAAATAATATGAGGGCTATAGCTGGCATTAAACCCGTGGAAAGTTACAGCAGACCTTATTTAAAAAAGCATTAATTTACAAAATTTTATAATTTCTCAACTCATATAAAAAGCGAGAGTTAGGAAAAAATTGTATATAAAGGTGAGCTTATCTCTAATAACATGTTAATAAATAAAATAAATTAATTTCGTAAATTTTTATAGCACATGAAAATTCGCATTTCATGCATATAACGAAGACATTTAAAAAGACTAACAAGATATTTCTTCCAGAAAACCTAAGATGAAAAAGATAAACCAGGTTGACCTTAGTGCAGAAAAACAAACAAATAATATAAAGTGTTTTTAGTAAACTAGTAAATATAGTACATATAGAAAAACATTAATACCGTATTTAAAATACAATTTATAAATAAGAAATAATACATATTAAATCCCTAAGTTTACGAAAGAGAAAGATCATGCTCCTGTAGACGATTCTTGAAGATAACGACAGATGGACTGTCCCTGATGGCGCAGGGAAGCGCGTTCCACAGATATATTGCCCTTATTCGGAACGGTATTGTGAGGCGGAGTAGAGAGCATGGAGGGAGTTAAACTTTCGCAGTCCTAAGATGAACTAAATCCCGAGATTTTGAAGTCGCTCGAGTTTGTTTAGTTGCTCTTCGTTAGCGCTAGCCCAACAACGATCAGTTAAATCAATCAGAAGAAGGAGAAGGATTAAGCAAGGGTAATTTTCGTTTGACGTGGCAAGAAGTTCTGGAGTCTTTATAGTGAGTGAAAAGTGGCAAAGGCTCGCTTACTTACCTCACTAACATGATTTGACCAGGATAGGTGGCTATCAAAACTGACCCCTAGATTTCGGCCTTGTCACTGTAAGCGATAATATGTAGTACCGTTTTACAGGGTGTCCAGTAGATCGATGCGAAGACTTAAACTGAAGTTAGTACAGACATTTAAAACCATTTGAGCCAAATTTCCAGATTATCACAGTTAAGTAATTATCATTGCAGAACAAAAAAAACTATTGGTGGTTAAAACTAAACAATTGATCCTTATAAATCACTTGATAAGCATTCTAATAAATCTTGATTTGTGCATCAGCTACGTCAGACTTGGTTTTTACAGACCATTGAAGAGCACGGCAACCTTCAATCATCAATAAAATAAGTTTTTCGGACCTAATTTAACAACCACAAGTGAAAGCTTTTACGTGCAAATCTTTATAAAAACATTCTTAGTTAATGATTTTTCATTTAAGGTTAATAAGGTTGAAGTTATTCTTGCACATTCTTGAAGTTATGACCTACTAACCAGTTAGAGAGTTAATAATAACTTAAATGAAAGATCATTAAAAATAATATAATAATAATAATAATAATAATAATAATAATAATAATAATAATTTTCAAAAATCAATGTAAATTACAAGCTTGTTTAGCAGGATAAACAAGGGATGTATCGCTACTCCCCAAACTAGGGCGAACCCTGTGTTTTAGGATAAGTTGCTGCTTTTTCCCACAATAATAAATGCCTTAGACTTAAATACTTTATAGTATATAAACAATGTGACATTTAAAATAAAAATATAACTTCTGACATTTAAAAACAGACATTAACTAAATATGTTTTTATAAAGATTTGCAGATATGGTTTTAAATAGTCTTAACTAACCTCGGTTAAAGCCTTTGCATTGATGTACCGATCATCCTGTATATATACTACAGGTGTTATGGACAGTTACTGTAGTTGATTTAACAAGTACCTGGATCCCAGAACCATAACCTGGGACTTACTGGAGTGCCCATGCCCATGTCCTGATGTTTTCGAAGTCAGCGTTTAGCGCATTATATAGTCGAAGTCACATCACGAGAAATTGACGGTAGATCTGAAGATCATCAGTATAGAGATGATATGAAGAGGACATAATATCAGAAATTGAGTTGATGAAGACTGAGAACAAAAGAGGAAAAAAGAATACCACCTTGAGAAACCCCCGCAGTAAGATCGCGATACTCGGATAATGTCTCCTCAGACTTTATAATTACTATAAATTTGAATTAAATACTTATAATATACTACTTTTACTATTATTATATAATAATAATTACATACATGTATAGTACCTATAATTCTAAGGAGAGAGGTAATGTCTCTTTACACTACTTTTAAATATATTCAGAATGGGACTGTCCCTGATGGTGCAGTGGAGTGCATTCCACAACCGAATGACCCGGGGTCTAAGCCCGTGCTCATAGGACGCGGTGTTGTGCTGTGGAATTGTGAGCATTGAAATTGCGTGATTATATTCTTACATTTCATTATAGAATGTCTAATGTTTTTAATAAATTTATAGATACAATTTTTATTGAGCGCAGCATTCTAGAAACTTAGGGCCTTATCACAAAAAATAAACAAACGTTCAACACTTGTTTAAAACCGTAAACGTATGGGATTTGACGTTTGTTTTGAGGTTAAACGCTGTTTGATATTTTTTGTGGTAACACGGCTACACTCTAAAGGAATATTCTAGGCGTATTTTATGCAGCCATTAAAATTTTCAACTTTTTACCAAATTACATAAAAACTGAACACTTAAATTACTTTAAACAGAATTTAACTACAAACCCCAAAAATAAAATATAGTATGATATTAAAGGATACTTAAATAATAGATAATAATTTATTGCTATTTAATCTCGCAGAAGTTATTGGGCTGGCCTGAGTTTTTGACCCAAAAACACCGGTCTTACGAAGTGGACCAAACATAAGGTACTTTTTATTAAAAATCAAAACAAATACAAATATAGTAAAATATAATAAATCTGAACAAAGGAGGGAGGCCTTTGCCCGGCAGTGGAACACTATCGTAAAGGCTACATAAGAAAAAATGCAGGCAGGACGAATTAAATCTAGTAGATTGGGTTCCGCTTGCATTCATATTTTATGTAATTTAACACTGTACTGTAATAATTTTATCAAATTTAAATAATTAGTTACGTTAAGTCTTATCTGCTTGTTTTGTGCTGTTCTATGTACCGTTGTCGGGTTCATATTTTTATAATTACGTTTTTTATTTCCTGTTTTTTCTTTGAACATTACTAAGATCTGTAAAATGTAAATGCTTAATTTAAAACTATGGTGTAGTATTCAAAACTTGTGCAAGGTAAGTATATGTTTTTTCGCACTCGCCTTGTAGAGCCCTTTATTTTGATAACCAGATTGAAAAAATGTGTTGTGTCCGCATACTAAAGTTTTTTTTTATGTAGTGACATTTGTGCCACCAAGACGAATCTAACGACGTATTTATGAGGGAACACAGGAACTGACATGCATACATACATATATATTTATTTATTTAACACATAATGTTTTACAGGGTTTTATAAGATTCCACTCGCGGAGACCTCATTGGTCTATCTAGAGTGGTGAACCGTTCTTAACACCTAAATAATATTTTAATTTAAAAATTTTTTTCTTCTTATCTATGTAGCCTTTTGTAAGGTTTTTGGGTATATCGTTAATAATATCTGGTTGCATGTATTCCCATGTCCACATACCATATACATTATTACACCTAGGTAGATTATATGTTTTATTGAAAGATAAATTTCCATACCAGCTGGTCTGTCCTTTGGCTGTAAGTTTCTTAGGTTATTATATTCTTCATTTAGTATGGCATATTTAGTTTTTGTTTGTTTTATTTTAAAGTGATTAAATATCCCAGTATATTTTTTATTTTAATATTTTTCCTTAATCTTAAGTTTTAATAGAATAATTTGTCATTTTTGAATGGATTCAACATACATTTTGGGGTTTTTCCCAATTCAGCCAATTTTCAAAATCCATAGTAAGTTTTCCCATTCAGCCAACCAAAAAAGTAAAAAATAAAAATTTTGTTTTTATATTCCGAAGTCAGACAAAATGATTTCGTCGTACATTTTTTTTCCAACTCGGACACATACTTTTGTATCATAAAAGTACATTAGTGGTGATTATATTTTGGCTTGATACATGGTAGTGAGTCGTAGCCTGTTTATTTTACTTATACCGAAATGTACTACACGTAATATAAAATTAAAATGTGGCTTTTTTACCGTATCGGATTATTGTGACAACTAGATAGTATTCATTCACGACAGCGCCATCTGTATCTTTCTCTTTTATTGGAGCTTTCTGCTGAAAGACAGCAGATAGCTACGTAACGCGACGTCGTCGGTAAATACTACTATAACATGCTAATAATAGCCTTATAGTGCTTAACAGAAGTGATTTATCTAGCTGTCACAAATCACCGATAGCCAGTAAGTATAATAGCCTCCGCAGACAGAGCAACTGCAGTTGCCAATTGGAACCAAACTTCATAATATAAAGAATTTTTACGGTCACACAAAATTTCTAGTGTTTGAAATTTCCTTTTGATGACGCCTCGAAACCCTTACAAACGCATCTTGCTCATCATCAAACATCAGAGCAGGTAGCAGAACTAGCAGGTAAGTCAAAGTCAAAGTCAAAGTAATTTATTACTGTAGATATTTACATATACTTAGCAAACGTCATTTTTTGCCACTTCTCTACATTGGACCACTGTGAACGAAGAAGGGAGTAGTGAGGTGAGGTGAGTAGTGTGGTAAGTAGTACAGAGGGTGTGAGGCGCCCGCGCATTATCGATGTAAACAAAGATTCAAGCACAGTAGTTGTGGTGCTGTGCACTATTGTTACATTTCACTTCACTTGTTTATCCTAATATTGTTGTTATGGACTACAGTCATGCCTTTCCCTACACATGAACAAATAGGACTTTATATGTCCTACAGATAGGTGGGTGGCTCATATCACTGATGCTGTACACTTACAAGAATATTTTACCATTGAGAGGGAAGCTTCTGTCAATCAAAATAGATTATGAATAACTGGCCAAATGTGTGCCAACCCTAAGTTGGAAATAGTGTGGAAGACAGTGGGTTAAGTCGTCGACTGTACCTTTAAAGTAAATATGTATAAATAATTTCGCTTGGCTGAGTTGGGAATTCTTTTTAAATAAAATAGAAAGGTTGTTTGAGTTGGGAATACTTTAGAACAATAGATTGGCTGAGCTGGGAAAAACCCGAGTTTTGAAAGTTCTGCCATAGCTACTCAGGCCGATGACTTAGTCAGCTAGGACCATCATATAGATCATATATATACGTATAGGTCAAGCACCCTTCTCTTTTTCGCTTAGTTGAAGTCGGGTAATAAATATTTAATTATTTAAATAAATTAGACAAATAAGTACTTATTGTCATGAAATAATGTTAATAAAAAATTAGTATTTAATAAATCCCTGCTAACACTCATGCTGAACAACCTAGGATAGAGAAACAACTGCTTTAATACTCCTGTTTTGCGTAACTTGAAATTTGTGTGAAAAAGTAGAGACGCTATGTTGTTGTTCCACATACCTCCTCAAATTAAGCGAGATGCAAGGATGCATGCAAAGGTTACATCCGCCCACAATAGCAGCATCACACTGTCCTGAGCTGATAGTCCGGTACGCATGCTCAAGACAAGCCATGGAGCTGGAGCAAGCCAGGTCCAGCGAGTATGAGGGTCCTTTGCCGTCTATCCAGTAGGAGATCCGGTTCGCGTACATGGCCTTGTTGCAACTGTGGACAAATTATTATCAATATAAAAACCGGTCAAGTGCGAGGTGGACTTGCACACAAAGAGTTCCTTACTATTGTACAATAAAATACGTTGCGTACACAAGACAATTTAATAATTTGATTGATTTAATAATTTGAGTTTGTTGTTAGGGGCACACACGCCCCTAACAACAAACTTAAATTAACAAACTAACGTGAAGTCATACTAAGAAGAAGCATTTGGTTCTCTCAACAGTAGAGAAAGAGCTAAGTATCGGTCTCCCTTCCTTTTCTATCCGGTCCATTACCGCGCCTGCGCGCGTGGCATCGCGATTTTGAACCTTATGCCATGCTGATAAAATTCAAAACCTATAACGGGAAATGGCATTTCTACAATAATCATGGGAGGTGAGTCCCTAATCGAAACAGGGAGAAGAAGACTGACACATAGCTCTGTCTCTTTTGTTGACAGATTTCATGATCTATGCATGACCGGAAGTGAGTAGAAATTGTGTAACTAACGTATTATTTGCATAAATTTTATAAAGAATGGCCGAATGTATACCGAAATAATATGTATCATATGTCAACCCAATTAATAAATACTTTAGTAGTGATCATTATTAAGTACCTGTTGATGAACATGAATGAATGAATGAATGAATGGTGCTTCTCCAGCCAGGGTTCTAAACCTGTTCCGGTCTTTCGGCCGGCATACCAGAGGGCACAAGTTTTGAGGGGGGGCGGAATGACCTGCTCTGTAGGAAGGGAAGGATAGTGAATTCAATCGACCGACTCTTCAGCCTGAAGCCAATATAGGATATGTGGAATGGGGAGGATGTGGGATTTGGAGAGCAGCTGTTGTTTTCTTCAAGTTCTTGTTTTCCTTCTATTTTCAGTTATTGTTAATAGTTGAGTTTCCTGAGTCGTGTTCGTTTGGGTTATCCGGTAAGTTTCCAGTTTCGCTTTTGCTGTCTGTTTCTGGGATACGGTATATTTGCCTCTAGGCCATCCTGACTTCGTCCCTGTTGTGTGATGATTCTGTCCAGTAACTGTGTTCTTCACCGTAGTATTTGATGTCATGCTTAAGGAAATCTTTCCAGGTGTATATAAGTCGGCCGACTTTCTTCTTCCTTGCTTCGTATTTGAATGGAGCGTGTAGTAAGTGCTGTTGTGGGCGTCGCAGAATATGTATAGTAACATATCCGGTGGTTTTTGATTCGTTTGGTTATCGTTTTGCCCTGTAGTCAGTCATGAATTTTGTGCTATCTTGGATAGCTTCTGGCGTTCTCAAACATGTCTCTGAGGATCAGGCATTCATATACTGACTGTCAACTGTTTGTTTTAGTGAGGGTTGCCGCTTTTTGTCCGTATTTTATAAACAGTGCAATGACCATTTTGTAAATCAGGCGCACTATAATTCAGTCCATGTTGGATTTCTTTATAAAATGCATTAGGGCCTTGGAATTGCATATGGCTTGCCGGCACCTCTTTTTTATTGTGTCCTATGTCCTGCCGTAATATATGTGCCGAGATATTTGATTTCGTTTACGGTTCGTATTGGAACTACGTCCAATTCACTGGTTGTTTATGGGGTCTCTTATAAGAATTTTCATCTTTCTACTTTTAAGTTGAGCCATGAGCAGTTCTCCGATGATATTTAATTATTCACTTTTAGCTACTCCGCGGCATAGCAGCGCTGCGTATAAACGCTTTTTCAGGTCGCGGGCGGTCCGACTCTGGAACGCACCTCTTTGCACTATAAGAGAAAGTCCGACTCTTTTTTCTTTTAAGAAACATATCAAAGAGCTCTACATGTCTCTTTCGTAAAAGTTATTGTATTTATTTTATTATATGTAAGGTTTATGTATATATCGGTAATTATTTCGTATTTGCTATCTGTATTTTACAGATATTTTAATTTATTCCTAGGCATTTTAGTTATAGTAATTATCGTGCACTGCCTACCCTTTTATGATAGCAATTCCTGTAATGCCTTGTTTTGCTGGAAGAAATCTCTTTTCAGAGGCAACTCGCCCTTGTACATGCATTTTCTTTTGATGTAACTTTTAAAATATTTGTGTGCAATATTGTGAAGGAGGTTTGTTCCTATAATTCCCTTTTTCCTGTATTTCTTTATAGCGTCTTGTCCGATGCGAGCATACAGATACCAGAGATAGTGTTTTGACATATGTATCATGTTTGTTTACTGTATATAGGCTATGTGTATGTTTCTGTTAGTCAATTCCGCATCAATGTTGAGTTTTTTAGTTATGTGGAGATTTTTTATGTACTCAGTGAAAGCTTCTGCGTTTGGTGCGTCGATCGCAAGTTTGATGCGTGGATAATTGCTGTTAGCTTCCACGTATCTAGCTAAGTCTCTTCTGATGTGGGTATGGTTGAATGTCGCTCCAAACAGATGGTTGATTTGGTCTGCAATTGCATGGAACAGGCAGTTTCCATCTCTGGGCATTGGTAGAGTTTCCATTGTGAGATATTACTACAGGAGAAAGCCTCGTGGTATTTTAGCTAATATGAATGTGTGTGTGTGGGTTGTTTCTAAGAGGTGTACGGCCGGTATGATGAGAGACGCTGTTTGGCTTTTTACGATCTATTTTTATTCTAATGTTTCCCGGTATTTCCAAGATGGGCTGACACCATAGAATGGGTGCCAGATGTGTGAGGGAACGTTGTGAGCCTTTTGTGCTTCGAAGCTTTTTCAATTGTTCCTAGATAGCAGTCAATTGTTTTGTCTAGTTTCTGGGAGTTTGGTGAGATGGCCTTTTTATGACATGCACTTGTTTAGTTTTTGTTTACTGTCGGGTTTAGTATATTTGCAGTTTAGCTACATAAAAATAATTCTAGGATTGTTAAGTTTTGGGTTGACTTATTCACTGAGTTTCAGGGTTTAGTGGATGGTTATTGTTAATGACTGTTTTGAATGGTCTTTCGAAGATGAGGAGAAAATAAATCTCGAGGAGAATTATCTCGAATTTATTTTCAGGCAAAGCAATATAAGTATGTATGTAGCTATAATAATGTTTTATTAGTTGATTTTGATATTGCGTAGGTAGGGAATTGTTATATCCTGCCTATGACGCACCTATAAATGTGATTATGCCTTAGTCAATAGGGGCGACCGCGGCCGCAGTAGGTAAGTGGTGGTTTATTATTGTCAGGCGGCGAGTGGTGCTGAGAGAAATAAAGTTAGAGGTAGGTAATCACTATCAATGATGTCCTAATCGGAATGATCTCACCAGGTTGGTGTGTTTAGCGGCGGTGGTGGTGGAGGCAGTAGCGTTGAGGGTGTGTTGCGTAGGCGTCGCTCGCTGCCGGCCTGTCGCTGCGTGGTTCAGACGTGCACCTGGCCTAGAATAAATTCTAGGGCTTGCACAGATGGGATGCCTAAGAGTATCGCGCAGTTCTCTGGGCATTCATTACACTTGACCGCACTAGTATCATCACAATCACTGAAATGCGCGGTATTGCACAGATGGGGTGCCTAGATGGATCGCGCAGATTCCCCAGGTAACCCTTACAGTAACACGCGGTATAAGCCAGCCTATTAGTGAAAATGGGTGCCCCAAATAATAGGTGTTTAGTTTTATCTGAAGATATTTATTTCGGTTTGTACAAGGTATTCGCAGCTCGGGCTCTAATGCGAGAATGGTGGTTAAATCGAGTTGAACGGAATTTATAAGATATGGTTAATTAGCGCCATCTAGCCTTTATTAGTCGAACCACCTCTAAAGGTATTGATTTAGGGTATAGTTGTGGGTGAGGTGGTTCGTACTATGGAAGACTAGATGGCGCTGTACATTGATGCTATGATGTCATTTTGACATACTCCAGAGCGCCTAAACTCTACTAGGTATACAAATATAACTGTAATTTATGAATGTGACTAGCTAATTTATTAATAGATTTATGTATACTCCTAGCGTTCTGTTTTAGTTACCTACCTAGAAAGATTCTAGATCTTATGAAGAAAACACAAGAGAAGTATTTTTTTATTAAGTAGGCAGTAGTTAATTAGGTTACATTTCACTTGTTTGTGTAATAAAGTGATTAATTAATTATATAGTCCCTGTCTACCTACACTGATTACTTAGAACTAATAGTCGGTATCTGACAGAGAAATAGGTAAGGGGCAAATATTATTGAAGGCTCGTTTGATAAGGCCTTTTGTTGTTTGGATGACGGCGACCCTCGTTTCGCCATCTTGACCGTCTTGTGTCTTCGCGATGCGTCCCAACTTCCACTGGCAGGGTGGTAAGCGATCGTCCTTCACCAGCACGATTGAGCCGACGGTGAGGTTAGGTCCCTTTGTGCTCCTCCACTTGCACCTCTGCTGTAGGAGACCCAGGTACTCTCGAGACCACCGCTTCCAGAAGTCCTGTTGTATCTGTTGGAGTTGTTGGAAGTGATTTAACTTATTCCTTGATACATCTTGGTATTCGTAGTCCGCCAGAGACGTGTACGATCTACCGATCAGAAAGTGAGCTGGCGTAAGAATGGGAAAATCATCATTATTAGCATTAGGTATGGGACACAATGGGCGCGAGTTTAATATTGCCTCAATTTGAGTAAGAACCGTAGAGAATTCTTCAAATGTTAATAAGGCTTGACTTAATACCCTCTTAAGATGAAGCTTACAGCTGCCAATTGCAGCTTCATGTAGGCCGCCTAGATGCGGGCTGTAGGGGGGTAAGAATTTCCAGGAAATACCTTCGTTTGCAAGGAAGTTGGTAAGTTCGCTAAAATTTTCGTTTAGGTATCTGTATAGTTCTACTAAATCATTATTTGCTCCACGGAATGTGGTCGAGTTGTCACTTACCATTTGACTTGGTTTACCTCTTCTGCATATGAATCGCCGGAAGGCGGCAATAAAGGCTTGTGATTCTAAACCTGAAACCAACTCAATGTGAACTGCCCTTGTCGATGAGCAAACAAACATAGCTATCCAACATTTGTAAGACTTGAAACCACGCCCCCTTCTATCTCGAATTGAATAGGGCCCAGCATAATCACAAAATGTTGTGTGGAATGGCGGTGAAGGAGTAGTTCTTATTGTAGGTAGTTGACCCATAATGGGTACGTGTATGAGTGGTTTTGCTTTGAAACATGTAACGCATTTGTGTACAATTTTGTTAGCCAGACCTTTTCCATTTAATGGCCAGTACTGCTCTCTCATGCATGCTAGCAGTAGCTGTGGACCACAATGGAAGAGTTTGATATGCATGTTTCTCATTATAGTTTCAGTGAGTATGTGTTTTGGATGCAAAATTATAGGATGTTTTTTAGTTTCGGGAATGTTTGATAGGTTTAACCTTCCTCCAACTTTCAACAGGCCATCTTCAAAAAACGGGTTAAGGCATTTAATATTTGATGACGTTGGTATTGATTTATTCTGACTTAAAAGTTTGTATTCAATAGGTAGTGATGTTATTTGTGCGCGCATAATTAGTTTATGCATCGAATCATTTAATTCTTGAACGGACAGCGGTCCGCTTATTTTATTACAAGGATTTTGTAGGTTATTGGTGAATCGCAGAGTATAGGCAAACACTCGCGATAATTTTTTGTCGTTTGAATATTTATGAAACAATTTATCTATGAAATTATTCTCGATGTTTGTTGGGTTAACTAAGGATATAGTTTGTTCTGTGTCCTTTGTTTGTATTTGTGTGTTAGTTTGATTGTGCAGAGGCCACTGCGCCGTTTGACCAGATAGCCAGGCGGGACCCGACCACCACAGATTGCTTTTTCTTAATATATGAGGTTGAATTCCTCTCGATATAATGTCAGCTGGATTTTCAGCCGAACACACCCAATGCCAGTCTTCGATCTTGGTTAATCTCTGAATTTCCGCTACTCTGTTACTGATGAAAGTACCTAGTTTAGGTGGCGGTGTTTTTATCCACGCCAATACCACCTGTGAGTCAGACCATAGGTATATTTTACTGACTCGTTTGGCAAGGTTATTGCCTTGTGATTCCATTACTTGTGATAACAATACCGCTGCGCGTAATTCTAAGCGGGGTATTGTTTCCTCTCTAGCAATTCTAGACTTTGTGCATAACAAATGCACCTGTATATTACCTAAATTATCAATGGAACGTAAATAAATTGCAATTCCGTAACATGTTTTTGAACTATCTGCAAACCCATGCAGTTCTAGTGTTACGTAATTGTTTATGATTGTGCGTCTCGGTATGGATAGATTGTTTAAAGAAAATAGACTCCTATAGTAAGATATCCATTCTCTTGTTAAAGCGGGCGATAGGGTTTCGTCCCATGAAGTTTTATCCTGCCATAGTTTTTTAATAAAACATTTAGCTGTCACTAAAACGGGACTAATTAAGCCCGTAGGATCATAGATAGCTGAAATTATAGACAGGACCTTTCTTTTCGTAAGTCGATCTGGCATTGGTTGTTCTTTGAATGAGAATTGTAAACAATCTGTGTGGCTGCACCATGTGATACCTAATAGTTTGTGTGTGTTATTTCCGCTCTCGGTCGGATTTGTTGAGTCGGTGTTACATACCTTTTTTAATATGGTTTTTGAGTTCGACTTCCATTTTCGTAGATTGAAGCAGGCTGTACGCAGGATGGCCGCTACTTGCGTTGCTGTCTCGATTAGCGCTGCTTCGTCGTCGCCTCCATAGATCCAGTCATCGTAGTAGAATGAACCTTTTATTGCTTCGGCTGCTGTAGGGTATTTACCTTCGAATTCGGTTGCTAGCTGCAGTAGGCATCTCGTGGCTATGTAGGGGGCCGCCTTCAAGCCAAAACTGAGAGTAGTTAATGTGTAGGTACGTAGAGGATCGGTTGAGTTTTCCCTCCATAGTATATTTTGTAGGTTTTGTTGTGATTGATCAATATTGACCTGGCAAAACATTTTCTGTATATCTGCGTTTACTACAAATTTGTAAGTTCTAAATCTTACTAGTATATTGATTAGGCTATCTTGAAATATCGTACCCTTATATTGAATATCGTTAAGCGATTTTCCAGTGTCTGTTGGACATGATGCGTCAAAGACAACCCTCACTGGGGTTGATAATTTTTCGATATTAATTACCGCGTGATGCGGTAAGTAGACTTGGGGTCCTACATTGGAGTATTCCATCTCTTTCATGCGGCCCGCTTGTTGGAAATCTCTCATGAATTGGACGTATTGTTTTTTATATTCTGAATTTTTACTAAATTTGTTTTCTAATGACAGAAATCTCTTATAGGCAATGTGTCTTGATCTACCTAAACTTGAAGCAGGTTCTTTTAGAGGTATTTTTACGACAAACTTTCCCTCAGAATCTCGATTATGCGTCATAAAGACACTTTCGCACTCCGTGATATCATCATTGGAAAGTGTGGAATTTTCCTCAGTTTCGAAAATGCTTCTCATTTGTTGTTGAATGAAATGACATCTAGTTTGCTGGCGTACTGGCCCCGTCGTCGAGCCAGTCACGATCCAGCCCAATTTGGTTTTTTGCAAAGTCGGTAAGTTAGTTCCTAATTCGTGTCGGTTTACGCACAATAGGTCATAGAATTTTTCGGCGCCCAGTATCATGTCGATTTCGCCGGCTGAATTGAATCCATCATCAGCCAGTCGGAATCGTTTAGGTATGATAAGATTTCCTATATCATAGTTAGGTAGGTTGCAGATTGTAGGTACAATATAGCAAGATAGATCCACAGAAAATGGTTCGGTTCTAGAGTGAATAATAACGTTACAATAGTGTTTAACGTTTATTATTGTGTTGCTGATACCCATGACATCGGTATCTGTGTTGTGTACAGGTAGGTTTAGTTTTTTGTGTGCCCTTTCTGTTATGTAGCACGATTGCGAGCCGGAATCCAATAGGATTCTCATGCTTTGTTGTTTGTTTTCGTGATCGGTTATGTTTACTACAGCTGTAGATAAGAAAACATGCTTGTTTTGCATCGGCTGTGAACAAGCATTGTCATTTGACGTGTTGATTTGCTTAATATGCAAGTTTATAGATTGATTTTCGGATGTAGATTGTTGTTGTGGGGTGTATAGCGTCATAGGACGAGATACGCTCGGTTGTGTAGGTAATCGCTCGGGATTATAGGTAGGACGAGATGTGTTCGGTTGTGTAGGTAATCGCTCGGGATTATAAATAGATTGCTCGTTCGCTGGAGTAGGTATAGTAGGTATGTGTAACAAAGTATGATGTTTACCTGAACACTTGGTACACTTGCTGGCTCGGCAGTTCGGCACCGCGTGATTCGATCTCAGGCAGTTAGTGCAGAGTCGTAACCTCTTCGCAGCTCGGCTGCGAGCTATAGGGCTAAGGGCTAGGAACTGTGTACACTGATTTAGGTAGTGGGTGCCCTTGCAAAAAGGGCAGTGATTATGCTGGGTAGTAGGTGGTTTTGTTACCTTGTTAGCTTCCGGATTGTTGCGGGACGTGGTTATCATCGCCTTTTCAGTTGTATTACTCGAATTCCGGTTTGTATTTTCAACAGCTTGGTTGCTGTTCATCGACTCCAAAAGGTCAGCTCGGGACCTCAAAAAAGTCTTGAAATCCTGTAATGTAGGAAGTTCACGTGAGTTGGATTTTTCTTCCCATTTTAGTTGTAGTGACTTTTCTAGCTTGCTAGATAAAAAGAAAATTATCAATATATCCCAGTTTTCGGTTGCTATATTTAAGCTTCTTAGGGTTCTAAGGTGTTTCGATATGTTATCACCCATGCCCCTTAGTGCCATTGGATTCGATTGTACGCTATCGATGCCGAAAAGCGCTCGCAAATGATTGTAGACCAATACTTTTGGGTTATTATAGCGTTCGCAAAGTAATTGCCATGCTATGCTGTACCCTTCCTCCGAATATTCCAGCGCTCCTATAACTTCCAAAGCACTGCCCTTTAGACAACTTCTCAAATATTTATATTTTTGTATGGGCTTCAGGTTACCCTGATTTATAAGTGCGTCGAAAGTATCTCGGAATTCGATCCACTGTGTAATGTCTCCATTAAATGAGGGTAGGCTAATATCTGGGTACCTAATGGAATCGCTAGCATCTGAGCTATGTTTGCAATGATGTGTAGGTTCTTGTAAGTCGGTCTGGTCTGTCGCTTTTTGATTTAAAGTGCCTTTGGCTTTAGCTATGTATTGATAATACTGAGATTCGAAGGAGTCTCTTTCGAGTAACTGCTTGTCAATATCTGAGCAGAGGGTTTCGATATTACTTTGTATTTTATCAAACTGTAAAAACTCGAGTTGCATTTTGTCTGTGCGCAGCCCAAGCTCGATTATTTGTTCGGCAGTCATCGTTTCGGGTTTTATGGATGCTATAAATTTGACAAATAGGGTCATTTTCCCCTTTATAATCCCTCGCTTTCTTATTAGTTCTGATATGCTCTCAGGTTTAGATTTCTCTACGGTTGCCACGTCGTTATTGGGCATTTTAGCTAATGGGAATATTTAGATAGATAGATATAGATAGATATTGTTTGATAGGTAGATTAACGACGAATTTCCTCAGAGTCTCGTTTGTGCGTCATACAGACACTATCGCGTTCCTTGATATCATCATATGGAAATGTCGAAATTTACCAATAATTTACCTACTAATAACGGTGTATAGATAAAATAAATGGGGGGGAAATTTTGTGCCAACTCACGTGATCGGTAGATACTTATGTTTTTATGTCTCTCGTCTCTGGCGCGCCTTTCGTCCAACAGCAGGGGCGGCTCCTCGGCTTCCGACGGGTCTCGAGTCCAGTCTCGGCTGGACGCTCCACCGGGCTTCGGATATGCTGCTCCTTGTACGTCCGTTGGGTTTCGGCTGCTCGGTGATTTGATTCTCGGCTGATGGTCTTCAGATGTTGGGGGGCACACGCGGGACGCACGTGGTGATGTCTTAGTGTGTTTTCCTGGGGTTTCGCCTTGCAGGATCACTTTCTTCGACGCCTCGTGGTCGCTTTTTGCTTGTTCTAATGCAGGAACGAATTTCAGACGGCTGTTGAAACGAATACGCGGCAATAACGCGGCAATACGCAAGATGGCTGCGACCATGTGCTCGCGCCTTTGTCCTTGTCGCGGGCGGCGCGGCGGCGTATTTGCAGGTTTCTTCCGTCCAATTTCTTCACTGCGTTATTTCGAACGTCGGGGTCACCATGAAAATGGGTGCCCCAAATAATAGGTGTTTAGTTTTATCTGAAGATATTTAATTCGGTTTGTACAAGGTATTCGCAGCTCGGGCTCTAATGCGAGAATGGTGGTTAAATCGAGTTGAACGGAATTTATAAGATATGGTTAATTAGCGCCATCTAGCCTTTATTAGTCGAACCACCTCTAAAGGTATTGATTTAGGGTATAGTTGTGGGTGAGGTGGTTCGTACTATGGAAGACTAGATGGCGCTGTACATTGATGCTATGATGTCATTTTGACAATTAGCCAGGCTCGTTTTCGGGCCTCCGGAGGCAGAACAAAAGGCGCACGCCGGGGATGAAAACTATTGTTTGTTTAAATGCGTTTGGGAGATCTCCGGGGGACACGTCCGTTCGGTCCGGCAACACAAACGCCACTCCTTAAGTACCTGTTGATGAACATGATAAAATAATGTTTCCAGAAGTTTGGTCCATTAAAATAATTTAAAGTTTTTCTGTGTTTGGTTTCTAAGGCATTGGGACTGATACCATAGCCGTAGCTACTAAACTGATTAACAAAAACCAGTAAGTACATAACTCGATTATCTACCTCTGATGCGTGCCATTTTGAAGGATGTTAGACGCCTTCACAGCATTTGATAACGATTGCAATTGATTTTGTTGGATTTGAATCAACGTAATCGCTAGTTTGACAGTTGACATTTAAAAATTGTTATCAAATTCCAAATCGCAATCCCTGTCAGAGACAGAGAATCGAGCTACTATTTTAACAATCAAAATCAGAATAACAGTAAGAATAATGTTATGTTAGTTATAGTTTTAATCAACTATTATTAACAAAACATCATTCTTACCAATATTTTAAGCGTTTCCAAAGGTTTCCAAATTTACATTCATGTCACAGGGAAATGAGCATAATTAGTAAAATACGGAAGTTCCCGGACGGCAATCCCACTTCAAACCGAATCTGGTCTGTCTCATGTGGTAATGAATACTGAGCTTAATAAACAGCGAACCGAGCTGTGGTTTTAAATTCTGTATACATGAAGGATACTAACCGATTTTGAAATTACAATCGACATATTCCTTTCGAAAGGGTTTCAAAATTATAATGACAAAAGAAATAAGATACTCCATGTTCTCCACGTACTCCATTCCAAGCAATCGAATGAGCATGGAGTATCTTAGTATACTTTTTATTTTATTACGATGTACAGAGTGAAGGCTGATTAAATAGCTATAAATTTAAAAACCAGTGAAGTGCGAGTGGGGCGTCAGATTCGCACACGAAGGGTTTCATACCACTGTGCACGGGAAAACATAAAGCGACAGTCTTTTGCACGAGTATACCTTTATATTTTTTCATAATAAAATATTAAATTGTAAATAAAATATTATTCAAAGCCATACATCAAGACATTGAAAACGAGTTTTGTGTATGTAGCATGTAAGTATTGAACTATGTACTCAGGTAAACGATACTCTTTTTCATTGAAACCGGAAGTGGATAGAAATTGGGTAACTTATTTATAGTAGATATAAAATAAAATATGATAAATAACTTAATTTTATTTATTATAATTCGAATGAACAATTAAGCACAAAACGGATGGATCGGGAGAGTCCAATTTTCACCTATGAACAAATAAAACAAAATGGCTTAGAAAATGGCCATACCAATCATTTCTAATATGGGTACTTCTTTTCATTCTTAAAAACCGATATGTTTTATTATTTGTTGTTATAGCGGCAAGATAAATACAACCTCTGCGAAAATTTCAGCTCTCTACCTATTTCGGTTGATCCGATAGAGCCCGGTGACGGACGGACGGACGGACATACAGACAGACGGACAGCGGAGGCTTACTAATAGGGTCCCGTTTGGCACCCTTCGGATACGGAACCCTAAAAATGGAATACTCCGGAACCCTGCGTAATATATTTTTTAATTTTCTTATTGAATCTGGCAGTAATTTGCGGTTACAATGGAACTTAGTCGACGAGATTTTCGTGTAATGGTTAATTATGACTTTAAAAAAGGTTTCACTCCTTGATGACATATATATTATCGTGAAAATTATGCTATAGAGAAAACATAGTGAACCTATAATCGAAATAAAATAAAGAATCCGCAAAGTGCATCGTCAATTTAAATAACCTAAATATCAAATAATTTTAACTACACACGCATAAAACTGAACACAATACTAAACAAATAAACCGCCCCAGGACATGCCCGACCCAAAGGTACCCATCACACTGGAAGCATTACCGCTCTGCACGGCGAGTGAGATCCTTTGGATCAGGAACGCTCCGGAACGATTGTCGAAACCTCGGTCCCTCAGGCGTCACCCACTCCTTGTTTTTTTTTGAGAAACCTGGGTAAATTTAAAAGAAATGATCCGAGTATGTGGAATCTCGGTCCGATTCGGATATATGTGGAAAGAGCCCTATCGAGTCATGCTGACCCCTTTTTACTAAATGTTTTTTTAACACTAACAGGAATATATATTTATGAAGTTTGTATCTTCGTAAGACAAAATATGTATATTTTTACCGAGAAATCCAGTATATGTAACTTAACACCAGGTATCTCAATAAGTTAGCGTTTCCGATAGCACATACAGCTCTACTCAAACGGAACTGTTACTGTATGTCGAAACAAATATTTGATGCCATACTAACAGAACTGCATGACATGCCTTTTTATGTATAAATTACGTAAATTAATAATAATTACGTAAAAGGTTGTTCACTAAATGCTATTATAACGTTAAAGATTCTCTATAATATATAAATTTTATTAAACAGTTAATTAATTTATTTGAAACGAACTGTTTTAGATAATATTTAAGAATTGTATTGCACTACTTTAGTGCAATACAATCTAGCCACGTAGTGACATGCTATTTTTGCATGTCACTACGTGGCTAGATGTGCAGTGCCGATAAATGTTATGTTACCACCTACTGTGTAACCATATCGACGCAAAATAAATAAATTTGTATTTGTATTTGTTGGGTGGCCAAAATGCCGTTATAGGTTTTGAATTCATAAAGTTCAAAATTTAAACCCGTTAAAATGTCAAAGTCAATCATGCTGTCCAAACAGGGTTGTATTACTACGATCCTCAAACAAAGCGGGAGTCAACGGTATGGTGCTTTGAAGATGAACCGACTCCAACAAAATGTCGCCGAGCACGAAGCACACAGAAACAAATGGTTGCCTCATTTTTCTGCAAGACAGGGCATATTGCGATTGTGGTGCTAGAGGATCAAAGAGCTGTCAACACAGAATGGTATGTGGCAGTTTGTGCTCCACAAGTGGTGTCAGCTTGGTGTGACAAGCGGCCAAAGTCAGGAACCCAGAATCTGGTCTGGCACCACGATAACGCCGCCCCGCACGCTTCTGCCAGAACACTCGACTATTTTGGTTCGAAAATATCACTATACTCCCTCATCCGACATATTCTCCTGACCTGGCACCCTGTAATTTTTACCTGTTACCGAAAATTAAAAGGAAATCGATTTGAACCAAAGAAGATGCCCTCGCTGCCTATAGTTATGAAATTTCTGAGGTACCCAAAGAAGAATGGTCATTGACATTTTCCAAGTGGTTTAGCCGGATGAAAAATACTTGAATACTTCGAAAAAATAGATAGCAATAATAAAGAATAAACTGTATAGTTTTTAATAACAAATTTCTTTTGGCACGACATTTGTGCATTTCAAATTCATTAAAATACATTCATTTACTTTGAGATAAAATTTTCTCGTTTCTCACAAATACATCACATTTAAAGTATATCAATATGTGTACGGTCAGTTCCGAAAAGCGTGAAACTAATAAAGTTAAAAACTTAAAAAAACCGACTTCAAGTGCAAGCCTGTCTTCATGCCCCCCCGGTCGGAATTCGAATGTCATCTGTCAAGGTTATGTCAAAAACACGAAAAGCCTCAACCAAAATGGCAACCATCCCTAAAGGAAACCACGAACCAAAACATCATCTATTTATATATTTTTTTGTTTTTATTGATTTTATATGGGGCTACCTACCAAACAAAATAAGAATCATCAAAATCTAAATTGACGAAATAATCGCGTAACAAATACACAAAAAAATACTATACAGTCGAATTGAGAACCTCATAATTCATTATTTCTTTATTGCACACAAATCATACAGAAAACAAGAGTTACATAAAAAAGTGTAAAAAGGCGAGTTTATCTCTTATAAGAGATCTCTTCCAGCAAACCAGGTTAACATGGGAAAAGTTGATGGTTGAGCAGGGGTAGTTGATGGTTGAGCAGGGGTTCTGGAGCACCTCCTTCTTTTAGAAGTTCGTTAAAATCGATATATAAGAGTATGAAGTCCCAATCAGTCACATATAATGCTATCTTTGTCTTGCAGGTCTCCTTACTATGAATGAATATACATCATCTTCCTTACTACGAAAACACGTGATGCTCTGTTGTTGTTGTATTTATTTACCGAACGTATTATTTACGCCGTTCATACATTTTTTATTACTATTTTTGATTAATGGAACGTTATATGGACCACTATCTCGATTGGAAAAAACCTCGTATCTAAATCGTGTGATGAAAAAACTGTACAAGTAACAATGTTAGAGCTCCCATCTAAAAATTTATTGGGTGAACCATTCGGATATCAAATCTGGATTGCGAATATTTCATGACATTGTGTTTTGTTGTTGATTTGATTGTATTTTCGCATGACTCCAGTCCACGCCAGTGCCCCACCCCATAAATTGACAAGATAATACTCTACAAGTCTTAATGGTAATTCAAATCAAACATGTCGTGACGCCTTTGACCTTTCAAGGCGGGGGAGGCACACTTACGTCCATGTTCATCCAGTTATACACTCACTGCCCATTTAGCATTACATTGATAGGTGATAGGTTTCTTCAAGATGTCATTAATCACCGTTAGAACTTCCACATAATATAAACTAACATAATAGATAAAATCTTCTTATAACAATTTTTCTCTTTTATATATATAGAAGAGGCAAAAAATATGTCACTAAGCATAATTACTACTGTACTGTACTGTAATAAAGAACTTTTGATTTTAGACGTTCTTACACTGATGGAACACGTCGTTTTAGTCACCTGTCACCTCTTGTCCTTTCAAATGTTAACTTGTTGCTTAATGAAATTGACCCCAGCTAATAAATACTCGTAAATATTCACGCACACATTCCATCAAGTTCGATAATGCCCGAGTGTACGAATGTTGCTGCTCATAAATAATTCAGAAACTCTTTATTTGCTGTGGTCAGACAAATGTCCAGCCGGGGATTTAACTTTCCAGTTAAATTCGTGATTTAAAACTACACTTGACATCATGGTTATATAAGTTACTCTTTGGAAGACTGCACAACTGTGCCTCTGCCATCCAATATGGCAAAAATGACACTGTATGTTGTTGTCTGGAAGCCTTTTGAATAGTGTTATTTTTGGTTAAATATTTCATATGGGCTATTTTTTATCGTTGCGAGATCGTAACATGGTAATAACTAGAAAAAACTGGGCACGCGCGAGTCGGACTCGCGCACTAAGGGTTCCGTACCATTATCTATAAAAACGGCTAAAAAATCATGTCTGTTATATGGGAGCCCCCTTATATATATGTTATATTTTAATTTTTCATTTATTTTTAAAAGGATTAATATAATTAGATGATATGTGAATATTTCAGGCATATACCGTTGCCGTTATCAATATCGAGCAAAAATATCATGTTTGTTATATGAGAGTTTCCTTAAATATTAATTTTATTCTGTTTTTTAGTATTTGTTGTTGTCGCGGCAACAGAAATACATCATCTGTGAAAACTTCAACCCTCTCACTATCACTGTTCATGAGATACAGCCTGGTGACAGACGTCAGACAGACAGACAGACAGACAGACGGACAGCGGAGTCTTAGTAGTACGGAACCCTAAAAAAATACTAAAAGGTAAATTAAATGCACTCCACAAATCATGTCATCTAGACGAAAATACATTTTTTTATAATTCAATAAGAAAAAAAAACAATTTCCATAGGAATTCCCACATATCCATTTTCGCTCTTTGGGATCCCTTTGCACCGTCAAAGCTTGCCAAAGAAAACTTATGAATATCGCCAACGGCATTCTCCAAAATCTCAATACATACACTTTGCACATAATACCAGCCGAATGGGCTATATCTGAGATCTGAGGATCTCACTGACTGATGACGTCTCGTTACAGGGATCTAGACCACGCTCATCCCCCTCATTATCCCTAGTATCGGACGAGTATCCATAACCCTTGAGTAGGCATCGTTATATTGACAGATGACGTCATTTGTCTACGAACGTCGACTTCGCTAGGTTAGCTGAAATAACTTTTATTTTTCGATGCAAAGTATAAATCATCCAAGCACCGATCACGAGTGTTTCGTTTTTCCCTCATTTGTTTTATGGCAGTGTTTTGTTTCGTTTATTTATGGGCGTGTTTGTGTCCCGGTACCTCCCGCCAAATTTGGTGACATGTTGTCCTGATTAGTTCCTTTCGAGAGCTGTCTGAGATTTGTTTGTGTCTCAACTCCGATTTCTGAAATGATTTAACTAATCAAATGCTTAGGTATTGTTCTGTCTCTTCAGATGCCACAAAAAAGAATGACTCAGAACGATACTTAAGTATTTGATTAGTGAATTTCTCAATTCAGAAATTGGCGATCAGTCAAGCGCAATACAACTTTTGAAACAAAATCCTGGGAAAACTTTTGCACAAACTCTTTTAAATTATATTTCCACGAAAAAAAGCTTCCGCTCTGGATATAAATTTTCGTATTGGCAAATTTGCGAACATCAATTTAACCTCAGACAAACTCAATAAACAGACATAACGTAATCACAGAAAGTATGTCTTCATAAATTATCTCCCGAGGTGAGGCAGTCGGACGTCAATATCAGTTAGAGTGAGGTGTAATTAATATCTCTGGGGCTATTCCTGGGACGGACAGACAGGTTTTGGAAATTAAATATGTACTACTACTTTGTTTAGTTTTCCTTTTATTTTATTTTTATTGTCGTTTAGATTTTGTTTAATATTATATATACATATGATTATTACTGTTATTACAAGCCTACATCATCCCACCGCTGGGCAAAGGCCTCTCTTCCCTTCTTCCACATATCTCGCTCCTGGGCCGACTTCCACCAGTTCTTGTTGTGCTCCCTCAGCTCGTCTCTCCAACGTTTTCTAGGGCGACCTCGACCTTGGTTTGTTTTTTTTTTGGACCCAGAATGAAGTTTATATGGCCCATCGGTCTGGTTGCACACGAGCAACGGTGCCGGCCCAGTCCTACCTCAATTCGGCTGCTTTTTCCGCTACGTTTTTGATTATTGTTTTGGAGCGGGACTAGGTGTTCCGGAAATTTCTACATATTGATACCTATATCTACACACGTATCATAAACCCTCTTTACTGCGTACAAAAACCGCACGTTACGATCAACATAATGTTAAACTACTTGGTAAAAACTCATTTCTTATCTGAAAAATTACACATTATGACCATAATGTGTAATTTTTCTACATATTATGACATTCAAATTTCGAAAGCCGACGCCCGCCTGCTTGCCGCCCCTAGTTTGTCTGTGAAGTTGGTACTGACATTCAAATTTCGAACGCCGAATAATAAAGAAAGTAGATAATGATTTCATTATTACTTATAAATCTTCTTTAGAAATGTATTTTTAAATAAAAACGGTCAATTGCGAGTCGGACTCACGCGAAGGGTTCTGTACTACCGCACAATGATAATTAATTGCATAGGTATTAGGTATCTTTAATTTTCCTGTGTGTTAGGATAGCAAAATGTAGTTAAAAAAATGTTGGTGCTGTTATGGCGGCCATTTTGCATGACTTGACGTATCTGTGGCAGGGTGCGGCGCAGCTGTCGCTATCGGTCCGTTTGAACAAAATGACGATAACTCTGTATTTTTGGAGCCTATATATGAAACGTATATCGTTAGAATAGTTATGAAATAAGATAATTCAATTAAAATGGATTAGTCCAGTTTTGCCTCGTATTATATTCTTAATACTAATTTGAAATCAGGGTCAGCGAATTTTTCCCAGTTCATTGTACAAAAATCGTTATGAATAAAAAAAATACCATTATTTCAAAAAGTGCAATGCATCGTGCAAAATTTTAACGTTACAATCACGCATTCTACCATTCAGAGCTTTCAGAAGGAGAGTTTAATATTGATTAAGCCAGAGCTAAAGATATCGAATACAGGTTCATCAATGGGAGTTACTTCACACATGTACGGTGAAGTAATTAAGACGTAATCCAACGAGATTGTAGGTATATGATTCCTTACTTCTTCAACCTTGATTAAGACCAAAAGGTTTTGGATCATATTTCGTAAATTCCTACAGAAACTCACGTGAGGTTACAAAGGAGATAATAGTCACTGTAAGGCAGATATTACAGATATGACAGATATTACAGATATGTTATCGGGTATAGACGGTATATGGGTAATAGAAATCGTGAAGGTCTGTCAACAAATGACAAGCAGCAAGCTATTCTTGTATCGATTGTTTTCGGCTTATTATTTGCATGGAATATATTCCATGCAAATAATTGTTTAATTTTGCATTCCTTTATGACGACACTCTGATAATTGGTGATTTTAACACTCGTGTCCTCAAAAACTATTCCCGTTCAGCCGAACTCAAATACATTGTCCACTAATTTGAGGCCACTAATTTCCAACTGTACTGTAACTCCCTCTCTTCTCGACATCATTATTATTTCAAACTTTGATAAGGAGGCAACCGTGACTTTAACTCTCCCTTCTTTTTTCACCATCTCATTTACTCTTCATATTATATTAGACCTCCCAAGAGCAAAACAAAATTCATTGATGTCCGTAGCTTTAAAAGCACATAGATTTTGAGTCACTCAAGTGTGATGTCTTTTTCTTCGAATGAGCCCCTATTTTTTAAACGACAACGTAGAAAACACAATCCTCAACGTTAATGCAATTGTCCTGGGACAAACATGATCTTATGAAGAAAGTTAGGATGAAACATCTGCCTGCTCCTTGGCTAAATGACACCATTAAACGTCTCATGACCAAGAGAAATCACGCCGAAGTCAAATATAAAAAGGTTCCGAGTAACAGATGTTTTATTGGCATTCCGTGACGGGAAACTATTCTCCAGCCAAGTTGATACTTATTTCATTCCATTTTTAGCAGCCAAACTGGATGAGTTCCATTAAATATCGTGGAATTAGAAAACAGTATCATCGGCAAACACTGATATATCGGCTTTGTGATCACGTGTTTATGAAGATCAAAAATAACATAGGACCAAGCGTACTGCCCTGAGGGACTCGTCAGAATTAACCATCCACGCGGACTCACTGATTCCTGTTAGTCAGGTAGCTTTAGAACCAGAATGGAGATCAAAACAGTATCAAATGCTTTTTGCAAGTTTAGGAAAATCGCTATTCACCGTTTGTCTTGATCAAAAAACTTTATGGTTTTGGATGTGTCCTTGATGACTTCATCTTTTTTTGAGCGGTTTAGCCTAAAGCCATACTTATTGTTGGGCAGACGTTTGTAAGTACGTCTCTTAGTAGTTGATTAGTCTTTTGTTCGTAATTTTTTCTACAATTTTTGATAGTACGATCAGCACGGGTATTGGTCTATAATTACTAGGTAGTGATTTATCGCCAGCTTATGGATGAGTGTAAAAACATTTCCTGTAAGGATTGTAAGGAATTGGCCAGTAATAAAACTCAGATTACATATTTAAGATAACGGATGGGAAAAAGCGTCACTGAAATATTTCAAGATTTTTGTCGGGTTTTGATCCCATCCCGGTGAATTGCTGGTTCTTAGTCCAGATATGGTTCGCCTGATTTCTATAGGATTAGTCGGCATGAGCAGCATGGAGCTACCTGGTCCCTGTGGGTTATTTGATCTATTTGCCTATTCAGATCTGTCAGGTTAAGTGTATGAATTATGGAGTTGGCTAGCTAGCTACGTATTAACCTCTCAATGACCCACGGTATCTTGAGATACCATTTTCCCATTATAGGTTTTGAATATTATCACCATGGCATGAGGTTTAAAATTGCGATGCCTCAAAATTTCTGTGGTATTGAGGACGTTAATGTAAAAATGTGCTGTAGCGACTCTGAAATTGAAGATATTTTTTATTATTTTCCACGACTGCCTATTGTTTCCCCTCCTCTTGTTCGGTTTCTTGCTCTGCCACATTATATTTTACAAACAAAGTAACTTTTCTATTGGTGTAATTACTGTTTATGTGCAGAAGTAGCATTATCGGGCTATGGTCACTATATTGTTCAATTACTACAGTTTGCAATCTACAGCACGTTTTTATCATGAAATGGTTAAGACATATATTTAACCTAGTAGGCTTGTCTATACTCTGCTGGAGACCACATGAAGCTAGTAGATTACCATACATAATATAACCATCATTTTGGTTGAGACTACGCCTGGTATTGTGTGACACAAAACTGTTAGTAGTAACAACAGGAGATCATCTATCAATCCAGCACGCAGTCATCACAATTATATGAACATCGACATCAAATTTCGATAAAAACACTAGAAACGTATCAACGTGATAAAAACCATGTAAACCACACTTCTTATATTAACTGTAATGATACATAAGGGTACACTATTATTGTTCAGTTTTAGTAGTGAGGGATCATTAGTTTGAAGATATTTTATGACTCCGGTATTATCTACTTTGTTCGCTATTTTGTCTATATCTCTTAAGCTACGTGTAACAGGTACTTTGTATAGTAATTCTTTGTTAATTAAACTATAAATGGTCTAGCACAATTATTTAAGGAAATATTTGAAGCTGTATGACTTTCACTTTTCAGATTTCCGCATGAAGGCATGCCCCGACTTTATCCAAACAAATCTATACTCTTAATGTTTGCAGCTGCTACCGAACTTGATGGTTGAAGCCATTTAACAGATGAATTGAATTAATTACTGAGAGTAGTTTAACATTCTATATAGGACCACAAATTAGCTAAAATTAATATTTTGAGCTAATACTCATCTGCACAGTTTAATTTGTGTCATTATAAACAAAGTGTTTCAGTCCATCTCATGTAATAAATTGCTGATATGTCGTAACCATTTTGTAGAATTTACTACTTTATATAATGAAATAGCCAACCCTGGTTGAATTAGAACTTTCACTGAAGGAAGAAATATTTTAGGGCAAAAACTGCGGTAGCTTAGGTGAAGACTAAAGGGGGCGAGCGCAGCGAATCCTCCGAATAGTCTTCGTATTAGATTGAAAAAAAATCTATATCATGAAATGGTTGGCCATTTCATTAAATGATCAAATCAAATCAAAATCATTTATTTCACCTAAAAGTACATGAGTACAGTAAAACATATTGTGAAAAGCTTAAGAGTTGAAGAGATGTTCTATTTAAGCACCGGTATCAAAAATGATTAGCTTGTGGCTCCCGCACTAGGCACAGCCTGTATCCATGGTTGGCTATTTCATGAAATGATCAAATTCTACGATATAGCTACGACAGATACAAATCATAAGAATACTAGGCAATATTTTGGAAATTTGAGGTTTTAATTTAAAAAAATTGGTGGAAAAGTGTGGTTTTGATAAAGACCTTCTGGAAAAGCTAGGTTTAGATGCATACCGAAAAAAGTAGGGTTTTGATAAAGTTTTACGTCTTTTACGTCGTTTAACATTGCCAGAATACAAATTGTAATAACTATTACTTACTACAATAATGACTATAAAATTGAAATTTAGCACCTTCATTCTGAACTCTGTGTTTTTAAGTGGTTTCGATGTATCGATAAAGTATAAGTGAAGCTATTGACTTTTTTCTGATAAAGTGTGTTTTTGAAATAAATTCAACGGAGGCTGAATTTGTTTGGCGTTAAAGTGAGGTTAACATAGAAACTTTCATTTGTTCAGTAATTTTGGTAAAGAAATGCGATCGTTGTTTGTGTTGGACATTAAGAACGCAACCTTCTTATTAGGCTTACTGTCTTAGCAACCATATGTGACATGTTTGTTGACTTCAATACAAAGAATACGTTTGTGCTTTACGTTCACGTTTTATTTCAACTCTTATTATCTTCCAAATTTATCATGGTAGCAGAGCGTGGTTGATAACGGATAGAGTCCGGAAATATAAACGCAGTGAGAACAAGAAAATTTGGCCAGCGTAAATTTTGTGTTCGGTTATAAATACGATTTGAACTTGACGTATAAATTTTCTGGAACGGAAGTGGTGTATTCTGTCATATGTTTATCGAAATATTTTTTCCACGCAAAAATGTCTTCAAGCCACAACAGTTTTCATATTGATCGCCTTGTCGGAAGAGAAAACTACGCGAGTTGGAAATTTGCCGTGCAAGCATTTTTTGAGCTTGAATAATTGTGGGATTGCGTCATTGGTAAAAATACAGACACCAAGAAGGAAACAAAAGCTAAGTCAAAGCTCATATTACTATTAGACCCGATCAACTATGTACACGTGCAGAGCGCAACTACATGCAAGGAAGTCTGGGATAATTTGGAGCAGGCATTTGATGACAGCGGATTATACAGAAGAGTTGCTTTCCAAATTCCAAATTCCAAAAGTCTTTATTGCTGTAGATATTTACATATACATAGCAATCGTCATTTTTTGCCACTTCTCTACATTGGACCACTGTGGGAGAAGTAGGGCGTAGAAACTCCCACAAATTGATTTTTAGATCTCTTTTTAAAAATTGCTTACGCTTAACTATTACAAAATATAATATTTAGTCATTATCATAATTAATAAGCAGGTATAAATAATTACAAAATTATTAACAGCAAGGTCTGTGTTGAGCCAGATTAACCCCATACAGACCTATCATTTAAGTAATCTTGAACATTGTAATATCCCTTTTTCGACAAAGTCGCTTTAACATGTATTTTAAATTGCTCAAATGGCAATTTCAAGATCTCCAGAGGTATCTTGTTGTAGTAGAGAATGCATTGACCTTTGAAAGAATTGCTAACCTTCGCGAGTCTAAACCGGGGCGCAAGTAGTCTGTGATTATTTCTTAGGTTAACATTACAGCTATCGCTAAGTTTGGGAAATTTTGTAAGGTTCTTGCGTACATACATTATATTTTCGAAAATAAATTGACTAGCTACAGTTAGTATGTCAATTTCTTTAAAAAGCTGTCTTAAGGAGTCTGTGCGTTTTAAATTATAAATTGCTCGAATAGCTCTTTTCTGTATAATAAAAATAGTTTGAATATCCGCTGCTTTCCCCCACAACAAGATACCATAGGACATGACACTATGAAAGTAACTAAAATATACTAGCCTAGATGTAGCCACATCCGTGTTTTGTCTGATGTTCCTAACAGCGTAAGCCGCAAAACTTAATTTACCAGCCAATTTATCTATGTGGGGTCCCCACTGCAATTTGTTATCAATGGTTATTCCAAGAAACTTTGTGTCATTTACTAATTCTAACGTATTGCTGTCCAACACTAAACTGGTCCCAAATTGCCTGACATTTGGAAGTGAGAATTTGATACATTTGGTTTTACCAGCATTTAACAATAAATTGTTAACTGTGAACCAATTAAAGGTTAAAGATAATACTCTATTGATATCATCAAAATCTTCTTTTTGTCTTTCAATTTTGAAGACCAGTGAAGTATCATCAGCAAACAACACTATGTTAGTCAATTTCTCCACCATAAAAGGCAGATCGTTAATATATACCAGGAATAAGAAAGGGCCTAATACGGAACCTTGTGGAACGCCAATTTTTACCCCCGATCCATCAGATTTAACGCCGTTGACTTTTGCCTTTTGAATTATATTGCTTAGGTATGATCTTAGTAGATCCAACGTTTTATTTTTAACTCCGTAATGATTTAATTTCATTAGTGACGTGTCATGATCAACACAATTAAATGCCTTCGACAGGTCGCAAAAAACACCGATAGCATCCTGTGCGGCTTCTCATGCAGAATAAATATGAGATATAAGGGTAATACCTGCATCCGTAGTCGATTTACCCCTAGTGAAACCGTATTGCTTGGCGTGG
This sequence comes from Argyresthia goedartella, assembly GCA_949825045.1. Lineage (NCBI taxonomy): Eukaryota > Metazoa > Arthropoda > Insecta > Lepidoptera > Argyresthiidae > Argyresthia > Argyresthia goedartella. Next base: position 13,780,794 of record OX463829.1, on the reverse strand, counting down.
AGTTGTTTTGTACGGTTGAAGTGTGAGAGCATTTGATTGAGTATAATCTTTTCAAAAATTTTACATAGTGCTGGAAGAACCGATATTGCTCTGAAATTTGACGGATCACCCTTGTCTCCCGACTTGAACTGGGGTATAAGTTTACTGTGTTTCATGAGGTCTGGGAAAGCTCCATCATCAACACATTTATTAAATATATAAGCTAGGTGTGGGGCTATAACAAGTATTATTGAACCAATGACTTTGACTGACATACCCCACAGGTCTTCAGTATTTTTTAAGTTAAGTAATCTATACGTTTTGACAATATCCTGGGGACATAAATGATAAAATTTAAAATCTACATTACTGATGCTAGTGCTGTTTTTTAACAAAACCTCTGCTTGATATGGAGATGAATTTAGACGCTCTGTTATGAGTAAGGGTGCATTGGTGAAGAATGTTTCAAAAGCTCGAGCTACCTCAGCGTTGGATTTAACAACATCATCACCTATCTTTAAGCAGAAATCATTATCCCTTGGTATAACTTTGCCAGTTTCACGGTTTATGATTTGCCAAACCGTTTTCATTCTATTATTTGAATTTTGTATTTTTCTATTTATGTGTAAAGTTTTTGCAGTTCTACAAACCAACTTGAAAGTTTTGGAATATTTTTTAACATAGCCATTAAATTTTATATCAAAGTTATAGGTTTTTTGTTCATAAAGATCATACAAGATAGCTCTACTTTTACGAATTCCAAATGTTACCCAATCATTAAATTTAGATTTACCGTTGTTTGCACTGACTTTCTTTAATTTAAAAAGTTTATTGAATTCTGTTTGAATAATGTTGAAGAAGTCAGAATAGATTTTGTTCGGGTTCTGTTCATCAAAATCTGAAACTGGCAAACCCATATCTAAGTTTTTCATATACATCTCTAGTCTATGGGATGTAATAGGCCTATAAAATGATGGATCAGTCTTATTTTCACTAGTAATTTGGAATGAAACTGTTTGACCACTGTGATCGGATGGTAAACAGTTAATTACATTTTTACTTGTGAATGCACAGTCACAAAAAACGTTATCTAAGCAAGTTTGGCTGGTAAGTGTAATTCTAGTCGGCTCTAGAAATACATGACATTAATTAAATGATTTGAACAGAGTTATTAATCGTCGCTTCAGTGTTGTATCTACAAGCAGATCTACATTAAGATCGCCACAAATAATTAACTTTTTTCTGTTATTACAAAGTTTAATGAGGGCTTCCTCCATAATTTTCTCAAATATTTCAAAATTGCCATGGCCTTTTTCATCTCTTGGAGGTCTGTAGACACAAACAATAATATGGCTATCCAACTCAACACAAGATACCTCTATTTGTCTTTCCACAGTAAGTGTAAGAATATATTTCCGTTGTTTCACCTTAATATTATTTTTTACTAAGATTAAAGAACCACCTCTATCAGCAGTCTTTCTATTGTAACAATTGACAATTTTGTAATTATTTATGTTAAAAGACATCATATTTTCCTTTAACCAATGTTCTGTAATACAAATAACATCAGTGTCCGAATTATTAAGAAATAATTATAATACAAGTTCTTTGCCAGGTGGCCCCTGCATGTTTTGATGGGTAATATTTAAGTGGGGCTTACCCTTTGCCTGAATATTATTTAATATTGGGATATTATTAGACTTTTTTGACTTATTTAATTCGGGCAAGATATTACACATTTTTGATCTCCTATGCTTGCTTGATATATTTATTGGCTTATGTATGCTAGAGATTTCCTCTATTGTCTTAAAATCTAATTTAAATAACTTGGAATGTCTTCCAATATCCCTTGTCTGTGCTCAATAGAAGCAGTCAGGTTAGCCAAATTCTTGGCTGTAATACTAATAAAATAAGATAGCGACACAGCTACCTGTCGTTTGTAAAAATCTGAAAGGTAGTAACTACCTTTGGTCAAATAAACATTTTTACTAACATAATTGTTAGAGTCAATCAAATGAATCAAACTATTATTATATGACATTGGTTGTAATGTCATATTAAGCTTATATCTAAGATCATTTTCAGCTTGTGGCAATCTTTTACTATATGGGAATGTAAACATAACAATTTTATTAACATTCAGTGAACAAAGTGTTTCAAAATATTTAATTAGGTCCCATTTGTTTACCTCACCCCTATTTCCAAACATGAGTATTAAGTTTGATTCAGGTGTCAGATCAAGTGTCTTTGTTATTTTTTGCATAACATCATGAAAACTGGAGTTTGGTAAACAGTTATTTATGACTGATTGTCCCAACTTATTCAATAATATGCCTAAGTTTCTTCCAATTTCATCACAAAACATAACAGTTTTGCTTGTGATGCTTTTGTGCGACCCTGAAATCCCGGGTCGGATACTTATTTCAAGGCTCGTGGTTGAAGCTGGTCTCTCCGGCTGTTGCAAGGAACGTTGGCAGTCATACAAATGATTGGCCACCAAAGAGTCATAGCGTTGCTGATTACTATGAGACAGTTTAAGCAGCTCATCCATGGCCAGGGAGTACTCCTCAATGGCCTCTTGAGATTTTTCATAGCGGGCAGTAATAGATCTCAAGCAGCCATTGACAGTGGCAAGTTCAGACTCAAGATTTTGCAGGTCTTTCTCATATTTTGTTTTATTAATTTCGAACTCTGCCATACACATTTTAAACTTTTCCAAAATTTCTATTTTACTGTTATTATATAAAATTTTATTGAGATTTTTATGAGATTTAATTTTTTTTGATGTCTGAGTGATGTGTTTTTTAATTTTAACATATCTTTTTGATGAATTTTTGCTACATGTTGAACCAGTGCCCACCACTGAGTCTTCATGAGTCAAATCAATCACTGCACTGGACACATTACTACATGCAACAGAAACTTGGCCGGTTGACTTATCCGCTAATATCAATTCCTCAAATAAATTTTGGGATTTTTGTGCTGCTGAACCATGAGACTCCTCTTCTAATTGTGTGATTTGATTGTGGGCATCAGACAAGTCCTTTTCCAGGGTAGAAATTCTCTTCAAAGCAAACTCATATTCAGCAGCGCACTGATCAAAACCATGAATTATCATTTTTGACCTATTTTGGTCTTCAAGTACATTTTCATATTGTGAGTGTAAAGTAGACAGCTCGGTTTCTAGTTTAGTATTATTACCTTATGCTTCTAGAAATATCTTTTCATTGTCCTCCCGTTCACAAGTCAACGTCTTTATTGAAAGACATCATAACAACTACATTGGATTCCTCTAAAAGAGTGGATGACTATGTAAATAAAATAATGTCCACCGCTCACAAACTCCGGAATATTAAGTTCAATGTCGACGATGAATGACTTGGAACGCTAATGTTGGCTGGCTTACCTGAAGCGTATAAGCCAATGATTATGGGATTAGAGAGTTCAGGCATAAAAATCAGCGCAGATTCCATCAAAACAAAACTCCTGCAGGAAGTTCAATGCTCAGAAAGCACCGCGTTTTTCGCGAGGAATAAGGCCACTCATGGAAGTCATAACACCAAAAAGGTCAATAAAGGACCCCGATGTTTCAAATGTAATAAGCACGGACATTTGGCGAAGAATTGCCGTGCTCCGATTAAGAAGAACTCTGAAAAAGTTGAAGATAGTAAAGGTTTTGTTGCAGCATTTTCAGCTTCTTCACAGACCATGCAACCCGATCTTTGGTATATGGACTCAGGTGCATCAATGAGCATAACCAACCGACGTGATTGGATGTATGACTTCACAAGGTCACCGATACCAACCATAACTGTCGCCAGTAAGTCAACGCTACCAGTCGAAAGTATGGGAAAGGTAAATTTAATGTTGAATGGCAATGAAGGTAGCAAAATCCAGGTAAGACAAGTTCTGTATGTACCTAAACTTGCCGCCAATCTCTTATCTGTCAGTGCTATGGTGAAAAATGGCTGTGAAATAAATTTCAGAGACAAAGGCTGTGATATCTATAACAGAGATGGGAAACTCTTGTGTTCAGCCACATTATTAAACAACTTGTATCTGTTGAATACTCACCGAGAAGTTTTTTCAAACCTGACTTGTTCAGCTAACTTAAATGATGCTGCCCTATGGCACCGACGCATGGGACATATTTTACAGATGTTAGCAAGCTGCTGGAGTGTGCGGAAGGAGTAGATCCATTTCCTGAGAAAAGTAAGAGTCCTATCACATGTACTACCTGTCTCACGGGGAAACAGACCAGACTACCCTTAAATAATACAGGCAAGAGAGCAACGCAACCCTTGCAGCTGATCCACAGCGACTTATGTGGCCCGATGGAACAAGAATATATGGGAGGTATGAAATATTTTATTACCTTTGTAGATGACTATACAAGAAAAGTTCATGTTTATTTTTTTTAAAACAAATTGAACGTGCTTTATGTTTTCAAAGATTACAAAAATAGAGTTGAGAATGAACTCGAAGGCAAATTAAAAGCGATTCGCACAGACAATGAAACTGAGTACTGTAATCAAGGCTTTGAGAGTTTCTTGCGTGGACATGGGATTGAACATCAGACGAGCACTCCGTACTCTCCCCAGAAGAACGGTCTTGCAGAACGCATGAACAGGACCCTGGTGGAAAGAGCTAGGTGTATGTTGTATGATGCTGATTTGTCAAAACAGTTTTGGGCTGAAGCGCTGGCAACAGCTGCTTATGATGTTAACAGGTCCCCCACGAAATCGATTGACGGTAGAACTCCCATGGAAATGTGGTCCGGCAAGAAACCTAATTTGTCAAATCTTAGGATTTTTGGCTCCGAGGTGATGGTACAGGTACCAAAAGAAAAACGCCAAAAATGGGATTCAAAGTCCAGAAAGCTGATATTTGTCGGATACTGTGAATCTACTAAAGGCTATCGATTACTTGATCGTAAAACGAATAAGATAATTAAGAGTAGAGATGTGGTATTTTTAGAAAATGTTCAGAAATGTGACAATAACATTTATATACCGTGTGCATCCGACAGCAGTACGACAACAGTACAGCATCCTGAAGAACCCTACACGAAAGAAGTAGAGACAGAGAGCAACTTCGAACAATCCTCAGGCGATGACTACTTTTCTGGTGACAATGATGACCCTTCCTACATACCAGACGAACCCATCGAGCTTGAAATACCAGCGTGTAGTATAAACTTACGTCCGCGTAAAGCTGTTCAGTATGAAGAGAAGGATGAACATGATTTAAGTTATTTTTGTCCAATACTTGATTTAAACGATCCTCAGACTGTGGATGAAGCCCTCTCATCTACTCAGGCAGACCAGTGGAAGAAAGCCATGCAGGAAGAATACGAGTCTCTAATTAAAAATGAAACATGGTCACTGGTGGATTTGCCTGCGGGTAAAAAGGTTTTGCCATGCAAGTGGGTGTTTAAAACCAAAACAAATGAGAAGGGAGAGGTCGTTCGTTTTAAGGCAAGATTAGTCATTAAAGGATATGCACATTAAAAGGGTACAGATTATGATGAGGTATACGCTCCTGTGGTACGACATACGTCAGTCCGGTACTTGATTGCTCTAGCTGCTAAATATGATTTAGAAATATACCAGATGGATGCTATAAGTGCATTTCTTCAAGGTGATATTGACACTGAGATATATATGTCACAACCCGATCACTACAAAGAAAATGCTCAAGTGTGTCACTTTCATAAATCAATCTATGGGCTCAAGCAGGCTAGCCGGCAATGGAACCTGAAATTGAATGATACTTTACTTAAAATTGGACTAACAAGAAGATTGATCCATGTGTTTATTATTTAGTGAAATTCAATAATGATATTTAATGCAGTGTGGGTGGATGATTTCTTAATCTTCACTAATAATAAGAAAACTACTTCAGACATAAAAGAAAAATTGATGAAGGAGCTCTGCATGAAAGACCTTGGTGAGATGAAGCATTGCATTGGTATAAATATAAATAGAAATCGTGAGGCAGGTGAGATCATGATGGACCAAGAGAAATACATCAACCTAATGTTGGAACGGTTTGGTAAGTCTGATTGCAAACCAGTTCGCACTCCGGTAGAAGTGAATGCTAAATTTGAAAAGAATCCTGAAGACAGATAATACCTTTCCATACAGGGAGGCGGTTGGATATCTTATTTATCTGGCACATGTTACACGACCAGACATAAGCTTTGCAGTGAATAAGTTAAGTCAGTACTGCAATTGTCCAGGAAATCAACATTGGCTTGGAGTGAAAAGGGTCATGAGATACCTTCAAGGAACGAAGAACCTAAAGCTATGTTATGTCAAAGAGGACTCTAAAGAAATTATTGGTTATTGCGATGTGGACTGGGCCATCGCACAGGTTACGTTTTTCTGTTTCAGAATGTATGTATTTCGTGGAACTCTTGCAAGCAACAGACAGTAGTACTTTCGACAGCGGAATCGGAATAAATGGCGATGGCTTCAGCCACCCAGGAAGCTCTTTGGCTGCAGCAACTGCAGGCTGAACTAGGCCAAAGCGACGATGGTGCGTTTACCATACATTGCGACAACCAGAGTGCAATTCGATTGGCAACTACCGACTGTTACAAACCGAAGACTAAGCATATATATATATATATATAGACATTCGTCTGCATTTTCTCAGAGAGTGTGTTGTTAAATCTAAAGTCAAGTTTGTATTTGTGAACGGGTGCAATATGGTGGCTGATAATTTAACAAAGGGAACTTCTCTTATGAAGCATTTGTACTGCGGCGGTAAAATGGGTTTGCGTTCTGTAGGGAGTGTTGGACATTAAGAACGCAACCTTCTTATTAGGCTTATTGTCTGTGACAGGTTTGTTGACTTCAATACAAAGAATACGTTTGTGCTTTACGTTCACGTTTTATTTCAACTCTTATTATCTTCCAAATCTATCAGTTTGATGCATCTTTATTTTTTTCGCATGCCGTTCAACAAGATTTACCCGTAGATAAAAAAAAACGAAATTTGTTAAAGTGGAAATGTAAGGTTTTGCTATATAAATATCAATTCGTGATATGATTACAGGTATCTTACCCAAATCGATATCATATAGAAGTTGCTAACATAGTAAATTATGTTGATAATGTATACGGAATATAATAATGGTATTTGGTATTATGACTTACGACAATTATTCAATAAGTACAAGCTTAGATTTAATGATAAATTTAAAAACCAACTTTTTTAATATTCTAATTACTTGTCGAAGACAATAAAATTACAATCAGTCATTTTGTCAAGAAATTAAAACCCTTTCCGTGAATTTCGGATGCGAATAACTAAATATGTCGATTTAGATTGCAATATAATACAAAGTGCGAAGGGCTATTTAGTTCTCATTTTGGCCATTGATAAGTTTGACTGATGAACTGGAGCACATCTTTAGGCGATTTGATAAAAAGTAGATACCAGAGACTGTGAGCATAAGTAACTTTCAGATATTAATTGATGTCTGACCAAAGTGACTTCGCGCTTGATAGGGGGCTAACCCTTCGCCGATCTAGAGATTTAATCAGCGAATAAAATCCAATGCAATCCTGTAAAGTAATCTTTTTCAAACCTTAAACTGATGCAGAGCCACTTATTTCTTCAGCTAAAAGTCGCATTTCGATTTCCGCAGCATTGCAATATAAAGTTTAGATAAGATAATTAAGTTAGCGCCACCGTGAAATTCAGTTTGCACTTTGTTCATTACACAAATTAAAGTCAGCATGTTCTAGAAGGCTTTTCGGATTAGCAAGACGTTGCTACTTTTGCTTTGGTATTCGGTACAGTCGTGATCAGTCTGACTAAATATTACCTATTATGTTTCTTAATTCTACCGAAAATATAAATATACCAATAGAAAAGCTGCCGTTCATATATTTATCACATTTATTTATATTTTGAGATTCAAAACATAAAACATAGACATTTACTTACAGGCACATACATTGCTTCTGGTGTAACACTAGGATAACCTGTATTGTGGGATCGGGAAGCAGCGACATCACACACATATAAACATTCAAGCTCTAGGGTATTTTTTTTCCTTCCCAGCTGGGATTCGAAGTCGGGACCTCTAAAATTTCCCTCTTTTTCAAGTTTTTTTATTTTATTTAATATTAATTTTCAACAAAAATAACGATTTAAAAAGCAACGTGACACGGAACATGTTTTAAAACACCATCAGCCTTTAGTGACAGTTAGTTTGTTTGTTAGTGTGATCAATTAATTAGTCAAAACACAATCCAGCATGCCACTTCTGTGTAAGGCATAAAGCTATGGGTCAGTCTGTCTTTCGAAGCAAAATAAAGAGAGAGATTTGTGCATAGCTCTGTCTTGTCTTACTTACTGACTCTGTGGCAAAACGGCCAATACAATGAACGTCATCGGAACTGTAGTTCCATTTTCGCGTCAAACTATAGTGACAGTTTGAACATATTTACATGATTTTTGGCAATTGATAAAAAAATAAATATTTACAAGCTTTTATTATACTTGCGGCTACTGACAGGATACCCAAGCAATATATCTTCGAAAAAACTTATAAAATACTTGGGAGGTCATCAGTCAAAGAGAACTAAGGATCTTCACAGACGGTTCTAAAACAAACTCAGGTACAAGCGCCAGAGCATTCTCGGAAGATCTAAACATGAAGAAATCAACATCATTAGATTTCCACTACTCTGTCTTCCAAGCCGAGTGTATGGGCATCATAATGGCTACTACAGCTATTGCAGAAAGAGAGGCAAGAGGATTTCCCTCTCCTCATACTATCCGACAGCAAGGCAGTTCTGCAAGCCCTTTAAAGCAATACTATCACTTCCGCCCTTTCACTTTTCACTTTTCACCAAACCCTGTCAGAGGTCTGTTACCAGAGTACTGTTGCCCTGCAGTGGATGAAGGGACACAGTGGCTTGCGCGGAAACGACGCATCCGACGCACTAGCAAGGTTGGGTTCGGAAAAGACTTGGAGAGACCAGAACCCATAATACCACAGCCATTCAGCTGGTTGAGTAAAAACCAACGACAGCGCACAAAGGTAACTCACCTACTTTATTGGTCTTCATCTTGGATACCTGCAAGCAAGCCAGACAGCCCCCCCCCCCCCCGATGATCAGATCTGCATGGAGGTTGAAGAGACAGCCACCCACGTCCTACTGGGATGTTAAGGCGAGGCCATCTACCGGGAAACATACCTCAGGTCGCCGAGGTCGCTCCAGGAAGTCGTCGGCAATGTCAAGGGTTTGCTAGGCTTCTTACAGGAGCTGGGTTGGCAGGAGTAATGCTGCCAACCCACATCACGCAAAATAGGCGCAAATTTTAAGACGTCGAGTTGTGGAAAAGTGGGCCGCGATAAACTATAACCACAACTATAACTATTTCAGGCCCAATGATCCATAGAAAATTGAAAAAACACTCATAAGTATAACAAATAAAAATCTGTTAGCATACCCTTTGGTTAGCACCTAGGCACATTCAATCACATCAAAGTCACATCTTCTGTCAATTCAAAATCACGAGAATCTTCTGTCAATTCAATATCACAAGTAACATCTTCTCTCAAATCAATATCACATTTTGTAAAATAGGTAGGTCTTTCTTTCAGTTCTTTCAGTTCTTTATTGCCATAAATAAAGGTGACTAAATATATACAAGTAAACATTGCATCAAGCTTTTATATCATAATAAATTGTGTTATTTTATTAAATTGGTGCGATTGATTCAATTCAAAGTATAGTTTCTTCTTTTTAGAGCATTTAAATAACAGCTGTTTTTTTACTTTTAATTTTAATTTTGGATTATGCTCGTGGTTGTAAGTTGTTTTATTTGACAGAAAACGTTTGCAATAAGTTTGATTAAGGTAATAGGGGCAATAATCTTCGAGTTTGTATATTTTGCGTCGTTGGTCTTAGGAATGAGAAAACTTTGTGCTTACTCCTTTAAGGCTGACTCTACAAAAGGTTTAAGTCAGAAACGAGAGTTTAAATAGAAATAAATTATGTCTACCTGCATAATTTGTTCTGTTATAGGGTTCCGTACCCAAAGGGTAAAAACGGGAAGCTATTACTAAGACTCCGCTGTCCGTCTGTCTGTCTGTCTGTCCGTCTGTCACCAGGCTGTATCTCAAGAACCGTGATAGTAAGACAGATGAAATTTTCACAGATGATGTATTTATGTTGCCGCTATAACAACAAATACTAAATGACAGAATTAAATCAATATTTAAGGTGGCTTCCATACAACAGTTATTTCAATACCATACTTATGAATGCACCTGGTTACATACATGGAGTCTGAAAGTAGCCGCACCAATAACTTCTTAAACAACATTTTGCTATGGAAAATCCAAACTATTCACTCCACACCCTACCACGTACGCTGATACAGAACCCTTCGCGCGCGAGCTAGACTCGCACTTGAGGGTTTTTTTTAGTACCAAGTAAAGATACACATGATAAGTACAAAAACAAACACAACATTACCAAATTTATGTGTAGGTGTCTCTACCGCCGCGTGTATAATTTCTCGGAAGTTGCCACCCTTTTTCACCTGCATAATTTACTTTGTCATTTAAAAAATCCTTTTACCAGACATAACAAGTAATGTCCCAAATAGAAATCCGACCGACCAGTTAGTTCCGTACAAGCAAAACTTTATGAACAAATTCATTTGACTAGCTGTGGCGATGAGCTAGCCGCCTCTCATGCAAAAAGGAATATCGAATCACTGGCTCAAAGTGGTTGCAATTTGGCCTCTGTCACCCCTTATGGGAAAAAGCGTGACGCTATGTTATGTTGCTATTATGTTAATTTGACTAGTCGTTGTTTTTGACGTAAAATTTCTCATAGCCAATTTATAGGTAACCGAAAGCGCAGTGATTTCTTTCGAACTCGGTCTAATTGCTTGTTTTCATTATTGTTTCGAACCAAACATTATCCAGGGGGATTCTGGAAAAAATATTTGATTGATTTACTGTCCAAGTCAACTTGAGATGGCACTATTATAATGATTTTAATGTTGTAGTCGAAGTCGATAGATACCAAAAAGATACACGACAAAATTTAGGTATATAATATGACCACCATTCATTCATCTAATCTTATATCCTTCACCCAGTATTTAATTTCCAGTTTCATACCATTTTTTTACGAAACATTTCACCATCACAATTTTTCAGTACATTTCTGGTGAGTTCTCGTGCTTAAGAACGGACCATTAGTTTTTCCTTTTCGTGCAAGACGAAAAGGCAACTAATGCTTTTTAAATAGCAATAGCAATTCCGAAATATTTGATATTACTGTGGAGGAGGTGTTCCACCGTAGCACCTGTACTTCTCAGCCAATTTTGATGAATAAAGCGTTAATCCATTTGTTATTATGGTCCAGGTGAAAAAGGCTACACTTTGTTCTGTAGTCAAGTTACGGTTTGCTTAACCTTTACTTATCTCAAGAACATATCATCAATTTAAACAAATTCTGTAAAGCCGAATAGCGTGATTCCTGTAAAAGTTTCTCGTTTACCCCAGTCGAACCCCAGCGCCAGGGGTTAAGCTATCAGACGCAGGTGGCGTAGCTAGCGGACTAATAAGGAAATAATTATGACTTAGGGCCGTTAGGGCCCAGCCCGCCCACTTGCCAGTTCCAAAACGTTTATTAAAAAACATTTTTTTCTTTCAAAGGCGATATTTAGAGCCATACGTAATATGGCAGCCAGAGCTTTCGGGTTAATGAACCTACAGCATGTCCTCTAAAGGGGAATTTTCAATTTGAGACCAGAAATGTAAACAATGAACTGTAATTTTGCAGTACAAAAAATATTATATGAATTTCAAAGTCAATGGTTTTGTTCTAGAAAATGACAGTTGTTTGTTTACATATATGACCTATTAAAAATAGTACTGTAGTTGATCTGATCGGTATCCTACATCTATCATACCAGGGACTGAAAAGGTACCTTTAAAAGCGGTCTTGACCGGGTCTTTTTAAAGGTATCGGACCGTTAAAGTAGCATTCTGGTATGTATCAATACTTTAGGTATCCAAACAAGCTTCCGTCCAAACGGTACCTTTAAATAAAAGTTCATAAAGCCATGTAATTTAATCTTTTATAATTATAAGGCATAAGCATGCAGAATTGTTCATTGGCTACGGAGTTTATCACGAAGTCATATTGCTTTATCGTAATTATTATTGCGCAGCGAAAAATAATACAAATCAAATCTCAACGAGATAAATGTAAAAAGGCTAGCTTTTCTCTAAAAAGGAATTTCTTCCAGGAAAAGGCATAGTCATTCCTGTTTAAAAACAACAACGTTCCGCGCGCGAAAATAAACCAATATAGGCTGTCGCTATCTAAGAGGCATTCTATTTATTAAATTCTCAAGGATCGACGTGTCTACTTACTATGAGAAGACCCCTATATCGGTTGGTACTTCAAAAATTTAATATCGGATCCCTTACAATAACGGTATTGTGTAGACGCAGCGATGTTTGTTCTTCCATGAACGCCTTCTGTTTTTAAAATACAATAAAATCGGTCAAGTGCGAGATTTAGATCGCATACGACGGGTTCCTTACCATCGTACAAGAAAAAGTGCAGAAATAACACGTCTCTTCCATAGATTTGATAAACTGCTGCATATTTTTATATTGAAAATTTCCCGACAAATTTAGTATTCTGATTAGAGAATCGGATCTATATTTGACCTATTGAAACTATTTTTTTAAATTATTGTGCTTACAGAAATTTGGTTAATTTCCATTCTTGCATATATTTTCCGATTAGTTGTGCATTCCCGGATATGCCGGGATTCCTTGTGGCAGGTAAATTAAAAACAAATGCCAAAGAACTCTACTCTCCACGTGTATGTTTATTAATTTTATAAGAGCCTTCCTCTGCTGTGTGTGTATATTAAAATTATTTCCATCATAACAAGGTAATTAAATTCTCATTTCCCGCCACATCACAAATATTAAATAGACTTCATAACAAGTCTAGCTACAGGAGTGAGCTCAATCATAATTAAATTGAGAACCCATCTCGTCAAGCCTTGGGGCTAAGGGTAGTAAGTGTGTTCCCGAATTTATTTCATTACCATCCATTGGTTTATTGCGTTGTGAACCATGCTGTGACGGATATTGGTCACAGATGAGAATCTGGCTGATATGCACCCTTGCTAAAAGTTTTCAACATTATTGTCATAGTGGCAATGTCATTTACCTGACGACAGACAGCGGCAGTACCCTTGTGACCGGGTTCAAAAATATGAGCAGGCAAGCTACTGAAATAGATCTACATCTTCTTCTTCTTCTTTATCGTTCCCTCAATGCTGAGGATCGTGACCGCATGCTCTCCTCCATTGCTGACGGTTCTGCGTAGTATCTTACGCGCTGTGTAGAGTATCCCCTGTCGCCTCTTTAATCTGGTCGGACTATCTAGATATAGATCTATATACATTAACTCAAATAAATCTAAATAACCATAACCAAATCTACCTACACAGCGAAAATGATGTCAACATACATGTTAACTCAGAAGATGTTGACATAATTTTGACACTTTGGCTGTAGCGGTGTAAATATACCTGGTTGTTTATGATTTGAGTGTCTTTTGTGTGTCTTTTAGAGTGTCTTGCACGCTTATATCATATCTGAGGCAGTCTGTACATTATTTTGAGTTCGCGTTGTGGGTTTCCGGTCCAGCAGGTAAACGGTTTCCTCTACTCTGACAGCTGTTTCACCCGACCTGTCTTTGACCAAACCACTTAGTTTTTATTGACAGCAAAACCTACACAGTTTTTATCCTGCTGTCATTTAAATGTTGCAACAGTTTCTCATTTCTGCAATATAATATGAATAAACTTGAGCTGACTTGACAGCTGTTTCACCCGAACTGTCTTTGACCCAACCACTTAATTTTAATTGACAGCAAAACCTACACAGTTTTTATCCTGCTGTCATTTAAATGTTGCAACAGTTTCTCATTTCTGCAATATAATATGAATAAACTTGAGTTAACAAATAAGAGCTCGGGGGAATTCGTGAGAATTCCTTTTCAACAGAGGTCAGCGTTTATGAATTCTTACATTGTCAAAATTAATATTATCCATTTAGGCGGTACTGGCACTTTGAAAACGATCGTGCGGGTTAAACAACATCTAGCCGGGAACTGGATGGGTGTCCTGCGGCCTCTTCCGAGTTTCGGGCGATACGTTGTGCTATAGGTCCCGGTTACTACCGCTACTTGGTGGTAGTAGTCGTAAAGCTGTATGAGACCCTAAAAGGGCATCTTGAATACTTCTGACTTCTGACAGTCGGGTTCGCCAGTAGTCCGACACCCCTCCACCAACCCGCAATGAGCCAGCGTGATGGTGTATGGCTCAATCTAACTCGAGTCGGTAGGGATATTAATGGGCTACTGAAAAACCGAGGGTAGTTGGGACGGCTCGCGATTTTGTACCCTATGCCATGGTAATACAATTTAAAACCTATAGCGGAAAAGTGGCGTGGCGCCGGTGGTAATTGAGGGGTTAATATCGATGAATAAGTCGGTATCAAGAAATGTCTTTGAAAATAAAATTATTGTCGAATTATAAAAATATCGTATTTATATACATTGTTATGTACCAATCAGTTACAACTGTGAAGTACGAGTGCTAATTCAATCACGCCGCGTCACTATCTCCAACGAAATTACGCCGCAATCGGCGAGAGTGGATAAAAGAATAAAATTACCCATTCCAGAAGATAGCCACTTTTCCTGCTAATTAAACGGGACCCGCGTCAAAGCGGGATGGGACCGCAAAAAGTGACAGAGAGAAATAAAATCGCAGTGGCCAATAGGTCCCTACGAAAGGCCACATATCTTAGTTAGCCTTGGGAAAGAATTGCGGTTGCCCATTGGACACATAGCGGTAACATATCATTAAGGACCTCAGCCATACTCAGGTGTTAACAATTTGGTAGATTCACTTTGAATAAAATGGCATATTCTGGCGTCGTGCCCACCTTGTGACATGTAAAAAAAAACGTTTATTAAAAAATAAAAACAGTTCAGTACATGCTTTTACAAACAATTATCGCCATAATGTTGTTATTGAAGCAATTAAAACGCATAATTACGAGCACAGCTGATGCGTATTAATGAAATTAAGGATCTGATTTTTGAAAGGATGTATCTGACAAAGGGGCCTTTCTGTTCTATCTAATCCAATAGGACATGCCGTGTAAACGTGGCTAAATATTTACTATGATCACACAAAACCAGAGAAAACTTTTAAATTAATGGCGACTTGAGCCGAATAGTTATCCGGTTCACCGTCACCAATAAGAGCGTGACTGTTCAGATTCCTTCAGTTTCACTCCGTTATACCTCCGGTCGTCCTCACAGACAATCTGTGATGCTGATGATGTTATTGCAGACATTTTGAAAAAAAAAACATATTTAATATCCAGAATTTCATATTTGATTTGAAATTATTATTTTTATCGCAAAAACCACAACACACAATCAAAAAAACATAAAACTTATAAATAAAAATTACAAAACTCTTCTTTTATATACCTGTTTATCAAAACGACATTATTTACCCCAAATATATTTATTTGTCTTTGCCTACCCCTCTTTCAGGAAATAGGTGTTAGCATATGTATGCATGTACGTAATATATTTTTCCTTCTTTAAAAAAAACCAATGGCGATATCAATCATAATAACTATTTTTTCCTGTACTTTCAATATTTTACTTGGCCAGATTTTCAATAGAATGGAATAAAAAAATTGATGCTTTATAGATCCAGTTATCCGGAATTTACTCACCAAACAATTTTTAATACAAACACTCCATTGTAGATTGCTAAAGCATTTTTTATTTTATTTCATTAGCTATACTGGATGTAATTAAAAGATGCAGTCAAAATGAAGGGGAGATTGCATTTTTTTTTTCCAAGATTTCTCCATCAATAAGGGCTCCCGCGCGCAACATCATTGAAAATTGACAAACGACCTCTTAAAATTTTCAAAAAAATAAACGGACGCTTTTATACGGCCGTCCCAACTGTGACGGAAAATATCGTGAGAAAACCTTCATATCGTAAGTATTTAATATCTGGCTGAATGTGGGTGCAACTGGGAATGGGAAAAGTTTATTAACTTAGCACGTAATTTAAATGAGGCATCGCGATTTGAAACCTTATGCCATGGCAAAAAAGTTCAAAACCTATGACGGGTTTTCATTCGTAGGCCGAACGAACACGCGTGAATGGTTATGGCCCTTCTTAATGCCAGATTTTGTTGTGGTTTGGCGATGGGTATTGTAAAATGCTTTGAAGCGCTATCTAGACACGCGGGAGGGTGTCAAAGCCAAGTTCAATAGAGGAGAACTGGCGACGCAGCGGCCTTGTGTTATATTACACGAACCATTCGGAGCCAATTTTGACACCTACTTAACTCAAAATCTAAAAAAAACGTATTAAATTTTGTTTTCAAAACATTCATTTATTAAGACCCTAAAGGCTAACTAGAATACCAAATTTCATGAATCAAACATCTAAAAATCGGGATTTTCTCACTGAACTAACATCAAAAACCTAACCCTTTTCCAAATGTCCTAGCAAGTTAAAATTTGCCATCCAGCTGGGTAATTCAATGATTACACACCTTAGATAAAGAAACAGAGATATTTTTATGATTTGTTATATTTCCCAAAAAACAGTTAAAATGAACTACAGTTCCAAAATCAACTAGAGATAGAGCTAGCATAATATCGTTTTAATATACATAACAGATAACTGTTACACATCGTTACTCCAGTTATAATATAGTGTAACGTTCTACGAGTATTTGGCCACCTCGATTGCTACTAATTATGTAATAACCGCCTTGTTCATATTACGTTCCTGTTAACATTAAATATATAAATATATAATGTGATCTATCTGATGACTCTAGTCGCTAGGTTCGCGGTGCGGGGCGGGCAAAAGGAATCTCCGCTTACCGGGGTACATCGCGTCGACGCGAACGCTCCGCTGCGAGCGGCAGTTACGCTTATTACCGCGAGCACCCGCATGCTGTTTGTTTATCTCCCGATTGCCATAATTGCTGTTATCACATGTCACTCATTTTCGTATTCTCTGGAATGCTAATGCAGTTTCTCAGCTACAGCTCAGCAGTTTAATGTTAATTTTAGAGTACGTTATATTATAATTAATAACATAGATTAATAATAACAAGTATAAGAAACACCTTAATTTGTTTTTTTATAGGTGGTTATGCCTGGTTATCAGATCATATTTTTCGTATCGGAAATATATCGATAAACATACGTTAATTTTGATGTCTTATTACGTTACACAGTGAGTCGTATAGTAAAACTAAGGGCGATGAACACATGGAAGTTGCTTATTTCATTTTATTGCGTTTTCTTTATTTAATTTCGTTGAAATTCAAGTGAACTCTTTAACATTCAAGTTAAAGATTTCAGTTGTGTTAAGTTATCTGCTTTGTGTAACGTTACAATTTCAGGATTATCATATGCACACAACTTAGCATTCACTTAGATCTAAAATCTTTTGTCGACAGCCACAATATGTTAATATTGAACTTGGCTCCCTTTTCACATTTATGTTTTTGGTGGGATTTCTCTTTAAAGAGACAATTCCCCAAACCAGAAAAAATACATATAATAAGCGGACGTCCTTTTTCTTAAACATATTAGTTTCAAAACATGATATGTCAATGTTAACTAGGCGAAAAAAAATTAAAAATTTGTTTTTAATTAAAACATACCTAATACTTGCTACTTTTTGATAAACAAATAAAAAACACATTTTTTACACTGTTCTGCCGCAGCGACTGACGAAACAGCCGTGATTCAGTGTGAGCTTTAAAAAAAAATATTTTATTATTGTTGTGTACGCCATTTCAACCAACATGAACCGAGTTACGAATTTTCCGATACAGGAGCCTTAATTAATTTAGCTATTTTCTATACCATGTCTGTCTTCATGCTAGACGGCATTCGGCACACTATGCAATTTGAAGAACCTGTCCACACTTTTTCCTTTCACGCTGTAATATTTATTACATTTATACCACCGCTTACTCCGAGAGGGATGTTAGCAAACAGTAATTGTTCCCAAAAATTCGATTAGACTCGCAACTTTAGAGTATAAATTTTAAAGGAATTGGATTAAATTTGATAACTGCTTCAGTGTTGGTTTTAGAATCGATTAAAACAATGTTGCTGCTGATTCGATTATCTCGGAGATCTGAAAGGATTCTACTTATAGTCAAGTCGTCAGTTGGGTTAATTTATCATTATCGTTTGTATTGTGATGACGATAAATAAAATTAAACAAAAACTTTGGATTAGTGTTCACATTCAATTCAGTTAAGGATATATATGAAATAATGATATTAAGGATATTATAGCAGTTGGAGAAATCAGGGACTCCATTAAGGCTGGGCACCACCCCAACGGAACTTTGAACCATGGTAACCATTTCCATTCCAATTCGCCCTAATGGGCTTTATTTACCTAATAACAAGACTTGTTTTAAGACGATCACGGTAATTTAACGGATCAAATTAGGTTCCTAATCTGAATCGGCATAACACGTTGTGGTAACCTCCCAGGTCGATGAAGTAGGAAATGGACGTAGCTGGACCTGGCTACAACTAATTTAGTATGTAAGTCAGGCCAGACCAGCTATTTCCGTTTATTACTGTTAGTATTGTATTGTATTGTGTTTATTTATTACTCATTTACAATAATCTCTTATTCTTATACAATAGCCCCACATAATAATAATATAATATAATAATAATACATACATAATATTTTACTCACCCAGTGATACCGAAACCGTTCCTCTGGATATTCTTGTAGATGACCACCTGCTCGGACTCCGAGAAAGTCGATCCGATGAACACACCAGTCTTCTTGCCACGAAGTTTCTCGGGGTTGATACCTAATAGACAAAGAACGTTATAAAACCATACAAAGCGGCACGTATTTTCATATGGAGTGCCACTTAGCCATACAATCAATATTCCTTTTCGCGTGACTGGAGGCTAGCATATCACTATTGCTATGGAGAAAAAAATATTAGACTTAACATTTACATATAAACACATACATTGCTTCTAGTCCCACCCTTGGAGACCAGGTGTCGTGAACCAGAAACATTGACGTCACAAACATGTAAACAACTTAGAGCTGGGTATTTTTTCTTCCCAGCCGTGATTTGAACCAGGTACAGGATTTTAGAATGTCTATATAATGTACTGACATATTACGTTATTATCTCATTGGTACAAAGTCAGCAGCGGGATTCAACTCTGTTAATAAAGTTCGTTAGTTAGTTAATTTTGACTTCAGAATTTCTCGGCATACCGATTAGTGTTCGCGCCAAGTTTCTGTCTGTTTCTCTTTTTCGCATTTAGTAAGGTAGGATGAAAGAGAGGTGACAGCTCGCTCAAACACAAAACAACTTGGCGCGAACCAACGTAGTTAACGCAGTTCTTACCCGAGTCATAGATGGCGCTGTAGGCATGCTCCAGAAGCTTCCTGCTCATCGGCTCCATGGTCAGACCTTGCTTATAGTGGACGCGGAAGAACTGGGCGTCAAACTTGCTCATGCCATTCACCTTGCCAAGATGAACGGGTACTTCTGGGTGGTTGAACACCCAACGGTCGTTGTCAGCTACCATATCCACCTGGAGATCCGAGATATTTAGGCCTTCCGCACATGGGGCTACGCGACGACGACGCGAATGCGACTCGAGTGTGATTTTTAAAAGCGGCGCGTAGGATATGGTATCCATCGCGTCACGTTATCCCATGTGCTTATGTGGAATTCGCAACTAAAGACGCATGCGTAAAACGCACTCCGTTTGCACTTGAAACGCACCGTTGAGCGCATCGCATTTTATATATGAACTATACTATTTTTATTGGGCATAAACTTTCTTGCGTAGGATGTTGCGTTATACGCTGTGTTTCAAAAATTTTCTCCTCTCAACGCTTCGGCACAGCAGGCAGTACCAACAGTATATTTCGTGCGAATTAACGTGTTTGGTGCAAATTATTATCCAGAAAAGGAATAATTGCAGTTATTTTATGATAATTTATAGAGAAATGTGCGTTTGTCGCATGCATTGTACGGAAGCCATTCGTGCAACATATAATGGCACTCCATGGAACACTATGGAGATAAAATATTTTTAATGTGCGTTTGACGCATTGCGACTGACGCTGCGATTGCGGGCTGCGTTCAATCAAAATTTAATCAATCACAATTTATTTATTACAGTAGATATTTACATATACTTAGCAAATGTGTTTTTTTGCCTCTTCTCTACATTCGATTACTGTGGGAGGAGAAGGGCAAAGAAACTCCCAAAGATTGATTTTTAGATCTCTTTTAAAAATTGGTTTTGTTAAACTAATATTAATTGTTAAACATACTAAGCAGGAATAAAAAATTACAAAAATATAAACAGCGAGTAATGTTACAACTAATAAAATTAAAATAAATAAATAAAAGCATTACTTTACATCAGGGACTGAATAACCAAAATATATCGGTACCATAAACAAAACGGTTCGGCGTCCGACCTTTATTTTTACGGTACTGATATATTTCGTTACCGAAATATTTCATTACCGAATGTCAATAGCGTAATCCAACCGTTATAAAACATTGTTAGGTTATGACAATCCTCGCTACCCGCTACTTCTTTTCGTCAGTTATTTTCATGAGTTGTGCTATTACGCCGTCGACAAGCAAGCGGCCGTGACGGTCACAAGCATTGATTGACGTCCTCACGAGTCCGTTTTTGGCACTTATCACATGGTTTTATTTTTTCCGCGAGGACTTATTCTGACGTTAACGTTCAATAGGTTGCCATTTGACGCCAAAAAGAGAGGCACTTTTCATCCGATTTTGGGTCAGGTTTAGGTATGGATTGATTTCGATACACATTCATACAACGGGCGAGCCGACCGGTATCCAACAGATATGGCCAACCGAATTCAGTCATTGCTTTGCGTACAACAAACATATGTAAGTCTGACGCAATGCGTTTACCGCAGCGATTGCCACATAAACATACGGTTTAAAAATCCGAACAGTTGACTACATTTTTGTTACACTTTATATTATGGCATTTAACACTCGCTGTTATGTGATGAAATTAACTAAGAAACCCCTCTACATGGTAAATAACATGGCATGAGGTATCTTAGTTAAATTGCAAAGCTACAGAAAAACTGAAGTTAAAGCAATACTGTACTTACTTTATTATAAAGATTATCCGAAAAAGCCTGCACACTATCGGAAACAGGGAAAATCCCCGACATCCCACTAATCACCACTTCATTACCAGCTAAAGGCCTGTTGATGATGTTTCTCTGCTGGCCATCATAGGACCTAGGTTTTCTACTCTCTTGCGGTGTAGGAGCCATCTTTCACTAGCTACTGAATTCTAAAACGCACAAAAAGTAGCTTCTGCCGGCGCGGCGATTCGGCTAGAATTAAAACACAAAAAGGATTTCTTAGATTATTTATAAGGAAAATATATAGGTATTCTTATTACACAACGTTTTTAGGGCTCCGTAGCTCAAAAGGTAAAAAGGAACCCTTAAAGAAGCACTCGCGTTTTCGTCCGTCCGTCTTTCACATGCCCCTTTCTCAGGAACTATAAGAGTTGATATTGAAATTTCTTCAAAAATACTCATTCTGATAACCGCAATATGGTTTCAGTCTAATATGAAAAAATGTGATACAATAATTTGGAGGGGGTAAAATGACAAAACGAAAAAAAAAAACATGATGTAGGGTATTTTTACTTTAAGTTTTGATAACTTCAGAAGTTATGATCAAAAAAGTGTCAAAATTGACCGCCCCCCCCCCGCATCTCCGAAACTAAAGAGTCTAAAATTATGAAAAAAATACAGATTATAAAACTTAACATAAGGATTACATGAAAACCTACCCGGAATTGCCAAGATTTTTCATGTATCTATAAACCACATACGAACTTTTAATGCACTTGGTTACTTATATGGAGTATGAAAGTTGCCGTACCAGTAAACAACATTTTGCTATATAAAATTCAAACTATTTACTCCACACCATCCCTACCATTGTACGATTGTAAAGAACCCTTCTTGCGCGAGTGCGACTCGCATTTTACCAGTTTTGGAAATAAATAATAGTAATTTTAAGTTTGGCGCCATTCAAAAGTAGACACTATCACTATGTAGCAGAGCGTTCAGTTGTTCTTAACTTGTAAGGTCAGAATCAATAGTAGAAAAGGTACGAGAATATTTCACTTTACTTCGATTAGAATATTTAAAATAGCTGATTACAATTAAACGTCGAGGCTCATTAGAAATTTAATACTCTCGTATCGGTTAAAGGTATTGGTGAAAAATGCATAATTAAGGTTTTATGTCATCGAACGTTAAAATCGTATTTAACACATTCATTCATATTCTTTATTGCACAGATAAAGATACAGACAAATGTTATAAGCAAAGGCGAGATTATGTCTAAAAAGAGATTTCTTCCAGAAAACCTTGGCAATATAGGAGAGTTCATGACACAGGAAAGTTCTAGTTCGCGCACATCAAAATTAAGTAAAATATTTTGGAATCTAAAGAAACAATCTGGGTTTTTTAGTTTGTTATTATGAAAATTACTATTTCTCTATTACATACTAAGCTCTTGACCTACTAGACAATGGTTTCTTATAAATATTCCTGGTTCATTATTCATGGAGAAGGTACAGTATGATTTGAACGAAAATGAAACTAGAATCATTTTACACAGTGAAAACAACATTTCGACCTCATGGCGCTTATGTTTCAGCCTACCATGCAAGAGGTTCCGGGTTTGATCCCCGGCTGGGCATAGAAAAAAACAGGTCTTGGATGTGTATTGTATATGTGTGTGATTTTGCTGTTTCTGGTTTCCACGCCACAGGGTATCCTAGTGTGAAGCCAGAATAAATTTATGTGCCTGTATGTAAATGTTGAATGGATGTTTGATATTTTTGTTAATTTTCTAGCTCCAGACTATCATCCAAGAACAAAATAATCTGCAGGCGTGAAATTGCATACATTTTAGAAAATATGTCTATTGAACAGAAATCATAACTATAGGTGGTTTTTGTCTAAAATAGTCCTAAATTTACATATAGAGTGGTTAAAGGGGACGGGAAGTAAATGGAACTTTTCAATCGACTTCAAAAACAATCGCATGGTTAAGATCCGATGCGATCAAAAATGCCTTTAAAAATTGTATGGGGAAGTTGCCCCAATGTCTTGCTTTTCGACGTCCTATTAAAAATAAAAAATATCATGTTAGATAAAATGTATAGTTTAACAGTGCTGCTTGAAACTTTCAGGAAAACTAATAATCGGTCAGGAGCGGGTCGGACTTGCACACTAAGGGTTCGTAAAAAAACACCGTACAAGAAAACTTAACCACAAAAAATAATAAATCAAAAACAAAAAAACAATAACATTATGTCCGAAGGTGGATTCGGACCCAAAACCCTAAGACTGCAAAACCAATATCATACCAATTGCGCCACCAAAACCATGTGACAAGCCGCGAAATCTACGATCATATTTGAATAGGGTATTAAATCACGTTTTTTGTATGGGAACCCTCTTTAGTTTTTGAAGTCTCGTGTGGTTGATTATTTGTTGCTATAGATACACTAAGACACTTTCTGTGAAAATTCCAACTCTCTACTACTGTTCATGCCCAATTATAGTAATTCATATTGAAATATTTGTCTTAGCACAAGCAAAAAATCAATCTGTGGGAATGTCCAATGTAGAGAAGTGGTAAAAAATGACGATTGCTAAGTATATGTAAATATCTACAGTAATAAAGGGATTTGATTTGATTTGAAATTTTCCCGCTGACGGTCAGACGGGAGGCTAGTAATAGGGTCCCGTTTGGCACCCTTTGGGTACGGAACCATCATAAAGCGACACGAAAACGAGGTATCCATCTAGTAGAAACCTTCGGTTTTGTATGCGAGAGATTCCGACGCCCTTTCAGGATATAACCAAGACCAAAACAAAGTTTTAGTCGATTTATAAGGGGTTCAGACTATAACTTCTTAAAACATGACTACACAATCATGTTCAACATACCTGTATGTCACTTACAGCTAAGGTAAGAAGAGCGTCTATCCCTAAGTTTGGCCGGCCAATGTTAAGATAAACCAACGCTGACTGGCTAGTTTTGCATTGATAATGAATGATATTGATGTTGCTGGGTCAAAGTAGGTGAAGGATAACAGCTTTATCTCTTGTGTTAGATTGACATCAAAGAATTAAAAAAAAACACGAAACACCCAATATTAGTCAGTCAGCGTTGGATAATCTTAACATTGTCCGGCTAAACTTAGGTTTAGCCACTCTTCTAATATTAACAGTAAATTATATATAAATTAAGGAAATCCAAAACTGGCTTTCCGTTAGTTCAGTTTATTCAAAATAAGCTCATAGCTTTCTCTCTCATTATATATATATACACAGTCAGGTCATAAGTTCTGTCACACAATAAAAACTTTTGAATTTAGAACGCTGGCCACAAAAAAGTTTATTGAATTCGAATTTCGAATTTTTCATGAAAATAAAAATGTGTACTTTTTAGAATTTTCCTCATTTTTAAATATGGAGTGGACACTTAAAGAAGACCGTGTCGCAGTTATTGCGTTGCATCGTTGCGGTTACGCGCGAATTCAGATTTTCGACTTACAGAAAAATTTGAATATAACCAAAAGATTCGTTTATCGTACCATAAAACGATACAATGAAGACTCTCGTGTAGATGACAGGTCAAGAAGTGGTCGCCCTCGCTCTGTTAGGACTCCAGCAGTGATAAAAGCTGTGAAGGCGAGAATTCAAAGAAATCCCATACGTAAGCAGAAACTGTTGGCCCTTCAGATGGGGTTAAGCAGGACCACGGTGAAAAGGGTGTTAAATGAAGACTTAGGGCTTAGGGCATATCGAAGAAAAACAGGACATCGTTTGGACGTTCGTTTAATGGACCTGAGACTGAAGAGATGCCGCGCTTTGTTGAAGCGGTACGCGGGAAAAAAGCATCGGGAAATTCTTTTTTCGGATGAAAAATTTTTCACCGTGGAAGAGAGCTACAACAAACAAAATGATAAGGTGTAAGCACACAGCAGTGAAGAAGCGAGCAACCGTATTTCGCGTGTCCAACGAGGTCATTTTCCATCCTCGCTCATGGTTTGGTTGGGAGTCTCTTATTGGGGCTTAACTGAGGTACATTTTTGTGAGAAAGGCGTAAAAACGAATGCAGTTGTGTATCAAAATACAGTCCTCAAGAACCTTGCGGAACCTTTTTCTCATACCATGTTTAATAACAGGCACTGTGTATTCCAACAAGATTCTGCGCCAGCTCATAGAGCGAAAATCACACAAGACTGGCTGGCGGCGCGTGAAATCGACTTCATCCGGCACGAAGACTGGCCCTCCTCCAGTCCAGATTTGAGTCCGTTGGATTACAAGATATGGCAACACTTGGAGGAAAAGGCCTGCTCAAAGCCTCATCCTGATTGGGAGTTACTCAAGGCATCCTTGATTAAGGCAGCCGCCGATATTGACATGGACCTCGTTCGTGCTGCGATAGACGACTGGCCGCGCAGAATAAAGGCCTGTATTCAAAATCGCGGGGGTCATTTTGAATAAACTTTATTACCATAAGAATCTATGTTTTATTAAGTTCATTTTGCTATATAAATGTTTACATAAATAATAAACATGTCTAAATTATTTCATATTGCACATGTGACAGAACTTATGACCTGACTATGTATATACACAGTCAGGTCATAAGTTCTGTCACACAATAAAAACTTTTGAATTTAGAACGCTGGCCACAAAAAAGTTTATTGAATTCGAATTTCGAATTTTTCATGAAAATAAAAATGTGTACTTTTTTGAATTTTCCTCATTTTTAAATATGGAGTGGACACTTAAAGAAGACCGTGTCGCAGTTATTGCGTTGCATCGTTGCGGTTACGCGCCAATTCAGATTTTCGACTTACTGAAAAATTTGAATATAACCAAAAGATTCGTTTATCGTACCATAAAACGATACAATGGAGACTCACGTGTAGATGACAGGTCAAGAAGTAGTCGCCTTCGCTCTGTTAGGACTCCAGCAGTGATAAAAGCTGTGAAGGCGCGAATTCAAAGAAATCCCATACGTAAGCAGAAACTGTTGGCCCTTCAGATGGGGTTAAGCAGGACCACGGTGAAAAGGGTGTTAAATGAAGACTTAGGGCTTACGGCATATCGAAGAAAAACCGGACATCGTTGGGACGCTCGTTTAATGGACCTGAGACTGAAGAGATGCCGCGCTTTGTTGAAGCGGTACGCGGGAAAAAAGCATCGGGAAATTCTTTTTTCGGATGAAAAAATTTTCACCGTGGAAGAGAGCTACAACAAATAAAATGACAAGGTGTACGCACACAGCAGTGAAGAAGCGAGCAACCGTATTCCGCGTGTCCAACGAGGTCATTTTACATCCTCGCTCATGGTTTGGTTGGGAGTCTCTTATTGGGGCTTAACTGAGGTACATTTTTGTGAGAAAGGCGTAAAAACGAATGCAGTTGTGTATCAAAATACAGTCCTCAAGAACCTTGTGGAACCTGTTTCTCATACCATGTTTAATAACAGGCATTGGGTATTCCAACAAGATTCTGCGCCAGCTCATAGAGCGAAAAGCACACAAGACTGGCTGGCGGCACGTGAAATCGACTTCATCCGGCACGAAGACTGGCCCTCCTCCAGTTCAGATTTGAGTCCGTTAGATTACAAGATATGGCAACACTTGGAGGAAAAGGCCTGCTCAAAGCCTCATCCTGATTTGGAGTCACTCAAGGCATCCTTGATTAAGGCAGCCGCCGATATTAACATGGACCTCGTTCGTGCTGCGATAGACGAGTGGCCGTGCAGAATAAAGGCCTGTATTCAAAATCGCGGGGGTCATTTTGAATAAACTTTATTACCATAAGAATTGATGTTTTATTAAGTTCATTTTGCTATATAAATGTTTACATAAATAATAAACATGTCTAAATTATTTCATATTGCACATGTGACAGAACTTATGACCTGACTATGTATATATATAGTATAGATATAATTCCTGATTTCATTCAGCATCAAACTACAAACCTACAAAATAACAAGTACATATAACTTTGATACATAGCCGTAAAGCCTTCAAATCCAGTCTCAGTCATGCTGATTTACAATTCGGTAGCGACGTAAAGAAATAGCTACAGTAAGTAAACTACTGATAAGTCAAATATTCATTTGGTGAGATAAAATCAAGCATCCCCAGTTTGATACATTTAAAATTTCAACGTGTTCGAATAAAATCAGCTCTACTTATAATATATATATATATATATATATATATATATAATAGTCTACTTATATATAAAACACAGTTCATAGGCAAGATAAAAACAAGGCAAGCAAGCAAGGCAAAGTTTTTTGTACCTAAAGTAAATAACAATTATGGGAAAAGAACAAAACAATATATAGTACCTATAATTTTCAATAGATGTAACTAAACCATATAAATTTGTAAAGATGAAAAATTTGCTTAAAAATCATTTCTTAGAACAGTTGTAAACTGTAATAATTATACTTACTAATTAATTAGTTAATTACCTGCCGTTAATTACCTTCTCTTTAGTACTATACTGTTTAGCGTTATTTTGTTTGTTGGTTAGCATTGTTTATTTTTATAATGTGTAACTGTGAACTTAATCTCATCATTGTCATTTTGTAATTATTGGCTTTGGTATAGTTAGGTTCTTATAATTATCTATAAAAGAGTGTATACCTACCCCGAGAAATAGCAATGCTGTTTGGGGTGCTCTGTATAGTGTAGTTTTTAAGTTTTTATGAATAAAAGTTTTTCAAAAAAACCTTCTACCTCTTCATAAAGTAAAAGTTCTGTTAAAAAGACAAACAAGATCATTAACAGAATAAAGACGGTGATCTTGCAATAAAGTATTACTAGATCAGCGTCTTTATTATGTTACTCAAATCCATGTCAAAACCAACAGAGTTATGGCACGGGCTAAAGAAACGTTCCGGTGAGGCCATAAATCATGAGGCCGGCCCCGCCCCTTTTACTACTGACTAGTAGGGATGCGTGTCGCAACCTTCGCAGATTATCGATGGTGTTATTTATAATTTTAATTGGTTATGTTAATTTTGAACTCATTCTGAGGATTATATAAAATTGAAATAAATATAAAGACAAGGTTCTAACAAAATGTTATTTTTATAATTAGGTACACACTTTTGGAAAATATTTATAATTGTATGTTGTAACAACCCCCCCTCTAAATATTTGAAATACAATGAATGAATCCTACGAGTTTCCCGAACGATTACATGAAAAACGTATGGGATTTGACGTTTCTTTCGAGGTTATACGCTGTTTAATATTTTTTGGGGTAACACGGTTAATCTCAATAGTGATTGGCTAGCCCCCTGTTATGTATAGTGGAGTATTGATTGATAATTGGCCTAAGACACAATTGTGTCTCTTTCAACCCGTATGGGAAAAGGTGTGTCGCTGAAGTGACCTTACTGCAAATTCTTACTTTGTACGGCTGTTGCATGTTATTTGCATGTCACAGGATAGCAATGGCAGGCCGGAGCTCAAAGCAGTGACGTCTGAATAGAAAGTAAAGGGTGTCACTCACGGCCGGACACACGATGCGGTACGGTGCCGCATACCGCACGCAACAATTCCTACGCCCCGCAATGGCGCCGCAACGTTTGGCCTAGCCCTTATTTGTTTCCTGGTAGTAAGGCAGTGACTCGTTTAGTGAAATGTTTCATTTTTAACTCATGATAAAAAATAGGGGTTTTAGTCGGAACCATCTTGCTATGGATTAGTTTGTGGCACCCAAGAAAGTTTAATTATTTTTTGTCCCTGTAGATATTGACATAGGTTAAGAAAACGTCATTTTTCGCCTCTTCTGTACATTGGATGACTGTAGGAGGTGAAGAAATTCAAAGGCGATTTTTTTTATCTCTTTAATATATAGTTTTTTTTACAAATATAACATATAATAAAAAATGTGTTGGAATAAATAATTACAAAATTATTAAGCGAGTTCTGTGTTGAGTGAGATTAACACCATGCAATATTTTCATTTATGTAATCTTGAATATGGTGATATCCCTTTTCTGATAGACTGATATTTTACACAATAATAAACATAAACGTTTACATAAAGGTACTTTTATTGCTTCTGGCCCCACACTAGGATACCGTGCGAACCAGAAACAGCGACGTCAAACATCCAAGAACTATGTTTTTTTTCTTTTTTTTACCCTCAGCCGGGGTTCGAGCCCGGAATCTCTCGCATGGTAGGCAGAGCCACAACCGCTGTGCCACAGAGGTCATTAGAGGGAAATTTTAAAATTTTTAAACCCGGTCCCGAACGGGTGTGCGGATTTTAATGCGTTTTCTATTCTTGATAGTAGGCTTTAACGCGATGGTTTTTAGCCTTAAGTTCAGGCTGGGTACCCCGACAGCGGAAATTAGAATTTATTTTTCAGCTTACTTATAAAGGAATACGATTCAAATATTAAAAAGCTCTTCACTGATCTTTAGAGAACTAACAAAAAACATAACTTTATATATTTTATTACAATCACATAAAGGCTAGTATTTAATCGCACATCAAAAATACTGATTTGCACAGCAAAAAAGGATGACCAAAAACACTTTTTATGTTTCAAATATTTTATTTGTATTCAAGTTTATGTTTTAAGAATTATTGTTGTTATTACATGTTCAACCTGTCACGAAGGACAAAGGGGGCTTCGCTTCGCTCACCCCCTTTACCCTTCACCTAAGCTACCGCAGCATTTTGCCCTGATATTTGCTGTGCACATATCAGGTATCAGTATCTTTGATATCAGTATTTTTGATGTGCATTTTAATATTTCCCTTACATAAATGGCAAAATCCGGTGGAAGCTTTGTGATAATTTCGGAAGATTTAACTATCGAGCAAAAGTAATCAAAAGACGTTTATAGTTACCCGAATCCCTGCTGACACTCATGAACAAATGATCAACAAGCTGGTAAAAAAACAACTGCTTAAATAATCCTATTTTGAGATTGTAAAAGGATGAGATTAAATGTGATTATAAAAGGTTGTTTTGTATTACATTTTGTGTGACGAAATATGAATTTAAATACCATATTAAATTTCCATTTGAGTAAATTCTAAAATGTTATCCCAGCCCTAACAATAAGCCGTCTACTGCGTCTAGTTCAAAGAACAACTCTTGCTACCAAAAGCGCGCTGAATAGAACAAGTTTTTACGGATAGAACTGAATACCTACTGCTTTTTAAAGCTTCTAATATACGTTTTCAGTATGGTAAAAAAAAATTTTTGCAAGTGATACACTTGCGCCCATGTTTATCCACAAATATTAACACATATAACACATTGCTTCTGGCCCCACACTAGGATACCCTCTGTCGTGGGAACCAGAAGCAGCGATGTCACTCACATATAACCATCCCAAACCTGGAGATTTACTTTTCTGTATACCCATCCGGGGATCGAACCCGGGTCCTCTCGTATGGTACTCCGCCATTTGCATCTGACCACAGTGGTCAACGACCTCTGCGGTGTCTCCGTCGAGGTTTTTCTGATTCAAATATCAGCCAGGAGGACGAAAACAAAAACATCTGGTTCTTCGATGTTTGAAAAATATTTCTTTTCTTTATTTGATTTTCAGTACTTTGTAAATTAATCGGCGGCGGTACAGAATACACTTATCTTTTATAAGAGACCCTTAACTCATAATCATCATCATCATTTGTGCTCGATAATAACGGGCCAAGCTAGCCGATAGTTTGGCCCGTTATTATGGAGCACAAAACGGATCTTGCGCAAAACAAGAATTAAGTACAACGTCAGCAACAAATTGAGCAAACAATAATTGACCCTCGAGGAGGGGCTTTAGGTAAATAATACGCGAAATTAGCCCCAAGCTAATTAGGGACTAGGGGGATGGCTCTTCCTAATTACACTCCGACAAGGAGGTAGAAATGTCACCCGCCTTTGGGCAACTTAGAACTATATTCAAGAGGCTGATTGTATAGGTAATTTTAGCTTACGATATATATTGCTCTAATCCTCTGTGCGCTGCAGTAGCGGCTCTGCCTACCATGCGAGAGGTCCCGGGATCGATCCTTGGCTGGGGATACTTAAAAAAAAAACTTGGATGTTTATATAGTGTGGACCAGAAGTCATTATTGTAAATAAAAAAAACAAAGTTCATATATTTGTGTGCAATTCTGATGGCATCACAATTAATTTTATGAACTAACAGATTTGATTCCGATAGCTCTTGTCTGGTTTAGTTAGTTGGGTTTTGATATTTCAGAATTAAGCGAATAATTGTACAATTCTATTCTTATTTCTAATTCCATTATATTCTATACTACTAATTGACCGAGCGAGCGTATAGCGTCCAGTTTCGAGATTGGCTAAAAATACTTTTGTCCCTCTGTCTGTTCTCGCCTACAGGTCGCATTTTTCAACCGATTATGATGAAAATTGGCACACAAGTTTCTAGATTTAATAAAAAAAAACAGTCGATCGCAATTTTTGATTTGGCAGGAAATGGCAGAAAGTTTGCTGCAGCGTCATTATCTTTTGGACAGATGGCACTTTTTAAGTTTTCATGATTTTGACAGTTATAAATGTAAGAATTTTGACAGGTGTCTTTTTTTGATATATGTTTTTGACAGTTGTCATGATCTTGACAGTTATAATCATTTTTTCACTTTATGACTGTCACTATTTCTTACCTCGGAAACTACAGACCAAAGACCACTGGTTCGTATGGAGGTATGACAGCTCTCGAAGACATCTTCATTTCCGATGACAGCTGTCAAAATCATGACATCTGTCAAAAATATTGAGACTTATCAAAAATAGCGTCAAAAATAGTCTCATCCGTAAAAAAATCAAAAACAGTGACAAATTATAAAAATAGTGAACCCTGTAAAAAATAGTCTCACCCATCAAAAATTCAAAAATAGTGACAAATGTTAAAAATAGTGATAACTGTCAAAAATTATGCGAGCTGTCAAAAATTTGATAACAAGGTATGCTTCTGCCACCATATCAGGAAAAAGGCTTATTATTCTCACGTTTTCAATAGTCAATGATCTATTATGACTTCGCGAAATTACGGCACAACCAAATCGCTGATCCGTTTTTGTAAACTTTATTTTTGTGTATCGATGTACAGAATAAAGCAGTACTTGAACACGTTTTCTTTTAATAAAGACTAACGTCATTAACCAAATTTTCAAATTCCGACAAGGACGACACCATGGTAAATAAGATATTGAATATGTTATGATCCATTTGACATATAAAATGTCATGTAATATGCAGAAGGTCAACGCAATTTGTATAGGTATCTCTTTAGAATCGCAATCGGGCCACGGATAAGTTATATCTCAGGTGTCTTTAGTTTGACTACTGAAATGTGACCAAGGACACAAAAGAGTGGACGTGGTCAGATTGATGTAACAATACAATCTGATAACGGATACTGGAGGAAGATAAGGCCGTATTTTTTAATATGGACGGCATATCTAAAAGTGCAATTTGGACCCTTAGGCCGAGTTGCAC
Organism: Argyresthia goedartella; assembly: GCA_949825045.1. Lineage (NCBI taxonomy): Eukaryota > Metazoa > Arthropoda > Insecta > Lepidoptera > Argyresthiidae > Argyresthia > Argyresthia goedartella. The sequence continues at coordinate 13,748,030 of OX463829.1, read as the reverse complement.
GACACTTTTTGACACCCGCTGAATGCAGCATATACAAGTGACATTTGACAGCTGACCATATTTTAGGGAATGATGTTAATGAATATTGATTAAGAAATATAGCATAAACATAATATATGTTATTAATATAATGATACATTTCTTGGGGAAAGTCACGGTCACATTACACGTTCAACCTCTCTAGAGTTGTTGGCTGCTGGCTTTATAAATGGTAATAAATGTAGTCCATTAATGTTCACGCTGAAAGGCATGGATACTCATATGATTAAAACATACTCCACCACGCTGGCTCAGTGCGAATTGATTAAAAATAAATCTGTGGGAGTTTCTACGCCCTTCTTCTCCCACAGTGGTCCAATGTAGAGAAGAGGCAAAAAATGACGTTTGCTAAGTATATGTAAATATCTACAGTAATAAAGTATACTTATATAGATAAATATTATACTTAGATAGATAAACAACCATGATTAGGGTACAAACATCCGTTCTCATATACTTTGACTATTGACTATTGATGAAGGGTGTCGGGCTAGTGGCCGACCCGACGGTGAGAAGTAATCAAGCTGCCCTGGTAAGGCAAAAGTTACGTTCATGTGGCTCTAAAGATTCAAATAGTATATTGTAGCGTGGAGTTTTCCACACTCGTTTATTAATTTCTCACCTACTTTGTTTCATCTTCGTCAGACACTCCAAATGCACTGCAAGTACAATATTTTTCTCACCCAAAATCAGATATGGATACTCCGAAAATGAAAATGAATCTTAAACTATTTTCATACTGCAATACAATCCCTATTCACACCTAAATACACTAAACCCTACTCAAAGAGGAATTTTTCAACAATTCTCTACAGCATAAAATATTCAATTCAATTTTTATTAATAAACACAGTTTACAAGTCACATTCATAGTACTTAATTCAAATTATCATTTTTTTTTTGTAAGGATTTTACATGTTACAAAAACAAAATTGTTTATTATATTAAATAAGTTTATAATACTTTTTAGTTAGTATATTATATATTCTAATTCATTAATTATGATATGTTATTGTTTTGACCAAGCGATTTTGTAGAAGTCGTCTATCGAATAGCACGCATTTGACATTAGCAGCTTTTTTAAGTTTCGGAGGAAAGTAGTATTATAGGGTTCATTTTTTACGTCGTCGGGTATGGCATTATACAGCTTAGGGCCAATTATGGACAGTGAGTGTCTCGACTTGGCCAATCGTCTGGGCGGCACAAATAGTAGGTGACTGCGTCTTGAGCTAGGTCTGTTAATCATTTGAGCATTTGTGGGGAAATTATGGAGGTTTAGCCTTACGTACTTACATATCTCCAAAATATACAGGCTCGTAAGAGTTAGGATGTTATACTCTTTGAATAGTTCCCTAGCAGGGTGGTCCCAGGGTATGCCCGCAATTACCCTTATGGCACGTTTTTGGATCCTTAATGCTCTGTCGCGGTCCGAGGCCGCTCCCCAAATGTCTAGCCCGTATATTAACACTGAGTGAAAGTAGCCGTAATACGACTTCATCACATTTTCAGTAGAGAGACAGGGGATGAGCCTGGACAGCGCGAAGCACGCAGATGACAGTCGTTTGCAGGTGGCGTCAATGTGTTGCGACCACGTCAGTCCCGAGTCAATAGTGAACCCGAGGTATTTGACGTGGTCCACTTGAGGGACAATACTGCCGTTGCAGGTGACGTTCAACTCGTGACATTTTGTTCTTCGGGGCTGGAACTGCATTATGTTAATCTTTTCGACGTTAAGCATCATCCCATTGACTGAGAACCATTGTGCGATTTGGTCAATAACCGTTTTAAGTTTAATTTTCAGGCCGTCATAGTTATCAGCATTGACAATGGCGCAACAGTCGTCGGCAAACATAACGTATTCAGCGTCCGCCGATGCCATTGTCATATCGTTGACTAATATTAAAAACAAGTTATTTCCCATGAGTGATCCTTGTGACACAGCACAATCCTACAGGGATTCGAGTTCAGACCTGGCTCCGCAGACCCAGGTACTTTGCTTACGGTTTGCTAAGAAAGCAGCTATGGTGTTATGAAAATTGCCGGTTATTCCGTATAGTTTGAGCTTGTCAAGTAAGAGAGAGTGATTGACCAATTTGAATGCCCGCGACAAGTCGCAGAATATAGCTGCCACCTGCCGCCGACCCTCGAGGTGGCCCATCACCCTCGTCACCACGTCACGTGCTGCATCCACGGTTGACCGACCAGGCTGGTAGGCGTATTGTTGCCTATTGAGGAGGCCGTTTTCTAAAAAGAATGACGTGAGCCTGTCACTTATCAACCTCTCGAATATCTTCGATACGATAGGAATCAAAGATATGGGTCGATAGTTTTTTAATACGTTCATCTCCCCTTTGCCTTTGTATATAGGTTGTACTTTTATGTTTTTAAGCAAGCTAGGCCCGCGGAGATACATTGGTTGAAAAGGAGACGTAATAGCGATATTACAACCGGTGGAAGGTAGTCTAGGACATTTGTGGACATATCATTTATTTCTTTTGATTGTTTACGTTTTGTGTTTTTAACTGCCTTGATAATTTCGCCTAGTGAAAATGGTGTGAATTGAAGTGTCGGTATTGGTGTAGTAATATACAATTGGAGGTACGACATCGCGTTATCTAGATGAGGTTTAGCGATATTTTTATTGTTCGCTTCTATGTAGAACCGGTTCAAGGTCGCGGCGGTAGTGGCAGCTCGTTCCCGGTCGCAGTTGCCCGTGGACCCGCTAATTAGCACGTCCAGTGCATTGTCCTTGCCTTTCGCACGGCAAGATTCGGAAGCGATAGCGATAGATCACCCCGTAAGCACGTGCCTTGTGGCCCTAGGTAATCTAACCACTACACGCATAAAAAAAATTTACTGTACTCGGACGTGCGCGTACTTATTTCTGCGACTAATAAATAATCTACCCACATATATAATAAAGACATTATCACCCTTCAACATAAAACCTATATTTAACAATACTCTCCTCCCTTTTCTATCTCTAACCCCACTTCAATAGTTGTGTAAACATGCAAATAACTTACCTATGAGATAAAAATTACATGATTTGTGTCGTGTAGTTTAAGAATATTTTATGTATGATAGCGTAACAAAGGATCCACACACAACCCCATATGGTTTCTTGGACCTATGATAGATGTTATGTATATTTTTTGTTTATAATAAATAAATAAAAAAGTAATAAAAATTTGGTCGAAAATTATTATATTAGATTATCAAAACCTCAGATTAACAGAACTCTTTGTTGACTAAAAAATACTCTGTGCTTAAAATAAACAAAAACTCTCTAATGATTTAGCTGAGCATAAGCTGAGATGCAGGTGACGCAGACTTGGCCTGTCTGCCTCGTCTGCGCGTCCCGCGGCAGGCTACGTAGAAAAGATTTTGCAAAATAGCGCAGGTGACGTCTTTTGCTTGAGGTGCCTTGCAAAATCTTTTTTGCGTGACCTGCATCGTCTGCGTCATCTACTTCTCAGCTTACGCCAAGGTTCTGCGTATACTTGTTAGTAAAAGTATAATTTCGTCAATCAGACACAAAATTAATAAGTGAAAGAAACTCCGTCCACCACACTTTGATTCCTTTATTCCTACTCTTTTTTATTCATTGACACTAAGTTTTACTTTGCATTGCTCTTTACGATACCATTTAAATTATTATTAATGCGCTTTTACTTCAAATATGATTCACTACACTTCTATTCCCGGCCCCGTCTTATCACAGTGTCAGTTCCCCTTTTTGTCGAATATCTTCGGTCGCTCCACAGTTGTTGCTTGTTTCCGTTTGGCGCGCTAACAGCGGTTGCGCCATTTTACAACTAACAGCGCGCCCAGATATAGTTCTGGTGTTTCATCCGGAAATCAATAAACCAACCCCCATTGGCGCGCTGTCGGCTCCGGTGCCATTCCTTACAACCGTCATCGCAAACATCGAAAACATAAAACTATGATACAACCCGTGGATCTGGATGTAAATATACTGAACATTGATTGACGCGCTAAGAATCATAACTGATCAAATATTATAAGTGGTCCGACCTATTTCGGTCACGGTGACTGCCTTATGAGCTTTGACCTCGCCCGTGTGGTTGCATGTGGCTTCTGTACCCAATCTTCCTTGTGAAGATCCTTACGCATTACGGGCATGTGAGCACACCATTAATATAATTATATTGAGTTAGCGCAGGTGGTCGGGCTTTTAACTTTTGGCGTTTGGTGTCGAGCTCGGCGCGCCGGTGGATTTCAAAGTCACAGACTTTGATTTTAACCAAAGCCTTCCACTCGGGTCTGAGGGCGGCTTGCTTCTCCCACTGAGAAGACTCTATGCCGCACGTCTTCATGTGCCGCTTCAGCACATCTTTGTACCTGAGGAGTTGTCCGCCACGCTTGCGTTTGCCCTCCTCAAGTTCTATATAGAAGATGTGCTTCGCGACCCTCTGCTCTGCCATCCTTGATATGTGTCTGCATCACCAAAGCTGACGCCGCATGAGGTAGGCCTCAATGCCACCCACATTGGCACGTCGCAGCCCTTCAGTGTTCCGCACGCGATCAGACCATCTGATATTTATGATCTTGCGTAGACATCTGAGGTGAAAACAGTCTAGCATACGGATGTGACGGCGGTACACGGTCCAAGTTCCCGCAGCATACAGGAGATTATAATCTTTTTAAAATTGTTGTGTCGACCACAAAATTAAGAATGCGGAGGCAGCCGCGGTTACCCATTGGGATGGTATCGGGTTGGGGAGAGCAATTTTTTGGGCAACTTTTCTAGCCCCCTCCAAGACTGAGCAAGGAGAGTAGTGCTACCATAAAGAGGGCTGTTCTGTCACCACAGGTGCTGCCGAACCCACTCTGTCCCCCCAGTTCAGAGCGCAAGCGACCACGATGATCTGAGACCACCCCCGGAGCCGCCTGTGTGCAGGCCTCAGACAAAGCCCGGTCTGGATCAAACCGAAAATCTCCACTTCAGCCCATCGCCACAGGACTTTACGTCTTCGGAGTCCAATTTGTGAAGCCGTCATCTGCGCAGTGTTAAATAATGTGTGCAATGTTCCTACATTTAATTTGGAAGTACTGATTTAAATTTATTGCTAAGTTGGCAACCCTGCTCTCTCTCTTCTCTCTGGTAAAACAATTAAAAACGTGTGTGTATTTTCTCCAAGATAGATTTAATAAAACAGTTTGATTATTGACAAAAAGGGACTTATTATTTAAAATAACTTCAGGTTATGGGACCAGTCACATAATCCTATACTGCGAGTTAATTGGAATCAACGAAAGTGCGGCGTTATCTGTTATTCACCGGCGAAAAAAAAAAAGTGAGGTTAACTGCTATGATCTCACGGCGCGGCGTGCTATAACGCAAAAAAAAGGAATACTTGTTCTGGATTGTGAACGAGGTCGGAAAATGGAGAATAACAATAATGTGAATGTGATCAAACTGGTAGGTGGCAAAAGTTGGAGTATTTGTAAATTTCAGACAACGGTTCTGTTGAGAGGACAAAATTTTTTGGATGTTGTGGAGGGAAAAATTGTTAAGCCCGAAGATGATGCCGAAAAAGGCCAATGGGAAACGAGGGATGCCAAGGCGCAAACGTTGTTGGTCACACAAATGTCTGAGGAGGTTATGTTGCACATCATAACATGCACAAGTTCCGCTGAAATGTGGCGAAAACTTCAAAGTGTATATGAGCAGAAGACTGAAACTAGCATACACATTATACAGCAACGATTTTTTCTATATAAATACGAAAGGGGTATCGACATGTCAGTTTTCGTGTCCAAGATTCAAGAAATGCGGAATATGTTAAAACAGATGGGCGAGGATATTTCCGATAAGTTTGTCATTACTAAAATATTAATGCCTGATGAATACAAACATTTTGTATCAGCGCGGGAGTCTGCACCTGATGACAAGCAAACAATTGACAACTTGCTGGCCAGATTATTAATCGAAGAAGAGAGGGTGAAAAAAAAAAATGAGGAGTCCCAAGGAAGTTCATCCTCTGCATTCGTCGCGAAAAATAAAAGACAAGTAAAGTGTTATAAGTGTGGCAAAAGTGGACATTATCAGAGTGAGTGTAAATACATTGAGAATAACAGTGGGAAAAAGGTAAACAGTAACTGTTTTTATTGTGGAAAGTTTGGACATATCAAAGCGCAGTGTAGGTTTAGAAAACAAAAAACAGAGGACAAAAAGAAGAGTAATGCGTTTGTAGTGACAAGTTCGTCGCATGAACTGCATAATTCAAAGTGGTTAGTGGACTCTGGTGCTAGCGAACACATGTGCAATAACCGCGCATTGTTTGCTTCATTTGTAAGTGCATCGGAACAATCGGTGATCGTCGGAAATGGTGCGGCAATTGGTGTGCTCGGTCGCGGACAGGTGGCGGTGCTAGTTTCGAATAGGAACGAATGGATAGACACGGTAATAGACAACGTACTCTATGTACCGGAACTGAACAACAACTTGTTCTCAGTCATTCGCGCCACTGATAAAGGATACGTCATGGTGACAGATGACAGATCATACAAATTTTACAAAAATAAACAAGTTTGTGCAGTAGCGGAAAGAATTGGCGATTCTTATTTCTTGGAATTGCGGTATAAACATAGGTGCGATACTGCAAGCACTGTAACATTAGTTCAAAATGACTTAGATGAGTGGCACAGAAAACTCGCGCACCAGAACTTTACTTATGTAAAAGATATCCTGCAGAAACATAACATTGTTGTCAAACAAACCACTGAACCTAAGTGTGAGAGTTGCTTAGTTGGAAAGATACATCGACAACCGTTCAACAAGAGTGAATACGTGAGTACAAAGACTTGCGAGTTGATCCATGCCGATACGTGCGGCCCTATGGAAGAAGCGTCTCTTAGCGGTTCACGATATTTCGTCATATTGAAGGATGACTATTCCAACTATAGGAGTGTTTACTTTGTCAAGACAAAAGAGGAGATTAAACATTGCATTGAGAATTTCATTAATAAAGCTGAAAACACAACTGGAAACAGAGTGAAATGTTTCAGAAGTGACAATGGTGGAGAGTTTTTAAACAAGGAAGTAAAGAGTATGTTCTTAAAACGTGGAATAACACACCAAACAACAGTACCTTACACTCCGGAACAAAATTAGGAAAGCTGAAAGAGAAAATAGAACTTTGGTAGAAGCAGCTCGGACAATATTACATGAAGAAAATTTTCCTAAGAAACTGTGGGCGGAAGCTGTGAATACAGCAGCATTTATTATAAATAGAACTGGGAAAAGCCGTGAAACTGGAAGGTCTCCATTCGAAGTATGGACAAATAAAAAATTTGACATTCACCAATTGAAAGCCTTCGGCACTGAAGTGTATACCCACATTCCAAAGGAACAGAGAAGGAAATGGGACAAGAAAGGTGAAAAAGGGTTCATGGTGGGTTATGATAAAAATGTGAACGGGTATAGAATTTATTTTCCTACCAAAAACACAGTGGAGATAAAAAGAGATATTGTATTTTTAAACCGAAAGAGTAATGAGGAGAAACTTCATATAAAGGAAGGCGAAATATCAAAATCTATACCATTAATAAACCTAGAAGAAGAATGTGTGGTGGACAGTGAGCTTCCTAGAGAACCTAGCCCTGTAAATGAAATAACGACTGATTTAGATGAAACAGTGGAGGTTGATGAGGATAGATTAGAATATGAAGGTGACAGTGACTACTTACCATGCAGTGATGAGGAACATTTATTGGAAGAAATTGGTTCACCTCCAAATGAAAGAAGCAAGCGGGCTAGAAAACAAACTTCTTTCTTTAAGTGCAATAATGTGCAGTTGGATGAGAATGAGTGTGAGCCGGTTACATACTGTGAAGCTATGAACAGAAGTGATGCGGGTAAGTGGAGTGAAGCTATTGCTAGGGAATTACAGACTCTCAAAGACAATGACTTTGGGATTATTGTGTTGTGCCAGAAAATGTAAAAACAATTAGTAGCAAGTGGGTCTTTAAGGTTAAAAATGTAAACAATGTTTCGACTTATAAAGCTAGTCTTGTTGCCAGAGGGTTTGAGCAGCAGGAGTCCTTTGATTTGTGTGATATTTATGCTCCAGTTGCAAAGTTATCCACATTTAGATTGTTTGTAGCAGTGGCAACAAAATTAAATGTGCCCATTTATCAATTAGATGTAAGCTTTCTTGTACGGGGAAATAAAAGAAGATGTGTATGTTAAATTACCCGAAGGGGCTTATATAGGAAGTAACAATATAGTAAAATTAAAGAAATCATTATATGGTTTGAAAAGTTCTCTTAAGTGCTGGAATCAAAAGTTTAATTCAGTTATAATTAAGGAAGGTTTTATGAGGTCAAATTCTGACTCATGTTTGTATGCAAAGTATAATGGCTTTGATAAAACCTTTGTTTAAATTTATGTAGACGATTTATTAATTTTTGGGACAGACAAACAAGAAATTGTAAAATTAAAAATTGTACTAAATGAGGAATTTAAGTTGAAAGACCTGGGGTTCATTTCAGATTTTCTAGGAATAAAGGTTAAACAAATTTTAAATACTGGTATAACTGTATTATCACAAAAGAAATATCTAGAAAATGTAATGAAGAGATTTAATATGGAAAATTGCAAGCCAATGATGACTCCTTTAGATCAAAATTTCAATAGTAAGATATTCGATTCTGATGTTAATTTTGATAAAAATATAGAATGAACTTGTAGGCAGATAATTGGCTGCCTCATGTACGCTGCTTCTGGTACTAGGCCTGATCTTTGTTTTGCTATTTCTTTGTTGAGCAGGCATCAGAAGTGTGCAAATAATGTATTGTTGAGTGCGCTTAAAAGAGTACTACGTTATGTAAAGTATACTATTGACTATAGTTTAGTATTTAAATGTAATGATAATGATACAATGTTGCAAGGATTCTGTGATGCTGATTGGGGAGGTGACCTGAGAGACCGAAAGTCTACTTCCGGGTACTTGTTTACTTTTTCAAATTGTTTAATAGTTTGGTGCTCCAAAAAGCAATCATCTGTAAGTCTGTCTTCGACAGAAGCTGAATATGTTTCAATGAGCATGGCGGCTAGTGAAGCATGTTGGTTAGTTAACTTATTAAATGATTTTGGTTTTCAAAATGTATGTCCAGTAAATTTGTATTGTGACAATCAATCAGCTATATTAAGTGCTAGCACAGAGTCTGTAAAACGTTTGAAACATGTAGACATTAGATATCATTTGTGCACATTGACTACTTGGAGGACAGGTGAGAGTTTGTAGAATGCCTACTAGTATGATTTGCCTACCCTGCGGGTCGGCTGCAAACCCTGGAGCACCCTACTCCACCCAAATGATCAACCAGTACCGCAAATATACAATAATATTGCTCGCCAAAGTACAAAAATGGTCATATAGTTTCAATGTTAAGTCTGTTCCAATTAAAAACAACAATTAAAATGTGGTAACTATGCAAATCGCTAACATAAGTTATGTTTAAGTAATGTAAGCATGTGTCGTAACTATATCGTAGAAATGGCTATATCATCAACCATGGATTGATATTTCGTGAAATAGTCACCATATCATGATATAGTCAATTATTTCATGAAATTATCATAAAGTGTTGAATTTCACGATAACATGTAGTTTTAAAAGCATTTGTATTCAGTACTACGTGGTGTTTTTTTTGTTATACATGTCAAACTAACACGAAGACTATTCGGGGGCTTCGCTGCGCTCGCCTCCTTTAGTCTTCACCTAAGCTACCGCAGTGTTTTGCCCTAAAATATTTCTTCGTTCAATTAAAGTTCCAATTCAACCATGGTTGACAATATCATGATATAGCCAATTCTACGATATTGTTACGACACATTCAACCATACATGCTCTAATGGCATAGCTCTTATGGTTCTAGTTTGCTATACGATATTCAACCATAGGTGGGTCGTAAATTAAATTCTCTCGACTGCGACTTGTCAGTCGAGGGAATTTCTTTGTAGTTTTCATTAATTAAAATTCTTACCTCAACATTGTAAACAATTTATGAATTTATTCTGCCGGTTCATTTCAGTAAGCCAGGTGCTTCTGGAGGTTGGAGTTCAGATGAAATGAACCTTGAATTGTACATAACAGTCACTGACAGTTCAATTCGCACACTTTTAAGATGTGTAATTATTCGTGCTACCGGCTCAGAAGAACTTTTTTCCTTAGCCCACCCAAGACATGTCATCAAACGCCCGTATAATTACAAGTTTATACAAAACAAAGTAGATGATAAAATATGCAAATAACAATTATGAGGAACTTTACGGTACGTACTTATATAATTCCTGTAATTTGAAAGGCTTTTGCAGCAGCTTCTTACTTTTATTGTTGCAATCACCAACACATCTATATCGCATCTTTAAATAGCACTTCATTATGCCTTCATAAACCACAATACCTCCACAAACTCGCGCTGAGCCGGAGTGGTGAAATATAGCTCAATCTTACTAGTATCCTTGTAAAGGCATGTGCCTCTCGTTGGGCACATTAATGGGCTACATTTAATTACTTTATTATAATACAGTCTGGCCTGTGCTCATACGCAGTAAACGTGGCACGGTAGCGTCCACATTCAGTAGTCCTTTTTATGTGAAAGGAGACTAGCTTATCGCCACATTTACTACTATTTTATTCATATAAAGCTGGGGTTAATAAACCCATGGGTCGGTCCGGTACCAGCTGCACCTGTTGCTACTTTGGAGATTTTGAGTTTTTTGATGAAATTCTAAACGTGTGAAATCTTGCTGGTTATTTTGGTCACAGCTGGTAATATTCGCTTCCTGGAGTACGTTCGTGCACGTGTGCATGCAGGTAAAGTATACTGGTAATCTGAAATTCTGACACCAGCGCACAGTGATTCGTCATATACAAGCTAGCTGGCAATAATTATTTTTTGCATTTTTCTTGCTTAGACTGACGTATTCAGTGATAAAACATCGTAAAATGATAATTGTGTAACATGAGGTATGTACTAGACATGTAAGTAAGTAGGTACCGAAATGGGTAATTATAATGAAAAATAATTAGTTCTTCGAAAATATTTATTAAATTCATTTTATTCAAGTAAAAACAAACAAACTCAATAAAAAACAATATAAAATTAAGTACATGCTTATAAAAAGTTACAAATAAGGTATTAAATAATAACTTAACAATGCAAACAACACAATAATAATAAAAGGAATTCAATTTGTATATTGTAATGGGTATACCTAATTAACAATAACAACATCATTAACTAAGTTACTTAATCAGTCGGAATCTGAGTCTGCACAGTCAGTACTATCTGACAACAAATTCTATTTATCAAACTCAAAATCTTTGAGGCAATAACGTCTAGTAAAATGTGTATCAATCATATTGACATCAGGCTCTTTCAGGTGTCTCAAGATTTCAGGAGCAAATTTCCGTAACTTTTTATCGGTTTTTCGCGTAGAGAATCTATGAATGGGTCTGATTTAATTAACAACATATTAAAAAGGTCTGTATTTATATTTAATCTTGAAGAAATTCTAGTACTGGAAAGGTGGAACCTCCTGAAATCTTTATTCCTAGAGTCCTGTTCTTCCTCAGAAAAGAGACCGATTGGAAGCATGCATTTTTTTTATGGTATTAATTCAATAAAATAAAATGTTGTTTACGGTGGGAGGCATATTGCAACAATCATATTTCAAGTTTCTGTAAACAGCCTTTATCTCCATAATAAAGCATTAAATAAAACATAGTTTATGGGATAACCTGAAGACATGACACTTAAAATTATATAAAATAATTTTATTAGTCCCTCGTCTACACCAGTAAAAGTCTGCTGGTAGTTTTGTAAAATCTTCTAGCAGTAATCCGATCATTACTGGTTCTTGAGCCTGGTCTAGGTTTGTTAGGTGTGTAACCAACAAGAAATTGATGGATAGAGTTATTTCACATTAAAGTAATAAAAAATTTCGTACCGATCATTTCTATGTCCCGCCGACTCCCATTTTGAATGAACTTTTGATGAAAATCTTGCAGTTCTATGTCGGATCAGCTTTAATTCTTCTTTATCATTATTCAGTAAGTTGAGTTTTGATAAAACCTATCGAAAAACATGATCATTTCGTTCGGAAGGATCAGCACTAGACCAAACTTCAAAAATCTCGGAACGAATAATTTTGTAGGTGCGTCCTGAAAAAGGAGAAAATAGGTATGATGCCTGGTTATGCCTGGACTGAGCCATACTTTTTCAAAAATTAAATGAATTAACGATCATTTTAAGATAGATTCCAGGCACATAAAAATCAACTCTAATGAAAGTCAATGTTATAGTTATTTTTTTGACATTTTTGGCCTTAACTTTAGGAATGAATTCCAAATCACTGAAATGACCATACCATAAAAAATAATATATAGCACATATCTTCAAGATTATCACGCATTTTTTTAAAACTCAATAACACTTGTGAGTTGTACTTATAATTACCGAACTCTACGGAAGATGCAAGTGAAATGTTTTGGGGTGTAAATTTGCATTTCTTGATTTCATTAGTATCAACAGATGCGACCACAAAGGGCGATATAAAATTTATCATTCTTCCTATTAGTTCATTGTAATGTTGTTCAGGTAATGACTTAATATTAGTTAAATAACTCAAATAGAATGTGACTTATTGTCGGCTAGCTTGTATGGGACGACTCACTGTGCAGAGCTCGTGAAAATACTTCGTATTATACATAAGTGCACAGGTACAAAATGTACTGGCATGTTAGCTTATGACCGAATTCATCAACTGCTGCTCAAATATAAAGTGCCGAAAATTTGATTGAATAAGTAATAAATAATGTAAACCGGAAATTATTTTTCAAAATCACATGTCACGCGAATTTCGATGTGTCGACGTCGCGTTTGACGTCAAAGCGTTTGTGAACAACAACGAAATTGTACGGCGGCGATTTATGAGATGAACGAAACTCTTTGGATATATCGCACTATCATTTCCCTGAGAGATACCGACATCATTACATTGAGTATCATTCACACTTTGAGTAGTCGCATATGCATCCGAGCCTCAAAATCGTGTACAATGTTCATAAAACCGTAGTGAAAATTTTGTCCCTATACCATAGACAAAAAAAAACTATGTCAAATAATGAAACCAGAAGAAGCCCTGGTTCGTCAGCAGTAACTAGTCTCACCACTTATCTCCCGAAAACTTCATGCAAATTCTGAAACCACTTCGGGAGTCTGCTAACAAAACTCATACATCTACATTTTAGCCGACAAAGCAAAACACATTTCCTAGTTTACCATTCAGTTGCTGACTTTATGCCTCTGAAATGGAGATTGGTTCATGAAGGTAGAGGAATGCATTACATTATCTGGGTATTACTTGTAGTATGACGGTATGGAACCTCATGCGCAGAAGCTCAAATAAAGAAGTACCGCTTTCATTCGTTTATTTGCTGTTTCACACCATACAAAAATGTTTAAAAATATAATTAATTGAAATAACGTAAAAGGCCAATTACAAAACAAAGGGGCTATCACAACGTCATATGCCGATTCACTTAAACGGATCCGCAAAATTACCATGACCGTTCTAAAGCAAATCTTGGTTGGTTAGTTAAATAAAGCCCATTAAGGCATATTGGATTGGAAATGGTTGCAATGGTGATGCATTTGTTTTGAAATTAATCTGAATCATTAAACGGTTGTGGTAACCCCCCAGGGCACCGAATAAATAAACGGTTTAGTACGAGTCCGGCGCACGCACCAAGGGATATCTGTAGATAGGTGTGTGCATGTATGAGGATAGTCCGTCCACCCTCTGATTACAGATGCTTAGGCTTGATAATACATATTAATTCTAGATACCTCCACGCCTTCTTGAGGAAAATAGTCTTGACTGATGGACAGAAAGACAGACAGGCATATATATTATTGTACCGATATACTTAGTTCCTTGTATAAATTCAATTCAATTCAAAACATTTATTTCAAATCACTTGGATCCATACAGAACTTATAAACACACACAGGTAAAATGAACATTTAAAGATAAATAAATCAGTTTAAAAAGTAATCAATACAGCCTCAGGTGTTGGCAAGACTATGCAACCCGCATTCACCGGACCCTGACATTCAAGTTAGAAGCGATGTGAAGGTGTTACCAGTGACTGAAGATTGGACAGTCCAGCCTCCTTGCATATGGACCAGATGACAGTTGGCACTGCCGCGCACCCGGTACAGGGACGATGCCCTTGCTCTTCAGATTGCATAAAAGTCTGAAGTGTAAGCCTCTGCGGACATCCATGATGCCCTGCAAAAACGCGGCAGCCCCAACAGAACAGCATCCTGGAACCATTATTATATTGGACGCGGAAGGGCGGTGTACGACATCTGCAAATAGTTGACCCACAGAGCACACGTATAAAAGGAATAGCACATAAAGTAATTTTGACAACCCCTGAACAAAGTGCAGATCTGCGAGCTAACATATTAGAGCAAAGCGCCATCGCTTTTCCCTCCCTTTCAATATTAAGAACATCTGACAAATCCTCAGTTACAAGATGACCCAGATACTTTAAAAAATAGTCACCCTCTTAAGTAAAAAAATCACATAAAACTAGGTGGCACATGCTAAGGCATCTCAGTACAGCATTCGAATACTAGTAATTTACTTTTGTTAGCATTTTATTGCAACCCATGCATTTTGCCATAGTTCTCACTAGTTCTCATAGCTAAGTAATAAAAGTATATTTCAACTGTTGTTTTAGGGTTCCGTACCTTATACGGAAAAAAGGAACCCTTAAAGGATAAGTTTGTTGTTTGTGTGTCCGTGTGTCACACCGTGTGTTCAAACTTCTAGGTCCACGCCATCAAAAATTGGGCCGTCTTTGGCCCAAAGCTGAACTTGCCAATTTTTCTTGATACTCGCAAGGGAATCAAAACCTATAGGGTACTTCCGGTTGACCTAGGATCATGAAATTTAGCAAAAAGCAAGGTATTACAGCAGTAAAGATCATTTTGACGTTTTATCCCCATTTTTCGATGATTTACTTGTAATACCTATGTACCTAAGTCTTTTAATTCGTTGTTAGAAGATGTATTTATATCAATAAGTTGGGGATATCGTTAGCCATAAAGATCATCCACCCACAGTCAAGTGTCGTAAAGAATCAAATGACCGAATACTTACCTAGTCTTTAGTATGAACTTGGCTCTTTAAATAAATGTCACCTTATATATTCATAAATGAAATGAAAAGATATTTAAAGATGATACTGAATCTTAGTCCTCATTCTCGTGATGGAATGAGGACTTGGAGACAGTACTGAAGCTCCTTATTAGAAATAGTAAGGCAATGTTTCGGCTCAGTTTGTTAAGGATGTTGAGTTGGTTTCGCAAGTTTGGTGTAATGAGCTGCTTATGGAATGAGGACTTGGATGAGTACTGGAACTCAGGAACCAGGAATAGTAAGGCTGTCAACGAAGTCATACTTGTTTTATTTTGCATATTCACGAGCTAAATAGAACAATCGTACAGTTCGCTAAGTATTGCGTAGAGCGTGGAGTGAAATATTGATCATACCTATATAATCATCTTGTTTTATAGATGGCAGCACTTTCTTAGCTTTATATGACTCTATTTTTTTTAACCCTCAGGTTGAATCTGTTTAAATGTGCTCACAATAAAAGTAAGATGATGTATATTTTTGTTTTTTACTTTCAAATATTCCATTATATATTTTAGCAACTAAAATAATGTTTTCCAAACGTTGATAATACTAATACAAAAAATATATCGATAATTAAAATAGAGTCAAAATAATTTTACTTCTATTCTTAAGGTAAGACTTGAACCCTGAACCTCGGTGGGTCTGTGATACACATGCTAACTTATCTGAGCTATGATTATGATTAGTATTTGTTTTATTTCTCTCCAAGGAGGTTGTTTTACGGCACGGGCCTAAGCCAAGTACATAGTGATGAATGAGTGATGATATTATGATAATGATGAATTTTATTATTATTATTATGATTATTATAAAGAGACGGGTTGAAAGTACCATTATGTGAAGTTGTGACTCTGCCACCCTATATGAGAAAAGTCATGTTATTGTAAATGGTATAAGCGTTTACATTCCATTTCGTTTCTTTTTTATTTTGGCTACCAAGACAATAAAAAATAAAGTCCGAGTGAATCCGAATGTTTTACTTGTATTTCGGATAAGGGTACAAATGGGACAAACTTGTACCACTAGTATCATCAATTGTACTGGCTGAAGGTACAAGTGGTCCGGAGGGGACTTCTCTAGCCTGCATTGTGTGAGAATATCTTGGCTCTAATAAATACACCTTGTCATGTGTATCACGTTTTGATTATTACTATCTAATTAAAAAACGTAGGTACAAATTTTGATTACGATAGTTTTTTTTCATATTTTCATCATAGCGTGTCTGAAATAAATATATTTGACTTTTAAGTTGTTGTCTTAAGCTTGAGACACTAAACAAATTATGTGCTAAAGCATATTAAATTATTATAGATAAAATGATAATTGCTAATACAATAACTCTTACTCGATAATGTACCTAAAGAGGATTGTTTTTCCAAGATGAAGCTTATAGCCAATGCGCATATCCACCTCAAAATTTAACTGAAACTCAGCAAGCCCAAAGTTTCGCTAGGAAAATGACATTTTAGTTGCACTTAATTTGAGCAATATTCTGTGCATATATAAGCGCTCTAGCAGCTTCCTGTGGAAGGAGCCGAGATTGTCTCCTTAATTTCAGCCTTAATACCGCATAATACCGCATAAGTTCTCCAAGCATTTTGCATGAAAATGGCTGACACGGTACATGTAACTTATTCAATGTAACCGCTGGTGTGATACCATGCTTTTAGTTTTCCTTCCGTATTCGAGTGAACGTCATCTTTAAATTGAGGTTAGATTTTATTTATTACCTAGTAAAATAACTTCTTTTGGATAATGTTCCATTTGTTATATGCAGTGATCGTTACAGGTGGAGCTGTTTTTGTCAATTAACCAAGTAACCCACAAGGAAAAGTTACATACTTTTTTAAATTGCTACCATATGTTGCTTGCGGAAAGTTATTTCATGATGGGTATACTATCATTTCCCAAAATATGATCAGCTGATTCAATGTCGCCATGTTTAGCGTCGTAGGGTAGCGATTTGGCGAAATTCACCTCTGGGGGCGGGAAATGGGGTGTTTAAGCCTGTATTGGGACCGATGCATGAGGTGACACAACTAAACTAACTAAACTAGCTAAAAATTATGTTTGAAATGGATTCTATGGCTACCGCACAAGAGTTGCGGGTTCAAGACTGTCTGTTTAGTGCATTAGTTAGTTCGTTTTGACACTTAAATAATCGCACTGATTATCCATATAAAAAGTAGTGTGTGAAATAGGCTAGCTCCCTGCCACGAAATATTGGCTATGGATAAATGGTTAAAGTCAAAGTCAAAGTCAAAGTCAAAGTCAAAGTACTTTATAACTGTAGATATTAACATATACTTAGCAAACGTCATTTTTTGCCTCTTCTCTACATTGGACCACTGTGGGAGAAGGAGGGCGTAGAAACTCCCACAGATTGATTTTTAGATCTCTTTTAAAAAAAGGTCGTGCTTAACTAATACAATTATGTTTTTTTTTAATTTAATAAGCAGGCAATAATAAATAATTACAAAATTATTAACAGCGAGGTCTGTGTTGAACTAGATTAACCCCATACAGTCCTGTCATTTAAGTAATCTCGAACATTGTAATATCCCTTTTTCGACAAAGTCGCTTTAACATGCTTTATAAAAAGCTCAAATGGCAATTTCAAAATCTCCAGAGGTATCTTATTATAGTAGAGGATGCACTGACCCTTGAAAGAATTGCTAACCTTCGCGAGTCTAAATCGGGGCGTACACAGTCTGTGATTATTTCTTAGGTTAACATTGCAGCTATCGCTAAGTTTGGTAAATGTTGTAAGGTTCTTGCGTACATACATTATATTTTCGAAAATAAATTGACTAGCTACAGTTAGTATGTCAATTTCTTTAAAAAGCTCTCTTAAAGAGTCTCCTCGTTTTAAATTATAAATTGCTCGAATAGATCTTTTCTGTGAAATAAAAATAGTTTGAATATCAGCGGATATTCAATCTATTTTTATTTTACAGAAATGAGCTATTCGAGCAATTTATAATTTAAAACGAGGAGACTCCTAAAGCAGCGGCTTTTCCCCACAACAAGATACCAAAGGACATGACACTATGAAAGTAACTAAAATATACTAGCCTAGATGTAGCCACATCCGTGCTTTGTCTGATGTTCCTAACAGCGTAGCCGCAGAACTTAATTTACCAGCTAATTTATCTATGTGGGGTCCCCACTGTAATTTGCTATCAATGGTTATTCCAAGAAACTTCGCATCATTTACCAATTATAACGTGCTGTTTTCTAACACTAAACTGGTCTTAACTTGCCTGACATTTGGAAGTGAGATTTTGATACACTTGGTTTTACCAGCGTTCAACAATAAATTATTAACTGTGAACCAATTCAACGTTAAAGACAATACACCATTAACATCATCAAAATCTCCTTTTTGTCTTTCAATTTTGAAGACCATCGAAGTATCATCAGCAAACAACACTATGTCAGTTAATTTCTCTACCATGAAAGGCAGATCGTTTATATATACCAGGAATAAGAAAGGGCCTAATATGGAACCTTGTGGAACGCCAATTTTTACATCCGATCCATCAGATTTAACGCCGTTTACTTCTTCCTTTTGAATTATATTGCTTAGGTATGATCTTAGTAGATACAACGCTTTATTTCTTACTGCGTAATGTTTTAATTTAATTATAAGCGTATTATGATCAACACAATCAAACGCCTTCGACAGGTTGCAAAAAACTCCGATAGCATCCTGTGCGGCCTCCCATGCAGAATAAAAATGAGATATAAGGGTAATACCTGCATCCGTAGTCGATTAACCCCTAGTGAAACCGTATTGTTTGGCGTGGAGTTGTTTTGTACGGTTGAAGTGTGAGAGCATTTGATTGAGTATAATCTTTTCAAATATTTTACTGTTAGAAGAACAGATATTGGTCTGAAATTTGAAGGATCACCCTTACCTCCCGACTTGAATACAGGTATCAGTTTACTGTGTTTCATGAGGTCTGGGAAAGCCCCATCGTCAACACATTTATTGAATATATAAGCTAAGTGTGGGGCTATAACTAGAATTACTGAACCAATGACTTTGACTGATATACCCCACAGGTCTTCCGTATTTTTTAAGTTAGATAATTTAAACGTTTTGACAATGTCCTGGGGATATACATGATGAAATTTTAAATATACATTACTGACGCTAGTGTTATTTTTTATCAAAGTCTCTGCTTCATATGGAGATGAATTTAGACGGTCTGTTGTGAGTAAGGGTACATTGGTGCAGAATGTTTCATAAGCTCGAGCAACATCAGCGCTGGATTTAACAACATCATCACCTATCTTTAGGCAGAAATCATTGTCCCTTGGTATAACTTTGCCAGTTTCGCGGTTTATTATTTGCCAAACTGTTTTCAATCTATTATTTGAATTTTGAATTTTTCTATTAATGTGTAAAGTTTTTGCAGTTCTACAAACCAACTTGAAAGTTTTAGAATATTTTTTAACATAGTCATGAAATTTTCGATCAAAGTTATAGGACTTTTGTTCATAAAGGTCATATAAGATAACCCTACTTTTAAGAATTTCAAACGTTGCCCAGTCATTAAATTTAGATTTACCGTTGTAGTCACTGACTTTCTTTAATTTAAAAACTTTATTGAATTCTGTCTGAATAATGTTGAAGAAGTCTGAGTAGATTTTGTTTGGGTTCTGTTCATCAAAATCCGGTACTGGCAAATTTATATCTAACTTTTTCATATACGTCTCTAGTCTATGGGATGTAATAGGCCTATAAAATAATGGATCAGTCCTATTTTTACTGGCAATTGGGAATAAAACTGTTTGACCACTGTGATCGGAGGGTAAGCAGTAATTACATTTTTACTTGTGAATGCACAGTCACAAACAACGTTATCTTAGCAAGTTTGGCTGGTAAGTTTAATTCTAGTCGGCTCTAGAAATATATGAGATAAATTAAATGATTTGAACAGAGTTATTAATCGTTGTTTTAATGTTGTATCTACAAGCAAATCTACATTAAAATCGCCACAAATAATTAACTTTTTTCTGCTATTACAAAGTTTAATGAGGGCATCCTCCATAATTTTCTCGAACATTTCAAAATTGCCATGGCCGTTTTCATCTAACGGAGGTCTGTAGACACAAACAATAATATGGCCAACTTAACACAGGATACCTCTATTTGTCTTTCTACAGCAAGTGCAAGAATATCTTTCCGTTGTTTCACCTTAATATTATTTTTTACTTAAATTAAAGAATTACCTCTATCAGCAGTCTTTCTATTGTAACAACTGACAATTTTGTAATTATTTATGATTAAAGACATCATATTTTCCTTTAACCAGTGTTCTGTAATACAAATAACATCGGTGTCTGAATGATTAGGAAACAATTCTAATACAAGTTCTTTGCCAGGTAGCCCCTGCATGTTTTGATGGGAAATATTTAAGTGGGGCTTACCATTTGTCCTAGTATTTTTCATTTGATTGCCAGAAAACCCCTGCTTATTTTGTAATTTTTTTTTGTTTTGAGGGGTCCTCTTTTGTCGAACTATCTAGTTTAAAACACTACTATTATCACTAATACTAACTAAAACTGAAGGCGACTGCGTTATAATATTTGCAACTGTGTCGCATATATTATACGCTAACAATGTAGCTACTCGTTTTTTTGTTTTATGAGACAGGTACATAGTATCCTGAGTCAAAGTAAACTTATGAATAAAATTATTCATGTCGAAATATAAAATAGCATCTCTATGATGACACGTTATATTGTATCGATGCATGTTCATTCTATGTTCACTTTTATTTTGTTTCTCCGATAAATTAGAACAATAAGGAAAGTTACATAGAATAAACTTGCACTTCGTCTTATTATATAAATTGAGCAGTACATCTATACCAGTATCTAATGCACTCCGACTAATGTTTGAGTGGTTTCCTACCATAATAACAATGGTAGTATGTTCATCAAAATTCCCTACAGCTATCTTTTTCATAATATCCTCAAAGGAACTATTAGGACAACAATTATTTGTCACTTATTGCTTAAGGCCATTATGCAAAAACATACCAAAATGTACACCTATCTGAGTAAACTACAGTTCTTTTGTTTGCTATTGTTCTTCTCTGAGCACGATTTGAGGTGAGTGGCGGGACACTCGTGTTAGAGTGCGGTGCGATGCACGTGCCAGCGGGCAGCGCGGCAATCGCGGTAGTGAGCGGTGCAACGCGTGTAACGGCGAGCGGCGCGGCCCTCGCGGCAGCGTGCAGCATGACACATGACTCAGCAGGCAGCGCGACACGCGCGTCACTTAGCGGCGCGGCGCTCGCGCTGATGAGCTGTGAAACCTACCTCTCGACGACGACGGCGACGCTGTTTCTTGGTCGGGACAGCAGTGGGCGTTGCAACACTCACGTTGAGGGGGGTCAAGGCCAGACTTTGTGCTGTGGGCTCATCCTTCTTGCTGGTGTCATCCTCCTTGCTGGTCTCATCCACCTCGTCCTCAATTAGAATGCCTACCAATTCCGCGTTCTGGCGTTGTAGTTGTAGTAGCTCAGATGTTGCAGCTCTAAGTTCGACTAACTCACTCTGTTCTTTGACATAACATTGGAGTGCGTTTGAAAGGAGGTCACGTAGTTGCTGGATTTTTATTCGGGCATCTTGGAGGTCTGACTGTAAACCTACATTTTCAGCCTCCAACTCCACCGGTGGTGTGTTACTTGTGTCAGATGTGATGATGGTGACCTCTCTGGTGGTAATCTCGAAGGGAGCGGTGTTAGGCTCGACCTCAGATACCGGGAGGTTCTTTTGAAGGCATTGTTGTGATTGTTGCGAAAGCTCGATTACTCTCTGTAAATTTGTGTTGCTGCCTGCTTTTATTTTATATAGTTCTATTATTTGTTCTGCTTCTGATTGTGAGTAAGCAGTAGCCATATTTTGCAGTTCAATCTCGAGTTGCGATATTTATAGCTCTAAATCAGTGACTATTTTCTGATACTCTTCAGTTCTTTCCTGTAGCAATCTTGAAAATCCTGATTTTTTATTATTTTCCGGTGTCTGGCAACTGTTAAGCTTCTGTAGCCGGTTCCGGGTCTGGACAATAGATTTATTTATTTTTCTGGATTTTTTAAAGTATTTTCTTGTTTTTAACAGCCGTGTAGTTTTCTTATTAGTACTTCTTATGTCATTTATTATTGGTTTTGGCTGCTGTGTGGGAGTCAAATGAATTTGCCCGACCAACTCATGGTACAGAGAGATATTTTTTTCCGTCAGCCTTTTGGTTTATCAGCTGTTGTATACTTTGATTTGCTTCTTGTAACTGTTGTTCAAGCGATGATATTCTCTGAAGGCTCAACTCGTGAGTATGGTAGCACTCGTCAAGTGAGTCTAACAGATTTCTAAACTGGTCTCTTTCCACACAGGCATCGACCCAATCACTATGCAGCTGGCTCAACTGGCTTTTAAGCTTATTTAAGATAAGAATTTTCTTAATCTCCATTTCACTGTCAGCTCTCTCTTATTCATATTTAGCATTTAGTTCTCTTGAGGTCAAAAGATCTTGAAGAGCGTTGTGCAGCTGCAGTGCGGTCTCAGCTCTGCGCTTTGTCGTCTTGGACACCATGCTGGAACCGAGAGACAGGGTAATATAATATAGTTCTAATAAAGAGAGGCGAAATGTGTATGTGTTGTGTGTTTATATTGTTTTAGTACTGGCAATCAATTCATATGAAAAATAATTTACCTAATAACTACACAAAACTTTAATGTACATATTTATTATATAATAACAAATCAGTCAGTCTAGGTAGAATTTAATAAATGGACTTTATTCTTAATAGATACTAAGTAGTTTATTATTATTCTATTACCTAACTAAATTAAAGTGGTGTTATAAAATTTAGGTACTTATTTATTCTTATCAGTACACTATTCAATTTTTATTCTAATTAGTCTTAATATTGCTATTTTTATACTACCTATGTTGTGTATGATCACCTCAGAAGGGATAGTGAAACTTTGAAACCAGGTGATAAAGTTCTGCAGTGATGGTTTACAACAATTCTGCTAGCCTTGTAGGTGTGACAGCTGAGATATAGTTATTTAAACAGGTGTGTACAAGTTCAGAGAACTGTAGAACCATATAACTACCTCAGGCTCCGCGCATCTACTTTACACAATTTACATTGACACTAGGTTGGTCGGTAATCAATTTGCATTGATACTACACTGATTTTTAGGTATTTGTGATGTGGAATGCGCGTGCTTCTGGTTAGTTCTGTCTAAACTATGTGTTGAGCGTGATTAGATTATGAAACAAAAATAATCAGCTGGTAAATTCCTATGTGTTATTCAAATTCACATTCGAGAAGGCAACGTCTCGGTGGATGATGCAATCTTGAGAAAACTGGCCGCAAACACTTGTCCCCCTTTTATAAAAACTAACAATGATTCTTACGTAGTAAATTATATACTCTTTGAATAATGTTGCACTATATTTATGCCCTAAATACAAATAAAATTACAATTAAAATCAGTTGCCGTTTCTTTGACAGCTGACCGGCCGGCGGGCGCGTTCTGAATCCCCCCTTCAATAAACTGTCCTTCTGCCTCCCCGTATGGGAAAAGGCGTGACGCTATGTTACCTTTATCTAAAATAATGTGAGTCGACCTGTGTGGCGTTGCGGTTGTGGTTCTGAGAGATCCCGAGTTCGATCCCCGGCTGGGGATTCGGAATAAAATTTCCCCAAGTCTAGGATGTTTTATGTGTCGCTGTTTGTGGTTCCCATATATATATTTTCATTTGTATGTTTAATCTGCGACAGACATGACAACGAGTTTTGTGATTTAGGTCTACGTTGCAAGCTCAGTGGTCTAGAGGAGCGAGCTCCGTGATCTAGTGGTTTCATTCTCGCTTCTCACGCGGGAGATGTCCACGTTGCGAGCTCAGTGGTCCAGAGGAGCGAGTTCCGTGATCTAGTGGTTTCATTCTCGCTTCTGACGCGGGAGATGTCCACGTAGCGTGCTCAGTGGTCTAGAGGAGCGAGTTCCGTGATCTAAAGGTTTCATTCTCGCTTCTCACGCGGTAGATGTCCACGTATTATGCTCAGTCGTCTAGAGGAGCGAGTTCCGTGATCTAGTGGTTTCATCCTCGCTTCTCACGCGGGAGATGTCCATGTTGCGAGCTCAGTGGTCCAGAGGAGCGAGCTCCGTGATCTAGTGGTTTCATTCTCGCTTCTCACGCGGGAGATGTCCACGTAGCGTGCTCAGTGGTCTAGAGGAGCGAGTTCCGTGATCTAGTGGTTTCATTCTCGCTTCTCACGCAGGAGATAATAATAATAATAATAATAATACCTTGGACACTTTACACACATTGATCTAGCCCCAAACTAGTATTCCCTGTATCTTGGGTACTAGACAACGATACACATACTTATATAGATGTCCACGTAGCGAGCTCAGTGGTCTAGAGGAGCGAGTTCCGTGATCTTGTGGTTTCATTCTCGCTTCTCACGCGGGAGATGTCCACGTAGCGAGCTCAGTGTTCTAGAGGAGCGAGCTCAGTGATTTACTGGTTGCATTCATGCTTCTCACGCAGGAGATGTGGGTTCGGATCCCGGTGCTCACCATGTACCAATGAGTTATGTAACTTATCTTAGGTACATTAGACCGACGTTGTAACGGTTGTGGAAAACATCGTGAAGAAATTTTTGTGTCTCCTTAGCTGCGGCAATGACACGCAAAATGGACGTGTATGGATGTAAGTTAAATCAAGCATAAATATATGGGGAAATAAACACCTAGAAAATAAAATCGGTGAAAAATAGTATATAAAAATACGGATTGAGAAAATTAATGCTTAGAAAAATATAATGTCTGGCGAAAGGAAACAGAAGAAATTAAAGCGTGCTGAAAATTATAGTAATGGTAAAAAAAAAAACCTGTAGAAGAAATATAGAAATCGCGGGTAGAAACGCGAAAGGAAAAAAAGTACGAGAAAATATTATTTCGGAAAACGTACCTATCGATAAACTCCCCTTTCCAGCGTTGTGAAAACAGATGGACTGTAAGAAAAGAGGACAGTTGCGGGGGCGGTTTCATTGCAATTTTAATTAACCTGCCGCAACGAGCTCACCTAGGTCGCCTATGTATAATACTAAACATAAATATTAATAAAATAAAATATAAATTATAACCGTTGTATTTTTGTGACATTTAACCCTATTCTGCATACTAACCCATATATGGCTTCATAGGTTTAGAGCTTTATTACCTAGCAATAAGGTTGAAAATCGCGATCCATTTTGGGTCAGGCCATGCATTAAAGGGTTAAATTAGGTATTCAATACTGAACGATAAGTTATCAATATAGTGCAAGTGTCATGGCTATTGTGGGTTGCGAAGTCGCGGGGAAATGCAAGTATTTATATTCGTAACGCTCGGATGTATCAGATGTATCAAATCTCAAGAAAATCTTTACAATAAGCAAACTAAATAGCGAGCAAACGTTTGGATCTACAACCAGCAGGAGTGTTTCATCCTGGCGGTTCGAAACTTTTGTCAAAAACAGTGACACCTGTAATAAATAGTACAACCTGACAAAATATTGACACCCCGATAATCAAACTACTGGTTTTGAACCACCCGGTCACAAGGTACATTTCCCCTAATCCACCGTCCATTCTTTCGTAGAAACGTCACTTTGATATTTCATTTATTAAGTAGCACGCGTAAGTTTCTTTTTCCCGCTACAAGGCAATTTTTATCGTATGTTGGTAAACAGCACTTTACGTGGACAAACAATATATAACATACGTCATGCCTTATCCCATACGAGTTTAGCCAGTTATTTAATACTCCATTTTACGTGACACGGAGCTAGGCAATCGCCGAAATAGAAATTGAAGGTTTCTTTACTATGTTTTCCATCACCGTTGCAACGTTTGTCTAATGTACTTAAGATGAATTCCTCTCCCTACGTGGACCTAAATCACAAAATTTGTTAGCAAGTATGTCGCACCTCAAACACATATATATATATATGTATATAAAAACGTTTATATACATGCACACACATTGTTTCTAACCCCACACTAGGAAATATTTTGTCATGGAAAGCAGAAACAGCAACATCACACACATAAAAAAATCCTAGACCTGGGGATATTTTTTTCTGAACCCCCGGCCAGGGATCGAACCAGGGGCATCTCGCTTGGTAGGAAGCGGCACAACTGCAACGCCACAGAGTTCAACTCACTTTGTTCTAAATAAACGTAACAAAGCGTCACGCGTTTTCCCATATGGGGAGGCAGAAGGACAGTTAAGCCCACGTTTAGCCAGTTATCCATAGCTCATATTGTGTGGGAGAGAGCTAGTCTATTACACAAACTACTATTTTATATGGATAATAAAAGCTTCAATCAAGCATAAAATATATGAGGAAATAAGTACCTGGATTTTTTAATATCGCTAAAACATATGTATATGAAAAATACGAATTTTGAATATAAATACATGGTAAAATATATGTCTTGCAAAAAGAAATAGAGGAAATAAAATCTTGAATAAAATTATACTACAAGTAAATAAAACGTTTAGAAAAAAATACAGGGAAAATATTATTTCGAAAAAATTATTTACACACTCGGAAAGGGTTAATACCGCTAACTTGTATATTTCTCCAGCTGTAGTCTTTGTTTTTATTTAAATCGGGAGCTAGGACCTCCCAACCCCCATATTTTTTTGCAGTCCGTTTGTATTCGCATTGTTAGAAAATGCTCATAAAGCTAACGTGTGTATTTTTCTCTTTTTCGTCTTAGTCCGATAGAGAGCAAAGAAGCCGTGTGAGTTCTACGTGGACCAAAGGAGCTAAAGGGAGAAATTGAAAAAGCTCACGGCGAAAGCTAGGGTATCGAGGGTTGGTTAAGATGTTGAATAGAAGAGTGAGGATGTGTGTATCCCGATGAAGACGGATCGGCAGCCATTTTAACTCCTGCGATACTGCGGGACGTGGTCGAACTTGCGCAGTCCGAAGATAAAGCGAATCCCAAGATTTTGAAGTCGCTCGAGTCTGTTCAGTTGCTCTTCGTAGGCGCTAGCCCATCAAACATCGGCATAATCGATCAAGGAGAGAAGAAGAGATTGAGCAAGTGTAACTTTTGTTTGATGGGGCAGAAAGTTCTGGATCCGTCTTAGTGAGTGACTGACATGGTTAGTCCAGGTGAGTTGTCTAGCAAACATGACACCCAGGTTTTTGGCCTTATTCCTGTAGATGATTGAAGTGCCGTTATAGGTAACGAACGGTGTGGACAATGGTTGCAATACGTTTAAAGAATGCCTGGTACCTATAATAATCGCCTGGGACTTACTGGGGTTTACCAGCAATCCAAATGAAGAAGCCCAGGTTCTGATGTTCTTAAGGTCAGCGTTCAGTGTGTCTATAGCCAGGTTCACATCACTGAAGAGAAAATGATGATAAATCTGAAGGTCATCAGTATAGAGATGATGAGGAGGAGATAACATCGGAGATAGAGTTGATGAAGTCAGAGAATAAGAGAGGGGAAAGAATACCACCATGAGGAACGCCCGCAAAAAGATCGCACTACTCAGTAAAGGTCTCCTCAGACCTTATGCGCTACTGCCAATCTCTTGGATAAGAGTCGAACCAGCTGGTCGGGCGAGGCGAGACATTAAGGGACCTTAAAATTTGAGTGAGAATGTCAAAATCAACACAGTTGAAGGCGCTACTGAAGTCGAGCAGTTATCGTGCTTTGGGACGTTTTATAAGAACAGCGCCTGAGTTAGCAATCTTCCAGGAGAGTGCCCTACCGTGGCGATCAGAAATAGGATTCAGTATTCCTTGAGGCAGATTAGAACCCATAGACCCAAGATTAATGTAATTTCATAGTGAAACTAATAAATTGTATTTTACTTATTAAGGTGTCACAGTTATCTAAGAACCACTGGCCTTAAATAATACATTACATCATAATCATCATCAACTTTTAATGTACATCCAGCAAAAGGTCGTACATTACGTGGTCCTTTGAAACCTGTGTTTAGTGCAGCTCTTTGTTTTAATCGTGTGACTGCGAATCGGCTCTATTGGACTGCCACCAACGGCAATCCCTGGTATAGTTGAGAAGGCGCAAAAGGTTATACTTGAGGAATACAAAAGCATTTGACGATGCCTTTGCGGATTTTTTATTTTATTTCGGTTATATTTAAAGATACAGATTTAATGAATTACTATAATAAGGTTAGACACGCACGACCAAGCGATCAAAGATTCATGCCATAAGAAGCTCGCTGTCAAGAGAACAAGCTCTCCCAAGTTTAACAAGAGATCAAGCTCTACAAGTTAGTCAAGTAACACCTTTTATGAAGAAAACAGTAAAAAGTGAATAATAATAATAATAATAAAGTTTATTCAATAAAAAAACGGTAATTACAAGAAATAAATAATACGTGACTTAATTATAACAGAGGTAAATGTAAGAATAGCCTAAACTAGGAATTTTAGGCACTAACTGAGCTACAGTTGTGAAAAAATATCTTCATAATTACAATACGAAAAAAATTGTCAGTAGGTAGCAATTTTAAAATATTAAACTTATGATAAAACTAATAATTATACTTAATTTACTTAATTTACTACTTAGCAAGATAATCAATAAAATCTCAGTGTCTTCATAAGTCAGGCACTGCAATAACTCTTGCAGCTTGATTTTGCAGCTTGAGTGTTTCAGGGGAAACATACACAATTTTGAGTTTAGTCTGTTGTAGAGAAATGGACTGAAAAAGGCGAATAATCTTCGTGTGAAAGAGAGATTTACTCGAATACTACGACAAACTAGATCATTACGTATCTTGTTATTGTAATCACTGCTGAACGGGAGCAGCGCGTGTTGTTTAGTTATTGTGCTCATAATGTATAATTGCCGTACAGAGAGAACTTTGCATGATTGATATAGGAGATGTGTAGGAAAGAGGAAGGGCCGAAAAGTAGCAACTTTTAATACTGTGCTTTGAGCTCGTTCTAATTGAAGCATGACAGTTTTGGGAGCTCCTCCCCACGATGTTATACAATAAGTTTGTTTGTTGTTTACTAAGTTTTGGATCTGCTACAATTTTCAGTTTTTTTAAAACCTATACCAGCTTACGAACTTTACTCGTTAAAGAGAAAATGTGCTGGCGGAAAGATAGAGTGGAGTTGATGATAATACCCAGATATTTAAAATTTTCTGTATTTAAAATAAAGGGGCATTGGCACTCGCTGCTATCTGTCTGACAAAAATAAGCACGTAGGAGTGATATGCTAGGTTTGTTGGTATTCCGAAGTGTAAAGTTAATAAATTTGGTTTTTTCTGCATTAAGCGTTAGAAGATTTTGTGAAGCCAAGTGTTTACATAATTAAATCCTTTTTGCACAGACTCATGAACTTCCTTCCAGGAGTATCCGGAAAAAAGTAATGCCGTGTCATCGGCGTAGGATACAATTATTCCAGAGTGTAGGTTTAGCTTACATAGACCATTGATATAAATCAAAATGACAAGGAACTCAATTTCATCAACGAAGCAGGAACTATCAACAAGTGATTTTATAAGAAATTGATCAAGGAATTATCAAACAAGTGATTTAATAGTTATATTTAGCAAGTGAGCCATTATGAAGACAAGATAATTCTTCCACCTGTAGTAAAATCCGCATCAAATTATCGACGGAATAAATCAGCTATGGTCAAATTACAAGAAAGACCGCCAATCTCGCAAGACAGCTGATTATAGCAAAAGGAGGGTGGAGACTTTAGATTAG
Organism: Argyresthia goedartella; assembly: GCA_949825045.1. Taxonomy (NCBI): domain Eukaryota; kingdom Metazoa; phylum Arthropoda; class Insecta; order Lepidoptera; family Argyresthiidae; genus Argyresthia; species Argyresthia goedartella. Next base: position 13,717,945 of record OX463829.1, on the reverse strand, counting down.
TATGGAGCTGAGTTTCAACGGAATCATGAACAGTTAATGATGGCTCAAAATCAAGATATCGACTACTTTATTGCCAATCTTTTTACCAAAAAATAAGGTAGTCAATCCTCAAGAGCCTCAAGTTTTTCTTAAAACCACCTACGCCACTAGTAATTCCTAAGATGGTTGAAGTGTAATCAAGTAAGCAGCATCCTGGGCAGTTTAAGCTACACGCTGAATCTGCGCAAAATAATCACAGCAAGTTAGAGGAGATGTTGCGACGGTAAACAAGTTACTTCAAAACCTTCTCCCGCACCCTGAAAAGAACCACTTATCAGAAGTAAAGGAAAATTGGCATTGCGACGATTTACTCAAGAACGTACGGTGGGCAACAATCGATAAACTTCATTGGGACATCGATAGCGAGTTCCATGGGAAAGAAAATTAATATTATGAGCAGACCTTCACCAAGTACGAGAAGAGTTACTGTGATGTAAAAGAGAGATCAATAGCAAGCTGCGGTCAATGGCTCACCGTGAAAACTCCACGCCAAAACTGGACATTCCTGTTTTCCATAGCATCTATCAACAGTGGCTTCATGTCAGTAAAATTCAACAAATATATACAAACGCTAGAACAGTCGTGTAATCAGACACGGGAAAAAGCCCACTGTGATGTCATACTTCATCAATTACGGCATGGATTCTCAGCACACGTCGAGCATGGGACTTGCCAGACATCGTCGGCGCCGATCTTGTACATTGGAAATGACGACTCTAAATACGGCGGCATTGGATTTCTTATCAACAAAACTATCTTGTCTGCCGTTCAGGACGAGAGCATATCAACTCGCGTGTGTAACTTGAACCTAACGCTTGGTAAGAGATACGTCCTTAAGGTCATTTCATTTCATTTCGTTTATTGCCATAAATTACAGTAATTTAGGTACAGATGGTCGTATAGGATAGCTCTATGTAATTTTACTCAACGAGTGTAGCAGATATCACAAGGGAGATATAGGTACATAACTCAGGCAAGAAATACACTAACTATATCATAATAACAATTAACAATCCATTACAATGAGATGTCACAGGGTTCGAGATAAAATGATGTCACTTAACAATAAATCAATGGCTTATACAAAAATACAGTTGAAGGATAACTTAAAACAATCGTCATAAACATAAATTAAAATTAAAGAACTCATCCAAATCATATGGCGACACCGTTAATAAATAGTCTTTGAGGCTTACGATGAACCTATTTCCGGTCAGGGTCTTAATACTTAAAGGTAGGCTGTTGAACACCCGGATGGCAGTGAACTTTGTAGCACGAGTATAAGAAGCAGTTTTACAATGGGGTATCTCTAATTGCCCTTTTTTTTTTTATTTATTCTTTCACTTAAGCCTGGCACCCTTTGAGAAAACTTATGGGGATAGCGCCTTATAAGTTAACACAATTCAATTATATAAAGGGCAGTGATGGTATGAATTTTTAATTCCTTGAAAGACGATCTACATGACCCCATGCCAGAGCTTATGTTGTTTATAATGCAGATGGCTCTCTTCTGCAGTACAAAAATTCTTTTAATATCCACGCTCCCTCCCCACACTGCCAAACCGTATAGCACTCTTGATTGAAAAAAGGCAAAATAAACTTGTAGGGCAGCCTTCTTTGATGAAATTTTGATCAAGTTTCTTAGGGCATAACAGAAACTACCACACTTTCCCACCAAAGCATCAACATGTTTTTCCAGTTTAGGTTTACATCCTTGAGAATTCCCAAAAATGTTGCATGGGACACTGATTCAATTTCTTCGCCCTTTATTTTTATGCTAAGTTGATGTACTTGGGTGTTGTGATTTCTGAAATGAATCAGTTTGGTTTTTTGATATTAGCGCTCAGGTTGAGACTCTCAAACCATTCTATAATGCCATTTATTGATTCATTGATTGTAATTGATAGGTTTGCATGATTACCTCTTTTGAACCTAAAAAATTCGGAGACATCGTCAGCGAACATTGCAACTTTTCTTTTAGTTTGTGAGGGCAAATCGTTGATGTAGAGAAGGAATAGAATAGGCCCCAATATTGATCCTCGGGGGACTCCAGTCTTTATTTGATCACAGTTAGACTCAACCTCATGGAGAACACCCCTATCATCAATGGTAGGCAAAACTACGAACTGAGACCGGTCACTAAGATACGTTACGAACCAATCACTCGCTATCCCTCTTACGCCAAATCTATTGAGGATATTTATTAATGCAGCGTGATTAACATGATCAAAGGCCTTCGATAGATCAAGGAGGACTGTTATGATATTGTCATTTCTATCGAGTGATTCAGCTATAAGGTCCGTCATTTCGAAAATAGCGTCTATAGTAGAGGTATCCTTTTGAAAGCCAAATTGTTCTTTTTGAAATTTCTTAATTGGTCCGCCATTATTTTCTCGAACAGTTTTGATATAATGGGAAGTAGAGAAATCGGTCTGTATTTAGTGACATCATACCTGTCATCGGACTTATAAATTGGCTTAACACGTGCCTTTTTAAGTTTATCAGGGAAAACTCCTTCAATTAGGGATCTGTTAATCAAGAACAGAAGGGGGTCGTGGTTGGGTCGGAGTTAGCCAATTTTCATGATTTTTGGTTCCATTCCCTCTAACCTTAATTAAAGGGCAACAGGTTTCGAAGGCTTCTATCAGTAAGTCATGAAAGGAGTTTAAGCATTCATTGAAGTCATTGCCATTATACACCTCGTCCCATGACAATTTAAATAATTGCTCAGAAAGCTTATGGAGGTTTGTTTCATTCAGGTCTCTCACTAATTTGTAGAATTTGGAAATATTTTTCTGTAGTGATATATTAAGGGAAGCATACTGAAGGGCATGGTCAGATAAACCCAACTCAACAACGGCCGATGTGTTTAAGTCCACATTTGAAATAATATTATCTAGACAGGTCTGGCTATGATTTGTGATACGCGTTGGTTCTGCTATAAATAGCTTCATACGAAATGACTGGAGCAGTCATCCAAGCCTATGCACCTACCTCTAAACCCGGAACTGTTTACGAAGAAGACCAGCTTAAGAAGGACATAGAGAGAGCGCGTGAGGAAAACCCTGGCTTCTACACCGTGGTCACGGGGGACTTTAACTCCAAAATCGGCGCTCCACTAGAAAAAAAACTGTTAGTGGGACAATATGGGCTAGTTAAACCACCACATAAATACGGTCAAGTAATTGATGGAGAAATGTAACAAGTACAACCGACCCCTGCGCTTCGCCTTTGTCGACTATGAAAAGGCTTTCGACAGTGTGGCTCACTAGGCCGTATTACGTTCTATCCATCGTTGCAATGTTGACAAAGGGTATATGGATATCCTCCCGGAGCTGTAAACCGGGGCGTGCGCCAAAGGCCCAATTTCGCCCAAAATTTCCACAAGCGAGTTGGAAGACATAATGAAGACACTAGATTGGAGAGAAAGAGGTCTCAATATAGACGGCTTGCACTTATCACACCTGCGTTTAGTCGACGATCTGTTTCTCCTAGCTGAAGACGTCGAAGATCTCCAAAGCATGCTTGGACAACTTTCATGAAGCATCGCGGAAGGTTGGCCTTAGAATGAACATGTTCAAGACAAAGATCATGTTTAGAAATCCAGAGCACGTACCTAATGTTACCATACGTAACTGCCCTATAGAGTCAGTAGATTAATAAACATATCTTGGATATAACTAATCATTTGGCCAAAGTGCTCAGGCGAAGGAGATCACTAGACGCTAGGATGGGCTGCCTTCAGGAAACTAGAAGACGCCCTGAAATTGCAAATCCCGCAATGCCTGAAGAGCAAGGTATTGAACCAATGTGTCCTGCCAATCCTCACTTATGGTGCCGAAACATGGACGCTCACAAAAGCTAATATGCCTGGAGCATGGCGTGTTAGGCATCAGCCTCGTTGGATGCGTGCCTAACGTTGAAATCCCCAGACTTACCAAACTCACAGACGTGGGTACGTGCATCACGGCGCTAAAGTGGCAATGGGCGGGACACTTGGTTATAAGGTTAGAACGGAAGATGGACCAAGATAGCCTCAGAGTGGCTGCCGCGAACAGGACAGATAACAATGGGCAGACCACCGGCCCGTTGGTAAGATGAAATTGCTAAGGTGGCTGGAAAGCAGTGGACGAGACTGGCGGGTGACCGAAGCGAATGGCGTGCTTTGGAAGAGGCCTATGCCCAGCAGTGGGATGAAAAGGGCTTATGATTATGATGAAAATGATGATACTACTTGGTTAAAACTCATATTTTATCTGAATATTGATACATTATGACCATAATGTATCAATAAGCTAAACAATTGCAGATAATGATCAATGCTACAATGCCGGTCAAACATGCAGTTCCTGAACATCAAAGAGAGTTTATGATATGTGTGTAGATAAACTAGTGTATGTAACTGTACATAATAAGGCATAAAAACTCACGAGTTTTAATGTCCTTATTATGTATTAGTCACATAAACTACTAATGTGACCTGGAAGCTGCAGAATTCCAACCAATAACCAATAACAAAACCAATAACAATGAGTAAGACTTGCCAAAATAAATGGCAAGAAGTCAACAGCGCAAATATATACCTTTATTTTTGCTGTGATTGGTGTCAAGTCCGATTAATATGCAATGATCAGGTAACAATGCATCAGCTGATTAACAGCGGAATTATACATGTGAGTCGTATTTGCGTCATAAAAACGGATGCTTTGACCGTGACTCCACACAAACTTCCAACAAGTAAAGTAAAATTTATATCAGATATATATGTACCAAGGATTCCTCTGATTAATAACATTACCATCCCTAACATTCTATCGCGGGATGAGTTACGCGATATGCAACAACAAATATTCCTGCTAGGAGAGAGGAGAAACAAACTGAAGCAAGCAGAAGCACGCTATCACGATAATCACCGCTACTACACCACGATTTATGTGGTATGCGGAATCTTAATCATTATCAGAGTAGGGAATCTTAATCATTATCAGAGTAGGGTTGTGCACTGCGCCCCCCTCGCCACTGCTGGCACCGATGCAGTCCGCGCCGCCCGCGCTGCCGTCGGCGACCGCCGGCTACGCCCGCACAGCCACGCGCGCGAGCGCTGCCGTAATCACAGCATCGAGATACCGACCATACACCCCCGCGCTGACAAGAACGCAAGGGTGCAATTCAAGATAACAGATTATTAGTGTGTTTATATACATTGTTTATTTAATAACTTTTGTTTTACAGTTTCAAGTGTTGACGTGTAATTTTATTAAGTTACTTATGTTTGTTATGTAATCGTTTAAGAATTTTCTCATCTCATGCCCCGGTATGTACGATTCCATCGGACATCGTCAACATACTTTAACGTCAGCTTTAATGTATATTACTGTTTTAATTATTTTGTGAGTTAGATTTATCGATTAGTTCACATTCATCATAATAAGGGCGCACCAATTGTAATCATTAGAAATAAAGTGATTTATCATCATCAGTCAGATTTCTGAAAATGTTCAAGTTACCGAAAATAACAAACTAACTACGAACGAAAATAAAGCGTATCTCACGGTTGTACTAAGGCGTAATCAAAGCTCACGAAATATACAGTAGTTTCGATTCAGTATCTCTTAACACATCTCGAACGCTTTTATATCATTTGAATGCGAGCTTGTGTGAAATCATCGCATTCTGACTGTAGTTAAGGATGATTTTAGTTAAGAATGATTGTAGATGAAAATACCTTCTTCTTTCTGCTTCTCTACGGCCCAAATCAGAGGGGTCATGACTCTGAGTATCTTTTGTCTCCTAAGTCATCGAAACAAAATTCCGAAGCCAAACTTACTGCGTTCGACTTTTCTATCTAAACCCCCCCTGTGAGCACTCATTTACTAGGCCACTCAAAACATCAATTTGAACGGGATCTGCCCCATAGACCAGATGGAAAACGAAAATAACTATCGCACGAAACGCTAAGATAATGTAAACGATTTGATATTTTGAGACGTAACTTCGCGTCTCGAAATGTCAAATCGCATACATTGTGTACGTTATTTTTTTTTTTGAGTACTCTGACATTTATTACTCGATATATTCAAATTATTTTCTTAAAAAAGGCTAACGTTTCATAAAATACTGAAAATACGAGTTTGGGATTATGAAACGAGCCGACAGGCGATATTTATTTATCATAAATTGTACAAAACACAGGTTTGAGCTTCAATTAGTGTAAAGCGTCAATTTAATTTCAGTAAAACAGAAAACATCTGTACCTGGGATAGGGCGTTAACCTGTATTTCAGAATTTAGCGCATTACCTTATTATAATATGAGTGCTAGCCATTTCCGAGGATTGGAATCTGTTATTCAATGAATGTCCGATCTTGAGGTTTTGGTATAGAAACCAAGTAAAACTAATGAAAATATAAATAACTACAAATTAAAAATTAAAAATTTACATAAGCGTAAGGTTTTGGTGACTGCAGGAGTACATCTCTTTGAATATCTTGAATATGAATGAGTGTGTGTGAGAGGTTGTGTTGGTGGGGACTATGATAGGCATAAATGTGGTTATAAGTATACATACTCCTTAAATGATTTGCGTTTTGTATCTTGCCTACGTGCTCAGGCAGGATAGATGGTTGGGATACAGAATGGAGCTATTGATTCCACAGTCACGTTCAGCAAAATATAGGTATAAATTCAGTAGGTACATTTCATAAAATGTTATATCGCGGCTAGCTCTAGTTTTAACAGATAATAAGCCTACTGATCCCAAGTGAGAACGACCGAATAAGCTATAAAAAGTACAAGCAGAAACCATTCGCAGCCAGAACGACGTAATTACATCTCATTGTCTGTGGTCCGATTCGATTGTTCGATGCTGCAATTAAAATAAAATTGTTGAAATCGTCCACCCAGTTCTGCCTTACCAATGCGAATTCAACCCTAGCACATTGAAATTTACATTTGTTTTTGAAATCGAATGTGGGTTAAAAAATGCCGTTCTACGTATAAATGAGAGTCGCTTTTAATGCGATTGATTAAAGTTGTAATGGAGGATCGTTCAGTGAATTTATAAGTAAATGCATTTCACGTAGTTCGGTGATTTAATGAAGTGACCAATTTCTCGTGTATCGGTTTTATTCTGGTATTTATGAAGCAATTAAGCCTGGTCTGAGGTATCTACGAATTTTATTTTGCTGAAAGCATACAGTTGTTTATTTTTGTATAAACATTCCCACAATTCTTCCATGAATCTCTTTTTAATAAGGGGCATAAGAGCGCTGCAGATTCTACGTAAACAAGCGTTTTAGCTGTTAAATGAAAGGGGGTGATTGTTGGCATTTGCAGGGCTCCGACCCACTAAGCAAAAAAAAAAAATAACCCTTATAGGATCAATTCGTTGCCGTCTCTTTGTCTGTCCGTCTATCCGTCTTTTTATTTTTATTCCCTCATAGACACTTTTTTTCAGGAACATGTTAAGCATACATGAATGCCAGTATTATCACAAAACTGTGGAAAAATAATCAAAAGAATGTCAGAATACATAATGTTGCATGTTTCAACATTCTTAAGGGAATCAAAATCTATCCTATCAGGTATTTTCCATGAACTGAAACTGAAGGTAGTTTTCATGAAATCTGGCAAGAAGCAAAGGTCGTAAAGCACGAGTAACTTAAATATTTGACGTTAACAATTATTCAGTGGTTTTTAAAAAATAATAAAAATCGCACCATGTTATGCCGCAGCGTCTGACTGTAACAGCCATGATACAGTGTGAGCAGTAAAGAGCTTTATTTCAATATAGTTTTGTCAGAAATTTCAATCACCACGAATCGCGTTGCCTATTTTATCAACACATGCGCCTTAAATCACCGTGCGAAGGATGCGTCTCCGTTTCAGGATTGTGCATAAATGCTTTGGCATGTCCGGATGTTATCCTCTACAGGCAGCATTTCTCAAATTCTTCTCGTGAAAGTGACCAAGTTCGATAGTTAAATATATTTTTTGCCAATTCAGTTTTTGGATTTTTTTCTAAATGGAGGAGATGTGGGGGTTTTAAATGTCAAAACACCATTACAGTGCAAACAACTTGACGGATTTTAACAAATGACGTATCGTTGAATTTGTCGAGACCGTGAGACTAACAGGCTATATAATTTTAGTGAAATTCATGTACGTAACCAGGTGCATTCATAAGTTTGCATATGTTATTAATAGAAAGTGTCATTCGCGAGGTCTACAGCTCACAGATCCATAGTATTAACTATGTAATAATATCACAATATAGAACTTCCGACACTGTCTACAGAACTAAAACGGATGCCCTTGTTCTATTAAAATAAGACCAGCTAAAGTTGTACGAATCAACCCGTTTTTTCTCAAGTAATATTTCACACAATATTTTAAGCTCAGTTTTTAGTGCTAGGAATAAAGAGGAGAGTTTTATGGGACGGGATCTAACTAAGTTGCAGCGTGGGGTTGGTAGCTAATTGTATGACAAACGATATCCCCTGCTGTTGCTCGGTGTAAATGGCTTTTAGTGTTTATAAGCGTGTTTCTTGCTGAATATTATAGTTCTGCTATGTGACGCAGGTTGTTATGTTGTTGCATTTTTGTTTCAAATACTTTGAAAGTTTGTATATTTTTTATGGCATGCATAAAATGTTTATTTCTTATAGCTAATCCAAATAAGAGACTCGATACACATTAGTTATACTTTGTCGCTTCCTTCTTCAGATGTAATTCTTTTTCACCAAGTAATTATATTTCATCGAGTCTAATATGAAAAATATTTCAGTTTGCCTTGGCCCAGTGGTAGGGAGTGGGTAGATTAGTTTGGCAGGATGTTGAAGAAAGCTGTCGTGTACTAAGCGCCAGTACCCCCTATAAGAGAGGAGATACAAAATTTATATTTTAACAAATCTTCTTCAACGTCCCGTGCAACATCCAAGTAGCATAGACATATCTTAAAAAAGTATTAAAAATATCTAGAAGACAAATTGACTAATTTCACCCTTTGTCTTGGATAAATCTTAAATATCGCTGAATACCCACCCCTGTAGATATCCCTGGAGGATTAGTTATATAAAGTGGGCACGCATTTGGGACAATTTTAAGGGAGGGTTAAGTCCATTATTTTGCATAGTTAAACCTAACTTAAGAATGTAGTTTTAAAAGAGCTTTGAACATCGGGCTTAAAGATATATTGTAGAAAGACTTAAGACGATGAAATAGCATTAGAAACTTGAAACGCATGCCAGTTTTATGTGGAAAATTGATAGAAATCGCTTTGGAACAAGAGGGAAAATCCGGAAAAAACAGATAAATATGGATTATTTGATTTACAGATGAAAGAACAGTGGCTTGATAATGCTCAAGATTACATTTTCTTTAGAATTTTTTATGACTTTGATCACTTAAATAGTGTCAATCACTTCATCATAAATAAACCTATTATAAGCACCTTTTTTAATGTTGTGGGGTCGAGAATATTAAATAAAATATTTCACACTGAGAGCAAAATGGCGTTGAATCTTATTTTTCCTAACGAAGTGAAACTAAACACTATCTTATCTTATCTTTGTAAGTTTACTAAGTAATTATAATATAATAATGCCTTTATTTCCCTTTTTACATACTATCTAATTATTTACATTTTCTGGTGATTTCATTTTTATCTAAAATTCAATTTATGTTATTTAACATGTATCAAACAAATATTTATGTACAAATTTCATTTAATTTAAAACATTACCTAAACTTATAGTTATATCATATTTATCATCATATCTACATGCTACATTAGTTAAAACATTTAAGTAATTTTCAATGATTCCAATATATATATTATATCTATACACAGTCAGGTCATAAGTTCTGTCACACAATAAAAACTTTTGAATTTAGAACGCTGGCTACAAAAAAGTTTATTGAATTCGAATTTGGAATTTTTCATGAAAATAAAAATGTGTACTTTTTAGAATTTTCCTCATTTTTAAATATGGAGTGGACACTTAAAGAAGACCGTGTCGCAGTTATTGCGTTGATCGTTGCGGTTACGCGCCAATTCAGATTTTCGACTTACTGAAAAATTTGAATATAACCAAAAGATTCGTTTATCGTACCATAAAACGATACAATGAAGACTCTAGTGTAGATGACAGGTCAAGAAGTGGTCGCCCTCGCTCTGTTAGGACTCCAGCAGTGATAAAAACTGTGAAGGCGCGAATTCAAAGAAATCCCATACGTAAGCAGAAACTGTTGGCCCTTCAGATGGGGTTAAGCAGGACCACGGTGAAAAGGGTGTTAAATGAAGACCTTAGGGCATATCGAAGAAAAACAGGACATCGTTTGGACGCTCGTTTAATGGACCTGAGACTGAAGAGATGCTGCGCTTTGTTGAAGCGGTACGCGGGAAAAAAGCTTCGGGAAGTTCTTTTTTCGGATGAAAAAATTTTCACCGTGGAAGAGAGCTACAACAAACCAAATGATAAGGTGTACGCACACAGCAGTGAAGAAGCGAGCAACCGTATTCCGCGTGTCCAACTAGGTCATTTTCCATCCTCGCTCATGGTTTGATTGGGAGTCTCTTATTGGGGCTTAACTGAGGTACATTTTTGTGAGAAAGGCGTAAAAACGAATGCAGTTGTGTATCAAAATACAGTCCTCAAGAACCTTGTGGAACCTGTTTCTCATACCATTTTTAGTAACAGGCACTGGGTATTCCAACAAGATTCTGCGCCAGCTCATAGAGCGAAAAGCACACAAGTCTGGCTGGCGGCGCGTGAAATCGACTTCATCCGGCACGAAGACTGGCCATCCTCCAGTCCAGATTTGAGTCCGTTAGATTACAAGATATGGCAACACTTGGAGGAAAAGGCCTGCTTAAAGCCTCATCCTGATTTGGAGTCACTCAAGGCATCCTTGATTAAGGCAGCCGCCGATATTGACATGGACCTCGTTCGTGCTGCGATAGACGACTGGCCGCGCAGAATAAAGGCCTGTATTCAAAATCGCGGGGGTCATTTTGAATAAATTTTACTACCATAAGAATCTATGTTTTATTAAGTTCATTTTGCTATATAAATATTTACATAAATAATAAACATGTCTAAATTATTTCAAATTGCACATGTGACAGAACTTATGACCTGACATGTATATATATAGATTACTTAAGACACAGTTAATATAAGATTTATTTTATGCATTGCTAGTAAAGAAATATCATACTTTACATCTACTTTAATCCGTTTTGGTTAGGACCTATTTAATACCATTCAGTATTAAACGTTTCTTTGGTTTTATTTAATGACACTTGATTTTTTTGTAACTTGTCATTTGTCGCTTATCTTGTTCGAGTATATTTCGGAAGGAGTTTTTATGCAACAAATTGATAGCGTCGCTAAATAATAGTACATTACTTCAGAGGGAAGAAAGTGACAGTTCCATACCGAGATTATGGCATTTGCGCCACGAGCTTGCGAGGGGCGCAAACCATTTGAGGTATGGAACTGTACTTTATCCTGAGGTATGTATAGTGCCTTTTATTACACCTACGAGGAAAATTATAGACATAAATGCATAGAAATGTTTATATTTAGTTAAAAGTACAATTATTAAAAGTGCAGCTATTATAAGATGTTACATTTTGTCCGGGTATCTTGATATTTTGAGACATGTTTACATCTTGAGTTGTTAGTTGAAGGCTTGAAGAAGGCTGCGGTGATGAGCTACGAGGAACCACTGGTAAGGGCATTAGTGTCGCGCTTGTACTCGGCTGAGGCTGAAGCGATGATGAAGCTGGATTATTAGTGAAAGCTATTGATTCTGTTATTTGTTCGTTGATCCGTTTTTTATTTCCTATTGAGTTCTTTATATAGCCTTCGGCGACTATGCTCGATTTCCATCCACCGTGCCGCTTGATCGTGGTTAAATCATCTCCCGAGTCAGCTAGTAATGTGGCAGAAGTCCTGCGGAAGCAGTGTCCGGTGTATTCTTCTGGTTTAGGCAAATTTAAAAACGTAGCGATTATTTTCGGGATATGACTAATTTTATTTTTGCCCATAACTTGTCTTACGCAATGGTTATTTCTGTACTGCAAAAGAAAGCGCTTGGTACTCAAATTATCAGGTCGTAGTTCTCTATATTTCCTTACGATGGTATAAAAATTGTCACCAATGACAAAAGATCTCTAAATTTTTGTTTTAGTGTTTGGTATCTTCACTAGCATAACATTTCCATGAATTTCGAGGTCATCTGTAGATATGTTGGTCAGTTCTTCGCAACGACAGGCACCATTTACGCCTAAAATCAAGACGACCTGTAAAATTATAGACAAGAATTAGGTAAGTATGTATGTACTACGTGAATGCAAAAGGAAATCATAAACAGGTAAAAGCCAGGACTTACCTTCAGTCCCAAGTATTGGTCATCAGGGGCGTTTTGTAAGAAATTATCAATTTCTGTTGCAGTCAGCACTCTTGACTTTTTACTGCGAAATCCTTCAGATTTCCTTTTAAGGAATGCGGTCAGTTTCGGGTACTCCTTTATGTTGATGTTATTTTTTGTTAAAATCGTGGTTCTTAGCATAGAATGCATAGCCCATAACGTGCTCGGCTTACGAGGGCAATACATTTTCAGAAAATGAAGTCGTTTTCTTTTCCTTTTGCTAACGTATGAAATTTTCATAAGTACTGTTGTATCTGCATTTAGATTTTTCCGGCAACAGATTATCAACAACTTCTTGGGCCGTCTCTAATAGTTCTGGCGGTGTGTTAGGGATAACATCATCACTGTCGCTCGAAGTATCCATATTTTACAAAAAACACAAAGATAAATGCTAAATCAATCGAAGTTATTGCGAAAATGCGCGGGCTTTTCTTTTTTTTATTCGCCCGTTTCTGGAGTAGGCTAAGATCATAAGGTCATGCAGCCACTTCTTCCGTGATTCCGCGCGTTTTATATACAAAAATAATTTCGTTTTTAATTTTCTGTATGCACCATGGAGGTTGGTAACTGGTAAAAAAAAACTGTATGTGGCCAGTAACAATTTACTTGAAATTTAATTAGTAGACAGTTAAAGTCTCTTTGCAGTATGACTGCTGACAAATTAAAAAAAAAAACCGGGTATGTAATGGAATTTCATACATACTTCCCACCCTTGGGTCGGAAGGATTTTCATACACACTTCCATACCTTGGGATGAAAGGATTTGAAGGGCGGGATAAAGGCGTTTCTTCCCTCTAATTGGTATAATTAGTATGTATTTTCAGAGCAGGTGTGATAAAAACATATTTTTTTTGGCTGCCGACGTTACGTGTTTACGTAACTAAATGTTGTGTAGATCTATCTCCTCTAAACGAGGTTCCGCATGTGGAATGTGATATTGCTTTGAAATACGAGAAAGATAGATTTTTGGGGATTGTTGAATTACTGGACGCTGTTATAGTAGCCACGGTAACTGCAAAAGCATCACCACTACACAATTAGCGTCACAGAAATTCAAATCAAATCAAATGTCTCTCCATTTTCTCTACATTGGACCACTGTGGGAGAAGCAGAGCGTAAAAACGCCCACAGATTGATTTTTAGATCTCTTTAAAAAAACTTTTACTTAACTAATTCACATATTTCAATATTAATTATTTTTATTCATAAGCAGGAATAAATATCAACAGCAAGGTCTGTGTTGAGCTAGATTAACCACATGCAGTCCCATCATTTAAGTAATCTTGAACATTGCAATATTCTTTTTCGACTAAATCGCTTTAACATGCTTTTTAAACTGCTTAAAGGCAATTTCGAACTCTCCACAGGAATCACATTGTAGTATAGAATGCACTAACCCTTGAAAGAATTGCAAACCTTCGCGAGTCTAAACCGGGGAGCAACTAGTCTGTGATTATTTCTTAGGTTAACAGTTTCAGCTATCGCTGAGTTTGGAAAATGTTGTGAGGTTCTTGCGTACATACATTATATTTTCGAAAATAAATAGACTAGCTACAATTAGTATATAAATTTCTTTAAAAAGTTCTCTTAAGGAGTCTGTGCGTTTAAATTGTTAATTGCTCGAATAGCTCTTTTCTGTAACATTAAAATTGTTTGAATATCAGCTGCTTTCCCCACAACAAGATACCATAGGACAATTCCACAGTAAGACCGTGGAAGATTTTATTGTGAATTGTAGTTACAATGAGAACGGATGTAGCACAAATATGCGTTGTCATCAAATAAAAAATTGCCCCCACCGGGACTCGAACCCAGGACCCTTGGCTTAGTAGGCAGGGTCACTGCCGACTCTGCCATTCGGGTCGTCAACAACCCGAATAGACAACTTCTGATAGTCGAGTTGGCCATAAGCCCGATACCACTCCATCAACCCGCAATGAGCCAGCGTGGTGGATTATGGTTCAATCTTACTCGAATCCGCGTAGAGGCCCATAGCCCTGGCTGGGGACATTAATTACATTTATTTTTAATTTAATGCGTGATTAATTTAATTTAATTAAAGTATATTATACAAATAGTTGATGTTTTTCTTTGTAGGCATATGAAAACGATTAATTATCAGAACAACACATCAATTATTAAAAAACACATCAATTTGAGAAAAAAAATAACAATATTTTAATGAGAAACTTTTAATCATTATTTACATCTACTAGCTGATATCGGAATCAGTTATCTCTGTATACACAAGCTAAACCTCAGATCCGTCCGCACCGCTCTAAAAAATATGCGGAATAGAAAATTTTATTCTGCAATACTCATCAAATTCCAACACAGAGTGTTTAAATGAGAAAACATAGATTTGAAAATCATTGAAAACAAAAAAATACTATTTCGGAATACCGGTCAAATGTGAATCTTACTCGCGCACGAAGGGTTCCATACCACCGTAGAATGGTAGGGATGGTGTGGAATAAATAGTTTGGATTTTAGATAGCAAAACGTTGTTTACAAAGTTATTGGTGCGGCTACGTCTAGACTCTATGTAGCTATAAATAAAACAAAACAGATAGATATATTTAAAAAAAACAATAGACGTTGTCGTTCGATCTATTCACTGAAGAAAAGTACTTAAGTACTTTTTTGTTTGGAAATATTTTCTGGACATCTACGAAAAGCCAAAAAGATTTTCATGTAATTTTTTCTTGTGGATAGAGCATAAAAATTTGGCATTGTTTCATTACATGTAATTTTTTTTGGACGGGTGATGTCGTGGGCTCTAGCGGCTATTTTCATAATAAAATTTGCATTCAAGCTAAATGTTTTCGAGTTAAACAAGTGAATGAAGGTCTAAAAGTAAATAAAAGGATTCAAGGAAAAGTTTTGCTCATAAAGACAGAGCGACGTAAGTTTTCGGATTAAGAGACTTGCAAAATTATCCAAGAGACAAATTTGAGCATTGTTTGAAGGGATAAAAGGGACTATTGCGTCGTTGGGATGTAGGGTGTAGATGCAGAAGATCTTTTATAGATGCCCCTTAATATAATTTCTTAGTATCAGAGTGTCTTTGCGGATACATTGACGCTTTGCGTTAATTTATTTTAGTAACTTACGTGTATATTTTCTGTAATGAACAATATATAAATAGTAGTGAAATACGTGATAGATATCACCTACTACCCATAAATACATTAATAGTTTATAGTGTTGATTTTATACTCTCCTTGCGACATTTAACCTCCACACACTTATAATTTATGATTTAGTGGTAAGTACCACTCGTATTCTTCTTATTTAATAACCATCCTATCTTGGAACCAAAATTTATAACGCTAGGTGCTACAATATCTTCACAGGGAGGTTTACAAGATCGCGCTGCGAAAGGTTCCTTTTGAACATTTCAAATGCTAACATATAATAAAAATTCTTTTTTATTTTTATGAAAAGGTTATCTTATGTTGATTACGAAGGTGTCAAAAACAACATATTTGATCTTGTTATTTTTCTCATGACAGCCGATTTATGTCGAGAGGGAGCATTTTATTAGTAGACTGTGATTCTCTAGTCGGTACAAGAAGAAAATAACGTCAAAATACCTTTTTTTTCAAATAGACTGAGAAGGAATTTCATTAGATGCTCAGATAAATAATTTTCATAGTTCTAAGTAATACTTTTCAAACAAAAACATGATATGACAGTCAAGTGCTGTGAGGCGTGCGTGGTGTCAAATGACTGAGAAATATAATTTCTTAGTATCAGAGTGTCGTAGCGGAAACATTAAGGCTTGGCGATATTTAATTTTGCTTTACTTTTATCCATTACCTGGAATAATGAAGTGACTTAAATGAAGTAAGAAAACTAAAACGGTCTTTCGGTAAAAATTAATTATAAAAATAATAACATCTTATAAACTAATTGAAAACTCTAAACTCGAGTAAAATAGCTCAGGTGAATGCAAAGAACATGCACAAAGGCTTTCTTGACGGTCTACTTTAACTTCCTGTTATGAAATAATGTCTTCACCGGGTGCAATATCTGAGTAGAGGGCCTATATAAGATGGAGCGTCACAAAGGTCAGAGCTTCACAGTAATTCACTCTAAAACGGAAGCGAGAATTATGCATAATATCACGTAAATTTTTCAGCATCGACGCGGTTATACAGGTGATCAATCAAAATGGGTCAGTATGGAGAAGTCAGAAATTATAAGAGATAGCGAAATCTGTTCTTAGGAACCCATGGCGTCGATTTTAGATTTAATATTAATGACATTCAAACTGTTTTTTTAAACTCTCATACATAACCGGGAATTAAAACTGGTCAATATTCTTTATGTAATCGCGTGTATATTTGTTTGTGTAATTGATTCTCAAAGTGTAAGGACCAAATTTTGCTATGCAATCTTTTGTAAACATTAGACTGAAATGCCCCCAATTTAAATAATTTGCAAAATGTCGTCTTTAATATGAATCAGGTCATCATTATGAATCACATCAATCAATCACATTTACTGAAATAAAATAATTACCTTATTGTTGTTTTTTTTTTTCAATTACTTAAACAATAAAAAAAATGTGTTCCTTACGACTTACGATTCGCACCATCAACAATAAAAACGAAAAACCTTGCAGAATTTATACCTAACATTGTTTACAGAGTTTACTTTGACCAGTGTAGGAAGCAGGAATAATTACGCGTCGAAAAAGTATGCGAATCGACCTGTCAGTGACTCTTATGTACAATGACATAAGGTTCATGTTTTCTGAACTCGAACACTTTTTCGCTCTGGTTATTTATTATTATTCCTGCTTGAACCACAGGTTCGATTCCCGGTTATATGTGAGAGATAAAAAAAAACATTATTATTAAATCTAAAATCGAAGCCATCCTAAGAACAGATGTCACTATCACTCATAATTTTTGACTTCTCCCTACTGACCCATTTGGATTGATCACCTGTGTATGTATAACGTGGACGCAGAAAAGCGTCATTGTTAAATTGCTATACCTTTTCGTACAATGTTGGAATTATCCCCCAGAATTATTTGACGAAACCTGGTGTAGATTAAGGCTTCTGCTATATTTTGCGGAAGTGGAAACACATATATTCGATGCATTAGTTAGTTAACTGTTCACATTTTGTAATCCGTGTAATGTAGTGTGTATATTATACATAATATTGCGAATTCGAAGTGTTACAATGAGCTTGCACTAATAGCCCCATATATAGGGGTGTTCTAGCTTACATTTATTGCAACAAAATATATACTTTTCTAGGATTGTTTAGTATCGTTTGGTAATGTTTGCGACCTCGAAAGTGGGGGGGGGGGGCAACTTTTGTTTGGCCAAAAACCTCAAAACGGTCCATATTTGTAAGGCACCGTATTCCAGTTAAATTAAGAAGATAAAATTTCGCGTGAAAAAAAAAAATTACGCAAAAGTAGTTCAGTAGTTCAATTTTTATGGAGGTCCAAAAAAAATTTTTTTTTCCAACTTTGCTAAAAACTGTGTTTCACCCATTTTCAATGTGCTGTAACTTTCCAACAACAAACTTTATGAATCCCACTTCATCTTTAAAGTTGTAGTACATCAATTTGTTCATTTGTTCAAGCTGTCATGGTTGTTTATCTACGAGTATCTAAGTATACTATTTATGTATATAAGTATGTGTATCGTTGTCTAGTACCCAAGATACAGGGAATCCTAGTTTGGGGCTAGATCAATGTGTGTAAAGTGTCCAAGGTATTATTATTATTATTATTTAAAATGCACCTATTTTTTCAAAGCAGGCCAATATTTTTAATTAGATTTCAATCAAAAGCAATATTTGGAAAATCCTTAAATTCACTTAATCAGGTTTTCACTCTTTTTTGATACTATGAGTACCGAAATTAACTCTGACTTGATTCTGAGGCTTAGGTATGCCATCTAATTGCATCTGGAAATTGTCTCAATTTAAAATTTTCAAATCTGAGTTTTTTAACTGTACTGCTGGATTCTTATTGATGGCCAAAACTTTCACCTTCTTAAGTTGAAACGCATGGATAAAGTTGTAACACTCACAATGGAATTAAATATTAGGTCCTTACATATGAAATTGGCGTTTCGCCGATGGCTTACTGGCCACTTTGATCTCAAATATCTCCTCTATGGTTAGGAATTCCAAATTAAAATTTATACAGCTATTTACTCATGTATTTGTGTTTTTTAAATTATAATTCATTTGTATTTTCCTCAATTGTTTTTTTTCTTGCGTCACTCAGCTTACAAAATGGAAAACTTGAAATATCGCGTTATTTACGAGTATGAGTTCTACCGTGGCACCAGTGGTGCAGAAACGGCTCGAAGGATTAATGATGTGTATGGCGACGGCGCCGCAATAGAAAACACAGTGCGTTTTTGGTTCCAACGTTTTCGTTCTGGAAATTTCGACCTGCAGAACAAGCCCCGTGGACGGCCGGAGACCAAAGTTGATAATGAAGAATTGAAGGCTATTGTGGAAGCGGATCCATCGCAAACCACGTCCGAGTTAGCTGCAGGCTGCGGTGTTAGTTATACAACTGTTTTAATCCACTTGAAGCAAATTGGGAAGGTGAAAAAGCTTGAAAGGTTCCTCACGAACTCAGTGAAGCAAATCAACAAACGCATGTTGACTGCTGCGTTGCATTACTCACCCGGCACAATAATGAAAGGATTTTAAATCGAAACATTACCTGTGATGAAAAGTGGATCCTGTACGATAATCAGAAGTGCTCATCGCAATGGCTGAACCCTGCCGAACCAGACAAACCATGCCCCAAGCGAAAATGGACTCCAAAAAATTTACTTATGAGCGTTGGTGGACTAGTACTGGTGTCGTTCACTACAGCTTTCTTAAATCTGGCCAGACGATTACGGCAGATGTCTATTGTCAGCAACTGCAAATCATGATGGAAAAGCTAGCTGCTAAATAACCGAGGCTGGTCAATCGCTCTAGGCCACTGCTGCTTCATGATAATGCTAGACCACACACTGCACAACAGACGGCTACCATATTAGAGGAGCTTCAATTGGAATGTCTAAGACATCCACCGTACTCTCTGGACCTTGCTCCAACAGATTACTATTTTTTTCTAAATTTGGATAACTTCTTGAAAGGGAAAAAAATCAACTCCGATGGGGAGTCCAAGCCGCCTTCAAAGATTTTATTGATTCCCGTCCTAATGTTTTTTTTTGTAAAGGCATCGAATAACTACCTATGAGATGGCAAAATATAGCATAGCGTGTATAGATAGCAATGGTACATACTTTGATTAAATAAATATATTATATTTAAAAAAAAAAACTACTTTATGTTCCTCCCATGCAAAACGCCAATTTCATAAGTAAGGACCTAATATTATATTATATATGTTGTACATGGTTTTCAAGCTGTTTCTGTTGTTGTGGACAAGCATGCATCTTTTGGTGTCTTCTGCAAAAGTACGTCAGCTTAGTTAACAGGTACTACGGATCAACACTGATTGTTGTGTTCCTTGGGATCCCAAGTAAGGCGAATCAGCAAAGCACTTAAAGCTCAGAAAGGGCTCGGCGCTAGAAAGCGAAAACTTCATATAATATATGAAGCGATATAATGTTTGATAAGAGTAGACTCCCTGATGTTTCCCAAGAGAAGTTCTTGGGAAATGAAACGGAGAAGAACCGCCTCATTTAATTGTTGAGAATACAGCTGAAAGAATCTTTCATTCGGGTATTACAGACAGCAGAGGACGCTGATGTACTGCTTGTGACAACAGCTTGTACCCAGTCACCCAGCTTTGACATTGTACTATTTCACGTGTTCACTGAGGATATATATTTTGGCAACATTAACATTAGTTACTGTGGTAGTTTTAAGCCTAAGCTGGCAACACCCTCTTCTGTCAACGACTTTGTCTAGCGCATACGCGCTCCGTCTTTAATAATCGCCAATAAATATTATATTAGAAATTCGTGCGGTTTAATTGCTAAATACCACTCCCAAACAATATTGACGTCCAGTAATCCCGTGTGAGGCTCCCAGAAGCGCCATCTTAAACACTATCTAACTCCTGAAACCAGGAACAAAGGGACGAGCTTCCTCATACTTCTTTGCTCCATCGTATCAGTTCGAGAAGAAACATCTCCTGCTCGCACATGCCTTCTCTGGGTGCGACACATCCTCCACACCATTTGGTCATGGGAAAATCATACTGTGTACTCTCATCGACTGTACGCCATCATTGAAGGAAGCTGTTGGGGTGTTATACAAGGCATATCCAACTGCAGCAAACATCGACAGAGCTGGGGAGGAGAGAAGAAGACATAAAAATAAATATATCAGTAAAATTTCCTGTATTTTATAGATATATACAATTTCTGATTGGTTAAGAATAAAGGTTTTCAAACATTCATATTTAAGAAAGGTATCTCGAGAACGAAAAATGAGCTGAACATGTCAAACTCTTGAAAATTTAGATATAAAATTTTGAGGACAAGAAACCATTAGTACATATCATACATTTAGAGTGGAAAAGTTTCAATTGAGACAATTTCCAGATGCAATCCAATGGTATACCTAAGCCTCAGAATTAAATTATAATTAATTTCCGTACTCATAGTATAAAAAAGAGCGAAAACCCGATTAAGTGAATTTAAGGATTACCCAAATTTTGCTTTTGAGTCAAATATAAATAAAAATATTGATTTTTCAAATTAACAATTAATGCTCTACAACTTATGAATCAAAAGGATTGATAAAGTTGTTGTTGAAAAGCACATTGAAAATGGATGAAATACAATTTTGGCAAAGTTGGACGAAAAAAAATCTCTTTCTCTGACCGCTTTAAAAATATAAATAATAAACCAAATTTGCATTTTATTTTATGGACGCGAAATTTGGTTTTCTTTAATTTACTTTGGTTTTCTACAAATATGGATCCTTTCCGAATTAAAAGTATAAAACTGGAATAAACCAAAAAAATCGAGGTTTTTGGTCCACCAAAAGTTGTCTCCGCCACTTTCGAGGTCGCAAACTTTGATTTAGCATACCCACACGATACCTAACGATACAAGAAAAAAAAACTTTTTTATTTTAGCTGAACAGGCCTTTGGATCCTCTATACATAAGGCTATAATGCCAAATTGAAGTAAATATATGTAGGTACAATATCTTGATCTGGTTCATTTAGAAAAACATTGTGCGCAGGAGGGAACTATTCGTATGTATGTAGGAATCATTGTTTTATAAATAGTTAGTTTATTAGTTTTGTTAATTGGTTGGCTTGGCTAGACGTGGGAACAACTTTGTCTTTGCCACCCCGTTTGGGAAAAGGCCTGATGCTTTGTTTGCAATGAGGTAGCCAACTGTCAAATTAGTTCCAGTAAGAGAGCGCTACAATGTTGTAGATAGTTAACACAGACTAAGTAAGCAAAGACTTTCGTTCATTTGAGGTTACTTACTGAGTTACTTACAAATTCAATGTAAAGCAAATTTAACAATTTCCCGGTGATAGTTGTGAATAAAAACACTCGTAAAAAATAATTATATAGTATAAAGCCTATAAAAAAGAAAAAGAATCAGTCTAGTAGTCAAGTTTCGTGTTATTGCTATCCTGTGAATTTTCAGTGGTATTTCGTAAACGAATTTACTAAATAAAAAGTCATGACAATAACTGAAAAGTCACAAAAAAACAATAAATTTCACACAATTTCGTCAACCTGGATGATATTACAATTCCAGTTTTTTTTTTTATTTGGAGCTCTCCCGTCCCACAAGGCTCACAATAAAACAAACTAGCCATCACTGCCTAGGAACATATGCCTTTAGGAACTAGGGTGCCCTGATTAGGATTTTCATAGAAATTCAGAGAAATAATAATAATAATAATAATAATACCTTGGACACCATTTACACACATTGATCTAGCCCCAAACTAGGATTCCCTGTATATTGGGTACTAGACAACGATTCACATACTTAGATAGATAAATATAATATTATACTTAGATAGATAAACAACCATGACTAGGGTACAAACATTTGATCTCATCAAACAAATATTTGCCCCCACCGGGACTCGAACCCGGGACCCTTGGCTTGGGTATATTCTGAATTCTGCCATTTTACATAAGTTGTTAGGTCGTTACTTTTTATTAAGAAACTCGCGTCTCCGGCGATAAAAAAAAAACGCTAAAAGGAGGCCACTAGACTCTCTCTGAAATGTGTTACGGGTTCCATCCCCATTAATTACATAGCGATAGAATCATCGAAATCGTGTGATCGACATCTACAGCCAACTCAAGCTAACCAGAATATGTTCCGATCACTTCAAGTCAAAAGATTATAATAGGACACCATTATTCTTTTGTCAGTCAGGTAAATTTACATATATATTTTTTTTTAACTTTGTTTATTCAATAAATAAATAAATTACATTAGTTAACACAGTAACCATGCGCTGAAACCACTAGATTTAAGTGCGACATGGTGAGATCGCTTAACTACTCGACGGTAAGTACTTTGGATACAATAGAAACAATGTCTACATAATATCTACATATCTACTATCTATGACTATAGCTATCTATGTATACATTGCTACAATTGCACTTTATTTTAAACATAACGGGAAAAGTAATATGATTTTAAGATAAATTTTCTCTTTAATTATGTATATATTATTTAGTAAACTGTCTATAGTAATTTTAGGTATCTTATTTAAAATACTGGGAAGCATGTATTCCCAGGTCCGTTGGCCATATGTATTGTTATAGCGGGGAATAACATAGCTAGGCAAGTAGGACAAAGTTCGTAGGTGTTTGGGTCTAATTTTTCTAGTTAATGAATCTATACGACCATATTCCTCACACACAATGGACGATTCCAGTTTATCGTATACAATTAGTATATTACAATAGTGAAACAAACCTGGTTCGTTCTGGTTGAATTTTTGTTTTATCTTTAGAGGTACTATGGTCTTTAAAAGTCTATGTTGCAAATCGTAAATTTTATTTATGTTAGTTTTGAATGTGCGGCCATAACTACTTAAGCAATAATTTATAATGGAGTCTGCAAGTCATAGGTACAACGTCCTCAATATGTTGAATGGTACTTTAAATTTTAGGATTTGTAAGCGAGACAATATTGCCCTAAGTTTCTTACATATATGTTCGATATGAGGTTTCCAATTAAAATTATTATCTATTATTAGGCCTAAGTAGGTATGTTGCCTAACCAGTTCCAATTTCGTACAGTTACAAACTATAGGTATGTTGATATCCGAATGAAAGCATTGGTGTGAGTGAGATGTAATAGAAGGCGTGACCATTGTGTGCAAGTATGGTGAGTGGATGTGTAATAATTTTGTTTTTTGTGCGTTAATGATTAGACCTACGTCATGTGCCCATTTGCATAACTGGTTGTAGTTGTGTTGGAGTTGTGTCTGAGCTATTAAAATATCTTTGTGTGCAGTAATTAGACAGGTATCGTCGGCAAATTGATAAACCGAAGCTTCAGTAAATATGTTACACATGTCGTTAAAATATAGAAGATATTCAGTTGGTCCGGTTATTGACCCTTGGGCCACGCCCTCTTCGGTGAGGATCTTCTGGCTGAAAGCCCCGCTTATGTTTATCGCGGTGAACCTGTTTGTATGATAGATTTTTAACAATTCTAGGAAGGGTCCCTGTATGCCGTTTTGTTGTAATTTTGAAAAAAGTGTGGTATAATTTAGAGTTTCAAAGGCTTTGCTGAAGTCAATGAAAACAGCAAGCACATGAAGTCGATTATTCATGTGTTTGTTGATTTCATTGGTAAATTGAGAAAGAAGTTGTGACGTATTTTTCTGTTTTTGGAAGCCGAATTGTTTGTTGTTAATAATTTGGTTTTTTGTAATAAATTTATTTAATTCATTGTCTAAGTATCTCTCAATTATTTTATCTATGCAGGGTAATATTGTTATTGGTCTGTAGTTATTAATTTCGTTGTTAGGCCCTTTTTTATACAGGTCGTATGCAACCTACTTTTAGTTTGTCAGGAAATAAGGACAATGCAATTCAAGAGTTGATCAGATGTGTTATTAAGGGTGTTATTTGTGAATTTATAAATTTTAAATCTTTCATTCTAATTCCGTCGATCCCGGGACTTTTTTTATCGTTCATATGCTTTATTATGGAGAAGATAATATCCTTATTCGCTTTTTTTAACCTCATTGTTATATCTGGTTGCTTAGAGTAAGTATCGACGTTTAATAATGGTTTATCACAGTACGAGCAGATTTTTTTAACATTGTTTTGGAATTCTATAGCAAAATAAAACGATAAGAAATTTATTAAGCAAAAGATTCATGAAAATAAGTACAGAGAATATAAATAAGATATTCATTCTAGTTCAAGACGTGTGGGACTGCCGCTCCATCCTCATATAGGCCTGTGCGATTCCACCTATGGCGGGTGCCGCGGATGCACATGCTGCTAGCCCTGATGATGGCGGTTTGAATTCTTGCTCGTAGCCAGCCCATTATTGTGGCAGGGGTCCGGTTCCAGCGGTCCGCCAGTGTTTCGGCGAGGTGTTTAGTGAATGATATCATTTGTGGAGCAAAAACTCCGTCGACAGAGGTTACTAAAGGGGTGAAGGTGGTGTGGCGCGTCTCGCATGGGTCGCAGTACTTCCTTTTCTTTTCTTCTTCAGCTGAACGAAGGACAGCCGCTACGGGGCGTGATGCGTGGGAGGGAGCGTCGGTGTCTATGACACGGATATCAAATAACGCCTCCCTCTGGGCAATCCATACCCCCCGACAAGCCAAGTCTCCACGCAGCCCAGTATCGCCTTCGGAGATGACTGGCTCTTTCGTGACGTTTCCCCAGGCTTGTTGGCACAGTTCACAGAAAAGATCCCTTATTTCGTTTTGTCTGCGTGTGATAAGGCCACCTGTTTTGCAGCACAAGGCGTGGTCCACGTTGAAGTTGTCATTGCCGCAGCCGTCGCAAGTCGCAGGCATGGAGATTGGTGTGCGGTGGTATCTTATGGCCAGGGCATCTCTAAATTCGTGGGGTGATAAGTCGAAGTTGTCTTTTCTTGTCGGTATTACTGAAAGCCATGTTGATGTTTTTGTTTTCATTTTTGTCGCTATTGATCTTTCTATTGCTCTTTTCTTTTTGGATGGTAATTTTATTAGAATGCTTTTTAGAGTTTCGTTCTCGTATGTTTCTTTTTCCTTGTTTCCTTCCTTTCTTGCGTCACGCAAAGAATTGTAGTGTTCAGCAAGGTTTATGTCTTTTATCTCGGTTAGGGCTGTTGAAAGTATTGTAGATCCCTGTTTTGAGATTTGGTATGCACGGTTTGGTGTGTTGAAGGGGTCAGAAAGGGCAAGTCCGCCTTTGTGGACTGGGAGGGTAAATAGCTGGGTTTCAAGTTTTGTGATTTCGCCTCCGATTAGTGTTGGTATGAATTTGTCGTGTAATGTGTTAGTTAAGGGTTCAAAAAGTTCTTCTGAATTTTTTAAGACACGTAGTAGGAAGGACCATTTAAACTGAGCTGCTTTAGTTAGGGCAGTGTAAGCGGCTTGAGGTGAGTTTTTGCAGATTGTTGTGAGTTTCTCGATGATAGATATCCATTCGGTTACATTCTTTTTTACGAAGTCGTCCCCTCCTGTCCCTATGTAGCCTCCTAGGAAGCGGGAGCCGGTAACTATGGAGACGTTGGTACCGGAGAACGTCTTTTCTGCGGTAGACTTGTCAGTTTCTGACACTATTAGAAATGATTTTTTACCTTGTGGTAAGTATCCGTATGCTGGGCCTGTTTTGTTTAAGTTGTCCCACCATTGTCGTAGGTTTTGGAAAGTGCCTTGCGCGGAGGAGTCATCGGCGTACCAGCATTGTGTGACTGTGTTTTCGGTTTTAAGTTTGTTAATTATTGGTAGTGTTGCAAGCGCGTACAGTGGCATTGCGAGTGGGTCTCCTTGGGTTACGCCTTCTCTGCTATATAGTCTTGTATCAGAATCGCGAAATACCAATTCAGCGTGGCCATTGTAAGTATTATAAAGAAAGCGGGCGCAGTGTGGCCAGTATATTCTTGCTTGCCAGAGGGCTAGTTGTCTATTCACGGCGTTAAAAGCATTGTTCGCGTCAACGAGGAGCATTCCCCAGTTTGAACCAGGTTGGCAATCTCTTTGGAAGACATCGGTCATGGCATGAATGGCGCCTTCGATGCCACTGCCCAGTCCACTGCAGAGCTGTGACTGGCCGCATGCTTCAGTGACTTCAGAGCCTGTTGCTAAGATCATGCATTTGGATAATATTCTTCGTAGGCATTCGCCGATGCCGATAGGTCTTACGCCTGGGCATTTGTCTAAAGCAACAAGTCGGCTTGACATTAATGCTTGTATTTGGGTCCAGGGTATGGTTTCGTTGCTAAGTTTCGTTGTGAGCTGCGCTACGGCTTCTCTTAAATGGGCGCTTGCTTGGCCGAAGCGGAGTAGGAAATCTCTCCAGTTTTCGGCTGTGCATCCAGTGGGGCCTCCGCCGCCGTGTAGTTTTCTCGCAACTGTTTCGACATGGTCACAAGTTATTTCGATTTCAAGGAGTGGTGGGAGTTTTGTGACGTCTTTGGGGAGAGTGAATAAAGCGGGATCTGGAGTATTAGGCGGGGGGTGCTTTTCTCTCAGCACATCACTGACGGTTTTACCGGATGGATCAACTTCAGTGTCTGGGTTTAAAACTTTGCTCGTGTCTTTTGTAAGGAGCCAGTTGAGCGCTTCCCGCGTTTTTCCATGTAGTATCAGTCGTGTGAATAATTTTGTTTCTTGGTCATTGTTGTTTTGTTTCCGGTTTCTTGTATTCCATATAGATTTATCTGCTTTGGTGGATTCCGTGATGAGTTCCTCGAAACGTTTGTCTGCCCAGAGTTTTAGGCGCCGATCGAGTAGTCTCAGTATATCTTTCATTTTTCTAACGTTTTTGTCTCTTTGCAGTATGACCGCAGCAAAGGTTAATACGCGTTCAGAGGGGTAGGTTGATTTGGTTAGATGCTCAATTTCGTCGGCCAGAGTGTGTACGAATTTTCTACTGGCAGTACCGCATGGGAGGTCGTATAGCTTGCCATGAAGGTTACAGACGTTGTCCCAATGCCTTTGCCAGATGCCAGACTTGGGTTGGATGGCATTCAGGAATGGGGATCCGAAGGCTTCTTCCAAAGGTGACATTGGTGTTTGCCCATCGGTGGTTGTTTTAAAAGTAGCGGATGCTGATTGGTTTAGTACATCGTTGTGTGCTGATCTCATGTGACGCTGGAGCCCATTTTTCTTGAATTTCCTGGGGCATAGCGGGCATTCGGTGTCAGCTTGTGACATATGGGTGGGTATTTACTTACTTGAGCTATTTGCACTATAATTTTGTTGTTTAGCTCTCGGATAAGGGTAAGATTAATAAAAACAAGGGATTTTGTTGATAAATAAATGGGTCTAAAAAAATAGCAAAATTGTTAACCAAAATTGATGTACATATCTATATTATTAAATGAATTAATTAATATTTCATCGATGGATTTAATTACTTTGCCGCTTAATTTATTTATTTCCCATTGTTTTTTTGGGTTTTTAAAATTTTTACTTATTTCTTTCCTATAGTAGTTGTTTTAACGTTGTTTATATATATGTTTGTCCTATTTCTGTAAATATTATATAATAGTCTATTTTTTAAGTTACTTTCATCCTCCTTCCATATTCGAAAGAGTTTATGCCTTTGAGCACACTTAGATGTTATTTTATTAGTCACCCATACACACTGATGTCTTTACCTATCTTAATTTTAACTAAATATTTGCA
Source organism: Argyresthia goedartella (assembly GCA_949825045.1). Taxonomy (NCBI): domain Eukaryota; kingdom Metazoa; phylum Arthropoda; class Insecta; order Lepidoptera; family Argyresthiidae; genus Argyresthia; species Argyresthia goedartella. Next base: position 13,689,649 of record OX463829.1, on the reverse strand, counting down.
ATTATTATACACATCTGTAAATTTTTCTATAATGAAGTTCAAAATATCGTTTGGGTTTACATGGGTTAAACCCGCATTCCAGTCTATTTTGGATAGTTCAGTTTGTATTTTTTCATTGTCCAGTTGAGTTATTAATTTATAATTATTTTGTGTTTGTGTGCGGTGATAGCAAACGGATGTCTTAGTGTTATTGAAGTTTACAACGCGCGTAAGAAAATATGGTCTATACACGACTTTGTGATTATGTTACCTTTTTTTTCAACTCGTGTGTACTGATTTATTTCAAACTCCAAGCCTGATTCGTACATTAAGATTAGGTATTGTTCTACATGAGAGTTTGTTACCTTAAGATCTATGTTAATATCTCCTAGAATTACAAAGTTCTGCTTTACAGGGTATTTTGAGATCAAGCGTGAGATTTCCTTAAGGAAAATATTTTTATTCCTCTCTGGAGGTCTATACTATTTATAGAAGTGGATTATGTCTATAAATAGCACATAATCCACTTTTATAATTAAAAGAGGTTTTAATTTCACCAAAAATGCACTCGTAACTAAGAGAACTTGAATTGAACCTTGTAAATGACACACTTTTATGCACATACACTAAAATACCGCCTCCTATTCTGGCATTGCGCAATTCGGAGTACGTTTCATAGTCTTGCATCGGTGATGTTCGCCTCCGTTGTCACCACAACATGAACGATGCTGCTGCTGTTTGTCAGTATCAGTTCAAGTTGTGCTAACTTTTTGAGAAGAGATCTGATGTTTACGCTTAATATTGTTAGTTGGTTTTCTCCTCGTAGTATTTTTATGTCTTGTGTAAAATCATTCCATGAGTTGTGACTTAGTTCTTGAATCGATTTGTCTATGGTGTTATCCATTTTTGTTGTAAATAACTAAGGCATGTTATTGTTAAGGTAATAGGGTAAAGACTTACTTGGAAAAGTTAAATTTCAACCATTCGATGTCGCTGTTTGACCTGATGATGTTGGTTTTTTCCTTTTCTTCCTTTTTTTCCAATATTTGGCCATTTTTAATCCAAATAAACTTACATAAGCTTCTCTCTTTCAGTTCTTTTTTAGCTTTCCATAAAAGAAAGGCCGAGCTGGGAGTCAGGGCTTCACGAATATATATCTTAGAGGTATCCTCTCTTCCTAGGTCGGTGCTGTTGAGCTGGATCGTCCTTGCAGCCTCGAGCCACATAATATCAATGTTTTACGTAGACTAGATCTATCCGTTCCGTCGCTATCATTTTTATCACCTACATGTCTAAGATATCGTTAACTATTTGGTATAAATTTTTTTTTTTAACATGTGGGGTTTGTTGCTATGCAAACTGCTATTCTTGCGGTGTTTTCATGGAAAACAACTCCTCTAACAAGTGAGTCACATAATTAAATCGGGAAATATTAAACTGCACATCAATATGACACTCACTCACACTGATTTGCACAGCAAATATCAGGGCAAAATGCTGCGGTAGCTTAGGTGAAGGGTAAAGGGGGTGAGCGAAGCGAAGGTGTGTTGTTGGTGTGAATGTTAGGTTGAACACGTAAAAACAACAAAAAATACTTAAAACATAAACTTAAGTACACATAAAAAGTGTTTTTGTTGATCCTTTTTGCTATGCAAATCTGTATTTTTGATGTGCGATTAAACAATAACCCATTAAATCTAGGTTTCTAACAATAGCCTGAAGGTACATTCAATTTTCTATTTTGCATTTTTCATTAAGTTATTCATAAGGTAAGATTTCGAATCAGTTGAATTAGGTTTCGTTTATTTCCAACGCCTCCAACAATATTTGTAGTAGAGCGAAAAAATTGGGTCACTATGGATAGTAAGTCAAACGAAGTTCCTTTATGCTTGAGCGAGGAAGATGCAGCCTCTGTTCTTGAAAATTTTCCCAATGATTATGTGAAAGAAAATTTTGCTGAGGAACTGGAAACTGATGTTGCAGAAGAGATATTATATTCCAAGTAGAGATTCCAAAACATGAAAAGTTGGCGTGGTAGGAGGGATAATTAAGTAACACTGTCAAAGATGATAAGCCTATACAAACTAGTAGTAGTGTAGAAGTAGTGCTTCCAGTTTTATCATTCACTCTAAAAAAACGTGATGCTTGTCTTTGAAAAGAGTAAGCACACACACACATCGGTGCACATTGTCTAAACCAAAGAGAAAAAAATTACTACCGTTTTAAGAGACGGGAGACCTTTACTTGTTAATGAAATCTATTTAGCACAACTAGCAATCCTCTCGGCACTTTAGGTCCTATTACAGGAATTTCCAGTCGGTCCACTAAGTCCATTTCCAATATAGCGAAAATTTAAATGTCAAAATACGTCCTACCAACATAACGAGAACAATGAGGGTAGGCCTCATGTAGATCGTGAGGGAAGGCCTCATGAAAATCGATATCGATAAATTATCATCAGGGATATCGTGGGTTTTATCTTATGGGAAAACATTTGTCGTTGCAATGAAACACTACATAATTTATTATTATAAACATCATAAATTTTCTATTATATAAAAAATACGAAGATTTTTATTTACAATCAACAAAATAATAAATGTAAATTTATTAAATTTATAAAAGAATAAGAAAATTGGAATTTCAGCTAGATTTATATGCATCCGAATTTCTATGAAACTCTGCAACGGTTTATATGCGTCCGCGCGGACTTTACATAGAGTTTCACGGCGAGCGGCCGATCCGCTGATCCGCGCGGACGTAATGAAATCTAGCCTTATCTATACCTCGCGCTACGAATTAAGAGCGCTCGGCGACGTTGGCGGGAATTACTTCGCATATGTACAGGTATTGAAAAGTGACTACTGCGCATTCAATGCCACCGCTCACAACGTGTGGCACGACGTATACTAGCGACTCTATGAGTTGTAGACCTCGCGAGGAACACTTTATTTTAAAAATACATACAAACATATGAATACACGTGGTTACTTACATGAAATATGAAAGTAATCACACCAATAACATTGTAAATTACATTTTGCTGTCATAAACACAACCTATTGACTTTTTACTAAAATTCTCTCACAGTTTTTACAAATTGAATGACACCTCATTGGTTAAAATACGTCAAGCTGTTTGGACTGTAGCGGTTTTTTGTAATTTTAAAACCCCCTTAGGTCCGTCGTTTTGAGAATTATCCTAAAACGGAATAAAACCAAAATCTATTTTATTATCAAACCTGGTAATCAAAACATAATAGATACGAGCGCCCCGATGGCCAATTCCACGGCGGCGGTAGTCTGTTTTTTTTAAATATGGGTAATAGCATCCTTCTGCGTCTACCAGCGTAAAATGGTATGGAAAGATCACCCCAAAATATGTATCCTTTCATTTGACCGACAGATAATATACCAATTGATTGTTATTTAACATGAATATAAGAAAAAAAAAATGTAACGCGTCTTATCTCTGAATAATATTATCTTATCGTTTATCGATGGTAAAGATTAATGTGTTTTAAGACAAATATGTTTTATCATTTCAGAAAGTTAGAGTATAATTGCAGTATTGCCGATAGTTTGAGAGTTTTTACTCAAGATGAACTTACCGGTCTTCATCTATAGAACCATTTCTTTTTATAAAATTTTGTCGACTATATTTTTTTCTACAAATTACCACGCAAAAATTTGTCCTCCCCCCCCTCCCCCTTTTTAATTTTAAAGTGAGATAATGAACAATAAAAATATGTATATATATGTTGTGTATCTCAATAAATTTTTCAACAAAAATTGGTTTGAACAAAATAAAATAAACAGTTTTTAAGATATGAGAAATGTATTAAAAACCGCAAATATAACTTTGTCATTAATATAACTTTGTCCTTAATACAAACACTACGAAGAACAAAGTAATTATTTGCTGCTGAAGAATGATAGTGATATTTAAGCTAGGTGTATCAGGTGTATGTGAAATGAGTACCTTCCTAATTTAATTTTTTGGCTTAAATTCTAAATTTATTACGGAACCTTAATTGTGCTAAATCCGACATGCTCTTGACTGGTTTTTTTAAATTAGCTATCAGAAAATCCAGCTATCTGAATAAAACCCTTTGTTGCTGTTGACAATGTTCATTAAGTTACGAAGCTCAAATAAATGATGATGATGACTCTTTCTTCGTGTTACAAACAGTGCCCTTTACCAGAAAAGTTTAGTTAATCTCCCCCTTTCCTATAATAACCCGTCATGTCAAACTGTATCTAAATTATCAAAATAATCTCCGGTACAAAATGTATCCGACTATGTGACGTTGCGATGCAATAATTCGCAAATGAGCGTCCAGCTTCCAAGTGGCATATTTATTGCCCGACCGTCCAGCGACCATATGCAGGGAACGACGAGACCAAATACACGCGTTGTCATGAAAGGATTTTACTCAAAAAGTTATTATTTATTGAAATTACGTCACGCTTTGTATTATAAGCTTTTGTTATTGATATAATTTTGTAGTCTGTGATTTTATTTAGTTTCTCATGACTCGGGTCAGTAATAAAATATAACAATTTTAATTTGACCCACTCGCCGTTTTCCGATGGAGCTAAAATTTTGCATGCATTTGGTAATCTGTTGATAATGCAATAATTGAATGACATAGAGCTGATCTGATGATGGAGCAGGAAGGTGGCCAGGGAACACTGTAATGAAACGACGCAACCCCATCGAGTTTGAACTTGTTTAATTCGTACTCTAAACAAATACTCTGGCTCTATATTAGTTAGTAACTTTGTAAGTATCCGCATTGTTTTTTTCCGCATTGATTAATTATTTTCTACAAATAATAAAGGTTTACTTAAAAAAAAAGTTTCTTGCTTGTATCATATGGTGTGGCAGTGGCACGGTAGTGTCTGCGTTTAGTCACTAATTCCATTCCAAAATTGTCTGCAATTCTTAATGCGTCGAAACTACACAAGGAACTGCAACTAGCAGTTACCCTGCGGGCAAAGGGTTTCGTACCATCATAAAACTTAACCAAACAAAAACCAAATAGAGAATAATTATGCCCGAACGTGGATATGAACCCAGAACCCTAAGATAGCGAAACCGATATCAAGCCAATTGCCCTACTACAACCATGTGACGAGCCGCTAAATTTACGAGCATATATGAATCATATTATTATATTTCACAGCTTCATTCTTTGCGATTTAGGTTTAACATGGTGTAGTTGAGCTCCCACGCTGCAGCCTTGCACGGTTTTTAAAGTTGGGGATTTTAAAAAATCTCCGTTGGCAACACTATCCCGGTCGACTCTCTGCGCTGTCGCCGTACATTTTTCATTCTGCGTTTCCGAGCTCAAAGCCTTCGCACGTCACGCCGTTAAAAATTTTGTTTCGACTTATTTTTCTGTTGTGTATTCTTAACCATGCCTAAGAAAACCCAAAAACGTAAACATGACGACAATTACCAAGAATTTTTAAAGAAAATACGGAAACTGGAAGCTGTGATATCAGCTAAACCCAGGAAGCATCGCAGCCGAATTATTTCGTCTTCGGAGAGTGAACCAGAAGGTGAGTTTGTGGTACCTACATTATTTTTGCTGCTATAAATAAAATAAAATCTTATTTTACTGTGATAAACCTTCAAACGAAGTTTTATTATTTTTACTTACCCTCAAATACGAGGTGTTTTTTGTTTTTGACGGCAAGGACTACCCTATTTTTTTACTTTTATTAAGCTGTGATGCGAGATGCCATCTGGGCTACCTCTATCACGTAATTGCTTACGCTAAGTCCGTCAAGGGTCGAGTATACCCTCAAATATTTTTATTGCAATTGTTTATGCATAAACTATTAAGGTGAAAGTCCGCTATAAAATAATAATATTTCACACATTTTTTATTGTGAAACGTGATGCGAGACGCCATCTGGGCTATCTCTGTCACATTACCGATGCACTTCGTCCAAATGGGACTAAGTCATCCACCGTCATTACAATAAAGTCACAATGTGGTCACTCGTTGCAGACTCCGATAACAATACGGCTACGATGACGCGACTGCGTTCGTCGGTTACCGCCTCTGCTGACCCCGCCGCGAGTACCGCCCCGTGCATCGATCTGTCAGAGCCCGCCGCGTCGCCGCCAGCAGCCGGGACTTCTGCTGAAGGGAACCAGACATCAGAGCCCGGAACGAGCACTGCAGTGGAAGAACAAGATCCGGTATTAGACCAAGAGATACTAGCCTTGTTAGGAGAAGCGCCAAAAGTTGAAACCAACTTTGGAAGGGCCACACATAAAGACTTAGCTTCGAGGTGGCAAGATATTTTACAGAAAGGTCTACCTAAAGAAGGGAAAGACAAATTACTCCAAGAGTATTTGATACCTGAAAATTGCGACTTACTTGTTGCCCCTGAACTTAACCCCGAAGTTAAGGCGGCGTTAGCGGACCCAATGATTAGACGGGATTTCTTCCTGATTGCAAAAAAAACAACTCAGTCTTGCTATAGCAGCTATAAATCAAGCAATTGAGCTACTGATATACAAAAGAAAGTCATGCACAGATAATAAAGCCAGTAAGTGATGCATGCCGGTTGTTATGCGATATTCATTATGATAGTACAAACACACGTCGTGGATTTGTTCTTTCATCTATAAATGCGGATATGAAGGATCAATTAAAATTCCGGGACGGAATTGAAGCAAAAATTTAATAAGACCAACTTTGTGAAGCAACACGTACAAAGTACTCCCAAACAACCTCGTTTAAACTGGAAGACCCTGTCTCGGAAGCCAGCGTCCAAGACCGAAGCAGGGAAGCCTCGCCAAGGCCAGGGCCGAGTAGCAGCGGACAACAGCGGCTTTCAACAGCGGGGAAGGTCGTCGGATCACATAGCGACGAAGGCCTACCGGAGGCGCTAGATTTGGAGGTTAGATACGTAGGTCGTTTGAGATATTTTATTGATAATTGGAAGCAGATAACCGATGATCCTTTCATCTTATCTTGGTTGCGAGGCTACAAAATACCTTTCACTTTACTACATTTCGTAATGATAATCCGTGTACGTATCCTAAAACTGAACAGGAGCATACAGAATACATAAAATGTATTAAAACCCTATTGGCAAATGATGCCATATCGAAATGTACTCATGAGGAAGGTGAATTCTTATCAAGTGTATTTTTAATCCCTAAAACAAACGGAGATAAAAGATTTTTTCTCAATTTAAAATGTTTGAACAAATTTATAAATACCAAACATTTTAAGATGGAGGATTATCGGACGGCCTCTAAACTATTAACGAATAATTGCTATATGGCCTCTATAGACATGAAGAACGCATATTTCTTAGTGCCAATTTATGATAAGTTCAAAAGATATCTCCGATTTATGTATAACGACACTTTATATGAATTTAACTGTCTGCCCTTCGGCCTCTCCACCGCGCCATATGTTTTCACAAAACTTTTAAAGCCGGTCATGGAATATTTAAGATCTAAGCACATGATGTCAGTGATATATTTAGATGATATTTTTTGTGTAGGTAGAACCTATAATGAATGTCACAAAAATGTCACTTCTGCTGTAATGGTACACAAGAGTCAGTACATTTAATACGTCATTTTGCGTGACAGAGGGCTAGCCCATCGCCGCACGGTACACATTGAATACAATAGTCGGTTCAGTTAACGCTTGGGTTATCGAGTAGTTCGAAGTAAGTTGACAAGAAAGGGGCCATAGAACGTGGTTGGTTCGAGGAAGAGAGGTCGGGCCAGGTTTATTTGTCGCATTCCTGCGAAATGTGTAGGGATCAGAGCCGATTTGGTTGCTCGCTGAATAAATTATGAATAACTAAACAATGGAAGGTTCCTATGGAACTATACGGAGAAAGCTAATGTGTTGACTGCAAATATACAATTGCGTTTGATTGTTACGATGTGGTGAGTTTGACATCACGGGTTTGAATATCACTCCAGTGATCTTTGTCTAAGACGCTAGCGGTCGGGCAGGCTAAATAAATCGCAACCGCTTTATAGCCAGCGATCGACAAATTTTGTGTATCGGCAATACCAAATGACTTGAGTTGACCAACGGTTGATTATAGGAAATATGCATACACAAAATTGTAGACAGCAGGCGTGCATGGCATGTTTGATTGAAACTAGACCCTGTGTACTTGGTGATAAGAAGCTTTCGCTTGGGCAGATTGTGTTACGCAAAGGACGTCATTTTTTCAGACATGTGGGGTCTATAAATACGAGCGCGTGGGTGGGGAAGTCATTCAGTCCCCACGTCAAACTACTGTGGTATACATGTCTTTCGTGTAATCTATACAGTTCGGTCTGCCGTTTTACGCGTCTGGAACTGGAAGATTTGTGATTGCGTGCTACAGTGGATTTTCGTGTGTGCCTGAAGCGCCGAGATATAACTCGGTTCCTATCCTTTAAATCAACCTACCCCAAATTCCAAAACTATCCTTGGCTCGTTAGATAAGAACTTGTAGGTAATTTGATCTGAGTCTGAGTCTGGGCTTGGAGCGACCCTGATTTCCTTTTTCCTTCACCATAGGGTTCCTAGGTTAGCTCTTAGGATATTCGCGGGCTAATCCTCTCCTCATTTATTTCGTGTAGCGAGTTTTGAAATTCCCACACACACAGTCGTTAAACATACAAACACATTCAATTCGCACAGCCAACTTCTAGTGGTGTTGATGATGGACGTGGTATAACACTAGGATTTTAGACTAGGCTAGACAGGAGTTTCGTTGAGGCTAAACCTAGGTTGTCAAGGCATAGGGAGACTGTTTGATCGATGGGGTTCCGCGGATGAAAATAACAAATTCAGAACAAAGTATAAACGTTGTCCACTCAGATAACCTATCACGTTGATATTTTTGACATTTGAGTGTTGTCGGGGACGCGCGAAGAGATCAAATTACAGTCCAAAGTTCATTGGTTAGGAATGGGTAGATTGTTTTGGCTTGCCTTGGATCATTGGATTCAAGTTGCATCTTTAAATTAAATGTTAATTTCGCTGGAGATTCTAACGTGTAGATTGTGTCACGCATTTATTTTGCTGGGCTCAGTCGAGGCGAGTTGAGGTTAACTAGATACCTAAATCGGTATTTTCCGAAGTATGTAACTCGTTGTGGAGTGGGTTAGATCTCCAAAAGCGCTAAAGAAAAGGTTTCGATAACATCCAGCTCAAATTGCGCAGAGTTGAAGGTTTCAAAACGTTACGGACCTTTTGAGGAAACCGGTAGTTCAGACCCATTTCTGAAAATCAAATCGCAATTGTGTAAACCCGGTCTATTTGGATCGTTATTGCCGTGAACTAATTATATAATTGGAGCCACTAAAGCCGCTACTAGCAAGCACATGAAATATCATTGAGTACTCACGTCGTAACACTACGACGGATATCCATACGATATCCCAAACAAATATTATAAATTGTGGTCGACCACGAAAAGAAGCTCCAAGCGCCCATATATACAAAAAAATAAATGGTACCATTACACAAAATATAACAAAGATCGATCTGGCGCAAAACACCGCTAACTGATGCGAAATACCGGCTTGCGGGCATACATGCTCTCTCTGTCTAACTTGAAACTCTAACTTCCTGAAATAATCTTCCGTTCGACTATTGTACGCCTACTGAACTTCTCAACAAACGAGAAATTCAGACTTATCATTCTTAACTTGCATTTTTTACAGCTGAATCGGGACATCTAAGTTGGGGGTAGATAGAATAGACGATCATAGCTTCTGACAACGGTAGCTCGACCTTAGCTATTTATGCCGTTACACTACAAAAGAAGTATTAAATAATATTGGTTTCCTAATGAATTTCGAAAAAAGCTGCCTTACTTCAAAAACCACTTGTAAATTTCTTGGATTTGTTTTTGATTCAACCGACATGACAATAAAATTATCGGACGATAAAAGATTAAAAATAAAAACAATATTAATAAAATATTCAAAATTGAATAGATGTAAATTACGCGACTTTGCAAAGTTCATAGGTCTGTTAACTTCTGCCTGCCCCGCTCTTCAATACGCATGGGTGTATACGAAACAGTTTGAACGCTACAGGTATATTTGTTTACTCAAAGATTCTAGTTATGAACAAAACATTTCCTTGCCAAGTAACTTACTCAAACCAGATTTAAAATGGTGGCTCAATCACATCGATAATGGTGTAAATCCTTTGAGATTTAATCAGTTTAAAAAAAAATATTCTCGGATGCGTCATTGAATGGTTGGGGCGTCTATAGTAAAGATGTTCAATCACATGTGTTTTGGACAGATGATGAAAAAGAGTTAGACATAAATGTTCTCGAAATGAAGGCAGCTTTCTTCGCACTACAACTCTGCGCTAAAGACTTATGCGATTGTAAAGTTTTATGAAGGATCGACAACGTAACTGCCATTTCCTGTATAAACAGAATGGGCAGCATACAATTCCCCCACTTAAATGAAATTAGTAGAAACATATGGCAGTGATGTGAGAGACGGGGACTGTTTGTATTTGCATCATACATAAATACAAAAGAAAACTATAAGGCTGATTCGTTATCACGTAATAAATTTATAGACACTGAGTGGGAACTCTGCGATACTGCTTTTGAAAAAATTGTTGGTTGCTGGGGTAAACCGGAGATTGACTTATTTGCTAGTCGATGTAACGCGAAATGCTCTTAATATATTTCATGGAAGAACGACCCCGGTGCGTGTTCAGTGGATGCTTTTACTACATCTTGGTCAAACGTATACTTTTACGCGTTCTCCCCGTTCTCACTGATATTAAAAATGTTACAAATTATTATTTACGATAAAGCGGAAGGCATAGTGGTCGTGCCTCATTGGCCGACACAACCGTGGTATCCTATGCTACAAAAAATGATGATATCAGATTCCTTACATTTTGGTCCCTACAATCATTTATTGCAATTTCCTTTCAGATTGACACACAGCCTGAGCAACAGCCTTATCCTGGTTGCCGTGAAATTGTCAGGCAAGCTTTACAGCAAAAATCTATGACTTCTAAATCTATTGATATAATTTTAGCCTCAGTATCAGATAATACATACAAACTATATAATGGATGCATAAAAGCATGGCTAAATTATTGTGAGAAATATCATATTAATTATTTACAAGTATCTGTCCCAACTGTAATAGATTTTTTGACCGAAGCGTTTGAAGCCGGTGCAAAATATGGCACAATCAATTCGTACAAATCTGCACTATCCTTATAACTCGGGTCTATGTCAGACGATGACAGATTAAAACGCTTCATGAAAGGTGCCTCTAGATTGAGACCACCAGCTCCAAAATATGATTCAACATGTGACACAAATGTTGTACTAAATTATTTGTCACAAAAATGCCCCAATGACTCTCTCAATCTAGAAAACCTTTCAAAGAAAACTTTGACATTGTTAGCCTTGGTGACCGCACATCGAGTACAAACGTTTTCTACAATAAAATAAAATAATATAACTGTAAAACCTGATACTGAAGTAATAATAAAGATACCTGATCGTATCAAGACGTAAAAATTAAACTCTTTCCAGCCTCTATTAAAACTCCCCTATTATAAGCAACGACCTGAAATATGTCCTGCTAGAGCTGTTGTTTCCACATACAGAAAACATGTTCACTGCGTGATCAATCTAATAAAAATAATTTATTTATCAGCTTCAGAATACCACATCATAAAGTATCTTCCCAAAGATTAAGCCATTGGATCAAGGAGATATTACAGCTAAGTGATGTAGACACATCTGTTTTCTGCATACATAGTACTCGACATGCGGCCACCTCGGCCACCAAGAGGCTCGGTGTCAACCTCGACATTATAAGAAAAACCGCGGGTTGGACTAATTCTTCTTCTACTTTCGCTAGATTTTATAATCGTGAAGTAATTAATGATTCTAATCAGTTTGCTGTATCATTATTATCAAATAATAGCAGAATATAATAGTTGATCGTTTTTTGTTAACGAAAATATAACAATGTATTGTTTAGTTCACATTTTTGTATTATTTACTCTGAACATCCTACACCATGTTAAACCTAAATTGCAAAGAATGAAGCTGTGAAATATAATTATAGATCAAACGAACTTACCTGTACGTGAAGTTCGATCCATAATTATATGAGCAGCTTCATTCGACGCGATTTATAGTAACCCTCCCAAAAGTATTATCATACATTCCCATCCCTGTAAATGTGAACTAAGGATACTTTAAACTAAATGAAAAATGTACGGCGACAGTGCACAGAGTCGACCGGGATAGTGTTGCCAACGGAGATTTTTAAAATCCCCAACTTTAAAAACCGTGCAAGGCTGCAGCGTGGGAGCTCAACTACACCATGTTAAACCTAAATCGCATCGAATGAAGCTGCTCATATTATTATGGATCGAACTTCACGTACAGGTAAGTTCGTTTGATATATAATTATGGTTTGCTATATCGCGGCTGTGTTAAAACTTGTCTCTTGTGTGGGGATCCGCTTTAATTTATAACGTCTCTTGTTGTACAAACTCGTGGTAAAGGTACCTCAGAGGGAGTCAAGTGAAGCAGTCATTTTGTTGCCGTAAACTTTTTTTAATCAAAATCACAAATTTGCCTTAGTAAATCACCAAAACACATCTTTGTTTTTATCTAGTGGCGCCATCTAGTAATGTATTTGACAACTAGTTTTACTTTAATATGACACTTGTAGTTAATTTCTTATTTCTGTAGTAGCAACAGAAACAATACACATTATGTTCAAAATTTAAATTCTCTTCCTGTTTCAGATCATCAGATAGAGCCCGTTGAAGTCGTTGACGGAAAAATGGACAGACGGAAAGACACTTGGTAATAAGGTCCTGTTTGGCACCTTTCGGGTAGCGTAATTTTAAAACTAACAGCTGCGGTAGCCACAAGTTCTATTTTAAAATTCCTTTTATTTCCTTAGTTAAAAGTTGTGACGTCGCTTGAATCGATTTTAATATGCTTAAAATAGGCTGAAAGGCCGACCTCTAATGACCTGCCAGCGAACACTAAACATTAATGTTTTAGTAATGAATAGACAACATTGAATAGAATAATTACGGATATCAGTATTCTGTGATGGAACTACCTACTAATTTATTAGTCAAATAAACGTTTTTGCTTATTAAATAGCAGAATGATTGGAACTAGAAAATATCGTTGACCGCTTCACAAGTGGCCGTGCAGTCAAATTCAAATTCAATCTCCAATATATATTTTTGTAAATATTAATATACGTTTAGAAATATTTTCCTTATTCTATGCATTAGACCGCGAGAGAAGCGGGGCGAGGGCGAAAAAACTCTCAAAGATTGATTTACGATCTCTTTTAATCAAAAGAGACAGGTTTTGTTAAACTAGTAGAAATATTACATATTATAAATAATATGCAGGAATAAATAGTTAGAATAGTAGTTTATGTGACTGATACATAATGGACGGCATTAAAACTCGAGAGTGGGTTTATGAAACGAGCCGAAGGCGAGTTTCATAATAATATCACTCGAGAGTTTTAATGCCTAATTATGTACAGTTACATACACTAGTTTATCTACATAAGCTCTCTTTGATGTGTTCAGGAACCGCATGTTTGACAGGCATTGTGGCTCTGCAGTTGTTTAGCTTGTTCTGTAGTACCAACTTCACAGACAAACTAGGGGTGGGCGTCGGCGTTCGAAATTTGAATGGCATAATATGTAGAAAAATTACACATTATGGTCATAATGTTCAATATTCAGATAAGAAATGAGATTTTACAAAATAGTTTAACATTATGCTGATCGTATCGTTCGGTTTTTGGACGCAGTAAAGAGGGTTTATGATACGTGTGTAGATAAAATTATAAAGCGAGTTCTGTGAAGAGTTAGATCAACACCATGCACTCTTGTCATTTGGTAATTTTGAATCTTTGTGTAATTATGTATACACTATACTAGACGCCTCTGCTTGATTTCTTGTAAAACCTATTTAAGGCAATTGTAACCCACGCGCTCAGTCTGTGCCGGACGCCTGCGACAGCTCGGTGCATTGGAGTGAAAAGGGTTACGTTAATATGCCCTCATGTGAACTGAGGTGCTGCACATACTTCACAGAAAAATTAAATAAAAGTAAAGGAGTGAATAACCACATGTAGGCTTTCTGCAATTTTGCAAAATCACGCTTAATTTAATTACTTTTGTATCGATTGTAACTCATGTCGATGCGCCATGTGGCCACCATGTTTCGCTGAAATTATAGAGTAACAAAAGAGGCCTACGCAGAAGTGACAACTGTCGGTGCATTATATGTAAATTGTGTAATGCATTTTTGGAAGCAAAGAGTGGTTTATTCATCTGAGATTTTTGGGGTTAGTTGTTATGTTATGTCAAAGTCAAAGTCAAAGTCGAAGTACTTTATTACTGTAGATATTTACATATACTTAGCAAACGTTTTTGCCTCTTCTTTACTGTGGGAGAAGAAAGGCGTAAAAACTCCAACAGATTGATTTCTAGATCTCTTTTAAAAATAGGTTGTGTTTAACTATTGCAAAAAAAAATAAAAAATAAAAAAATTAAAAAAATTGAAAAATTTTATTTTTTTGATTTATAAGCAGGAATAAATAATTACAAAATTATTAACAGCAAGTTCTGTGTTGAGCTAGATTATCCCCATACAGTCCTGTCATTTAAGTAATCTTGAACATTGTTATATCCCTTTTTCGACAAAGTCGCTTTAACATGCTTTTTAAATTGCTAAAATGGAAATTTCAAAATCTCCAGAGGTATTTTATTATAGTAGAGAATGTACTGACCCTTGAGAGAATTGCTAACCTTCGCGATTCTAAATCGGGGCGCACATAGTCTGTGATTATTTCTTCGGTTAACATTACAGCTATCGCTTAGTTTGGAAAATGTTGTAAGGTTCTTGCGTACATACATTATATTTTCGAAAATAATCATTGACTAGCTACAATTAGTATGTCAATTTATTTAAAAAGCTCTCTTAAGGAGTCTGTTCGTTTTAAATTATAAATTTGCTCAAAAAGCTCGTCTGTAAAATAAAAATAGTTTGATTATCCGCTGCTTTCCCCCACAACAAGATACCATAGGACATGACACTATGAAAGTAACTAAAATATACTAGCCTAGATGTAGCCACATCCGTGCTTTATCTGATGTTCCTAACAGCGTAAGCCGCAGAACTTAATTTACCAGCTAATTTATCTATGTGGGGCCCCCACTGCAATTTGCTATCAATGGTTATTCCAAGAAACTTCGTATCATTTACTAATTCTAAAGTGCTGTTGCCTAAGACTAAACTGGTCTCAACTTATCTGACATTTGGAAGTGAGAATTTGATACATTTGGTTTTACCAGCGTTTAACAATAAATTATTAACTGTAAACCAATCCAAGGTTAAAGACAATACACCATTAACATCAACAAAATCTCCTTTTTGTCTTTCAATTTTAAAGACTATCGAAGTATCATCAGCAAACAACACTATGTCGTTAATTTCTCCACCATGAAAGGCAGATCGTTAATATATACCAGGAATAAGAAAGGGCCTAATATGGAACCTTGTGGAACGCCAATTTTTACACCCGATCCATCCGATTTAACGCCGTTAACTACTGCCTGTTAAATACTGCCTTTTGAATTCTATTGCTTAGGTATGATCTTCGTAGATCGAACGCTTTATTTCTAACTCCGTAATGATTTAATTTAATTAATAGCGTATTATGATCAACACGACAGGTCGCAAAAAACTCAGATGGCATCCTGTGCGACCTCCCATGCAGAATAAATATGAGATATAAGGGTATTACCTACATCCGTAGTCGATTTACTCCTAGAGAATGTAACTCTATACAAGCTTTAAATCCGAAGATGCAATTGACCGTGGTCAGATTCCTCCAAAATCTGATCATAAAATTATGTTATGATCGATGGTTAGTGCCACTAGCACGAAGGCGGGCTACCAGTTACTACTATTCTCAACTTTCGTGAGTCTAAACAGGGGTGCAACTAGTCTGTGATTGTGTATTAGTTTAACATTAAAGCTATCGTAATTTTTTTTTAATGTTGAATAGTTTGTATGTACGCAAGAAACATACATTATATTTTCGAAAATAAATTAACTTGCTACAGTTGGTATGTCAATTTTTTTTAAAAAGTAATCAGGGAATATATCATAATTTCATAATTCTTTATTGCACAAAGATAACTTAAAATGACATTTGTTGAAAACATATGTACAAAGGCGAGCTTATCTCTAAAAAGAGATTTCTTCCAGCAAACCAAGGTATGATAGGAAAAATTACCAAGAAAGGCTAGGCAGTGCACAATATCAAATAACTTATCTATAATAAATAATAAATAAATAAATTGAATATCTATAAAATATGTAAAATAAAATATCTACATACCAAACTACTAAATAAGTACCAATAGATACATAAACCTGCACACATAGTAATTATATACATTCTATAACTACTATCATGAAGGAGAGAGGAAGTGCTCTTTTACCCGGTTGCATTTCTTATCTTGCAAGGAAGTGCGTTCCACAGTCGGACCGCCTGCAACCTGAAGGTTCTCTCATACGCCGAGGTTTTGTGCCTTGGTGTGGCTAAGAGTGAGACCGTGTGAGATATCCGGTGCCGATCTCCTGAAAAGAGATACTTAAAGCGTTGTCGAAGGTAGCTGGGGTAGCGCGGATTTTTCAATATATTAAAAATATATGAAAGAATATGAAAGTCTCGGCGACGACGAATCGTTAGCCACCCCAACTCTTTGCGATATTGAGAAACGTGGTCGAATTTGCGCAACCCGAAGATAAACCAAATCTCGAGATTCTGAAGTCGTTCGTGTTTGTTCAGTAAATCTTCGTTCGCGCTTGCCCAACTGACATCGGCGTAGTCGAATAGCGGCAGGAGAAGGGACTTTGGTCAAGAGTGATTTTGGTCTGCTGCGGCAGGAAGTACTGCAGCCGCCTAAGGGAGTGGAAGGACGCAAAGACCCGTCTGATGACCTCGCTGACATGTGAAGACCAAGACAGCTGGCTGTCAAAAATAACCCCAAGGTTTTTCGCTTTGTCAGTAAACTCTATTGTGATGCCATTGTACGATACAGGAACAATGGGCTTTTGTAATAAGGAAAGAGTGTGCCTGGTTCCTAAAATCATGGCTTGTGATTTGGTCGGGTTCACCAACAGCCCGTATGACGAGGCCCAGTCTTTCACATTCTCGAGGTCAGCATTCAGGGTCTCTACAGATGAAGCTACATCGCAGGGCGAAAAGTGGCGATAAATTTGGAGATCATCTGCGTACAGATGACACGAAGAAGAGAGGACGTCGGAGATGGAGTTTATGAAGTCTGAAAATAGAAGAGGAGAGAGTATACCACATTGAGGCACTCCTGAGGAAAGATCACACCATTGAGTTTCAGTCTCTTCAGACTTAATTCTTTGCTGACGACCTCTCAGGTATGAGTCGAACCAGTTAGCAGCGTGGAAGGAAACATTCAGTGAGCTCAATATTGCGACAAAGATGTCAAAATCGACGCAGTTGAAGGCATTGCTGAAGTCAAGCAGGGCTAGCACCGTGGCTAACTTCTGATCCATCGCTAGCTGTATGTCATCACTGATGTTTAAAAGTGCTGTGGTAGTACTATGCCCTGGTCTGAACCCAGATTGGTACGGATTGAGAAGTTTGTTTGATGAAAGGTAGGAGGAGAGTTGGGAGTGAACTATGGATTCAAGGACCTTAAAGAGAATGGGTAAGATAGATATGGGCCTATAATCTTTGAAGGAGGAAGGATTGGAAATTTTGGGCAGTGGGATTACGAGTGCTTTCTTCCACAGACTAGGAAAGGAGCTATCAGATAGAGAGAAGTTGATAATGTGGGTAATTGGAGGAAGCAACTCTTCAAGGACGCTGTGGATCATTTGATGGCTGACGTTGTCGCCACCAGCAGCTTTGGATGTGATAGCTAGCACTGCCTTTCTAACTGCGCCAATTCCAACGAAGCTGAAGTTGAACGGTGAGGTGCAGACTACAGCCTTTAGCTGTAGACGACGAAGGGTTGCCTCCTTAGCGGCAGGGTCCATCACGACGGGGGGAGAAGAGAAGAACTGGTTGAGACCGTTGAGATCGACATTACCTGAAGAGGATTCCTGGGACTTGCCAACACCAATGGTTTTAAGGAACTTCCAGACCTGAACTGGGGTGTACATCTCTATACGCTCATGGATGTGTCGTCGCTTGGCATCGCGGCACATGCGGTTGCACAGGTTACGGAGGCGTTGAAAGTAAGAAAATTTTCGTTGATTGAATCTCGCTTATATCGCCCTTTCGCACGGTTTCTTTTTGCCACTAAACGCTTGATATAGTCGGTCAACCATGGGGCAGGGAGATGTTTGACCCTGACCTTTTTCATTGGTGCGTGCTTGTCGAACAGTCCCAGGACAATCGAGTTAAACTTCAGGATTTTGTCATCAACGGTCTCGCTAGTGATGACAGGGGTCCAATCAATAGATGAGGCATCAAATTTAAGGGAATCGAGGTTCACGCCTTTGAAGCACCGCATATCAAGAAATTTGGTTTTGCGCTTAAGGGGCCTGACTTTGTATGAAAGATAAACCAGTTCGTGATAGGAGAAGGGGGCAGTAAGCTGGCCATGGGAAGCCACCTTGGCTGTGTTGGAGACGATCATGAGATCGAGAAGAGAGGGAGTACAGTGTGGTTGAAAGTGAGTAGCGCCAAGGGGTAGAATATGCAAGTCAAAGGAATGTAGAATATATTCAAGTTTGGCGGTGCGAGCATTATTTTTTAGAAGACAGGTGTTAAAATCACCGAGTATGAGAGAGTCACTATAGAGAGGAGTCAAGTCATTTAGTAGCTTTTCAAAAGATTCAAAGTAATCTATGCGAAGTGAGGGGCTATAATATATACCCAGAAAAATATTGTGGTGATGCAAGCCGATCTCAAGGAAGAGATGCTCAGCCGAACCAGAGTACAGGATTGGCGAGTGGCTGATGACTTTGCAAGGAATGTCAGAACGTAAGTAGATAGCCACGCCGTCATCAGCTTTACCCGTCCTATCGTTGCGATAGAGTCTGAACCCTGGCAGAGAATACATGGAAGAAGGAAGAGATGGTTTGAGAAAGGATTCTGAGATAAGAACTCCATGTATTCTCTGATCGCTGAAAGCTTCAAGGATATCAGCGTAGCTAGCAGGAATGCTTTGGGTGTTGATATGCACGACATTGAATTTGAACTCCGACTGCATGAACACGCATTTCAGGCTGCCGTACAGTGACGCGCCCGCCCACCCACTTCCCGCACTATCAGAGTCACCGGTAGAAGAACATGAGAAAATACCATCTGTAAATTTATAGATGATATCCATAAAATAAAATAGATATACTACAATAACTTTAAAATAAATATATAATATAATATATATAAATTAATTAAAACTAACTATTATATACTAGCCTATAATGTATAATAATAATCAATAATAAAAGCCTAAACCCAGTCACACTGGGCATGCCGGAAAAGTAACCGAAATATACACAACATCTATAATACATAACATAGAGAAGGAACAATAATGCAGAAATATTAACACCTAAGTATTTGTAAATGGAACGAGTTCGTCTCGTTTCCATTTTAACAGGTAAAATTGTATACAGGCAGGAAAATAAAGGTGAAAGTAGGGATTTTCTGAGCACTGCTTCCGCAAAATCCAATAGATGGCGCTGAGCAAATCACTTATTTTTTTCTTGCATAGACTCAGATTGCCATTGCGCAGACCTGAGGTGCAGACCACAGCGCAATACGTGCAGTGCTTTATGGTGAGGTTTTAATCTGTGAATTGAATGAGGAATACCGGGGAATACCGTGGGCTTTTTTTCGTGTTTTTTTCCGAGTGATCTATTTGGGAACGAAAGAAGTCGTCGTTCAAGTTTGTTCAAATTGTAAGATTGGACTCAAATCTTACGTTTAAATTAAATAACTGTTCTGGCTGGACACTTTCTGGTCAGTGGGCACCGACAAAAAGAAGATGGGTCGTGTTTGTGTTGTGCTTGGATGCAAGAATAATGGGTGTCATAGCATTCCAAAACAAGAACCTCAAAGATCTCTTTGGATAAAAGCAGTGAAACTAACGAAGAAATTTCAAAACAGACATTGCCTTCAAATATGCCCATTACATTTCAAAAACTCCGAAAACATGGATTCATACTACCTCAAAAATTAGGTTACGAAAAGTTAATTTTCTCAAGAACGGTGCATTACCTTGTAATAGGAGTAGCGTTCGGGGGATGGGGGGACCCCCCCCAAGGCGATTTCGAAATAATAATGCGAAACTAGTCACTTTCGTAACAAAACTGAAAACTCACCAACAAACAAACACGAAAATCCGAGCCAGCCAAATGGATTCAAACGTCACTCAGTCAAGTCACCGAGAAAACAACAAAGTTAACAGACCATATCATTTGCCAGCGTCATCAAACTGCTGACGGCCGACGGCGGCGGCGTCATTCTATAGTCTGTCTGTGTAGTGTGGACCGTATAATATAACCCGGTCGACTAAAATTTCACCTCGCGTACATGCAAATAACGCCGTAATGACGACACCTTTACTCGTCCGGGTTAGATGTCAAAATGAAAATATACGGTCCATGTGGCACTGACCTCGAAAAGTAACTTACACATCGCCATCTATCGGTTTTTTTCTGAGAAAAAACCTCAGTGACAGAAGATAAGAATACATAATCATTAGAAAAGTGGAACGGAACGGACACGGGACGGACAAAATAAATTAAGCTATTGATAAAAATGGAACACACCGTGCGTTCCGCTCTACGCACATTACAAGAATAAAGTGACAGCTGACAGTGACATAGACAACAATCAAGTTGTTTTGTTTTGATTGATTGATTCCGCTTTCGCGTCTGTTGTTCATCACACGTGTCAGAGGGATTTTTTCCAAACATTTGCCTAATCATTGGCTCCCCTTGAGTAGAGATTGTGTTTATCTGGTGGTGGTTGTTTTGTTTAACGAGGTAAGTAGTTTTTGTGTGTCTAGAGCCCTCCATGTCTTCGGACATGGAGGGTGAGGGATTTTCTCCCCCGGCGGACCCTGGCGGGACGGATGAGGCCAGGGATCCTATGGGGGATAACGAGCGCATGGAGTTGACCTTATTCCCGGATAACTCCCCCCAGATCCTAAATCAGAACGGTAAAAGGTCCTATCCAGGGGTCGATAAAGAAAATGATTCTTCAGCTAAAAAAACTGTGACGGCTCCGGGATTGCAACCGGCATCCGTGATCACCACCTATACTCATCCCAGCCTGACGGGGGATCTCGTTAGGTCATATAGTGAGGGGGACATTGGCCCATATGTAGTATTAGTGGAAAGAGAGGCTGATAACTCTGCAACTTCATTCAATCCACTGAAATTCGGTCAACTTCTATTCAATCTAAACATAAAAAACATAAAAAAGGATGGAATTAAAAAAACCGGTAGAAATAAAATGTCTGTGACATTTTCAAACTATTGAGTGAGTGAGGCAAATAAATTCCTAATAAACCCGTTACTTAAAAAAGAAATACAAGGCCTATAACCCTACATATGCAGTATCCCGAATGGGCTTCGTAAGGGGTGTCCCCGTGTACATGCCGATGGATGAGTTTGTGGAGTCAGTGGATCTTCCAACAGGATGTGGCGAGATCCTGAAAGCACGCAGATTGAATCGCAAGCAGTGGCTGGATCATGTTGCTTCTTGGGTTCCTACACAGTCTGTCGTGTTAACTTTTAGAGGCCAAGTCTTACCTGAAAGGATTTTCTCCTACCACACGTCCCTGCTAGTTGAATCATACCAATTGCCCACAATTCAATGTCATCAATGTCTTCGCTTTGGCCATGTCAAGGCTCAATGCCGCTCTAAACCCCGTTGCTTCCGATGCTGTCAGCCCCACCAAGGTGAAGATTGTACAGAATTGACTACCGACCCAACATGCATTTTCTGTTCAGGCAACCATGTTGCCACAGACAAAAACTGCCCTGAACAGGGCAGACAAAAATCAATAAAGCTCATGATGACCCAAGAGAACATCTCATATGGAGAAGCCTCTTTCAAGATCCCTTCATCTGGAAGATCCTATGCAGACATGCTCAAAGCCCCATTGGTCTCAACTCCAGCCCCTACTACCTCAACATCTTATAAAAAAACAGTTTATTCCCAAAGGTCCAGACCTCCTCCACTTAAAGGTTATGACAGATCAACCCATAATATGATTATTGCAGATCCAACATTCTCAGTTTCTAATGGGTTCTGCCTATCTCAATCATCTCAATCTATATCCCCAAACGACAACCTCATTGAAACCCTTTTGTCCCTCATTGTAAATATAATATCTAAATTTAGTGATTTAGTACCGCCCAACGTTGCACAACAATTAATACAAATTTCTAATATCCTTAACAATGTTCCCCCAAATACTTCAGTGGAACAGTCAAAGCATTAAGATTAAAAAACCAGAACTTCTTAATCTGATTGATCAATATAAGCCTGCCGTTGCTGCCGTCTCGGAGACGTGGTTGGTCCCTGGCTCCCGTTTTCGGGTTCCTGGTTACTCATGCCTTCGGGAGGACAGAGACGACGGGTATGCAGGGACCGCTTTACTAGTAAAACGTTCCCTTACTTTTACCCAAATTCCCCTCCCTCCCCATGGTCAGGAGATCAATGCCATAGCTCTTAGAGCTCTTGGTGTGTCTTTTCTGTCCTTGTACATAGCTAACCCAACAGCCTCACTTATAACCTCTCTACAAGCTATAATTTCCTCACTTACTCCCCCTGTTATAGTCATGGGAGACTTCAACTCCCACCATATCTCTTGGGGTTCCTATAAGTGTGACCCCTTCTCTCATCTTCTTCTTGATCTTTTGGATAACTTAAATCTCTGTATAATTAATGATGGTTCCCCTACTCGTAGAGTCCTTCCCCATCAGAACCCCAAGTCTGCTGTCGATCTTACTATTACTTCCCCCTCTCTTTCTTCTTCATGTCTCTGGAAAAGGCTTTCTAGTACTTTTGGGAGTGACCACTTCCCTATCCTTATTTCTCTTCATTCTCAGTCTTATATCGCCATTGACCCTTGCCCCCTTGTTAGATACAGGTTGTCTAAAGCTAACTGGGATGACTTCTCTTCCTCACTAGATGTTAAAATGGATTCAATTCCTCAATGCACTTCTAATAACTTCCTATCAATATATGATATCTTTGTTGATGCCATCTTGTCATCTGCCAATTCACACATTCCTATTAAGAAGCCAAGGAATCATAGAGTCTCACCTCCTTGGTGGGATTCCGAATGTACGTTGGTGATCGGGGAGAGAAACGATGCTGAAACACTATACATTTATGACATGTCGATGGATAACTTCATTAAATATAAGCACGCCGCTGCTCGAGCGAAAAGAACAATCCATCGGAAAAAAAGAGCAGGTTGGAACTTTTTTTGTGAAGGTCTCTCTCCTCGCACGCGTCCTTCAGAAGTCTAGAGAAACATTCGTAGATTTAGATGCTCTATGAACATAGAGAATGTGACCTCTAATGATCCGGCAGTTTGGCTGGACGCTTTTGCTGACAGACCTTCTCCTCCATTCTCTCCTGATTCTTATGATTTCCCCTCTCCCCCGTCCTTTATTTCTGCATGTGGGAATATGGACGCCCCTTTCTCTATCCGCGAATTAGAATGCGCACTGGAAGGCCTTGTCGACTCTTCCCCTGGAGTCGATGGGATTCCTTACTCTTTCTTAACTAAATCCAACTCAAAATGTAAATTTAAATATTTGGAATTAATGAATTTCTTCTTTGACTTTGGTTCCTCCCCAACTACATGGAGCAAACAAACTATAATTCCAATCCTCAAACCCGGAAAGAATCCCTCTGACCCTAAGTCCCGTAGACCTATTGCCCTTTCATCCGTACTATGTAAAATTATGGAACATCTATTGAAAACCAGACTTGAGTGGTTCCTTGAGCATAATAACATCCTAGCTAAATCCCAGTTTGGTTTTCGTAAGGGTATGAGCACTATGGATAGTCTAAGCATCATTGTCACTGATATCCACCTGGCATTTAAGAAGAAACAGTACTTGGTGGCAGCATTCCTTGACGTAACTTCTGCATATGATAACGTCCAGCTCTCAGTTCTCAGGCAAACTATGCAAAATCTGAGTATTCCTGAGAAGTTGACTCGATTTATATGCAATCTTCTCATGGAAAGATCTATATCCATAAAAAATACTAACTGTCCACCTACAAGCCGTACTGTATGGAAAGGTCTCCCCCAGGGATCTGTCATGAGCCCACTCCTATACAATTTATACACGTACGATCTTGAAAGATGCGTTACCCCCTTCTGCAATATTTTACAATATGCTGATGACTTAGCCCTTTATTTGGCTGTAGATTCATGTTCAGTTGCAGAATCTCGCCTAAACTCGGCGCTGATGTATCTAAATGATTGGCTCGATGCTCACGTATTATCTCTTTCGGCCTCCAAGAGTTCCTCAGTTATTTTCACAAAAAAAAGAACCATTCCGGATTTGGAACTTCTCATTGAAGACGATCCTATCCCTACCGACAATAAAGTCAAGTTTCTAGGAGTGATCCTCGACTCCAGACTGACTGGGATCCCACACCTGTCCTATGTTGCCCAAAAATGTGAGAAGAGTATTAACGTTCTTTGTTCCTTATCAGGAGTATGGTGGGGGGCCCACCCCTATTCTCAAAAATTAATCTACAACGCCATCATCCGTAGCCACTTTGATTATGGCGGTTTCCTTTTGGACCCTTGTAATAAAGCTGCTACCGTCAAAATTTCTAGAATTCAAGCTAAGTGTCTGAGAATAATTTCAGGTACAATGAAATCATCCCCAACTAATGCTCTCCAGGTTGAATGTGTCGATCCTCCACTTCATCTCCGCAATCAGTATTTATGTGATCGATTTTTCTTTAAGCTTGTTCAGGTTTCTTCTCACCCCTTACTCTCTAAACTCCAAAGACTCTTCCAGATCACTACGGCTCAAGGTTACAGATCCCTGAGGGATCTTCCTTGTTTACTTCGAAGTTTCGTCAACTTTTTCCGTATCCGTCACCCCATATTCCATTTTGAAACTTTTCCCCTCTTTTCGTTCCCATGTCACTGTCTTATTTTTAAACCTCAAATCTTATTAGATTTTGGCATTCAAAAAGATTCACGTCAACCCAATAGGCAATTTAATAGAATAATTACAGAAAAGTGGTCAGAGTGGCTGCCCATATTCACGGATGCATCCAAGCTTTCCTCTAGCGGGAATGTTGGAGTAGCCGTGTGGATCCCTAAATTCCGAATTATCTTAAACTTCAAACTACCTCCGGGTTCCTCCGTTTTTTCCGGGGAGGCGACGGCAATCCTTGAAGCCATCTTGTATGCGGAATCCCATTCGTTGGATAACACTTTAATTTTCTCGGACTCCTTAAGCTCTCTTTACGCAATTTCTGCTAACCCATTTAAATCAAAACTTAAGTCCCCTCTTGTACTAAAGATTCGCCATGCTCTGTTCAGGTGCCTCTCTCGGGGTATCAACATTATACCGGCTTGGATTCCAGCTCACAGTGGTATTTCGGGTAATGAAATAGTTGACTCTTGTGCAAAGGAAGCTGTGGAATCTGGTGACTT
Source organism: Argyresthia goedartella (assembly GCA_949825045.1). Classification (NCBI taxonomy): domain Eukaryota; kingdom Metazoa; phylum Arthropoda; class Insecta; order Lepidoptera; family Argyresthiidae; genus Argyresthia; species Argyresthia goedartella. The sequence goes on along the minus strand of OX463829.1, from coordinate 13,663,905 downwards.
ATCACACTTCAAAATTCATACCCAAGACTTAGTATCTTCGGCTAAGACTCGTCTGGAAAAATCATGGGAATCTTCATGGCAGTCATCTAGAACTTTAAAGGGTAGGCATTATGGCCAAATTCAACCGTTAATACCTAAAAAACCTTGGTTTTTCAAGTACAGGGAAATGCGTAAGACTGTTACATCAACTATCTGTCGGCTTCGACTGGGACACTCCTGCACGCCAGTACATCTCGCTAAAATTAGGATAAGGGATAGCTCTCTTTGTGAATGCGGCCTGGCTGACGGTACTCCCGATCATTTGTTTTTTGAATGCACTAAACTTCAAACCTCATTGTATGACATCCTCCCCGGTAAGATCCCCCGTCCCGTCAATCTTAAATTCTTATTGACTCTTTCGGACCCTTCCTTTATTCACATCCTTTCTTAATTTATAACCTCTAACAAGATTAAACTGTAGTTAGATGTAGAATTATTATTTTATTTATGTATGTCTTCTTTTTATGTCTAACACCCTTAATATGTAATCACTTAACATTTAAATTATATGTTAATTTGTGCTGTCCTAATTGTTGTTTGTCCGGTCCTTTTGTTACAGAGAGATCTCAACTCAAAGGAAGTTTCACCGATAACTGTACAACGTGATCCCCTTCGTGTCATCTTCAATACGTGATATTGGCGGAATTACTGTAGGGATCCACAGTAGAAGCCATCAAACCAAAAAATTGAATTGAATTGAATTGTTTTGATTGATTGAAGTGAGATGAAATAATGAGCGCTACTATAAACTAAAACAGATAAATATTAAACCTACCATCCAATAGAAAACGTGTATAACCCGCACAAATAAGGAGACACTTCGGGTCGGAGTTTGTCGGCTATAAGTGAAGTTGCAACCTACTTCTTGGCTGCCAGCGCCAGCAGCGCACCTTTGCGCCTGATGATAGAGGGACGTTTACCTGGGCCCGACACTGCAGCAACCGTGGGCGCAGCAACAGCAGCGGATGACTTCTTCGCAGTCTTGTCTCCCTCAGACTGATTGGCGGAAAGAGGGAACTTGTTGGTGTACTCCAGCAGCTCCGACATACACTCCACTTTCCGCCTGGTCTTGTCTGGGAGTAATAGGACGATCCTGCCCTCAGTCGTCCAACAGTTTTGTACACCGAAGTGCTTCCTACAAGCCATGAACACTGAATGTCTGGACTTAGTGAGGAACTCTGTCACAGTTATCCCGGTCCCTTTTAAGGCGGTCTTAGCCTTCCACGCCTCGGTCCGCGCTGCGAAGGATGAGAACCGAACAAGCAAGGGGCGAGCTTTGGTTGCCTTATTCTTTGGGCCAAGTCTGTGCACTACACTAATGTCCGACACAAAGTGCGGGGACATCTTCATCTGGTTGCCTAATAACGCCCGAGTCACCACATCAGCCTGTTCCTCTGCCTCCTCCAGTACTCCATGCAGCAGGAGCACCGTTCGTCTGGTACCCATCTCCAGCCGGTCCTGACCCACCAGCAGCAGCTCTAACTGTGACCGCAACATGTTTAGGCAGTTCCACGTGAATGCTTTAAATTCAATGAACTCACTGCTGATGGTGGTGAGGTCTGGAGGGGTGCTGGACAGCGACAAAGTGGAGGCCTCCCGCAGTTCCATCTCATAATGCGCTATCCTGGTTTTAAATGTTTTCTCAATCTTGTCCATGTTGGCGCTCAGTTTGTTGTACAGGTCCATGGTGATGTTAATTGGGTGGTATGTTAAATTGTGGTAAGTGAAATAATTGTCCCGTGTGGGGAATGGGTTCAGGCTTAAATTTAAATTATAATGTTGGACATATAATTGATGATTATAATATAAAATGAAATTAAATTGGAGACTCGAAAATTTAGTTGTGGTTGGCCTGACTACCCTCTTTAAAAAAACGTATATATACGAATATGTGCATTTTCAGATATAAATTGCCCGAATAGCTCTTTTCTGTGATATAAAAATAGTTGTTATATCCGCTGCAGTTTTCGCAGATGCTATAAATGCACATTTAATGGCATCAAACCGTTTGTGTTACTTGTTTTTGCAAGCAGACCACAGCCTTTTGTTGGTTAAAACATATTCCAAAACGTCAGTAAACGAACAAACAAACTGGTGGTGGAAGTACATTTCGGCCCACGTGTAATCAGATATACAAAGCTCTATTTTGCGTTTACAGGGAGCTAACTCGAAGCTAAGCTACAACGGAAGTAAAGCATCAAAATGATGCAATTTTGCAGAGGAAACAAGAACACACTAATACCGGGATCGATATAATATTTTACCCGCACACCTGCACCTTAAGTTTAGACTCTGCACATATTGCTCTAGTTCAGCTATAATCAACCTGCGGCCCTTCATGCTTTTGAAGGTAACCCGCCTTGCATATAATGATACGATCAATCGAGGCGCTAACAAAATAACCGCACTTTACACTCACCTTTTTTACAGTCCGACTCGCACCTATTATTTTATTTTGATTCTTATCGAATCACCTTTGTGAACCATGGCACTATAACTGAAAAGTCTTTGTGGCCCCAACAAATATCAGGTTGAGTGTGACTGCTCTAGTCGCTAGCTTGGCTTCCTGAAGCTTTACAGTGGGTGCAACAGCTTACTGGATTGTGGGTCAATCTTGTGCTACTCTGAACAAAGCCGGCCTCTCGTATATTGCCCAGCCTAGCATGATTTTGCAGCTTACTCTAACTATTTACGCTACCTAGACATACCAAGGCTCAAGACTTGAGTCTTGTTTATAGTATGTGAAGCTTAGTTTAGAATACGAGACTTTGTTAACTTCAAAGAATTTATCTGGAGAATGTGTGCCTATTTGCTAATGCTGATCCGACCACATTCAACCCATTACCGATTAGTGAAAGTGAAATTTTTATTGTTTAGATTCATTCATAGTTTCATTCACATATATGTTTTTGGTTAGATGTATTAATTAACATCCAACCAAAAACATATATGTGAAATTTCAATATTAACTTCGCCGACAAAAGCTTTGAGGTCTAAATAAATGCCAAGTTCTATACCTTTGATAATCGTGAAATTCTCACGTTACACTAAGTAGATAACTTAACACAAATCGAAGTAGAAAAATTTACTTGGCTATTTTTTACCGGAAAATAAAATTTTAGAAGGGAATGTGTGTTGACCACACCTTTAAACAATGACGACTACTTTTAATCCCACAAGGGTAAATGTCATGACGCAACATTTTACCCATGGGGGTAGTCCTAATTATAACAATCATATTTATTAGCTCCCGAATTAAAATAAATTTAAAATACTATCAATCATTTAATGGAAATTTATTTATAAGAATACTGACTCTCACAAATCACATATTCACTTGTTTATCTTACATAAATCACTTTACAACAACATCCCAAAGCAATGGATCTGCATGCTGAGCTCGCAAATAACAAGGAGAACTTTGTCAAAATCGTCCTTTGGTGAGCGAATGGAGAAATATAATCGGGATCTGCATGCGGCCACACTGATTCTCGGGCATTCGATATACGGATATGGACACTATATATCGAGTGATTTGTATGGGACTCATTCGATATCCGCTTTTTATCGAGTAGTGATATTGCGCGAGAATCAACCCCCTGCCCCTGCCCCGAAGAACTTGGCAAGCCTCGCAATTGAGTTTGGCGACTTCAAATCCCTCATTTGGAAGTGCATTGGTATGCTCAAATCCTAGCTGCAGCTACTGGCACTGGGATTTGACCGGAATGAGACTGCTTCTAGGCGAAAGTGCCTGAGGAAGTGCATGGTGTACCTGAGGTGGCCGATGAGCAGATTGAAGAGGGTGCTTGCTGACCAACTCAAAGTGTCAGTCTACTGTATTGGTGCTCTCAGCGTGGTTCACCGAGTAGGTGCAAAAGGGACGAAAACAAGACCCCTGTTTATTCGGCAGCCCGCAGCGAGGTGTAGGGGCTGAAGAAAGCACTCAAGGGTTCGGGCACAACTGTGACCGAATGTTTAACAAAAACGTGCCATGAAGTCTTCGCAGAAGCGCGCAAGCCCTTTGGGATGAGCAGCGTCTGGACCTCTAAAGGCAGGATCATCGTCGCGCTGCCAGGCAAGTCTTGCCATAAAGAGGAGAGCTGGGGTAATCTTCAACCACTGACGTCTAGGTGTCCGAGTAAGGACACCCCTTCGCCAAATCCTGTCAAGGGGAAAAAGCCCACTGCGAGCGTTACCGCTGGCTCCATCAAGTCCGTCGCGACCAGGAGGGGCGCAGAAGCTAAGTGAGGTTATGACATCGCATCTCCACAAGACCACCTATCTCCTGTGAATGACTATTATCTCCACAACTGCGAGGGAGAATATTGAGCTTACATTACATAGGTATTCTTTTTTCATTTAAACCTTCCTTCATGCGCGTGTATGTGATGTGTTTTTTTGAAATTTTTGTTTCCTTCCTGTCATCTGTCACTGTCACTTTGAGGCAAAGACGTAGTCTGTTTTATCGTCTTTTCATTCGGATAGAGACGGCCCAATGGTTGCGTTTTGATTGTTTTCTATGTTGAGTATATATTTGTTGACTGCCGCGTTCGTTTAATGTAACGATGTCAAATATTTCCAAATAGTCCTAATTAACAAATTTTATTCTTTGTTTTTTGTTTGTTGTTGTTCAGCGAAAGCTAGCAACACTATATATATACTCGATGTGTAATGTATTATTTTTAAATAATGTAATTATCGCTCTCGTCACACCTAAGAAGAGTCTAGGTCTAAGCATACTGCTTAGTGATTAAAACCAGTCGTTCTAGTTAGCTTTGGATTTAAAAAATAGTTATTAGTTAATACATAGGTATATATATGACATTATTTTATTTTGTTAGTAGGTATAATATTATTTATAAAAAGTATTTACATATATGGATACCAATCTAACTGATCTTATTAATCAAAGTTTTTTCTCTTGTTCTTCAAAAGACGATGTTGACGACTTTTTTGAGTGCGGAAAGCGGCGTCTCCTCTTTGGAGCAACCCTTATCCGTCAAGATTAATGTCTTCGGTGGTGTAGAGGCGGTAGATATAAACATCGTGCATATCAATACTCAAAGTATGCATACCAGCTATCCGGACCTGTTCGAGGCTTTTTGTGACCAATTCGTGGACGGCATTCTTGTCTCTAAGTCTTTTCTAAAGCCTGCTGAACATCTATTTCTAAAATAACTCTTCACCATAACAAGGTCCTCCTCAACAACTTACTGTACTCACGTTGAAATCTTTTCGCCACAAAACGTTTGTCGCTACAGTGTCATTCGAAACAAAGTACTGGAGCCGAGGTCACTTGCGCTAAGATAAAAAAGCTGGGAGCACCACATCGGAGATTTTACAGATCCCCAGGCCACCGTGACTGGTTGGAAAGGCGGCTTCTGTCCAGCTTCCTTCGGGAAATTAATGCTTAAACTTTTGGTTAGTGTATTTTTGGTCAAATCGTCTAAAAGGTTGACAATAGGAAGGTGTGTCCAAAGAGGTATAACATGTCAGAACTTTACGATAGACAGGCCCATTTGGGGATTTAACTCAGTGAATTTAATCGATAAGAAGTTTGATTGAATTTAGAGATTTCTTCTTTTTTTTAGAGATAATTTACTTGTAATTTCATTATTGCACTATATACATAATAAATAATACATACATACAACTAATGATATTTAACAATGGCGAGCTTATCTCTGTTAAGAGATTTCTTTCAGAAAACTACGGTTGAATTGAATACTAGAAACATAATTTAAGGTTATTTAGATGAGATAATGTATTTATTTTCCAGAAGACTAGTTACAACATTGTATGTGGCCGGGGGCTATGCGCCAGTAAGATTACTTGCGATAAAGGGTACCATTACGATGTTGCTATCATACGCAACGAAACGCCAATTTTCCACCCGATTTAAACTTAGAAATCTTGAGATGGAAAATCATAAATCTAGTCAGAATATCAACAACGTTTCCTACGTCTTGTCTCCGTTCTAAATCAATAGACGACCGAGGACAATTTGCGTCACGAAACTTATAATATCAGCCACTGTTGCGCAGTCTGGATGCTTGTAATATTCTATTTGATACTTTGGCACGATTGATGTACATTTATGGTGTAATAGATAGAAGGTTTAGTCATATTTTTAAGTTCTTTACACATTTTGCACACAAACACCAGAGCGCTCGGTCGTTTAATATGGGGAAGTGAAAAAGAAAAGAGGTATTTTAAAAAAATAAGTAGGCAGACAACCAGCCAGATGTATGGACGACATTATCACTACAACTGGTAGACAGTGGATGCTGGAGGCTCAAAATCGTACCAATGGCGTACTAAAGAAGAGATCTATCTACATAAGTCGGGCCATAAATTTTGTCACATACCTCCTTAACTTCAAATTTAGAACGCGAACCAAAAAAAGTTATGGGTGTTCGAAATACGAATATTTTAAGAACCAATAGGTTTTCTGTAATTTTCATTATTTTTAAAAATGGAGTGGACGCAAAAAGACGATAAAATTGCGGTAATTACATTGTATCGCTGCGGTCACGCGCCAACTGAGATTTTCAAACTGCTGAAGGAAATTAAAATAACATTGTGGTTCGTTTATCGTAGTATGTAACGATTTAGGGAAGATTCGAGATTAGAACATAAGCAGAGGAGCGGTCGTCCTCGGACTGTTCGGACTCCAGCAGTGATTAAAGCAGTGAAGGCGCAAAGACAAAGAAATACCGTACGGAGGCAAAAACTGTTGGCTCTCCAGATGAGGTTAAGTAGAGCTACAGTTGAAAGGGGAACTATTGAATGAAGACGTTGGTCTACGAGCTTACAGGAAAAACTGCACATTTGCTTAACTCAAAATTTAAGAAGATCAGGCTCAGGATAGAAGCCAAGTCTTGCTGAAGCGACACGCACTAAAAAAAGTACCGTGAAGTCCTTTTTTCGGAAGAATTATTTTTGTTGTCGAGGAAAGTTTAAAAAAAGAATATGATAGAGTGTATGCACATAAACATAAAGAAGCGAGTATACTTATCCCACGTGTTCAGAGTGGTCACCATCCTTCGTCAATCATGATTTGGCTTGGGGTTTCCTTATCGGGCCCAACTGAGGCATAATTTTGTGAAAAAGGATTTAAATCAAGCGGACTGTTGTACCAAAACACAGTCTTAACAAACCTCGTGGAACCTCTTTTTCGGACCTTGTTCAAAAACAGACACTGGGTATTCCAGTAGGACTCTGTACCAGCTCATAAGGCAAAAAGAACTCGAAATTGGCTCTCCTTCTGGAATTGACTTCTTCAGACACGAAGACTGACCCTCCTCGACTCCAGAATTGAATTATAAAATATGACAGTACTTAGAGGAGAAGGTCTGCGCTAAACGGCATTGCAATTTGGAGTCTCTCAAAGTATCACTGATTAAAGCACTGGCCAATATTAACATGGATGTCGTGCGTGCTTCTATCGATGACTGGCCGCGCAGATTAAGACCATGTATCAAAAGTAGAAGAGGTCCTTTTTAATATGTAGTTTGAAAATGACATTTAAATCTATATTTTGTAACCTTTCGTTCAATATTTAAATATTTGTACTACAGAGATTTTTCTTCTTTGACAGAAAACTTCTTCGAAACAAAACTTTCAAAAATAAAATTTTCTTGTCATAAAAATAACTAAACATAAATCAACATTATAAACTTACTAATCAGTCGTTACTTAAGAACATATTTAGAGATCAATCAAGTTTAATCAACACTTACACCCTCATACTACTTTATGTTTTGGTGGAAACCGGGATCACAATTCCTGTTTGGCGTAAAAAAATATATTTCACATTTTTTGCAAAACACTGTGTTTTTTTTAGCGCATCCGCTTTTTTCTATGTTCGGGTAGATGTGCAGCAGCTTTTGTAGGGCATTCTTTTGACAGTATCGGCTTTGTGAGTATTTTCCGTTTCATATGTTACGGCTCTATTTCTTTATAAACATCACCTTCGCCTTCGTCATCAGTCCCTTCATTATCCGAAATACATAAGGTTTGTGATTAAATCCAACTTAAATTCGCGCAGTTACATTATATTTTACTCATGCGTAACTTTTTCTATTTATACAATGCAAAAATGCAGCCATGCATTTACCACTGCCAGATCGAAACGATATGAGATAACACGTATCGTCTATTTTTGGTCATATTACGTGATGGGCAAGCAGAAAGCATTCGGTCTGTGAAGTCGACCCCACCCATATTTTGGTTGTATGCCTTTATAACTACAGGTATTTTGACTCTTTAATACCTTTTGACTTTTTTTTGAACATCGTTCGCACTCGTCGTGGTTTTGACATCCTCTCTAACTTTAACGTCGCTACTTCCTCTTGCTTTCTTTCAGAAAACTTTTTCTTCTGTTAAACCGCAATTATTCGGAACTCTGTTTTTCAATATGGTACCTGTTCCATGGAATCCGCGTCTCAACAGTTTGTCACACAGTTTGGTTGACGTAAAAAAACGGTCAAAGAATAAAAAGTGCCCAAGGACTAAGCCCAGGGACTAAAGTTTGAGTTAAGTGTAAGACTGCAGCTTCCCCTAGCCCGAATTCCTGGCTGATCAGATGGGGAAATGTAGTATCACCCTGATAAATCAACCATGTCACAAACAGAAAAACGAACATCTTCAGCCCAACAGGGTTCAGTATATTAGGGCAGTATTGACGCATCGGACTTTTTCCAGTGAAGGGAATAATCATTTCGTCAATACTCATTTCTTTAGGCCGGTTTTGTTCGTGACACCCCTCCAAGATTCATATAAATAGAGGCTGAATTTTCAAAACTTTTTGTATCTTCTATTCTGCTGTTACTTCAGCATCATATACAAACTTTAGCCCTCGACGTATGATAAAGAAAAACCTGTTTCTTGTCATAGTCATTGCAACTAGGGGAACTTTCCACTTTTCTGACCAGTATATATATCAATTTGTGGATACTGCAGTACTGACATTATAATTGTTATTCCTATGTATGTTTTAAGTTCTCTCAAAGTTAGCCCATGGATTTTCCTGTATCCAAGATATGTGTTTTATTCGTACAGTTGACGATCGTTGTTAAAATATTATCGTCGGTGTATTTATCATAGAATTGATTCCATTCCCAATCCTTGGTTTCTTTGTGTGCTGGCTGCATCAATTCAGTAACTTCGGCATCTAAGGTATCCTTGATCTAAGTGTCTTGAAAGCCATCATTATGTTGACGATTCCTGATCTTAATCTGGCGGGTTGACAATGGCGACGACTGGGGCCCTGGGATATCCCCGCTCAAACTTAGAACATGTCCACGTTAAACACTTCTGCCGATCCCTCTTGAGTGAGACAGAGAGTGATGCAAACCAGCAGCCTTAAAGCGTAACTGCCTGATATTCAAGTCGGGTGTCTATGTTTTATCTTCATTCTCATGCTATTTCATCGACTACGGGGTATCGCCAAAGGCTTCCGACACCTCTGAACTTCATGTGAACGAACTAAATAGGGACGTGCATCGACGAGTTAAGTTTTGATGTTGCGTTTTGTTGCCTAATATATCGGTTACATAGATTCCTATAAATATTTAGGAAAGAGTCGAAATTATAGTTATTAATATTTTTAAAGTTTGTTATCCTTTTATTTAGGTTTTATAAGTCAATTACTAAGTTTTGGCTTGAAAAAACATTGGTTGAAAGTGCATTTTGATGACGCTAAAAGCACACTGTTTCCATGTGGACAGTTCAAGTTTCTCTTTGTTTACAATTTCAAGCATAGCTTTAGCTTCCTTAAACATTATTTTATTAGTTATTTGGAATTCTCAATTTCCCACGCCCTGTGATACCGTAAGACAGTAAGTCGTGCTGCGATGAGTCGGATATAGGTGTGCCGACCATCCCTACTTGAAAAACCTTCAATTAGTTTTAATTTCAGCATGCCAGCACGCTGAGTTGTGCCGGAGAGGCAGTTCTTGATGAGTACGTGGAGGGAAAACGTGACTTAGAGCAGTGGGCATTGTATCAAATCATGGCCCACTGGGAAAAAAATCGGTGCGGAATCAGGGGGGCAGGTGACAATCTAGCCACCGTGGTGGCTCATGGAACGCATAAAACGGAGAGGAGTGGAGATGTGAGTTTATTTTTTATGTAATTATTACCCTGTCTTAATAGTTGAGAGGTTATGCATATTATCAGCAAGATTTAGGTTTGGATTTGCTTCTTATTTGAAACATACTACATATTTGTATAATATTTGCTGACTGGTGAAGGCAGAACAGAATACAAATTTTCATTACCCCCTTCTTTTCCCGAGGGTTTGTTAGGAGGCGACAAAGGGAAAATACCTAACAGAATGGACAGCAGCGTCCCTTATAAATAACCACCACCTTCTACAGTACTGCGATCACCACCCCGTCTGCCCAGGATATATGTGCAAATCCTCTCATTTTTGGGAGAGGCCTTTAGTCCAGCAGTAGACAATTATAGCCTGAGCATGATGATGACTAGATATTTACTAAAAACTTAATCTCATCATTAATTTATCAGTCTCATATCTTCAATATAATTTAAATAGTTGAGGGGTATATGGTGAGATAGGTACCTACTAAAGACATTTTTAGTAAATAAAACTAATTGCTAATGTGCAATATTATGTTTTATGTGAACTAAGATAAAAAAGGAATAAAAAGATAACATTTTCTTATGACTGCAGGTGACATCCAGGAACACAGACTAGCGGTGGCTGCCAGCGGAGAAAGAGCGCGCAGACACTGTAAAGAATAGCATAGTGTTAAAAAAAAAGTTACGCATCCTAGTATAGGCGACCTGGATATTTTTTTTTTTAAAGTGTTGAACGATGTCCATTATAAAAATATGTTTACCCTTTTCCGTTACAATCTATTTTACTTTTTTCCTTGCACGCCATTACTGTTTTATTTTATTCCCTATCCATTCACAGTGAAAATAAAATAAAATTCTATACGGAAACAGTTCTTTTTGGCTCTTTGAAACTAGACCACGACATTGTAACACAAGGTCCGCGAACAACAACAAGGCAGCTCATGCCGCAAAACTCAGTTATAATTGTTTCAATGGACAAACGATTTCAATCTAGCAGCAACTCTAGTTTGCCGCACGGTGAAGTTAAAAGTAATAAATTGCTCTCCACCATTCTACGACTCTGCGCTACTGTGGTTTTGTACGTTGAGCTATAATATGGTCAAATGGTGGTGTTGGGAGAAGGCATTTGAGTATCACTGGGTGTCACTGGGGCCAAATGCAATTGAGGCCTAAAATGACAGCTGAAAATTTGTTTTTTTTTTTGTTTGGTAATGATGCCTCTGTTATCGGCCTCAATTTATCCATATATATTTTACTGGTATGAGTATTAGAGAAAGTTCTTCGAGCCTAAATGCAGAATACCTCGTCTAGTACATTGAGAGACAAGATTTTTGGAACCCAAATATTTTGTATGCAGGTGATTTATATGTGATTTTATCTAGATTAGTGCCGAAAGTGAAATATGTGGTAACAAAATCTACGCGTAATCGCATAAGACCTAAAAAGAACGATCGAGGTTTCTTGTGTTCAGAAAACGTAATTTTTTGCATCATCTTGACATTGGACCACTGTGGGAGATGAAAGGCGAAGAAACTCCCACAGATTGATTTTAGATATCTTTAAAATAAAAGTTTCGTTGAACTAGTACAATTTTACATATTATAAATAATAATAAATAATAATAATTATTTTATTTATTTTAAGTGTAAGGAAATAAGATCTCGACCGACCCTATGGCCGAGTCGGCAGTGACCCTGCCTCTGAAGCCTCTGAAGATATTTGTTTGATAAGGACGGATGTTGGTACCCTAGTCATGGTTGTTTATCTATCTAAGTATAATATTTATCTATATAAGTATGTGTATCGTTGCCTAGTACCCAAGATATAGGGAATCCTAGTTTGGGGCTAGATCAATATGTGTAAATAGTGTCCAAGGTATTATTATAGCACTGAGGTTATCTGGGCTCCTTGAGCCCAAATAACCTCAGTGCCTCAGTGCTCAGTTGATTTTCTCAAGAATATCTTGATATTTGTGTTGTCCCGCAAGTATAGGAATACATAAAAGACCAATAATATTGTTCCAATATTCAATTCAATAATAAATTTTATCTACACACGTATCATAAACCCTCCTTACTGCGTACAAAAATCGCACGTTACGATCAGCATAATGTTAAACTAGTTGGTAAAAACTCATTTCTTATTTGAAAATTACACATTATGACCATAATGTGTAATTTTTCTACATATTATGACATTCAAATTTCGAACGCCGACGCCTGCCAGCGTCCCTAGTTTGTTTGTGAAGTTGGTACTGACATTCAAATTTCGAACGCCGACGCCCGCCTGCGTGAAGATGGTACTACAGAACAAGCTAAACAATTGCAGAGCCACAATGCTGGTCAAACATGCGGTTCCTGAACACATCAAAGAGAGCTTGTGATATGTGTGTAGATAAACTAGTGTATGTAACTGTACATAATTAGGCATTAAAACTCTCGAGTGATACGAGTTTTAATGCCCTCCATTATGCAGCAGTCACATAAACTACTATAATATGTACAAATGGATAAAATTTATATAATATTGAATTATATATGCATCTTATCATATGATAATGTGGCGAGTGTAATATTTATCCCAATCATTTAATTGTTTAAGTTAATGACTTATAATAATTTTTTACCAATAAATAATGTGTTATGTCTTATGTGTATGTTTATATTGCACGTCGTCTCCTTAAAAGTCTCTGTCCTGTACTCAAATCTATAAATCAATCAATCACAGCAATATTAACCACAAATTAAAATCACACCTTATATCATTATAACCATAATCCTACACGATAAAAAGTTAAGCATGAAGTTGGTGGTGCCTCTGAAAATTTTGTAATTATTTGTTTTAAAAGATGTCATATTTTTCTTCAACCAGTTTCTGTAACACATACAATATCAATGTCAGAATTATTAAGAAATAATATTGAAACAAATCTATATTCCTTCTTCAAGTTCTGCCAAGTAGCCCCTGCGTAGTTTGATGTGTAATATTTAAGTGGTGCATACCATTTACCGGAGACAGTTGTAAAAACCATATTCCATTATCTTAAGGACTTTCCAGAGAATGGGTTATGGTTTTTACACATCAAGAGAAAAGCCTTTACTGACTGCCCTGCAAAAGAAAAAAGGTCAAAATTCGCTGGTGAACATTGGAACTTGACTTCAGATCAGTGGTGTTAAATAATAAGGAGCGATGAATCAAAATTTGAGGTAACTGTTGGCAACGAACGAAAAAATATCACCAGAAATAAAAGTGAGGTCTATCATATGGACTACCTAAAACAAAATGTGAAGTTTCCAGCATCAGTTGAATGTCAGCAATGGATTTTGTCAAGGGAAATGTTAATGCTACAAAGTGCCAGGAAATATTGAAAGCGAGTCTAAAATCGGGCATTCAGAGTTTTTATATCAAGATAAATTTATTTTCAACAAGATTTCGTGACACCCCTGGGCAAGGGCAGTCCCTTGCAGTGTGTCACGAAACACCATGTACAAAGGTATGGTTAATTCTTAGGAATTCTCTATGATGATTTGGCCGCTTAGCTGCTCAGACTTATCATCGATCTAAACTTTATGGGGGAAAATTAAGAAAGATTGAGAAAAAACCCATCAAGATCACAGAATAATTTAATACAGAAGTTTCAGGAAATTAGGGATTCTATCACGCCCGAAGAGTGAGCAGAGCTGATGGCGTCAATGCCACTGTGGCTAAAAGCAGTTATTGAGAGCAGAGGAGACACTACTAAGTGGACGTACTCATTAGTTTTTTAGTTAGGCAGTTAGGATATTATTGTTTTTATGTTTTATTATTTCAGAAGTTGGTTTTATGCAAGAGTAAAGTCTATTTAAGACTGGAATATATATATTATTCAGATTTTTGTATTCTGCATTTGGGCTCGTTTGTTCAACAAGATTTTCTCAACGTTTTAGTAGATAAAAGAGAATCAATTTCATTTCTACATATTGTAAAGCTTTTCCTATAGGGGGTGGAAAAGGCACAGTCGTGCGTATGTTTTGCCAGTAAATAAACTATTTCTTAAGAGCCAGCCTGTTGAAGAAGGAAAGTTGAGTTAAAAAATGCAATTAATAATGTACAGCCCGGTTGGTATCTGGACCATGTAATAAAATATCCCACCAAAAACATAAATGTGAAAATGGAAGCCAAGTTCAAAAAAATTTAAGATCTAAATGAATGCCAAGTTCTGTACCTATGATAATCCTGAAATTGTAACGTTACACAAAGTGGATCACTTACACAAATTTAAGTTAAATATTTATATTGGCTTGTTTTTACAAGTCAATCAAATTTTAGCAGATACGACTATACGTTAACAACACCCATATACAATGTCTTAAGAAGCATAAAAACATTATAACACTAACAAGTACATAATAAGCCAAATATAACACAGTAGTATGTAAAAACTATCCAAAAAATTGTGTAATGAATGAATGCCAAGATTCATTTAGATTTCAAATCTTTTGTTGGCGAATTCGACAGCCACGAAACTGTATTTATTGAAATTGGCTCCCATTTTCACATTTATGTTTTTGGTGGGGTATAAATATATAAATAACTATACTTTTTGTAAATAAAGTATTGTTATTGTTCATAATATCATGGGCGAATAAAACTAGAGGACAGACAACCGTAGTACTTTGAAGCGTAATTCGATTTTTAGTTTAAATGTATACTAGTTCGAGCTACTAGTTCAAAAGTTCTTTCTAGTATAGGTAGTATCGTGGTGGCGCGTTTAATTTAGGAAATATGGCGGTATAAGCGTTAATTTCCTAAGAAGAAACAAGGCTTATGCTTACGCCATCTCTGATTTTTCGTCGATATTACTATGGATTATACTACGCCGTCACCCTAAGCACCCATCATCTATTGCGTGGTACAGCGACATCTAGAAATAATACAAGATTTTAGCTTTCTAGCAGGGTACGTTTTTTTATATGACGTTGTCAGTCCTCTAGTTTTATTCGTCCATGATAATATAAATTGAAATCAATTAGATTTTAATGGAATGCAAGTCTCCCGCAGCCTTTAATTCAGAAAACGCTCCATAATGAAGCATATTAGCGCGGTAATTCTTCTGAGTCGTATGGTTCACTGTTTTGAGCCAAGTGTAGGCACTGAAATCATGCCAGTTACAAAATACATACTCTACTATGGACTCACTCAGTCTATTGATTTGTTGTAATTT
Organism: Argyresthia goedartella; assembly: GCA_949825045.1. Taxonomy (NCBI): domain Eukaryota; kingdom Metazoa; phylum Arthropoda; class Insecta; order Lepidoptera; family Argyresthiidae; genus Argyresthia; species Argyresthia goedartella. The sequence goes on along the minus strand of OX463829.1, from coordinate 13,648,556 downwards.
GTGTAGTATGAGTGTGTCATCCGACCTAAGTTCTAGTCTACGATTGATTACGTGTTACGGAAAAATATATATTCAAATTTGCGAATTTTGACCTATTTATTTCCGAAACTGATACCCAGGCAACACCTACGTAGAAAAAAACAAATTGAGAACTTTCATAAACTTGTTATTAATTACAATACAACGTACTCAAAAATTACCTAGCACAAAATTTTGCAAGGAAACTGCATTAGCATTCCAGTTTATATAGAAAAGAATGACATGTGGCAACGGCAAATAATGTAATCGGGAGACAACCGGACAGCATGCGGGCGCTCGCGCTATCTAATGAGTGTGGCTGTTGCTCGCTGCCGAGCATTCACGTCGACGCTATATACCCCCCGCTACCCGCATGCAGCGCTTTCCTTGCCCACCCCGCACCGCGAACCTTGTGACTCGGGTCATCAGATAGATTACATTATTTATTTATTAAATGATAATAAGGACGTATTATGAATAAAGGCGGTTATCACATAATAAGTATTAGTCAAGGTGACCTAATAGATCGTAACACGTCTTTATTATAACTGAAGTAAGGATGTGGTACGATCTATTTTACCTCTTTGGCTGCTACTAACTACATTACTCTGAACGTACCATACTTTAAGCGGTTTAAATAACATTAGGACTGTTCAAATGTTATTGTGCTAACTATATCTCTAGTTTATTTCGAAACATTTTTGCCATTAAAAATTAGATAGGCACTCTTGTGTGTAAATAAAAACTGTTTTGTAAAATTTAGTAAATTTTTTTAAAGTTAGGTCAGTCAGTCAGTGAGAAAAATCCCGATTTTTAGATGTTTGTATCTTAATAACCGATTCTAGTTAGCCTTGAAATAAATAAATAAAATTTTGAATCAAAGTTGATTAGATTTTGAGTTACGAAGGTATCAAAAGACACGGCCGCTGCGTCGTCGCCAGTTCTCTTCTTTTGAACATGGCTTTCACATGCTGTCGCGAGTCTAGATTCTGTATACATACAAACCAAATTAGCGGATTCTCTGCCATCATTTTGATTGAAGAAACGAAACCTTTGATTATATCAGTCAACAAATGTTAAAGAGGAGAGGTCATAACCCGTATAGCGCTAATGAATTTATAATAAATTCGTGTGCGAATCGAATTGTGGCCATGTCAACAAGTTTGAATGCACGGACGATTTTGTTGATTGACGAACAAAAGCTGCCCAAATAACAGCAGTGTTGATTTTTTGTACTTCGGAATTCCGTCTGTGATTCTGATAAACAAAGTGTGAAGCCGGTTGTTTTCAATAAAGTAATTCGTTAAATGACCTATTATTTAAAATGTAGATTGGAATGAAGGAAACTTTTAATGATAATCTTGTTTTAAACGAAATGGTTTTTAAGAGTTTTTTATTAGTTGTAGTTTACACATACATACCTTTTTATTTGCCTATATCTCAACTATGCCTCTGCTACTCTTGGTATGGGAAAAGTCGTGACCCTTTATTTGTTTTCTATTTATAATAACTCTGGCAAGCATGAAATAAAAACACATTTCTACATTCACGTTCTTCTCAATGAGCTTGAGCGAAGTTTGCTCCCAAACCCCAACTACATAGTGCCGGTTTAACCACTTAATTGTTTTCGGAGCAACGAACGTTACCAAGTATTTGTTGCACCCACGTAAAGAAAATGTATTTTTACTGCCCATTATAGCATGAAAAATCTGGTCCCGCAATAAGAGCTATCATATGTCATTTAGCCATAAGGGGCTCTGGTGTAGCAGGAGGTATCCCGATACAAAATCAACTGACAACCTCGTCTCAAAAAAAAACAATCTATAGGAGTTTTTTTAAACCCATTTTCTCCCACAGTGGGCCAACGTAGGTATGGAAGATTCAAAAAAAATGACCTGTACTAAGCATATTAATATCTTGAGTAATAAAAAATCGCTGACTATTGATATCCATTTTTAAGTCGGTTAAATTTTGACTGCTACTTAGTACTTAGCAATTGGGCATATGAAGTAATAGTAAAATAAGTAAAAGCAATAGTAAAAAATTCTATGATCAGGATCAAAGCAACAGGGAGGAGCAAAGTGTCTAATGCCATGTTGTGAGCTCTCTGGAATCTTTGCTTTTAGGCTATTAATAATACATAAGACAAACCTTTATTACTAACGAGTTTTTAGATATCTTTAATAATCTTTAATTAGATATAAACGTGAACATAAAATTATACAATTGTCTAAACGCCTTCATGTAAAAGCAATCGAGATAAATATGAAGTAAAAAATTTTTCGCCTCTATCTCTTACAGAGCCATGACATTCTGAATCGAAAGTACTTAAAGGCCATTGGGGAAATTTATTTTGCTCCTCGCCCAGCTCTGGGTTAAAGCTTTAGGAAAGGTACAGTAGAACTTATAAAAAATACTAATTTAGTAAAGTAACAAACAACAGTCTTCAGTAGGTACTTATATTAATGCTCACATTGTAAAAACTACAGAGTCACTATCATAAAATTCATCGAACACAAACGAGCTAGAGACGTAGTTCTATTACCGCCGTTCCCAAAGTTATTTAATGAGCCTTTGATCCGATTCCAATTATTATTATTCTGTGCTAGAGAACTCGACCTTGACGTTAAGTATAGATAACTTTTAATGTTGTTTCAATAATAATAAGGATTCAAAGATAGTAAAAATATACAGGTTGTTGTTTTGTTAAGTTACGCTCGACTCAGGGGAGGTTATTAACATGACATTATAACAAAAATACATAAAAAGCAGTCAAAATATCTGAAAATCATTTAATGTCACAGCCTTAAATATATCGCTTGCTACCACAGCCGCAATATTGGGCACTCGGCGCGCAGTACATGCGCGCTTCGTGGACCGACCGCGACTTCTGAAAAGCCCGTGGGGTACAACGCCAGACCGCGTTGTGACCCACGGGCTTTTAAAAATTTTAAACCGCTCGAAAAGCCAGAGCGCCACAGTGCGGGGCTGCGTTGTACCACACGGGGTTTTTTGGCGATAACATTGACAATTCATCGTCTGGATAGCCCGTGGGGTACAGCGCCTGCGGCGTTGTGTCCCAGGCGCTGGATTTTGAGGCTTTTCGTGAATAAGCTTCTAGTTAAAAACCGCAGCTCTACAACGCGCCTATGTATTTCTTAATTTTAGTAATTAAAAATGTGTACTTCTTATAAATCAAGTTTTTCAAGTTAAGGCTAAAAGTATATGTCAGTCTTGATTTTAGCTCTGCCCCCTTCTTCACCGCGACTAGTTTAGGTCACTTTCTCTCCAAATACTAAAGTTAGGTTATGTTAGGTCATATTTTCATGTACACCTGATCGAAGCGGAGTGGAGTGAGGCGACCCCATCTAGTTTCAGAGAACCGTATGGGTTGCTTATTTGGCATTTATGTTCGACCAGAAGTTACATACAAACTTTATTTTTGTCATTTCACTTAACCAGTTTCTCATCAGCGTCGCACCGCACGTGCTTGGTACGCTGATCCGCTTTCTTTTTCACGCCTAGTGCATGGATCACACGTACCTCACGAGTATTTCAGACGATGAATTTTTAATGTTAGCGCTGAAAAACCCCGTGTGGTACAGTGCAGCGTCACGCTGTAGTGCTCTAGCTTTTCGAACGTTTCGAAATTTGAAACAAACAAAGAATATAATTAATGCAGGCACTTTGGACAGATGACGCGCCAACCGAGAGATACCGATTAGAAAATTATGTATTGCAAATGTATAAAAATAAAGAAACAATTCTTAATACTCTAACCAGAGTTGCGATATCGCCGTGTAACTAAATAAAATATTAAGTTACCAACTTAGATCTGACTCAATTGTTTGACGCAAGTGAGTCTAAATATTAGTAGCGGTTCATGAAATGCGGCAGAATAAAGTAGTAGGCCAACTGTATCTCCGCTGCAGGAAGATCCCTGCAGGACTTATCAGCATCATAATAGGTTCGTACCACAAAGACGATCTGATACTGTCTGAGGGATCGTGGTCATATAATGCCTGTTATTGGAACCGGCCTACGATTCTACTAACAAGCTGGCCTGTAGTCTCACATCCCAACATGTCCAGTTTGGTAGTTTTTAGGGTTTCGTACCCAAAGGGTAAAAACGGCGCAATATTACTCAGACTCCTCTGTCTATCTGTCTGTCTGTCTGTCTGTCTGTCCGTCTATCACCAGGCTTTATTTCATGAACCGTGATAGTTAGACAGATGCAATTTTCACAGATGTTGCCGCTACAACAACAAATACTAATAAACAGAATAAAATAAAAATTTTAGGGGACTCCCATACAACAATTCTTTCAATACCACGAACAAACTTATTGCACCTGGTTATGTACATGGAGCGTGAAAGTAGCCGCACCAATAACTTTGTAAACAACATTTTGATATGTAAAATCCAAACTATTCACTCCACACTATCCCTACCACTGTACGGTGATACGGAACCCTTCGTGCGGGAGTTAGACACGCACTTGACCGTTTTTTAATAATTTTACTATATGGTTTTCCGGTTAGCATGGCAAGTGCGGGCATTGAACCCTGTCTACCACCATATGCTCGTAATTGGGTGAGCGATACTAACTTATTATTAATTGACTTACTGATTTACGGGAAAGGTTCGAAATTACTGTAGTTTAGCTTATCATGGTAGCAGATCGTGACCATGGTTAACGACCGCTACCATGGTTACTGACCATTACCATGGTTACCATGTATGATTTGGTTCGCAGTAGCAGTCGGGTCAATGACCGCTATCACAATGCGAACCCGTATACATTATAGACATGGTAACCCTATATATGTTTTACAAAATGTTTCAATAAACAACAAATTATTTAAATCTTATGTTATGTTAAAGAACAGTGTGGTTGTCCAAAACCAAAGGGGCAATTTTTAGACCATTCTGCCAAAAATTTTGAGTTGTGTCCAATGCGAAAACAACTGTATTTCTATTTGAATCAGAACGAGAGTTATGGATATTCCAAAACCTATTAAGTAAACATCTTACTCGGAAATAACAAACTCAAACACTAGCAAGTGCTACTTCTAAGTTTAAAACCTATGAAATACGGCATTTTTTTTTGTTAAATTTAAGAATGAGAATTTAAAAAAACTAGCATTTGCTCACTAGAGATATGAGAGCTCACCATTGAACACAATTTTTATGTATTCCTTTTTTTTATCATTTGTGTGCAATAAATGAATCACGATTTATTAATTATGACTTCTATCTTCTATCTTCTACAAGGGGGTTGTAGCGCGTGCAACTGGCCCACTTGAGCGGGGCCTTTGTGCATGTCCCCTTCGCCTGCACTATTATGACTTACTAGTTATAATAGTTTGGGAGCAACTTGCCACCATAATAGATAAGTAAAATCTGGAAGATATTATATTTCTCGATTATCTCACTATCGTTATATACAAGTCTTTCAAAATATAAATAACAATTACCAAGCAATGGAAAGCCGAAGCTACTACAAAACAAATCATTCAACCCATACAAGGTTATAATAATGAGTAGACTTCGAGTATGCTTTCAATACAACTGATATCCTAATGTTGTTTCATCCAAAAATACATAAATTCCAGATAAACACTGGTCCTTACCTAAGCAATTTATAATACCTATCTTTTTATTACAAAGTGAAGTTATTTTCGGGTATTCCATAAATTCACTGAACCCTTTTCGTTTGTTATCTGACTTATCTCTCCTATTACAAGTAAACTGAATAAATTAATTTATATATTAATTCAAACAATTAATTTTGTTATCTTTTGGAGGCACAGATAAAATCTTAGTGATTTCACTTAAGCTGAATGAGATATCTGCAGAGTAATGAAATAGGAATGTTTTTTTCCTGCTATTTGTGATCTTGTTTTTAGAGTTGCGTTGCTATTTATAGATCAATGCTCTTAGGTAATTGATATCATTCATTTTCTGGTACCTTCAAGTAATGCAAAACAATTTTAAGAAGGGCTTAATAAAATCTTAGAGAACTTTTTAAAACAAATAAATATTGATCTTGTTTAAATAAGCAGGTGTTCCTAAAATGATGAATGCACAAAAAAGTATAAATTATATTGATTTATTACAAAACATAGAACCTAATCACTCCACCCTTTACATACAAAAGCAATAAACTATCCGATCAAGTCGCGAATTCAGATAAAAACATCAACGGCAGTTAACGTTGTGCTACTGCTAATACTGACAGGGTTATAAATCAGCAACCCTTTTCTTTGTAGGCGGAAATTTTGCTACCGAGAATACGTGCGTGACATAAAACGCCAATGTTGGGTTGGGGAATCAGTACTGAAGTGGAACCATATCAACGACGCAAAGTGTTACTTGAAAGTTCACAGCGTCACGAGTGTTCGTGTACGGGGTGGCAGATAAACAAGTGCACGTTTAGCGAGTTATTCAATACTGTTGTTTTGTTGCAAATTACAACTTGTTATGTCCTGTCTTAGCGGCACAGACATTTTATTCAAAAACGATACGCCATTTTACTTTATGTACAACACGGTTACAAGTATATGTGCGCCTGGATTGATGACGTCACAGATAAATGATAAAATGGCGGATATCGAGTGATTTTGTGTAGGAATGTTGTGGTGTCGATATTTGTATATCGAATACTCGAGAATCACCCCCCAGGGGGGTGATTGTGCGAGAAGGGGGCTCTGAAGTTTCAAGAAGTCTCAAAGCTGACAACTCTTGTCAGGAGCTCTATTCTATATACCTGTCATCTTTCCAGATTCCTTCCTGATTGATATTATGGATGTTTCACAACTTATTTTTTTAATTCAAAGTCAAAGAGTCAAAGAGTTGCATTCATCTGACGTTAGGTTCAAAAACACTTCACGTGATATTTAAAAAACACGTGACACTGGCAAAATTAACCTCAAATGAGGTTAGGATGCAATATATTATTCAATTTGACGACTTTTACAGATATATCATCCTCCAAACTACACCAGCATCTCTAATAAGCTTTTATGATCAGGTAGGTGATGTATGACCAATCAACGCGATTATTTCACACGAGCTTTCTTTTAAGCGGTTGCGATTTGCATTTGATAGGAATCGGGATATTTCAAGAGACACATTTATTTTATTTTATTTGTATGACCTGGTTGCAGAGATCTTTAGGTCACGTCTTCATTTAAAGCGTCAATTAAGGTAGGTTGTTAAGGGTTAATTATTCCCCTAATTATTAATATATTTTTGCATTTATATAGCGGTATACAGGTTTTTAGGTTTTTAACGATTGTTCAAGCGGCGGCGGCGGGCGGGAACAAAAATTACTGTAATTTCGCAACACTTCACTGAGATCACTTGGAGAGAGAATATAGCTCTAGTTTGCCATGAGTTCTTTTTTCAAACTTCAGTTTCAAAGTTCAGTTGAGCTTCCGGACTTGTATGTACTGATATTAGTTATCTATGTAACAAGTAGAGTCAACGCCAATAATGCCGTATCATTATCTACCTCATCCCTTAGTTTCCGTAACATCCTGTATAATGGACTCGTTAGTAAACTGGAGGTAATATCCGATGTGTTCACTAGATAATGGCGAATCAACACCCACTATCTGAGTGGATACTCAAGACATCAGGAAGATTGTGGCGCCTGTTACATAAGAGATAATACGTTGTCTAAATTTAATACAGTTAATAGATTATTAAGCTTCCCATTTGTGATAAAAACAAAACATGATCTAAAATTGTATTTATTATAAAAATAAAATAAATATTTGTGGTCCATTAATGTCAGCACAGAAGGGCACAGGCCTTTTTGAGTAACATTGAGCCATACTCCACCACGCTGACTTAGTGCGGGTTGATGGAGGGGTCAGGCTAGTGCAGAAATGAAATCTTGCAAATCGCTTACATATTTTCAATTTTGTTTGTTTTAGATGGGGGGGGGGGGCACTTTTCAAATTATTTTAGACAAAAGGCAATAAATTAGCCCCAAAACTACTGATCCTTAAGGGATAAAATATGGCCAGAAATGCATCTTTAGCTTCAATTCTAGGCTAAATTAGACAACATAAAAATGTAGGATAAATATATGTTATAAAAGGTCTTTTAGAGATAAGAATGGACTTTTAAAATTACCGGATATCTGTTATATTTAATACTTAAACATATTTTTCGCAATGCATTATTATTCAACTATAGGTAGTCAAAAATAGGTAAAAAAGGGAAAATTTTTGGTTGTTTTATTTTATTTTTAATGTTATTATTACAGGAGTTTAGTAATATTTTCTATACTTTTCTCGGTCTCGGAGCTCGGGCTGCCCCGCCAGGCTCTGCGCGGGAGCATGAGTCAGTCTGCTTCGACGCGATGCGAAGGGTATTTGTTTTCTTTGTCTAATTCTCAATGCCATTGGCCTATATTCAGCCCTTAAATAAAAAAGTGTAATTTAGGTCTCTACTTTCTTTCGACCGGTTTAGCCTTCGGGCATTGACCCTGCCTACGAAGCTAACGGTGCTGGGTTCGATTCCCGGTAAGGGCAAATATTTGTGTGATGAGCATGAATGTTTGTTTCTTAGTCTTGGATATATTCTATGTGCTTACAGTGTATTTATTCTCTATTAAAAATATAATAATAATAATGTTTTTATAAAATCTTACGGCATGAAAATAAATTACAAGAACTTATATTTCAACACGAGAGCTACACGATTTTCATATCGTCGTGTTGTACCCATAACACAAGATTTAATGAGCTTATTAGTGGCCTAGTTCGATTTGTGTAAGATTGTCCTCTACTACATATTTTTTTATTTTTACTTAAACATTACAAGAAAAATAAAAATAAATGTATGAATTAAATAGGGAAGCAAAATTGGGGGCCAATCAGAACATAAAATTAATGTTTTCAAACTATATCCTGTTACATGCTAAATGAAAGTGCTTAATGTGAGGATTTCAAACATATCTCCTAAACTACTACACCAAACATATTTAAATATGTTTCGTTCACTAGGATCGCTGACGGTAGCGAAACTGCCAAGCCACATATTTTGACTAAGGTGTAACTTTTAGTGTTAAATGAAGAGTAAAGTGAATAATAAAGTGTTTTAATATAGTACTATGACTGTGTTTAGCAATAACTATAAACAGTGCGCTTATAGCGTGTAAATACTGTCTTATGACGATAACTTTCCGATTTTTAAGATCTTAATGATTCTGTATAAAAGAAAAGTAATCACTGGGACCCGGTGGCTTCTGAAATTTTAACGTGTGGTTTACGGGGTGCGGCTACTTTCATACTCCATGTACAAAAACGGGTGCATTTATGATTTGTATGTGGTATTGATAAAAAATGCAATCGGGTTATTAATTTTCATTATAACTCTTCTTGTTTGTGTAGTAAATTGTACTCATATTCCTTAGAAAATAATACCCGTGTGATCTGTGGATTATATGATTAATTAAGAAAGGATGAAACGAAGCGCGGTTGAAAAATCTTGATTTATGTTTTGTGACAAAAGTGGGTATTTACGATTTTCATACATGTTTTAACACCTGCATGTTACAAAACAAACGATTGCTCTGACAGGGAGGAGTTGCTCACGTCCGAAGTAAATACTTGGTTCCTTCATATTTTCACGTCTTCCCGGGTTGAGCTAATGAGCAACAAATTATTCTCAAGACGCTAATTTCTCGAAATAATATCCAAATTGTGATTTTTTATTTACACTAGACACTTAAAAAACTAACCTCAAAAGAGGCTAGCACGCAAAATTAAAACAAGCATAAAATAAAGATTGCTCTCTCAAGCTGATAATAACTTCTAAAAAACTTCTAATAACAAATTGCAATTTACTTTAATTTAGAATTCCAATCAAAGGACAGTGCAATTGCACTGTATTTTGTTATTAGATATTTTACTGCTCTTAGTCATACGCATATGCATACACAACGCGCTATCTTTCATTTTAATCTAAATCTGAATGCACGGTATTCTCCTAAAACCAAATCTAGGTTTCTTTCTTTCAGCTAAAGACTGTGCTTTACCTGTTTACATCTATTTCCTCACAAGTATCAAGTACTCCACTAAATTGACTATAAAATGTGTGCTAAGAACTGTCCCTTCACTGTGCTTTGGCTTATGTATTATGTTCGATCGAAGATCGTGCTTATATTTAACACTGCTTCGCATCCCATATCTTCTAGCTAACGGAAATAGGCAAGGACTACAATAATAAATAAGCCACCTAATTTACTCTTACACAACACACACTAAAGTCAGTCACGCTTGCCGCGGCTCCTAGTCATCGCTCGTCCAGTGTGGAGGCGCTATGTGTCGAATATGTCGAAGTGTCAGGTTTTTTTGGCAGAAGACCAAGAAATAAATTTTTAAAAATGAAAACCATGTGTCTTATACACAATTCGGCTTCAGGAGCGGTTTCTGCATACGAGATGCGTTGTTTGGATATCAAGTGCTAATGCAACGTTGCTGGGACATGAATCATAGCGTGTACATCTGCTTCATTGATTATGAAAAGGCGTTCGATCGTGTCAAACATGACAAATTAATCGAGGTTTTGACTTCTATTGGCCTTGATCCTGAAGATACTGCATTTATACGTAATCTGTACTGGAAGCAAAATGGAAATGTACGCGTTGAACAACATCTTACGGAAGATGTGAAGATTCTACGAGGAGTACGTCAGGGATGCATTTTGTCACCGTTGCTGTTCAACGTATTTGCGGAAAGAATTTTTGCTGAAGCTCTTGAAGAGAAAAGTGTATTGTTATAAATGGGAGACCCTTTAATAACATACGATATGCAGATGACACAATACTACTCGCCAGCTCAATTGAAGATCTACAGCAACTTTTCACGCGTGTGGAGACTTTCAGCGCACAAAATGGACTGAATATCAACACAAAGAAAACGAAATACATGATTGTTGGGCGTCCTTCACCTACAACTGCTGCTCTCCACGTTAAAGATCGTCCGTTGGAAAGAGTTCATTCCTACAAATACTTGAGATGTATAGTGAATGAACAAGAAGATCATAGTACGGAAGTTAAATGTAGAATCGAACAGGCCCAAAGTGCGTTCAATAAGATAAGCCATATTCTTTGCAACCGCAACATCAAATTATCCACAAGGTGTCGTCTAGTCAGATGCTACATATTTTCAGTCCTTCTGTACGGTGCTGAAGCATGGACACTAACCCAAGCAATGTGCAAAAGATTGGAAGCATTTGAAATGTGGCTGTACAGAAGAATGCTGAAGATATCATGGACGAATAAATCTACCAATGTTACTGTTTTAGACAAAATGCAAAAGGAGTAGAGCTCATACGGGTTATAAAAAGCAGGAAACTAACATATTTTGGACATATCATGTCATATCATAACAACAAATATAACCTTCTCCAATTGATTATACAAGGCAAGATCAAAGGACGCAGAAGACCTGGTCGCCCACGTACATCCTGGCTCCAAAATCTGAGAAAGTGGTTCGGGATGAACACAACATCCCTTTTCCGAGTGGCATTATCCCGTGAGAAGATCGCCGTAATGGTCGCCAACCTCCGATAGGAGATGGCACCCGAAGAAGAAGTTATTTAATAGTGATTCACTGAGGCATATACACAAATCAGTTATGGTAGTCAGGCCAACCACAACTAAATTTTCGAGTCTCCAAATTAAATTCATTTTTTAAAATACTCATCAATTATATGTCAAAAATTATAAGTTAAATTTAAGCCTGAACCCATTCTCCACACGGGGCAATTATTTTACTTACCACAATTTAACATATCACACAATTAACATCACCATGGACCTGTACAACAAACTGAGCGCCAACATGGACAAGATTGAGGAAACATTTAAAACCCGGATGGCGCATATATGGCGCAGTGAGTTCATTGAATTTAAAACATTCACATGGAACTGCCTAAACATGTTGCGGTCACAGTTAGAGCTGCTGCTGGTGGGTCAGGACCGGCTGCAGATGGGTACCAGACGAAAGGTGCTTCTGCTGCATGGAATACAGGAGGAGGCAGAGGAACAGGCTGATGTGGTGACTCGGGCGTTATTAGCCGACCGGATGAAGATCTCCCCGCACTGTGTGTCGGACATTAGTTTAGTGCAGAGACTTGGCTCGAAGAATAAGGCAGATCCAAAAATACAATTCACGTTTGTTAGAGTAGCCTCTACTGCATGTTCTTGAGCAACGTCCAGGTCCAAAATGTTTCGGGCCTTACCCTTACGGGCATTTATTAATCTTGACACAGTACTTGTCAAGATTCTTCGATTTTCATTATTTTTGAGTAAATATCAAACGAGCAAAAACTCGATAGGTTTGGGTCGTTTTAGGATAGAGTTCCTAAGGCCACCTCCTGGCTCCATCATCAGACCATTAATATCATCTAGGACTTAAGTACTCGGCAAGGCAAATTGAATGAGCTCAAACTTGATGGAGTTGCGACGTTTTGTTACAGAGAGCCCACGGCCACCTTCCAGCTCTATAATGAAATCAGCTCAATGTTATAAAAATATTGTTCTGTCATCCGATTTATGCAAAATATGAGCTCTATCAAAATCGGGAAGAGGCTCAAATTTAACATGCAAGACCAATACGTTAAAAGCTGAATAAAAGCTTTAAAATTTTAATAAAACAAAATGGGTATTCACATTTAATATATGTCGCTGATTTCTTATCCAAAAAATATATTTAAAATTAAAGAGGACATTTGTGGCCAACCTCTTTTTGTAAGGGCCGCGTAGAACCACTGACAGCGAAGACGAGAAAACTGGCTGCATCATGAAAGCTAGTTAGAAGCACATTTATATGGTACCTAAATATGAAAGTCATTAAAGTCGGAACAGAACTAGCTAAATGTAACTGGGCAGCTACTTAAACTCTCAAAATTTGTACTCTTTTTATCAATAATACTGTACAGATAAGAATATACCAACGGAAAATGTGTCGAAGTCATAGCTCAACAGGTATGCCTTTAATACAGAGTTCCGCCTAGAATTAAATCTCCCTGCCAATGACACCTGCGATGCGATGAATGTGATACCTACATTATAAAATGCAGGGAAGCAGTCAATTAAACTGTTTAAACAGACCTAAAGACGCAACACCACGATGCCCTTGCAGAAGCAAACTCTTGGTACTCAATTAAGGCATTTGATAAGCTAAAGTTATATAATTGTTGATGGTCTAAACCTCGGCTCTTTAAGCCCTTTTATTTGTCCGAGAAAGTGACAGTTCAGATTTTTGTAGATGATGCGGGTCACTCGCCTTCTAGAAAGTTTGGATGATTCTCTTACCATATCAATACGGAGGATTTGCCATTTCGGAGATATTTCCTCTTCAGTTGACGTGGTATCAGATACTGAACAGCGGAGTTTCGTGAGATTTTCAAGTTACCGGCTTGTTGTTGTGGTTTCGGATTGTGAACTAGTTTATTCTTTACAGACATCCCTGACCGAAGGAAAAATACCTGGTGCGTGGAGATACCCCAACATTTGACCATGAAGAGCGAAACTCTGGTATGGAACCACTGCTGGCCTGGGCAAACGATCCCTCCTAGAATTTCCAAGTGAGTGGAATTCTAATTGTTAATCATGTCCAAAGCAATGTAAACACGAGCCACGAGCTGTCGGCCGCCGCGAGCTTTACAAAAGTTACTGTGGAATAAACAGGAATCACGAGAATGTCCAATCAATAAAACGGGAGCTCTTCTGTAGCACGATTTTATGCCGACTACCTTACACCTTTACCCTTAATTAACATGGTAATAACCTTATTTATCTAGATTAAGAAGGAAATATATTTACCAGTAGCTGTTGAACTATTGCAGAGAAACAAAATAATCGTAACATTTTACATGAAAGTTTATCTTATACATATAAGTTTATATTATATTTGAAATCTTAGGACTGGTTTGCGAATGCGCTTGGAACGGATCTCAGGCGATGGCGGTAGTTAAGGATGAGGAGTTGTACTCACCGCCGGTTGGGTTGGTTGTGACAGCGTGCGGGGTTGTAAATATCTCCTCACTGATTGTGTTTTGACTCTGACCTGTGCCCTGTATTTTCATGCTTTCATGCTTTTCAGCTGGATTCTTGCTGAGCTGCATAGCTGTATATTTGGTATCACCTTTATTTTCATAGGACCCTGTAACGTTTTAAACCATAAAAACACATTAACAAATCATTTTCGCTCAGAATTTTCATACTAACAGCACTTCTAAATCGATAGCGAAGGGGTTTACCTTTGGTGACCTTGTATTTGGCTTTCTCCGAAACTCTGCGATCTCGGGCTTCGTGCGCACTGGTGCGCTACCTTTTTATATTCATTGTTACTTCATTTACTTCATGTTTTTTTTTGTTGTTTTCCGTATTACGAGCCTGAAACCAAACTTTGACGTTTGTTGACGTCGTTGTTTATCTGGTTGTCATGGCAATGTCCATTCAAACTCGTTAGCGGTCTGATATGTTTGCTTCAATACTTTTACAAAAATACTTTTTCTCTCTTGGCCACTCATAAAAATTACGTTTAATTTAAATAATTTTTAGAACTCTCCAAAAAGGGTATAAGAACGGAACATTTCTGAAATTCTGGAGTCTCACGTCAGCTTCTGAACTAGAAGTACCATCTAAAGGCCTTATCCCGGGGTCGCACTACCCCGGGATCCTGCAAGCCGTTCCTACAAACACGATTCTGCGAGCCGTTCAAACAAACACGATCCTGCGAGCTGTTCCTACAAACGGGATCCTGCGAGCCATTCCTACAACGGGATCCTGCGAGCCGTTCCTACAACGTGATCCTGCGAGCCGATCCTGCAACGGGATCCTGCGAGCCGTAACTACAAGTACGCCCGCTACCGTTCCTACAACGACGATTCCAACAACATCTACAACAACAAATACACCTGCATCCTGGTCCTTAACCCCACCGGTCTCCTACTCTCCGTGTCCTCCGCTTCTTTTTTCTTTACTTCACCTGTGTTTTATAAAAAACCTGTTCTCATCTCATCCATCATCATCTTCGTATCATTTTTTTATCGTCTTCACTGTAAATAACTAATAAACTGTTACTACTAAATTTTATCCTGGTTGTTTTCTGTTAGGTTCTGGTAAGGTTAGTATCGTTATACGACAACGTGTCAAATGATCGATGTGTTCGGTAGTTTGTCGACCTTTATTACCGTCTTCGATGATCACATAACTTCGTGAATCATTCCTATCTTTGTTTACCTCTTGAAGTCCACCTATTCTGATCCCTATAGTCCCTAAACCACACGCGGTTATAGCTTTTTATAGTTTTTTTGTTCAAAAAGGTCATACAAAATAACTCTACTAAATTTTGTTATACCGTCCTGGTCACAGATTTTCTTTAAATTTATGAACGAATGAACGAACAAATGAATTGTACCACTCCAGCCAGGATTATACCTAGTCCGGTCAATTAGCCCGGCATACCAGAGGGCACGCTTTTTGAGTGGGGGGGGGGAGTGACATGCTCGAGTGAGAGAGCAGAAGTGTGAATATAATTGACCGATCAATGCAACCTTTAGCCAATATAGGAAGTTTGTACAGGGAAGGATATGCGATGGGAGAGTAGAAAAATGTTTTGTCGCTTATCCCACATCAGAAATTACTTTCATTGAGAAACCTTCGTTACCAACTTTATGTACAACCCATACTCTCCCCTTACCAAATCATCCCAACTCTATACTTTAAGAACGCAGGAACCAAAACAGAACCCTATGACGAATAGCTATTGCCTCGTCATACTGCTCTCAAAGATAAAACCAGGCGATCGGTTCAAACAATTATTCGAACTGTCGTTTATAAAAGTTTCTCATATAAAGGTAATCTACCACGGAAATCTAGTATGTTACAGATATTTCTTGGGTCTTTGGTGTACGGTCCACATCAGACATCATAGTTCAGCAGCAACATGAAAAGAAACACCGGTTAATAAACAATTCATAACAATACCGCATACATAAACCACAAACCATCAACCGGGATAAAATTGTATTATACTCCTTATGTATATTTATTTAATATCAGACGAATCCCTCAACGCAGCACAAAGTGTTTTAAACGATTTGTGTTAACAATAACGCCCCGTGACCGTGAGTTCAGACGACGAATCAGCACAGTAGACCTCCCAACGATCTCAATAACCTTGTATAGTCCTCGATACAGACGTGCCCACTTCATACATCTTCCTATTATCCGCCTTGGTACGTATAACAAAACTAAGTCATTCACCCGGAACGATCTGGGTTTTGATCTCATATCGTAGTACCGCTTTTGTACACGCTGTGCGTTCGCAATATTTCCTAACGCCTTAGTCAGCAGCCTACCCACACGATTTACCCTTTCATCTATCGTTTCGTCTAAACCAACTGCGTTTAATCCTAATGATCGATCCACCACTGAGCACGGTTCCCTACCAAATAAAATATTATACGGCGACACTTTCGTTGACGCCTTCACGCTAGTGTTATACGCATGTACTACCAAAGGTAAAACCGAGCACCATTGCCTTTGATTACTACCTAAATATTTTGATAACATCGAAGTTAACGTTCTATTCATTCGCTTTACCAAACCGTTACTCTGTGGGTGAAACGAAATTGTATGTATCATTTTAGCCCCAAAGTGCTCTACCGTTTCTTTTACAATTCCCGCCGTAAAAACTGTTCCTCTATCTGAAATAATTTCCCTAATCGGCCCGAACCTACAGAAAACTTGCTCAACTAAAAACCGCACTACATCTTCCGATGTAACCCTAGGTAACGCCTTACATATCGCAAACCGCGACGCATACTCTACCGCGACTATAATAAAACGGTTATCTCTCGAAGAACGTGGAAACGCTCCTAACACGTCGATTCCTACCTTCTCAAAAATATCCGAGACCCTAATCGGCATCAAATCTGCTACGCTTTTAACTAATTTCCTTTCTTGATATGGCACGCACGAAGCTATATAACGCTCTATCTCCTTATCGGCTTTCGGCATGAAATATTTCGACCGAAACCTCTTCAACGTCTTTGCGAGACCCAAATGACCTCCTGTCCACGCCTCATCATGTAATTCGTTCATTACATTTTGAAACAAAGACCTAGGCAATACTAATACCTACCTAATTTCTCCATCTCTACGTATGCTTTTATATAATAAATTATTTCTCAAACAAAAACCGCTACGCCACGCTTCCGGACGTTCGCTCAACCGCGTTAACCATTTACTACAAAATGAATCGTTCTCTTGATCCGCCTGTAACGACTCTACATTAATACTAAAAACTTCCAAACCATCATCATCAGGTTCAGAACGATAAGAAGACTGAGGTCCTTCTGTTTCCCGTTTCCCTTCTTCCATTAGCGGATTCCTACTCAAAAAATCTGCCACTACATTGCTTTTCCCCGAGCAATGAACTATCTCGAAATCCCATTCTTGTATCGCTAACGCTCATCGCGCTTACCTACCAGACATATATTTTTTCGATTGTAACCAACATAACGCGCTATGGTCTGTAACAACCTGAAAATACGATCCCCAAAGATAATGCCTATAGTGCCTTAACGCCCATATTAATCCCAGACACTCTTTCTCCGTCGTACTATATTTTTTCTCCGCATCCGTTAACTTCCTAGACGCATAGGCAACCGGACTCATTTTTTCAACGCCCTGCATCAATACTGCACCTAACGCCTCGTTAGACGCATCCACATAAACTCTCGTAGTAACCGACTTATCCCCCGAATAATAGGAAAGTATTGGCGCACTACACATAACCTTCTTAATATACTCGAACGAATTCTGCAATTCTTAATTCCATTGAAACTTTACCCCCTTTTTCAATAATTTAGTGAGAGGTAACGATATTCTCGCAAAATTCGATACAAATTTTCTATAATAAGAAAATAAACTTAATAACTGTTTCACATCCTTCGTAGATGTGGGAGTTGGAACCTGTTGCATAGCCTTCAGCTTTTTCTCACTAGGTTTTACTCCTTCATTTGAGATCAGATAACCTAGCATCTCAATCTCGCAAAAACCGAATTTACATTTGGATGGCTTGAAGGTCAAGTTCGCTTCTCTAAACCGCCCAAAAACATTCTGCAACGTATCGGTAAACTCCTCGAACGTTCCACCATACACAATTACATTGTCTACGTAAACCTTAACCCCTTTAAATCTTAAATCCGCTAAAACTTTGTCCATAATTCGTTGGAAAACCGCTTGACTCGTTGACAAACCAAACGGAACAACATTAAATTCATAAAGACCCGTGGTCGTGACGAAAGCCGTTTTATGCCTACCTTCCGTAATAACCGTCTGCCAATAACCTGAATTGAACCTGAAAACTATCGACAATGTCTTCTATCCGCGGAATAGGATAATTATCCCTACAAATTTTCTTATTTAATTTCCGATAATCTATACAAAACCTCCATGAATCATCGGGCTTTTTAATTAACACTACGGGCACAGCATAAGAACTAGTGGATTCCCTAATAACACCTAGTTTTAACATCTCCGCGACCTGCTCCTCAATAATTTCCCGTTGCACCGGCGAAACGCGATACGGGTGACAATGAACCGGCTCTTCATCATAAGTCTTAATATCGACCGACACTATCTCCGACCTACCTAACTGGTCAGTTGCAAACGCAAATCTATCCGCATTCCTATCCAACAACGCCAATAATACCCGCTTATCATTCTCACATAAATCCTTATTTACGATAAAACGTTTATCTTCTACCCCAAACGCAAATTCGCACGAATCCGATAACCCCGAGAAATAAACGTAATCGCCCTTTCTTAACTCCTGAAAGTCGATAGAATTTATCACGTCACGATCCTCGATAACCGTGGTTTCCCCGAAATTCACTTGTTTCCTTCTAGAACCGTCTAGAAAGTTCGACCCTATCTTTTGTTTTGAAAAAATCCTACGCGCATGACATTTCTTTTTACCGGTGACGTGTTTTGTTTCGTATGGAAATTATTGAAAAACTGTATTTTTCCCTGGAAAAAACACATACACGAATGAACAAAATCAATATTCATACCGTTCTTTATTAAAAAATCGACCCCTAAAATAATGCTACAATTTAAATCAGTAATTACTAAAAATTCCTGTGAAAAGCTAAAATTGTCCAAACTAAAATCTATAAAACATTTTCCTACAATTTGCAGCAATTTTCCATTTACCGCCTTAACCCGTCTTTTCTCTTCTTGCACACATCTTGCACCCACTTGATCTGCAACGGCTGGGCTGATGCATGAAGCTGTAGCGAATATATCTAAAAGAGCTACCACGTTTACATTAGAAGAAGTCAATAAAACTAATGGTCTGACCTGCTGATCCGCCTCGACTGCGACGATCTTCCCCATTGGTCGTTTCGCTTCTGTGCTACGCTGCTGAGCTCGTCTGAGGCCCTCATTCCACAGGTCAGCCTGGTCACCGCTATCGGCCTCTAGCGACGACGCGTTGTAAAATCCGCTTGCCTAGGACGCAAATTATAATTATTAGTATTAGGTCTAATATGTGGTTCCTGACCACTTGTCCATGGCGAAACATTCGGCCTGTCTCCCCCCCCCCCCTATTGCTATGGGCCAAATTCGGTCCAATTTATTTCTAAGATGGTTTTGCAATCCTCTTAAAATTGCGTTATAAAAATGTTATCTTTGGTAAATCTAGCCTTCCTCGCCAGGTCTCCTAAATAATGGAAGTAGTCCAACAAACTTCTTTTCTCTTGCTTGGCATTGTAGAACTTCTCTGCAAAGTCTGTGCTTCCAAATTCCTCATTAAATTTATTCACCACCTCGTCAAATGTCTGGGCACTGCCCCTAATTTCCCTAAAAAAATATAAGGCTCCACCTTTTAAATACGAAGGAAATAATAATTTTAATTCCTCCGACGATATAAATTTCTTCCTCGATGCAGCATTTCTGAAGTCTTCTAAAAAGTCTTCAAAGGACTCCTGAGGACTCCCCGAAAAATAAGTTGACAAATCCTCCATCATGAAATAATTTCATAAAAGTTTTCACAAAATGTCCGCCGCTATAAAAATCTTCCCACAATATTTTTCTACTCGATTCTTCACTCGCTTGGCAGGTCGAGGTAATTCCTTAATAAAAAACTTAAGTACAGAAACACACTTCCCTTCAATGCAATTTCGATCCTTCCTCGATTCTTCAAGGTCTGGATCGACGATCACTAACCTCTTCTATTACGTCACTTCTTATGACGTCACCTTCCTTCTGAAGCAATATATAATATAATAATATCGAACCTTACAGTACCATACAGCAAAGTCCCTTTTCATAAGTAGGAAAGTAAAGCTAGCTGAAGACAAAATTAAAACAACATTGTAATAAATATAGACCATTAATTAAATTCGCATTTAAATTAAGATCGCAAAGTAGCTAATGCTTTTGAAGCTTTCTTTAACAAAATACCAATCGTTACTACCCAGTCCTTAGATTCATCCCCGGCTCGGGCCATACCTTAAATGTGATTGTATGTTTCAACTCAGACCAATTGATGTACGCAAGATTCTTAAGGCATTTAAATTGATGTCAAATGGAACTTCAGTGCCAACACCGATAATGCTCTAAATGTCAAATGGCACGAGATGCCATAATTTGAATTCGTTCGAAGTTGTTGGACGCGTGGCGGACTTTTTGATGTTTATCAGTGAAAAGGAACGACATATCATGCTTTCATGCTTAATGGACTCATTCTGTTTGTCAATAATAATGGCACTAATAACGAACCATTTTATTTTCATTAGTGACAACACTATCCAGAAATACATCATTGACCAACTTCACAATGGCTGTTGTCTAGACGCCATTTTCTTGTGTAAATAGAGTGCGAGTGTGTGGAAATAAATTAAGTTTGAGGTAAGTCGTACTACTTAATTTTAGGATACATCAATTTTATCGTAATGATAGGTATATATATGTAGGTATTTCCTGCAAGATTCAAGCATAATACCCTCCATTACAATGTTTTTTTTTCATGTATTATCCTTCCTGGAAATGGACGAAACCATAGGGACGGTTGTTTTTTGGCGGTTTATATTTCACAGAAATCTGTGAATAATGTTCAAATGGAGTAGACTGTTTACTGTTTATTATATTTAGTTAATATTAGTTCAGTTAATACATTTTATTTAGATGCTAGATGTAAGAATTGTATTAAAATATTTTTATCATTCCAAATGTTATACTTTTAATCTACCTTTAAGAATAAAATAGTTTACACTAATTACTAGCAGTAAATACTGCTTTTAGTGGTTCTGTGAGAACAGTAGACCTCGTGAACCCTTCCACATACATACATCCAATTTAACGAAGAAAGTCCAATTTAAAATTGAATTTCAGGTGCTTGAATTTACCCATATTATATTTACTATGCAGACTTTTGAGCAAATAAGGGTTATCAGTTTTGGCGTTTACTTGCGGTTAAATCTGGTATCTACGGGTTCGTCTCATGGAGGCGGAGAGAATTGCGTAGTCTAATTATATGCGAAATTTCCGAAATATATAAAAAAAACTGAAATCCGCTATAGAGAATACTTTTGCTACAGCAAACTCCGCTTTTGCCACGCCACTCCCCCCGTCACACCCCCGACCCCATGAGTTTATCAGACGAACAGGTGGAATTATTATGAATAAAAAAACACGACTGCATTTTCTTTCAATACCACATACAAACTTATGAATGCACCTGGTCGCTCGAGATGGAAAAAAATAATTGTGAAAGTTTACAGGAATCTTCAACTTTTAATCCTTCTTGGCGCTTGGTCCATAAAACAGGTAACTTACTTTATAGTATGCTATATTCTGCATTTATTCAGATTTATAACAATATATTTTATTTTCTACTGGCATGAGTGATTGGTCAGCAATAGTTTTTTTTTTTTAAATGGCGCGGCCGGAATTCGCTCGCAACAATCACGAATGAACAGATCGACATTTGTATTCGCGCATCAGCTATTCAAGGACAAGCCAGTGGATTTGTCCCTCGGAGGTCTGTAGACACAAACAATAATATGACTATCTAACTAAATACTGAAAAGCTCTATTTGTCTTTCTACAGTAAGTGCAATTAAGGGGTGCTTACGCTTTGTCGAAATTGATTTAAGGGGTGGTTACCCTTTGTCAGAATTGACAAAAAAAAATATACACCAGTATCATTTGTACCTTGTTTTGCCATGTCAATGTCAATATTAGTATAACTACTAAATCCTACACAAAGAATCTCTGTCATACTAGTTATGTTAGAGTTGTATAGTAAATTAAAGGCTTAATACTTAGCAAGTTGCCTTTTACAATAGTTAGCAAGATAAATACTATCTTTTGTCTGCCTAAAGTCAGAAATAAAAATATTTAAGTCAAGATAAACATTATTGTCATATTGACCTGATAAACTGCACATACGTTGATTCAGTCTATTAATGTAAATGTTGCGTCCTTTTGAAGATGGACCTTTATAAGGAAATGCACAAGGTATAATCTTTTTTACACCAAGTTTGTTCAGCGAATTAAAAAAGTTAATTAGCCCTACTTGTTTAACCCCTTTGCTATTTCCAGCCAGCAAAATAATGGTTGTGTGTATGGAGCACCGGGCGTACAGATGTTAACCACCCGTTGACCTAAGCCTAGCCCTATCTTATCAGGGAAAATATATGGTGTATGTTTTCATCTTCCAGTACAGGATGTATGGGTTCGCTACAGGTTATGACTGAGTTGGTCGAAGAAGAATGCCTACGTAAGGTGGTCGTAAGAATAAATGACGCCTAAGAGAGTGGTTTTTTGCTTGATGACTTCTTCTGCAGTTGTGAATGGGCCACACACTTCAAGTATATATCTTCACGTTCATTCCAGTCGTTGGTTGACGTTGATGAAGACGACCATTTTGAATATCTGTTTATCATGTGTTGGTGTGACTTTCCCTTGTGACTGTGGTTGTTCATGCATCTTGTGCAGTCGGCTTGTTTGAGACGGTACAAGTGATATATGAGATCACTATACTTATTCTTCTTTATACTAACTGGTCAAGATTTTTGTACTATTTTTACCCTTCTCTTTTTTTTTCTAATTAGGCTTGACATTTTTGAATGTTTTATGAAAATCCTTAGTCTTGAAGAGGTGCAGATATAATTTTTACTGATGGTTTCAGGGTTACTATTTGTAGGTGAGTGCTTTACAATTGGTTAATTAATTTTTGTTCATTTTCAATGTGTTGGTGAGCTTCAACTAATTGTTTTTTGGGTTTTGTGCAAGGTTTCTATATGAATAGCTTGGCATTTTTCATCATCAACATCATATGAGTTAATGATTCTTTGCAGGTTATCACGCTCGTCGATAACGTCCTTCCACTGATGTTCCATCTGAGTTCGTTGTTATAATTGTGGTAATCTTTGTGAAGCAAAGATTACCACAATTATAACAACTTTTACTACGTTCAGTATGTAGTTCTTCATATATGTGGTTCTTTGCCTTAGGATCTTAAAGCTTGTTATTGAAATGCTCTCTGAGTTTCGTGATAGTCTCAGCAGCTGAACGGCTCCACATCTGCATTTTTTATTGAAATGTAGAAACACAAAAGTACTGTATCTTCTTGTTTTCTTTCGCAGGTCGGTAGGTTTTCTGTACAAATATTTGACTAAAAACAACTTTTTCATAAATTGTCATATGAGGTAATTCGAATGCCTGTGTTATTTGTGATGTGAAGGGACGTGTCTTACGAAGGCTAGACATGGTGCATTGGTATTGTATAAGTTATGTGCAATAAATCAGTCTGTACATGATGGTTTAACAACAAAATAAAAAAAAAAACTCCCTTGGTAAATGGACATTACAAATTCCGTCCGTTAACAGTTGGTGGTTGACTCGTTTTGGCGGCGGTTGGAAAGTCCTGTGTTCACACTGTTATTTCACTCATTTACCACTCCTACCACTATCTGCTAAACTAAAGGGCCACAACTCAAAATTAAGTATTTTTAGGAGGCCATATTGAATAAAATATTTAGTTTTTTGCTATTTCGGCGCTCCTACTTACAATGAATTTGTGTTATTTTATATCATTCGATGCGAATTTTAATTCCCTATTACTTGGATATTTTAATTTTCTGGTATTATAAGTCCCTTAAGTTTATAAACATTTTCTATTAAGTCGAAAATTTTGCATGCTTAATTTTTTATTGGTTTTAAAAACCGGCCAAATGCGAGTCGGACTCGCGCACGAAGGGTTCCGTACCACCGTACAATGTTAGGGGTGGTGTGGAGTGAATAATTTGGATTTTACATAGCAAAATGTTGTTTACAAGGTTATTGGTGGCTACTTTCACACTCCATTTTCGTTACCAGGTGCATTCATAAGTTTGTATTGAAATAATAGTTGTATGGAAGCCCCCTTAAATAATTATTTTATTCATTTTTTAGGATTTGTTGTTATAGCGGCAACAGAAATACATCATCTTTGAAAATTTCAACTGTCTATCACGGTTCAAGAGATACAGCCTGGTGACAGACAGACAGACAGGTAGACAGTCAGACAGACAGCGGAGTCTTAGTAATAGGGTCCCGTTTTTACCCTTTGGGTACAGAACCTTAAAAATGAATCACAACCTTTTTGTATAGAGACGAACTTGTATATAAAAACAATAAGACAAAAACCTTCTCTTCAAATCATTTCATTTCATTTATTTATTGCATACATGTGGTACATAAGATGTCAAATAACAAATAAAGACCCTAACATGCGCCCTGCTAGGGCATAGCAAACATAGTTTTAAAATAAAAACTAAAACATAAGATAGTAATCTACTTCCTATGGTACAATGTGTGTAAATAGTGTCCAAGGTATTATTATTATATATATTATATTATATCTTAATCTTATAGAAATCTTTCTTTTCTTTATAACAAACTATAAACGTAGTAAAAATAAAAAGTTTATAATAAAATTTTAACATTTTAAAAATTTTACTATCTTTGTTGGGTAGGTTCGTAATCATAGAACTCTTCTAGGTTGTAAAATGTATTGGCTATTAGGAATTTATGTAGTGTGTTTCATCATCGAAATTTCATGAGAAATCAAAAACTAAAATTTTTATTACAAAAATAGTGTTTTGGCACCATACAAAATAAAAAATAAATAAAAATATATAATTCTAAAACCTCATCAAGCATACTTCTCACTCATTATTTGTGTTTATTTCATAACATTATAATCATTTACTACACTAAGAACGATCTCACCACTCCAGATAGACCAGAAGGTCTTTGAGAGTGGAAAAACTTAATTAAATTGTAAATTTATGATTTTGAATAAACGAAAAAAAAATAAAAAATATCGTCTGCCATTTGAATAACATAATATGGATAAAGGCTTTGTACTAATACACAAGAGATCAATATTTTCACATATGAATATTTCTTATATTGTTGTTTCTAATTAACGAATTAATAATAGTTTCAATTATTACTAATAGGAAATATTATACTGCACATCAAAAATACTGATTTGCACAGCAAATATCAGGGCAAAATGCTGCGGTAGTTTAGGTGAGGGATAAAGCCCCCTCTAACCTTCGTGGTAGATTGAACGTGTAAGAACAACAAAAATACTTAATTCATAAACTTAAGTACATATAAATATTTAAAACATAAAGTGTTGATCCTTTTTTGTTGTGCAAATCCGTATTTTTGATGTGCGAAGGATAATATTTATAGCCTTATAAAATCAGTCGGTGTCAAAGGAAATAATAATATTTAAAGGCTAGAATATAAAGCTTTGTGATACTTTGGTATTACGTTTTTTTCTATCAGGTTCAGAATGCCCTGTTTTTTGTCTTAGGAATTTTTAGTTTTTGAGAATATAATTTTTTGAGGGTCGTGGTTCTCACATTGTTGGTCCTCGCTTGTTTTTTGGTCAATATAGACACTGACTTAATCTCTGCATCGTTGTAAGAAGTCTTAAAATAGTAGTTTATGTGACTGCTACATAATGGAGGGCATTAATACTCGAGATAATATCACTCGGGAGTTTTAATGCCTAATTATGTACAGTTACATACACTAGTTTATCTACACACATATCATAAGTTCTCTTTGATGTGTTCAGGAACCGCATGTTTGACCGGCATTGTGGCTCTGCAGGTTGTTTAGCTTGTTCGGCACGCAAGCGGGCGTCGGCGTTCGAAATTTGAATGTCAGTAACAACTTCACAGACAAACTAGGGACGGCACGCAGGCGGGCGTCGGCGTTCGAAATTTGAATGTCATAATATGCATAAAAATTACACATCATGGTCATAATGTGTAATTTTTCAGATAAGAAATGAGTTTTTACCAAGTAGTTTAACATAAGGCTGATCGTAACGTGCCTTTTTTGTACGCAGTAAAGAGGTTTTATGATACTTGTGTAGATAAAATAACTTAATTCGGTTTTCTTGATCAATTTTTTGTACTTTTATGACAGTCCATCTCAGCTTTTCTTCATCTTTTGTAACGGTGTAATTACCAACAGCCAGAGGCTTCAAGTTGGTTAAACTGTCATGTGCCAGTTCTTTGACGGTGTACAGACGGTATACAGCTGGTAGACCACCGGCCCGATGGTCAGATGACATTGCTGAGGTGGCTGAAAAGCAATGGACTAGACTGGCAGGTGACCATAGCGAATGGCGTGCTTTGGGAGAGGCCTATGCTCAGCAGTGGGATGATAAGGGCTGATGATGATGATGATAATGACCATCGCTTGTCAATCCACAAACTATATGATTTTGAAGTCACACATACCTTGGATAATAATAATAATAATACCTTGGACACTATTTACACACATTGATCTAGCCCCAAACTAGGATTCCCTGTATCTTGGGTACTAGACAACGATACACATACTTATATAGGTAAATATGATACTTATGACAGATAACCATCCATGACTAGGGTACAAACATCCGTTCTCATCAAACAAATATTTGCCCCCATAGGGGCTCTATCCCGGGACCTTTGGCTTCGTAGGCAGGGTCACTGCCGACTCGGCCATTCGGGTCGTCTTCACATCTTGGACAAGTTCTGCAAATCTGCTTCCTTTGATGAAGTTTATAGCGTTCCGCGATTAAGCTTGGGCGTGGTTGGAAATGTTGTTCCATGATATCACTTAATTGTTTAAATGTTTTTGTGGTTGGTTTGTCTGAAATACACAAATTAACGATTAATACATAGCTTTTTGCACCTATCACTTTCATTAAGGTTGGCACTTAAAGACTAATTTCAATATTGTTTACCACAAAATACTGTTCCACGTTCCAATCATCCGACACCACATTTAACTCACGTATTTTTCCGATCGGCATTGTTTTTAATTGTTCGCCCACCCTAATGTACACGTAGGTTTGTAAAATCTCGTCGATGTGGAATAACTAAGAGTATCGGAAATATCCAATTAAAAAGGGGAGCTCTTCTTTACGATAGCACGATTTATGACGACTATATTATAAATACGAGCAAAGCATACCAGAAAACCAATGCGTGGACAAGGACTCCCGGCCGGCCATCAAAGAAAACAACAACCAATTGGCTTCCCGCAGTGGTTAAAAGTCCCTGCCGCGAGGCCAACGGCCCGCTGGGTATATCCCCATTTTCACTTTACCGCTGAATCCGTTCCGGAGAGGTTATTATCTAAGCTTATTTTAGTTAAGGAGTTAACCTAAGCACGGCCACCAAAGAAGGGAACCTTATTTCTATTGTTTAACCTCGAAATAAACAACCACCAGTAATATTTTTTATTTGCAAGGAACATTCCAAAATAAAAATGTCAGCTTACAACTTGAAATACTAGTTTCGTCTGACATAGTTACTGAATTGCGCTACTAAAAATCTGAAAAATAGCAACTCGATAACCGTAATTCAGGTAAAATAATATACATTGTGCTTACCTGTTCAACCGATCACATTAATGAAGGGGGCTTCGCTTTTCTCACCCCCTTTATTTTTCACCTACCCTGATCCGCCACTAAGCCGAGACAGTCTTTATTTAGCCCATAAGCGTTGCGTTAACCATTCAGATTTTTATAGCTTAGAACATGAGTGCTCAAAAGGCTGTATAGAAGGAAAAGTCGAGAGCAGAAAATTTGCCTTCAGAACTTTGTTTGGACTAGTTAGGGACAAGCAAATTTAAGGTCCTGACCCCTCTGAGGTAAGCCCTATGGGGGGGAGACGCAAAGAAGGTCGAGTTTTTGGGTTAGTTCATACGGATCCCGGGATCAGATCAAAGTTCATACGGATCCCGACGATTCAAACGACGAAAAAAAAATAATATTTTAGTTCACACGGATCCCGAATCCCAAGAGACATGTGCCCAGCGGTGGGTCGATTTGGGCTGAAAATAATATCAATGATGAAGATGACGATTTACAGCCGCCATTTTGAATTGCTTCAAAATCGATATCTGAGGATACAGTTGGAGTCCAATCATGATTCTGAAGTCAGATTTTAAAAAAGTCGCCGCCATCTTAAACTTTTAGTAGCTACACTGATTTGCTTCAAAATCAATATCTGAGGATCCAGTTGGAGTCAGATCATGATTCTGACGTCATATTTTGAAAAAAACGCCGCCATCTGAACTTTGTAGTTACTACACTGATTTTCAGAACCAGAACATCGCTGGTCTCATTAATAAATCAGACATGTTGACTTTATATCTAGAAGAACTATACACAGAAAACGTTGTAGTCGACGTCATCTGCATCACGGAACACAACATTATAGCAGGAGAGGAAGACTTGGCAGTGCTATTAAACTATCATATTGCGGCACACTACTCAAGAGATGATAGAAGGAAAGGGGGAGCCTGTATATTAATTAAAACTGATCTTCACTATAAAGAACTTATAGAAATATCCAAACCTTCTATAAAGGGGATATTTGAATGCTGTGCCATAGAACTAATTCACCAACAAATTATTATTGTGTGTATTGACAGAATTCCGAGAAATAAAAATAAAACCTTGCATTTAAATACTTTCTATGAGCAAATGGAATGAAAAGCAATACTTCAGAAGATATGTATTAAAATGGGTAAACGAGTTATTATTGGTGGGGACTTAAATATTGATACCATCAAATAAACAAAGACCTCTACCGACTTTCAAAACTTTTTGCTAGGATACAATCTAAGACTACAATTTGCAGAACCTACAAGATTATCGTCTAAAACCTGTCTTGATAATTTTGCCCTCAACATAAATCACGGAATAGGAAAAGTCTTTGATTACGGGCTCTCAGACCATACAGCACAGCTTCTAAATTGTGCCGTGAAAAAAACATGCGTAATCGACTCTTGGAAAACCACCAAAAGAGATTATAGCCAAGAAAATTTAGACAAATTTAAAGTATATCTTAATGCACTCTCCTCCTCTGACATTTATAACCTCGAAGATCCCAATGACTCATACGATTGCTTTTTAGAAACATTCCTACTAATATATAACCAATGTTTTCCAATAATTACGGTTACTGTGAAAATAAGACAAAAACCCAAATGGATCTCGAAAGGAATTAAGAAATGTAGTCTAACACAGAGACAATTACTGTGGAAATCTAGACTAGACCCTACGATAGAGAATAAAAATGTTCTTAAGACCTATTCAAAACGACTTAAAAATATTTTAAAGTTAACTCATTAGTCACAAAATAATTATACTGTACAAAATTCATCAAATAACTCTAAAACTTCATGGAAATTAATTAATAACACAAATATCTCTCTTCCTAGGGAACCTATAGAGAAAATAAAATCTGAAGACAAAGTCATAACCGATGCCCAAGATATTTCAGAAGCATTCAATAACTTCTACATAGACCAAATAAAACAAACCAACCAGTCATGTAATAAAACCTATTCTCACCCGATAAATCATTAACAACAGTCAATGTACATGAATCCAACAGCAGCGGAGGATATAGTCAAAACCATTATTGATCTAAAAAATAAAAATAGTGTAGGTCATGATGGTATCCATACAAAAGTTATTAAACATGTCCGGTATATCATTGCACCGCACATTAGCCACATTATAAATTTGTGCATTCTCCACGGAAAATACCCGGAAAGTTTAAAAACAGCAATTGTAAAACCTCTCTATAAGAAATCAGATAGGGAATCCATGACAAACTACCGACCCATTGCACTTATCTCAGTGATGTCTAAAATCTTCGAAAAGATCATATACAAGGCAATATCATCATATTTAGAATCATTTAATATTTTAACTTTAGAACAAAAGGGATTTCGTAAAGGGAAAACCATTAATATGGCAATTTACGACTTCCTAAAGGACATCATGTCCTGCATGGATAGAAGAAAACCTGTAGTGGCCATTTATATGGATATGACAAAGGTATTTGATTATGTTGATCACAGAATACTGCTCGAAAACTATATGCATATGGTATTCGAGGAAACATACTGAAACTTATAAAATCTTACTTGAGCAACAGACAACAACACACAGAACTGACTAGAATAAACACAAAGACAAGATTAGAGGAAACATATAAATCAAATGTCAGAAAAGTGCTTTTTGGTGTCCCGCAAGGCAGTGTACTAGGGCCTCTTTTGTTTATTATATATATCGATGACCTGCCAAAAATTACATCTAATAAAATGATATTATTTGCCGACTCACCGCCATCTTGAACTTTTTAGTAACTTGACTAATTTGCTTCAAAATCGATATCTGAAGAATTTAAAGATGGCGGCAACTTTTTCAAAGTCTGACTTCGGAATCATGATTGGACTCCAGCCGCATCCAAAGATATCGATTTTGAAGCAAATCAGTGTAGTAACAACAAAGTTCAAGATGGCGGCGATTTTTTCAAAATCTGACGTCAGAATCTTGATTGGACTCCAACCGGATCCTCGGATATCAATTTTATGCATATACGACATCAGTTGCGGCGATGGGCTAGCCCCCTGTCACGTAAAATTGAGTATTGAATCACTGGCTAAAAGTGGGCACAGTTGTGCCTCTGCCACCCCGTATGGGAAAAGGGGTGACGCTATGTATGTATGGCATCCGTTTTTATTATTCTTTATTTCGTTTCTCTGTACAACGGGATCAGTGTGCACTGCTACATTTTATTACGGTGTCAACTGATCCCACGCGGGATCGGTGTGAACGAATCGTCGGGATCCGTATGAACTTTGATCTGATCCCGGGATCCGTATGAACTAACCCAGTTTTTTTGGCTTTTTGTTTACATCTTAAAAACAACGCGTCATAGGAAATTTTGTTGCACTTTGTTGAAGATAATTTTGTTAACTTTCATTATGTGGTACAATAAAATTTCCTATGACGCGTTGTAACCTCTTGTTTACGAGTTCTTACCCTATCTCTGATGTCCCAGTTGATTGCTACAAGCCGCCCAGCCAATACCCAAGGTTTTCCCTAGTTGACCAAAGTTGGCCTCCGGCGAGCCTAAGTTGGCCACCAGTGAATAAAATTGTTTCTTGGGGTTGGTCGGTTGGCCGTATCAGAGGGGTGGGACCTCCTATCAAGGAAATAATTGAACTCCGTGGACAAGGTTTATTACAGTAAATTGAACAAGGGGGGTTTTCTCTCCTGGCGGCAGATCAACTTATCTTAATTCTAAACTTTTCTCGCCCGTTTCACCAACGGTGTGCAGCTCGTTTGTGCAGTGCGACGACGCACCTCACAATCAGGTTCGACATCAAACTGGCGCCAGCCCAGATTTCATACTTGTAATTGCAGGGAATAATCCTCGCCTTGTCTCAACCAGCGTGACCCACCCGACGCAAAATATTTCAGCCCGATGGACAACCACGTTTTCGGAACGGTCGGCTTCACCACCGGTCTCTTGAGCCCTGTAGGTGAGGTATTCACATTCCTGGCCTCACCCCGACGTGCGGTTCTCCCAGATCTTGTCTCTTTTCTGGTGCGATGGTTTCAGACGACTTCAGCCTAGCCCTGAAGCCGTGGTTGTCGCGCCAAAGGCGCTGGGGCGAAAAAAAAAGCCCTCCAGTCGCTGAACCCTGCTTTTATATGCACATGAGATCTGACGAAAATTCCAGAACCTGGATTTGAAAGGTGTCACTCGACAACACTCGACTTCTCGTCTAGACTAGCTAGCGAGTGTCTCAACGTCACGCAACCGGTGGGATGCGGCCGCTCCGCTAGATGGCGGTACCAGTCTCTATAAATCGATAAATAGCACAAATAGGTGGATCTCATTCCATTTAACGGCTCTATTCGAAGAGCGCCTGGCTAGAACAGTGAAATTTAAGGGGCTTCACCGTCGTTTTCAAAATGAACGAAAAAAAAAGGGACCTTCTTTGTGCCTCCTAATGCGGCTCACCTCAGAGGGATTAGGACGTTTTGTATGTTTATCACCTTACTATTCCAAACCAATTTACAAAGGTAAACATTCAGCCTTCGACTTTTTCATCTAGAATTCTTCGTTGACTTGTCTATTAGTAGCGCAATTTAGTATTTTTTTCGCTTGTTTCAGGATATTCCTCTGTTCATGGTCATTCGTCTAATTCGTTTTTTTTATTTATTCGTTTTTATTATTCCCCATTTA
Organism: Argyresthia goedartella; assembly: GCA_949825045.1. Lineage (NCBI taxonomy): Eukaryota > Metazoa > Arthropoda > Insecta > Lepidoptera > Argyresthiidae > Argyresthia > Argyresthia goedartella. Next base: position 13,615,868 of record OX463829.1, on the reverse strand, counting down.
TATGCTCGAACCGCTTTGGCGTATATCTATGAAGTTCCTAGCATTTTCGCCTAATGGGAATTAATCCAGCTCTCCTCCTACCTCTCCAGAAACCTTTTGATCAACCCGTTTTAATCCGGGTTCCGGTCTGGTCATAGCACCGTGACCGCCTTACTTAAAGTCACTGACGATATACAGGTTGCCATGGACAATAAACAGCTTTCTGTGCTTGCACTGCTTGACTTCAGTAGCGCCTTCAACTGTGTCGATTATGATATTCTCGTTGAGATGAAGTCCTTAAAAGTGACCTACCGCTCTGCTTGCCGTTTCGACTCTTGCTTAAGATATTAGCAGTAGCGCATAAGGTCCGAAGAGACATTAACCGAATGGTGCGATTTTACTGCTGGGGTTCCTCAGTGTGGTATTTTTTCCCCTCCTTTGTTCTTAGTCTTCATCAACTCCATTTCTGATGTTATCTCTTCTCCATATAATCTCTTTGCTGATGATCTTCAGATCTACCATTATTCTCACTTTAGTGATGTGACTTGCTGATGCTGACCTCGAAAACATCAGGACATGGGCATTGTCCTTTGGACTGCTTGTTAACCCCAGAAAATCCCAGGCTATTATTCTGGGATATAGGTACTTGTTAAATCAACTACAGCAACTGCCCATTGCACCTGTAGTATATAACGGTACTATTATCGCTTACAGTGACAACGCCGAAAAATCTCGGGATTCGTTTCATCTTTGGACTGCGAAAGTTTGATCATGTGTCACAGTATCGCAGGGAGTTTAAATGGCTGCCTATTCGTCTTCTTCTACGTCATTTTAACTAACCCCGACGCAAAAAAATGATATCCCATTTTTTTGCGTTAACGCTTTGACTTCCTTCCGTCGACGAGACCTTGTAGATCCCACATATCCTCCGCGCTCTCTACTCCGCCTCACAATACCGTCGCTTACGAACATGGGTTCCGAATGATGGCAATAAATCTGTGGAACGCGCTTCCCTGTGCCATCAGGGACAGTACATCTGTATTTGTCTTCAAAAATCGTCTATTTAATTGAATATGTAAGTATTGTTTATTTATAATATGTACTTTTATATAAGGTATGTATGTATGTTCTTCTATATGTAGTATATTTAATTGTTAAGTAAAAACACTTATTTATATTATTGAATTCTATTTCTGCGCAAGGGTCTATCTGTCACTGCTATGTAATTTATCCTTATCATATTGGGTTTGCTGGAAGAAATCTCCAAAATACGTTAACCCCGTGTCATGGATCCCCTGGCCTCCACTTCTCGAGATACAGAGATGTTTTTTTAAAACAATGGGTACACAGTTGGTACTACGTTTTGGTGAAAGTGAATATAAAAATGATGAACCTACCTAGGTACATAGTTTAGAAAATGTTAGATATAAATTTTTACATTTACGTTTTGATAATTGCGGATATGAGTACGCGTGTGAGTTTGTAGTGAGAGCATTTGTGCGTTCGTGTGTGTGTGCGTGTCTCTGTCTGTCTGTGTGTGTGTGTGTGTGTGTGTGTTTATGTGTGAGTGGGTATATATTTATGAATGAGTATCTATAATACACTACTATATTTTGGTGAAAAGTAAAAAATATAAATAAAATGGGTGACGGACGGTATAAAGATTTCATTATTATAACATAAGCATCTCCGTTTCCTCATAATTGAGGGATAGCAGCCAATCCGTAAGTAGATTCAAATTTCGACTTGTCACTTATATTGAGCAGCTTGTTTGCTTTATTGTACAGTCTGTTTGATACATAGGGAGAGAATCTCAGTGCTAGGACTGTTCTTGTGGAGATTGGTTGACACACCATGTGATCTCTTCGTGTATAAGCCCTGATATGTTATTTTTGGTAAACAAGGGTTGTATGTTGTCGTAGTAGTGAGTTTAATACAAACAGTTGTCGAACTTATAGTATTTTTGTCTCTTTGTAAAGTGTTTCTGTAGGAAACAGTCGTGGCTTTTCAAAACTGATTTTTTAAATTAATCTCTGTGCTCTCTCTAGCTGAATCATGTGTGTCTTACTCGCTCCCCCCCACGATGATACACAGTAAAAAAGCACATACTGACATAGGGCACTACAATATGGCGTAGCTGCATAAAAAACATATGTAATTTTTCTGAACTTGAGTGTTAAGTACTTTATGTTCAATGAAATTTAGGTTTCTGCAATTAAAATACCTAAATATATAATACTATTTGTTTGAGCTATAACAGGGCATGTACACACGACAAAGAAGATCGGTTTGCAGGGCACACAAACACCAGTCTTTGTGTGCGTAACGTTGCCAATAGCTACGATTAGCAATGCACACTAACACAGTATTCGTGTTAATGTCGCGTCTGTGTGCGTTTTTCTGATCCCATACATTCATTGATTATGACGCAAGTTTTCACAGCTTTATGCAAAGTAGTCGATAGCCTAGTGGATTAGGTGCTAGAATTACGATATGTACAATCGGCAAAGAAGTTCGGTTTGCAGGGCACACAAATGCCACTCTTTGTGTGCGTAACGTTGCGACACGAATCGCTGACTTGAATGTGTGTGCGTTACATTGGTCGTCACAGCACAGTCACAGATATTATAATACTGTCTGAGCATACAATCACTATGTGTCTTCGTTGAATATAAGACTAGTTTTTACCGCTTCCTACAGAGTGGACGATAGCCCAACGGGTTAGATGCCAGACTAATGACTTTGAGGTATTGAGTTCGATCCTCTATCAAGGAGGGAAAAAGCATGGTGATGTTTTTTTTTAGATACTTTTTTTTAATTATTATTGATCAGACCAAATATTTATTCTAGATTAAGGGCCGGTTTCACCACTGCTGATGAAGCCTATCTGCCAGTTAAACTTAGATTTTTGTATGGCGTTATTTGACAGATAGGCTTTATCAGCATGTGGTGAAACCAGCCTTATTTTTTTCATAATAAAACAAAATTATATTTCGTCCTAATAATAATTTATTACTAGTTTGTTATAATAAACTACACTTAATTTACTTATTTTAGTTTTAGTCAGACAAGGACAGATGTCGCAGTTGATGATATATAAGCTATGAATCAACATGCTAAGCAATTAGAAATTATGTGATAACTTCTAACCTGAAGTAGCAATAACATCATAGACATATAAATCACCTTATCTTATGATAACACAAAGCTTTCACATATTAATGGTTATGTTTTATTTAATATCTTAGTGGAGCTCCTTCTCTTACTATTATTTGTTGTAGTCTACTTCTCATGCCAGTGACCATATTCCAACACATGTCAGTGCCTCGCATTATCTCCCAGGTTGAAGTAACAACTTCATCTAAATTAGACCTAGATCTCACATTCGATGGATCCCAATTGAGCACCATATGTCCCCATAGATTTTCGATGGGGTTTAAATCAGGGCTTTTAGAAGGCCAGTCAATAACTGTCAAGGATTCTTGCTTGTTAAACCATTCTTGCACAATATGGGCGCGATGCACAGCGCAATTGTCATGGACAAAGTATATATGCTCATCCGGATATACAGTTCGTACGGTTGGTAACATGACGTTCTGTAAAATATCCAAGTATCCTTGAGCAGTGTTGCGAGCACTCACTTGCACTAATTCACCGGGGCCCATCGACGACATCCATCCCTAATATCCCAAAGTAATACGGCCACTACACCTGCACGGTAGAATGTTTGCTAAACTATATCGTTCATTATTTCTTCTCCACAGTATTTTACGCCCATCCTTGTCTGATCTAAAAGTCTTTTCATCACTAAAAACAACAACATTATTACACCAATCAAAGTCCAAATATTCACGGGCAAACCGCACTCTGTCTTCACGATGCTCATTAGACATCATAATCTTCTTCGCTGGTCTCCGACATCTTAAACCATCAGCTCGTAAGTGATTGCGAACTGTTTGTAGTGTTACATTATGAAGTGTCGCCGTAGACCGGGTGCTGGCAAACGGATTGCTGTTATGCGCTGCAATGATGTCGCGATGGCGATCAGATGCAGCTGTGTAGGCTACAGGCTGTGGGCCTGGTCGACGACTTTCAACATGTCCAGAATCTGCATACCTATGAACCCACAGTTGCACTGTTCTTCTCTGTAAAATAAGAAAAAAATACAATGAAGTAGTAACACAAGGTATAATTATAATCATAATTTATAAAAAACCTTCCAATTTATTTTTTATATGCATAACTCACCGATATCATTAAACGTCGTGCTATCTCGCTAATTGAAATGTTTTGTTCATACAAAACAATGATTTCCGCCTTTTTAAAAGTGGATAGATGACTTTCCATGATAGATAACAAATCTCAATCACAATTTACAAGGAACGAAATGCAATACAACTAATGCTGAGAGCGCGCAGACGCAAAACAATTTTAAAGAGGGTAGCTGTTACATTTTAAATAAAGAAGGTAGACTATGGCCTTTTTACCGGGCAAGTTTACAACTCTTCGAACTCTAGTTTGGTTAAACAATTGTAATCAATTTATATTCGATGCTATGTGAATTTAATAATACTCGTAGCTTCTAAAAAATAATTTCCTTTGAGGGATCGAACCTTTATCTACATATCGTAATTCTAGCACCTAATCCACTAGGCTATCGACTACTTTGCATAAAGCTGTGAAAACTTGCGTCATAATCAATGAATGTATGGGATCAGAAAAACGCACACAGACGCGACATTAACACGAATACTGTGTTAGTGTGCATTGCTAATCGTAGCTATTGGCAACGTTACGCACACAAAGACTGGTGTTTGTGTGCCCTGCAAACCGATCTTCTTTGTCGTGTGTACAATCTAGGTACTACATAGTACTACATAGTCTTCAGGACTTGGGATTAGATACCATCATGTCCTGCAGAAAAACATGATTTCAGGCTCAAAATTTTTTTTTCCAATTCTTTGCTATCAGTCTGTACTAAGGCCAGTGAGTCACTTGCTGTGGATATTTTTTCGGTTTGTAATACTGGAATATTTGGGTCAATTTGATTTGCTAGTTTTATGCTAACACCAGCGAAGAAATCGTTAACAGCATCGACAGATTTTTTTTTCCTGTGTCTTGTATTCCTAACAGTTCCTGAGGAGGGTTTTTATTTTTATTTAGATTTGTAATAATTTTGATTGTGTTCCATAGTATTTTATTATTTATTTTTGCATTAGTTATTTATTTTTGTTCATTAATCTCTTTTAAATAGTTTCGGTACCGCTTGTATGCAGTAATAAGTATACAGTTGTTAGGGTCCTTTTTAAGCTGAGTGTGCATTCTGTCTCGGTTTTTGATACACCTTAGCAAACCAACAGTAATACATGGATTAAATGTTTTTTGTTTTGAGGTAAATTAATGGTAACAGTATTTTTTAAATAATACTGTTCAAAAACTCTAAAAACATATTTTTGGTATAGTAGCTTATCGCTAGTATTTTAATAAAATCCATTTGTTTGTAGACATTCAAAAGGTTTTCGAAGTTTATTTTAGTGAATGTTTTGGTTTTATTAAAGAAGTAGTAGCCCCTAGTGTGCAGACAAAGTAGAACGGATTCATGATCTGTTATAGCTGTTTACAACTTAAATGTTATTGTTATTTGTTTTGTTTTATTGATTGCATGGTCTAGGGAGCTTTTTCCACGCGTTGGCGTGTAGTATGTTGGTGTTAGACCTATGTAGATTAGCATATCCAAGTATTCAGTTGCATCAATAGTCAATAGTCAATAGTCAAAGTACTTTCTTACTGCAGATATTTACATATACTTAGCAAACGTCATTTTTTTTGCCTCTTCTCTACATTGGACCACTGTGGGAGATGAAGGGCGTAAAAACTCCCACAGATTGAGTTTTAGATCTCTTTTAAAAATAGGTTGTGCTTAACTAATACAAATATGAAAAATTTAATTGTTATGATTAATAATCAGGAATTAATAATTACAAAATTATTAACAGCAAGGTCTGTGTTGAGCCAGATTCACCCCAAACAGTCCTGTCATTTAAGTAATCTTGAACATTGTTATATCCCTTTTTCGACAAAGTCGCTTTAACATGCTTTTTAAATTGCTCAAATGGCAATTTCAAAATCTCCAGAGGTATCTTATTGTAGAAGAGAATGCACTGACCCTTGAAAGAATTGCTAACCTTCGCGAGTCTAAAACGGGGCGCACATAGTCTGTGATTATTTCTTAGATTAACATAACAGCTATCGCTAAGTTTGGAAAATGTTGAAAGGTTCTTGTGTACATACATTATATTTTCGAAAATAAATTGACTAGCTATTATTAGTATGTCAATTTCTTTAAAAAGCTCTCTTAAGGAGTCTGTTCGTTTTAAATTATAAATTGCTCGAATAGCTCTTTTCTGTAAAATTAAAATAGTTTGAATATCCGCTGCTTTCCCCCACAACAAGATACCATAGGACATCACACTATGAAAGTAACTAAAATATACTAGCCTAGATGTAGCCACATCCGTGCTTTGTCTGATGTTTCTAACAGCGTAAGCCGCAGAACTTAATTTACAATCCAATTTATCTATGTGGGGTCCCCACTGCAATTTGCTGTCAATGGTTATTCCAAGAAACTTCGTATCATTTACTAATTCTAACGTGCTGTTGTCTAACACTAAACTGGTCTCAACTTACCTGACATTTGGAAGTGAGAATTTGATACACTTGGTTTTACCAGCATTTAACAATAAATTATTAACTGTGAACCAATTCAAGGTTAAAGATAATCACCATTAACATCATCAAATTCTCCATTTTGTCTTTAAATTTTGAAGACCATTGAAGTATCATCAGCAAACAACACTATGTCAGTTAATTTCTCCACCATAAAAGGCAGATCATTAATATATACCAGGAATAAGAAAGGGCCTAATACGGCACCTTGTGGAATGCCAATTTTAACACCTGATCCATCAGATTTCACGCCGTTAACTTCTGCCTTTTGAATTTTATTGCTTAGGTATGATCTTAGTAGATCCAACGCTTTATTTCTAACTCCGTAATGATTTAATTTAATTAATAGCGTATTATGATCAACACAATCAAACGCCTTCGACAGGTCGCAAAAAACTCCGATAGCATCCTGTGCGGCCTCCCATGCAGAATTAATATGAGATATAAGGGTAATACCTGCATCCGTAGTCGATTTACCCCTAGTGAAACCATATTGTTTAGCGTGGAGTTGTTTTGTACGGTTGAAGTGTGAGAGCATTTGATTGAGTATAATCTTTTCAAATATTTTACTTAGTGTTGGAAGAACAGATATTGGTCTGAAATTTGAAGGATCGCCCTTATCTCCCGACTTGAACAGAGGTATCAGTTTACTGTGTTTCATGAGGTCTGTAAAAGCCCCATCATCAACACATTTATTGAATATATAAGCTAAGTGTGGGGCTATAACTAGAATTACTGAACCAATGACTTTGACTGATATACTCCACAGGTCTTCCGTATTTTTTAAATTAAGTAATTTAAACGTTTTGTCTATGTCCTGGGGATATACATGATGAAATTTTAAATATACTGACGCTAGTGTTATTTTTTAAGTACGGGTACATTGGTGAAGAATGTTTCAAAAGCTCGAACAACATCAGCGTTGGATTTAACAACATCATCACCTATCTTTAGGCAGAAATCATTGTCCCTTGGTATAACTTTGCCAGTTTCGCGGTTTATTATTTGCCAAACTGTTTTCATTCTATTATTTGAATTTTGAATTTTTCTATTGATGTGTAAAGTTTTTGCAGTTCTACAAACCAACTTGAAAGTTTTGGAATATTTTTTAACACAGTCATGAAATTTTCGATCAAAGTTATAGGTTTTTTGAGCATAAAGGTCATACACGATAACACTACTTTTACGAATTCCAAACGTTGCCCAGTCATTTAATTTAGATTTACCGTTGTAGTCACTGACTTTCTTTAATTTGAAAACTTTATTGAATTCTGTCTGAATAATGTTGAAGAAGTCTGAGTAGATTTTGTTTGGGTTCTGTTCATTAAAATAAGGTTTTCGTATATGTCTCTAGTCTATATGATGTAATAGGCCTATAAAATGATGGACCAGTCTTATCCTTAATAGCAATTGGGAATGAAACTGTTTGACCACTGTGATCGGAAGGTAAGCAGTTAATTACACTTTTACTTGTGAATGCACAGTCACAAAATACGTTATCAGCCAAAATTGCTGGTAAGTGTAAATCTAGTCGGCTCTGAAAATACATGACATAAATTAAACGACTTGAATAAAGTTATTAATCGTTGTTTCATTGTTGTTCCTACAAGCAAATCTACATTAAGATCGCCACAAATAATTAACTTTTTTCTGTTATTACATAGTTTAGTGAGGGCTTCCTCCATAATTTTCTTAAATATTTCGAAATTGCCATGGCCTTTTTCATCCCTCGGTGGCCTGTAGACACAAACAATAATATGGCTATCTAACTCAACACAGGATACCTCTATTTGTCTTTCAACAGTAATTGCAAGAATATCTTTCCGTTGTTTCACCTTAATATTATTTTTCACTAAGATTAAAGAACCACTTCTATCAGCAGTCTTTCTATTGTAATAACTGACAATTTTGTAATTATTTATGTTAAAAAACATCATATTTTCCTTCAACCAGTGTTCTGTAACACAAATAATATCAATGTCAGAATTTTTTAGAAATAATTCTAATACAAGTTCTTTGCCAGGTAGCCCCTGGATGTTTTGATGGGCAATATTTAACTGGGGCTTACATTTTGACATATTTAGTGGCTCTTGTATGCTAGAGATTTCCTCTTTTGTCTTATGAACTTATTTAAATTACTTGGAACAGATTCCAATTTTGCATGCAAAGTATAATTAACAGATGAATTCCCAATAGGGGTGCATGTCATATTACTCTTAAAATAAGCTGATGTCAAGTTGAACTTGGTTAAACCAACTATAACTGCATCGCATATATTATAAGCTAACAATGTAGCTACTAATTTTCTATATTTATTAGACAGGTGCAACGTATCCTGTGTCAGAGTAAAGTTATGAATAAAATTATTCATGTCGAAATATAGCATAGCATCGCTGTGATGACATGTTAAATTAAATAAATGAATATTCATTCTATGCACAGATTTGTTCTGTAGTTCTGTCAAATTACAGGCATATGGTTACAAAATACAATTTAGATTTAACCAGTAGACAGTTTGCTTCTTCTAAATTATATTCCTCTACACACATATTCAAAGCACTATTTAAGAAGGCAACGACGCCATAATTTTGGTTAAATTTATGTGAAGTTCTGTAATTTAAATATCCATCTAAAGTAGGTAGATTATTTACACACGATAACTAACATTCGCTAAGTACGATTATATCTCATTTTATTTTTATGTTCAATAAAAGCATGCAAAGGCTATGAAAATTATGATTTATGCTTCGAATATTCTGCTGTAGTATTTTTAGGTGGTAATTTGGATTTTTTAATAGTGAAATGCTTTCCTCTTGATAACATGATATTGGCTCACAAATGTTTAACTCATCGATATTGCTTCTAGGGTCAATTAGATCGGAGAATTTTGTTATGTGAAAAACTGTAACAAGTTAAGTAGAGAACAGATATAGATATAGACATATCTAACAAAGGCGTGTTAAATATAGCTTGTATATAGATGTGTATATATAATTGTATATAGTATGGGTCTTGTGTAAATATTATTGTATAGGTGTTTTGTGTATAGTTGTGATTTGTGTGAGTGTGTGTGCACTAAAGCAAATTGAGTTATGATATAATTCTTGCACGAATATAATAAGCTACAGAATATCATTTCGTTGCAGAAATGTTTCTTAGGTCCTCTTCGTTTTTTATACGGATAGCCGAGTCTCCTTCGTTTTTTCTCGAATAAATAGCTCCTGAGGTCGCCCAACAGAAGCGATATCCGTTTGCGGATGCGTAGTCTCGTGCCATATAGTTTAGCTTTTTCATTTTAGGTGTAAGATAATCGGATACCTTCATCGGGAGGGCCAGGAATTTTTCGTTGTGATAGGTATAAATGGGGTAACAATTAGTGCCTCCGCCACCCTGTATGGAAAAATGCGTGATGCTATGTTTGGTACAAACTATAAAAATTGCAAGAAAATCTGATGAACTTTAATTTTCCTAGACTTTTCATAGGTACCTATTAAATCTAGGAAAAATAAATGAATTTACGTAATACATGAAAACCATCCTATTTTATCTACAGTTGTTGACAGATTTTTCTTTATAACAATAAGGGTGCTGTATACAATATATCGGTTCTCACAAAATATATAATATTGGATTGGGTGAAGCCAGAAAATAAGATCATTTAGGCGATAGAAAGTCTCAGAGTAGGTAATAAACGTCAATCAAAAGGTAATGTTTTGAAACAGGGCGAGATCGGGAGCTTTTAAGAAATGGGAAAAGGGAGTTTGGGAAGTGAAAAATCTTTACTTAGACCTTTTTTCCTGAGACATAAATGGAGAATGCGCTTTAAGAATGAGGAGATTTAGGAACGGGGAGATATTTGTGGCGGTCCGTAAAATCGTTGGATGTTAAGGTAAAGAAGCTTTTTTAGGGGTCCGTACTCGAAGGTTCTCAAACGGCCTATTACTATTAACTATTATTACTAAGCCTTCGTTGTTCCTCAATCCGTCCGCTCGTCAGTGGGCTGTCTTATAAACTGTAATAGGTAGAGAGATGAAATTTTCACAGAATGAGTAGTTTTGTTGCCTCTTCTGCAACAACTAATTAACTACACGAGATTTTATAAGTTAATGGATTCACATATAAGAGACGGGTTATGATATCCCTGCAATCATCGTTCATCGATATCATCATCATCATATGCGGTGTCACTTTTTGCCATCGGTGGCGCAATCGGTGGGAACTCGTAAGTACCCTTCGTGTAGATCCCGCACTCGACCGATTATTTTAGAGTTTTGTAACTTAAAATAAAAAGAGAAACTTTTATAGGATCACGTCATAGTCCATCCTTCTGTATTTTCGGCTGTCCGTCCGTCTGTCAAGATATGTTTATAATATAAGTTTCAGGTATGCGCTGGTAAAAAGTTAAAATTTATATCAATTATTCAAGTCTGTAGTCCCATAACGATGGAACGATGCCTTTCATGTAGAACCCGCACTTGACCGATTATTTTCCCTTATTAGGGTTCCGTAACTTAAAATAAAAAGAGGAACCTTTATAGGATCACTCCGTCTGTCCGTCCGTCGGTCCTAAAACTCTTATGCGCATCAAAACCTGTAGGGTACTTGCAGTTTATAGTATCATGAAAGGCAAGAAGCAAAGTTAAAATCCAAAATCCGTTAATTTGTAGTTCCATCACTAAATGTGATGTGTGCGGAACCCTGCATCCCGAATATCAGAATATAACGAGTACTTTTTGCCGCGAATGAAGAAATAATAATCACTCAATATATTTTATATATAGATACGCGGTATAAATCTGGGGTAAAGTTATTCGTAGAATAAAATGTAACCTAGAATTTTCACTAACCCGGGGATTTCGTCCAGCTCAAACGAAAAAACCAGATTGAATTAATCCACAAAATGCGCGTCGAGTTTTTATCTAGTGATATTTGAACGATAGATTTGAATGAGTCTTTCTTTCTCACTCTTACAAAGGACAAAAGATGACTTGTGGTCCCTTTCTTAAAAGATTTAAACGATCGATATTGAAAGAGGTCAAACAGATCTTTAGCTACGTTGACGCAGACAGAGTTTTGTTCATCTGAGGTTGGCGGATAATGCCGGATACTCAAAATACAAATTTACTCTTAATGCCGGTATTTGGCGGAAAAAATATATTTTACTCAGCCAAAAGTTAAATTTAGGATGCCCCGGTGTTATGCGTACTTTACTATTTTACTTATTGATTTGACTGTACAAGTAGTAGGCGTGGCGTAACAAGCTCACTAATTTTTTACCAAAGTTGGCGACATAAACCAGTCAAATGAAAAGTTAAAAAAGTAGGCATCGAAGTTGGCAATTGTTTTGTATGAAACAATCAAAAGTGGACTTTTAAATGAAAGTCATGGAAGGCCTCCCTCCTACAAACGATCCTGGTGTAAAAGTAATGGATAGGCCTATATATATATATAAATATGTAAATGTTATAAAGAAACAATGTCCATCAACCATAATAATATTTTTATTAAAATAAAAAAATAATATAAGTTCTTCATTTGTTTAATTATTTAACCCTTGCATAGTTCCACATAAATTTACATTTCATTCATGCATATATATAAAAACTAATTAAATTATAAATTATATTTTTTTGGACCCCTCACAGGTAAAACCCTTCTCCAAGGATATTCACCTCTCTCTAGAGATGTCTGGGTCCATCTATCGTCTATCTATCCAGCTATGTAGCCTGCCCATTACCATTTTATTTTTAGTGCTTCACATTGCTTGCCGTGCTGATACCGCTTCTGATTCCAGTTTGTTCGATCGGTTGGTGTACGTAAATTTTGGAGATATTCTTGCCAACAGACAGGATTCAAAAAGCTTACATGTTCCATTTGTAGCTCCTGTGAAGGGCTCGGGAAGCTCGGGAAGGCCTCCATGCTTCGGTCAACTAAACTAACCCTTGTATCATTACAACTGGGAAAAACCATAACTAACATGTTAGCAGCCTACATCGGTACTCCGTGATTTTATCATCAATTTCATACGAAGAAATAATGAGTTAGGGAAAATGATTTAACAAATCCTTCAAACATCTTCATCACAAAAGCGGGCTGGGCCATGCTCTGAATGGCTCCGCAGGATCAGTGTGCGAAGTGTCAACAGTGGTCCTGGCCAGCCCGGGGAAGGTTCAGCTTGGTTCTGCAAATGCTTGGAAGTGGTATGGCTGGTCATTTAAAGCTGGTATCTCGCGAGAGTTGAGGTGAAGGTCGGAGTATGTCTGAGTCTTGACGCTGTTTATCTGCGTTGATGTGTGGGATTTACTCAATGTTTCTGAGATAAGCCATTGAGTAGTTACACGCTGTACTGTGCACCAGCGACAGTGATATTCTCAGGGTACGAGAACGACACCCCCATATCGTTAAAATGAGCTTGTGTTAAATATTTCTCCTCGGGAGCTTCTTCGTATGTTGACACTAGAGTTTTGTTGGGAAGGGACCGTGCGGTCTCGTTGCAGAAGCGTTCGAAGATGTAAACGTTAACCCTGCTTGTTATTGAGAATGAAATGTACTGGAGACTTGAGTGATGTGAACAGAAACCAAAAAACAACACCGAACATTCACCAAAATAAATTATCAAACAATTGTCATTCATACATTTACGTCAAGTTCAACAGATTTTTAAATCAATTGTTTTCGGATAAAAAGTAAAAAAAACATTTTTGTTCCTTTTTCCTATTTTCTTATCGAAATATTTTGTAAAATTACACAGTATTTCTACAAAATAATGTTACCACATTTATGAGAAACATCGAGAATTTCCTACTTAACTCGCCATTTTCCGCAGAATTGTTTTGATAGCAGTAACCCAAGATTCAATCTAGGGATTTCGTATTTAACCCTAGAATATTGTTGAAACTGGGCAATTCGCAGAAATCCCGAGAATTTCCGCTCGGGTTAATGAAATCCTGGGATTAATAGTTTATAGCTAGTGACCCTTAGCTTGTAGCAACATTTAGTCAGTCATTTGGCTTTATCTGTCATCAGCGTCATCCTCATTGATATTAATTGCACTTACTAACACCAGCATAATCTAATCACCTTCACAGAATAAATCCCGACAATATGCCTACGTATTTCACCCAATCGCACCCGTGAAACTTTTACAAGATAGGTTTTGCTAGATATCAATACTCCACTATATCATATATGGCACAGGGGCCAGCCCATCGCCGCCGCAGAAATCGAGATTGAAGGTTTACTCACGATATTTACAAGCTAACTTTTACAAGCCTAACCTAGACAAGTTTGCCACGGCTGTTCATAACAGAATGAAGTTACCGCATCAATCAACAAACAAGGAGGGGCAGAAAAAAGCTCCCTGAACGGTATTAATTCTCGTGGGTCATGTATATACTTTCACGTATATACTTTCCAAGGCCTAGTATTTCGGAATTCGATGAAATTGTAACCTTTGCTGTGATAGAACCGGAACTATGAACACCAAAGTATCGATACAAGTTATTATAACAAATATCCTCCTGGCATCAAAAAAGAAGTTTCTCGTTGAAATCTGTTCTACACCGCATACAATTAAGATAAAATGTAAACCTTAATGTGCGGCCGACGATACAGTCACAGTCACGGACGAAAAGTAATAAAATAAAACGCTTAAAGATTAGAAAAATTTACGCGATCACCATTCAAGATAAGTTGAGACAGTGGGTACTGGCCGGGAGAAGTTTGGTCAGTTATCTTGACTAGTGACAAGGGTGGGTGAACAATTTACGCGCTCGACTGTTCAGGGAATCTAATCTCTCTCTTTGGTACAATTCAATTTTTCGGGCGCTCTGATTGTGTTTTTAAGCAGACCAATATGTTTTACGTGGGCAATTGAAACGTTCGAGGTTTATTTGGCAATTCAATAATTGCATATTACTATACCCAAAAATTTTTAATGACAGTTTATAGATGTAGGTTTTGTGAAATACACACATTATTCCTCCCATAAATATAATATAAAGATAAGATAAAATATAGTTAAGATAAAATAGTATGCAATATAGAAAGGTAACTACAGTGTAACTAATGTTCTTATGTCGTTCTATACCAATGTGAATGATAAATCTAGTTATTTAAGTCACTGTGCAATGCCCTAACGGGGCCCATATAATTATAAAGTACCTACTTATAAGTGAAATTTACCTATTTATATGACACAATAAATACTGCATACTGAATACTGCAAACTAGCATATTAAAAGTAATGTAGTAAGACGAGTTTGTCTCTATAAAGATAGGTTGAGTAGGTACAGTTGTGGATAAAACTAAAACTTTCCTTCTATCTATTTTATCACATATTAAAATACTGGTTTACCTGAATCTGGCTTTAACTTTATGCTTCATCCTTATTGACAATTGTACTTGAATAAATGATTGAAATAAAGTCTGATGAGGTATATTCTTTACTTAGATGTGTTATGTCGTAAATATATTGAGTCTTTTTTGTCTAAACATATGCAAAAAAAAATTGGTAGACAAAAAATTACCTGCTACAACCTCAGCGCACTAGACCGTTAATAAGGATTCATTATGCATTCCAAGAGTGTGCTCAAACTTAATTAAGTGTCATACCACATTATAATGAGACTCAAAGTCACATAGTACATAAACTAATTTATAAGTCACGTGACTTATGCTAAAAGCACCGTTGAATGGAGTTCTTTATTTGGATGACAATACAATATTTTTATGACAAGATGGTCTGGTTTTGAGCCAGAAGGTAGCCATAGGAAATCTGTAACAAAACGCTCCCCCATGACCAGAAACACTTTTGGGCCTGGTCGTTGTTTTAGGACATGCAGTAGTGGCAACTCTACCAAATGAATGGCCTTGCCGGACCTGGATATAGCTATCAGATCATGCAAGCCTTACCTAAGACAAGTCATTCTCTAGGCTTTGGGGTGACATAAAGTTGTACTGAATTTCATTATATCACAAATTAGATCACTCCAGCGTTTAAAGTGAATTTCACTTGTCATATATAGTTCTTCTTGGTATGGCCTTGAAATTAAATTTTGTGAAATACGCACAGCACTCACCGGCAGGTTATATTTTCTCCCACGAGGTGCGAAAAGTAGAGTATATTTAATCTAATACTATTAATCTACTATTATATGCCTTAGTGAAACCCTCACAGCGTTGTGGTGGCTAAATTGTACAACATTGTTAATTATCATCAGATTTAAAAATACGTCTTGAGATATTTACTCAATTAAATAAATAAATAACTTAAACTAAATAATACTTAGAATCGTTTTAATGACAATTTTAATCTAACCTCAATGTTAACAATAAAAACCGGCCAAGTGCGAGTCGGACTCGCGCACTGAGCCCGCCTTAAAGTGAAATATAATTTAAAAGTGAATAATATAATTTATTATTCTGTGAATATTTCAAGCGTCTACCTGGTGCCGTTATCAATATCGAGCGAAAACGAGCAAAAAAAAAACACGTATGTTGTATAGGAGCCTCGCTTAAATATTTATTTTATTTTAGTTTAACTATTTAGTTGAAAAGTGAACATGTAACTGAATATTCTGTGTATATTTCAAGTGTCTACCTGTTGGAAGGATCAGCAAACACTTTTTGCGTTTTAAGTATTTTTGTTGTTCTTACATGTTCAACCTAATACGAATAGCCTTCCCTAACCTTAAATATACACTTCACCTAAGCTACCGCGGTATTTTGCCCTGATATTTGCTGTGAAAATCGGTATATTTGCTGTGAAAATCAGTATTATTGATGTACAGTTTAATATTGCCCGTAAATTAATCCTAATATAAGCCAATGACGGATTTACATGTTATAGCCTGAATATCTTATGACATGTAACTGAGCCTAGTTTGTACATAGATAGAGTGTTAAAAATTGCTATTAATGCACAGGTGAGATGAGCAGATATAGTGTATAGGTTGTGTGTGTGTTTTGTAGTGTTGTGTTAGTGTGACTGCTTTGGGATTGGGACTCTGGCGTTAAATTGCCACTAAGCAGGGTGAGTAGTTTGAGTATGTATGTATGACACAGCCGAGGAAATAAATATACAGACAGAGATATATACACAAATTATATTGGTCAAATAAAGTTTTTCATTAAAACCCTTTTTAGGGCTATTAAATAAGTCTAGGTCGTTATATTTGGAAAGCTTGTTGTAATTAAAAAAAAAACCTCTGAGTTTTGTGCGTAGTTAGATCGAGACATAGGGACGTGAAAAAAAGGAATCTCCCTGGTTCTTTTAGTCGGAACTAATAAGCGAAGTGCTGAGGATGTCCGCAAAATAGTTCAAATTTCTATTACAGAGGTACCGAGGGTCAGCATTTCTAGGAGACACCGCTTATCACCGCTTTGCTATCTATGGTGTTCCAAAAAAGTTAAGTAGTCTTCAAATTCAGAGTGGTAGGCAGTGCGTTAAATAATGTGTTTATTAATTGGCGTTGTATGCATTCAACATGTTCAGGCATGTGATTAGAAACGTGGGCACAGTTGTGAATCTGCCACCCCGTATGGGAAAATCGGGACGCTGGTTTTATTTATGTATTTGTAAATGTTTATGTTTATTTCTCTATCAAGTATAACAATTGTAAAACTGCAGCCCTGTGACAGACCAACGTATGGACAGGCGGAACCTTAGTAAGTCAGGATCCCATCGGCACCCAGTCACGGAACCCTTAAACCGAGATAAATGAAATCCACAACAGTGGCGGGTGAAAGCCGGTACGATAACAATGTTTTGTGAAACAGCAACCTGTGACTCTCAAACTGTGACTCACGCTTACATTGAGCTACAAAGGATTCTCCAACTTTGTGCCTCGTTCGGGATTAACATGGAAATTGAATCAGTAGTGTGCACTACACAGCAAGCTTGTGACAAAGCTTTGCTTCTATAGAGCAACTTCGTATGCACGTCGCCATTGCAGTATATTGCACGTGAAGAAAAGGAAAAATAGGTCGCCCTGTCACAGGTCTGGCTTGGCCAGTGCCTGGATTTCGCCAGCAAAACGACGACGGCTCAATGGCAATGACTCAACGAAGACGCTCAACTTTCAGAATACTTATGATTTTCATGTCATTTTTCTTTTCGTCAATTAGCTGTCATCTTGCTGATGAATTTTGCACCAGTAGTAATGTAAGTAGGTACTGAGTATAACCTTACTTTTGGAAGACGAACAGTCTAACCAACCGCTGATTTTATCATAATTCAAAATGACCTGCAGCGTCGCGATTGAGAACATTATCAAAGCATGCCTGAAGAGAGGAGCCAAGTTGCACTTACAAATTATAGTCAATAATTCTCGGGTGTTCTGAGATAGCTCGGACAATCTGTATCTGTCAGCTTGGCTTTAGTATATGAAACTATGTCCTATTACCATAACAATAGCAATGCACTAATCTAGGTTTGTTGTCACCTCCTTGTTAGCAAGTTAAGGCTTGCAACAGAACCAAAGTGGACAGGACAAAGATGAGTTAAATGAAGATAGAAATGACAAACAAAACTTAGTAAACGTAGAGAGACCGTCTGCATATTAAGTAAAGGTGTATGTACCTATAATTATGATCATGCTGTGCCCGTAGCAGTTAGTTGTTAAATAAAACAGCAGTTATATCAATACGTCAATACGGGATTTGGCAAAACAAATGGCAGCATTCATCAAAAACGGACATTCGAACTTCGAGAACTGTCTTATCATGTACTTCGTAGTTTAGGAATTTCTTTCGGAATCCCTTTCAAATCTGCTGTCTATTGATTAGACGATTTGTAAATTTGAAATTCCCAGATGTCAGAATATCCTCATAAGCCTACTGTAGCCTTATTATGTATCTCTGAGATCTGGGAATTTCAATCGCAATAGAATGTAAATTGAGCAATCACAATCCCTTCAAAAAGGTAGTTGCTCACGTCCGAAGAATATACTTAGTTCCCACAGCCCTTCACATCATCTCTGGGGAGTCCTTACGAGCAATAATTCATTATTTAGAGTTAATTTCCAGGTTCTTGAGTTCTCTATAGAACTCTAAAATTTTGATCGTTCATAAACACTTTACACTGGCAAATTTAACTTCAAAATGACCACGCCATTAATAAAGAGAAGACAGCTCGATTAAAATAATCATGTCCTACAGTAATCAATTTCATATATAGATAGATCATAAAAACATCCCACCAAATCATGCAAAAAAATGCAAGCAAGTCTGGTAGATCAGTTTATTCTACCGTAAAAAGTTGTGAGATCGAATGTAAAATTACTTTTACATTCGATCTCACAACTTTTTACGGTAGAATAAACTGATCTACCAGACTTGCTTGCATTTTTTTGCATGATTTGGCCGACGTCAGTCGGCCTATTTTATCAGTAGATAACTGTCTGTGGGAGCATATTTCCAACAACTAAGTCATAAACTTATACCTAATTAGTTAACTAACAAAATTTTATATTAAGCGTTGATACGCGTATTCAACTCACTGTTGGGTATAGTCATCGGCAAACTTGCGCTTGTGTATTGTCACGTGCGATTGCCAAGTCCTTATATGTTTAATAAAGAGATATATATCTCTTATGTATCAACATAAGATATATACATATATCTTTAATAGACATAATGACTTGGCAATCGCACGCGACAATACACACAGGCAGGTTGGCGATGACTATACTCAACAGTGGGTTGAATACGTTTATTTACCTTATATTCAATAAGCAATACAATATGTGGATGGTAATGATCTGTAAGGCAGTTCATTGTTTTAATAATTTATCAGCATCGGCTTCATAGTTCGAGAGAGAGTGATGAGGTGCTGCCTCAACGTCGTATTGACGGGCAAACACCCTGGATATCACACTACTATTATAAAGTTATTCTTTGCTAAAATTATCCCCTAACTTGCAGTAGTCGGATGCAGCTAATTAAGTGTCCGCAGTTAATGTCCGCAGGATTTATGCCCTATGAGGTATCGTAGTCATAATCCTGGCCTTAGATTCTACTACTTATAAACTACTCACTAGCCTATCGCTTGCCTGTAGCTGTGATTTCACTTATTAAAATGTAGTATTGGTAAAATTATGATATTAAATTAAGACAAAGGAAACCAATTAAGATGGCGTTAATAGCATTCTAAACACTTTTTCCGTTCGGGGTGGCAGATGTACAATTATACACTAGCATGCTAAATTGATCGTATGTGCGAATACTGATACTGTCATTTGGCTTCTCTTTTTTTTTACATTTTGGGAGGTGAACATACAAAGACAGCTACTGGCATTAGGTATCGGACCTCTTTGGCTTGCAAGGTACCTATTTTGGTGTACACCTATGAAACAACCGACACCATAGATAAATACAAACCACAAAGACTACTTGACAAAATGTCGTAAATGATATATTTTCTGAAGTATTCCTGTTTGATATATGTCAGAAAGTATATCATTCGCGACATTTTGTGAACGAGTATTTGTTGTTATAACTTTTTTGTGAATTGGCGCATGTTCCATACGTAATTTTAGGCACTTGCAGCTTAGGTAGATATACCAGGCTCAATACAAAAAGGTTGGAAGTCCTTTGAAATAGTGATATAAGAATCAAGGGAGTGGACTGTGGATCTGGTAAGTCGGTGATGTGGCTAATGAGGAAACTTCGATTGGATCCTGCTATTGGGTGCGGTGGGATGAAGTCAGAAATGAAACGTGGAATAATGTTTAATGTTTAAATCGTGGCTTGTTGAATATTTGTTGTTTTACTCGTATTTGGAGCTGGTTTCACAGGACCTATTTAAGTGGCGTACTCTTAATTTACTTAACTAATAATGGCTTCAAGCATATTGGGCAGGCATCTCAAAATCTACCCCATTAAGTCACACCATATTTAAATAAAAAGGATAATGAATAAAAAAAACGAAATGCAGGTGATGGCAACTGCATTAAAACACGATAGTGGGTTTATGAAACAAGCCGAAGGTGAATTTTATAAAAATATCACTTGAGATTTTTTATGCCTAATTATGTACAGTTATAAACACTAGTTTATCTACACAACATATCCACAAACTACTATTATCTACTCTCATATCGTAAAATTCTATTTACAAAGTTCAAAACGAGTTTATACTGACATATTATATTGAATACGTTTATTTACCTTATATTCAATAAGCAATACAATATGTGGATGGTAATGATCTGTAAGGCAGTTCATTGTTTTAATAATTTATCAGCATCGGCTTCATAGTTCGAGAGAGAGTGATGAGGTGCTGCCTCAACGTCGTATTGACGGGCAAACACCCTGGATATCACACTACTATTATAAAGTTATTCTTTGCTAAAATTATCCCCTAACTTGCAGTAGTCGGATGCAGCTAATTAAGTGTCCGCAGTTAATGTATATAGACTATGTAATATACTTTATTGCACAAATCAGTGCAAACAAAACAAATATAAAGAAAAGAACATGTACAAAGGCGAAATTATCTCCAACAAGAGATTTCTTCAAGCAAACCTAGAATGGAGAGGAAAAAAAGAATCTAAAGGTAGAACTATGTTCACAACAATAAATATGTTAATAAAAATAATAAACTACTTACCAATATCCACATAATACTAAAAATAATGCTAAATATTAATTTGTAACATATACACAAATAGTAGATACAAATAAATACTAATACTTATTATGAAAGAGAAAGATAGTATTCTTTTAAACGACTTTTAAAAGTGTGAATTGACGGACTGTCTCCAATGGCGCTGGGGATTAGTTCCAGAGACTGATAGCTCGTAGTATGAACACATTCTCATAAGTTATTTTTTTATGTAGCCTGTAGTATAGTGTTCCACTGCTGGGCGAAGGCCTCCCCCCTTTGAGTCGATATTATAACACGCTATTTATGAAATTAAATCATTACGGAGTTAGATATAAAGCGTTGTATTTACTAAGATCATACTTAAGCAATAGAATTCAAAAGGCAGAAGTCAACGGCGTTAAATCTGATGGATCGGGTGTAAAAATTGGCGTTTCACAAGGTTAGGCCCTTTCTTATTCCTGGTATATATCAACGATCTGCTTTTCACGGTGGAGAAGTAGACTGACAAAGTGTTGTTTGCTGATGATACTTCAATGGTCTTCAAAATTGAAAGACAAAAATAATATTTTGACGATGTGGCTAAGTCGCCACAGAAGTACATACTTAAGATTAAATGTTAGTGAGAACTAAGTATTAGTGAGAACGGATTCGAATATCGCCAAACAGAAATCTTTTGCTTTCGGCCAATTCCTGGTATAATTGAGCCGGAGTAAGAATACATGAGTGTAGGATATTTTGTCTACTGAGAACAAAGTACAGTGTGTACAGTACAGATAAAAACAGTTATACAGATCATTATACAAAGAACAGCGAAAAGGAATAATGTTAACAATGAACTGAGGAAAACTAACTACTCTACAAAATCTATATGGAAAATATAACACACCTATAATTTGTAAAGTACACATAAGTAAAATTAATAAAACCTATTATTATTATATAGGTATTTCTGTTTAAGGAGATCAAGCTGTCACCAAAGTCTACTGAGAATGATTGCATTAGTCAAGTTCTCCAGTAGAAATGAAAGAGTAAGAAATGAACTCTCGAGGTTGTTAACTATGAAGTTGGCTTTTGTTTCAAATGTCATTCTTTCGATTATTTTTGTCATGTTGTTAGTATGATTTAGAAATAAATTAATGGCTGTATTATGATTATATTCATAGATTTTTAGATTATCGATATTTTTCATAAGGGACATTAAAGTGGAAGTAGTAATCAAAATATTTACTTTCAAAAATTTTGCGAGATTTTCTCTTCCTCGATTCATATTTTAGAGCATCATTCTCGTTGAGAATTCCAAACATGTGTTTGAATACAGTGCTACTGCACCAAACCATGTTGATTTGAAATGAGGTGGTATATGGATTTTATATTCGCATTTAATTTCGTTATACTGATAGAGGAGATAATATACTGTCGCACTGTTTGTTGTCACCCTGTTGACACACTAACCTCATTGTTCCTATGATTTTGATTCAGGTTTGAGATATGGGAATCTATATATAAAATGTCTACGTAACTTATCACATTTAGGTTACCTTTGACTATATTCAATTTTCCTAACTTATCGAAGAAGATGCCGGAGCTTGAAGAAATCAGCCGTAAAAGGTCCGGATGCGCATACAAAGCGGCGCTGAAATAGAATGTGGGCATGGTTAACTAAAATCTACTTTATACTTAGACTGAAATAATTTAACCTAACTATCTGCGGGTTTTATCTGGTCGAAGTGATGGCGCCTATTTTAAAGAAGAGTAGCAGTATTGTTATTATGGATCGGGATTATTTTATAGGGTCCTTTCCAAATTGGCGATAGAACTCTCAGGATCTTCAAGTAGTTCTTATGGCAGACAAAGTCACCTCTGTTTGTCTGGCTTTGTTTCTTGAAAAGCATTACAATTTTTGACATAATTTGCTATATCTCTTCTTGTGCCTTTCCTATATGTCTCTTAGATTCTATTTATCATTCTTGTTGATTCTAAGTGGCCAGCTATAAATGTATTATGATTATCGAACAGGATTTTTCTGAACTCACTCGGAATAGGTTAGGTATACGGTATTATCGTGATGAATGTTGGTAGCAATACTGTCAGTACCCACGTGAATTATAAAGGCATTCCTGACTCTCTTTATTGTGTCATTAACATCAGGATAGGACGTTTCATCGAAGTGGTGTACCTTCGTGAAAATTAAGAAAATAGCCTTATTATTATTTTCAAGTTTCATGAATGAGTAAAGATCTCAATCCTTGTTCAATACTTCTTTAGGTTGTTGTTGAGGATTTCTTCTATAGAACCAACCCTTTTACTGAAGAAATCCTCAACAACCTCCGAGATAAAGAAATATTGAACAAGGATTGAGATCTTTACTCATTTAATCGAAGTCGATAAAAGTTGGAATGAGGATAATTTTTTACGTGCTTTTCATATTTTTTTTATTGTATTTTATAACCTTTGTGGTTGGAATATAGTCATTATGAGCTGTAGTTTTTAGGAAGTCGGAATAGTTGTAGTTGTTGAAATTCGATTCTTGGGTAAAAGCCTCGTTAACTGCATCAGGGTTTGAATTGTATAATGATTCAGAGAACATACATAGGAGATTTGAGAGGTTCAGCGATTATATTTGGAAAAGGAGTCAGTGGTGAAGAGTAGGTTCTATAATATCTTCGGCAAAAACAGGAGGTTTGACTCAAATAGGTTTATTGGCATATAGGAATATTGCCGTTTATAGATATTTAATGATATTTCCAGGATATCGAGAGAGTGCATCGGCATTACAATTAATTTTCCCTTTACGGTATTTGACGGCTCAGCTGAGGAAGTGATTGGAGGTTAACCACACAGCCTTTGCCCAGATCCAGATGCGAGGATCAGTAGAGGCAATATATGAGGACTCCAAAACCTTGGAGGTAAGCCTTGTTTGCGGATACGAGCTCGATTAACCCCCGAGCCTGTATTTACACTTCTAGAGATTTAAATGTGCAACCTCTAAAAATTTATATTCCAGAGACGTGTGTGCCTTAAGGCTGCACAAGGCACAAGACTCCAGTGTCCCAGAGATGGTTGTCGCCTCCGCCTACATGCCAGAGAAGTATACTCCGCCCCCGCAAGACATGACGTGGTTGGTGACATACTGCAAAGAATCCGGGCTGCAGTTGATAAAAGCCACGGGCTCGAAGCACACCACGCTCTCTGGGGGATAAAAATAACAACGGCCGAGGAAAACTTTTCGTTGAATATCTAGTGACAACAAACTTTTACATTGTAAATATAGGTAAAGAACCAACATTCGTCACCAAGCAAAGCAGAACAATCATTAATATAACACTTGAAGAAGTGTCAAGAGCCATCTCAAACTGGCACGTATCCGCAGAAGCATCGTGCTCAGATCACAGATGGATTGGATAGGACATTCAGGTAAACACTCAAATTCAAAACTCAACAATCAAATCAGGTCAACTATTAAGGACAGTCAACAGGACGGAGGAAGATACACCGACAGAGGAGCAGTGGGAATTTGAACTCGAGGTAATCGAACCACAAAGAAATAGGTCTGCAATCAACAGCTTCAACTCGTTTATATCGCCGGGACGAGACGGCATATTCATTCATATTAAAGAGCATACAGCGGATTCATAGCATACAGCGGATTCAGAGGATACAGCGGATTCAGATGATATAGCGGATTCAAAGGATACAGCAGATTCTGAAAATACAGCGGACTAAAAGGATTTAGCGGATTCCGAGAATACAGCGGATTTGGAGGTTAAAGCAGAATCAGATTCAGACTTAAACAAAGTGAACAATCGAGTTTGTGTCAGATTCAGGTCCAAAGCATCTCTTGCGAAACTTCAGCGAGAATGGTCTCCGTTTAAATGATAGTCGACCTCATCGACTCCCTGATGAGTCGGTAAGGCGGATGGTAAGGCGGAATCGAGCAGGAAGTTGCCGCATGGTTTGGTCAACCTTGGGATGTAGAAACCTAATTCTAGTAACGGCTATTGTTGTACTGTCTTTTACAGCGGTTATCAATTGTCTGTCAAATGCCCTGGATTATTGCCTAACGGCAAACAGGCATCTCACGATATTTAGGAGTTTCAGAACAGTTTCGAGAATTATTAGTTTGAGGCCTTGTTTGGTAATCACGACGGGGAGGTCTGAACTAAGAGTTAGATTGAGGTTCGGAAGTCGGCTCGGATGGAGTCCTGTTCAGGCTGGCTAAATGTTTTTCTACTGCGACCGCAATATTTGCTGCAGCGTTGAGAGACAAGGGGTCACGACATCTGAAAACTTGGGATAGCTTTGAGTGAAACCAGACAATGAAAGTATGTAATGCAAGATCCTCCATTGTAGCCACAATGCCGGCTAGTTCAGTCTTACATCTGGTTGGAATGGAGGTATATATCTCAGTGAGCAATTTGGCGAGGCATGTGTCAATGCGTAGGACTTATTGATTGACGGTTTCATTAGAATTTTTCTGTCTTCTTGCAATTCAGTGAGTAGATGAGTGTTGTGTTTTCTTTCGCCAAACCCTTGTTTAAGGAATTAAATGAATTATTCAAAAGAGCTCTTCGATGTTGCAATTAAGTTCAGCTTTACCTTCTAATTGGCTCTATATAAAATTGAATAGTATTGGCTGTTGAGATTTTGTGGCTCGTTGGTAAGCACTTTGACATTTGGAAATAAATGAATTTAGTTTTTCCCTGCTCCCATCATAGGGTTTGATGATTTTTAGTAAGACATTAGGTTCGACCTTACTTTCTAGCATAATTTCTATTATTTTAGGGTGGATTGAGAAGTTGTACCTTTGGGAACATTCGGAATTTATTTCTCTTTAAAGGAAGTTATATCGGGTAAGGCAGTAGCCATGATTACGGTGATATGAATTTAAATTGAACAATAATAATAGAGCATGCGAGATTGGAACCACTTAAAGAAGCCTTTGCCACACATAGTTTTATACCTCGCTATACATCAACATTGCTTACATTGACAATACTTATACAATATATAATTGACAAAGCGAAATTAATAAGAATAAACAGTATGTAGTCCAAGTAGATTGAAATTATAAGAATGTTACTGCCTCTGAGTTGAATCTTTAAGTTATTATTTAATTGTTACTCACAGTAGCGTGGACAGCATGGCGATAATTTTATCGTGATTCGCATAGAACTTCGTAGCAGGAATAGAGGGACACAGTACTCCATGCATTATGGCTCACAAAAAGATGTAGATGTAGAAATTTCACAATAGTTTTTCAGTAGTGGTTTTCCACTACTGGGACCATCACCATTACCATCACAATGTTAGTTTTTTTGGGACGTATTCGGGTAGGTAGGGATTTTCGCATCTCGCCGCTGCCACCAAATGTTATGGAAGGTTTCGCAATCCTTGTTTTAAAAATCAATTTTAATTATAACTGCAATATTTATTAGGAGAAATGGAATTAGAATTTGATACAGAGTAAATATGTTAGAAAAAGTGTGTACATTCGGACAGTAGGCTGAATACTGGCTCGGTAAATTAAAAATAAAATTAAAGTAAATTAAACTATATCTTTTAGTCTAGGTAATGGAGTAGCACAATCTTTACGCGATATATTTTTGTCATCAGAAGGAGGAGTTGCTTTTACAATAGGAATATTAAATTTAAATCTAGACTTGTTAATAATTTTGTAAAACTTAAAGATAACAAAAAACATTAAACACAGGAGTATAATGGAAGTAAAATTATTCCTATATTTGTTTGACTGCTGTGATCGGAGTAAGAAGTCAATTACATTTTTACTTATTGTTTTACACAGTCACAAAAAACTATATTTAAGCAAGGTTTCCTGAAATAAATGCATTGCTTCTGACCACATACTAGGAATTCCTATGTTGCGTGAACCAGAAACAACTAATCACACATATTTAAAAGGCAACAAATATAATGATCACCAAAATATTTTTTTCCTACCTAAAATGGATAAATGAACACCATAATATCAGGGTAAAATACTGCGGTAGCTTAGGTCAAGGGCAAAGGGGTTGAGCGAAGCGAAGACCCCTTTATCCTTCATTTAGGTTGAACATGTAAGAACAACAAAAAATACTTAAAACATAAACTTAAGTACACAAAACATAAAAAGAAGTTTGGTGATTTTATTTATCGAATCACAATTTGGTGGACATTTATCCATTCTGGCAGTCATTTCGAATTTATTGGTAGTAAAATAGGTGCGTTTTTGGTAATCGTTTAAACTCAAGCCTATTTAAAATAAATATCCAATGTCCTGGGGTTTTTGCTTGAAGCCTAATTAAAAAGCGCTAGTTTTTAAAACATTTTATATTATCTGAAGTCTCTTCGCTTATAACCTCTCGTGGGAAGTTTTCCCGACAACATGAACCAAGGAATACTTTTAATTTTTATTTTATAAAGTGCGAAGTCTTGCCAAGCAGTAGAGACCGCGATTAAAAATAAAATATTTTTAATGAACCCTACGGCACCTAACTATAAAGTGGTAAAACACCATTAAACGAGGCTTGCTTGCTTGCTTGAAGAAAGGAATAATGTTTTAACTGCAAACTGAAAATTAAATCAGTTAATGTAGCTGTTCTTTTTGTTCCGTGTCTTAAAGTAACTTGTTGTTGTTAGTTGGGACTAAATTATAATTTAGTTATGCAGATAATAATTAATTTTATCACTGTTCAACAAGTTTGCTCATAGAGGGTGCTATCAAACTTTTAAAGAACTCATAAGCCACCAATATTTCGGGAATCACTCGATTATTTTTCATTAACCTCTCAACGACGCAATACTTTTTGAGGAATCGCGATCCTAAACCTCATGCCATGGTTATAAAATTTAAAACCTATACCGGGAAAATGTCTTGCCGGCAAGGCATGGGTCGGTATGAAGTCAGACCTATGACTAAGTAACACATCAGCTAACAATTTTAAGACGTCAATCAGTCGTCTGCCTTGAACTCGTTAGTTTTATTGAGTTAAAAATCAAGACCGCTAAATTGGTATTTACAATAAAACTGCCATTGGCGATAACTAGTAAGCAAAGTATTCGATCATTCTTTAATACACTTTTTAGCACAACCTCCAAACGATCGCACATAAACTCATATAAAATTCAATCTATAAGTACTTCAATATTAGTAACAGATTGTAAAACTATATTCAACGACTGGATCACGTGTTACTGGAGCGTAAAACAGCAATAAAGGCTCCGTCGCAGGACCGAATGACCACTTTGTAAGTCTTACAGTGGAGCCACTACATCGTAGTAGGGCGGTCTACAATGGCGATTTTTTGCATGTGATGTCTTGCATAACTTCTGTTGGCCATTGTGGTCGCGTTTGCAAAGCGCGACTGGATCGAAACAGCATCGCGACTGCATCGATGTAAATGTGCGACAGTGTCAGCGAGCAGTGCTTCTTTGAGCACTTACACACATACACCTGCACGCGTTTCACTTTTGCACACTAACGATTCGATCCGACATGTGACTTCATAATTCCTAGCGTCACGTCATACGGAAGCGTCACAGACGTGCCAATGTTCGCAGGATTCATCATCATCATTTCATCAGCCTCTCAGGTAACCAACTGTTGAATGTAGGCCATTTAACTCGGTCCTGCGCAACCCCCTTCCATATTTTTGCTGCTGTCTTTGATAGGTCATTGGATTATCTGATAGGTGGTCTGCTGACTGATTTATCTCTTAGTATGTTTGTTATTATCGTGCTATATATAAGTTCTGCCATCATCAAAACCACCGATAATCCGCTATCGCTTGTTTCGTGCCCGTTCGTCACAGTCGAACAAACTTTAGAGCCGTGTCAGAACGTGAGCGAATCAATGGTCACTTTGATATTATTTGATGTTACTGTATCTGTACCTGAGCCATTTGGAAAGTTGATACTGCGACACATTTTACGGTCGGTGTAGGTCAATTTAAGCGTACATAAAGTCAACATAAAAGTGTAGATATATACATACAACACGTGTGCCGCGCGTGTCTGTCGTTCTAGAATCTGACTATATAATCACGGGCGCAGATGTAAATAGGACGCTGCTTAGATAATCTTTTACAGATGTTATTGGCCTTATGATGATGATCTGATTTTTTAAGGATCGCAATATAAGTCTTTGGGCGGTGTCATTCTCATACAGATATTGCTTGAACAGCAACTTGACAAGATGTATGTGAGGCCTAATGATAGTTTTCTGACAAGTAGACAGGTAGACACTCTATCGCAGTGGTTATAGGCGTTATATAATTATATCACAATGACACATTTTGTTTCTCAAGGTTTGAGTATTCTCGAAAGCATATTCTCGCATAAAAAAATGAAAGCTTTGCTGAGAATCTACCTACTGTTAAGGGGTAACAGGATGAAAGGATGGTGAAGATGAAATAAAAATACATTGTTAGAATCAACGACTACAAAATGTATTATATTACTTATGTGATGAGCATGAGAGTATTTTATTTTTAAGAAAGTAATTCGTTGGATGGAATATTAAGAACAATCATCTAAATTCTAATAGCTAAGCTATTCAACATATATCATTCCACTTTACTTAGGATTAATCAACGGGTGAAATGCTCTGTTAACTGACCATTATAAATTCTGTGCAATAAATAATATGAATATGTATAAGTATTTTTATTATCAGTAATTATTAGT
This sequence comes from Argyresthia goedartella, assembly GCA_949825045.1. Taxonomy (NCBI): domain Eukaryota; kingdom Metazoa; phylum Arthropoda; class Insecta; order Lepidoptera; family Argyresthiidae; genus Argyresthia; species Argyresthia goedartella. The sequence continues at coordinate 13,585,873 of OX463829.1, read as the reverse complement.
GCTCAAGATCAATCTGATAAATAAAAAATAGCTTATAAGTAATAGCCTGCCCATTCTAACCTACGGCGCACAAACTTGGTCGTTTACCGAGCAACAGAAGTCCAAACTCAAGGTTTGCCAGCGAGCGATGGAGCGCAGTATTTTAGGTGTAAAACGAATAGACCGCGTTAAGAACACTGTACTGCGCTCCATAATGTGGGTGTGCAGACCGCCAAACTGAAGTGGAGCTGGGCAGGCCATGTGTGTCGAATGCACCCAGACAGGTGGGCGAGGATAGCCACTGAATGGGTGCCTATAGACGGACACCGGCGCAGAGGAAGGCCCAGAAGGAGATGGTGGGACGACCTGGACACGTTCCAACCAGAGTGGGTCAATCTAGCTCTGACTAGAGATGTGTGGGCTCGAAATGGGGAGGCCTTTGCCTAGCAGTGGGACACAATATAGGCAATGTAAGAAAAAAAACTGCTCATCAATGATACTGATTTGCACACCAAATATACTGATTTTCACAGAAAATATCAGGGCAAAATACTACCACAGCTTAGGTGAAGGGCAAAGGGGGTGAGCAAAGCGAAAGTTTTGTAAGAACAACAAAAATACTTAAAACATAAAGTGTTTTTGCTGATTATTTTTTGGTGTGAAAATCGGTATTTTTGGTGTGCGATTAAATACTAGCCATATATTAATAATACCTACTCATTTTTATCATTATTTTTTCATTCATACAGGAAACAAACAGTTATATCTCAAGGTATAAACACGCACATATGTACTTAAAACCCTTATAGTCCCTTAAAACTAGCATCAATTATTATTGTAACATATTGAGCTTACGTTAAATCAGTATACATGCAGGGTATATAGTGTTGTCTCAGATCAGTGCTCTTTAAACATTCAAACAAGTTTTTAGCTACCTGTTTCATATAAAAAATTAAAAAACCCACGCGGTTAAAACGTAGTTGAAAAAGGATAAAATAATTTTGAAACCCCCGACTCAAAGAATTTATGCTATAAACTTAATAAAAAAACCAATAAAATCCGCCGGGGGCAGTTATCTCTATTTTAAATATAAACATAAAACATGCCAAACTAGTTCATTTAATAGCAGCAAGAAAATTCAATTTTCAAATTACACAGATTCTGTGATTTCAGTCCCCCGACGTCACTAAGCTTGTATAAAAATTTCGTTTTTGTGTTAAACCTTAAAGATTAATAGGTACCTTTATTATGTACTTGCGGACCCGACAGACTTCGTCCTGTCAAAAATATTTGTAATGTGGCAGCTTTTTGTTCCTACCTATTTTATAGTCGGGGTGAAAAATTCTCCTGAACAGAACCGTCCACCCTGGTGAAAGGGCGTTGTGAATAAAAAATAATAAAATAAAATATAATTAAAAATAAAATTTAATATATAATTTAAAAGTAAGTAATCGCTTTATTGTTAATCATGCGAATCATAATTATTAACAAAAATCAATTTTATTTTCATTGTAGTGCTTTGTGATATACGATGTTTTTTGTTTGATTACCTAGCGCATAGACAAACAAATCTGATGGTTTTCCAACACGGGAACAGGCAACATACAATTGACCATGTCAGAAACATGGGTTTTCCAGATTTATACCACAAACACTTAATGATTGCCCCTGGGACTTGTTTATGGTCATAGCAAAAGCAAGCCGCACTGAAAACTGTAGTCGTTTAAATTCAAATGGCACATCAGTCGGAATCATTGGGATGCGCGGTATGAGAACATCTTCTCCTTTATACTTTCCTTTCAGTATAGTTGCTTCTATCACATTGTTTAGTATTTTTTTTATCGCTAACCGTGTGCCGTTGCAAAGACGCGGTTGGTTGATATTTCGCAACATTATAACTACCGATCCAACCTTTAATTGAAGATTGTGAGGTGGCAATCCTGGAAAATCCAGCGAGTTTAAGAGGGTTTTCCAGATTTATACCACAAACACTCAATGATTGCCCCTGGGACTTGTTTAGGGTCATAGCAAAAGCAAGCCGCACTGGAAACTGCAGTCGTTTAAATTCAAATGGCACATCAGTCGGAATCATTGGGATGCGCGGTATGAGAACATCTTCTCCTTTATACTTTCCTTTCAGTATAGTTGCTTCTATCACATTGTTTAGTAATTTTTTTATCGCTAACCGTGTGCCGTTGCAAAGACGCGGTTGGTTGATATTTCGCAACATTATAACTACAGATCCAACCTTTAATTGAAGATTGTGAGGTGGCAATCCTGGCAAATCTAGCGAGTTTAAGAATTCCGGTGGATAGTTGACTACATCGTCTTGATTAGTAGCCGAAGCAACTGATTTATATGTCCTCGACTAGCCTGTAATTTGTTCTTGAATTTTTAAATTTAATTCATTCAAATTCATTCAAATTCAATTCAAAAAAACATAGATGTATATGTTTTTTGCAGCCATTATAGCTCGTTCGCTCAACCAATCATGTTTTCTGTAATTTTGAGAAACATCTGGATACACCTTCTGAATAAGTTCATCTTTTGATCGAGTTAACTGACAAAAACTTTGAGGAAAGTTAATGCAGCTAGTCAACATGTCTATAGGAAATTTGCCATTACCAATGTCAATGAGTTGTTTAGAGAATATGTTTCCAAATTGGTCATTTTGCAACTCGACACGCATATTCTTGTTTAAATGAAGTACTTTGACATGTTTCCACAAATTGGAGGACTTCAGACATGCATTGAGTTCATCAGTTGGCGTTGATCGTGGAATCACTGGCAATGTTTGACGAAAATCTCTTGCTAATAAAATCATTGCACCACCAAAGCGGTTATGATTGCTCCTTAGATCTTTTAAGGTTCTGTCTAAAGCCTCCAAAGATTTTTTATGTGCCATCGTGCATTCATCCCAAACAATCAATTAACATTGCTGCAAAACCTTTGCCATTGCAGAGTTCTTCGAAATGTTGCAGGTTGGAGTTTCATTGCTTTGCATATTTAATGGCAATTTTAGTGCTGAATGGGCTGTTCGACCACCTTCAAGCAAAGTTGCTGTGATTCCCGACGAAGCGAGTGCAAGTGCAATTTTATTTTGTGAGCGAATTGTTGCTAATATTAATGAAATCAAAAAAGTTTTTCCTATACCACCAGGTGCATCTAAGAAGTACATTCCTCCAGTTTCATCATTTGTTACTTTCATAAGAGTATCAAATACATACTTCTGTTGTTCATTTAACAGTGGAAGATTTGTTTGAATTAATTCTTTCAAAGTATTGAGATCATACAGTTTTTCTCGATGCAATTCTTGGTTTAAAGCATCATGCATTGGACGATTGGGCGCGGCCAGGCCTAATTGAATTAATAGTTTGTTTGACATCATCAAGCATATGTCCTCAATTGAAATCAATGCTTCGTTGTAAATTTCTTCACTGATTTGTATATTTGGATTTCCTATTCTATTCCGTATTTGATACAAAATATCATCACACATATAATCTTTGTACTTGATCCACAATTCAATTGGGTTTGATGGGAAGCATGTAGATATGATTATAGAAAACAATGTTCGTATTTGATGAGCGTGTGATGATATTACAGCATCATTGAGAGTTTGATCCCAATGAGCGTCCTTTTCTAGCAATTGCAAACTTTGACAGGCTTCTCTGTAAGTGGAATGATGTTGGGCCACGTACATTGACTAATAGCAGTCGTAAATAAAAACATTCATCATTGCTTGGATGTACTGAATAAATTTGACCAATCGCATCGGTAGAATACACATCTGGGTATCCTGGAAGTGGTTTTCCTTGTTTCCGTCCTATAAATCTCCTTGAGGATTGATTCCAAGTATAATATTTTGGCATTTCAGAATATAGCAATGTTTGTGCAAAATCATCGTTTTGGCATGTCTCAAAAAAACTGGTTAATGTAGTAGATGGTGGCTGAGCAGCTCTTTGTACTGCGTTCTGTGCTGTAAAATACACTCTTTGTCCATTTTCTAAATGCACAGCTAAGCGAACAACAGAAGGGTGTCTCTCATGAATACGAAAAGAAAATATTCGCCAAACTGCTTCATTACTACTAACATAGCGGTCCATTTGGAATTGGGTAACTTCATCATTGGAATTCTCTGCACCAATTCCAATCACAGCCATATCACTTCCTTTGGTTACATATTTGCAAATGTATTTAATAGATTTCACTGAATGGCAAGATTCAACGTTGATGTGTGCTTTGAAGGTCTTTGATAAAATGGGTGAATATGAATCAATCCAACGATTATCTATTTTAATATCTTGTTGATTTAATTTGACAATTGTTGATCTTCCATTGTCTGCTGTCGATCGGCAACTATACAGTGGATAACCGTCACTACCAGTAATTGTTTCCGACATTAATGTCCGTGGATATCGTTTTGAACATTTACCATCCATCATACACGGTGAATTTTGATTAAGAGTTCCACAGGGACCATATATCATGTTTTTGATAACTACCTCATGCAATCCAGGATCTACTTGTACATTAGGGATTTCAGCTGACATCACTGCATCAACTTCATTTTGCCTTATCTTTTCAACTAACCAAATCAAAATGTGTGCATGTGGCAATCCTCGTTTCTGCCACTCCACAGAATACATCCAGCAGCGTGTCTCACCAAATATATAATGTTTTACGATGAAATCCATTAAAGATTTCAACTTTTGTCTAAAGACTCTGGCTGTAATATCATGACGATTAATGGGTGTTTGCCCAGGGAATAACTCCTGCTTGATTTCTATCCAGTACGGATTACATGTAAATGTGATGAACAAATCTGCTATACCATAATGACGAACATACGACATGGCATCTTGAGCATATTCGTGCATATGTCGAGGGCTTCCGATGTATGTTGCTGGAAGAATAGTCATCCGACCAACATTCTGTGCATTTCCATCAGTATTAATCGCATCTCGAAAGTGAATATACTCTTCAGATCGGAGTTTGGTCTGATTCAACCTGATGAATGTTAATCTCTCCGTTTCAATTTTAACATACATGTCAACAACATATTTGTGATATAATCGCCGACATTTCTATATGTGATTGTCTTCATTTTCCCGGATCATTAGGCGGTATGAATAATAGTTCATCGAACTGACTTTTTTGTTGGTTTCAGAACCTGTAAATAGATTTTGTTTTAATGTTTTATGACACACACACTCACACACACACACACACACACACTCACACACACACACACACACGCACACAAACACACACACACTATACATTTTATTATATTTTTCTAAATAAGTTAGTAATCACGATATCTAGATAAAAAACATACTACCTGTATACATTTAATCACTTAACTATTTACTGCTAGAAAACTGTTCTTTTTACTCTGTTCATTTTGTAAAATTGTTAAGTGTCACTTACTGGAGGGAAGTGCTACTACTTAACCTATACCACAGGGTTCGCCCTATTTTAGGGAGTAGTCATCATCCCTTGTTCCTTACCTAATGTAATAACAAGATTTATGTTGTAAAATTTTCAAGTATAAACGATTATTATTATTATTATTATTATTATTATTATTATTATTATTATTATTATTATTATTATTATTATTATTATTATTATTATTATTATTATTATTATTATTATTATTATTATTATTATTATTATTATTATTATTATTATTATTATTATTATTATAATAACATTGAAATATAAAATTAAAATTCATTATACAGCGTGTCCCTCCGACTTTGACCCAGCGGGAAAACATGGCCTTAAAAATCCTTCTGAACAACTTTCCCAAAGTAATCATCGTCAAAAAAATCTTTTGAAAATTCATGTGTTCATACAAAAATTTCAGTCACCTGATCAACTTAGTATGAAATATATTTTTTTAAAGTTCATATTTCAACTATTGTTATTTTGAGAGAGTTGTTCAGATTGATTTTTAAAGGCCATAGTTTCCCGCTGGGTCAAAGTCGGAGGGACACGCTGTATTGTGACTTAGATATTATCGCCATACCTAAACTAATATTTTAATTACCTGTACCCATTACAGGTTATTAAAATATTTATAATTTTTATTGAGAAATCATAGCCATCTTCACCTTGCCAAAATATAATGGGATATTGCAGTACATCATATGAGCGATGTGTTTCCTTTATACTTGTAATTGATCATTCCGGCGATGTAAAACAATATCACGGGATTCCAAGTTTTCTCCAACTACAACGATAGCAACTTCATCAATAGTTGGTGCATTAAAACGTCTTGCATGTTGACCCGCAGGTGTTTTATCAGCTCTTATTACAATTTTGTGATTATCAGATGGCATCAGATCCAGTGCAGTTTAAAACAATATAATCAATTGATTGTGTTCATGAAATAAAGTTTGTAATTGTTCTACAATATACCTCTTTACTAAATTGTTATGTGCACAACGCAGATCAATTTCTTGTGGTGAATTGCCCATAAAATAAATTTGCAGGAATTTGTAGTTGCTATCTGACACTGGTAATAGTGAACCTGCTCTGTGATATATTTGGCCTTGTATCTGTAAATTAAAAAACATCTTAACTTAGGTGACAGAAAATATTGTTCGCTAAAATAATTATGATTAACTGCTATAATACATACCTTGAAAGTTGGCATAAAATTTTCCCGAACTACATTTGTTGCCCCAAATGAATTCATTTGAAAGCTATTATTATATTGTTGTCGCGTGCTGAAATAATATCGCAAAGCCGACCAAATTGAAAAGTACTAATGTACTAATGATCTATTACATTTTGTGACTATTCAATTCGGTCGGGTCCGCGATATCACTTTTGTTGAGTTTCGGAACGCGGTATTAACTATGTATTCTGTGGTGCTCCAACGCACACACGCACACTGTATTAATATGATTGAATTTCAACTTTGTATAGCGGTGATAAAGTGCAAATTGACTCTTTAACGTTAGGAACACACCTACATTGCTTAGACAACAGTGAGTGCTTGTAATTTAATATGAACTTTATACAATAGCAATAGAGCTCAAATTGACTCAACGTTTTAGTTAGAAAACGTTTGTATGATAAAAAGAAAAGGGCTGTTTTTACGGGTTTTCCGGCAATTATTCAAATTTTTCTCGCCGTAAAAACTATCCTTGAACTTCAACAAACATTTAAAAAAAAGAATTGGCCAAATTGGTCCAGGAGTTGTTGAGTTATGCGCTTACCAACACATTTTGCGATTAATTTTTATATTATTGATTACGTTTTTTTTCTAATTTTATGATTAATAATTTAGAATCTGTGTAATTTCAAAATTTAATTTTCTTGCTGCTATTAAATGAACTAGTTTGGCATGATTATAGTAACTTGATTATTTGTTTATATTTAAAATAGAGATAGCAGCCCCCGATGGATTTTTTGATTTTTTTATTAAGTTCATAGCATAAATTCGAAGATTCGGGGGTTTCAAAATTATTTTATCCTTTTTTCAACTACGTTTTAACCGTCGTGGGTTTTTTCAAAATTTTTAATTTATTTTTTATTTCAAACTTTTTAGAGAGCAAGCATAGGTATTATGTAAATTGTACTTCAAATTTTTATGTACACATATAATACGTGCTATAGTTTCGGTTTTACCAAATTATTGTTAAATTTGGTTGTATTTGAAATAGCTTTGGTTGTGTTTGTAATAGTTGTAGCATTATTTCTTGAATGTTTATTTTCATTTGAATAAGTAAGTAGGTTAGGCTAGGGTAATTGTAATATCCTTCCACATTACATCATTAGTTTATTTCACGAATCATCAGAATGACGCGATTAGTTTTAGTTTTGCACTAACAAATATTTACCGCAGCGCCCCATGGTGAGTTATCATCGAACCTATCTAAGAACATGCACCAATCAGACGACCCGAATGGCCGAGTCTGCAGTGACCCTGCCTACGAAGCCAAGGGTCCCGGGTTCGATTCCCGGTGGAGGCAAATATTTGTTTGATGAGAACGGATGTTTGTACCCTAGTCATGGTTGTTTATCTATCTAAGTATAATATTTATTTATCTATCTAGTACCCAAGTTACAGTGAATCCTAGTTTGGGGCTAGATCAATGTGTGTAAATAGTGTCCAAGGTATTATTATTATAAACCCGTCCGTACTCATCACTGAAAAACGTCATCAAAATGGAACTGGAAGTTGTGATTTTGTACTAATAAATATTAACTGCAGTGCTCTTTGGTGAGCTATTACCGTAACACCTATCTAAGAACATGCACCAATCAAATCTGAACCCATCACTAAAAACCGCATCAAAATCGGACTAGTAGTTTTTGAGAAAAAAATGGCAACATTAGTTTGCACAAACATCCTCTCACCCCAAACGCATATACCATCTCCGTTCCATCGTAGGTAAAAATGGTAAAGTTGAGGCAAAGATATCTACATCATTGGTCAATGTGTTTTAGTCACGTATTGCACAACTAAAGTACGAATTTTTTGCATACTTTGTGCGACAAGGATTGGCATAAAAAGACGGTTTTGAACGTGATGAGATACGGTTAAGTTTAAAATTAATTTTAGCTAAGAGTGATTTAGAGATTATATTGTTATTGTTATGTTAAATTATAATATTACAATAATTATTCTTAATCAATACACGACTTTTACCCATTGTAAGTTTATCATTTATCAATCAATATCAAGAGTGCTCGGCCCGAAGCCGTACAGTGGTCACTATGGGGGAACCCTGATGCTGTAATGTTAAAGCCGCTTTCTCAATAATAAAGTTGCTCTGATCAAGTCAATTCGATAATAAAGTTACTCAAAATTATATATCTAAAGATCCCTTTAAATTTGACTCCAGCTTTCTGTTACGTTAATCAGAAGTATGAGTACTAAATCCCAAATAAAAATTGTGTAGGTCCACAGCAAAACAATATAATTTCATCATAAGTGATATTACAGAATCTGACAAAGATTTATAATACATAGCAATACAATATCAGAATTGTTACTTTTTTGTGCAACCGCCTGATGTCATGGCGGTTTGTCACAGTAAGGTAACGTTTTGGTGTGGACCTCTACAATTCTAAACTGTTAGTTGTTCAATACCAGACAGAGTGCAGCTTTTCAAGGATTAATCCCTTTGGACTTATTACCTGGCAATGCGGTTCAGTTTGCAGTGCAAAAGTTATTCTATAGTCGAACCATTTCCCTAAGTCGGTGATGGACTATAGCATCCGATGTATCTACTGTTCAGTTACGCATCACCTTTTTGTTTTTCTATCACCTCTATTTCAAGCGTTATAAGGAACGAATTCGGATTTCAATAGTATTGCTTATCTTGAATGCCAATCCAGAGTCTATGGGTTGTTGCCGATAGGGGCCAAAGAGTATTGCCGCTAGGGGCCAAAGCCTTTTTCGACCATTATTATTTTAATCAAAAGCAACTCGCACTTGGCCAGAGAGGATTGTAAAAAGTAAAGTTAGCCACAGTTTGTATTGTAATAACGCTCTTGAAACTTCTGTCCACACATTCAAACATATGTCGTTCATTAATCATCGTGAGTGGCTTTACCTGCTTGATGACCTTGGTTACTAACCCTCTATATCTCTTTCATTTTACAAATATTACTTACAGGTGCTTTGATATTTTCTTTTGTGTACCATGTCATTATTTTTTTAAACAATAAGGAAGGGTTTTATTTTTATTTGAACCATTAAAATTACCCTTTGTAAGTTTTTTTCCATTGTTATATTTATGGTAAAATACGTAGTTTCAAATAATAAGATACTACTGTAGGTTTAACAGGATTAATGGATATTTATTAACTTACTCAACTAATGATGAAGAAGGAGGGCTTCATGATCATTATCGTCATTATCAAGGGTTTTTTCGCCCATTGTTGTGCTACGCCACCTCCATTGCCTATGTGTTATGTCACGCGCCAATCAAATGGTATTTCTTCATATATGATTATTAAATATATATTTTTTTAACACGTGGGAATTTGACCTTCTTATGTCATATTCCGCCAAATTGTGTCCATGCCACAATGAATAATATATTTTAGAGCTCGTATAAGGTTGTAATTACCTAAAAGGAAATAATGGTTGAAAATAAAAATACAAAGTGGGCGAAATCCTAATTCATTGCCGGACTTAGTTGGCAATGCCATTATTTCTGCTTGCAACACTAACATTGTTAAATAGCCAATAAGAAAAAAATATGGTGGTTAAATCGCTTATTCGTTCGTATATCGTTTTATTCGCCGGACAGAATAATGAATTGAGCCAACGGTTCTTCTGAATTTCGGCTGTTTCCCTTGCGTTAAAAAAAAACTCCCCGCAAGAAACTTCCTAATTCAATGAAAAGTTTAAAAAATGTTGATGAAGAGGAAATATAGATAGATAGATGTACAGCTCAGTTGCATTGGCTTGTAATTTTCAACATTTCAATTTCGTCAAAATTGCTGATCTAAGTTATCCATCACATGCCATTATGCAGAGTCATCATTCGAGTAAGACTTATTCCAGAAGCGTCATAATTGAGATCGAGTTTGAAAATAGAACCTACTGGCAATTGGATAAAAAACTGTCAAACTTCGTGCGGTCAGTTTAGTGTGTAGATTACTTACGTTACTTTTAAAGACTGCAGTATTACAATCACATACAAACAAAAGCTAGTTATACTACAAGTGCGGAAAAAAGGGTATCTCCGAAGTGTGGCATCCTTATTCGATGATTCGAATGGCCGAGTTGGCAGTGACCCTGCCTACGAAGCCAAGGGCACCGGGTTCGAGTCCCGGTGGGGGCAAATATTTGTTTGATGAGCACAGATGTTTGTACCCTAGTCATCGTTGTTTATCTATCTAAGTATAATATTTATCTATAAAAGTATGTGTATCGTTATCTAGTACCCAAGATACAGGTAATCCTAGTTTGGGGCTAGATCAACGTGTGTAAACCAAGGTATTAATTATTCATGGGCGAGCGAAGCGAGCGAGTGTACTGCAACGTTGTACTATGCATTGTGCGAGGAAAAAAAATATGCATGAACTAAACAAGAAATTAGTAAAATGGCAGGCATATTTTAAATGCCGATGCGTGCAAAGAAAAGAGGCTTCGTATGAATAAGTATCACTAACCAAAGCTGCTATTACTAATATACTTCTGATGCTAGAACTTCTTATCTTCTATTGCTAACTGAACATCGAATAGACTAGTGTCTACCGCTGGGGACCTCGATACGGTGACCCAGAGCACTGCTGACGCGCTGATGTTTGTGTTACTTCTAACCGAGTTCTTAAAATAATCAGACAAATGACTAGGAAAACATCACCAGACCATGACGGTCTTAGCATCGAGCACCTCCAATAAGCGGGTGTTCACCTACCTCGAGTACTGACGATGTTCTTTACGTTTTGTATCCGAGATTCTTATTTGCCTGGAGATTTACGGAAGACAATCGTGGTTCCAGTAATAAAAACAAGTCGAGGGATGCCTCAGATGACTAGCTTTCCCTTTCCTTATATGAAGATAATCTGTACTTGACCAATTTGTAAAATTTTAGCCAAATGATATTTATTTTTGGATCGAGATGACGACGGAGTAAAAAAAACTGAAAAGTGAAAAGCGCTGGTGCGAAAAGGTGGCACTTCCCGCAGTTTGGAAAATGCTCTTTTCGAGCACATGTACTCTAAAGTTTATTTCATTCATATGTATCGCATGAAATAGTTATTCATAATGCAAATAAAACAGACAAGTATTAACTTTGTAAATTTCTTCCTCTGCTACTCTACACTCAATACTATGTGCGGTTAGCACCTTTTGTTCTAGTATAGACTCTATAGCCTTTGCTCTTAGATACAATGCTGCAACTTAACGGGTTGCAGGTGCCCTATTTTGGTAGACAGTGACGGTTCAGTGAAAATGACGCCACGAAAACCACAAATTTAGGTGTCCATTATCTAACTATTTGTAATCATTTCGCCTTCGTTAATCATTGATGTATATGGTTAGAAATTTCTTTTGTCTGTATCAGATTATTAGAGTAACAAGGATTATCCAAACAATATAATAAAGGCTAGTATTTAATCGTACATCAAAAATACTGATTTGCACAGCAAAAAACGATAAAAAAAAACCCTTTTTATGTTTTAAATATTTTATGAGTACTTAAGTTAATGTTTTAAGTATTTTTTGTTGTTCTTACATGTTCATCCTAACACGAAGGATAAAGGGGGCTCCGCTTTGCTCACCCCTTTTACCCTTCACCTAAGCTGCCGCAGCATTTTGCCCTGATATTTGCTGTGCAAATCAGTATTTTTGATTGCAGTTTAATATGTCCATTAAATAAATATCTAAATTTGACCGTCATCGTCATGTCATCGTCATCAAGCCGCCACTGCCTATCGGAAAAGGGCCCCAGACTGCTACCTATTCCAGGTTTACAGCGGCAAACAGTTGTGTCAGCCCATAAAAGAACCTTACCTATTCACGGTTTAGATTTAAGAGCCCTCTTGATAGGTTGGGTCACCTTACATGTAAATGAAGTTTGTGAAACAGGAGTGGCGAATGGTAAGCCCCAAACTAAATCTATTCGATTATTTTTTTCGGAAAAAAGTACCTGCTCAGTTAGAACGCTTCTAATCTTAACTTGAATAAACGCGTTGTAACTGAGCATGTATTTTTGTTTTAAATAACATCTCTTAAAACAAACTACGTGCCAGACAACAAATTACCACCTCTCCACCAAAAAAACATGATATTTTTCTTAAGCCCAGAAAAAGATGCCCAAAAAATTGAAGCAACCCTATAACCTTGTCTACGCAAACACAATCCGCGGACGACATTATCCAACAAAACACCGATAAAAAGGCCACAAAGCAAAGTAAACAAGAAGGAGGGATGGATGACAAAAGACGATTGTATAAATTTTTATTGTTCGGAGGCGTGAGAACTGTAAGTCTGTGGTGTGAGTTGCTCGTCTGTGGTCGGGCGCTGTCCTTACTTAAGTAAGGAACTTGTACTCTGTGAAACAAGGCTATAGGGTGGGCGTGGAGAAGTATGGCTTTATCTGATAAATTGAATAGAATTAGAAGGTGACGGAGTTTTAGGCCTTATATCACTATAGCGGTCAGCGAATTCCCAAGAATACGTCAATAAAGAAGTCATAGTGACGCGGATTCCATAGAATTCGTTCCTTGATCCTCTGTTTTGGACGGAAACTCTATAGAAAACGCATTTCCATTGCAGTTACAGGTAGCCCTGCTCTTTGTGTCCATGTAGGTACTTCCACAGGTTGGATAGTGTCATATTAGACCATTTTCGCACAAATAGAAAAATTATCTCTTCCTTCTCACTCGCTCCTTCGGTTTACGCGGTTTAATTATGTGTCCAAAACGTAATACTTGACATTCGGTCATCGTCCGCGAAAGAGATATATGCACTTATTTATTTTTCAACTAGCGGTTTTGACAATCTTACGTCAACCGTTAGTTTATAGACTATCGTTTTTTTCTCGTTAGGTGGTCAACTATCGACAAATAGTAAACTTTAGCGAACTGCTTACTATGTGACGCGTTAGTTGATAAACTAACGGATAAAACCGTTAAATAGTAAACTGGTTTAAACTTGAATTTAAAACGAAATACCAGGGCAAACACTGCGGTAGCTTCTCGTGTTAGGTTGACATGTAAGAACAAAAGAATCGAAAATTCCAAACCCTGTCGGTCTGGTTTACTATCTGTCGATAGTTGATCAGCTAACGCGTTAGTTTATCAACTAACGGTATTGACTATCTTACGGTGACATATATATAGGACCAACTGTTCCTATGACCCCCGTCTGGGAAAGGGCCGGACTCTAGGTTGTTTTCTTTGTGGGATAGTATACCATGAAATGGCCAAACATGGTTGAACTAGAACTTTCATTAAACGGAGAAATAATTTAGGGAAAACACTGCTGTAGCTTTGGTAAAGACTAAAGGGTGCGAGCGCAGCGAAGCCCTCGAAGAGTCTTCGTGTTAGTTTAACATGTATATCACAAAAACATTAGGCAGTACTGAATAAAAATGCTTTTTAAAATACATGTTTCATCAAATTGAACCCTTGTTGACCATTTCATGAAATGGTTGGCCATTTAATGAGATTCTCCGTTTCAATTAAATAACTTTATTCGTTTATTTCTATAGGTTTTTGTTCGTCTAAGGGTTTTTCTATAATTTGTGGTATACAGTTAAGTACTTAGGTTTGAAATCAACCATACATTCTTGGTAAAACATTTTAATATGTCTTCTCTTTAGCCTTTATTTTAGACAATTGATACTTAAACTTGGCGGTGTGACAGAAAGGTGTATGTAGTCATATTTTGAAGGTTGTTAGGGACAACATTCTGAAGAATTTTCACTATGAAAGTGATTTGGTATTAGCAACTTTAATTAACACTTGTCCTTACCGCTTGGGCCGGGCGATCAGCTGTTTTGTATGGAGAAGTAAAACATATAGTCGCTCCGATCAAATCGGTTTCATAGTGAAAGCTGTTGAAAATGATGCCCATAACAAGCCTCCAAAATTTTACCACACTTTTCTGTTACATCCTGTATACGAGTACTCCCTATTTGCAAAGTTCTGCGTGTGGCGTACTTGGGATCTGCAGAGACTGCGGCTGAAGACTTGTCTGTAGATTTGTAGTGGTTTTTTGAGGAAAGGTGTTGTCTGTTATTACTTCTATTGCTATTTATAGTTCTACGTTTTAAAAATAATCGTATGTGAAACTTTCTTTTGAAATCTCATTCAATAGTATAGTCAAGTAGCATATTAAAAAGAATGTAAAGAAACTTGATGGCCAGCAGATTATATAGGCTTCAAACCTAAAGTAGTTAAAAGAATCGGTGAAATGCGAAGTCGGACTCACAGACGAAGGGTTCCGTACAATCGTGCAGTAAAAATCAAAAAAAAAACTCTTGCATGGGGACTCCAATATAATTTTTTAATTACGTGTATTTTAATATTTGTTGCTAAAGCGGAAACAGAAATACACATTCTGTAAAAATTTCAATTCTCTGGGTCACGCACATAAACATCCAAGACCGGGATTTTATTCTTCGTCCTCCCCAGCTAGTTTATGATTAAATCATCAACAGACTGCACATTCATCATAGGCTGTTTACTTACGTGTAGGCTGAATGATTGAATATCTGTGCCTAAATCTTGTGACCAAATAAAAGCGTGCTTGCTTGTATGAGGATGTATCTGATTAGACCTGATTTGAGCGGCCACTTGACTGGAAAGCGAAGCTGTTTTGGAATCTGTCTGGAAAAGCCCATGCCCAACAAAATGATGATGATCTTGCTTAGGTAACTTAAAGGGACATACAATTTTCTGGTCGTATACTATGGAAAGCCTAAAAGCGCGTTTGCGAAGCCACGCCCATGGGCAGCTCATATAAATTAAGTAAGCCTGCATCTCCTGTGTGATTTTTGAGAGTGTAATCACTAGACAACGGAACTCTTAGATAAGTTTACGATAGGATCTATAGGTAGGTATGTATTTTCACCAGAAACTTTTTTTGTGGGGGGTCAAACCGAGGGGGGTCGTGAATTTGAACCTTATGTCATGGTAATAAAATTAAAAACCTATAACGGAAAAGTGGCGTTAGTTAATGACAGTGGTATTCAAGAGGTTAGACCTTTAGACCCCTTGCTTTTTGGTAAATTTCATGATTCTAGGACAACGAGTATGAGTTTTAATTCCCTTGCGAGTATCATGAAAATTGAGAAAAATCGTGACATAAACTGCGGTATTTTTCGATCGCCTTGACCTAAATATTTGATTTTTTACAAAGACACAGACCTGAGAAATTAATATTAGTTTCAACTTGACATTTCCAAGCGTTCCTGATAAAAAGGGTCTTGACAGACAGGCAGACAGACAAGCAGTTAAAGAGAAATTTACAGTTTTCGGATTTTTCCCTTTATCTGTGCTGTGCCAAATTTCATGATTCCAGCTCAATCGGAAGTATCTTATAGGTTTTGATTCCCTTGCAATTTACAATTAAATTCAGCAAGATCAGCAAATTTGACCTAGAATTTGAATTGTTCGTAGCTCCAAGGGTCTAGAGACTTAAGTAATTGATATTAATTTCGATTTGATGATCGTGATGATTGATCCTATAAGAGTTCCTTTTTTTCCTTTTAAGGTACTAAATCCTAAAAACAAAAAACGGGACATTATATTTTGCGTCAATAGGGCTATTTCCTAAACTACTACTTGTAAATACGAGGAAATCCTAGTACGTCCATAATTTTCAGTCCGGTTGTAAATCGTACAAGCCGTACAAGCGTACATGTTATGTAACAATATTTCATGAACATAACTTAGCATCACACCTCTACCCATACGGGGTAGTAGAGGGTGGCTAACGTGGGCATAACGCCCACGTTTAGCCAGTACCTATATAATATAGGTACTACAGTATTATTACAGTGGCACTCGTTTACATAGTACCTTTATTATTTCTATTTTCTGGAGAAGGTAAAATAAATGAGCCCGTCGGTCTACATATTTTATTTCATCTTAAGTTTTCTGTATATTTTATGTGAGCAATAAAGAAATCACGATATGTGATTTGGTGCGGTAATTCGATTTCGTACCATTAACCTTACATCGAGAAAATAGGATTATTCGGTTAGAAGTATGAGAATTACGCATTGTGTCTACATTGTGTATATCTAGGCTACATATGGTTGCTTAATTTTGATTATGGAGTGGGTACCTAATAATTACCTTACTTAACTATTTATTTACTTTTTTACCTGCTGCAAAAATACTTTAAAAAAAGCAATCTAAACTGTATTTTTCATTTTTACGAGAGTTACAATTATCAAAGCATTTCCAAACTACTTATGCCAAGCCACTAAGTGAAGACATCGAAACAAAAGACAAAAAAATAGCTTTATAGAATGTATGTTGTTTAAGGAAAACATTTTTAGGTCACGTTTTTCTAAACCAAACTGAGAAATTGAACCGGCGATTACCTATTACTGACGACAAAGCTATGACAAAGCTCTCGTTGGGTTTTCCCTCTATTTCTTTTGGAACATCCGTTTAATTGCTTCAAAGAGGTTGTGCTAGTTTTTGGAGAGTTGTTTTAATGTTCTGTTTTCGGTATTTTGGTTTTGTATTTCGCAGACTGTGCAAAATGGAACAGAAACCATAATGCTCAGTCGTAACATTTCAAAGTTACAATAAAAACCATGTTCATACAGTTTATCTAATTCCGAAAACATCAGAAAACCCTAAAAATGTAAAAGACATGCTTACTTTTCATGAGAGATTTCTTCCAGGAAGAGAAGGTTTATTTTTCTGCATGGCATGTTTTTTTTTTATATAAAATTTGCCTTGTTAAGAAAAATGTTATATTGTTTTTTCACACCTTTCATTCGGAAAAGTAAGTTTTGCTCCACGACGAGAGGGAGCAAAATGCTACTTTTCTGTTCAAGCTACTTTTTTAATTTATTAATTGGCATGCAGCATTTACGCAATGTGCCAGATTAAAATAATAAAATGTAATTATGAAATTACATTACAATCGACAACGATGACGTAGTCGATTAAAAACGAACATGGAATAAATTATATGTTTTACTATAATCAAAACTATCGATGACTGATATTGTGATATAATGAATATTGATATCCGAAACCATTGTAATATTCGATTCGATTATTTTTACACAATAGTAAAAGGAATATTTTATCTGTGGTGACCTTTCCCTAATCCTTCACAATCCATCATTATATAAAAAAAAATGTTTACGTTGTTCGATTACTGTAAAAGTGGTAAAAGTATAATTCAAATTTAATTTTTAGAGCAATTTAAATTTTCCGCATAGTCGGTGTGAAAAGTTGTATGTGTCACTCAGGAGCAAAATTATTTTCGTCATGGGCGTTAACGCTTGAATCCTTCGTTACGCTCAGGATTCTATCGTAGAATCCTTCCCTTCACTCTGGATTCAATGTACCGCCCTCGCCATAAATACATCATTTTGCTCCCTTGTGACACAAATAACTATTGTGCCCCACTCGATGGGGTGGGATATTTTTTAGACCCCCTTAAAAACATTTGGAAATATTTTGTTGACAATTTTGGTATCTAATAGTAGTTTATCCACACACGTATCATAAACCCTCTTTACTGCGTACAAAAACCGCAGGTTACGATCAGTATAATGTTAAACTACTTGGTAAAAACTCATTTCTTATCTGAAAAATTACACATTATGACAATAATGTGTAGTTTTTCTACATATTATGACATTAAAAGTTTCGAACGCCAACGCCCGACTGCGAGCCGCCCCTAGTTTGTCTGTGAATTTGGTACTGTTATTCAAATTTCGAACGCCGACGCCCGCCTGCGACGACGGACAGATGGACGGGCATATGAGTGACAGCTATAGGGCTCCGTTTGGACCATGCGTTATAGTTTGTCTTTGGAACGGGGTCTTAACAATGTTCACAGGTGTAATATCTGCTTGAAAAGCATTTAGGGGAGGCATTTGGAAAGAAGGAGATACTTGGATACTACAGCCCTTCAAGTATTCCCTTAAAGAGCAACAAATTATTCTCAAGACGTTAATATCCAGGTTCTCGATAGAAAACTATGTAAAACATTTCTGATATTTCAACTTTACTTGAGACTGGCAAATTTAGCCTCAGAAGAGTTTAGCACGCAATTAGTAAAAACTAGCCAAGTGCGAGTAGGACTGGCGCACGAAGGGTTCCGTATCATTACCTATTAAAACGGCAAAAAAAAAACACTGTTGTTGTATGGAGCCCCCTTAAATATTTGATTTATTTTTGTTTATTTATTTATTTTTTAAGTGAATATAGCGTCTACCTGTTACCGTTATCAATATCGAGCAAATACGAGAAAAACAACGTTTGTTGTATGGGAGCCCCATTAAATATTTATTTTATTCTGTTTTTTAGTATTTTTTGTTATAACAACATACCAGCGGCAACAGAAATACATCATCTGTGAAAATTTCATCTGTCTAACTATCACGGTTCATGAGATACAGCCTCGTGACAGACGGGCGGACGGACAAACAGCGGAGGCTAAGTAATAGGGTCCCGTTTGGCACCCTTCGGGTACGGCACCCTAAGAAGAAGAATAAAAGCATTTTCTTAAATCCAGGAGTAAAAAGCGATACTTTTCTACAGCCTACATCTTGCTTACATAAGATGCTTAATCATACTTCCTCAAAATTTGCCGATCATCACCTACATCACAACAATCGAGTCCGGACATACTTCATACACCTCGTATCGGTTGGGTAAATAAACACGGTTGTCCAATACGTACGTATTAAGTGCTGCGGTAGGTACAATAGGAAGCGAAGTGTTTGAGCGCGCAATCAAGATATGCGGGAATCAGAATCAGTGTTGTACTATTTCTTGTAGTTTTATCGACATTGTTTTTTGTGCAAGTATAAGACAAACAGCGAAGATCAACATTTTTTCATGACTTTTTTATTCCTTTGCAACCTTTTGTAATCTTAGTCACACATTCCCGCATATTACAGATATTTGTATAGCTGTTTGTCTGGCCATACCGAACGTTGAACGTTGTTGAACCTTTCAAGTAGGCATTCAGGGTTAAAATGCGCAACTATAAATAAGCGATATCGAAATTGCTCAAGGGATCCTCATGTCAGTATTTGATTTTAAAAACGGTCAAGTGCGAGTCGAACTCGCGCACGAAGGGTTCCGTACCACCGTACAATGGTAGGGATGGTGTGGAGTGAATAGTTTGGATTTTACATATTAAAATGTTGTTTACAAAGTTATTGGTGCGGCTACTTTCACACTCTATGTACGTAACCAGGTGCAATCATATTTTGTATGTGGTTTACAGATAAATAAAATATATTTTTCTGTATTTTAGTGTTTGTTGTTATAGCGGCAACAGAAATACACCATCTGTGAAACTTTCAACTGTCCAACTATCACGATTCATGAGATACAGCCTGGTGACAGACGAACGGACAGCGGAGTCTTAGTATTAGGGTACCGTTTTACCCTTTGGGTACGGAACCCTAAAAACTAAAACTGAATCAAAATCTCGGAATTCGGTTTATGAATCATAGTAAAGAATTAAAGTGGCTACCGACCCGTCTTCGTGGGGTTTCTCACATCCGCGGTATATTACGGAATCTACGCTATTCAAGCACCCTGCGAGACCATTTCCAATTACTATTTTCCAGCAAGCCTCGGAGATCAGAGACAGTCCCATTATCAATTAATTTGAGTCGCCTGAAGAATCAATTCCTTTTTCTTTAGAATAACAGCTAGTTTGTATGTATTTATAAGTATGAATATAGTAGTAGTATATATGGTATACATCTATATTATATTTTGGTATTTATGTTTAGGATGTATAATATTTATATGAAGATACTCGTATATTTAGTTTATAAGGTAATAATAAGGTCTACCCCTGCTCAGTAATTAGCCTTTTCACGCCACTGCTCGGAAATATGGCCAAAGATGGATTGAAATGAGAGTAGAAAGTAGTTCTTAGTAGTACAATTCAAAAACAGTCAAACAATGTAGATTTGCAAAGTAAAATGTAGTATTTAACGGCCTTTTTTACTTTATACTCTGCTATTGGTCGATTATTTTCGGTTGGCATCACACTCCATACCGGCCGAAATGACACAAAATACTAATATAAACATTTCTTTGTCATTCCACAACTGCCCTAATGCGAATATCAATATCAATTTTAATTAAACTGTGTATTATACTGTGTACTCAACCTGTTTTATTTCCTTACATTAGGCGTGAAAAGCACATAGTAAATGCCTCGGTAGAAAGTGCAATAGATGGACTCGCATCTTCGCGGGCCTCACCTGCGGCTCGGCTCGCGAACTAACTCGTCCATATATTGCTTACTTTCTATACCTGGGCAACAATGTACCTACTATTCTCATCGGAACTTGGTTTGCTAGAAGATATCTTTTATAAGCTCAGCTTTGTAAACTAATTATATATATTTCTTGTTTTTCAATTATTTATGTGCAATAAAGATTATAAAATTATGAATCATCATTGAAAATGAGCTCCGTGGTCTAATGGGTTTCACGCTTGCTTCTCACAAAGGAGATGCAGGTTCGATTCCTGACCATATACCAATGAGATAATTTAGTTCAGTGTTTTGAATGGCACATTAAGTTGTTGGTCCCGGCTACTATCGCTATGTGGTAGTGGTCGTAAAACCCCTCCATCAACCCGCACTGAGCCAGTATGGTGGAGTATGGCTTAATCCACAGATACTATAATACTATACAGTACTTAATCTTACTCGTATCCGGGCAAAGACCTGTGCCCCTCGGCGGGGGCATCAATGGCTTACATTATTATTAGGAATCATTGATACCGGTTTATTTTGATGTTCACACTCGAAATTTAATTATTTTATCGTATCTTACATCCGACATCACTATTAGGCTTGAATACTACAACAAACATCCCAGTCCCGCTGATATAACCCCTATTTAATGAGCGTTAAGGATTAGATTGCCAGAAGGAGGCTTTCCGTTTTGTAGTCAAAGCCATCGAGTATGAGGAACGGAATGGAATGTGGATTTAGGTCGAGTGTATTTTTAAAATGTGACCCGTCAGTTTCCCTCTTATTATTTATAGTGTTTATGTTTTCTTGGACTGTTTCTGATAGCATGAAATCAGGTGCCTTTTCAAGAGTAACATCACATGGGTTGAGGATAAAACACTGAACAGTTCTCCTTAACTGCCTCAATAAAATCTTAACATTAGTGAAATGCCAAATAACACAATATAAATATGAAATAAAGGTGATGGTGTCACGCATTTGCCTATAAAGTTAATCAGTACTTAATTTTGCGTGGCAGGGGGCTACGCTACATCCAGAAATTCAGGCACGAGCATAACTTTTACCTCAGTTAATTTCAAAGTTGCTCAGACAGAACGAACAGAATTGTTCGCAACTTATCTCATGACGACAACTCCGCAGCATTCACACTCAATTTGATTTCCTCACTGACGATTATTTTTAATGCCTTACTAATTTCTCTGGGATTGAATTTGGCAATATCGCTCCATTTTCACGAAGCAAAAGTGCTTTGTAAAAAGTTGATGCCAGTGTTTTCATCTCGTTATGACTTCATAATGCTTTGGAGGCTTCTTTTGTCAATTCGATGAGAAACTAATTTGAAAAATGGCTTACGCCCGAATTCAGGACTTCTAGCTCTAGCGCATCTGAAATGAGTGACAAAGATAGATTTAAATCACAAAGTTAAGGCAGCACTCAGCTGAATTTATTTCATTTGGAATATCAAGGATGTCTAACTCTAATTATAATTGTGTCTAAGGTCCCTTTTGAAATAAGTTTAAAGTTCGTTGATTGAAAAATAGTACTTTTGATGCACACGCTACAATAGTACATACACACGACAAGATTACAAGCCTTTGTTATCATGCATACATCTGAATCAATACAAGGCTAGCTTAATATTTGACTTGCGCTCAAAGTCATACAGGGGCGCTATCTCTCGTTAGGGAAATGTATCAATACGATATTTAAGTTAGGGGTAGTTGTTCACGACTGTAGGAAATATTTGGATCCTACCTCCTTGCACGTTCCCTCTGAATGGGTTAATTTTTTTGTTTATATTTAACTGGCTTATTCTCAGTGTTCGGGTTTTGGACCTAATTCGGAGTACTCAGCTGCGTTTCCAGACAAATGTAGCTCAGAAGGCAGCTTAACTAAAGCGGGACTGGGCCTCGTTGCTCGGATACTGCCTTGTAGTTGGGCCAAGAGACCCACAGACTAGCTCCGAAAAAATGCAAAAAAGCTCGACCGACCCAAGAATATATGGAGTGATGAGTGGCGATTATGGGACAAGAACTGGCGGAAGACCACCCAAGATCAGACCAAGTTCAGCCTCAAAAAATATATTTTTTTACAAAACCATGAGCAGCTAATCCAAAAGTAAGCTCTTACCATAAATAATAGCTGTTAATATTGTTTATGCTGTTTTCTTTTAGCTTAGGAAATTAATACTTAAAAGGGGGGTATAGATGGAAAATCTGAAAGCAGAAAATTTTACTTCGGAACTTTGTTTGGATTATTTAGGAGACCAATAAACTAAAAATCCTGACCCCTCTGAGTGAGTCCTAGCGCACAAAGACATGTTTTTTGTTTTTTTGCTTTTATCTCGAAAACGAAGAATTCATGGAAATTTTGTTGCGTAACATCATGATAGCTGAAAAAAATAAATACAACTTTGATCCTCTACATTTTTTACCAATTCCCAAATATGGTCTAGGATTATGAATGATGCTACAAACTTTTTAACGGTAGATGACGAATTAGCATATGTATATGGAGGCCAATATGGAAAGTACCTCTTACAAAAATAAGAGTTTCCCATCGTTTCTTTCACTACCAGGGACCTTATCTCAACTCTAAAGTAAATTTACTACTTAACATTTGTAGGATATCACGATTTTCCCGTAGCAGGATGTTATCCAAATGGCTGCATACACTAAACCATAATAATACAGAAAAAATCAAAGGCCCACTTGAAACAGCATATATTTAGTATTGTAAAATAATTTGAAACTAAAGATAAAAAGTTATAGTTAACATTTTGAAACTTAAATAAATTATATTTCAATTTTATAAGTAAAAAGTAAAACTACACACACACACAACTACAAACAACCTATATACAAGCAGTGTTATGCTTGTATATAGGTTGTTCTCCACACTTTCTCCAACCAAGTAGGTACACTCAACACACACAAACTCTAACATTTATATTATTTATTTCTAACTAAACTTTAGTTAGAAATAAATAGCTAAATAAAAAAATACTTTAAAGATACCTGAATGATACTACTACCTTAGGTAGGTATGTATTATTAGGTGAGCTAAGTGATTGAAGTACTCTTACCATTAGGTAAAGTTTAACTTTACTTAGGCATTAGCATAAGTAAATTTAAACAAAAAAAGATAATAATATGAGAAGTGCCTAACCTTTTCGACACAGGCAATCCTAATTAGGAACTCAATTCAACCTAGTCCTAAACAGTTATCTTAATATTCTTAAGTTAAATTAGTCACGAGGTTAAGATTGTGTAAACTTTTTGATACAAATAAATTCATTTATCATTTATATAGATTATATATTTTGAAGAGCAATTTAACTATGTCACTTTCTTTGGGGGACTTTTTCCTCAATAGAACTGTTTTAAAGTTAAAAAGCAATACATAACAAAAAATAAGTGAGATAAAAATTACTCATAGATAGCGATTGGGAAAAGGTAAAAAGGTACAGAATTAAAGTTGTAGAAAATTATATAAGCTTTCAATATGCAGCACAACCAAAATTCGAAGTTTCCTAGATGTAAGCAATTAACCAAATAGACGGGACCTTGTTTGTCTTCTAATATTTTTATCTAGAATTATTCCCTGACTAGTCTATTTACAAACATTTTATATTCATAAATTGAGTGAACCCTTATTATTCTTACGATTCGGCATTTATCACAATAATTTAGGGGGATATGGAAAGGAAACCCTTCCTTCCAACCGTTAAAGCAAGGTTTATTTATGTTAAACAAAGTATATCGTAGGGTGCAATACAATTTCAAATATTCAAATGACATTTGATCAAAAAATAAAAATATATGGATCAGAAATAAATTTTCAGACTGGTCAAGGGGAGCGAAACGGCTGTTGGACAGGTCACCTTCCTGCTGGTTTGACGTATCATCAAGTTGACGGGATGACGAGCATCCGTAGCATGTCGACCCCGCAGGGTGTGTTGACGCGAGAAAGTGAGGGCAGAGCTATGCGCTATGGAAAGCTCTGTCTCAAACCTTTCGTGACAAAATCCCCCCTCCGCATTTGGCATGGTACGGGTGTTGGATGCGATTGGCACAGGTCCGTGTGAATTGGCACTACAGAGAAGAGGCTTATGCCCAGCAGTAGTTTGATGTGGGCTAAGCACGATGATGATGATGACGAAAGTATTTGAGTTTTCTTAAATTTATGGTCTTAAATTGTATTATTTGTATAAGTTTACCTAACCACTCACAGCACGGTGGCACGGAATATCAACTTCGTTAAATATCATCCCATTTTCATAGGTACAAAAATACCTTTACAAATTTGTCTTGATAGTAGTCAATAGTCAATAGTCAATAGTCAAAGTGCTTTATTACTGTAGATATTTACATATACTTAGCAAACGTCATTTTTTGCCTCTTCTCTACATTGGACCACTGTGGGAGAAGAAGGGCGTAGAAACTCCCACAGATTTATTTTTAGATCTCTTTTAAAAATAGGTTGTGCTTAACTAATACAAATATGAAAAATTTAATTGTTATGATTAATAAGCAGGAATAAATAATTACAAAATTATTAACAGCAAGGTCTGTGTTGAGCCAGATTAACCCCATACAGTCCTGTCATTTAAGTAATCTTGAACATTGTAATATCCCTTTTTCGACAAAGTCGCTTTAACATGCTTTTTAAATTGCTCAAATGGCAATTTCAAAATCTCCAGAGGTATCTTATTGTAGTAGGGAATGCACTGACCCTTGAAAGAATTGCTTACCTTCGCGAGTCTAAAACGGGGCGCACATAGTCTGTGATTATTTCTTAGGTTAACATTACAGCTGTCGCTAAGTTTGGAAAATGTTGTAAGGTTCTTGCGTACATACATTATATTTTCGAAAATAAATTGACTAGCTACTGTTAGTATGTCAATTTCTTTAAAAAGCTCTCTTAAGGAGTCTGTTCGTTTTAAATTATAAATTGCTCGAATAGCTCTTTTCTGTAAAATAAAAATAGTTTGAATATCCGCTGCTTTCCCCCACAACAAGATACCATAGGACATCACACTATGAAAGTAACTAAAATATACTAGCCTAGATGTAGCCACATCCGTGCTTTGTCTGATGTTCCTAACAGCGTAAGCCGCAGAACTTAATTTACCAGCCAATTTATCTATGTGGGGTCCCCACTGCAATTTACTATCAATGGTTATTCCAAGAAACTTCGTATCATTTACCAATTCTAACGTGCTGTTGTCTAACACCAAACTGGTCTCAACTTGCCTGACATTTGGAAGTGAGAATTTGATACACTTGGTTTTACCAGCGTTTAACAATAAATTATTAACTGTGAACCAATTCATATTTCATTTCATTAATAGTCATATTTCAAATAGACTAAATCCCATATTTTTGTGATCTTCCAGTAACCCGTAGTAAAAAAATATTTTGAAATTATTCATTTATAATTAGAGTCGTTTCAGTACCAATTTTAATAAAACTGCCAATTTTAACGATTATACGCCAATCTTTTGTTTTCTCATCATAAATACTTCTAGTTTCCGTTTAAATCTTTCTTTCCTCACTGCCCCGCGTGAAATAACACCGTAGAATATATATATTTTTTTGTATTTCCAGCGAGTCGAAACGATCCAGAGAACTCACTTTGATCATTAAAAAGAAGAAAATAAGGGATTTGGGATATGTGCTTCGACACAAACGGTACCGACTTCTTGAAGTCATCATGATGGGCAAGGTCGAGGGGAAAAGACGCGCTGGCAGAAGGAGGAATTTGTGGCTCCGCAACATCAGAGAATGGACGGGAGTGGCCAGCGTAGAACAGCTGATGCGCTTGGCGATGAACAAGAAGGAATATGGGGAGCTGACCGCCAACCTCTAATAGTGGAGAGGCACTATAAGAAGAAGAAGCGAGTTTACCAATATATGTATTTGAAATGAAAATTTTTCATGTAGTTATTCTAATCGTCACATATAAAGTTTTAAAGTAATATACAAAGATATCTACGAAGCATAACTAGAACGATCATATCATCAAAGTGTACAAAAAGAGATAATCACGTATACTACGAAGCATAACTAGAACGATCATATCATCAAAGTGTACAAAAAGAGATAATCACGTATATCTGGTTGTGGATTACAAATAACGAGATAACTTTCTTACGAGCTTCGGACATCTACTGATCTTTCCTAATCTCTGTTGGGAGAGAGCCGCGATGTATAGGCGAAGCGGTGTGGATACGGCAGTTTATGCCATAATAAAAGTACATCGATAAGCATAGCATTATGGGGAATATTTAAATAGACCAATAGTAAAATTCACACCTTGGTTACCAAAATATACAATCCTTATGGGAGACAGAGCAAACTAGTGAACATGGAAGCATGACCCACGACGTTCACTGAGGAAACATACGTATTTCATCTATGGATGCCTCTTGATCAACTAATAACTGTTAATTAAGAGGTATCCATGCCATCTTGCATTTCAATGCAAGAGGTTAAAATTGAATAATACCGTGACCATGTAACCTAACTATGCTCCTGAATCTCCGATAAAAATTCTGCAAAACGCGTGTGAAATGTTTATTTTTTGTGGAATTGCATAATTTACTTTTCTCAGGTCTTAGGTCCACTACTTCGTACGCGAGCCAACACAAAGTATTCTCTTAATAACTTTGACGACTTATTCAAGGTCTCAAGGCCTTAATTATTTCAAATAATAACCGCAAATCGACTTAAATTTTCATATCCTCATGCTTAGAAACCAATACCACATCCAAAAACACGCTAGATTTACACTCCATTAAAAGTACCAAAGAGTTGTTGTGGGTCAGCAGATGTTACTTCTAACTTCTTTCGCCCAACTTCGATAACCAGCAAGTTTGGTCAAATTTCGTCTACAGATCGGTCGTACGCTTCGTAACAAAATCATCAAGTAATAAATGGAATACGTGCTTGCTCCCCTAAATGGGGAAGGTTCTTGTAATTGGGTAATTAGTTACCTGGGCCTATAAGGTAAGGTTGATAAGATTTCTTCATAGTTATTGTTGGAACAAATCTTATTAGGTACAGTGAGTGGTTTCTGTTTACACTTACATGGCAGGGAATTGGATAAAAAAGTAAATCAATATTATGTTGTGTGTATAAATTTAAAGGCACATTTACAACTAACTGCAAGACTGCATCTTGCCTTTTCCTATTAGAAGTGGCAAAGGTATAATTACGCCCATGTTAAGCCGTAGCCATTTAATTCTCTATTCTGCAAATTTTAAGAACCAATTATTTCGTATATGAACGAAATTGAAAGTAAACAAAGGATTTAATCTCTCTAGGAATTTTTAGCTGGGTAGCCAACTATTTAAGTTATAAGGTAACCTCATGAATGTTAATCAAAGTGTTGACGACCTCTGTGATGCTGTGGTCGAGGCTGTGTTTCTCAAGCGAAAAGTCCCGGGTTCAAATCCCCGATGGGGAAGAAGAAAAATAACTAAGTTTCGGATGTGTATATGCGAGTGATGTCGCTGTTTCTAGTGCCCACGACACAGGATATCCTAGTGTGGGGCTAAAAGCAATGAATGAGCCTGTATGTTTATGTTTGTTTTATGATTATAAATGAGATGGATTCAAAATTATATACCCAGTGAACTATTTAAACTAATAATTAGGATGATAATCTAGATGTAAATTATGCTTTTAAATATTACCTCTTTTCCTTGCTTTAGAACACAATTATTTCCTACAATATGTATTTTGATTGGTTTGATTTTTCATTTGAACGGGATTCTGACAGAAATTCCCAGCTATCAGAAATACATAAACCAGGAGCTGCCGAATTTCCAACTGTCAGTATAAAGGTATATTTCGCGTCAGGTTGGGATAGGCACAGCACAGGGGAAATTGCGGAGAGGATGACACCCGCAAAGGCCCCGCGTCACAATTTGAATCCGTTTATCGATTTCAATATTGCTCACGTTGACGCTTGAACTTGCACTGGTGTATTTGAATAGCATCAGTTGCTTCTTTATCAAAATGTTAGTCCTTTCTAATGCACGAGAACTTGCTAGAAAAGTACTGAAAAACTGTGACATTGAAACCTTTCGAAAAACTTATTTCGAAAATAGAAAATGAATTCTGAACGAAGGATATAAGATTGTTATGGTTACTCAAAACTCAAAAACCCTACTGTGGTTCACTAAAAACCACAAAACAAGGATCTAAGACTTAAAAATTACGCTACTGATGAAATTAAATCACTGCGGAGTTAGAAATAAAGCGTTGGATCTTCTTAGATCATACCTAAGCAATATAATTCAACAGGCAGAAGTCAACGGCGTAAAATCTGATGGATAAGGAGTAAAAATTGGCTTTCCACAAGGTTCCACATTAGGCCCTTTCTTATTATTGGTATATATTAATGATCTGCCTTTCATGGTGGAGAAATTGACTGACATAGTGTTGTTTGCTGATGAAACTTCACTGGTCTTCAGAATTTGAAAGACAAAACGAATATTTTGATGATGTTAATAGAGAATTATCTTTAACCTTGAATTGGTTCACAGTTGAAAATTATTTTTTAAATGCTGGTAAAACCAAATGTATCTAATTCTCACTTCCAAATATCGGGCAAGTTGAGACCAGTTTAGTGTAAGACAGCAGCACGTTAGAATTGGTGGTTGACACAAAGTTTCTTGGAATAAACATTGATAAAAAATTACAGTGGGGACCCCACGTAGATAAATTAACTGGAAAATAAAGTTCTGCGGCTTACGCTGTTAGGAACATCAGACAAAACACTGAAGTGGCTACATCTAGGATAGTATATTTTAGTTACTTTCATAGGGTCGTGCTATAATGGTTCAAAAGAGTCAGTTCATTTAATACTTCATTTTGCGTGACAGAGGGCTAGCTCATCGCCGCACGGTACACATTGAATACAAAAGTCAGTTCCTTTAACGCTTGGGTTATTGAGTGATTCGAAGTAAGTTGACAAGAAAGGGGCCATAGAACGTGGTTGGTTCGGAGAAGCGAGGTCGGGTCAGGTTTTTTTTGTCGCATTCCTGCGAAATGTGTAGGGATCAGAGCCGATTTGGTTGCGCGCTGAATAAATTATGAATAACTAAATAATGGAAGGTTTTATGCTATGCGGAGAAAGCTAATGTGTTGATTGCAAATATACAATTGCGTTTGATTGGTACGATGTGGTGAGTTTGACATCACGGGTTTGAATATCATTCTAGTGATCTTTGTCTAAGACGCTTGCGGTCGGACAGGCTTAATTAATAGCAACCGCTTTTATAGCCAGCGATCGACAAATTTTGTGTATCGGCAATACCAAATGACTTGAGTGATAACCGACGGTTGATTATAGAAATTGCATACACAAAATTGTAGACAGCAGGCGTGCATGGCATGTTTGATTGAAATAAGATCCTGTGTAGTTAGCCATTTTTTCAGGCATGTGGAGCCTATAAATACGAGCGCGTGGGTGGGGGAGTCATTGAGTCCCTACGTCAAACTACGGTGACACACGTCTTTCGGTAATTCTATAAAGTTCGGTCTGCCGTTTTACGCGTCTGGAACTGGAAGATTTGTGATTACGTGTTACAGTGGATTTTCGTGAGTGTCTGAAGCGCCGAGATATACCTCGGTTCCTATCCTTTAACCCCTCGCACCCCCAGCCACTTGGCGCCGACACAGCTCGTCCCCCAGGCACACTTAAGCCCGCGCGGCGCGCGACACTTGACTGACGTATCAAGTGATTATGTTGAAATGGTAACTCTTAGAACTAAGAGAGTGCTAAATATGAGTAGCTAATGAAACCCTCTCTTAGTCAATGCAAAACTAATGTCACAGTGACCTTCCTTTATTATTGTACCGACATGAGAATCACAGACATCTATGAAAATGGTCCTTCTCGACACAAATCTAGCAGACATGAGAAAAACATCAACAACATATACATGTTATTTGATACCTACGTAATCTAAATCACGTTACCCTTTCAAAACAATAAAAACATTAGTGTGTTCTTATATAAACTGTTCAATATTTCAGCGTTTGAAATTTTCCAAAAAAAAGTCCTCGAAAAAGTGTTTTTTTTGAGGCACGTTTGGAATATTTTTTTCTATGAATGACCATAGACAATTGTATCGGATTATAGACTTTGTCTTATTGAGCGTCTGGAAAATCTTTAACAGTACCAACATGACAAAAATTGGCCAAAATATACCGGTTTAAAAAAGCGCGGGAGCGAGAGCGTCATATGACGCTTGGGATACGGACGGTACTCGAGGCGAGCGTCATATGAGGCTTGGGGGATTGTAAGGTTAAATCAACCTACCCCAAATTCCAAAACTATCCTTGGGTCGTTAGATAAGAACTTGTAGGTAATTTGATCTGAGTCTGAGTCTGGGCTTGGAGCGACCCTAATTTCCTTTTTCCTTCACAATAGGGTTCCTAGGTTAGCTCTTAGGATATTCGCGGGCTAATCCTCTCCTCATTCCTTTCATGTAGCGAGTTTTGAAATTCCCACACACACAGTCATTAAACATACAAACACATTCAAATCAAACTCAACCATTTTCGAGTGGTGTCGATGATGGACGTGGTATAACACTAGGATTTAAGACTAGGCTAGACAGGAGTTTATTTGAGGCTAAACCTAGTTTTTCAAGGCATAGGGGGACTGTTTGATCGATGGGGTTCCGCGGATGAAAATAACAAATTCAGAACAAAGTATAAACTTTGTCACCTCAGATAACCTATCCTGTTGATATTTTTGACATTTGAGTGTTGTCGGGGACGCGCGAAGAGATCAAATTACAGTCTAAAGTTCATTGTTTAGGAACGGGTAGATTGTTTTGCTTTGCCTTGGGTCGGTTTGGATTCAAGTTGCATTTTTAAATTAAATGTAAATTTCGCTGGAGATTCTAACGTGTAGATTGTGTCAAGCATTTATTTTGCTGGGCTCAGTCGCGGAAGAGCTGTGGAAAATTAGATACATAAATCGGTATTTTCCGAAGTATGTAACTCGTTGTGGAGTGGGTTAGATCTCCAGAAGCGCTAAAGAAAACGTTTCGATAATATCCAGCTCGAATTGCGCAGAGTTGAAGGTTTAAAAACGTTACGGACCTTTTGAGGAAACCGCTAGTTCAGACCCATTTCGGAAAATCAAATCGCAATTGTGTAAACCCGGTCTATTTGGATCGTTATTGCCGTGAACTAATTATATAATTGGAGCCACTAAAGCCGCTGCTAGCGAGCACATGAAATATCATTGAGTACTCACGTCGTAACACTACGACGGATATCTATACGATATCCCAAACAAATATCATAAAGTGTGGTCGACCACTGAAAAGAAGCTCCATGCGCCCATATATACAAAAAAAAACAAATGGTACCATCACACAAATATAACTGATAAATTTCCACGCCTTAACCGACAGGGCGTGGAATCTTGGTAGGGTTTGTTTTTCAGTGGAATGTCACAAAGCAGTACTGACCTTGACGCCGTGAACCGGAATTCGAAAGCTCAATTCGAGGCAGGAATACGGGATGAGGAACACCAGGGGGGTGAGAGGAGTCGAATCTTACTCTCGTCGCAGCCCGACGCTGTCGCCGTCGTGATGCTTGCCGACACAAAGGGTCGCTGTCCGAACGCGACGAATTGATCCCCGAATCACTTCAACCTTTCACAACACGAAGCACTCACTCCGATGACGTGAAATCTACTTATTTCCCGACGATTGTTCCTTGCTCATTATAATTAACATACAGCCAAGGCCCGAAGGCCTGACGCCGACCTTTTTCCATGTTTAAAAGTTAACCTCTAACTCGTCATTTCTTTTCTATGCAAGTGACAGCTAGTGATGTACCGATCACTCGCGGTCGATTCGCGCAACGAAAAAACCGGTGAGTTCCGAAGCATAAATATTAAACAGTCACCCACCCGGACAGGTCCGAACCTGTCCCTAATCAATAGGAAGGCGAGAAAGTGTTGCGACCGCTCTCTTGAGGACCGAGTCCCCTACCTTGACTTCTGCTGATCGAGGCGTGCCATCCCGACCCGTGTACAAATTGACGATCCGTCCTCGTCTCCATCTCAATGATGGCAGGTTCGCATCCTTAATCAGCACCAAATCACCGACTTGAGGGGGGCTCGTCCGGTCAGTCCACTTAAGGCGCTGCTGCAAGATGTGCAAGTACTCAAGGGACCACCGTTTTCAAAAATCTTGAGCCATCTGCTGCAACATTTGCCACCTAGTTAACCGACTTAACTTAACATCACCGAATGGGTATGCTGGCAGTGTGTTAAGGGGCTGACCTATCAGGAAGTGACCCGGCGTCAACGCTTCCAAATCATTTGGATCCGAACAGAGCGGGCACATCGGACGCGAGTTCAGTGTCATTTCAATTTTACAGAACAGCGTCGCAAGCTCTTCAAAGCGTAGAGAGGTGTCACCGATGATCCTCGTCAGGTGCGACTTAGCCGATTTAACCGCAGCTTCAAAAATTCCTCCCCAATGAGGACATCCCGGCGGACTGCAAACCCATTCAATCCCTCGTCGGGAGCAAGCCGTACCGATGGCGTCCTGGTTACCGTTCAGGAATTGAGTGACCTCCTGCAGATATCGCCTGGCTCCGACAAAATTTGTGCCGTTGTCCGAACGGATTAATGTCGGGAGGCCCCTTTGTGAGATGAACCGATCTAGACATGCGATAAATGCCTCTGTAGTGAGGTCACTAACCACCTCCAAGTGGACTGCCTTCGTGGCCAAGCACACGAAGACGCACAGGTATGCCTTTACTAATCTGGCGTTCGGTAGCTGTGAAGACTTGACCATGAATGGTCCCGCGAAATCCGTTCCGAAACCCGCAAAGGGCCGGATTTCGTTAACCCTATCCGAGGGCAAATCGCCCATCTAGAGCTACGACGCTACGCACTAAGCGTCTTCCCGATAGAATCCAGAACTTGCGCTGGAGAAACGCCATCAAGACGTGGCATCCGATATGCCCATTCCGAATGTGTCGATCCTGTATCAACAGTTCGACCAACTTCCCTTTCCTAAGGAGTAACAACGGGTGGCGAGTCACATAAGGCAGTTTGGCATTCCGCAGCCGACCTCCTACCCTCAGCAATCCTTGAGGGTCAATAAATGGGTTGAGCCGAGCCACAGCTCCCTTCAGTTGGACGCATCCGCGTCTCAGAATGTCCAGTTCAGACTTAAAGTGAACCGTCTGCACGTTCCGTACCAATGCGAACAACGCATGGTTCCGTTCCCGTGGTGTCAGGACCTGTGTCCGCACTCGTTGCGCCTAAGAATTGCGACAATTCCGCGCAAATCGGAAGATCCAGGCGGTCACATTGACCAGCTTGTCGAGCGAGCTGTACCGTTCCAACAGGCTGAACTCCTCTTCCGGCTCTGGTTGCGTCGTACAGACACCGACTATCAAGGCGCCGTTCGCCGAGGTAACGCGTGGACTCATTGGCCAATCCGATTCGGCTTGAGTCAACCATTTTGGACCCCACCACAAGGGATGTCCAACTAACTCCGGAGCGTGATACCCACGAGACGTACAGTCTGCTGAGTTCATTTCCCCTGGAACATGTCTCCAGATTAAGGGAATCTCCGAATTCAAAATCTGCGAAACCCGATTCGCCACAAAAATCTCCAGCTTGTGAACTGAAGCCTTCAGCCAGCATAACACGATCTGGCTGTCCGTCCAAGCGTAGACCGTATCTTCTAACGCTATTGACCCACGAAGAACCGTCATCGTGTGGTTGACCAGACGAGTCAGGGGAGCCGCTCCTGAAAGCTCCAATTTGGGAATGGTCAGGCGAGTGCGCAACGGCGCAACCTTGCTCTTGGCCATCAACCTCCCCCGAGGAGTCGACCGTATGCAGATACACCGCAGCTCCGTAGCCCTTCTCCGAGGCATCGCAAAACCCATGCAGGGTGGCGGTGTATCGTTTGGTGGGGACCAACCTCCGTGGCAGTGAAATCCGATTGATGCCAGGGAGGGTCGAAAAGAACGATTCCCACTCTGAGCTCAATGACCCGCCGATCGGGTCGTCCCATTTCAGCTCAGCAGACCACAATTGCTGCATAAAACACTTGAGCTGAAATGTTACCGGGGTGATCCACCCGTTTGGATCAAATGTCCTAGCCACCGTTGAAAGGACGTTCCGTTTCGTCCAGACCTTCGGGGAGTACAACTCGACCCGATACGAAAACATGTTTGACACCGGCTGGTACTGGACGCCTTATACCGACAACATATTCGGATTTTCCAAATTTTCAAAAATGTGGGGATCCTGCTGGTAGTCATCCGGAAGACCAGACAGTAACTCTGGAGAGTTCGACATCCATTTCCGGAGCTCGTAACCTCCACCCCGTAAGAGCTCAACTAGCTCGTCCCGTCGAGCGAGCGCCTCCTCTACGGAATCTGCACCGGTACAGATATCGTCCACGTAGAGATCCTGCTCCTGGATCGCTGCTCCTCTAGGGAAATTTAACCGTTCTCGATTCGCTAACTCCCGCAGAGTGCGAATCGCCAAATAAGGACTAGACCGTAGCCCGTGCGCGTTGGTGTTCAGCTCGTACACCTTGATGGGCTGATCTAGGCTCTCTCACCACAGTATCAGCTGATACCGTCTATCGTCAGGGTGAATGAATGTCTGTCTAAACATCATCCGGATGTCAGCTACAAACACAACATTGTGTCGAAAGAACCGTGTGATAACATCCGCGATGTCATGGTTCAACTTCGGCCCTGAATGCAAACACTGGTTCAGGTTCTTGCCGTTAGATGTTGATGCCGATCCACCGAACAAAACCCGTATTTTGCCCTCCGGGGTCCTCAAGACCGCGTGATGAGGCAGGAAGCAGTAGTTTTCACGCTTCCAGTCGATACCCGAAACCGACATGTGGCCGAGCGACTCGTATTCCCGCATGAAATCGATGTACTTCTGCCGGCAAATCCCGTCACGCTTCATGCGTCGTTCCATCGACAGAAGCCGCGTCTCGTCTGCATGGTGTGAACTGCCCAGTGGTATGCGATCACTCCGGAATGGAAGACGTGTGAGAAATCGACCTGACCGAAGGCGACCAGTATTGTTCCGATAAAACTGTTCACACTCTTCTTCAACCGGGTCCAACCGGCGGACCGTAGGTTCCTCCACCTCCCAAAACTTCTGTATCACCTCCGAGAGTACAGAACCGAATAAGGGACTACTAGTCGCTAGGCGTGGGACAGCCGGCATGACCGGACCCATTACCGCATGGCCCAGTCTGGTGTTGACCGAAAAAAGACCAGTCGCCTGCAACACGTGGACACCTGGCACTAACAGGTATCCCAAGGCATCAACACCCAATAAAATGTCTACTGGGCCCGGAATATAAAACTCCGGGTCAGCCAGTGTTAACTCAGCGATCAACTGTCGCACCGAGGGAGACAACCGCACGTGAGGGTGTGAGCCCATCACATTAGGCATGACTAATGCCGTGACCGTCAGATTCACCGATGAATCCACCCGTGACGAGAGAGTAATCCGACATACTCCCTTAACGGAACCGACTTCCGTGTTCCCAATTCCCCGAATGGAATGTGGATGCTCCCTTACCAAAATGCCCAACCGTCTTACAAGTTTGCACGAGACTAAGTACCCCTGGGCCCCCGAGTCCAATAGTGCTCGTGCCACACATGATTTACCGTCCGAATTCCATGCTATCACAGAGGCGGTGGGGAGCATGACCGTCTGTGGATTGGCGGCACCCTGTAAGTGGGCGGCGTGTCCCTAGCGGGAACCTCCGCGGGATCCGAACCCGCTGAGACCTCCGTCGGCCTCGGAGTAACTCGGCTGTTGATATGCAACCGGCATATCAGGCCGTAGGGCCTATTATACGGGTTGGGACCACAGTCCCAACCCGTATAATAGGCCATTCGCTGTCCCGGTATCCGATCATACCGGACGGTGTACGGTGTGCCCGGTGCGCAGCGTGGATGAATGGGGGAGAGCGGATCCAACCTGGGGCGCTCTAGGAATGGGGCGACATTCGACTGTTCACCTCCCAGAGCGACGGGAAGGGTGGTGCAGAAGGTGGTGGGCTCCCAGCCTTCGCGCTACTCATAGGTGCCATCTGACACCCGCCCGTAACACGCGGTGAGCCAGCGGCCCGAAGTCCTCGCTGACCGTGGACAGCGGCGACCGAACCCCGGCTATCCCGCATGTTACCCCCCGCGCTGCCCCATTCCCCTCGGGGGGGTCCCGTCCGCGGGTACCCCAGTCACCCCGTTGGTGACTCCCGTTGCCCGGAGGGGGACTGGGTCCAGCCCTGGTTGGGCCCTGTGGCCGACCAACCTGAGTCCGGCCCTGGTGACCGTCCGAAGGGCCTGACCGATTCAGGCACAACACTATGTGGTGCTTGCCACTACAGCACTCACAGGGGAATGCGCGCGAGCACTCGCTCAGCGTGTGCGGCCCCAAGCAACCTAAACACAATCGGTGGCGGAAGACTATCTTCCTGCGGGCAGCTACCCCGAGCGCCTTAAAGTTTGCGCAACTGGTCACTTCATGACCGGCACTGTCGCAGTGCACACAGCCGTCACCCGACGGCGCGGCATTCAGAACGCCAAATTGATTCGACCTCCCACCCCCCCGTGGGGGCGGGGGGCGCGGCCCCTCCCGCATCCGCGTGGGTTGGCGCTGCACACTGGCCTCCGTGTCCAGTGTGTCACATCGCCTGCATTCACCCTCCAAGAAATCTGTCAATTGGACAAGCGTGGGAAGTTCCGTGCTACTGCCCCCATGCAGCTGTTCAAACCGACTTTGAATAGCTGCAGGCAACCGTGACAAAACCATATATAAAACAATGTATGACCATTTGTCTACCGGAAGACCAAGGTTCTGAAGGGCCTTAGTGGCCACCAGCACAGGGTTGAGCACCTGTACTCGGATGTCAACATCCTGGGTTACTCTAGGGATGCTAAACAGCTTCCCCAGCTGCGCATCAACCAACCGCCGTTTGTGTTGGTAGCGGTCAAACAATATGGACCTGGCTATCTCATAATTGCCCGCCGTGACCGTTAGGTGACCGACCAACTCCTTCGG
This sequence comes from Argyresthia goedartella, assembly GCA_949825045.1. Taxonomy (NCBI): domain Eukaryota; kingdom Metazoa; phylum Arthropoda; class Insecta; order Lepidoptera; family Argyresthiidae; genus Argyresthia; species Argyresthia goedartella. The sequence continues at coordinate 13,547,865 of OX463829.1, read as the reverse complement.
TTCACCCCGCAGAGCCATCAATAGTTGGGCCAAATTGTAGGCGTTGTCCAGGTCGTCCCGACCGTGGACCAAACTATCAAATAAGTTAATGAAGGCCGGCCGGCCGGTCCAGGTGTGGCAGCCGTCCAACAACACCCTTCGGGGGTGGGTCTCCGTTACCCTCCCCACGGTCATTCCTTCGCGACCGCTTAATTTTCTCCGCGCGACGCTCGATGTCACCCAAGAATTCCATCGCTTGGTCAGCATCCGCACAGAGCTGTTTCACTGCAGCCACCGAGGCTTCATCAGTAAGCCCGAGAGCTTCAGCCTCCGCAGCCAGCCGAAACACCTTCCCGACGCGTGTCATTGCGTCCTCCACACGCTTGAGCAGGACATCATCCATATCCGGTCGCTCCACATACTTATGAGTATGGGCGAGCCATCTCATTTCCTCCCGGACACCATGCCGCAGTACCGTCAAGGGCGAGGGTGCCATGTTGACCGATTTAATAGATTCTGGTCTTATACTTCACTACCAAACTAAGTATAGCCAGAGACCAGCACTTGCCCGTCAGCGCTGGGCACAGAAATTAAAACTAAGTTGTCAAAACTAAGGCAACCACTAAAACAATTAAATCCTAAAAAATATTTAATATGGTCGCCCTGTGAAATTAATTTGTTTTAATTTGTCTATTTGTGAATATAGTGTTAATTTAAGTGTTTGTTTAGTCAACTAAAGTGTGCCAGTGCTAAATGTGGTCAGAATTGTAATTGTGATAAAATAATCGATCACGGACCGAAAGACAAAGGAAATTTCAAACTGCCAACGGAAAAACCCCGGGGGAGTATTGTTTTCATATTTGCTTATTCATATTTTACAAGTTTATGACTTGAACTTAACTATATACTTATACACTACATACTGCTCAACTCTCACTATTGTGAGAAACGTCCATCCTCACACCGCAGCGTCTTTGTTTTGTCTCTTAGCACTTGACAATCTGTGGAAGTACTTTTGACGATAAAACTAGCTGTTCACTCATAATTATTACACGATATACACAAGTGCACTGGTAGGTTAGACCTTGGCAATTAGTGCGAATATAATGTAAGCTTGTAAGTGATTCTAGAAACATATTAGGTACTCACTTCACAGCTGATCATCACAACACATGCAAAACGACTAAAATTGTTAGATAATAAGTATAACTTTCATTAGTTCAGGACATTTATACTGTTAACCTATTTTGACTTGTAATAGTTTAATTGAAACTTGTTGACTTTGACGTAGAATAGCTATATAGGGAATTAGGAACTATCATATCAGTACTACAGCTACTAACTGCAAGTCTTTATTCCTTCTGTTTTATTTTAATTTTGTTCGGAGCACCCATTCTTTTTTATTTTATTTCCATGCATGGCATCCAACATTACTACGCGGAGAATGCACGCACTACAGCAACAACTAACTGACGCAGAGGAGTTAAACCAAAGGCTATTGGAAGAGCGCAATGAAAATGACTTTGAGATAAAAAGCTGAGATAAAGAGCCAAGAACTCACAGATTAGAGATAGTGTGTCTACTTTGCGAGAAACACACGAGGAGTCGCAAAATGAGATTCAAAGATTGGAAAAACTTGTGGAATCTTTTGACACCCTGCGCACTGACCTTGCTTCTGCTTGTGATCGCAGTAAATTCCTCCAATACCAACTCAATGAGGCAAATTTGAAGTTGACTGATATGTGCATAGAAAAAGACTACAATGAATTTCGCCACATTACCTCTATCCAACAAGAACTAGATGTAGCCAGCCTAAGCACTATTGTTCAAGCCATGCAGACAAGCAGCAGAAAAATTAAAAAATATTTTAAATAAAATAAATTCACGAAGAAAACTAGAGGTAATATAAAAGTACTGAAATTAGCCTTGAAACGGCAATCAAACAGAATATTAAGAATCTCCTTAATGCAAGAGCTCCGGGGAAAAAATGTAGGTTTACAGTCGGACCTTCAACATGCCCGAGTAGAAATCCAGCATCTACATGACCTGCTAGCAAATACACTACAATGTTATGCCAAAGAGCAAAGTGAGTTAGCAGAACTCAGAGCCGCGACGTCTGAGTTAGTATAGCTACAACGCCAGAATGCGGAATTGGTGGGCGTTCTAATTGAGAATGAGGAGAATTAAACCAGCAAGGAGGACGAGCCCACATCACTAACTTTGGTCTCGACCCCCCTCAACGAGAGTGTTGCAGCGTCCACCGCTGCCCCAACCAAAAAACAGCGTCGCCGTCGTCGACGAGGAGACACCTCGCAGCTCAACAGCGCGAGCACCGCGCCGCTCGCTGTCACTGCTGAGGCGTTTGTCATGCCGCAAGCTGCAACGAGGGCCGCGCCGTTCGCCGTTGCGCACGTTGCGACGCTCGCTGCCGCGAATGCCGCGCCAACCGCCGCCACGTGCATCAAACCGCACTCCAACACGTGTGTCCCGCCACTCACCTCCACTCGTGTACCGCCAGCTACCAAATTATGTGCTCAGAGAAAAACTCTGTTGTTCTCCGACAAAGTAGGTGCAGGATTTCGGACTCTATTACATAACCGGCTTAACCAAAAAATAACGAACATTTGCTGTCCAAATAGTTCAATTGTAGATCTAGTGAAGATGATTAGTCGCGGTATCTATGATGAGTACAGCACTATTGTAATTATGGTAGGAAATCATTCAAACATTAGTCGGAATGATTTGAATAAAAGTGTTGAAACACTTCTAGACTTACATAGTAGGATGAAATGCAAATTTATACTATGCAATTTTCCATATGCCTGTAATTTGACAGAACTACAGAACAAATCTGTGCATAGAATGAATATTCAATTATTTTATTTAACATGGCATCACAGCGATGCTATTTTATGTTTCGACATGAATAATTTTATTCATAACTTTACTCCGACACGGGATACATTGTACCTGTCTAATAAATATAGAAAATTAGTAGCTACATTGTTAGCTTATAATATATGCGACGCAGCTATAGTTGGTTTAACTAAGTTCAACTTGACATCAGCTTATTTTAAGAGTAATATGACATGCACCCCTATTGGGAATTCACCTGTTAATTATACTTTGCATGCAACATTGGAATCTGTTCCAAGTAATTTAAATTAGTTCATAAGACAATAGAGGAAATCTCTAGCATACAAGAGCCACTAAATATGTCAAAATGTAAGCCCCAGTTAAATATTGCCCATCAAAACATCCAGGGGCTACCTGGCAAAGAACTTGTATTAGAATTATTTCTAAAAAATTCTGACATTGATATTATTTGTGTTACTGAACACTGGTTGAAGGAAAATATGATGTCTTTTAACATAAATAATTACAAAATTGTCAGTTGTTACAATAGAAAGACTGCTGATAGAGGTGGTTCTTTAATCTTAGTGAAAAATAATATTAAGGTGAAACAACGGAAAGATATTCTTGCACTTGCTGTTGAAAGAAAAATAGAGGTATCCTGTGTTGAGTTAGAAAGCCATATTATTGTTTGTGTCTACAGGCCACCGAGGGATTAAAAAGGCCATGGCAATTTCGAAATATTTGAGAAAATTATGGAGGAAGCCCTCATTAAACTTTGTAATAACAGAAAAAAGTTAATTATTTGTGGCGATCTTAATGTAGATCTGCTTGTAAATACAACACTGAAGCGACGATTAATAACTCTGTTCAAATCATTTAATTTATGTCATGTATTTCTAGAGCCGACTAGAATTACACTTACCAGCCAAACTTGCTTAGATAACGTTTTTTGTGACTGTGCATTCACAAGTAAAAGTGTTATTAACTGCTTACCCTCCGATCACAGTGGTCAAACAGTTTCATTCCCAATAACTATTAAGGATAAGACTGGTCCATCATTTTATAGGCCTATTACATCCCATAGACTAGAGACATATACGAAAAACTTAGATATAAATTTGCCAGTACCGGATTTTAATGAACAGAACCCAAACAAAATCTACTCAGACTTCTTCAACATTATTCAGACAGAATTCAATAAAGTTTTCAAATTAAAGAAAGTCAGTGACTACAACGGTAAATCTAAATTTAATGACTGGGCAACGTTTGGAATTCGTAAAAGTAGAGTTATCTTGTATGACCTTTATGATCAAAAAACCTATAACTTTGATCGAAAATTTCATGACTATGTTAAAAAATATTCCAAAACTTTCAAGTTGGTTTGTAGAACTGCAAAAACTTTACACATTAATAGAAAAATTCAAAATTCAAATAATAGAATGAAAATAGTTTGGCAAATAATAAACCGCGAAACTGGCAAAGTTATACCAAGGGACAGTGATTTCTGCCTAAAGATAGGTGATGATGTTGTTAAATCCAACGCTGATGTTGCTCGAGCTTTTGAAACATTCTTCACCAATGTACCCGTACTCACAACGGACCGTCTAAATTCATCTCCATTTGAAGCAGAGACTTTATTAAAAAATAACATTAGCGTCAGTAATGTATATTTAAAATTTCAACATGACATTGTCAAAACGTTTAAATTACTTAACTTAAAAAATACGGAAGACCTGTGGGGTACATCAGTCAAAGTCATTGGTTCAGTAATTCTGGTTATAGCCACACACTTAGCTTATATATTCAATAAATTTGTTGACGATGGGGCTTTTCCAGACCTCATGAAACACAGTAAACTTATTCCGCTGTTCAAATCGGGAGATAAGGGCGATCCTTCAAATTTCAGACCAATATCTGTTCTTCCAACACTAAGTAAAATATTTGAAAAGATTATACTCAATAAAATGCTCTCACACTTCAACCGTACAAAACAACTCCACGCTAAACTATATGGTTTCACTAGGGGTAAATCGACTACGGATGCAGGTATTACCCTTGTATATCATATTTATTCTGCATGGGAGGCCGCACAGGATGCTATCGGAGTTTTTTGCGACCTGTAAAAGGCGTTTGATTGTGTTGATCATAATACGCTATTAATTAAATTAAATCATTACGGAGTTAGAAATAAAGCGTTGGATCTACTAAGATCATACTTAAGCAATATAATTCAAAAGGCAGAAGTTAACGGCGTAAAATCTGATAGATCGGGTATTAAAATTGGCGTTCCACAAGGTTCCATATAAGGCCCTTTCTTATTCCTGGTATATATTAATGATCTGCCTTTCATGGTGGAGAAATTAACTGACATAGTGTTGTTTCCTGATGATACTTCAATGGTCTTCAAAATTGAAAGACAAAAAGGAGATTTTGATGATGTTAATGGTGTATTGTCTTTAACCTTGAGTTTTTTTATTTATTTATTTATTTATTTAGGCACGTCAACAGCACACATATACATATTATTACAATAAAAAATTCTGCAGTTTTGTTCTTATATGAGTGCCTATTATAGATGAGCACAACATTGACCATTTTTGTACTAACTAGTAATTCTGATTTGAATTGGTTCACAGTTAATAATTTATTGTTAAACGCTGGTAAAACCAAGTGTATCAAATTCTCACTTCCAAATGTCAGGCAAGTTGAGACCAGTTTGGTGTTAGACAACAGCACGTTAGAATTGGTAAATGATACGAAGTTTCTTGGAATAACCATTGATAGCTAATTGCAGTGGGGACCGCACATAGATAAATTGGCTGGTAAATTAAGTTCTGCGGCTTACGCTGTTAGGAGCATCATACAAAGCACGGATGTGGCTACATCTAGGCTAGTATATTTTAGTTACTTTCATAGTGTGATGTCCTATGGTATCTTGTTGTGGGGGAAAGCAGCGGATATTCAAACTATTTTTATTTTACAGAAAAGAGCTATTCGAGCAATTTATAATTTAAAACAAACAGACTCCTTAAGAGAGCTTTTTAAAGAAATTGCCATACTAACAGTAGCTAGTCAATTTATTTTTGAAAATATAATGTATGTACGCAAGAACCTTACAACATTTTCGAAACTTAGCGACAGCTGTAATGTTAACCTAAGAAATAATCACAGACTATGTGCGCCCCGTTTTAGACTCGCGAAGGTTAGCAATTCTTTCAAGGGTCAGTGCATTCTCTACTACAATAAGATACCTCTGGAGATTTTGAAATTGCCATTTGAGCAATTTAAAAAGCATGTTAAAGCGACTTTGTCGAAAAAGGGATATTACAATGTTCAAGATTACTTAAATGACAGGACTGTATGGGGTTAATCTGGCTATTTATTCCTGCTTATTAATCATAACAATTAAATTTTTCATATTTGTATTAGTTAAGCACAACCTATTTTTAAAAGAGATCTAAAAATAAATCTGTGGGAGTTTCTACGCCCTTCTTCTCCCACAGTGGTCCAATGTAGAGAAGTGGCAAAAATGACGTTTGCTAAGTATATGTAATCTACAGTAATAAAGTACTTTGACTATTGACTATTGACTATTAATCTAAGATACCCTTTTCTCCTAACTACAATGTGGCAAAAAAACAACCCTACAACCGTCCGTGAATCGTTTTCCTACTAGGAAACCGCGCCTCTGCTACCAAAATGATAAATTTCTGCGCCTTAACCGACAGGGCGTGGAATCTTGGTAGGGTTGTTTTTCAGTGGAATGTCACAAAGCAGTACTGACCTTGACACCGTGGACCGGAATTCGAAAGCTCAATTCGAGGCAGGAATACGGGATGAGGAACACCAGGGGGGTGAGGGGAGTCGAATCTTACTCTCGTCGCAGCCCGATGCTGTCGCCGTTGTGATGCTTGCCGACACAAAGGGTTGCTGTCCGAACGCGACGAATTGATCCCCGAATCACTTGAACATTTCACAACACGAAGCACTCACTCCGATGACGTGAAATCTACTTATTTCCCGACGATTGTTCCGTGCTTATTATAATTAACATACAGCCAAGGCCCGAATGCCTGACGCCGACCTTTTTCCATGTGCAAAAGTTAACCTCTAACTCGTCATTTCTTTTCTATGCAAGTGACAGCTAGTGATGTCCCGATCACTCGCGGTCGATCCGCGCAACGAAAACACCGGTGCGTTCCGAAGCATAAATATTAAACAATAACAAAGATCGATCTGGCGCAATACACCGCTAACTGATGCGAAATACCGGCTTGCGGGCACACATGCTTTCTCTGTTTAACTTGAAACTCTAGCTTCCTGAACCAATCTCCCGTTCGACTATTGTACGCCTACTGAACTTCTCAACAAACGAAATATTCAGACTTATCATTCTTAACTTGCAATTTTTACAACTGAATCGGGACATCTAAGTTGGGGGTAGATAGAATAGACGATCATAGCTTCTGACAACGGTAGCTCGACCTTAGCTATTTATGCCGTTACAGATTTTCTGGTGCCGAGACCGAAGGATATTCTAGAGTACAATACCTAGATAGTCTGATACCTAGATATTCTAAAAGAATCAAGGTCTAACGCGTTACTTTTAAAAATAACACAACGTAGAAACAATTTTAAACAGTTCAGTTTTGTAAGTAAGATAAATAACCAACAACAAAAAAAGGGGCATTGTTTTCACAATTCATCGAACAAGCCGAAGGTTTAGTATTGAGAAATAATGGGCAGGCCTAAAAATAACGTTAGTCGGGTTACAACCCGACTAACGAGACGACTCACTTTCGCATACAAGTGTTTTAAATAATTGAATGGCGTCAGGACAGGTGACTCAATTGTTATCTGAAATAGTGAGCAGGTTAGACAGTTTGGAACGGGGGTCAAGTGCGAGCAATGCTAGTAGGACTTCGGACAGACAGACGAACAGACAGGAACTAGAGACGTTTGAACAATCGGTAGAAAAACGTGCATAGTGAAAACATGCATAGTGAAAATGACACAGAAGTTGCCGACATTCGATGGGCGGAGTTCGGAAAATCCGATGATTTTCTTTAGAGATTTAAAGGCTTATATTAAAGTCTCGGGAGATAGTTCGAGGGCTTTGATATGGGCAACGGATAGTTTGGTAGGAATTCCAAAATTTCGAATGAGCATATACAGAGACTCATGGCGAACTTATTCGGGTTTTGAAAAAGATTTCAGAGAGGTATTCTGGGGAGATAATGAACAGGAATTAATTAAACAAAGATTCCTAACCACGAAGTTCGATTCCAAGAAAGGTCAAAGTACGGAATAATTCTTTGCCTCTCAATTGAATAGTATATATGAGCTTACGATATCGTTTACTGATACGGAGAAGATCAACACGATTTTCAGACAGTTGCCGCGCGATATTCAGGTAGCGTTTTTTGCTAGGAAGGACCCCATGACGATACGAGACGCGGTCGAGTTTCTGCGGCAATTAGAACGTAATATCGATGGGGGATTAAATGCGTTGCATAGGTAGGAGACAATGAATACGAACAATGTAAGTCGGAATAACTACATGCGAGGGCAATATCGTGCTTTGCGAGTAAATACGATGCGATATAACGCGGTGAGTCGTAGGAATAATTATAACGCGGGAACAAAGGCACGAAACGAATTTGGGACGCGCGCTCGCGGTTATTTTCGCGGTAGAGGTAGGCAGCCTCAGGCTAGTTTCAAGGCAATAGAGTTTCAAAGGGGCAATGATAGTTCAGGTAATACAGAGGCAGGGCAAAGTTCAAGTGACAGGAATAATGCGATAAATCAGAATTCAAAAAACTAGTGGACTCGCGCGGGTCGTTCGCGCTCAGATATTTATTACGCTTTGGGTGGACAGCCGATCAAATTGAGAGAGAGCATAGACTGTATGATTTGTGTAATTTGGATTCGAACGTGGGTGTGAATGAATTTATACAATTACTAGCGCATAAAGCGCATGGATATGCCGTGTGTTTAGATGAAAAATCGAGATTGGATTGTAGAGGCCGCAATGACAGGCGTTTACATACGATATTCAGAGACGACGATTTGACTGAGTGTGGGCGCGATCTATGTAGTACATTGACATTACCTGAGTTAGATGTGTGTATTGTAAATATTGTTGTAAGGAGTTTGATTGATTCGGGGAGCGAAGTCAGTTTGATAAGTCGGGGAGTGTATGATGAAGTATGCAGGCAATTGGGAAAACCAACGGAAATACCGATCCCAAGTTTGAGAATCACAGGTGCGTTTGGGGTCAGTAGAGAGAAGGTAGATAAGTAAGTCACGTTACCATTAACAATAGGTGAATGCGTTATCGATACTCCAATGCTAGTATTAACAAGGGTGCCTAAAGATTTAATTTTAGGGTTTGATTTTATACAACAGACGCGAGCCAGTTTAATGTGTGCGGGAAATAAGACACTAATTATACGAAGCGCCGGGCGGATGTGTGAAATACCATTAGGTACGGGGCCCGATCAGGAAGCTTGTTGTTGTACAATGGAATTGCAGGAACAAGATACCAGTAGAAATATGATAGAGGAATATGTGAATAATTCATCAATACCTGTTGAACACAAAACAAAGTTATTGCCGGTGTTAAATAAACATGCAGAGATGTTTAGCGATAGGGTAGGTCGGACAAATAAATATATACATGAGATAAAAATGAGAGATGAAACGCCTTTCGTAAAACGACGCTATCCCATACCATTCGCATATCGCGATAAAGTAACAAAACGATTGGAAGAAATGGAAAAGATAGGTACTATTAGCAGGCAATCTACGGATTTCAGCAGTCCATTGACTTGTGCACTAAAGAAGTCAGGGGAGGTTCGGATATTACTCGATGCGCGACAATTAAACACGGGAATGGTTGGGGAAGTTGAAACTACACCTTTAATGAGTGAGATATTGCAGTCGGGTCACCGGATAAATTATATAGTGATTATCGATATTAACGATGCGTATTTTTCTATACCATTATCAGACGAATCTAAACGATACACGGGTTTTGTATATCAAGGCAGAAGTTATGTTTACAACGTTTTACCTCAGGGGTTGAAAACCAGTGTGGGTTCATTTTCGAGGGCGATGGACTTAATCTTAGGGCCAGAGGTTAGGTCATATTGTTTAAATTTTGTTGACGATTTGGCGATTTTAACTGAGGGTGACATCGATCAGCATTTGTCTCAAGTGGACACGGTTCTGAGTAAATTGAAAGACGCGGACTTCACATGCAAACTAAAAAAAATGCGAGTTCGCACAAAAAAGGGTCAAGTTATTGGGGCATATTTTGTCTACACAAGGTTTGCAGATAGACTCGGACAATGTTGAAACACTCAAATTCTATCCGTCACCCAGAACTGTTAGGCAATTGAGGGCGTTTTTGGGGTCATAAATTACTTTCGGAGATTTATAAAAAATTTTGGAACGCTAACGCAACCATTATACAATTTATTACGGTCTGGAGTCAAGTTCGTTTTGAGTGCTCACGTGCAGAGTGCTTTTGGTCGAGATAAAAAAACAATTCTCAGAAAGTATAATATTGAGTCAGCCATTGGCATAGGAATTGGGGGTTACGTATATCAATGAGATGATATGGGCCAGGAGCGAATTATAGGGTTTTGTTCGCAGGCATTTAGGGGAGCTCAAACGAGATGGTCTGTAAGCGAACAGGAAATGTATGCGGTCATATACACCTTAAAGCGATTTGAGATATATTTGCGAGGAGAAAGGGTTGTTATTAGGACAGATCATAAAAGTTTGACGTTCATTAAGTCGTGGACTTTATTGGGGGCACGCGTAACTAGGTGGATTATGTTTTTGGAGCAATTCGATTACAACATAGAGTATGTGCGTGGGGTTGTCAATCAAATTGCCGACACGCTAAGCAGGCAAATAGCGGGTCATGGAGGTATGAATGACAGTATAAATGTTCAGCCGGGAATATTCTGGTTTCAGGCATCGAATACCGCAAGTGTTATTTCAAGTTTACGGGACATTGCGAGATTACAAAGCGAAGATGAGCGGTTAAATCGAATTAGCGGTTGTATCAGACGTGGAATGGTAGATACGGAAAAGAGAGGGTTTGATAATTACAAGATAGTAGTAGGTGATACGTTATATTTTCACGTGCCAAAGCGGAACGTACGATTGTTAGTACTTCCGAAATCACAACAGGAGGAACTAATATTACACATACATGAAGAAATAGGTCACTACGGCAGATATAAAATATTAGCACTGATGAAGGACAGATATTACTTTCTTCATATGAGTAGGGTGATTAGCACGGTGATAAGAAGTTGTGACGTATGTCAAAAGGTCAAACCAAGTACTAACAATACCGTTGGTCCTTGTACACCGGTGTTGGCGGAAAAGTTGGTAGAGAAAGTTTTCTCGGACCTTTATGGGCCATTGCCCGTAGGTAAATTCGGATATCAATATATATACGTGATTCAAGACCTGTACAGCAAGGTCATAAAATTGTATCCAATGCGGAAAGCTACAGGTAGGAGCGTGCTCGCTTGTACAAAGAGATTTCATAGGGAAATACCTATCGAAACTGTAATTACAGACTCAGGACCACAGTTCATATCGAAAGTTTGGGAATTTGGTCTCAAACAGCTGGGGATTCGGGTCACTCATACGTCGGTGTATTGTCCAAATTCTAATAGCGTAGAAAGAGTGAATCGCGAGCTTGTTTGACTAATTAGAACCTATTGCGGCGGAAGTAATCGAAGTTGGGTCGACGTGTTACCGGACATTGAAAATTGCTACAATAATATCTAATACACGAGCACCGGATTCGCTCCTAATGAGTTGGCGTTTGGTAGGCGGGAACCGTTGACTATTGACAAGGAATTAGGCGATGAATGGATATTAGGTCATAGTGTGCGAGATACGGAACAGGTGCGGAATGTAGCGCTAGAGAACTCTAAAATTTCTAGTGAACGACGTAAGCGACAGGCAGAAAAACGGCGTAAGTTAGAAGTATATCGTATAGGTGATTATGTGAAAATTAAGAGAATTAAGTGAGAATTAAGCGTTCAAATAAAGAACATAAAATCATGCGGAAATTTTCGTTGTTGTATAAAGGGCCTTATGTTATTTCGGCAGTGGTTTATCCGAACTGTTATACTTTAGTAGATCCGGTTTCAAATGAGGTATTGGTTGCGATTTGGAAGGCGGCTCAACTAGCCGCTCTAAACTATTTTGAGAACTAATATTAGTTTGTATTACGTTAATCGGTATTTGGAAGTCACGCTCTCTAAACGCAAACTAAGAATAGTTCTCGTTTTTTTGTCCAACTAAACGAATTACCGCCCCTAGGGACAGTTCTGAACCTCAATGTATCTTTTTATTTCTCGATTATGTTTCGATACAATCGATATTTTTCGTCATAGTCAAATAAAGAAACTGTTCAAATATATTTTCAAATTATTATTAATTTATTATTACACGTGCATTTTGTAGTGTTTCAAATAATATTTTTAAGATAACTTCAATAATAATCCACGGATAGACCCATTTTGAATAAACTAAAATTATGTTCAATCAGTTTCAGAACGTTTGTGTTGCATGCCGCGGGCGGCGCGAAATGTCTTTGTCGTCTGTCACAATTACTTCAGTCATTATTCTTTTCAATGTGATTTTAATTCTTTCCTTTCTTTTTGTGCTGTACTTCGTGTTGTTATTGGAGAAGAAGAACAGCAGGAAACAAATGTTGAAACGGCAACAGGCGCTGCTAACCGCTGCTTTTAGAGCGGCTCCATTCAAACAACGAGATTGTTCGGGGTATGTGCATTGCAATAACTTGTTTGTTTGGTAAACAGATTGTGATGTGTTTTGTGACTGCGACTTCTCATCTTTCCCCACTATGGGACACTGATATGCATGTCTGACATGGTACCCACCTATCTATTTTGCTCTTATTCGGGATGAGAAGACCTACCACTAGGTATAAATGACAGAAATCCGCCGGCAATTTTCCCGCGCAATCAAATTAAAAATATTGAGGAACGCATATGTTTTCACTTTGCTAAACTTTTGCAGGGAATAGAGCGAGCCCCACGATAATGGAGCAGGAGCAGTGGTCGGCCCTTGCCACACAGCTCAATTTATTCGGCTGCGGCAGAGATTTGAAAGAGGCAATAGGTATGTCTAATATTTGTTTAGATAAGTTTTTACTGACCAGATAGGTACTAGAGTGTGAGAATGATACACTTATTAATATGTAGCCCATTAATGTCCCCACCGAGGGGCGGCTTTACTTGGATACAAGTAAGATTGAGTCATACTCCACCATGCTGGCTCTGCCGGTTCGATAGAGGGGTGTCAACCCTTAATAGTGGCCAACCCAACTGTCAGAAGAAATCAAGCTGCCCTTTTAAGGCCTATGACACAGCTACCACCGAGTATGAGACACATAAGTGATATAAATAGATTAACTGGCCTAGAATTAGCCGGAGAACATAGCTTATTATGAAAGTTATGTCATTCATGAATTTGTTTGTATTGTGTAATGTATTCTTTTTAAATTGTATTGTATAGGCATGGACCTAGTGGCCATGCTGTGGTCATTACAGCAAAGCAAGTCATTCTAGTGGTTATAATCATAAATGATAGCTAATCAAAAAATTGTGTTGATAAACTTGTCCTCCAAGAAAAGTCCTATGCTACTCTAATACTTCCGTCGGTTGGATTTTCTACTGTCTGACGTCTTAATGCCGTCTCGCTCAAGAGTATGGATTGCATGTCTTTTGTTAGTCATTTTCATATTAATTAGTTGAATGGTACCTTGTTGTATATTTCATTTAGGCTGTTGCTTTTCAAGATGTGAATAATGAAAGCAATAAGTTGTTTGTTTACAAATACTCTGTTATACTTCATAATACAAATACTTATGTAGTCTTGTTTACTTTACAGGGCAGCGGATTCAACTGCACTCCTGTTGGTGCAGGCTTTAAATGAAAACTCCCGCTTGATGCGCGAAACTTTGCGGGAGTCAACAGCTGAATAGACGGCCGCTATCAGGGCTGACACAACAGCTGTTGCCGTGTGCTAGAGCCGCCAGACTGTGCATAGGCACACGGAACCACAATAAATAAATCAGTTTGTTAATAAAATATTTAAAAGTATAAGATTGTGTTTATTTTTTTATGTAAATCAACTATGAACAAGGTTAGCCCGCTGCTGACGGCCTTCCTGCAGGAAGTCAAACGCGTCTTCAACTTCCATATCGTTGGCCGCGCCAGCAGTGGTCTCCTATTCGTCTTCTGAATCTAAAATAAAAATAATACGTAGTAGGTCCATATAATATAGGTATGTATTTCGAAAGTTTTGGCAAACGTTATAATCGGTGGACTTTTGCAGCTTCCATTCTTATGTCTATATATCTTGCCATCATAGTTATGAGCCTGGCATAGTTTGGGCTGCAATACGCAAGCATAAATCAATTTAGTTTACCTAACATAACTGAAGAAGAGGTAGAAAAATGAAAGGCACGGGACCTGAGTAGGTATAGATCTCGTGGTAAAGGAAGGCCTGTACCCAGCAGTGCGTAAATGTGCGCTGATTTAATTGATTGAAGGAAATTGATAAGAATGTGAATAACAATATGTTCTAACTTACCGCCGGTAATTAGACTCTTCGTCTAGGGCTAAGAAGCTGCCACGCATTCGATATCCATTTTATTTCGTTATACATATTTTAGGATCAAGAATTCACGACGCGTGAAAACCGCCAAAATAGAAGTCATGACAAGAAAAATAAATTTGCCGCTTAAAGTTACGTTCGATTGATTGATTGATTAAATTGCGTGATTATCTCGAATTAGACTGAAATACACACGAAATAATAGTTTTCATATGAAATCCGACCAAAATGGCCTCAAGCTAATTTTAATTGCCACCAAAACCATGCTCGTTAATTTTAACTGCAATCTGTCAAAAAGGAACTAAAATCGGCCATCTAAAATGCCTTCCGAATACGAAATCCATACAAATTGGCACACACTAAACGTGACAAGTTAAAATTAACTTTTAAAAACAAATATCGATTAATATTGGCGCCTTCCGAATACCAATTAAAGCTAAGCAACTAAGATGACGTCATGATGACGTTTAGTTGTCTAGTTGGCTGTTAATTTTAGTTTGTGTCACCTTCCAAATCGCAACCATTGGGTAACTACAATACTATAAATATAGCCAGGTATTATGTGAGGACGAATAAGGGCGTAGACAAATAAGATAGTGTATAAAAAGTTATATAAGTAAGCTTTAGTCTGTAAATTTAAGTAACTACCTTGTAGATTAAAGGATCTTGCAAGGTTTAGAAAGAAGAAAAAAAAAAAAAGTGTATATATATATATATATATATATATATATATATATATATATATATAGTAATACGAATTAGGATAAGGTGCGGGTGTACGAGGTTGTATAGTTAGGTAGATAAATAAGATAAGACAGGGGAGAGCTCAATCGAGTTGTGTAAATATTATATGCATAATTGACAGATTCATCGGTCTGTGTACATGATTTGAGATGTTCGTGCGTATAGAGTGGATATGGATAGAACATGGGTTAGCATCGTGGTAATGAGATCCTTGCGCCATGTTTAACTGAGATAAACAGTGTCTCAAGGTCTGGGAAGGGGCTGTAATGGTACACAAGAGTCAGTTCATTTAATACTTCATTTTGCGTGACAGAGGGCTAGCTCATCGCCGCACGGTACACATTGAATACAAAAGTCAGTTCCTTTAACGCTTGGGTTATTGAGTGATTCGAAGTAATTTGACAAGAAAGGGGCCATAGAACGTGGTTGGTTCGGAGAAGCGAGGTCGGGTCAGGTTTTTTTTGTCGCATTCCTGCGAAATGTGTAGGGATCAGAGCCGATTTGGTTGCGCGCTGAATAAATTATGAATAACTAAATAATGGAAGGTTTTATGGAACTATGCGGAAAAAGCTGATGTGTTGACTGCAAATATACAATTGCGTTTGATTGGTACGATGTGGTGAGTTTGACATCACGGGTTTGAATATCATTCTAGTGATCTTTGTCTAAGACGCTTGCGGTCGGGCAGGCTTAATTAATAGCAACCTCTTTTATAGCCAGCGATCGACAAATTTTGTGTATCGGCAATACCAAATGACTTGAGTGATAACCGACGGTTGATTATAGAAATTGCATACACAAAATTGTAGACAGCAGGCGTGCATGGCATGTTTGATTGAAATAAGACCCTGTGTAGTTAGCCATTTTTTCAGACATGTGGGGCCTATAAATACGAGCGCGTGGGTGGGGGAGTCATTGAGTCCCTACGTCAAACTACGGTGACACACGTCTTTCGGTAATTCTATACAGTTCGGTCTGCCGTTTTACGCGTCTGGAACTGGAAGATTTGTGATTACGTGTTACAGTGGATTTTTGTGAGTGTCTGAAGCGCCGAGATATACCTCGGCTCCTATCCTTTAAATCAACCTACCCCAAATTCCAAAACTATCCTTGGGTCGTTAGATAAGAACTTGTAGGTAATTTGATCTGAGTCTGAGTCTGGGCTTGGAGCGACCCTAATTTCCTTTTTCCTTCACCATAGGGTTCCTGGGTTAGCTCTTAGGATATTCGCGGGCTAATCCTCTCCTCATTCCTTTCGTGTAGCGAGTTTTGAAATTCCCACACACACAGTCATTAAACTTACAAACACATTCAAATCAAACTCAACCATTTTCGAGTGGTGTCGATGATGGACGTGGTATAACACTAGGATTTTAGACTAGGCTTGACAGGAGTTTAGTTGAGGCTAAACCTAGGTTTTCAAGGCATAGGGAGACTGTTTGATCGATGGGGTTCCGCGGATGAAAATAACAAATTCAGAACAAAGTATAAACGTTGTCAACTCAGATAACCTATCCTGTTGATATTTTTGACATTTGAGTGTTGTCGGGGACGCGCGAAGAGATCAAATTACAGTCTACCAGCAAAACAATCTACCCGTTCATTGTTTAGGAACGGGTAGATTGTTTTGCTTTGCCTTGGGTCGGTTTGGATTCAAGTTGCATCTTTAAATTAAATGTAAATTTCGCTGGAGATTCTAACGTGTAGATTGTGTCAAGCATTTATTTTGCTGGGCTCAGTCGAGGAAGAGCTGTGGTAAATTAGATACATAAATCGGTATTTTCTGAAGTAAGTAACTCGATGTGGAGTGGGTTAGATCTCCAAAAATTCTAAAGAAAACGTTTCGATAACATCCAGCTCAAATTGCGCAGAGTTGAAGGTTTCAAAACGTTACGGACCTTTTGAGGAAACCGCTAGTTCAGACCCATTTCGGAAAATCAAATCGCAATTGTGTAAACCCGGTCTATTTGGATCGTTATTGCCGTGAACTAATTATATAATTGGAGCCACTAAAGCCGCTGCTAGCGAGCACATGAAATATCATTGAGTACTCACGTCGTAACACTACGACGGATATCTATACGATATCCCAAACAAATATCATAAATTGTGGTCGACCACTGAAAAGAAGCTCCATGCGCCCATATATACAAAAAAAAACAAATGGTACCATCCACAGACTTGAATAGTAGGGACAGGGCACGGAGCGCTTGAAAGTCTCGCTACAAAAACAAGTGACAGCCGTTTGACATATCGGCAGCAAAAACAAAAATGGTGACCTGTGACGTAAAAAGGTGTAAATCATACCCAAATCGCAAAACACAAAAACAGGGAGTGTCGTATCACAAGTAAATATTATATTTTCAATTACTATTTTAAAAGGCTTTAAATTGATTATCTATAAAATATTGTTCTCGAAAAAATCCTCAAACGAAAATCAACCATTCGACTGACGTAACTTTGTAGCGACGCGCGACGCACAGTGAAACTGCCCGCTTCCTATATTTGAAAAACGATCCGATCTGGTTATTTTTCTATTCGTAATGTCAAGATTACTATTCGTAATGTCATTAGATTACTATTCGTAATGTCATTTGGTTACCCCCCCCCCCCTGACTAATTCATAACTTTTTCTATGATTAGGTAGTTTATTACTTATAAATTAAAATCAAGATCTTAAATTCCAAGTCACGCTACTAATGTGTATCTGTCAGCTTACATCCTCTTTCATAATTTAACGGCAAAGACAAAAATTAATATGCCTATTTAATTATGTTTCAACTTTTTATTGATTAAACATGAGCTAATTGCGTGAGACCTCGCCCCTTAAGTAAAATTTTAGCTAGATATATTTTATTCTACTCCTAATCACCGATTAAAAGTCACCGGGTATTTGAGAGTTATCCGTAGATCAACTTTCCTAATATTGTGTCTATACACCACAAATCGGAACGTGACCGACCGTGACGCCGTTACAATTTTTCGTACTGTCTTGGTTCCGACGAATTCCGACAGGGGCGCTATTTTTCTTAGCTTCAAAATGGTAAGAAATTTAGTACGGGAAGGCCTATCCTTAGTATTTATATCGATGGTACCATCACACAAATATAACAAAGATCGATCTGGCGCAATACACCGCTAACTGATGCGAAATACCGGCTAGCGGGCACACATGCTTTCTCTGTTTAACTTGAAACTCTAACTTCCTGAAACAATCTTCCGTTCGACTATTGTACGCCTAATGAACTTCTCAACAAACGAAATATTCAGACTTATCATTCTTAACTTGCAATTTTTACAACTGAATCGGGACATCTAAGTTGGAGGTAGATAGAATAGACGATCATAGCTTCTGACAACGGTAGCTCGACCTTAGCTATTTATGCAGTTACAATGCCCTGTGGTATCTTGTTGTGGGCGAAAGCATCGGATATTCAGTATATTTTTATTTTACAGAAAAGAGCTATTCGAGCAATTTATAATTTAAAACACACAGACTCCTTAACAGAGCTTTTTAAAGAATATGGCATACTAACTGTAGCCAGTCAATTTATTTTCGAAAATATAATGTATGTACACAAGAACCTTAAAACATTTTCCAAACTTAGCGATAGCTGTAAAGTTAACCTAAGAATTATCACATACTACTTGCGCCCCGGTCAAGGCTCGTGAAGGTTAGCAATTCTTTCAAAGGTCAGTGTGCACTCTACTACACCAAGATACGTCTGAGATCTTGATATTGCCATTTGAGCAATTTTTGAAAACCTTGTTAAAGGGACTTTAAAGGGATATTACAATGTTCAAGATTACTTAATGACGGGATTGTATGGGGTTAATCTGACTCAAAACAGACCTTGCTGTTAATAATTTTGTAATTATTTATTCCTGCTTACTAATTATGATAATGCATATTATAATATTTTATTTGATAAGCACAAGCAATTTTTAAAATAGATCTAAATATCTATCTGTGGGAGTTTCTATGCCCTTCTTCTACCACAGTGGTCCAATGTAGAGAAGTGGCAAAATATAACGATTGCTAAGTGTATGTAAATATCTACAGTATTAAAGACATTTGGCATTTTGAATTTTGAATTGGAATAAAGTTGTTAGGATTTGATAAAATTATCATACAATCCTTAATTAAATTAAATTTTAATGCAAGCGGAACCCAGCATATTAGATTTAATAGCTCCCGCCTGTATTTAAATTGTTATTTAATTTAGCACTGTACACTACTAGTTTTATTGAATCTCAATAATTACGTTAAGTCTTGAACGTGATTGTTTTCTACTTTTTAGTGTACCGCACTGTTTTTTTTTTAATTTTATAATTTCTTTCCTACTTATTAGTAAAATATTTGGAAAAAATATGTTTTATTCATAGCATGTGCAAGGTAAAGATTATTAAGAGTATCATACTTAGAAAAGCCCACGACGACAGGAAAAAGAAGTACTTGTTATTTCTGTTAAAACACTTCCATGAAATAACAATTTTGCATATATTTTTTATTACTTATGTAGCATCAATAGACAATATTACGACGTGCTAATAATAAACCCTGATCTTACGCGTTTACAATATCTTTTAAGTTCGTTTTATATAGCTTTAATACATAATGCAGGGCATTTAAACTCGAGAGTGGGCTTAAAGATCACTCGAGAGTTTTAATGCCTAATTATGTTCAGTTACTTACACTAGTTTATCTACACCCATATCATAAGTTCTCACTTTGCTGTGTTCAGGAACCGCATGCTCGACCAGCATTGTGGCATTGATCATTGTTCTACACTTTTTTAGCTTGTTCAGTAGTAACTACCAACTTCACAGACAAACTAGGGGCGGCACGCAGGCGGGCGTCGGCATTCGAAATTTGAATGTCATAATATGTCGAAATATTGATATTATTTCGTCATAATGTATAAATATTCAGATAAGAAATGAGTTTTTATTAAGTAGTATATCATTATGCTGGTCGTAACGTGCGGTTTTTGGGCGCAGTAAAGAGGGTTTATGATACATATGAAGATAAACATATAATTACCCGTGGAACGTCACATAACAATAAGTAATAAGAGGTCCGACCGATTTAGGTCACGGCGACCGCTTCATGAGCTTTAAACTCGCTCGTGTAATCGCATGCGGCTGTGTGAACGTCACATATTAAGTCTAAGATAGGGTATAGGTAAAAACCTCTCATCTGTTATTCGATCACGAGTAAGTTTATATAAGTATGTTAAATTATATAAATATTGATTCATTTCTGATTAAGCGAATTAAATATTTCCGTACTCTCCTTTTAAAGCCCTTTATTATAATACCCCACTCGAGGGTCTTGAAAAAAGATTTTTGGTCCGCACATTAAAGCGCTTATAACAAATGCGCCATCAAGACAAATCAAATTGAGGTTATGCCGTTTAGTAGTCACGAGGGCACACAGGAACAGCCATACATACATACAGACATACATATATACATATAGTTCAAACAAATAGCCCTCCTCTTTTCCGTTTAGCATAAGCCGGGTAAAAAAGATCGAATATGTTATAACAGAAGTCGGAGAAACTAGAAACTAACTTCATTATATTTTTATTGTGATGTGCTGCAGCGGGCAGGATTTCGATATCCCCAAGCAACCTCGCCACCTGTTCGAAAATGTCAAAATGGCATCCGCCACGGGATGGGATAAAACCATTTATCTATAAGTAGTTTTAAATAAAAATACGATCATATTTACCTTCATTTTGCCGTGTACCTTTTTGGTAATTATTAACATTGACTCATCATCGGCAGCTTCTTTCCAAATACTACTGGGTAAAAGCCTCTTCTTTTTTGTGCTATCTTATCCGGTTTTGTGCTTATCGAATCCAGGTTTTCCCTGCGTATATAGGTCTTGTCACCTACCCATCTGGCTGATGGTTGACTCATGCTTCTTATTTCCATCGTTCAAAAGAGGTTATTAGAAGCGTGATTCAATCTACTCTATCCGCCATCACCTCGCCTCGCCGGCTAGTAATACGGCTTTCGACATATTTGACCTTAGCCTGTCGACGTATCGCTTCGTTGCAAACTCGATCTAGGAGTGTGATGCCTCGCATAGAACGCTCCATGTCTCTTCGGGTTACTCTTATTCATTTCACCATTTCCTTTGTAAGCGTCCATGTTTCCCAGCCATATGTCATGGTAGGCAGGACACATTTATAAAACTGTTCAGTCTTCAGCCATTGCGGTATTTCTCGATCCCTGAATATATTCTCAAGCTTCTTAAACGTTACCCATCGTAGCTGCATTCACCTAAAGATTTTTTTCGTTTGCTACTCTCTGCCAAAAGATAAAAAATGTCGTTGCTGTTAATGATGTACGTCTCTTAATATTAGTTTTGGAAATCTTTGTCTTTAGGCCAACATTTAGAGAAGCACTATGCAGGTCTTGAAACATGGTTTGAAGGTCTCCAGGGTAATTAGCAACCAGGACAATATAATCAGCAAACTACACTGCGTCAAGACTACACCATTAATGTTTATAACTTTATGATTCCGTATAAGCGTCTTACTAAGGTGATACGATCTCCCTCACGCACTCGTCGCTCAATGGGAATGCGGTTTTTCTACTTTTGATTCACAATCGCATTGTTACAGACCTGTAGAGTTCCCGGAGGACATTCAAGTACCGCGCATCGATCTGGCAGAAATCTGGAGAGCACAGATGGGAGCACGTCTCATGTTCGACGCTGTCAAAAGCTTTCTCGTAATAGACGAATACTAAACACAGGGGTCTTTTCCATTCCTGGGATTTATCCATCAACTGCTTCACAGTGTAGATGTAATCGAGTATCCGCTCCGACAGTCTGTCTATTCAATGAATTGGTTTTCGTCAAGCTGGCTGATAAGTCTGCTGCACAGCACTTTGGTAAAATAAAATAAAGATTTGCGAAAGGAGACTTTTCGGGCGATAATTTCCCTGTTTTGTTATGTCCCCTTTCTTTTGCATTATTACCACTACCGTATTCTTTCAGGATTGTTCTGAAAAGCCGCTATAGAGAACTTTCCTAGAAAGGATCTCCAGAACCGGTTCACCACTGATTGCTAGAAGCTAAACAGTGTTCGCCGGAACACTTATCTTTTTTTCATTTGCCACATGGCCTGGCCTATTTTACCTTAGTCGGTAGAAAGTGAGGCGGGATTTCCTCACTCCGGCATTTGGTCATTAGCTCTAGTGATCGGCTCCGCTGCACTATAGAGTTTCCCGAATATGGTCTCTATTTCGTCTTCTATGTCACTGTAAAGCCATTTTGACTTGATAGAAAATTATTAATTTATGATTTTACAATTCTAGTGTTTGAGTTAATCTTTAGGTCTTTCTTTATCTTCAATTCTAGATAATATACATAGTCTCAGTGTTATATTTTTTTCATATATTTTCTAATAGCCTTTTGTGTTCTTTTATTTATGGCATGTAGATTTTATTGTCTCTACAGTATTCTGACGCAGTGTTCTTCATTATTACTATATTTTTGCGTGTTAATTCTTCTTGTTTGTTTCTTACGCCATCTAGGTGTTTACGGGTTATCTCCAGCACGGTATTTCACAACTATACGATTATTGTCGATGTCCAATTTCAAATCTTTCAGTCTTTCTAGCATATATCGCTTCTGTTTTTTGACTTGTTTGCTTATTTCCTTACTTAAGATAGATTTGAACTTTGATCTAACCAAATGGTAGATCCTTCCGGTCTTTAAGCGACTTAGGGCAGAAATGTCAGTTACTAAGTTCTTTTGGGAGCTTATAACATAGTGGAACTGATTTTGATCTTTCTATCAGGATGATCTTGTGAGAGTAGCGTTTGTTTAGTCTTATCGTAACAGAACATCTGCGGGTGGAGATACTCCTTATATTTTGTATCGAATGGGCTTTCTTCCGTTTAACAAGAAAGCTTACTCCTCCATATCCTCCTCCATGGCCTTGCTAGAGCTAAGTTTAGTAAGGTCAACATCAACTACATCACTAAAATAGTACCATCCCAAATCGACTTGAACTTTAGTCCTTACTTTTCTTAGAAGGTAAGTTTCATAAGATTTCGCAAAATCGGCATTTAAATATTTATTTATATTTTACCAACTTTTTTCGCCATACCCCCAAATTCGCTGTTCCCGTATTCCAGGGATTATATCGTGTTTTGAGAAATCCTGAAGACACTCCAAGAGCCTTTGTCTCTTATAATGAAATTACCAAGCTCCGAGTATTATAGCGAAAACATCCTTAGTGGCAACTCGAGGTTCCAATGAGGATTGAGAATGGACACGGCTTGTTTGCCACTACTCTTCCTCCGAAGTATGTAGAAAGTTTTGGGCTACCATCTTTTGCGTGTGTGAGTAAAAGCATAATTGTACTACCCGGTCTTGTGATGTGTGTGATTTGTGCGATGAGAATGAGGGATGTCGCGAGTTTATTTACCGCTAGGGGCACTGGTGTTACTGTAGGTCTACGGATAAAACATGAATATCAAGTTGTCAACCTCATTATTGACGTGATAACATCTTATATATCTATGAACACCAGCTGAAAAAGAGCCACTTGCTATTGTCACGTTCCGCCTGAGCTACGATCGGCCTAAGTGATTCTTATGACGTTATCACGCAAAATAATTATAAAATTGGGAATGGTCGTGATTTTGTACCTTATGCCAAGGTCAGAAAATTTTAAACCTATGATGGAAAGGTGGCGTCAGCTAACGCCGGTGGTATTCAAGAGGTTAAAAGGCGGATGACCCAAAAAATATCGGCGTAGTGTCTAGACAGCCCCTCGTCTTGTCCAAAGCAAAAGGCATCGGAAACGCATGTTCGGTCGCTTATTGTCCCAAGCAGCAAATACTTCTGGAAGAAAATTGGTAGAGTAACACTCTGCATTTATGATACTTTGATTTGGTAAGGGAATAGATACTGAATACTACGTCAGAGAGAGAAAACTGGCGATAAAAAAATAGCGCTTCTGGATTGCTTTACTTACAAAACAGCCATATAGCGAGACTGGCGCTTTGTTTCTGGATCGTATTTGTAAATCATAGAGTCATTTCTTATTATGATGTCGTAAACACGGAGGTGTCTGGCTTCGCATTTATCAAACATATCGCGGCACCATCCCACGGATGGCTGCTTATGAGCGTCGGTAAGATTGTGAGTTACCGAGTGCAAAATTATCATCCTAACGCAGAGGTAAATGTCATAGATGCTTCCTAATGTAATATCGTAGGTGAGTCAACTGTTTTGTTGAATAAAATATTTAACTTCCAGTTAATTTTTCCTTAACGGCAGTCAAAGGGCGACCGCTACTTTCTGCGTCCCTCAAAATTAAGTAACTGCACTTAAATTCATTACACCAGCGGTACACGAATGTTTAAGATAAGTACTTTCTGTAAAAGCTAGTCAAAGTCGATGAAACGATTCAACCAGTTTCAAGTTAGATTTGAAGTCGTACAAAATCATCTCACGAAAATATTCGCGTTGCAGCATCATTTTCCATTGCCACATGATAGTTTCATCGTGTTGGTAAAATGTATTGGAGGGAAATTTAAAATAAGATTAAATGTGTGTATCTTTTAAGTAAAAACTCTGGCGCAAAACTTTCTGAGTAGCCTGGTATGCATGCACGTAGTAGCATACATAATGCACGCTGCGGCGATGGGCCAGCCCCCTATCATACATAATAGCTAAACGTTGGCACAACTGTGCCTCTGCCACAGGAAAAGGTGTTACGCTATCTAATATTATGTTTTGTAACCTGCCCGGATTTTTTAATTTGACGGCGCTTTTAGTCCTAATTATTCTGAGGAGGCTTCGCGACTGTGCTAATAAATTAGAAACGAGACGATGTTTTGAGTAGAATGCGGTGAAAGAGAAGTTAATATTAAGAAATTCGAGTTATACTCATACCAAATGATTAAAAGTAATTATGGTGTGGGAAATTGTCATTCTTTTAGCTTAAATTATAATGACAACTAGTGGCTCTTGCTCTATAGACCTCGCGAGCGATACAGGAAATTTGCGTTTTTTTATATTATTTTCCACCCCCTTACAACCCCGATCCCTTGAAGGTTATCTGATAAACAAGTGAAATTATTATAAGTACAAATTCATTCAGTCATTTTTACCATCTCCTCAAATCCAACAACACTTATTTTTTTTAAATCTATCAAGCCATTTGGGCCATAGCGGTTTTTTTAGAAGTTTCAACCCGATATCCAGCATTTTATAATTTTCAAAAAACTGAATCACGCAAAAATTCACGGGAATCTGTTGAGAAATGCGGCCTGTAGAGAAGAACAACCAGACACACATCCGGACATACGAAAGCATTTTGCACAACCCTGAAACGAAGACTACTACGGCTGACAGGATGCGCCGAATGTATCGTTTCCATATAAAGATACAAACCAGTGAACTGTAAAATTTATACGGAAGGGAAACAGTTCGCGCGGTAACTAAAAGAAACCCTATATTTTTCGTATATTCATAATTCTTGGTGAGTTTTATCCAGTAGCTGATATAATGGAATGAGTTGAGGGGATTTTGCTGGAAGCGGCTAGCACAGCACCGAAAAAGATTGGAGCTATAGAGAAGAGGCCTTTAACTAGCGGTGAATCGATGTGGACTTAGATAAATGACGATGATAAACATAAACTTAAACATTTACATGCAGGCACATACATTGCTTCTGGCCCCACACTAGGATACCCTGTGTCGTGGGAACCAGAAACAGCGACGTCACACACATATAATCATCCAAGACCTGTTTTTTTTTTATTTACCGCCAGCCGGTGATCGCACCCAAGAACTCTCGCTTGATAGGCAGATCCACAACCGCTTCGCCACAGATGTTATGTATGAGGAAAATCAGACAACGTATTCAAGCGATTTTTTATTATAAAAGTTCTTTCCAGAATTAGAAAACGTGGCTCGCTTCTGTATCTCTTGACACATCCCAAATCCTTTCAAAATCAAATACGCTTTGTAAGCTTTAAATGACAGCTTGTGTGAAACAGTCGCGTTCTATAGCCTAATTATGTTTCTCTGAAATCTAGGTATTTCAATCACGATTCCATCGCGATACGAATACCTCTGTGGCGCTGCGATTGTGGCTCAGCCTACCATGTGAGAGGTCCCGGGTTCGATCCCCGGCTGTGGGTGAAGAAAATAAAACCCCAGGTCTAGAATGTTTATATGTGTGTGACGTCGCTGTTTGTGTTTCCAACGACACAGGGTATCTTAGTGTGGGGTCAGAAGAGATGTATGTCCGTCCTTAAAAAATTGACCATAATGATTGGTACAAAAGACAGACTGTTTATATAATATAAAAATGTGTTCTGATTTGTCGGTTTGTCAATTGCGATTTAAATTCCTATATGTCCAGATACTTAATAAGGCAAAATGTACAAATGAAATAACATCCTTCAAAACATTTATTTTAAAAGCATCGTGTAGCCTTTCACCCGAAATGTCTTTTATTGAAACTTCGCTTATTTATGCTATGTTTTGATTAGTATGTTTTTCATTTTCTTTACATGATAAGACTACAAATTCCATCTATTTAAATATAACTCCATTGTTACCTGAAAAAAAAATATCTCCCACAAACTTTCGCAATTGTAAGATTAACCCGAGGATAACCAGGCAGAACCGGAAAAAATAAAATAAACGCAACGATGTTTACATGTTTGTCATGTCGCTGTTTCAAGTTGCCACGTCACAGAGTATCCTTGTGAGGGGCCAGAAGCAATGTACTTGTATGTATGTATTGAATAATCCTTTCCTATCGGCAAAACTCGGTACAACGATAACACCCGAATGGTGCCGATGTGTCTATGAATTACTGTATTATTAATTTACGTGTAGGTATCAAATAAATTGCATACTTTTATTTTTTATATTTTATTGCATTTATCAATGTCAAATGTCAAATTGCCCGTTTGACGGGTACTGAGTGCGAGTGAAGTAGTAAGACAAAAACGAACATTTCCGAGAAAATACGAAAGGAAAGGATTATTCACTACATCTGTACGTGTTTGTAAGTAAATGTAAAAAATACGTGTTTTACTTACTTACCTATCATTTACTTACACCATTTCTCGCTAACTTTGCACTGTTCTAGAGTATCCTATTGAAGAGCTATATAAATATAGATTCGCAAAACGTTATCAAATGTGATTTATATAAACTTATATATTTGTAATCCACAGTAAATGTATTCTGTTTCAACTGGATGAGAAATAAACAAGCCGTATTATTCGAAAACTGTAAACGAATTCCCAGACTCAGCTGGGGTTTTCATTGTTAAAGCCACCCGGAGAACGTTATTCAAAATACACTTACGTAGTTTATTTTTCTTATTTGTTGAAAACATTATCATACATCTTATATAAACAGTCTATACTATAGGTATAAATAAAATCAAAACCATACATCAGTCCACCCTTTTTAGAGTTACAGTGCTAGAGACAGACCGACAGACAGACCCTTCAAACTTATAACGCCCTCCACTTATATCTCGGAGTTTAATAAGGCTAAGTTTAAAAGGTTCCTTGTTCACTCATTTCACTTGTTTGGTTCATTGGTTTCCTTGTTAAGTTGATAATCCTTACAGTACTGATATTATTTTTATAAAACATTGCTAAGAACTAACTTAGTGTAGTCTACTACCAATTAAAATAACCCCATTAACCCCTTAGCTGACAGTGGCCACATTCATACATGTCACCATATTTTTAACCTTATGGCTAGATATTAAAGACCAAAACCAGTGTAAATTCTGCAAGCCCTTGCCAGCTAATCTGTCAAATCAAAAAGGAAAAAAATCAGTGCCACAGACAGACAGAAAGACGCTTCAATCTTATTACACCCCCTTTTGCGTCTGGGTAAATAGTAGTTTAGACCACTCTCTCAATGTTGTTTTAACCCCAAGGCACATAATTATTATAGAGAAATATATACCTTTAGTCGACGTTAACATAAAATAACTGACATAATTTCAACATCCGGACTCCAACAAATCGTATGCAGCTATTTAAAATCGATTAAATCACTTAGTAGCAAAGAGTTTACGAGCAACGCACTTACGGTTGCAAATTACCCAAATCGAAATTTAATACCACTGCAACTTGAATCGATCCTGATGAAAAAAATACTCAGATACTGCAGTGGCACTAAAACATTAAGCCTGGACCATAGACCTTGTTTAGATAAAACTGGACTGGAATTAGTCTAATCTTATTCTATCACACTCACTTTGTTGGAAGAATTTGTAAAATTATCATAAGAGTGCCGCTCATAAAACGATGCTGATAGTAACTACACTGAACATTCTTCCCAAGAAAGATTGTGTATGATCGCAATTTTTTTTTGTATGTGTCTGATCAGCCTCTATTGTTCACTAAGAAAGATCCAGGGGAAATATTTGCTCAAGTCCATAGGATATATTTGGATACCTGTTAAGATTCTATTAATTGCTGCATATTATTGATTACATATGCAGCAATAAAATAATGTGTAAATATGCATTAGCGTATTAATCATAATAATTAATTTGTATAAGTTAAGCACAACCATTTTTCAAAAGAGATCTAAAAATAATCTGTGGGTTATTAATTAATATGATAATTAATTAAAATTAATTAATTATGGTGGTTTCTACGCCCTTCTTTTCCCACGGTGCTCAATGTAGAGAAGAGCCAAAAAAATGACGTTTGCTAAGTACATGTACAGATGTAGTGAATAATCCTTTCCTATCGGCAAAACTCGGAACAACGATAACACCCGAATGGTGCCGATGTGTCTATGAATTACTGTATTATTAAATTACGTGTAGGTATCAAACAAATCGCATACTTTATTTATCAATGTCAAATGTCAAATTGCCCGTTTGACGGGTACTGAGTGCGAGTGAAGTAGTGTGTGAAGTGAAGACAAAAACGAACATTTCCGAGAAAATACGAAAGGAAAGGATTATTCACTACATCTGTAAATATGTACAGTAATAATGACTTGACTTGACTTATTATTCATCATCATTAACATCACGCTCAACCGATATCGACCAACGGTTGGGCATAAGCCTCATCACATTAGCGCCAATCTTTATGATCCGGTACCAACTAATCCAGTGAGATCCCGCCGACTTTATCTTTTTTGATTGATCGACATCCGACCTCCGAGATGACGTTTAGCTATACGTCCCGCCTTATCACCACCTTAGTTCTGATGTTTACTTGCCTACATCTTCACCTTTTCAGCCTTCATCCACTCACTGTTGGTATAGGCCTCTTCTCTATAGCGCCAATCCTCACAATCGTGTGCCTATCGTATCTAGTGGCATCCCGTCGACTTGTCAAAGTCTTATATTAAATTCTAAGTGATCAAACGAACTTACCAAGTGAAGTTCGATCATTGTTATATGAGTCGCTTAATTCAAACTATAATTATAATACCAAGTAGTCCCTTTAGTCTACTAGCAACTATTCGCATATTAACCCGGCAAGCATGAGGTGAAAAAAGTTATACGAAGCATGTTATATAGTTATATGAAGTAGGGTATTTCATGTCCAGAAGATAATGTGTGTCTTGGTAGTTTTTTATATTTTTTTATTTAATTTTGTTCATTGGCTTTTAAATATAAAGGGTTTTTTATGGAAATTCAATAAAAACAAATTATTTATTAAGAAATAAAAATTCTCTATTTTTCTTGTTCTTTTACTATGCATTTAGAAGAACAACAGTTCAGGGTTTAAAATAATCAACAATAAAATAAACTTAAGTGACAGAAACAAAAAAATACAACATAAAACATAATGATAATTACATATTCTTCTGTAAAATAACTATTCATATTTTTTATTGTAATAATAATTATTCATTCAGAATTCTTTATTGCACACATAAATATTAAATTTAAAAGGTTACATTAGGAGAAATCATATGTACAAAGGCGAGCTTATCTCTAAAAAGAGATTTCTTCCAGCAAACCAAGGCATGAAAGGGAAATGTATCATGAAAGGGTAGGCAGTGTACAATATCGAATATCTAATCTGTACTAAAATACATATTATATAAAATACGGAAAATATTTTTTTTATATACCAGACTACTAAATTCAATACATACATGCAAATATAGTTTAGATATTATAATGATATACATATTGCAAGGTAGTGCGTTCCACAG
Source organism: Argyresthia goedartella (assembly GCA_949825045.1). NCBI lineage: Eukaryota > Metazoa > Arthropoda > Insecta > Lepidoptera > Argyresthiidae > Argyresthia > Argyresthia goedartella. The sequence continues at coordinate 13,517,396 of OX463829.1, read as the reverse complement.
TCGGACCGCCGCAACCTGAATGAGTGCTCATATACCAAGGTGCTATGCCTTGGAGTGGTTAAGAGTGAGACCGTGTGAGATCTCCGGTGCCGATATCCTGAAAAGAGATACTCAATGCGGTCTCAAAGATAGCTGGGGTAGCGCGGATTTTTCAATATATTGAAAAGATAAGAGAGAATATGAGTGTCTCGGCTACGACGAATTGAAAGCCACGCCAACTCTTTGTGATATTGAGAAACATGATCAAATTTGCGCAGCCCGAAGATAAACCGCATCCCAAGATTCTGAAGTCGTTCAAGTTTGTTCAGTTCATCTTCGTTCGTTCCAACAGATATCAGCGTAGTCGATTAGCGGCAGGAGAAGGGACTAAGCAGGGGTGATTTTGGTCTGCCGTGGCAAGAAGTACTGCAAACGCCTGAGGAAGTGAAAAGACGCAAAGAACCTGTGCAAAGTCTGGTGACCTCGCTGACATGTGGAGACCAAGCCAGCAGGTTGTCAAAAATAACCCCAAGGTTTTTCACCTGATCTGTATACTCTATTGTGATGCCATTATACGACACAGGAACCATAAGTTTTTGTATCAAAGAAAGCGTGTTGTATGGCTTGTGATTTCAGTCGGGTTTATCAACAGCCCGTATGATAAGGCCCAGTCTTTCACATTCTCGAGGTCAGCATTCAGTGCTTCCACAGTTGAGACTACATCGCAGGGGCAAAAGTGGCGATAAATTTGGAGATCATCTGCGTACAGATGATACGAAGAAGAGATAACGACAGAGATAGAGTTGATGAAGACTGAAAATAGACGAGGAGAGAGAATACCACCTTGAAGCACTCCTGAGGAAAGACCATTGAGTTTCGGTCTCTTCAGACTTAATGTGTTGCTACTTGACTACCTCTCAGGTCTGAGTAGAACCAGTCAGCAGCATGGACGGAAACATTCAGTGAGCTCAATATAGCGACCAGAATGTCAAAATCGACGCAGTTAAAGGCATTCCTGAAGTCAAGCAGTGCTAGGACCGTGACCAACTTCTGATACTTGGCTAGCTGTATGTCATCACAAACTTTTAAGAGTGCTATGGTAGTACTATGGCCTGGTCTGAACCCAGATTGGAAAGAATTGAGAAGTTTGTTTGATGAAAGGTAGGAGGAGAGTTGGGAGTGGACTATGAATTCAAGGACTTTGGAGAGAATGAGTAAGATAGATATGGGCCTTTAATCTTTGAAGGAGGAGGGTATTTTTTTTTTTCAAAGGGATAACGAGTGCTTTCTTTCACAGATGAGGAAAGGAGCTTACCGTTAGAGAAAAGTTGATGAAGTAGGTAATCGGGGGAAGCAACTCCTCAAGGACGCTGTGGATCATCTTTGGATGTGATAGCTAGCATTGGCTTTCCAACTGCACCGATACCAACAAGCTTAAAATTAAATGGTGAGGTGCAAACTGCAGCCCTCGACCGTAGACAATGAAGGGTTGCCTCCTTAGTGGTGGAGTACATCACGACGGGTGGACAAAAAAAAAACAGGTTGAGACCATTGAGATCGACATTACCTGAAAAAGATTCCTGGGACTTGCCAACACCAATGGTTTTAAGGAACTTCCATACCTGAGCTGGAGTGTACATCTCTATACGCTCATGGATGTGGCGTTGCTTGGTATCGCGGCACATGCGGTTGCACAGGTTACGGAGGCTTTTAAAAGCTAGGAGATTGTCGTTGGTCGGTTCCCTCTTATATCGCCCTTTTGCACGGCTTCTTTTTGCCATTAAACGCTTGATGGCGTCTGTCAGCCACGGGACAGAAAGATGTTTGACCCATATTTCGCAGAAAATTCTCATATCGCGAAATATACACGAAGGGTCAAGTTCAAGGTCAAGGTCAATGGAAATGACGTCAATAAACTTTAAACGACATCAAACGTTAAAAAAACTGCCAAACTGTCGTTTCCCCACCCTAATACTCTCACATCCCCAAGGTCCAAAATGCTTGAAATGACGATTTAAAAAAAATAACTCGTAAACTAATTATTTGCGACGATTCGCGTATGTTGAAATCTATACACTAATAATCTATCTATCTATCTATCCAGCCTTCTGCACCCACTATTGAGTAAAAGCATCCTCTTCATTACTCCATTTTTGTGGTCCTGGGCCAACCCGATCCACTGCAGCCCGGCAGTTTTGGTGATGTCATCCGACCATCGGGCGACACTAATAAAGCATAGAAAAAATCGGCAAAGGCATCTCAAACCATCGACTTTCTAGCCCTTTCTTCTAGTTTCCGAAGCTTGCGATGGTACCTATCACATGCGGTAGTTGCTTCGCAAAATAAAGGAATGAAGCAGGAAAATGGCGCCGCTGTGGGCTGTTGAAACCGGAAGTATAAAAGTACTTTATTGATTTAATGATCGATGTAAATTATCCTAATATGCGAATAGTTGCAAGTAAACTAAATGGACTACCTGGTGTTATTAAGTGAGAATTAAGACAGGCCAGACAGAAAGGGTAAATAAACAGCGCCAATTATATATATTTGTTGTGCTGTGGTTGTTGTATCCCTTTAATTAGTGGGGCTTGGTCCCCCAACCCTATCTTTTCGTTCCTAAATTCCAAGCAGAGGAAGTTGCGGGCATCAGCTAGTTGATAGTAAGTTATAAAAAAAGTTTCTTTGCCCTACCTCTCCCACAGTGGTCCGAAACGTAGAGAAGAGGCAAAAAAACATTTGCTATGCATTTTTTTAACATCTATAGTAGTAAAGAACTGTGAATCTTGAATCTTGAATCATTGATTAATAAATCAACATAAAATTTTCCAGCATTCCAGTTTTATCATTTAATCTCCGTAATATAGGAATTTGAAGCAATAACTATCACAACACGGTTATTCGTCCCGAGCTGACTTTAATGTGACTTTGCAAGTATATGCGATGCTCTGATAGGTGATTTTTTCAAAAGCCATTGAAAGTTGTCAGTCTAATATGATAAGGCCCGCAGGTTTCGACAGATAACCTGTCCAAATACAGTAAATTATAAAAAAACGTGTGACATTGGCAAAATGCTAAGTTGTTAGACTGTATTAATTTAAAAAATAATAATAATGAAGATTGAATGGTTTTCGATAAGGCCGTATCTACAATCTAGCGTTAAATATCCGATGTCTATGGTCTGTTGGACTAACCAGAAGTAACGCGCTGTTCAGCGAACGATTAAAACTTGTAGCGTGGTCGGCTCTAACGACTTTTTAAGAGCTATTCTGTAAAAACCAAAGCAATCTGAGTGCATACAGTTTGAAACAGCGTTTAGGGTCCCGCCTAACGAGTTTTTTTTGGTTATCTAGCCATTACAATGTTCCACTGCTGGGCACAGGCCTCCCTCTTTATCGTATACACTTTCCTAGTCTAAGCCATATCGTTATAGTGATTGGTTTACTTTAAATTATATTTTCATTACAAAAATGTGTCACCCTTTTCCCAAATTGGGTTACAGAGGCACATTTGTGCCCATGTTTAGTCGGTAAATCAATATTTATGTACTATTTCACTGTCGCAGCTCTGGAGGCAAGCTGGTTTTCTCATGATGGCGGACGGACGGACGGACAGAACGGAAACCGTTCTTAACAATTCTCCTCCCGCGTCTATCCGGGAGGCGTCTTCTGAAAAGCCCGTGGGGTACAACGCTGGGCCGCGTTGTGCCCCACGGGCTTTTCAGAATTTCGTACCGCTTGAAAAGCCAGAGTGCTACAGCGCGACGCTGCGTTGTACCACACGGGGTTTTCCAGCGCTAACATTGACAATTCATCATCTGAATAGCCCGTGGGGTACAACGCTGCGATCCAAGCATGCACTAGGCGTGAAAGAAAAAATGGATTAGCGCACCAAGCGCATGCGGTGCAAGGTCAAATTGTCTCACCGGTGATTTTTGGTAATTTTTTTGTGATGCTGTTATTGTTTGTATCGTAACAGAGATGTTCGAAACAATAAACTACCTGTTATGATTCTCGGATGAGGATTTTGAGTTGATTAGATTTGACAATGACAATAGTGGAGAACAAATTTAGGCGGTGGAAACTGAAAAGATAATGTTACGAAAAACAGTGTGATATGTTAATGAGAGTTACACTCCTGCACAGGTTTGGAAGTTCCTGAAGACCCTCGGTGTTGGTAAGTCCCAGGACGCAGTAACCGGTAGTGTCGACCTCAACGGTCTCAACAAATTCTTTGCTGTCTCCCCTGTCGTGATGGAACCCCCTGTCAAGGATGCTACCATTCGTTACTTGCGCACCAGAAAGACATCCAGTAGCTTACCTTTCAACCTCAGGTCTGTCGGAGTTGGCGCAGTAAAGAAGGCTTTTCTAGCAATATCGTCAAAGGCTATAGGTGATGACAAGATCTGCTTTCAGATGCTTTTCAGTGTACTTGATCATTTGTTACAACCCATAACGCATATAATCAATGCGTCGCTGAGCGAGTACTGCTTCCCGAGCCAGTGGAAAAGAGCATTAGTGTTACCCCTACCTAAAACGTCTAACCCGTCCTCCTTCAAAGAGTTCCGTCCCATTTCCATCCTACCAATCCTTTCCAAAATCCTTGAATCAATTGTCCACACCCAGCTGTCCTCATACCTTTCCTCCATGAATTTACTGAACCCTTTTCAGTCTGGTTTTAGACCGGGGCATAGCACCACCACAGCACTACTCAAGGTAACTGACGATATCCAACTGGCAATGGATAAGTAGCAGCTGACAGTCCTGACTCTCCTAGACTTTAGCAGCGCCTTCAACTGCGTCGACTTCGATATACTTGTTGAAATCTTAAAATCGCTTAACGTCTCTTCACACTCGGCTCGCTGGTTTGACTCTTACTTGAGAGACCGCCAGCAGCGCATCAAGTCTGAAGAGGTCAGTACAGAATGGTGCAAGCTCTCCACAGGTGTTCCGCAGGGTGGCATCCTTTCCCCTATTCTCTTCTCAGTTTTCATCCATTCCATCTCGGATGTATTGTCTTCCTCGTATCATCTTTATGCAGATGACCTTCAAATTTATCGGCATTTTCCCCTGTGTGATCTGACTTCGACTGTTGAGGCTTTGAATGCTGACCTCGACAACATCAGGAAATGGTCTCTTTCGTATGGGCTATTAGTCAACCCGGACAAGTCTCAGGTGATGATACAAGGTACACGGCACTTACTTGATTTGTTGCAGAATAAGTCCGTTGATCCCGTTCTATTTGACGGTACCATTATCAAGTATAGCGAGAAAGCCAAAAATCTTGGCGTTGTTTTTGACAATCTATTATCCTGGTCGCCCCATGTTTGTGAGGTCAGCAGACGAGTCTTTGCATCCTTTCATTCTCTTCGGCGTTTGCAGTTCTTCCTGCCTAGGCAGACTAAAATCATGCTAGCTCAGACCCTTCTTCTGCCTTTAATAGACTACGCCGATGTTTGCTGGGCCAGTGCGAACGAAGATCTACTGAACAAACTCGAGCGACTCCAGAATCTCGGGATTCGGTTTATTTTCGTACTTCGTAAGTACGACCACGTGTCCCAATATCGTAGGGAATTAGGCTGGCTCCCGATCCGACTTCGTCGTGATATGCACATTCTCTCCTTCCTCTTCAATATTTTGAGAAATCCGTGCTACCCTGCATATCTTCGTGAACGTTTTGAGTATATTTTCTCAGGGGATAGACTTCGGAGATCTCACACGGTGTCACTTTTGTCAATTCCTCAGCACAACACTATTGCTTACGAGCACTCGTTTAGGTTAAGGGCAATACGTTTGTGGAATGCACTTCCTTGCGCTATAAGGGATTGCAAATCCTTGGTCACTTTCAAAAAAAAATTGAAACAGCATCTCCTCTCTACCGAATAGTGGGTATCTCTTAGTATTTATGTATATCTATTTATTTATTGTATTCTATTTATTTATTTTATAGTAATTACGTAGGGTGTATTGTGATTTATTTGATAGTATATTTATTTTATTTATTTCTTTTAACTCTTAATTGTACACTAGGACTACCTCTCTATATTTTATTTTTCTCTTTTCTTCACAGGTTAGCTGTAAGAAATTTCATTTTAGAAATAAGCTCACCTTTGCATACTGTTTCTGTTATAATTTCCACTGTGTTTTCTGTGCAATAATAGAACATTATGATACAAGTGTGGTATGTTGGTCATTACACTCGAGTCGGTTTTTAAGCCTGAGCCGAAGGCGAAGGCTTAATGGAGACGAGAAGTGTAATGACCAATGCTCACGTGTTTCATACGACGTTTTTCAACACACTTGCGAGGAAAAGTAAATAAAACTAACGAAATGCAATACTGTGAATAAACTTAACAAACAGAAACCCATTTAAAAGATGGCGGCCGTAATTTTATTTTTTCGCGCGCTCAGCGCTGCATGCGCGCGCAAGTCTGAGATAAAGGCACCGGCAAAGTAGCTAATCAGCCACATATTTATAAATTTTGAAATTGGGTATTTATAGGTAAAAATACACCGTCAAAATATAAATACCAACAAGCTAACAAGCAGTTTCATGAATTTTTTTAATTATTTATCACATTTTGAATTGAATTTTATATTAACGCAAATAACTACTTAGCTGTTTTCGAAACATTAATACTTCTTGCTAATATTTAAAAAGATATGTAATGAAAAGGCACTAGTGCGATAATGTAATGTAAAAGGCACGGCATGGGTAATATTCTGCATTATCAGTGTAAATACCCTGTAATAAGACCTACTTTACGAGCAGGTGTGTTGAAAAGGATTATTATTAATCAAAATATTATCTGCCAATACCCACACCAACTGGCTAACGAAGAGACGATATTTTAACCCAATGCGATACGTTTCAGAAAAGATTGTGTGTCTACATGCACATATCAACAACAACAACCTATAATTTTACTATTATTTTGTATGTTTACTTTTTTTTTGTTTATATAGCTCTACCTATTTCCTGTACCTATTTCATATGTTTAAAGCTAAACTACGATAACTTGGCGCGTAAATGACAGTTAAAATGTCTCTTACGAACAATCACACAAGGTTCATTTTCGTAATTATCTATACCTACCAAGAATTGCAATTTTCACAGAATGTCCTATTTCAGTGGCCTACTACTAGTACTGGTACTGGTAGGTTCTGGTACTGGGTATTACTAGGTAGGTTCTTAGGTACGAAGGTAAACGAGATGTTATAAATTTAAGGGCGGGAAACCAATACAAAGCGACGTGTTTTAATAGCTCTACCAAATCACCATTATTCAAATACCTAACTACCTAAGAACATAACATAGCGTCACGCCTTTTCCCATATATGGAGTGGCAGATGCACAATTGTGCCCACTTTTAGCCAGTTATTCAATACTCCATTTAGCGTTGCAGGGGGCTAGAACATCGTCGCAGCTATCATTGCAAACGCTGCCAATGACAACGTTTAAAATATTTAAGATCTAGTTTTGAATCCCAGATCGGATCAGACATGATATTATTTTCTTTCAACATAACATACCATAGCGTCATGCCTTTTCCCTACGGGGTGGCAGAGGCACAATTGTGCCCACTTTCAGCCAGTTTATCGTTACTCTATTTTGTAAGACAAAAGGCTAGCCCATCGCCGCAGCAATGGGGTAATGAAGGTTTTCCATTACCGTTAAATTATATAAAGATTGTCTAAGGATTGGAAAATAGGCGATAACTTGAACGAACTTTATCTATAAGAGGTACAAATTATAAATTACTTAAATAAGGAAATATAATTAATGTTTTTTTAGCAGAAGCTAATTCACGAAAAGCAGGCGCTGTACCATGCAAGCTTTTCAAGAGGTTCGAAATTCTGAAAAGCCCGTGGGGCACATCGCGATTATGAACCTCATGCCTTGGTAATAAAATTCACTCGGAAATAATATTTCTAGGAATACCATGAACAGTTTTTATTCCTTTTTGTGTGGCGTAAATACGTGATTGTGGTGGATGCTTAATAAAACGTGATTGTGTTGATGGTGTTTATGGTGATATAATGAGCATCCAGCATAACGTAAATAGTGTTTTTTTTTTAATTTATTTATATTTGCCTGACATGACATATATCTTCCGTAAAATTGTGTCCATCCAATGAACCCTCAATACTTTATGTTTTTGAACTTTATTAACAAGCAATAAGGTTGGAAATCGCTACCCATTGCGGGTAAGGCTATGTTTTTGCCTAGTAAAGGAAAATGAAAAATCTTGTTTTCATGTTTAAAATTATGGAAATGAAATAATAATGATAATGATTGTAACCTACATAATCATATCATTTTTGTACTCACTGAGGGGCAGATTCCTTTACCTGGATTCAAGTAAGGTTGAGCCACACTCCACCACGTTGTCTCAGTAACTGAACCATCCCATGTTATTCAAGTGTGTGAATGTGATCATATTCACATTCACACACTTGAAGTCAATCACTCTCTCAAATGCTGCAAGTCGTAAAACACTCAAAAAGGCGGTATGATCGTGAGCACAGTTTGGTCTTTCCCATTTTTCCTGTAGAAACTCAGACTTCTCGCCAACAAGTTTCCGTGTGCAACCGGCAGTTTCATCTCCGTGTAACATGGAGCGAAAATCCACATTCACATTATAGAAAGTTTCACAGTGAGAATTGATGAAACAGGCAGTGTTTTTGAATCAGCTATAAAAGTATGGTGACAAAAGTGTTTCATACATTTTGCTCTGTTTAGTTTATGTGAACGCCAGAACGACGATACAAGAACATCAGCAGCCCATACATACTTTTATCTGTAGCGAATTTGTAACCTCTTCTTAACAAAATTGTCCTGTTGGTTTGGTTTGTTGTTCATAAGGTCGATCCCGGCAAGAATATTTGTTGCTTGAGACCAATTTATAAATATATTTAGAGTTTATTTATTTTCTACGTAGTTAAACGACAAAGCATGTGACAAAATAGTATAGTTTTACGTGGTTTTACTTTCTTAACTGTTGCCATAGAATAAAAGCAAGTAGTGTCGTTCATCTGTACTTGTAACACATTACAAACAGGTTTTTTATAATCAAAAACACGTGTATCATTCGAATCAGGATATAAACATACCGGTATAGCTTGGGTATAAGTACAAGTCTGTAAAACCCACACTACATAATATTCCAGTTGCCAATTACAACGACTGATTATACGTCACAAATATAAATCAAACGGGGTCCCCATACAAGAGACGTCTTTTAATATTTCTGCCCTGCAAATTATCAAATGATCATCATTCAAATATCATCGCAAATTCGCGGTATCACTCATCACCGTCGTATCTGCATTTAGTAAGACGTCAGAGCCGCAATTGGACGGATCGAATTGAATTTCAGACATATATTTTTTCCAATACGGGGTAGCAGAGGCAAATTTTAGCCAGGCGGGTAACCACAACCTTTATTGCGATGCGGATTAGGTTCAAAACAAGACCACGTTCCGTTCCAATAGGTCATAATGGCTTGACTTACCTAATACCATCTAATACATAATAATATAATAGTATCTGTAGTAATACCGAGACTTGTATTACGACGGTCATGGTATTTTTACGAATCAGTTTAGGTTGCTAAACTAAAATGGCATTAACCTTGTTATTCAGCACCCCCTGTTATTTAATACACAGACAGTCTAACTGTCTCTCGCTCAGTAAATTTCAATGCCAGTATGACATTTAAGTAGCACTTTATTTGAGCGGGAGTCTGTCTATTGGACCATACCACATATCCACGTAATACGGCCCAACATTCAAAACCCTCTTCCCCACAATCTCCCGCAAAAAGTGTGAAAACAAGGACAACCCCGGCTTATGACTTCTTATTCGGTTTAGTGCCCTATAAATAAATAAATTAGACGCACCATTTACCCCCCAGTGGGATATAGCGAAGTTAGCCTACGGTACACATGGGGAGAAAAGGTGGAAGTTAGGGTCAGTGTGAGATGCCCGCTGCATGGTAGACAGAGAGTTTGGAAGTTTTGTATGCAAAGTTGGGTTGTTTTGGAGGTGACATAATACTTGTAGGTAAATCAAATTCAAATAAGTTTTATTAGCAGAGGAAGTAAATGACAATACTGTTACAGTTTACCTACACTCTATGACTATACTCTGTTTCTAGGGCAGGCGAAAAAACGGACAATGACATAAAACATTAGGTTAGCGTCGAAAGAAACAATACGTATCGCCCTCCATGCATTTCTGTATTGTTTCCGCGTAGTACTGCGTTTCGTGGTACGGGGTGGGGTGAGCGATGCTACCAGTCAGAGATAACAAACCAGTGGGCCGACCGCGCAAGGCCCGTCGGCATCGGCGAGACGGCTTCATTTTAATAGCTTCGTGCATGAATGAACTCTATCATTATGACAATACGGCAAGTCAATTCAGGCGTCGGTATCGGGATTAAGCCGACGGGGCTTCGGCGGTAGACCCACTGTTTCGACGTGTTTAGAATGACGACGCCCGGGGTGAGGAGAACACTTGAGAACAGACGGAGCTTCGGCATCAGGCATTCCGCCCGCTTGCGTGTATTTTGATACTGTCGGTTAATTGTTAATGTTTTATTTTAGTTACTTAGCATCAGTTTTCCGCTGTTAAGTTTTCTGTTGAAGTTTCCTTGTGTTATTGGACTTGTTTTTAACGTTTTTCAAAAGATATGGAGCCCGGTACATCCACATCAAAATCATTTAAGGACTTTAGAAAGTTGCTCAGGTCCAAAACCGTGTATACTTGTGTAATTAAACATCTTTTAGATATCAGCAAACAATTTTATTATAAATAACATACATAAATAAAATAAAATAAAAATTAAATATAATTTTATTTATTCCCTACATTCATACGACTGATAATTTTTGAACCTCACCAAAAAAGGTTGGTGATCACTGTGGTAGGCACAAAAGTCAATGTCCGTGTTTTTGCCTGCCCTAGAAACAGACTTTAACAGTATTTATTTTCTAGAAAAATAACTATTACTAAAGATAAGGCAAAAGGAAGACACTTTGTAATGTTATTTGGTTCTCATACGTATACTCTTATACACATTACTATCAGCGGATAGTAATAGCCTACTAGCAATACTTACCTCCGCGCTAGTTTAAAAACTCTATTACGGCAGAGTAGGACTGTCATCGCCTTAACTATTTTTAGCTGATCCTGATCAACATCTCCTGTACTGTAGCAGGAGATGTTGAGCATGTAAGAGCATAAACAGCATTGGTGAGTGCACATTTTTCTTTTACTACAATGGAGGCATACCTGATAAATGAAATGAAATTTTAAATTACATATGTTCTAAGTAATACAATGGTAGGTGCATCCTCGGAAACCCAAGTGATGATGCGACAGGTTGAGGCGCCACCTCGTAGCACCCGAGCCGCTTTCCCAAACTGGCCACTGCACGTGGCTCTGTCCGCTCCAAATGCCAGCCAGACCTGAGCCATCAGACCAGGCGGCACATGACCGAAGGCTGGGCCACCAACCACTACTACGTGGTTAATTGTTGTCGACCGGAAAACGCCCCTTCCCAAAGGGGTGTGAGGGTTAAGATTGTTGAAGCTAAACGCTGACTCGGTTAACGGTGACAGGACTTTAATTTACTGAAGCACTATTTAAGACAAATGCACCACGCACTATGCTTTGATGAACTGAGATTACATATTATGAAACTCCCCTTTGGATTTACAAATACCTATTAATAAAAAACAGTATCAGTTAAAATTTAAAATCAGTTGTACATAATAGGTCCTATTACTCATAACAGTAGAAGTTTTTGTGACTTATAGATACAAAATAATATATAATAAACTTATTAATTAGGTACGCATTTAATAAAAAAAATAAGGCATGATGAACCTATTTACTGGGTAAACCGGAACGCAAATGTTTGCCGCTGCCATCCCTTATGCGAAAAGATATCACGATATTTATGTGTATCATAAATTGATAGTTGAATTGTCGGAAGGTCAAAAATCAAAGGTCGACATCGATTAATTGAATTATCAAAATAGCGATAATCCAGTTTAAATAAATCCTTCAATTACATGAAAACGATATTAAGGATTTCACTTATTATTGTAACTGATATATCTGAACGCAGTCTCTCTTATTTGCCCTTTTGTCCACTAACGGGCACCATGGAGCACCATTACTTCGTCAATTATTGTGTCAAAACTTCATCAGCTATTTTAAAATGGCTAGTATTTAATCGCACATCAAAAATACTGATTTTCACAGCAACAACAATTTTTATGTTTTACGTATTTTTGTTGTTCTTACATGTTCAACCTAATACGAAGGATAAAGGGGGCTTTGCTTCGCTCTTTCCCTTTAATCTTCACCTAAGCTACCGCAGTATTTTTCCCTGATATTTGCTGTGCAAATCAGTATTATTGATGTGAAGTTTAATATTTTCCTTGAACAATTCACATCCTTCGCATCCTGCTTAAGTTCCCTGAAGGATACAAACATGCAACATGCCACCTCCAATACTCCTTGTTTCTTAGAACATTTCAGAGCTCCTCGAGTATAATAACTGGACACTGTTATGTAGATAATGGAGCCAACTTCATCTTTACGCCATTCTCCTTGCACGACCCGTCGTTGTTTACGTCGTTGAATTCACAAATTACTGGAAACAATATTCTCGGTACTAATAAACATAGGTACCATTATTTTATGCAAATAATCGTAACTTTTTTAGCCACTAAACTGTTTTGTGGCCTTCACAGGCACATACATTGCGTCTAGCTCCACACGAGGATACCCTGTAAGTGTATTGTTGAAAGGAGCTGAAAAATATAGTACACATTGTCACAGATAGGCTATAACAAAAAGGTTTGGTAATATTTTTGGGGGTTGTCAGGTAGATTGTCCTAAGCACCTTTTGATACGAAAATAAATTGATGAGAACAACTTTATTTTTCATATCTCCATGCAATTTGTCCCAAGCGGCTGACTACATTCGGTTATTTAATTGAACATGGAGCATGTGTTTCGAGGCAATGGGTAGGTATAGTTTGATTATGTTAAGCGTAGGAAGAATAGCATGTCTTTTAAATGAAAAAAATCGAATTAATGAATGGAATGGGCATTTTCCATTCCATTTATTAATTCAATACTCTATTTTGCGTGACAGGGGGCTAGCTCATCGCCGATGTTGTAAAGATATGATGGTTTCCTCAAAAAGTTTTCCATCACCAATAAAAAGACTGGAATGGTCTAAAATTTTTGATTTAATCATAATTGTGATTCGACCATTGTTGAGTGTATTATGAAATTAATTTCTACTACTTCCATATATGTAATTCTTTTATTTTAATCTATAGACAGATTAGGACCTCAGCATTCAACTTGTATTGAAAAATAATGAAAAATACTCGACGCGAAGCAATGAAACCAATCTTAATAATCCTTCACAAAACCACAAGGAAATTCTTTCCTTGTTCCATTTTAGTTTTTATTTGTAAGGAAGAAGCTAAGAGAATGCTTAAGATCCGTTTCCGTTTGGTGTTTCTACTCAAGGAGCGGTTACCAGATTTATGTTTTTCCATCTGCCGCGTCGGTAAAGGGGGTCTGGCCAGCTTAAGTGTCAAACTCCTGTTTGTATTAAATTGCCTGATTGGATTGGTCTCCAAATATAGTCTAAATTTGAATAATCGCCAGTTTTAACTTGTGGCTTACAAGAGCGATTTGGCTCAGGAACTTTTTAAAATACAGTCATTTTTAATCCAGCTGTGCACCTTTTCTTTAAACACATTTTGCTTTTTTAAGGTATTGTTACGATATTTCTTGTTCAAACGATATTTGTTGTTTTGATTGTAGTCAATAATTTATTTGAATATGTTGTAATGATATTGATGAAGTAATTCACCGAGTACCAAATACTAAAAAAAAAACGACTTTAAGCCCAAGCCCTATTTCTTCACGGAACCACAGTCCAAAACTTAAACGGTGTATGTATTTTTTGTATTTGTTGATTTTTTCAAAAAGCGCTCAATTTATTTTCATAAAATTCATATGGGACCACCAGTGAAGTATGATCTATGAATCAAAACACGAATCATCAAAATCGATTAAGAATTTACGGAGTGACCGCGCAACAAACACACAAAAAAACAGACAATCGATAACCTCCTCCTTTTTGAAGTCGGTTGAAAAGCAAGTATGCAAGCAGTGGACAATAAGTAGGCCTGACATCTTGATTAGGTCGTCGTAGTGGCCAATTGGACTCAGAAAACAAATGACTTACTTTATTTTCACGCCACGAAATGTTTTATTCTGGCGAACGGCATTGGCATTATTTTTAAGGTGCCCTTTCCACCTTTATAAATAAAATATACAAAAAATAATAATACAAAGTTGACTGCCGAGGGCCGCGCTTTGAATGTTGTTACCTGAGAACGAAATGTGATAAGCTTTCTTTTTTGTTACGACCATTCTTAAATTATTAGACATCGAACTAATTGTAAAGATATTTATTTCCTTTTAAGCAAGATTTTCTGGATTACATTAGGTTTTAGTTGAATGATCGTCCAATTGATACGATGCCGTTTTTTGATTAATGATTTGTGCGAAACTAGTGTACTTTTTCTGTGTATTTTTGTAATTTTTTAAATTATTATAATTGAAGTATTAGGTTCTAGGTTTTGTGGCGTTTCTGGACGTATTTTTTGCATTCTTCTAGTTTTTGTAGCCATCCAACAGTGATTGTTGTTGTTAGATACGAAGCACCAAGCCGTCGCGGCCGGCCACGCGATCAGATCGGTTGGCGATATAGGGTGCGCTCTTGTGAAAAAATACTTTAAAATGCGTTGGTGTTAGAGTGGCTAATTTAAAAGTCTAAGATGAAAAAACATTGCCTACAAAAATATCGAGGGGGTTAATTACAAATGACAATAAAAAACAAGCATCGTAAGTTTTGTAGGATATAGTTGAAAAGGGCTTCTATAATATAATTAAATAGTTTATATTTAAAAATATATTTTTTATTTTTATTTTTGATAACTTCAGAAATTATGATCAAAAACTGCGAAAAATGAGTATCCCCCCCTCCCCCCCGCTGTCTCCCGAGTCTAAAATTACTACTACAGAGTCTACGGAGTCTTAAATTATTTCACAATACAGAATACAGAACATAAGCCGGAAATTACTGGAAAACCTAACCGGAAGTGCCAAGATTTTTAAATATCTGTAAACCACATACAAACTGATAAATTCACCGGTGACGTACATGTAGTATGAAAATAGCCGCACCAATTACTTTGCAATAAAATCCAAAATATTCACTCCACACCATCCCTACCATTGTACGGTGGTACGCAACCCTTTGTACGCGAGTCCGACTCGCACTTGACCGTTTTGTTATTTGATCTTTTGTCAGTCAACACTTTTATTTAATCGCTCCGTTGAACTCTCAAGGCATCAAAACTAACCCAGAACCTTACTAAAATGATAACTTGAAATCCAACAGCAGTATCAACAAATTATATAAAATAGTTTTTTTATTAATTTTGTTTTGTCGTCGATGACTAAGCCCCAGTAAAAGAATAATCTTTGATTCGGGGAATCAACAAATCAGTTACTTAGAAAACAGGCAAAAGCTTCACCAACAAAGCCTAAGCAGAACCACACAGGTATAGCCAAGAACTCATCAAGAATTCACGACACGCCATGATGCTTATGTGATAATTTATTAATTATCAAAAATACCTGTTAGTGAAGTTCTATCACAATTATACGAAAGCTTTGTCCGAAGAGATTAGGAATTCTTGTAGTATTGTGAATTGACTCGCCATTCATCCACTTTAGTTAAAATACATAGGGTAAACCACAGACTTGAATATAGGGGACCCGTCACCAGGCACTCAAAAGTGTCGCCGTTTAGATGGTGCCCATTCTGGTAGTGAGCACGAACGTCTCTCAGTCGCGCGCAGACTGTGACATCCGATAGACGTGTACATATGACAGAATAAAATGGTGTCCTGCGTTGTTTACTGCTGTAAATCATACGGGAGGCACGATACAAAAAAACAAGGGGTGACTTATCATAAGTAACTAATATAATTTACAATTATTATTGGCTGCAAATAGTTAAACTTATAAATATTGTTTTAGATAAATCCCCTAAATATAAATATAAATAATAAATAAGGAAAATATATCATCCGACTGACGTAACTTTGTAGCGACGTTCTTTAGTATTATAAATCATTGTCATTCACAGGATTTTGGTAGGTAAATGTAAATGTCGGTTCTTTGAGTCCAGCTTATTACCTAAACTTAACCTTAGGAAAAATAATAGTTTTACTTTCACAGCCGCCTCGGTTTAAAATAAAACGAATAGAGCAAAAGTAGAAATGAGGAAGATGGTAGGTAAGATGGTAACTTTATATACAATGTAAATGTATATAATAAATTGTACAAATAAAAGCCATGTTTTTTTCATTATACCATAGAAAATAATTTCATAGTTCCTTTTATGGAATACCTGTATGGAATATCTGGATTCCACACTCATTTTGCGTGAAATAGTACTAGCCCGTTGCCGCAACAAAATAATATTTGAAAAAATAATCTAACTGGATGTTCTAACGGTGATGGAAAACATTGTGAGAAAACCTTTTACTCCGGCTTCATTAAATTAGCTGCGGCGATGGGCTTGGCCCCTGTTACGCAAAATGGAATATACCTTGTTATAAACATGATGACTTAATCGGTGATCTGGTACCAATTTTTCTAACTCAGTAATTGGTGGCGGTCACATAAAAGTTGTAATTAGTGTAATGGTACACGGGAGTCAGTACATTTGATACTTCATTTTGCGTGATAGAGGGCTAGCCCATCGCCGCGCTGTTTTGAATACGAGAGTCGGTTCATATAACGTTTGGGGTTTTGAGTAGCTCAGGGGTAAATTAGCAAAAAACAATGAGGCGAGCGCGGGGGTTGGTTCCAGGAACAGAGTTCAGGTCAGGTTTTTTTGTCGCATTCCTGCGAGATGTGTAGGGATCAGAGCCGATTTGGCTGAGCGCTGAATAAATTATGAATAACTAAATAATGGAAGGTTATTATGGAACGATACGGAGAAAGCTATTATGTTGACTGCAAATATACAATTGCGTTTGGTTGGTATGATATGGCGAGTTTGACATCACGAGTTTGAATATCATTCTAGTGGTCTTTGTCTAGCGCGCTAGCGGTCGGGAAGGCTTAATTAATCGCAACAAGCTTTTATGGTCAGCGATCAACAGATTCTGTATATCGGCAGTACCAAATGATTTGAGTGATAACCTACGGTTGATCATAGTGAATATGCGTACACACAATTTGTAGAACGGCGGATCTGCATGGCATGGTTGAAATTAGACCCTGTGTAGTTAGTGTTAAGAAGCTTCGCTTGAGCAGAGCGTGTTCGCAAAGGACGCCATTTTTTTTCAGACATGTGGGGACTATAAATACGATTGCGGGGGAAGGGAGAGCATTCAGTCTGAGCGTCTAGCTACTGTGACAGTCGTCTTTCAACAAATTCTAAACAGTTTGGTCTGCCGTTTTACGTGTCGGAACTGGACGAATTGTGATTGCGAAGTTTCAGTGGTTTTCCGTGAGTGTCTAAAGCGCCGAGGTATACCTCGGTTCCTATCCTTTATATCAACCTACCCCAAATTCCAAAACTATCCTTGGGTCGTTAGATAAGAACTTGTAGGTAACAGATCTGAGTCTGAGTCTGGGCTTGGAGCGACCCTAAATTCCTTTTTCCTTCACCATAGGGTTCCTGGATTGGCTCTTAGGATATTCGCGGGCTAATCCTCTCCTCATTCCTTCGAGTAGCGAGTTTTGAAATTCCCACACACACAGTCATTCAAACTCAACTATTTTCGAGTGGTGTCGATAATGGACATGGTATAACACTAGGATTTTAGACTAGGCTAGACAGGAGTTTAGTTGCGGCTAAACCTAGGTTGGCAGGGCATAGGGAGATTGTTTGATCGATGAGGTTCCGCGGATGGAAATAACAAATTCAGAACAAAATTAAACCGGTGTCAACACAGATAACCTATCCTGTTGATATTTTGACATTTGAGTGTTGTCGGTTAAATTAAATTAAATTAAATTACAGTCTAAAGTTCATTGATTAGGACCGGGTAGATTGTTTTGCCTTGCCTTGGGTCAGTTTGGATTCAAGTTGCATCTTTAAATTAAATGAAAATTTCGCTGGAGGTCTAATGTGTAGGCTGAGTCAAATATTTATGATTTTGCTTGGCTGAGGACGTGCTGAGGTCAGTGGAATTCATAGTTCGGTATTTACCGAACTATGCACTTCGCTATGGTGAGGGTTAGATCTCCTAAAGCGCTAATGACAACGTTTCGATAACATCCAGCTCAAATTGCGCAGAGTTGACGGTTTCAAAACGTTACGGAACTTTGGAGGTAACCGCTAGTTCAAACCCATTTCGGAAAATCAAATCGCAATTGTGTAAACCGGTCTTTTCGGATCGTTATTGCCGTGAACTAATTATATAATTTGAACCACCACTAGCCCCTACTAGCGAGCACATGAAATATCATTGAGTACTCACGTCGTAAAACTACGACGGATATCTATACGATATCACAAACAAATATTATAAATCGTGGTCGACCACTAAAAGAAGTTCCAAGCGTCCATATATACAAAAAAATAAATGGTACCATCACACAAAATACAACAACGATCGATCTGGCGCAATACACCGCTAACTGATGCGAAATACCGGCTTGCGGACATATATGCTTTCTCTGTCTAACTTGAAACTGTAACTTCCTGAACCAAACTTCGTTCGACTATTGTACGCCTAACGAGCTTCTCAAAGAACAAGAAATTCGGACTTATCATTCTTAACTTACAAATTTTACAGCTGAATCGGGACATCTCTCTTTGGGGTAGGTAGAATAGACTATCATAGCTACTGATAGCGGTGGCTCGACCTTAGCCTTTAATGCCGTTACATTGGGTACATGAAATCAAATATACTCTTTTCTATGATTACTTTCATCAAATACACATTTTCCTATTATTATTTTTATTTATTTATATTTTTTTTTAAATCAGGATCCTCCTAGTCACTTTAATAATCTCTATCTGCGAGCTTACGTCATCTTTCATAGTTTAACGGAAATGACAATTAATGTACATATCTAAGTGGGTTTATTAATTATGTTTCAACTTTTGATTAATTGAACATTCAGGTAATTTTAGCTAGCCTCCTGATCACCGATTAAAAGATATTTGGGAGTTCTCCGTAGATCAACTTTCCTAATTTTGTGTCTATTCGCCCCAAATTCAAATCACCCCTGATTTACGGAAAGTGACGAGGGGATGCCGTTACAATTTTTCGTAACGACTTGGTTCCGACGAATAGGCACCATTTTTCTTAGCTTCAAAACAATATGGAGTTCAGTACGGGATGCCGTATCCTTATATGTATATTAATGGGGTAAACCGAAAAATCTTTTCATCGAGTGTGCCATGTCACTGCCCTCACACACCCAATGAATCATTAAGTTCAACGCTACCAGTATAACAGGAGTAATATTCCACTACATGGGCAAAATTGGGTGGGCGGGAAATTATCTCTACGGACAAAGCCTTCATATAATTATGATAGATTTTGACTAGGTAAGTTCGATTAATCATTAATTATAATGCAGCTTTGTCCTTCGAGATAAGGAATAAGTACTTGTAGATTTTGAAATTCTTACTTGAATATTATCATATTTATATGAAGAAAAATCACAATTATGAAGTCATTTGTTCAATCAAGCATTTATATATTATGTAACATATTCTTTTATCAGTGCTGAAGCTAATAAATCTTAAAAAAAATACAATTTAAGTTATAATCATATCATCATCATCATCAGCTTGTCAGGGGACCCACGGTTCGGTATAGGCCTCCTCATAAAGATGCCATTCAGTACGGTCCTGCGCAACCCGCCTCCATTGCTTTCCTGCCACCCTCGCCACATCGTCGGACCATCTGGCAGATGGTCTGCCGACCGATCTTTGGCCTCCTCTTGGCCACCACTCTGTCGCCAATCTGGTCCATCTTCCATCTTCTCGCCTTGCCAAGTGTCCTGCCTACTTCCACTTAACTATTCAAAAAGCTAGGGTAGTTGGGACGGATCACGGTTTGGAACTTTATGCCACAGTAGTAAAATTTTAAACTTATTACGGAAAAGTTTTGTTAGCTAACGCCGGTGGTAACTGAGCATTTAAGCCGTGATATCAGCTTACCCACATCAGCCACCTTGGTTCGGCGTCTGATTTCGGTATAACGGATACAGTGTGATAGCCTGATGCCTAGCATGGCACGTTCCATGGCTCTTTGTGCTACCGTGACTTTGTGCACAATCTCCGTCCAATCGTGAGCGTCTATGTTTCGGCACGGTATGTGAGAGTGGGCAGTACACATTGGTGAAATACCTTAGTCTCCAGGCATTGATTGATGTTATAGGTCAGAAAATCCCTTAGTTTTCCGAAAGCAGCCCATCCTAGCTGGACTCGTCTAGCAATCTCCTTTATCTGGCTCTGTCGACCAAAAGGCAAACAATGTCCAAGATAGATATACTCCTCAACCACTTCTAGTGGACGGTTATCCACAGTAATTTCGATACCGTTGCTTGTGAGAATGTCTGTCATAATGTCTTGGACATGTTCATCTTAAGGCCGACCCTCAGGCATGCTTCATGCAATTCTGCGAGCATAGTCTAGAGACCAGCAACGTTTTTAGCCACCAGGACCAGATCGTCAGTGAATCTTAGGTATGAAAGATCTAGTGTGGAGTATCCGCTCCGGAAGCTGGCTCGCTCGACAGGTTGGTATTCGTCGAGCTGGTGCGTCAGTCTGTTGCACAGGATTTTGAGAGGAGATGAGGAGTATTCTGTGCACAGGACAACAATTTATAGACCTGTAAGAGCAGGCTGATGGATCTATAATTTTGGAGGTTGCCTTTATCTCCTTTCTTGTGAACAATAACTACTACAGTGTTTTTCCAGGACCTTTGGGTAACTCCGTTCAAGCGACACATCAATTATAACACAAGCTGGATTTACTTTAAAAATCCAGCTTGTATTTTTCACTTCAATGTTTCCATTCTATTCCAACATTCCAACATTACAAAAACAATCAAACATTACTACAAACATAAGGCCGTGGCGGCTCAACGTTGGATAAACATTGGGACAATGTTGGGAACTTGTTGGACTGACTGCCACATGACATGAGAGATGATCTTGACTTTACGAGTCATAGATTTATTGCAAAACAAACCAAAAATGAAAGCTCGAGCTACCTTAGCGTTGGATTAAATAACATTATCACCTATCTTTAAGCAGAAATCATTGTCTCTTAGTATAACTGAGCCAGTTTCACGGTTTATTATTTACCCAACCGTTTTCATTCCATTATTGCATTTTTGTATGTGTCTATTAATGTGTAAAGCTTTTGCAGTTCTACAAAAGGTTCTAGAGTTCTACTTGAAAGTTTTGGAATATTTTTTAACATATTTATGTATTTTTTTATCAAAGTTCTTTTTCATAAAGGTCATACAAATGAACTCTACTTCTACGAATTCCAAAAGTTGCCCAGACATTAAATTTGGATTCACTTTACTTTCGACTTTCTTTAATTTAAGCACATTACTGAATTATGTTTGAATAATTTTGAAGAAATCAGTAAAGATTTTGTTCGTCTTCTGTTTTTTATTAAATTTAAATCGAAGTTTTTTATATACGTCTCTATTCCATGGGATGAAATAGGCCTTTAAAAAGTCAGTCGTACTACTACAATTATTCCTTATCTCGAAGGACAAAGTTGCAGTATAAAGTATCTGTGAATAACACCCTCTTTTTCCAACACAGGCGTAATGACGTATCGTAAATTCGTCCTTGAGCTTCTTGGCAATACCTGTATGGTTCTACTTTTAACAAAACAACAGACAACATCCATTTTCCCCAGATAAAATTATTATTAAGTCCATTTACATTTCTAAAACCACGCCATTGCACCAAAACACGGGCAGAAAAAACACTAGCGCCGTAATTTCAAATTCGCAAAAATCGGCCCCAAACAGCGCTCCACTATTTTGGCGGGATCATGTTTTTGCCACCGCTTTGGCACCACAGCCGGAGTGCCCCTGATTTATATGTTGGCTTTCCAATTAGCCTTTCAGACTGGTTTTATTTATTGAGGTGGCTCTTTCCATTTTTCCACACTTTTAGCCTTTGGACGGCGCGACGCCCGAAACGTATCTTGAAATGTGGCTTTGAGGTTTTGTTCCCATTCCTTGTTATGTATGGGCAGTCAGATTTGGAGATAAATTTCCGTGGTAAACATGTCCAGTAGGGATTTTCCTGCTTCTTGTTTTTA
Source organism: Argyresthia goedartella (assembly GCA_949825045.1). Lineage (NCBI taxonomy): Eukaryota > Metazoa > Arthropoda > Insecta > Lepidoptera > Argyresthiidae > Argyresthia > Argyresthia goedartella. The sequence goes on along the minus strand of OX463829.1, from coordinate 13,494,979 downwards.
GATTTCGCTTTTGTGCAGGAAAGAATTGTTGTCAAGTTTCAATTAATCAGTTTAGACTACCTGGGTTGTCAAGATAATAATGTGAATAGAACATTTTCAAACATGATAAAATCTGAAATTAACTTAATTTCAATGACATCATATTTCCTCAAATCAAAGCAAGCTACGTAACAGGCATATTTGTACCAAGTTGTTTATTTATTCATGGAGTGCGACTATGATTTTGTGAACGGCCTGTTATTCCATAAGAATAATATAGAAACTTGGTGAAAATTCCACGCTATCTCGTTATTAACCTAGAGACATTAAATACTGATCAATCACCAAGCTTTGAAACAAATAAGGTAAACCAGAGTAATAACAACATTCTTGGATAAATCACTCCAAGCAATGTGAAACAGGTCACTCTTCTATTTATTGTTTATTGGAGATCGTCTCAGGCAAATTGATTTTGCCCTCATAAACATTGAATTGGAAATACAAGCCTTCTCGCTACGCCAATGAATAGATAGTATTTATGTATTAGCATAACGCAATTTACGACAAAATATATGCAGGAGTAAGCAGTAAGAAGGGTATACTCTATAGTCATAATAATATATTCGGTAAATCGCAAAGCGTTCTCGTGCGAAATCAAGATATTATATTGTCAAGGATTGCTTGGTCAATATTATTTGCTATACTTAAAAACAAGCAGTTTGCCCTGCTTGACATTCTATAAATGGTTGTTAGGGTAACTAAGAAGCGGTTGTTGGTTTGTGTATTGCTTATTGTTTCAAAGTATTTTGTTCGGTCCATTAGTATTCCAGTCAGTATATATAAATGATCATAATGGATAATCGTGGGCACAATTGTGGTTCTGGCATTCCGTATGGGAAAAGGGTGACGCTATATATGAATGAATCTCATTGGATATCTTTTAAAATATTCTAACCTTGCAGCCTTCTCATACATGTATAGCTTCCTATCTGCCGCATCCACTTATAAGAAATATGAACCGATTTACTTTTAGGTGCAGGTTTCATTTAAAAGTTTGAATTGATTCCCTCATCTTTCTTAAAATAAAACCATTAATAATCCACTTTGCAATTGCCTGTATATTAAAATCAGCTTGCGTTTAAATTCTTATCGCTGAGTACCAAGATTGCAGAAATGGAAATGCAGTGTCATATTACGGAAGTGAAATGCAAATGTGATATGTCATGCCCAAGATACAGTACAGTGGTACAGTTGGATAGATGCCAAATGCTTTGGTGCAATGAATGCTAATTTATTTTAAAAGAACATTTCTTTTTGTTTTCTATTACAGATTTCTGTATTCACTTCATATCTCCAGAGAGCAGCGGCGATGCGCTAGCCTAGCTTATATACTCATACCTATATAGGTACATACTTATGTATGTATGTACCCTACCACACGGTTTAAGGAAAGGTGTGGCAATATCTTGATAATGAAGTATTCTGTATCTTAATATCTATACAGGGTGTAACAGAAAGATGTAGTCATATTTTTGAAGGGGTTGGGACTTAATTTTGAACAACTTTCACTATGAAAACGGTTTGATGACAGAATTTTTATTTTTCACCCCTTCTTTTTAGACCTTGGGCCGAATGGTCAGCTAATTCGTATGGAGAAGTGAATAACTGAAAACTGAAATTGGTTTCATAGTAAAATTTATTCAGAATTATGACGTTTACTACGCCCTTCAATATGACCACACCTTTCCGATAAACCGTGTATAGGCAGATACATACAGACTGAGCCTTCATAAAGTGCTTCATAAAGAACTCTATAACAAATCCCTCCCTTATATTTTTATATATTTTTTTTCGTGCACTAGGAACACACTGCAAAAGTAATATAACTTCGAAATTTAATGGTTTGTCGTGGTCAAATGAACTAGATATAATAATATAATAGTGATGATGTTAGAACAGTTCAATACCAACAGGCGAGTAAAGTGTTGCGACGAGCCATGAATGACGAAATCCAACCATTTAATAAAACAGTGCTAAGCGGAAGGCCCAGCCATGTATGGGAAAACAGCAAAATAAGTAAGGAAAGTACGAGGCCGTAAGCCAAGCTAAACCAACACAAAAACTCACTATATAAAAGAGAGGACCGCAGGCCAAGCTATGTGTTAAAATAACATACCAACTATATCTCAGATTAGTTCAATACCTTTCGACAAGTGAAGCGTCATTGACATCTCACCGGTTTCGGAAAATGCGAGGCCGTAGGCCAAGCCATGTACAACAAAATCTTGGTTTGATTATATAATAGTGGTAAGCTGAAGGCGCAGCCCAGTGTAATAAAAAGAAAAATAAGAAAAGTGCAGAGCCAATGGCTGAGCAAAGCAAGACGAAAATATACCACAAATAACAGAGGTATGAGGCCACATGCCGGCCATGTGTTAATAGTTCTGCAACTAAGAATAGTATAACATGAAAGTGAATCAAGCATTATGAATAGCCCACAATTTGTCAAAAAATGCGATTTCGAAGGCCGAGCCATTCAGAATAATAACCTACGATACAATATTCGTAGAACTGCTTGAAGCCGAAGGCCAAGACATGCTGAAAAAGCAGCATCATTGATAAAAAAGTGCGAGGCTGTAGTAACCTGTGTTGCTACCCGTATTCGCCGACATCGTGGCGGTGGCGCTGGAGTCGCGGAGAGTCGAGAATTCCCCGCGAATATTCAAACTGAATCTACACAAGCTTCGGATTGGCTGTGCCGTTGGCGTCATGAATCGGCGGGGTGAGAGGGGCAGTCGCCCTTCCGATTTGATATCAAGCTCGGCGATTGGCTGAGAGACATTACGCGATGCGTGGGGGGGGACATGTTTTTATAAGCGAAGCGCGCGCCGCTTGGAGCGAGAGGAGCATAGAGTCGAGACAGTTCCTCGCGAGCCTCGAGACAATACGGACGTCGCGCATTATCGTCGCCCCCGGTACCAGTCGAAGCCCTGCATTTTGGAGCCCGGTCCTCATCAGTAGCTGCTGCCCGAGTGGAGAACCCACGCCGCCAGGACTGCCCATTGAAGTTGCATCTCGCTGCCAGCGTTCAGGTCGTATACCTACGCCCTTACGCCGGTAAGAGACCCCGCCGTGGATGAGCGAAGCCGGAATCTAGGTATCAAGATTATGTAGGTTAGGCTATAACGCCCCCTTAGCTATTTTGATTTATTCTAGCTATGAATAAATAAACACTTGCTTGCTGTGCAAAGTATATTTTCCAACTTGTTACGATGTCACCATCTACAATGAATCACCGACCAGATGAATCACCTCATACGAGATTGCGAAAGACATGGAACCTTCTAGAACATCGATTCCGAATTTCATGAGAAATCTGACAGTGCATGTCATTTCCATCGTGGGACCACCACCAGTTTTCCTAGTGCCTTTTTGCTAGAATCGCTCTTGCGAGAGGACGTTTAGTATAATTGCGGGATCAATCACGATCACCCCTAATTTTAAGTGAATAGACTAAGAACATTTGTAACTTTCTACATTAAAGTTGTGAATGGACATATCTCGTCTTTTTAAAATCCCCTCTGACGGCCAGTACACGTAATTAACTGATAGTAAAACACTGTCAAAAATATATTCAAAATAAATATGACAGTGACAGGCTTGACACAATGTTCCAAGTAGTTGTGCAATAAAAAAACAGCCTGTACAAATAAGAATATCAAAAAACAACCTGTATAAAACACCTCACATGACAAAATAAAACTAATACACTATATACACCAAAAACATATTAAACACACAAAATACATAATATACATACCTCACCCTAAGCTATTTATACACTTGCAGTGCTTTAGTTTTGGCAAAGGTTTGGTGAGGATGTCGGCAGTCATTTCTATGGTATGAATGTATTTGAGTATAAATCTATGTTCGGATAATGATTGGCGTATGAAGTGATGTTTGATGTCAATGTGTTTGGTGCGGGCGTGATATGTGTTGTTTGTGGCCAGTTTGATGGAAGACTGATAATTATCCGTGTGTATGATGAGGGTGTTCATGAGATGGAATACTTCAGTGATAAGTTTATGAAGATATATGGCCTCCTTGCAAGCCTCGCCCAGTGCCATGTACTCCGCTTCCGTAGTGGAGAGGGCTACTGTGCGCTGCTTGCGGGATTCCCATGACACTGAAGCTCCACTCATCATGAACATGAAGCCGGTATATGATCCACAAGATTATTGCCGTAGTCGGCATCCACGTACCCCAAAGGGTAAAGTGCAGATTTCCGCGAGAAGTTAAGAAAGCTCAAACTCAAACTCAAACTCAAAACGTTTATTGCGACATTGTGGTGGTATATGGTGATTTATATATATAGAATTTGAAGAACCGACAATGAACCCAGTGAGGGCACTGCAATATCTTACATCTAACTTGCACAATAATAAAATATCATAAAATGGTTAACTTTATAACAATGAGATCATTACCTACTATTATCTACAGTATTAGCGTAACATTAAAGTATTATAATTATAAGATTTACATGCATTTGTGTATGTGTACCTGTGTGTGTGTTATGAGTGTGTTTGATGGTGTGTAAGTGCATGTGTGTGTGTGTTTGTGTGTGATTATAGAAAGTGTGTTTCATTTAAATATTCTTCAATGCTGTAGTACGCTTTTTGGAGGAGATGATTTTTTACTTTCTTTAGGAATTCTATTTCGTTAGAAATATTTTTGTAACTATCTGGAAGTTTGTTATAGATGGTTATGGACATAATATATGTGTTAGTGGATTGCAATGACATATTAATTTTTGGGAGGAGAATTTTGTGTTTGTGTCTGAAGGAGTATAAGTTATTCAGTGTGTCTCTGGTCTTGTATGTTTCTGGGTATTTTCTGACTAGCTTTATTATTTCGAATAAGTAAATAGAGGGGAGGGTGAGGATGCTATATGTTTTGAAATGTGGTTTACATGTGTGTGTTGGTTCTATGTTTGCTATAATTCTCAGCAGCTTTTTCTGTAGTCTAAATAATTGTGGAGCGTCGGTGCTGTTTCCCCACAGTATGATGCCATAATTAAGTAAGGAATGTGCGTGTGCGTAGTATGCTGAAAGAGCAGTGGCGGTGTTAGTTGATTTTTTTACTTCCCTTAAAGCATATGAGAATTTAGATATTTTACCTTTAAGTTTCTGTACATGCGACTTCCAATTTAAGTGAGAGTCTATGATAATTCCTAATAAACTTGCCTCTTTTATTATTTCTAGTGGAATATTATTATAGCTAAAGTTGATATCGAGGGGCGGTTTTTGATGTGGATAAAACGTTATTAATTTAGTTTTCTGGGGATTTATTTCGAGGTTGTGGTCAGTCATCCAGTCAGTAATGGTGTCAAGGCATTTTGTGAGTTTTTCGTTTATATTATCGTTATTTTTGTGGGAGGAAACTAGGGATATGTCATCAGCAAATAGGATGCAAGGGTCATTTAGAATTTTTGGGAGATCGTTGATATAAATAAGAAAAAGTAGGCATCCGATTACGCTACCTTGAGGTATTGAGGCATGAGTAGTTATGCAGTCAGATTTATGGTATACGATTTCTCTTGTAGTCTGATTATAATATTCTATTTGGACGTGTTGTTCTCTATTGTGTAAATATGAAGTAAGCCAGTCGTGTGCTTTGCCTCTAATGCCCACACCGTTTAACTTATTCAACAGTATATTAAACTGAACTTTATCATAAGCTTTCGTCATGTCGATCAGTATACCAACAGCGTAATGTTTATTTTTGAGTATATTAAGAATTTCCTGTGTGAATTTAAAGACGGCGAGAGTAGTTGAATGATTTTTCCGAAAACCATTTTGGGAGTGATGAAATACGTTGAATTTTTCACAGAAGGAATAGATTCGATCGTGGATAGCTTTTTCAAATATTTTGGTTGATGTAGGAAGAACTGCAATGGGCCGATAGTTGTCAGTGTTGGTTTTAGATTTTCTCTTATGAACTGGTGTGATAACTGCTTTCTTCAAAAGTGATGGGAATACGCCTTGTTCGAAGGATTGGTTGATTAACAGGCAAAGGGGTATAGTAAGTAGGTCAGCGCAATGCTTAAATAGAATTGGGGGGAAGTCATCGAAACCACAGCTTTTCTTGTTTTTGAGATTTCTTATGATTTTAGATACCTCACGATATGTAACGAAGTGAAGGTACATTGTGTTTGTAGTAGGAAGTATTACTGGTCGTCCCTTGGCGTTTGCATGTTTAATTTGACCTATCGAAGCGAAATGGTTATTGAAATGTTTCGAGATAATATTGGGGTCTGATTGTTCAAAGGCATTTATATTTAGTTTAATGTTTTCTTTTAATTTTAATTTGTTTTTATTGGTACGTTCATTAATTATTTTCCACATAGTTTTTATTTTATTGTTTGATGTTTTCATTTGTGATATGTACTGTAATTTTTTTGATGTATTTACTGTTTTTTTGAGCATTTTTTCGTATGTTTTATAGTGATGGTATAGTAATTCGCTGTTAGATTGTAGAGCATGAAACTTTAGGAGTCTCTTATTATGGCAGGATGTTTTGATACCAGTGGTCAACCATAGTTTTTTCTTTTTGAACTGAAGTTTTATTTTTTGAATTGGAATGAATTTATTCAATATGTCTGTTAGGATTGAGTGAAAAATATTATTATTATCGTTAACGTTTGACTCTCTGATCAGGATTTTTTCCCAGTCGATATCTATGAGTGAATTTTTGAAAAGATCCATGTTTCTTTTTGAATACATTCTTTTATGTGTGTGCCAGAAATCAGTTTGAGGAGAAAGAGGTGGGGGTATTTTAAGGATTAATTCAATAGCCATATGATTTGTAAATCCTAGGTTTTTTACAGATGACTCTTGGTATTTGTTAGAGTTTGTGAATACTAAGTCAATGCAGGAGCTACTTGTTTTTGTGAAGTGTGTAGGGGAATTTATATATTGAGTGAAATTGTGTTCGGACATGGTTCGTATGAAACGATTAGGCTTATTATTAATTTCTAGAATGTTAGTGTTAAAATCACCTCCTATAACTATATCAGTCTTAGGATATTTCTTCTGCAATAAGTTGAGCAAGATGTTTAACTGAGAGTTGAATCGGTCCCTGTCATCTCCATTCCAATAAGCACATATTAGTAGAACATTTTGTCTTGTCAGTTTTACGGCACACAGTTCAAGATTATATTCGATGGAGGTATCGGTGATAGATGTGACGTCCTCGTATTCAACATCATCCTGTAGCAGTATGCACACGCCACCGCCGACTCTATTTTTTCTGGTGAAGTGGGAGGCGATCCTGTAGCCTGATATCTGGAGAAGCTCCAGTTTTGCTTCAGTCAGCCATGACTCTGATACACATATAGCTCGGTAAGAAGAGTCTTTATCTATGAGGGCCTCTAGTAAATGTTGTTTATTATTTATGCTCTGGAAGTTTTGGAATAGTATTTTAAAGTTAGTTGGTCTATTTTGATATGATATTTTCTTGAAGTTGGGTTTTATTTCCTTTTCTGGTATATTGTAGTCTTTCTTGTAGTCTTTATTACGTAGGCTCTGCTGGGGTGTTGGTGGGTTATTCACGAAAGGTGCAAGTTTTGTTCGAGTAATCTGTAGCACTGAACATTTCTTTGTGATTAGTTGAAGCAGTGGTCGTTTGGTCTAATACTTGTTTTTTCCCATCTATGTAGAGTTCGTTGTCAATGATGTTCGCTTTTTGGCCATTTATTCGTGCCTCTATAAGAATAGTGATGAGCATTTTTCTTTTTGACCGAGCGTTTTCATCCATATAGGAGGATATGTTTAGTCCCGTGTTCTTAAATAAGTAGTTACTTTTTAGTATATCTTGAGTAGTTTTCTTGCTCAAGAATTCTATCAGAAGAGGTCCTTTTTTTCCAAGTCTCTTAATATCATCTACATGTCCTTCCAGGTCCATGTTCAACACATCACGAAATATGTATATTATTCACTCGTAGAGTCGCTGCTCATTTTCCCAGGGTTCACTTCGTAAGCCATAAATAACGATTTTCCTTTGTGTGTTTGTGTTGTTGTAGAGGTCCAGTTTTGTCCCAGTTACTTGATAATCAGCTTTTAGGTTTGTAGCTTGTTGGGTTAGAGCAATTAATTCGGTTTGTATTTGAGAAGTTTTCTTCGCAATTCATCTATGTAATTGTTTAAGCAATTTATTTGGAGTTCATGGTTATTTTGGTATCAGTCAGGGTTGTAATTGTAGGCTGGATATCTTTTTTGAGATCAGATATTGCCTTGGATATTTCAATTTTCATTATATTTTTAATGTTTGTTAATATAGAGCTTTTCATTGTTTCCAATTTATTGACTAATAGTATTTCGAATTGTTGATAGGAAACTGTTGCCGAATTGATTTGCGTATCCCCAAGGACGCTTATATCATCGTCGTCGGAGTAGGTGGTAGAAATTTGCAAATTATGAGCTCTTTTCCTTAAGGTTATATTTGAAACCGTTACTGCCGCGGGTTTACCTTCTTCAGATGGGTTAGGTTGTTGTGCTCGGGCAGGGGTGTTTGTGTTGTCTTTTTTTGGCATATTGCAGTAGCATTTCTGGCATTTCCACGAATTTTTATTGGTAACAGACATAGTGTTGCAAAATCGTTGTATGGAAACATTTGCACAGTCCAGATCGTAGTTCTCCTTGCATATAGAGCAGCATAGGTATGTTCTATCAGGTATTGTTTGTAAACAGCCTGCACAAGTCAGTAATAATTTCTTGGGTGCCATAATTTCCAATTTTTAGATATTTCTTTCTTATGAACTAGTAACGCCCTCTAGTGATGAGTAGCGTGTCTAGCGACCTCTATCGGTGAATAGCGCACCTGTAACTTGATTTTTAGGTAAACTAGATGGAGCTACTGGTCTTATTAATCGGTGATCCCAATTATAAAATTATGTATTTTATATTAGTTACTTCACTTCCGCATTAGTAATTGTTTGTTTCATAGTTTTACACTTCACAAAACTTTGTTTAACGGTATAATTATACGGTAAATACCACTATTTTTGAATTTGATGTATAACTGCCAATTTTTGTTTTCGGTGAATTAAAGCACTAATATTGTCTCAATGTTCGTCAAAACACTATAAGAGTTGTAGGTCACTTAGTCTCACAGTTTGTCACTAGTTTCACTTTAGTTAGACACTTAAAAGTATTATTAAATGAATTTTCAATCGGGAGCTGCTTTAATTGCTTGTTTACTTGAAGGCGCCCTCTAGCGGAAAGCTTTGGTCCCCTTGAAGCAGGCTCTACCTGCTTCAAGCCATATGCCTTTTTCAGTAGGCAGACTTTTTCTTTTGCGTTTGTTGAGAATCCCTCTGGTTGCTCCATGTAAATCTCCTCATCTAGGTCTCCGTTCAAAAAAGCGGTTTCGCCATCTATGTTTTCCATTTGTAGTCCATAGTGGGCTGCGTAGGCCATTAGGAGTCGCACCGATGACAATCTGGCTACAGGAGAGAAGGTTTCACCATAATCCACACCTGCAACTTGGGTGAAGCCTTTTGCTACGAGTCTGGCTTTGAATTTGGTGATATGGCCTGAAGTATCCTTTTTGATTTTGTAGACCCATTTACATTTTATTGTTTTCCTGTCAGTGGGTCTGACTGCTAAGGTCCAAGTTCCATGTTTCAACAAGAGTTGTACTCTGCTTGCATCGCTTCCAACCATTTTTCTTTTAGCGGATGTTCGGTGACTTCTTTATAGGTCTCTGGTTCCTGATCAGTAGTCAGGTAAAGATTGCACTGATACCTTTTAGGAGGTTGCCTGTTGCGAAGAGGATATCTTCTTTAGGTTCTGACTGAACAGTTAAAGGGTGTCCTGACTGAACAACTGGGTCACAATCAGGCTGTTCTTCGGGATAGTCTGAAGCAGTCACAAGATCATCTATCGCTTCTGCCGGCTCAGGGTGTTCCACAATTTGAGACTGAGGTTCGGCTGGTAGTGGTGGCGGCTGAAAGTCAGGAACTGGGTGTATCGTCTTCAGTGAATGTTACGACTTTTGACGTTGAAGATGGAGACAGTTGTTGACTGCTAGACGATTGTGTATTCGACTCTTGTACCGGTTCATCTTGCACTTTATTTTCAACAAGGACAACATCTCGGGCGGTGATTATTACCCGAGGATTTTGGGGTTCAATAAGTAAATAAGCTTTGCTTTCTGTTGAGTATCCAACAAAGATGCATTTTTTTGTCTTTAAGTCGAGTCACTCAGGAAGGGTCAGTTTACCAATTCGCCGACGATACATGCCTGATTTCGGCTCACAGGGATATACGGGTAGCAGAAAAACATATGCAAGAACACTTTGACTTGATATTCAAATGGGCACACGACGTGGGGCTGGTGCTAAACCGTAACAAAACTAAAATCATTCACATTAGATCCTCGCACAATACAGATGAACACTCATTAAAAGTAATAACTCACGAACACGACTGCTTCCATGATAAATACCTAAACTGTAAATGCAATGCGCTAGATTTAGTAAAACAACACAAATATTTGGGCCTTATTATTGAAGAGCGCTTCAACTGGGGACCACACATTCAGCATGTATGTCAAAAACTGAGGGCTATACAAAGCAAGCTAGCCATATTAAAATATAAAGTCCCATATATAATTCTACGACTAATATACCTAGCAATGCCGACTCAAGCATTGGATACGGCTTATCTAGCTATGGCAAAACATATAAAACTTACCTAGACTATATCTACAAACTACAAACCAGTATGCTAAAACTCATTGCGCCAAAAAAAGTTAAGATGGAATGTAAAAATAAAAATCACTGGAACGGACTATTTAAATACTGCAAAATTCTCACAGTTTTTGATAAAATTAAATTACATACACTAATTGAAGAAAACCATAACAAAACAAAATTGAACAAAAAAAAGCGACCCGATAGATTGCGTAATTTACTTTATCAAAACTCATTCCACTTGCCACATTTCAATAATTTATTTATTTATTTATTTATTAATACAGTTAAATGCACAACATTACAGACAATGTCCAATTCATTGTACATATACAAATATACAAATAACAATTATACACTTCCATTTAAATCATATTAAATTATAGTATTTTACATGTCAGTTCAAAAAAAAAATATCAATAATAATAATAATAATTCAATGATAAAAATGTCATTGCAGTCATTTGGAATTATAGCTTAATTATATAACACAACCCTGTCATACATTCTCCTCGCAGAACCTTCCACATTCTCGCACAATATGCCTCCATGCATCACCAAACAGATCAGTCAGTGGTGATGCAGCCAACAGAGCGTTGAGACTGTCCCGCGCCCTCACCAGCGGAGACTGCTGGCGCGCCACCGTGCGATGCGCGCCGCACGCTAATAGCCGCCGGTGCCTGCGTGCGCGTAGATATTTGTCGGGCACGAATAGCGCGCATACGGCACCGACAAGCGCGACACAGTCACTGTCGCCTCGCAACAATCGACACACAGTCAGAAGCTGCTCGGTATTACGTCTAACCTCTAGTGAGTTGTATCCGAGCATACCCAATATGAAAACTGATGGATAAAGGTAAGGATAGTATCCAAATTTCCTCTTATAAAGGTATCGTAGGAAAGCTTTGTGTACCTTCTCGAGCAAAAGTATGTAAGAGCTTTCGTGCGGATTCCAAACAACTGAGCTAGATTCAAGTTTGGTTCTCACTAGGGCCGTGTATAGAAGCTGGACCACACCCAGATTCCGGAAATCCTTACTATTTCGTATAACGAACCCCAATCTTTTAAAGCATTCCTTGGCTAAAGTGCTCATGTGCTCATGGAATGTAAGTTTGGGGTCGAACGTAACACCGAGGTCCTTAATCGAATACACTCGAGTCAAAGACTCCGTACCGAGTGCATACGTCGCGCTTATAGGCTGAGAAGAGCGCGTAAATGACATAACATAACACTTGGCATTATTAAATAGGAGTTTGTTGTTCACACTCCACCTAAGAACCGCGTCTAGATCATCCTGCAGCAAACTACAATCATCCTCTGAACTCACGGGAAGTGTCAGTTTCAGATCGTCCGCATATAGAAGGCAATTGGCGTATTTCATCTCTAATTCCAGGTCATTTATCATAATGATAAATAACAACGGACCCAGAATAGACCCATGGCTAACGCCCGGCCGTGTATGGTACGGTTGGGACTCAAAGCAGCCGTGTCGCACATATTGCTGGCGGTTCCTGAGGTAGTCAGCGAAGAAAACCAACAGCCGTGGGGCAAAACCAATGGCACACAACTTCTTCATTAGGATGTCGTTATCGACTCTGTCGAACGCCTTACGGAAGTCCATATAGGCGACGTCCACCTGACATCCCATGTCCATGCACTCAGACACAATCTCGACTAGCGTCAGCAAGTTGATGTTTACTGAGCGGCGACTCCTGAATCCGTGTTGCGAGTCAGTCAGATAAGGCGCAATCTGCGAACTGATTTTGCCATATATGATCGACTCGAACAGTTTTGCCAAAGAACTCAGGATCGCAATAGGCCGATATTGATCAACGGAGGCAGTGTCACTTGTCTTGGGGATAGGACTGACTCGAGAAAGCTTCCAGCTGGTGGGGTAATTACCTTGTTCTAGAGCAAGATTGAATATCCGACCCAAAGGTAGAACCAGCTGATCACTGTAGGCCTTCAAAAAATAAGGAGGGACGTTGTCCGGTCCAATTGCGCTCCTTGGCCGTAGCTGCTTCAGTCCTTCCAATATGTCCCTACGGGAGTAATTAGCAGAGCACGTGTCATCAGAACTGTTTACCAGATCCGGATCGAGCACTGGCTCATCAGGGAGGAAAACGTCTGAGAAGTAGTGTGCAAATGCGGCTGCTGCTTCTTCACCAGCACATTCAGGTCCCCGATGCGTGACCCGAGGTTCGAAACCACCCTTCGATCGTAGGCCACTCACGTGTTTCCAAAATGCGCGCGGGTTATGTCTTATATTGCTTTCTATAGTACTCATGTGGTTGGCGTAGGCAGTATCTATGCGACACTTGAGATTGGCTCTCAGCTTGCTGAATGAGTCGTAGTCAGTCGGCCTCTTCCACGTTTTCCAATTACGGTGGAGCTTTGCCTTCGTGGCCAGGTCCCTTATGATATCACCAGTGAACCACACTGGGTATCTCCTAGTAGGCTGGGTTGGTCTGGTCTTCTTCGGGATTGAGTTGTTGAAGACTTCGTAAATGGTATCGTAGAAGCGACCGACTGCCATCTCAACATCAGTGACTTCGAGAACACCGTCCCAGGAAACGCCACTCATGAGTTCGTACATGATTGCGTGGTTGCCCTTGGCAAAGTTCCAGTCATTGCGGCCACCAATGTTGCTGGGATCCAAGCGGCCGGATCGCTGGTCGGTGGCCCGCGCACGCAACACGGGCACAATGACGTCGAGAGGCGGGTGGTAGGCATCAGTGCGTGGCACCAGGCTTCCTGTCACGGAGGCGCGCACAGTTACGTCACGCATGCTCTCCGGCAGCAACACCACATCAAGCACACCACCATGATCATTCATCACTTTATTCGTCTCATACATGCCACAGACAGATAGAAAATAACAATAATAATTAAGGATGTCAACTGATGCACTATTTATATTAAGATCTCCTAGAATAATTAAGGTACCGGTTATCCGGGCCACATTTTCCTCAGTCTTATCGAACCACTTCATGTACTCGGCATCCTTTTCTTTTTGCGTGATTATTTTCATTTTCTTCTTCTTGCTGGGATCGATGTACACTACACAGACTGTAAGTAGCGTACCATCAACAGTAAGTGTCGCCCAGAGGTCTTCTCCATGTTCCGTTTCCAGATCCCGGCGCCGTCTCAGTGAGATGCCAGGGCGGGCGGCGAGCAGCACGCCTCCGCACGGGGTGGCGCGGTCACAGCGCAGCACGCTGCAGCCGCCCGCTGTAACCTCGGCATCTCCAACCGAGGAATCCAGGAAGGTTTCGGTAGCGGCAACAAGATGAGAGTCCAGCAGCAACAAACTTTGCCGCCAGAACTGTAGCCTGGTTTTAATACCGCGGACATTCTGGTATTTTATGTCCAGGTACCTATTGGGGCATGAAGTGCGTGGGTTTGTTTTTGCCTGTTCTGAATATCTCCATGTATTTGCGAAAGGGCAGCCACTCCCTAACACGGGCATTCTCGGGCCACACACTTATGGAGAAGCAGGTGTCAAAGAGAGCCTCCGGGACTCCTTTCTTAAAAGACTTATATTTTCCCTTTGTAGGCAATTCTTCCACCATGCTATCCTTTGGCGAACACAACTCCTTCACATACTTCGACACTTCTTCCAGGCCTGATACCATATTGTATAGGTGGAAGAACCGTTGTCGTTCCACCGCCCGAAGAGTTGTCGTGCTGGGTCCCGCTGTACATCGCAACGATCTGGGCTTCTTCGGTTTCTTCACAACTTCAGTCCAACCGTTTTTTGGATGGGTAGATAGGTTTTCCATAATGTGTATGGTCAACGAACATGGATGTACTACTTGCCTAAAATTGTAAATGAACTACCAATAGATCTCCAAAACATGTTTATAAACAATAATAATTTTAGTTTAAAGGTTAAAAACCACTTAATTGATAGTTACATACCTACCTAACATAGAACAAAAGGTCTTAGCTTGAGTTTTACCTAAGAACTAACTTCATTCACTTTTTTATTCTATACCTAATGTATCTGCTTATATGTAAACGATTAACTGTATAACGAGAGCAATGACAGCGACGAATAAACTATGTCTGGTTTTCGTTCGCTGCTAAATGTACCTAAATCTAAGTTCTTAATATATGAATAAATAAAAAAATAAATAAAGAGGCAGTTAAATGTCTAAAATGCAGTTTTGGCTGACCTTAGTACAGGATAGATTCCTTCTTCACACTCAAGACAAATCTTCGCACGTGCCTTAGCGTCCTTTCGCTTGGCAATGGGGTCTTCGAGGTTCGCTGGGACAGTGATGACGTCCCACATATCATGGTCTGTTAACCAGCACTCTAGAGCAAACACCCACGTCGAAAATTTACGACCTTCGAACTTTGTGATACTTATTGATGGCGGCGCCGGTAGATTTACCCGCGGAGAATGGTGATCTCCACTATGAGTTGGATTATTCATAACTTATTTTTATTCTAGCTATGAATAAATAAACACTTGCTTGCTGTGCAAAGTATATTTTCCAACTGATAGTAAAACACTGTCAAAAATATATTCAAAATAAATATGACAGTAACAGGCTTGACACAATGTTCCAAGTAGTTGTAACATTTTGTACCCGTAGGATTTCTTGAATATAACTCTTGAGCGTAAAACTTCTTTCCTTGCCAGCCGTACCTTCAGGAAGTCACCCTTTAGGTAGGTAGGAACACAGAGATTCGAACCCACGACCTTAGATAGAGTAGTCGAGGCGGACGCCGAAATTTGAACCCACGTCCCTAGATAGTGCCGGTAGGAACACAGAGATTCGAACCCGTGGCTAACGCTACTTTCAAAAACGTGACATTTGGCGCCCTTTTTATGTTTCTGGAACGGCTGGCGGCGAAGCGATTTTTTTGTCTGCTCGCGGCATTTCAGTCAGTCTTCTGGTGGCGAACTTTCACGACCTGCTGGCTGAGCCGGCGTTGACTTGGTTTAGAGTATATAAGGGCCGATTCCACTCTTGGGCACAACTAAGATTTTTGTTGGTGAAAAGTTTCGAGCCGGTCGATTACCTGTACAATATTCAGACCGAGCTCCGTAACAAGAAACAGCAACAAGGTCAAACCATGTTAGAGTTCACTTGCCAGATGCAAAGCCTGGCCAACAAGGCTTTAGGAAGTATCCCCGACCAGGAGTTGTTTGAAATCATCAAACATAACATCTTGCCGCAAAATTACACGGCCCTGATATTTGGTAACATCAAAACAAATGACGACCTTCTGACCACAGCAAGGAATATGGAGTGCTGGACCGTACCATCGCTACCCATGGTCCTAGAAGAGTCCCAACTTGCTTGCGTCAGTGTGACGACAGTGGAAACAAGGAGTGAAGCTACCTGTTTTAAATGCAGACAGGTCGGCTATTTCTATAGGAATAGCTGTCAAAGCTGTCTGTGTGTTTTAAAATCTATTCAAACTGTGGTAGGCCATTGTGACGTTCGTAAGGCCCATAAGGTCCGAAAAAGCCTGCCTGCCGGACTAATGTCGCACCCAAAGAGGTTTCGGCACATATGCAGGTGCTGTCTATGGATTTAGATGGTCCCTTACACAGGAGTTACTCCGGCCACACATATATTCTAACTATAGTGGATATTTTCTCAAAGTTTGTTTGGCTTCATCCTCTTAAGCAGGCGACTTCAAGGACTATCATTAAATTCTTGGAAGAACAGGTGTTCTTGAAGGAAGGAGTTCCCCATTGTGTTGTAACTGATAATAGTAGTCAGTTTATTTCTCGAGAATTTGAAGCCCTGCTTAAGAAGTATAATGTGCCTTATATATTTAGAAACTGTGGGGAATTTTCCCAGAACAACACCATTGCACGTTATAATAGAAACATTGAAACCGCAATTGCTTCATACTGTGAAATGGATCACCGAAATTGGACAAAGAATCTGGGAAGATTCAAACAGCTCTAAATTCTCATGTTAATACAGCCCATGGTTTTACACCATTCTTCGTGATGCGCGGTAGAGAACAAATTTTTGACGGTCGATTCCATAAACTGGCGGATTATTCTCAGGTAGTTGATATTTACCCTAGCGATTTTAATGCTTATACTACAAACTTGACAGAATTAGCTACCGTTTTTGACGAGGTTCAACAAAATGTTTTAAAAGTCTACCAGAAGAACTCCGCCCGATACAACCTCTGACGTCATACAGTGCATCACCAACAGGGAGACAGTGTTTGGCGTCGATCCCACTTTCAGTCCGACGCAACTAAGTTCTTTAGAAATAAACTCGCCCCTCGCTTTAAAAAAGTCTGTAATACTTAGGGTAAAGTCTCCTAATACTTACGAGTTGGGTAATGTAGACAAAACACCTGTGGACTGAATCATGTCAGCGATATCTTTAAAGATTAACTCATACATTCGTACCGGTTCAAGTCGGGGCTTAACTAGAATATTCCAGCTGCATTTCATCCTGTGCATATCGTAAGAGGCGACTAAAGGAATCTACATTTTCAAACTTCAGAAAGTTTGATTGTCTGTAAATAACTAGTTTGTTTTGAGGAGTTTGTTTATTAAGTTAATAAAAGAACTTATTTGGTAAATGCCTTTTTATTTATACGAACGATCCATGTGCGGGCACGTCACTATCTAACCCGATTGGCCCTTCTGGTCATACCGTTTCCCGCCCTTGCTAAGCATTAAAATGACCCAGTGATAAGATCTCAACACTGTACATATATTTTTAAGTTCCGTATAAAACACCCAAAGATGGGGACTTATTGCTTCATAGAGAAGAATAAGTGTTTATAAATAGTTAGTGTTGCATAAATGTAGACACAGTAGTGCTTATACGTACGCAGCGTGGACAATACGTGTAGCTTGTAACTAATTGTGTTTGTAACTAGTAATTTAAAGTTTTTTTGGGTATCAAACTATGGTGGTTCCTTGCTTCATTCTCTGTTAATTATATTTATGTCAGCAGCGCAGTGATTTTCCTCAGGAGTGCCTCAAGGTGGTTTTCTCTCTCCTCTTATTTTTTAAGTCTTATCAATTCCTCTCTTCTTCGTATCATCTTTATTCAGATGATCTACAAATTTATCGCTAGTTTTGCCCCTGATATGTACTTTCATCCGTGGAGGCACTGAATGCTGACCTCTAGAATGTGAAAGATTGGGCCTCATCATATGGGCTGTTAATAAACCCGACTTAATCACAAGCCATGATTTTAGGAACCAGGCACACGCTTTCCTTCTTACAAAAACCATAGAGTATATAGATAAGGCGAAAAACCTTAGTGATATTTTTGACAACCAACTGTTTTGGTTTCCACATCTCAGCGAGGGCAGCAGACGGGTCCTTGCGTCTTTTCACTCCCTCAGGCGTCTGCAGTAATTTTTGCCGCGGCAGACCAAAATCACCCTTTCTCAGTCCCTTCTCCTGCCGCTAATCGATTACGCCGATGTCTGTTGCACGTACGAAGATCTACTGAACAAACTCGAACGACATCAGAATCTCGGGATTTGGTTTATCTTCGGGCTGCGCAAATTCGACCATGTTTCTCAATATCGCAAAGAGTTGAGGTGGCTTCCGATTCGTCATTGCCGGGACTCTCATATCTCTTATATTTTTTAAATATATTGAAAAATCCGTGCTAGCTAGCTAGCTAGCTAGCTAGATAGCTTCGAGACCTCTTTGAGTATCTCTTTTCAGGAGAGCGGCACCGGAGATCTCACACGGTCTCACTCTTAGCCACTCCAAGGCGTAACACCTCCGCATATGAGCACTCATTCAGGTTGCACGCCGTCCGACTGTGGAGTTCATTCCTTGTACGATAAGAGACAGTCCCACTCTTTTCACTTTCAAAAACCGGGTAAAAGAGCACTTCATCTCTCTCTTTTGTGATAGTTGTAAAATATTATTATTGTGTATCGTGATGTATGTGTGTGGCAACGAAAGAGAAGTATGAATCTGACAGTCAGTATTTATAGGGGTTAGTTTACGTATGTTTATTTTATATCCTGGATACTCCGTTTTGGGTAACTATAGTGTGTTCTTCGTATTCAGAAGCGACACCTTATAGCTTACTTACGTTGAAGCAATAATTTACCTAGTGAATTATGTACATAATATATATAGTTATTGTTTGAGAATGTTGGTTGGTTTGTTGTATAAACCTTGGTATATGGTTGGAGAGCCTAGGTTTATACTGAATAAACTTGAAGTTGGTATTATAAGTTGGGATACCAAGGTTTGGGTACCAAAATGAAGATTTGTAAATCCAATGGCAGTTGGGTTAGGCACTGTCTTGGAAGCATATCACAGTTAGGTTTTAGCACTGTCTTGGAAGCACATGGCAGTTAGATGTTAGCACTGCCTGAGCTTGTTCTGTTGGTTTTGTAAACTTAGGTACAAGGTTAGGTACCTGTTTAGATTTGTTGATCGAATAGCAGTTAGGTTTTAGCACTGCTTGAGTTCAATGTTGTTAAGCAAATGTCATATTAGATATTATTATGCCTTGGGAACATAGGTAATTAGGTATAGTATTTGATACTAGAATAGTTGTATGTTAAGTTAACAATAGTTCGTTACACTTTTGTGTGAGTGTTGTAATATTATACTTGTTTGTGTCTTTTTGTGTGTTTGCAGGTATTCGCCCTAGAATTTGGCCCTTCGATTTTGTAAAATATTTTTGCTTTGTTTCATTTAGTGTAGTCGGTTCATGTTGGATGATGTTGGTTGTTTGTGCAACAATCGCTATTCTTAGTTTACCGTGAACCCTGAATGAAGGCTTTGTTTAACTTTTAGTAATTTATATTGATGTTTGGAATTTGTTTAATTTGGAAAATTGTTACTAGTTTTTTTTATTTACTTGGATTTGTGCAACAAATCCTTTACCTTTACTTTAACTTAATGTCTGGAAGTAAATTGTATTTGCTTATATTTTTGTTTTTTCAAATAAATGTAAGAAACTTGTTGGATTATTAGTAGTAGGTCTGAAGATTCGCCCTAGTTTGAGTTTAGTGTAAGTATTATTAGTAGGAAAACACAAACAATATCACCCTAGACCAGTTTCCGCGTAGAGGGAAAAGCTTTTTAAAAACAACTTTTTATTGGAAAAGCTTAATACTACTTAAAATGACTGCTCGATTTTGAGAGACAGACAACTAACTTAGACTAACTTAAACACGTCTGTACGATGTGAGTCTAGACGACTAATTGGCTTTGTCCCACGGCTCTACGGGCTGCCAGGAAGCAGACCACGTCATCTCAACTCTTAGAAGTCACTCTTGTACTAACAAAGTATCATAGATGGGCAGAAATGCTTACTAGGAACCCATCGGTACCTATGAGATAAGTGCTGATGAAACGTTGACAGTCAGCACTTCAGGTCGAGAGGAGAATATAACTCCTCCTTCCTTAAGAGCAGAATCACCTGATGAACAATTATGATGATGATCAGCGTGATTCGGCCAAAATTTCTGGAGACAATCTTTCTTAAGGTAAATTATAGCTAGACACAGACTAGTTAAAAACAAGAGCACATATAAAACAATAGTAGCAAGGCTAACTCTATTCACATACACTACACTGTGATTTTCACTATCACTAAAAGCGTTATTCTGTTTCACTACACGGGACAGGTAATTCAGCTCATCCACGTTTACGTCTTCCATGTCGACTGCAGGTCCGCTGGAGGTGTCCTGACGCTTCAGGTCTGGTAACATGATGATTGGAACTCTCGCGTAGCTCATACTGTCTTTAAAAGACCTTGCACGATGTAATTGGATTTCGTCTATATATATACTTCACATGGTTCGTCTATAGACAATATGTATGTGCCGGTTATTGGTTGTCGTGTGACGTCAGTGTTACATCTCCTCGTCAGGATTGCTTTGTTTCTTGCATACAGGATCCAGCTGTTAGGTCCAATTGGCTGCACCTTGGTAGCTTCGATGTGTATTGGGACTTGAAGACAGTGAGTTAGGCTGGTACCAAACCTCATGAGCTGTTCTATGCAGGTTTCCTTGGGATAGATGACTCGGTTTTCATTAGTGCATAGGAACTGTTCTTCAGCTATTCGTCTGCATTGTTTCACGATAGGTAAGTATGTGAAACCTCTTGCCAATAGGTAAGGATATTTAGGGATGGTTACAAGGATTTGATTTGCAGGTTCATGGAAGATAGGTAAGGGACAGAGTTTAAAATAGTTGTAAGTATTATTGTCAACCAAAGGTACTTCTAATATAAAGGTTATCTTTTTGCTCTTCATGTAAGTTTTTGCAGTAATAGTGTTTTCCAGTTTGATAAGATTTATCAAATTTGCTTTATACATTAAGTTTTCTTTTTCAGATATTCGTTCGAGATGGTGGAGTAATTCTGTAGAGTTTACAATGGATTGATGTAAAACAGATATTTTTCTAAAGGCCAGTACAGTTTCAATTTCACTTAACTTAATATAAATTGTACGAAAATTACTTAAAAACAAGTTATATAATTCAAAAACATAGGTAGAGTAAATAGCGTTAATTTTTTTAGTGGCTATATCTTTAATCATACTTTCGACTCTTTTGAGTCGTCCATTTAACAATTTTGTATTGCTGTTAAGAGCATTAGTGCTGTTTATGAAACTGTCCAAAACCTTGGTGATCAGGGTTAGCTTGTTTGCCGTAATAATCTGTTGAGATTTCATGTTAGAGATTATGGAGTCATATCTGATGGCGTCGCTATGGTCTAGGTTACCTGTAATAAGTTTTACTATGGAACCTAGAGGGTCTAATATTCCTCGCTTAAAACGTTTAGTGGGTATCAACTGTTGAAATTTAAAAGAGGTTATGTTACGTAAATACTCTACTTGTGCTTTTAATCCTACAAATTCGTAAGCATAGGGCTTGTCGACATTAATTAACCTGTCAAATTCCTTATATTTTAAAATATTAAAATCTAAATCTCGCTCTAATCTATTTGTGTCTAGAATTTTAATTATTGTCCACTTATCTTGTTGAACACAAGCTTGGCCTTCTTTCACAGGGAGGATGCCAGGGTTCTGGTCAGTCTTTTGAAGATGAAGGGCCAGGATGAGGTTCGTCACGGCCAGCATGAGCCAACACCACCCATGGAGGGCGTTTCACGTTTTTAAAAGGGACCTTAGAAGGTCTTTGTCCAACATTTACCGGGATAATGTTTCTTTTAGTCTTGCCTGTTACGATAGCTTTTTGATAGCGGGGCTTGTCTTTACCTTTACGCGTGTTTACAACCTTAGCGAAAATTGGAGTTTCTTCAGGGAAGCTTTCCACGGTTTCACCTCCTTTCTTTTCTCTAACTTTTGCCTTGTTTTCTAAAAGTTTTTGTGCCAGATGACTGTACAATGCCGTGTTCGTTTGGCATGATCCCTTAAGAGTTGTTGGGTGTATTGTTTTTCAAATTCTACGTCAAAGATCCTTCCTGAATCCGTGTGACCAAATACTACTCCGAAAGGCGTCAGATTAGTGGCTGTATGTATAGTATGATTATAAGCCATTATGGAGTATGTCATTATGGACGCTGCGTCCGTACATTTCTGCTCATATTTTGCTAGTCTATATATTTCTATTAGGGTGGAATGAAATCGTTCAACAATACCCATTGAGTTGGGGTTGTTAGGGGTGCCTATGTGTAACTGAATTTTCTACATACTCATGAGTTCTTTCATGAGCCCATTGTTGAACTCGGAGCCGGGATCACAACTAATCTTTTTAGGTTAGCCGTAAAATGAGAAGTACTTAATCAAAGCGCGAGATACTTCAGGCGTAGACCTGTTGGTTAACTCAAACGCTTGTCCAAGTTTGCTAAATGCGTCCACAAGAGTCAGATAAGATTTTCCTTCGATAGAAAATAAGCCTACGAAGACTTCCTGAAATGGAGCCTCTTGTGTTTGTGTCAGTTGTAAAATTGGTTTTATTGGGTGTCTTTCATATTTCATTTTTCTACATGCTTCACAACCATTTAACACTGCTGATATGCTGATACTGTGTCTTGCATGTTATGCCAGAAATAATTGCGGCGGATTCTCACGATTGTTTCTTTAATACCTCTATGTCAGGTTTTACCTATGTAATGTTTAATTATGACAGCTCTTTGTTCTTGCTCATCTTCTATCTCTCTCTCAGTGCATTCAAAGAATGTAACTGCATCTCGCTTAAATAATTCTATGATAATGTTAGAAAAATGTTTCTTATGTTGTTCACATTCAAACCAGATGAAATATTTGGTTTTATTTTTGATGTATTCCTTTAAGAATTGTTTTACAAGATCGTTGTTATCTATGGGTAGGAAAATCTGTAATACCTTTTGTTTGTCACGGGACAAATCATGAACTTGTAATTCGTTTTTAAACCACATATGTACTAGGATTTGATTCGGTTTGGTGTCAATTGCTTCATTTAATATGGGAATACCTAATGACTCTAGATCTCTAGCTGAATAAATGGTATTATCGTTTGAAGAGAGTGATGGTACAGGATAATGTTTTTCTTTGTCTTTTGAGGGTAACGAGTCAGGTATCGATACTGGTGAACTTACCGAGACGGTTTTTTCTTCGTCTGATATTGTGACCGTTGAAGAGGACTGTCTTCTTTTTTTGTTGCCTACTAGATCTGTTTCGTGACTGTATCTATATAGTATTCCAGCGCCTTGTCTTTCTTGGTCTTCTTGTCTTTTTTACCTATGAAGAACCTTTATTACCTTCATGAAGAGGTTTTCGTCGTCCATCGCGTTGATCTTTATGCGGGAAAGAGCGTCGGCGTTAGTGTTTTGCTTACCGTTTTTGTAGACTATATCGAAGTCGTAGTCCTGTAAACGTAGTCGCCAGCGTGTCAACTTGCTGCTCGGGTCCTTGAGTGAGTGTAGCCACGCTAGGGGACGATGGTCAGTGTATATTGTGAACTTACGTCCGTACAAGTAGGGTCTAAAGTGTTTCGTAGCCCATACGATCGCTAGTAACTCACGCTCGATCGTGCTGTAACGGGATTCAGTATCTGAAAGAGTCCTACTCGCGTACGCTACTGGTTTATCGCTTCCGACTGTACATTGGGACAAGACTGCACCTAAAGCGGAGGCGGAGGCGTCAGTAGTGAGGAAAAATGGTTTATCTGCATCGGGATATTGAAGCAAAGGGGCATTAGTAAGAAGCTCCTTGCATTTGTTAAATGCGTCGATATAATCTTGGTCTATTGTAATTTTATTGCGTTTTTTGAGACAATTGGTTAATGGCTTCGTGATCTTCGCGAAATCTTTTATGAACCTGCGGTAGTATCCAATTAAGCCTAAAAAGCTCTTGATTTCTGTTGTGGTTTTCGGGATTTGGTAATTTAAGACTGCATGGACTTTATCTTCATTTGGCATAAGGCCATTAGGGGTTATGGTGTGTCCTAGGTAGAGGACTTCTTTCCTAAGGAATTCGGTCTTGTCAAGTTGTACTTTTAAGTTTGTGGCTCTGAGCCTATCAAAAACTTCTCTAAGCCTTTTTACGTGTTCTTCGAGGCTTTGGGAATAAATTATGATGTCATCAAGGCATACCATAGAGTGTATGCCCTGAAGACCTCGCAATAAATAGTCCATGGTTCTCTGAAATGTGGCTGGTGCCATTTTTAGTCCAAAAGGCATTCTACTAAATTCAAAGTGTCCGTGCTGAGTGGTAAACGCCGTTTTTTCCCTATCTTCTTTCTTTACCTCTATCTGATGGTACCCGCTGGCCAGGTCGATAGTAGAAAAATAATTACTCTTTCCAAATTCATCAAACAAGTCCGTTATGTTGGGCAACGGATACTTATCGTCCACCGTTAATTCATTAAGACGGCGATAGTCGATCACCATCTTGTACTTAACTTCACCTGACGCGTGTAACTTCTTGGGTACCAGGTGCACTGGTGCACTCCAAGGTGAATGTGACTTCTGGATGACGTTTTCTTTTAATAATTTATCCACTTGTTGTTTTATTTCAGCTACCTGAGCAGGTGCCTGCCAATATGGCTTTACATATATTGGGTCTTCGTTTTTGGTCCTAATAGTGTGCTTGACCTGGTTGGAAAATGACAAGGGTATCTTTTCACAGTAAAAGATATCCTTGTACTCCATACAGAGTCTTTGAATATGCTCGCGTTCTTCCTCGTTCATATGTTCCATTCGCAGCTTATTCAGATTATTCGTTAGCATGTCATCCAGTTCCAGATCTTTCATATCTACATCATTTATACTGAATAACTTACATTTGTTTCTGTTAAATCGACTGACTTTAAACGGACTTTTAATTGTTAAGTTGAATTCGTGTTCGGTACTATTCTGAATTACGGTGGTGGCATAGCCATTTTCACAGGTTACAATAGCACTAGGTATACGAACGCCTTCATGAAACTGCACGTAATTCATAATAGCTTTGCCTGAATACAGGTCTGTCGGTAGTTGCACTCGTTGTTCGGTGCGTGGTGAGATGATTATTTTGTATTGGGTCATGCTACAATAGATCGGGATAGAAGTTGTACTAGTGTGAAGGATTTGGGATCCGATGTCTATTGTGGCTCCCAGCTCCTTTAATAAGTCCATACCTATCAATCCATCATATTGTTTGTCTACTTCAAACACATAAAAGGTGTGATGATTTCTAGTCCTGAATGTTCTGGGCAATGGTATATCTATTACCTCGTTGTGACTGCTAGTTGCATGGGTGCTAATTACTTCAAATGGTTCATATCGCTTTTGAGCCTGATAGTATCGATCTGCTTTATGAGGACTTATGAAAGATTGGCTACTCCCAGTATCGATCATGAACTTTGCGTCTATTTCAGGTAAGTACACAAATGGTAACTTAAGGTTATAATTGTAGTTTAACTTTATTTTCTGGGGCTGTATTCCAAGGCTACTAAATGAAAATTTACATTTGCGTCGGACGTTTCTAAGTCAGTCTTCGTGTCGTTATTCTCACCTACGTTGTCACAATGTTGCGGCTCTACATAGTTGCATTCATCATTCTCGGGTATATACTCGCATGAGTCATTGTAATAATATGAGTATTTCACCATCCACTTCAAGTTCGTTGAGTGGGAATTTTGGCTTTGCCGTTCGCATTGATACATCGTTATCTAACTGTGGGGGTTTGTACGTATTCTGAGGAGGTCTATACCCGAATTGCTGAGGTGGTCTATACCCTATCTGTCGAGGTGGTTTGTAACGAAACTGCTGCGGAGGCCTATTTCCTATCTGTTGAGGTGGTTTGTAACCAAACTGTTGCGGGGGCCTATATCCTATCTGTTGAGGTGGTTGAGCACCAGTTTGCTGGCCAAACTGCTGTGGGCGGAAACCTGGTAGTTGTGGTTTATAACCGAATGACCTAGGTTCTATCTGTGCGTTTGGGCGGAAGCCTGTATTTTGTGGCTGTACTCCAAACTGCCAAGGGCGGAATTGTTGTGGGGCATTGCTAATATTGGGCAATGAAGGTTTGAATCCGGATGATTGTATTGTACTCAAGTTGGGTCTGTTATATAATTTATTACGCTCATTATATTGATCGTAAAAGTTCACCTCTTCACTATGGTCAATGCTTGTTCTAAGGATGTAGGTCCTTTTAGGCGAACAATCCTCACCATATTTTCAGATAAGTTGTGTAAAACACATTTTGTGACATATTGTTGTAAATCGCAATTTTACTTGCTTTTATATTCTGGTCTTGGAGTTGGTTTACCTTTGCAAACAATACGGATCTTATTGACTGGATTCGATTGCAAAATTGGGTGTATGACTCGCCTGTTTTTATTTTAAGGGACTCTAACTCTATCGCTACACATTCTTCGCTACGCGGATCACCAAAGTGTTGAATGAATAACGTTTTAAGTGTCGGCCACTTTACAATGTCTTCGCGCTCAGACAAAAGAACGGCGGCATCGCCTGAAAGTCAGCTCGAAATTGTGTGAAAAACATATTCGTTCTGATGTTCATCGCCTTGATATTTTGCCACAATATATTCCACTTTTCTTATAAATAAGTTTAACTGTCTTTTGTCACCTTCGAAAATCGGAATTAATTTGACCATTCCTGTTGGAATAGCAACTAATTGTGCCATCTTTGCGAAGAAAACTTAACTACAATATAATTAAAGCTATGTTACAACTAAGTTTGCTTATATAACTAAGTTTCACTGGATTTTTCACTTTTAATTTTTCGTCTCTTCCTATTTTTCTTTACTTATAATTAATTCACTTAACTACAGTTGACATGCGAGAGGTTTGAACCTACATCAACAAAAGGAACAGGAGAGAAAGGATGGCAAGAAAGTTCACTCACCGAAGAATCTCTCCCATGCTCGTCCTCTGTCCAGTCTAGGGGCTGCTGCTATACTCGACGCTTCGGGAGCGGCTATGAGTCGTCTCCTGCTACTGGCTGCTTGTCTTATTTGTTTGTTCGTTGAATCGCGTAAACCTCTGTCGCGTAGTGCACCTCGCGGAATCAATAAGATTTGATTACCGATTCGCGGGGTCTACACAGCCTTATCACGCGATCCTAGCGGCTGCGCCAGACGAGTTTTCGCGTAGAGGAAAAAGCTTTTTAAAAACAACTTTTTATTGGAAAAGCTTAATACTACTTAAAATGACTGCTCGATTTTGAGAGACAGATAACTAACTTAGACTAACATAAACACGTCTGTACAATGTGAGTCCAGACGACTAATTGGCTTTGTCCCACCCACGGCTCTACGGGCTGCCAGGAAGCAGACCACGACATCTCAACTCTTGGAAGTCACTCTTGTACTAACAAAGTATCATAGATGGGCAGAAATGCTTACTAGGAACCCATCGGTACCTATGAGATAAGTGCTGATGAAGCGTTGACAGTCAGCACTTCAGGTCGAGAGGAGAATATAACTCCCTTGTTTATTAGTTAAGTTTTACAATGGGTTGGTATACCGTCTCGGGGTGTTTATTGTTTTGAGGATACCCGTACATTTTAGTTTATTTTGCCATTGAGCTGTAGACCGAAAAAATTGTATCGTATCCTTCCATTTGCTGTTGTTTATTGGACTTAAGTTTTTTTTGTTGTTGTGTAATTATTATCATTTTTGAATTTTATTAGCTGGTTTGTTTGACCCAACGTGGCTCTTGTGTTAACCTCTGGAATGTCCCTGTACAGCGAATCTCGTGGACCCTAACGCGTCCAAGGTTCTGGCGAAAATAAACTTTCAATCGACTTGCGTTAGGAATTTGATAAGTTTGTTAGGTTATTTTATTAGTTTCCTAACATGTTATGTACCATAATAAAGTTTATGAAATTACCTATCTTGTGATGTATAGTACTCACATGTGATAATAAAGTTGATAAGGCTTTTCTTCGATTGTTTGCAGAATCCATTATTTGACACTGACACCTCTAATTATATTTCGTTCTTACGGGCCAAACACAAAACTTACACTATTTTCCATTTTTCACATCACCACTATTAATTTCTCCAGCGATAAGATGTATTATTTTATTACAAAACACAGTAATTACTTCACAATAAATAAATATTGACAAACATACAATGTAAGTCTGCGGCCGGTCGCCTGCCCAAAATGGCGACATGGCTTGCTATTTTATTTATTTTGATAAATAGGCTGTCTCAATGTCAGTTCCAATCATATCACACGGTTTCCAACTAAACTACTCATAATCTAAGACTACTTCCGGGAACATTCTGAAACTTGGTGAATATTCATAAAACGTCGAAATTTGCAATACTTTCTATGCGCTTATGCAGCGCACAGGACGCTAGCCGCCCAAAAAAGTTATGCGCTTATGTAGCGCATAGGACGTTTGACGGGTTAAGTATAGCTTGACCTATATGTTTTTTTTGAGTTTTATTAGCTGGTTTGTTTGATCCAACGAGGCTCTTGTGTTAAGTATAGCTTGACCTATCATGTGTTTCATAGATGAGACGCACCTTTTAGTTGTGTAGTCCAGATATATAGATAGCTAAGAGTTTTTTTTTCTCTTTTTTTGTTAATTGACTAACCGGATATTGTAGTACGCTGTGTTGGTACCCGTATTCGACGACATCGTGGCGGTGGCGCTGGAGTCGCGGAGAGGCGAGAATTCCCCGCGAATATTCAAACTGAGTCTTCACAAGCTTCGGATTGGCTGTGCAGTTGGCGTCATGAATCGGCGGGGTGAGAGGGGCAGTCGCCCTTCCGATTTGATATCAAGCTCGGCGATTGATTGAGAGACATCACGCGATGCGTGGGGGCCATGTTTATGCAAGCGAAGCGCGCGCCGCTTGGAGGGAGAGGACCATAGAGTCGAGACAGTTCCACGCGAGCCTCGAGACAAGACGGACGTCGCGCATTATCGTCGCCCCCGGTACCAATCGAAGCCCTGCATTTTGGAGCCCTGTTCTCAACAGTAACTGCTGCCCGAGTAGAGGACTCACGCCGCCAGGACTGCCTATTGAAGTTGCATCTCGCTGCCAGCGTTCAGGTCGTATACTTTCGCCCTTACGCTGGAAAGAGACCCCGCCGTGGATGAGCGAAGCCGGCATATAGGTGTCAAGGTTATGTAGGTTAGGCTATAACGCCCCTTTAGCTATTTTGTACCTGTAGGATTTCTTGAATATAACCCTTGAGCGTAAACCTTCATTCCTTGCCAGCCGTACCTTCAGGAAGTTACCCTCTAGGTAGGTAGGAATACAGAGATTCGAACCCACGACCCTAGATAGAGTAGCCGAGGCGGACGCCGGGATTCGAACCCACGACCCTACATAGAGTAGCCGTGGCTGCCGAGATTCGAACCCGTGGCTAACGCTACTTTCAAAGAAGTGACAAAGCAAGGCTTTGCGTAGTTAAATGAAAATATGCCACACATAAAAGAGGCGCGAGGCCGTAGACTTGAGTGATGTGCTACAAATCATGCTGCATCTGAGAATAGTATGATGCTAAGAGGCGTCATTTATATATAAATACGAGGCCGATCAATGCTTTATAATACATGCCATATATTGGAACTGTGCAAAGCCGAAGACCAAGCCATGTGTAATAAAACAGTATATGTAAATAAAAAGTGATAGCCATCAAATGCCGAGGCAAAATAAAGTCTTACCACATCTAATAAGGCGAAGGCTGGAAGGAAACGGCTTCCGGAACAATGATGTTTTTCCCGGATGCGGTGACAGCACATGTTATCGTCAGGAAAATAAAAGTGGACGGCCAAATCACACAAATACTCACGGGGCATGGGGGGTTCTCCTCGTACCTGAGTCGCTTCAGGTGCAAGGAGAGTCCATCCTGCGTCTGTGACCCTGAGGCTAACGAAACGGTTGAACACCTGATCATGGAATGCCCTGGGTTGCCAGAGATAGATTTGATTTGGAGCAAATATTAGACATTAAGTTACTAGTAGAAAATTTACCCACCATTATTAAAAGTAGAGTTCGTAACATATTCTTGGAATTCTGTAGGATAATTGTGATAAGAGTTAATAATAGAAATAAAGTAGCTTAAGAAAAGTATGATAGCAACATATAATAAAGTTTATGAGTGTAATCATACGAAAAAAATATTGTAATTATTACATAAATATAAGTAAGGAAATAGATTAAGATACTTTTCTAAAAGAAATTGTTAAGATTATGTTTAAAAATTTGATTAGTATAATATTGTATTTACCCTGTTAAAGAGATGTAACCCACCCACAGTAGTTAGCAAAGACTCTGACTCTGTTAGAGGTAAAAGAACGAAATTCGGCATACGGTGTTTTTAGTCGGTAAGAGTCCGACACTGCCAGGGCCTCCCTTCCCTGGCGTCCATGAGGACTTTCACCGAGTGCCAAAAAAAAAAAAACGGTGAAGGCCGAGCTAAAAACACGCTACATCTAAGAGTAAACACAGCATCCATATTAATTTAGAATGGTGTGTACCTGAGGAGGCTCAACAGTGGGTTCCCTGAGAGTCTAACGATGATTAAGATGATGTTTTTTTCATGAGACGGGCAAAACTTTGTCCTACTTTTGTGAAGTACAGTCATTTTGTTAGTTGAATTGGGAGCATGAAGGCAATACCATTGAAAGAAATAAGTAGAAAGGGGTTTATCTACGAATCTCTTCTACTCATCGTGCGGATTACATATAGACATCAAATTTTTAACAAAAGAAGTAGCGTATGGCACACCCGGTAATCTTTATAGAAAAGTGCACGCACGGCCGCACACAAAGCCACATCGTATAAAATTCCGCATAAGCACACGCTGCCACACGCACACATTTCTGCCTCGTATTGCTACAATTCCACTTACATTATTTCGCTCTAACTTATTGTCATTGTATTACCCCACTGCGCCAGAAAGAAGGTAATGGATTTGCAGAGATCGGGTAAATGACAAAAGGTACCTAAATTTTGTGAAAAAGTAATAGGCTGAATTTTCTAAATGTTGTTTACATTTATGTTTCTTATTTTATTTATACTATGATATGAAGCTACTCCGAGATGCGACGACTAGGCACGATGTTCACGTATCCTTCGTAGTGCGACTGATGTTCGCACTTGGCGGTCATATTTTGTAATAATGAATACAACAGTACTAGCCGCAGCCTACTCAGGATATTCCCTTTAAGCTGGGTTGATTGCCCGTTTGGTAAAATTACTTTCACTTGAAAGTCAATTGCCTTCAATTGACTTTCAAGTGAAAGTAATTTTACGACACCGCCGGACGACAAGCATAGTTAAAAGCATTACGCTAATTGCTCTAAAAACTTTTAACAATTGGCTATTCCAGTATTTGCACCCCGTAAGTTTTTCTTATACGAAATGAGATAGAGAAACTAATAAATGAATCTGAAACCATCATGTGGCTTCTACACTTCATTCTCTATGAGTGAAAGTTCAGTGTAAGTAATGAATAGGTTTAGACTCAACTTATTACAGAATTTGCCCGTTGATCCTGTATTGTATGATGGTACCATAATTACTTACAGTGAGAAAGCTAACAATCTTTGGGTTATATTTGACAAATTGCTGTCCTGGTCGCCCCATGTTTGTGAGGTCAGCAGACGAGTCTTCGCGTCATTACACTCCCTCTGTAGATTGCAGAACTTCCTGCCACGGCAGACTTAAATCACCCTTGCTCAGTCCGTTCTTCTAACTGTAATAGACTATGCGGATGTTTGTTGGATTTGCGCGAACGAAGAACAACTGAACAAACTCAAACGACTTCAAAACCTCGGGCTCAGTATGTCTGTGTGTTGTGCAAGTATGACCGTGTCTCCCGTGATCCGTCTTCGCCGTGACATGCACATTCTCTCCTGTCTGTTCAGTATTTTGCGAAATCCCCCATATCCCACATATCTGCGCCAACGTTTTGACTTTCTTTTCCCCAGGGATAGCAAGCAGAGATCCCATACGGTTGTAACATCCCCCCTTTCTATAACGACCACCCTTCTTTTAAACGCAATCTCTTATTAATTGTGATGGCTAAATAAAATAGATCGTCTAGTAAATTAGAACTCCTACTACTTGTGAAACCAGTAACCCTAATTCTAGAGGTATGAGTAAGAAGTGCTGTCAACTTTGACAATAGATTTTAAACAAGGAATGTTTCAAATTGAATATTTAGTAATTTTAAATTTCAATAAAAGATATAACTTAAATATGTCCCCACTAACAAGAATGATACAGATTAATATCCATTAAATGATTAATAACTTTATAAAGCAGATTCATTTAATAAAATGTCATTGTTCGATTCAGAATCGATACTCGATCGATGGTTTCGGAACGGCCATTTTGGATTTGACGGAGCTGCCAACCTAGCAGTTTTTTGACAACTGACAGACGAAAAGCCCTCGCGATGGAACGCGTATTGGTATAGGGCATTGAAATTAAATCGTAAGCCATCTGGAATTGTATTCGGGCTCCCCTCAGGATTGTCTATTTAGCTGAGTGTATTGTGGTTCACCGAACCAGATAAAGTTCGCATTTACGTAACATAACCTGTGTTGGAACACTGTGTGCGTCGAAGCTGGCCTGCCAGCCATACCTGGTTGGCTGAAGAACCTGTCTACCAAGAAGAGCCTAGGGTGCACCCAGGCCTTGCAGAGAGATAGGAGTTTGACGGGAACGAAGCACAGACCAGGTCAGATAGAATCTATTTACTTTAGCTCGGTGAATCGCCGATGTTCTTGCTTCTTGGCATCCGATCGCTACGCTACCTCGTAGCTATGGGCCCCTGCGAGGTCATTGGGTGCCGAGAGGCCTGAACATTTTGGTAGCAAGAGCGTGGTTTCCTGAGATTTGCAGCCGTCAAGGGCTCCAGGAACCCACGATTTGGGACTATCAATCTGTAGGTATAGGCGGTTATTAGCTAACTTGGTGTTGTTCCTGTATCCACATAGATTGGTAGTATTGTAAGCTATAAGTCTATTGCTGGTAGTAGACAGACAGATATAACAGTTTTCCCTAAATGACCAGTAGTACTGAGATGTGACTCAGAATAGTAATTACATTACAGGTACATTGTAGGTGAATTGAAATTTGCATTGAAGTACCAGTTAGTGAATTGAAATTTGCATTGAATTACCAGTTAGTCAATCTATTAGTGGTCTAGTAATGCTAATGAATGTTTGGTTAACATAGGTAGTTACATTTATTGATAGCAGGCTATGACATTGTTTTCAGTTTATAGCAATTTATAACTTGAACTAATATTGACTATCTGTGTGTGTTATATGATATAGGGAAACTAAATTGTTGTTTACAGAATTTGTGTAGATATAAAACTCGGTTTCTATTGTTTGGGGAAATCAGCATTGTTTAAGTTGTGGTTTAGGGTTCCCTCGTTTGGGTTATAGACTGGAGGGTCCAATATAATTGAGTTACTGCAAATTGTGAGTAAGTATCGTTCCGATCATGTCGTTATCTGAAATACAGAAGGGTGTTTCTAAGGAACTCAGATGGTTTTCCTCCGCACACGGTCTGATAGACCGTTTAGATAGGCATGATGTGGTATTGGAGCGGTCTATGGACGTTAAGGAACGCTACAACAGGGTGCTCGAATTGTCCGCGCAGGCGGAATCAGTTGATGGTTGCGCACCTGACAGGCTGTCACGGTTGCTAGGGGATGTCGACCAGTGTATGGAGATGGCAGCTGCTATCACGCAGAAGGCTGCGGACATACGTAGGCAGCGCGAGTCCAGCCATGGTGGTGACATTGAAGCACCTCTGCCGCATCAGGGATCGGGGACCAGGTTACCCGTTATAACTATGCCTACTTTTGACGGAGTGTCCGGTGAATGGATGAGCTTCATCAATCTGTTCGACAGTTTGGTGCACATGCGATCGGACATTACCAAGTCTGTCAAGATGGCTCAGCTGGTGGCAGCATTGAGGGGTGAGCCTAGGGAGCTGGTAGCTCATTTGACAGTTACGGAGGGTAACTATGAAACGGCCAGACAATTGTTGGTCAGACGTTACCACAACAAACGGAGGTTGGCCGATGCCCAACTAAACCGTTTGTTTAGCATCCCGGTTGTGAACAAGGTCGGGGCCATACAGACGGAGGTTTTGAACCCGTTGTTGTCCGTCACCAAGGCCCTAGAGAATCTTGGACTTCCGGTTGGTGAATGGTCGTACCTATTGCTGTACATTGTACTTTCCCGCCTACCCGCTGACGTGCAGACTCGTTTTGAACAGTCTCACGGGAGGTCGGCCGAGGACCTGCCCGCCTTCTCCGACTTGGTCGGATTTTTGGAAGAGGAGGCTCGACGGGCAGAGAATTTGGGGTTGACGGTCACCCTTCGGAGCCACAGAGAGCTGCCGGGAGCGCTGTGAGTAGGGGCCCTCCGACGAGGAAGGACCGCACCAACCGGCAGTCGTATGGGACTGTGAGTGCATTGACCCCACATAGTGAGACCTGCCCATGTTGTAGGCAGATTGGCCATGCTGTGGCCGATTGCAATAAGTTCGGGGAACTTAGGGTTGAGGGACGGCGCCGGATGGCCAAGCAGCGGGGCTGGTGTTTCCTGTGCCTCGGGCCACACATGGCTAGGGACTGCACGCGCACAAAATTGTGCGGATATTGTGGTGGGGCCCACAACAATTTGTTGTGCATGAACCGGTCCGGCCAACAGCCACCACAGGGCCGTACCCAGGGTGACACGGCATGGGGCCCTGAGAATTCGTTTGCGACTCGGAGCGCAACTCAGGAGCCAACGTCCCCACGTCCACAGGGCCGTACCCAGGGTGATACGGAATGGGGCCCTGAGAATTCGTTTGCGACTTGGAGCGCAACTCAGGGGCCAGCGTCCCCACGTGCACAGGGTAGTACTAGGGTGCAGGGCCGCACTCAGGGTCATCACATGGGGGGCCCTGAGTTTTCGGTTGCGACTCAGCATCCGACTCAGCGGGCAATGGGGCCACAAGCGCGCGGCCACCCAAGGGTGCAGGGCCGCACTCAGGGTCATCACATGGGGGGCCTTGAGTTCTCGGTTGCGACTCAGCATCCGACTCAGCGGCACATTGGGTGTGTTGAGCAGGCCGTAACGGGCGGGTGGCATGGGACAACTTCGAGCTATGCGGGTGCGGTTCGGACGCCGCCTCAGTTGTCGCCCCGCTCGTCGCCTCGTCCTCGTCGGTCGCATGTGATGTCCCCCCCGCTCATGGAGCGGCCACGGTTGAATTCACGCCCACAACCCTTCGGGGGGCGTCGTAGGGTGGCAATGGAACCGGCGCGTGGGCCATTTGTACAATGGGACCCTCTGGCGTATAGCTGCCTACCTGATCGGTTACAGGCACAGTGGGGCCCCGGGGGCCCTCGCTAGGAATTTGCGGCCCAACAATTTGTTGCCCCCCAACCGGAGACGGTGGTGTTACCGATCGCCTCTGTGCTTGTTTGGGATTTGGCGGGCAACCCAACATACGTTCGCGCCCTATTAGATTCTGGAGCTCAGGGCTGCATTGTATCGAACGATTTAGCGAAATGGTTGGGCCTCAATATAAATAATGTATCGCTGCCGAGGAAATTGGTCCCTGCTGGGGATTACAGGGCAACCCTTCACGGGTTTTGTGATGCCTCTGAACGAGGGTTTGCGGCAGCGGTTTATTTGCGAACCGTCACCTCCACCGGGGAGGTCGACGTGCGTTTGGTTTTGGCAAAAAGCAAGGTAGCGCCTATTCGGACAAGGATGACGATTCCAAAACTGGAACTGTCCGGGGCTGTTCTTTTGACCAAACTTTTGAATCACACTCTAACAGTGTTGCGTGGGTCAGTGGTTTTGGAGGATACGGTGTACGCGTGGACGGACAGCCAGATTGTTTTGTGCTGGCTGAAGGCATCGGTCCATAACTTAGAGGTTTTTGTTGCGAACCGTGTCTCCCAGATTGTGTCGTCTGAGGTCCCACTGACCTGGAGACATGTACCAGGAGAATTGAACCCGTCTGATTGTGCATCCAGGGGATGTCGGGCTCCTGAACTCGAGCTCGTTGCTGATCTCTCGACAGAGGCTTTCATTGCTTGTTTGGATAGGTTTGTTTCTCGAAGGGGACTTCCAACTTTGATCCGCTCTGATAACGGCACTAACTACATCGGTGCGGAACGATGCTTACGAGAGATAGACAACTTTTTGAATGTAAATAAAGTGGATATTGGAACGGCCCTCTCCCGTCGGGGTATACAGTGGACCTCCAGCCCACCGAGTTGCCCCCACTGCGGTGGGATTTTTGAGGCCGTAGTAAAGTCAGCGAAGACGCACTTAGGGCGTATAGTAGGTCAGACCTTGCTGACTTTTGAGGAGCTCGCGACATTGTTTTGTAAGAACGAGGCCGTTCTCAATTCGCGACCGTTGTGTCCGCTCAGCTCGGATCCAAATGACCTGGAGGCTCTGACCCCAGGCCATTTCTTAATAGGACAGCCACTTAACGCGTTGCCCGAGCACCCCTTCAGGGAGTGAAATTGTATCGGTTGTCAGGGTATCAGATGTTGCAGCAGTTTACTCAGAATTTCTGGAAGCGTTGGTCGCTCGAGTATCTGCATATCTTACAACAGCGCCTTAAGTGGACTGACAAAACCAGCCCCTCTAGTGTTGGTGACCTCGTTCTGGTTAAGGATGCTAACCTACCGCCACTGCGTTGGCGCAGGGGGCGCATTGTTAACTTGTTCCCTGGCAGGGACGGGACCCCCCGGTCTGCAGAGGTTCTAGTAGGAGGCTCGGTACTAAAACGAGCGGTAGCAACGTTGTCTCGGCTGCCCGTAGATCAAGGGACAGGTGGGTGCCTGTCCGGGCGGGTGATTGTTCGATTCAGAATCGATACTCGATCGATGGTTTCGGAACGGCCATTTTGGATTTGACGGAGCTGCCAACCTAGCAGTTTTTTGATAACTGACAGACGAAAAGCCCTCGCGATGGAACGCGTATTGGTATAGGGCATTGAAATTAAATCGTAAGCCATCTGGAATTGTATTCGGGCTCCCCTCAGGATTGTCTATTTAGCTGAGTGTATTGTGGTTCACCGAACCAGATAAAGTTCGCATTTACGTAACATAACCTGTGTTGGAACACTGTGTGCGTCGAAGCTGGCCT
The DNA here is from genome assembly GCA_949825045.1 of Argyresthia goedartella. Lineage (NCBI taxonomy): Eukaryota > Metazoa > Arthropoda > Insecta > Lepidoptera > Argyresthiidae > Argyresthia > Argyresthia goedartella. The sequence continues at coordinate 13,457,711 of OX463829.1, read as the reverse complement.
GCCAGCCATACCTGGTTGGCTGAAGAACCTGTCTACCAAGAAGAGCCTAGGGTGCACCCAGGCCTTGCAGAGAGACAGGAGTTTGACGGGAACGAAGCACAGACCAGGTCAGATAGAATCTATTTACTTTAGCTCGGTGAATCGCCGACGTTCTTGCTTCTTGGCATCCGATCGCTACGCTACCTCGTAGCTATGGGCCCCTGCGAGGTCATTGGGTGCCGAGAGGCCTGAACAGTCATAGTATATTTTGAGTATTGATAAAAATGAAATAAAAAATGATAAATATTAAAATAATAAAAGGAAAATTTGATATTCATAAAATTTTGGGGAAGAAACCCCTACCACTTGATTCGGTCTTCTACCCAGATAATTCTACGAAACCAATTAATTTGTAGTTCTGATACTCGTTTATAAAAAGAGTAGCGTATAAGTATGCTGAATTGGATTTAGTCATAGATTCACCGGATTGGGATGGGGTATGACCGATCAGGATGGGATTATAGTTTGTGAATGACATTCAACTGTCTCATCAGTCGATATCTGATATTTATGTAGTAAGATATATAGAAAACTATAAACATACACAATTAAGTTTCACTGGTTGTTTATGTTACACGTTATGTGTTTCAATAAAGACTTATTTGTCTTTTAGTAACGCACAATAGCATAGCATGAAGTATTAAATATTTCTGCACATCCATAGAAGTGCGTAAGTAGCATGATTCATTTTAAGGTTAATGAATTGACCTTCAATCTACCATCAGCAGATCCAAACATGATATTCTTACTTCGTAAAGTGCGAAGATATAAGTATATGTATCCGTATAGTAATATAAATATGCAGATCTGAATAGAGCATAACTGTGAATTTCCGTACTTCTATTACTTCATTCTGGCGTTATGTGAAAATTGGCGGTGGCTTTGCGACGGCTTATTCCATAATTTGATCAAAGGTAATTAATTAATAACTATTGTATTAATAAAATTAACCATGACCGCCTTCCATGATTGCAATACAAGGTCTAGGGATATTGAACCTTTATCATTATTCAGTTAAGACGAGAATTGCAGGTTTGTTTTAACTAAATTCTGAAAACTCTGAATTCTCGACATCGAGTCGAACATATCAAATTTAAACCGTTGTTGCAGAAATTAGTCAACTCAGTAACTACTTTCAATAAGTTTATAGTCTCATTGACTCAAATACTACAAAGTAGTGCTATATTAATATTTCAAACTTCATTCCACGACGCTGGAATAACCACAAATTGAATATTAATTCAAACTCTCAATTTCATTCAACATTAATATGAATAATGTGACAGTTGACTGACTTTATGTAGGATTCAGGTAAAAATAGAGTATATAAGGACAGATATTACTTAATACGAGAAGTAAATAAATTCCTTTAAATAACAGACATTAACAGGGAGAGGGATAGGAGTAAATAAATAAGGAATAAAATGTTAGTGAAACATAAGTATACTGTATTGAGAACCCCATAATATTCTATTTTTTTTTATTACCTAGTTATTTATATATAAATATATATATATATAATTATTTAAACCGAATATTTTCTATTACCCTGGTGGATTTAAAAAACTGATTCCCGCCTGTCCTGAATATATTGATAACCGTGTTGTCCGAAATAGTTTTCCCCTTTTTATAATAGAAAATCAAGAATTTAAGAAACCCAATAATCGCTGCATAGTAGGTAGTTAAAACTCGACAAAACACAAAACCTTCCTGCAACCTCAATCAAAATAAAACAGTAAAAGTTTCTAGAAAACACAGTTCAAATAACGTTCAAATTAATCAATTAAATAATCTAGGAAACACAATAATTATCTGGTTACCGCCTGTCTTGAATATAATGGTTACCGTGTTGATTGAAATAGTTTTCCCCGTTTTATAATGGAAAATTAAGAGTTTATGAAACCCAACGATTGCTGCATAGTAGGTAGTTAAAACCCGATAAAACACAAAACCTTCTTGAAAAATCAAATTAAAATAAAACAGTAAAAGATTCTCGAAAACACCGTTCAAATAACCTTGAAATTAATCAATTAAAGAATCTATGAAACACAAAAATTATCTGGTTACCGCCCGTCCTGAATATAATGGTTAACGTGTTGATTGAAATAGTTTTCCCCGTTTTATAATGGAAAATTAAGAGTTTATGAATCCCAATGATAGCTGCATAGTAGGTAGTTAAAACCCGATAAAACACAAAACCTTCCTGAAAAATCAAATTAAAATAAAACAGTAAAAGATTCTAGATAATACAGTTCAAATAACGTTGAAATTAATCAATTAAAGAATCTAGGAAACATAATAATTATCATTTAAATCAACCAGTAGAAGATTCTAAAAAAAACAACAAACACTCTGTAACTACCCTCCCCCTCGACGTTGTTGAAATAATATGAATAAACCCTACGAGTTAACCGAACGATTCTATGAATAGTAAATTTAAAGATATATCCAGCTAACCATTAATTTAATGTCAGACGGAATTTAACCCTCACGCATTTTTATTGGAATATTTCTACAATTGGAAAGATTCTAATACCAACGATTGCGAGTATCTTATTTAGATGATTAAGCCAAAGTAGTGTGTGATCGTCTATGGGTAGGATTGCAGACGCTGTGATAGTAATAACCTAAAGTTCTTTTTAGAGCGGTTTTGGTTAAACAGTATGGTCATGAGGTTCCCCAGCCAGTGATGAATATAAGTGACATAAAAATATTGATAAGTATCGAGTCCGTGCTTATTAGAATAAATTCCAAGTAAATAGCCATTTTTAAAAGGCATTTCGATTACATGTGTTTATAAAGCAGGGTTTGTGCTAGAGCTCACGTCCAGAAGGGACACGGGCCCTAAGGTCGGGTCTCTTAACCCCGCCCGACGCCAGTGGAGGTCAACCGATTTCTACGGACCCAAGACAGACGAAGTTAGATTTAGCTAAGCAAAATAAGCTTAAATTTTATAAAATAATGCTTACAACCACTCAAAATTGTAAACACAATTTATAAGTAAACATAGGGTTAACTATGTGTTCATTAGTACGCTTTTAGCGTTATCTTTCACCTGTTTTGGGGCCATCCTCCTCCCACACATTCCAAAACACAATCTACGTGACTGCATTATTTTAAGACTGCTGAAGACCTGGAATTAGCCAACTGAATACACCAGCACCTAGAGATCGCCTGAATCTACTCAAATCACTCTCGAGTTAGTTTACCTGCCAATCAACTACATATAGACTATTTGGGTTATATTTTTTATATGATTTGATATTGTGATATCTCTCATCCATCAGTCCAACATGTTTGTTGATCGGTTACGGGATATTTTTATTTGCACCTACCCGTCTTTTAAGTTTTATTCCGTAACCATGTTGATGTTCATCCAGATATTTTATATACAAATTAGTTTTAAGACATGTAAATTCAGCGTAACTACTTAGGTCACTAGATTGATAATGTAGCGTGTGTGTAGGTTTGATTCTATCGGATTTCAGGCCATCCACAGGCATTCTACAGCGAAGTAAACTTCACTCTAAACAGGGGCGATGAGCGTCCCTGAATGATGCGACCAGGGTCTGTACTACAATGTCAAATCAATCCGAATTGTACAAATCCATCTTTTAATCGGGGTATGCGAGTAGTTCTCCAGTCCATGAGTAAGAAGAAGTCTAGGCACTACTTGCCTACGACAAAGGTATGAACCAGATAGTACTCAAAGCAGTGACAGCCTTTGGAAAATGGAAAGCACAAGTTCGTTCGAATTCCAATGCAGTAAGAATGATCGACCTTCTGAATCGGAGGTGTTTCAGAAGGGGAGAATGACTGCTAATAAACTTTAGGCAGGGTAGAATCTAGTAGAGTGTTCTTATAGTATTGTAAGCTTCTTGTAGAGTAAATTTGTATGTGTGTGTTTTATGAATGACCAAGTAACCACGTCAATCTACATGCTATATGGAATTAGAATATGTTTGTCATTTAATGTAAAGTTAGGTAGGCCAACCAACATGATATACGGTCAAGAAAAGAAAGATCAAAACAGCCACAATCAAAAAAATAATTAGTTTGTTAGATAGTTTTATAAGTATTTAGGTATTTCAAGAGTGAGAAGGAAATAACGTAATTATTTGTAATCATACGAATTTCAGATACTTGTTTGTTACATAAACCTAAATAATCGTGTTTGTTTTCCTAACTACATAACCTCGACAACCTAGGTTTAGCCGCAACTAAACTCCTGTCTAGCCTAGTCTAAAATCCTAGTGTTATACCACGTCCATCATCGACACCACTCGAAAATTGTTGAGTTTGATTTGAATGTGTTTGTATGTTTAATGACTGTGTGTGTGGGAATTTCAAAACTCGCTACACGAAAGGAATGAGGAGAGGATTAGCCCGCGAATATCCTAAGAGCCAATCCAGGAACCCTATGGTGAAGGAAAAAGGAAATTAGGGTCGCTCCAAGCCCAGACTCAGACTCAGATCAATTACCTACAAGTTCTTATCTAACGACCCAAGGATAGTTTTGGAATTTGGGGTAGGTTGATTTAAAAGATAGGAACCGAGGTATATCTCGGCGCTTCTGACACTCACGAAAATCCACTGCAACACGCAATCACAACTCTCCCAGTTCAAGACGCGTAAAACGGCGAATCGAACTGTATAGAATTCCCGAAAGGCGTGTGTCACAGTAGTTTGACGCGGAGACTGAATGGCTCCCCCTCTGAGTCTTAACTCACACTTCACTCGACGACCAGCAACAAAAAGCCCCCTCTCATCTCGACCCATCCCTTTTATATTTTCTCTTCCCACCAAAACGTCCTACCCCAGGCATGCTCGCCAAACCACCATCTCAAACTCCGCGAGTCATTCTGTAACGGCACAAAGGCTAAGGTCCAGCCACCGCTAACAGTAGCTATGATCGTCTATTCTATCTACCCCAAAATGAGATGTCCCGATTCAGCTGTAAAATTTGTAAGTTAAGAATGATAAGTCCGAATTTCTCTTTCGTTGAGAAGTTCGTTAGGCGTACAATAGTCGAACGAAGTTTGGTTCAGGAAGTTACAGTTTCAAGTTAGATAGAGAAAGCATATATGTCCGCAAGCCGGTAATTCGCATCAGTCAGCGGTGTATTGCGCCAGATCGATCGTTGTTGTATTTATGTGATGGTACCTTTTATTTTTTTGTATATATGGGCGCTTGGAACTTCTTTTAGTGGTCGACCACAATTTATAATATTTGTTTGTGATATCGTATAGATATCCGTCGTAGTTTTACGACGTGAGTACTCAATGATATTTCATGAGCTCGCTAGAAGCGGCTTGTGGTGGTTCCAATTATATAATTAGTTCACGGCAATAACGATCCGAAAAGACCGGTTTACACAATTGCGATTTGATTTTCCGAAATGGGTTCTGAACTAGCGGTTACCTCAAAAGGTCCGTAACGTTTTGAAACCTTCAACTCTGCGCAATTTGAGCTGGATGTTATCGAAACGTAGTCATTAGCGCTTTAGGAGATCTAACCCACACCATAGCGAAATGCATACTTCGGTAAATTCCGATCTATGAATTCCACTAGCCACAGCACGTCCTCGACTGAGCCAAATCATATATATTGACTCAGCCTACACATTAGACCTCCAGCGAAATTTACATTTTAATTTAAAGATGCAACTTGAATCCAACCTGACCCAAGGCAAAGCAAAACCACCTACCCGGTCCTAAACAATGAACTTTAGACTGTAAATTGATCTCTTCGCGCGTCCCGACAACACTCAAATGTCAAAATATCAACAGGATAGGTTATCTGTGTTGACACCGGTTTAACTTTGTTCTGAATTTGTTATTTCCATCCGCGGAACCTCATCGATCAAACAGTCTCCCTATGCCCTGCCAACCTAGGTTTAGCCGCAACTAAACTCCTGTCTAGCCTAGTCTCAAAACCTAGTGTTATACCACGTCCATTATCGACACCACTCGAAAATGGTTGAGTTTGATTTGAATGTGCTTGTATGTTTAATGACTGTGTGTGTGGGAATTTCAAAACTCGCTACTCGAAAGGAATGAGGAGAGGATTAGCCCGCGAATATCCTAAGAGCCAATCCAGGAACCCTATGGTGAAGGAAAAAGGAATTTAGGGTCGCTCCAAGCCCAGACTCAGACTCAGATAAATTACCTAAAAGTTCTTATCTAACGACCCAAGGATAGTTTTGGAATTTGGGGGTAGGTTGATATAAAGGATAGGAACCGAGGTATATCTCGGCGCTTCAGACACTCACGAAAACCCACTGAAACTTCGCAATCACAATTCGTATAGTTCTGACGCGTAACACGGCAAACCAAAACTGTTTAGAACTCGTGAAAGGCGACTGTCACAGTAGCTAGACGCTGAGACTGAATGCTCTCCCTTCCCCCGCAATCGTATTTATACACCCCACATATCTGAAAGAAAAAATAGCGTCCTTTGCGAACACGCTCTGCCCAAGCGAAGCTTCTTATCACTAACTACACAGGGTCTAATTTCAACCATGCCATGCAGATCCGCCGTTCTACAAATTGTGTGTACGCGTATTCACTATGATCAACCGTTGGTTATCACTCAAGTCATTCGGTATGGCCGATACACAAAATCTGTTGATCGCTGACCATATAAGCTTGTTGCGATTAATTAAGCCTTCCCGACCGCTAGCGCGCGAAGCAAAGACCACTAGAATGCTATTCATACTAGTCATCTCAAACTCTCCTTCTCATACCAACCAAACGCAATTGTATATTTGCAATCAACATAATAGCTTTCTCCGTATCGTTCCATAATAACCTTTCATTATTTAGTTATTCATATTTTATTCAGCGCGCAGCCAAATCGGCTCTGATCCTTACACATCTCGCAAGAATGCGACAAAAAAACCTGACCTGTAACCTTCCTCGAACCATCCCACGCGTCGGCTCATTGTTTTTTGCTAACTTGCCCCTGAGCTACTCAAAACCCCTAACGTTATATGAGCCGATTCTCGTATTCAAAACAGCGCGGCGTTGGGCTAGCCCTCTGTCACGCAAAATGAAGTATCAAATGTACTGACTCTCGTGTACCATTACAGCCCCCTCCCAGACCTTGAGACACTGTTTATCTCAGTTAAACATGGCGCAAGGATCTCATTACCACAATGCTAAGCCATGCTTTGTCCATATCCACTCTATACGTACGAACATCTCAAATCATGTACACAGACCGATGAATCTGTCAATTATGTATATAATATCTACACAACTCGATTGAGCTCTCTCCTGTCTTATCTTATTTATCTATCTAACTATACAACCTCGCTTACCCGCAACTTATCCTAATTCGTATTACTATATATATACAAATTGTTTTTTTTTTGTTTTTTTTTGTTTTTGTTTCCAAACCATGCAAGATCCTTAAATCTACAAAGTAGTTACTCAAATTTATAGCTTACAGCTCAATTATATAACTTTTATACACTATCTTATTTATCTACGCCCTTATTCGTCCTCACATAATACCTGGCCATATTTATAGTATTGAAGTTACCCAATATCTCATTTGAACCCGGATCTACTAAAGTATAACAGTTCGGATATACCACTGCCGAAATAACATAAGGCCCTTTATACAACAATGAAAATTTCCGCATGATTTTGTGTTCTTTATTTGAACGCACAAAGGTCTTAAGTTTCACATAATCACCTATACGATAGACTTCTAACTTACGCCGTTTGTCTGCCTGTCGCTTACGTCGTTCACTAGAACTTTTAGAGTTTTCTATCGCTACATTCCGCACCTGTTCCGTATCTCGCGCACTATGACCTAATAACCATTCATCGCCTAATTCCTTGTCAATAGTTAACGGTTCCCGCCTACCAAACGCTAACTCATTAGGCGCAAAGCCTGTGCTTGTGTGTTCGATATTATTGTAGCAATTTTGAATGTCCGGTTACACGTCGACCCAACTACGATTACTTCCGCCGCAATAAGTTCTAATTAGTCGACCTAGCTCGCGATTCACTCTTTCTACTTTATAAGAATTTGGACAATACACCGACGTATGAGTGACCCGAATCCCCAGCTGTTTGAGACCAAATTCCCAAACTTTCGATATGAACTGTGGTCCTGAGTCCGTAATTATAGTTTCGATAGGTATTTCCCTATGAAATCTCTTTGTACAAGCGAGCACGCTTCTACCTGTGGCTTTACGCATTGGATATAATTTTATTACTTTACTGTACACGTCTTGAATCACATATATATATTGATATCCGAATTTACCTACGGGCAATGGCCCATAAAGGTCCGAGAAAACTTTCTCACCCAACTTTTCCGCCAACACCGGTGTACAAGGACCAACGGTATTGTTAGTACTTGGTTTGACCTTTTGACATATGTCACAACTTCTTATCACCGTGCTAATCACCCTACTCATATGAAGAAAATAATATCTGTCCCTCATCAGTGCCAATATTTTATATCTGCCGTAGTGACCTATTTCTTCATGAATGTGTAAAATTAGTTCCTCTTGTAGTGATTTCGGAATTACTGGCAACTGTACGTTCCGCTTCGGCACGTGAAAATATAACGTATCACCTACTAGCTTATAATTATCAAAACCTCTCGTTCCCGTATCTACCACCCTACGTCTGATACAACCGCTAATTCGATTTAACCGCTCATCTTCGCTTTGTAATCTCGCAATGTCCCGTAATCTCGAAATAACACTTGCGGTATTCGATGCCTGAAACCAGAATATCCCCGGCTGAACATTTGTACTGTCAATCATACCTCCAGGTCCCGCTATTTGCCTGCTTAGCGTGTCGGCAATTTGATTATCAGTCCCTCGCACAAATTCTATGTCGTAATCGAATTGCTCTAAAAACATAACCCACCTAGTAACGCGTGCCCCCAATAAAGTCCACGACTTAATGAACGTCAAACTTTTATGATCAGTTCTAATAATAACTTTTTCTCCACGCAAATATATCTCAAATCGCTTTAAAGTGTATATAACTGCATACATTTCCTGTTCACTGACAACCCATCTCGTCTGAGCTCCCTTAAATGCCTGCGAACAGAACCCTATAATTCGTTCCTGGCCCGAATCATCTAATTGATAAACATAGCCCCCAATTCCTATAGCGCTGGCGTCACATTGAACATAATATGTTTTTCCCGCCAATGGCTGACTCAAAATTATACTTTCTAAGAATTGTTTTTTTATCTCGTCAAAAGCACTTTGCACCTGTGCACTCCAGACGAACTTGACTCCAGACTGTAATAAATTGTACAAGGGCTGTGTTAACGTTCCAAAATTTTTTCTAAACCTCCTAAAGTAATTTATGAACCCCAAAAACGCCCTCAATTGCCTGACAGTTCTGGGTGACGGATATAATTTAAGTGTTTCAATTTTTCCGGGTCTATTTGCAAACCTTGTGTAGACAAAATATGCCCCAATAACTTGACCCTTTTTTGTGCGAACTCGCATTTTTTTAGTTTGCATGTGAAGCCCGCGTCTTTCAATTTACTCAGAACCGTGTCCACTTGAGACAAATGCTGATCGAAATCACCCTCAGTTAAAATTGCCAAATCGTCAACAAAATTTAAACAATATGACCTAACCTCTGGCCCTAAAATTAAGTCCATCGCCCTCGAAAATGAACCCACACTGGTTTTCAACCCCTGAGGTAAAACGTTGTAAACATAACTTCCGCCTTGATATACAAAACCCGTGTATCGTTTAGATTCGTCTGATAATGGTATAGAAAAATACGCATCTTCTCGCGTCCCGATTGCAATATCTCACTCATTAAAGGTGTAGTTTCAACATCCCCAACCATTCCCGTGTTTAATTGTCGTGCATCTAGCAGGATACGGACCTCCCCTGATTTCTTTAGTGCACAAGTCAATGGACTGCTGAAATCCGTAGATTGCCTGCTAATAAAACCTATCTGTTCCATTTCCTTCAATCGTTTTGTTACTTTATCGCGATATGCGAACGGTATGGGATGGCTTCGTTTTACGAAAGTCGTTTCATCTCTCATTTTTATCTCATGTATATATTTATTTGTCCGACCTACCCTATCGCTAAACAACTCTGCATGTTTATTTAACACCGGCAATAACTTTGTTTTGTGTTCAACAGGTATTGATGAATTATTCACATATTCCTCTATCATATTTCTACTGGTATCATGGTTCTGTACTTCCATTGTACAACAGCAAGAATCCTGATTAGGGCCAGTACCTAATGGTATTTCACACATCCGCCCGGCGCTTCGTATAATTAGCCTCTTATTACCCTCACACATTAAACTGGCTCGCGTCTGTTGTATAAAATCAAACCCCAAAATTAAATCTTTAGGCACCCTTGTTAATACTAGCATTGGAGTATCGATAACGCATTCACCTATTGTTAATGGCAACGTAACTAACTTATCAACCTTTTCCTTACTGACCCCAAATGCACCTGTGATTCTCAAACTTGGAATCGGTATTTCCGTCGGTTTTCCCAATTGTCTGCATACTTCATCGTACACTCTCCGACTAATTACACTGATTTCGCTGCCCGAATCAATCAAACTCCTTACAACAATATTCCCAATACGCACATCTATCTCAGGTAATGTCAAGGTACTACATAAATCGCGCCCACACTCAGTCGAATCGTCGTCTCTGAATATCGTATGTAAACGCCTGTCATTGCGATCTCTACAATTCGATCTAGATTTTTCATCTAAACACACGGCATATCCATGCGCTTTATGCGCTAATAAATGAATAAATTCATTCACACCCACGTTCGAATCCAAATTACACAATTCATACAGTCTATGCTTTTTTTCAATTTGATCGGCTGTCCATCCAAAACGTAATAAATATCTGAGCGCGAACGACCCGCGCGAGTCCACTAGTTTTTTGAATTCGAACTCATCGCATTAGTCCTGTCACTTGAACTTTGCCCTGCCTCTGTATCTCCTTAACTATCATTGCCCCTTTAGAACCCTATTGCCTTGAAACTAGCCTGAGGCTGTCTACCTCTACCGCGAAAATAACCGCGAGCGCGTGTCCCATATTCGTTTCGCGCCTTTTTCCCCGCGTTATAATTATCCCTACGACTCACCGCGTTATATCGTAACGTATTTACCCGCATAGCACGATAATGCACACGCATGTAGCTATTCCGCCTTACGTTATTCGTATTCATTGTCTCCGAACTCTGCAACGCACTTAATCCCCCATCGACATTCCGTTCTAAATGCCGAAGGAACTCGACCGCATCTCGTATAGTCATTGGTTCCTTTCTAGCAAAAAACGCTACCTGAATATCACGCGGCAACTGTCTGAAAATCGTGTTGATTTTCTCCGTATCAGTAAACGGTATCGTAAGCTCATATATGCTATTCAATTGAGAGGCAAAGAATTCTTCCATACTTTGACCTTTTTTGGAATCAAACTTCGCAGTTAGGAATCTTTGTTTAATTATTTCCTGTTCATTATCACCCCAGAATACCTCTCTGAAATCTTTTTCAAAATCCGAATAGGTTCGCCATGAGTCTCTGTATATGCTCATTCGAACTTTTGCAATTCCTACCAAACTATCCGTTGCCCATATCAAAGCCCTAAAACTATCTCCCGAGACTTTAATATATGCCTTTAAATCTCTTAAGAAAATCATCGGATTTTCCGAACTCCGCCCATCGAATGTCGGCAACTTCTGTGTCATTTTCACTATGCATGATTGACGTTTTTCTACCGATTGTTCAAACGTCTCTAGTTCCTGTCTGTCAGTCTGTCTGTCCGAAGTCCTACTAGTATTGCTCGCGCTAGAACCCTTTCCAAACTGTCTAATCTATTCACTATTTCAGATAACAATTCCGTCACCTGTCCTGACGCCATTTCACTTGTTTGCGAAAGTGAATCGTCTCGTGCTACCAGACTAAAGTTTTTTCTAAGCCGGCCGGCCATTATTCCTGAACACTAAACCGCCGTAGCTCGTCCAAAGAATTGTGAAAATAATGCCCCTTTTTTTCGAAAATAATGACTCCAGACTGTAATAAATTGTACAAGGGCTGTGTTAACGTTCCAAAATTTTTTCTAAACCTCCTAAAGTAATTTATGAACCCCAAAAACGCCCTCAATTGCCTGACAGTTCTGGGTGACGGATATAATTTAAGTGTTTCAATTTTTCCGGGTCTATTTGCAAACCTTGTGTAGACAAAATATGCCCCAATAACTTGACCCTTTTTTGTGCGAACTCGCATTTTTTTAGTTTGCATGTGAAGCCCGCGTCTTTCAATTTACTCAGAACCGTGTCCACTTGAGACAAATGCTGATCGAAATCACCCTCAGTTAAAATTGCCAAATCGTCAACAAAATTTAAACAATATGACCTAACCTCTGGCCCTAAAATTAAGTCCATCGCCCTCGAAAATGAACCCACACTGGTTTTCAACCCCTGAGGTAAAACGTTGTAAACATAACTTCCGCCTTGATATACAAAACCCGTGTATCGTTTAGATTCGTCTGATAATGGTATAGAAAAATACGCATCTTTGATATCAATAACCCCTATGTAGTTTATTTGGCGTCCCGATTGCAATATCTCACTCATTAAAGGTGTAGTTTCAATATCCCCAAACATTCCCGTGTTTAATTGTCGTGCATCTAGCAGGATACGGACCTCCCCTGATTTCTTTAGTGCACAAGTCAATGGACTGCTGAAATCCGTAGATTGCCTGCTAATAAAACCTATCTGTTCCATTTCCTTCAATCGTTTTGTTACTTTATCGCGATATGCGAACGGTATGGGATGGCTTCGTTTTACGAAAGTCGTTTCATCTCTCATTTTTATCTCATGTATATATTTATTTGTCCGACCTACCCTATCGCTAAACAACTCTGCATGTTTATTTAACACCGGCAATAACTTTGTTTTGTGTTCAACAGGTATTGATGAATTATTCACATATTCCTCTATCATATTTCTACTGGTATCATGGTTCTGTACTTCCATTGTACAACAGCAAGAATCCTGATTAGGGCCAGTACCTAATGGTATTTCACACATCCGCCCGGCGCTTCGTATAATTAGCCTCTTATTACTCTCACACATTAAACTGGCTCGCGTCTGTTGTATAAAATCAAACCCCAAAATTAAATCTTTAGGCACCCTTGTTAATACTAGCATTGGAGTATCGATAACGCATTCACCTATTGTTAATGGCAACGTAACTAACTTATCAACCTTTTCCTTACTGACCCCAAATGCACCTGTGATTCTCAAACTTGGAATCGGTATTTCCGTCGGTTTTCCCAATTGTCTGCATACTTCATCGTACACTCTCCGACTAATTACACTGATTTCGCTGCCCGAATCAATCAAACTCCTTACAACAATATTCCCAATACGCACATCTATCTCAGGTAATGTCAAGGTACTACATAAATCGCGCCCACACTCAGTCGAATCGTCGTCTCTGAATATCGTATGTAAACGCCTGTCATTGCGATCTCTACAATTCGATCTAGATTTTTCATCTAAACACACGGCATATCCATGCGCTTTATGCGCTAATAAATGAATAAATTCATTCACACCCACGTTCGAATCCAAATTACACAATTCATACAGTCTATGTTTTTTTTCAATTTGATCGGCTGTCCATCCAAAACGTAATAAATATCTGAGCGCGAACGACCCGCGCGAGTCCACTAGTTTTTTGAATTCGAACTCATCGCATTAGTCCTGTCACTTGAACTTTGCCCTGCCTCTGTATCTCCTTAACTATCATTGCCCCTTTAGAACCCTATTGCCTTGAAACTAGCCTGAGGCTGTCTACCTCTACCGCGAAAATAACCGCGAGCGCGTGTCCCATATTCGTTTCGCGCCTTTTTCCCCGCGTTATAATTATCCCTACGACTCACCGCGTTATATCGTAACGTATTTACCCGCATAGCACGATAATGCACACGCATGTAGCTATTCCGCCTTACGTTATTCGTATTCATTGTCTCCGAACTCTGCAACGCACTTAATCCCCCATCGACATTCCGTTCTAAATGCCGAAGGAACTCGACCGCATCTCGTATAGTCATTGGTTCCTTTCTAGCAAAAAACGCTACCTGAATATCACGCGGCAACTGTCTGAAAATCGTGTTGATTTTCTCCGTATCAGTAAACGGTATCGTAAGCTCATATATGCTATTCAATTGAGAGGCAAAGAATTCTTCCATACTTTGACCTTTTTTGGAATCAAACTTCGCAGTTAGGAATCTTTGTTTAATTATTTCCTGTTCATTATCACCCCAGAATACCTCTCTGAAATCTTTTTCAAAATCCGAATAGGTTCGCCATGAGTCTCTGTATATGCTCATTCGAACTTTTGCAATTCCTACCAAACTATCCGTTGCCCATATCAAAGCCCTAAAACTATCTCCCGAGACTTTAATATATGCCTTTAAATCTCTTAAGAAAATCATCGGATTTTCCGAACTCCGCCCATCGAATGTCGGCAACTTCTGTGTCATTTTCACTATGCATGATTGACGTTTTTCTACCGATTGTTCAAACGTCTCTAGTTCCTGTCTGTCAGTCTGTCTGTCCGAAGTCCTACTAGTATTGCTCGCGCTAGAACCCCTTTCCAAACTGTCTAATCTATTCACTATTTCAGATAACAATTCCGTCACCTGTCCTGACGCCATTTCACTTGTTTGCGAAAGTGAATCGTCTCGTGCTACCAGACTAACGTTTTTTCTAAGCCGGCCGGCCATTATTCCTGAACACTAAACCGCCGTAGCTCGTCCAAAGAATTGTGAAAATAATGCCCCTTTTTTTTTGCTTATTTCTTACTTACAAAACTGAACTGTTTAAAATCGTTTCTACGTTGTGTTATTTTTATAAGTAACGCGTGAGACCTTGATTCTTTTAGAATATCTAGGTATCAGACTATCTAGGATATCCTTCGGTCTCGGCACCAGAAAATCTGTAACGGCACAAAGGCTAAGGTTGAGCCACCGCTAACAGTAGCTATGATCGTCTATTCTATCTACCCCAAAATGAGATGTCCCGATTCAGCTGTAAAATTTGTAAGTTAGGAATGATTAGTCCAAATTTCTCTTTCGTTGAGAAGTTCGTTAGGCGTACAATAGTCGAACGAAGTTTGGTTCAGGAAGTTACAGTTTCAAGTTAGATAGAGAAAGCATATATGTCCGCAAGCCGGTAATTCGCATCAGTCAGCGGTGTATTGCGCCAGATCGATCGTTGTTGTATTTATGTGATGGTACCTTTTATTTTTTTGTATATATGGGCGCTTGGAACTTCTTTTAGTGGTCGACCACAATTTATAATATTTGTTTGTGATATCGTATAGATATCCGTCGTAGTTTTACGACGTGAGTACTCAATGATATTTCATGTGCTCTCTAGAAGCGGCTTGTGGTGGTTCCAATTATATAATTAGTTCACGGCAATAACGATCCGAAAAGACCGGTTTAAACAATTGCGATTTGATTTTCCGAAATGGGTTCTGAACTAGCGGTTACCTCAAAAGGTCCGTAACGTTTTGAAACCTTCAACTCTGCGCAATTTGAGCTGGATGTTATCGAAACGTAGTCATTAGCGCTTTAGGAGATCTAACCCACACCATAGCGAAATGCATACTTCGGTAAATTCCGATCTATGAATTCCACTAGCCACAGCACGTCCTCGACTGAGCCTAATCATATATATTGACTCAGCCTACACATTAGACCTCCAGCGAAATTTACATTTAATTTAAAGATGCAACTTGAATCCAACCTGACCCAAGGCAAAGCAAAACCACCTACCCGGTCCTAAACAATGAACTTTAGACTGTAAATTGATCTCTTCGCGCGTCCCGACAACACTCAAATGTCAAAATATCAACAGGATAGGTTATCTGTGTTGACACCGGTTTAACTTTGTTCTGAATTTGTTATTTCCATCCGCGGAACCTCATCGATCAAACAGTCTCCCTATGCCCTGCCAACCTAGGTTTAGCCGCAACTAAACTCCTGTCTAGCCTAGTCTCAAAACCTAGTATTATACCACGTCCATTATCGACACCACTCGAAAATGGTTGAGTTTGATTTGAATGTGCTTGTATGTTTAATGACTGTGTGTGTGGGAATTTCAAAACTCGCTACTCGAAAGGAATGAGGAGAGGATTAGCCCGCGAATATCCTAAGAGCCAATCCAGGAACCCTAGGGTGAAGGAAAAAGGAATTTAGGGTCGCTCCAAGCCCAGACTCAGACTCAGATAAATTACCTAAAAGCTCTTATCTAACGACCCAAGGATAGTTTTGGAATTTGGGGGTAGGTTGATATAAAGGATAGGAACCGAGGTATATCTCGGCGCTTCAGACACTCACGAAAACCCACTGAAACTTCGCAATCACAATTCGTATAGTTCTGACGCGTAACACGGCAGACCAAAACTGTTTAGAACTCGTGAAAGGCGACTGTCACAGTAGCTAGACGCTGAGACTGAATGCTCTCCCTTCCCCCGCAATCGTATTTATACACCCCACATGTCTGAAAGAAAAAATGGCGTCCTTTGCGAACACGCTCTGCCCAAGCGAAGCTTCTTATCACTAACTACACAGGGTCTAATACACAATGTACTGACTCTCGTGTACCATTACAATTCTCATTGGTTCGTTTCGTTTCCTTTCGAAACTCAGTGCTCTGATTGGTTACTGGTCTACACCGTATACACACTTTATATTTTAGATCACACAGTTCAACTAGAAATAGACTCTATAACATCATAAAATAATCTAAATAAAATAATACTCATTTTTTTTCTATATAAAACATCTTATTGCAGTTATAGTGAATAAAGTTCTAATTTGAATTAAACTATCTGGAATTTAAATGCGATCGACCGCCATCTGTACCTCCATCATTGAACTAACTACGCAGTTGTTTGACCCACCAAACTATATCGTAACTAAACACCCTTACGTATGAGTTTCGATTGAATGAGCCATGGCAAATGCGACACTTCAAAACAACATCACAAATGTGTAAAATGGTCATAATTCGACATCCACTGAAAGCAACGGTGAAGTTAAACCATATTCATTTTAAATTTATGATTCACAACTTACTTCATAGCTCTTAAAGTTTATCCACATTTTGGAGATTTTTTAAAAAATATATATTTCTACCTACTGAGAAATAAACCAAATGTTTGTTTCGTCACACCATCCATTCAAAGATGTCGCTTTTTTATTTCATAATTAATCTGGCGCATTCTACGTATAGATTTCTAGATTAGATAAATAATGACGATTATAGAAGTAATAGGCAATTACTGTGACGACATATTCAGTAGTTTAAACAAGGTAGAAAACATTTACAAAGATGCATGATAAGCAATTAACTTCTAGGACTTAAATTTAATTAGCACAACCCGACACTCCCGAATAGCTATTCAGAAAGGACCCACAAATTAATAACCCAAAACCAAAAGTAAAATAGAAAAAGAAAAGTTGACAACGGAGAATCGAACCTCGAACCTTAATATTTCAAGTCTGGTAACAACGCGATGAGCCACTTGAGCTTATATGAGGCCTTGTGAAATTTGCGATGCCTTCGATAACCACTCTATAGTTATGTTTATACCAAATTTATCTTGCCGCTTAATTGAGCATTGGTCAACACCAATCTTACATCACCGTTATTTGTTTGGTTTAAGAATATTTGGCTTCTCTTTTTGCAGTTCATAGTTGAATCATTAAATCACGTTGCCCAAACCTGCCAACGCCTGCCAACTTTTTATAGCAAATAAAAAATGTGTCTCAGATCTTTACATTTCCGTTACACGGTGTCTCTCCTTTCAACTCCTCGGCATAACACCGCTGCTTACGAATACTTGTTTAGGTTAAGGGCAATCCGACTATGGAACGCACTCCCCTGCGCTATTAGGAAAAGTCCCTGAATTTTCACTTCTAAGAAAAGATTGAAAATACCTTTCTCTTCTGTAAAAGGTACCATATTTAAGTAGCTATATGTATGATATATTTTAGTTTATATATGTGCTTGCTATCTATTGTTTTTTATTTAGTTGAGGTATATATTTTTTATTTGGTAATGTTTATATATATATTTTGAAAGTAATTTTCGTAGGTACGTATGTATAGAGATTTTTTGCCAACTAGGACTGTCTTGTATCAAAAACTCTCTTGTCTTTCCTAGGCTTGATGGAAGAAATCTCCTTTTATGTTTATACAATATATAAACTGTTATACAATATATTATACAATATATAAACTGTTTATACAATATAGAAATGTTATAAGCAATGGCGAGCTTATGCTCGCCATTGCTTATAACATTTCTTTTAACTGTTTTTAGCTTTATACTATCGGTGCAATAAAGAATATGAATAAGTTTTAAGGTACTCTGGGAGTCACTTATGGGAATAATATATGTGGGGAATGTCATAGTTTGCAGCCTTTTGGTAGTACAGAGATGAACCACTATCACATCATAGACTGAACACAGAAGAAGACGCCGTAAGCATCTCAATATGTATGCGAATCAAGCGTAACAACTCGTTCATATTAAAAACGTCTGTTAGAACAGTCCTAGCAAATACATTCTTATCTATAAGTCATAAAAGCGACTGAGCGGGGGTGCAATACAGCAACGTATGACACGTAAAGTAGGTGCATTTGCATCGTCTACCTCGAGTAATGGTCTGTGAACCCAATAGTAGAAGTATTTATATATTTAGTGAGTCAGAAATCTATGGTCAAACCTAAATACAAAGAAGTCACCGTTTCTTTAACCTCTTTCTGTCTGATGGCAGCCACAAAAACACGTAAGGATATTAAATAAAGACAGCATGAACATTAATACTTTTCATTCAGCAACTCAAAAGTATTATCAACATCCGCATTTCACATGAAATTTCACTCAAACAAATTGCTTGTTATCCAAAACCCCTTACTCGCATAGAACTCAACCCGAAACGCTGAAACTCTCAAAACATCACCGGATTATTACTGCCTACTGTTGAAAACGTAAGCCGTTATAAGGGGATATTTCAGCACCTTTCAGCGCTTCAAAATAGCCGGGGGTTTTTCAGGTATATTTTTTTCTTATTTTCACACTTTCGTCGCACTGCATTTCTCTAATGATCGGAAAATCGACGCTGCAACCGTGTCCCCGACAGAAGATTGGATTTATACTTTCATATTTAAGTGCCTGCGCTTGAAGGAGGATTGCAGCTTATTTTTTTATTAAGTAGGTTGGTTATATACAGGTTAACGCTAGACTTTTAAGGACTTAACGCCTCGGAAAATTTACATAAAATGGACCTACGTAGAAAAAAGAACTAAGTATTTTATTTATCCTTTTACTGTTTAAAAAGTTGTCAAAGCATCTGCACATTTAGACTGATAACAAGATAATTGAAAAAAGGAAAAGTCAAACTCCTTCCTGCCGCTAACAAAGTTTGAGTACAAATAATGAAAACATACCTGGGATTCCCGACATTAAACTATTGTTGTTTACCTTATTGAATGTTCATTTTTTGGTTTCCGTACCTTAAAAGGGAACAACGGGACCATTATAGGATCACTCGTGTGGCTGTCCTAGATTTCTACAAGTAATATTAAACCGACAGAATTGCGATTCGATAAAGTTAGTGGTACACTTCAGTTCTGTATTTAGCTGAATCAAACACGAACTTGTTAAGTAAGCAAATATATTTTGAATTAAGTGGCCAATTTTGGGGGAAAATAAGAAAATGAAAATTATTCAAACTGTGTCGTGAGATATAAAAGTATTTAACTAATACAAATATTTAAAAAAATGGTAATTAACAAGCAATTATAACTAATTACAAATTAGCAACTATTAACAACAAGGTATGTGTTGAGCTAGATAAACCCCATACAGTCTCATCATTTAAGTAATCTTGAACATTGTTATATACCTTTTTCGACAAAGTGGCTTTTACATGCTTTTTAAATTGCTCAAATGGCAATTTCAAAATCTTCAGGGGTATCTTATTTAGTAGAGAATGCACTGACCCTTGAAAGAATTGCTAACCTTCGTGAGCCTAAACCGCAACTTGTTTGTGATTATTTCTTAGGTTAAAATTACAGCTATCGCTAAGTTTGGAAAATGTTGTGAGGTTCTTGCGTACATAAATTATATTTTCGATAATAAATTGACTAGCAACAGTTAGTATGTCAATTTCTTCAAAAAGCTCTCTTAAGGAGTTTGATCTTTTTAAATTATAAATTTATCGAATAGCTTTTCTGTAAAATAAAAAAAGTTTGATTATCCGCAGCTTTCCCCAACAATAAGATACCATAGGTCATGACACTATGAAAGTAACTAAAATATACTAGCCTATCCTATAAGTAGCCACATCCGTGTTTTGTCTGATGTTACTGACAGCGTTAGCCACAGAACTTAATTTACGAGCTAATTTATCTATGTGGGGTCCCCACTGCAATTTGCTATCAATAGTTATTCCAAGAAACTTTGTATCATTTAATACTTCTAACATGTTGCTATCTAACACTAAACTGGTCTCAACTTGCCCGACATTCTGAAGTGGCAATTTGATACAATTGGTTTCACCAGCGTTTAACAATAAATGATTAACCAATTCAAGGCTAAAAACAAAACACCATTACCATAATCAAAATCTTCTTTTTGTCTTTTAGTTTGGAAGACCATTGAAGTATCATCAGCAAACTACACTATGTCAGTCAATTTCTCCACCATGATAGGCAGATCGTTAATATATACCAGGTATAAGAAAATGCCTAATATGGAACCATGTCGAACGCCAATGTTTACACCCGATCCATCAGATTTAATGCCGAGGACTTCTTTTTTTATTCGAATTGTATTCCTTAAATATGATCTTATAAGATCCAATGCTTTATTTCTAACTCCATAATCATTTAATTTCATTAATAGCGTATTGTGATCCACACAATCCGATATACATGATAAATTTTAAATATGCATTACTAACGTTAGTGTGTTGGTTTTTAATAAAGTCTCTGCTTCATATGGATATGAATTTAGATGTTCTGTTTTGAGTAAGGGTTGGAGAAGAATGTTTGGATGGATTTAACAACATCATCATCTATCTTTAGGCAGAAAACATTGTCCCTTCGTATAACTTTGCCAGTTTCACGGTGTATTATTTGCCAAACTGTACATAATATTATTTGAATTGTGTATTTTGTATTTTTCTATTAATGTGTAAAGTTTTTGCAGTTCTACAAACCAACTTGAAAGTTTTGGAGTATTTTTTAACATAGTCATGAAATTTTCTATCTAAGTTATAGGTTTTTTGTTCATAAAGGTCTTACAAGATAACTCTACTTTTACAAATTCCAAACGTTTCCCAGTCATTAAATTTCGATTTACCATGGTAGTTGCTAACTTTCTTTAATTTAAAAACTTTATTGAATTCTGTTTGAATAATGTTGAAGAAGTCTGAGTAGATATTGTCTGGGTTCTGTTCATTAAAATTCGGTACTAGCAAATTGATATCTAAGTTTTTCGTATACGGCTCTAGTCAATGGGATGTAATAGGCCTTTAAAATGATGGATCAGTGTTATTCTTACTAGCAATTGGGAATAAGAATGTTCGACCGCTGTGATCGGAGGGCAGTTAATTACATTTTTACTTGTGAATGCAAGGTCACTAAAAACGTTATCTAAGCAAGTTTGGCTGTTACCATTCTAGTCGGCTCTAGAAATACATGAAATGAATGAATTAAATTAAATTATTTGAATAAAGTTATTAATCGTTGTTTCATTGTTGTTCCTACAAGCAAATTTACATTAAGATCGCCAAAAATAATTAACTTTTTTCTGTTATTACATAGTTTAGTGAGGCCTTCCTCCATATTTTTCTCAAATATTTCAAAATCGCCATGGCCTTTTTCATCCCTCGGAGGCCTGTATACACAAACAATAATATGGCTATCTAACTTAATACAAGATACCTCTATTTGTCTTTCAACAGTAAGTGCAAGACTATCTTTCCGTTGTTTCACCTTAATATTATTTTTACTAAGATTTAAGAACCACCTCTATCAGCAGTCTTTCTATTGTAAAAACTGATAATTTTGGAATTATTTATGTTAAAAGACATCAATCATATTTTCCTTTAACCAGTGTTCAGTAACACCAATAACATCGATGTCAGAATTTTTTAGATATAATTCTAATACAGGTTTTTTGCCAGGTAGCCCATGGATGTCTCTTATATGCTAGAGATTTCCTCTATTGTCTTATGAACTAATTTTAATTACTAACTACATTATAAAACTATTTGAGAAGATACTATCACACGTAATTTCATACTTTGTAATACTTCAACAGAAAAAGCTATTGTTAGAACATAGTAAGAAGAAGAAATCACTTCCGACCGACTGGCC
This sequence comes from Argyresthia goedartella, assembly GCA_949825045.1. Classification (NCBI taxonomy): domain Eukaryota; kingdom Metazoa; phylum Arthropoda; class Insecta; order Lepidoptera; family Argyresthiidae; genus Argyresthia; species Argyresthia goedartella. The sequence continues at coordinate 13,435,220 of OX463829.1, read as the reverse complement.
GAACTCAACTGACTGCGAGTCAAAAAGTGACGTCATCATAAGCGCCGTTGCCATATGAAAAATTTACAAAGCGTTTCGGGAATGGCCGATATGTTTTTGGTTATAACTTGGGTAATACTGTGACTATCAAAACGAAACAAAAACTAGTGTAATGTCCACAAACCTGGCTTTAATACTAAGGGCCTATGTTAGCAAAATTCCGACACCTTTGCCTTATTCATTGTGCTCCCCCATTTAAATATATTTATCATTATTTTCTCTTTAATATTTTAAGACCTAGATTGCGTAATAAAAAAAAGATAAGTATTTTCGGCAATAACGGGGGGTGGAGGAAGGGGGAATGGTCTTTATTTGTCTTTTTTCTTAAGCACAACCAATTTTTAAAAGAGATCTAAAAATCAATCTGTGGGAGTTTCTACGCCCTACTTCTCCCACAGTGGTCCAATGTAGAGCAGAGGCAAAAAAAAATAACGTTTGCTAAGTATATGTAAATATCTACTGTAATAAAGTACTTTGACTTTGACTTTCTTATATTATTAGCAGAGATCGGAATAGGCAGACAATATTTACCGAAACTTCGGAGAAGAGACAGAAAGTGGACCCTTCCTCTCCCACAATGTAGAGAAGTGGCAACAAATTATGTTTGTCAAGTATATGTAAATATATACAGTAATAAAGACCTTGACTTTGACTTTGAATGGATGAGGGATTTTTAAAGGCCAATCTGACAACTTTAGCTAGGTACTTCTACTTACTCTGTTTATCTCGGTGAAAAAAGCTTGGTACCTCTGTCTTTATGGAACTAATATAGTAAATAATGATAAGCTAGTTTGAAAACTTGGTGTCATGAGCTGGTGATGAAATGAGGACTTGGCGACGGTACTGGAACTCAGGAACCACGACATATAACGCAGTCGCCTTTAGAGGCCAAATAAAAAAAAATAACATCAAAGCATTGCAACTTAGTCGTAGGGCGGGCCCTAAACGTCCATTAGGCTTTACAATAGTGACCCAATTGCTAACAGTAGTATAGTTTCAGTTGTTTTCAACGTCACCGTTCCATGGAGTTAAAATGTAAAGAGGGTATTTCATAATATAATTGTTTAGGCTGCCAGACTCGTTTGCCAATATTTTTGGGTCATTCAATATAAACAACCAATCACTTCCTGCCCCAGTATTCACACAAAGTGCTTTTTGGTTAATGACTCCGGTGCGTGTTGTGTATACACGCTCCTTTTTCATGTGACTTTTTTATTATTTCGAAGCTGTAGGACAATATTATTTGGAAGATTGAAAGTGCGGTTGCCATGAACATACCATACCAGGAAGCCCACGTTTATTGTATTTCTGTACTCAAGATGTGCAAGGCAGATATTAGTTGACAATTTCCTGATTTTTACATCGTTGTAGCTTTATACTCATTCTACAAGATGGTATTTAGCAATAAAACCATTTATTTTTAGGCCTTAACAGTTTAATTTACCCTTGGGGAACATATATGTATATAAATATATATTTTTTTTTTTTTTTTTTTTATTTATTTATTTCTTAACTTAAATATTTACATTTCAGTTCCAATGTGCTCTTAAACCACAGAGGTTTTACTGGGCACATGATATTCGTGGTTGTTTTAATGTACAAAGTAGGTATTAGGTAAGGTTGGTTAAACACATTGGTTAGGCTTATTCTCTAAACACAGCACAGAACAAATTTCTCCCAACCGTTTGGGTGTACAACGTACCTAACCCACCTAATTATTTTACGTCTTGTGCATTACATTGATCTAATCAGTTTACATCTAATAATTTACAGTGGATAACTGAAAATAAATGATCAAAAACCTGTCCATGCATGCTTTGTTTCAATAATACCTCTTTATACGTTTGCCTAACAAATAATCCACACGCCGCAACATATACGTAATCCAAGAATTATATGGCTCGTTTTCACCCAAAAAAATATAATCAAAAATGACTAATGAGCACAAAAGCAATAAAAAGACAAAAGGGGTTTGTATACACTCTATATACAAACACGTAAATTGGAGGCACCTAGTGGAGAATGGAGCAGTACCGATCATTAGAGGCACGAGGTAGCAGGACTGTCACCAGCTGTGGATTAAATATTTTATTTTTATATGGATTTACATATGTTGGTAGTAGTAGTGGTAAAACTGTGTAAGAGGCCCTGATAGTACAGACTGTAAACTTCTGAATAAGGTAAATCTAATTTATAAAAGGCTAGCATTTCATCGCACACCGAAAATACTGATTTTCACAGCAAAAAAGGATCAGCAAAAACACTTTTTATATTCTAAGTATTTTTGTTGTTATTACATGTTCAACCTAACACGAAGGATAAAGGGGGTTTCGCTTCGCTCACCCCCTTCACTCTTCACCTAAGCTACCTTTCATTATAGTTTTTGTTGTTCCTACATGTTCAAACTAACACGAAGGATAAAGCCTAAGCTACCGCAGTGTTTTGCCTTGATATAAGAAATAGCTTTCTCATCTGAATAAAATTACCCCGCCCCGCTCCCCGCAGTCGCATGAATACTTCGTTCTCAACTTTAGCTAACTAATGTTCAACATTAACCGAAACGCATCGGCTAATATGCAGTCTAGCTGATTAAAGATGACATCCGTTATCACAAACGAACATGACTTCGGACATTAGCCGAGGCTCGAAATTAATCTTAAGACTAGCCGGCTAAACTTAAGTTTAGTTTCACACCTAGCTTTAGCCGTAACATATATAGTAGGTATAGTAAATATAGCCCAGAGCTACACTTAAAAAACTTGCAAATGTTTCATTCCATTTAAGAAGAATTTATGTGTACAAAACTTTTAAATACTTTCTTCTTGCATTATATCGAAGCAGCCATTGCGGCAATAATAATAATAATAATAAATTTAATAATAATAATACCTTGGACACTATTTACACATATTGATCTAGCCCCAAACTAGGATTCCCTGTATCTTGGGTACTAGACAAGACAACGATACACATACTTATATAGATAAATATTATACTTAGATAGATAAACAACCATGACTAGGGTACAAACATCCGTTCCCATCAACCAAATATTTGCCCCCACCGGGACTCGAACCCGGGACCCTTGGCTTCGTAGGCAGGCCTAATAGTACTATGCTGTGCTTATTCAATCTGCAGCTTTATCCTTCCTATTACAAGGCTTAATTTTAATGTCCACAAATTCTGCATAATTTTACAAAACTCCTTTCAACTATCCTGAACTCTACAGCCTTTTCAGCCACGCGTGTGACAACCCTACGACAACTTACTCATGGGGGGTGACTGTGCAGATATCTCTCGTATTATTTAAGCCCAGTGCGCATTCTATGCCATTGTCCGCGTTAATATACTGTCCGCCTTAAACCGAGCTGGGGCCAAGCGATTCCCATTGTTAGCCTTTATTAATTTACGGAGCTCCAATCTGTTGTTTTTTTAGTTGAGCTGTACGGTGTATTGGAGCATTTTTTGAAGTGATTGTTATTTTTTTCGAATTGACTCTGAGGCCCGTATTTATAGGGCACGCACTCAGCTAATACGCACTTAACAACAGCTTATTAATTAGCGCCGAACTTGCTATCCTTATCACATCTTGGGAGGTATCGGCTGAGTTCGATTTTGATTGCCAGCTATTATGTCTGGTGAACTAAAATACTTAGCTTTAAAAGTTCAAAGAGAAGATATTTATCTCATTTGATAACTCTGTCAAAAGTCGTCCGGTTGTCGCGTGTGAGAGTAGACATGCGTGTGGTGTAATTAGAAACCAGTGCCATTTATTCCAATTTCTGAATTGTGATTGGTGTAACTATTTAAATTTCAATTTTCTCTTACTCCTGCGTCTATAAACGGAGTGACTCCACCCTCGGGGCGGCCCTAGAGTGGGATAGCTATCGATTTGTGCGTCTCGAAAAAATCCAGACTGTGTGATTGAACTTACTGTGTTACCTGAGGATCGAACCCGTGCCCCCGCTCATTGCTGTTCCCGCGCACTAACCGCCGCGCCAAATCAAGTTAGTCGAGCTCGACGAAATACTGCATCGCTTACCGACCGGCTGTGCGTAGCTGCTACGAACTCGCGCGTCATCATCGCACACACTGCTACGTGTGCTACGCTGCAAGTGCTACGCCCGCTGCTACGTATTCTTTACAATGAGTGTACAACGCTCTCCGCCGCCAAGTCCAAATATGAAAGGTTTGCTAGAAAAATCTGCCTCGGATTCTAATTTGGCTGCTTCCGAGGGCAAGGGAATAAATGTAACACTAAGAAACAAACGCCCTAGATTACAAGAAGAAGGAAGTCTACCGAAATCTAGTGGATTTGAAGAATTTAAGTCTGATCTTTTGGGTTTGCTTACCTCATGGAAGACCGAGCAGGATCAACGACTGTCTACTTGGAAAGATGAGCAAAACGCTACCCTGACAATTCTTGTAAAGGACATGTCTGATTTGAAACTACGGTGTGAACAGATTCAGAACTCGAACTCAGAAATTGAAAAAGGTATGGACTTCATAAACAAAAGCTATGAGGAGATGAAAACGAAGATTACAAGTTTAGAGAATGAAAAGAAGAACAATGATGAAAAACTATGTAACCTGGAAAAACAAATTCAGGATATGCGTTTTCAATCTCGCCCTGCTACGATAGAACTTCGAAACGTGCCTGTAAAACAGCAGGAAAATATCCAGGATCTTGTGAAGGTGGTCTCGGACATTGGCAATGCAATGAAACTAGATATAAAAGCTTCGGACCTTCGTGATATCTACCGCCTGCCGGGAAAAGGCTCAACAAGATCTATCATAGCTGAGTTTGCCTCAGTTCCTACCAGGAATGAATTTTTAGGGACAGTTCGGCGATTTAATAAAGATAAACCAGTGAGTGAAAAGCTTAACACCACAACCATTAAAATGCCAGGGGAAAAGAAAGCTATTTATGCAGACGAATACCTCACTCCTGCCTTGAAAAAACTTCTGTTTGAAGCCCGCAAGATTGCAAAAACCCACAACTATTCTTGCTGGCACTCATATGGCCGAATCCTGATGCGAACGGAGCCTGACGGACAGCCCATTCATATTATTACAGAAAAATCCTTAGATTTTTTAGGCAAACAACAATAGACATAGGCTCTGTTTTAAAACTATCTTTTTATGCATGCTTAACTTTTATTATTATGATACTTTATTTTGCAACACATACTATCTATCATAAAACCGCTATTTTATACAATAACTATTCCCGTGTAACTGCTTACTTCCAAAATCAAACGATCAAACTATGTCATATGCGATTAACAAGTTGTCATCTTAAACACCATAACCGTAACTCCAGACTTCACCGAGACTCTTTTTTCTCTTTGTGGCTAAGCGGATTTGTTACGAGCTCCTTTTTATTTATAAATGGCTAATCTTAATGACATTACAAATGAGTTAGACTCAAAAAACAATTTGAGGACTCAAAACTGTGAACCTGCAATTTGCAAAAGTTTTATTACGGACCCAAATAATAAACTAAAGATAATTCACTTTAATATAAGGAGTATTAATATGAATTTTTATCAATTTTGCACCATGTTACACACCACTCAAGTAAGCTTTGACGTTATTATCCTCTCAGAATGCTGGCTCAAACTTAGGACAAATACCTGTCTTACCTGGCTATTCTTCAAGTGCCACTAAAAACAACCCAATCCAAAATGATGGAGTGGTTGCTTACATAAGAGACTCTATAGGCTATTCAGTATCTGAACCCCATTTTATTGATGCAAACTGTTTAGTTATAAAAATAGGAAACACAACAATTATTGGTATCTACCGCTCTCCATCGTACAAAAATCTTGAAAATTTCTATAACAGTCTTGAAAATCTCTCAACCACTTTTACTATAAATGAAAACGTATTTTTGATAGGAGATATTAATGTTGACATAAAGCCCGAGAATATTGACCCTAACTCTAGTAATTATCTCATGCATACTGCTGCATTGGGTCTCTGGCCAGCCCATTTAAGCCCGACCAGAGGAGACAACTGCTTAGATCATGCATTAATAAAAACACTTGCTCCAGTTAATGTAATTATTCTTCACAGTCAGATAACCGATCATCTCCCAGTGATTGTTTGCTTAGAATCATCAATCACTAAGCTAAAAGCTCTAAAAACTGTTACTCGTCTAGACTATAGTTCTATGAAGAATGAAATTGACGTCACTAATTTTAATTCAGTGACGAGCGAGACGGATCCCAATGAAGCTACTGACCTGCTCGTCTCCTTAATCCAAAATATAATTCTAAAACACTCCACCACGGTTAAACTAGCAAAAAAAGATAGAATTTTGAAGCCGTGGATGTCACCGGGTCTCTTTCGCTGCATTCGAAATAGAGACAAAATGCATGCAAAACTTAAAAAGACTCCCGATAACCAAATTCTTAAATTAAGTTACACAAGGTATTGTTAGAGTTAGTGTTTAATATACTCATGCAATTGTAGCTTAAAATAGCGGATATAATATTAATTGATAAATTATGTACTTAGAATAAGTTTTACCATGCCAAACAGTAATATAGACATCACTCGTTAAAAGGCGGCAACTGTTGGTGGTAAACATGTGCCGCCATTTTGTTTTTAAAAACTATAAAAGGGACTGTTTGGCTTGGTCTCGAGTTAGTCGATGTACGATTGTTGAAGAATAAATAACTAAAATAGTTCTGTCGGTTTCATTCTTTTAAAATACGCCCCTGATCTTTTATCAGAAGTGGCACGAATAAATTAATCATGAGTGATGAATCAGACTATGATATCCCTGTGGGCCATAACCGCAAAAGGCCAATAAGAAGAACTAATCGTGTTTCGCGTTCGAGACTACGTAGTCTCGAGACTATATCAAATAAACGGAGAAGGCGACAATCCAGTTCATCATTGTCGACAACAACAAGCAGGTACACCCCAGACCTACCAGACGAGATGAGGATGCCACCTCCTCATAATAGGAGTCGGCCTACGGATATAGCTACTCTTCACGTGGGACCTAACCTGACCATGCGGCCGTCAACCGCAGGAAGCACCGCTTCCACACGAGACAAAGAATCAAGGACCATCATAGCAGATGTGCATTGTGAGCCACAGAGTTACAATCACGGAGTTTACCGGCCTTCAGCCAGCAGCAGCGAAGAGATTTATGGCTCCGCCCTGGGAAGCCAGGCTCCGCAGTATGCGGCAGCTATGAGTGGCCCATCTGCTGCTCTGGTAGCATCCAGCCCGTTGGATCAAGGTACGCACCAGAATTATACTAGCGATAGTAATATGAATATCAATTTTGCTGAGTTTTTTAAATTCATGAATAATTACATAAAACCACCGCAATCTCATAAAAATATTATACCAGAATTCGATCCATCAGCTAAAAATCAAAGGATAGGTACTTGGTTGATCAAAGTAAATGAATGTGCCCAGATATATGGTTGGTCGGATCGTCAAACCTCTCACTTTGCACTTCCGCGTCTGGTAGGGCATGCCAAAAAATGGTATGAGGGCTTACAAACCCTCATTCACACTTGGCCTGAGTGGGAAGAACTCTTGAAAAGAGCATTCCCTTCGGAGAGTAACTACGGAGTTCTGTTGTCGGATATGTTGGAGAGACGTCACAAACAAAACGAGACAATCGATGAATATTATTATGATAAATTGATCCTATTGAACTCCTGCGACATATCCGGTAAAAAGGCCGTTGACTGCATAGTCCATGGTATTGATGATCGCACCATACGTGCCGGTGCTTCTTCAGCCCGATTTACGGATCCGGAGGATTTACTGAACTATTTGAAAGAGGTTTGGCGTGATCAGAGAGATAGTTCAGGAAAATATTTGAAAGGCAAACCGAAAGTTCAAGAAAGTAACAATAGCACAGCACAGAGCGGTATTAGTAACAATTTATTTTGTACAGCATGCAACCAGGGAGGTCATCATACTAGGCAATGTAAGAAAAAGTCAGAAAACAAGTGTTTTAACTGTAGTCAAACCGGTCATAGGTTTTACCAGTGCCCGAAACCGATAATAAAATGCGAACAATGTTGTAAATACGGACACAAAAGCGATGAATGTACTAACAAAGGAGTCGCAAAGCCTGTGCAAGAAAAGCGCGTCCTTGTAACTGACACAAATAAATCATTAAAATCAACGCCATCGAAATTCTATAAAGAAGCCACTATCGATGGCTGTCAAGACAAAGCAATATGCTTTATAGACTTTGGCAGCGACTGTACCCTTGTTGGTAAAGACACCGCTGATAGATATGGCCTACAAATAACAAAATGTTCTGTACCTGTTATCAAGGGAATCGGCGATTCACGTTTATGTGCGATCGGTAAAACCGAAATGACACTGCAAATTGACTCGGTTGAGGCTTCCATTTCAGCCTATGTTGTTGAAACGGAAAAACTGCACGTTCCCTTGCTGGTCGGTCAGAACTTCACCGAACTACCACACATCTTGGTGGTTAAAACGGACACTTCACTTGAAATATTAAACCGCACATTTTTACCGGAATTGCCAATGACTGAACACGAAAAAATTCGTACGGTAAAACTGTATTGCAAAAATGATATAACGGTAAACAAGGTCAGCAGCGTTCCGTGCTACACAAAGGATTTAAAAGATTGTTCCATCTATGTTGCGGGTAGTTGTAGGCTATATTCAAACTGTGAATACTGGGTTCAAGAAGGCGTTTACAAAGTATGTAATGGCGAATGCTATGTTATAATGACTGCGTTGTCCAAAACAAGTATTCACTTGAAAAAAGATGCCTTGCTATCGCGCGCCGAGATTGTAGCGGAGGTAAATTCGGATGAGACATCGGTGGCACACTGTTACCGAATTCAGGGTTGCCAACCATTTACGGATAGCGAAATTCATGTTAATTCGGAATTATCAGGCGGTGAAACAAGAAAAGTATTAACGCTTGTAAATAAATATAGACCTGTTTTCGCTCAAAATCTCTCAGAAATAGGTTGCACGGATATTTGTGAAATGGACATTAAGTTGTCAAATGATACGCCCGTCGCATATAGGCCATATCGACTGAGCTATCAACAAAAAGAAGAAGTTCAGAAAATGATAGACGAACTAATGACTAATGACATAATAGAGGAGTCGACATCGCCTTATGCTAGCCCTATCCTGTTGGTATCGAAGAAAACAGGTGGTCAACGCTTATGCGTTGATTATCGTATGTTGAATAGTCGCACCGTAAAGGACCACTTTCCTCTTCCCAGGATTGAAGACCAGATAGATCAGTTAAGCGGAAATAAGTACTTTAGCTCTTTAGATTTGATTTCTGGCTACTATCAAATACCCATAAAGGAAGAATGTAAATATCTCACGGCCTTCATAACACCGAATGGTTTGTTCCAATTTAAAAGAATGCCCTTTGGGCTCTGTAACGCGCCATCGGTGTTTCAGCGCACGATCTCGAAGGCATTAGGGGCGCACAATTCACGAAGTTCAGCGGGCGCTTTGTCAACTTGTATAACCTCGGGTTTGAGTCAACCCGCCATGGCATACATGGATGATTTAATAATACCATCGAAAGATTTCGACGAGGGGTTATTAAAATTGGAGGAAACCTTTCAGCTGTTGAATGAGGCTAAACTAACACTAAACGTGGATAAATGCCATTTCTTCCAAACCACCATAGAGTATCTGGGATATGAGATTTCTGGGAATGGTATGAGACCAGGTAAGGCAAAAATAGAGGCAGTGGAAAAATTCCCCCAACCAAAAAACGTACATGAGGTTAGACAATTTATGGGCTTGTCGAGTTATTTTCGTAAATTCATTGATAAATTCTCTGTCATAGCTAGACCCTTGACAGACCTCACAAAAAAAAACTTACAATGGAAATGGGGTGAAGAAGAGTCGTATGCATTCGAAACACTAAAATCTAAATTGACTGATAGACCTGTTTTGGCATTGTATAATCCAAAATTCTTGACCGAGGTACACACAGACGCGAGTAAAATGGGTCTGGCAGGCATACTATTTCAACGAGAAAATGAGAATTCCCCCTTGAAACCAATCGCATTTTACAGTAGGAAGACGACCGGTGACGAGCAGAAGTTTCATGCATATGATTTGGAGACTTTAGCTGTGGTGACGTCACTGAACAAGTTCAGAGTGTATTTGTTGGGCATGAACTTTAAGGTCGTCACCGATTGTAACGCGCTGCGAGCTACATTCTCTAAAAGAGACATTCTGCCGAGAATCGCTCGATGGTGGTTATGCTTGCAAGAGTATGACTGTGAAATAATATACCGGCCTGGATACAGTATGGCTCATGTAGACGCGTTAAGTCGTAATCCTGTCGATTCGGAAACATTAGTAACCGACCTAGAACCGTGCCGCGTAATGAGCGTATCCAAAGAAGACTGGTTGATGAGCCTTCAGCTGACTGACCCTAAACTTTGTCACATACGCGAGGTTTTAGAAGACAAAAAATACAACGAGATAGTGGATATAAAACAACATTTTGTAGTAAAAGAAAATAAACTGTTTCGGAAAATAGGAGCAGATGAATTGAGATGGGTGGTTCCTAAAGGGGCTAGGTGGCAAATATGCCGCTTAAATCATGATGACATAGGTCATTTTGCTGCTGAGAAAACCTTATCCAAAATTCAAAAGGATTTCTGGTTTCCAAAGATGAAAAGGTTCGTTGCAAAATACGTTAAATCATGTTTGCAGTGTGCCTATGGCAAAGCTCCTACTGGTAGGAAGGAAGGGTTTTTACATCCTATACCAAAAGGAACTGAGCCATTTGACACGGTGCATATCGACCACCTCGGGCCTTTCGTGAAGAGTTCACGTGGGAATACATACCTGCTGTTGATAGTAGACGGGTTTACAAAATTCTGTATTCTAAAACCTTTGCGTAACCTCAAATCGGCCTTGACAATAAGAGCACTAGATGATGTTTTCTCCACCTTTGGATATGCTCGGCGGCTAATCTCGGATCGCGGTTCTACATTTACTTCGGCCGAGTTCAAGAAGTTCTGCGATAAATCTAACATTTCCCACATCTTGAATGCAGTTGCTTCACCTCGTGCCAATGGCCAGGTGGAGCGCTATAATAGAACTGTCTTAGGAGCATTAGCGTCATACACGGAAAAACTAGGAGAGACAAGATGGGATGTCGAATTAGGCAAGCTACAGTGGGGACTCAATAATACTCTAAATAAAGGCATAGGAAAATCACCTGCAGAGGCATTGTTTGGCAGAAATCTAAGCCACAAAGAAGAAAACATATTACGTGAAGTTTTTGAAAAGACGAGATCACAGCAAGATAACATAGAGGATATTAGGTCGGAAGTAAGTGAACACATTGAAATAGATCAGGCAAAACAAAAACATAGGTTTGATAAAAGTAGAAAAGTTCCAAAGGCTTATTCCGTTGGCGACTTAGTAAAGATAAGAAAACAAATTAAGCATAATGATGGGCAAAGTAGAAAGTTACTCCCAGTATTCTCTGGTCCTTACCAAGTAACCAAAGTGTTAGAGAACGATCGGTATGAGGTTGCGAGCATTCCTGGGTCAACGATAGGTAAAAAACGTTATAAAAACGTTTGGGCCGTAGATCAAATCGCGCCTTGGATAAATATCGCAGTTAATTATGAGAATTCTGAGAGTGAAGATGATTTATCAGAATAAGAAACTAAATAATAGAGTATGAGCTAAGTGAGATCACCCTCTGCTCAGTTTTTGGGTAATCAATCCATTAAGTAAATTAGTTGTAGATATTATTTGTTATATTTTTAAGTTAAGTAAGATATGACTGTAGTGAAACAGGTTCATTGATTAATCATCATTCATTCATTCATTGAGTAATTTAGGTACACAATGTAATTAGTATTCAAGCAATGACTTAGTTAAATAAACTCCGTTCTTTTCGGGAGCAGCATTTTGTGCTTATTTAATTAAATAGATACAATATATATCATTAAACTTTGATTTAATTAAGCAGCTACAAAGTAATGAAACATGATATTATATCTTACACACATACACATAATAAGAAAATAAATAATTTTTTGATTCTTTGATACTCCGAAAGCATCGGCGGAGGTCACAGGTAATTGAGGAATTACACTGTTGACTCTGCGTTGCTTGTAGTGCGATTATGTATGACTGGAAGTCGTTGAGTGGTCAGCATTGATGAAGTCCGTGGTGCAGCTGTAGACAGCTGGAAGTCATTGGGTGGTCAGTATATTGGCGAAGCTCCCGGTGCAGTCTGCATACATGAATGTTTATGTGGAGATGTCAATGAAGTCCGTGATGCAATCAATAGAGATTGGAAGTCACCGGGTGGTTGTCATTTCCGCAATTATTTCAATATAGAAACTAGAATTAGACAAGAGCAATATTATGATTGTATGTGTGTGAGTGTTAGTCAGGATTGTTTTTTCGTGAATCGGTGAGAGTCTAAACAATTGGAAAATATAATTATTCCTGATAATCTCATTATAAGGCAATTTAGGATTATTTCCCGATGTACTTACGTGTTAAAACAGCAGTTTGTTAAATGCAAATTTTTAAAGACTTTATACCGATATGGAGATATTTATAGACTACATAGATACTTAGTTTGAGGACAAACTCTTGGTCAGGAAGGCCGAATGTTAGAGTTAGTGTTTAATATACTCATGCAATTGTAGCTTAAAATAGCGGATATAATATTAATTGATAAATTATGTACTTAGAATAAGTTTTACCATGCCAAACAGTAATATAGACATCACTCGTTAAAAGGCGGCAACTGTTGGTGGTAAACATGTGCCGCCATTTTGTTTTTAAAAACTATAAAAGGGACTGTTTGGCTTGGTCTCGAGTTAGTCGATGTACGATTGTTGAAGAATAAATAACTAAAATAGTTCTGTCGGTTTCATTCTTTTAAAATACGCCCCTGATCTTTTAGTATCGAAACTTTTGCAATGGTCTACTTAGAAAGTTAAAACGAGCGTATGAAAAATCTGAATTACAAAACTCTAAAAACAATCCTAAGGCCACTTGGAGAGTTATTAAATCTATTTCAAATAAAAGTTTACAGCAAAGATCTCCCACGGAGTTACTTCAAATAACTGGTGATGCAAAGTCCTCGCTTAATAGCGTTAATAATTTCTTTGCCAACGTAAGGAAAACATTGGCCCAAAATGTTCCCGCCTGCCGGTGCGGTCTTCTTGACTTGTCAGTGGACGCCCACCCTAACTCTCCTCGGAAATCACTTGCAATTTTACCTGTTGACGATGGTTAAATTGAAAAGTTGATAGCTGGCTTAAGAGGCGATTGTGCCACTGGGTGGGATAATATACCAGCAAAAATCATAGAACAATCTCGTAGCTCTTTAACTCCCCCCATCACACATATCTGCAATTTAGCTATAAACTCAGGTGTTTTTCCTAAAGCACTTAAAAAAGCCATTGTTAATCCGGTCTATAAGGATGGAGATAGAGGCAGTGTCTCAAATCACAGACCAATCTCAGTCCCCAGCTCCTTGTCAAAATTTTGGAGCGAATCCTCAATAACTGTCTTCTTAGTTATCTGTCTAAAAATCACATCATTGCTGAAAACCAATATGGTTTTAGGGCAGGAATATCGACTGAAGATGCAGTAACCTCTTTTACTGAGACCCTGACCAGCAAAATGGACAATAAACTAAAATGCTTTGGCATTTTCCTCGACTTATCAAAGGCATTTGACACTGTCTCTATCCCCAAACTTATCAAAAAACTAGAGATTGCTGGAGTCCGCGGTCTTGCTCTAAAAATTTTCAGCGACTATCTTACGGATCGAACGCAATGCGTGAAGATTGATGGCCTTACTAGCAATCAGATAGCTATTGACTTTGGTGTTCCTCAGGGCAGCATTTTGGGACCTACTCTGTTTTTGATCTACATAGATGCCCTCTGCCGCCTACAGATGATACAGCTTTGCTTGTATGCGACCAAACCTGGGACAAGGCAAAACAGGGTGCTGAGTTTTGTCTACGAATAGTGATGGAATTTGCTTACGCTAAATGTGGATAAGACAAATATTGTTCAATTTTCCCTTCCCAATACCATAAGTCCCCATCCTGAAACAAGGTTGAAAACTCACACATGTGTACCAGACTCAATAAGTTGCGACTGCCACCACCTAAGCGTGGTTAGTAAGGTTAAATATCTTGGTGTCTACATTGACGAAAAATTGAGCTGGAGGAGTCATATTGAAGTCATGTGGGGCCGTCTTAGGCGGATAATATATATTTTTAGCGAACTAAGGCACTCTGCGGATAGGGAAACATTACTTCTTGTATATCGTAGCCTTGCCGAATCTATCATCACTTATTGTATTCCTGCCTGGGGTGGAGCCTGCCAAACTATCTTAATACAACTAGAAAGAGCTCAAAGATCTATACTTAAAGTAATGCACTTCAAACGACGAGATTATCCAACTGCCAGGCTCTACTCCGAGTCTAGTGTTCTCTCCGTAAGGCAACTCTACATACTTCGATCGGTGCTCCGAAAACACTCCCTGACGCCTCTTGATCCAAAAATCCTTCAAAAAAGGTCTGGAACCTCCGTCTGTCCCGAAATTCGTTGCCGCACTGCCTTTGCAAGTCGCCAGTTTACGGCACAAAGCGCCTTTATATACAATAGGATTATTAAAATATCCCCTATCTACAATTTGAGTCACCGTGAGGTTAAACTTGCAGTTTTAAAATTGTTACAATCTCTTGATTATTCTAAGACTGAACAACTTCTTAAGGTACTTAGTTAACTAAAATTATTGTTAAAGTTAGCAATATCTTATAAGTTAATTTCTAAAATATTCAAATTATCGTTTAAACCTAGCAACTGTAAAAGCAAATATATGAGTCAAAATTAAATAAACCCAATATAATTATTTTTTTATAATTACCTACATTGTTATTATTGTTGATAAATTGTAACAACCGGAAGACCCAAAATCCCTAAGATACAGGTTCATTACCTAGTTTAGGGGTTTGAAGTCGAAATTATATCGATGAGACCATGTACAACAATTTCACTGTAATATTTAAGTAAAAAGTTGTTAGAAAGTACGAATAAACTTTATTTATTATATTATTATTATTTATTACTGGTCGACACTACTTTTTTCCCTCGGATTTTTTTATGTTATCGAGTACATATGGGACCCTGAATACGTAGAAAAATACTAGCTAATTGCTAACAGCTTTACTTTTTGAAATATAGAAATAAACTTTTTTGACTAAAAATCACTAGAAAATTGGCACATATCTACCTCAAACATTATTTAGGGCTGTCAAATGATCTTTTTAGCGATTTTCTTAAATGCAGAACTTCAGGTTGATCTCTTTGTAAGCACCAACAGTAATCGGCCATCATATGGGAGTCCTATCTTCCTTGATAACGCTCTTCCATTGTGCTTATATCTTGATGAAATCTTTCACCCTGTTCTTCACTTAAATCGCGGAGATTTTCAGTGAAACGATCTAAATGTGAGTGCAGATAGTGTAGTTTTATGCTCATATTGCACCCTAAGTCCCGCAGATTGGACAGCTTATCCTCAACAAGTTCCATAAAGTTGTCGGCTTTCTTGTTCCTAATCCTTTTCGTTCGATAAAAAGTAATTTTAGTATCTGGAGTGAGCAAATTCTTTTCTTTTAAACGAGATGCTGAAATTTCAGAAGCTTCCTTAGGCAAGTTCAAATCTCTTACTAAGTCATTAAGTTCCTTTTGATTGAATAGATGAGGTTCTGATTGTTGGATTGTGAAGTCTGGGTCAATTTCTTCCTTCAACGGACGGCGTTCCAATTCTCGGGTTAATGTGGGCTCGTCGGAGGATTTTGATGGGCCAGGTTGAGGTTTACACGATTTACCTCGTAGTACAGGTCGTTGAGCTGATGTTAAGTTAGGATATGACCACTTACTTCGATTCTTAGGGTTAATTCCGTTTATATTAACAACACAGAAGAATCAATCATCGTGGTGATTGTGAGGTTCTCCCAAATCATAGGTGTACTGAATTTGATTGCATTGCTTTTTCCATGTGAATATTGTCGCAGACACACTACGCATTTCTGACCCACAGTATTAGGAACCCATTTCTTGTCAAAGTTGCACAATGGAAACTTAAAGTACTTAAAATACACTTCTTTAACGAAGTTTGAAACAGGTTTTCGGTATTTTTGGAAGACATATTCACCACATATACACAGTCAGGTCATAAGTTCTGTCACACAATAAAAACTTTTGAATTTAGAACGCTGGCCACAAAAAAGTTTATTGAATTCGAATTTCGAATTTTTCATGAAAATAAAAATGTGTACTTTTTAGAATTTTCCTCATTTTTAAATATGGAATGGACACTTAAAGAAGACCGTGTCGCAGTTATTGCGTTGCATCGTTGCGGTTATGCGCTAATTCAGATTTTCGACTTACTGAAAATTTTTAATATAACCAAAAGATTCGTTTATCGTACCATAAAACGATACAATGAAGACTCTAGTGTAGATGACAGGTCAAGAAGTGGTCGCCCTCGCTCTGTTAGGACTCCAGCAGTGATAAAAGCTGTGAAGGCGCGAATTCAAAGAAATCTCATACGTAAGCAGAAACTGTTGGCCCTTCAGATGGGGTTAAGCAGGACCACGGTGTAAAGGGTGTTAAATGAAGACTTAGGGCTTAGGGCATATCAAAGAAAAGCAGGACATCGTTTGGACGCTCGTTTAATGGACCTGAGACTGAAGAGATGCCGCGCTTTGTTGAAGCGGTACGCGGGAAAAAAGCATCGGGAAATTCTTTTTTCGGATGAAAAAAATTTTCACCGTGGAAGAGAGCTACAACAAACAAAATGATAAGGTGTACGCACACAGCAGTGAAGAAGCGAGCAACCGTATTCCGCGAGTCCAACGAGGTCATTTTCCATCCTCGCTCATGGTTTCGTTAGGAGTATCTTATTGGGGCTTAACTGAGGTACATTTTTGTGAGAAAGGCGTAAAAACGAATGCAGTTGTGTATCAAAATACAGTCCTCAAGAACCTTGTGGAACCTGTTTCTCATACCATGTTTAAAAACAGGCACTGGGTATTCCAACAAGATTCTGCGCCAGCTCATAGAGCGAAAAGCACACAAGACTGGCTGGCGGCGCGTGAAATCGACTTCATCCGGCACGAAGACTGGCCCTCCTCCAGTCCAGATTTGAGTCCGTTAGATTACAAGATATGGCAACACTTGGAGGAAAAGGCCTGCTCAAAGCCTCATCCTGATTTGGAGTCACTCAAGGCATCCTTGATTAAGGCAGCCGCCGATATTGACATGGACCTCGTTCGTGCTGCGATAGACGACTGGCCGCGCAGAATAAAGGCCTGTATTCAAAATCGCGGGGGTCATTTTGAATAAACTTTATCACCATAAGAATCTATGTTTTATTAAGTTCATTTTGCTATATCAATGTTTACATAAATAATAAACATGTCTAAATTATTTCATATTGCACATGTGACAGAACTTATGACCTGACTATGTAAAACAAAACCAATCAGGATCATATAAACACTGTCTTTTCGTCGAAGCCATCGCGAAAACAACAAAAATATTTACTTTAGAATCAGTAAAAACACAATATTCAAAGAGAATTGGAAAAAGAGGGTAGATAGCTATATCTCAAAAACAAAAGCTGTTAGGGAAAAAAACTGTTGTTGAAAAGGTTATTGCTCCATTTATGTTACAAATTGCAATTGAAAGTTTGTATGTGGTTTTGAAAGAAATTGTGCCCCCTCCTATTCAAACCATAAATTTATCTATATTTTTCCTGTAACATTTGAAAAGACTTATATTACCTACTTATTTATTTTTTTGGTTTAGTTGTTTTGGAGATGTAAGGGGAGTTTTTATTTAACTTTTCCCTTAAATATTTTTTTAACTTAGTAAGAATGTGAATAAAATATATTTTTTAACCCTCTCAACAAGCCTTTTCATTAGTCTTGTCACACGATGCAGTTTGGACAACACTTTATTCTGATTTGCCCGTCAATTATGCCTCTATTTATAACAATAATTTCTCATTATGTTCGCTGTAATATGCAAGTAAAGACCTATATTCCTTTTTTTTTCAATGTTTGTGTTATGTTCTGCTGATCTTTGCTTCCGCGTAAAGACACATTCGCGTATCGCTCCGTCGTATTCAATTTCAATAATGGTAAAAAGCAAGTTTACAGTGAAGTGACTCATATCCAATCAAAGACAATGTTACTAGTGCAAGAAGTTTCTCAATATTCAGCAATTATAACCAAAAGCATAATTTACAATATTCAAATTACTTATAACGTTCAAATCAGCCGCCTCCGCATTTTATATCACTGAACAGTACTATTTAACAAGTCGCTACGCCACGCCTTGCGCTACGCGGCGACCAACAGTGGCTACGCGCTTGATCCGCTACGATTTATTTGCATATCAGTTACACCAGCAAACTATAACAACAGTGATACAATAGTTTTCATCCACCTACATAATGATTTCCCACTAACCTTAACCATAGAGTAATAATATAAAGAAGAGTGTCCATCACCATACAAAGCACCTTACATCGAAAAATAGTTCATTAGTAACAAACTAGATGTCGCCTATATTATTTTTTCATTACTAAAATATATTTTCAATCTCACCACAATCTCAAAGCTTTCATTGCCGAATGAAAGAACGTATATGTATTATTTGCTAGTTATCATTATATGTAGTTATCAGTGAGGTGGATGGCCGAGCGGTTCATCATCAGACTCTGAATTAGTTGATCGTGGTACAACCCCAATGCGGATAACATACTTTTTTTTAGTTTTTATATCGTTTTATTTATTGAACCAAAGTTCGTTTATTTTATTTGATATGTTTTTACATGTTTTCTTTTGCGCCTGTTATAAAATTAATACAAATTTTAGTGTAGAAATTTAGCGAAAAGGTTTAAAAAACCGGTCAAGTGCGGTTATGACTCGCGCACGAAGGGTTCCGTACGTAGGTATCATCTTACTAGAAAACTTAAGCACTAAAAAAACATGGAAATAAACTTGGATTTGAACACAGAACATAGAGATTGCGCAACTGATATCAAACCAATTACGCCATCACATCGATTCAATAAGTCACGAAATTTAAGATCATGTTTTGAATGAAATGATATTGAGGTCTAATCTAAGTATGATGGCGCTAGTGTAGTCTTATAAGTCGCTGACGCCACCAAGTGCATTATAAAATTATAACGTACAAAAAATAAGCAGTCATAGACAGAGAAAGCTGGTTTCTCTTGCTATGTAAGGAGCAAAAAGGGCTAACGCCAATTGTGCCTGGGAAATTTTTGCTATCTACCAGAGTACGATTTTTTGTTCGAGATGGCTAGTCTTCTTATATTATTAGCAGAGAACGGAATAGGCAGATAATGTTTATCGAAACTTCGGAGAACAGAGACAGAAAGTGGACACTTCTTTATGGCGACATTTCCTTTTCCTGGAATTCGGGAAAAATTTGAAGTTGAAAATTAGGGTAGATAGATAGATAGATAAATTAATTTATTCATTGCAACATGGTACACACACAAATAAATAATTTTAACTCAAACTTTAAGAAGAAAAATCTGCAAAAAGAAAACAAAACACAGCAGTTAAACAAAACAAACAATAAATAATAAAATTATACAAGCAAAACATTAAGGTACGGTAAGGATAACTATGTGGTATTGTGACTGTACCGCGACAATGAAATGGCCCTGACTCAGCAATGTCACAGACGAATCTGTGATGCTGATATTCTGCCAGAGCCAGTACGGACGAGACAACGGTCTGCTCAAGTACACATTTAACAACGTAAAATATGATGATTTTAATAAAATTGTTGAATTAAATAAATTGTATTCTAGAAGATTTTATTAAAATTATAGCATTAAAATTATATCATTAAAATGTATAGTAATAAAAGAAATAAAATAAAAAAATATAGCAATTTGTAATAAAATTGATGTCAGGGTTACAAGTAAGATTAAATTGAAAATGTCATTAGGATTATAAAATAATAATAATCAGTAGGGAATTAATCATAGTAATAATATAATTGGAAACCATATAAATATCACAGGTAACAGGTAGATTAGCTTCGTGCCGTTCCCTAAGTTTTCTGCTGTAGTATCAAATACTTTCTATAGGCACTTCTAAACCCAGCCTTACTAGTAAGCAGCCGAAGGGGTGGTGGGATTTTATTCCAGCACTTGGTGGCACGGTACTTAAAACTGCTACGGAAAGCTGCACCCTTGTGTCGAGGCATTGAGAGAAAAGGAGCAACTCTCTGGGACATACGCCAGGTAAGTTTGACACAAAGATAAGAAGGTGTCCTCTTCACTATAACCTCAAAAAAAAAGCGTTGAAAAATACAAATCCTGTCTAGCTTTCATCCTTAAAATATTTGCCCTGTTTAAAAATGGAGTAATGTGCGTTTTGGGGGGAATTACGAAACAGAACCTGGCACAGGCATTTTGTACTCTTTGTATGAGTTTTTGTGTTTTCTCAAATAGACACGCTCCATACACTGTAATACAATAGTTAAGCTTGGATAGTACTAAGGCTTCACTTAACTGTATTCGTAGGTCAACGCTAAGAAGGTAACGGATTCTATACAAAACTTTAAGCCTATAGAAGCAATTCCTTACAACCTCAAGGACATGTCCCTCAAGGATGGATGGATGGATAGGATGGGTAAAGGCTATTTTTAACATAAGTTGCAATTACCAAATTTTCGGGATTCACACGTAAAATCCCGAAATAAATATTCTACCTTTAACTCATGTATCCGAAATATATTCACCATCCTTAAACTAACAGTTGTATAAAATCACTGAGTACTGACGTTTTGTCAATAAGTATATTTTTACCTTTTTTATGTTGAAATGAAATGAAACTTATTGGTATACAATTTGTCGAATTTTTGGGTCCCGACACATATCTAGAATTACCTTTGATCGATATCATTTTAAATATAAATAATTGTTCATCGACGAGCGGTAGAAGTAAAAATTGCTTAGCCTTTTTATTCCGACAATAGCACGGTTCGCCGAATAAATCGAAATTATTAGCAGAGATCGCAATAGGCTGACAATATTTACCGAAACATCGGAGAACAGAGACAAAAAGTGGAGACTTTCTTACGGTGACATTTTATTTTCCCGGAATTCGGACGCTAGTGTTATTTTTTAATAAAGTCTCTGCTTCATATGGAGATGAATTTAGACGGTCTGTTGTGAGTAAGGGTACATTGGTGAAGAATATTTCAAAAGCTCGAGCAACATCAGCGCTGGATTTAACAACATCATCACCTATCTTTAGGCAGAAATCATTGTCCCTTGGTATAACTTTGCCAGTTTTGCGATTTATTATTTGCCAAACTGTTTTCATTCTATTTGTTGAATTTTGAATTTTTCTATTAATGTGTAAAGTTTTTGCAGTTCTACAAACCAACTTGAAAGTTTCGGAATATTTTTTAACATAGTCATGAAATTTTCGATCAAAGTTATAGGTTTATTGTTCATAAAGGTCATATAAGATAACTCTACTTTTACGAATTCCAAACGTTGCCCAGTCATTAAATTTAGATTTAACGTTATAGTCACTGACTTTCTTTAATTTAAAAACTTTGTTGAATTCTGTCTGAATAATGTTGAAGAAGTCTGAGTAGATTTTATTTGGGTACTGTTCATCAAAATCCGGTACTGGCAAATTCATACCTAACTTTTTTATATACGTCTCTAGTCTATGGGATGTAATAGGCTTATAAAATGATGGATCAGTCCTATTTTTACTGGCAATAGGGAATGAAACTGTTTGACCACTGTGATCGGAGGGTAAGCAGTTAATTACATTTTTACTTGTGAATGCACAGTCACAAAAAACGTTATCTAAGCAAGTTTGGCTGGTAAGTGTAATTCTAGTCGGCTCTAGAAATATATGACATAAATTAAATGATTTGAACAGAGTTATTAATTGTTGTTTCAATGTTGTATCTACAAGCAAATCTACATTAAAATTGACACAAATAATTAACTTTTTTCTGCTATTACAAAGTTTAATGAGGGCATCCTCCATAGTTTTCTCGAACATTTCAAAATTGCCATGGCCGTTTCCATCTCTCGGAGGTCTGTAGCTACAGGTGGCTACGCCATGGGTAACTTGCCTACAACATGGGCAGGCATCACTAACTGGGTTCATTGGGCCAACTGTTCCAAACAGATTTTTGCCCTCACTCTTCTGCAGAAAACTCCCGTGGGAGTGGCCCTCTGTCATTCAGGAGAGGGGAGAGCGGACAGTCCCATATTATATGCCCCACGGTACTCTTCTTCTAAAAACTACATCAGGAAGGAAAAGATGGGCAAGTCGTCTGCCGGTTTCCCATGCGACAGTTTGAATCTAGTCTGCACATCTGTTGGGAGGCAAGACAGGACAATGTAGACTAGTAGGTGTGACCATACGCCTACGGGCAATCCTAAGATTTTCAAGGCCTTGGTGACCGACAATACCGGTTTTAACTCTTTCGCCTGTATGGCACATATGCAAGTCATCGTTCGAATGGTGAACACCGTTTCAACTGGGCGTCAACAAACCTACGCTTATTATTGTACCGCTTGATCATCAACTGGCGGGCTATTTCGTAGTTTGCCTCCGTAACGGCCAAGTGCGAAACCATTTCCTTAGCTTCCCCGCTAAAAGCTGAAGCATCTTGAAGGATTTGGGCAACTCCATTTGCAAATATACTAGGCTGTCAAACAGATTGCTGAAGCTTAACTATTTATTCCTAACTCCGTCAAAGTAAGGCAGCTGTATGGCCGGCAATTGTGACGCTATACCTTAAATAGGGGGGCCATTATTATCAGCAATACGACCATCTTGAAACTGTCTGCGTATGTCTTCTGTCTTCTATGTAACGGTTGCGGCCATATCCAAACACAGATTGACATCCGCTCTCAGTCGGTCTAATTTGGGTTGTGGAGAACTTCAAGATACTTTCGCAAACAACTCCGAAACGATATTTCTGGGTTCTTTTAGTAGGAGTCTAGACTCTACTCACGCTGAAACGAAGTTCACACAGGTGGCCGCCCACCAAAATGAAACCTGATTTCGTTTTCTTTACTAAGCAAAACGAAAGGATAATTTCGTAGGTTCGCCAACTTTCTTCATACGTATGGAAAAAAGAGACAATCTCTGCGTGGCAGCACGTCGAGTCGGAAACATCGAGTGAGTGAATGCAAATCGAGGAAGGGGAACGACTAGGGGTTGATGTGAGGGGTGCGGGGATCTTTTTCTTTTTTTGTTTTGTTTAGTCCATCAGTGCTTATCTACCTGTGATCAGTTTTGCGTGTGCGTGCGCGGCGCTTGCCACGCAGTAAATGTCGATACACAAATGTGGAATATTGTGAAATGGTGAAAGTACTTGCACAATGTAATTACAGTGTCAATCAAGCTGTGTCGGTGTACTTTGAGCGGTTCGGGGTACGAACGAGTGTCTCACAGAACAATGCTAGCAAGCTACACAGCAACACGTATATTTTACACAAACGCAGCCCTTAGGTACAGCACCTACATTTGAAATGCATTCAACTCGCGCACGGAAGTAGGTACCTACAATACGTCGGAAATTATTCAGGCATTTGAAACGACGCGACGATTGCACATCCCGCGCTCTCGTCCCGTTTCATACAGACCCTGAGCGAGCGGTGACTCTCTTGAAATAAACTTGGCGTGAACGGTAAGGTAAGTGAGGGCGGGGGCGGGGAATTCAAACTTCCTAGATTTTTGCGATGTTTTGTAGTTAGCAGGTACCTGACCCAAAGGTTTCCTTTTACCAGTTTTACTTCATCTTTCTATTTATTTATTTTATAAATGGCGACTTACTATGATTGTACGAGCTATGTCAGCAATCGCACATTAGGCGGTACATTATGCATAGTTTGTAGATATTTAACTAGGCCAGCCGCTTTATGAGAATAAGTATACAATAAAAGGCATTCTCAAAACAGCAGTCGTTGAGTTTGGAATCAACCAACATTACCTACATATACTGTACACACACTACAGTTTTTGGTCCTTCGAACTAAAATGAGGACCTCGCGCGCCGTGAAAATTATCCGTCGTGTGAAGTCTCAGCAACCAGCACATCAGAGCCCAGCCATCGCGACAGCGTTCTGGGATACAGCATCAGCCAGCAACAGTCCTACACATCGCCAGGACGCACAACGACAACCTGGCACACAAGTGGGACACCAGCATACAGCATTCATAATTTTCAAGCACAAGTACCAGTTTCTGCTCACAATAGTAGCAAAAAGTATTATCGAATTGAGAACAGCAAGCAATTTCAACTCTTTTGCGCATTATGGAGAGTCTATTACAAGGTCAACAAGAAATACTTGAAAACATCAAGTTATTAGACAGGAACTTCGGAAAGGATTCCTAGGTCAGCAAGATGCGGGATTACCTACGTGAACGGTTGGATAAATTGGACAAACTTTTTACCGAGTTCTAAGCCAACAATCACAAACTACAAGTCTACGAAAATGAAATCGAGCCGTACTTCGCGGAGAAGCAATTCGAACAATACGAAAATATGTTGACTCTGTTCGCAACAAGATTGCAACGTTCCCGCCGGCACCAGAGAAGGATTTCGTACCTCTTCAGCCGCTGGCGCAGAAATATGACGTTTCTGCGATCAAGCTAACCATACCCTCAGGACCGATGCCATCCTCCGGACCTTCCAAGGCGCCGAATGAAGTATCGGACCTGCTGTCCATGCAGCAAACCAACTTCAGGGCATTCAGTAGAGCCGCAAGGAGTTTGAAGGTGGAAGACATTCGCGACAAATGGGAATTGGAAGATGAACTCAAGAACCTACAAAAACGTTGGAAGACTATAGACTTTCTATACCTACAGATCGACAACATTTTGCAGGGATCGAACGATGAATATGATCAGCAGTTCTACTCGTTCGAAGACTCATACAAAAACATCAAGAGATCTTTGAATTTAAAACAAGCATCAACGGCCCATTTGGAGGGTGCAACGCCTAAGCTGGACATACCAGTTTTCACAGGCAACTTCACGCTGTGGCCGACATTTTACGACCTCTACATTGAAACAATCCACAATAACAATGGTCTAAGCAAGAGCCAGAAGATGCAACATTTGAAAGGAAAGCTGAAGGGAGAACCAGAGCAACTCATTCAGCACTTTCATACGTCATGGGACAACTACGATAAGGCATGGGAACTTCTGGTACATAGATACAACAACCCACAGCTTCTTTTCACCAAAAATGTCGAGTTGTTCCTAATCCCGCCGAACATACAGAAACAAACATCATTCGAAATCAAGCGCCTCTTCGATACATCTTCGGAGTGCATACACGTCATACAGAACCTGGGAATTGACACAGCTACATGGGACCCTCTGTTGGTACATCTGATCGCTAAGAAGCTGGACAGCGAGATATACTTAGACTACAAGGAGTCACGCAAATCGCCTCTTGACATACCAGAGCTTAAAGAGCTTATGGATTTCCTCGAATCAAAGTTTACCGCGTTGGAACCGATACACAAAAAGGAGAAGGAGCCCACGCCACCACAGCTGAAGCAAACCGCTCATCATCCAGGATTCAACAAATTTGGGAATTATGGGAAGTATCCAAAGAAAGAATACCAGGCTCATACATCGCAGACAAACAACAAAGTCTGCCCATTATGTAATCAGAACCACTCTCTGTTTCTATGCGACAAGTTCAGTAACGCATATGGCAAATTGAGGTTAGTAAGGCAACTGAACGTTTGCCAAAACTGCCTCTACAAGCACTCCAACGACCAGTGCACTTCGTTAAAACGGTGCCGAGTCTGTCAGCAAAATCACAACACATTACTGCATGATGCAATCTGCAAACAAAGTGTCATGCAACCTACTGCCGCGCGCCCCACTTTAATAGAATCTAACTCACCTACAGTGCCGCAGACCAATGGGAACAGACAACACAGCGTAAACTACGTAGCAACCGACGATGAAGAGATCTTACTAACGACTGTAACAATCAAATTAATGGCTTCAGATGGATCCTACGTGACTATGAGAGGACTGCTTGATCAAGGAGCTCAGACTTTACTAATCTCCGAAAATGCCACGCAGATGCTAGGATGACAACGACAACGTTTCCACACATCGGCGTAGGGCATTGGAAATAGTTCGAAGCAAAGCAAGGGCATCATTTAATTGAACATCAAATCAATCTACGGCAATCATCAATTAACAACTCAAGCATTAGTTATCAACCGAGTAACCAACAACTTGCCTAACACGTTATTCGGTAAACGGCCACACCTAGCTTACATACAGCTAGCCGATCCAGACTATAATGTGTCGAATCCTGTCGACTTACTCCTGGACGCTAGCGTTTACTCGGACGTCATAATGAGTGGACTCATCAAAAGACCAGACACAGCGCCCATAGCGCAGCAGACAAAGCTCGGGTGGATCCTTTCGGGAAATGTAAAGACATTTCATTGCCACGTCGTTATCAACTGCATAAAGGACTTATCGCTATATTGTGAGCTCGAAGATATTGGTGACACAACTGCAAACCTCACACAAGATGAACAGTACTGTGAAGAACTGTATCTAGAAACAACGAGGCGTTTATATCCGACGGAAGATATGAAGTCGCTATCCCGATGCAGCCCGACTTTGAAGGCAAGCTAGGAAACTCAAGACCAAAAGCCGTCGCAAAATTCCACAGTCTGGAGAGCAAGATAGCAAAGAACAAATAATTTTCAGTAAGCTACAAGGAGTTTATGAAACATTATGAATCAATGAATCATATGAAAGATGTCACAGCTAATACAGTATCCTGTTACCTACCACGTCATGGCGTATTGAAATCGGACTCCACAACGACAAAGCTGAGGACGGTGTTTAATGCATCATCAAAAACAACATCCGGATTTAGTCTCAACGATCTTATGCAGCACGGCCCTAATCTACAAAAGGACCTATACAGCCTCATCTTGGGATGGCGTCAACATAAGTATGTCACCACAGCCGACATCGAGAAGATGTTTCGACAAATCCTCATCAGAGAGTCAGATCAGCACCTTACAAAAATCCTCTGGAGAATCTCCCCACAAATGCCTCTGAAAGAATATAATCTCCAAACAGTAACATACGGAACCAAGACCGCGCCCTGGCGCCGCGTCCGCAATGCGAACTCGAAAGCAGATAGCCATCGACGGGGCCGAGAAATACCCACGAGCTGCCGCGACGCTTTCAACGTCATTCTACATGGACGATCTGCTTGATGGTTGACAGACGATCGAGGACACCAGGCGAATACAGCAAGAGATTATAGACCTCCTGAGAGAAGCAGGAATGAACATTCTAAAATGGTCCAGCAACTCCCCGGAACTTACAAAACATCTATCAGCAGAACAAATTGATACGCCACTAAGTTTCAAATGCGCCGACACAATAAAAACATTCAGCCTGCGTTGGAATCCGAGTATGGATATATTTACGTATCAAAACAAGTTTGATGATAAAGCAAACAACTCCGACACAATTCTTACAAAGCGGGCGTTGTTGTCAAACATATCAATTATCTTCGATCCCATAGGTTGGCTCTCCCCGCTGACGGTCAGAGCTAAGTTACTATTCCAGCGTACGTGGTCGGAGCAGTCAGCAGAGTGGGATGCTCATTGGATATTGATCCCCCGAATTAAACAACGAATGGAAGCAATTGACAAAAGACTTCCAATGCATAGAAAGCATCGAAATACCGAGATACCTGGGCGACAGAGACACATTCCAGATTCACGGATTTTCTGACTCATCAGAAAAAGCATACGCTCAATTTATTTTGTATCGAAGAATTATAATAGCAAGTTCAAATCGAAGCTAATTACAGCAAAAACAAAATTGGCTCCAAGCAAGAACAAATTGACTCTGCCAAGAATGGAACTCTGCGGGGCGCTCCTTCTATCGAGACTCATGAAGAAGCTTACAGAGGGATTATCAGTTGATAACACACATATCTTCGCATGAACGGACTCAATGGTCGTCCTAATCTGGATACATGGTGATTTGAGCAGATGGAAACCGTTCTTAGCCAACAGGATACAAACCATCATCAACATCCTTCCATCCACAAACTGGCATCATATACGGTCCGAAAATAATGCAGCAGACTGAGCAACCAGAGGACTCAAACTAGCACAGCTAAAGGATCACTCCTTGTGGTGGGAAGGGCCAAGATGGCTATCCAACTTCGA
The DNA here is from genome assembly GCA_949825045.1 of Argyresthia goedartella. NCBI lineage: Eukaryota > Metazoa > Arthropoda > Insecta > Lepidoptera > Argyresthiidae > Argyresthia > Argyresthia goedartella. The sequence continues at coordinate 13,406,834 of OX463829.1, read as the reverse complement.
CGCCAACATGTTGAAGAACAATAAGTATGAGGCCCCCACAATGGAAGCTAAAAGGGCACAACATAATGTGCACGCAGCCATACACCAAACAAATTATTTAGTAGTTAAATAACTAAATGAGCACAGTTCAGTGGGTCGCATAATCAAAACAATAGGTTGGCTAAAACGTTACATTTCTTGGCTGCAAAATCAACAACAAGCAATAAGTCAAGGTTACCTATCATCAGCAGAAATTGACGACGCCTACAAGTTGGTAAATAACACGGCACAGTTGATGAAATTCGAACAAGATTTCGATCATCTTAGCGCCGGGAAAGATATCAAGAAAGGAAGCAAGCTGGCCTGTCTCAGCCCCTACATCGACAAGAGTGACGGTCTTCTAAGAACAAACAACTCGCATCTCAGTCAATCATCATTCCGAGTCACAGACGTCTCACCGAACTTATAATACAGCAAGCTCGGACCACGGTGGGCTGAGGCTAACGATGTCTTATATCAGGGAGAAGTATTGGAAACTTAGTATTGGCCTCCCGACAGTCTAAAGAGAGCTACGTAAGTGCATCAAGTGTCGTCGCTACAATAAGGATAGGAACACACAGATTATGGCGGCCCTGCCCAAGCCAAGAGTAACACCATTGGGGGCATTCAGCCATACTGGCGTGGAATTCACTGGGTTTTACAACATCAAGGCGAACAAAGGACGTGGAGTAAGGACACACAAGGGATACGTGGCGGTATTCGTGTATCTCACAACGAAGGCCATCCACTTGGAGCTTGTATCCAACCTTTCCACGCAAGGATTTCTGGCTGCTTTTCGTCGCTTCTGTGCACGACGCAGTACTCCAAGCCACATGTATAGTGATAATGGGACCAACTTTGTTGGGGCAAACAGATTCCTCAAGCAAGAATATCAAGAAATCATGGCAACAATCAACGAAAACCTTTTTTAGAAAAATAAGTGACCTTCAAATACAATGGTCGTTCAATTGTCCAGCATTTCCTTCGTCTGGCGGATTAATGTAGGCTGCTGTGAAGAGCTTCAAGCATCACCTACGGAGAGTCATGGGAGAACAAAACCTCAAATATGAGGAGTTCATCACTCTCCTTCAGCAGATAGAAGCCTGTCTCAACTCCAGACGCTTGGTCGAGCTAACGGAAAACCCGGAAGACGAATATCTGAAATGAAATGAAATGAAATGAAATGAAATGATTTTTATTTGCCAGAAAACAGTAATAAGATGATCTTAAATTTAAAGTATGTGCAGTGTTTTCAGCTTATGTATAAGCATGCAAAATAGTCATAGTTATAATTTATGAAATAGCGCAATAGTATAGTAAATCGTTTTAATTTAATTCTGATTTAGTTATATAATTCAAATTTAAAATGTCCGTTTGTAAAATCTTATATTTATAAATGTTTAGTTTCTATATTCTAAATATTCTTTAATGCTATAAAAACAGTGTTGTTGTAGCCACTTAGTAAAATTATTTTTTAAGGACTTGCTAGTCAGTACTTTAAAGTCATCAGGCAGCTTGTTAAACAAAATAATACACATATTGTATATATTCTTCCTATAAATGTCCTTAAAACCAGGAGGTTGATATAGTAGGTTCGTGTATTTTGCTCTTATTTGTCTCTGTTGTCCTTCATTTCTGGATTTCCAGTTTTCTCGATGAGAGGCAACAAAAACACAAACATCTCTAATGTAGGCACATGGTAGAGGTAAAATATTAAGTTTTTTAAAAAGTGGTTTACATGTTTGATCGAATTTAACCTTACACATCGCTCGTATGCACTTTTTTGAATTTTGAAAGCCCTTTCCACCTCCACCGAATTTCCCCACAGGATCAGATCATAGCTGAGTACAGAGGAGACGTAACCGTGGTAGGCCATTAGAGCGGCTTCGATAGAGACAGTTTGCCTCAGTTGGTACAAAGCGTACACAAAGCGATTTATTTTGTTACATACCGATTCTACGTGTTTTTTTCCAATTCAGATTCATTAGTCAACTTCGGAAATTGTTTCATTATTATAAACAATAGAAATAGGATGCGCATTTGAATTATAGGAGAGAAATTGCATAATTTTTGTTTTGTTAATATTAATTTGTAAATTATATGATTGTAGAACTTTATAATGTCCCCAAGTGCAGTATTAATTACGTTTTCAGAGTTATCTGGTTTTTTGCACTGTATTTTTAACGTGGTGTCATCAGCAAATTGCAAGCAGTCATGTGGGGTGGATTTTGGGAGATCATTAACATATAATAGGAACAGTAATGGTCCTAAGACACTTCCTCGTGGTACTCCTGAGTTATTTATCTTAAAATGGGATCTATAAATTTGCTTTGTGGCGATGCCGTTGTTTTCCTGAATTTTGCTTGTTTCAGTGCATTGTTGTCTATTTTCCAGAAAACTTCTTAGCCAGTTTAGCAATACGCCTCGAATTCCGAAAGAATTAAGTTTTTCTAAGAGCAATGAATGGTTAACAAAATCAAAGGCTTTGCTCATATCAAGAAACAAAGCTATTGTTGGTATATTTTTATTTAAGTTTTGAGTTGCTAAACGTACTAAGTCAAAACAAGCATGAATCGTTGATGAACCTTTACGGAAACCATATTGTTCAGGACGGAGTATTTTGTGTTTTTCTAGAAATTCGTTCAACCTAGATTGCATCGCTTTTTCAAATACTTTTGAAAAAATTGGAACCAAAGAGATAGGTCTATAATTGCTGGGATCTAGTTGGTCGCCTTTTTTAAACAGGGGTTTAATCACACTAACCTTTAGCTTTTCGGGGAAATACCCTTCAACAAACGAGAGATTTATTAAATTTGTTAGAGGATAGCAGATCTTATATGCACAACCTTTTATAATTTTTGTAATAATTTCGTCGAAGCCACTTGCCTTACTGTTTTTAGGGACATAATAATGTTATATATTTCTGTTTCCGAAACTGGTCATATAAAATATTGTATTTTGATTGATTTGTTCTGTGCTATTCATTGATGAGATATTATTATTATTGATTAGATTATTATGGGGACATGTCAGGTTTATAAAATTATCATTCAAAATATTACAAATGTCATTGGGATTAGAAAACTCTATGTCATTTAGTTTGATTTTATTAATATTATTATGTTTTTTTATTTCATTTGAAATTGACGACGTGATTATATTATTATATTCCAAGTAGCTTTACATTTATCTTCATGGTTCTTTATGTATTTATAGTTATGTAATTTCTGAGCTTTGTTTGAACACCGTTTGAGGATATTATCATACTTTTTGAATATACTCTTATTTGTCTGTTTATTCGTTTTTGTTTGTCTGTATTTTAAGTATAGAGATCGTTTTGTTTTACAAGATTTCTTTAAACCTTTTGTTACCCACCCTATATCTTTAGCTCGGTTATTGTTTTTAACTTTAATTATAGGAAAACATAGATAATAGAATAAACATATTATAGTCATAAAATAGGTCAAAAGCTTCCGCGGCCACTTCACATTCCAATACGTCTGAAAAAGACAAACCACTGATACATTCGCAGATTTTTTTTATATTTTGAGTGTTATAGTCTCTTTTGAACTCGAACCAGGTGTTAAAAGCTTTAAGCTTCTTTATGTCAAACTTCAATATTTGGGCCGTCTCGTGATCAGATAGACCCAGTTTCAATACATCTGCCTTCGCGGATTTTATATTGCTCGCTATTTGATCAATACATGCATTTTGTCTTGTAGGAGACCTTATGTGGAATTGAAAATTATAATTTGAAACAAATTTTGTAACTCCTTTTAATAGTTATCCTGTTTTAGTAGGTCAATGTTCCAGTCTCCACATAAAACAATTTTTTATTTTTATATTTTAAAGTTAATGACTCTAACAATTTTTCTAATTTATACATAAATACACCTATATGCGACTTAGTTTTCTTTGGTATTCTATAAATATTAATTAGTATTAGCCCTATCCCAATAACTTCAATACCACAACACTCAAAATAAAAATCGTTTGCTAATTCAATATGTATTTCCTTACATTCAAAATATTTTTTTGCTAGAATTGCACACCCGCCTTTACTTTTTTTACGACAATAAGTTGAACATAATTTATAGCCATTTATCTTAATGTTTGATTCGGAGCCTTTCTTCACAAACGTTTCACTAAGACATACTATATCAACGTCCCTTCCGTTAACCCTTAGATCTTGTAGTAAAATCTGTAAAATCTCTAATTTCTAGCCAATACCTTGTATGTTTTGGTTGAATATTAAAAAACTATCACAATTATCTATTGGTATGGTCTCCTTACTAGATACAGGGCCAACAGTACCAACCACATCAACGAAAACATTTTGCAGTGTTTTAACATGAAGGAACCAACTCTGTCATTATTTCAGAAGCCATGTAGTTTAAAGTGTTTTTGGTTACTATTGTAGATATCTAGCAACTTACAGTTTTCATATTGGTTTGAAAATTTTCTCATTTCATTTTTAAGTACATGCGTGTTAAGGTACCTATAATTACTAACATTTAATAATAATATTTTATTTTCAGCAAAATTGTGCAATGTATTACATAGGTTAGTAAGCAGAGCATAAGGATCTCTATCACTGCGTCCTACTGATAAAACGATTACGTCGTTTTTTGTAATTCTATTTTTCATACCGTCTAGTTCTTTCAGAATTTTTTCACTTTGCGCATGAGGTTTTATTGAAGCAGACACTTTTATGGAGTCACTACTCTCACCCAACTTATGGATCACTCTCGTAGACAGTCCACGCACTCTTTCGTCACCAAAAATATAAACAGAAGTCTTCCCTGGCTCGATACCACTCGGGATAGGAGACGAACAGTTTTCCTCCAGAATTACTCCATCCACATGAGATGTATTTGGCGTACTATTTAAGTATTTTTTATGACAATTTTGCTTTTTTGGTCTCGGAGTGTGAATTGGTCTAGGTGTAAGCCTGGTATTCGTTTGAGTTGAATCTTCTGTGTTGATTATGCTCTGGTTAATTTTCTGTTTGTTACTTATTTCTCTTGAACGGGTACTCATATGTCTTGATGGCGTTGTTTCTCCAATTCCAAGACACGCTTGTCTAATTCTTCACATTTCGCATATACTATTGTCCTTTCAGGGCAGCTTCTATTACACGGATCCATACACGGGCTTTGGAAATAGCTAATTGAATCAACCTCTTCATCCATCATCAAACTAGACAATTCGTGGAAGGAGTTACGTACTGCAACCATTGGCCTATAATTTCGGCGAGTGATGTTGACAGTCGAAGTTTCGGGGTTTTCAGTAAGTGTGCGTGCATTTTTGTCAATGCACGGTACACATCTCCAGCTTGTTTTGTCTTTAATAAGCAGGTAAAATTTATAGGATATGGAGCAACAGTCCAAATGGTAAGACTCTTTGCAGGAAGAACACGTCAAAAAGTGCCTTTCTCTGATTGCATTATTACATTTATCACAAAACAATGCCATATTTCCGCAACAACAACAACGATCGGCTCAGGTGAACGACCGCAGAACAGAGACAGATAGAATATTCCGTGCGCCTGAGTGAGATGCGTAGATGCGCGTCGTCATCGGCCGGTAATTCACCTCTCGTAGACCGGTCGACCTTGATCAGCTGTTTGACGTTGAAGAAATATTCCAACTCACAGATCTGTATCGATATTTACTGGGTTTATTCACTATAATTTGTATTGTTTATTACATTAATCAATTAACTTTATTATTTGTTGGGTATTTTTATCGAATTAAATTTTAGATAGTCACTTTGAATGATAGAATTTTAATAAAATACACGGAACGCGCGAGTAACACTGCGAGTAACACTTGTGGCTCTGCAGTTGTTTAGCTTGTTCTCGTCTCGTCTCGTCTGACGCCTGGACACTTCTTAGTTGGAGATTCATTATTAGCCAGACCACAAACAGATCCTGACATGAACCTCACGAGGTGGCAACTCGTTCAAAACATGAACAAGCAATTTTGGAAGAAGTGGTCCGCCAAATATTTGAACACTCTACAAACAAGAACAAAAAGGAGAAGAGCAAGACCTAATCATCAAGTAGATGACAAGAAGACAACATACCTCCCAGCAAGTGGCTTCTAGGAAGAATCATCGAGGTCCACCCAGGAAAGGATGGGCACGTCCGCATCGTCACACTCAAAACCAAGAATGGTATTATGAAGAGACCGGTCATAAAACTATCGGTCCTTCCAACAAGAGAGGAGAATAGCACTACAAAAATCTATAAACAGTTACTCTCATCAGACAACTATCAACAATACAACAGCTGACCTATAAACAAATCAGCCGCGAAATCGCCGAGTCAGGAAACCTACGCGTAACTTCATATCAATGGCGGTTTTACTGTGTCTATTCATATTGACCCCAGCGACGAGCTTCTACAATGTTTCCGAGTTCAGTAAAAATTATGACATATATTTCGAGAAGATGTACGACATGGATCTCATCAAAGACGATTAGAAACTGATCATCTATTACAATCTGTCTACATACTGGAACAGAATACTCGAAATCGAAGATTACGTCAGTCATATTGAAAATCACCTACAGTTCGCGAGCAAGGCACAATCAAAACAATATAAAGGAATAGTATTTCAATTGAAGCACGAGTTATCAGAAATACAACACTACAACCGCATACTATGCCAAGGTCAAACTGAAAGGTGACATAAAAGGAGTCTCATGAACGGGGTAGGCTACATCGCAAACTCCCTGTTTGGCGTATTGGACGACAGCTTCGCGAGGAAATATGAGAAGGATATTGAAAAAATATCCTATAACGAGAATCACCTGCAAGACCTACTCAAGAATCAAACGACCGTAATAGAAGCGCAGTCAAACCTACTATACCGTAACAAAGCCATAATGAACAAGCAGTTAAGAAACATGCAGCAACACCTTCAGGAATTCCAGCTAGTAGAGCAACACTTGCGAGTTGTATACAGCGACGAGTTATTCACATTATCAACACTTCTTACAGCCGAAATTATCATCTCTAATACAAGAAATGTTCAACCAAAACTCATCAATATGATCACAGAGCTCACAGAAGGTCACCTGGACGCGCAATTAAAACCTCCAGAGCAGTTGAAAGAGCAAGTCAACATCATTTACAGCAACTTGCCCACCGATTTGACGCTACCGGCCGACAAACAGAGGCTCGCAAACCTGTACAAAATAATGAACGTAAAAGTAAAGGTAGGCCTAAGGTTATTTATCATCGAAGCGAAGATACCCCTCGTGAACAAGGAGCACTTTCAATTTGACAGAATAATCAGCTTAGCACACAAGGACCACTGTACCGGCCCCCGGGCTAAAGTCTGAGCCGCCGCTAACAGTAGCTATGATCGTCTATTCTATCTATCCCAAAATGAGAGGACCCGATTCAGCTGTAAGATTTGTAAGTAAGAATGATAAGTCTGAATTTCTCGTTCGTCGAGAAATCCGTTAGGCGTACAATAGTCGAACGAAGTTTGACTCAGAAGATACAGTTTCTAGTTAGACAGAGAAAGCATATATGTCCGCGAGCCGGTAATTCGCATCAGTCAGCGGTGTATTGCGCCAAAACGATCGTTGTTATATTTTATGTGATGGCACCATCTGGTTTTTGTATATATGAGCGCTTTGGAACATCTTTGTTTTAGTTTTAGTTTTAGTTTTAGTGATCGATCACAGTTATAGTATAGATATCCGTCGTAGTTTTACGACGTGAGTACTCAATGATATTTCATGTGCTCGCTAGTAGCGGCTTGTGGTGGTTCCAATTATATATTTGATTCACGGCAATAACGATCCGAAAAGACCGGTTTACACAATTGCGATTTGAGTTCCGAAATGGGTTCTGAACTAGCGGTTACCTCAAAAGGTCCGTAACGTTTTGAAACCTTCAACTCTGCGCAATTTGAGCTGGATGTTATCGAAACGCAAGCATTATTGTTTTAGGATATCTAACCCACACCATAGCGAAGTGCATAATTCGATAATTACCGAACTATGAATTCCACTAGCCGCAGCACGTCCTGGGCTGAGCCAAATCATATATACCGACTCAACTTACACATTAGATATCCAGCGAAATTTACATTTAATTTAAAAATGCAACTTGAATCCAATCTGACCCAAGGCAATGCAAAACACCTACCCGGACCTAAACAATGAACTTTAGACTGTAAATTGATCTCTTCGCGCGTCCCTGATAACACTCAAATGTCAAAATATCAACAGGATATGTTATCTGTGTTGACACCGGTTTAACTTTGTTCTGAATTTGTTATTTCCATCCGCGGAACCTCATCGATCAAACAGTCTCCCTATGCCCTGCCAACCTAGGTTTAGCCGCAACTAAACTCCTGTCTAGCCTAGTCTAAAACCTAGTGTTATACCACGTCCATTATCGACACCACTCGAAAATGGTTGAGTTTGATTTGAATGTGCTTGAATGTTTAACGACTGTGTGTGTGGGAATTACAAAACTCACTATTCGAAGGGAATGAGGAGAGGATTAGCCGCGAATATCCTAAGAGCCAATCCAGGAACCCTATGGTGAAGGATAAAGGAATTTAGGGTCGCTCCAAGCCCAGACTCAGACTCAGATAAATTGACTTAAAAGTTCTTTCCTAACGACCCAAGGATAGTTTTGGAATTAGGGGTAGGTTGATATAAAGGTTAGGAACCGAGGTAAATCTCGGCGCTTCAGACACTCACGAAAACCCACTGAAACTTCGCAATCACCAATTCGTATAGTTCTGACGCGTAACACGGCAGCCAAAACTGTTTAGAACTCGTGAGGCGACTGTCACAGTAGCTAGACGCTGAGACTGAATGCTCTCCCCTCCCAGACCCTCGTATTTATATGCCCCACATGCGTCCTTTGCAAATACGCTCTGCCCAAGCGAAGCTTCTTATCACTAACTACACAGGGTCCAATTTCAACCATGCCATGCAGATCCGCCGTTCTACAAATTGTGTGTACGCATATTCACTATGATCAACCGTAGGTTATCACTCAAATCATTTGGTACTGCCGATACACAGAATCTGTTGATCGCTGACCAATAAAAGCTTGTTGCGATTAATTAAGCATTACCCGACCACTAGCTGCGCGTAGCAAAAGACCACTAGAATGATATTCAATCCAGAGGTGTCAGACCCTCCATATCATACCTCAATCGCAATTGTATATTTGCAATCTACATAATAGCTTTCTCCGTTCCGTAATAACCTTTCATTATTTAGTTATTCATAATTTTATTCAACGCGCAGCCAAATCGGCTCTCATCTCTACACATCTCGCAGGAATGCGACAAAAAAACTTGACCTGAACTGAAATTCCACGAATGAACCCACGCGTCTTTTTTGCGAACTTTGCCAGTAAGCAACGCAAAACCCCCAAACGTTATCTGAACCGATTCTCGTATTCAAAACAGCGCGGCGTTGGGCTAGCCCTCTATCACGCAGAATGAAGTATCTAATGTACCGACTCTCGTGTACCATTACAGCCCCCTCCCAGACCTTGAGACACTGTTTATCTCAGTTAACATGGCGCAAGGATCTCATTACCACTATGCTACCCATGCTTTGTACATATCTACTCTATATGTTCGGACATCTCAAATCATGTACACCGACCGATGAATCTGTCAATTATGTATATAATATTTACACAACTCGATTGAGTTCTCTCCTGTCTTATCTTATTTATCTATCTTACTATAAAACCTCGTTTACCCGCAATTTATCCTAATTCGTATTACTATATATATACAAATTGTTTTTTTTTTTTTTTGTTTTTTTTTTGTTTTTGTTTCCAAACCATGCAAGATCCTTAAATCTACAAAGTAGTTACTCAAATTTACAGCTTACAGCTTAATTATATAACCTTTATACACTATCTTATTTATCTACGCCCTTATTCGTCCTCACATAATACCTGGCTATATTTATAGTATTGAAGTTACCCAATATCTCATTTGAACCCGGATCTACTAAAGTATAACAGTTCGGATATACCACTGCCGAAACAACATAAGGCCCTTTATACAACAACGAAAATTTCCGCATGATTTTATGTTCTTTATTTGAACGCACAAAGGTCTTAAGTTTCACATAATCACCTATACGATAGACTTCTAACTTACGCCGTTTGTCCGCCTGTCGCTTACGTCGTTCACCAGAACTTTTAGAGTTTTCTATCGCTACGTTTCGCACCTGTTCCGTATCCCGCACACTATGGCCTAATAACCATTCATCGCCTAATTCCTTGTCAACAGTTAGCGGTTCCCGCCTACCAAACGCTAACTCATTAGGCGCAAAGCCTGTGCTTGTGTGTTCGATATTATTATAGCAATTCTGAATGTCCGGTAACACGTCTACCCAACTACGATTACTTCCGCCGCAATAAGTTCTAATCAGTCTACCTAGCTCGCGATTCACTCTTTCTACGCTATTAGAATTTGGACAATACACCGACGTATGAGTGACCCGAATCCCCAGCTGTTTGAGTCCAAATTCCCAAACTTTCGATATGAACTGTGGTCCTGAGTCCGTAATTATAGTTTCGATAGGTATTTCCCTATGAAATCTCTTTGTACAAGCGAGCACGCTCCTACCTGTCGCTTTTCGCATTGGATATAATTTTATTACTTTACTGTACACGTCTTGAATCACATATATATATATTGATATCCGATTTTACCTACGGGCAATGGCCCATAAAGGTCCGAGAAAACTTTCTCACCCAACCTTTCCGCCAACACCGGTGTACAAGGACCAACGGTATTGTTAGTACTTGGTTTGACCTTTTGACATATGTCACAACTTCTTATCACCGCGCTAATCACCCTACTCATATGAAGAAAATAATATCTGTCCTTCATCAGTGCTAATATTTTATATCTGCCGTAGTGACCTATTTCTTCATGTATGTGTAAAATTAGTTCCTCCTGTAGTGATTTCGGAATTACTAGCAACTGTACGTTCCGCTTCGGCACGTGAAAATATAACGTATCACCTACTAGCTTATAATTTTCAAAACCTCTTGTCCCCGTATCTACTACATTACGCCTGATACAACCGCTAATTCGATTTAACCGCTCATCTTCGCTTTGTAATCTCGCAATGTCCCGTAAACTCGAAATAACACTTGCGGTATTCGATGCCTGAAACCAGAATATCCCCGGCTGAACATTTATACTGTCATTCATACCTCCAGGTCCCGCTATTTGCCTGCTTAGCGTGTCGGCAATTTGATTATCAGTCCCTCGCACAAATTCTATGTCGTAATCGAATTGCTCTAAAAACATAATCCACCTCGTTACGCGTGCCCCTAATAAAGTCCACGACTTAATGAACGTCAAACTTTTATGATCAGTTCTAATAATAACCTTTTCTCCCCGCAAGTATATCTCAAATCGCTTTAAAGTGTATATAACTGCATACATTTCCTGTTCACTGGTAGCCCATCTCGTCTGAGCACCCTTGAATGCCTGCGAACAGAACCCTATTATTAGTTCCTGGCCCGATTCATCTAATTGATAAACATAGCCCCCAATTCCTATAGCGCTGGCGTCACATTGAACATAATATGTTTTTCCCGCCAATGGCTGACTCAAATTATACTTTCTAAGAATTGATTTTTTATCTCGTCAAAAGCACTTTGCATCTGCGCACTCCAGATGAACTTGACTCCAGACCGTAATAAATTGTACAAGGGCCGTGTCAACGTTCCAAAATTTTTTATAAACCTCCTAAAGTAATTTATGAACCCCAAAAACGCCCTCAATTGCCTGACAGTTCTGGGTGACGGATATAATTTAAGTGTTTCAATTTTGTCCGGGTCCATCTGCAAACCTTGTGTAGACAAAATATGCCCCAATAACTTGACCTTTTTTTGTGCGAACTCGCATTTTTTTAGTTTGCATGTGAAGCCCGCGTCTTTCAATTACTCAGAACCGTGTCCACTTGAGACAAATGCTGTTCGAAGTCACCCTCAGTTAAAATTGCCAAATCGTCAAAAAAATTTAAACAATATGACCTAACCTCTGGCCCTAGAATTAAGTCCATCGCCCTCGAAAATGAACCCACACTGGTTTTCAACCCCTGAGGTAAAACGTTGTAACCATAACTTCTGCCTTGATATACAAAACCCGTGTATCGTTTAGATTCGTCTGATAATGGTATAGAAAAATACGCATCTTTGATATCAATAACTCCTATGTAATTTATCCGGCGCCCGGATTGCAATATCTCACTCATTAAAGGTGTGGTTTCAACCTCCCCGACCATTCCAGTGTTTAATTGTCGTGCATCTAGAAGAATACGGACCTCTCCTGATTTCTTTAATGTACAAGTCAATGGACTGCTGAAATCCGTAGATTGCCTGCTAATAATACCTATCAATTCCATCTCTTCCAAACGTTTTGTTACTTTATCGCGATATGCGAACGGTATGGGATAGCTTCGTTTTACGAAAGGCGTTTCATCTCTCATTTTTATCTCATGTATATATTTATTTGTCCGACCTATCCTATCGCTAAACAACTCTGCATGTTTATTTAACACCGGCAATAACCTTGTTTTGTGTTCAACAGGTATTGATGAATCATTCACATATTCCTCTATCATATTTCTACTGGTATCTTGGTTCTGTACTTCCATTGTACAACAGCAAAATCCTGATTAGGGCCAGTACCTTATGGTATTTCACACATCCGCCCGGCGCTTCGTATAATTAGCCTCTTATTACCCTCACACATTAAACTGGCTCGCGTCTGTTGTATAAAATCAAACCCCAAAATTAAATCTTTAGGCACCCTTGTTAATACTAGCATTGGAGTATCGATAACGCATTCACCTATCGTTAATGGTAACGTTACTAATTTATCAACCTTTTCCTTACTGACTCCAAACGCACCTGTGATTCTCAAACTTGGAATCGGTATTTCCGTCGGTTTTCCCAATTGACTGCATACTTCTTCGTACACTCTCCGACTTATTACGCTGATTTCGCTCCCGGAATCAATCAAACTCCTTACAACAATATTCCCAATACGCACATCTATCTCAGGTAATGTCAAGGTACTACATAAATCGCGCCCACACTCAGTCGAATCGTCGTCTCTGAATATCGTATGTAAACGTCTGTCATTTCGATCTCTATAATTCGATCTAGATTTTTCATCTAAACACACGGCATATCCGTGCGCTTTATGCGCTAATAATTGAATAAATTCATTCACACCCACGTTCGAATCCAAATTACACAAATCATACAGTCTATGTTTTCTTTCAATTTGATCGGCTGTCCACCCGAACCGTAATAAATATCTGAGCGCGAACGACCCGCGCGAGTCCACTAGTTTTTTGAATTCTGACTTATCGCATTATTCCTGTCACTTGAACTTTGCCCTGCCTCTGTATCTCCTGAACTATCATTGCCCCTCTGAAACCCTATTGCTTTGAAGCTAGGCCTAGGCTGCCTGCCTCTACCGCGAAAATAACCGCGACCACGCGTCCCAAATTTGTTTCGCGCCTTCGTTACCGTGTTATAATTATTCCTACGACTCATCGCGTTATAACGTAACGTATTTACCCGCATAGCTCGATATTGCCCACGCATGTAGCTATCCCGCCTCACGTTATTCGTATTCATAGGTTCCGAACCATGTATCGCACTTAATCCCCCATCGACATTCCGTTCTAAATGCCGAAGGAATTCGACCGCATCCCGTATGGTCATAGTCTCCTTTCTAGCAAAAAACGCTACCTGAATATCACGCGGCAACTGTCTGAAAATCGTGTTGATTTTCTCCGTATCAGTAAACGGTATCGTAAGCTCATATATGCTATTCAATTGAGAGGCAAAGAATTCTTCCATACTTTGACCTTTCTTAGAATCAAACTTCGCAGTTAGGAATCTTTGCTTAATTAATTCCTGTTCATTATCACCCCAGAATACCTCTCTGAAATCTTTTTCGAAATCCGAATAGGTTCGCCATGAGTCTCTGTATATGCTCATTCGAACTTTCGCAATTCCTACCAAACTATCCGTTGCCCATATCAAAGCCCTAGAACTATCTCCCGAGACTTTAATATAAGCCTTTAAATCTCTTAAGAAAATCATCGGATTTTCCGAATTCCGCCCATCGAATGTCGGCAACTTCTGTGTCATTTTCACAATGCATGATTGACGTTTTTCTACCGATTGTTCAAACGTCTCTAGTTCCTGTCTGTCAGTCTGTCTGTCCGAAGTCCTACTAGCATTGCTCGCTCTGGAACCCCTTTCCAAACTGTCTAATCTATTCACTATTTCAGATAATAATTGCGTCACCTGCCCTGACGCCATTTCACTTGTATGCGAAAGTGAATAATAATAATAATAATAATAATACCTTGGACACCCCTTACACACATTGATCTAGCCCTAAACCAGGATTCCCCGTATATACTGTAATGGTACACGAGAGTCGGTACATTAGATACTTCATTCTGCGTGATAGAGGGCTAGCCCAACGCCGCGCTGTTTTGAATACGAGAATCGGTTCAGATAACGTTTGGGGGTTTTGCGTTGCTTACTGGCAAAGTTCGCAAAAAAGACGCGTGGGTTCATTCGTGGAATTTCAGTTCAGGTCAAGTTTTTTTTGTCGCATTCCTGCGAGATGTGTAGAGATGAGAGCCGATTTGGCTGCGCGTTGAATAAAATTATGAATAACTAAATAATGAAAGGTTATTACGGAACGGAGAAAGCTATTATGTAGATTGCAAATATACAATTGCGATTGAGGTATGAGATGGAGGGTCTGACACCTCTGGATTGAATATCATTCTGGTAGGTCTTTTGCTACGCGCACCTAGTGGTCGGGTAATGCTTAATTAATCGCAACAAGCTTTTATTGGTCAGCGATCAACAGATTCTGTGTATCGGCAGTACCAAATGATTTGAGTGATCACCTACGGTTGATCATAGTGAATATGCGTACACACAATTTGTAGAACGGCGGATCTGCATGGCATGGTTGAAATTGGACCCTGTGTAGTTAGTGATAAGAAGCTTCGCTTGGGCAGAGCGTTACGCAAAGGACGCTATTTTTTCAGACATGTGAGGTATATAAATACCAGAGCGTGGGAGGGGAGAGCATTCAGTCTCAGCGTCTAGCTACTGTGACATTCGTCTTCACGAGTTCTAAACAGTTTTTGTCTGCCGTGTTACGCGTCAGAACTATACGAATTTGTGACTGCGAAGTTTCAGTGGGTTTTCGTGAGTGTCTGAAGCGCCGAGATATACCTCGGTTCCTAACCTTTATATCAACCTACCCCTAATTCCAAAACTATCCTTGGGTCGTTAGGAAAGAACTTTTAAGTCAATTGATCTGAGTCTGAGTCTGGGCTTGGAGCGACCCTAAATTCCTTTTTCCTTCACCATTGGGTTCCTGGATTGGCTCTTAGGATATTCGCGGGCTAATCCTCTCCTCATTCCTTAGAATAGCGAGTTTTGTAATTCCCACACACATAGTCGTTAAACATTCAAGCACATTCAAATCAAACTCAACCATTTTCGAGTGGTGTCGATAATGGACGTGGTATAACACTAGGGTTTTAGACTAGGCTAGACAGGAGTTTAGTTGCGGCTAAACCTAGGTTGTCAGGGCATAGGGAGACTGTTTGATCGATGAGGTTCCGCGGATGGAAATAACAAATTCAGAACAAAGTTAAACCGGTGTCAGCACAGATAACATATCCTGTTGATATTTTGACATTTGTGTGTTATCGGGGACGCGCGAAGAGATCAATTTACAGTCTAAAGTTCATTGTTTAGGTCCGGGTAGGTGTTTTGCATTGCCTTGGGTCAGATTGGATTCAAGTTGCATTTTTAAATTAAATGTAAATTTCGCTGGATATCTAATGTGTAAGTTGAGTCGGTATATATGATTTGGCTCAGCCCAGGACGTGCTGCGGCTAGTGGAATTCATAGTTCGGTATTTATCGAATTATGCACTTCGCTATGGTGTGGGTTAGATATCCTAAAACAATAATGCTTGCGTTTCGATAACATCCAGCTCAAATTGCGCTGAGTTGAAGGTTTCAAAACGTTACGGACCTTTTGAGGTAACCGCTAGTTCAGAACCCATTTCGGAACTCAAATCGCAATTGTGTAAACCGGTCTTTTCGGATCGTTATTGCCGTGAATCAAATATATAATTGGAACCACCACAAGCCGCTACTAGCGAGCACATGAAATATAATTCAGTACTCACGTCGTAAAACTACGACGGATATCTATACTATAACTGTGATCGATCACTAAAACTAAAACTAAAACTAAAACAAAAGATGTTCCAAAGCGCTCATATATACAAAAACCAGATGGTGCCATCACATAAAATATAACAACGATCGTTTTGGCGCAAAACACCGCTGACTGATGCGAATTACCGGCTCGCGGACATATATGCTTTCTCTGTCTAACTTGAAACTGTAAATTCCTGAACCAATCTTCGTTCGACTATTGTACGCCTGACGAATTTCTCAACGAACGAGAAATTCAGACTTATCATTCTTACTTACAAATCTTACAGCTGAATCGGGTCCTCTCATTTTGGGATAGAAAGAATAGACGATCATAGCTACTGTTAGCGGCGGCTCAGACTTTGGCCTCGGTGCCGGTACAATACTTAGATAGATAAACAACTATGCCCAGGGTACAAACATCCGCTCTCATCAAACAAACATTTGCCCCCACCGGGACTCGAACCCGGGACCCCTGGTTTCGTAGGCAGCGTCACTACCGACTCGGCCATTCGGGTCGTCAACCCGTGCTATCGTCTCGTGCTACCCGACTAACGTTTTTTTTCTAGTCGTAGCTCGTCTGAAAACAATGCCCCCTTTTTTTTTGCTTATTTCTTATTTACAAAACTGAACTGTTTAAAATCGTTTCTACGTTGTGTTATTTTTAAAAGTAACGCGTTAGACCTTGATTCTTTTAGAATATCTTGGTATCAGACTATCTAGGATATCCTGGTCACGGCACCAAAAATCTGTACCGGCCCCCGGGCTAAAGTCTGAGCCGCCGCTAACAGTAGCTATGATCGTCTATTCTATCTATCCCAAAATGAGAGGACCCGATTCAGCTGTAAGATTTGTAAGTAAGAATGATAAGTCTGAATTTCTCGTTCGTCGAGAAATCCGTTAGGCGTACAATAGTCGAACGAAGTTTGACTCAGAAGATACAGTTTCTAGTTAGACAGAGAAAGCATATATGTCCGCGAGCCGGTAATTCGCATCAGTCAGCGGTGTATTGCGCCAAAACGATCGTTGTTATATTTTATGTGATGGCACCATCTGGTTTTTGTATATATGAGCGCTTTGGAACATCTTTGTTTTAGTTTTAGTTTTAGTTTTAGTGATCGATCACAGTTATAGTATAGATATCCGTCGTAGTTTTACGACGTGAGTACTCAATGATATTTCATGTGCTCGCTAGTAGCGGCTTGTGGTGGTTCCAATTATATATTTGATTCACGGCAATAACGATCCGAAAAGACCGGTTTACACAATTGCGATTTGAGTTCCGAAATGGGTTCTGAACTAGCGGTTACC
Source organism: Argyresthia goedartella (assembly GCA_949825045.1). Classification (NCBI taxonomy): domain Eukaryota; kingdom Metazoa; phylum Arthropoda; class Insecta; order Lepidoptera; family Argyresthiidae; genus Argyresthia; species Argyresthia goedartella. The sequence goes on along the minus strand of OX463829.1, from coordinate 13,389,197 downwards.
TCAAAAGGTCCGTAACGTTTTGAAACCTTCAACTCTGCGCAATTTGAGCTGGATGTTATCGAAACGCAAGCATTATTGTTTTAGGATATCTAACCCACACCATAGCGAAGTGCATAATTCGATAATTACCGAACTATGAATTCCACTAGCCGCAGCACGTCCTGGGCTGAGCCAAATCATATATACCGACTCAACTTACACATTAGATATCCAGCGAAATTTACATTTAATTTAAAAATGCAACTTGAATCCAATCTGACCCAAGGCAATGCAAAACACCTACCCGGACCTAAACAATGAACTTTAGACTGTAAATTGATCTCTTCGCGCGTCCCCGATAACATTCAAATGTCAAAATATCAACAGGATATGTTATCTGTGTTGACACCGGTTTAACTTTGTTCTGAATTTGTTATTTCCATCCGCGGAACCTCATCGATCAAACAGTCTCCCTATGCCCTGCCAACCTAGGTTTAGCCGCAACTAAACTCCTGTCTAGCCTAGTCTAAAACCTAGTGTTATAACACGTCCATTATCGACACCACTCGAAAATGGTTGAGTTTGATTTGAATGTGCTTGAATGTTTAACGACTGTGTGTGTGGGAATTACAAAACTCACTATTCGAAGGGAATGAGGAGAGGATTAGCCGCGAATATCCTAAGAGCCAATCCAGGAACCCTATGGTGAAGGATAAAGGAATTTAGGGTCGCTCCAAGCCCAGACTCAGACTCAGATAAATTGACTTAAAAGTTCTTTCCTAACGACCCAAGGATAGTTTTGGAATTAGGGGTAGGTTGATATAAAGGTTAGGAACCGAGTTAAATCTCGGCGCTTCAGACACTCACGAAAACCCACTGAAACTTCGCAATCACCAATTCGTATAGTTCTGACGCGTAACACGGCAGCCAAAACTGTTTAGAACTCGTGAGGCGACTGTCACAGTAGCTAGACGCTGAGACTGAATGCTCTCCCCTCCCAGACCCTCGTATTTATATGCTTCACATGCGTCCTTTGCAAATACGCTCTGCCCAAGCGAAGCTTCTTATCACTAACTACACAGGGTCCAATTTCAACCATGCCATGCAGATCCGCCGTTCTACAAATTGTGTGTACGCATATTCACTATGATCAACCGTAGGTTATCACTCAAATCATTTGGTACTGCCGATACACAGAATCTGTTGATCGCTGACCAATAAAAGCTTGTTGCGATTAATTAAGCATTACCCGACCACTAGCTGCGCGTAGCAAAAGACCACTAGAATGATATTCAATCCAGAGGTGTCAGACCCTCCATATCATACCTCAATCGCAATTGTATATTTGCAATCTACATAATAGCTTTCTCCGTTCCGTAATAACCTTTCATTATTTAGTTATTCATAATTTTATTCAACGCGCAGCCAAATCGGCTCTCATCTCTACACATCTCGCAGGAATGCGACAAAAAAACTTGACCTGAACTGAAATTCCACGAATGAACCCACGCGTCTTTTTTGCGAACTTTGCCAGTAAGCAACGCAAAACCCCCAAACGTTATCTGAACCGATTCTCGTATTCAAAACAGCGCGGCGTTGGGCTAGCCCTCTATCACGCAGAATGAAGTATCTAATGTACCGACTCTCGTGTACCATTACAGCCCCCTCCCAGACCTTGAGACACTGTTTATCTCAGTTAACATGGCGCAAGGATCTCATTACCACTATGCTACCCATGCTTTGTACATATCTACTCTATATGTTCGGACATCTCAAATCATGTACACCGACCGATGAATCTGTCAATTATGTATATAATATTTACACAACTCGATTGAGTTCTCTCCTGTCTTATCTTATTTATCTATCTTACTATAAAACCTCGTTTACCCGCAATTTATCCTAATTCGTATTACTATATATATACAAATTGTTTTTTTTTTTTTTTGTTTTTTTTTTGTTTTTGTTTCCAAACCATGCAAGATCCTTAAATCTACAAAGTAGTTACTCAAATTTACAGCTTACAGCTTAATTATATAACCTTTATACACTATCTTATTTATCTACGCCCTTATTCGTCCTCACATAATACCTGGCTATATTTATAGTATTGAAGTTACCCAATATCTCATTTGAACCCGGATCTACTAAAGTATAACAGTTCGGATATACCACTGCCGAAACAACATAAGGCCCTTTATACAACAACGAAAATTTCCGCATGATTTTATGTTCTTTATTTGAACGCACAAAGGTCTTAAGTTTCACATAATCACCTATACGATAGACTTCTAACTTACGCCGTTTGTCCGCCTGTCGCTTACGTCGTTCACCAGAACTTTTAGAGTTTTCTATCGCTACGTTTCGCACCTGTTCCGTATCCCGCACACTATGGCCTAATAACCATTCATCGCCTAATTCCTTGTCAACAGTTAGCGGTTCCCGCCTACCAAACGCTAACTCATTAGGCGCAAAGCCTGTGCTTGTGTGTTCGATATTATTATAGCAATTCTGAATGTCCGGTAACACGTCTACCCAACTACGATTACTTCCGCCGCAATAAGTTCTAATCAGTCTACCTAGCTCGCGATTCACTCTTTCTACGCTATTAGAATTTGGACAATACACCGACGTATGAGTGACCCGAATCCCCAGCTGTTTGAGTCCAAATTCCCAAACTTTCGATATGAACTGTGGTCCTGAGTCCGTAATTATAGTTTCGATAGGTATTTCCCTATGAAATCTCTTTGTACAAGCGAGCACGCTCCTACCTGTCGCTTTTCGCATTGGATATAATTTTATTACTTTACTGTACACGTCTTGAATCACATATATATATTGATATCCGAATTTACCTACGGGCAATGGCCCATAAAGGTCCGAGAAAACTTTCTCACCCAACCTTTCCGCCAACACCGGTGTACAAGGACCAACGGTATTGTTAGTACTTGGTTTGACCTTTTGACATATGTCACAACTTCTTATCACCGCGCTAATCACCCTACTCATATGAAGAAAATAATATCTGTCCTTCATCAGTGCTAATATTTTATATCTGCCGTAGTGACCTATTTCTTCATGTATGTGTAAAATTAGTTCCTCCTGTAGTGATTTCGGAATTACTAGCAACTGTACGTTCCGCTTCGGCACGTGAAAATATAACGTATCACCTACTAGCTTATAATTTTCAAAACCTCTTGTCCCCGTATCTACTACATTACGCCTGATACAACCGCTAATTCGATTTAACCGCTCATCTTCGCTTTGTAATCTCGCAATGTCCCGTAAACTCGAAATAACACTTGCGGTATTCGATGCCTGAAACCAGAATATCCCCGGCTGAACATTTATACTGTCATTCATACCTCCAGATCCCGCTATTTGCCTGCTTAGCGTGTCGGCAATTTGATTATCAGTCCCTCGCACAAATTCTATGTCGTAATCGAATTGCTCTAAAAACATAATCCACCTCGTTACGCGTGCCCCTAATAAGGTCCACGACTTAATGAACGTCAAACTTTTATGATCAGTTCTAATAATAACCTTTTCTCCCCGCAAGTATATCTCAAATCGCTTTAAAGTGTATATAACTGCATACATTTCCTGTTCACTGGTAGCCCATCTCGTCTGAGCACCCTTGAATGCCTGCGAACAGAACCCTATTATTAGTTCCTGGCCCGATTCATCTAATTGATAAACATAGCCCCCAATTCCTATAGCGCTGGCGTCACATTGAACATAATATGTTTTTCCCGCCAATGGCTGACTCAAATTATACTTTCTAAGAATTGATTTTTTATCTCGTCAAAAGCACTTTGCATCTGCGCACTCCAGATGAACTTGACTCCAGACCGTAATAAATTGTACAAGGGCCGTGTCAACGTTCCAAAATTTTTTATAAACCTCCTAAAGTAATTTATGAACCCCAAAAACGCCCTCAATTGCCTGACAGTTCTGGGTGACGGATATAATTTAAGTGTTTCAATTTTGTCCGGGTCCATCTGCAAACCTTGTGTAGACAAAATATGCCCCAATAACTTGACCTTTTTTTGTGCGAACTCGCATTTTTTTAGTTTGCATGTGAAGCCCGCGTCTTTCAATTACTCAGAACCGTGTCCACTTGAGACAAATGCTGTTCGAAGTCACCCTCAGTTAAAATTGCCAAATCGTCAACAAAATTTAAACAATATGACCTAACCTCTGGCCCTAGAATTAAGTCCATCGCCCTCGAAAATGAACCCACACTGGTTTTCAACCCCTGAGGTAAAACGTTGTAACCATAACTTCTGCCTTGATATACAAAACCCGTGTATCGTTTAGATTCGTCTGATAATGGTATAGAAAAATACGCATCTTTGATATCAATAACTCCTATGTAATTTATCCGGCGCCCGGATTGCAATATCTCACTCATTAAAGGTGTGGTTTCAACCTCCCCGACCATTCCAGTGTTTAATTGTCGTGCATCTAGAAGAATACGGACCTCTCCTGATTTCTTTAATGTACATGTCAATGGACTGCTGAAATCTGTAGATTGCCTGCTAATAATACCTATCAATTCCATCTCTTCCAAACGTTTTGTTACTTTATCGCGATATGAGAACGGTATGGGATAGCTTCGTTTTACGAAAGGCGTTTCATCTCTCATTTTTATCTCATGTATATATTTATTTGTCCGACCTATCCTATCGCTAAACAACTCTGCATGTTTATTTAACACCGGCAATAACCTTGTTTTGTGTTCAACAGGTATTGATGAATCATTCACATATTCCTCTATCATATTTCTACTGGTATCTTGGTTCTGTACTTCCATTGTACAACAGCAAAATCCTGATTAGGGCCAGTACCTAATGGTATTTCACACATCCGCCCGGCGCTTCGTATAATTAGCCTCTTATTACCCTCACACATTAAACTGGCTCGCGTCTGTTGTATAAAATCAAACCCCAAAATTAAATCTTTAGGCACCCTTGTTAATACTAGCATTGGAGTATCGATAACGCATTCACCTATCGTTAATGGTAACGTTACTAATTTATCAACCTTTTCCTTACTGACTCCAAACGCACCTGTGATTCTCAAACTTGGAATCGGTATTTCCGTCGGTTTTCCCAATTGACTGCATACTTCTTCGTACACTCTCCGACTTATTACGCTGATTTCGCTCCCGGAATCAATCAAACTCCTTACAACAATATTCCCAATACGCACATCTATCTCAGGTAATGTCAAAGTACTACATAACTCGCGCCCACACTCAGTCGAATCGTCGTCTCTGAATATCGTATGTAAACGTCTGTCATTTCGATCTCTATAATTCGATCTAGATTTTTCATCTAAACACACGGCATATCCGTGCGCTTTATGCGCTAATAATTGAATAAATTCATTCACACCCACGTTCGAATCCAAATTACACAAATCATACAGTCTATGTTTTCTTTCAATTTGATCGGCTGTCCACCCGAACCGTAATAAATATCTGAGCGCGAACGACCCGCGCGAGTCCACTAGTTTTTTGAATTCTGACTTATCGCATTATTCCTGTCACTTGAACTTTGCCCTGCCTCTGTATCTCCTGAACTATCATTGCCCCTCTGAAACCCTATTGCTTTGAAGCTAGGCCTAGGCTGCCTGCCTCTACCGCGAAAATAACCGCGACCACGCGTCCCAAATTCGTTTCGCGCCTTCGTTACCGTGTTATAATTATTCCTACGACTCATCGCGTTATAACGTAACGTATTTACCCGCATAGCTCGATATTGCCCACGCATGTAGCTATCCCGCCTCACGTTATTCGTATTCATAGGTTCCGAACCATGTATCGCACTTAATCCCCCATCGACATTCCGTTCTAAATGCCGAAGGAATTCGACCGCATCCCGTATGGTCATAGTCTCCTTTCTAGCAAAAAACGCTACCTGAATATCACGCGGCAACTGTCTGAAAATCGTGTTGATTTTCTCCGTATCAGTAAACGGTATCGTAAGCTCATATATGCTATTCAATTGAGAGGCAAAGAATTCTTCCATACTTTGACCTTTCTTAGAATCAAACTTCGCAGTTAGGAATCTTTGCTTAATTAATTCCTGTTCATTATCACCCCAGAATACCTCTCTGAAATCTTTTTCGAAATCCGAATAGGTTCGCCATGAGTCTCTGTATATGCTCATTCGAACTTTCGCAATTCCTACCAAACTATCCGTTGCCCATATCAAAGCCCTAGATCTATCTCCCGAGACTTTAATATAAGCCTTTAAATCTCTTAAGAAAATCATCGGATTTTCCGAATTCCGCCCATCGAATGTCGGCAACTTCTGTGTCATTTTCACAATGCATGATTGACGTTTTTCTACCGATTGTTCAAACGTCTCTAGTTCCTGTCTGTCAGTCTGTCTGTCCGAAGTCCTACTAGCATTGCTCGCTCTGGAACCCCTTTCCAAACTGTCTAATCTATTCACTATTTCAGATAATAATTGCGTCACCTGCCCTGACGCCATTTCACTTGTATGCGAAAGTGAATAATAATAATAATAATAATAATACCTTGAACACCCCTTACACACATTGATCTAGCCCCAAACCAGGATTCCCCGTATATACTTAGATAGATAAACAACTATGCCCAGGGTACAAACATCCGCTCTCATCAAACAAACATTTGCCCCCACCGGGACTCGAACCCGGGACCCCTGGTTTCGTAGGCAGCGTCACTACCGACTCGGCCATTCGGGTCGTCAACCTGTGCTATCGTCTCGTGCTACCCGACTAACGTTTTTTTTCTAGTCGTAGCTCGTCTGAAAACAATGCCCCCTTTTTTTTTGCTTATTTCTTATTTACAAAACTGAACTGTTTAAAATCGTTTCTACGTTGTGTTATTTTTAAAAGTAACGCGTTAGACCTTGATTCTTTTAGAATATCTAGGTATCAGACTATCTAGGATATCCTGGTCACGGCACCAAAAATCTGTACCGGCCCCCGGGCTAAAGTCTGAGCCGCCGCTAACAGTAGCTATGATCGTCTATTCTATCTATCCCAAAATGAGAGGACCCGATTCAGCTGTAAGATTTGTAAGTAAGAATGATAAGTCTGAATTTCTCGTTCGTCGAGAAATCCGTTAGGCGTACAATAGTCGAACGAAGTTTGACTCAGAAGATACAGTTTCTAGTTAGACAGAGAAAGCATATATGTCCGCGAGCCGGTAATTCGCATCAGTCAGCGGTGTATTGCGCCAAAACGATCGTTGTTATATTTTATGTGATGGCACCATCTGGTTTTTGTATATATGAGCGCTTTGGAACATCTTTGTTTTAGTTTTAGTTTTAGTTTTAGTGATCGATCACAGTTATAGTATAGATATCCGTCGTAGTTTTACGACGTGAGTACTCAATGATATTTCATGTGCTCGCTAGTAGCGGCTTGTGGTGGTTCCAATTATATATTTGATTCACGGCAATAACGATCCGAAAAGACCGGTTTACACAATTGCGATTTGAGTTCCGAAATGGGTTCTGAACTAGCGGTTACCTCAAAAGGTCCGTAACGTTTTGAAACCTTCAACTCTGCGCAATTTGAGCTGGATGTTATCGAAACGCAAGCATTATTGTTTTAGGATATCTAACCCACACCATAGCGAAGTGCATAATTCGATAATTACCGAACTATGAATTCCACTAGCCGCAGCACGTCCTGGGCTGAGCCAAATCATATATACCGACTCAACTTACACATTAGATATCCAGCGAAATTTACATTTAATTTAAAAATGCAACTTGAATCCAATCTGACCCAAGGCAATGCAAAACACCTACCCGGACCTAAACAATGAACTTTAGACTGTAAATTGATCTCTTCGCGCGTCCCTGATAACACTCAAATGTCAAAATATCAACAGGATATGTTATCTGTGTTGACACCGGTTTAACTTTGTTCTGAATTTGTTATTTCCATCCGCGGAACCTCATCGATCAAACAGTCTCCCTATGCCCTGCCAACCTAGGTTTAGCCGCAACTAAACTCCTGTCTAGCCTAGTCTAAAACCTAGTGTTATACCACGTCCATTATCGACACCACTCGAAAATGGTTGAGTTTGATTTGAATGTGCTTGAATGTTTAACGACTGTGTGTGTGGGAATTACAAAACTCACTATTCGAAGGGAATGAGGAGAGGATTAGCCGCGAATATCCTAAGAGCCAATCCAGGAACCCTATGGTGAAGGATAAAGGAATTTAGGGTCGCTCCAAGCCCAGACTCAGACTCAGATAAATTGACTTAAAAGTTCTTTCCTAACGACCCAAGGATAGTTTTGGAATTAGGGGTAGGTTGATATAAAGGTTAGGAACCGAGGTAAATCTCGGCGCTTCAGACACTCACGAAAACCCACTGAAACTTCGCAATCACCAATTCGTATAGTTCTGACGCGTAACACGGCAGCCAAAACTGTTTAGAACTCGTGAGGCGACTGTCACAGTAGCTAGACGCTGAGACTGAATGCTCTCCCCTCCCAGACCCTCGTATTTATATGCCCCACATGCGTCCTTTGCAAATACGCTCTGCCCAAGCGAAGCTTCTTATCACTAACTACACAGGGTCCAATTTCAACCATGCCATGCAGATCCGCCGTTCTACAAATTGTGTGTACGCATATTCACTATGATCAACCGTAGGTTATCACTCAAATCATTTGGTACTGCCGATACACAGAATCTGTTGATCGCTGACCAATAAAAGCTTGTTGCGATTAATTAAGCATTACCCGACCACTAGCTGCGCGTAGCAAAAGACCACTAGAATGATATTCAATCCAGAGGTGTCAGACCCTCCATATCATACCTCAATCGCAATTGTATATTTGCAATCTACATAATAGCTTTCTCCGTTCCGTAATAACCTTTCATTATTTAGTTATTCATAATTTTATTCAACGCGCAGCCAAATCGGCTCTCATCTCTACACATCTCGCAGGAATGCGACAAAAAAACTTGACCTGAACTGAAATTCCACGAATGAACCCACGCGTCTTTTTTGCGAACTTTGCCAGTAAGCAACGCAAAACCCCCAAACGTTATCTGAACCGATTCTCGTATTCAAAACAGCGCGGCGTTGGGCTAGCCCTCTATCACGCAGAATGAAGTATCTAATGTACCGACTCTCGTGTACCATTACACCACATAGTTGAAACTACAGCTGTTTACATACCATTCAATCTTCAAAAGGATCTTCTACTCTTACCAACAGAAGCAGACATGCAAAGATGCATACACACATCGGCAGATCAAATACTCTGCTCCATTGACAAACCTGTCTACGAGTTGCCGATGACAAACAACATATATAACCTGAGCATCCTCAATAGGTTCTGTGCCGTACATAGGCCACGTCCGCGTGTGACGAGCAATGGATCAGATTACATAACAATAATAAGTGGATGTACACGTGCTGCGAGGAATGCGCTGTGCGAATATTTTGCCCAGACCGGGAACGGAATACTCGATATCGGTCAAGGTTGCTCTATCAGAAGCAACACATTCACCATATCAGGACACCACAACTACTTCAGCCACATCAACGTCAGTCCAGCACAATCTGACATCCCCGAGGCATCGATCTTGAACCAGATAGTAAACACCTCAGACATCAAAACGTACAAGGAAGAGGATTACGAAGACGACTGGCACAACATCAAAGCCCAGATCGACAGCCTGAAACAACAAGCTTATGCACCATTAACAATACATGACGTCCACCAGTACTCGGTATTGTACTCAATCCTGGTACTCATCACTCTGACGGGCATTATCTACGTAATTACGAGATGGCACAGAGCAAGAAAAGGCCACAAAAAATCAGCAGCTGACAGTACCGAACACGTCCCCACGATCCCGCACAAGGACATCCAATCGCAGGATTTAACACCGCCGGCGACAGCCCAGGGACAGCACCGAGATCGACGCAGAAGCTGCGCAGGGGTCACTCCGTTAGATTAGAGATACCACATGTTAGCATATAGTAAACTTTAAAACTCTGCGATAGTTCTAAGTTTTTTACCCTTTTATTTACATTTTAAATTTACTTTTTTACACTTGTTTAGTCCTTATCCTTTTGAGTCGGCAGGATGTACGAGCTATGTCAGAAATCGCACATTAGGCAGTTTATTATGCATAGTTTGTAGATATTTAACTAGGCCAACCGAGATAACTTTATATAAAAAGCATTCTCAAAACAGCAGTCGTTGAGTTTGGAATCAACCAACATTACCTACATATACTCTACACACACTACAATGATGTTGACATATTATCCTAAATAACCTAAAAATCAAGTGCGAGTCTAAATCGCGCACGAAGGGTTCCGTACCACAGTTCAATGGAAGCGATGGTGTGGAGTGAATAGTTTGGATTTTACACAGCAAAATATTGTTTACAAAGTTATTGGTGCGGTTACTTTCACACTCCATGTACGTAACCAGGTGCATCCATAAGATTGTATGTGGTATTGTTGTATGGGAGCCCCCTTAATAATTTATGTTATCCTGTTTTTTAGTATTTGTTATAATAGCGGCAACAGAAATACATAATCTGTGAAAATTTCAACTCTCTAGCTAGCTAGGTTCTTGAGATACAGCCTGGTGACAGACGGACGGACGGACAGCGAAGTCTTAGTAATAGGGTCCCGTTTGGAACCCTTCGGGTACGGAACCCTAATAACTAACCTACCTTAAGGTAGGTACTTGCTACCAGTCGAAAGCCTGGAAAGTGTGATGGATAATTTGATTGAGCTCGCGGGCAGAGGAGCGTTATACGAGCGCACGACAGAGTGGTGAATTTGTCAGCAAAGATAGAGCTCACCACCATAAGGGAACTCTAATGACAGCGTTATCACCACGATAATGGTATCTGATGGGGTCTTCAATAGGCCTATGAGCAGCCCCAACGATAACAACGAGTCTCAGACGCGCCTGAGATGAGATCCAGCCGCTCCACTCAAAGCCATTCTTGAGGTCACTACCAGGTAATTTACTGTCCTTTTCTTATTCTATTACCCACGACCAACCTCCCGGAAATGAACCGACCGATACAACCCTCACAATATGGGGCGTGGAAAACTTTTAGGTGATTCACGAAATATTGTTCAAAACTCTTCGGCCTTTTCACAGCGCTGACTTTCGACGAACAAAGTTCACGTTTGGATGGTGGATAACCTTTCCATCTCTCGGCACAATCCAAGGTAAAAACTTCATGAGATACCCGCGCTTTGACAATCCAAGAACTACAGAAAGCTCTCAATCTTTTTTTTTTCTATGTCACAAATGACGTTTTAAAGGTGTGGCAAAATCGATTACGGAATCGATTACCGAACTGAAGCCTTCAGCATATCTGACATATAAAACTATCTATTACCGGTGCAATATTTAAAGTCCAAGGCTGATAAATATTATTAAATTATTGCTGTAAATGCATACCTAAAGTTCCTTAAAATTGTTATTCATTTTATTTTTCTATTTAATAACCTAAATATGGCAATTTTACAATACGTATATTTTATGTTTCTGGAATAATTATTACCTGCTTGCGTTGTAAGAACCGTAACTAAAAATCAGCAGATACGTAACCGTAGTTCACCGGCCTGCCGCGAGCGAGACGCTGCTAGCCGATGTGTAAAGCTTTTTAATGCCCGTATATGTCACCATCCGTGGCACAAAACTGAAGCTTCATTCCAATTTGTCTAAATATTACACCTTCAACAATTTCGAGGGTTAAACCCTATAAAGCATAAACAGGAGGGCAACCATTACCCTAAGAAGGGTACGAGTTTATGAAGTTACTTAATTTTCTGACTAAAGTAGGGTCCAGACTCCACTTCGTAATGGCATTACACAACTTTCGTCATAAAATTACGTACATTCGTGTTATATGTAAATGTTAAGTTGAACACACTAAATGGTTCTCCAGAAGTTCGCGTTATGAATGGATCATTAATAATTAATTGTTTTCGAACTGGTGTTTCGGGTATTTTTACTATATACCTACCAAGGTAACCTAACTAGTTGTTTACTTACAGTACTTTTCACTTTGATTACTCACTGTACAGAACATCAGGGTTTTTAAATCGTTCTTTCGTATAATCGGTATTTAACTTCGTAGTTTTAAGGTCATTCAAATTCAAGTCATGCTGTCCCTGTCCCTCGCTCCGCAAATGACAGCACCGGTATGACATTTGAGTGGCACTTTATTTTATAAAGCATCAATATGTACATTCCGCGTTCAGAAAAGTAAGTTCAGTGCAAAACTTGCATTTATATCAAAAGGGAAACAGAATTTTCTGCATTGAAACATTAACAGAAGAAGCTTTACGAGAGTTTATTAGTTAAATAAAACCTTTCAAAGCCATTCGATTTGAGCTCACACACGAAGGGTTCCGTACCAATGTACAAGAAAAAAAAACAAAAAAAACACGTTCCTTGCATTAGAACCGTGTCCTTTTCGGGAATAAAAAAACTTATAAAACTTGCGTTAATTATGTTTTTAAAATGTTTTTTTGTTTCAGCGGCCATATAAATACACCGTGACAACTTTCTACTAACTACGGCTATTGAGAGAAGCCCTATAAAAGACAGACAGACCGACGGATGGATAGCGGAGGCCCCAAAATATGTTCTTCTACAGATAACCTCTGTGGTGCAGCGGTTGCGGCTCTGCCTACTATACGAGAGGTCCCGGGTTCGATCCCAAGCTGGGGGTAAAGTAAAAAAAAAGGCCCGAGGTCTTGGATGTCTCAAGTGTGTGACGTCGCTGTTTCTGGTTCCACGACACTATGGTTTGTTAGTAAGCAATGTATGTGCCTGTATGTAAATGTTTATGTTTGTGTGCGGATCCCTAAAAAAGTTATTTCCATAGGCGCTTAAATTATTGTTAACTAGAGCGCCGGCCATACAATAAGTTACAATTTCTCGTGTTAGCGCAGCAGTTTACGTAGCAAGCGATTTCAGCACTGGCTGTGTTTTAATCGAAACATATGAGTATGTTCATAGGAGCGCCAGTAGTATTGAAATGAATACCGACTGGGAACTGTACTAACGGGTTATGATAACATTTTGTTCGGAATCTCGATGAGTACAAGTCTATGATGATTTGGATGCAGTAATCATATTAATGTCGTAGCTATATGATATTTTTCATAATTTCATGAAATGGGTAACCAATTATTAATATGGATTTCTGACATCAATCGCAATACCAGTCAAATTGAAAAATCGAGTGATCAGAATACGACAATTTTATACAATTTACTAATTAGGACAATTTAGAGAGTGAGTTCTTAAGAAATTAAAGAGAGAAATAAGGATGGATCCGTTTTATTTATACATAAGTTTCCCTGAATTTATAGGAGTTATCCTACCTAGCTAATTATGTATAAGTACGTAGATTCTAGTAACTGATCGTTTTCACTAACGATACGCACTATTTCTTGAGATTGAAAGAGAGTACTTCTTCAACGATTTCTTGAGTTAGAGAGAGTAAGTACTTCTTTAACGTTTCCCGGGCCAACGGGCCCGAGTATCTGCCCTCTTAGTTCTTCTCAATTCAGAGAATTGCAGCGAAAGACCACTTTCTCGGTTTTCGAAGTCTAAGGAAAACTTTTTATTCCAATGTTCCAAACTTCAAAATGTTTTTCAATTTTTAATTTCATATTATTCAACCCAAGGGGCCATTAATAGCCATGGATAATTACTATATGAAGCAAAATAGATAAATTTTTAGTTAAAGTTGGAAATCAAGTCCAATACATGAGTCGTTTGCAAGGCTGGACTACTTATCAGATGACATTACTTGAGTGCAAAGTTCAGGTCCTTTAAAAATTATAAAAAGGATATATCACTTGAATTAGCCAACCTTACGTGAACATTACGTAAGTCATTTTAGGGTACAGTGGTTAGTGTAACGAAAACCCTACAAACTTCATGAAATGGTCGGAAAACTTTTTATTCCAATGTTCCAAACTTCAAAATGTTTTTCAATTTTTAATTTCATATTATTCAACCCAAGGGGCCATTAATAGCCATGGATAATTACTATATGAAGCAAAATAGATAAATTTTTAGTTAAAGTTGGAAATCAAGTCCAATACATGAGTCGTTTGCAAGGCTGGACTACTTATCAGATGACATTACTTGAGTGCAAAGTTCAGGTCCTTTAAAAATTATAAAAAGGATATATCACTTGAATTAGCCAACCTTACGTGAACATTACGTAAGTCATTTTAGGGTACAGTGGTTAGTGTAACGAAAACCCTACAAACTTCATGAAATGGTCGGAGAGGGTTCAATTTCATGAAAGCGTGACTTTTTTATGCATTTTTATTCATTAGTGAGATGATGCCCGTAACTTGACCAGCATGGATTTTAAGAATTAAAAGATGGGGGTTGAAGGGAAGCTGGGCCATCCATAGAGAGAAACAACGACTGCTTCTGGTCAAATAGTCAAAATTGCAACCAATAATCGATTCCGAGGAACAATACACAAATGCATCATCTCGCTTTTCATCAGGCGTTGATGGATCTGTTATTATCTATCCACCACAACTTCCTCAGTGATTCTAACAGCTGTGATGGTAGAGTTATGGCTGTTGTTACATCATTACAATCATTAAAGTTTAATTCATCGCCACATTCATCTGATCTGTTCCCTTACGTAAATAATTGGTGTACATGTTTATTAACATTTATGTTGATTTCTGGAATAAAATTTTCAAACTTGTAACTATATTTCAAGATCAACACGAGACGACAGCGCAACGGACGGCCAAACATCTGCTGTGCTGGTGAAAAACAGGTTGTACAATGTTTAAATAGGTGGGGGAAATCAGAAATTTAGAAAAGTGCTCCAAACATGTCAAATGAAAGGACTAATTGAGAGGATCTCAAATATAATTTTTATAAACTTGTAATATTATGTTAAAAAAATATTTAAATTTATAGGCAAAAAATTGCTATTCTCCCCAACCTTAACTCCGAAACTACTGACTATTTTTTTTTAAAAGAATAATTTATAAGTCTTTTCACTTCTATATTACAGGGAAAATTATTAAATATGTATGGTTTAAATAAACATCAGAAATAAAAAACTAATGATATAAAAAAAAACTTTAATTTTACAGGAAAAATGATGAAAAATGTTTAGTTCAAGGGGGCACGTTTGGGGGGCAATGGGGTATCGTGTAAGATGTTAAATGAAGGGGCTTGTTGCCAGGATTTTAATATATTTTTTCAAAATCCTGAATAAATATGAAAATTCCCCCCTACTAAACTAACCACTTTATCTACTAAAGTAAAGACCCAAAAAAATATAGGTCTTTACTTATTAAACATTACAGGATAAATAATGAGAAATGTATGATTTAATTAGGAGGGGCACCATTTCTTTCAATACCACATCCAACTAATAAATGCTCCAAATAATAAACTACATTGTACTATCTTAACACGCAGAAAAATTTAAGATACCTAACCCAGGCATGAAATATTAATATGTATTTTGTGAAGTAGTGAACTCTTCGTGTGCGAGTCTGACTCGCATTTGATCGTTTATTTTATAGTTTGACTATATTCTCTGCTTGGAAATACGATGCTGTACGATAATGTTTGCTATTAATGCGTTTTATTATTTATTATGCAGAATTCCTGAAATTGAATCGACACAAAAATCGAAGCATTGTCTGAAACCAACGTACGCACAAGAGCAAATCTGCTGAAAATTTCTTCTCGTATATCTATAACCGTTGCACAATATGTCTTAGTTGCTTCCATCCATTTTTAATGTCGTCTACCAGTCTGCCGTCTAACCAGCAAAAATGTATTAGCTATTAAATAGTGTATATATCAGTGTGGCCAGTCCAGTGGGCCATTTTGGGAGAGATGAGCGGGCCGAGCCGTACTTAACAAACGCTGAAGGAGCCTATCTTTTCTTTTTTATGCTTGTCAATATTGGACCACCACATGCGCAACCTGGCTTCCGCCTTCGTTTTCAACACTCCGAAATGCGAGTTTCTTTTAACAATTTCTCATGAAATTTGGATGTAATCACCAATTATAACCCCGTAAAATGCACAAATTTTCTTGTGACAGTTCGAAACTACATGCAAAATACTGTTTTAAATGATCTACACTAATTTAAGCAAGCATGCGTGCTTTTGAAATGTTACAACCCTATGTCAAAACCGACTTCCGACTTCAACATCCTTCATAGTGACTATTGTTAGCATTTAGCTTATTATGTACTTTATATACAAACTCCGATCAAAACCCTTTTTCTCTGATGACCGTAATAAGAAATACGCAACATTGACCGCACTCTTTCATTAAAATTGTACGCTGATAAAAATAAAGCATACCGTTGTAAGCCAGGTGCTAATTCCGGAACACCTTTTTTATTTCCAACTATCGTAACTCGATTATGGTTATGCTAACTGTGCTATACAAATAATAGTGAAATTTCTTAATTGCCCTCCGTTCCCTATCTTCTATATCAGTGTCACGAAAGTCCTCTGTGAACCAGTGATCCAGGTATTTAAACTTACTAACTTGCTTCCGCGACAATCTATTTCATGTGATAGGTGGTATGTCAGAATAAGATTTAGAGCCAACTTGAAGACTTTTAGTTCGCTTTAAGCAGTATTAAGTATTATGCCTTATTCCATGGGTGGCATAGGCTTCAATTTTTTAAGCAGGGACAAATTTATATAGAAAGATTAGAAAAAGTATTAAAGAGATTAGCTACGACCAAAACAAGAAAAATGTGAACTGTTTAAGAATTCAGTCCAACATCTTGATTCAGTCATCAATAAAAATGGTTTACATAAATCTAAGCAAAAGATGAAAGTTATTTATAATGTAAAATCCTTAGAAAAGTCAGCGGCCTAAAATATGTTTTGGACATAGGTATCATGCATCGGTTTTTCGTACCAAATAAGTTTAGTGTGCTAAGCCCACTAAACTTATTTTGTTACAGCAAAAAGGGTCGAAGTGGGAGTGCTGAGATGCTCGAAAAAGGAATTCCATAGAATTAAAGAGGAGTTCACTTCCAATCAAGTGTCGGCGCACTATAACCCCGAGTCGCAGATCGTGGTTGCGTCAACTCGGTGCAGTGCTGCGCAGAGGCAGGCAGACAGTACAGAGCGGGCGATTGCATACCCGTCACGTGCTTTCACAAAGGCGGAACGTAACTACGCACAAATACAAAAGGAAGTGGCTTATCTTATATATGCAATTAAGAAATTTCACCATTATTTGCATAGCACAAATAATAAATCATGTTTATTCAGTAATATTGTTACAGTTTTGTCATACATTTTTTCAGACAATTTATGAAACGTAACTCCCCAAAGTAGAGTTTCCCCTGTGTTTTGGGATAAGTAATATATGCTCCTCCCTACTTATATGCAACAATATTGTCTAACAAAAAAAAAACAGTTATTATGTATATACAGTTAAAATATTTGACTTAATTTAAATTTATAGTAAAATTTAAAGTTATTAAGTTAAGGATCTTATATAAAAGTTAAAAGTTAATTTGATAAAATGGGATTAATTTTTACATACGTGAAAAAGCATCTAATCGCTATTGGAGAGTGTTTATAGTATGAGTTATGAAAGAGAAGTTAATAAGTGTATATGTATGTAGAGTGTAGTGTGTAATGAATGTTATAATGCATTTTATATACAATAATACCTACATGTTTACTAAGAATTTAATGAGAGATATTAACTTAGGATGGTTATAAATTTTCTGTAGCATCATAATTATTTAACCTCAACCAATTGTAAATAGTTATTTTCAATTCAAATATATTTTTTGAGTAAATATCTTCAGATTGGCAGTTTTTATCATATAAAAGTGGGCCCAGAAATTTAAAAAAACGCTGTATAAAACTTGTTTTGCAAGAAATACTTTATCTTTGCGACGTTTTGATAGTGGTTTGTAATAAAGTGTTTGCTTTTACTTTAGAAGGATACTCTGAATGAATAATTGTCTAACTGTAAAAGTACTTCACAGTAATTATATAGTTCTTCCGTTGGAAATAATCTGGGTTCAAAGGTTGAGCACGTTGAGCACGTTCTAAGGTGTAGATTTATTTGCTCCTCCCCAGCATGATATGCAATAGGATCTACATAGAGCATAATAAATATTTTTAAGAACAGGAACTTTAGCACTTAAAATTACTACCTATATGTCTTTTAAAATTTAAATTTTCATCTAGAATTATGCTAAGATATTTTATAGTTGAGGTTCTCTCTAATGGTTTGCAAGTGCAAAGATTTACATCAGTACAACCATGTAAGGTAATTTTGAGGTTTTTAGGCGGTTGAGTGGAATTATTTATAGAAAAGGTTAAGTATTTAGTTTTGTCAGAGTTAAGGGTTAAAATATTTTTCTGAAGCCATTTAGAGATTATGTCGAATCCATGTTGTGCACTCTCGGAAGCTCTTTTTTTCACTAAAAAGCAAAACGGTTTCGTCGGCATAGGTAACTATATTTCCATCTGGGATTTTAAGGTTGCATAAGTCGTTAATATAGACTAGGAAAAGGGTGGGACCCAGAATGCTGCCTTGAGGAACCCCCCATTCAACTGGTTGGGTGCTGCTCATATGGTCATCTATTTTGACACTTTGCTTCCTCTATGACAAATAACTTTTAAAAAGATTAAGTTGTGTGCCCCTCACACCCAGGGTGTCGAGTTTATTCACAAGGAGTCGAGACCGTATCGAAAGCTTGGGCCAGATCGAGAAAGATCCGTATTCATCTCTCGCCTCTATCTAAACACTCTATTACAAAGTCTGTAACAAGATGGACTGCATCAGACGTGGACTTTCTGGGGTGAAAACCAAACTGTCTCTCAGATGAAATATTGTTTTTCTCGAGATAATTTAAAAATCGGGTGTTAAAATTTCGTTCCAAGATTTAAAAGAGTGATGGGAGAATCGAGATTGTCCTTTAGCAGTCAACAAGGTCGCGTTCGCCCCTTTATGGATGGGGATGACCACTGATCTCTTTAGAGCGTCAGGGAAAATCCCCATTTCTAAACAAAGATTAAAAATGTGGCATAGATGAGGGACCAAAATGTTCCTGTGCTACTTTATAATCTTGTTCGGGATGTTGTCCCATCCTACAGAACATGCATTTTTTAGCTGGATAATTAGTCTTCTTCACAGTCAGTATTTAACATGATGAAAGAGTCTGATCTCCTATCAGACAGAGCATCAATATCTTTGTGATTTGTTTATTGGTCATTATTTATATTCTCAGCTAGCTTTTTGCCCACATTTATAAAGTAATTATTGACCAGTTCAACTAAATCAGATGGTGAATCTTTTATTTTGAGTAGTTCGTTCGGTTTGTTTTTAGTTTTTGTGGTATAAGTGATTGATTTGATAGCTTTCCATAATTCTTTACTATTTTTGACCGCTTTATCTATTAATGTTTTGTCATACAGTCTCTTTTGCTTCTTCATTTTCATTCTCTTCTTTAGACATAGATTTTTTGTGTAGCTTGTTCCTATTTCGTAAAAACCGAAGAAGGCCTGGTGTTAACCATGGTTTTAAGATCCTGTTGCTACATGAAACCTTGTGAGTTGTTGTGTTCCAGTCCAAGACAATTTTAATTAGTCTTATGAATTCATTCATAGCAGAGTTTAGATCCAGAAACTCATAAATATGAGCAAAATTGGTGCTATTTAGATCTTTTGCAAAAGCCTGGAAGTTTAATCTACCATAAGTAGAAGGAAGCAACAGTTTCATCTGATCCAAATTGAGACACAAAAAGGCAGCTTTTTGATCAGTGACAGAACAGTGCAGTACTGTTGTGCTAAATTCCCTTTTAGTTTTAACAAGAACATGATCAAGCCATGTGCGGCTAGCATCTCTGGTTACAAAATTTTGTCCAACAAGAAGCCCATGAGTAGCTATAAGATTTAAGTATGCTTCAGCTTCTGTGTCGTTGTTTTCTGAAATTATATCTATATTTATGTCTCCAGCTACAACAATATTTTTAAATGATGATAAATCCTGAAGAACCTCGCTCAGTGATGCAATAAAAGTATCAGTTTTTCTGTAAGATGGAGAGCGATAGATGGCAATTATAGCAGAGTCGTTACCATGTTTGATGATCAAGCAATTTCCTTCTTCAAAAAGAGGTTCGTGTATGATTAAACTAATGTTGTCTTTGTTGTAAATGACGACTCCGTCATTTTGATTACAGAAGGTCTTGTTTGTACTTGATTTATAGCCTTCTAGTGTTGGGATGACGGGATTACACGAAAGCCAGCATTCTGTTAAAATAATAATATCGCACTCTACTTTAAGTTCATGCAGTAGAGCAAAAAGTCCAGGTATATTGCATCCTATACTGCGTATATTTTGTGTTATTATTTTAAGGTTATTTATTGTACTAGGGACATATCTATGAAAATCTTCAGGATATCGGTCACAAAGGACGGACTTACATATGATCTAGGTAATATTTAATGTCATTTAGGGGTTCGAATTTAAATCATAAATATTAGATTATCTATTTAAATAGGACGCATGATGATAAATAGCGTTAGTTTTGAAATTTAATGATTAAGAGAAACTTTTGCAACAATTTGAAATATTGTTTTTTCGGTTGATTTGTAGCTGGGTTTAATAGGTTTGTTTTTGTTGAAGATAGTATATAATCTGTAGATTGTGAATGTTTTATATTTTGTGTGTGACATTTAAATGATGTGAGTGTGTGTGTTGATTTTGTGTAAGTTACAGAAATAGTTGCTGGTACAAATATGCGATATATTGCTAATATTACGTAGAAAACCGTTTTGCCTGCGATTTGATATACGCTCTTGCTAGCAGTTGAAGATGTGGAGTCATTTCGTATCTCTAAGCTTTTGTATGTCCGTTTTGCACATAAGCACAGCACAGTTAGCATAACCATAATCCACTAGATACGAAAATTGGAAATAAAATAGGTGTTCCGGAATTAGCAGCCATTGGCTTACAACAGTATGCTTTATTTTTATCAGCGTACAATTTTAACGAAAGAGTACGGTCAATGTTGCATACTTCTTATTAAGGTCTGATGACCGTAATAAGAAATACGTACGCTTCTCTGATGAGAAAAAGGGTTTTGACAAACTATGTAATAATCTCAATGCTAACAACAGTCAATACGAAGGATGTTGAAGTCGGAACATCATCATTCGCGTCTGGCGACCCAGTCGTTACGGTTGTGTTCTTGCTCTTTGAAATATTTTACCCGAGTACCCTCAAAAAGTAAAATCCAGCTACGAAACCTACTTCTTCTAAAAATGGTTAAGTGCATTGACTGTCCAAGACCCGTTACCAAACGTCTACCAGGAATAGAATGCACGAAATGTAAGAAGTGGCGTCATGCTGATTGTGCCGGAATGTCTGAAGACAAATTCAAGCATCTTGTCCAAACTGAAAACATCGACTGGACTTGTAAAAAATGCAACAAAAACCCGAAAAGACTCTCAGTTATAATCCCAGATGCGGACGAAGATCTCCCTGGGACCCCTCAAGATGAAAAACCAATATCCAACTCTCAGCTAACAATGACAATCAAGGCTGAGCTTAAAAAAATGATTAAAACTGAATTAATGCCGTTGCAAAATTCGACCCAATACAGCAGCGACAAGATCGACGACTTTGAAGAAAAAATTGCAGCCTATGAAGAAAATCTCAAAAGCATGCAGAATAAAGTCACTGACTTGACCAACAAATGCTCTAACTACGAACTTAGATGTCAAGCTCTCGAGCAGCGCGTCGCTGAATTAGAACAAGAAAAACTTGTCGACACCCTTGAAGTAGCAGGAGTTCCACCAAAACCTAATGAAAACATCGACGAAATTGTTAATAAAATAGCTGAAACCCTAAAAGTGCCTACAGAAGTAGCTGAGTCATCCAGGACCAAACGCAGGGGCAACGAAAACTCGGATAAGCCCGATGCAGGATACAAAGCTCCGATAGTCCTCAAGATGAAGAATGCAGACCACAAAAAGACATTGATAGCGGCAGGAAAGATAGCACAGCTAAAGGCAAACTCCATCGACTGCTCTTTTGGCGAAAATCGCATCTTTGTACGTGAAGCACTAACAAATCATATCAAGACTCTTCTATGGCAAACAAAGGAGCATCTTAAACAAACATACCGCTTTATATGGAGTAAAGAAGGAAGAATACTTTCTGAAGAAAGACGAACAGGCAAAAACTATTAACATTAGAAGTACAGCAGACATCGACAGGTTAGCTCGCAATTAATCAATAAGCATACAAAATCCGTAAGTTTTCTATTCTTTAAACTTCACATCTAAAAATGTAACAGAGCATTTCAATATCCCAAATTTAAGTAATTTCTTTAACTTCATACCTAACAACAACAAAAATATAACTTGCATCCATTTAAACATCCATTCACTCATAAAGAACTTAAACCAACTAGAACAACTAATTTATAACTTCAATTCGCAAATTGACATAATTGTTGTTACCGAAGCAAATATATCAGATAAAATTTCATCATTGTTTAAGATTAACGGCTATACACAACACTGTGAATTACGTAATGGCAGAAAAGGAGGCGGGATAATTATTTTTATTAAAAACAACCTTAATTTCACCCCCATTAAAACCAAAACCTATACCTTTGAATGCCTAATGGGAAAAATTTGTCACCCTAAGATAACAGAACCGATTCACATTTGCACTATCTACCGACCACCCGACACAAACAAACACCTTTTCTTAAAAGAACTTAGAAAATTACTATTTTCACAATCGCTAACTTCTGATATGATCGTAATCGGAGACATGAACATAGATCTCAAATCGTCCACCACAGATAGTGATCTGCCATAGCTACATAAACATAATGCACGAACTTGGACTAACACAGGGAATATCCAGCTATACACGAATTGCCACATTAAAAGATTCTGTAACAAAATCATGCATAGACCACATTTTCGCCCGAGATAACAGACGAGATATGCACTCGGCTGTTATCAACACGGTAATAGCCGACCACTGCCTAACTGCGATATCGTTGGTCGGCAACGAACTGACGCAGGGCGATTCTAAAGTAATTAAAACATTTAACAAGAAAAAGTTACATGAAGAACTCAATTTAACTAATTGGGATTACACGGCTAGCATGAATAATCCTAATGAAATTTTAAAATTTATAGTAAATAACTTTAATTAATGCTATGATAGAACTAAAATAAACCTTACTCAAAAAGACCTAAGACCGCCTTGGTACTTCGGCAGGGTTCAAAAATACATTCAACTAAGAGATGAAGCGTATACTAAATGGAAGAAAAAACCCACCAACGCAGTGCTACGATTGGATAACAATAGATTACGCAATAAAGCTAGCAAGGATATTAATAAAAATAAAAACGAATTTATTAAATCTGAAATTGAAAACTGCAAGGGAGACATAAAAAAGCTATGGAACATAATTAATAAACTAACATGCAAAATCTCTACTACTATTGAAGATGATATATATAAATACATAACTGACACCCCAATAAAAAATTTGGTCAATAAATTCGACGATGAATTTAAAAACGCGGTAGCCGCAATAAAGACGCATTGTAATAAAAAAATACTAGACCCAACATCTTACCTTGAAGCGACAGACAAAAGCATGAGGCTTAAAATGGCCACCGAAAAAGACATAAAACAACTCATACAGCAACTGGATGATAACAAATCCCCCGGTGCTGATAAAATAAGAGCTAAGGACATCAAATACGCATGTAACGCTATTGCTCCAGCTATTAAAAACTTGATCAACACTAGTATACGCACAGGACAATATCCAGACTTCTTAAAACTAGGAATAATAAGACCTATTTACAAAAAAGGCGATCATCGAACTTACTCTAAATACAGACCAATTACTATCCTTTCATGTATCGATAAAATATTTGAAAAATTCCTAGGACAACAAATACAAAAATACCTACAGAAAAATAACATTATATCAAGTAAACAGTACGGGTTTCAGCGTAACAAGAGTACCTCTCAATTACTGGCAAACTTTGCAGACGAAATTTATAATCATTTAGATAAAAAAAAACATGTCCTAATAGTTTTCATAGACTACAGCAAAGCTTTTGACACATTATCTCACTCTACCATAGATGCTAAAAATTACCTATGCGGCATAAGAGGTCCACTCCAAAGCTTACTACAAAACTATCATAAAAATCGGAAATCTTTAGTTAAAATTGATAACGTCGAAAGCAATGAATTCTTAATAACTGAGCGCACTGCTCAAGGATCTGTCATCGAGCCAATAGAATATTTGATATATGTCAACGACATGCCAAATGTTGCTAAAAAATGTTCCATGTACCAGTTCGCCGATGACACAGCAATGATTGCAGCCCACAATGACCTGATGGAAGCCCAAAAAATGCTTCAAGATGATTACAATAACATTTGCAAGTGGTCACATGATGCCGGGCTAGTACTAAATACTGACAAGACCAAATTACTCCATGTACGATCAAGCCACATCAAAAGTACCCACAGTCCGTCCATAACCGCACACACTCATGACTGCATGCACTCCCTCTGTAGTAATTGCTGCTGCGCATCACTAGAGCTGGTCAGACACATTAAATACGTCGGCCTTATAGTTGATGAAAGGTTTACTTGGTCCAAGCACATAGACTCCATATGCACTAAGTTAAGAGCTCTGCTTCTAAAATTCAAAATTCTAAAGCACAGATTACCCACCCACATGTTACTCACACTATACAAGACTATGATTGAATCAATTGTAACCTACGGATTGAGCACATATGGAAGAGCATCACCATATCTATCTAATGAAATTCATAAACTACAACATAGAATACTAAAAACTATAGTTCCGCTATCCATTAAGTTAGAATGTAGAAGTAACCCTCTTAAACTTTTTAATTATTGTAAAACCATGGCCCTGTCTACCCAATTTGATTACTACATACTAAAGGAATACAATAAAATTCATGACACATTGCTTAAGAAAATATGCCATAAAATAACAACACGGAAAACAACTGAAAATAAATTTTATATACCAAACTTTAATAATAGCAATGGGAAAAGAACAGCTTCTTACCTTATCCCAAAAAAACTAAACGAACTGCCTTATGACATACGAACACAATTTCAAGATCACAATTTAAAGAAAAAATTAAAAAACTTTTACTTAACAACCTTAGATACTGCAGAATAACCCAACTGATATTTTTTGTTAAGACTGGAAGCATGGGTTGGTTCCCGTCTCTTTCGCATTAAGAAATAGTTTAAACTACCTACATAATGAATGTAAACTGCCAGACCGACACAAATAAACCTTTTAGGTTTCGTGTCACAAATTTGTCAATTAGTACTTAAGATTTTTAATGTTAATAAATAAATAAATAAAAAAAACAAAGCGTGAACCTGTTTTAAAATAGGATTGTAATATTTCGAAAACCCGCATGCTTGCTTAAAGTAGTGTAGACAATTTAAAACAGTATTTTGCATTAGTGATTATTTTTTGCATTAGAATTTAGTTCGTCACTAGATTGAAAAACCTAGTCCAGTTATATTACTATTAAGAATCCTCATTGTTGTCGGAAACTTAAACCTTTATTTATCTCTTTCCTAACTAGAAAACCCTTCAAGTTACGAGCTCAACAGCAGAGAAAGTACACCACATTTTGCTCCCGCACTGAAATAAATTAGTTATGTGTCAGTCAAACGCAGGGATCATGTTAATGAATATTCTGGATTTATCAAGGCATCAAAACTAACAGCTGGTGAACTGACTGCTCTTCTCCTGTTATCATATATACTCGTTTCCATTTTCAATCATGTTAATTAATTTATTAGTTATGATGCCTCTGGAATTGGCCCCAGTGCATACGACACTCTTTCGAAAGAATGCATAATTCGAGTTATTTTAACGACGAAGTACCGACGCTACTTAAGGCGGTGTCATCATGGAAATGCATAAATACATATTCAACACTCCGCCGCGGTCGACATCGGCGTCAGGAAACTGAATTCTGAATTTTAAATTCAAACCGAAGTTAATATTAAGCTGTTAATTCCAAACAACATAGAAGACTTACATATCTTATTTAAATTTATTAGGTACCTACCAATATGCTTCTGATTTGGATACGACCAACATAAAACATTGATTACTAAAGTAAAACTATTCAGCCTGTAACTTTTTCACGCCTAAACTACAGATACAATTCTGGTATAGAGATAGATGGGACACATGTTAACGGTTATGCAGATTCTAAGAAAACCTTAACTTTTAAGTGCACTTACCACAGACTTGAATAGGGCACGGAACGCTTGAAAGTGTCGCTACAAAAACAGTACAAAATCGGGAAAATTGGACTGTTTGCAATCAGTCGCGCTTGGACGGTGACAGCCGATTGACATATCGGCAGCAAAAACAAAAATGGTGACCTGCGACGTAAAAAGGTGTAAATCATACCCAAATCGCAAAACACAAAAACAGGGAGTGTCGTATCACAAGTAAATATTATATTTTCAATTACTATTGGCTTTAAATTGATTATCTATAAAATCCTCAAACGAAAATCAACCATTCGACTGACGTAACTTTGTAGCGACGCGCGACGCACAGTGAAACTGCCCGCTTCCTATATTTGAAAAACGATCCGATTTGGTTATTTTTCTATTCGTAATGTCATTAGATTACTATTCGTAATGTCATTTGGTTACCCCCCCCCCCCCCACCCCCCCAACTAATTCATAACTTTTTCTATGATTAGGTAGTTTATTACTTATAAATTAAAATCAAGATCTTAAATTCCAAGTCACGCTACTAATGTGTATCTGTGAGCTTACATCCTCTTTAATATGCCTATTTAATTATGTTTCAACTTTTTATTAATTAAACATGAGCTAATTGCGTGAGACCTCGCCCCTTAAGTAAAATTTTAGCTAGATATATTTTATTTCTACTCCTAATCACCGATTAAAAGTCACCGGGTATTTGAGAGTTATCCGTAGATCAACTTTCCTAATATTGTGTCTATACACCACAAATCGGAACGTGACCGACCGTGACGCCGTTACAATTTATCGTACTGTCTTGGTTCCGACGAATTCCGACAGGGGCGCTATTTTTCTTAGCCTCAAAATGGTAAGAAATTTAGTACGGGAAGGCCTATCCTTAGTATTTATATCGATGGCACTTACATATAAATGACGAATGTTTAATCTTGTGATTAGCCCACACATTGAACAAAGCCACCATGAACTCATCCGCCAAAACATAATACCCCCCTTTCGACAGCTCGACCGCGTCCACCGAAACGATAAGCGAGCAAAATGTGTAAAATTTACACACTAATAGAGCAATAATTCTGCTGTAATAGCTGGAATGGTTCCTCGTATGTACGAGTATGTGTGTGATAGATAAGCCTCGCAAGTTAACGTGTCCCCGTTGGTGATGGCTATACACAGAAGGATATGTCATCAATATATCTATGAAAACATAATGTATGTGAGGAAAATATCAGTAGCTTTAAAACCATTGATAGCCGCCACAATGTGCAAACTAGAAATAAACATAAACTTTATTTTCAATGTTCAGACACACAAAAGTTAGTAGTTCTTTTATGGGACACTTTATACGCTTCTACAATAAAATTCCGCATGAAATACCAAACTTAGGTGAAGCTCGATAAAAAAATGTATAAAGCACACTTTGTGCAAAAAGGCCTACTACAAAATGAATGACTCTTTACAAGACACCTACATCTAGCATTAAACCAGTTCATTGCACCCTATGTATTATCTACTAATAAATAGGCATCTACTTAATGTTTTGATAAGCTTGTTTGATTATGTTATGACGTTCATTAAGTCTCAATTTTTGTGCTATTATGAATACAAATCTTTGAATTGAACCTGATGTTGGAGTAAAACGAAATTCGAAATTCCAAATGTCTTTATTACTGTAGATATTTACATATACATAGCAATCGTCATTTTTTGCCACTTCTTTACATTGGACCACTGTGGGAGAAGAAGGGCGTAGAAACTCCCACAGATTGATTTTTAGATCTCTTTTTAAAAATTGCTTATGCTTAACTAATACAAAATATAATATTTAGTCATCATCATAATTAATAAGCAGGAATAAATAATTACAAAATTATTAACAGAAAGGTCTGTGTTGAGCCAGATTAACCCCATACAGACCCATCATTTAAGTAATCTTGAACATTGTAATATCCCTTTTTCGACAAAGTCGCTTTAACATGGATATTAAATTGCTCAAATGGCATTTTCAAGATCTCCAGAGGTATCTTGTTGTAGTAGAGAATGCACTGACCCTTGAAAGAATTGCTAACCTTCGCGAGTCTAAACCGGGGCGCAAGTAGTCTGTGATTATTTCTTAGGTTAACATTACAGCTATCGCTAAGTTTGGGAAATTTTGTAAGGTTCTTGCGTACGTACATTATATTTTCGAAAATAAATTGACTAGCTACAGTTAGTATGTCAATTTCTTTAAAAAGCTGTCTTAAGGAGTCTGTGCGTTTTAAATTATAAATTGCTCGAATAGCTCTTTTCTGTAAAATAAAAAAAGATTGAATATCCGCTGCTTTCCCCCACAACAAGATACCATAGGACATGACACTATGAAAGTAACTAAAATATACTAGCCTAGATGTAGCCACATCCGTGTTTTGTCTGATGTTCATAACAGCGTAAGCCGCAGAACTTAATTTACCAGCCAATTTTTCTATGTGGGGTCCCCACTGCAATTTGTTATCAATGGTTATGCCAAGAAACTTCGTGTCATTTACTAATTCTAACGTATTGCTGTCAAACAATAAACTGGTCCCAACTTGCCTGACATTTGGAAGTGAAAATATGATACATTTGGTTTTACCAGCATTTAAAAAATAAATTGTTAACTGTGAACCAATTCAAGGTTAAAGATAATACTCTATTTACATCATCAAAATCTTCTTTTTGTCTTTCAATTTTGAAGACCAGTGAAGTATCAACAGCAAACAACACTATATTAGTCAATTTCTCCACCATAAAAGGCAGATCGTTAATATATACCAGGAATAAGAAAAGGCCTAATATGGAACCTTGTGGAACGCTAATTTTTACCCCCGATCCATCAGATTTAACGCCGTTGACTTATTTGAATTCTATTGCTTAGGTATGATCTTAGTAGATACAACGCTTTATTGCTAACTCCGTAATGATTTAATTTCATTAGTAACGTGTCATGATCAACACAATCAAATGCCTTCGACAGATAGCAAAAAACACCGATAGCATCCTGTGCGGCCTTCCATGCAGAATAAATATGAGATATAACGGTAATACCTGCATCCGTAGTCGATTTGCCCCTAGTGAAACCGTATTGCTTGGCGTGGAGTGGTTTTGTACGGTTGAAGTGTGAGAGCATTTGATTGAGTATAATCTTTTAAAATTTTTTACTTAGTGCTGGAAGAACCGATATTTGTCTGAAATTTGACGGATCACCCTTGTCTCCCGACTTGAACAGAGGTATAAGTTTACTGTGTTTCATGAGGTCTGGGAAAGCTCCATCATCAACACATTTATTAAATATATAAGCTAGGTGTGGGGCTATAACAAGTATTATTGAACCAATGACTTTGACTGACATACCCCACAGGTCTTCAGTATTTTTAAGTTAAGTAATCTATACGTTTTGACAATATCCTGCGGACATACATGATAAAATTTAAAATCTACATTACTGATGCTAGTGCTGTTTTTTAACAAAACCTCTGCTTCATATGGAGATGAATTTAGACGCTCTGTTGTGAGTAAGGGTGCAGTAGTGCCAATGACTCACTGCTGAACATCCAAGTCAACTTCGTCAATGTGAGCAAGTCGGATGGCATAACTGACACCATTAGAAAAACCCTGTCCTCTGAAATGTCTGCGATGAGGACTACCATTAGTAAGGAGTTTGCCAGTCTGAAGACAGAGCTGAAGGAGGTGAGGTCAGAAATCTCATCCTTGAAAGAAACCATGGCCATTATTGGCCAATACGAAGACATGAAAATATTAGTGGAAAAAAAATCCCAGGATAACCGTCTGCTACGACAGGAAAACGGTAAACTGCAGGTAACCTACTGTTCAGGGTGAATGACCTAGAGCAAGGAGCCCGAGCCAACAATGTAGAAATACAGTGTGTTCCTGAACATCAAGCCGAGAGCCTTCTGCCATTGGTTCAGCAGCTGGCGAAAACAGTGGGCCTCATGCTCAAAGAAGAAGACATCCATCTCTGCACAAGAACAGTAAAGACAAAAGCAGAAAGCGCTCGTCCACGATCCATTGTGCTAAAACTAAGTACACCTCAGAAGAGAGATTCTCTTATTGAAGCGGTCAAATGCTACAATAAGTCAAACCCTGCGGATAAGCTAGGCTCCAAGCATCTCGGCATAGCTGGGCCGAAGTCTGATGTATTTGTGACCGAACACCTGACCCCCCATAACCGGGAGCTTCACTATTTAGCAAGACAAGCCGGAAAGGACAAGGGGTACAAACTCATTTGGATCAAAGGAAGCCGTGTTTTTATGCAGAAGTCTGAAAAATCCAAGATATATTGCCCCAAAGACAAGGAATTCTTTGCTAATCTTCCTTAATTTCTATTTTTAAGTAATATAATGCTGGTCACTTATCTGTAATTTATATTACAATGCTAGATGATATTGCACAAGATATTGAAATTGTTAGTGAAATAGAGTGTCTTAAAGTAGATAACCATTCATCATGTAGACAGCTTCTTAACTTAAGGGTTGACCGGGAGTTGTTTTGTGTTATTTCGGTCAACATAAGAAGTGTTAGCCATAACCTAGACTCATTCCTTGTCTTTATCTCGGACTTGGACATTAATGTAGACATTATTGTACTGACAGAATGTTGGACAGATGATTCATCTTTTATCCCAACTATTGATGGCGTCATATCCCACCATACTAAATCTAGTTTCAACCAAAATGATGGTGTCATTGTATTTGTGAGAAATAACATAACCAATGTCAATGTAATTGAGCCTAGTGTCATATCTGAAGGTAACTGTCTGCTTTTAACTATTGATAACCTCTATTCATTTATTTGTACCTACCGGCCACCATGCTTTTCTAACCCAACCAGTTAAATTGATTCTCTGGGTACTCTGCTTCAAACTATTAAAACAAAACACATCATACTTACCGGAGATATCAATATAGACATAATACCTGATAATGTTTCAAGATATGCTGCGGAGTACATCGAAATGTTGGCCTCATATGGTTTGCAGCAAGGTATAAACAAACCATTCAGATTCAACACCTGCCTTGACCATTTCATGATTAAGACATCAAACCATGCTCGAACGATAGTTTTTGAACAATTCACAGATCACTCACCAATATTTCTTATAATGCACACCAAACAAAAAGAGATCAGACAGAAACAGACAAACTATACTAGGGTAACTCTTGATATTAATGGTATAGCAAAGTCCTTTAATCATATTGATTGGGAAAACTTTTATGGCTCCATTTCTGTTGACGAAGTAGCTAACAAATTAGTATCCACACTTCAAAGAATTATTACAGCAAACACGACAGTCAAGAAAATACCAAACAGAATGAAACCAATTAAGCCTTGGAAATCTGTAGGAGTGGTCAAATCTATACTTGTCAGAGATAAGCTACATAAAAAATCCAAAATAAACAAAAACGATTTAGAACTTAAACAGCAATACACAACTTACAGGAACTTGTGTAATAAAATAATATAAGCACTAAAAAGGTCATATTGTAACAAACTAAATGAAAGCCTAGGTAACAATAAGGACACATGGAAAACTATTAAGGATATTTGTAATCTAAAGAGGAGTAAACTTGTACCAGCTGAACTATTAAATCTAAAAGTGCTTCATAAAGATTCATTAAACAATCGGTAGTGTTCTTGCTAACCACACATTACAAAAACTAAATGCAACTGACAGCTTACTGGCAGAAAGGGCGAACTCCCTGGATGGCCCACTGGGCTCAATGCTGCTCTGTCCGACAGACCCTAATGAAGTTAGACGCACTATAGCAAAACTCAGGACAGCTTGTGCACCAGGATGGGATCAAATACCAACTAAAATACTAAAGATGTTCGGTGATGTTCTCTCGCACCCTACTTCCGTCTTGTGTAACCTAAGCTTTGCGGATGGAGCATTCCCCGAAATCTTTAAAAAAGCAGTTGTGTCACCTATCCACAAAGCAGGAGACAAATCCTCGCCCAGTAACTATATACCAATATCTGTATTGAGCACTGTGTCAAAAATAATTGAGAAACTTACCAATACAAGAGTAATTAACTATCTCGAATCTAAAAAACTTTTATCTCGTAACCAGTATGGTTTTAGAGAGGAAGTATCCGCGGAGGATGCCATCCTGAAGCTAACTTCAAACATCACCAGCTAGCTACCTTGATAAAGGGGAAAGGTGCATTGGCGTCTTCTCAGACCTTCAAAAGGCATTTGACACCGTTTCGGTTCCAATCCTATTGAGTCGTCTACAGAATCTAGGTATTAGAGGAACCTCACTAGCCTGGTTCCGTAGTTACTTAACAGATCGAACACAATGTGTCCGGGTTGATGGCCATTCAAGCGATGATGCACCATGTACCTATGGTGTCCCCCAAGGGAGTACGCTTGGGCCAACATTGTTTCTGGTATACATTAACCAACTTTGTGGCCTGGAGGTGGAAAGCGCCGACTTGACAATGTTTGCTGACGACACTGTCCTCCTATTCCACAGAAGTTCTTGGGAAACGGTCAAGGATGCTACTGAAAAAGGTCTTAGACTAGTCTCCAGTTGGCTAGAAGATAACCTCCCGTCGCTTAACACCGCAAAGACCAAATACATCTGTTTCAGTAAAACCAAAGCCAACAGCCCTGTCAATAATTTAAATAATAAAATCCATTCCTACCCATGCAACAGACTTCTAAATAAGAATGATAGCGTTTGCAACTGTCCATTGCTTAGCAGATTTGGCGTAATTAAATATCTAGGCATCCAAATTGATGAAAATCTCAGATGGTCAAATCAAATCTCAATGGTAGCTAAAATATTTCGTAAACTTATATTTGTTTTCAAAACGTTGCGCCATGTTGCTGACTCACGGCTTTTAATACAAACCTTTAATGCCCTCTGTCAGTGCATTATAAGATATGGTATTACCTCTTGGGGTGGGGCGTGTATGTCACACATGATCGAGGTGGAACGAGCTCAAAGATCCGTACTCAAAGTTATGTTCTTTCTTCCCCGTATGTACCCTACATCCCATGTATACAAGGTTGCACCAATACTGAGTGTTAGAAAGCTATTTATATATCAATGCATTAGGAGGTTCCACCAACATGTAGTCCCTAATCTAACAGTAAAAAACAGTAGAACTAAATTAATACCACAACCTGTAACTAAAAGTGAATTCGCTAAGAGACATTACTCTAATATTTCAATAAGACTATATAATCTACTACTAAAATGGAAATGTTAAATAATTACCAATTTAAAGTTAAAATCATAGAATGGCTATAAGAACTTGACTATGACACCATAGAGGGTTTCCTATAGATGATATTTGTTGTATACTTACCTGTTCATGCAATAGTAATCTATTTATTAAGCAATAATAATTTATTTATTATTGTTCCTTTCTTAATATTCCAAAAAACTGCTTTGCATGTACATAGGTACAAGTCAACTCAAGAGACTACCATAACTTAACTATGTTATGTTAGTTTCTGAGTTATTTATTATTAGTTATTTATTATTTATCATTTATCATTTATTATTCATTTTTCATTTAATTATTTGTTAAATAAGAAACATAACAACCTACTCATTTATTGTTTCAGAAACTAATTAGGTCCAAAATGCCAATTGTTCCGTATCTGTAGGCTTTGTCTCCTGACATACAGGTTCCCATAGTTTAAGAGTCAGAGTCATGCCTGTAACTAGGACGTAAGATTTATAGAAAAATAATAATTTTCATTTCATTTCATTTTTATAGTAGTCCGTGTCAGTCATGTAAACCTAGATATTTATACAGAGTGTAACAAAAAGGTGAAGTCATATTTTAGGAAGTAGTTAGAGGCATCATTCATCATCAACTTTAATTTTGACTTCACCACACAGATTAGGCCGGGCGATGTTTTGTAGGGAGTGGTGAAAAATAAAGTTGCTCTGATCAAATCGCTTTCTTAGTAAAATTTGTTTAGAATGATGCCAATAACAACCTCCTAAAATATGACTGCATCTTTCTGTTACACCCTGTATAAAGGCGCCTACATTGCTTCTGGCCCTAAATAAGGATACCCTGTGTCGTGAGAACCAGAAACAACGACGTCACAAAGATTCTATAACTAAATATTCAAGTCCGGGGTTTGATATGGCTTAGGTTTAAACAATCACCAAAACGCACCTATTTTACTACCAATAAATTCGAAACGACCCCCAATATTAGTAAACGAACAACAAATTGTGTTTGGATAAATGATAACCAAACTTCTTTTTATGTTTTGTGAACTTCTATTGTTTATGTTTTAAGATTTTTTTTTGCTCTTACATGTTCAACCTAACACAAAGAATATATGGGGCTTCGCTTCGCTCACCCAATTTACCCTACACCTAAGCTACACATGCTAGGTATTTTGCCCCGATATTTTCTGCAACTTTTGGTGCAACCCATTTTGGGTAGCATTTACCCATTTTGGGTAGGAAAAATGACATTTAAATTGTTCTCGTTTTAAATTAGTTGCTCTTTCTTACCGAACCTGTGACGTAGCGGCGTAGGCTCTGCCTCAGCAGCAGGTCCCGGGTTGCGATCCCGACAGAGGAGGAAGGAAAACATGTCCTCTGTGTGGAAGTCAAGAATCCGTTGCGAACCGGGACAAGTTACTGCAGTGAATGGAATTTCTTAAGCTCCAGTTGAACTGAGGTCTGTGGTTGAATGTAAAGATACCTAAGGGAGTAATAGTGTATGTTGTTACGGTACGGTATTTACCCGAACTTAGTCATGCATGACTTTGCATTAATGGTATAGATAACATAAGTTTGTTATTGTGTTATTACCTATATTTTATGTTGTGAACATAGTAGGTCTACCTGTTGTTAAATTTCATCCTGTCCACCCTAGGTTTGCTGGAATAAATCTCTTGTTAGAGATAAGCTCGCCTTTGTGCGTGTATTTTCCAGTCTGTGATTCATTGTTTTTTGTGCAATAAAGCATGGGAAAGAATAAATTATTCAACGATAAACAATATTTAACGGCAACAAATATTTGTTTACCAATAATATGTTTGGACTCCCAAATATGTTAAGATTTACAGAACCGTATAATTATTGATTGCTATTATATTATTACCGGTACTAACTGACCGAATACTAAAGTTAGGTTTGTTAGGTCACAAATGATCCTGGAGCCGAAGCGAAGCGGAGCGGAACGAGGTTTTTCACTTAACGACCTCAATATCGTTAAGTGTAAAATAGGGTGTAAAATGTTGGTGATACTTTAGTTATTTTGGGATGAAATGTGTTTTTGTAGATGTAACTTTTTCTTAACTTGGTAAACAGTCAAACGTAAACTATATTGGAGCTTTTCTTAGTAGTCGCATTTGAGATCTATCAATGCGTGGGTCTCCCTTCCTTTTCTAAGCTAGACAAAGTAAAGACCATAACGCATCTCTGTTTCTACTATTGTCATTGCAATGTCAGTTTTAATCATTTTGCTCAAAAAACTATCCCTACTCACGGAGCCGCCCACCAGGCTCCTCGCTTTACAGTATCAGCGATAGAGATATTAAGAATGGCCCCACTGTGGGCGTTGTACCCACATAAATGACATGACACGTGATCTGACCACTGATCTACGCTCCGGTGCTCATCTAAATAAAGTAATAAAAATAGTATAGAGGTGCAACGCTACGCCCCATCCTGATATCCTGTCACTTACTCAGGTGGGCGGCTATAGAGTGGCATGACACGAGATGACGTGTCACCTCTATACTATTTTCCGTCATGTCTCTAGATGGGCGCCCTGCCTTACATTTTTTTTAAATCAATATCTGGCTAGTTATTTCAGTATTACAAATCATTTTGTCAATTGTCACACCAGCATGCAATAAAGATAGTTTTCGATTCCCAAAGGTATATTTGCACTAACTGCGTAAAAGCATCAAATCGTCGCATCATTTGCAACTGGGTCGGAGCCATATATTTCCCTGTCAACGCCCGGACAATTGATGAGTGAAATACGAACTGACAGACAGTCGGACTGGGAAAAATATACCAGTGCATTGACCTGACCTCTGGCACAGAATAATTCAAGAAATATGTTTAAGACACCATCTTCGCATCATTCAGTACCAGGGATGATAAATGCTGTTATTTTTATTTGAGATTCCTTTTTTGTGATGTGATTGGAACATCTTATTACTAACACATATCGACACGCACTTTCCTATATGGAATGACGGAAGCAAAATGCGCCCATGTTTAGGACAGCTATTAAATTCTATATTTTAGGGTCCCGGACTATATAGAAGGGTGCCAAGCGGGACGGTATCTCAACTGTTATAAGAAGAGTTTTTCGAAAAAAATACTAAGTGATTTTGCCACCGCCTATTGGCTAAATAAAGACGTTCTGAGAAAAGTGGTGGGTTAGGATAGATGAAGGATAAAGGAGGTGAGGGGAACGAAGCCCCCTCAATACTACGTGTAATGTTAAACAAGTAAGAACAACACAATCGTTGGATACAACGAGCGTTGGATAGTTTTGCTTCGCTCACCCCCTTTGTCTTTCGTGTTAGGTTGAACATATTAGAATAATAAAACCCAACGCTCGTTTTGTATTTTATGTTACTCGAATAAATAAATAAAAAACTCTCACCTAACCACACTGGTCTACGAACAAGCGAATGTCAACTCAGTGAGGAAGATGTTTATTTATCAGTCCCTTCTGAGATACCACTGCATGGAAGCATTGAGTCTACCCATTCATGTTAAAAGAACTATCCGCTGTCCATTGATAATGCGCCGTAGTGCATTTGTCGGGAAACACTTTGACGCCATCGTACCCAGACTATACACAACAATACTCCACAGGATTAACCTATCTAGTCACCAGCTTAAAAAAGTAATCATCAAGTGGCTTATGGGTCTAGATTACAATGGCACCGAGGACCTAATGGTCAAGATAACCTGTCTAGTCTTCCCTATTTTACTTATTTGTTTATATAATGGTATCATTATCTACCTACCTAGACAACAACGTCTAACATGTTTTCAAAAGAAACATTGCCAAAAGTAACCCTAAAACATACCATTACATACCCACTTGCCACACGCAACCCATATTAAATATACTTGTATTAGTAATAAATATCTTGTATTATTATATCATTGTTTATACTCATTACATAACCACAACATAAACATAAGTACAGCGGTGTAATCTAGTTTTATAATATAGTTAGATTCATATATGTGAATATGTTGTTAGTTTTAAGTAGAATTTAAATAAATACTTAACTATTCACTTATTTATATATACTAACTCATTTATTTATAAATGTACCCTTATGAAAAAATCTTAAAATTATATTACTTTTCCCGTTATGTTTAAAGTAAAGATAGCTATAGTCATAGATAGTAGATATATATCCAAAGTACTTACCGTCGAGTAGTTAAGCGATCTCACCATGTCGCATTTAAATCTAGTGGTTTCAGCGCATGGTTACTGTGTTAACTAATGTAATTTATTTATTTATTGAATAAACAAAGTTAAAAAAAAATGTGTTATTCTGGTAGAGCCTAGTGCCCACGTCACAGGGAACCTAATGTGGGACTAGTGTCGCTTTTGTCCTATGTATATTTCATGTATAAATAAAGATTTTCATTTTCATTTTCAAAGTTTTTCCATTTGTTGTTTTTAGATATCTAATCGCGCAATTTACTCATTTTTTCCAGTCAGATAAAACCGGTATTGTTGCCAAGCAAAAACTGGATTTACAATCACACGTTACAAAATCCCTACTCTAAATGGTTCCAGTAGTGATCTGTTGGTTGTATTCTGTGTCTATAAATGTTTTCTGCAGTATGCGCAAATTTGGCTATCCAGGTTATTTAAGTTCAATGGGAATTTCATGTTTTTTTCAGTAATCGACAAAATGCTAAAACATATTTCTAATATTCTTTATTTTGCACAAAATTTTCCGTCAATATATTATTGGATTTATCTCTCTCTTAGACCAACTATGTACGACCTGTGTGAGAGTGATTAAATAAGCTTTCTAACACACTATGATGATTGATCACTTGCAATGTCGGATAAGCGAATATTATGTCGATGTACATCGCATCTATGTAAAACTAGGAGGGTTTTGGTTAAATTGACGGGCATGTCATAAAGGGCATTGTCATCATTGTTAAGGCTTATAGTCTCTGGGGAAAAATATTACAGGTGGTTTAGATAACACTTGTGTTTAAGCTTTGTCAGAAACACGAGAGTAATTCAAAAGGTTTCTAAGTTAATTAGGGAACATTTGTTTGTTTCATCATCTCATACGATCGGTCAATGTTTTCGTATGCACCATATTGTATTGCAGAATGCTAAAAAGCTATGAAATAAAATGAGAATCTTGTAACGCCATCTGTCGGATTTTTTGCGGAACCGAATGAAGTAGCAGGCACTGAAAAGACATCAAATAATATTTTCACACATACCCAATGAGTATGGTGTGAAATTATAAAATAATAATAAAAAGAGTGAATGAGAAGCTGTATGAGCGAACGACCAAGAACAGCGGAGTTACATGAAATGAGTGAGAAATTACTGAATCGCGCAAAAAAATGCGTTAATTGCCCGAAAATATAACTGAATGGTAAAGCCAACGCTTGTTAATACTCTCTGGACGACGAAATGGGTCAGGTCAGGGTAGGTGAAGCATAAAGGATGTGAGCAAAACGAAGCCTCCTTTATCCTTCGTTTTAGGCTGAACTCGTAAGGACAACAAAATGGTTGGATACGACGAGCGATGGCTCGTTTTGTATTTTATTTTATTCGAATCAAGGTTTTGAAGTTGCTGTTTTTAATATCTTTAACGTCGTATCGTATTTAGTCTTCGCGGTTCAGTAGATTTTTTTGGACCAAAAGAGTATTTCCGCTCAGTTTGTCGCGCCATTCAGCAGTTTTTTCAGGAAATATCTGAATATTTGTTAATCAATATTGGATTTACGGTCCTACGTTTACGTACCTACCCTTATAAAATGTATAATTCTATGTGTGAAGCATGTAACTGAGTAGGTTCTTGCGGTAGAGGAGTGGTTTGGGAGGGGTCAGTTTTCATAGAAATACTAGCTAACCCTGCAAACTTCGTACCGCCTAAGTTCCACTAGCTAGAAAGCGGAATAAGTCCTTACATACAATATTGTGTGGAGTTGTCAAAGTTTACTCGACGTAAGTCTTATTCCGCCTTCTAGCTAGTCGCCCTAACAGCCAATGGTGAGAGAGTTTTCAATTGCCGAAGATGGCGGAGTTCCAAGCTTTATTTATTTTAAAACTGTGACATAAATCCGTGATTTTTTCTGATATTTCAATATTTATTCTGTTATACGGGGAGAGGTATCTAACAAATAAGAGATCATTAAAATCAGTCCAGCCGTTCTTGAGTAATAAGCGGTGTAACTAACCCGACTTAGTTTTGTGTGTTTAGAGATGGTTTATTCAGCCTCTTTCCTCCTCCCCTTTTTGGCCCCAACGAATGGGATGTCAATGAAAATTATCTTTATTAGATCGAACATTATCTAGCACAAGATGTTAGTTAGTCTAAATAGGTATATAAATCTCTTTTTAGAGATAAGCTTGGCGCATAAAGGTTTATATATTCTTACCTATTATTTAGCGCGCAATTAAGTATTTTTTTTATAATGTCAAAATGATAGCTTTATTTGTAAGTTTTATCATGTTTTATGTATGTCTCCGTAAGATAGTCAAACCTGTTAGTTGATAAACTAACGCGTCAGTTGATCAATTTTCGACAGATAGTATACCAGACCAACAAGGTTTAGAATTTACGTTTCTTTTTGTTCTCTCTCTAGTTTTCACCTAAGCTACCGCAGTGTTTGCCCTGGTATTTCGTTTGCAATTCACGTTTAAACCAGTTTACTATTTAACGGTTTTAACTGTTATTTTATCTACTAACGCCTTATATAGTAAACAGTACGCTACAGTTTACTATCTGTCGATGGTTGACCAATTAACGAGGAAAAAAACGTTAGTTTATCAACTAACGGCTTTGACAATCTTACGGTGACATGTACAGTCTAGCATGTGACGTTAAAGTCAAATTTGAGTACTATGCATACTACGCTAAACGTAGTTAGATACCCGACAAATCCCTTAATACGCTTTAAAATTTTACAACATCTTTTTATTAACACACTATAGATTGTCGCACTATAGCAATACATTTGTTAAGTCCTCCTTAAGAAAGGTACAGTAAAACATAATACATTTGTACTATTAAGTTTGAAATCAGAATGTCTCTCAGAATTTTAGTATTGTCATTAAAACTTTTCACGAGAAAATAAATTTATTTTTAATTTAATGTGCTTTTAAGTTTTATTTAATTTGATTTTAACATAACTTTTAGCACGGTATCGATCTGCATATTGCCATGCTTATTATTTTCTATCGACTTCACAGAAGGAGGAGGTTTACAATTTGTCGGGATATTAGTTTTTTTTTGTTATGTATGTTCATCGATTTCGCCAAGATGGCCTGATTTGGATCATTTTCTTGCTTGAAAGGGTTTACTTTCTGATCGGTCCCATTTTCATCAGGACAGATTCCGATGAATGATCCTGGAGAAATCGAGGGAACTCTTCAAATATTATTAATTAAGGAGTTATCTCAGTCTCCATGGTCCCATCATCAGGTCCTGACTGATCTCCGATGTTGAGAAATTCTCCTGGTACGTCACCATCACTTCCATTTCACTACTATGCATTATGACGAGCATACATTACTGACCAACCTTAATAAAGTTACCATATCGCAACCTGTAGGCTACCATGTATTGAACATTTCCGGTGGCTATCTATGGTCTTCATCATCAGTTCCACTTCACAGAATGATGCTTCTCAAGAGTAAATGCGCGAGTATCTTCAAAAATTAAAAATAAATCCTAAAGGTCTGCCTATAATTATCAAATTTTGTGTTGGAACCCGAATGAGTTTTGTAAACCCACGACGCGTCTATCCTTCTCTATTTCATTAAATCTCTGTAAATATCTATTATCATTCCGTTCTATTTACCCATAAAAAACCATTAATGTTACAACGTCTGATCTTTCTCGGTTTCTTTTATAATATCTTCGAATCTAATTGGTAAAACATGTAGACCCATTAGTAAATTATACTGAACAAACCGTGCATGATATGGTAATTTCAGAAGATCACAGTGTGACGTCCGGCGATGAGCCCGAACTGAATGCGCATTGCGGTGAGGTGTCTCTGCCTGCTACTCCACCAACAGCACCAACACCAGCTCTGAGCGCTGAGACGCCACAGCGGCAGGTGATGACAATGTGCTGACTGGTCAAGCGCAGGAGGAGGAGGAAAAATGGTCTGAGACAATAGAACCGAACCTAACCAGTTGCTGATGTCAACGTTGGAGCTCCGAGTGCCGTGACAGACCAGTCTTACTCTCTCGTGAACGGGTGAGAACTAAAGTAGATTATAAGAAGTTTTTTGATTAGAATGTAAGAAGTTAGTTACTTATAAAATAAGTTAAGTGTTTTCAATAATGTGTATATTTCTATTGTTAATAGCTGGTCTGTTGAATGATGTTGGAGGAATGTGGTATCTGCGCGCTGCGTGCCTGCCCGCGCGCGTCTTGCCTGCAGTAATAATCTAGTTACAAGTTAACACGGTGGCCTCATTTACTTCACTAGTACTCTCGTTATAGTCTAGTTTCTTCTTATTTTTAGGGTGATCTTACTTATGAGTTCGATTTTACTAATAAATATAAAAATATATAACATATTTTTAAAAATCTATATATTTTTGTTCATTGCTATTTTAAATACCAATTTCTGGTTTTGGATCCTTGGATATTGCCAACTGGCGGTGTATCGAATATGCCTTTTTAGTTTTAAAAATGCCTGCTTATTTATGTAGATTAATTAAGTAAGGAGGTTCCTGAGAAACTGCCCTCTGACGGACAGTAGACGGACGGTCAGCGGAGGCTTAGTTATTACTAAGTTTGGCACCCATCGTGTACGGAACCCAGATAAGAATGCAAAATGCCCCCCCTCATTCCGTGTCTTACTGTAAATACATGCTATCGGCTTTTCCTATTCGGAATGGCAGATACAACATCAAAGACTTGCACCAACAGTCTAAATAGTTGTGTGTTTGTTTTTAACCAGCTCCAAAAATGAAGAAGTGCTCAATTCAGTGGCATTTAATGTATGTTTGTTACCTTGAAATTGGTATTAGAAATGAACCGATAAGTTTTTTTACTTGAAAGAATGAATTTCCAGTTTAGTACCATTTTTTGAAAATAAGATATCCATTCATTACAATTAAAATAACTATAATAATATCATCCACGTCAATATAATTGCACATTTTTGTTATCGACGTTTTGTATTTTTTGGTCATTGTCATGACATGCATTCTGGCTGTCATATGTTATAGTGATTAAAATCGTGTGTGTAACCTTGATTGTCAGAAGATACATATCGTAGCCTCGTTTTCGTGTATTTAGACTACTTTCTTATCTTAGGGCTTAAAGTCGGGTTTTTATAAGATTTAGCTGGGTGAATTATGTCTGCGACTCTTTGTATTTCACGAACAAGTTATGTACTTGCATTGGGTATAGTATATAGTATAGGAAATAAAAACAAACATGAAAAAAATTTACATCATTTAATTCATAAAAAACACCATGTGAAAATACCTTACTCGTAGAAATCACACAAAC
Organism: Argyresthia goedartella; assembly: GCA_949825045.1. Classification (NCBI taxonomy): domain Eukaryota; kingdom Metazoa; phylum Arthropoda; class Insecta; order Lepidoptera; family Argyresthiidae; genus Argyresthia; species Argyresthia goedartella. The sequence goes on along the minus strand of OX463829.1, from coordinate 13,346,097 downwards.
ATACCCAAACTTCCATGGAATGGAATAAAATAATATTAACCAATGACCTAACGTGCATACAAATAATAATTACCGTATAATCTTAAGTTAATGTTTTAAGGTTTATTTTGTGGTACAGTCAGTATTATTACTTAAATGTCATTCAAGTTATCGTTCGAGATATTCGGTTTATCATTCAAGATATCCGGCGAAGTGAAAAAATACCGAGTGTTATTTAGATAGAGATAGGCTTTGTCATATTTTAGGGGGTTTTTATGAATATCATTCTAACCAACTTTCACTAGGTAACAGTTTTAAACGGCAAGCCGGTCGAACTACTTTGTAAGAAGTGAAAAATAAAGTTGATCGATTGATAGCTAGGCAAATTGGTTTCAAAGATATGTTTTTCGGCAGAGGAGGCAGAAAAATAAAATGGTCTTGGGTGTTCTCAAAAGGGTCAGATATGCTAGGGTCAAAATGTCTCCCAGCATGCCACTACAATGTGACACTGCAACATTGCACAGTGTGCCGCAACATGTTCCGCGACATTTAATATGGTAAAATTGGCATGGCATGTTTCGGGACACGCGAGGCATGGTTCAGAATGATGTCCGAAAAAAAACAACCAATTGAGTCTATCCTATCCTAAAATATGACTGTACCTTTTTGTAACATCCTATATTCCAGTCATTTGTGGGGCCTTCAACATCCCATTAATAATTTTTCATAGGTTTTGAACTTTATTACCAAGCTATAAAAACGCAAGCCGTTTTGAAGTCCCACAGATGATTGGAAAACATGAGCTGGGTTTTGCGCGTTGCATTTCTAGGTTAAAAGCAGAGACTTTACTAAACGAGCGCTTCAATACGACCGTAAATTACATCTTAAGATACCCAATAAAGTATTTCATTACAACACTTACTATTTAAGGTGATTATATCCACACTATTGTTTTTTTTTATATTACGTGCTGTGAAAATGTTACAATACAATGATTCATTTGCATTAGGAATGGTAATGTTCTTTGAATTTAATTTTAATAACAGTCTGAAGAAGTTACATTTCGACAGAAAACGTCTGATTCGAAATTTACATTTGCGCCCACTTTGTTGAAATTAATTTTCTTAAAAACTCGTCACTATGGGGCTTGATGATATAATCAACCAACTCACTCGGTGCATTCGTTCATGAGTCAAATTAACTTCTTCAGCTAATACCTTACAATGTGATGATTAATAGTTAATTGCACAGACATGTCTACGTAAAGAATAATCTCGAAAAGATAAACCATAGTAACCACACTCGCAGCGCTAAAGGCAGCATTTTATCCGATCCATTAGTCTGATCTTCGAACCTGTATGTTTTCATCTCATTCTGCACTGGTATGATGGGGTCAACCAAGAATGGCGGCGGCGTTTCGGTGGTTTTCACCTCCTCTTTTGGGCACGGAAGTGATTCGGCCGGAATTTTTAAAACGTTCCTTTTAACACCTCTTTTGGCTGATCCTTGACTGATGTCGTTATTTTCCGTGGTCAGTTGCTCTAGGATTGTTTTCACTGGGAAATTATTTTTTGCCTGCTGCGTTTCAATAGTGATTCCGGCGTGCAGGATCTCTTGGTTGTAGTCTTTGGCGTTGATGTCGTTGTCTGGCATCTTGTTGTATGCAGAACTGACGACTGGAGGATCCATTTGGCAAGTGACGCCGTCCAACGATTCTTTTGTATTCTGACTTTTTGTTTCGTTCCGTAGCGAGTGGAACCATTTCAATCGGCAGTCGCAGGCGAAATTGTTTTCTGGAAAAAAATAAGGAAATGTTTTTAGTTCCTTCTGTGCTGTGATCTAGTAATACGGGTCTCTGGAGAATGTTTAATGAGGTTGAGCGTCCCAGGTGCCATTTTAATGATAGAAGAGAGAGATACCAACACAACATATGTAGTATGTGGAATATTACTGTTCAGTACCGGCATACATTTGAGAGTAGAAAAGACAACATTATTTTACAGGGGAAGTTAGGTGTGTTATTATCTGCGTCTTGGGCTAGGTCTACAAGTATCGTTACAATAATATACACTCAGTCTCATCATGCACTCTATGTAGGTTATGACTGAAGACATAAACCAAAGAAGCTCATAAGAAAACTTTAATGGATTAACAAGTTTTCCTCGTTAAGTAGCGACTTAAAGTTAGAACAATATGACGTGTACGATAGTGAATAAAAGCCTTTATAACCCAGTTACAAAGATTTTTCGAAAGTTTTTAGTTTGCGCTTGAAACTTAGAGGATAAAACGATAAAATTTATACTAAAGTCAAATAGAGTTTTCACATTCCTTATCACCCAAGTGCCTCAGCGGGATCGTGAAAGAACAACTTTGTTAACTAAGCATATTAAAGCAAATACTCGCGTTACGTCTGTTTCACCCGTTTAATATTCATCGTATGTTTTAAGTTTGTCAAACTCAGTTACAACGTGGTATTATACATTCATTTATTACCTTCAAGCAGCAGATTGCTATTCTCCGACTTCAAGTTGTCGAATATGGGCTTGATATTGTCGAAAGTTAATGCGTAGAGTTCATTGGAGCGGATGTCTAGGGAGGACAGCCCTCTTACTCCTTCAAACAGGCCGGAGGGGAGAGTCGCTAGTTTATTATCATCGAGGGACAACTTCCTTAGCTGAGAGAGGCCGTCGAAGGCACGCTCGGAAATAAACTTCAAATCGTTCTTCCCCAACAGCAGCTCCTGTAAATTCCACAGTTCGGCGAAGGTGAATTCTGTCAAATTACAAATGCGGTTCCTTCGCAGATCCAATTTCCGCAAGTTTGCCAATCCATCAAACGCGTGACGGCTCAAATGGAATATGTTATTTTTGTTCAAATCTAACTCCAGTAGATTGAACGTGTGCTGGAAAGTGCCGTCTCTTATCATCGAAATGTTGTTCTTTGTCAATACAAGCTTCTGCAATTTCGGTAGATCATAAAATGCGTTGATTTCGATATCAATAATCATGTTCTCTTCTAAGCTGATAGTTGTTATGTTTGGCAGATGAGCGAACGCATATTGCTGTATGTTCTCTATTTGGTTAGATGTGAGAATCGCCTCTTTGAGGTTTGTGAAATTGGCTAAGGCTTGCGGCGCTATGTCGACAATGTTCCCGTATTTAATGTTCACAGAACGAAGCTTCTGTAAGTAATGTAGCGCCTTGGTGGGCACGTAGCCGAGTGCGCCATCTACCCGCACGTTGAAGGATAAACTTTGCAAATTGGGTTGCGAGGTGAAACTCTGCCAGATGACGTCATCCCGGGGTATACCGCCGTTGAACACCCAGCATTCCGCCTTCGTGGCATTCCTGAGCTCTCTCGTGTTCTCGCAATAACAATGGACCTTTGAGTCTCTGTCGGTGATATCGCAAATATTCTTTTGAAAGCCGCCAGTTTTCTCCTTCGTTCGCCGCTTCGAGTTGTCTTTCGCTTGAACGTTAATAGACATTTCATTAACGAGGGCCATCGAGAACACGATGTAGATTATGCCGGCAATTCTTCTGCGCTCCATCTTTGCGAAATCTGTAACAAGAAATAAAGCGTTATGTAGCGAAACAAGTCCGGTATATCAAAGGCTTAAGGTACAATCAGTTGCCCAAATAATTGCCGCTAATATTTATACTGGCGCTATCAGCTGCCGATCAAGAGACCGTGATAACATGGCTCTAAGGGCGACTAGCTCGAAGGCGGAATAAGACTTAACTCGAGTAAACTTTGACAACTCCTTACAAATATATATGGAGTTATCAAAGTTTTCTCGAGTTGAGTCTCATTCCACTTTCTAGCTAGTGGCACTAATCGTCCGTCAAACGTTGCGCTCTTGGTTTTAAATCCGGGTCATAAAGGCGCGTAGGATCATTTTATTAAAATAAAAAAAATATGCACATAATTGTTCTTATATTGTGACATAACCTGCATAGCCGCTCAAACGTCTGGCCCGCGAAAACTTTCTAAAGTTCAAACGAACTGAATATAATCCTTTGGATGAATTCTGAAAGAGAAAGCCAATATTCAAGACAATAGATGAGATATCAGGTAACATAATATCTCGTGAAACGTATCGGTTTAAATGTTTGCGCAGCTCGTAAATAACAGATAAACATACTCTTTCAGTTTGGTATTAGATTGCATTGGGATTGATATTTAATCCATTTCGGAAACTCATTAACATAACCGCAGCTCGTTTGTTAATCTCGCAGGTCTAACCCGGATCAATAATTTTAAATTGATGAGTCCTATCAGTCCAAATTCGAGTGCAAATAGCCGAACGGTTAACAGTAACCCTTTGGTTTGCTAATTATTTGAAGAGGTATAGTAATGAAATGGGGAGGCCTTTGCCAAGCAGTGGCTTAATGGCTACAGAAAAATAATATGTCGGTAAAATATTGAACACAAACGTTGGGAAAGTAGCTTTTTTAAGGCCTATTGGTATCCATTGATGCTGATTATATAGACGTCACAAGTCAACTTTTTTAAATCATTCAAAAACGAGTTTAGAAATAGAACTTCGAAGGTCAACCGGGCAAGACCTGTCGGATTGCAAGCTGTCAATTTATTTCGCTAGTTAGTTAGTTAACGTGAGATGACCCCTTTATAATTCAACCGAGTCTCCCTGTAACTACCTATATTATCCATTTAAATCACAGTCTATCTCTACCGTATGCTATGCAGCTACTGACACGGACGTGTAAACAGAGTTTAAATTCGAATCTCCATGCGATAAAAAACGATGTGAGAAAACTCCCAAAACTGAACGCTGCGGGCGCCAGGATTGCACTGGAAATTGGACTCTATCTGCTCAACACGGTCAAATGCAGGCTTAGAGTTGCTGAAAATGTATGTGTCTCAAAGGGTTTTCAGTAATAAATCTCTCCAGTATCTTGCAAAGTCCCGTTTACTTTTTTATCGTAAAATCTTTGGCTCCGGCTAAAATACTCTAGAGCATTTTGTTTGAGTGCCCGTGGGAATTTTTTGGAGATCCTTGATATCACCATATTGACGATTCGTTTTTTCGTTTATTCTTTATCGAACACCAGAAACAAAACACAGAAAAAAACAGTTGATGTACAGTGATGTGAGAAATGAGTGGGCAAGGCTGCGTGCTAGTCTATTATGTAGACTAGTCTAGTTAACTATTAAATAACTATACTAGTTTTGAAATTGCCATTTGAGCAATTTAAAAAGCATGTTAAAGCGACTTTGTCGAAAAAGGGATATTACAATGTTCAAGATTACTTAAATGACAAGACTGTATGGGGTTAATCTGGCTCAACACAGACCTTGCTGTTAATAGTTTTGTAATTATTTATTCCTGCTTATTAATCATAACAATTTTTTTTTTCATATTTGTATAAGTTAAGCACAACCTATTTTTAAAAGAGATCTAAAAATAAATCTGTGAGAGTTTCTACGCCCTTCTTCTCCCACAGTGGTCCAATGTAGAGAAGAGGCAAAAAATGACGTTTGCTAAGTATATGTAAATATCTACAGTAATAAAGTACTATGACTATGACTATGACTATAATGCAGTGTGTACTAATAAAAGTGCGTACAAGTGCAAGCATAACTAAAACAAGATACCTTTATTCAATATATCTTAAGGAATCAGAAAGGTAAATCAATATCACCTGATCACAAAACTATATATTCAAAAAGGGTCACTCGATGAAGGGTACTTTATTCTATAAATCATTTAACTTTTTTTATTATTACATCTAAAAATATTGTTAAAACACAGCTTGTGGCATTAAATAAATCGTAATTTATAATCGTAATTTATCACTTTGAATTAATTTCATTCATTCATCATTCAATTCTATCAGATCTCGGCCGTTCATTCGTAATTTCCGGCATCATGAAATGTCTCATCTTTATTGATCCGCCATTGTTGTTATTGAAATTGGCCAAGTAAAGATGAATGGATTATATAATAATTATCTATCTCAAGCTTTAAATTTTCTATTCAGAAAATAGGGACCTGATTGCATTGTATCCCTACATATCAGAATCAGACGGGGGCATCGAGAGTTCCATTCATTCTTTGTGAAGTACAGACTTGAGTGATTAATATTAATTTCAACTCGATACCGCCACGCGTTCTTGAGAAAAAGGGTATTGACAGACGGGCAACGAAGAGATTCTTTATGGGGGATTCTTTTATATTCCTTTTAAGTTACTAATTGATACCAAATTGATAAACATAAAACCATCCAAGTAAAACTTCCAAGACAGATCAAGGATTGTTTATTTGATCAAGTATTGTTTATTTCTCCACGGCCGGGATTCTAAACTCGGACTACTCGCTTGTCAGGCCTGAACTCGGCCGCTACGTCCCATAGTAGGGGAGCCCGAAAAGGGCTGAGTAACTTAAGACCTGAAGTTAGTCTGACACGCTCGAGTAAACCCTACTTGCATGAACTAGTTTTTGGTTACCCTAACAGCCGCGCCTCTCTCACCTCATCTCTAGAAGGAAAGCTCAGATTTGGTGATGTTACTAAACTAAACAAGGTGTAAGGTATCCCGTATCTTTACCTGACGCGCTCAAGTAACCCTCAAAATGCCTCGTGGCCTCCCGAGCAACCAATGACAGTTGTAATTTCCTCATAGATATCGCTTCTTACATAATTTTATTCCTCATACCGAACCACGTACATGTTTTTACGCCGTATTTTTCGGTGCCCCCATCCTAACCTCTTTCCCGGGGGAGTGTTTAGACGGGTCGCCGGCGCTTTGTTCACTTCTTTAGATGTAATTTCAGATAAATAAGTACCTATTCCTTCCACCGTGATAGATGGACCACTTGTTGTCAGGCTGTTTGTGAAGATGCTTGTGTCGTTGTTAGGTGCTAGGTCGCGAAAAGTACGTGTCAACTACAAATGGGGGAAATTTATTTATTTGCACGTCCGAATTAATATGTAACTAATTGGATCTCAACTTGGAACAACACTAAAATTTTCATGTATCCAAATGCAATGAATTCTATGATATCAGCCAAGTGCAAGTCCGACTCGCGCATCGAGGGTTCCGCATAAAAATAATTTTTTGGTGAACAACGACGTTTTTCGGAATTTTTCCTCTTCCTGGGCCAAAAACATTTGACATTTGGACACGTTGTTCGACTGCTTCGTCCGATTAATCGGACCACAAAAAAACTATAATTTTCTTTGACCACGTGATCTCACCAATCGGACGATCAACATTTTTGTTTGCTTGTTAGTCCGATTGAACGATTATTTTTGCTTAGACCACATAAGTCCTCCGATCGGACCACGCGTTCCAAGAAAGCAATAAAGCAGATTCCGGGGTAAAAAGCAAGTGGGGTGGCAGAGGCATCGAATGGCCAAAAGCAACGGAATATCTCGCCTTTACCCAGATTAGCATATCGTTTTTGACAGGCGTCATGATTTTGCTAGGTGTCGTGATTTTGACAGGTGAAATGATTGTGAGAGGCGTCACTATTTTTGACAGGTGTCATGATTTTGACTGGTATTACTATTATTTACAGGTGTCATGACTTTTATCGGTGTCTTGGCACTGTTTTTGACAAGTTAAACCATTTTGACAGGTGTACTTTTTTGATCGTTTCTGAAGTGGGGCACTGCATTATGATCTAGCTTCTGATTAATCCTAATGTCTCTTTCCATTCGCCATGGACTGGCTGTACTGCGTCAGATGGAGCCCATAATGGCGATCAGCATGTTGACTAGCAGAATGGCTACTATGGTCATAAGATCACGAAGAGGATTTGCGAGAATATAGTAGAGAAAATTTGTCCGGTGTATCTTGTACCTAACCACTTGTTATCAGAAATGACGATACCTGTCAAAAATATTAACAACTGTAGAACTTTTCAATTATTATGTTATATAAAGTTTTGCCTCTGGGAAAACACGTAATATTCTGTTTTGTGTCTCTGCCACCCCATCAGAAATATGAGTGACATTGTTTCTGCCACAGCGAGACTTGGTTCGATGGTTTGCCCCATTGAGATCGGACCATGTAAACTTAACATTTCCTTGTAGTTCTATAATCGAACAATAAAGGTTGAGTTTCCTCGTAGACCTATTTATCGGTCTTTTATAAAAATATATTCTGTTGGTCCTATCAGTTGTACAAAGTGAAATTGCAATTTCTTATGGTCCGATTAAAAAATTAAGGTCTCGTGGTCCAATCAATCGGAAAAAGCAGTCGGACTTCGTGGCCAGGGGGTACATTTGTGCCAAACTTCGTGATTTTAGGTCCACGGAAATTTCGCTATAGGTTTTGATTGCCTTGCGAAAATCAAGCAAATTCACATTTGCGGCATAAACGGTAGTGTCTTTTGATTGAGTTTAGGGAACCACAGACTTGAGTAGTTGATATTAATTTAAACTTAATACTGGGTTACTGAGAAAAAAGGTCTTGAACTCTTGACAAAGACTTGACGACAGACGGACAGACGGACCCAATAAAGTAACCGTTAAGAATTGAATTGTATTAAACTATACATGTCATTGTTATACTGCCTTCGTATTTAGCAGAGCAGTAGCTTGCTCTTGCGAGTTTGATAAACATATACACGTCTTGAATCAATATCAGGTAGCGTTTCCAGAAAAAAATATCAATCAAACAGCCATCGATCTGAAATCGACTAAACAATTTGGCTGACATGTGAGAATTACTATCGATATATCTCACTGGCTTGCACAGTACGTGATTAATACAGTCCAGTTGATTTATGTAGAATTTATTTACTGTTCCGGCGGCGCAGTGCGAGTAAAATTTCAATTGTATCGATTTTTTTGCTTAATTTCACCCCATCCTGGCTGCCGTGTCACACAAACCGACGAAAAAAGAGATGTGAGATAAGTTTGGAGCGTCCGCCTGTCTGTCTGTGTATCTGTGTGTCTCCTGTAGCGATCAAACGAGCGAACTAACGCGGTGTGATGTAATTGGCAGTAGACTTCACTGCGATGCTTCTAATGTATGTTTTATCGAAATCGGTCCAGTGCTTGGAACGAGAAAACGAATGAACCAAATTTCAGACTTTTGAGTTCCAATTTCGTAATTCATAATTTATTTATTGCACACGAATGATATTAAAAACAAGAGTTACGTAAAAATAGTGTACAAAGGCGAGTTTATCTAATAAGAGATCTCTTCCAGCAAACCAGGTTAAGATGGGAAAGGTTGATTGCAGAGCATGGGTAGACCTATTAAGTAAGACCAATTTAAAAGTAATGTCCGGGGTTTGTCAAATTTTCAATTTATGGTAATTTCTCTTCCAAATGAACTAGATTGAATATCTTTATAGGAAGCAAAATAAATGTTTTTTACTAAATCTTAATCATGATTTAAGAAAAAAAAACTATTATCATACCGAATGACCTCAATGTTGAACAGTGACAAAAAAAATAGAATGTGACAGGACAGCGATGGGTTACTCATAGGGAAGTGTACCAAGAATAGAATCAAAACCCAGACCTATTTATTAATCCCTCATTCATTTATTCTTCTGCCGGTGGAGCCACAACTCGAAATTTTCACTTAATTTCACTCCCGCTCTTTTGGTTGCTCCACACTTTAATAATTGAATACACCTAGTACATTGCACAAAACAAACGTTACCGACACATAAATAAATAAAAAATAGAGGTTTATATTTGAATATTCAGTACTATAACTGATTTCTGACTATTGTGTAGTTGAATTAATTGAAATGTCTTTAGGCAATTTGTGCAGCGATTTGGAACTGTTTCCGTAATGCTGTGCAATTTAACATTAATAATAAATAAATATATAAATAAATACAGCAAAGCAGGCGGTGGTCTAGCCCCCTGTCACGCAAGGAGGATTGGGTAACTGGGTAAATATAGGCAGAATTGTGCCTCGCTCATCCCGTATGGGAAAAGGCGTGACGCTATGTTTATCTTTTTAACAAATTGAGTAAAAAGTTACATCCAAAAAAAACATTTTCATCCCAAAATTAACTAAATATTCACCAAATTTTGCACCATATTTTGTAATAAACAACGTGGGGTCGCCTCGCTCCACTTCGCTTCGCTTCCGCTCCAGGCTTTATTTTAGAAGTGTAACCCAACTAATCTTCCTTTAGTATTCGGACAGTAAGTGACCAATAGCAACCAAGGCGGTTCTGTGAAACTACGTGGCACTCAATTTGGTGAATAAAGAACGTATTTGCGAGTCAAAACTCATATTATTAAACAATATTATTGTTACAAATAATAAATGTAGCCTCTAATTTACCCACTGAGGAGCACAGGCCTTAACCCGGATACGAGTAATGTTTAGCTAAACTCCATATCGCTGGCTCAGAACGGGTTCATGGAGGGATTTTACGACTACTAGTAGACGAGACCTACAGGTAAGAGTGTCATCTTAAACACAGAACAACCAAAAATATATGAAAGATAAATTACTTATCTTACTGGTACTTGGTCAGCATCGGATACCAACCTACAGCCCCTGCATTAGAAGCAAGGGTGAAACCCTAGACCACGGGGAGTTCCATGAAAATGGGAAATATTTATTTTTGCAGCAAACAGGATGTATTTGAACAACAACATAAATACATACGATATTGTGAACATACATTTCGAAATTATTTGCCCGGATATTTCGGCGTTTTCCCTCAACGGTAATGGTTAAAAGCTTTCGCCATTAACCTGCTTTTGGTATTTTGTGTTAAAACAAAACAGCTGGTCTGACCTGAACCAAAATGCCTGTTTGGAGGAGAGTCGAGAAGGTAATGTTAAAGTTTGTTCATGGAAAAGGCATTCCATCTATATTCATTCAGCTTCATATTACGTAACATTAAAAATATTATTTACGGTTCCATACCCCAAAAGGAGCTCAAGAGGGATGTTTAAGGCTGCTTTATATCCGTCCGTCGCTCTTTCTATTTGCCTGTTTAGAGATGTATATAGGTAAAGGAATACAACATGTTCACATTTTGGTATGTCTATTTCTACAAGTTTGTAGTGATGTGAGATAATATTAAGTAACCGTAGCAAATAACCTTAACAGCTATCATTATAGTCCAGATCTACTCTTCCCAATGTTACCACTTTACCATTGTCAAGTGCTAAACGCATTTAGGTAATCAGGTTACAGGTGGAACAGGACAAGTGGCTTGCATATTGTATCTGCTATGTCAGGCACGGGTTACAATTCAATTACATCTCGCTTTAATCACTGACACGTGCACATACAGGGTCTTACATAAAGAGCAACATTTGAAAATATACTACAAGCACGAATTCAGGGTTGAGAGTTATGGTTTTAAGAATAATAACTAGAGCGGAAATGGGTTCGTTTTGAGTTTCGGATGCATGGCACATTAAGCTGTAGGTCCCGGCTACTATTGCTATCTACTGGTACATAGTATGAGTAGTCGTAAAGCAATTATAGAGCTGTTTGATAACTTCTGATAGTAGGGTTGGCTACTAACCCGACACCCCTCCATCAACCCGCTCTGAACCAGCGTGGTGAAGTATAGCTCCGTCTTATTAAGTAGTAAGTACCGGCTAATATGGCTACCTAGTAGTAATACGAGTAGTCGTCAAGCCATTATGGCCCAGTTTGATAACTTCTGACAGTCGGTTGGCCACTAGCCCGACACCCCTCCATCAATCCGCTCTGAGCCAGCATGGTGGAGTATGGCTCCATCTTACTCCTATTCGGATAAAGGCCTATGCTACTCGGTGGCAACATTAACGGACTACATTTATAAGTATTTTATTCATCGAGTGGAAACCCACTTAATCTCTATATAAGTTGATTTAGACATCGCGGGGACACATAACCAAAAGGCCAAAAGCAAAACCTGCTATACAAATAAAGTGAATGTCTCGATTCACATCACGAAAACTGAACCAGAATCACCAGATATACCGAGAATAATCTCCGTGTACTCACTATAATCAGTCCGATTGTAGCGTCATTACTTTACTTACTAAAAACGATTCTATGCCTTACTAGCTGATGCCCGCAACTTCGACTGCGTGTTCCTAGTAAGTACTATTTATCGAGATAACGTTACCCTCCTTTGGCGCAGTAGGATAAAAAGTATCCTATATGTTAATATAGCTCATAAACTATTTCTATGCTAAAGTTTATATTAATCCGTTCAGCCATTTCAGCGTGATTGAGGCACAAACACACAAACAACCAAAAATCAAACATCGCTTCTTTCACATTTATAATTGTAGTTGGATTATGGCAACCGGACGATAGCATTTGCTTTTCCAGATGTTAGTTTAGTCCGTTCGAGTTCGCTTTGACGACTCATTCGATTTTGTGATACATTTATCACAAAGTAAGTATCGCTGCGTCATTGAAAATCGTGTCCCCACGTCACCCACAATTCCAAGATATTGAAAATTCAAAGCATGCACGCCCTGTAAATTCGACGACATTAAATAGAGCTTCAGGCATATCACAAGCAATTCGAGTTCCAATATCTATTCCGCTTGTAATAAGGACAGAATTTATTTGAAATTTGAACCGTATCATCGCGCCCAAACTTGGGTTTTCCGCTTACTCTGTTAAAAGTTATGCGAATGAGTTTTCGATAATTTGAGATGATTTCAATGCGTTGATAGGATTGTTTTAGTTTGGCCTACAACAAAGATAGGGTACTCAATATGATTAATCACTATAATGTGTTTTAGACAGTATAACAATTTGAAAAACATAATTTTATTCTATTATTAATTTCATACGCGCCACATGGGCACTGGGCTGGGTCATTTTTTTAAATATAAATGATTTCTAATAGTGCGGAAAAGTTTACCCTGGTATGTACTAATAACAAAGCTTTTTTTTTTAAATCAGTCCTTAAACATGAATGGCAATCTACCTTATTTAATTAATATGTTCATTGTTTTAATACGAAAACTCAATAAGAAGGCCAAAATGTAAGTTTGGATAGCAACAGTATAAAATGAAGCAAGGCAAGGGACGCGGGGCAGGGTAGCAAAGAAATGTAACTGAGCGCAATTCGAGCATTGTTTTAGTGACTCAATCAAGGTCAACGGGACTGGTCGCGCGGCAATTATCTAATAGTTTTTCTCTTGTTTGACTATTAAATCGTTCGGCAAGTGATGTACCATGGATATTAGCAGCAGAAGAACCACGAACTGTCGTATATTTGGATCGTTTGATGAGTTGGTTGAGACCCAACTGCCGACATACAAAGATGTTATGAAATATTTTAACCTTGTAAGATATCGAACAAAATTCGAAAAAGGAACCAACTGTTAACGAGATTTCTGAAACCATAACCCAAAAAGTCGAAAGTTTATGGCTCATGGCTTCTATTCCCATCATGCAGCTCCTTAAAACTTACCACGCAAAGAGCAAGGGCATGTTAAAGTCACCGAAGCGTCTTTCTGAAGAAAAACAGCATGAGTTTTTGGTGAGCTCTGAACGGTTGTTTGATTTGAGTGTCTGCAAGTGCAAAGACTTTCAATGGGTGTGCAAAAGAATAAATATGTCATACAGCGGAACAAACTTTTCTGATAGATCAGCGAATAAACAGGAAGATGATGATGGATAGAATTGATTAAGCGACAATCTGGAAGAATATAAAAGCTGTGGAATGCAAATAAAAAAGATGCATATTACAGTGCTGCTGAATCACAGCAACAAGATTATTTTAACCCAAATTCTAGTTCTTCCAAGGAATCTTTCAGAAACCCAGACGAAGTTTCTCCACAGCCTTCATCAGCTCCACCACTGCCTAAAAAGCGTAAAATTCAGTCCCTGGACAAATTAATGAGTATGATCGTTTCGGGGTCTCAGATAAAGCGGCCGCTGCTGTCGCTTCAGCCGTACTACAGGATGTGGAGAAAAGTGATGAAATCATCGACAAGTCCAAACTACGTCGGGCGCGGACTAAACTATAAATAAAACTGTGACTGAGGCGCAGATCATGGTTGATCTGCGCCTCAGTCACAGTTTTATTTATTCCTGCATTAGACGTTTAAAATTGTGTCTAAAGCGGGAAAAATACCGGATCACCAAAGTGGAAGAACACATTTTTATCATTAAAGAGCCAGGATCAATTTACATTGGTTACGCCGTCCCATGTAACGAAACAACTAAATGCTTAGAGTCTGCGATTCACGAAACCCTTAACTGTCAGGGTGTCTCTTTAGAAAACACAGTTGCTATTGGTTGTGACGGTACTGTTACAAATACTGGAAAGTATCGTGGGTTGATACGGCTGTTTGAGCAACGACTTGACACACCTCTTCAGTGGGTAATTTGTTTACAACATATGAATTAATAGCCCCTAAGACTCATGTTTTCATTTCTTGATGGTGCTACGACTGGGGCCACTACTGTCTCTAGTGCAATTGGAAACCAACTTGTCGAGTGTGTAAAGCGGCCTGTTATTGCCTATCAAAGCATCAGCGGCACATTACCTGACGTATCCAACGTGAAAAACGTGAGCTCTGACCAACGTTAACTCTATGAGATAATGGGAGCTTTAATAAACGGCGAATTTCCTGCTGATTTGGCTTGTCGATCTCCAGGAAAAATGTCTCACGCTGGATGACTTACAAAAGCTAACCAAATCTGTCAAACAGCCTCAAACAACTCGCTGCATTTGTAGTTAAGACTATGCCCCCATTTGGTTTCAAATAAAAATACACCCTTCGTGCAAAGACGGAACACGACACCTTTATAAAACGATACTTTCCAGCAGAACTAAGGAAGGTAGTTGATGCTGTCATAAAGAAAAACGCTTATTTCACTAATCCGGAAAACTTGTTTCTGGCTATGTTAACCGATCCTGAGAAGCATGTGCCAGAGCTTGCCGCTACGCGCATTCTTAATTAATTTAAGTCAGAAAAGCTGACACTCTAGAAAATCTGCGTGCTCCTTGTGTGTTCGAGGTTTCCAAGATTTACCTACCTATTGACTGGAAAGTAAAATACTTTCAATCCCCGATACCACGCGTTGTCACAGATGAAGCCCTACTTTCAATGGTAGAGTCAGGAGGCAGCGAAGAAATACTTTTCCTGCGGCTTCCCTGTCATACACAAGCTGTAGAGCGAGCCGTGAAAACTTAAACCGAAATCTTTACAGTTGTGTACCAAAAACGCCAGGGGAGGTATGATAAAGGCGAAAATTCTGAATCTAAAAATTATGCCAAAGTTCGAAAGTAAAAGGATTTTATATGTGTCATATTGGTGATTTTCTCAGTATTATCATAGTTTTTCTTTGATAAAATGCTTTTCTAACGATATTTTCTGTATTTTTTATGGTAAACCTAAGCCTAAATAATCATATAAGTAATCTATAAAAATATATTTTATAAATATGAATTAAATACAAAATATTTCAAATTTTCTAAGTCAATTCGCGGGTAGAAGCAAATGAGTTTAATCACTTTTATTTTTAGTTTTGCGTTTTTATGTATTTAAAACTATTAGAAAAAGAAAAGATATTTTTTTTTTCGCCATGCTACGGCGACCTATCCTAAAGGCCACTCCATCACAGCTGGCTTTTCATTATCGGTATTTGTAAACCTATGATGACAGAGCCCGGTGACTTGGCATTCTTGCGGTGCTTTGTTGCAAGATGGAATTCTTGGAAGGTTGTTGGGTTAAATAGGTCTACTTTAACTGTTTCGTACTAAATATATCTTTAGTACGAAACAGTTAAAGTAGACGTAGATATACTGGGGCTTAGGACTTCATTAAAATGTTTCGCACATCGACCGAGTTACTATTTATTTCAGTGAGTCGACATCACCTGTCGCTAGTGAATATCGGTGCGGTATTTTTGTATTTTGGACCAAAAACAGTTTTAGGCCATCAAAGAACTTGCCGTTGGGTGACAGTCAGCAAAGCGTTGCAATCCCGAGTTTTTTTATTCCCCAAGGTTTCTTCACGATGTTTTCCGTCACAAAAACAATCAACAAACTAAGTTTAAAATGTCCTTCGCGTTTACAGTACTTTAGTTAGCCCCGTTTGTTAAATGTAGTTCCATTGAGGGTCGTTAGTTTAAGTTTAACATTTAAAATCGCTCTCTATCAGATACAATGCAGAAGATTTTGTGGCCCCACTTTTGAGCTCCTTTATATCATCTTCCAATTTGCTTGAACTTCTATAAAGTGTATTTGGAAGTATGGCTTTTTTAATGAGACTCATCATTTTATCTGCTGCTGTCAGCGAAAAGTTATGGACTCATAGCCATCACATCTTTTAGGATCTCTTTTTGGTCCAATAAGTGAAAAAATAATGTACCAGATAGCCATACCATTAGTCCTAACCGATCATAAGGTATGTTAGAGATGGCTATAAATTGTTTAACAACATAACAAAGTTGTAAATATACAATGTCTATGTTTAGATTGGATATTGCAATTTAGACTCCAGTTTCTATATTGAACTACAACATTGTATAGCTACACAGCTGTGTTACACACATAAGATGAAACATTCAGTTTTGGCTTCACACTACCATCCTTTACCATATCATAGCAAACCTCAAATCTTACACAAATATTAATAGCAAAATTATTATTATCCCAAGTTACGTCTGGATGTAAGGATAGTTTTGCCAACCAATAGGTGCATACCAGTCCATCCCTGTTAGGAAAATCATGACGCAGTAAGCACCTGTCATGTCCATCGATTGGTCGATGTCAACTTAAAATCTTCGCAATCTACGAGTATAACAACATGTGGGGGGAATAGTTGCTCCCGTCCCCAGGAAATACTGTGATCCCGCAGCTATGCACGGTCACCTGGGGGTAGTGATACGAGCGACCAATCAACACTAACAAAGGTCCATCGGGCAAGTGATTGAACGAAACTTTTGCGATTTTGCCTAAACGTCTAGGATTAAACAAGACGGATTTCAACTTTGGCAGGATAACCAAGTTGTTTGATTGGAAACAAACGGTCAGGTGCGAGTCAGACTCGCGCACCAAATGTTCCTTACATACTTGTATTTATGAGTGTGTAATTTATGTATTTATTTAAATACTTTGTCTGTCACATCTGTGAGACCTTACGCTTGCATAGAATATAAATTTGCTTCAAAATTATTATTTTCTGATTTTCCTCTTTATATGTGCTATACCTATCTTCGTACCAATTTTATGATTCTAGGTCGACGGGAAGTACCCTATAAGTTTTGATTCCCTTGCGAGTGTCAGGCATATTTAGCAACATTGTAAATTAAACGGCGGTACTATTGTTTACGTTGACCTCTATGTTTTATTTTTGCACAACTTGAAGAGACTTTAGACTTGAGTGATTGATATTAATTTAAACGTGATACCCTCCATGCGTTCCTGAGAAAAGAGTATGAGACGGCTCGACAGACAGACAAACAAACCAGACAGACGGACAACGCAGTGATCCAGTTCCGTACTAAAGGAAAAAAAAATATAGTTACTTTTGTCCTTTGGTATAGAACCCTAAAAAATATTTCTTGTATTTTGTTTAATCATAAGATAACTTTATTTATTTCGTGTTCATATATGTCTCTGGGTATTCATTTTCAGATAAAACAAGTCATAAAGTTTGACTTGCCCAATACAAGGTGTCTTTTCTTACGCACTTTTAAAATATTAATGGGCGATCATTATGCTATAACCATAGATATCGATCTATGGTACGTACGCAGTACGCAGTTTTCGATGTCGTGTTGAATCATGAGGATCTAATCCATCATCACCTCTTTTTAGTCATTCGTGAAGTCTAACCAAATAGAATCTAAAAATATCGATGCACATTCTCTACCAATAATCTTCAAGGTGCATTTTATAATTTATCTATTAATATGCAATTCATCTCAGGGGATAATAAACATAAAACTAACGTACACCTAGGTAGTAGGTTAGTTATGTTTAGTATCTCCTAAGGTTCTAAACTCCGAGTAAGTGTAATAACATAACATAATATAGCATCACGCATTCTCCCATAAGGGGTGGCAGAGGCACAATTGTGCCCACTTTGAGCCAGTTATTCAATACTCCACTTTGCGTGACAGGGGGCTAGCCCATCGCCGCAGCTATGGAGTAATGAAGGTTTCCTCACGATGTTTTCCATCACCATTAAAACGACCGTATAATATACTTGAGATAAATTAATTATCTCATTGGTCAGTAATCGAACCTGCATCTCATGTGTGAGAAGCAAGCGTGGATACCAATTAGACCACGGCGTAAGTGTAAGCATTATAAAATACAGAGATTTAATTCAATAAAATACCTACGCTTAAGTAATTTTGCACTTACGGGTAATCTGTGGAAACTACAGTTCAAGTTACACCAACCAATGTTGCAAAGGACTAATTTTAAATTCTATCACAAGGATATAAAGGTGGAAGTTTCAGCGACGGATTTGTCGATGAAGCCGCCTCTACAGTAAAGTTGATAGAGTAGAGTTTGAGAGCAAAGTTTCCATTTTATATGGCTAGTCGCTCGAACGTATTTATTATGGCGTGCCTAACTCTGGCTTCGCAATCTGGTCTTGATTCAAATAGCGCCGATACTCTAACAGATGGGATTTTTAGGAATAAAGATAACGGAAATACGCTGAAGTGTTATTTTTTTCTAAAGAGCAATTTTACAACTATATTTAACACGAGCTTACGCGAAAAGCAACAATAAGAAAGTGCACTTTTAGATTTCGATGCCGCTTAATCCCTGGTGACGCCACTGTGGTGCCGCTGTGCCGATCAAGGTTTTTAATTTTATTAAAATGGCGCGAGATTCAAAATCGCCTCTGAAAACTTCTGTGGCGCAGCCGTTGTGGCTCTGCCTACCATACGAGAGGTCCTAGGTTCGATCCCCAGCTGTGGGTAAAGGGTTTAGGATGCTTATTTGTGTTTGACGTCGATGTTTCTGGTTCCCAAGACACAGGGTATCCTAGTGTGGGCCCAGAAGCAATGTATGTGCCTGTATGTAAATGTTTATGTTATGTTGTTTATCGCGATGCCTCATAACCAGGTCCAGCTCAAAAGGTTTTTAAGTCTTGGGTCAAATATGACGTCTATATAAAATATCTCCTCTCTCACTTTTATTATAACCTTATTGTCTTTTTTCATTAGTAGACAAAGACTTTACAAAACAATATTAATACCTTATATTAAATGTAGCATTAAAACGTTCGAAAAATACACAAAAACAACTCAATTAACTACCGAAATCTGGACAATGGACTAGCCAATATTTGATTCCAAACATGGGGAGTACTTTAAATAGATAATTTAACATTTATTCAGGCTTCATATCATCGCGCCTTAAAGTGTTAGAGGATATATATATACACAGAGATGGCCGGGACACAGGTTTGCCCACAAAATACTGAAATATCTCGACAGTATAACAATACTTTTAGGTAATTAAAGTCTAGTTTTATAACTTAATAGTGTACAGGAAGCTGCAATAGGGAAATTTCCCCCAGACTTGAATGCAGCTATTTAATTTGTAAACCACAAACTCGAAGTTTCGGTGCTTATTGTGGGACGCTCTGCTATTTATATGCATTTTGGAAAATTAATTTGCAGTAAATTGTAAGTGGAGGGCTCATTGTGCTGTACTATGGTTAGTACTTGCAGTGAGTAATTTGGTTAAAATGCTTTGCGTGTTTTTACCCGGCTACAACGAAGCTAAAAGGAGAATTATGTGTTTGACCGGTATGTATGTATTATGTATGTATATTTTTATGGTTATGTCACCGTAAGATAGTCAAAACCGATAGTTGATAAACTAAAGTATTTTTTCTCGTTAGTTGGTCAACTATCGACAGATAGTAAACTGTAGCGTACTGCTTACTATATGAAGCGTTAGTTGATAAACTAACGGTTAAAACCGTTAAATAGTAAACTGGTTTAAACTTGAATTGGCGACGAAATACCAGGGCAAACACTGCGATAGCTTAGGTGAAGACTAGATGGGACGAGCGCAGCGAAGCTTCGTGTTAGGTTGACATGTAAGAACAAAAGAAACGTAAATTCTAAACCCTGTCGGTCTGGTTTACTATCCGTCGATAGTTGATCAACTAACGCGTTAGTTTATCAACTAACGGGTTGGACTAACTAACGGTGACATAATACATGTTCATTTGTGACACCAGAAAATGTAAGCTACTTATCAGAATTAAACAAAAGAGGTATCGTTAGAAGCGTCTTGATCATCCACACTTAAGTCAATAATACGCCTTCTTACATTTTAAGAGAACAAAGTCAAGGGCCATGTTTAGATTATACTATTACGGAAATTGGAAACAAGGTAACTTTTGAGTAAACCCGTAAGTGTGCAGACTGAAAACCTCAAATCCTAATGTTATGTTGGTTTAATTTAGCTATATAGAAATGAGGTAAAAAGAACTGAATAATTAATAAATTTAGCCAATTATTGTCCCCACTGAGAAGCACAGGCCTTTACCCGGATTCGATTACAGATTGAGCCATACTCTACTGAGTAATAAATTATACCAAAATTAAAAGTATATTTTGCTGTCAAATTGATGGTGATGATGATGTTACCTATCTGACCATCTTCGGAGACTACGTGCACATCTGCGATCCCAATAAGTCAGGCCACCAGGATAGACATAGTCACAAATACTTACAAAACTTACCTAGTGGTCAACACAAACAAAGCTCAATGTGTATTATTAGCATGTATATTAGCATGAGTTTGTGCATGTATATATATGTCACCATAAGATTTTTAAAACCATTTGTTTATAAACTAACGCGTTAGTTTGTAAACTATCGACAAATTGTAATCCAGACCGACAGGGTTTAAAATTCACGTTTATTTTGTTCTGACATGTCAACCTAACACGAAGACTATTCGGGGGCTTCGCTGCGCTTGCCTCCTCTAGTCTTCAGGTGAAGTCTACCGCAGTGTTTGCTCTGGTATTTCTTTTGCAATTCTAGTTGAAACCAGTTCACAATTTGACGGTTTTATTATAATCGAACGCGTCGTATCGTAATCAGAACGGTACAGCTTATAATTTATCGATAGTTTGTAAACTAACGAGAAAAAACCTTACATTATAAATTAACGGTTTTGACAATCTTGCGGTGGATGACCTATATATACGAAACAAGATTCTATGACTATTTTGCGTCTTTTCCATAATCTAAAAACATATATTCAGTTTTGGCTTGGCAAATAATATTTTATCCATCATCAACTAATCATTCTGACACCACTCAGCAAGGTTCAATTGGCTCAGTTAGTAAGCCCCTGTCATTTATCTACTCTAAAGTTCAAATCCTAGCCCTTGTAAGATAATTTTTGTTTTGTTTAATTCGTTTGAAAATACTGATGTTATTATCACTCTGCTCTCAATAGAAATGGAAGGTTTAAACTTTTTATTTCTATTGAGAGCACAGTGACAATTAAATCTACCCTCTTTTAATTTATGTAAAAGTTTGTTGCTATTTTATGTCCAATTGGCTATCGCTTCGAATTGTGACTTTGCATCACAGCATCTGAATAGTGGATTTAATCTATCGACAACTATCGAGATTATGTTCAACAACAGTTGGATTTTTGTGTTACATCAGTTCAATTCGTGAAATCGCAGGACGTCTAATGATATCGTTGAGAAGATAGAAGTTATCTTTTATTATATTATTTTACTGAAAAATATGCGACTGTTTAAGTAACAGATCACATAGGATGTGTTATGATTTGTTATATTATGGTTGCCATTTATTGCGTGCTTCTCTCATCTTAAAAAAAATACATGATAATTATTTAAAAAGGGTAATAAACTATGATGTAAAAAATATCAATCACTACAAAAAGATAACAATTTTTTTTTTCAAAAGTGGAAGTGTGCCTATTGTGGTCAGACTCGAGCCCAGAGCCACATGAGCCAGAACCTCGGGTCTGTGATCCACATATTAATGATACTGACATTTTCCCGTTATAGGTTTTTAATTTTATTACCATGGCATGAGACTCATACATAACGAGATTCGGCAAAGGTCCCATTTATAATGTTACAAATTGTCCATTCTGCTTTAGAGATAGAAATGTGTGCGGTTGGACAAGTGTTACACTTAAACAACCTCATTACATTCACACACTGTACACACCTACAAGGCTGGATTTGTATGCTCTTAGCTCGTGAACATTTGGTAAGAACAGTCATGTCTTTTTGTATCCTCAAAACTACAACTACTATGATCTTTTTATACTGTTCTTCATTCCACGGTTGTTTGCAGTAAAACTTATTCAAATGACCAACAAAGGTTAACGGCCTTGTCGACCGTATTCAGACAGCTGATGTCTGCCGGCCGGCTGAGCCAAAAAGAAAGTACGGAAAACAAAAAGAGATGTCGTCACAGCTTTGGCACTGTCCCTGCAAAGAGTGCCAAAATAGGGACAGCAAAAAACGACACCATCCAGTCTCGTTTCACGCTCTAGGTGATCTTAACGAGGCCTCTCTTTAGTGGCTGTGGTGGGCCAACAATTTGTTTGCTATTTTGTGGGTTGCGTTTTGTTCGTCTGTTGAATGGCCGAAGTCACTCGAATGTGAAGTGCAGGTAAATGAATTTAAAAATAACGGATTTGAATAATTCATCAAGATAAAAACTTAAAAATAATACCGACTTCATGCCCTATTTCTTCCTCTCCGGTCGGGATTCAAATGTTGTCCTAAATATCCACACGATAACGAGGCTACGAAGTCACAGGAAAGCAAAAATGAGCAATTTCGTTTAAATGGATGATATTGTTACAGTTATTTCAAATTTGCAGACTGAAGGGATTTTACTTCTTTACATAAAAAAGAATTTATCAAATCGTTTAATATTAATACCAATTTTGAGGTAGCAAACATAAAAAACACAACCAAATTGAGGACCCCCTCCTTTTTTGAAGTCGCTTGCTTAAAAAAGCCGTCATACTTTGAGCTGTTAAAACTGACATGTTAATTAGTTTTAAGCCGGCTACCCTTCTCAAGATGCAACATTTTATCGTTCTATACTTTGTCGATGAGCCCGTTCACAACGTGCGCTATTGCATATTACATCCCAAACCATAAATATTTTTACGCGAGATATTTGAAGGGCGTTTGAAGGTTTTACCTATCAACTGAATGACGATCGCAGCTGAACTGTTTCAAAATATCTACTTCGTTGTGTGAATGGCACACGTTCCGACCTATACAGGCTGCAATAGAAAGATGTAGTCATAGTTTAGGGGGTTGATAGGGACATTTTTCTATGAAACCAACTTGACCAGAGCAACTTTATTTTTCACTTCTTCTTACAGATCAGCTGACCGCTCGCTCCAAAATGTATGAAGAAGTGAAAATAAAAGTTGGTCAGATCAAATCGGTTTCATTGAGGAAGTTGCTCAGTCCCCGAGCAATCCCTTAAAATTCGACTACAACTTTCTGTTACACCCTGTGTAGCTCGGGATGTAATAAATATATATTATATCACATAGTGGGTAGCCGGCTTAAACGCCATCGGTCACAGTTAGTATTGGATGGGCACGTAAATAATATACTGCTAGTAATGGCACCTTATCCAAAAGCTCATTGCAGATGGCCGTTGTCTAGTTGGATGCTGTCAATCTGTCAAAGTTGTCAAATTCAATTTACTTTTTTTTCAATTATATGACGTGCCAACCTCATTTGAGGTAAATTTTGCCAGTGTCAGGTGTATTTGAACACGTGACGTGTTTTTCAACCTAACCTCAGATGAATTAAACTCTTTGCCTTTAACCACACCAGCGCCACCACGCGGGAGCAAATGCGGGCATAGCTGTCATTGCAACAATTTGCTATCGCCGACAATCAGTCACATTCACGGATGGCGGTTAGTATTTATTAGTTTTGTGGGCACGAAAGAGTACGTTTGGTTTGTTTAGTGTTTTTGCCGAGCGTCATACAAAGTACGTGAATGTCCTTTGTTGCAATGAAGTAACTGTCGTCGTTGCCAGATCACATCAAACAGGAATGAATCAAATTGGGAAATGGATCGCGCGACTGTACGCCAACCTGTCCGCTATGGTTAGTTTAGACAAACATGCCATTGGCACCCCAGACGGCACCATGTGCCAAATGGGGAAGCATAGCATACCATGCGGATGTGAGGGCGTTGCAGTATTGATCTGGTGGTTGCCCGTCTCATTGTGCCTGATCGTTCCAAAACTCTAAAATAGTGCTTCAGGGAACAGGCAGTTGAGGTAACTAAGGCCTTGTTAAGGCCTTGAATTATGGAAAACTTAGTATGCGGGATCAAAATAAAACATAGTGTTACACCTCTTACCCTTATGGGAAAAAGTATCAAATTTAATAAAAAATAATGTATTTATGTGTGTTAAACTTTAACTGTGTTTTGTGTAGGTAGTCGTTTCTAATAATATGTAAGAAATACATTTCAAATCTTCAGAAATCAATCTAATTTTCCTGAAGATCGAAAAAATTACTGAGAAAAGAAAAGAAATTAACATGTTTTGTTAAAAATCGCCATAAATTCATCTTTTAAGATATTTTTATATATATTTTGATCATAAATCAAAAAAGAATGTTTTTTATTGGTTTAAGTGGGTTATTTTTTCCAGTGTATTAAGTTTTCTTTTTTTAACGGAAATAAAATATTACTATTTTTCTAATATTTTCTACTACATGTATTTTTTAATCAAAATAAGAAAAATCATGCTTTTAAGAGATGGGATGGCAGCGGCACGGTTGTGCCCACGCTTAGCCAGTAGTTAAATAATACTTACATGTTGTGTGTCAAGTGGCTAATCTATCACTGTTACTATGAGGGTTTCCTCCCAATTAGTAGTCAAATCGATTCCAAACTAATAGAGATCTTATCAATTTGGTCGCCAGGTCGAGTGTTTTCATTAAATTTGTAAAAACTTGAATACCAACATTGATTTATCACTGTTGTATTATCAGTAGCCCGGCTATTAGTATAAGTAAATAATAAATAAATAAATAAGTGTATGTTTAGAAAAATATTTCCTAAGAAGATAACCATATTTAATAACCCGTATTTATGACTCATCTTGGCTCTAATATCATAATCATATTTAGCAGCACGAGAGCCTAGATCACACGATACCTAGATCACTGTCAGAAGCAGAAACTGCGTTTGTTTTCTGGGGAATAATAAGATCTCATTTCACCAACGCTAAGTTCCAAAACAAAATTAGTTGCTACATTCAAAGCTAAGCGAAGTTCATAGTAATTTGCTATCAAATTACAAGACACCATCTAATACGCAAATTTTCTGGATAATTAAATAATCATAAAGATTGTCATAAATATCGAAATTTTGTACAAAAATAAGACTGTGGCACGAAGTAAAAAAATAACCTTATAAAAACACCAATATTTTATGACGTCAAAGTTTTCAGTTTTTATTTATCCAGAACAAATACAGCACAAACCTCGACTGAACAAGGGTAGTCGGAACCAGAGAGGCTATTCCTCACACCGATTTCAATATCTACGAAGCAACTAATAAAGATAATGTTGAATTTAAATTAACCAAAAACCTTTTTGGCATCCGGCACCGGTACACTTGCCAAGTCTGTGAAAACCGCTTCTTAGATTCATGTCCTTGTGTGTTTTATCAAAGGCTTATTAACTCAGGATTACGGGAATATTGGACATTGGCTCACGATTTTGAAGTTTACTAGTTAATGTTAAAGTTTGGAAACCTTTAAGTAACGCTAGTACCGATTGGGTTAAGGAAGTCTAAGTGCATAATCTCGAGATACATACATGGTTCTTGATTTTCCAGTAGTATTTCAGGCCAGGACAGTAAAACTAGTGTTAGCAAGCTACAAAACTTACAACTCAGGAATCGTGTTTAAAAAAAATCAGTTCTCTACCTATTTCGGTTGATCCGTTAGAGCCCGGTGACAGACGGACTAAAGGACGGACAGAGGAGGCTAAGTAATAGGGACCCGTTCGGCACCCTTCGTGTGCGAAACCCTACAAACTAGCTTTATGGTTTTTAAAGAAAACATTGTTATGGATATGGACAGCTATGACTTTCCGCGATTTTGAAATAAATCATAAATCAACCGTCAAAATGATTTTGATATTCAATAGCATGGGTCAACCACACAGCCATTACGTAAAGATATACTTTTTTAATCTATTTCTGCCCCTTATTTCATTATAAACAGCCACATCAGAATCGCCGCATGACCGAATGTGTGGTTATCGCATCCCCTATTTATAACCTCTAAATCACCCGGAACCGAAATTCAATCGGAACCCCGAGGTGCTGGCTGGAATAAAAACGCTGTGTTGCGTGGGTCTGCGGAAAAGAAAAAAGGAAATCGAAATTCGAACTTTACATAGCCGCAGAAATGTTTTCGGTCCGGTTATGTGCGCCTGGACTGTTACTATGCAAATGGGATTATTACGAGTATGATCAACGTTTTGCAAAACACACTGCTAAGAAAACTACAGTTTTACATTTTAATAGCTTTACTCGTATTTTTAACTGCATCGGTGAACACAGTACGAAAATGAGAAATTACCATATGAATTTCAGACATGGTCTAAAGGTCTTTGTCGTCGTAAGATTGTCAAAACCGTTAGTTTAAAATCTAACGTTTTTTTCTCTATAATTTACAAACTATCGATAAGTTGTAAACTGTACCGTACTGCTTACGATATGACGCGTTAGTTTATAATACAACCGTTAAATTGTGAACGGGTTTAAACTTGAATTGCATAAGTATTACCAGGGTAAACACTGCGGTAGCGTAGGTGAAGAGTAGAGGGGGTGAGCGCAGTGACGCTCCAGAATAGTCTTCGTGTTAGGTTGACATGTAAGAACAAAATAAACGTAAATTATAAACCCCGTCGGTGTGGTTTACGATTTGACGATAGTTTACAAAATAACACGTTAGCTTATAAACTAACTGTTTTGACAATCTTGACATATACACATTGTCCATTTCATCCAACAATTAATGATAGCATAATAGTGTTAACACAAACCATACATCAAATCCCTACCTTTCAAAAAAAAAACATCAGAATAAAAGGCATGCTTCACGTGTAGAAAATGGAAAAACATTAAAGCAAATATATTTATCGAATGCCATAACCAAATTAAGTCCCAATTTGCACACTGATGCGGATGCCAAAAGAATCCATACAGAAATGGGTAGACAGATACAGGCTGTTACAGCTGTATTATTATGGGTATTTCGCTTTACGAATAGCGAATATTGCATAGCATTGCAACAGTAAGAGTTATCTTTGCAAAATATTAATATTGCTTAGCATTACTTTTGGCTACAAGTAAAAAAAAACATATATCAGAGTTTACCCAGAATTTATTGTCAAAACATTATTTACACAACAATAAGTGACAATTCATGACTATGGATTTGATTTAAATTGCAAGTAGCTACCCCTCAAACATAAGGTTGAATTTCATCTTAGGTCCTGTAGCCAAGAGAGGGAGGATGGCATCCCGCTATGAATATAAAACACTTTTCCGTCCATCGGTTTATTTGTAAACGGGCCTAAACGCAAACGGGCTCGATATCAAATTACCCCCGAAGGCCTCCGAACTCGCAAAATAAACTGATTGTCAATCCGATTGTCAATAACCCGATTGAATACAGTTTTATGACATGCCACGGAAAGCTGTACTGACAGCGCCATCTCTCGGAAGATGTGGTACTAAAAGTGAAATAGTATCTAGGCACTTTAGGTACATTTCGACCACTTCCCATTATGGTAAGGTTCATAGTGACAAGTTCCCAGTTTGACCATTTGCCAATTCGACCACTTCCCAATTAGACCTATTCTCATTTCGGCTACTTCCCGAATCAACAGCTTTTTAGTTACATTTTACCTTGTCACTCGCGGGTAAGCCCCATAGAGTTATTAAGTCTAGAGAGAAAAGGTTGTTTATGTAAAATGGTTGTTCACACAAGTGGTTGTTCTTACAGCAAATTAGTTGTCGAAATGTGAAATGGTCGGATTGGGATGTGGGCAAACCAGGAATTTAACATTATGAACCTTGTCATAACTGGGGAACTTGGAAACTTATCGAATCGTCGTTTAGGATATTGGACTTCACTTATCCAGTATGTTTGGTCTTGTATGGAGTTTGAAATCTCTTTCTAAAGATAAGCTTGCCTTTGTACATTCTGTGTGTTTTATTTTTATGTAATG
This sequence comes from Argyresthia goedartella, assembly GCA_949825045.1. Lineage (NCBI taxonomy): Eukaryota > Metazoa > Arthropoda > Insecta > Lepidoptera > Argyresthiidae > Argyresthia > Argyresthia goedartella. The sequence continues at coordinate 13,317,910 of OX463829.1, read as the reverse complement.
GCTCAAATATTTGTTTGCAAAAAATAATTATCACCTGAATTGGAAGACTAATAATATGCTTTTTACGTCCTTATTTCGCGTAGAAGCGTGTGTTTGAATGTTTAATTTTATAATAATAATTGAAAATTTTATATATACTTATATATATTTTTTGCACAGCCAGTGTCTTTAAAAATTATTTATTAAAATACTGTGCCATTCTGAGGGTTATAATAGAATTCAACTCATATTTTAAAACTGTTACTAGAACCAATACAAAGGCTTTAATTATTGAAACAAATGAATTAACGCCATCGTCATTCACATATGACCAATACATATATATACACTGACGAGCAATAAAAAAGTTCCAGTGACATAGCACCAAATTACTCCTAAACGGGAAAGGCTAGCTTAATGACGCCGACTCCAATATTGAAGTACATTTAACAGCGCACCAGAATATTTCCAATTAAAAACGTAAATATTGTGTTCAAATGCTAGGTTCTATGTCTTAGGAGATATTAAGGTGTTTGTCGGCATTTTGTGGGTGGAACTCTTTCATTGTTTGTCAGTGTATTATGTATATATTACGGCTAAAGATAGATGTGTATGGCGATGTATAATGGCTAAAGATAGATAGAATACGATAGTTGAATCTTAAACTTAAGTTTAGCCGGTTAATGTTAATATTAATTTCGAGCCTCGGCTACTGTCCGACATAATGCTTTTTAGTGATTTTATCTTTACCGGCTAATAAGCAAATTAATCGACTCGTTTCGGTTAATGTTGGACATTAGCCGGCTAATGTTGAAAACGAAAGTATTCATGCGGCTGCGAGGGGTGGTGCGGGGGAAAAGCCAGTGCCTGACCTCGATGTTTAAATTAGTAATTGTATTTAGATAAGTAAATGTGGCAGAATAATAATATTAATAATAATCCTTTGTTCTTTCCACTCAGGCAAGCTTCACCACAGTATTGCTTACGCAATCCAAAATGTACCAAATGCACCAATTTTCACTAACTAGCTAGACGCGCCTTAGTAGGAGGCGCATTACTTATTCCTTCCAAAGCTATTTTTTTAACGTTAGCCTAGGCATGCTGAAAAATAATATTAAAAAACGAATAATATAAGTTTAGCCGGCTTATATCAATTGTCACGCATCTTTAGCCGCAACAGCTTAGAGCCTACTCTGCAGTTTAGTCGGCTAATGTTGAGATCATTTATCTCAGTGAAAAATTAATTTATTAAATTCAAAATAAAACATTCAAAAATCTAAATTATGATTTGTCGTTCGTGAGCTATGTATTTTATTATATAACCGTGCCAAAATAAACCGGGAAAACGAACACGCAGCCAACTGGGACAACTCCAGACGTCTTGATTTCCAACAAATGGAATTGATCAGTATCAAACTATCCTACTTTTGTCAAACACAAGTTTTCGTATTCAAAACTTGCGTCCGCACGGGAGGCGGCAGATGGCAATGTTTTCAGGGGCCGAATTCTACTAGGACAGTTACGGTTCAGTGATGATGAAACGGAGAGGAAGGTAAGCTTAGGTATCTATTATCTGACGTTTTTGTAATCCCTCCTTTGGTGAATAAAATGTATATGATTATTAATTACCATAATTTATGTCAGTGATTGCCCAAAAACTTTCTAAACACCAAATAATGAATTAACCGGTAAAACGGTAGGTACTTACGATGTTACTTAAATAAATACTAAATAGAGGTCTAAGCCGTGTATATCGCAAACCAAATGTTAAATTCAGCACTATTTTCTTTTCCAACATGCCTTAAAAATAAATATTTTTCGTAGTGCGAATACTAAAAATTTATTTAGCGTGTTGTTGCTATATCTACGTAAAGAAGGCGGCGGCTACTGATTAGGTGCGTCGACAACTGGGGGCCTTAGCCATGAAGCCGCTTGATTAGCAAATAGACAGTACTTCATCAGCGGAGTGGATGGATTGATTCTGTACTCAAATAATATTTTTTTAAACTATAGATATTTACATAAACTTAGCAATTGCCATTTTTTGCCTCTTCTCTACATTAGACCACTGTGAGAAAAGCAACTTCGACAGATTGATATATTACAATATTACAATATTAATTGTAATAATTAAAATAGGCCTAGACTTAAATTTCTCGAAATGATATTTATTCATATCCGATAACATCACGCCCGCCGAAAAGATTAACATCATCTTAAAATTTAACTCAGCTGCTCCCAACATAAAATGCTGGAGAAAAACTCGCTCCGCCTCCTAGGGGCCCCCATACTAAAGGACGGTATCGCCAGCTTCGTGGATGAACACATTTCAAAATTCAATCAAAATTCAATCAGACTCACCGATTTTAATCCACATATGGCCCTTTCTGTCATACGGTTTTGCCTTTTTGTACCAAAGCTTACATACCTCCTTCGATGGTCTCCTCTTTAGAAATACCCTCCCATTCACCACCTGTTAGACGTTTTGATCCAAAACTCACTAACCAAAATTATAAACTCTAACTTTGATGAACAAAGCTTGACCCAAGCTACCCTCCCAATCAGACACGCAGGCCTGGGGTACCGGAAAATCTCCGATGTGGCGCTCCCGGCTTTCATGTCTTCGGCCTATAGCACACGCGACCTCTATGGTAAAATCATTAACCCATCACTGTGTAGAGGTCACATGTCTAGCCGAGGCCAGGAATGCCTGGACGCAAGCCTGCCCGAGGCAAAATTTTCCAATAAACAGAAACTCCCAGAGGTTGTGGGACGAGCCGCTGTGTATCAAAACGATAGATAATCTACAAAACACATCTAGTTGTTTAGCAGAGCTTGCTCATCTCTTTGCTGCCAGGGAGAAGGAGTCAGGATACTGGCTGCACGCTATTCCCTCGAGGCACATCGGCACCCTACTGACACCTGCCGCCTGCCTGCGACTCGGCGTGAGCACAAATCAATCCCATAGTTGCCGCTGTGGTGCCAGGGTGGACCAATTAGATCACCACGGCCTCTCCTGTTAGCGCAGCGCTGACCGGTGGTCTTTTCATGCCAGCCTGAATGACGTCATTTGCCGGGCCCTTGCCAGTTGTGGCGTGCCAGCCATCTTCTAACCCAATCTCCTGGCAGGTGACGATGGTAAGTCGCCTGATGGAATGACGCTCATTCCCTGGCAGAACGGGAGGTCGCTGATTTGGGATGCGACGTGCGTAGACACGTTGGCACCATGCCACCTACTGGTGACCTCAGCAGCGGCTGGCGTTGCGGCGGTAGCTGCAGAGGGTCTCAAATGACGGAAATATGCCGCCAGAGGCGATGAATTTCTATTCGTGTCATTAGGCGTGGAGACCGTCGCGCCGTAGGGCCTTGACGCTCGACGAGTCCTTAAAGACATCTGTAAGCGACTCGTCGAAGCTTCAGGAGACCGTAGAGCTGGCACCTACCTCGCTCAACGTATCAGCTTAGCGATACAGCGAGGAAATGGCGCCAGTATATTGGGTACCTTGCCGCCCGGTAGCGATCTTGGGGAAAATTTTAATTTAGTATAGGTTTTAGGTTTAGTTACATTATTAAGTTTAGTATGTAAATAATTTTTAACCATTAATGTTTACAATAATTCAGTGTTTTTAGGTATTAAATATACTACTACTATATTATAATAATAAGCAGGAATAAATAATAACAAAGTTATTGATAGCGAGTTCTGTGTTGAGTAAGATTAACCCCATATAGTAACGTCATTTAAGTAATCTTGAACATTGGAGGTATCTTGTTGTAGTAAAGAACGCACTGACCTTGAAGAATTGCTAACGTTCGCGATTCTAATCCAGGGCGCATCTAGTCTGTGGTTATTTCTTAGGTTCATATTACAGCTATCGGTAAATTTGAAAAATGTTGAAGGTTCTTGCGTACAAAAATTCTATTTTCGAATATTGTACTTACATGTACACCATTGTGTTAGCGGAATTGGGCCCGAGTTGGTTCTATAAAACAGAGGAGTACTGCTGTATGAAGAATGTTGTCCTTGGGGGCGATATTCATGCTGAGAAACTTTTGTGAATTGAAGGTATTATTGTATTTATCTAGAGCATCCGTGGTCTAGTGGTGTAACCGCTCGCATGTGACTCATGACATGTGAGATTGAATCGGAATTGTGAATAAATGAAATGATTGAATGAATGAGGTTATTACCAAGATGGAATCATGACATCGTGAGAAAACTATGATATCTAATAGCTAATGCAATCGGCTAGACTGCTACCTCGAAAAATAGTATATAGAATTACTGGCTAAACGTGAGTCTAACTGTGATCTACCACTCCGTCTGGGAAAGGATGTGACGCTATTTGGATATTTATTTTTGACGGAGTTTAGTCAGTAATAAATATCATGACTGTTTTTTTGATCGTAAAATAAAGTATTTTTTTAATAGTTCCTACTTTGTTACTTTACATTTGAAATTGGGTTTTGCTAACTTTGTATAAGTTTGGTATTAATATTACGATCTAGGCCACATCTCATCAAAACCGCTATTTTCCAACTCTTCACGTAGAATAAGGTCGGTAATTTCACTGATTTAAACAGAAAAAGCGGCGGCTCAGTAGGTAAATATGCAGTATTCGTGATCTCAAAGTCGCTTGTTTAAATCCCGTCGATCCGCCTAAACTTTTTGTTTTTATTTATTTTAACCTTTCATTTTAAATTGTGCTTTCTGCAGCGAGGTCGCTCGATGGCTCGGGCATTGATCTTTAATTTTACATTCTGATGATAAACAAATTTATCTTAGCAAAGAAAATCAAAAGAAGGCCGGCGAAGAAAATAAGAGGGGTTGAAGGGGCGCCTGGGGCTCCCCATTGAGCTGAAACAACGACTGCTGTTGGACAAATAGATGAATTGGAGCTGCTTACCCTTTCTAGCGTTAAATAGTAATAATAATAATAATAATACCTTGGACACTATTGACACACATTGAACTGTATGTATGATATTTTGTAGTTTATATACGTGCATGCTATCTAGTGTATTTTATATAGTTGAGATATATATAATTTTTATTAGGTATATTTTATTTATATTTTAAAAGTAATTTTCGTACGTATGTATACAGTTTTATTGCGCACTAGGACTGTCCTTTTTCATAAACACTCCTGTCTTGCCTAGGTTTGCTGGAAGAAATCTCTTTATAGAGATAAGCTCGCCTTTGCCTATAAAATTTATTGTAGCTGTCTGTTTGTCTATGTTTTCTGTGCAATAAAGAATATGAATATGAATATGAATATGAATGTGAACTAGCCCCAAACTAGGATTCCCTGTATCTTGGGTACTAGACAACGATACACATATTTGTATAGATAAATATTATACTTAGATAGATAAAATGACTAGGGTACAAACATCCATTCTCATCAAACAAATATTTGCCCCCACCGGGACTCGAACCCGGGACCTTTGGTTTCGTGGGCAGGGTCACTGCCGACTCGGCCATTCGGGTCGTCAGCGTTGTACAGATGTAGTGAATAATCCTTTCCTTTCGTATTTTCTCGGAAATGTTCGTTTTTGTCTTACTACTTCACTCGCACTCAGTACCCATCGAGACAACGTAGGGAACGATCGCATTGCAAGAGGAAGTATCTATATAGAGTAGTTAATACCACAGAAATATTTTGTTGATATTTATGTAAGATTTTGTGATAAACTTCATGGACTGTACTGTAAATGTTACCAGTTCTTAGTAAAAGAGCGAGAGGGGGATGGGGGCAAGAGCCCCCGATTGAAACAGAAACAACCACTGCTTCTAGAAAAACAATCAAATTTGAGCTTTTAAGGGCAGAACAAAGGCCAATGGCATTGAGAATTAGACAAAGAAATCAAATACCCGTCGCATCGCGTCGAAGCAGACTGACGCATGCTCCCGCGCAGAGCCCGGCGAGGCAGCCCGAGCTCCGAGATCAAGAAAATTATAGAAAATATTACTAAACTCCTGTAATAATAACATTAAAAATAAAATAAAACAACCAAAAAAATTCCCTTTTTTTACCTATTTTTGCATGTAAGTTTCATATAGGAAACTGATTTCGTCTCCGAGCGCTTGTTCATTTAGTTGAATAATAATGCATTGCGAAAAATGTTTTAAAGTATTAAATATAACAAATATCCGGTAATTTTAAAAGTCCATTCTTATCTCTAATAGACCTTTTATAACATATATTTATCCTACATTTTTATGTTGTCTAGTTTAGCCTAGAATTGAAGCTAAAGATGCATTTCTGGCGATATTTAATCCCTTAACGTTTTCTGGCGCCTTGAACGTAGGGAGCAAAAGACAGGTACACCTTTAAGACCTGGTTTTTTCCTTCTCCAGCCAGGTTCGAAACCGGGACCTCCCGCTTAGGAACCACAGCCTGGACCGCCACTTCACAGAGGTTTTTCTACTGCGAAACAACGACTGCTGCTGGACAAATAGACAAATTGGCGCTGTTAAACAAGGCCCAGGGCCAAAGTCTTATGGCTGCTGGAATAGACTTAACTTCTGATTGATTTTCTCACGGCCAAATATATGTTTGTTGCTCGCGGGTCACCTTTTTGTATTGTCAGAAGAGGAAAAACCAGTTGTGGAAGATCTTTCATAATATCTTTTTTATTAAAATTACTTTTGGGCATAAGCCCCATCACTATAGCGCCAATTTTGAGGTCCTATACTAACGAATCCAGTAATAACACGAAGTTATCTATCAGCTAAACAAGCAAACAAGTCAGCCAAAAAATATATATATTTTTATAGTTATGTCCCATCAACGTCCACAAACCGTCATCTCGTTTCGAATAGTACTTTGTCTTGCTGTTGTGGTTCCACTCCCCCAAATTCCACGCAGACGAACTTGCGGGCATCAGCTAGTACATAATATAATCTCGTAGAACATAACAATATTTCAATAAATCTACATAATACACATTAATTTAACGAAACATTTGAACAAAGGATCTAATTTAAATTTCAAACAACTACTCTTGCTGTACCTATATACGAATAATGTTATCGAGCATACATAAGCGTATTCTATAGTTATATAACTATCGCATTTCATAACTTATCAATAATGCTAGTTCGACGATGTGGAAACTCTGAAAAACTTAAATAATATGGGTAGTATTTCATCGAACATCAAAAGTCTAATCTTACCAAACTACATAATAAGTAAAACTCTGCAACAAAATTAATAAAAACAGCTTTAAATTTTTAATTTACTGTTAAATAATTCGACTTGATGCTAAAATTGATTATATTGGTTTTGGGTTTATTACATCCCGAATAATATTACTTATTAAGTATTTCGGTTACATATCCATCTTTATTTAAAACATAGACTAAGTATGTACCTTGTTTTGTACCTTGTACCAACTTGCGTACTTTTGAGTTTCTTTTGTTGAAGAGAGTAACTAACTGTAACGCGTGTAATGATTACCTAGGCAACCTAGCCTATTAAAAAGGTATTATGAGCCCGTCCATTTTCCATCTAACAACCAATTTTTTATCGTACCTATGCACAGATTAACAAAAATTCAACCAGAGCGAACCAGGTTTGTTTCACTATTGTAATATACTAACTGTGTACGATAAACTGGAATCGTCCATTCTGTGTGAGGAATATGGTCGTAAAGATTCATTAACTAGAAAAAATAGACCTAAAAACCTACGAACTTTGTCCTATTTGCCTACCTATGTTATATTCCCCGCTATAACAATACATATGGCCAACGGACCTGGGAATACATGCTTCCCAGTATTTTAAATAAGATACCTAAAATTACTATAGACAGTTTACTAAATAATATATTCAAGAGAAAATTTATCTTAAAATCATATTACTTTTCCCGTTATGTTTAAAATAAAGTGCAATTGTAGCAATGTATACATAGATAGATATATTCATAGTAGATATGTAGATATGTATGTAGACATTGTTTCTATTGTATCCAAAGTACTTACCGTCGAGTAGTTAAGCGATCTCACCATGTCGCACTTAAATCTAGTGGTTTCAGCGCATGGTTACTGTATTCACTAACGTAATTTATTTATTTATTGAATAAACAAAGTTAAAAAAAAAAGTTTACCTATGTAATGCACCTCGTATGCACAAAATCCTGCAATCTGCATCACGGACCTACTTGGTTTTGGTGATTTCAAAAAAAATAAAAAAATTACAATTGATTATAATATACTTATTTTGTTTTCTTTGCCTCTTCAGCATACCAAAGTTGTCATATGGCTGTGTAGGTGTACCCGTTTATCGTCTTGAGACCTAGACACAGTGCACTTGAGATAAAAACTTTCTCGTGAAACTTTGAGCAGGTTAGATTGTTATATGTTTTTAGGGTTCCGTACCTTAGAAAGGAAAAACGGAACCATTATAGGGTCCCTCATGTGCCTGTCCTAGGTGTGTAAAAGTAATATAAAACGACCGAATTCAGAACCAATTAAGTTGCAATTTGGTACATTTATTTAATTATGTGAACTAAATAGGAAAGTGTTATGTATTAAAATACATTTTGAATTTGAGAGGCAGTATTGGGGGGCTTATCAGAAAATAAATATATATATTTCTTAATTGTTTCATGTGATATATCAAATGAAAGGGCTTGTTATATATATATACTACTGGAAAAATAATTTAAAATGTATAGGGGACAAACCATTGGGGGGCAATTTAGAAAATAAAAAAAAGGTTTCTCAAACTGTATCGTGTGACATTTTAAATGAGCGTTGCGAGTTTTTTTGTTTTTTTTTTATAAACATTTAACGCTCAGTTAAAAAAAATAAGAAAATATGAATTAACCTATCCCCCACTTAGATCCGAATCTACTGATCCAATTATGTCTTTTCTTAAAATATCACAGGTTAAATAACGAAATTTTATGATTTTAATAGGGAGGCAACTCAGAAATAAATAAAAGTTTTCCAAACTGTAAAGCATGACAAGTTTAATAATAACTGTAACAATCGTCCTTACAATAGGTACAGAAATTCATAGGTAGAGTCGTAGGTATAGGATCAGCGATATCACGCGATCACACCAAGTCGGATCAATCCCCCCCGCACTTCATGTAACGCCCCCTCAACGCTGCGTCTCTCGCGCCTGTGCCGCCCGCGCATGCGCGGCGGGCGGCTTGACTGAAGCCAAAACTTGTTTGCCGCTCGCATCGACGCTCGATCGCGCTAAAGATTTTCGATTGTTTCCATCTCAATTATAAACCAGCTTTCATCTATCATTGTTAGAACTCATAATAAACACTGTTTCCATGATAGTAACTTGAGACTTTTACTAATATAACGGTTTTTGCGAGGATCTCATTTCTTTTTCATAAACCTGAAACGCTCAATTGAAAAAACATTTAAGAAAATATGCAAAAAATGAAGAAAGGTAGTAGGGAAAGGCTCTTTGAATTTTTTGAAATAAATACATAATATAATATAATATTTTCTTTCAAATTACAGGAAAAACATTGAGAAAGATATGGGGCTCCATTTTTTTTAAGAACACATACAAACTTATACATTATTAGTGCCTGCTACTTAAATACCCTTTTATACTTTGGTATTGAAAAAAATTAAGTCGTGTTATTTGTTTTTATGATGATTCCACTTATTCATCGGATAACATGAAAGGGGGTGTTAGAAATAGATAGATAGATAGATAGATAGTTAGGGTAGTTAATAATAAAAAAACGAAAAAATCCTGTATCGCTCGCGAGGACTACAGCTCGCCGAGCCATTAGTTTAGTAATTAAAAGACATAAAAACAAACATTTACACAGAGGAAAATACATTGCTTTTGGCCCCACACTATATCCTAGTGTGGGGCCAAAATCAATATATTTACATTGTATCGTGGGAACCAGAAACAGCGACGTCACACACATATTAACATCGAAGACCTTTCACACACATATTTGAATATATACTAGCGCATGGACAACTTGAGAAAATCTATAGCAAATTCTACAGGTAACAAGTGTTGCAATGACTGAAACCAATATCTCACGTACTCGTTTAGCTTAATACACCACTGGTGAATGCGGGGTTTATTCCATGACAGATGGATCCCCATCAAGTGATGAAAAGCGAAGGAAAAATAAACAGTGCTCATATTTAATTCTTCGCGGAGCAGTGGATTCATTTCCACAAATATTGGTCTTTCACTCAATTCCGTTGGCAACGAGAGCTCAACTCGTAAAAATATCTCTTTTTTATTTTTATCCGACTTATAAAGAAAGTAAATGTATGCCTTTTACATAAAGGTCTAATCAGTTTTGATACCGGAAAATTCGATAAAACTTAAAAATATCATGACATATCATCGCCTTTTTCCAATACGGGGTGGAAGAGGCACAGTTGTGCCTACAGCCAGTCATTCAATACTCAACTTAGCTAGCCCATCGCTGCCGATATAGAGATTGAAGGCTTACTTACGATGTTTTTCATCATCTCGTATGTATTTAAGATATTTTTTTTATAAACATAAGCTAATTTCTTTAACTGTAGCGTCCGTGCCGAAGCCGTATTTGCACATCGGAAACGATAGTAGACGGTAGCAACATCTGGCCGAGACGGGTACTCGATGGGTGTCAATTTCTATGTGGCATTTGTAACTAGTGCTTCCGTGTTTCGGATGGCACGTTAAGCTGTAGGTCCCGGCTACTATCGCTACTCGGTGGTAGAAATCGTAAAGCTCTGTCAGAGGCTCTAAAAGGCAGCTTGATGACTTTTGATAGTCTGGTTGGCCACTAGCCCGACCCCTCTATCAACCCGCACTGAGCCAGCGTGGTGGAGTATGGCTCATTCTTTCTCGTATCCGGGTAAAAGTCTGTGCCCCTTGGTGATAACATTAATGAACTGCATTTTTTCAAATATTTAACTTGAGCCAATAGTTCAATACTCCATTAGGCGTGACAGAGCGAGCTATCCCATCGCCGCAGCTACCGAGATATTAAGACTCCATCAATATTAGAAAGAAAAAAATACTAGTTGCATTATTATAGTAATAGCGGAACAAATAGCGCAAAACTGCACTGCGTATAAATTACCATATTCGACTTTATCTTGATATTCGAGCTTCCTTACCATCGAATGATTAGTCGAGTTGGTGTTTGGTAGCGAAGTGGATAATTGCATCAAGCAAATACGTGTTTGAATATCGGCTGAAATTTGTATGCCAAATTAAAATATTGTGATTGTAGTAATCAATAACGTGTCGTTAGTTGCTCAACATAGGTGCGATTGTGCCTCTGCCACCCCGTATCCACTCGTCTGTGAGTAGATCAAGATATGGCCCGCGATTTTAAACCTTATTGTTTGGTAATGAAGTTCAAAGCCTATGAAAAAAACTCTGTTGATGGTCCCCAGCTGAGTATGGCAATAAGCGTGACGCTATGTTTGATTTGTTCTTTAAAGTGTTTAAGCTCAGAGTAGGAAGCACGGATAATTACGCATTGAAAATATATTCGAATTTAGCTGCCAGTGACTCTTATCTTCAATGAAGGTTCATTTTTTCCCGTTTCAATAGTATTTGTTCTCCCGGCTCTGTTCGTACATTGTTTATTTTTGTAAAGATGAGACAAAAAAATAAACTTTAACATAAATATATACATACAGGCACATACATTGCTTCTAACCCCACACTAGGACTAATATAACTTACGAATATGATATAATAAGTCGTAATACATTTGCATTTTAGTCGTCTGTAGTAACAGCAATATTCAAATTATTAAGTTATTACTTTTGGGTAGTATTTATTTAAAGACTTTTTGGTGTATTAACTAACTTTTCAGAAGTTTCGAAACAATTTTGGATAAAATAAATGAAATTATATTTAAGTGCTCAGTCGCCAAAATCAATCATTGCGAAGAAAATCACAAGTTACTTTAGACTTAAGTAAAGTAACGAAATTCATGTTATGATGGACAACCTTTGTCACAACTCGAGGTGAACTGAACTAACTAACTGAACTAACTATCTTTGACTAATTTCACAGCTACCTGCGACTGCGAATTGTGGCGAGTGGCGAAATCAAATGTAGGAATTCGCGTCAACAACAACAACAAAGTAGCTGTGGCGTACTTCATAAAACTACATTTGCTTTCGCCACTCGCTGGTTGTAGGCGTATAAACCACAGTTTAATTATACATCGCTCCTAAACGAGCAAGCCCCGGCTAGAAAAGATCGACGTAAAGACAAATTGAAAGACAAAATTGTTCCATCTTTGCCGCTTCGTTTGGATCACGCCCAACATTCGTTCTGTAGATTTTAAAACCTGTTAAGTAAAATAGTTATACATATATTTTGTTCAAGAAATTTTAAATGACCTGAAATGTCTATGAGATATATTGAACATATAGTGGTCTGACAGAGTCAGGAATACGAAATTGCGCAATCGCTGCAATGTGGGTGGGATAGAGGCGTACCTGATGAGAAGACAGCAGCGGTGGTGCGGACACCTTCGACGCGGATGCCGGAAAACAGATTGGCAAAGCGCATTTTTTACTCTGAGTATACTGTTATTGCCATTGACATTGACATTCAAAACTGATAATTCGATAGGAGCAATTTAATTATGTACTAATTTTTTGCCCGACTGTGGCGAAGCCGAAAGGAGAGTTACGTGAACTAATTATGCATTTGGCCCATGTCTATGTCCGTTCCTACTCAACGGCTCAATTGATTTTGATAAATAATACATCATTAGATTCGTCTTGATTATGCGAGTGTCAGGGGTAAATACAATTTAAAAAGGGAAATATTAAATTGCAATTAAATACTAGCCTTTAAAAAAAGCTTATTTTATGCGTGGTCTATAGAAAATATATTTTTTGAATAAATTCGAGTGGGTATCAAAATAAACGGTTTTAAAGGGCAAGTACGGAAATATTTACCTATGTTGCACAAGCTATGATCAATATACCCTAGTTTTAAACTCGACATTTACAGATTTTGGTAATGTTGTACATAAAAGCAAAAAATAAATCACGTGATAAAAAGACAAAACTAAGTACAGCGTTAAATTAAACTAAATTTCAATGCAGGCTGGACCAATTAAATCTAATAGGTGGGTTTCGCTTGCATTTGAATTTATAATTCACACGGAAATCTAAAATCGGTTTCATCCGGTTAAATTAAAAATCTATAAGAAGAAAATCCTTATCCTATAAGTACCCGCACGCATGATGTCCCGTGGTACTCACGACTGTGCCTATACCAACCTGTGTGGGGTAAAAGGTGATATCCTTATATTTCAAGGAGAAATATGCAAGTCGACAGAACCACGAAGCTGTTTAAATTTTCAACAGGTTAAGTATACCGACATTAACACCATCAGGCTAAAGTGGAATGGGAGACCACATCAAAAATTTACGAGAAATGTTGAATATTGCTTTCACCCTAAAATAATGTAGGAAAAAAACTCGTGTTTGACACCGAAAATAGATGCAGATGGCAGTGGGCGGGACTACGAAGAAATAACAGACGAGAGGATAGTAAAAAAAATCTGTAAGTATAGGAAAACTGGTGACATGATGGTTGGATGACTTACACATTACTTAATGATTTGGATCAGAATATCCACAGCACAGGTACCTATTACATACAAAAAAATGAGGTCGTTTGGTGAGGCAAAAAGATGCAGCTGGGCCAGATCGCTAACTTTGTGGTGTCCAAGATGAGGCTACAGATCCGTCGGTAGACCTCTTTTTCCAGATGGTCCGATGATACAGCCAGGATAACAAGAAAACATTGGAACGCGGGAACGAGTTGATTAGCGTGTTGCTACATGAGGAGGCCTATACTCGATAGTGAGTTCCCTTATATCATGATGAATTGGTAAGACAAGTTAGGACATCCGTTGTCAAACAATAAACTCGCGTTCCATAGAAAATAAAAAAGTTGTCGCAATACAAAATAAAGCATTCAATGGTGTCAGTTGTTTATCCAACACTGGAGCATCTTTTCCCTAAAGAATAATGCTGATTTGACTTCACTTTACCATTTATGTTTGTTCTCTGAAACATAGCGGCAACATTTGCGACGGTCTTGTTATCTCTGAGTGCAAAATGGGTTCAAAAATTGTTTGCTGCCTGCGTTTCTTGTTGGATAAATAAATACGTCAGTTCTCATTTACAACTGACTCCCGGAGGCTCTTTAAATATGTGAAGATTTTTACATTTCTTCTCTTCATAATATAAAAAAATATAAATATTAGTGTTCTTATAATGTTAATGCAATATCATGATGCTTTATCAATTCTCGTTATGATAGTTTCAACGACGACGTGGAGTATCTTTTGCAAATTCGTGATATTTAGTTTCTTAAATACCTTTTTGTATATTCAACTAATAAAGAACTCAAGGAGCAACTACCATGGCATTTCTAGAAATGCCATTTCCCGTTATACGTTTTGAATTATACTAGCATGGCGTGAGGTTTGAAGCGCAGTAATTAGCGCAGACCGGTTAAAGGTCAATTCCAATATCTTGTTGAGTAAATAAATGTAGTTGTAAAATTTGACGCAGGTGCGTCATTGATCAGCACTAGGCCAAATTTTCATTTAGCTTCTAATCAGCGGCCGAATGTAACAATATTATATGGAAAAATATATTTATATGGAAACATGACATTCGGGCGCTCATTAAACGGAAACAAGGTTTAAGTCCTCTGACTTAACTCACTCTTAGAAACCTAAAATACATAGATACGTCGTCTCCAATTCGACTATGGTAATATTTCTAGTCCACATATACTTGACTACGCAACTTTGATCAAACAAAATATCGCAACATAGAAGCAACTTCTCCGACGTTTTTCGAAACAGACAAGGACCCACTTCTACATTTTACGTCAGAAATTTCCTTTTGCAGTAATAAAGTCATAACTGTTTAAACTGCTGCAGAAGGGTTGACTCGTCCGTGTTTTACTGTCGTTTTATTTTGCGCTCGTAGACGGTGGCCGAATGTTTGTGATTGTTTATTATTATTATAGTGTTTTTAGTGTAGACGATATAGTTTAAATTGAATATAAGTATCGCAAAATAATTACGAATGTATAGGTGATGGCAATAAACAAAAATATAAACGATATGAAAATTGATGCAATTTTTTTACTAATTGCTTAGCGTAAAAATATGCAACTCGATTCGTCGTGATTTAAATTTTGAACCAAATCATATATATTACAATAAATTCATGACAGTTGTTTTTTATTTGAGTTCATACTACGACATGGCTGTGACGTCAGTCGATGTGGCAAAACAATGCAAAATTGTGTGTTTTTCGTTTATTTTCACAAACCACTGATTATTTCCATCATTTCAGACACTACGTTTTATGATATATTGAATGCCTATTTTATGATGCAAGAACCATATCAATATTCCTTTTAGATCCCAAAAAATAACAAGTTTTAGGTGTCCTACTGAGTTTTTTCATATAGTTCATTGACATTTTGATGTTTACAAACACAATGATCGAAGGAAAGTGATGTCTTAACAACCTAAGTTTATTTTATGACATTCCTTTCATATTAATAATTTTTATTTATATTTTTAGGGTTCCGCACCTCAAAAGCTAAAAAAGTAACCCTTATAGGATCATTCGCGTGTCCCTCGGTCCGTCTGTCACAGGCAAGTTTTGCAGGAACTACAAGAGATAGAGTCTTCAAATCTTCTGCAAAAATATTTATCCTGATAACCGCAACATAATTCAAGTCTAATATTTAAAAAAATTGCTGGGGCCAATATCCAGCGTCTCAACTATCTATGCCATATTTATTTTTGTTGTCTTGGTTACAAGAACCAAATGCTCATTTTATCATGAAACAGCGTAATTAAAATACAACAACAACAAATAAACAAAAATGGGGCATCGTAGAAAAAACGCGATTTATTAGCAGAAATAAAAGCGTTATTCCCCGAACCGGGACAAAAATGTTAAACTTATAAAGTAATTCGATGCGGCTCAATAAAACCGGTCACAGGGATCTATTGGGATAAGCTGAGGAATAAACAAAACTAAAGATCGGACAAACGGCATGGAAAAGTTGCCTCTTTCATTTTTTAGAGATCCGTGCGTACACTCGTATTTTTAAACCGGCCTTAAAAAGAGGGATCTTAATTCGCCGGCATCTTTAAAATTAAAAAAATATAATAATCAACCTGTGGGAGTTTCTTCGCCCAGCTTTTCTCACAACAGCGGTCCAATGAAGAGAAGAGGCAAAAATACGTAAGTATATGTAAATATTTCAAATAATATAGAAAGGTTGTCTTTGACTTTGACAAATTTTGTTGTACTATTTACTTAAAATTGCTTCTGGCCCCACACTAGGTGTGTCGTGAAAATCAGAAACAGCGACGTCATAAGCATGTAAAGATCCCAAGACCTGGATATATTTTTTCCTTCCTCCCGAGGCAGAACCCGGAACCGCCCGCTTGTGAAGCACAGCCTCGACTGCAACATCACAGAGGTCGTCATAGGACCTTTATTTACCAAACATAGGATTCACAAGATTGTGATCCTGAATGGACTCACACTGAAATAAAATAGGTTTAAAATGGGCATTTTTTGTGTTAATAGTACAGTGACTTGAGTAAAATAAATTTGTTTAAAAAAGAAGGCATTACTCCTTCACTAATACGTGGTTGCAATGGTACAAAAAACAAAGTTGGATCCATGGGCGGGAGTCATGGAGGGCATGCCCCCCTCTGCCCGGGGTCTTGACTTGAAAGACTAGTGATATTTTTCAAGTCTCATTGAATAACATAAAATCTTTGTATAATTGCATACGGACGTGTCTGTCTGTATGAAACAATAAAATATTTCGCGAGCAACCAAATCTAACCATGCTGCAAGCGTGGACAAGTCACTCTATATCCAAATTCGTAAACTTAGACAGAATATGTTAAAATTATTTATCTACACACGTATCATAAACCCTCTTTACTGCGTACAAAAACCGCACGTTACGATCAGCATAATGTTAAACTACTTGGTAAAAACTCATTTCTTATCTGAAAAATTACACATAATGACCATAATGTGTAATTTTTCTACACATTATGACATTCAAATTTCGAACTCCGATGCCCGCCTGCATGCCGCCCCTAGTTTGTCTGTGAAGTTGGTACTGACATTCAAATTTCGAACGCCGGCGCCAGAAGTTGGTGCTACAGAACAAGCTAAACAACTGCAGAGCCACAATGCCGGTCAAACATGCGGTTTCTGTACACATCAAAGAGAGCTTATGATATGTGTGTAGATAAACTAGTGTATGTAACTGTACATAATTAGGCATTAAAACTCTCGAGTGATATTATTATGAAACTCGCCTTCGGCTCGTTTCATAAACCCACTCTCGAGTATTAATGCCCTGCATTATGTAGCAGACACATAAACTACTATTAAATGTTTCTTCAGCTTTAAGACGACACCAAGTCGTAAATCAGTTTAATACTTCTTTGAATAACCTCCTCCCAATATCATCTCAGAATGACAATATACAAGGTGACATTTAATTAGCTGACCATATTTTTGGGAATACCATATATACCCATCAGCATAAAAAACTTTCCCCAAGAAACATATCGTTGCAAATTAAAAATTATTTCGTTACTCAGTACATTACTATGAGAAGCCAAAAAAATATTTCGTTTATACGACCATATGTTTCTTGGGGAAAGTTGTTCAAATTAATAGCTTTTATCATTCCCCAAAAAATTGGTCAGCTAATTAAATGTCACCTTGTATACTTCACTGTTCCTGCCCAGCCTAAAAAAGAAGAGATAAATTTTGTACCCAGTGTCCTTTTAAATTGACTTATTCAAATTTGGCGCATATAATAAAAATTTGCCGCTTCTTTTCATTTTTCTAACTATTGTTTGGATGGTATGTTGGCAACAGTAGGAGCCACCATTTTGAATCCCATAGACAAAAATTGAGTGTCAGTGACGGCTTACGAACCCAAGATGACAAGTCGTTCGGGACGAGGTAAGGTTAAATCCATTTATTTCTATGCATCCTTCACATTTATTAAATAAAAGTATACCATATTTCAAGTTCGTGAACCTGACCTTAACACGGTGGAGCATTCTTCTAATGCGCTCTTATGTATTTTTTACAAACTCAGAACTTGAATATGTTCTTCTTAAATCACATTAGGCAGATTTTCTTTAACTTTGATCCTTTTTCCAAAAATTTGAGGGACCAGGATGTCGAAGATTTATTAGAAGACTCTGAAGTCAGTGACTTCATCCCTTCAGATGAAGACTGTGGTGATCCCGGATATAATCCTACAACTAGAAATGTGTCTGCGAATCAGAGTTGAAGCTGGCAAGACTAACACAAGCGGTGGTAGGGGGGGCAGAGCGAGGAACCAGAAGACCAACAGCTGGCCGTTCTCATGGACAATTTCTAAGACGAATCCGTGAACGAGGGAGACCAGGGCTTTTTTAATGATAAATGAAAAGTCAATGTAATTATTAGAAAATATTTGAGCGTGAAAACAATATAAATATTAAAAACATTCACATTTAAGTAAATTCATATTTGACGAAGACTGATGAACTAAAGATGAATTTTATAATTTCTTCTTTTAATACTTATTAAGACTAATAAATAATTAATATACTGTTTCATTAAAAATTTTAAACTTACCCAATTTACTCTTAAAAGGCCAAATAAAAACCAAGCTATTAATTCAACTGTGCCCAATGTGAATTTAAAAGCACAAAATACATATACTTTAAACCCGTCAAAACCGCTGAAAAACCATTTAAATACACTCTTAAAAATACAGAAATAAAATTTTCTATTTGCTTGCCTGATTTTTTTGGAAAAGTTATTTTGGGCGGAAAGCTCATAATAGTAGTTTATGTGACTGCTGCATAATGGAGGGCATTAATTATGTACAGTTACATACACTAGTTTATACAACTATAACTATATATAATATACTACAACTACACACATATCATAAGCTCTCTTTGATGTGTTCAGGAACCGCATGTTTGACCGGCATTGGTGGTTCTGCAATTGTTTAGCTTGTTCTTTAGTACCAACTTCACGCAGGCGGGCGTCGGCGTTCGAAATTTGAATGTCAGTACCAACTTCACAGACAAACTAGGGACGGCACGCGGGTGGGCGTCGGCGTTCGAAATTTGAATGTCATTATTTGTAGAAAAACTACACATAATGACCATTATATGTAGTTTTCCAGATACGAAACTAGTTTTTACCAAGTAGTTTAACATAATACTGATCGTAACGTGCGGTTTTTGAACGCAGTAAAGAGGGTTTATGATACGTGTGTAGATAAAATATTATCCTTTAAAAATCACACCGCGCACATATATTTACATTTGAAAAAAGGGCTTGGGTGGAAGGAGGCGCAAAATTATGATGCAAGTGTGATGATGGTATTGAGCAATCCGTTTGTTTGCTCGATGCTTCTATTTAACTATGCTCGACTGGCTTGGCCCGCCCTTATAACAGATCTCAGGTGCTCAATACTCGACTTGCTAGCCATGTGTCCGGGGCGGCTCTACCTCACAACGGATTCTATAGTATTATATATTATAATTATATTAATTTAAAAAAATAAGTATACTAATCGCTCGATTTGCAAGTCATGTTAATTTTCCGAGCGGCTTGCGCCGCCCCTATAAGGAAGCCTATGGACCATATTAAAAAAATCAAAGGTATCAAACTGAGAAAACCATTTCGAGATCACTGTGTTCCTTACTTAATTCCATTTTTCACCTCAAGAAATATTACAGGATTACTGAATTGTCGCATAGTGCCATGAAGTCGCCATGAGGTTGAATGGAGGTGGGATTTGTCCTGTAAGCCATGTAAAATTTCTGGGGCCAGTATTCCCAAGCCAAAATTTTAGCCAAATCTGATTGCATGCTTTTTACTCGACATGCTGGTCACATGAAAAATTGAGTGTGTGTGCTTGCAGCTCGAGACGAAAGCTGACGAAACCCTGACTATGTGACCCCAACGGAAAGCTGGATGCGCCCTTAAACAGTGTATAAAATTAATTAAAGGTACACCAGAAATGGTAAATGTATTATGTGCGATAATAATATGTCTACGGAACCATCAGTACGCAAGTCTTGCTCAGCTCTATTCCAGGATACTTTATTTGTTATTTTCAGCGATGACCCATTCCGCCAGTAATAGGTTATAGTTACGACGATGGCCGGCCATTGTGATTTGACTATTTGTGCCGTTTATATGAATCGGTTTCATCAAAAAGGCTTGAGTTGGCGATATCAAAGTAATGGTAAGCTGCGGTTGCTATATGTAGAGTGGATTGCTAGATTTCTATGATCTTAAGTTACGTACTTGAATATTAATATAATGTGTGTGCCTGTTTTCTTTATGTTAAATATAAACTGGCTGATGCCTGCAACTTCGTTTACGTGTACTTTAGTTATTTAAATATGGGGGGGAAGGATAACAATTACAGCAAGATTCGCTAGACGGGACCACGGAGGGGGACGATGATAGAACAAAAATGATGACAGGCCCTCATTGAAATATTAGGTTAACATTCGCCTTGACGATTGGGGCTATAACGATTAGGCTTATTCCCGACAGTGGGTTAAGCGTAATGTTATAATGATGACGATTATGTACGACTCGAATGGCCGAGTGGGCAGTGACCCTGCCTAAGTAGCCAAGGGACCCGGGTTCGAGTTCCGGTGGGGGCAAATATTTGTTTGATGAGAACGGATGTTTGTACCCTAGTCATGGTTGTTTATCTATCTAAGTATAATTTTTAACTATATAAGTATGTGTATCGTTGTTTAGTACCCAAGATACAGAGAATCCTAGTTTGGTGCTAGATCAATGTTTGTAAATAGTGTCCAAGGTATTATGATGAAAGAATTTAATTAAATAATAAATTGACAGGTTTTCCACTTAGGCCAATATAAAAGGTTATCTTCATTTGATCACGATCAAGCAACATACATATAATTAGCCGTGGGAAAATCATACCAAGTCTAATAAGTGTCTTTACCTGGACCTTGTTCAACAGCGCCAATTTGTCTATTTGTCCAGCAACAGTCGTTGTTTCTGTTGCAAAACACCCCTGTATTTTACTGCGTACTGATTACGTTCACCACGGCAGAAAAGACATCTACAATTTCTGTTTGCCCAGCAGTAGTCATTGTTTCTATTTCAATGGGGGGCTCCCCTCCCCATGTTTTGACTCGTACTGAATTACGGTTACTATGCCAGAAAGGATAAACAGCTCCAAAATAGCCTTCCACCCACACCCCGTCTTTAACTCTATTCTGATAACGTTCACGACGCTGGAAAAGATCTCTAATTCGTTTACTCCAGCAGCAGACGTCGTTTCTGTTTCAATTGGGGAGCTATGGCCACCCAACCTCCCGTGCACCACGCCAGAAAAGATTCCATTTCAGCCCCCTGCCTTTCCTACTTTTACTCCGTACTAATAAGTTTACGACGCTAGAAAGGGTTAACAGTTACAATCCTTGCTGCACCTATTTATAACTCCTGCCTCCCCCTGAACCTGGCAATAGTGGCCGGCACCTGGCTCCGGCATGGTACGCCCTGTGCTCGGAGACGAACAAACGAAGACTCCGAGCCCAAGAGAACCTCTCTCTGCGTACCATCGTCGGCGCCCCCCGCTACGTGAGGAACGCGACAATCCAGAGGGACCTAAGATGGGAAACCGTGGACCAGTTTGTCCAGAGGCTGGCGAAGGGCATGTTCGCGCGTGCGGATGCATCACACCTTCCGCACATCGCCGAACTGGCACCGCACCACGCGCGCCCGCCCGACCGCCGCCGCCTGCCACGCGACCTGGTTGCCTAGCCGGCGATCACCCACTGCATACCAGCGCCACAAGAAGACCACCGCCCGCATGGGCCATCCGATGACCTGTCCACAGGAGTGGACAGAGGCGATTCTTCGGGAAGAGGTCCATCGACCTGACCCCGACTCCCCACGCCCCAGAAGGGGTGCGTGAGAAGATTATGAAGAGAGGGCCGGCACCTTCAGCTTAGGTGTTGATCGATAGAAATTACCATTTAGGCATTAATGTAGATTCAACTTAGTTTCTTGATTTTCTTTGGATAAAAGGTAGTTGTTTTACGTTCAGTAGGTAAAATTAATAATTTATATCTGGGCGACCGGCTCAGTGTGGAAGGTTAAATAAAAATGAAAGAAAAATTAAATTAAAACCAAAACAATAGACGGATTGGCGGGATTTGAAGCAGCGATTTTTACAACGCGTTACCGCATATAAATGAACCCAATGATCCACCGCTTTTATTGTTATTAGCAGTGAAATTACTGATCTCATTGAGCGAAAAAAGGCGATGCTCGTGAAACTGGGAAAATAATGTATATATAATAATACCAAACTCATACACGGTCGGCAAAACTCACTTAGAAATAAATAAATAAAAGCATTATTCAAAGCTTTTAAAGGACGATAAAAACACACGTCTGATTTAAATGAACCAAAGCCTAAATTTTTTATAATTGCCTTCAATATCCCTAAAAAACCGCATGAAAATGGGATCAGTTGATTTGATGTTGTTTTCGCAAAGACGGGCAAAAAAGGAATCATTAAAAAAAACACTGATTTGTGGTAAATGGTTCTTTAGTATTTTATTTTGTATAACTTATCTTCAATACACAGACACCCTGGTTCTACTGTTTTATGGTATGTATTAAATATTGATATGACAAAGACGACAAATATGTGATAATGGATAATACTTTATTCTGGAAGATATTTACATATCATTTTCCATTTATGGAAATAAGACTTATCGATGAATTAATCTCATACTAACATTTCATTACTGGGGTCGATGATTGCAACCAGTCATTCATAAAATTATCATCATCATGAACAATGAAATGGAATCAATTTATTTGTTGTATGATCCTATCAACCGCTTTGGTTATTACGGCCTTCTTTATTTTCGATACTCTTTTAAAAATAAAAGTGCATACACGTGCAAGTAAGAGCACTTTAAATTAAACTTAGCATTAATATTTGTGTTATTAATGCATCTTAATTTTGATTTTTTGTCTAATTCAAAACATAAAAAAACGACTCTCATAACAAAAATAAAAGATAATGATTACAGGCCATTAACAAAATCCGCATCCTTTTTGGTGTCGCAGTGCCCATGTATGCAGTACAATAGAACTGTGAAAAAGTCAAACTTCCCAGTCAACGCAATCAAAAGATGGTAGACAGACGGAAGAACGGACAGCAATGACGGAACGCAATGACGGACGGACGGACTTAGTATTAGGGCCGCGCCACACGATGCGACGCGGTGCCGCTCTTGACTCGCCTTGATGCCTGCGGCGTGCGGCGCCACATCGCTTTAGGGTCCTTTTGGGCACCTTTTGGCTATAGAAGGTTGAAAAATGGGACTCTTACTCCTACCGCATGGAAATGTATTTTTGGCTAAAATGCATGTTTGAGTGGTGCACGCCAAAACTAGTGATTTCAAACTAGTGAATATTTCTCCAGTTTATTACATCGACAGACTGTTTTATGGTTTAATGAGCCGGAAAGGATATAGTGCCAAAAACTGTTTTAGGCGCCATTTCTCCAATATTGCGGCTAACTCTGTCAACTCTCCAGGTTTAAAAGTTATTTTTCTTGACTAGCCTCTATATAATATAACCTCTCAAAAACCAAGTGGTAGTTGGGACGGGTCGCAATTTTGAACCTTATGCCATGGTAATAATATTTAAAACCTATAACGGAAAATTGGCGTTAGCTAACGCCGGTGGTATACACGAGGTTAAGCAATACAAATTAAACATTTTCATTACTCATACTCTGAAAGGGGGTCATTGTTCATCCAGGCACCGTGCTGAAAGCGGTACATGCCTGCTCTAAAGCAGAAAAGTATTAAATATATATATATATATATATATATATATATATATGAATCGTAGTTTATATTGAACAACGCAATGGTAGTAACCTATACAGCCATAAAACGATTAATTCTTCATTTATTAGTTTTGTTGACATTTAAATTCTTTTTGATGTTTATAATTAATATAATGTACTTTATGTATTTATTAGTCACTTTCAAGGCGAGATGTGATTTGCGAAATAAATTAAAATATTGTT
Organism: Argyresthia goedartella; assembly: GCA_949825045.1. Taxonomy (NCBI): domain Eukaryota; kingdom Metazoa; phylum Arthropoda; class Insecta; order Lepidoptera; family Argyresthiidae; genus Argyresthia; species Argyresthia goedartella. The sequence continues at coordinate 13,293,740 of OX463829.1, read as the reverse complement.
TGATTTCAAGTGACTTTGTTTTTTAATAAAATAATTTTGATTTTAACTGGCTTGTGTTTACTTTCCTCGTATTCGTAATGAAAAGTAGAGTGTTTTACTCGGGTGATAGCACCCATTTCTGCCTCGAACTATTCGCGCTCGAACGAAATCTCGTCAGGAATGGGTGCCTTTCAGCCCTCGGTTACTCTCAGCAATCTACTATTCCTACACAACCTTTTGTAGAGCAAAAAAACCTTGGCTAAAAGGAGGCCGTACAACAATATTCAAAAGTATAAAATGAAACCATGCATACTGCGGTATACGCAGTACAAGAAATCCTTGTTGCCTCTAACGACTGAGGTTATAGTCAGCTTTGGCTAATATAGAATTGGTTTCGGCTGACCGGGCACCGTTCAGAAGCACACTATTTGGAAGGAATCCAATAGCCATTTGGTCCGAGTTTTTCTATCGTGACTCTCATTTTTATTACAAATCTTAATGAAGGCTTTTTGTATTAGGCCATCTACGTGATCAATAAGATGTAAATATTTTTAGTAATGACAAAAACATAAATATCTTATAAAACATAATATGTATAATATAAATATCTTTGCGCTTGACCCTACCAATAGGTACATAAACTACAGCATCTATAGGTAAATGAGGCGATATTTACCTTTAAATCAGCATATGATCTGAAACAACCAATATGAAATTAGAGTTTGGGTATTTTTATATTTTCGATGGCAACTTCAATCCAAAAAATCAAAAACATGTTTTCGAGAATATTGCAAAATTTAATCGGTATAAAATATATTTTCTAAAGAGATTTCAGTTTTCCATTTCAATGCACAGTTATTTAATCCAAATAAACATGGTGTTTCTTTTATGAGGGACGATACTATACAGCGACTCATCAATTGTCATACTTATGCTATCTGTTTCTGAAAACGTTGCTTCAGGTATAAAATTCTCAATCGGTCATTTATTCAATCAAGCCTCTTTCACAGGACGTGTTCCTGGGCAGACGTGTCACAATGTAATCTCTCAAGTCAAGTAACATCAAGTATAATGGACGCCGACACTTTCCGTCAGATCAACCAAAGTATTTGGTTGATCTGACGGAACACGCTGCCACCCCCTTGGCAGGGGGCGGCAGCGTGGTGCGGCAATCGGTTTCCACGTAGTACACGTGGTGGTGGCCCAACCGAGTCCTATGCCGCAACCGCCATGCTGACCGAGACCATTTTTGGATGAAATATGATGTATTATATTCCTCACAGGTTATTGTGAAAATAATGCCATAAAAAGGGGAAAAGCCTCATTTTCTAACCATTTCTTACGGAATTTAACACAGACTTTCCTTGAATAAAAACCGACGCGTGACCATTGGCATTTCCAAAGAGTAAGGTAATACATACATACAGAAAAAGAGGACCCTCTAACGTAAAAACAGTGCAACCACTTTTGAATGCTAGCAATATCTGCATTTCAGTTCCGGTTCTGAACTCTATGTATATACGTATAGGTGTATCTACGTATATGTTACACATATATATTTGGCTTTCTGGTTCATGAATGAAACAAACTCGAATTGCTAATCTTATCTTTCTTAGTAAACTAAGGAATGTCATTATTTGTTTACACAAAAAATATAACATTAGTAATTTAAGTTTAGTAGAATTGTATGTAGCTTTTACAAAGTATTACTTTCTACAAAAACGAACGAAATGCGCGTACGAAACACAGGCAAGTCGCCATTTTGTGAATGATACAAGTCGATCGACGCGCCGATGTTGCCACTTTAACGGAAGCCGAGAATCAGAATTCTTCGCGTAAAAAATTAAGACTAATTATTATTTATGAAATTTAACTGTTTCTGTTCTCTAAATTTTCCACTTTATAGATAAAATAAAAATCAAATCAAATTGTGATCCGATAACAACAAAACATCTACTTTTACAAATATCATTGATTGTAGTGCCATCTGTTGATTGTAAGATAAAACTGAGAGCGAGATAGCTTCGGAAGACTTTTGTAGAGGACGCCACCGTCTGAATTTCAAATCTGAAATTCAATTAGTAGGCAAGTGTCCTCCCCCTGGGCATTTCTTTAGAAACTGACTGTTGATGGAGCTAAACGACCCCACACCTGTATCAACAATCTTTGCGTTGTTTCTGCGATCTTGGACCTGGAAATACCTGCACCAAAATCATTGCGTATTGTATTTGTTGTATATCTTCTTGGAGCTGGGAATTCTCAACCTTCATTCACTAGGTATCTTGGGGTTACGTTGAGTAAGATTACCTATAAAGAAGCGATGGCTGGGAGGGTGCACCTTGATAAAGTCCAACGAGCGTAGCGTGGTACCTCCTGGGTGCGCGTGGAAACTCATGCCATCAGTTTTAAACTAGTGGCCCTGTGTGCAGTAGACCTCGCTAACAGGGGGGACTGTGAACCAATTTATAGGTAAGTATTTTAGATTCCATCAAAATTAAGTAGTAAAGTAGCCGCACCAATATCTTTGTAAACTACATTTTGCGATTTAAAATACAATCTATTTCACGAACATAGTTATAGTCTATTTCATTCACTCTCATGGTCTATATAGATCCTCTTTACTAATCCGTCTCCTACTTCGAGGAGTCCAAACTTGGTATGTTTTGAAAATATTTCTTGGATTTTTTTAAAACAGGCGGCCAAAAGTATATTTTTAGAACCGGCTCATGAAGCCCTTTAATTTGATACCCCGATATGATTTGTTTCAGAAAAAAAAAAAACATTCAATAAATTCATGACGTCATAACTCCCCCCTCCCCCCCGGGGGAAAATCGAGAAAAGCTCTCGACAAAAAAAACTTTTAATTCAAGGAACACGTGTGCCAAGTTTTGTGAGGATTGCTTGAGAACTGCGGCCCCTAGACCGGAACTGACAGACACGTGACATAAAGACAGACGAAAGTAAAATCGGCCTCCTATCTTGTCGAAATGGAGCCCGTCGCTCGCTTCGCTCGTTCGGTCAATAAACCTGGACTTAAAATGAAAATACCTATAAATTCGTACACGGTCTTCCCTATTCGCAGGGCCACTAGTAATTAGGATGTTTCAATATGGTTGCGTTTCCTGAAATTTAAGTCACATAATTATTATTTGAATACCTATAAACTTATATTTTCTTTTACGAAATAATACTGCACCATATTTTATCAATTATTTAGATAAAAAATATACTTCCTTAATATTGTTAATTTTATTTATACAGGTTTTTTTTAAAATGATTGGTTAGAATTACAGATTGGAAAACCGACTTTATTCTATAAAATCTCTCATGGAACACCTTAATAGTTTTGAGTCATCTCCTCAACTTTAGCCACTTTCCTTAACATAAACGCATTTTTAAACCAGTTAAAGCACTTATCATATGTGTTATTTAAGAATTGGGGTAAAAGCTTGATAAACACAACTTCACTGGTTTACTAGTCATACATGCACCAAGCGGTGTAAATGCGTTTATGACAAGAATCATGGGCCAAAATTATGAGAGGCTGCTAGCCATAAGTGCTTTTTCAAATTATATAGAATGCTATACTAAAATCAAATAAATAGTAGTTTATGTGACTGTTACATAATGAAGGGCATTAATAGGCGAGTTTCATAATAATATCACTCGAGAGTTTTAATGCCTAATTGTGTACAGTTACATACACTAGTTTATCTACACACATATCATAAGCTCTCTTTGATGTGTTCAGGAACCGCATGTTTGACCGGCATTGTGGCTCTGCAGTTGTTTAGCTTGTTCTTTAGTACCAACTTCACGCAGGCGGGCGTCGGCGTTCGAAATTTGAATGTCAGTAACAACTTCACAGACAAACTAGGGGCGGCAAGAAGGCAGGCGTCGGCATTCGAAATTTGAATGTCATAATATGTAGAAAAATTACACATTATGGTCATAATGTCTAATTTTTCAGATAAGAAATGAGTTTTTACCAAGTAGTTTAACATTATGCTGATCGTAACGTGCGGTTTTTGTACGCAGTAAAGAGGGTTTATGATACGTGTGTATATAAAATATTTTACAACATAAAAAGTGTTTTTGTTGATCCTTTTTTGCTGTGCAAATCTGTATTTTTGATGTGCGATAAAATATTAGCCAAAGTTTAGTCAAAATTACGTCACGTCGGCCGGCCGCGGGTTGTGTTTCTTTTGTGAATTATCGTGATTTAAGGTGGTAAGTTTCTAGTTAATCTAGGATATAGGCATTTAAGTTTATCGTAACATTCTGTAAAATTCAAGTATTATTTCATCAATTGCGCGTTTCTAGTCTTCATAGGACTCTAGTACCCAAGGACGTCCAAGCCCATATGTACATTGGGTACTATAGTAACCATCGACGTTACAGCAGATTCAAACAAGATTCAAACCAGTATATTTAAATAATTATATTCTGTATCTCTTCACCTCTCTAAATATATTTAATTTTGTACTAGCATGAGTAGTTGGCCAGCAATAAGTTTTTTTATGGAGTAAGTTGCGTTTGGAATTTGCGCGCGGTACTCGCAAATTCAGACATGGTATACGCTGCGCCACATGTTATGTGCGGTGGCCTTAAATGCGCAACAGTCACTTTTCAATACATGTACATATGCGCAGTAATTCCCGCCCAGCGCTCCTAATTCGTGGCGCGAGGTATATGCCAGTGGATGTATTTAGAGCACGATGTTCAAGTAGACAAGTTTTTGTTTTTTAAATAAGTATCTTGTTTTAATATTTAATTTTATATAAAAGAGAAGTTACCAAAAAGCAACCCCTACACCGTAATTTGAGGTGCAAAGCCAAGTCGTAAAGATGATGTTTTACGGACAAGATTCCCCCAACATGAGAGTCGGTAACTTGATTGAGGTGTCTTCCTTATTGCTATTGGATAGGGAGAAGAAAAAATTGCAAGTGCGATACCAAGTTTATAGTCAAAGGTTCAGGAGAATGTACAGTAGCGTCACGCCTTTTCCCATACAGGGTGGCTTTAGGCACAGTTGACACCTTTGAAGCAACCTGTGAATTTTATAATTAGAAAGGTGTTGTTTGTAACCTTGTTTTCCTGTGGTGTTCGGTAATATTGTAGTGTATCGAATTAATCTAAAATAATATATTTTATTTAGAAAAAGAAATAACAAAAACATTTCGTACACCGATGTAATATTTTTTTGTACAGATTCACATATTCGTTGATCAAGATTAGTTCTTAGTAGATCAATGAATTATATTATTTTATACACAAATATTATCTAAATAAGCTACATGCGAACGTTAAGTCGACCAAAAGGTACTGCAGCATAGGGTTCCAATCACCGGAGCGTGTACAGAATCCTAAACCCATTTCGGAACAGGAATTTTATGTTTCTGTATTTTTTAATAAAATATCACCCCAATTTCCTAATTGAATACTTAATGAGGAAAGAGCAAAAAGGCCGTTGAAATATTTATGGGTTCGGAAAACCGTAATTCCTACGAGATGTACCATTATCTCAGAGTACAGCAAACATTGCACCACAAACCCGAGGCTATTTCTTCTTGGCCAGGATTCGAAGTCGGAACCTTTAACTTGTGGCAGAGCCTCTACCACTAGGTCCGTCTCAAAGGTAGTTAAGTTAAGTTAAAATAAATAAATCAAGCACCAATATAAAAAAGGGAACTATTAAACTGCACATCAAAAATACTGATTTGCACAGCAAATATCACGGCAAAATGCTGCGGTAGCTTAGGTAAAGGATAAAGGGGGTGAGAGAAGCGAAGCGCCCTTTATCCTTCGTGTTAGGTTGAACATGTAAGAACAACAAAAATACTTAAAACCCAAACTTGAGTACACATAAAATATTTAAAACATGCAAATCAGTATTTTTACATACCTACATACATATGCTTACGCCTATTTCCCGGAAGAGGGGTAGGCAGAGACCAAAGACCTCCACCTGCTACGATACATCTCTCGCTTCGTCAACATTCATAAGTCTCTTCATGCAAGATCGCCGGTTACGGGTACTTCGTATTTGCCCCTTCACTAACAAATCGCCGATTTGGTCTATATAGGACCTTCTTGAGCGTTTTATTATTATGTGTCTTGTCTTCTTCTTATTTTTATGTGCGAATAAATACTAGCCTAAAACAAAGACTGCGTTAAGTCTTTTCCAATTCGGTGTTGTAAATGCACAATTAATCCAGTAATTCACTTACAGCATATCAAAGTAGTTGCTATAAAACACTTGTAACATGCTAGGACTGACTGAATGTTCAGTTCACAACACTCTTTGCCATCAATATTTCTGAAACTTTGCGGAAAATATCGCGAGTAACTTGCTATGACGTTCTTTTCGCCTCTCGGCTCGATAGCGCTGTTGGTTTATGAAGCAACGTTTAAATTGCAGTAAAGCTATGTGCAATAAGATGGCGACAAGTTAATAGATACTCACTACTGTCACATGAGTAGCGAATACGAACAGAGACAAACCATTGAAGGAGGGTGCGAAATTCTTACCTATTTCAGTAGGGATGGCAAAAGAGAATAAAATAAATTGCTGAACGTGGCTGTAGGATTTCTTATGTGATCCTGCAACTCTGGCTAGCCCTTCATGGGAATATAGCCATGAATATATGTATATGCAAATGACTACTCGGAAACCAAACCAAATGTAATAAAATACTAATAACAATTAAGAACCTTGTGCGATATTGTGCAACCAACACGGGTTGTGCGATAGGTATTATCTGGTATTCATTTACTTACATACCTAGTAAACTCCTTGGGATAAATAAAGTATGTAATCTTTTCTTTTCCTCGTATTTTTCATACAAACAGTACAGTAAACAACCATTGTCTTATTCCAAAATGAACACTTCTTAACAGTTTAATAACTATTTGCTGTTTATTGCACTTAAAACAATTCGATAAGGTAGTTGATGAAACAAAGAATACGTGATTGCCCTCCGTTTGTTATCATCCCGGACGAGCATAAACCGGTTTTATCCGGTGGCGGCGCGTACGCGACACAGGGGCTGATGACACGCACAGCACACATAGGCCGTATGCTTGTAGTAGGTGACCTACGACGGCGTGGTTGTATGAATCCTTGTTTCTGTTCCGTTTCTTTATTCATGTGCTAGTGTGTCAAAAGTTGCTAAGGCCTGGTTACACAAGCAACAAATGATGATGGACACTTAACCCATATACATTTTATCAAAATTTAACTTGGCGCTTTTTAAAATAATCAACAAATGCAAAAAATATAAACACAGATGATGTTATGGTTTGTGGTTTCGTCCAGCAGAAGTTTTTCCGAGGTCATTTCATGTACATAGACTGCATTCGCATACTGACCTGGGAGGAAGGAACCAGGAACATGAACTTGGAGTCGGTTTTTTAAGTTTTTAACTTAGTGATTGTAATTCTTGCTGTCTCTTTCTCTCTAAACTGTTGTGTGTTCGGCCAAAACTAAGCCAGGACCATAATATGTATAATTTTCGAAGGCTCGTAGGAAGCAACGTGTCACTTGTCACTTGTCTAGTTCTTTTAAACGAAATGGCCCAGCATATATTCTGGAAGTATCTGTGGGAACATTGTGTGTTTCCACAGCACTGTCGATTACTTGTCAGGGTTCCGTACCCAAAGGGTAATACGGGACCCTATTACTAAGTCTCCGCTGTCCGTCCATCCGTCCGTCCGTCTGTCACCAGGCTGTATCTCATGAACTGTGATAGTAAGACAGTTAAAATTTTCACAGATGATGTATTTCTGTTGCCGCTATATGAAAAAATACTAAAAATAGAATAAAATAATTGATTTATCTGTAAACCACATACAAACTTATGAATTTACCTGGCTACGTACATGGAGTGTAAAATAAGCCGCACCGATTACTTTGTAAACAACATTTTGCTTTGTAAAATCCAAACTATTCACTCCACGCAAATCGAATCAAATCAAATCAAAAATCATTTATTTCCATAGGATGTTGTTACATCACTTAGATCCGTCATTACATTTTTTTGGGTGAGTTCACTAACACAATGGCGGAATCTGTGGAGAAGAGCTCACTGAAGAAACTCCACAGTCGTCGCATCTTTTGCGTTTCCTTTTTTAATTAAAATATTGTCAAATTACAAAATGAATGCTAATTATATATCGAAACAGCCTGTTACTCAAAAAATCTATTCCCATGGACATCTGTCCTCTGAGTAATCAGATATCCTATAGTAACCTTTTTTATACAATTTCTGTTTTATTATTATTTTAAACTTGTCTAAAGGTAAGTTTTTAATATCAGTAGGGACCTTATTGTAATAGCGTATACAATTGCCATTAAAAGAATTACTAATTTTATGTAGTCGGCTTACATAAGCAACCAACTTGTCTTTATTTCTAGTATTAAAATTGTGTATATCACTGTACTTCTGAAAATTAGTTATATATCTTTTTACATACACAAGATTGTCATAGATATATTGAGACACAAATGTCAGAATATTGATTTCTTTAAACTTTTCCCTCAGTGACACTCTAGGCCCTAATCTATAAATTGCACGAACAGCCCGTTTCTGCAGAATGAATATACTATTAGCATTCGCAGCGTGACCCCACAATAAAATACCATAGGTCATTAGACTATGAAAGTAACTAAAGTAGACTAGTCTAGCGGTGTCTACGTCGGTAAGACCTCTAATTTTTTTAACTGCGAACGCTGCCGAACTCAGTCTGTTCGACAATTTATTTATATGAGGATCCCATTGTAGTTTGGCGTCTAAAGTAATGCCCAAAAAGACAGTCGACTGCACAAGGTCCAATCTCTGTCCTTTTATAAATATGTCTGTAGTTACCGGGTTCACATTGGGTAACACGAATTTAATACATTTAGTTTTCTTTTCATTAAGTATTAAATTGTTAACAGTAAACCAGTTCACTATACTAGATATAGCATTGTTTACCTCGTCATAATTTTATTGCTGTCTTTTAACTTTAAATATCAAAGAAGTATCATCGGCAAACAATACTAACCCATGTTTTGCTTTAACAAGGTAAGGTAAATCATTAATATATACTAAAAACCAGAAAGGACCAAGAATTGAACCTTGCGGTACGCCCATACTTATTGAAGACCCAGGTGATCTTTTCCCATTAACATCGACCATCTGAACCCTATCTGTTAGATATGACTCCAGAAGGCCAAGTGCCTGATCTTTTACACCATAATGGCGTAACTTCCTGACAAGAGTGTCATGATGGACGCAATCAAAAGCCTTGGATAGATCGCAGAAGACACCTATTGCATCCATTGCGTCTTCCCAGGCATCAAAAATATTGTCGATTAGTTTAACACCAGCATCGGCTGTTGAACGACCCTTTGTGAAACCAAACTGAGCAATATGAATTAAATTATTGAGATAAAAATGACTTTGTAATTGATTAAGTATGAGTTTTTCAAATATTTTGCTAAGCTTTGGTAGTATCGATATGGGTCTAAAATTGGTGGGGTCTGATGTACTACCAGCTTTGAATAAAGGTATAACTTTACTTAGTTTCATCAAGTCAGGAAACACACCATTATCTATACATTGAATAAATATACAACAAAGGTGAGGTGCAATACAATCTACAATGGAACTAATAATTTTTACTGATAGACCATGGGCGTCAGCTGTCTTTTTTATTTCCAGGGATTTAAACGCTTTTACAATGTCTTCATTATTTACGTGCCTAAATTTAAAATCTGTTTTACATTCCTCAAAGTTTTGTTTAAGTATAGATTCAGCAGCAGCGGGAGATGAATTTAAAGACTTGGTTGTTGAAACTGGAATGTCCGTAAAGAAATTTTCGAAAGCTTTTGCTACTTCTAGGTCTGTACTTAGCAATTGATTATCTATCTTAAGCTTGAAGATATTATGTGTAGTTTTGGCCTTTCCAGTCTCTCTGTTTATAATTTGCCAAGTCGTTTTCATTACATTGCTACTAGATTCAATTTTGTTTTTAATGAAATTAGATTTAGCTACGGCACAAACGCGTTTAAACATTTTTGAATAACTACGAACATAATCTAGAAAGGCCGTATTTTTGTTATATGATTTCTCTTCATAGAGTTCATATAATCTTCGTCTGCTCCTATGAATTCCAACTGTCGCCCAATCACTAAACAAAGCTTTGTTATTAACTTTTATAGTTTTTGATTTAAATACCGTATCATATTCATTTTTGACAAGGTTAAATACTGAGTTGTACAACAAATTTGGATCGTCACTGTATGGTATTTCCCATAGTTTATCTAAAATATTATTCCTGTAGTGTTCAAGCTAGCGGGCACACATGTAATATCCTCTTTTTGGTCCTTTTTTATTTTAATATTGAATATACCTATCTGACCAGAGTGATCAGAGGTTAATTTATTGATGACCGATTTGAAAATGGGCGTAATGTTAGTAAATATATTGTCAATGCAGGTAGCAGATGTTGCAGTAATTCTAGTAGGCTCCAAAAACAGATAGTTCATGTTGTGACATAAAAATAAAGATTTTAATCTAGTACAAATATTATTATCCTCTAACAGATTAACATTAAAATCACCACAAATTATAAAAAAAAATGTTTTTATCGCTGATTTTAATCAACACTTCATCCATTTTCTTTTCGAATAAATCAAAGGATGAATCTGGTGGTCTGTATACGCTCATTACAATAAGTTGTTCAAGTTCAATACAGGGTATTTCCATGGTACGCTCAACAGACAGGCTCACTATGTCAACTCGTTCCTTATATTTAAAACTATTATTTACAAGTATTAGCTGCTGTTTTTCTGTTGAACGAACTAGCAACGTGGTGGTTATTAAAGTTGAACATGAACTGATAACTCTTTAAAAAGTGCTCTGTTATACATAAAATATCAATATTATTACAGTTCATGAATAACTCAATTTCCAGTTCTTTACTTAACATGCCCTGTATATTTTGATGAACCACGTTTAAAATATTCTTACTTTTACATTTTTCATTACTAGTAACTTGATTTAATGGGCAAGATGAAGGTATATTTATACAAATATTAATATTACTGCCAGAGTTACTCTCTGTTGTCCTATGGGTTAATTTAAAGAGCTTGGAACAGATTCCAAGGAGTACATGTCATTATTAATATACTGCTCAATAGAAGCAGGCGTTTCATTAGTCAAAAACTTGACTGAGTTCAAAATAAAATAAGATAGTGACTGTGCTATCTGTTTTGTATAAAACCTAGATAGGTAATACCTATCCTTAGTCAAATAAAAATATTTTCCGATACAAATATTGGTGTCTATGAAATGAAATTTTTCAGTATGACGACATGTCAATGTGTGTATAAATGTATTATAATCATGTCTTATATGATTTTCATGTTGTGACAAAGATTGGCTGAAGGGAAACGCAAACAAGATTATTCTATCTACATTTTGTAAAGAATTTAATTTGGAAAAGTATTTAGTAATTAGTTTTTTAGATACATTTTCCCTTCTACCAATTAAAATAATTAGGGTGGTTGGTTCTAAAAACTGCGATGACAACACTTTGTTTAATATTTGTGAATATGTGGCGCCAGGCATACAGTTATTTAATATTGCCTGGCCCACGCGCTGACTAAGTTGTAAACCCATATTTTTTCCAAGTTCATCGCTGTACATTATATACCTATCCTTTGTCCGAGAGAAGGAGGCGTTATTGATAACACTATTATACTCAAGTCGACTGACGGCGGCGCCTGGGTCAGTATCAGCTGTTCGGCCGGCTGTTCGGCGGGACACACGGTCGGCACGGAACAGTCCGCTGGAGCTTGTTTACAATCACAGATGTGATTGTCGGTCAAAGATATGAAAGTGTCATAATTATACTTACACGTCTCCAACAAACTATTCATAGCCGACACATGTTCCTTAATTTCGTATTGTGCTGACTCATATTTACGTGTAATACTTTGTAATGATGAGTTTAAAATATGCATATCTGACTGGAGTCGACGTGTGTCACATTCGTACTTTTCTGTAGTTTTTTCCAAACATAATCTACAATCATCGATTTCGTTAATTAATTCGACACGTTCCTTGCTACAATTTACATTTTTACAAAATATTTTATTTCTATTAGCTAGTTTTTGTATTTTTTTTATATAATTATTCAATTTAACATATTTCTTTAATTTATTTTTACTACAGCTCATAGTGGTTACTGATTGCCATCTATTAGGACTATCACACGTGAGATCACAAGCTGTTAGGTCAATAGTTGGTAATCCAGTTTGGCTCATGACCTCATTATATAAGGCCCTGGTTGTAGCACTGTCTCGCTGTTCCTCCCGCTCGCTGAAAACTTGAAGCTCGTGGTGTGCCTCTGCAAGCTGTTGTTCAAGTGATTTTATGTGTTGCAATGCTACGTGGTGGACATCATGACACTTGTAAAATGAGTCGACTTGGTGTTGTAGTTCATCTCTCTGGGCACTGAGATCCTGGCATTGGATGTCCAACTCACTGAGCTCTTCTTTTAGCGCCGAATTTTTCTTAATTTGCTTTTCTATTTCCTCTTCACACTCATCTCGCTCTCGTAGAAGTATTTCACAAAGCTCTTGGCTCTTCTTGAGCTCCAGCAAGGTCGCTTTCAGCTTCAACTCCACATCGTGTGTGCTCATCTTGCTTCGTGTCAGCATTGCACCCTTTTTCGCCTGAAAAAAAACCGCGAATAGGTGTCAGTGTATGACCAGGTGGAATACTAGCGAACACTAGGGAGTTTATTGCACAATGAAGGTGTTAAGTGTGTGTTTTTGTTGAATGTGGCAGAATGTTGCGTCTTCAACTTTGCTTCCGCTTTTGCCAAGTAAAGAGAGACAAAACGGTACCTGAGTGAGTGTACGGCAAGTGTTTCACTTATATGAAGGTTTGTTTAGTTTGTTACGGGTGTGAAAGGTGAGATTTTTGATATAAATACAGAAATAAAACGATACTTCCCCCGTTTACGTCGTTGCTATTTGAACTGATTTTGACAGTTCAATCGGCCGGTACAATCGGTCTTGTTTTTTCCAAAGCTTGTATGTTTGCACAGCTGTTTCTTATCTACACATTATTTATTCACTAATTACTACTTAAATTAAGTTTACTCGTGCAGAAAAGCAATTTTGACTAATTTAATTGAAATAAAAACTACAGAGCTGTTTACATCGTCAGCTATTCGGTCTGGGGTTGCCAGCCGAAAAAAAAGACGCCATCCCTACCATTGTGCGGTGGTACGGAACCCTTCGTGCGCGAGTTCGACTTGCACTTGACTGATTTTTAGGAAGTCATGAGTAAAAGTGTATAAAGCTTTACTGAAGATGCTTCACTTTTACTCCATTTGTAAAGATAACTATACACAAGCCAACAAATGCTCTCTAGAGCTACAAATGGTGTTTAAAGTCTGGTAAGTGATATTTTCAAATAATTTGAATGTGCAGATAACCACAAATTGTTTTGACCTATGGTTTTCATGGTAAAGATGACTATGATGGTCAAGCATTTTTGGCAGAAGCGGTGACTCAAACTAAATATCTAAACGCGCAAACAAAAATAATATCGGGCAAATGACCATGAACATCGGAATTACTGAAATGAACGAAACAATTACTAAATTGTGTAAAAAATAATGAACCGTTTAGCCAACGCATAATAGCTAATTTTCGTTATTTCGTCGATTAATAAAACTTGGCAGATTGGTAGGGTCAAGGTCGGTGAAAGCTAAATCCTTCATGTAAGGTTGACATGTATGTAAGAACAACAAAATCGTTTTGTATTTAAAATTACTCTAAGTAAGGTTTTTCAATTTGCTGTTTTTCAGATTTCTAGTCGTTGTTAGTTTTTTGCACGAGTCAGTTTATTTCTCAGCCAAAACCGGCATATCTAGTCGCTCTCAGTTTTGTGCATAAATCAGTAATTTTGTCTGTCAAAAGCTGGATCTACGTTCACGCGTTTAAATACTGCCCTAAAAGTAAAAGTGTATTGCAAGCCGATCCAAGTATGCAGAGTGTGTTACCCCCCCAATGACGCCGTCGATATTTAATGTCCTCGTCGACGAAACACCCTTCTGGGAGGCGTTCAACTAAATTATCAGACAATGTTGCGGAAAGATACGGTAGTCTGCCACTTTATATACTTACCTGTAGCCGGATTCTGCTTATCACACGGCAGTACAATGACAACGTTTTTTTTTTGGAATTTGGGGAATGCTTTAGCGGCAATTTATTATATATAGTTGTCATTTCTGTACACATAATTAGGTTATTGATCGAAGGGAAATGGAATCCAGAAACCAGATCAGGGATACCTAAAGAAAGTACGCGCCTTTGTTAGGAATTCATGATCTGGTTTCTAGATGCGGAGGCGTTGTGCTCGCCACCTGCCCCGGCATCACACTATGCCAACGCTGCAACCTCGAGACCGATCTTGGCGAAGATGTCTGGATGACCTTCTCACTTGATTGTGTAGAGTTTACAGTCTGTGCCTTTTCCTTAGATCCCAGCAAGAAGAAGAACGAGAAAATAATCACAGAAGCGGAAATGGATGCACAATTCTTAAGTTTTTTCTCAAAAACTGAAGAGAATGTGACTGGATTAAAGGGAAAACTAATTATTCTCTGCTGACCTCAACATATACAGTGCAGCAGTGTCTTTTGCGAATTACAGTGTTTGTAGTCTAGATGAGACGAATGAGGTAATGAATGCTCATGATAGCGTGCATGATGTTGTATTGCTGCCGGAGAGCGTCCATGGCCACGTACCTACCACCCAACACCCGCCTACCACCCGCCTCTCGACGTCATCGATCCGGCCACCTGGATCCTAGCAAGATTGGCGCGCGACCTACGCGAAGGCCACAGCTGCTAGCACCGCACGGTGGCACGCCGGCAGCCTCCGCTAGTGCGGGCGCGGAACAGCTTAAACACACTGTTGACTCAGCACCACCGAATGATCTGTGTGGTGGTGCATGGAGGCATATTGTGCGAGAGTGTGGCATGTTCAGCGAGAAGGATTCATGATTGTACCTGTCCTCTATTTGGAATTGAATATTATTGAATTTGGTAATTCTCAATCGAATTTAATTATAATGATGATAATGTAATTTGTATTTGTTATTCTTGATATTTGTAATATAATATTATTTCTAATGGAAGTCGTTCATATTGTTATATGTTTTTTTCTTTTGTCTGAGCCGTCTTGTTTTGCTGTAATGGCACAAATACTTTTTATAATAATAAATATATAAAAACCGGCAAAGTGCGAGTTGGACTCGCGCACCGAGGGTTTCGCACAAATCGCATCTGTTTTGGGAATGAAGTACAAATTTACTGTTTATTCAGATTGTTTCATTAGCTATAAGACCTTTCTTCGTGCCAAATTTTATAAGTCTAGCTCAACGGGAAATGCCCTACTTATAGGTTTTGATTCTCTTGTGAAAATCAAGCAATTTCAGCAAAATTGTGGCATATATGGGTGATATCTTTTGATGGGGTTGAACTTTGAATTTTATTTTTATCACAACTTTAAGAAACTACAAATATGAGTAATCGACACTAATTTAAGCTTGATACTTTCACGCACTCCTGGAGAAACGTGTCTGTCAGAGGGACAGGCAGACAGACATAAATTTACAGTTTTCAGTTTTTTTCTTCACTTGTGCCATAAGACCTTGCTTCGTGCAAAAATTAAACATTCTGGGTCAACAGGATAGGTTTATGGTTTTGTCAACAAGTTTTGACAACCCTATAGGTTTTGATTCCCTTGTTCATATCAAGCAATATCAGCAAAATTGTGACATATAAGGCAGTATCTTCTGATTGCGTTGACCTATAAAATAGATTTTTACACAAGTTTAACAGACTACAAACGTGAGTATTCGCTATTAATTTCGACTTGAAATCTTGACGCGTTTCTGAGAAAGAGGGTCTTGAAAGACGTAAAGATGATAGACAAACAGACAGACGGAAAACGAAGAGATCCTATAAGGGTTCCTTGTTTTCTTTTAAGGTACGGAACCCAAAAAATAACGAAAATTTTGGCTGCTATTGACTCATCACTGTCACTTAGACGCCATCTTGTTAGCGGAATCAGGCTCGGGTGGCACAGGAGTGAAATGTGTCGTTTGGTTTGAGCATGTGTACCAACATTGATGGATTACTGGAACCTGGAAATGAGAAATTTTTCGACAAAATATTTGCGTGACGAACTAGCAAATTTTTGTTTTCGCATTATTTGCGCTAACTTAATATTTTAGTTACGAATCGGGTATGAATAGAAGAAAGAATAGAATAGAAATATATTTATTTGACAAATAAACACAAGGATATACAGAAAGAAAAAGAAACCATAGTACAGTTCGGGGTTGAGGTTTTTAGATGCCAAAATGGTTTGAGCTCAGCATGTGTTACGTGTAGCAGTGAGCTGCACGTAACGCTGGTTTTCAGCTCACACCATTTCCTAAAACTAGAAACTTAAAACTAAACTTATAATCTGAGTAAAAGTAAATACGCAGAAAGAGCTCAAGCATAATTATGCACCAGTGGCAAAATGCAACAACAAGAAACGATCGGAAATTAAAATAAAATAATATAAATAAAGCCAATCATATGTTAAAAAACAGACATACAAACAATCCAATCATACAGTCATATCTTAAATGTTGGGGTAAGTGAGTAGTGAGGCTTAAGTAGTGGAAATATGTGAGACTGCGAGAGAGTGAGAGTTTTGGTAGACCTATTATGTATATATGTATACCTATGTAGAGGTATTTGGTGAAGTCAACTGTGCTCTGTCCTATAGTATGGTTTTTTGTGCTGCTAACAAATGTGCCTTGAGCTTGTGTCTGAAGGAGCTAATTGATTTCAGATCATGAAACGGGGGTGGTATATTATTCCAGCATTTGGTTGCAGCATAGCGAAAACTACCACGGAATGCAGCAGTCTTGTGTCTTGGACACGACAGCAGAGACGTGGCTGCTCTTGAGTTTGTCGGGTTCCTACGGGACCAGTTAAGTTTAGAGTAAGGTATTCCGGAACCTGAAATCTTACTACTCCAAACAACAGCGTCGCAAAGTGAAGATTTCTTCTAGCGCTAAGTTTTAGAAGATTGGACTTATTGATATAAGGGGTGACATGAGCGCGGGGGGTACGTTGAAGCAGAACCTGGCGCACGAATTCTGAACACGCTGAAGTAGACGTTCAGATCGGTTCAGGAGGCGCGCGTCATATACCGTGTCCATATAATTTAGTTTCGAAAGCACAAGGGATTCACACAGCTGCACACGAAGATCTATGCTGAGGAAAGGCCTAATTTTGTACAGTATTTTCAATCGATAGAAGCAGTTACGCACTGTATTTGCGACATGTTTCTCAAATCTGAGGGTACTGTCCATCAGCAACCCCAAGTTGCGAATTTCGTCAACCCCTTCGATGCTCTTTTCCATGATTTTGATTTCAGGCTTGTGAGAAATTATATTATTTATTTGTTTTTTACTTCCAATGACCATAAATTTTGATTTATTGGGGTTAAGCATTAGACTATTTTGAGTGGACCACGCGACAATACGATGGAGATCTTGATTGATCTTTTCAGTAGCAGGTATAGTTTATATGTACATATTATTCTTGATTTAATGTACAAAACTTGTAAATAATTTAAAGTAAGCAAAAAAAACATAAGCAATCGGAGTATACATCATTTATTTACGAATAAATATGTATTATTGGATAAAAATACATATACAGTACAATAAGTATAACCACTTCTGCCTCCTAGGGAGTGCTTTTATCTGTTTGCTTGTAATTTTCTTCTGAGAATGCGAAGAAATAATGCGATATCTTGCAAACACCAAAATCCACTATATTCTGATCTCCAATTATTTTATCAACTCACACCCTTTTTCCCGGCTGGGTAAAAAGAAATGGTTCTCCAGAAAGTGGTCCACGATAAATTTGAGCACGACTTTTGGACCCCTACTGGTTGCTTTATGATATTATATTTCCCCGAAACGTAACTGCCATTTTATTTATGTTATACGATCTGTTCAGTGTGACTACATCAGTGCTTTTGAACTGGTAGAAATACTTCGACGGTGTTTGTTTTCAGTTTCAGACTCGTGCTTTGTATCGCAATTGTTGTATATTTAACTAAATTACTCGTAAAGGTACTGTGTGTCGCACTTCAAATATTTGTTTCCTACAAAGACGAATTATCTTCTTTTTACCAGAAAAATCCGGAGACGACAGGATAACCTCGCACGTCATATATCATAATCTCTGCGTTTTTTTTTCCTTTGCTGCAAGACTTGAATCGTTCCGAACGAAACTCTTGACTCGGATACAAATGTTCGATGTTCAGCGTGTCGTGTCAGTAGCGAGTCGAGCATTCTGACTTATCGACGTCACGGTTGATGTGCTTATTTCCAATCCGATTAGTCAGGTGTGCCACGACAGTATCGTTGGAAAATGAAGGCTTAGATTCTGACTTATCGACGTCACGGTTGATGTGCTTACTTCCAATCCAATTAGTCAGGTGTGCCACGACAGTCTCGTTGGAAAATGAAGGCTTATTCACTTTAGATACAGATACCTTTATAGAGGTTAAATAGTATTGAAAACTGGTCAAGGGTTCAATTACAATGGTAGGGATGGTGTGGGTGTGTAGTGAATAGTTTGGATTTCACATGGCAAAATGTTGTTTACAAAGTTATTGGTGCGGCTACTTTTGCACTTCATTTTCGTAACCAGATGCATTCATAAGTTCGTATGTGGTATAGAAAGAATTGTTGTATGGGAGTCCCCTTAAATAATTATTTTATTCTGTTTGTTTAGTATTTGTTGTTATAGCGGCAACAGAAATACATCATCTGTGAAAATTTCAACTTTCTAACTATTACTGTTCATGAGATACAGCCTGGTGACAGACGGACAGACGGCCGGATGGACGGACGCTCAGCGGAGACTTAGTAATAGGGTCCCGTTTGACACCTTTCGGGTATGGAACCCTAAAATCTGGTTAGATGTGGACGCAGCTGTGCCCTGGCCTCCTCGTTTGTGTGTGACCTATAGGCATAGATTGTTTATTATTCACGATAGATATTCACACGATATATATATGAATATCAGGTCAGGAGCAAAAAGTAATATTATTAAACAAAGTTCCATTTAGATGAAAAAAATGAAGTAATATCACGGATACCGTTATATCAGCATAACCGCGGCATCATACATTATTGAAATAAATCAAAAATGCAAGTTAAATTGGCAACCTAATATCTTTGACAGCTCTTAATTGACATGTAGAGATACATTCCACTTTTACTAGGAGTATAGTCTATCCAATAATTAGCTGCTGTGAAAAAAAAGCAGTGATACCGTAGTAAAATGTATAAATAACTACACTAGGTCGTTTTTTTTAGCCGTCAATAAAATACTCGTTTCATTAAACCATATTTATTATTCTAAATATTCATATTATGTATTCTAAAGATAATAATATTTTAAAATTTATAGCAAAAAATCATAACAAAAATACTTTTCGTACTAGTTTTTTTCCTGAAAGTTAAATGGTATTAATTGGTTTTCATATATTGCCAACACTGGAGTGTTGTGGGGCCACGTCAACACTGGAAGGTACCGTTGCAGGCGATTTTCTCATTTCTCGACTATGCGACGATTCATGCAATATCGCTGGGCGATTCGAGTAATGGTATTGCTATTCATTTTTATAAATATAGGTATATTAATGTAGATAATAAATTTATTTCAGTTTCCAAAATAGATAAACAGACAGATTATTTCACATTTCATGTAAATACCAAATGTAAATATTCTCAGATAAACAGACAGATACATGTAACCTAAGGATAAAAAATCAGTCGTTATTCGTGTATTATGTGTGTTATTGATTGTCAGAAGACATATTCCTTGGGTAAGATTAGCATTTCAACATGGAACAACTCCGATGGTATTGAACCGATATCATAGTGTAAGGTTCTACAGTTGTATGATGAATGAGTGAGTGTTGAGTGCTAGCTAAGTTGAAATGATGGAATTCCCACTAACGATGAAGACGTTTATTGCACTAAATATAATGAATGTATCAACTTAACAAGAAAATATAAAATGACCTTTGTACAGTTGACTGTACACATAGCAATTACATATGGATATTTATCCCATTTTGTAATATGTAAGAAAAACATGTAAGAAAAAACATAGCTTTATTTAAAATTGTAGGTGATAGCTATACAATTAACACTAGAAATAAAAATAGGTTAGCACTACCATTATTTAGACTAAGTAAAGTAGGCACATCATTCATGGGGCACTGTATTCGCTTCTACAATAAAATACCACAGGAATCATTGATCCTTCCTGAAAAGAGGTTCAAAAACTATTTTAAAAATGAGCTGATAAGAAAGTCCTATTATAGTATTAAGGAAAGCTTAGATGACAAAACTGCATGGTCCATACCATCTCAGCGCACAGAAATTCGACGAGGGGCGATGGATCAAGTCTATCACTCGCCGGCGAATTTCCTTTTTTCCTTCCTTCCTTCCTTTCCTTTTTCTAAGCGAGAGAAAGAAGATATTGACACACACAACTCTGCCGCTTACTTCTTGTGTCTTTCTGTCACTAGACGCTTATGAGTCTTTTCTAAGCGAAAGAAAGAGGAGATTGATGCACAAATCTGTCCCTTACCCTTGTGTCTTCCTGTCACTTGACGCTTATGGGTCTGTTTTCGCGCCAAACTATTGACTGTCAGTTTGAACACGCGATTTTTTGCAAAACATCTTAAAGTCTGCATGCCTGGCATCTCAAAACCATTAATTTTTGACATCTACAATGAAAATGATTGATAATTATGAAAGCATTATGAAAATGTCATAACCGCATTTAAAAACGGCCGAAGTATGTATTAAAAAATTTAAGAAGCTCGCGGTCTAATTAAGACGATTACGTGAAAATGCAAGGAAAAATAACATTATTGTAGGTGCTGTATTAGTCCTAATATAATAATTAATAAGTGTTATAGATTCGTTGGTTGTGAACTTGTGGTAATGATTGTCAGAAGACAAATTACGCAGGTTAGATTTTAAGATTTCAACATGGAATTAGGATGCGGTAGAGCGGTTGTGGCTCTGCCTACCTTGCGAGAGAACCCGAGTTCGATCCCCGGCTGGGGGTAGAGAAAAAAAACCCAGGTCCTGGATATTTAGGTGTGTGTGACGTCGCTGTTTCTGGTTCCCACGACACAGGGTATTCTAGTGTGGGGCCAGAAGCAATGTATGTGTCAAATATTATGTTTCTGAAAATATATTTATTATTTCTTCACATTATTATTTCATACATTTGTACGTTATCCTCTGTCTGTTCTTACCAACTAATCTAACTCGGTGAGTAATCGATAAAAATAATCGAATGGCGGCGGCTTTTAATCGGTTTGACGTGACGGTAGTGTCTCCCATCCATATCCCACTATTGAAAACATCAAAATCTTCATCCATGATTTGCGACAACTGCACCGTTGTCTAAACGCTCAAAAGTTCACGACGTAGTGTGGCCATCAGAAGCCTAGTCACTCACGCTCGCCACAGCTCCTAGTTACAGCTGAATCTGAACTGCCGCTTTGTACAACATTTATTTAGATAAATAGAATAATGTTTCCAATAACACTAAAATTTACATTATACAAATCTAAACTGCTATCATTGAAAAAAACCCGTAAGCCAAAGCTGACTTGTAAAAAGGCTTAGGAAAAAGGCCACTTGTGGTACTTTTAGTCAGACTAAACCCCAGTGGTTCTTTCAAGTACTTTTATTTTGTTGAAAACTTAACACTTACAGTACAGCTGAGGTGGGACCAACTTGACAAGAAAAGGACTTAACTTGAGTGTTAGCAAGAAGTGTGGAACTGACGACGTATCACTCAGGCTTTTGTTGGATTAACGAAATACATCAGATGCACTCACAAACATTATTGCTGAATAGTTTATAAAGGAAGTAAACTAGCGAATGGGTAAAGAAGAAGGTAAAATACACACCATATCAATTTATAGCTTAAAGTGAGAGCCAAATGAGCTACGAGCAAATGCTCGGAATTTGCTATGTAGCGTAGCGTAGCATTATCCCAAGCTGTTACGCGCTACGCTCTACAAGCGTAGTCACGCGTGCACTCGTAGCATTGCTACGACAAGTAATGTAGCGAGCGTCCAAGATGTAGTATAAGTTGGTTAATACGGCTTTTCACTCAGTAGTCAAAATTTATATTTTTTAAGAAATGAAAAAAATCTTATTTCCCTCCTGAGTTGAATAAAATGGCACTTCATTTGATATGTTTATACGGCCGTTAGCATTTTTAGGTCAAATCAAAATTGCACAAATAAACCTCACAGTTACTCATTCCAAAATGGTGATCTGAATACATTTTGAATAGAAAGCAGGTGTTCAAAAGGAAGGCTTGGTTGCAAAGCGTATTCAGCAAGACATTTAAGCCTACAAAACGTACGAGTTTTTCTGAGAGCTTCGTTCTGCACGTAACTACGGCGTCGCGACAAAAAATACAGCGTTCTAGATTGCGACTCACCTTTTTCTTTTGGTTTTTGCTAGGACTGTCCCCTTATCGTATTGGCAGCTTGCGCTAAAAGTAACTTGTAGATATGTATGATGTATGATGTATAGAGGCTATCAGTATAATATTAGATGTTCATGACTCTTTGATGGGCTCATAATTAATTTAATAAGTTATTAGGGCGGCTACGATGGGGTGGCACTGTATGATGCAATTATATTGTATGTTGTTTAAGGCAGATTTATAAAATGCCAGTTAAGTCTTTAAAATAGATTAATTATTGCAATAGCAATGATTTCTAAGCGCCAAATATATTTTTTTCTAGCAACTGATAGATTGTTATTAGCTACTCTTAATATAACTGAGCATCGTGTTATTTTTTAGCCACATTTTTAAGGTGTCTACACATTGCTAGATTCTAAATGTATCAACTGCATCTATAAAATAATTTCAATGACCTTTATTTGTGACAGCCACCTCTTTTTATATGATGGCGTCAATAATTGATGACTGATTCTGCTTTAATGGATTCACATTATTATTTGGAAACCGGGTCGTAAAAAACACCTTAGAGTCTAGCCACAAGACTGTCCAGAAAGTGGGCTGCCCCGATTCGGATTTTTTATAATATTCGTCCTAAAATCTTCTAAAAAAAACGGTTAAGTGGGAGTCTTACTCGCGCACCGTACTCGCGTTCCGTACCACCGTATAATGGTAGGGATGGAGTGGAGTGAATAGTTTGGATTTTACATAGCAAAATGTTGTTTACAAAGTGTCCCGCCCATCTCCACCTCAGTCCCGTTATCCGCTTACCTACATCTTCGATGTTCGTCTTCCGTCGAATTTCGACGTTTGGTACGCGGTCAACAAGAGAGATACCTAAATTGGAACGCTCCATTGCTCGTTGGGCCACCTTGATTGTGTGCATAATTTTCATAGTGAGCGTCCATGTTTCGGCTTTATAGGTAAGGAATTATGTTGAATAAATAAATTTAATAACTTTTTTTTTAGGCTAGCATTCGATTTTATTACCGGACAGATGTTAAATCTCTAAAATATACGTATAAGAATGCCCGCTTACAAAATTTAACGCCGAGTTATCAATTTTGATGCTAAATTATTTCTCGGTAGAGCAAAGTTGTATTAATTGTTGTTTGTGAATTGCTGCTTACTGTTGAATATTCTATTGCGGTAGTAAAGTCGATGAGATAATATAAAAGAAGCTGATTTTGTGGATGTAAATATATAAAAAATCGGTCAAGTGCGAGTCGAACTTGCGCATGAAGGGTTCTGTACCACCGAACAATGGTAGGGATGATGTGAAGTGATGAGTTTGGATTTTACATAACAAAAAGTTGTTTACAAAGTTATTGGTGCAGCTACTTTCACACTCCATGTAAATAACCAGGTGCATTCATAAGTTTGTATGTGAATATAGAAGCTGATTATTTGGATGTAAATATACAAAAAATCGGTCCAGTGCGAGTCGAACTTGCGCATGAAGGGTTCCGTACCACCGTACAATGGTAGGGATGATGTGAAGTGATGAGTTTGGATTTTACATAGCAAAATGTTGTTTACTTTGTTATTGGTGCGGCTACTTTCACACTCCATGTAACTAACTAGGTGCATTCATAAGATTGTATGTGGTTTACAGATAAATATATACATTATTTTATTCTGTTTTTTAGTATTTGTTGTTATAGCGGCAACAGAATTTCTCTTTGAAACTTTCAAATATCTCACTATCACGGTTCATCAGATACAGCCTCGTGACCGACGGACGGGCGGATGGACAGACAACAGAGGCTTAGTAATAGGGTCCCGTTTGGCACCCTTCGGGTAAGAAACCCTAAAAAAGATGCTAGATTGCAATTGCTCAGGAAAACTTTTGATGCTGCACGCATAATATCTCATTTATATTTTTATATTTTTGCTTTTACTTCACCAGAAAAAATAGTATACTTTAATAGTAGTTTATGTGACTGATACATAATGCCTGATTATGTACAGTTACATACACTAGTTTATCTACACACATATCATAAGCTCTCTTTGATGTGTTCAGGAACCGCATGTTTGATCGGCATTGTGGCATTGAGTTGTTTAGCTTGTTCTGTAGTACCAACTTCACAAACAAAGAAGGGGCGGCACGCAGGCGGGCGTCGGCGTTTGAAATTTCAATATCATAATATGTAGAAAATTTACACATTATGGTCATAATGTTCAATATTCAGATAAGAAATGAGTTTTTACAAAGTAGTTTAACATTATCCTGATCTTAACATGCGATTTTTGGACGCAGTAAAGAGGGCTTATGATACGTGTGTAGATAAAATAATTTATATAAAATTAAACTAAGTATACAAGGTGACCTTTAATTAGCTGACCATATTTTGGGGATTGGTAGCACCGATCATTATGAACAACTTTCCCAAACAAACATATGGTCGCAAATGAAAAATATTTTTCGTCCCTCAGTACATTGACCCGATCAGCTGATTACAAGTTACTATGATAGACCCAAAATTTTATTTCGTTTACGACCATATGTTTCTTGGGGAAAGTTGTTCATACTAATGGGTACTATCATTCCCCAAAATATGGTCAGCTAATTAAATGTCATCTTGTATAGGTAATAATAAATTCAATATAACTAACCTACATAATATTCCACCACCCAGCTAGCAAGAGAGGTAGTACGGAAAGTGCTGGATGCTCGTTAGCGTCACCAGGCCGTCGCCGTGATCTTCTGTGATCTGTCGAAAGCATTCGATGTTGCAGAACACAATGTCCTGCACATGAAGCTCCAGCACTACGGGCTTGCCGGACCGGCCTTGGCGTTGATCACGAGTTTCATGCGCGAAAGAACGCAGTTTGTAGTCGGAGCAGCGGGGACTGTAAAGTCGGACGGTCTCTCGACAGATATGGGAGTACCACAGGGATCGTCACTGTCGAACATCGTGTTTTCCCTGCTTCTTAATGACTTGACGGTTGTCGGAGGTGAAATATTTTTATTTGCCGATGATGTAGCCGCGGTAGTGACTGCACCGACAATAGCAATGCTGGAAATAGAACTTAACTTAGTGGCCAGCCGGATGTGCCGCTGGTTTCGCCAAAACGGGTTATTATGGAATACGACCAAAACGCAATTTATTAAATTTGATCTTTCCGGGCATCAAAGACCTAACTTGGCTGTCGAAGTGGACGGCGTTCAAATTGAGCAAGTCCACAATGCACCATTTCTGGGTTTTCAGGTAGATCAAGCGCTAACGTGGGACGTACACATAGACAAACTGTGTAGCAAACTAGCCAGTGCTTGCTTCGCGCTAAGTCGGCTGTCATCTACGCTACCAGCAGAGTCGATGCGCACGTGCTACTACGCGACGGTGCACTCGCTGCTGCAGTACGGCGTGGAGCTGTGGGGGCGCGCGGCGCAGTGGCACCGCGTGTTCGTGTTACAGAAACGCGCCGTGCGTCTGCTGGCGAGAGTACCCACTGACGAATCTGCGAGACCGCACTTCAAACATCTACGAATTATCACACTACCTAGCCTTCTGATTTTCCAAGTGGCCATTTATGTGCGTGAGAATATAGACCAATTCAAACGACTTGGAGAATGGCATAAATATGAGACACGCAACTCCAACAAGCTGGCTACAATTAAGCACAAGCTTGCTAAAACAAGCAACACGATCCATGTTATGGGTCCGGTAGTCTACAACAAGTTAGCTGAAGCTATCACTAGTGCACCGAGTATGCCCATCTTTAAACTGAGGTTGAAAGGATGGGTTACCGAGAAGACCCTCTACAGCTACGATGAATTTCTAAAACTAAATGACTAATTATCAGAACGATGACACCGTTACTATAATGAGTATGTGTTTGACATACCTATGTTCCATAAATGTGACATTATTTAAAGCGTAATTTATTAATTTAATTTAATATATTTTTATTTTTATTATAATTTAATATATTTCCAATGACATGGTAATTTACAATTTATTCAATTTAAATTAATCAATTTTATGACATAATAATTAAGATATTGTAATAATTTTATGAATCCTGTGTAATACCACACTATGAGTTCATGTATTATTTATTTTCCCTTGCACGACTTATAATGAATATTATTCATAAATGATGTCTATGTCTATGTCTATGTCTATTCACTAGTTTTTGATTAATATAATTGAATTACCATAAATTTGCTGGAATCGCATGGCTCAAAGTGCTCAGGCTCTAAGCTAGATGGTTTGAATCTAAGAGTGCATGAGATTCTCTCAGTTGACGGTAAATTTAGATCTTATGATTAAGAGAGTCAAAATCATGATTTTTGTATGATCCACTACCAAAATTGTTGTGTAAGTGGGTCATAATTTATAAAAGTGTAAACTTAAAATAAAATATTAAAAAAAAACTGTTGAAGAATTAAATAGATCAAAGGTTATCAGAAAGTTAATGCAAAACTTATGTTGATGTATAGATAGATACCAGTTAATTTCCGCCCTGTTATGACCTATGAGCAGTAACTCAATACCAACTTCTTGCTCCGCGTAACCATAGCACCTGCGCAGAACACCGCCATTTTAGTTTAAGTTATAAAAAATATACACACGTTACTTATTATAGTGACACTTCCTTAAGGAACAACGCAAAGTACCCCTTTGCGTTGTTCCTTGACGACCCGCCAAGTCGGCAGAGACCCTGCCTACGAAGCCAAAGGTCCTGGGTTCGAATCCCGATGGGGGCAAATATTTGTTTGATGAGAACGGATGTTTGTACCCTAGTCATGGTTGTTTATCTATCTAGGTATAATATTTATCTATATAAGTATGTGTATCGTTGTCTAGTACCCAAGGTACAGGGAATCCTAGTTTGGGGCTAGATCAACGTGTGGAAATAGTGTCCAAGGTATTATTATGTCCAAGGCATTCCTGACAGTGAACGCAAGTGAACCGGTCGGTGAGACCGAAGAGCATAATACTATAACTATTATTTATTTATACTAAAACTATTATTCACTCAACTAAACTTCACTTACTCGATCACATCATAATATAAATAGCAATAAGATAAACGATTGACCACCTCTGTAGCATTGCGGATCGAGTCTCTGCCTGAAGGAGAAAGAAATGAAAAATGTTTTTTTCATTTCAGCTCTTGGATATTTATATATGTGTGACTTTGAAGTTTCTGGTTTCCACGACATAGGTATACTAATGTGGGGTCAGAAGTAATGTGCCTATATGTTCCTGTAGATAGATGTTTTATGTTTATGAACCAATTTCATCAATCAAGCCATACATAACTCATTCACAACACGGAGAAACTTTGGCCAGCACTTTTTTACCAGTCAACATTTTTTACGTCGAATATCATAAACAGGCCATCTCTTTTATTTCGCGTTTTACGCAACAGTCATCGGAGCATGAATGATATACAGCCTTTATCATCTCCTCATGACACATTTGGGGGCATTTAAGGGTACGCCAGGATACTGCGGAACATTTTGTGATGTGTTCGGTCACAATTTGTGGCAAAAACAACTTTTCGAGTACCTATTATGTGGGACTTGTTTTGTTCATTTGAGTGTTTTGTTTTCGGATTTCGCGTTTGGAGAATTCAGAATTGTTATTGACACATAATGAAAGCCTCTGGTTTTGTATAATAGGGTTAATAAATCACTATCAATATTGTAATTAAATCATCATATTGTATTTTATTATTACAATTAAAATGTCCACGAACTAATTTACTTAGGGCCACTTCCTGTGTAATAATCAAATATGACGCCGCCGCATACAGTGACTTTGGTTAATAACTCATCTGTAACAAGTAATAAAAAAGATATATTCACGAATCTTTGACACACTAATCTCATTCCCTCTTTTCCCGTTTTCTCAGTATGTTTATGACAAAGTGAGAATAAGTTTATGTTTATCGTGTGTCGTAACATAACAAAGAAGCGGTAAGTTTTCATAATATACGATAAAAGTGAACGACTAGATATAAAAAGACATTTTGTGGGTGATTTTCAAGTTTCAGTTGTGTGTATTGCGGAGTCATTTTATGGCAGTTTCAATAGAAGTTAGCTATAGTACTCGTAGAAGTACTTCGTTTTATAGCTTTATTTTCGAGTAAGGGTCTAGAATTCTAGATTGTCGCTATATCTTACCTAAAACATTTTTATTGAAAAAGCAGTCTTTTTCCCTATGATGCCCATTTATATAGCCTCCGAATAAAGTGTGAACAAGACGCGCTTCTATAATTCCTCATAAAGTAATCAGTTTAACCGATTGTAGATAAATCAACGTTAATTTGAGTATAAGTAATCAAAACAAAATAGTTAAATGTGATAAATACAAGAAAAATGTGACGAAAAAATCTCTTGGATTTCAGTGTGGTAAGACTTTGTGATAGTGTAGAAAGTGTGACCAGGGCTTAGCAGCAAGCACACTTAGAGTGGAAGTATAACACCTGCTAGCTTGCTGCATCCAGGAGATCATCGTAATTCATATCCCACATAAATCACAAAATACAACTAAATATAATATCTTGCATAATTAACATGTGTACTGTGCTTTGCTGAGACGGGTCAGTAAAAATATGTGTCTATTGGTTCACTACTCTAGAGCGAGCGACAGAGATCACGCATAAACCATGTAGGTTTCCGTGATCGCTCCGTAAACATTGTCTAAAAAAACAAACAAAAATGTAACATGGATAAATAAATAAAAAATAACAAAAACTGATGATGAAGACGAAGATGAGTTTGCCTCAGCTATACCACAAGCCGATAGACACCCGTCGATTGATATAAAAAAGCTACTATAATACCTGTACAAAGAAGTAAAAGCCATCAAGAAAGAAGTCACGCCTATTCAGCAGGCCATTCAATTATGCAGTGACATCGTGGATGGCATTGAACAGGGCATGAAGGCACTCTCAGAGAAAATTAAAAGTATCGAAAAACAGACTAAAGCGATAAACAACAAAAATTTACATTTTGAAACACATATCTAAATACAGATAGCCATGCAGTTGGAGCTCAAATACTGTTTTCTAATTTAAATTAATGTTCTGTCAACATTCACACAAATACTTACTAAAACGCAGTTTGAGGAATTTGCTCAAACTGCACTTGAAAAGTATGAAATTTGTCTGAATGTAACCACCTAAAACGCAGTGCATACCAACTGCAGTTTAATAAAATCATGCCAAGTTTTAATTTCTAAAAATTACCAGTTAAAGTGCAGTATGGCACAATGAACTGCGTTTTAGACCACAAATTAACTTCTCCTTAGATAAGTTTAACATCTAAAGTGCAGTATAAGCTTACTATACTGCATTTTAGTCGGTTTTGCTCAGAAGAAACAGTGCTATGCAATACTAATTAAAATGAAGTAGATAGCCAAATGAACAAAACACACTGCGTTTTAGCCTGCAAAATTTGTTTTTTTTTTCAGTGTAAACTACAATATGTTAAATGCGTTATGCGTTTTAATAAGTAATTCCAGCAAATACACTTATTATTATACTACAGTTTCTGTAAAAATTTCGACATTGCAATGTGAATGTGTGTGTTACGGTGGAACAGTGAGGCATAGGCAAGCTATGCAATGCAGTCGCACAGAGTACATTATTAGTCTTGATATAGAGACATCAGTCTGCCTTTACAGCCAGCGCCTCTGGCGGCGAGTGAAAGAATCAAGTCTAACAATAACGTACCTATAGCTATACCATAGACTAGCTATACATAGCTGTAGCAGTGTGATTTAAGAAGGAAACCTACAATCATCATCAAATTGAGTTTATATGGATAACCACTTAAGATTATTTGTGTGGACATCATACAAACTTAATTTGGAGAGAGATGATTGTAGACTTTGTTTATTTTCATTCATTTTTAGTGAACTAAAATAAAAAATGGGGTGATAATCCAATAACTTTTAATTTATGAGTATCACATTTTATATCATTAAAATCAACATATATTGCAATTATAGTTTTACAATAATTTTACTGGTGTAAGTGTCGCAGGCAATTTGTTTGATTCCGCATTTTACAAACGGCGTCGTCCTTTTACAAACGTGCGCTGCTATGTAACATGCCGAAGGCAAATTGACACTCCTTTATGTTTTAAGCATTTATTGTTGTTCTTACATGTTCAACCTAACACGAAGGATAAAGGGGGCTTCGCTTCGCTCACCCCCTTTACCCTTCACCTGAGCTACCGCAGTGTTTTGCCCTGATAATTTGCTATTTTAATTTCAATTTGTCAATATGCCTTCGGCATATTACATAGCAGCGCGCGTTTGTAAACGGACGACGCCGTTTATAAAATGCGGAATCATACAATTTGCCTGCCACATATGCACTGTTGGGATGGCATTCCGAAAAAGAATGTTGGATGAAGCATGATATTTCTCTTCAAAGTGTTTTTGACATACTCTTCATCGTTTTAATACCAGGTTCTCTTTAACAGCAATACAGCAATACATTTCCCACTATGTTAAAGGTCCATGCCATTACCAGGAACCCGTCAGGATCCTTAGCAGGATTGGGGAATGTATGCAGTGGTATATATCTATATGGTCTTCACCTGTAAATCGAAAAAAGTACATATAATGGACCGAATGAATAAAGATAATGACTGCTTCAAATCAGTTTTTCAAGAGAAGGAAGGTTTGTTTGTCACAAAAGTAGAGGTTCTCATTATGTTGGAGCTCTAAGTGAACAGAACGGACAGTGAAATGCCCTTCTAATAGTACGACAAATATTTACTATAGCCTAAGGAACTAGTATCATAACCTAAGTGAGTCTAATCGGTTGGAGTGAAGCTAAGGGGTTCCGCCCTCTTATCAACACTGACCAAATGTCTGTACTTACACTACTTGTGGTTACAAGACCACGCTTTACAATAAAGTATCACTTACTAGTTGTATTGCAGTAAGGAACACAGCATCGTTTCTCATTAATCATTCTTGAGGCTTGATTCCAAAAATGAGCGGGTCAGGTCAAAATTCCGAGCAAGGGGCCAGTGTTTGAATGCAGTTGTCGATATCCAAAATCCAGGTCCAGGGGTGCAGTGCAGAGGTTGTTGATTTGTTGATGTAATAACAAAATCACAGCGAAGCACAATCAATCAAAGTGACATGACAACCGGAGTTTCGTTACAGTTAAACTTTAGAGTATGCTACGGATAAATATTTTATTTAAAAATATTAACAATCACCAGACTGCAGACAAACAAGTTTTTTTCGTTAATTCCAGCTATATTTCAGCTGAAATATTTTGGTAAACATCTCATATGCTCTGTATAAAAAATATTTTGACTTATAAATATGCGTAGAATGGATTGTAATCACAACCTCTTTTTATAATTTTTTATTTTGCGGCTCTGGATACTTTTCTTTCAGCCTGACTCACGACCTCTAGGGAGAAGTGAAAGAACTAATTCTAAAAGCAGAATTTGTATGTGGAAGTGTTTCTACTGAGTGAATGCACCCTGTGCAGTCGCGCCATGAACGTCGTGAGGATTGGCTGTATCGTTTGTTGTTGGCGGCAAAGTGAAACTTGTGTGGACGAGGTAACTAAATATTTCAGTTGAAGTACCTACTTACAACTAGTCGTCGTTGGGTATCTTGTTTTTTCATTACGGTAAGAACAAGCAGTTAACGCGCGTTTACAACTTCTTTATACAAAAAGGCGTGGCAGCATGTGTACCCCTAGATCTAGACCAGATGAAATAAATAGCCCGCTTGTCATCTGAGCCTATCCTTATAAAGAAAAACTCGGTAGGTGAGGTAGGTATACTCGGCACATCGACATTTTGGTTATTATAAATTATTTCATTTAATTTTCGAATCGAATGTTATATTATATTTATTTCATTTTCATTATATTATTTTTATTTCAGCTTTAACATGAGTAACAGGGCGCAAAAAATTTTAGGCATGGTATCAGCTGATTCTGATTCAAGTTGCAGCAAGACTTTAAATGATACCAAGGACTTCATGGAGGAAGAAAGTGGAAAGAAGAAGGAAAGACGGAGTAAAGGCCCCAAACAACGGCCGAAACTGGCTTTCAGCGAAGACTCTATTTTTTCATTAGAAATAAGTTTAAGTGAAATGGAAAAGATCGCTCAGTCCAACTTTGAGTTCGAGAATTCCAGCAAACATTTCGAAGAGCTGGATACATCTGTATCGAAATTAAAGGAGAATTTAGTTAATCGTCCTTCCCCAAAAGAACAGCCGGAACCTTACGTGTCTGATCTTCCTCAAAACAACGCCTCTGACCAACATTCAGACGTTGTACGTGCGCAGGCTGATAATATGGATATTTCAGTGCCTGATCTTCCTCAAAACAAAGACTCGGATCAAAATTCAGACGTTTTACAACAGCAGGTATATGAAATACATATAAGTATATCATTTTGGCATCTACATTGCATTATGAATATTTTCTTTAAAAAAGTTATCGTCTGATGAGGCAGGTTTTTGCAAAATAAATAAACTATTTTTATTTCAGGTTGAAGATGACATGAATGCTTCGATGCCTGAGCTACAATCAGCCAATGAATTAATTTATCATGAAGAATTGCCGCCATCTCCCACTCTCTCAACTGCTTCAACTACAATAAGACATGACAGCTTTGATGTTTATCTACAAAAGAAGTTCAATCATCTTATATACAGCAAGATATTCATATAACAAACGAAGAAGCTGCAATTTTCGACCAGCAAGAAGTTCAAGAAGATGACGAGAGAAATAAAGAATACCGGCATGGTGAAACTACAACAAAAAAGAAACCGCGGCAGAGAATTTCGAAAGAGAGGAAGAAAGAGACTAAAAATAAGATGAAATATGATTTAAAGCCCCCATGTCCCGCGAATTGCTCCCATCTATGTACAATGTTTTTCACAGAACTTGAGAGAAGAGCTGTTAATCATGAGTATTGGTCCCTCAATTGGGAAATGAGGGGCCTGTACTAAAGGATCTTGTTGAATTATCTGAATGTGCAAATTATAAGACGAAGAATCTAAAAAAAGTGAGACGTTGTACAAATAAATATCACTTTATGAATGGAGTAAACAAGATTGAGGCATGTAAAACACACATGTATACACTAGGATATAACAAAAAAATACCGAAGAATTTTGGCTGCGACAAAAAACCCTGCAACGGAGCAATTTGACAAACGTGATGGCCGAAACCTTCTTGTCAAAACGGTTGACAGGGATTTACTTACCGCTCATGTAAATACCTTCAACCCATGCGTCCACCATTACAGACGAAAGCATGCTCCAAATAAAAAGTATCTCCCTAGCACTTAACGATCACTGACATTTACGCGAATTTCAAATCGTTGCATCCTGACATAGTTTGTTCTATAGAAACTTACAGGAAACATGTATCTGGTACAATGAACATTTCTTTCGCTAAACTGGAGCACGAGGAATGTGAAGTGTGTGAGGTGTTTACACTCTATGATGATGAACATGTTAAGGAACCCGATCAAAACTGTCAAGTTTGCCAAAAACACTCCGAGCATAAATTGAAGTATAGAAAAGCCCGTAATCTATACGACTTAGACATAAAGAAAAAATTGGATGACTCAACAACAGTCATCGTAACTGCGGATTTACAAAAAGCGCTATGCTACCCCACATTGACACTTTTAAGGCCAGACTTTTCTGCCCCAGAGTGGTAGCTTACAATGAAAGTTTTGTGCCGCTAGGAGATATCAACGAGCTTTTGCCGTGTTGTGGCACGAAGGCCTTAGTGGCAGAAAACAAGAAGACATCATAAGTTCATTTAGGGCTTTCCTAGTAAACAAAAGAGACGCTAAGACGGTCAAAATATGGATGGACAATTGCTCGTCACAAAACAAAAACTGGTGCTTGTTTACTTTCTTTGTGAGTATTATCAACAGCGTGGAGATAGATGCAGATTCTATCGAATTGAGTTACTTCGAACCCGGTCATACCTTTATGTCGGCGGACTCGTTCCACCTGGTAAAGCTTTCACTTAGCTGTATGAAGAAAGTGTATGACTTCAAAGAATTTGACGTCAAAGCAATGGAAATTACCGATTTCTTTGACTTCAAAGACCATGCAAGCCAGGCAAAATTAAGAAAAAAATTACCAAGAATTTATCTCAAAGACATTGTTTAGGATATGTTCAAAAGAGGACAATATGGCCTATATTACAAAACGGATTTAGATAGTGAGACATATGAAGAACTATCTTTACTAAAGTCTAAAATGATTCCCATAGCAGACCCAAAGCGTAATCCAAATGGAATACTGAATAACTGAAAAAATACTCTTTTGAAAACCCTGGGCCCACTAATGCCAGCCAATAGGCAACTGTTTTGGAAAAACATCCCAACAGTTGTTGTTCCGAATCAGGCAGATGATTGCAATCCATTAAATACTGATTCTGAACAGGAGTAACTTTTAATTTCTGAGTTGATTTAACCGACAATATGGGTTAATAATATAATGATATTAAGACTAGTAGTTACTAATAGAATACTCAGTAAACTATAGATCTCACAAATATTGTAGGTATATACTAAGTATGTATGATAATCATACATTTAAGTGAATATATTTTTGTTATGTGTTATGTGTATTAATGTTGATTTTTAAGTGAAAAATTGTTTGATCTCGGAACAAAATATATGTATATATGATATTGTGGTGTTATTTCGTAGTTAAGTTTATAGTTATGACTTGTGACATTGATATATATTATACTTAAATCGTATACTATACTTTGTAATAAAGTGTCTGCGGCATAATGATTATAATGTCAGTTCAGTTAGATAGGTACGGTTTCCAAAGAAAGCTAAGTTTTTGATAAACAATTTTACAGAATTTAATTAATTATTTTTAATTTAATTTTGATTTATTAGTAGTCATTTGTAATGCTCAAAATTACGGATATCAAGATTAATTAAAATAACTCATTGTCATATTTGTTGTCCTCTTTCAAACTGTGATTTAATTATGTAATTCCAAAAAGTTCCTACATGAGAACTGCTGTGTCCAATTATAATTTTATTTGTCTTGTTCAAAAATTATAGAT
Organism: Argyresthia goedartella; assembly: GCA_949825045.1. NCBI lineage: Eukaryota > Metazoa > Arthropoda > Insecta > Lepidoptera > Argyresthiidae > Argyresthia > Argyresthia goedartella. The sequence continues at coordinate 13,258,040 of OX463829.1, read as the reverse complement.
AAGTACTCCAGTCAGTACGTTTAGAGATCTCACTTCTAAACTTAAGTGAATAAATAATGTTTTTGATGTATTTTTAATATTCATGGTTGTGAAAACTCAACGATTTTTGAGTGTTTGAGATAGTATTTTTTACTGCAAGTGTTCTCTCATTTGATAACAAATATAAGAAATATATTTTCTTTTATTTCCTTACACTTTAGAAGTGTTTGTTCATTAATTCTACATTTATTCAATTTACGATACTGCAGAAACTAACTGAGATTTCTAATTTCATTGCAATGATTATGTTAAAATACAGACTAAAATGCAGTTTGGCTCAGTAAAACTGCATTTTAGTTTGTTTCTTAGAAAATTTTCTGATATTGGATGCAGTTAACGGCTTTTTGACTGCATTTTAGTAAGGTTTTCACAATATTTTCAATGCAGTCCAGGGGCATTAAAATTTATTATTTAATTTATTCCTTTGTTAAAACGATTTTTGATATTATTTTTGGCCTAAAATATCCGCATTGATAATCTGAAGAAAGTACTTTTTCAAAAAATAAATTTATCTCGGAATCGCCTTTTTGCCATTACTGCGTTTTAGCTTCTGGACGGCAGTATGGCGAGTATTACCTAATTCTGTAGAACAAAAATAATCCTGTGTTACTACAAAAAATATTAAACAGCCTTTAACCTAAAAACAAACGTCAAATCCCATACGTTTTTGTTTTTAAACAAATTTTGAACAGTACTTCTTTTGTGGTAAGGCTCGAAACCATCAACCATCAATAAAAGTGTACGCAATTCAAAATTTACGCTTCATCTAAGCATTACGCAAAGAGTTTCGTTTATCTGAGATTCCGTTCCTTCTCGAGTTTCGTGAATGTTTTTTGTTGCGTTTCATATTGGAAAAGAAAATCCGAATCAGGGCACCTCACTTCCTAGGCAGTCCTTCCTAGGCAGCCTTGTGGCTAGACTCCAAAGCATTTTTTATGAGCCGGAGGCGCGGAGGAGCGCAGGGGACCACGCACTGCAGTGCACCGAGACGGAGCGGCCGAGGCTGGTCGGCTTGCCAACCAGCAAGCCGAGGCTGCTGAGGCGAGCGCGGGTGCGCTGCAGTGCGGGGGCATCCCCGCAGCTGCTCCGTAGCAGCCGGAGCTAAGGCGATTTCGAAATAATAATGCGAAATAGGTCACTTTTCACCTTAGAATTATGCCAAAAATGACCTTCAGAGAGACCTAACCTCAAAATGTTCAATCATAAATATATCAAAAACTATGCGTCTCCGCAGGGGAGTGGAGTGGAACCGGGGGGTTTCCCTCTTCCCCTCTCCTCCTCATTTATTTTTCATTTATTTATTCAATTTAGTATTTCGTTTTAATAACTATAAAATAAGGCAGTTCACAAAAGGCTATTTCCGCACAAGTTAACTCTCTAGATATTTTCAATTTTGTGTTAACTTAACCAAATAAATATCAGCAACTTTTTCTATTCATATAAATGGTCAAAGACTATCCTAAGCTAGAAATTTGTCACTTGTCTCATAGAAGTCCGAATAATGTACGATAACCTTGGTTGAAAAAGATGTGTTATAATATGAAATATTATAATTCTTTCACTCAAACTTCGAAATCAAACTGAAAAGGGAATTTTCTGAAATATATATCAATTTCCCAAAATATATTCGTAGTTATTATCATAAATAGAGCTCATGGTAATAATTTAGTTGGATAAAACAGGCAAATAGCACAAAGCAGTCACAAAGCCCTATCAATGCATAGTACGACAAACACGAAAAACCTACCCTGGCATCGGGATCGGGACTACCATAGTTATTTTATGTCAAGTGAAGTATTTTAGTGTCCGTAATAAAAAGTGTGTGAAATACAAAGTATGTACTATAAATTCGGTCAAGGTCGAGTCGGAAACGCACACCATCGCTTTCGTACCATCATAAAAGAAACACGCGGACAAAAATGCGTCAATCTACGGGGACCTAACTTTATTAGTATTTTCTTTGCAAAATCCATTTTCATTCTTTAATTGGAATTTTGATATTTATATTAATGTGTTAAGTTTTTGCAGTTCTACAAACCAACTTGATTTTTTGGAATATTTTTTATACATTATAAAATAATACAAATAGCACATTATTCTATCAAAGTTATAGGCTTTTCTCTTCTTAAGGTCTTACAAGACAAATCTACTTATACGAATCACAAAAGTTGCCCAGTCATTATATTTTGATTTTCCTATTACGTTATTTAATTTTGACGATTTTTTTTAAGGTTCTGTGCATTAAAATCTGGTACTGGCTTTATATCTTAGCTTTTCGTATACGTTTTTAATCTAGGTGTTGTAATTGGCATAAAAATAATGGATCAGTCTTATCGCTACCAGAAAATGGAAATGAAACTGTTTGACCGCTGTAATCGGATGCCAAGCAGTTAATTATATTTTTACTTGTGAATGCAGTATCTAAGCAAGTTTGTTTGGTAAGTGTTATTCTAGTGTTCCTTAAAAATACATGTAATAATCAAATGTCAAAATATAAATATAATCGTTGTTTCGTTGTTGTATCCACAAGCGTATCTTCATTAAGATTGCAAAAAGTTATTTTTTTTTCGGTTATGTCATAGATCCATAATTTTCACATTTTTTTTAAATTGCCATAGCGTTTTTCATCTCTCGGAAGTCTGTAGACACAAACAAGAATATGACGATCTAACTCAATGCAGGATAGCTATATTCAGCTTTCTACAGTAAGTGCAAGAATATCGTTACGTTGTTTCACGTTTATATTATTGTTACTTGATTATGAGGTGGGACGCCCGCTGTACCACAGGCGGGTGATCGGTCCTCTATCGTGACTATTTCACCTATTATTGTTACTAAGATTAAACCTCTAACAACCGTCTGTTGCAAAAACTGATATTTTTGTAATTATTTATGTAAGAGACATCATATTTTCCTTCAACCAGTGTTCTGTAATACAAATAATAGTGATCGCAGAATTGTAAAAAAATCATTCTATTATAAGTTTTTTGTCAGGTTGCCCCTGCTTGTTTTGATGGGTAATATTTAAGTGATGCTTTCTAACTTACCCTTTGTTGGAAGTGGCAGAAATTTGATACACCAATAGAATTTTTGCCTTGTTTTGCCATGTCAATATCAATATTAGTATTACTACTAAATATTACGCAGGGAAACTCTGTACTACTAGTTATTATAGGGTGATATAATAAATTTAATGCTAAGTACATAGCAAGCTGTCTTTTAGAATAGTAAGCAAGATTAAAATATATTTTGTCTACGAAAACTTTAACATTATTATCAAATTGACCTGATATACTGCACATAAGTTGGTTCAGCCTCTTTATGTAGTTGTTGCCTCCTATGAAGATGCATTAGATATAAGAAAAGCACATGTTACAATCTTGTGTATTTAGGTTTACTTGTTTAACCCCCACCAACAAAATAATCGTCACAAAGCTTCCTTACTCTAATAGAGAGCAAGCTTAAGGGAAAACGACAACGAGGGTATCTTAGGGCGAAATATACAGATAAACTAAAGATATAGCAGTAGTGGATCGTAGCAGGAGATGAAGACCAAGGCCCTTGAAATACATTCCGCTGACTGACAGACAGACGGACGGACGGACATACAAATGGACGGGCGGACAGGCGGACTTACTATTAGCGGAAATAGTAAAAGGGCTCCGATGGCATCCTTTGGGCAAGGAACCCTAAAAGAGTTTGCAAGAAATCTACATCGAAAACAACTGCTCACTATATGATTTTGTGAAGTAATTCACAGTCAATCCTTTTTAAACACTTTTTGATTTAGATTTCTTATATTTGTCAAAGTTCAATAAAATATATTTAATTCATTAAAACATTTTCATTATAATTAAAAGTTAAATTTTGTCTTTTCGCAGATAGACATGAAAAAAAAATGGACATAATTGTCCCATCCACGATTCTAAAGCTTCGTACTTTTATTATTATGCTTATGCATATTCCGCGCTTCTAGTGTTAAAGCGCATAAAATTAGCCATTTGTTTTTTTATCTACACACGTATCATAAACCCTCTTTACTGCGTTCAAAAACCGCACGTTACGATCAGCATTATGTTAAACTACTTGGTAAAAACTCGTTTCGTATCTGGAAAACTACACATAATGGTCATTATGTGTAGTTTTTTTACATATAATGACATTCAAATTTCGAAAGCCGACGCCTACCCGCGTGCCGTCCCTAGTTTGTCTGTGAAGTTGATACTGACATTCAAATTTCTGCGTGAAGTTGGTACTACAGAACAAGCTAAACAATTGCAGAACCACAATGCCGGTCAAACATGCGGTTCCTGAACACATCAAAGAGAGCTTATGATATGTGTGTAGATAAACTAGTGTATGTAACTGTACATAATTAGGCATTATGCAGCAGTCACATAAACTACTATTATGCTATGTTTAGCTCTCGCCACGAATTAAGAGCGCTGGGCGACGTCGTTGGCGGGAATTACTGCGCATATGTACAGGTATTGAAAAGTGACTACTGCGCATTCAAGGCCACCGCTTATAACTCTTGGCGTGAGGTATACCCAGTAACACTCGTGACAAATTAATGACGCATCATTTATTAAAACCGTTGAGTGGTTGAGTAGTTGCCAGGGGACACAGGAAGAGACATATTCGTACAAACGTACATACGTATAAACATATTGGTCAAACACATAACCCTCGTCTTTTCCACTCCGCTGTAGTCGGGTCAAAAACTCCAGGTCTTGGATCTTAAAATATGTGATGTCGCTGTTTCTGGTTTCCATGTCAAAGTGAATCCTCGTGTGGGGCCGAAGAAATGTATTTGCCTGCATATAAATGTTTATGTTTAGCTTTTAAATACAGTTTCTGGCCCCACGCTGCCATACCCTGTATCCTGGGAACTGTAATAAGCGACCTCATAAACATTATGAGCATGCAAGAACCGGGTTTTTTTTTCTTGGCCGGCATTCGACCTCTCGTTTGTGAATCATAACACCTTAAAAACTGAATCGCTTGACTAACCGTATAGTTATTCATAGTAAGTATACTTTATTTTCCTCTTTTTAGCTCGAAATGTCGCTCTAACATCTCTAAATAAAATCAGTTCAATATTCAAGTAAACGTGGTTCTTGCTTGTGTGAACGAAGTTCTATAAGAACAGTAAGTATATATTTTTAATGTAATCTTACCATATCCCCTTGCAATGGTCTTAACCTCCTCAAAGATAATCCTCGAAAATCCCTTTTAGGGGAGATGGAGCGTCAAATATTCTGACCAGTATTATATCTTTTGGAAATTCTTTTCCTGAATTAGATTTGTATCGTACTGTAACTGTACTGTTGAAGATATGAAATACACAGATACTGGTACATTTACAAATAATACACCCACCTTGACGATTGCACTGTAGTTATATTTTATTTTCGTCACTTACGCCATATCCTCGTGGCGTGACATTTTATTCGATAACCCTCCCAATATTCCGGGTTTTACTATAATCTTTTCACCCTTTCCTCCAACATTTTCCTCCCTTTTCAGAACCTCATAACTTAACGTACGTACTGTTGACTTGGAAAAGAAACAGGTCTGACTAGCAAGTGCTCTTAGCTTAGTTCCCTTTGTCCTCGAGAGCTGGTCGCGGCATATGTCGACCTTTTTTGCAACCCTGAAGATGACGTGTGGAGTACTCGTCCAGAAAACCAAGACTTATGACCCTTGGTATGTACCTCTAAAATTTAACTTAGAAGAGGAATAAAGGTGGTTAAGTACGAAGCAAGTTACATTGGCTGTAATTATATGTAACGTTTTACTTCTGGAGAAACGGTCGTGTTTATATCATTCTTGTTTTCGTGGTGTTTCGGCGATGATAATAAATTGGAAAAACGATGTCAACAGGAAAATGTTTGAGCTATTTTGAATATATGGAGTAACGCGGTAATAACACCAATTTGACTACGTTTTCCAACCAATTTATTTTCAAACATGATATGGGTGCCTCTGTAATAGTTACTCAAAAAATTAATTCTATATTTGTAAGGATAGTATTTATTCGCATATCAAAAATACTGATTTGAACAGCAAAAAAGGATCAGCAAAACACTTATTGTGTTTTAAATATTTTATGTGTACTCAAATTTATGTTTTAAGTATTTTTGTTGTTCTTGCATGTTCAACCTAACACGTAAGATAAAGGGGGCTTCGCTTCGTTCACCCCTTTACCCTTCACCTAAGCGAAGCAGCATTTTGCCCTGATATTTGCTGTGCAAATCAGTATTTTTATTGTGCAGTTTAATATTTCTCTGATTCCCTACGTATTCAAATTTTGAAAAAATATAACAAATTGATAAATGGTTCATCGTTCAAGAAAACGTCAAGAAAACACATCGCATTATATCAGAGAAAGATAGCTCAATAACAATCACGATACATTTTCAGTCATTCTACAGTCCAGATACCTCGAGTAGTACAATACAACTCTGTCTATAATTTCGCCCTTTAAAATAGACATCTTTATCTATAAACACATTAACTCAGTAGAGTCGTTAGTTCATTGCTCGCCCACGTCAGTTGTCACGACGACCTATGTCAGAGCCTTGCTCAAACAACCCCGTGTTTCACTGTATTTGGGGCCACGGAACTGACACTACGAATTTGGAGCGCCATAAGCGATCGCCCATGTTAAGAAAATATTTTCCTATGTTTTTATGTCATAATTATTTTTCTCAGCTTAGGCGATTTCCTTCCTCTCAGCGAGCACTTTCTTTCAGGCCCTCTATGCTACTAAGCACAAGCCTCACACAAGCCTATGGCAGGCTCGCGCTATCTCTCTCTCTCCCGGCTCGATGAAACGTGACTTCCGAGCCTGCGATAGGCTTGTATGAGGCTTGTGGTTAGAAGCGTCGGGGCCCTGTTTAACCTCTCAAAAACCGACGGTAGTTAAGAACCTTATGCCATGGTAATACAATTTAAAACCTATAACGGAAAAGTGGCGATATCTAACGCCGGCTTTATTCAATTCGGTTATGTTACTTTATATTCAAACGTTTCGTCATTTCATGTATGTTTGTGTGTTACGTATGCATGTATATAATCTCTAAAATAAATGGATTTAATTTAAAACAATTTTAAAGTCTAAAATCGAAGCGGATCGGCGACAATGGCTAGTCCTTTTGCTGCATACATGTATTCTGCGAGTAGCGGGGCAGTCGCAGGAACGGTACGTTCTTAAGCACAGATTTGTATGGAACTGTTCGTGAAAATAGCGGCGAGGCTGCGGCAGCGCAGGACAAAGGCAATGCGACCACCGCGGCCGTTTGATACTTTCAAAGCAGGCATTTTTCAAAATCCAACAGATGGCGCAGATGACGGCCTTACCATATTTTTCTTTGGCGCATGATGAATGTGGTAAATATGGGTAGAGTAGTGGGTGTAGTTTACGGAAAGCAACGAACAGTGGAAGGAATTCTAAATAAATACGAACATTTCACACTGGCAAAACAGAATTTTGTCAGCGCAATACTGAAACCATTGAAAACCCTGAAAATATGCTCCAATCTAATATAAAATCAAAATCTAATCAATAAGAACGGCTTTTAATGGTTATTTTGTAGTATTACTGCTTCTGGCTCGCAGGAACTACGCTTCTAATTCCATCAGCCGCCGCCTGCCCCGCACATAACAAAAAGTTTTTTGAGTTGGACATCTTCCACCGGTTGCCGGGTCTTTAAAAGACTAATGAAAAAATGGTAACAAAAGCAACTGCTGTCATTTAATTAAATTATAACCATGAATCAGTTAAATTAGTAATTATCTCTCTATTTCTTACACATCCACACACATACTAACATACAATTTTATACAGAAATAACCTCCCCACCCTTTTTAGTTTATTGAATATTTTAATTTTTAATTTATCAGCTGTATATATCCTTACTTTTATTTTAGTTTAGTTTTGTTAGTTTACCCAATTTAATACTTAGGTTATATAATAAGTGTCCTTAATTGGCCTATTTAAAATATTACTTTTGTACTGTATCTGTGTTGTGCTGTGGACTCAGTCCCAAATAGGCCAATAAACAAATATTTTTTCACTCGCTCGTCGCTTTCAAAGAACTGATGTTTCATGGCCGTTTGGCGGTAGGCTTTTATTACTAAGCTAGGATCTGGTCTGCTGGTGTCGGCTTTTATTAAATTGAATTTATATATCAGTTTGGAGGCCAGGGATGAGCGGTGGATTGGGGTGAAAATGGATGAGATTTCATGAAATGATAACGATATCATAATTGATTTGGTGGGAAATAGTCCAAGGTTCCGTGCTTAAAGAGGCGACGCGACGTGACAAAAATAAGCAAAGGCCATGCTTGCACTGCATGGTCTTCCTACAATACGCAATCGGACTTGAAGGATTGGTAACTCAAAAGGAAATGCCGTGCAAGCGTGGCCTTTGTCTTGTCTTTGTCATTTAGTTCAACGCAGCATCCGTTTGGGTAAATCCAGTGGCGTGTTTTAAAATTTTGCGCTTTGGGCCTACAATATTTGCCACCCCTTATGTTCGCCTTTTCATAGGTAGGAATAGAGCAAAATTAAAATTACCAAGTTATAAATCGTAGTTACCATAAATCTAAAGTTTCCAGAACTGAAGTGTGTGTGTGTGAGTGGCCTTAGTGAAATATGAAAGCTATGTACGCTCTTGGTGTAAACAAAACATGTTTGTCACTTGTAAACATGCCTGTTATCAATTTCAGTACATTTTGATTAAAACTTAATCACGAAACTAAGCTTCAATTCAAGTAACCGTTGCGCTATAAGGTTGATTATTTCACGATGTTTTCACAATAAATTCACCCAACTTTTACCAAAGTAACTCAAGTTCCCGCTTAGAAATTATCGTCAAACTGCTATCCAGCCAGAAAACGCAGACGCCTTACCTCATAGTCATTCATCTTCCAAGACAAAATATAAGTTTGCGCAGTCTTCGCGCCACACAGTTGGTTTGGACTGCATCCAAGAAAACTGTACGAATTAGAACAATCATATATTATCAGCGTGAAATATTCAGAGGGCACACTCGGGAAACGAATGGTTTAAAAACCGACTTGAACAAGTGAACTTGATCGGTATTCGATAGTGTGATATGTGGACATAATTTGAAATATGGAATGTGTTTGACCGTTGAAACGTTGGCGCCAGTTAGACTATGACATGTTGAAGTTGAAGTTCGTGACACTCACTGCGAGCTCAGTTTGACTGGCTCTCAAGGTCGTGCTGACAATGGGCCGAATTAATAAAGAAAGGGAAATAATAAACCCACCATCGAATATAATAAATCTTGTTCTCAAATTTAATTACTGAGCGGAAAATTGAAAATTGGCCGCTGTGTTTATTAATTTTGCCGCTGAGTAACAATTTGGTTAGGTTAGGTTCGACTTTTTTTGAAAATAAAGTGAGTATTTCATTCCAAAGACAGGTAATACGTTTCTATATTCATTCATATATTCATCCCTATCCCTCTCTTACTTGGAATATGAGAGCGCCAGGATGACATTCCCAGCACTTTATTTCAGCAGCAGCGGCCTAATTCAAGCTGGCACTGAAAGGTGAATGTCAACAACAGTGCGATATTTAAGCGGTACTTCACTTAAGCAGTAGTTTGTCCTTTCCATGTTTCCATGAGTATACTCGTACTTATGAGTGATGGTGAGATCGTGAGATTTACGCGCTTTCACGATGGAGAAAAAGATGCTGCTTCTTCTGCATACAAAAACTTCGTGAACTGGTACTTGACCTGGAAGGTTACCATGCTATTTGTAGCGCATCGGTTTAGGATTCTAAGCTGATGCTTTGAATTACCATGATCGTCATTAAATAAGTCATGGTAATAGCTAAAATAAAGCCGATTATGGAGTATTGGAATGGAAATGGTAGCCATGGCGACGTTGTCTTAGGATCCTGAACTTAAATCATTATGAAGGTTGTGGTAAGCCTCCCGTTGCAAAATCGACGCCATTTATGTCAAATATTTTAATTAAAATGTAACCTTAAAAAAATATATGTAAAATGAAATTGTGGATCCTTGCGATGGCATGCATAGTAAATACCGTTTTAAGTACAAACGACAACATAATCTTCCCAACTTTTGCTGGACGGATTAGCAGAGGCACAGTCGTACCCACGTTAATTAAACTCCATTATAAAGTATATTACACTGCAGAAGGCGCTACCTGAGAAATGGTATTATGTGCTTTCACAGGGCCGGCCAATGGGCTACTTGACAAGAGTTACACTCTTACAAACGCATTTATCAAATCTCGCTTTCTGCAGTGTAGCAGTCGTTTAGAAGTGGTAGTTTTTATCTAAATCACAGTCTCGCAAATAAGAAAAGGGCAACTGCGTATCAGTGCGTATGAAAAAGGAAATGTTACAAAGTAAAACAGGCTATACACCCGTCAAGTATTTCCTTCTGCAAAATAAATTGTTATTTTTTATTGTGCTAAAGGCAAACTCTTTCCCCGAGCTGGTCATTCCAGGTAGGAAGAAATGTAACTAGCATTTATCTTTTTTGCCTCGCTGCCCACTACAAAAACAGGCAAGAAAAGTTTTGACAACACGCAATATAAGGAAAAGTGGCAAGAAACTGCGGTATTGTGTGTGTCGAAAGAGGAACTGGAGGACTGTTTGGAACTATATGTTATATATAACCTCTACATTGGCAACGTTGCTAGTTGCGATCTACCGATTGGATTGAATGCTTTAAGAAACAAAAAAATGGACATATGCGTGCCTGGCTACGCGAAATGCAGTGAGGGGCTCGATAGCCGCCTGTCGGCTTATATGGAGGCTTTTAGTTGAACTCATTAATATAAATTACGTACAATAGAGTGGAGTGAAGAAGTTCATAGCAAAACTATAAAGGTTCCTTGTGGACTACGTAATTTTAAAAACAGTATTGAGTCTGTATTCGTTCGTTGGGGAAGCCTGTGCCCGGATTTATTAGGAAAACTTTATAAAGTTTTCATATTCTACATGATGTAATTATTATTTCTTTTATTGTATGTAATTATTGTTTCATTTATTCTTAAAATCTTCTTCTTATTTTAAAATTGATTGGTTTCGTAACTGGCATTTTCTACGTAAGTGAAAATAATTTTTATTTCAATGTATTAATTTCATATGCTGTGAAGCATTTATTAAGTAAATAAAAAAAAGAAGGAAATAACGCGCTACATGCATTACGCCTGTTTTTTTACATTTTTTTTCATTTACTGATATTATTAACTTCTCTTGAGAAGTTATTATAATAGGTCTGAAAATTGAAATAGGTAATTTTGTGTTTTCTTTACGTTTTAAGACCTGGAGAATCATTTGCAATCATTTTTAGAGTGATGTCTGTGTGTGTGTGTGTGTGTGTGTGTGTGTGTACGTACGTATGTACGTGATCAAAATTATGGAATTCGTTTTCTCAATAACTACTGGACCGAATCGCTTTGATGACCATATCAATCGATACGCCACGTCATGACTTAGATCTGAAAGGAGTCTAGAAAAAATCGGTCCAGCGGTTCGTTTTTTATTTGTAAAAAACTGACTTTTTTGAACACGCAACGTTAATTTTGTATGTAATTCCAAGTATTGAGGGGTAGATGTGGGTTTTTGAGGGTGCTGGTTTCGAATCTTTCATCAGTTTTTTAAAATTCAAAATGGCGGACCCACTATGACGTCATCTTTTTCGTGAAAATTCTTTAAATTCGATAAAATTTATTAATTATTGTGTAATGTTAAAAAATTGTTTTTTTTTTTAATTTTTAACTTCAATTGAAAGTTGTTATGATCAGTTAGGAAATGGGAATAGTTACTTTCGTAATTTCTTTATGTTTTAAGACCTTAAGAATCATTTGCAGCAGAGATCGGCAATAATGATATTTTCATTATTAATATCAGCGAATATTATTAATCAAACTGAAAATTAACTGAATAATTTTGTTTTTTCTTTGCGTTTCAAGACCTGGAAAATCATTTGTTATTATTTTCAGAGCGATGTCTAAGTGTGTGTGTATGTGTATATATACATGATTTTTTAAAGTATTTTTTTTACGTCTTTACTAACTGTCTAATACGTACTTACACCAAAAAAACACTAAAAACAGTGAAAAAATACCTTGCCCTTTAAAGGGTTAAGCACTAAATACCTAAATAGTTAAAAAAAGAATTCTTCTCAAGAGAAGTTGCTTGTACGGTACTTGCTGCCGAACCGATTTTTTAAAAAATGTATTCAACTAGTAGGTACTGAAAATGAGAGTAATTGACAGGTAATCTTAAAAATGTGAAAGCATACGATAATTTCAACCTTGGAAAAATTTATGAAGAGAGAAACCATTTTCGTAAAATGTGTATTTGGTCTATCAACTTCTGATTATAAATTGTACCTACAATTGGTAAGAGTTACATTTGTAACTCTCACCAATTGTAAGTAAAAAAATACTGTTTTACTGTAAATACCGCCAGCAGCGCATCAAGTCTGAAGAAGTTACTACGGAATGGTGCAAGCTCTCTACTGGTGTTCCGCAGGGTGGCATCTCGGATGTATTGTCTTCCTCGTATCATCTCTATGCAGATGACCTTCAAATTTATCGGCATTTTCCCCTGTGTGATCTGACTTCGACTGTAGAGGCTTTGAATGCTGACCTCGACAACATCAGGAAATGGGCTCTTTCGTATGGGCTATTAGTCAACCCGGATAAGTCTCAGGCGATGATACTGGGTACACGGCACTTACTTAATTTGTTGCAGCATAGGTCAGTTGCTCCCGTGCTTTATGACGGTACCATTGTCAAGTACAGCGAGAAAGCCAAAAATCTTGGGGTTGTTTTTGATACTCTTTTATCCTGGTCGCCCCACGTTTGTGAGGTCAGCAGACGAGTCTTTGCATCCTTTCATTCCCTTCAGCGTTTGCAGTACTTCTTACTAAAATCATGCTAGTTCAGACCCTTCTTCTGCCTTTAATTGACTACGCCGATGTTTGCTGGGCCAGCGCGAACGAAGATCTACTGAACAAACTCGAGCGACTTCAAAATCTCGGGATTCGGTTTATCTTCGGTCTCCGCAAGTACGATCACGTGTCCCAATATCGCAGGGAATTAGGCTGGCTCCCGATCCGACTTCGTCGTGATATGCACATTCTCTCCTTCCTCTTCAATATGTTGAGAAACCCGCGCTATCCCGCATATCTTCGTGAACATTTTGAGTTTCTTTTCTCTGGGGATAGACTTCGGAGATCTCACACGGTGTCACTTTTGTCAATTCCTCAGCACAACACTGTTGCTTACGAGCACTCGTTTAGGTTAAGGGCAATACGTTTGTGTAATGCACTTCCTTGCGCTATTAGGGATTGCACATCCATGTTCTCTTTTAAGAAAAAGTTGAAACAGCATCTCCTCTCTTCCGCATAGTGGGTATCTTATAGTATGTATGTGTATCTATGTATTTATTGTATTATATTAATTTATTTTATAGTATGTGTAGGTTGTATTGTGATTTATCTGATAGTATATTGACTTTATTTCTTTCTTTTAAATCTTAATTGTACACTAGGACTACCTCTCTATAAATATTTTTTCCTTTCCTCACAGGTTAGCTGTAAGAAATTTCTTTTTAGAAATAAGCTCACCTTTGCATATTGTTCGTTGTATTTTTTCCATTGTGTTTTCTGTGCAATAAAGAATTATTATTATTACTGTTCTTATTCACAACCTGTATTATACTTATCAAAACTTAATACAAAGATACAAAGTATCCACCTCAGGAGTTAACTATTTTAAGTTCTAGTGACTTACCTACTTTGAATCCCTCGCTATGCTCAGGACGACCACTTAAAAAAATCAGTCTCGCCTATTCTTTACTCCCTTGGTAAGCAACAATTTTTCTCAAATTATATCTGAGAGAGAAATATCAAGCAGGCTCACTGAGCTCAAGTGATTTTGTAAGCAAGTTTGACTTAACTCTCTTTATACCTACAATTATAGTGCGTCGACCCTGCAAGCGTCGCGCCCGCACGGTAAACTCTCACGCAGTTGTGGATATTGTAATCAAAAACACATATAAATAGTACACATAAGTAAGGGTGCAAATATAATTTTAATTACCCAAAGACGAAATAACGTATACAGAGCTTTTATACAGTCAACACAAACACAATTTTCACTATGTGCTCCAAAACTGACTAGAAAATTCAGTTGTTCAGGTGCGATTCTTTATATTTGAAAAGAGGCAGCACTTGAGATGGATTTCTACTGGAGTATTTACGCGTTGGAGGATAAATATTTATAAACACTCGCTTATTCTCGATAAATATCCAAAAATGAGAGTATTTAATACTCAAAAACGCTCGTTTCTGCTCTATAAATATTTAAAAGTGGGAGTATTTACTTCCATTTCATTATTTTTCTAAAACAACTTACCATTCCGCCTTTATTTTTCATCAATTTTACATGATTACCTATATTTTAACTCCCTATACATGTTTTCACCCACCATGAGGATTGTAGAACGTATTTACTCCTGGTTTCTCGTAAATACTGGGTAAATACTCAGTATTTACCCATGTGTGTATTGACTAAATATTTATAATTTTGGGTATGTACTCATAGTGCACTCTTGTCAGTATACTCTAGTCAGCACACGCCAAGGCGGCACGATCAAAGGTGACTTTAAGAAAATGAATAAACTGTAAATATATAATTATCGGCAGGCAATTCAGAGGCAAAATGTCACTGAGAAATGAGATATATCAAGGTTAAATCGATTATTCGGGCTTACATTAAGTTACACCTTTCGGACTTTTCTTATTTTCTGCGTCTTAGAAAAGTCCTACAATAACTGTATACATGTCACCGTTAGATTGTCGAAACCGTTAGTTGATAAACTTACATTTTTTTCTCGTTAGAACACTGGTTTAAACTTGAATTGCAAGCGAAATACGGACAAACACTGCGGTAGCATAGGTGCAGACTAGAGGGTGCGAGCGCAGCGAAGCCCCTGCATATTCTTCGGGTTAGGTTGACATGTAAAAACAAAAGAAACGTAAATTCTAAACCCTGTCGGTCTGGCTTACTATCTGTCGATAGTTGATCAACTAACGCGTTAGTTTATCAACCAACGGTTTTGACAGTCTTACGGTATGACATATATAAAATAGCCAAAACAGTATTTTATTTACCCAGTATTTTTGTTTTCATTCGGGTTTTTTTCCCACTCATATTATTTTCTATCGCTTGTTGTTACCAATAGTCAAATTTTCTACATGTTTTATTTCCACTGATTCTTTTTGCCAGACAGTAAATGTACTTTTTTTCTCAACCCGTATTTTTCATATACACCTGCACCAGCGTGAGCTGAGAACCAGCATTACGTGTAGCTGCTACACGTAACACATGCTGACCTTGACAAAATGGAGTGTCATAAACTAAATCTAACTAAATTTCTTAATTCTTCTTCGAACTAAAAAAAATCTTCTTCGCACGGCTTAAGTGGAAGTGGGTAGGACACTTGGCAAGGCGAGGAGACGGAAGATGGACCAGATCGGTGACAGAGTGGTGGTGAAGAGGAGGCCAAAGATCGGGCGGCAGACCATCCGCCAGATTGTCCGACGACGTGGCGAGGGTGGCAGGAAAGCAATGGACGCGGGTTGCGCAGGACCGTTCTGAATGGCGTGTTTATGAGGAGGCCTATACCCAACAGTGGGTCCCCTGAGAGGCTAATGATAAGGATGAGCATGACTAAATTTCATTGTTATGTTTTAACTTTTTCTTGCATGTTTGTGTTTATGACAAATTTTATTTTCTTTCTTTCTTTCAGTTGTCTTCCCATTATTCCATAGCTGCGGCGATGGGTTAGCCCCCTTTCACCCAAAATGGACTGTGGCATAATATCTTGTAATATATTACTTCATGATTTTGACAGTTGTCATGTTTTTGTTAAGTAGTGACACCTGTCAAAAGCCTGTACACCTGTAAAAAACACCGGCCCAGTGCGAATCAGATTCGCGCACGAAGGGTTCCGTAGCATGAAAGTGGATGGCCCTTAATTTTGCCACCTGTTTATACCTTTCTCATTATCTGTAATATAAAAGTAACAGTCCTATAAATTTTATTTCTTAAAAGTTTTAGGATCGGTAGTTTCGGAGATTAGAGGAGGGAAATGGTCTTTTTATGCCAATTTCCGTTCCCAAAGATCCGTTCTTTCGGAAATAAGGGATGGTATTTTTTGTCTTTTTTTTCAATAATTATTAACTATTGTATTTTAGACTGTCGGACTCGCATACGAAGGATTCCTTCCGTACCACCCTACAAGAAAACTTAACCACTAAAAAAAGAATCAAAAACAAAAAGATAATAAAATAATGTCCGAACGTGGATACGAACCCAGAAACTTAAGATTGCGAAACCGAAATCCGAAACATATTTGAATCATGCTATGGTTTCTAATATCGCGGTTGGTGTTGAAACACCTCTCTTGTATGGAGACCCCTTTATTTTATAAAATCGTGTGTTTATTGTTGTTGCAGTGACGGCAACAGATATACACATTCCCTACCTATTACGGTTCATGAGACGCCCGCTACGGACGGGCGGACGGACAGACGGATGGACGGACAGCGGTGGCTTAGTAATAACGGGGCCCCGTTGGGCACCCGTCGGGTGAGTTTTGTTGAAAAGGGAATCACTCTATCTTTCAAAATAGTCATTCGAAATAATGAACATATCATAGACCTTTTAGCTTTAATAAATATCTGAGTGAAACACCTTTACTGCCTCTACAGATATAATCAAATTGGATATATTGAATTATTATTACTGTACGAGTTATTAAGATTACTAGTTTATCTATTCTTATCTAGTTTCAAATGGCTAACTTTTGGTACTAATAGCCTTATAATATAGCGACGATAAGACTGACTAAATATTTTATGAATGCGACAGGAAAGTGTGGTTTTCGGTCGAGCTCCAACGGGCAAAATTCTATATTCACTGTAACAAATAGATGTGGTCTACATTTCCCGGTGGTGTCTTGAGTACACGGTGAGTACTAAAGTTTATTTAAAAAACATGCTTATGAAGGCTGGGAAGCAGAGTAACAGGATTAGGAACAAATGACGTGGTTTGAGGCCTTAGAAGTTGCCATTTATAATGATTATGAACAGTTTGAAGTCTTCTGTGTTTGCAAATAATTGTGATGCAATGAGTAATCAGTGAGTATTAACACAAGTACCCACAGACATGGTCAAATGATTTTCTTGAAATGAAATGCTGCTTTCCACTCCAACATGTTTGGGAGTCTTATATGTATGGATGTCATCCCCTCGACAATCGGATATCCGCGTGTCTATTACTTTACTTGATTGACGTTTTCGTTGCTGATCAATAAATAAGGGCTGCTTCTGGTATACGAGGCCAAAATATTCACTTAAGTTATAGTGTAGGTAAAAAAGTAAGTGCAGCCCGCTTGCAAAATCGTTAACGCAAAGTATTACGGATACTTCGAAGTCATGCGGTTGCTGTCTCGGGAAAAGTATGCGATAATTAAAAATAATTTGGTGAAAATTAAGTAAATCTGGGATTGGCTCTGTGAGCTGTAAACCTCGCGAGTGACACTTTCTTGTACTTGTGTAATAGATAGTAAACATATACAAACTTATGAATGCACCGGGTTACGTACATGGAGTATGAAAGTGGCCGCACCAATAACTTTGTAAAGTACATTTTGCGGTCTTTCCCAACTCAACCTTTCCACCTAAATTATGTAGCTTGCTGCTATCACGTTCTCCCAAAATCTAACGAAACCACATTTGTTAAAATCCGTCAAGCTGTTTCGACGGTTTTAGCGGTTTTTTTTTTCATTTAAATCCCCCACATCTCCGCCATTTTGAAAATAATTCAAAAATTTAAACGACGAAAGAAACGAATTTATTATCAAACCTGTTCACAAAAATTCACGACAACCAGTTGAAAAATGCGGCCTATAGAGGATAACATCCGGACACACAACCATACATAAGAACATACGAAAGTTTTGCCCAATCCTGAAACGGAGACGCAAAACTCTTCGCTTCGCTCGCTCGGTCAATAAGGCCTCAAATTATATCACCTTATAGATTATCTTCTAAATCAACTGCGCCCCGTAGAGCGCTTCCTAGTTCGTATTGACGTCATCGCCCCCGGGCGCATCCATATTTCAAACAAGACAGACATTGGCCTCTCACATCTACGGCTCGTATCAAGTTGGCAAATGGGGCCATTAAGCAAAGCCTATCGGGGCGCCATTCGGACAGCCCTCAAGACAACTACTTTTTGCTAGTTAGCTCGCGGCGAAATGGTCTCTAATGCTTCTAAGTAGAGACGGTTTTGTGGGAGGTTTTTCTGAGAAAGGTTTGGTGTTTCGCGGTGGCTTTTAGGCGAAACTTTTTTAGGTATTGTGTGCATGAATATACTAGATTATATTACAGATACTACCTGCATATGTGTGATGATACACTAATTCTATCGTTTCGTCGTATTCGTCGAAAGGACTTAAGTAAATTCACGTGTGACGTCGACGACTTTATTGAGTCGATCGACCACCAACGTACGACCGATGACAATTAGAACAGCTTCTGACACCATGTCACATTTTGATATGTCTCAATAAGGCCCACTACTTCGAACGTAAGTCATCACTATTCTCAGAATAACTTTTTTGCCAACAGGGTAGCAACATACGATAGACGGAATAAAAGGCTTGTCACAGATGTGATGACTGATGAGGATGATGATTGCTTCTGGCTGTGGAACTTTGTCCCGTCTTGGACGTTGAAACATAGCCTTGCTATTATGTTTGGCTTGTTCTTTACTCTTCTTTATTCTTGGCTAGTGCCGTAATTTGGATCTATGTAGTGGTTTGTCTTCATAACTCCGCTATCAACCGATCATTGACCTGCGGTCCACAGTTGAGGTTATGAGGTCGCTGGTGCGCTGCGAATTTCCACAGCTGCTTGGCTGGCTTGATATATGCGACCGAAGGCTGGAACTATTTCACCGATGTCTCAGCAACTTGACGATGCAGACTTCTTGGCGCCTGAGTTGCGGAAACATTCTTGAAGGCGAATCCCTCATCCAGCTTATTTCTTAATTTCGACGAAGATTTTACCGAAGGTTGCTCGATGTTCACTGTTGGGGACGCCACTTTGCCGACAGGGTGACAACCGACGGGAGACGAAATAAAAGGCTTGTTAATGCATGCTCAGTATGTCTATTTTATTGGGAACCTAGCTTATATACTAGGTTGGTACATTCAGTAATGACGTACATAGACATAGTACAAGATAAGATATTTCCGCATACCTGTAACGGCGGAACTGTTATTGCTACAGTGCGTAAGAGCATGCACCACTTTTACAACTCCATTTTAAAAGCATGTTTTGGCATACCTTACTTTTCGCCCTAAAATAAAAAATCTTGTTTTTGCGGCCAGTGTTGAAACTGGTGTCAATCGAGAGACTATTCGAAACAAAAGTATGTAGTTATGAATTTCGAGCCGTCGCTAAGTAGAAAGCGACCATCGCCACGAAGTTTGTTTTAGGATACAGCCATTTTATTGCTTTTAAACCGACTTCGAAAAAGGCGAGGTTCTTAATTAGATCTAATTCTATCTTTGTAAAATCATCGGAAACGCAAAGTTGCATCCAAAATGGCATTATAAGATGCCGTGGGTCTTTGAGAGGTGAGAAAGCGACCATTGACGCGTTATGCAAAAATGAGTCTAGATTGCACAGAATCGCGATGCCTCATAACGGGGTTGCGTCGTAGTGAGGTTAAACGATGGCCTATTTTGATATAATTTACAAGGTTTAAAGTTTCAAAATTATAATATTAAATTATTAACTAAATTTATTTGGCAATTGATGATCGAAATCAAAATTTAAACTCAGATTTTTCGCAAAGTCTATCGTTCACGGAATTCATAATTACTTAGTACATTTCACAAAGACCACCCTGGCCGCAAAGTCTAGATTTTTCAACGTAGGCACGCCAATCTCAAATACAAAAATGTTAGAACCCTTTTGTATGGAGTTGCCAAAGTTATTCAGAGAATAGTATTGACTCATGTTTGAAGAGATGGGCCTATGTATCAATCTTTATCCGAGCTATTCCGAGCGCGCTATTCATACCGATCAAAGCCCGATCTAGCTGGGACGGCATTTCAAATGCAAAATAATTCTGCATTTAATTCCGATATTCCAAAAGCGATCACGTAATTCTGTTACTAAAAAAAAATCCCCAGGCCTTGGATGTGTGAGATGTTGCCGTTTCTGGTTCCCATGCACGATAAAGAGTATCCTAGTGTGGGGTCAGAAGCAATGTATATATGCCAATGTAGGTTTATATAAAAAAAAGTTTTTTTTTTAAAGCCAATAGCAACACGGTCATTTGTCTCG
Organism: Argyresthia goedartella; assembly: GCA_949825045.1. Classification (NCBI taxonomy): domain Eukaryota; kingdom Metazoa; phylum Arthropoda; class Insecta; order Lepidoptera; family Argyresthiidae; genus Argyresthia; species Argyresthia goedartella. The sequence continues at coordinate 13,237,546 of OX463829.1, read as the reverse complement.
AATTGTCTTTTATTACAGCTTTGTTTGAAAATTTGGCCAATTGGATCATCACATAAACTAGCAAAGTCGCAATAATAGATAGCTCGCATGAAATATGCGTTTGGTGATTGTTTTTTTTTAAGGCGATTGATATTGACGACCCGAATTGCCGAGTCGAGGGTTCGAGTCCCGGTGGGGGCAAATATTTGTTTGATGAGAACGGATGTTTGTACCCTAGGTTGTTTATCTATCTAAGTATAATATTTATCTATATAAGTTCATGTATCGTTGCCTAGTACCCAAGATACAGGTTATCCTAGTTTGGGGCTAGATCAATGTGTGTAAATAGTGTCCAAGGTATTATATACATACATGTCAGAATTACATGATAAGCTTAAGTTCTCGATATTACTGTTTTGTCATCAGGTTGTCGATGTACTGTGCTCTCATCACCAAAAGATCTTTGATAGTCTGCTATAGTTAAAAAACAACTTAAAAAAAACAAAGATAAGCTACAGATCTCTCGATGGAATAATTTGGAATGCCGCATCAAAGAACCTCGTCATCACTCTATTATCTCCCTATTTTTATAAGCCGAATACTGAAAGAGACATAATTGAATAGTGAGAGCAAAACGACAGGCTAGCGTTCTAGGTTACAAATAGTTGAATCAAGGCCAGCTCTTATTTCAAAGCTGCATCTGACGTTAAGGAAATTGCCGATCAGATTGTAAAGGTGGTCTCCGAGTGATAGATGGTCGATCGAAGATCTACTTTGTAATATATTTTTTTTATTGCATCCGTATACATTTTTTTCATTGTTATCTATAATTATCTGTATTTCCAATTAGGGGTAGCCAGGATTCAGCAGCACTAGTGAACACACAGTTACGTTAAAAAAATTGCCCTAGTGCGGGTCGGACTGGTACACAAAGGGTTCCGTACCATCGAATAGTAAAACCTAACCACTAAAAATGATAAAACAAAAAAAATAATCCGAAAGTGGATTTGGACCCAGATCCCTAACACTGCTAGATAAGCAGCGAAATCTACGATAATATTTGTTTGAATCATGTTATATGATTTGTTACATCGCGCGGTATGTAAAAAATTGTCACGTCACGTCACAACACGTCTGTTGTATGGGAACCACCTTTATTTTATAAAATAACGTGTAGTTAATTATTTGTTGCTGTAGCGGCAACAAAATTACACATTCTGTGAAAATTTCAACTCTGACTGACGGTTGGATGGACAGACGGACGGACGGAGGCTTAGTAACAGGGCCTCGTGTGGCATCTTGGAGTACGGAACCCTAAAATGTTAATTTGTTAAAAAGGAACGGCTAGGCTAGAAATTAATAATAATAATAATACCTTGGACATAATTTACACACATTGATCTAGCCCCAAACCAGGATTTCCTATATCTTGGGTACTAGACAACGATACACATACTTATATGGATAAATATTATACTTAGATAGATAAACAACCATGACTAGGGTACAAACATCCGTCCTCATCAAACAAATATTTGCCCCTACCGGGACTCGAACCCGGGACCCTTGGCTTCGTAGGCAGGGTCACTGCCGACTCGGCCATTCGGGTCGTATTTTTAAGTAAAGTTTCAGTAGGTTAGACGAGCGTGTGATGTTGAAATTTCTCCGGCGGTCTAAAAATAACGCCAAAACGCGACAAAATGAAAACGTGACTACTGGTAGCTGTATCCTTACGCCACACTGTTGTATCATTACCACCCATTAAGTATAGCCATACCATACCATACCCATAGGCAACAAATATAATGATCACCAAAATATTTTTTTCCTACCCAAAATGGGTAAATGCTACCTAAAATGGGTAATTGATCACCAAAAGTTGCAGAAAATATCAGGGCAAAATACTGCGGTAGCTTAAGTGAAGGAAAAAGGGGGTGAGCGAAGCGAAGCCCCCTTTATCCTTCGTGTTAGGTTGAACATGTAAGAATGACAAAAAATACTTAAAACATAAACTTATACAGGTACACAAAACATAAAAAGAAAGTTTGGTGATCATTCATCCAAACATAATTTGTTGGTCGTTTACTTATTGTGTTATGTCTTAAACACACCGTCCGCTATTACACTGATAGGAGAACACCTGTTTATGCATGTTTCCTGGACCTTTTCAAGGCATTTGGTCTCGTATCATACGATATCCTATGGGATAAACTTCGTCATGATACCGATCTGCCCGCTGAACTGACTAAGATATTTAGATATTGGTACCTGAATCAGGTTAATAGTGTGAGATGGGCAGGGTCTATGTCGGATGAATATGGGCTGGAGTGCGGGGTAAGGCAAGGGGGTATAAGCTCGCCAAGGCTCTCCAACATCTACATGAACCGACTGATTGGTGAGCTCAGTGGTTCAAAGGTTGGTTGTTCTGTTGACGGCAAATGTATTAATAATATTAGTTATGCCGACGACATGGTGCTGCTGAGCCCATCAATACGTGGACTTCAAGCAATATTAAAAATCTGTGAGGAGTATGCTAGGGAACATGGACTTAGATACAACGCAAAAAAGAGTGAAATTCTTATATTTAAAGCGGGTAGTAAAACCTACTCTTTGCCGCACCCGTTAATGATAGATGGGTCACCTCTGGCGCAAGTATCTAAGTTCAAATACCTGGGGCATTGGGTAACAGAAAGTCTCACAGATGACCTTGATGTAGAACGGGAACGCAGGGCGTTGTCGCGAGCCAACATCTCACCGATGTAATATGTTGGCTCGCAGATTTGCACGGTGTACTAAGGTTGTCAAAGCCACTCTATTCAGGGCGTTCTGCCAGACTTTTTACACCTGCAGTCTGTGGGTTCAATATACGCAGAAATCGTACAATGCCCTGCGTATCCAGTATAACAATGCCTTCAGGGTACTTTTGGGGCTGCCACGATTTTGTAGTGCATCAGGAATGTTTGCGGAGGCGCGTGTTGAGGGCTTCCATGCAATTATGCGTAAAAGAATGGCGTCTATCATATGCAGAACTCGTGGCAGCGCCAACGGTCTCCTGGTGATAATAGCAGATAGGGTAGACAATCCCTTTATGCGGCATTGGGTTGCAGCTCACACACTGCCAGTCATAGATTCGCGCCTAAATTAGAAAAAATAATGGTTTGCTCTGCAATGTATAGTGTTTATATTGTACTACTAACATAGATTGTAAGACTAATTATAAAAACTTGTATATGCAAGTCTGAAATAAATGATTAGGTATTATTATTATTATTCTGGCGGTCTTTTCTAATTTATTGGTAGTAAAATAGGTGCGTTTTTGGTGATCGTGAAAACATAAGCCTTACGTATACAGCAATGATTCTACGTACTCGTATCTAGTGTTAGTAAACTACCGTCTAATAATTGCTTTTCAGCTCCATAAATTAATCTCGACACTCATTTCGATTTGAAGGGGAATCCATTCATTGTCACTGTCGCCCTCAGTGTAACTAGCTTTGTCGCTGTACTGAGCTTTGCCTGCTGACCTGAGAATGACGGCTCGGAAATTGGTTTGGCCCATAAATTTGCTTTCTACGCCACTGCGACGTCGATGCCTCACAACTCCCTGGATTGTGAGGTCTGATACTTTCGTCAGCGCCGAAACAGTCAACTACAGATGACCCGGCAGTCGCCATTCTGTAAGGGCTCTTTTTATTTTATTTTATTTTTTGCGAAACACAACAGATATTATACATTTGGTTTCTTAATAAAAGCATATTAATTTAAAACATGTAGAATATCCTACAGGGTGTTTTGATAACATATTTACAGTGGAGAGTGTATAAAGGAACTAAAGTAAGTAAAAACAAAATTAAAAGAAGCAAAAATACACAAAGGTAAGGTTGCTCAAACCGCTTATAGAGTGTTATTAGGTATTTTTTCAGCCAGAGATTTTTGAACCTTATATTTGAAGGTAGACAGTTTCAAAAAGATGGCTAAGGTGTCGTGTTCATTAGGTATATTATAAAAGAGACTACACAAATTAGGAAGTGGTTCAAGATAAGCTCTTAGCGTTCTTTATATTGGTAATAAGATTTTTACTTTTAGTGTCGATTGGCTCGCATTTCAAATAAACCTTGAAAGAAGGTGCTTCTGATAATAGATAGGACGGAAACATGAACTGGACCAAAGATTTTCTATTTTTTGGATGATCAATTTGCGATTTCAACGAATAGTTTAAAAAAGAAAATCCAAATCGGCCTAGCCGTCCAGGAGTTTAACGCTTACCAAGATTAGCGATCCATTTCTAGGTTTCCGTATCCGAAGGGTACCAAACGGGACCTTCGCTCTCCGTCTGTCCGTCCGCCCGTCCGCCACCTGGCTCTATCGGATCAACCGAAATAGGTAGAGAGTTGAATTTTTCATTTCTGTTGTCGCAACAGCAACAAATAATGAACTACACGCAATTTTTAAAATTAAAGCGGGTTCCCATACAAGCGACCGTTTTTTTAAATCCCTGCCTCTGCGAAATACCTCATAACATCATGATTCTGTTCGACAGTTTGGTGCACTTGCGATCGGACATTACCAAGTCTGTCAAGATGGCTCAGCTGGTGGCAGCATTGAGGGGTGAGCCTAGGGAGCTGGTCGCTCATTTGACAGTTACGGAGGGTAACTATGAAACGGCCAGACAATTGTTGGTCAGACGTTACCATAACAAACGGAGGTTGGCCGATGCCCAACTGAACCGTTTGTTTAATATCCCGGTTGTGAACAAGGTCGGGGCCATACAGACGGAGGTTTTGAACCCCTTGTTGTCCGTCACCAAGGCTCTAGAGAATCTTGGACTTCCGGTTGGTGAATGGTCGTACCTACTGTTGTACATTGTACTTTCCCGCCTACCCGCTGACGTGCAGACTCGTTTCGAACAGTCTCACGGGAGGTCGGCCGAGGACCTGCCCGCCTTCTCCGACTTGGTCGGATTCTTGGAAGAGGAGGCTCGACGGGCAGAGAATTTGGGGTTGACGGTCACCCATCCTTCGGAGCCACAGAGAGCTGCCGGGAGCGCTGTGAGTAGGGGCCCTCCGACGAGGAAGGACCGCACCAACCGGCAGTCATATGAGACTGTGAGTGCATTGACCCCACATAGTGAGACCTGCCCATGTTGTAGGCAGATTGGCCATGCTGTGGCCAATTGCAATAAGTTCGGGGAACTTAGGGTTCAGGGACGGCGCCGGATGGCCAAGCAGCGGAGCTGGTGTTTCCTGTGCCTCGGGCCACACATGGCTAGGTACTGCACGCGCACAAAAATGTGCGGATATTGTGGTGGGGCCCACAACAATCTGTTGTGCATGAACCGGTCCGGCCAACAGCCACCACAGGGCCGTACCCAGGGTGACACGGCATGGGGCCCTGAGAATTCGTTTGCGACTCGGAGCGCAACTCAGGGGCCAACGTCCCCACGTCCACAGGGCCGTACCCAGGGTGACACGGCATGGGGCCCTGAGAATTCGTTTGCGACTCGGAGCGCAACTCAGGGGCCAACGTCCCCACGTGCACAGGGCAGTACTAGGGTGCAGGGCCGCACTCAGGGTCATCACATGGGGGGCCCTGAGTTTTCGGTTGCGACTCAGCATCCGACTCAGCGGGACATTGGGTGTGTTGAGCAGGCCGTAACGGGCGGGTGGCATGGGACACCTTCGAGCTATGCGGGTGCGGTTCGGACGCCGCCTCAGTTGTCGCCCCGCTCGTCGCCTCGTCCTCGTCGGTCACATGTGATGTCCCCCCCGCTCATGGAGCGGCCACGGTTGAATTCACGCCCACCCCCCTTTACGGGGAATCGTAGGTTGGGAATGGAACCGGCGCGCGGGCCATTTGTACAATGGGACCCTCTGGCGTATAGCTGCATACCTGATCGGTTACAGGCACAGTGGGGCCCCGGGGGTCCTCGCTAGGAATTTGCGGCCCAACCATTTGTTGCCCCCCAACCGGAGACGGTGGTGTTACCGATCGCCTCTGTGCTTGTTTGGGATTTGGCGGGCAACCCAACATACGTTCGCGCCCTATTAGATTCTGGAGCTCAGGGCTGCATTGTATCGAATGATTTAGCAAAATGGTTGGGCCTCAAGATAAATAATGTATCGCTGCCTGGGAAGAATCACAAGATGCCCTAGGCATTTTTTGTGACTTATCTAAGGCTTTTGATTGCGTTTGTCATGAAACATTGATCAGGAAATTACATCATTATGGAGTTAGAGACACGTCATTGAATTTGTTAAAATCTTATCTGAACGGAAGAATACAAAGGGTAGACGTAAACGGAGAACGATCACCAGGATCATTGGTTTCTTTGGGCGTGCCACAGGGCTCAATATTGGGACCCTTCCTATTCCTCATCTATATAAACGACTTACCCTATCTAGAAAGGGACTGTCATGATATGGTACTGTTTGCTGATGACACCTCACTTATTTTTAAAACAAAGCGAAACCAACACGCTACTGATGATCACGTGAACAATACCATATCAAAAGTGGTAGATTGGTTTAATGTTAATAATTTGCTATTAAATGAGAAAAAGACTAAATGTGTTAAGTTTCTTACTACTAACGTTAAAAATAATCAGACATGTATAACAATTAAAAATGAGGAATTGGAATTGGTAACCAGCACAGTGTTTCTAGGTATAACGTTGGATTCCAAACTCCAATGGGGTCCACATATTGATAAGCTATCGAACAGACTGAGCTCTGCAGCTTTTGCATGCAGGAAAATCCGTCACTTGACAGATTTAAAAACAGCCAGATTAGTTTATTTTAGTTATTTTCATAGTATTATGTCCTACGGTATTCTGCTCTGGGGCAGTGCTGCTGACATAAATACTATTTTTGTGCTGCAAAAGCGGGCTGTTCGTGCGATTTATAAAATGAATAATAGAGATTCTCTTAGAAATAAGTTTAAAGAAGTAAATATATTGACAGTCCATAGTCTATATATTTACGAGAATATTATGTATGTCCATAAGAACATTGTTAACTTTCGAAGAAACTGTGATATACATAACTTTAATACTAGAAACAAGGACAAACTTGCAGTGCCCACTACTCGGCTCCATAAAATAAAAAACTCGTTCAAGGGTAATTGTGTAAGATTTTACAATAAACTCCCAAGCACTTTGACAGATCTATCAATTAATAAGTTCAAGAAATACATCAAGCAAAGGCTTATTTCTAAAGCTTACTACAGTATTAAAGAGTACATAGACGATAAAAATGCTTGGGACTGAATTGTTCTAATTAATTGTGAGCATCCTCACTGCCAGAGTTTCTTTTACTGGACACTTGGAGGCCTTTTACACCTCCAAAGATTAATTTAATTATACAACTCTTGACTGTGGGGACCATTTACATCTCCTATTATCATTGTATTATTGACTAAAGAGACAATACATCTCTGTTATTTATATTTTAATTATTTTATTATGACATTTGAGACTCTTTACATCTCTCAGAAACAATAATTAAGTACTTTTTTTTTTCTGATAATATGATAATAATACCAAATGTTCTGTAAAAAATGAAATGAAATGACATGTGAAAGTGCCCTTGTGGCCTATTTACAGAATAAACGTTTTGAGTTTTGAGTTTTGAGTTTTTGAAATTGGTCCCTGCTGGGGATTACAGGGCAACCCTTCACGGGTTTTGTGATGCCTCTGAACGAGGGTTGCGGCAGCGGTCTATTTGCGAACCGTCACCTCCACCGGGGAGGTCGACGTGCGTTTGGTTTTGGCAAAAAGCAAGGTAGCGCCTATTCGGACAAGGATGACGATTCCAAAACTGGAACTGTCCGGGGCTGCTCTTTTGACCAAACTTTTGAATCACACTCTAACAGTGTTGCATGGGTCAGTGGTTTTGGAGGATACGGTGTACGCGTGGACGGACAGCCAGATTGTTTTGTGCTGGCTGAAGGCTTCAGTCCATAACTTAGAGGTTTTTGTTGCGAACCGTGTCTCCCAGATTATGTCGTCTGAGGTCCCACTGACCTGGAGACATGTACCAGGAGAATTGAACCCGTCTGATTGTGCATCCAGGGGATGTCGGGCTCCTGAACTCGTAAGACACCATTTGTGGTGGGGACCACCCTGGCTTGCCAAGAGAGAATCGGACTGGCCCCACAGCCATGTAGTAGTATCTTCGGATCATGGCCCCAGAGCGGCCGTGCATGTTACCCAGAAGGGGCAATACAAGGCGGTACATCTCGAGCTCGTTGCTGATCTCTCGACAGAGGCTTTCATTGCTTGTTTGGATAGGTTTGTTTCTCGAAGGGGACTTCCAACTTTGATCCGCTCTGATAACGGTACTAACTACGTCGGTGCGGAACGATACTTACGAGAGATAGACAACTTTTTGAATGTAAATAAAGTGGATATTGGAACGGCCCTCTCCCGTCGGGGTATCCAGTGGACCTTCAGCCCACCGAGTTGCCCCCACTGGGGTGGGATTTTTGAGGCCGTAGTTAAGTCAGCTAAGACGCACTTGGGGCGTATAGTAGGTCAGACCGCGCTGACTTTTAAGGAGCTCGCGACATTGTTTTGTAAGATCGAGGCCGTTCTCAATTCGCGACCGTTGTGTCCGCTCAGCTCGGATCCAAATGACCTGGAGGCTCTGACCCCAGGCCATTTCTTGATAGGACAGCCACTTAACGCGTTGCCCGAGCACCCCTTCGAGGGAGTGAAATTGTATCGGTTGTCAAGGTATCAGATGTTGCAGCAGTTTACTCAGAATTTCTGGAAGCATTGGTCGCTCGAGTATCTGCATATCTTACAACAGCGCCTTAAGTGGACTGACAAAACCAGCCCCCCTAGTGTTGGTGACCTCGTTCTGGTTAAGGATGCTAACCTACCGCCACTACGTTGGCGCAGGGGGCGCATTGTTAACTTGTTCCCTGGCAAGGACAGGACCCCCCGGTCTGCGGAGGTTCTAGTAGGAGGCTCGGTTCTAAAACGAGCGGTAGCAACGTTGTCTCGGCTGCCCGTAGATTAGGGGACAGGTGGGTGCCTGTCCGGGCGGGTGATTGTTCGATTCCAAATCGATATTCGATCGATAGTTTCGGAACGGCCATTTTGAATTTGACGTTGCTGCCAACCTGGCAGTTTTTGACAACTGACAGACGAAAGCCCTCGCAATGTAAACGCGTTTTGGATAGGGTATTGAAATTAAATCGCAGTCCATCTTGAATGTATTCGAGGTTCCCTCAGGATTGTCTATATAGCTGAGTGTTTTGTGGTTCCCCGAACCAGATAAAGTTCGCATTTACGTGGCCGATTGGTTTTTTACCACGTAACATAACCTGTGTTGGAACACTGTGCTGATCGAGGCTGGCCCGCCAGTCACACAGGAGGTTGGCTGAAGAACCTGTCTACCAAGAAGAGCCTAGGGTGCACCCGGGCCTTGCAGAGAGACAGGAGGTTGACGGGACCGAAGCACAGACCAGGTTAGATCGAACCCAATCATTTTATCTCGGTGAATCGCCGACGTTCAAACTTCTTGGCAACTGATCGCTACGCTACCTCGTAGCTGATGGGCCCCTACGAGGTCATTAGGTGCCGAGAAGCCTGAAAAATGGTTGAATTAGAACTTTCATTGAACGAAGAAATATTTTAGGGCAAAACACTGCGTTAGCTAAGGTGAAGACAAAGAGGGCGAGAGCAGCGAATCCCCCGAAAATAGTCTTCGCGTATAACTTTTTGACATTTATGACGCAACAAACACCACCACCACACATAAAAATGATTTTAAAAAACATGTTTTCGTGAAATTCAACCCTTTTTGATCATTTCATGAACTAGACTGTCCATGTTAGCCTCTCATCAATGTGGAACAGACAGATGGGTCAGATTGTTCCATCTGTCAAAGCTGTCACTGAATGACATCTTTTATGACACTTTTTCGAATTTAACTTTGAGGTGTCCCTAAGTCACCATCAAACCGTCAGTGCTCAACTGACTACCGCGGTAGAACGACCCCTTTGTCGTCTTTCTTGCTTTTGTACCGCGTAGCAGTTACAATCACCACATCAAAACACAAGCAATCAAAGATCAAGGGACAGGACAATCACACCGCCGCCGTACCAAAGCAGTTGGCTGCCCCAGTAAGGAGGTCGCGGAGGTAGAGCCGAGCTGATGTTGGTCGCCGAGCTGCCTGTCGATTCTATAAAATCGATCACTTCACTTCACTTCGCAGTTTACTTCGTTGTGGATGAAGCTAGAAGCCTGAATTTTTATAGCAAAGAGAGCTTAACATACCTATCTATGTCCTTAATTTACATTCAATTTGAACCAGTAGATTTAAAATTACAGCAAGTCAAAGTTCTGTCACTGACTCACTGACTGACCCACTTACAGATTACATATACATTACAGATACATTAATTATACATTATTAATATAGATACATTACAGATACATTCATATTCTAAGGTACTTCTAGCAGATCTATAGCTTGAAATTTTTAACCTGAATTCGTGAAGTCATTACGGCGCTCTAACGCATTCCATCGAGGTGCAAACTTGGGTTTATCGGATAGTACTTAGCCTCGGGATGTCTCGTGTGAGAGTGTACAGCGGCGATAACGACCAACAATTTTATTACCTGCTAATTTTTGTGCCAATGCGATGCTTTACATTAGATATTTTATTTATTTATACATGCATGGAGAGAAAAAACGTAGCCCAATTAAATTATGCTCACAAGTACCTACACCATAAGGATATGCTGTACAAGACATTTACCCAATATTTTTTTATTCAAAAATTCAATAAAATCATTTAAGTATCACCCCTATAAAATCGGATTAACCCATTTCTAATTACTAACACGATATCATTACATATGTCAAAGTCTAAATTAACTATAACTCTGTTAAGACTCGTACCTGCCCTGCCCAAAAAACTGTTTTTCTTATATTTAGTAGAAGCCTTAAAAATACTAAAGGGACGAAAGTGTCCTCCTGGGAATATTGAAAAAAAAAATACTAAGAAAGAAAGGGCAATCAACATTTCCTTTAATAATATTCACTGAGTACATTATGTCTGCAATACCACGACGCTTAACAAGATCAATAGATTTTTCTTGAAAATTTAAGCTTGAAATAATTGGTAGAACTATAATTAACAGGCATTTTGTAGCAGTGAAATGCGATGATGAATTTAGTTTTCAATCGGTCAATCCTATCAACATAGATTTGAGGATTCCAAATCTGAGATGCATATTCAAGCTTGCTCGTCACGAAAGCATAACACAAGATTTTGAGGGTCTAAGTACGTGTAAAAAAGCTAAACTACGCTTTACAGACTATACTCTCAATATATTCACTAAAAATAGGCTTGGAATCATGAATAACACCTAAATCTCTCATGTTTGCTACTCAGTGGAGAATGTTACCCTTTAATGTATTTGCAGTAGGAATTACATTTATATGCCGGAAAGTGTTACTGTAAACCATTTAGAGGGGTTTAAATCTAGTTTGTTTTAATGCAATAGTTGTCAAGCCGGCTTAAATCGGATTGCAGCGCACATGCGTAACATAGGTTAAGTAATTTTATCAAAAAAAAACATATTATCAGTAAAGCTGAGTAATCTTGAAGACTGTCAACAGGCGCTTATGTAATTCACAAAAATGTTAAATATGAGTGGACCCAGTAAGAACCCTTGGGCACTCAACTTGATACCCAGCTTGACATGCAATATCGATTACTACTGACTGACATCGATTTTTTAAGTACGACGTGAACCATCTTAACCTCTCAAAAACCGAGGGTAGTTGGGACGGTTCGCGATGCTTATGCCATGGTAATAAAATTTAAAACCTGAAACGGAAAAGTGGCGTTATCTAACGCCGGTGGTATTAAAGAGAGTCAGTCTTAAAAGATCTCCCCTAATAACAATCGAGTAGAGTTTAGATATTAAATCGTGATCAATTTCAATTCAATCGAAGACTTTACTATAATCTGTGTAGATCACATCCACCTGATGGCCACTATCTATTGACTGAGAGATAAAATCGTTAACTAAAGCGAGATTAGACACTGTTGACCTACGTTGAATGAACCCGTGCTGGGTGCCTCTATAGTATGTGCCATATTATTTATTTTGCAATCCAATTTTGGGTGGTGCGAAGCTCACCGGGTCAGCTAGTACTAAATAAGTACAGATTTATACTACGTGCACTTTACATATGATTATGTATTTGTAGATTATTTTAAAGCTATGAATGCTTGTGGCCAAACCACCTGAATCAAGAATATCTTTTTGAATTAAATATCTGAAATTGCCAGACTCATCTGTCGAATTCAATAAAATGTTAATAACGCTTGATAATTTAGTTATTTCCGATTTGTCAAACCAAATACTTTAATGAATCTCCATATAATTTCCTTACAACGCCAAATATCAGTTTATCAAAAAATAAATGATTCTCTGTTAAATCGTGAAACCATTAAACAATAGTGCCATATAGTCACCGTCGGAACTTTCAAACCGCCTATTGGGTCGGAATTCAAACGAATTGATACTGACTGCTCCATGATATGAGATCAATACAATGCTCTTTAGCCTGGAACACGATTTTGCATTTCGACATCGACTCAAATATCATGACATAAACATGAGTGTCTTTTATAATACCATGTCGGATTTCAAGCTGTCAATGGTGTCAATTTAGTTCGCAACGTTAGTCAGTTTTGATATCTTGAAATTCCACTGAGTGTCATCAATGTTCTATGAACGTAAGCTACGACGATTTAATGAAACTTCTAAATCCTTAAATTTGATCATTCCTCGAAGTAAAATTAGAATTTTAGGCCTCTAAAATTACAGAGCAAGCAATATAGACCAATTAACAATGATTCAAAAACGCTTTTTGTCACTATCATTGTTCCGACTCATACTTGTCGATTCTTATTTATTTATTCTATCTTTTCAGACAAACTCTTTAGTAAAATTTTGAAACTTGTGCGACAAGATGAAAATTATAATAGATACGATATAATTCACAAGGGCAAAAATAAACCAGAGAACATTTCATATAATAGTTGGCTCAATATATTTTTGTGGAGTCAATAGTTTTAGCGCACAAACGCAGCAAATTCAAGACATACCTCATTTAAAATTGCGCGCTGGAAGGGTTAAAACAAAAGTTATGTTAAATGAAATAAAAATTAGGAAATAGAGATAATGGTACTTTTCACAGTCTTACTGTTACATTAACAGAAAGACACAAAAATAGTGTTTAACACGCTGTTATTTAAAAATATGAGACTGATATATGCACTTGTCTTTATTTCTTACTTTTACAATTGGTAAAATTTTTATTTATTTATGTATTCATCAAAGCTTTTATCAGACTCTCTAATCTCATCGTCTTATTATTTATTGATCTTATAAAATGTCAATGGTATTGCTAAACGAGTTAAGGTCTTTTTTAAGAAGTCCTGATGAGTTCTTTCGGCAGATTTATCAAATAATATCCAAAAAATATTTATCGGTTCAAAAGGGCTTAAAGGGACTTCTTGAAACAGGCCCTAAATCTATATTATTTTGGGGTGATATAACGTAAAGGCCAATTAATGCTTCTCTCCGATAAACTTTGAAATTAAATATAAGATATCATGAAATGTTTACCCAAGATTTGATTCATCGCTTTCTATCTTTTGTGCCTCAAGCTGTCAGATTAGAATCTCTGAAACTATTCATAAATCCGACCGGCCAATCTCTAATTAGCTTACTGTACCCCAGACGAGTATGCGCATATTAACGATAGCATCGAATGAATGCAAATACGCTGCTATGATAATTATCCCGACATGCGCATGTACCTACCTCATTAAACATTGCCCAAGTTGCCCAACCACACTGCTGAATTTATGTTGCATCATTGAATCAGTAAACTGTATTCGCGCCGGCATACGTTGCATTTTTACATAACATTTACATAGTTTCCAATGGAAGCGAGCTCACGGATGAAGGAATGTGTTTATAGGATACAATTGCCCAGATTGATGTTTACGGTATTTACAGCATAACATTGTGTAATAGCAACTCAACGGCAGGGGTATTATACAAAGAAAGCAAATCGCCAACCAGAAACAACCACTATATGAATATGTTTTTTCTTATTTTTTTCAAATTGACTACAACAAACCAAGTTGATAAAAACGTTACTACATGACATTAAGGACCATCTAAGCATTGGTTCCATATCCGTGTTTTGATCACTGGTTTTAAATTATATACCCAAATATAATAAGATGTAAGGGTTAGGGTCAGTTAGGAAAGTTTTAATGAAAATATCATGTAAACATACATTTTCCTGACAAACATCACCGTGTACACGATTAGTCCGTGCAAGTCCGGGCTTAAGGCTCGTGTATCGGTAAAGTAAGCAAATCGATTTGTGGTGGTTGAAATTTTGGTCACAACCATATTAAAATAAAGTTCATAACAACTCACTCTGTAACATGGCTCTTACGTCAGTCAGTGCGAAAATTGAGTTTTTTATTTATTTCTCAAAACAAGTGATTATTGTTGTAACTCACTACGTTTCAAGATATTTTGAATACCTATTTTTGAACGTAACCATATCAATATTTTAGTTTAAAAACATCTATTTTTTTTTGTTTTCATTGAATTTATAACTTTTTCAAGGTAGGCCTTGAACAAAACCGATCATCTAAAATTAACAAAAATTGCGCTACACTTTTTCCCATATCCACCACGGGTAGGCAGAGAGACACTTTTGCGATCATGTTTGCCTAGTTATTCAGTAGTCCATTTTGAGAGATAGCTAGCCCATCACCCCGGCTGTGGACATATGGAGGTCAGGGGCCTCTAAAACACAAAACCTTCACTACAAAATTGTTAAACTGCTAACAAAAATAGCAATTACAAGAGTTATAAATTAATATGAAATTAATTTTAAGGCCAATTACCTGATAGCTCATAACAAATAAATAAAGTGGTTCCAAATTTGTAATAAGCTGTCCTTGATGTAACATGGTTTTTGATTTTTCATGTCTGTTGCCAGTTCAACAAAATATGTAACATTGGGCCCTGCCTGCATTGTGATCTTTGGTTTTTAAGTCTACGGAAATCATGGAAAAAAGTTTTATCACCGTTAAATTTTATGAAAAAGTGGTACTCAACTTTTCCCTGACGTGATGAACGTCGATCATTACTTTGGGTTCAATGTAAAGCCTGGACTGACCATAGGAAAGCATACCAGAATATTCTCCGATCACTTCAAGCCAACCGATCATAATAGAACAAAATTATTTATGTTACAGGCAGGTTAGTTTATAAAGCAATTAAGTGAGGGAGATATATTTTTCTATGCAATGAACAAGTAAGTTAGTCATAGACTCATAAATGAAAGCCAGATCGAATCAACGCCATCTGTCACGGCCTTCAGAACGTTTTTTGATAATCTGGCAGATATTTCCTCATTTTTCCGCTTAACAATTTTGTAGAATTTACAAATATGTAAGTTTTATTGTATCCACTAGGACTTACTACTGAACAAAATGTAGAGTAACCAAAAACCCTACAAGAATATGAAAGAAATCTCATTTTTGGTCTAGTGGAATTGCATATGCTAGAGCGCCCATTTGTTTTAGCTGAGATGATGGGCTAGGCTGTCGTACATAGGGAACACATAAAGTTACTCATAGTTATAAATCTAATTTAAAATGAATGTATGTATGTAAACCTCAGTAATAAACGACTGGTAACTTCGATTTTGAGTTGTTTAGAGATTTCAGTTGACTTATATCTCACGACCTATATAACATAACATAATATTTAATTACAGGCACATACTATTCTGAGTCTGATTCTGATTCTGGCCCACACTAGGATACCCCGAGTCGTGAGAACCAGAAACAACGACGTCACAAACATGTTAACACCCAAGACCTGGGGTTTATGTTTCTTCCTTCCCAGACTGTATTCGAAACTAGAACCTCTTGCTAAGTAAGCACCGCCTCCACCGCAACACCACAGAGGTAGTAACATATTATAGTCGTGTCTAAGATCAATGGACTAGATTGAATAAGTATTTGAATGTTAACCTCATAGCACGTTCTCTTGTTCATATTATCATGAGTTAGAAAGAGACTGACATATTAAGTCCTTGTCGGTTCATAACGAAACATATGTCTGAAGACCATTCAACATTCCGATGCGATGCAATGTAACAAAGGAGGATACACAAAGCAATGGCATTACAAAGAAAATCCACTATAAATCAAGGATATCTTTAAAGCGTTCTATGAGAACTATGCTCAGCTTACAATTTAAAGATTATCTGTTCGAGAAAGTCGGTATGTGTATCTAAGTTCACTGCCCTTTGATGTTGGAAAAAGCCGCCCATACTGCAATTGTATCTAGTACCATGGATTTTGTTTGCTGAACAATTTGAATTTTATCGTTGTGTAAGTAATACGTATTGATGACCAGGTTAAAGGAGGAATAGGGAGAAACTACGAAAATATTTAAATGGTAATAGATCAGTGTTTCAGTAGAGTCAATGTGCAGTGACCCTTGAAAGTTTAATTATAGTTGATTACTTTCTCGGCTATGTATCTCTGATTCATATCATATCAAATCGAATCAAGTTAACATTTTTAGGAACTTAAACTTAAGACTTAGTACCATTTTCGAGTATTGCACAAATACAGAAATAATCACTTGGTTATATGTAGGAGCCTACAAGCCATCCACATAGAAATTAAAGTAAAATAGGTATAACATCAAAGGATATTTGTACTTTCTACATTGACAGTTACAATCAAATAATTTTGAAAATAATACTCGCGTGACTCTCAATCAGAAGAAAATTTCCTCCCCCAGTGTACCAAGAACCTTACATAAATATCGTTTTGCCAACATTGACTTCAATCTGAATGTATGCTCTTCCTTTTTTTCATGCTCAGGTCAAGTTTACCTGCAACCCTTTGGACATAACAGCAACCGTTTATCGTCCTTATGTCAGTCGCCATAGAGGTTTAAATCATATATCAGTTGTGCCTATGTAATTATATCTTTTCCTGAACGTTGCTTAATAAAACAAGCAGTTTATTGCTTGCGTAATTTGTTATTTCATGCAGAAAGATGGGTCTTATTTTTTCAGTCAAAAAAATAAAAGAAAGCAAAAATTATCCTAAAGCGGTATCCACAATGAAATCTGTATTTAATTATACTACACAGTCAGGTCATAAGTTCTGTCACACAATAAAAACTTTTGAATTTAGAACGCTGGCCCCAAAAAACTTTATTGAATTCGAATTTCGAATTTTTCATGAAAATAAAAACGTGTTCTTTTTAGAATTTTCCTCATTTTTAAATATGGAGTGGACACTTAAAGAAGACCGTGTCGCAGTTATTGCGTTGCATCGTTGCGGTTACGCGCCAATTCAGATTTTCGACTTACTGAAAAATTTGAATATAACCAAAAGATTAGTTTATCGTACCATAAAACGATACAATGAAGACTCTAGTGTAGATGACAGGTCAAAAAGTGGTCGCCCTCGCTCTGTTAGGACTCCAGCAGTGATAAAATCTGTGAAGGCGCGATTTCAAAGAAATCCCATACGTAAGCAGAAACTGTTGGCCCTTCAGATGGGGTTAAGCAGGACCACGGTGAAAAGGGTGTTAAATGAAGACTTAGGGCTTAGGGCATATCGAAGAAAAACAGGATATCGTTTGGACGCTCGTTTAATGGACCTGAGACTGAAGAGATGCCGCGCTTTGTTGAAGCGGTACGCGGGAAAAAAGCATCGGGAAATTATTTTTTCGGATGAAAAAATTTTCACCGTGGAAGAGAGCTACAACAAACAAAATGATAAGGTGTACGCACACAGCAGTGAAGAAGCGAGCAACCGTATTCCGCGTGTCCAACGAGGTAATTTTCCATCCTCGCTCATGGTTTGGTTGGGAGTCTCTTATTGGGGCTTAACTGAGGTACATTTTTGTAAGAAAGGCGTAAAAACGAATGCAGTTGTGTATCAAAATACAGTCCTCAAGAACCTTGTGGAACCTGTTTCTCATACCATGTTTAATAACAGGCACTGGGTATTCCAACAAGATTCTGCGCCAGCTCATAGAGCGAAAAGCACACAAGACTGGCTGGCGGCGCGTGAAATCGACTTCATCCGGCACGAAGACTGGCCCTCCTCCAGTCCAGATTTGAGTCCGTTAGATTACAAGATATGGCAACACTTGGAGGAAAAGGCCTGCTCAAAGCCTCATCCTGATTTGGAGTCACTCAAGGCATCCTTGATTAAGGCAGCCGCCGATATTGACATGGACCTCGTTCGTGCTGCGATATACGACTGGCCGCGCAGAATAAAGGCCTGTATTCAAAATCGCGGGGGTCATTTTGAATAAACTTTATTATCATAAGAATCTATGTTTTATTAAGTTCATTTTGCTATATAAATGTTTACATAAATAATAAACATGTCTAAATTATTTCATATTGCATATGCGACAGAACTTATGACCTGACTATGTACAGTACAGTGCATCTGTATATCAAAAAGTCGTTGGTTTATCATATTAAATACTATACTCCTTAATAGATAAATAGTAAATAAAGCTTGTATAGAGCTGATCCACCTTTTGACTAATTAAGGATGTATAAGGGTGTATAACTTTAGACCCTTTTATTTTTTTCGCTGCTAACACCAATCAAAGGAACGTTCGAAAGCATTTTTTGTGCATAATAGTAACCAAATCTTAAGTAAAAATTTACTGTTTGGTGATATTTAAGCATATTTTGTTGCTAAATTTGAAACACTTCATAATAAAAAATGCATTTTCCAGTTTTAAGAACACGAAGCTACTCAATTTCATATTCTAAAGTAGGAAAGTGGTTTACGAACGTACGTTCTTTTTGACAGATTGCCTTGGTCATTTTTTGACAACGAGTTTATCATGTAGTTTAGTTTGTTTTTATTCTTCTATGAGGTCGCTAGTTTTGTAATATAAAGAGTATGCACATCCACCATGTTTTGCAAACTTAAAATATTCTTATTTATTACTATTTACTCACTAAACTAGGCCCATTGGGCGGTTATATGAGCAATGTATAAATCTTCATACAAATTATGCACTTGTTATAACAGCTATGTACTAATCAAATTATGAAATCTCTTATTTATTACTATTTACTCACTAAACTAGGCCCATTGACCGGTTGTATGAGCAATGTATAAATCTTCATACAAATTATGCACTTGTTATAACAGCTATGTAATACATGCGATTTGCCTATTTTATTTTTATATGTATAGATTTGCTTCTGGTGTTACTACACGCACTCGTATTTTTTTGATTAGTGAAACATTTTTTATCATCAACATGTTCGGGCGATATTTGCATTAGCAACTCATCACTTACGGAACAATAATGTGATCTTAAGTAAGATAAGTAAGATTAAGTAAGTCACACGCGATTACGCAGAAACTTTTTATTCCATTATAGAGATTCTGAAGATTTATTTATTTTATCCAAAATGTACATATTTGTTGTTCGGCCATGCTGTTAAACTAGAAGTTTATCTCAGCTGTATAAAACATAAATAACAAAGTTAAATATAAAAAGTCAGTGTGTAACAGGTATAGTTAGTTACATATATAATAAATCTATAATTTCAAAAACTGTGATAAGGGCTAGGACGGTTGTGGGACCTTACTATGAAGACGGACAGACTGTAAATTTGTCAATATTTCAATGCCAATTATAAAACGTCAACTTATCAAGAAAAAAAATACAAACCAAAATTTGTTTATAAGAACTAAGTTTTATCACCAGTCGTAGGACTTCCCTTTTAAGTTAACGAAAACCTATGGGAGGAGACCGTTCCTTCTTTATTGAAATGACAAATAAACTATTTATAGACTAGTCGGTGGTAGTATGAAATAAATCATTTTTACCATCAATATGCATTCATCATTGGTTGATAAAACGATTCACAAACAAAGTAAATTTAAGTTTGACACTAGCAAGTTACAAAATATGAACAATTTGTTACTTACATTAAATATTGCATCAAGCAAAGTAACTTTGGGTCACTTAGTTATTCAAGGTAAAATACTTATATAAACTAGAGATCATTTGTAATTTGTAGATGGATCACTAATAGCATGTTTTAGAATTGACACTTAAAACTTATAACTTGAAAATTACAATCATTAGGAATATTGTTGCGATGTAAAATAATTGTTTATTTTATATTAACATCGTGACGAAACTTAGATCTGCGGCGACCAGCAAAATTAAGTATGGAATATCGTGGAACGCACTTCCTACCAATATAAGAGACAGTCCCACTCTTTTCACTTTAAAAACCCGGGTAAAAGAGCACTTCCTCTCTCTTTCATGTTAGTAGTTATATTATTACTATATGTACAGGTTTATGTATATATTGGTACTTATTTGTTTGGTATTTTATTTTCCATATTTTATAGATATTCAATTTATTTATTTATTATAGATAAGTTATTAGATATTGTGCACTGCCTACACTTTCATGCTAAATTTTCCTATCATGCCTTGGTTTGCTGGAAATAATCTCTTTTTAGAGATAAGCTCGCTTTTGCACATATTTTTCCCACAAATTTAACTTTTTTATTTATCTTTATGCAATAAAAATTATGAATTATGAATATCTGGTTAAATATGGGCACAATTGTACCTCTTTCCCCCAGGTTAAGCCGTGATGCTATCTATGTACATATGTAAGCAAAATATTTATGCTTTTCCTCGGCGACAACATGCGAAAAATGTAAGTAGGCGGAATAAAATACAGCTTCGGTGTTGGCATTAAATTTCCGGTTTAGGACCCGTTGGCTCGACTCTCGACCCTTTGCAGGTTGACAGATGTCTTCATAAAAACCACCTGTTTTTGTGGCGGCAAAAATTTGTGAAACAGGAAAAGTGCTCGACAAACAAATATAAGCACGGAGTTCTAATAAATAAATAAATATTGGAGGACAATCTTACACAAAGCAAACTAAGCTCAACAAGGCTTGTGTTATGAGTACTAGATGACGATTTATTTAATAGAGATAAATATTTATGTAAAACGTAAAAAAGGATATTACAATGTTTAAGATTACTTAAATGACGGGACTGTATGGGGTTAATCTGGCTCAACACAGAACTTGCTGTTAATAATTTTGTAATTATTTATTCCTGCTTATTAAATGATATCGTAATATTTGTATAAGTTAAGCATAACCAATTTTTAAAAGAGATCTAAAAATCAATCTTTAGGAGTTTCTACGCTCTGCTTCTCCCAGAGTGGTCCAATGTAGAGAAGTGGCAAAAAATTAAGAGTGCTAAGTATATGTAAATATCTACAGTAATAAAGACATTTGGAATTTGACTTTGGAACGTCCAAGACTAAGAAACAAATATTAATGCTAATTGCACAAATATTTGCCCTCACCGGGTTCGAATCCAGGACCGTCAGCTTCGTAGGCAGTCGGTTAGGTATAGTCGACATCGGCTAAAACACTTCAAAATGGTCATCCCAACTTGAAGCGTTTTTTTTTTATTTTTACCTTGCCAGTCTGGATATGACCTGAAACAATAAATAGTTGAACATGAAAATATCGAAATATTTATTCTGAATTATTTTTCATTTTAGCGAAATTGGTTCAGTAAGCTTTGGATGTGTATTGACAGACCTATTATTAGGGACAGATACGAAAGAAGAGATAAGAAACTTAAATTTGTATTGTAATAGTAGTTTATGTGACTGCTACATAATGCCTAATTATGTACAGTTACATACACTAGTTTATCTACACACATATCATAAGCTCTATTTGATGTGTTCAGAAACCGCATGTTCGACCGGCATTGTGGCATTGATTATTATTCTGCAGTTGTTTAGTTTGTTCAGTAGTAAAAACTTCACAGACAAACTAGGGGCGGCACGCAGGTGGGCGACGGCGTTCAAAATTTGAATGTCATAATTTGAAAATTTTGGTACATTATCGTCATAATGTATCAATATTCAGATAAGAAATGAGTTTTTAGCACGAAGTTTATCATAATAATGGTCGTAACGTGTGGTTTTTGGACGCAGTAAAGAGGGTTTATGATACGTGTGTAGATAAACGAGTTGAAAAATGACGATTTAATCATTTGCTCTAAGCTCAATGCTTATACAATAATAGTTTTGTTATTATAGTTTTAGTTTGCTTTAGTCTGCTGACCCTTCTATCCCATCGGCAAATGGCACCATAAATGCGAAGTAATAGCGCCTGCTTATAGCTAACGTGCTCCCAATCAATACGTATTTAAGTCACGTCCCAAATAACGCGCTCGGTATACTCACAAATACGGATTACTTGATACAAAGTTCTTGATACAAAGTTTTGCATACAACGCCAGTACGACAATATCCAAAAGTTACACTTCGGACAAAATAAACTTGAATCGTAAATTTATTCATGAGCATCTGCTTCTGAAACTTGCACTCAAAGTGTTCTGATTTTGAATGTCGCGCCGGATGTCTCTACGTGACGGTTTCGTTCGACACACCTCCGGTTTCGAGGGGCGCCATCTAGAGTTTTCCTGAATCAGAGTCACTCATACTTCCACTTTTCAGCGCGGTTCCTGTCGGACTTCCTTGCGCGGAAACTTTTTCTCTATTAAAACGATTTGCGGCCTTTTTTGCTCGCACCTCTTTCGCTTCTCGAGCTCACTGAAAGAGCTGGAGGCCTGCAGTTTAATTAAAATGCTACAATATTCTTTGAATAAATTCGCTCTTTGATTTGAATAAGTTTTCTGGTTCTGAATACGTCTAGATAAGCGGTCGCCTTTTTATTAGGAGTATCCGTTTCAGTGAAATTAGTTGCTAGAGATGCTAACCACTTAATTATTTTTGTATTTAAGTAAGCGCGTCATGCTTATATTGTCACACACAGTTATCCACAACCACAGAAGGAGTTTTAAGTACATTGGCCTTATAAGCATAAGGTCACTATGGAAGACCCATTTATTTATTTGCGATTAGTTACACATCAGTGCTTGGTTCCCACAACACAGGGTATGTGACTAGTGTGAGGCTACAAGAAATATATGTTGCTGTATTTATGTCACCGTAAGACTGTCAAAACCGTTAGTTTATAAACTAACGCGTAAGTTTGTCTAAAGCGTCATATAGTAAGCAGAACTGTGCAGCTTACAATTTATCGATAGTTGGTAAACTAACGAAAAAAAAAACGCTAGGTTATAAACTAAGGGTTTTGACAATTTTACGGTGACATATCTATTGTACAAACACATGCACTTTCTCTAGTGTAATAAACAGCTTGTGTAAAATGAGATCAAAAAGGGATAAAATCCATTATTTATTTGTCAGCCGCCATTTTCCAGGGTCGGGTGGCGTAAGGTGACTGCGCTCAGGCGGTGTACCACTAAATTGTAAGTTTCATGAACTAGCAATTCTGTGTCGATTGACACAGAGGTTCTACGACTCTGTGCTGCCTGGTTCTGTGCTGGGTTTGAGCCCTTTATTATCAGTATTTCACTTTAGATTTAGTCCGGTACCTGAGTGTTCTGGTTTTAACATAAATGACATAAGTATACTGGTTAATCGTAGGCTTAATGGTGCCTCTACCATCCGTATGGTAAAGGGCGTGACTCTTATTTTTGATGGTATACGAGAAAATTGTAGACATAATATACTTAAAAGGCGCATTAAGCATTGTAACGAAGTTAAACATAGGCCCCACTTACTCCGATGAATCGGGTTTGGGGGTTTTGGAAAGATAATAATAGCGATGGAAACCACAGCGGTGGCTCCTTCAGCAATATACAAAAAACATAATCCGAAAACCCGGCGGATAAAATATATTCGCACAGTGATAAGTCGGTAGTATTACGGCTATTGAAATAAAAGTTAAAAAAAAACATTCAGACGAATGAAAACTTGCGAAACGTAAAACCGCTGCTCTAGTTTAGGCAAATTGGCGTGAAAATACGACAAAGTAAAACGTATTCAAAGTACTAAAATAAATAAAGCGTAGAGTTTTGATAATAGTTTTGAGGGTTCGTTACTTGCCTAAGTGAACGGTCTCCGACGCTTCGATGCTGGAACGATTGAATGATCAATTTGTGTAATTACTGTCGACCATTGTCAGACTTTGATCGTGGAACTGCTATATTGCTACAAAGTGCTATCTTACATCCTAACATGTAATACTTTTTTGTGACTACTTTCACAATCGGCACAATTAAACTTGTCAACTAAAAAGTTGTAAGGTTCTAAGAGTATATATTAAAGTAAGGGGAAATAATAAACCCATCATCAAATATAATTAATCTTACCCTCAAATTTAATTAGGTTTTACTAATTTTTCTACTGAATTATTAATTGTTTTAGGTAGTAATACTACGCCATTTTATGAAGCACAGAAAAGAAACGTCTAGAAACTTCCCTGTACCATCTTTATAAAACTTATCTTTAAATTTAGGCGACCATTTTAGGACGCATGAAACACCGATTTAGCTTTTTTTGAAATTTGAACAAAACACCGATTGTAGAGGTTATTCGTTATTTATTATAATATCATATTCGACCTACATAAGGTCTTGGGCC
Source organism: Argyresthia goedartella (assembly GCA_949825045.1). Lineage (NCBI taxonomy): Eukaryota > Metazoa > Arthropoda > Insecta > Lepidoptera > Argyresthiidae > Argyresthia > Argyresthia goedartella. Next base: position 13,212,917 of record OX463829.1, on the reverse strand, counting down.
AATCCATCTTTACCTCCGCCTATTCCATATCGGAAATAACCAATAAATTACGGTTACTTCGGATATAACGTCGATTTTATGTTTTCCTCCTACGAGAAGCAGTGGCTGTGAAACCATGTGCTACAAATATATTTTTTTCCAAACCTGTAAAACACAAACTTTTATCGATACTGGTTGATAGGAGAACGTTAATTTTTAATAATTGTACTTGATCTGTTTTACAAAAAATATTCCCATTATTTAAAAGTCGTTTAATACAAGCCAAGCATATTTCCTACAAGTTTTTTCTAATAAGGTCAGCAATTATTATTAATATCTGTTAACATACGTACATTATAATTTATTCGATACATAAATAATACTGACGATTGTTCAATTTTATTGTACCGTTGTACCTGAAATTGAATTTAAATAAATAGCAGTAAAAATGAACACATTGTTCCTGCGGCGTCTGTTTTTGTCCAACAAATAAAAAGTGTTGTTCAAAAGGTTATTCTTAATTCTCGTTTCAGTGGAAAAGAGGTGAAAACAAATTTTCGCTCGAAATTGTGCAAAAGAACTAAATTGGTGGTTACGTTTTGCAGTCGTTGTTTTTTTATAGTTTGCATAACAAATTTTACTGACGATTGTTCCGGTAAAGAGTCGATATTGAGTTAAGCTAAATTGTTGTGGCATGCATATTTTTTTTCTTAAAACGCTGGGCATTGTCAAATGCCCTTCTTTAAAGCGTTATCCTAGGAGATACTTTCGAAAGTCAGAAAAAAAGTTATGAAGATATCCCTTTCCCTCAATTAATAACAGTGTTTTAAAACATTATAACATCAATGGAAACTACTTAGATGAATGAAATAAATTTTTATCACCTAAAATATGTTATTTCTTGGAATCTAAAAGGATTTGAAAAAAGTTTTTGGAATATCTAAAAAAATTGTATTTTAAATTGTAGAAATAATTAATGGTTTTGTATAAATAGTAATTAATAAATTAAATTGTCAATTTTTTTATACTGCTGTGCCACAGTGACTGACGTAACACCATGTGAATGAAGACAGTATTGCCAGTACGGTTTCCGATTATGATCATGTGTACAGTTTCCCAGTTCTACAGGTTCCCGTTTCTACAGATTCCCAGTTATACAGATTCCTATAACTATATAGTAAACCACTAGATCAGAAACAAATAATAAAATCGTAGGTGTTTGCTGTTTTTATCACCTGTTCGGTTTATCACTGAAGGGCATATAGGTATTGTCAATGACATACCAGTAAAACATTTCAATATTCTCAATTTCACTAAAGACAATGACTACTTCTTTTAATTTTGGATCAACCGAATAAGTTCTGACGTGTTTAGTGGTGCCGACGAAATTTTTCATACCAATACTTCAGTAGAAGGTTGGCGTCATCGAGTGAACACGAAAATTCCTCGAAACCCTTCTGTAGTCTTATTCATAAGTCTATTAAAAAAGGAAGCGCTAATTCAAGTTTGCAGCCTCCACCGGGGCCGTCTGCACATACCCTCGAAGAAACGAAAGGCGTTATACCATATAATAAAGAACACTCAAATAAAAAATAGTGCAAGACTACCTCGCTGAAAAAATAACAGTTAAAAAATATATGGGGAGTTTAGTGGCCTATGATTAAGTAGTATAGAGACATTATAAATTTTAATTAGCGTTGGTTATTTTAAGTTAAATGTTTGTTATGAAAAAAATTCTTTACTGTAAACACTTGTTTTAGTTCTCCTGACTGTAGGTAACTAAGTACCACTATAACCTTTCTGAGGAGACTATATCCGAAGGGTGCCAAACGGGACCCTATGACTAATCTTCCGCCGTCCGTCCGTCTGTCCTTCCTTCTGTTCGTCAGCAGACTGTATCTCATGAACCGTAATTTTTGAAACAACAATGCGGTAAACGTAAACATTCCGCATACCACCTTTCTGAACTTCTAACCTGCAGGCAGGACACTGGGAGGTTTTAATATAAAGGCTCGGAAAATAGAAAAGTGCCTTGCAAAACTCCTAACGGAGATATTTTTTTCAGTCCCGGCTCAAAAAAATACTTAAGTGGCAGGCAGAGTCACTGCCATGAAAGACAAGGCTATGAATACATTTGTAACCAGTCTATATCCTAACTTGTCTCAAATCGTAAGATGTCGTGATCCAGATACCCTCAACGATGCTAAAAATTTGGCCGTGGCTCAACAAATGATAATGTCAAGCCTAAAGACGACTTTAACGCCTAACCGCGATTTCCAACCGTAACATGTTTTTTTCCTTCAATGCATGAGATCGTGCAGGAAACTTTAATAATGACAACCCTAATAACCTTGCTTCAAATCCGGGTCGTCAAGCAAACACAGTCGTTTGCCACTACTGCAAGTTTTCCGGACACCTGTTAGAGAACTGCAGGAAAAGAGAGAACAATGAGTGTATTGGAGCACACTCAGGTGCACCAAAACAATATCAGGTGTTTGGTAACACCAACAATTATTTCTATTGCAATGCGCCGAATTTAGCACCCAATACGTTATCGCGCAGAGTTTTCAATGTCACTGAACTCAGTGAAGACGTTTATAATGGTATTGATGAAATAGATCATCATTTAATGCTTAAAATTTTCTGGTAGTTTTCGCTGGGGAAATGATTTCACTGTGTCCAAAGTCAATGCTATAAACCAACCATAATACTGAGGAAAATTATTACCCTATATATCTCAATTTTATGCCTATGGTGCGGAATTCATGTAAATACTTTATTAAAATCCTGGGCAGAATCGCAGGAGAATCAACAGTATCACTGGAAACATTTGAACTAAATTCTTCCCAAACAATTTTATGTCGTCAAAATTTTCAACTTAAGCCTAGATGGTATCATTGGAAATAGTCTCTTAAGGGATCACAAATTACAAGTTTATAAAACACAGGAATGAATGTATTTTAATCAATAATTAAAAAAACTGTTTCACTTTCACTAAGCCTATTTTTCTCCCCGAAAAGAAGCAGTAATAGAATGCACAGTTAAAAATGCACAAAAACTGTTATTTTAAGGTAAAACAAAATAATTGCGTCTAAATTACAATTGTAAACATTTCTGACTACCCACCGGTTGTAATTTTAAATCTTAATCACTTCTTAGAACCTCTGACCACTGAGTTTTACCTCTCCGAATCTTAACCAAACCAATCTTACAGCTTCACTGACAGAACTCAAGAAGTTTGATTCCTTGAGAATTGCACACTTAAACCCAGAAGAGAAATCTGCTTACAGTTTTCGATAGACTCAGATCTTTCAATCTTTAACTTCAGTGTGATAAATGCGAATTCGCAAAGAGGGGGCGGATTTGGGTCACATTATCAATAAAGACGGTGTAAAACCGATTCCTGAAGAATCGGGGCAGTCATGGAATTTCCAATGCTTTAATGTCTTAATGACATTACATTCTTTCTCGTATTATAGACGATGCCATGGGCACAGGTTTACCAGACTACACCCCTACTACCCCTTCCATGGCTATTTAACTGTAAATACCGTGGTTCACGACTCATTCGATGGTGACTTAAGCTCGAAGAATTCAACTACGAGTTGGAATACAAGAAAGGAATAATTAATACTTACACTGTTACTCTATCACGATTGGTAGCAAATCCTGTAAATCAACTTTTATCCTCACCGAATCCTTTGATGTAGATGTTGACAGTGACCCTGGAATCCATTTAGACGACATCTTAGACCTCTGAACTCACTCCAAAATCCTCTTTCCACTCCAGATGAACTAATCATCTTAGGCTCAAATTTGGACCTCGTCTACGACCCGATGATCCAACTAACGATTTTGGAGCTCTCGAATTACCATCCCCCGAAATGCAACATAGTCCTGTTGGATATTTGACAATGACTCCTCAATTTTTCTTAAATCTATCGCTCATAAAGACTTTTCTCCCAACCTTTCTCTCAAGGAATATGATGAAAATCCCCTGGAAACGCCGTAAAAAACAATCAATATTCCAACGTCTGTTGACCTGGATGACTCTGATTATACAAGGAACTCTAGAAATAATTGAGAACGAAGAAGAAAACATAAAACAAGAAAAAGACCTTCATTCTCATTAGCCATGGCAACAATTCCATCTCATTTTAACAAAAGTTAACAATATCGCAGAAGCCTTTTTCTATTTAATATTAATTATTAATAACTTATTTTAGTATAAATTAATAGAATAATTATTCTTTCTTTTTACCCTAAAAAATATCAATAAATGAGTTATTACAAACACAAGATGTAACCAACATTGCTATTTCTGACCCCAAAATCCCTACGGCAAACAATCATGCTGACCTACCTTTTCCATAACTGCCAAGTAAACAGAGATAAAAATCTACTCTTGACTGTCAGGACGCCCTCATTTTTTCGGGAAAATCTAAATATCCATAGGCGGACATCTAGGTTCTACTAGAATGTATAAGATGCGAAATCGAAGATTATATCAAGAAATGCAAATTATGTCAGGAAAGTGAAGCTTTGTGAAGGCGTAACCGAGCTTTAATGGAGATCACTACCTCGCCCACTGAACACTTCTAAAGGGTAGCCGTTATAGACCTTATAGATATTATAGATATTATAGGCCTTTTTCCAGAGTCCGGTCCCAGAAAATTAAAATATATTCTCAATATCCAAGACGATCTTACCAAATATTTACAAGAGTACCCTATAGAAAGGACTACATCTAAAGAAACCAACGAGTGCCCCAAACATTTCGTTTGATTATTTGGAATTCTAAAGACAATACTAACCGACCAAGGTACAAACTTACCAGCAGACCTTTTCAAAATTACCTCCAATTTTCTTAAAATTTGAGGTAATTTTGAAATTTGGTCATCCCGTTATCATCCTCAAACTCAAGGAGCTCTCAAAAGAAGCCACTCCACCCTTATCTTCACACCGACCCATGTCTTGCCGGCAAAACAATTTCCCATTATAGGTTTTGAATCCTATTACCATGGCATGAGGTACAAAATCTTGATGCCTGAAAAAGGATTGGGTCGTTGAGAGGTTAAGGAATATCTTAAGTCATTTGTCAACTCAACTCTCTACAACTGTGTTTATACAGCTATTTTGACCAACAATTCCGCATACATTCTACCACTAGTTTTCCCCTTGATCAACTTGTCTTTGGGCGTACACCTTTTATACCAACCTCTGTTTACGAAAGTGGAATTGGTCCCACTTACACTGAGTATGTATGTAACCGTAAGATTGTCAAAACCGTTAGTATATAATCTAACGCTTTTTCTCTCGTCAATTTACAAACTATCGATAAATTGTAAACTGTACCGTACTGCTTACGATATGATGATAATGAAACCGTTAAATTGAGAATTCGCTTAAACTTGAATTGCAAACGAAATACCAGGGCAAACACTGCGGTAGCTTAGGTGCTTAGTTTGTGTTAAGTTGACATGTAAGAACAAAAGAAAAGTAAATTCTAAACCTAGGCGGTCTGGTTTACAATTTGTCGATAGTTTACAAACTAACGCGTTAGTTTGCAAACTGACGGTTTTGACAATCTTCCGGTGACATATTTAAAGAATTACGTGAGAACCGATAAATCCCTATCTTCTCTGTGGAAAGGCCCGTATAAGATATAAGAAGAACACGGGCATCTCACGGCACGGCGACACAATTGATTAAAAGGCGCCACGTCAGACATCATTACGATGAAATGAAACTCACTGAAGTAATTTTAGTAAGTTAAGTATAAATGATGTTACTATTACTTAGATTAAGTTCCCACAGCAAGTAAGCTTTGTTTATTTTCTTTTCAGTTTGCCAAAACGGACTTCTTTCACCCTCTCAATTCTTAACTTTTCTATTTTATCGAAGTAACTACGAGTTCCCGTAGTTACTTCGATAAATAGAAAAGTTGAGAATTGTCAAGATAGATCAAATGATATTAGTCATATAGACATATACCTCTCAAAAACCGAGGGTAGTTGGGACGAGTCGCGATTTTAAACCTTATTAAAGTGGCGTTGTTAGCTAACGCCGGTCATATTCAAGAGGTTAATATTTTTTTTGAAATGGTTTGATTCTTCTGTCAAAACTCAGATCAGAAACAAAATCTCAATATACTGTCACTCTTAACTGAAATCGTCGTCGTGAAATCGAATGAATTACATATCTATTACATTCCCCAATTAACTTCCAGCAGGTCGGAGCGATAGACACTGTTTTTAGACTTACTAGATGTACGTTACTTTCAATGAACACGACGGTATAAGATACGATAACGCCATAAAGATTGTCGAAAATGATAACAAGAATCTCGGTATTTTAGTCAAGGAACATGTCCTCATCACTAATTTTGCCTTAAATTCTTATAAGAAGGTAATTAGTGAATTAAAGTTGAACGAGACAAATATTCTCAAGGAAAACACATATAAAATATTTTATCTACACACGTATCATAAACCCTCTTTACTGCGTACAAAAACCGCACGTTACGATCAGCATAATGTTAAACTACTTGGTAAAAACTCATTTCTTATCTGAAAAATTACACATTATGACCATAATGTGTAATTTTTCTACACATTATGACATTCAAATTTCGAACGCCGACGCCCGCCTGCATGCCGCCCCTAGTTTGTCTGTGAAGTTGGTACTAACATTCAAATTTCGAACGCCGACGCCCGAAGTTGGTGCCACAGAACAAGCTAAACAACTGCAGAGCCACAATGCCGGTCAAACATACGGTTCCTGAACACATCAAAGAGAGCTTATGATATGTGTATAGATAAACTAGTGTATGTAAGTGTACATAATTAGGCATTAAAACTCTCGAGTGATATTATTATGAAACTCGCCTTCGGCTCGTTTCATAATCCCACTCTTGAGTATTAATGCCCTCCATTATGTAGCAGTCACATAAACTACTAATATATAGAGATAGCAACCTGTCAATCGTTCATCTGGAGCGACTTCAGATGAGCACATTGATGATCCGAAATGTATGTAGATCCGACCGATCCAATATACATTTGTAGCAACAAATGCTGCTCCGATTGGATCAACATTTGGGTCAGCGTGATGTAGTTATACACTTTTCAAATGTTGATCCGATATACAAATCCACTCCTGCACATGTTCATCTAATTCAAATGAACCAATGGCAACGCAGCAAGCGTGTTAATGGTCCGCGGAAACCGAGACGTTGCCGCTCCGTGCGGGGTTCCTACACACAGTAATAAGTTGATTTCTTAATATTCTGGCTTGTCTATTTGGCTCAGCTATAATTTAACATAGATCATTTTTAAAAAAATAATAAAAGACAGGGAGGGCCTTTTAATTATTCAAGGATTTCTGCCACAACAATGAATAAGAATGAAAAAATGCTTCACCTGATATCTAAAAGATTTGAAGGTAGGTTTGAAGGTTTCTTTTTAAGGTAGGTAACTTAAACGGTGTGGGTAAGACCTCATGTCCTATGGAAGAAACGCACGCGTACGGGTGGGCAGAGATATTAAAAGTGACAGAACCTATTATATACCTACCTACAACCTACCTACTATATATATACTTATTCAAAGCTATCTGGGTAGGGTACAAATTGTTACTTTGCAACATTTTACTCACCCATTTCATTATTTTCTACCGCTTTGCCACATCAAAATTATTAGTTTACGGCTATCAACTTATAACATCAGTTACAAAGACCTTGCCTTAAAGTCCATTTTTGGTGTAATCAGTAAACCATTACACCTGATGGGGCGAAGGGAATCGAACTCCTATCCCCGGCATGGCACTGCCTCAATCCTTCTAACTAGGCACTTCTAACCTACTGGATACGGGTGCATTCCAGGTTTAGCTCGTAAGAGGATGCAAGGAAGCAATCGGTAATACTGATTATTGTTATCATCACAATCCTTTCCGCTGGTTAAACGCGAGCGCATAAAATTAGGTGAAGTTCACGAAAAAGGCACCGATTGACTGACTTTCCATTCGGCGAGAGATGGATCAACAATTGTACAGAATTCCAAATTATCTACATTTACATAAGTTGCTGATATAAAGTTAACAATATGTTTAGTATCAGAAGTCTATTAGAAGCTAGCTTACATCTAGGGTCTAGCTTACCCCTAGGATCTTGTAACAGTGGGCTTTGAAATACAGGGGAAATATCTCATAAGTTCCCTAGATAAAACATAACGTTTATATTAGTAATACATGTAACGAGTCAGAAACAGTACAGTTTCTGACTCCTTCACCTCGAGGAACCTACTTATGCAGGTCATTGGCGCGCAAATAGTGTATGAGTTACGGATAGAATGAAACCAAAAGTAGGTATTTAGTTAGAATAGCCATTGTTTTTTTTAGGGTTCCGCATCTTAATCCCTCGACGACCCATGTCTTGGAGGTTAGACATTTTCCCGTTATAGGTTTTGAATTTGATAACCATGACGTGAGGTTCAAAATCAGGTCGGTGCCGGGTTTGTTTTTCTGTCCTTTTTTCTAAGGAACGCGTGTAGATATATAATCATAACATAAATAATAATAAATGTAGCCCATTAATGTAACACAGGCCCTTACCCGGATACGAGTAAGATTAATCCATAATGTTATTAACTTTATCTAAGATCTAAGTATATCTGTTAACTTGTTTAGGAACCGAATGTACACAGATAATAGGGGGGGGGGATCAACATTTATTCTAGGTTCGTACTGGATCAACTATTACACAAATGGAGGATGTAATCAACGCGATGACAATGGCTAACGAAAACATGTCATGATAACCAAACATCTTTTATGTTTTGTGTACTTAAGTTTATGTTTTAAGTTATTTTTTGTTGTTCTTACATGTTCAACCTAACACGAAGGATAAAGGGGGCTTCGCTTCGCTCACCCCTTTTACCCTTCATCTAAGCTACCGCAGTATTTTGACCAGATATTTTTTGCAACTTTTGGTGTACATTTATCCATTTTGGGTAGGAAAAAAATATTTTTGTGATCATTATATTTGTTGCCAATCATAATGATCGAAAACGGAACGTTTTTCCACAAGCAATATAAAAGGACCGTTGGCAGGTTCAAATTACCAGAACGTCAGTGGCATTCTGTGGATAGTTTTTCCGGTGTCGATTGCCAGTGCCAGAGGTGTGCTCTCCCGACCTCTTTGTTAGAACACGGAATTGCAATGTAAAAATGAATAAATGCATTACTAGCTGGCAGTGCGTGGAAACGAAACGAGTCAATGCAGGTGTTGTCTGCGGAAATAGTTTGTTTTGCAGGTTCAAGGAGGAATTCTTCTTCGTTTCGTGTTGATTGTGAAGTATTTCACCCTCACGATACTTCGATTTATTTATTTTGTATATTAATATATTAAATTTATTTTGATGAAGACTTATTTTATCGCTACGAGTTTGGAAGATTCAGTAAATATACATAAAAATAAAAATTAACTTCCCTGACACATCAATGAAACCATAAGTCTATAATTTGGCTTATTTATTTCCTTGATAAGCTGATGGCTTTCGAACCACTGAACCGATTTTGATAAAACATAGCTAAGGACCATCGCAGGGAAATTTACTGCCATTAACAAAAAACCGCATTAAATTATTTCCAGCCGTTTGAGCGCTAGCGTGCGACAGATCGATACACAGACAGATGCTTTAATCCTAACATACCCCTTTTTTCGGGGGTTAAAAACAAGCGTTTTAACCATATTGATGTTACGCGTCAGGTGCAAACAGAAGCCGAAGCAGAGTTTAGTTATAAAATAAAAACAAACCTTACCTTTGAATGAGTTTACATATCAAAGGATTAGTAAGTAAGGATTTCTCTCATCTGATGCAAATCCCATTTTTCGTAAACACATATCATTTTGTCTTACTTTAGGAAACATGAAAATAAAGAAGATATAATAAGACAAGACGGGAGCATAAACATCTTCAAAACCGTTTTTCTGTTGTGAGTATTTCTTTTGTGCTTACAATAAAGAAATAACATCATTATTCTGTCGCAAGTATTTTTGTTGTGTGTTTGTAGCAGCGTTCGTATTTATCATTATTTATTACTTAACTTTGTATTTGTCTGTCCAAAATATTTTTGACACACCAAGACGACGCCATTGCTCACATTTTCATACAGCTAACTACAGCGTTTTGACGAAAATTCACCAAAGCTTTCTATTTTCACGTTGGAACTTAAGTTATGCCTGCTGGAAACGACAATGACGACAAAATTCTGAGAAGTTAAATGTAACTCGGCCTCTATAACATACAATAATAACAACGCAACTCTCATGAATTACTATCAGCATTCACATGAGTATTATATCACCTAAATAACTCGGCTGACTGACACAGTAGAAACACGGAACAGTGCTTGACCTTATTTATTGCCTGCCATTGCTCCTCTTGGCAGCTTCTTTATTTTTTCTCCTGATATATTTTGTTAAAGTGGTACTCTGATAAATGAAACTGGGATTATGAAATTAGGAGATAATGTTTTGCCGTCGGAAAGGTGCGACGTAGGAAATACGTATCTGTATATTTCAACAGTTTTCCTTGTTGGACTTTCCGATTTCTCTTCGTCATTTCAGATTTTTTTTTATTTGTGTTTTTTATTTGAAGACCTCTGTGGCGCTGCGATTGTGGCTCTGCCTAGCATGCAAGAGGTCCCGGGTTCGGTCCTCGGCTGAAGATGAATAAAAAAGTGACGCTGCTGTTTCTGGTTCCCACGACACATGGTATCCTAGTGTGTGGCCAGAAGCAATGTATGTGCCTGCATGTAAATGTTTATATTTATATTTTTTAAGCGTCCGTACATTTTGATATTAAAGTACATTTAATGCTGTGGTTGAGTTTCTAAAACGGCAAAATATGCCAAAGATCTCTGCAATCTTTAAAAACTGGTCGGAGGAAAAGGTATTCCCATCCAAAAAAGCTTTTAGAGCGGTCATATTTCAAGCATAAAAATATGAGCAACAAACTAAACAGCAATTGACTTTCAAGCAAATTTTAATTATAGCTTCAGCGTCTCGCCATATGACGTATTTCCGGTGCGCCGTCTTATATAGTAATATGATTTCAGTCGGGACGATCTCAAATTCGTCTCTCTTTTCCACATAAATTTCTAAAAGACTCAACTTCTGAAGAGCAGGCAAAGCAACATAGCAGTATTTTAAGATTAAATCCTAGCATCTTATCTTGCTTAAATCGGATTTACCTGGCTTTAAATGGAGAGAGGTAAGGAGCTGTATTTCGTTGAAGATGTGATTAATTTTTGACTCCGGTACCTAACTCAGGGATTAATTAATTGGAAAATATTTTATCTCCAACGTGTCGTATTTAGGCACGTAAAATTTATAGCATCTCTAGCTCTGTGTTGCTTATATAATAAACTGATTTATTGTGACACGTTTGCTAATACATGTTTGATAATCCTTTATAATATTGTTGACAATATACCTATAGGTACTTTATTTACGGTATCATTTATTTTCACCCGACTGCAGCGAAAACGATAAGAGGAAAGTTATGTGTTTGACCTGTATGTATATGTGTATTCCTCGTTACTAGTCAACGGCTCAACTGATTTTGATAAATGATGCTTTATATTATTATTACATTTGTTTGTTGGGGAAAGTGTCACTGGGACAATAAAACAAATTCGGATTTAATGAACATTCATGTGCGGGCTAAAAAAACTTTTGCCAAAACCCCCGAATAAATTATCAAAATAAAGGGATTTAAAAGGTGAGTACTTTCTAATCTTGCCCAATCTGCGAATAAATGGCATATGAATAAGTACAGTATGAAATAAAATAAAATATAAATGCAAGCGTTACCCGCTCTATCAGATTTAATTGGTCCAGCAAGCATTTAATTGGAATTAATTTAACACTATAATAATACCATCGAATATATATATATTAAGTCTTAGTTTTGTGTCTTTTTCTTTTTAGTGTACCGCAGTCGATTTAATTTTTTAACTTAAAAATTAAATCGACTGCTAACTTAAGTATGTTCTTACGATTCAATTTTGTAAATGTCATGTGAAAAATTCGCAAATAACTTCATAATCTTGTGGCTTCAACATCTCTTCCTCCCGGCAGGAAGAATCTGAGCAGCAACAACAGCGGCAGCCTCAAGTCATACACATTCCCTAGCTCTTCCCCTGTAGTATCTGAGCGAGAACTCTTCCCCAACGGCACCTAGCACCTGCAAGCATCATCAACGCATAGATGCTCTGCCCAATGACCATCGACGCGCTGACTCCTCTACCGGCAATAAATACGGTAATCTACTGTAAATACTCATCGACTTCTTCTCTCATACTCACTATCGCCAGTGACCCCAGTCACTGTCTCGGAATATTGTGGCGCCACCTATCAGGCGATCCACATACCAACATACAAGCAAAACAAACAAAGCAGTTCCCAGACGTTGTCAACCGATGTCATCACGGATCACAAAAACAATTGACAATCGATCCTTCATCGCGTAAGAAAAGTTTCTTGGGTTATTGACCATTGAAAGAACGTCTGAGGATAAGATGTCCATGGACCCGTGGTCGCCAGGCGTAGCAACTTGGAGCGCGGAGATCTCCCTTTTAAGGATCAAATATTTACAGCCAACGCAGCCACTGGATCTCATTTATAAATAGCCACTTTTCTCACTTCAAGCTCTGAGTTACTGTTTTGAAACCATATCGCCAGTGTGGCCAACGCTAGGGAGATAAATGTTAACTGTTGAATTACTGGCAGTGACTACGAGTAAAGTGCCCAATATCCTTTCTGACTCGCAATAAAACTGTCAACTCTTATTTTATTAGCTGTCATCTATCTTGCTTCGTGTTGCGGATTAGTCCTATCATTGGATTGTAGTGTAGGAAATCAATTGCGAACAATCCGTCGATGGATGAGGTTCAGACTATTATTTATGAAATATATACAACATAATTAGAACTCATGTGCCAGGGATTGGTCCACTCGCGTATTGGTCCATTCGCGTATTGGTCCATTCGGGGATCGGTCCTATCGCGGATTGGTCCACTCGTGAATACGTCCATTCCTGGATTGGTTCATTCACGGATCAAAATACCTATAGTTGTCGATTTGCTTATAGGGTCATATGCGACGGAACGTAAGTTCACTATGATGTACATGTACTTACACATTTAGAATAGAAAAAAGAAACACAAATAGACAAAAAAAAACCCCGGGACCAAAAAAAAACCCAATCAAAATGCCATTTGATAGAGACAGCGTAGGTTTTGGCTGTGCACTTTTGAGTTTGCTAATACTAAAATCATCAAAAAGTAACCTAACCTAACCTTATCAACCAAACTAACTAATAATACTACTAATACTAATACTAAATTGGCCACTATTTTACCAACTATCCCATTGGGTCGATTGAATAAAGAAAAATGTAACTATTTACTTCTAGTGTGCTCCGTGGTCCAATGGGTTTCACGCTTGCTTCTTACACAGGAGATGCAGGTTCGATTCCTGGCCATGTACCAATGAGATAATTAATTTATCTTAAGTACATTATACGGACGTTATAATGGTGATAGAAGTCATCGTGAGGAAACCTTCATTATTCCATAGCTGCGGCTTAGTCCCCCTGTCACGCAAAATGGAGAAATGATTAACTGACACAAATTGGGCACAATTGTGTTACTGCCACTCCATATGGAAAAGGCGTGACGTTATGTTATTTTAAGGAAAATGTAAGAATGTCAAAACCCTTAGTTTATAATTTTACGTATTTTTCTCGTTAGATTACAAACTATCGATCCATTACTGACGACCTCATTATTGACGACCCGAATGGCCGAGTCGGCAGACGACCCGAATGGCCGAGTCGGCAGTGACGCTGCCTGCGAAACCAGGGGTCCCGGGTTCGAGTCCCGGTGGGGGCAAATATTTGTTTGATGAGAACGAATGTTTGTACCCTAGTCATGGTTGTTTATCTATCTAAGTATAATATGTATCTATATAAGTATGTGTACCGTTGTCTAGTACCCAAGATACAGGGAATCCTAGTTTGGGGCTAGATCAATGTGTGTAAAATGATGTCCAAGGTAAAATGATGTCCAAGGTATTATTACATCCATCTCAAATTTCGGGAAATATTGAAAAAGCAACCAAAACTATTAGGCGCATGACAGGCATCTTCAGTCTCATATCATACCTGTAAAACAAAAAATGCTTCAAGGCGTGCGACATCAGTGTTTTCGACAATATGATGACCAAAATAATTAGGCGCATCCACAATTAGTATGCAGGGCGTAATAGCAAGGTATAGTCACATTTTGAGGGGTTTCTGATAGGGACATCATTCTGAACCACATTCCCTATGACACCGATTTGATTAGAACAACTTTGTTTTTCATTCCAACATGTGTTTGTATCCGGGCGGTCAGCTGATTTTTATGGAGAAGTGAAAAATTAAGTTGCTGTGTTCAAATCGGTTTGTTGGAGAAAGTCACGCCTTATTTATCTCGGCAGTATCCTTGTTTACAGTAACTAGAAGCGTCGCAGGCGGAAGTACCACAGGGACACAATTATTTGTGCTTTGAGGATGTCAAAGCGAGGCTGAGGGCTGATTAACTTCAGACAGCTGCGCACAGATATACAGGGTCGCAAACCCACTATTTGTAACTCCTGAGCTGTGATAGGCTAGCCCCTTGTCACTGAAAAAGAAGTATGAATGGATAAACGTATACTCAATGGTATCCATGCCGCGCCGTACAGGAAAAAGGGCGGATGGTAAGTAGCATGACTTAATGCCCTAACGTTCGCCTGTCTTTCACTAACAAAATTTATATTTCGGTAGTCTACTAAAAATAACCGGACAAATGCGAGTCGGACGCGTGCACTGAGGGTTACGCACTAATAGCATTTTTTATCAAGAAACTAATAATTTACGGTTTTCGGATTATTTCCTTTATTTGTGCTATAAGATTTGCTTCTTGCCAAATTTAATAGTTCTCGGACTGTGGGAAGTACCTTAGAGGTTTCGATTCCAGTGCGAGAACCAAGCAAATTTAGAAAAATTGTGACATAATGGGCGCTATCTGCCGGTTTATCTATATGCAGGTTTGAATCCTGACCATGTACCAACGATGATGAATTTACCTTAAGCACATTATCGGACATTCAGTGTTTCGGATGACAAGTTAACCTGTAGGGGACCTACTATCGCTACTATCGCTACGTGGCAGTGGTCGTAAAATCCCTCCATCAACCCGCACTGAGCCAGCGTGGTGGGGTATGACTTAATCTTTCTCGCATCCGGGTAAAGGCCTGCGCCCCTCGGTGGGGACATTAATGGGCTACATTTATATAAAATATAAATAGACATTTTGCGCAGTGAAAGCGCAGTGACAGGCAATCGTTATAGAAATAATTATCACCCAGTATTGTTATGTTGACTTTCAGGGACAGCTGTGATTAATTACATAAGCTAAGATAGTACTGATAGTGATGTGATAATTAGGTTGGAAGATCCATAGTGAATAGTTTCTTGTTGAGCGATGGGCTAGTCTATCTCGGAAAAATCCCTATACTGTTAATAAGTCGTTTTGTCGTGTTAGATACCTATAATTATTTATCTACACACGTATCATAAACCCTCTTTACTGCGTCTAAAATACGCACGTTACGATCAGCATAATGTTAAACTACTTTGTAAAAACTCATTTCTTATCTGAATATTGAACATTATGACCATAATGTGTAAATTTTCTACACATTATGACATTCAAATTTCGAACGCCGACGCCCGCCTACGTGCCACCCCTACTTTGTCTGTGTAGTTGGTACTACAGAACAAGCTAAACAACTCAATGCCACAATGCCGGTCAAACATGCGGTTCCTGAACACATCAAAGAGAGCTTATGATATGTGTGTAGATAAACTAGTGTATGTAACTGTACATAATTAGGCATTAAAACTCTCGAGTGATACTATTATGAAACGAGCCGAAGGCGAGCGTGGGTTTTATTGGAGTGCATTAAAATCCACCCTCGAGTGTTAATGCCCTCCATTATGTATCAGTCACATAAACTACTATTTCATCCTCGCGACTGGCCGTACACCCTGAATGGGGTAGCGACAGGATAGCAGCAAGATCATAAACAGACATTTACATTAAAGCCAAAAAAACGTGAGACGCGGACGCGTCGCCCCTTTAATTGACTTTCATACTAAATGTATAGAAGGTTGCGACATATACAGACACGGGGCGCACACACGGCGCTGACTTGTCTGCCTCTCGTCTGCGACCTATTACAAATCCTACAGAACAGATGGGGTACAGACACGAGGCATTGGTGCGAATATGTGTGGATGGGGCGTGGGGAGCGGGGGGATATTGTCTTGTCAAAATTCCCCCAAAATCACCCCGCCACGTCCGTGCCCTGTCTTTTCTATATGTTTAAAAAAGTCGCGTCTGTGACTAGTCTGTCTGCGACGTGTCCGCGTCTTACGTTTTTTCTGTGTGACCCGGGCCTAAGGCTTTTTTCTCACTACGGCTGACACTAAGCGGGCTGACTTGCTGAGCAATACTGGATAGAATCGCCGCTAACTAGATATTTATTAAATTTCTACTGAAACGGAACAGTAGGCTGCATACTGGTTGAGTATTGAGAACATAAACATAAATAAATAATACATTCCAAAGCCCACAGAAAACACTTATAAAGTAAAATAATTACCTACAAATTTATGTTTTAAGGGAACCCTTATTTTACGCGCTCGATATAATTGTGCATTCATTTGAAACAGCAACAAAGTTGTGAGTGAAGTTGACAAAAATACTTCCATCCTATTGTCTCCGAAGCATCATAAACTGGATAGCAGACTTGTAATTTTGTTGCTTTAGATAAACGAAGTGTTTTCAGTTGAAGTTTATTTCTTTCTATTGTTCCGGCAACCCCTTTGTATCAGGCTCTCAAAGAAAATTCGTATGGCACAGAAGTGGCGTAACAATAATCAGATGTGGCCAGGCTATTATAAAAAATGTAGAACCCAGTGATAAATGTGATCAAAGCAATCTAGTTGAATATTTTACTGCATACGAGTTTAAGGCGAAGTTGTGCTATGCTTGTGATAGCCGTTAGCGGCTATGCAGTTTAAACACAACTTAAATACAACATCGTCAAGCACTCTAAGTCTGCCAGCCAGGTTACCACTTAACAATGCTGTGTTTTTTTAATATTTATTTGTTAGTGTAGTCTGTGTAGCGGGTTGCTCCCCTCCCTCAAATATGGTGAGGGGGATGATAGCTGGTGTACAAGTAATACTCTGAATCGGTACTGCATGGGGGACTGGTCCAGTCTGGTTTCTTATAAGTTATGTTCATTACAGCTTGTATTTGTTCTTATTTATTTATTTTATTAGATTGTTATTTTAAGGCATCTTATTGGCACTTACAGATACGATGTTATAATATTGTCATAAGATTAGATTATTTGTATTTTGATCATTGTGTATTAAAAAACACACATCCCATAGAGTTTTTTCGTACTATCTTCTCTGACGGGCGTATTTCCGAAGTACTGGTAGAGTTCATGGAGTTTCCTTTTCCTGTGCGAGATTCAGCCATGACTCACCAGTTGAATGGGATATTTCCTTTTTAAAACTCAAACCATAATCAGTCCAATACTCATTAGTTTATTTGATCATATTTTATTTATTTTATATTTTTATTCATGTTTATGTATGATACCTTAGTAAGCGTTTGCCTTGTAAAAGTGCATTATTTTTGCCTATTTGCAATAAATGATTTGAGTTTTGATTTTTGTTAACGAGAGTTTGGCACTTTTAAGCACAGCCCCCGCCGGTGAGTGCAGCTTCAAAGCTGCCGCTCCCACTGCACAGATTTACCTTTCCAGGATCGACGTGAAAATGACCTGCGAGGACGTTGAGCGCCACATCCTGGAAAGGCTGAAGAAAAATCCGCCGTCTGGTTTCAAGGAGTTGAATGTACAGATTGAGATTTTGGAGTCAGAAAGACCCAAGGACTTCCTGTCATTCAAACTTCGGGTGCCGGCGGACCTGAAGACGATGTTCCTGGCCCAAGGTTACTGGCCGGAGGGCATCCTTTTCCGACGCTACAGGGATGCGAAACCTAGGAAGAAAATCCCTAGCTAGGCTAGATAATATTTTGTGTTTATTTAATAAATTATGTATCTTTAGTCTTAAGGTATGTATAGATATGGGTTTTGTAACCTGAAATAAAGATGATTATTATTATTATTATTAAGAACGACAATGTCACCTTCATCATGGTCCCTCAAACTAACACCCATATAATAATTATAAATTAACGCTACTGCTACTTATACCTAGCTTGTCTGTCTTATACTGGCTCCTACATGGGAGATCGTGTTGTTAGTTGTAATGAAACTAAATTTGGCGGCTTTCAAAAAGGTAGCAGAAATCGGCCTGAGTTTCCTCATTATTTTATATATATGTTTTGAACATACGTCTTGTGTCCGACCTATGTGAAACACGATTCTTATAGCCTGTTTCAATGACCAGGCCAGGTAAGCCCTGTGTAAGAGATAAATCGTGATTTTACGTATACAATTTATAATTTGTTTGTCAAATAGAAACCCTATTTGACAAACAAATTATAAATCTGGACTTATTGAAACAGGTTCTTACTGCACTTGCACCGTTCCGTCCACTGAGAGCTAATGAGATAACTCGATAAATCTGGCTTGTATAGTACGACAAAATACCTCCAGTCCATTGCTTGGCACATACAGGCTTAACTTCAATTCAAGTATTCTCTGATGGTGTGGAGTGAGCATTCTAAAGACGCACCGTTTTTTAATACCGTCTCCTCAACTGAAACGCCCAGACAGTTTCTTAAGATGACCTCTGTGGCACTGCGGTTGCGGCTCTACCTACCATGCGAGAGCTCCCGGGTTCGATCCCCGGCTGGGGATAAAGAAAAAAATCCCCAGGTCTTGGATGTTCATATGAGTGTGTGACGTCGCAGTTTCTGGTACCCACGACATAGGATATCCTAGTGTGGGTCCAGAAGCAATGTATCTGCCTGTATATGAATGTTTATGTTTCATGTTGTGATTTAAGCAAAGGTCACCCGTTTCATAACCAGTGTCAGACGTCGGCATTTAAAGTCTCTAACTAATCTATTGTTGCATATGCATAATTCCCTCTATGAACCCGTCGCAATAGCGTCTTTTGTGTCCCGCTTTTGTCATGAGTCGTTGTCTCGTGCCTTTATGACGCGCGAGTTTGTTCCCATTCCTCATAGAACTTCGTTCCATCAGAATGAAGTGATTGCCACGCTTCAAGGGTTAACGATAATCAGGCGAAGGCTTCTTTGTGTGGAGCACGATGTGTGCTGATGGAGATAATAATTTGGTACTTGGATGATCGAGTAAAGGAGTTTGAAAATGTAAAGGTAAGAAAAAAAAAACATCGTCTCAGCGATCGAAACCACAACGTAAGAACCGTTCTTCTCTAAGACTGATCATAATGGACATCTGCGTGAAAACTCGAAGCAACTGCATTTTCCTAGAGCGGATTTATTTGTTTATTTACATGTTGCAACATTCGATTAGGTAAGTCTTTCTCGAGAAATGTGTACATTGTATAAAATGCGAATAGTTAGATCCTCTTAAATTAAAATTAATGTCGCATTGAAAGAAGCTGTGTGTTTTGAGACTTAGTGGCCCCCACTCAGATAATCGCTGGCCATTATACCTTGGCCCCTATCATCGGAATGCTTCTAAGTAAATGTAATAAATCTAAGCTTAGGGAGGACCCTCGGAGAGTCACAATAGATGGTTATCTAATTTATTGGATATCAATCACCTAATCGGGTTTATTGACTCGTGTTTCTTTTGTGAAGAGTTCTCTCTCTCAGCTTTCCCGGGAAAATTGGAAAAATAGGGCATTATATGGTCCACAATGTTGACCGATAAATTATATAAAAGTAAATAAAAAATTCCAGCGACACTCCCGTGCCCACAAATACTATGGGTGATTTTTGAAATCGAATTATCTTTATCAATAGTCATTGTATGGAACTTGATTATTGAGGTCTGCTCTTATTGTCTTTGGTAGACGCGTCTTTGCTCCTTGTAAATTTCCTTATTGGCTCCTTTTTTAGTGACTTCAAAAAAAAAGAGGTTCTCAATTCTATTCTCTATATTATTGTAACCGCAAAATATTTACATATGTCATTCTATAAGGGCTTTCAAACATGTATTTATTTATTATTATTATTTATTTCTGTTCTACAATCCATAATAAACGCCCTGGACTGATCAAAGAAGGGAATAAATGTTGATGGCAGGTTTTTAAGCCACCTTCGTTTCGATGACGACATCGTCCTGGTATCCTAATCGCCGAAACGTATCGAACAGATGCTGCAAGACCTTCAACAAACGAGTGGAAACATTGGTCTTGAAATTAATACAACTAAGACAAATACAAATACAAAGATAATTAATGACGAACAGTATAAAGATACCGATACAAACCAAAAACAAAGACTTTTTTGAATATGTAAATGAATACATTTACCTTGGCAAAAGAATATCTTTCAAAAATAGAAACGAAGAATAATATTGCCAGGAAAAAGTTTTGGCGTTACAAAGAAATTTTAAAGTCCAAGATGTCAATAAGATTAAAAAAAAAATTATAGACTCGTGCCTTTTACTCTATCTCAGATATGGCTGCAAAACATGGATCTTCATCAAAGATAATAAAAATAAAATTCAAGTATGTCAAAAAACTATTGAACGGGCCTTTAGGAATAAAACGTAAGGACCGGATGACTAACGTCGAAAAAAGAAAGAAAACGAATACTATCGATGATATAGATCATGCTAAAAACTCAAGTGGAAGTGGGCAGGACATCTAGTGCGATCGCAAGACCAACGCTGGACCAGAGTAATTACTTACTGTTTTTCAAAGTACTTTTACGGAATTAAAGGCTTTTTTAAATTTTTTTATGATGTTACATGTGCTAAATTTCCTAGGTGTATGTATTTATGTATGTTTATATGTCTGTATCATTGTCCATGTATTTCTCCAAACCTATGTATCGGATTGAAACCATTCTTTATTTTTTATTGGTTAACCCCTCACATGTTGTACAGCTGGCATCAATATAGGGGAACCTAAAAATAGTACATATTTTCAAAATTGTTGAAGGAAAAACCAGTATTTTGATGCATAATTTGTGTTTTATACCGAGATATGACCCTCCAAATAAAATAAAAAAACTTGCAATATCAATTCAAATATTAAATACATAGGTAGTTGAATAATTGAACAAAAATGGTGGCCATCATCATGTTTTAGTTTATTCTCAATGTTAAACACATGTTATTTAACATGCCCAGCAGCCAGACCTCCCTGCTATGTCCGGGTCCCTACACATTGAGCGGGCATCAGCCCGTGTAGTATACGGACTAAAATAAACCCCTATTATTCTATTCTACGAGAGTTATCAATATGCGATGTTACTGTGAGCCATGGCCTCAGTATATTTCTACCTACAATTTGCCCATTTGGGCTATATATATGTGTGTATGATATATTTCGGAGGAGTTTGCCTGCTTTCCCAATTTCACGAGCGGACACCAGCTCATAGTCAAAGGGCATGATAGCGGCATGTTAGGGGGTAGATGGCCCCCGCTACTATGAGATAGTTTATTCTCAATTTCTCTGTGGCCAAGCATTCAAATGAAATCTTTACGCAACACAATTTATCAGGTTAGAAAGAGATAAAAGGATTTAAATCGATGCATTTCATTAAAAATCCAACGCGCGAAAACGGAACCACCAGATATTTTCCCACACGATGAGACTTTTTGAAAGAAGCCAAGTCGAGCCACATCTGAGTGGTTAACATTTACTGCAACTTAGTGAGTAGTGCAAGTTTTATTAAAATCGCCTCAGTAGTTTTGAGTTATTGACTTTTTCGCAACATCATGGTGGTCTAGTTTTATGGCATGAGCTGGGAAATGAAGGGACAATAGAAAACTAGGGGTGTGTAAGTTTCATCAAAATCGAAAGTAGTTTTCAAATTGTGTTTTTTTTTACTAAATATAAGTAATTAAAATAAATAAGTTGACTTTAAATTAACTCAAAAGTAAGCAATTATATTTTTAACCGACTTCAAAAAAGGAGAGGCTCTCAATTTTTTACGTATGCATGTAATATTATTGTAATCGCAATATATTCAAACATGCTATTCTTTTAGGGCTTCCAAAAAAGTATACAAAATTTCAAAAATGTGTGTATGTTTGAATGTGTATAAGTTGTTGGTGTTCGTATTTCTCAGATCATAGATCGGATTTACACAATTCTTTTTTATTGGCTTACTTTAACTGCATCTTAGTTGAGTTATTTTTAAGATTTGGTCTATTACTTGTAAGTATAGTAGACTAGCTCATAATTAAAGCTGGGCAATAAAGAGATGATACAAAACTAGGGAAAAGTCGTTTAAGCAGTTTTCAAATTATGAAAAATAGGACTGCAAAAGAGCAGATGAAAAACTTGACATATTGGCGGTGTTTAATTCTTTCTGTAGATGTGAATATCTTAGGAGTGCATAAAACACGGAGGATTAGGGGTATTCCATAGTACTTGCAAGACTGACAGGGGGCCTACGACAGAATCATTATAAAACTTAAAATAACGAAAAAAAAACAAAATAAAAAAATATGTCGGATCCAAATTAACTCAAAAGTTTGTACCTGCGTTCGAATGGGATTATGTGGTTAATTTCGTGTATGTTTAAGTTTGTTATTGTAGATAGGTATCAAAATGTCATGTACCCCGGTATGTCATGTAAATAAGAAAATATTTAAATGTTCGATCAAAAGATTGGCATAAAGTTATACAGAATATCAGAACATTTTTGTTATTAGCGTTTTCAATTATAGTTGTACAACAAAAATACACACCACATTTTTAAGCAGTAGGCGACCGGATATTAAATGCCAATGCCGACGGTAGCATTAATGAAGGAATCATTTTATATTTATTTCTAACATCTTGGAATGCCGATGTATTAATATATTTTTAAGAAAGCAGTTTATTCATGAGTACCTAATTGAAACCTTAAGCAGCGAAGGACCCTTATTATGTTATTAAATCATATTATTGCTGGTCAAAAGCCTCTCCCCTTCTTCCACTCTAGTCGGTCTTGAAAGATCTCCCTCTAGTCCTTGTCTCAACATAGACAAACATCAAAATAAAAAGTTCTTTAACTCTTTATATATTTACACATGTGCTATTTATTAACCACGCGCAATTTCTTGCTACTTTTCTATGTTAGATCTCTGTTAAAAATAGACCCAACACATCTTTCTTAACTAATCTTTAAACTTATTAATTAAAATTATTCCGTTAATGCAATACTGAAAGATTCAGAACTAGCAAATAAGCTTAGCTGACAACTTGATATTAGGCAGCTTTTGTCCGGTTGCCAAAGCTTCTATTTACAAACGCCTATTTTTAATTAGCCTGGTTCTGACGCCTCTGGAATGAGCTTGATCATCGGAATAACATTACTCCAGGGAATTAATAATGTTAAGGCATTCCCAACCCGAAAACATTTTCAGTACTATCATTTATTACTTCGTTTTCTCGTAACGTCGGGCCTAAAACGACACAACCCATGATAGCGTCATTACAGTGTTATTTACATAATCGTTGCTTCCCTTCCATACTCCAGTCACTGGCCAAAATATCCTTCTACCCTCGGTAATAGGGTTGGAAATTAATAATTTGTACTAAGCAGTAAGCGATGTTTACACTGGGTCTTAGAAAAGATATTAAAGATTAAAACATCTTAACAGATAGCGATGTTTTGTCCAAGCTACAAGTTTGGATTTGCAAAATAGTATATTAAGGAATACTGGAGCAATTATCTCAGGTAATTCTCAAGCGTAAGGGGGAGATAAGGAGGCGTATAATTTTATTAATTCAAAGGGAATTTCTTTTCAGAGATAAAGACTAATAATCTAACATACGGTATAGGTGAAAAACTACCCTCATCTTATTCGATCAGGAGTATGATTAGACCTATATGTTAGCTAGTGTTAATATATATATATATATATATATATATATATATATATATATATATATATATATATATATATATATATATATATAAGAAGACCGTTGACAAAATCAAGACTCATACTAGAATGCCACAAGGCACTCAATAGGCTAGGTGAGAAAAACAAGGTCACAGTACAGTGGGTAAAAGGTCACCAGGGTGACCAAGGCAACTGGGAGGCAGACAAGCTAGCAAAATTAGGGGCAGAAAGGCCAGCAATCGGCCCTCCACCATTCTCGCCCTTATCAGCGGAAGCTCTACGAAAAAGGCTCAGAGTAGCCACAGTACAGCAACAAATCCTATTATGGTCTAGCAGAGAAGACTGCAAAAACACAAAACTTTTTATAGACAAGTATAACCATAAATTTACGAATTACTTAATGAGACTGCCACGCAGTAAAATAAAAATACTAACAAGCCTTATAATAGGCCATTGTACACTAAATAAACACTTGACAATAACAGATGCAACGGACAGCCCCCTGTGTGATGAAACAATAGAGCATATGCTACTGGCATGTCCATCCACAACAGAAACCAGGATGGCTATCCTAGGAGACACAACAAACACCCACGAGCTCCTAGAACACCCAGGCCTCCTTCTCCAGCTGGTGCAGGAGTTGGGATGGCTGAAGTAGATGTGCAGGCGAAGGGGACATGCACAAAGGCCCCGCTCAAGTGGGCCAGGTGCAGGCACTACAACCCCCTTGTAGAAGATAGAAGATATATAGTGTTAATATTTATATATTGCAACTGGGTTGTTTATCGAAATCCGGTCCCGATGCTCTTAAGTATGATGAAGTGCGTTAGCGCCATACATTGCCGAAATACTGGTAAAGGGAATCAAATTTTCATGCTGTGATGATGATGAATATATATTCAGGAGAAATGAACAGGTCATATTGCAAAATACCTAACGAGCGCTCAATGGTTTTATTATTAAGTGTCTTTGGGTTACGTCTCCCACCTTCGAGCTCTAGCATCAGTCCAGGTCGATGGAACCATATTGGTGTATTGACATCTATACCACATACGAGTAGTATACATACCAAATTTCGTGATGATAGAAGATCTATAAGTGGGCAAAATAAAATAAATACATACATTTAATTTTATTTGACAGCATCAGCACCAGATTTGAATAGGCAACCCAGGTGCGTTATATCTGAGGGCACGGCATTGTCCCCGCCACGAGCAAGCGAAGCGCAAGAGCACTACCTACCTTTTCTCGAAGCGCTTCGTCGATTTTTTGAACCCTCAAAACTTGTGTTTGGATTATAGTAGAAAGTTTCAATAGCATGACTCTTATACTTAAAATTTTATTGATATCTAAAATACCCCGATTCCTTCATTGACTCACTGATGATCATCAAATTCCTAGGGTACTTCCTCAAGTCCTAGAAAGCTGAAATTTGCTAAATATTTTGCAATGGTATCACTACTGCATTTTTTTTTCGACAGCTAATGAAAAAACTGATTTTAGTTGGTTTCGCCACAGATATGGTTTTAAACATAAGATAAAACTGTACGCAGTAGTGTGCGTGAATTTACACTACTCATTTTCTGAAGCTTCCGTTTCAGTGACAGAGTTCGTATCGTTGCACAATCAATACTCGAAGACACGAATACACTTTAATTAAAATGAAACTAAGCCGAGCGTGGTTGATCGTATTAATTCACAACTACAGTTCATGAGATTCGCATGTAAACTAGTTAGGGGTTGGGTAGCAAACAAGAGATGTCTGTTTTCTGCTCGGCTGAAGTTAACACTAGCAACTAGTGTGATACATATCTATCGATGTTTTCGATAGTCTATCGATAGATTTTTATATCTAATCGATCAATACTAACGTTGATAGGAAACATTGTAAGGAAAAAAAACATATAATTGCAGCGACCATATAAATTCTAGTCATAATTTGTTGGACTTTATTTTCTCATTGTTTGAATTAATTTAGTTTACTAATTGCGAGGATCATATGAAGAACAAGTGGCTGACTATGATACAGTAGATATTTAAGTGACCTGCTGACAAGATAACACTAGCTTCCACTAATGCGGGCTCTGAACTAGTCGGAACTGTCACCAGGTTTGATAAAAAAAGAAGAAACAAATGAGTATACCCTGCCCAGAAGTCATCAAGGACTACATTGCTCCCAAGGGCGGCATTGATTTGATGGAGTTTCATGGGAAGGTGCCGTATACAAATAAAGAGCACAAAATGGTACTGGTCTGTTCTATCATCTAATTAACATGGCAGTTATAAATTCCTGGATGCAGAAGGAAAAGGCAAGTGAAACAAGGTGACATAGCAAATTCATGAGACTATGTTGTGAATCTTGGTCGGATTTGGCAGAGACATTATGCAATTACAAGAAAAAGATTGAAAATAAGACCAGGAATAAGTAAGAGCCAGCCCATGAGTACGAATTAAAAAACAATGAGGTCCAATGCAACTTGTTCTCTCAAAGGATGTTAGGTCTGATAGACTTGGACACATACCGTGTTACCACAAACAATATTAAACAGCGTCTAACCTCAAAACAAACATCAAATCCCATACACTGTAGTTTTTAAACAAGTGTTGAACATTAGTTAATTTTTTTGTGGTAAGTGGTAAGTGGCTCGAACAAAAAGAGATGTACATTTTCTGGGTGCAAAGGGTTCACAAGCATAGTAGGCGTCAAATGAAAAGTAACTCAGTGCCATACCAAGAACAGAATATATTTATTTGTATTTCATTCCTAAATAAAAGTTTTTCTTGGGTTTTTTCATTTTAGTAACAACCTACCTAGTAATAATTTACTTCGCAAAATATTTTTATGATATATAGCATTGTGTTACTATTACTAGCTTACTACTACTATAGAGACGCTTTCTCAAACAAATAACTTTAGCATTAAAAAACCCCAGCATAAATCCCATAGTTTCAGTTTGATCATCAGCTGAAATGAAGTATCATCACAACGAATCTCCCAATATTAGCCATTTCTTGTAATTGAGATGAGAATATGCAGGAACTTGAGAAAATAGTTTTTTTACGGTAAACTAGACACTAGCAACGGTATGTAGTGATTTTATTGGGTGCATTCCGCTAGAATCATCGATTGGTCATCGGTCACGTGATCGATTACCGTTTTCGATGTGTTCCGCGGAACGGATATTTTCAACTTTGAGCTTATTGACCGATGACACACGACTTAACCTCTCCGAATCCGGGCCGCCCCGGCGCGAAACAGCTAGGTTCCGCGGCATATTTTGAGCCCACCCGCGCGCGGCACTTGACTGACGTATCAAGTGATTCTGTTGGAATGGTAACTCTTAGAACTATACGAATTGTAGATCTGAGTAGCTAATTAAACCCTGTCTTAGTTTATGTGAAAAAAATGTCAGTGTGACCTTAATTTATTTTTGTACCGACATGAGAATCACCGACTTCTATGAAAATGTTCTCTCTCGACACAAATCTAGCCGACATGAGAAAAACATCAACAAATATACATGTTGTTTGATACCTTCGTAATCTACACAAGAGGAACATCCCCAGGTTCCAGCAGCCACCGTCAGGCTTCGCACTCCATCATCAGATTAGCTCGATAGAACCATATTTTCAAAATTTTTGTCACAACGAACCTATTGAGTCCAAACTTGATGGGTTTACTAGTAAGGCATTTGATTGTGTTGATCATAATACGCTATTTAATGATATGAAATATTTACGGAGTTAGAAATAAAGCGTCGGATCTGATCAGATCATACATAAGTGATAGAAATTAAAAGGCAGAAGTCAACCGCGTTAAATATAATGGATCGGGTATAAAAATTGGCGTTCCACAAGGTTCCATATTAGGCCGTTTCCTGGTTTATATTAACGATCTGCTTTTCATGGTGGAGAAATTGACTGACATAGTGTTGTTTACTGGTATTCAAAATTGAAAGACAAAAAGAAGATTTTGCTGATATAAATGGTGTATTGTCTTTAACCTTGAATTGGTTCACAGTTTATAATTTATTGATAAACGCTAGTAAAACCAAGAGTATCAAATTCTCACTTCCAAATGTGGCACTTCCAAATGGCAAATTGCAATGGGGACCCCACATGGATAAATTAGCCGGTAAATTAAGTTCGGTGGCTTACGCTGTTAGGAACATCAAACAAAACACGGTTGTGGCTACATCTAGGCTAGTATATTTAAGTTACTTTCATAGTGTCCTGTCCTATGGTATCTTGTTGTGGGGAGCAGCAGATATTCAATTTATTTTTATTTTACAGAAAAGAGCTATTCGAATAATTTATAATTTAGACTCCTTAAGAGAGCTTCTTAAAGAAATTGACATACTAACTGTAGCTAGTCTAATTTATGTATATTACAATATTCAAGATAATTTAAATGACGGGACTGTACGGGGGTTATTCTGGCTCAACACACACCTTCCTGCTAATAATTTTGTAATTATTCATTGATGCTTATTAATCATAATAATTAATATTGTAATATTTGTATCAGTTAAGCACAACCAATTTTTAAGAGATCTGAAAATCAATCTCTGGAAGTTTCTACGCCCTACTTCTCTCACAGTGGTCCAATGTAGAGAAGAGGCAAAAAATGACGTTTACTAAAGAATTTTTATTGATTGATTTGTTTGATTGGATGATTGATATTACATAGGTGAATAATTTTTGGTATCCATCCCTTAAATGCGTGATTTTGAAACGAAAAATGATAAAATAGCATACTTTATATCTTTGAGTAATTATGTGTGTGAGAAGGAAGGCAAAGAAACTCCCACAGATTGATTTTTAGATCTCTTTAAAAAAAATATTTTAGGCGATACAAATATTACAATATTAGTTATAATAAATAATATGCAACAATAACTAATGACAAAATTATAAACAGCGAGTTCTGTGTTGAGTTAGATTTACCCCATGCATTCTTGTCATTTATGTAATCTTGATCATTGTAAATACACCTTTATAGACAAAGTAGTTTTTAAATGGTTTTTAAATTGCTCAAATGGATCAATATAACTACCAGTAGTGGTCGAAATAACGAATTGCCGCTAGCATATTTCATTACTGATACCGGTGCCCGATATAACCAATTGGAAATAACGAATCGCTTTTCACAGTTTGAAAACTTAGAGAATTGTATCGATAGATTTTCTATTTTGATTAATCTTTCCTGTTGAACACAAAATGTGACATGCAGGTAATGTTTATAATACATAGCTTGCTGATAGTTAATAACAATAAAAACTTACTTTGCGTTTTGTAACTTTTATCGATACTCGTTTATCGATGTTTTAGGAACCATTCTATACTCTTCAGTAATTTGATTAGTGGAGTATATTTGGTAAAATCAATCAAGTAGACTGTCTGCCTGTTTCCAGAAGTCCCGATAAGCCCTATTGAAGAGATAAATCATAAATGTATCTGTCATACAGAGCTTATGGGAACTTATATAGCTATAAATTACTATTTATCAAATGTCTATTGTGTATTATGAATACTATCCGGATACGGAAGGCGCGAATAGCCGAGTCGGCAGTGTCCCTGCCTTCGAAGCCAAGATTCCCGCGTTCGAGTCCCGGAGGGGGCAGATACGTGTTTGATGAGAACGGATGTTTGTACCCTAGTCACAGTTGTTTATCTGTCGAAGTATAATATTTATCTATATTAGTATGTGTATCGTTGTCTAGTACCCAAGATACAGGGAATGCTAGTTTGGGGCTGGATCGATATGTGTAAATAGCGTCCAAGGTATTATTATATCCAAAGTAAAGTGTCTTTCACCTTTTAATGTAATTTAACATCGTAGAATTTTGGTCGCTTTTGAAAAAAAAAAACGACCATAACATTGAATAAAAGCCGCAATAATAGACAGCACCTTTGAAATAATCGTGTTGTATTTAGAATTTTTAAAGCGATTGAAATTTCAAAATATCAGAATTACAGATAAGGATACTGGTTGTAATAAAGCACCAGTTTGTTTGTGGCGTTGAGGTAGAGTTTCTTCCTCAAAAGCAAGAGGTTCCGTTCAGAACCTGGCCGAATGAAAGGAATTCCTCGGGTCTGAGCTCGTGAACTTTCTTCATCATCATCATCAATCAGGCCACATTCACCCACTGCTGGGTATAGACCTGAACTTTCTAATTTTTGGATAATTAATATGTAGATATAATTGTTATGTTTAGTCTATTTCCGCTTTAACGCTGTCAAGAACTTTTATAAGTTATAAAATATAGCTGGAATAAAAATAAAAAAACAAGCATAACGGTCTCATTTTTTTAAAAGCGTGGTTAGGACTCTCTCTTCATCTCTAGTTATATCAATTAAACACGCCTTTATCTAAAAATATGAGACTGTGATAAGTACACTTGGCTTTATTTCTTACTTAACTAACAACATTAACAAACAAACATTTACATAAAGCCACATACATTGCTTCTGGCCCCACACTAGGATACCCTGTATCATAAGAACCAGAAACAGCGACGTCACACACATATAAACATCCAAGACCTTGGGTTTTTTATGTTTTACCCCCAGCCGGGGATCGCACCCGGGACCTCTCGCTTGGTAGGCAGAGCCACAACCGCTGCGCCATAGAGCTCGTCGTTTTTAATAAACCAGAAGTTTAAAAAAAAACATTAAGTACTTATAAATAGGTGATGGGATATGACTATGACTAAAAATCTTATTTAGGACCAAAGAACTTGTCAAGCGAATCCGATGAGTGCAAACTCGACGGGGTTGCGACGTTTTATTACAGAGTTCCCAAGGCCACCTTCCAGCTCCATCATCAGATCAGGCTCTATGTCATGAAAATATTGAATTGACATCTGATTTACATATGCATTCAGTAGGTCAATTTAAATTTGCAGCATTTGATTACAGTCACCGAAACAGGTGGAACTGAATAAAAGCTTAAAATAAATCTTATCCCTCTAAAAGACTGCTTTGGTAGGATTTCAAAGTCCTTCAATCTAAATTAACCCAATCCTGAATCTAGGACCAAATAAAAGCAGCTTCTTCAGCAATTATTTATCTCGACTATTAGCTTAACTAGTTTTCCACCACTCAACTCAGGTCAAGTAGGTTTTAGGATGGAGACGGCATTCTTCCATTTACTCCTCTGCCGCAGTAGAAAGTTTAAAGCCAGCGTTCTTTTACGTGGGTATATAAAAGTATTATTTTTTGGCCTTGAATTGTGTTAAGTCATATAGTGCAATTTTAATATTGACATATAACATTTACAACGCTGCTTATAATCTTTCAGGTTGCGGTCGGTCCCACTTTGGCTGGAACGCACTTCCGCATTATATGAGACGTACCACTCTTTTCTCTTCGTATTAAAATTGCACTACCTCTCTCTTTCGTAAAAAATATTGTAATTATGTTATTATATGTAAAGTGTTACGTTACTTATTTAGTATTTATTTTATTTATTCCTAGACATTTTATTTTTACTAGGTACTGTGCACTGCCTGCCTCATAAAGATACTATTAACTTTGAAGCCTTGTTTTCTGGAAGAAATCACCTCTTAGAGATACGCTCGCCTTGGTAGATGTATTTTCTTTTAATGTCACGGCTGAGTTATTTGTGTGCAATAAAGAATTATGAAATTTGAATAACATAACATTTACAGACAGGCACTTGTATTGCTTCTGGCCCCACACTAGGATACCTTGTGTCGTAGGAAACAGAAATAGCGATGTCACAGGAAAGAGACGAAGGATATTGTACATTGTCGATGTGTTTTTTTATAGGTGTAACTCTCCCGCAATAAATGTCCGACTTTTTCTACGGGGTGTAACAGAAAGGTAATATAACGGGGTTGTAAGGACATCTCTCTGAACAACTGTCACTATGAAACAGAATCACTTCTTCGTAAATTTTGGGCCGGACGGGTAGTCGACCGAATTGTATAGAGAAGTAAAAATATAAATATACTCTGAACAAATCGGTTTCAAGCTGACAGTTGTTCAGAATGATATCCCTAACAACTTCTTAAAATATGGCTACAACTTTGTTTTACAGCCTGTACCTGTACAGGTGAGAGCCTTTCGAATAAATTCCCTAGAATTTATTCGAAAGGCGCTTCTAGATCAAATTATTCTGAGACTCGAACTCGACGGATCGAAATGCGAGCGAACAAACTTTGCATAGTGGCTGCCAGCAACCTTTAATTAAGTTACACCAATATTGATATTTCGCTGTATTTTTACTCAACAACCTAAATTGCATGTTGTTGATAAATATAATAGAATTGGGGTTATTCGCTGACGAGGCAGGAACAAACACAAAGAACTAGCAAAATAATTAGACGATAATACATGATTCCTGAAAACATTACTGCTTTGTTGGAACATTCGTGAAAAATTTAGGAATCTACGTTTTGTCCTTACCACTTGGCAGAAGTGAAAAGTAAACACCCCCAGCGTGATGTTTTTGTATTTTCACTGTTTAGAAAGTGCAAAGTTTTCACTTCAACAAAAAAAAAAAATATAAACCTGTATTTTATTCTAACGCTTTATTGGAGTGTGTTTATGATCTATACATACTCTAAAAACATTGCCAGTAAAAAGAGAAACGCAAAATATACAATAGCACCTAATGTCAAAAGGTCATTGCCAGATAGCGCTGGTGTAGTTGGAGGCTCTATATGACAAAGTTATTTACTTCTTCTAACCTCATTTGAGGTTGATTTTTCCATTGTCAAGTGCCTTTGAAAGATCAAGTGACGTGTTTTTGAACCTAACCTCAGATGAATGAAACTCTTTGCCTCAACTATGCCAGCGCCACCAAGCGGGAGCAAAGGCGGACATAGCTGCCATTCGATTCGTCGGCGGTGACCCTGCCTACGAAGCCAAGGGTCCCGGGTTTGAGTCCCGGTGGGGGCAAATATTTGTTTGATGACAACGGATCTTTGTACCCTAGTCATGGTTGTTTATGTATCTAAGAATAATATTTATCTATATAAGTATTTGTATAGTTGTCAAGTACCCAAGATCGAATCCTAATTTGGGGCTAAATCAATGTGTATAAATATTGTACAAGGTATTATTATTATTGGTTTTAAAATTAGGGAATGATCCTGTTTTGCTGGATTCTCGTAAAAAGAACGCGTCACTAGGATTAAAAACAATCTAGTAAAAAAGTGGGAACAATCTAGCAAGACCTAAATCGTCTGTACAACAGATTTGCGCAATAAATTCTCGCGACGTGAATAACGTTTTTAACTTCGCCACAGTGCGGGAGACGGATTTGGGAATGGGACACTAATCCGCGATCCCTTTTGTTATGGAACTATAAAAGATTACGTTGTTAAAGCTTTCTCACTGGCCAGATAGAATGTATTAGCCTATAAACATCTACACTACAGTAATATATATTTCCACCAGTGAAAGAATTTTTGAAATCGGTTTTGTGGATCTGGTGATTACTAGCTACAAACAAACAAATAATTTAGCTTCTTTATAATGTTCATGCGAATTTTGAACTCTAATTCTTCTCATCATCTCACGCTCAGGTACAGTGCCTACATTTGGAGTACATTCAACTCGCGCACCGAAGTAGATACCTACAATATGTCGGAAATTATTAAGACATTTGAAACGACGTTTCTGAAACATTTTTGTATGTACGTACCAGGAAAATTATAATTCGAGGATCGAAAAACCCAAATTTCCCGGTAGCGCTTAATACCGCTCCCCGAATTATGAGAACCCAAAAATACGGATACCTATTTGCCTCTAAGCCAAAACAGGAAACAAACCGACAGAGAACGGTTTCACTGAGGAACCTCTTTGAAGAGTTACCAATAATATAAGTTTTCTCTAAAATAATGGGAACCCATATTTTGAAAATCAGTTTCTTTTCGGTCCCTCGAAATGAAGTTCCCAATAATATAGGGTTTCTCTAAAATAACGAGAACAGTTATTTCGAAAAACAGTTTCATTTCGGTATGTTTCCCTCAAAATAAATTTCGAAATAATATAGCATTTCTCTAAAATAACGGACGTATTTAATAATAATGCACGTATTTATGCTTTTTACCGAGGCATTCCCACGGGTTCTGTACCAACGCGGGTGAAACCGCAAGGCGTCCGCTAGTCCAGTCAAGTGTGAGTCGGACTCGCACACAAAGGGTTCTTTACAATAGTTGCAAAAAAAATCTCTTACGGAACCCAAAAAAAGTTGTATTTTTTGCAACATATGTACCTATCGAGTTTTGTTTGATAAAATATTCGGTCGCAGGATTTCATGTTATACCTCAAAGGTGTTCTTACTTATATATAAAAATATAAAAAAGTAAAAAAGAAAAAAAAAACACCACCGGGAATTAAAGCCGGATACTCAGAGTAAAAGTAAGAGCCTATGATGCTCGGCAATCACAGAGTTTCCCATCCGGCGCTAAGTTAGGAACACTTTGTATGCACAAATGTACTGTTTGCGGAAAATGTTATAAAAAACGTCTCTTGTATGAGAACCATCTTTATTTATATTTTACTATTTGTTGCTCTAGCGGCAACAGTAATACACATTCTATACATTTCAGGTTTCTAACTATTACGGTGCAGTTATACAGCCCGCTGACTGACGGACAGACGGACAGCGGCAACCTAAAAACGTACAACAGTAACAGTTTAAATTTTACTTCGAGATCTTGTTGGGAAATAAATGAAACTGTTTTTATAAATAACGGTTCCCGTTATTTTATAGAAATGCTATATTATTGGAAAATTTATTTTGAGGGAAACATACCGAAATGAAACTGTTTTTCGAAATAACTGTTCTCGTTATTTTAGAGAAACCCTATATTATTGGGAACTTCATTTCGAGGGACCGAAAAGAAACTGATTTTCAAAATATGGGTTCCCATTATTTTAGAGAAAACTTATATTATTGATAACTCTTCAAAGAGGTTCCTCAGTGAAACCGTTCTCCGTCGGTTTGTTTCCTGTTTTGGCTTAGAGGCAAAAAGGTATCCGTATTTTTGGGTTCTCATAATTCGGGGAGCGGTATTAAGCGCTACCGGGAAATTCTGGGTTTTTCGATCCTCGAATTATAATTTTCCTGGTACGTACATACAAAAATGTTTCAGAAACGTCGTTTCAAATGTCTTAATAATCTCCGACATATTGTAGGTATCTACTTCGGTGCGCGAGTTGAATGTACTCCAAATGTAGGCACTGTACCTGAGGGCTGCGTTTGTGTGAAATGTAGTAGTCGCTGTGTAGCTTGCTAGCATTGTTCTGTGAGATACTCGTACGTTACCCTAACCGCTCAAAGTACACCGACATAGCTTGATTGACACTGTCGTTACATTGTGCAAGTACTTTCACCATTTCACAATATTCTACATTTGTGTATCAAAAATCCATTGCGAGGCATGCGCCGCGTATGCGCACGCGCACCTGAACGCAGCAGAAGCAAAACAAACAAACAAAAAAAGAGATCCCCGCACCCCTCACATCAACCCCTAGCCTTAACCCTTGCGTGATTTGCACTCACTTACTCGTTGTTTCCGACCCGACGCACCGCCACACAGAGTATTTTTTTCCATACTAATGAAGAAAGTAGGCGAACCTAAAATGAAATCAGGTTTCATTTGGTGGGCGGCCATCTGTGTGACGTTCAGTGTGAGTAAAGTATAGGCAAGGGTCAGTTAAACTGGACTTTCGCGACTAAATTAGCTTAGCTATAAAGAGAACAACAAGAATAACTTTTTTATCACACCTGCTCTGAAAATACATACTAATTATACCAATTAGAGGGAAGAAACGCCTTTATCCCGCCCTTCAAATCCTTTCATCCCAAGGTATGGAAGTTTGTATGAAAATCCTTCCGACCCAAGGGTGGGAAGTATGTATGAAATTCCATTACATACCCGGTTTTTTTTTTTTATTTGTCAGCAGTCATACTGCAAAGAGAATTTAACTGTCTACTAATTAAATTTCAAGTAAATTGTTACTGGCCACATACAGTTTTTTTTTACCAGTTACCAACCGCCTTGGTGCATACAGAAAATTAAAAACGAAATTATTTTTGTATATAAAACGCGCGGAATCACGGAAGAAGTGGCTGCATGACCTTATGATCTTAGCCTACTCCAGAAACGGGCGAATAAAAAAAGGAAAAGCCCGCGCATTTTCGCAAAAACTTCGATTGATTTAGCATTTATCTTTGTGTTTTTTGTAAAATATGGATGCATTTATGTCTATAATTTTCCTCGTAGGTGTAATAAAAAGCACTATACATACCTCAGGATAAAGTACAGTTCCATACCTCAAATGGTTTGCGCCCCTCGCAAGCTCGTGGCGCAAATGCCATAATCTCGGTATGGAACTGTCACTTTCTTTCCTCTGAAGTAATGTACTATTTTTCTTCAAAAATATGACCTATATTTAAAGTATATGTATGATTTTGAACCAACTAGTTTCTCATTATGCGTTAATTTGAAGACACGTTTTAGACACTAATAAATAAATACATACTACGTATATTTCTAAAGAGATAGGATACACGTCTTTACCCGACTTTTAAATATATTGAGAGTAAGACTATCCCTGGTGGAGCAGGGGAGTGCATTCCACAATCGAATGGTCCGGAGTCTAAATCCGTGCTCTTAGGACGCGGTTTTAAATTTTGGGGTCGTGAGCATAGAAACTGCGTTGGTCCTCCGAGACCGGCTGGAAGAAACAAATTGAAAATGGTTTCGAAGGAAGGTTGGATAGAGTGGATTCCATAAAATGTTAAAGAGGAAGTTGAAGATGTGAGAATCCCGACGAAGATGGATCGGCAGCCACTACAACTCTTTGCAATGCTGTGATACATGGTCGTATTTGCGCAACCCAAAGATAAGCCATTTGATCAGTAATTCTTCGTTAGCATTGACCCAGCAGACATCAGCATAATCGATGAGGGGTGAAATGTAATGAAATTGTGAAATAAAATAAAACTGTTATTGACAGATAGCATGGTTTACACTTACAAAAATAAGGAGAAATACTTAATTAGGAACATATATCGTAAAATAGGAGGAATCAGTGACAACCGAACTAGTGAAATGAAAACAATATATATCGGTTGTCAAATGGTGCTCGAATTTCTCGATAGATTACATGTAAGGGATGAGCAACTTACTTCTCAAGTAGAGTGTGTTTGGTACTAGGTACAGGGTAAAACACAAATTTTTGGATATAATATTTGCACAAAAAAAATAAAGAAAAATAGGAATGTTGTGTAAGATAAAGAGTGTGCAGCAGAGTGAGTAATTGAGTTGGGTAAATTATGTCTGCACAAAACTAATGAAAGTTAAATACTGGGTGTGTAATTCTATGAAAGTGTGTTATATCTGTAATATAAAATAAGCAAAATGTAACTATGTTTTATATAGACGAGGACCCAAAAACAGGAATAACCTTTCAGAAAAGGCCAAGCTGTGTTTTTTAATTGATGACGTACTGAAAACTCTGTCATTACGACAAGTAGAGACTACCAAGTAGAGGGGCCAAAAAACAGGAATAACCTCTCAGAAAAAGTCAAGCTGTGTTTTTTCATTGATAACGTATTGAAAACTCTGTCATTACGATAAGTAGAGAGTACCAAGTAGAAGGGCCCAAAAACAGGAATAACCTTTCAGAAAAGCCAAGCTGTGTTTTTTCATTGATGACGTATTGTAAACTCTGTCATTACGACAAGTAGATAGTACCAAGTAAAAGGGCCCAAAAACAGGAATAACCTTTCAGAAAAAGGCAAGCTGTGTTTTTTCATTGATGACGTATTGAAAACTCTGTCATTACGACAAGTAGAGAGTACAGCTGGATCAAAAGAAAAGCTTTGAGTATTGCCTGAGAATGAGATGTTGTATAAATCGTTGGCGAATAGTGAAGACACCATATGTCTGATAAAGGTGGTTTGTCGAAAAGAGTTTAGGCCTAATAGTACAAACCTTGAGAAAGTACAAACCTTGCTCTTTGAGCTCTCTCAAGGCCCAACATATCCGTTTTGCCAGCACCACCCTAAGATGAAATGCAGAAGGTAATAATTGACTG
This sequence comes from Argyresthia goedartella, assembly GCA_949825045.1. NCBI lineage: Eukaryota > Metazoa > Arthropoda > Insecta > Lepidoptera > Argyresthiidae > Argyresthia > Argyresthia goedartella. The sequence continues at coordinate 13,174,711 of OX463829.1, read as the reverse complement.
ACACAATGCCAGTAAACCTGTCATACGAGCTTTAGGTCCGCTACAAGTCTGAGATTTTTAAAGACGTTAATCAATTTACGTTCTCTGTTTAAAAGTTTAAAATTTTATCCAACAGAACACGTACCTTATTGTGTCAGTCTTTTCAAGAATACTGCAGCATCAGTTTCTGTTCATAGGTATTTGGAAGGTATGAGCAATGATCTCAAATCTCGATTAATAGAATAAGAATAAAGATGATACAAGGGAAGATAGGACGTTTGAGATGGAGTTAATGAAAATCAAGAATAGGAGAGGGGAAAGTATACCGCCTCGAAGACGCCTGTAAAGAGGTCACACCATTCAAGGGATGCCTCCTCCGACCGGCAACTGCGTATTCAAGGGATACGCAGTTGCCGATCCCTCAAATAAGATTTAAACCAGCTGGCAGAGGAGGAGGAGACGTTCAGGGATCTAAGAACCTCAATGAGAATGTCGAAATCTATGTACTTGAAGGCACTACTGAAGTCAAGTAAAGCCAAAATGGAAAGCTGTTTGCGGTCCATGGCTAGCTGGATATCTTCTGTGACTTTCAGCAAAGTAGTGTCAGTGCTATGACCCGTGTGAATTCTGACTGGAACGTGTTTAGAAGATTGGGTGAGGAAAGCTGATAGGAGAGCTGGTTATGGACAAAGACCTCAAGGACTTTGGAGGGGATAGGCAGGATTGAAACGGGCGATATTCTTTGAAAGAGGCGGGACAGGAAGTTTTGGGTAATGGGATGACTAGTGTTTTTTCCACACTGTGGGGAAGATGCCATTTGATATGGAAAAGTTTATAATATGAGTGATAGCAGGCAATAGTTTATGTAGGATTATCAGTAGCATTTTAAGGCAAATTTTGTCATCACCTATAGCTTTGAGTTCACTGCTATTAATGCCTTCTTGACCGTTTTGATTCCATCATTACTCAATTTGAATAGTGTGGTTTGAATAGTGAAGCGTGGTTTGTTTGACAGCGGCATCCATCACAACACGCGGGGCAGAAATGAATTGGTTGAGACCATTGATATCTATATAGATCTCAACCAACTCCCTACAAGCTGGTAATATTACCAGCTTTTACACCAAGCGTTCGTAGGAATTTCCACATCTGAGCTACAGTATAATTCTCAATGCATTCGTGGATGTGTAAATTTCGCTCTGCTCTTGAGAGGCTAATCTTATAAGAAAGATAGATGAAGTCATGTAAAGAGAAAGGAGAATTTAGTTGTCCGTGGGCGACCTTGTCCAAATTGGAAATAATCATAATATAGAGTTGTGAGGGAGAGCAATGTGGTTGAAAATGAGTGCCATCAAGAGGCAGAATATGCAGATTAAATGAGTCAACTACGGACTTGAGTCTGGCAGAAAGCCAATTGTTTTTCAGAAGACAGGTGTTAATACTTATTATAAATAATATAATACCTTCTAATTAACTAAATAAAATAATGTAATATACCTAAATATTAACTAATACATATTTTTTAAATCCAAAGCTAACTAGAACTACTGATTTTAATCACTAAGCAGTATGGTAAGACCTAGTCTGAAATGAAATGAAATGAAATGAAATAGTTTATTTGTGTTCTAGAGAGTGATTACAGTTCACTTGTTATACATACGTTAAAAACGTTATAACAGTGTCAGAGTGACTTTAACTCCCTATGGTAGGGTTTCCCCTGTGTTATAGGATAAGTTAAAATATCTCTTCCCTTTTTGTTTGTACATATAGTATATGTAGACAGGTTAAATATTACAACTTAATTTTACAAAAAGAAAACATTTTAAAAATAAAAATTAAAAATTAATGCACATTTTGTGTTTGTTTGTGTGTAAGTAGTACAGTATGTGTAGTTGTAGAGTGTTATGTATGTATGTATGCTGAGGTGTGTAGTGCCTGTAAGTGTAGTGTAGTTTTATACTATGACTAAAAAGTGTATGTGTAAGTTTAGTATGATAATACTTCTATAAATTCTTCGGTGTCCTCGTATGTATATGATCTCAACCATTTGAAAATAATTTTCTTGCATTCAAAGACATTTTTTGTGTATATTTCTACTTTTTTATTAATTTTATTATAAAGATAAGGACCCAAAAATTTAAAAAAACGCTGCATAAATTTAGTGTTTGTAAAAATTGTTTGACAGACTATGTCTTTTCTACGTTTTGTGATAGTTTGTTTTTCAAGCATTTTATGTTGCTTCATTAATATGCTATGAATAAACATTTGCCGCACGGTTAGAACGTCACAGAAATTATAAAGATCTACAGTAGGAAAGATTCTGGGTTTAAAAGTACAAACCTTTAGAACTGCACGTTGGGCACGCTCTAATGATAGAAGAGTAGTTTTATTTGCACCACCCCAACAAGAGATACAGTAACATAGAACAGATTGACATAAGGCAAAATATATATTTTTCATAAGCATTGGTTCAACAATATGTCTCAGACCCTTAAATATATAAATCAGTTTACGAACTTTTGCGCTCATGGCTTGGATATGTTTTTTAAAATTTAGGTTTTGATCCAGCTCTACACCCAGATATTTAATTGAATCTGTTTTTTCTAAGGCTTTACAAGAACATTCGTTATTTTCAGTACAAATATGGCTAAATAATTTGAAATTTTCCGAGGGTTGGGTCGAACTGTTTATTGAAAACGTGATGTATTTGGTTTTACTTACGTTTAATGTTAAAACATTTTTCTGAAGCCAATCTGAGACTCTGTTAAAACCAAATTGAGCACTCTCAAAGACCATTTGCCAGTTTTTCTCTCTAAAAAGTAACACAGTGTCATCAGCATAGGCGACAATACTTCCGCAGGGCAATTTGAGGTTGCAAAGCTCATTTATATACAGCAAAAGTAAAGTTGGGCCAAGAATACTACCCTGCGGAACTCCCCATTCGACTGGCTGGGGTTCACTTATATTATCACCTATCCTGACACTCTGTCTTCTATCAGACAGGTAGCTTTTAAACAGCATAAGTTGAGTACCCCTTACACCCACAGACTCAAGTTTGTTTACAAGGAGAGCGATCGAGACCATGTCAAATGCTTTGGCCAGGTCAAGGAAGATGCCTAGGCATCTCTCTCCGCTATCTAAACTCTCCGCTATTAAATTGGTCACTAGATGAACGGCATCGGAGGTGGACTTTCGTGAACGAAAACCAAGTTGTCTTTCGGACAAGATTTTGTTTTTTTCAAGATAGTTTATTAATCGAGTATTGATAATACGCTCTAGAATTTTGGACATGGACGGGAGAATTGAGATAGGTCTATAGCATTCGACACGATCCCGCTCACCCCCCTTGTGAACAGGGAAAACCAGGGATCTTTTGAGAGCACAAGGAAAGATTCCTTGGTCAAGACTAAGATTAAAAATATAGCACAGCAAAGGCACCAGTATATCTTTATGTTGTTTTAAAATTTTGTTTGGTATATTGTCCCACCCAACTGAACATTCGTTTTTGAGCTGCATAATAAGCCTGTTCACCTCTTCACAGTCAGTTTGTATTAAGGCGAAAGAGTGCGGGCTCCTGTCTGGCAGAGAAACTGTTTGATTGTTTTGTATAAGAGTAATATCTTCAGCGGATTTTTTACCAACGTTTAAAAAATACTGGTTGACTAAATCGATCGATTTTTGTGGTGATTTGTCAATTTTCAATAATTCGTTTGGACGTTTTTTATTTTTTTCAGTTGATGTAATTAATTTTATAGCTTTCCATATGTCCTTATTATTGTTGCCTGCTTTAGTTAACAATGATTTCTCATAAATTCTTTTTATTTTCTTGATTAAATTATTGCATAAATTTCTGTATCTTTTGTAGACTAATTTGAATGTGTCATTTTCTCGTAGTGACATTGATTTTTTATGTAATTTGTCTCTATTTCTGAGGCATCGTAATAAACCGGGTGTTAACCAAGGTTTGAGATTTTTTTTTCTAGATAAAATTTTCTTTATTGACTGATTTCTGTCCAGCGCAACTTGAAACAACCTAATAAACTCATTCGTAGCCGCATCTGGGTCTTGCATTTTATATATATGAGAGAAATCTGTATTTATCAGATCTGTTTTAAAATCTTCATTATTCAATGTGTGTGTGTTAGTAGGAGACATCAAAAACTTTTCACACTCCAAACATAGACTGAACAGAACAGCCTTATGATCTGTAACTGTAGATTGCAGAACTATTGTAACAAATTTGCTTTTTGACCTGACAAGGACATGGTCCAGACATGCACGACTAGCATCTCTGGTAACAAATAAATGTCCAGGGAGTAGCCTATTTGTAGCCGCAAGGTTAAGATAAATTTCCGCATCTAAATCATGGTGATCAGGATTTATATCGATGTTAATGTCCCCGGCCACTATAATATTTTTAAAAGAGGAAACCTCATGCAGTGCTTCATTTAACGAGACAAAAAAACTATCAAGTTTTTTGTAGCATGGGGAGCGATATATAGCTAGTATCGCAGTATCAAAACCCTGTTTAATAATAAGGCAGTTTCCCTCCTTAAAAGATGCTTCGTTTATAGAGATACTAAGACTTTCTCTGTAGTAGATGACCACTCCATCATTTTGATTAATACATTTTTTACTTGCATACGACGTGTATCCCTGTAATTTTGGTATAATGTGATCGCCAGATAACCAACACTCAGTCAGTATAATGACGTCACACTCTACTATTAGTTCATGAAGCAGTGCAAGGAATCCTGACATATTGCATCCAATACTTCGTATATTTTGCGTAATTACATTAAGGTTATTTATTGATTGTGGAATATATTTATGACAGTTTAAAGTGTCACTTTGAACGGAATTGCAAGTCAAAATTTGTTCTAGATCCTCTATTATATCCTTTGCAAGATTAAAAATTAAACATTGTAAGATAAATGGGCGACCATAGGGGGTACATAAACTGGGAAAAATATGTAACAGAGGATTTAGGCTGACAAGTCCTTGGTATTAAAGGTTTTTGAATTGGATGATATCTAAAATTTGGTTGAAATAGTGTGTAGTAACTGGATTGTGTGTGTGTATTTTTAAAATGTGTGTAAGTATGTATGACTGTGTTTATGTACTGGTATATGATAGTAGAAAGATAATTTATATGAAAGTGCATGCTTATGTAGGATTGCAAAAGAGTTAATTTAAGGGCATGATCTAGTCATTTTATGGATAGCTTCTTCGTAAGTTCTTCTACTTGTGCTTCATCTTTGATTAGTAGAAACTGGGCTCCCTCTACTTTTCTAAGATAGACACGTCCATTTGACGTCCAGACGTATTTGTAGCCTGCAGCCTTTTTGAACTCACGCGCCAAGAAGAGCAAGCGCTTCATTTTTGGCGTTAGATGTTCTGACGCAAAAACCTGTTCAGCTGTTTCCTTTATACCCAGATGACCAGAGTTCAGATTGTTGGTGGGATTATTTGTATTAAAGGTCTTGATACAATTTAGCAAGCTTGTTTTGGACAGTGTGTGTGTTCATCTCTATTATAACCGAAGCGTTTTTGTTTTCTCGCTTGCTTGGGAGCCTATATACGTCTCGTATGTCTGTTTTCTGGGCTACAAAACGAATTTCTTGACAGAGATTTACTGCGTAGCCAAAAAGATCTTCTTTTGTCTCTTTGATTTTTTTGGGGACGTTTCTCAATTCGATTGAGGTTTTAATGACGCTTTTTTCTATATCGTCAATTTTAAAATTAATTTGTGCCAAGTCTTCCGAAAAATTTTTACGCTCTTTTTCAAGGCTGATAATTTTGGACTCGATGTTTTTTATATCCTCCGTCATGACATTCATTGCTCGTTCAATATCTTGACTAGTAGACTGTATGGTCATGTTTTGCGACTTGACATCTTTAATGTGTGATTCTAGGGCGTCAAGTCTGGTGTTTTGAGTAGCCATAAATCCGCTCATCATAGACAAAAATTCAGCCTTAAAAGCAGTTATTTCCGTGCTCACTTCGTCACCCGACAGCCTTCGTTTTTTATTAGTTCTGAGGGGGAGGCGTTCCGGTGAGGTTAAGTCATGAGGAAGATCAGATTCAGAAGCTGAAATTTTCGCTTGCGGCGGTGTACGTTTCATTTTAATATCTATAAGTGCAGATCAACTGTCCTATTATTACTTTTTGTATCGCTCTGTATGCTCGGCTTTGAAAGATACCAGGGTAGCAGTAAGCTAAGAGCTTACACAGGTCAGCTTATGATGGCACCGATCGACAGGTAGGAGCAAAAACGCTTTCCGTCCAGTGTATGAGGACCTACGATACGACTTTGAACGACGTCACAGCTACTCACGCGCAGGCGGGGCGGAGTCTTCTCCGTTCAGATGAATGAGGTCCTTGGAGGTGGGCGGGGCTTGCGTACGCCGGTCAACTGCGATCATTGAGTGTGTAACAGGAGTTTTATACGTCGAATGGCGCGTTGTTTGAATCCAGCGAAACACTTTTGGTCTATGCGCTCCTAATAATCTGCGTGATTTTATGTGTCACAAAGTGTATTTAAACTTTCAATAAAATATTTATAACAGTTTCCGTTTACGTCTACTCTATACGAGGTCCGGGGGGAAGAGTCTATTCTTAGGAGTGACGAAAGAATTATTTTTTGTACTATATGGAAATATTTGACATCGTTGCATAAAACGTACGCGACGGTCAACAAAAAAAAAATATGAACACACAAATTGGAAAAAAAAGAAGCGCAACCACTAGGCCTTCTGTATCCGAATGGAAAGACGATAAAACAGACCACGTCTTTACGACAAAGTGTCAGATGACAGCTGACAGGAAGGAGACAAAAAACATCACATAACGTGCACATCACATACATACGCGCATGAGTGAAGGCGTAAATGAAAAAAGAATACCAATATAATGTTAGCTCAACATTATTGACTACCTCGCAATTGTCGAAGAAAAAAGCCATTCCATGGAAAGAGACCTGTACACGAGAGATACGTGGCCTGGTGAAGATGCGACGACATAACCTCATTAGCTTGTGCGCCCCTCCTGGTCGTGCCGGACTTGATAGAGCCAGCTGTCACGTTCACAGCGGGCTTCTTCCCCTTGTCAGATGTTGGCGAATGGTTGAAGATCACCCCAGCACTCCACATTATGGCAAGACTTGTCTGGCAACGCCATGATGATCCTCCTTCTGAGGTCCAGACGCTGCTCATCCCAAAGTTCTTGCGCGCTGCTGCAAATAATTAAAGACTCGTTTTTGTCAAAAATTCGGTCACAGTTGTGCACAAACCCTTGAGTGCCATCTTCAGTCCCCACACCTCGCTGCGGGCTGCCAACGTCGAGAAGCGAACAAGCAGGGGTCTGGTTTTCACCCCTATCGCACCTAGTCAGTGAACCACGCTGACGGCATCAATATATTGAACAGACACCTTGAGTTGGTCAGCTAGCACCCTCTTCAAGACAGCATCTGGTTGCTCATCTGCCACCTCAGGCATACCATGCACCAGAGCACCTTCCTCCTAGAAGCAGTCTCATACTAGTTCAAGAGTTTTGAACATAACCAAGGTACTTCCAAATGAGGGATTTGAAGTCAGCGAATTCACTTGCGAAGCCCTTTCTTCGGGGCAGGAGCAGGTGTGGCCGCATGCAGGTCCCTCTCGTATTTCTCAATTCGCTCACCAAAGGACTTGACAATGTTGTCCATATTATTTCCCAACTCAGCATGAGATAAACAATTGAATATGTGTTTGTAAGAGTCCAAGCCAGTATTCTTGTAAATAAATTTCTATTCAATGATTAATTGTATTTTAAATTAATTTTTATTTAGGAGCTAATAAATATGATTGTTGTAATTGGTCCTAATGACCCTCAAAGAAAAATATTCTGTGTTATCATATCACCTGCCCTATTCTTCTCTTAATAGCAATTTCTTCGTAAGTCTTTGCCACCCTTGAAGCTTGCCTTTTCAATTTACTTCTTGTTGGCCAGAGTAACTTCTTAAGAGCCACACCGGGAATAGATGGTGGTAAGTTTGACACTTTAAGCGCTTCTTTCTGGGGGTTTTAAGTACTTTTAAATAAACTTTACTTTTATCTCTAGAGTCAGATCGACGTCAAAATGTCCCGTCTATACTTATATATTGGGTGCTTTTGGCTTTTATACTATAAATAAAAAGGACTTGCCTCTTCAACGTAAGCACGAACATTTAGAAATGATCGAGGTTGAAACGTATTAAAACATTTATTCACTAATGCCGCTTTAATCGCTCAATTAGTTTTTCTTTTGGTCCTTGTATTATTTCCAGTTGTTTAATTATTCTCAGTTAGAATTCTCTCGTAGAATATGTATCGAGAAAAGAATAACCGGCTAAATGCGGCAGCAACTGTGCCTCTGCTACTCCGTATGGGAAAAGGCTTGACGTGGCATTATTTTGTTGTTGTAAGAAAAAAATACAGATTGAATAAGATCTTTCGTATATATTTTTCGTATATATTTATTGCACATAAAACAACATGATATAATCTCCTTTTGTAGTGATGATCTTGCATTCGATTTTGACTGGAACGTTACTAACGAATCTTTTGGCAGCGACCATCTTATTATTTCTATTAAAACGTTAGATAACACACAAAACTGCCAAGAAACGAAAAGAAACATCAAAAAGGCCAACTGGGCAGAGTATACACAACACATTAAGTCTGCTTGTGGAGAACTTCACCTTGAAGACAATGTACAGAGTAGCTACGATAAACTCATAGAAATAATTGAAGAAAGTACTAACAAATATATTCCTTGTACTAAATTAAGTCATAACCCTAACAAATTCAAGCCTAAACCTTGGTGGAATCCTGATTTATCGAAGGCAGTAGCAGAGAGAAGATTATCTCTTAAAAAATTCAGGAAATCACGCACGGTTGAAAATTACTTAAGGTACAGAGAAAAAGTTGTTTATGCTCGAAAAGTAATAAAACTTGCTAAAAGAAATTCCTGGCAACAGTTTTGTGATAGCATAGACTGCAATATGCCAAGTCGTGAGATCTGGAGGAAACTCAGATGGCTTAAGGGTTACCGAAGTCCTAAAGAATACTTACCGGAAAGCGCCGCACTCTCCTTTGTAACAGAACTCACTCCTGATAGCGTGTACTTCCAACCCCTAGAGTTTAATACTAATGATTCCAGTCCGCTCTCTTTCACACTTTCAGAACTTAACTTGATTCTTAAAAGAGCAGACACATCAGCTGATTTAGATAACATTACTTACTCTATGATTAACCATTTACCCGATAATGCGAAAGAATATATGTTACACATATTCAACTCCATCTATAAAAAGGGTGAGATACCAGGACAATGGCTTAGGATCAAACTGATCGCCATTCCAAAAAGAAATTCAGATACTTCTAAGTATCGTCCCATCTCACTTATTAACTGTATTTGTAAGACCTTTAACTTAATGATAACTCGTCGCCTTGAGTACCATTTCGAAAGCAACAAATTATTTAATGATAGCACTTTATGTTTCCGTCGTGGACTTTCATGCCAGGACAATCTTAGTAGATTTATCGTAGACACCGAAACTACTTTTATCAACAAAAAATACCTTTTATGCGCTTACGCAGACATAAGTAACGCTTATAACAATGTGGCAATTGAACCTTTTATTACCTCTTTACTTGATTTTGATGTGGATCCGTTTCTATGTAGATATAAGAGAATTTTTAAAAGAAAGATATTTGATATACAGGCTTCGGGATGGGAGGGAAATAATAAGAATAAGTAGACAGGGTATAGCTCAGGGTGACCCAATGTCACCTATATTATTTAATATAGTCACAACAAATGTATGCAACACACTCATGAAGTCAGTTAAGGTCTCTCAATATGCCGATGACTTCGCTTTGTATTGTGTTAAACAAAATATTGATTTTTGTGTTAGCACTATCCAATCAAGTCTTAACAGTTTTATAACTATGTTAGAAGAAATTGGTTTAGAAATATCGCTCTCAAAGACTAAACTTTGCCTTTTTACTAGAAAATACAAAGTTCCTCATATAAATATAAGAATAAAAAACATTGAAATTGAGGTGATACATTGTACAAAGTTTTTAGGCGTTTGGGTGGATAGCCGCTTGAATTGGACTCGCCATGTTTTAGAAACTGCCGAAAAATGTATTGCGTTCATTAATATCCTTAGCTCATTAAGCAGTTCAAAGTGGGGTGTTCATCCGATCCACCTAAGAAGACTGTATTTAACACTGGTACGATCTAGACTCGATTACGGATGCATTATTTATGGCAACGCCAACTCTAGACTTTTGCAAAGGTTAGACGTCATCCAAAACCAATGTCTTCGCCTTTGTGGAAGTTTCATTCGAGACACCCCAATTTTTGCCATGGAAAGCGAACTTTGTATCTTACCCTTAAATTTGAGAAGAATCTATTTAAGTAGCAAATACTTTCTGAAACTCTCTTCCAGAGCATCCGACCCCTTGAGAAAACAGTTAGAAGTTTTTGACAACACATTAAATACAGGCGCTAGCTATTGGCGTAAAAACCAACTTCCTCTTTTGCTTGAAAGTTTCAGAAAGTACTCCAACCTACTTGTGTCAAAATCTGAAATTTTACCCCAATTCTTGCTTTCTCACGACATTAAGACTCTCCCTTGGGACAAAATCATATTGCATAGAGTGGACACTATTATTAAACCTAAAGCTCAACTACCCACTCATGACCTTAAACAACTTAGCGAAGATATGATAAACATGCAGTACTCAGACCATTCTAAAATATATACTGTCGGATCCAAAACTAGACACGGTTCTAGTTGCGCATTTTATGATGAAGCTGAGAATTTTGGGGTGAAGTTTCTAATTGAAGATCCATGTATACCGATAATGGGGGTTGAACTAACAGCAATTAAAGAAACAGTACACTACATTGAGTCGACCACAAGTAATAAAATTGTAATTTTCACAGATTCTAAGAGCAGTCTACAACATTTAGTGGGATGTGCTAAGGGCAGTATCGTCGGTAGACACGAAACTTACCTCATTATTAAATGTATCCATAGAATGATACGTAACGGGGTTGAAGTTCGTTTACAATGGATTCCTTCACACGTGGGCATCAAGGGTAATGAGATAGCAGACTCACTTGCATCCGAGGCTCTTCGGAACGGCATACCTCTCGACACGGTACCGCACTACACTGATCATCTTCCAAAATTGAAAATCGACAACTACTTTAGATTTAAATCCTATTTCAATGACTGCTCTCAAAACAAAGGCATCTGGTACAGAACCGTTGTAGACGAACCACCTCGCGTACCTTGGTTTGCCTCACGAAGCTTCAACAGAAGAGAACTAGTTCTTTGCTTCCGAACCCGAACTTACCACATCCCACTTAACAAATTTAGTTTTATTATGAATAAAAGAGACGACCCTAATTGTACCCGATGTGAGAGGGAGGAAGACCTCCTGCACTTAGTTCTCGAGTGTAAAATAAATGAACAACCAAGCTGGACCTCCTCGAAGAAACTCGGTGCTCTGTGGGGGATCTTCTCTTCCTTTTCCATCGAATTCTAAGCTCAGAGTTCACTGTCGAGTATAGTAACAGATTCTTAAGTTTCTTGATAACCTCTTTGAATCTCAGATGGGAACACTACAAAATACTTATGTAACTAACCAATTTTAGATTTATTTAATGTTATTTTCTTTTGTTAAAGTAATACTGTAAGCACTGTAACTTTGTTAATTATTTTTAAGCTGACCTAATCATAAGATGTATGGCTTATAAAATAAATAAGATTTAAAAAAAAAAAAAAACATGATATAATAAACAGAAAGGACATCTACAAAGGCATGCTTATCTCTAAATAGAGATCTCTTCCAGCAAACCCAAGGTTGATAAGAATAATGTAATATACAGGATAGACCTATGTGCTCTGATAAGATACATACATATATTACTGAACTATTGAACTAACTGCTAGATACACTACATACACAAGTACATAAATATAATATAAAAATATAAATACACCTAAATAAACTAATATATACAAAGCTCAAATCTAGGATAGAGAGATATTGCTCCTTCAAACGATTCTTAAAGACGGGCAGAGATGGACTATCTCTGATAATGCAGGGAAGTGAGTTCCAGAGAGTGATCGCCCGCATTCGAAAACAGTGCTTGTATGCGAAGGTGTTGTGATGAAGTATGGAGAGCAGGGAAGCCGTGTGAGTTCTACGTGGACGAGCCGAGGGGATAAATTGAAAAAGCTCACGGAGAAAGCTAGGGTATCGAGGGTTGGTTAAGATCTTTTCACTCCCACTGCTCGGAAATGTGGCGAAAGATGGTGTGTAATAATGGGGCCTGAAAACTATAACATTTCTGGCCTGGTTCGCAGGACAGAATAGTTATTTGTGCCTCAAGGACGCAAAATGATGTATTTACGGTGAGGGCGGTGCATTTAATCCAGAGTGAAGCGAAGGATTCTACGATAGAATCCTGAGCGTAGCGAGCGATTCTAATCGTAAATCCTGAGCGTAAAGAATGCTCTAAAAATAACGAAATAACTATACTTTGAATTATACTTTCACCACTTTTACAGTAAAAACATTTTTTTATATAAAGGATTAGGGAAAGGTCACCTCAGATAAAATATTCCTGTTCTGCTTTTACCAATGTGTAAAAATAATCAAATCTAATATTACAATGGCATCGGATATCGATATTCATTATATCACAAAAACAGTCATCGATAGTTTTGATTTGAGTAAAACATATAATTTATTGTGACATTTTTTAAATATAACGAAAAATTCATAAATTTTCATATGACTTTGTTAAAGTTAAAACTTGAAACATATTCGTTTTTAATCGACTACGATGAAATAATAATCGATTGTTTTATTAAGATTATTAGATTATAAAAGTAGCTTAAACAGAAAAGTAGCATTATGCTCCCTCACTTCGTGGAGAAAAACTTACTTTTCCGAATGAAAGGTGTGAAAAAGTACATTTTCTACGAGTTTGTAAAGGCTTATATTAATGAATCGAGAAGTTTACGGCACGAGCCGAAGGCGACGGTCGCAGCGAAATTCGTAAAAAGGCTTTTGGAACGAGTTAGAAATAGAATTTTTCCGCCTGAGAACCCAAAATCAAGCGGCGAAGGTGCTATTTTTAGCTCAGAAGTCGGAGAAAAACATTGTTGGCTGTTTGTCACACGTCAAAAGATGGGACTCACCCAAATTAGCAAAACTCTTTGGCCCTTCATTCCGTATCGGTGAAAGCGTGCGTCATGCCGTCGCGTAGGTAAAAGCGTGCATGACTTGTGCTGTCAATTGCGGAAGATAGAATTAAAATTTAATGTATGTGATTTTTTTTTTCTGCATAATAGATTTTGTTTTCGCGCTGTAATCGTGTGATGTTACGGCCAAAAGTACTATAGATTAAAAGAACATAAAAATAACGCATAAATATAAAAACATAAACACTTGAATACAGACAGGCACATACATTGCATGGCGTCACTTCCGGCTCATCAAGTTCTCTGTAAACCTCAGTTTTACCTGACTTAACGTCAATTAGGAGAGCGCCTTAAAAATAGCTTTTGATTGGATTTAACAATGTTTTTCATGTTACACGAGTTAAAACAGGTTTCTTTCTTCAAATTCTTATTAATATTCAAATTGCGCCATATTAACTAGTGGACGCAGATTACACAATGTAAAAGCAAGACCGCAGGTAGTATTTAAGCTTAACGATTCCGCACACCCAAAATCGTTGGAAACCGCTTACATCCAAAATGCAATAACAAAAATGAACCCATTTAAATACATGGAGAAAATTTCCAACGCTGTCGAAAATGTTCATAAAGCTTATTACGTCATTCATATTCGCATAAAACGACTGCTTTATTGACTGCCTGACCTAAATTCTTAGCAGACGACTTTTTATATGACAGGAACATTATGAATAAGAACTCGTATGTGCCAAGGAATATTATTTTGTCGTGAGATGTATCATTTATGCCTTGAGTATCGTTCAAAATGATCAAACTGAGAGACACAACAGTAAAAAGTATCATGAAACTATAATATTGAACATATCAATGTAGGTTAGGCCTCTAGATAGTCCTTACTTAGAAATTGGAGAAATATATTTTATTTAATAACTACTAGATCCAAAAAATATTAAAATACTTACATTAAATATTAAATCCAAAATCCTCACAGTGATCATCAGTCACAAGAGAACACACAATACTAAACAAATAAACCGCCCCAGGACATGCCCGACCCACAGCATCCGTCACACTGCCAGCATTAAGGCGATGCATGGCGAGTGAGATCCTTTGGATCAGGAACGCCCTGGAACGGTTGTCAAGACCTCGGTCTCACAAGCGTCGCCAATGTCCTTGACGAATATCCTGCCCTGAGCACCCCAAATACCCATGGTCTCGACGGCCAAGAGACCACCACTAGTTTACATTTTAATATTCAAAGATTTTATATCTTCTACGACCCGAATGGCCGAGTCGGCAGTTAACCTGCCTACAAAGCCAGGGTTCGAGTCCCGGTGGGGGCAAATATTTGTATCTAATTATACTATTTATCTATATAAGTGTATATATCGTTGTCTAGTACCTAAGATAAAGGGAATCCTAGTTTGGGGCTAGATGAATGTGTTTAATTAGTGTCCAAGGTATTATTATATATTTTTGGGTTTTGTAAGAAAGCATCACGCCTTTTCCCGTACGGGGTGGCAGAGGCACTGTGCCCACGTTTAGCCAGTTATTCGACACTCCATTTTGCGTGACAGGGGGCTAGACCATCACCGCAGCTATGGAATTTGACGGTTTCCTCACGATGTTTTCCATCGCCGTTAGAACCGTATAATGTATTTGAGATAAATCTTATCAAATGTGAACATAGTCAGCACCGGATCCGAACCCGCATGCGTGGTTCTGCGTGGGGAGCGAGCATGAAACCTCTAGAACACGGAGCTCTTTACCTTATGTATGAACCCTGTAATAAATACATTTTTTTAATGGGAAATATTATACTGCACATCAAAAATACTGATTTGCACAGCAAATATCAGGGCAAAATGCTGCGGTAGCTTAGGTGAAGGGTAAAGGGAGCGAGCGAAGTGAAGCCCCTTTATCCTTCGTGTTAAGTTGAACATGTAAAACAACAAGCAATACTTAAAACATAAACTTGAGTACACATCAAATATTTAAAACATAAAAAGTGTTTTTGCTGATCCTTTTTTGCTGTGAAAATCAGTATTTTTGATGTGCTATTAAATACTAGCCTTTTTTAATTACATGTTCTTGTTTCCTTCTTAGGGTTCCTTACCCGAAGGGTGTCAAACGGGATCCTATTACTAAGCCTCCGCCGTCCGTGCGTACGTCCGTCTGTTCGTCTGTCACCGGGCTCTACCAGATCAACCGAAATAGGTAGAGGGCTGAAATTTTCAAAGAGGTTGTATTTCTATTCCCGCTATAACAGCAAACAATAAAAATAGGTGTTATTAAGAATTAAATGTAGTACACATAAAAGAGATTATTTGTATGGCCATTTTGTTTTATTTGTTTATCGGTGAAAACTAGACTCTCCCGATCTTATCAGAAAATATCTTTATTTACAGGTATTGAGTTTTGTGCTTAGTTAATTGTCATTACACGATTCATGATTGCTCATTCGAATTATAATAAATAATATCAAGTTTTTATCACATTTGATTTTAATTCTGTAAATAACTTACTCAATTTGTATCCACTTCCGGTTTTAATTAATAAAGAGTTCTAGTATTTGATATTTCGTTATTAAAAATTAAAAAGGTATACTCGTACAATATACTGTCGTGTACAATGGTATGGAACCCTTCGGGTCCGGTTCCGACGTCCTACTCGCACTTGACCGGTTTTATTTAACTTTTCGCCGCATTTATAAAGTAAATTATATGACTCCTAATAATTCAACAAACATTTCTTCGAATGAATACAATAAAGCATTTACTTCGAATGAATAAAACTTTAGAAAATATCAATATAATACTTCGATATGCCGACAATATTCAACTCTCCACAATGATATTTCTTATTTTTAACATCACCATTTCATATGAATAAAGTTGTCAGCAGAAGTTGGTATTTTCCATTCGGTTCTTCCCCGAGTCACAAATGGAAAGGAAATTCTCGGAATACGTTGCCTGACAACCTTGATAGTTAATCTCATCAAAAAGGAATGAATGGACTCGTCAAGAAGGACATTTGCTTTTATTTTAATTAAATCTGTAAGATGATTTGGGTTACATTTTTGGGTTTAGTGAATTTGATATTATTTTGGTAGAGGTTGCTTGGTCTGTACGAATAACTATTGTTGTTTTTGTTTCAGGTATGTGTGTATGTACGAAGAGCTCCGTGGTGTAATGGGTTTTAGGCTTGCTTCTCACACAGGATAGGCACGTTCGAAACCTGACTAATAAGATAATTGACCGAGCGAGCGAAGCGAGCAAAGGGCTTTATTTCGACAAGATAGGAGACCGATTTTGCCTCGTGTCTGTCAGTTCCGGTCTAGGGGCCACAGTTTTCAAGCGATCCTCAGAAGACTTGGCACACGTGTTCCTTGAATTATAAGATTTTTTTGTCGAGAGCTTTTCTCGATTTTCCCCTTGGGGGGGGGAGTTATGACGTCTTTAATTTTTTGTATGTTTTTTTTCTCAAACTTATCGTGTACGGTATCAAATTAAAGGGCTTCAGGAGCCGGTTCTAAAAATATACTACACCATTACCTTTCGGCCGCCTATTTTCTAAAAATCCTAGAAATATTTTCATTTCATTATCAAAACATACCAAGTTTGGACAAATCGAAGTAGGAGACGTATTAGTAAAGAGGATCTATACAGACCATGAGAGTGAGTGAAATAGACTATAACCATTTTCTCGAAAAGTCATTTGATTTTATTTTAAATCGCAAAATGTAGTTTTCAAAGTTATTTGTGTGGCGCAGCTACTTTACTAATTGATTTTGATTAAATTGGTTCATAGTCCCTGTTAGCGAGGTCTACTGACCACAGGGCCTAGGTTAATTTATCTTAAGTACATTATCGGGCGCTCCCGTGTTTCGGATGACATGTTAAGCTGTAGGTCCCGGCTGCTATCGCTATAAGATAGTGGTAGTAAAACGCCTTCATCAACCTGTACTGAGCCCGCGTGGTGGAGTATGGCTTAATCTTACTCTTATCCGGGTAAAGGCCTGCGCCCCTCGGTGGGGACATTAATGGTCACACACACACACATATTTATTTTTATTATTATTATATGTATGTACTAACCTTAACCCTAATACTTTAGATTAAATATAAACAAAGAAATATCATTGGCCAGTACAAAACCTTTGACGTTGGCGTTCTCATTATATTTTTTGTACTAATAAAAATAATAAATAAATATTAGAAGACAATCTTACACGAATCGAACGAGGCCCATATTTAGCTCAACAAGGCTTTTGTTATGGGTTCTAGACGACGATATCTTTAACACTATTACGGCCGGTTCCCTGGGCGCTGATTAAGTTAACCTTTGACTGGTGACATGGTTTTTGTGTAACGTAACTGGTGACGAGGGGACTGAGAGGCCCACTGCGGTATCTAGTATAAATCATAGAAATTAAGTGTGGTAGCTAGCCAGAGTATGTAAAAACTGTGTTATCATATATAAATGGATAAAATAACAAATAACTATACTCTAAATATATTTTTTGTTACGATCTTGCAATTTTAATGTATGTCGTCTTAACAATCAAAAAACTAGAGATGAGATCACAAATTACATAAGCAAAAAATTAATCAACATATTTTGACAAAAAAACACTTTTTTCTATAATATTGAAGTATTAATGAATTAAGAAAAAAATAAACTAAAATCAAAAGTGTATTTTCACGAAATTGACAATGGTCGAACTTTGCCAATTTTATATGCAGTCTGGGCATAATTTTTTTGCACACTGCAAGCACACACGTTTCGGACACGATTCAAACTGGTAATGTTATTGGCGCGTTTATCGAGGAAGACAACTGGCTCCTGCTTTCCTGGAGTTTTGATTGTTCTCGGTTAAAAATGTGAAAAAACAATACAACAAAATTACGTAAAAAAATACGTAAGTGGTGACATGGGGTCTGAGAGACCCCTGCCGAACTTTACGCCAATGTAACTTACCGATTTGAGCCTGTCTGACACAGCTATCCCCTTCTACGGCATGGACGCAAGTAAACTCGAAGCTACTCAGGTGATGAGCCCAAGGAAACCCGGAGAAGGTGCCAAAATGTTGTTTTACTGACGCCACTGGGCCTGTAAGACCCCTTGTCACCAGTTAAAGGTTAACAACTTGGTTAAAACTTGGTACCGCTAATATTCAAAATAGCGACACGTGATTGGCTGAAATCAGTTTAACCAATTTGTTAACTTAACCAGAACCCATGAAACCGGCCGTTAGACTCTTTTTAACTAATGACTAACAAGACTATTAATTATTATTACTACATCATCCCACTTCTGGGCAAATGCCTCTCTTCCCCTCCTCCATTCTTCACTCCCCTGGGCTACCTCCCATCAGTTGTTGTCTTGGTATACTCTATTTCATATACCATGGCCCGATGCACTTGAAGCTTAACAATAGGGCTCATAATGTTTGCCTTTTGTTATCTAATTAGGAGCACTTCAAAATGGCACGCGTCGGTCCAACCTGCATGCAACTAAAGCGTGACTAAAAAATTTTGGTATATACTTGAAAATAAAAATACGAAATGTAAGTTGTTTACGGTATTTCATAATAATAGCTAACATGAGTTAAATCAAAAAAAAATTGTTTCAATAAAATAATAACAATCAGCTTTAAGACTAACTTAATTTAATTACTTTAAAAACATGTACATTAATTATATAAAATATTTAACAATTTTAAATATTTAAAGGCAAAAATTAATTATATGCATTTATTCGCTTTCTGATGTATGTTTTTCCGAACTTGAGGTTTCGCAGGTGTTTATGATGACCTTATTTTATACCTCAATTGGTCGCTCCAGCGCTTGCTGGGTCTACGACTAAGAATGAAATATTCATGATCATCATACAAATATTTGCCCTGACCGAGATTCGAACCAAGGACCTTCAGCTTCGTAGGGCAGGGTCACCACTACTCGCTAGGCTAAACCGATCATTCATTATGAGTCAGTCATTATGGTACTGGTCAAAAACATTTGTCTGTTTACCTTCATAAGATTTATCTACAAGATGGGTAATGCGAGTTAACCTGAATTTATTTAGAAATATCCGTAGTGATGATTACGAGCATTTTGAAATGTTACTACTCCCGTGAAAAGAAATTTTCCATGGCAAAAAAATATAACTTTTGATTGATTTATTATACTATACAAAACAAACATACCAACAAGTACAGAGGCGACTTTATCTGTAACAATGGATAATAATGTACCGAAACATGCCATACAAACGTCTCAAATTTATAGTTTGACAGAAATCAATTCATCGTGAGGAAACTGTCACATGTCCATAGTTTCTGCAATGGGCTAGCCTGCAATCACACAAAATGGACTATTTAAAAAACCAGTCAAGTGCAAGTTGGGCTCGCGCACAAATGGTTTCGTACCACCGTACAATGGTAGGGTGTGTGGAGTGACTAGTTTGGATTTTACATAGCAAAATATTGTTTATAAAGTTATTAGTGCGGCTACTTTCAAACTCCATGTAAGTAACCAGTTTTATGTATTTTAGATTTATTTATTATTTAAGTAGGTTATTATTATTTGGAAGCATATAATTTTTAAGTTGTTTCCCTGCCATATCTTGTAGTTTAGCAAGTGTTTAAGTTTAGTTTTAAGTTATTGACGAAGTTTCCTGTAGATTAATCGAATTGTAAACTATATTTTGAACAATGATTAATAAATTTGTTTTTAGTAACCAGGTGATTTATAAGTTTGTATGTGGTTTACTGATAAATAAACTTTAGCAATTCTGAGTACGTTTTTGTGTAATCTTTGGCTTAAGCTCTATGCAGATTCTAAAATTATTGTTATTTTATTATATTAAGTATTTTTTTCATAAATTTGGACTGTGATAGACTAGATAAAGAGGGTGATAATTTTTTGCACTTTCTTGATCATTCGTTCTGGTTAACTGAACTAAAATTAAAACAAAATATTTTTTTAAAGTTTATAAAGGGCCCTTTTTAACGACACCCCGCATGACTTATAACAGTGTTTTTTTTTTCGTTTTATAATTTTAATCCCACCACTTTTTTGCAGGCAAATTTTTTTTCATATCAGACTTGCATTATGATGCGTTTATCAGGATAAGTATTTTTGCAGAAAACTTCAAGACTTAATTATTATCTCTTATTAGATCCTGAGAAATTGGCTACGGCCGGACATGCGAGTGAGCCTATAAGGATTCCTTTTTTATCATTTTAGGTAAGGAACCCTATAAATCGGCTAAACGATGGGCGCAACTGTGCTTCTGTCATCCCATGTGGGAACAAGGCATACTGCTATGTGTCATTCTATTCAAATATCTGACCTGTTCGACTTCTACGACATGCATCACGAGAAAGACTACCGCTGTGGCGCTGTGGTCCGAGACTCTTCCTCCCAAGGGAGATATCCCGGTTTCGAAACCCGGCTGGAAAGGAGCGTAAAAAACCCCTAGGTCTTTGATGTTTACAAGTATGTACTAGTACTTTATAGTTTTTGTAATAATCTAAAATGCGTAAAAACAATTTTCACAATTTCACTAAACGACTTGTAACAACATGAATAATCCTTATTCCTACAAGAAGTTAAAACAAACTTTGAATAGCTCTTTACTCAACGTTTGGCCTCATGTAACTTACCTTGCTACCCCTCTCGAGGGGTTTTTCCCAGATCAGCCAATTCCCAACTCAGCCAGTTTTCAAAATCCATAGTAAGTTTTCCCAACTCAGCCAACCAAAATATTAAATAGCAAACGAGAACTAAGTACTTTTAACCCATATTTGAACATATTTTTTTCTTAACCCGATTTTTGATGTTTCTAAAACATTTTTTTCCATAAAATTTACATTTACATATAGGTAAAAATACATTGCTTCTGGCCCCACAATAGGCTACCCTGTGACGTGGGAACCAGAAACACCGACGTCACACACATATAAACATCCAAGACCAGTTTTTTCTGTATTTCCAGCCGGGGATCGAACCCGGGACCTCCCCATGGTAGGCAGAGCCACAACCCCTGCGCCAGAGAGCTCGTCAAATAAAACGAACTGAACTTTATTTGTTCGGGATAAAAAGCCTATGTATTATCTGAACGTATAGTACCTTATATACAAGATAAGTAGGTGTTTAAAATAATGTTAACAAGCATGACAGTGCCGCTGCCGAACTCCAAATAAACCAATTAAAATGAGTTTGAAAATGAACCAATGCTTAGTTTCGACACGTGTCACCTAAACATTTCTTCGTTTACTCCTACTTGGATAAGGTTGTCTCTTACGGTCAACTTAACTCTCCTTTCTCCTTTCACGATCTCATTTACCTCTCCTTTAAGGTCAGGTCTCCGAAGAGCAGCACAAACTTCATAGATACTCGTAGCTTCAAAGGCTGGGGTCCCTTAGGTCTGATGTTTCACTGGTCTATTGGTCCCCTGTCATCTTGAGTGAGTACAATGACGATAAAATCTACAACTTAAATGCAATTGTCTTGTGACTTTACGACAAACACTGCCTGCCTTCACTTGCCTTGACTATAATCTTAAATTTACCTAAAAACGATTAGAATTTTTCCGTGTATTTTGAACACATCCTCGATATATCTTGGGTCTCCAAATGTATAAGTCAATGGGATTGCCCCCTATCACGTAAAGACTGTTCAATTGCTGTCAAAACATGGGCTTGACTGGGTCTCTGCAACCCCTTATGGTGTCTGAGATCTCAAATTATAATCCAAGGGTTGAAGAAGCACTTAAATCGATATTTGATGTCACAAAGGATTTAGTAACCAAAGTTGTGAAGAACAAAGCTGTGGTTGTACTTTAACCGGGATTCTAAGGCCCACTACATCGAACGCGAGTTGGCACTATTTTCTGAATAACATTGAGAACAAATCATAGCGTCACGCCTCTTCACATACGGGTTGGCAAGGCACAATTGTTACCAGTTCAAGCAAGATATTCAGTACTCCATTTTGCATAACATTTTGCAGGACTTTACAAAGGACAATGCAACAAATTGGCGAAAAAAATTGGTAGGGTTGTATATAACTGGAACATTTAGCAATAAACATATGTTATTGTAACTTGTATTATGGGCCGAAGAAAATCTGATCCGTAGATAAAAAGACTAGACCTTGGTACTAACACCCAAAATTTTAAAATCTATATGTTTGTACTGTACAAAAATGATAAAATGTTTAAATAAATCTATATTCCTAATTCATTTGACATTTTTTTTAAGATATCATACAAAACTGGTTCAACAATAAATATAAAAATAAACATGTAGGTACGTACAAGACCTGGTTTTTTATCAATAGCAGCGCCACAGAGGCCCTCAATATATGATATGATTGATAAAAAAAGTAAAAAATGTGTCATTTTATTAAAGTAAAGTTAAAGTCATGTCCAAAGGTACAGAAAATAATGCATTATTTAAAAATAAAAATGTTATTGTGCTGTACAAAACATATAGATTTCAATATTTGAGCAACTATATATTTTTATCTAAAGGTCAGATTTTCTTTGTCCTATAATAAAAGTTACTAGTTACAACAATATCTATTCACTGATATTGGTCATTGACCTATACAACACATATTTTTTAAACCAGATTGCAATGGAAGAATTGCGTTATCCTTCAAATGCCCACTGTATGGAGTTGTCTACGTTATTCACAGAAAAGTGTTGAATCGCATTCGAAGTGATGGTCCTTTAAAGTGCCATCGGAAACATTAGTATGTACAGCATACTGTTTCAGGTTTACTTTGCAAAGTTGAAGCTGTTTTGTAGTGGATTTTCCTTTAGTGAAGTAAAGGAGAAGGTGTGATGATGTAGTGTGCGGTATTTACATAATGGATTTAGATTACGTGGCCATGTGCTGATGCTTTATATAACATATCAACTGTTTCTCCCGCGCATGTCATTATTTGAATGAGGGGCACAGTCTTTACGATCCCAGGAGCGCCACAACTAGTCGCAACTTTTTTTTTATGTAGCCATTTCGATGTCCCACTGCTGGGCAAAGGCCTCCCCCTTTTTCATCCACACTTCCCTGGTCTGTGCCACCTCCGGCCACCCCGTCAGAAAGTCAAGTTGTGAAGGTCGCACCGCCATTTCCATATAGGCCTGCCTCTACGCCGCTATCTGTCCTGTGGTACCTAGTAAGTGGCAATTTCTACCCATCTGTCTGGGTGCCTACGACTTACGTGGCCGGCCCAGTTCCACTTTAGCTTGCGGTCTGTGCACCCACATCAGCGATGCCAGTTAAGGAGCGCAGTGTGGTGTTCCTTTTGCTCATTAAACATCGAAGTCGCACACGAAGGGTTCAGTACCATCATACGAGACACCTTTCGCGCGCCCTTATAAAGCTGCAGTTTCTGATAAAAGGTATGCAAACGACGGGCCATTTTGAGTGTTAGCGAGACCAACGATGATGATGACGACCCGAATGGCCGAGTCGGCAGTGACCTACCTAACCTATGAAGCCAAGGGTCCCGGGTTCGATTCCCGGTGGGGGCAATTTTTTTTGATGAGAACGGATGTTTGTAACTAATTCATGGTTGTTTATCTATCTAAGTATAATATTTATCTATATAAGTATCTGTATCGTTGTCAAGTACCCAAGATACAGGGTATTCTAGTTTGGGGCTAGTTCAATGTGTGTGAATAGTGTCCAAGGTATTATTGTCCTAGGTATTATAACATACAGCGTTTCATACACAGTCAAACTTGGGTAACTGAGATATCAAGGGCGCTGTTATTTATTTTTTTAGAGAGGTCTCCCGTTTACCCAGTTTTCCAAGTAACCAGGTTTTCCATTAACAGAGGGCTGCACTAATAGAGGTTGGGATGAACCTAATTCTCATTAAAAGAGGTAAGATGTTAAATAATAATGCATAATATATCTATAAAGTGACCAAATTACCACTTTCCTGGAACCTGATAATTTCATCCCGATTTTCAAACAATGAATTTGAGTTTAGCCTGAGGGTGTCTTTACCCGAGCAAAGGGGAGTAAAATTATAGTAAAAGATAAGTAAAAAATCTTTAAAAAATGTCGCACTGTGGATCAGTTTAGCTCAACAACCTTTATAACTAATATAGGAAAGACTTTTCAAACATGGAAACATAAGTCTCAAATAAACAGGTGCAATAATTCCCATTATCGAGGTATATCGGTGTAAATGTATCGGCAACGATTCTAAGTCGCAGTAATAGAGGCTTCTTAGTTATCCAGGAACCACTTAATCAGGATCGACTATATAAATATATAGGTAGAATAGACATCTTCCTGGGTATTGAGTCACCTAACTAAATTATCTCAGGCATTACTGGGGCAACATTCCGCTGCGAGGTTATTAGTTCAGACAAGTTTTCTGAAATAGCACTCTCTAGTACCCTTACCTACTAAATAAACTAATTTCGCCCCAGCTCCCAAGTTTTATAAAGTTTTCAGCTTAAGTATGTCGCTGGCAGTGACAGAAACTTTTTAAAAGCAATAGATGGGGCCGTCCATTTGGAAAATGTTGTTAGTTAAGGAAAACCTCCCACGGACGTTGAGCGAGTGTGAGATGGATTCTTAACCTTTTAGCTGTATTGCAGTGGCTTTAGGTTTTCCCTCGAAATTTCGGATTTTACACTAGGGTTTCAAGGTTTGTTGAGCAATGTATGTACGTTTATATAAATGGTTATGTCATATGTTCAGGTTATAGGTCAATGTTACGCATAAAGGGCTGATTTAAATAGTACAAATACCTAGTATTAAAGCAATCATTAGATCATTACCACATGGAAATGGTCTTATAACGTGTTTTACTTAAAAGTAGCTAAATGTAGAGTGTTTTATATTTTAAGAAAAAACACTCGCAGACACTCTTAGAATTCTTTGGATTTTGAAACTGCTAATGAGATCACAGCATTTCTTGAAAACGAGTTTTTACTGAACAGGTATTAGTATAAATGTAAAAAAATGTATTATTAGAATAACTATTAAATTTTAACCCCCATTTACTATGAAACGTTTTACTAGAAAAAGAGATTAGAGAAAAATAACAGCTTTTACCAAGTAATGCGTATATACGAGTAGATGGTATCCTTTATAAGAGTGTGAGAGAAACGTGTAAGTTCACAAAGAATATTGAAAAATAGACGGCATTTCTGAAGTACGGTAAGATTATATCCAATTAGATAGAGAGCTCGTTATAAAAGATGAAATGTATTTCATAAAGAGGCCTGAATCATGCCAAACACAGGGCTTATTCAAATCCTCAGAGCATTATTCCTTTTGAGACAATTATTGCGACTGGTGAGCAAATTGCGACCGGATTGGCAAATTACATTCTGCGGAACCCAAAGGGCCTCGTAATCGTGTTTCTAATAATACTACCGAAACGATTCTCAAAATGGGTTTTCTGTTATCTGAAGTGGAGAGCGAATAAATCTTTTTACATCCTGAATCTGAATTTAGGGTGAAGCTACAAGCGATGCAAGTTGGCGCGACGGCCTGCCCTGAATACTGATGTAGGTGTCGTTTCTTGCCTTAAATGATTTGCCTTATTTGCCTTGGATGTGTTTTCATGTGGCGGCCGTGACTTTAAGTGAGTACGCTTCAGAAAATCTTCAATGGTAAATATTTAATGTTAATTCTGAAAGGTATTATTATAGCTCGACCCAGGAGTAGCACATCATTGTTTTGGAGTAGGTGGGGCGGCATGCTTGCTTGGGTAATATTATACTACCGAAGAAATAAAATTAATATGTTTAATATTACCTTCCCCAAATGATGGCAACCATGTCTTCCTTCTTTTCTATTATTCTGAAATGGGGTTTGGGGCGAAAAATAAGTTACAAGTGTGTTTTCATTATAACCGTGCGTGATTCTCGATGTTTGGATCTATTTCATTACTAAACTCAAGTCTAAAAATTCATTATACTGAAATAGCAAACAAACAAAACAATTTCCATTTTATTGCAAACGCCCGCCATATTGTAAATTCAGCTGAGTAAACTGAAACGTAACATCCTCGAATAGAAACTAAGTTCCCCCTCATAATGCCTCGTTCATTGTTATTATCTACAGTTCAGAACGACGTGAAGTTTCGCAGTGTTAATTTACTCTTAAAAGTTACACTCACACGACTGTGACGTACCAAACCAACACTGGCATAAATTGAAAGCCCTTTGTCTAAACAAGAAGGCAATTTAACATTCAGACTATAATTTAAACAGACAAAACCATCCATCTTAAGAAGGCCTAGTAAACATCCTACTCAAGCGTCATTCTCTAACCTTAAGAGATCTTGATGAACTGGTTTTTGGTTGACTAGGAGTTCAACATTGCAGATAACGTAATGTGCTAGAATATACAACTTACCAAGTTGCCACGTTGACGCACGCGTGATATTATTTTGATTCAAGCCGTTGTTTCGGTGTTTGTATTCGTATCACAGTCATCGACCTCTTCGAGAATTCTGAATCTAAATTTAAGACATTTGACAATTAGACCATAGATCCCTATTCCGATAATTTTAAGGTTCCAATTTAAATTTTATTTCACAAGCGCAAGCGACGTAAAATATTACTTATCTTATAAAGTAACTAAACCAGTCCAAACTTTACCTCACCTATCTAAATTCATAAATATAATATATACCATAAATTTCTTCGTCCATTTCACCTACAAAATAACCGAAAACAATGAAAAATAGAACCGCTCGTAGTAAAACTAGGAATTTCTCTTTAAAAGCGCTTGCGTCCTACTTTGTCTCTGAAGCTGCGATATATGTCACGTATGTGGAGAATGGGGTTACTTGATCCGTTCCACTGAAGTACAGAAAATTTTCTAATAATATTAATTTTTTAGATACAGTCTTAAAATTGGCCGCATCGAATATGAAAACACCAAATAAAAAATTGGAATTGGTTGTGCGACCCCCCAAAGTCCGCCGCCATGACGCGCCATCTTGAAGTCTCATGGAAATCCTCCATGCTAAGTGTTTTTTTTATTTTTGCCATGTTTCCTTTGCGTTTTTCAAACATTTTTCAACGACCACCGGTTTAAAAAATAAATTCTTTGAAATCAGTCCAGCTGTTTGCTGGTCACGCTTACCAACACATTTTGGGATTCCTTTTTATTTATATTGATAGAAAACCGGTTCTAACAAAACGTGAACACAACTTTATCTATGTAAACTGACAACTACGAATGTTCTGTGCTCAGACAAACCTCAGTGGTTTATGAGTACTATTTAAGATATCATATATGTTACTTAAGATACAAAGAATAACATAATTAAAAAAAAAAAAAAAAAAACTGTGCCCCTGCTTCCCCGTATGGAAAAAAGTATGACGCTATGTATGCATAATATAACCGGTTGTTAAATATCCGTAACATTAAACGGACGTTCTTTCAGTGATATAGATAAGCTTTAAGGAAATCTTTCTAGCTACAGTGATGATCCAGCTCCCTGTCACGCAAAATGGAGTACTGATTAACTGGCTCCACATGGGCAGATCTGTGCCACTGCCACCCGTATGTGATGCGGTGTGGCGCTTTGAATAAAATAGGATACACCGGTGCCAAGCTTAATCTTCACTACCATCACCAACACCACTACCAGCAGTAATCTAGATTCCAAGTGAAGAAGGGAACAAGAAGTCAAGATATACTGAAAAGTGCCATAGTACTTAAAACAAGAAGGGCTTTGAGCGCTTAGCGTAAGGAGGAATAACATTTTACTGATAGGCATTTTTGAACATTTATGGTTCCTCTAATAAAAATAAAAATAAATCTCAATTTCTGCATCACTTATTACTTCTTTTCTTAATTAATGCTTCAACAATTGTTTTCGAACTTGGTTTTTATAATAATTAGATTGTTTGGAAAACTAAAAAACACGCATGTTTTTGTCACGTTAAAACAAATCAAACGAGTCTAAACTCGAGGGGTTTTTAAGTCGCCGTTGAAGAGTTCTACTGTACACCTTCAGGTCCCATCATCAGTTTAGCTCGATACCCTCACTACTCGCCGAGTTCACCGAATCCATCAACTACTTACCGAGACAATTCTAAAGAGCCCAAACTCGGTGGGGTTGCGTTTTTTTAGTACATAGTTCCTGTGACCACCATCCGGCTCAATCATCAGATCAGCTCGATGGTATCATAACAATACATTGTCACCGAACTTACATAACATCATTATTAAAAATTTTAGCTCAATCAAAAACTCGAAAGTGGGTCAAATATAACTCGCAAGATTAGTTTAAGTAGTTAGTTACAGGTGAAGCTAATAAAATCGTGTTAAATTAAAGCGTGTTTCTTAATACATTCAAAACATAAATAAATTATGTTTATGACACCAATCAACTTGGTTTTCAATTTGCGATGCCATCTTTCTTTGAACTGTACTTATGTTTGAGAAATGCTATTTTTGACGAAAAAAGAGCTTGACGATATAGTACTTGACCAAAGAAGCGTTTGACAAGAATAGTATTTGACGAAAGTCATCGCTACGCTATTAGGGCCTCTGACCAGCTTTACGATTACTACCAGCGAATAGCGATAATAGCCGGGACCTACAGCTTAACGTCTCAGCCAAATGTTGCTACCCGTACGATCATTTTCGATGTGCAAATACCGCTTTGCAACGGACTCTTCGGTAGACCACGTACACTTCATATTGATTAATCTAAAATACCAATAGGGATAAATTCTGTCCCGATTTATTCCTATAAGACCAGATTCCTAACAGGACAGTCTCCGAAAAGGATAGATTCACAGAAGGACGGATTCCTATAAGGATAGAAAAGCTTAGTCTTCCACAAAAACAATTAGGTCAAGTAATATAATTACTACGGCTCTTTGAAGAGTGATTGATTCGATTACTTTATTTATATAACAATACATTTAGCCCATTAATGTCTCCAAGGAGCATAGCCTTTACCTGGATTCGAGTAAGATAGAGCTTCCTCGAATCCGCGTATAGAGATGCTTAATAAAAAAAAAAACGTATCTTATTTACATAGTGCTATCCTAATAGGAATCTGCCGTTTTAGAAATTGTTATTTTTTGGAATCTGACCTCTAAGGAATCTGGCCTTAAAGGAATAAATCAAGGATAGGATTTATGGTGTGCACCGTAATAGTAAGCCTTTACTTGGATTCGAGTAAGATAGAGCTTCCTCGAATCCGCGTATAGAGATGCTTAATTAAAAAAAAACTTATCTTATTTATTATAGTGCTATCCTAATAGGAATCTGCCGTTTTAGAAATTGTTATTTTTTGGAATCTGACCTTTAAGGAATCTGACCTTAAAGGAATAAATCAAGGATAGGATTTATGGTGTGCACCGTAATAGTAAGTTAGGCATTCTATTTTTCTAACTTATTATTTCGGTAGCTAAAACTGTATGTTTTCCGAAAATAAATAAATAAATAAAAATAAATAGAAATATCAAGAAGTTCTGAAATACCTAAAAGTGCAGTCATCATCAGCCTGTCAGGGAACCGCCTGCTGAGTATAGGCCTCCTCATATACATGTCGCAGTTAGTAGGTTAAATCAGACAATTAACTAATTCTCTAGACCATTAATTAAATACCGACGTTTAACCAAGTCACTAAAATTCCGTCAGACAAGTGAGTGAACGAAACGTTTAACGAGTTGTCTAAAGAATCCTAGGCAACAAGACATATATATTTTGTTATGTGTACTTAAGTTTATGTTTTAACTATTTTTGTTGTTCTAACCACCTAAAACAAAGGATAAAGGAGGCTTCGCTTCGATAACCCACCCCCTTCACCCTTCACCTTAGCTACTGCAATGTTTTGCACTGATAGAAGCTGTGCAAATCAGCTGTTGTCGTGTCGCCATCTTGTTTTCCAACACGCCGGCTTTCCATAAGACAGATTGATAAATGTTTTCGACGATGCTTTATTTAAATCTAAATGTAGTAACTTGTTTAAACGTCGGTATTTAATTAACGGTCTAGAGAGTTAGTTAAGTGTCTGATTTAACCAACCAACTCCCGTGCAACCCGGGTGTGGACTGCCACTGGCTGGTGGTCTACCAACCGATCTTTGGCCTTCTTTTGGCCACCACTCGGTTACCGATCTGGTCCATCTGCCGTCTCTCGCCTGAACCGTGTTATCGTTTACTGACGTCATCCACCTTCGGGGATCCAACCAACGAGGATCCAACGGGGGCCAACCAAGGTTCGGCGTCTCATTTCGGTATTCCGGATGCGGTCAGACAGCCTAATACCAGACATGGCATGCTCCATGACTCTCTGTGCTACTGAAACTTTGTCCGGAAACTGAAACTGAAAACTGCAGTAAAACTCGGTCACCCAGCTATAGTAGCTAAAACAGAGAGGGTTTTGAGGGCTAAGCATAAAGAGCTATGAATATAAATTTTCCCGTCACGACGTTTGGCCACTTTATATATTACTTCAAACCTTACATAGTCGAAACATACCAAGAAGAGAGGTCTTGAAATACCGAATTGTGAACCAAGAAGTCTTGAAATACCGAAAAGTGCAGTAAAACTCTTGAAATATGGTCACCCAGCTTTAGTAGCTGAAACATGGAGGGCTTTGAGCGCTAAGCGTAAGGAGGTATGGAATTAAATTTTCCCGCCCGTCCCGCTAGGCTGTCGGCGAACCGGCACAAAATATGGCTAGACTTACCGGGAGCGAAATTTCGCTGGCTTTCGGCAAACACTTCTTGGTTAATGGTTTTATCATCTGTGAGCGAGTAGTGGAGTATTAAATACTGCCTTTGTGGTTGCAATTGTCATTCTGTCAGCCCGTGTGAAAAAAAACGTGACGTTATCTTGCAAATATCAGATGAATAAATCGTGCCGGCAAAATAGTCGTATCTAGCAATATAACGGTTGTTTCTTTTGATTTGAATCTATAATGTTTGATGAATTTGATATAAATGAGCAATCAAAATGTAGTCCTAATTGTATGAACACTTTTTCTCGCTCTAACATTTATATACGACTAAATAAACTTACTTATATGGAGTGTAGCCCCGGGAATAAACTGGGGCGAAAATGATATATGGCAAAAGTTTCACAAAACACATCAAGAAGATATAATATTCTTTTGAATCCGCGTTGTTATTCGTACTTTCTGAATTTTTGTATAAATCTTGTTTGGTTCACCGTGAGGGAGTTTGTTTGTGTTTCGTTCGCTTTTCGTGATGTTGTTGTTTTTTTTTAATTCTTACAAGATCAGGCTTCTTAGAACATATTGTGTATGAAATCGTTTTTTTTTTACTTATGTTATGTTCCTTTCTTCAGGTTTGTTGGACTACGGTCTGTTCACTCTATTGATAAAACGAACCTGGAAATAAATACCACCTGCTCGGATATGAACTTGTTTGTTGTAAGTTATTAGAGTAAGATTCTTTATTTAAAGTGAATTTTAGTGTTAATGATTTTGGTATTATCATACAAACATAAAAAGTGACGTTAAAAAGCTTACCGAGCTTACAATAAAAGCTTAAAATCATACCAACAATGACACTTACCACCCTTAATTCACACCAAAAAGCACTTCTGTAATTACACCTAACAAGGAAAAAGTTCGCAAAATTTTGAGTTCTCTACATAATTCGTCAATTTCGCCATTGTACAGATTAAAATTGAATTTCGTATTAAGGGTGTCTCCAGACGTAGCCTTAATACATCCCGGCGAAGTCGAGCACCGTACGAATTCTTGCGAGTAAAATTTAATCTCGAGTCAACGCTCCAGTTACCATTTTGAGGCAAAATGTCGCGCTTTAATTTCAACTCGGCAGATGGATAAGAATAATTTGTAGGTGGAAAGGAGGTTAGCGTTAAAAACACACTTATTTGGAGCAGATGCGGATTTTCTTTTTAACTTTATGTTAGGCTCACAAAGACTCAAAACGCCATGCTCACCCCAATAAAACATTCACAATACACGTTGTGGTATCTTCACACTCGTGGGTCTAAATGAGTTTATTTGCATTTATGTTGCGCACATACCAAGAGCATTCTAGCGTATAAAGGATAGCCAAAATTAGTTATTTAGTTAGTTAGGTTAGTGAAAAAAATGCGCTACAAGGTTTAGTCAGGTAAAATGGGGTAGCATCTTAGTTTGTTCTTTTTATTATCGTGTTTGTAATATAATGTATTTATGTAAATATTCATGGGTATTGTATTTTTTTTTGTTAACATTGCAAAACCCACTTTATTTATCTACACATCCTCACTGGGTTGGCTGGAAGGGATTTCTTTTAGAAATAAGACTGCCTTTTTACAAAAGTTTTTAACATTTACACCTATCATAAAAATATTGAGTGTCATAAAGGTTTAATAATAATAAGTCCTTAGTTTATTATCTGACAAAACTCTATATTAACGAATCTATTCGTTAGGGCTATTATAGGTAAACTGTATTCTTGATAATGATATGCGGGGTAACTTTTAAATAACAGATCGAATTTTATTTCTCCAAGAATACAAGAACGGCGCAAACTCTGTCGATCTCACAATATACATATACCAAACCATGCGTATCTCAGTAATAAGCTTATGAATGTTGGACCGACCATCCATCAGGTCCAGCTATGCTTTTGACACGGGCTACGGAACTGGCCAGCGATCCTTTCAATTGAAATCACCGCATCACGTCCATTAAGATTTCTTTAGGAATTTGCGTAGTCAACGTTATATAAATTGAGTTGTTCCGATTTCTGACAGAATATAGATTTATTCCGCGTTTAATATTCGATTTTAATTATGAGTTAACATAATGTAGCGTCAAACCTTTTCCCCAACGGAGTGGCAGAGGCACACTTGTGCCCACTTTTAGCCAGTTTCCTCACGATGTTTTCCGTAACCGTTAGAACGTCCGTATAATGTAGGTACTTAAGATAAATTTCTTATCTCGTTGGTACATGGTCAGCAGCGGAATTTGAACCTCCACCACCTACTTAAGAAGCAAGCGTGAAACCTACTACACCAGGGAGCTCTAATTATGAATCAATGATGAAAATTTGTGTCTCTGCGACCGCGTATGGGAAAAAGCATCGCTTTAATTGAAAGTCTTAATAAATTGTTTCGTTCACACCCTGTATTAATCCTGTATTAATTAAGATATCGATACACGTGAAATCATGGCCGAACCCTTAATAATTTTCCTTAAACTTTGTAATTATTTTATGAAAATTAAATAACATCCATTAGAGGCGCTGCGGGCTAAAGTTTGGAGATTATTCATGTTCGTTGTTTTGTATTATTTTACATAAAGATTGATTATTTTCAACAACAGCCTCTCGAGCTAATAATTTTTGTTATGTTACAGGAATGGAAAAATTACAAGCATTAAAATGACATAAAAATGTTTTAGAAAAAATAGAACGACTTTTCCTCGAGAAATATTCGCATAGTAAACTCGTACCCATACCCATATGTAAACATATCTCGGTACGATATATTTCAATATTCGATCAGCTGGTCGCAAGTTTAAAAAGTAAGTGTTAATTATTATAAGTATGGGTTATACATGTTCAATTCTTCTGCCAGTTACTGAATCTCGGCTGCAAAGGTCCGGATACCAGGCGTGAACTCAAACATTGAGCAACACTCAAAGTCATAAAGTCGCTGCCTCCGGCTCGAGACCTGACAACGCCACTATTTTACTTAAATGTCATTTTATTTGAGTAGCAGTAGGTGCAGTCTCCCACAACAAAACCGAGCGAACATTTTTTCCGCAACAACTTTCACTGATTCTTTATTAATACGCAATCTGTTCCACTGAGGTGTTCTGCTGGATCTCATTAACATAAATCATCTAGGAAAGACAGGAATGATGATATTGTGCTTTCCTCTGTTAAGATTAAGAGGCAATCACACTTCGCTGACGGAGGCTCACGTACGCACCGAACGGCGAAATAATGCACGTGGAGTGTCAAACTTCAAGACATGGCAGAAAAAAGATGGCCGTCTCATTTTAATTTTGTTCTATCCATAGAATAAGTAAGTAAGCTTGGCATAAACTACGCACGTTTGGACGTGCATAGTTTGTGCATAGCGTACACAGCGAGTATAATTAATTTGGTAGAGTCATCGTTTGTATAGTATTGTTACAGATGCCAGAAAAATCCAGGACATCAACCTACGGATAGTTTCGTTAATCTGAGGTTCTACCGTTGTCGAAAGTTTTAAAAGCGATTACTTGTTGGCTAATATTTAATCGCACATCAAAAATACTGATTTTCACAGCAAAAAAGGATCAGCAAAAACACTTTATGTTTTAAGTATTTTTGTTGTTTTTACATGTACAACCTAATACGAATGATAAAGGGGGTTTACCCTTCACCTAAGCTACCGCAGTTTTCTGCCCTGATATTTACTGTGCAATTCAGTATATTTGCTGTGCTTATCAATATTATTGATGTGCAGTTTAATATTTCCCTTACTTATTTTATTTTCGAGCCACAAACCGTCTAATAAAGGGCTTAGTCATCTTATTTTAAAACATTTGATGTTGATGATAGTTTGTTTAAGATACGATTGAAAATCTATTATTTTCTGCTGTTACATCATGATCAAACTTCAAAAGAGGAGTTTACTCAATAATTATTTGCAAGTGTTACCCTCTTCGAGGCCCTTCTATCACCAAAATATAATCTATTAATTACTAAATCTCTCCGCCAAAACTGTTCACCCTTCACACTAGTTGGCTCAATTCGTGTAGATGTGTTTGACATTGATAAACTATGAACGTACTAAACCACGATCAAACCTCAACAGTTAATCTAATTGGCATTTTCATCTCATCGTGTATTAATATCGTATATATAATAGTTTAGAACTTGGTAAGGTCGAACGCTTTGACATGGATGTAGTAAATAGGTGGTAAGACTGGTAACTGGACTAGACTTGGTTAATAAAACTGTAGGATTGATTTTAAATGGCATAGTGTGATGATGATGATTTTAAATGAGAACAATTTAAATGATCACCAAAATGTTTTTTCTTATCCAAAATGATCACTAAAAGTTGCAGAAAATATCAGGGCAAAATACTGCGGTAGCTCAGGTGAAGGGTAAATGGGGTGAGGGAAGCGAAGCCTCATTTATCCTTCGTGTTAGGTTGAACATGTAAGAACAACAAAAAAATACCTTAAACATAAACTTTCGTACACAAAACATAAAAATAAGTTTGTAGATTATTTAACCAAACACAATTTGGTGATGGTGATTTACCAATTCATGCAGTCATTTCGAATTTATTTCTAGTAAATTTTAGATTTTTTTGGAAATCGTTTATACATAAGCCATTTTAAATGTGATAATAGAGTTTCGTTAGAAGTTATTAGGACCCTAATGCTTGATTTACATGTTTGGCAAGGTTGGCCAAAAGTCCCAAGCCCCGGTAAAAGTCAACTGTACGGCAAGAGGCATAACAATACCTCGAGCACAGAAAGCGAAAATAAATGCACCGTTTCCAAGCCAGGCCAGCATGTAAATCAAACACAAACATCTGAGCTATGGAACCCCAAATATCTACAGCGCTCATGTCTCCGTATTTTTCTGCTTCGTGGAAATTGGCTTAACGACAGCCATCTTTCGCTGAGATAGGCTTAGCGCTCTCTTTGATGCGCATTAACTCCATTAGAAACATCCGAGGCAGTCGGTATTAGTATAAACATACAGGTTTGCCTAACTTCGGTGATCCAATTTGATTAACTTAAAATAATTCAGTCTAGAGAAATGAAGGTCATAATTTCTCAGAAAAAGATAACCTTAAATGACGCCAGTGGGTAGAGTAATTCTATTTTATACCAGACGCCAAGTACCCTGATGCTTGAGTGCCGCCTGGAGAGGGTAATAGAGATGGTTACATGGGCGAGAGAGAGAGGTTCACTCAGGCGTATGAGCTATCTCGTACATGTGCAGCATTTCTTTCTATATTGTTGATGTGAGTGCAACTGAGTAAATATCAAAACATGTAGATCAAGATATCTCGGATAAACTTTTGGCAGGTACAAAACTTTTCAGATCTATTCGATTTACTGAATTTTATCGAAGTCATACATACAATTTCGACAAAACGCGTCAAATCGCTTTATAAGCCGCCATGAAATTAGTAGATTGCACCAAAACGTAACAGTTTGCAAGCTATTAATTGATGATGTACATATCTCATCAAATCATCACCTTTTCACCATACTCGTACACACTGTATCAAATAGTCGCACCAAAGCGTATTTTTATTTTTTTAAATGTTTGACTGTGTATTGGCATGAGTAGTTTGATGGTTGTTTTAATGCTGCTATTTCCATTCGAAACGAGGTGTGAGTTGGTCACTCTATCAAATAAAATAAAAAAAGTCAAAACTAAATTTCACACTACTTACCTTTGTAATGGTTGGTGTTGATAGTAGACTAGATTGAGCAGTGCTGTGAGATATTTATCAATAAAAGAAAGGTTTCTATGAGTTTTTGATTTAACAACTGAGCGAAGAAGACTGCTGCAGTGTTAGAGTTAGGGTTGTGTCGTTTTTTTTTAACTAAACGAATCAAATTGCATTTTTTTTATTCCGTTTGGCACCATATAGTGACATTTCTAAGGAAGTCATAATCAAAAAGCAACATTGCTACAATGATCCAACCAAAACGCAACATTACCAAGCAGTTGCACCAAAAGGTTTTTTTTAAACGAATCTCCTGGTCAAAAAAATAAAAATTTCCGGGTTTTTAGTTACCCAAATCTTTATTTATATCAATTTATTCATTTTATAGAATAGAACTAGCTCCAATGACCATGATGCGATCAGACTTTGCCAATTTCTGTAAAATTACTTATTAACGAACGTTTTGGGGTGGACCTGCATATATGTCGTCCGTTAAGAGCTTCGTGATCTAGCGAGTTTCATGTTTGCTTCTCGCGCAGGATATGCATTTTCGAATCCCGGTGATGACCATGTACCAATGAGATCGAATGATGTTTTCCATAACCGTTAGAACTTCTGTATAGTGTACTTAAGATAAATTACTCATCTCATGGAGCAAGCGTGAAGCTCACTAGTCCTCGAAACTTGTCCCGAGATATCTCGTATTATCATTTTTGATAATTAGCTCAGCTGCACCCAAACCCTATCTACAGCTTCGAATCTCTACCGACTAGCGTAGATTGTCTGGACCGAAAATATTGATGTGTACTTAAGTTTATGCTGTATTATGCTTTAATATTTTTTTCTTAAATCTTCAACCTAACACGAAGGATGAAGGGGGCTTCGCTTCGCTCACCCCCTTTACCTTTGACCTAAGCTACCGCAATGTTTTGCCCTGTTATAAGCAGTGCAAATCAGTAGTGAAAAGATAGACTCTGAAAGTATTCAGCTGTTGTCGTGACGCCATCTTGTTTTACAGTAAGACAGATTGTTAAAGGTTCTCGACGATGATTTATTTAAATCAAATCGCCATTTTTGTTTTCTTAATATGCGGTCGACCGAAATATTTTTTCTTCTTTTATTTTTATTATTTCTTCTTCATAGCGTCATTTTACTTTTAAATCTGTGTTAAATGAGGTTTGCGTACGATTTCTAGTATCACATCCTACTCTGAAACAGAACATAGTTTGGCGTAAACAGAAATATGGGAATCTCCTATTTTATTAGAAAAATCATTTAATGACCGTTACCAGCTATGTAATATCAATTTCAGATTTATATATTCTGAAGAACAGCGATCCAAGTTATTGCGTCCGATTGGAGCCTTATAGTTTAATTTAATAACTCATAGACGGATAGTGCCCTCTAAAAACACCGTCAAAAAGATGCGATACAATGTTTTCTTTGTGTGAGTATTGCACGCATACATTCACATTGTTTTCTTTGTCGGACGAATGCCAGCGCGCGCAGTTGGGTAGAAATAATGCTACTACCTTATCTTTACTTTCCTTCAAAATGAGCGATGGGAAATATAGCCATATTTCCCATCGCTCATTTTAAAGATCTAAGGCTGAATTAAGATTCAATCAAAAATCGGGTGTGGGATTTTTTCTCCCCTTACTTGTAACATTTGCATTGCATGGCGGCGTTAACAAAAATGCGTAGTGATTATCTTGATAACATGAAGAAATGTCATAGAAACACTGCATTAAATAAAAAGTTTTGCATTTTGAGAGCTTTTGTGGCACCATTTCATAGCACAAATCGTAAATTTGTATTTTCTTCTTCTCCGTGCGTCCGATGCGTGTTTTGGGGGGCGCAAATTAGGATTCTTATAACTATACATTATACATTATATAATTATACATTTCGTAAACTCGTTTTTAATGTAGCTATTTCGGTGTCCCACAGCTGGGCAAAGGCTTTGATTATTATTATTATTTTTTTGGAGACAAACATACACAATACTATACTTACTTTTCGATAACGATACATTTCTAAAGGGAATTCAAAATCACCCTAAATGTAGAAATGAATTTCTGTGCTTATTACACCTCTTTGAAAGGATGTGACGTTATAAGGGTATGTTTTACTACAAAAAGATGTCCGCTAGATTTTATCGTTGTCCCTTGATGCATTTCCGACCATAAGCAAACCCAAAGCAAACCCTAATGTTGGGCCAATAAAATTTACAAGCTACATACATTTAAACCTTGTGGTAGTAACTTTCATATTGGTTTCTGACAAAGGAAACCATTTGTCTGTAGTCTCTTTGGAAGTTTATTGTATAGCGGGTACGATCTTGGGTCTTAAAATGCTTAAAATAAGATCGGACCTAAGCATTGAGGATATCGAAGACTTCTGTGGTGTGCTTCCCAAGCGATAGATCCCAGGTTTGAATCCCGGCTGGGGAATAATAATAAATGTATCCGATGTTTGTGTTTTTGACGTCGCTGTTTCTGGATCCAATGACACAGGGTATTCAAATGTGGGGCCAGAAGCAATCTGTCTGTTTGTAGATGTTAATGATCGAGCGAGCAAAGCGTGTGAAGTGTCTCCGTTTCAGCTTGGGAAAAAATGCCTTCGTATGTCTATCTGTCCGGATTTTCGGATGTTCTCCCCTAAAGGTCGCATTTATTAACCGTTTCCCGTGAAAAGTTGTGGGTAGGATCGATAACTATATGGATTTTATGTCGATTTAGTTTTTGGAAATTTCTCAAAATGGCGGAGATTTGGGATTTGAAAATATAAAAAAAAAAACATATTGCCTAACTGCTTGACGATTTTTAGCAAATGAGGTCTCGTTGGATTGCTGAAATCCGTGAAAGTGACATAGGCTATATAATTATGGTAAACAATCAATTGGTTGGATTTAAGATCTCAAAATGTGGTTTTCAAAGTTATGTGTGCGTCAACTAAAAGTAAACAAAGAAAGAAAGTAACTAGGTGCATTCATAACTTTTGTATATTAGTAATTCGGCTTTCCACCAACGAATTGCGAGGTCTGCAACTCACAGAGCTACTAGTTTTATGTAATTGCATAGCATCGCCTTCCCCAAAATTATTTATCTTTAAATGTATTTACGTGGGCGTCATCGGAATATAAACTGAGATATGTACATAGCGTTACGCGTTTTCCCATACAGAGTGCCAGAGAAACATGCATGACAAGGGGCCAATCTTTCGCCGTAACTATGGAGACTGAACGTGTCCTCGCAAACTTTTCCGCCACTGTTTTTTTTTATACTGAGATATTTCGATTATACAAAAGGTTATTTTGGTTTCCCGATGGAGATATGAATTAGCCTGAAGTGCTATGAACCTAAGAGCGTACAATTAAAAAATAAGACAAATCTTTATTCACGGTCAACCAAAACTAAACCCTCCATCACAAATTCAAATTCACATTCAAACACGAAAACGAGCTCCAAAACTTGCAAAATAACAAAGCCAGACGTTATGTCGGTAACAGCCATCACTTAGAGAGTTTATGAGTTTTAATGTGCTCAAAATCTACTTAACTGTAATCTAGAGTGTCCATTAAGAAGTTTTTGATTGTCTTCGACTTGACAATTTGGTGTTTCCAACTTAAGAAAGACCCCTCCAACTGGGGACTATCTAAATTTTTGCCCAGTTATTCGTGTAGGTAGACAAATTAATGTTGAATGAATACGAATTTAATGTATTATGTAAATGGTTTAAATTAGTCTAAGCCTTCGCTAAGAACAAATAAAAAACACACAATGCGTCACATCTTTTCCCATAAGAATGGTGGCCATTACTACTACATATTCAGTTCTCCATTTTCTCACATTTCCATAGGTTACCCACTTTCCCACACAAGTGGCTAACCTATAGCCACAGCTACAGAGATATGAAGGTATCATCACGGTTTCTACTTATACTTTATACATAATAATTTTCGATACCATGTAGACACCTAATTCCAGTCCCTAATAGTAGTTCAATATTCCTCAAAAGTTTTACTTGAGTTCTTGTGCAGAGGAGGTAGCACTTTAAACAGGCATCAATGTAAACGACACTTACATTGTACTTAAGGGTCGCTTGAAACGAACTCAGGTGTGGATACGTTCATGCAAATGAGATTTGTTAGGAACTGTTCAAACACCACTCATGAGGTCGCAATGTTCCTAATAAAACTTTTTGAAATTACATAAGTGAACTTGAATGTTAACTTTGCAAATTACATTACTGACTTTCGTAACACGAGGAAGTGACCGCTAACGATATCTATAGTTCAACTTCAAGGCTTCTGAATCTTGAAATAAGGGGATGAAAGTTTGTTTTTAACCGGCTTCCAAAACAAGGCAAGAGCTCCGTGGTCAAGTGGGTTTCACGTTCGCTTCTCACGCAGGAGGTTAAGGTTCGAATATTGGTGCTGACCTTGTCCCAATGAGATAAGTTAATTATCATAAGGATTTATATTATTTGGACGTTGCAATTGCAATTGTGCACTCCGGATGGAAAAAGACGCTATGTGTAAGTGTGTGTTATAATGGAGATGGCAAAAATCGTGAGGAAACCTTCATTTCTCAACAGCTGCGGCAATGGGCTAGCTTCCTGTCACGCAAAATGGAGTATTGAATAACTGGCTAAAAGTGGGCACGATTGCACGTGTCTCTGCCACCCCTATTGGAACAGGTGCGACCCTATGTGTATGATATATGTGTTCCATAAACGTTTCGAAAAGGATCCTATGCTTTATACTATTGATTCTGGTTAAATGATGGGGGCCAACCTTTACTTCTGTTACCCGATATCAGAAAAAGACTGTTTTTCATATTGTATATATTAACAGATTTTAGATGTATTTATTAAACCTTATCATACTTACATTAACATGTGATTAGTAATAAAATTAAATTTCAAGGCTCTTATGAACAAAGTTGAAATGACTGTCAACACGGATTTCAAAAAGGAAAAAGTACTGGCACTTAATTAAGAATTTTTACTGATGAAATTAAACAATATTTGGTGGACAAAAAAGTCGTATTTTTCGATAATAAAAAGCGCTTGATACGCTTCACGCACACATTGTTAAATGCTATGGAAAAATGTGGTGTGAGTCAGCCGCTCCATGAGTGGTTCTGCGACTACCTCACATCGCGATCCTACAGAGTGAAGGTGGGAGATGCGCTCAGCGACGAGCAGGCGGTCCAGAGTGGCGTACCACAGGGCTCAGGCTATGGACCGCTGTGCTATCTGTTGCATGTCAACAGTCTTTGTGGTGTGCTGCAGCACTGCTCCGCACATCTGTTCGCGGACGAACTGTGACGACCTCACCGAGACATGCCCCTTGGTACAACAGGATGTAGACGCGATTGTGAAGTGGTCCCACGTAACGGGATTGTTTTAAATGCTGGTTAGACGATTTTTTTAATAATTCATTACCCATATTTAACTCAGAAGGAGAACCCTTCTGCCATATTCACTCACTCGATTGAATGTTTTCATAATTACCTTATGAATTGTAAATGCAACCCCTTATAAAGGGTCAAAAGTGTAACTTATCTTGGAATGAAGGTCAATGAGCATTTTTCTTGGAGTAGTCACGTGGATTTTGTTTGCAGCAAATTAAGAATATTGTTGAGTAAATTTTATCATTCAAGTTATAGAGTAAATTGAAATGCATTTATTTGTCATTGGTCGACTTTGACTTGAGTTACGCCCTTGATTTTAACGGTCTTACTTTTAAAACAAAGATTGAAAAA
The DNA here is from genome assembly GCA_949825045.1 of Argyresthia goedartella. Taxonomy (NCBI): domain Eukaryota; kingdom Metazoa; phylum Arthropoda; class Insecta; order Lepidoptera; family Argyresthiidae; genus Argyresthia; species Argyresthia goedartella. Next base: position 13,132,294 of record OX463829.1, on the reverse strand, counting down.
TTAGAAAATATTCAGATAAGGTTTTTAAAACTGTTAGTAAACAAAAAATAAACAAGAAATAAAAGAAAAACGACTATAATAAATTATTTCATATCTGTAAAGTTCTTCAAGTTATATAAAAACAAACATATCTACTAGCCGTTTATAATTACGACAATCAAAAGCGTAACTCATTCTAAGTACAGGTTATCAATAAGCATAACACAAGAACAATGTCCTCGGGTAAAATTGTTGTTGCTTAAGTATAGAATTATTTTGGTGATAGAGAAACGTTTACCTTACTTATACAAAAGTTTTCCCTAAGTTCTATAAAAATATATGTAACGTAACATTTTGGTGAGACTCAGGAACATTGAAATGGTTTTGTGAGATAATTGTCAGTTGTTATGTTTTGTTTTTCTTATGAAATAATAAAAGAATAATAAATAAATTAAAAAAAAGTAAATTAAGTTCATCAAACAATACATAAGAACTAACATTACATCGCTAAGGTACAGCCTTGCAGGGCTGTAGGATTGTCCACTTTATTATGCACAAGGAGATAGTAGTGCGCTAGTAACGTTAACTTCCTTCTCAACTCTAGGGTGTCAACTCTTACCATTCCTGCCACGAATAAAGACGGATATAAGTGCGGATAATACCCAGCATTATCTTATACAGAGATCTTGCATATTTACTCTGAACTTTTTCCAACATGAGCTTGTATTTGTCCACATGTATTGCGTCATATTCAAACCTGCTACGGACAAAGTAGTTGTGCAATGTTATGAATGTGAATGAACACACCACTGAAAAAACCCTTGCCTCATAATAAACCCAAGCTTTCTTATATCCCTCCAGGATATGGTCTTTAAAAGTCAATTCTGTATCCACAGTCAGTCTTAAGTCACGTATTTTTGTAACTCTCACGATAGGAGTGCCGGATATGATGTAGCCATGGTAGATTGGAGTCTTGAGCCGAGTGTAAGTCATGATCTTGTACTTGGAGCCATTATAGGCCAAGCTGTTTCTCTCAATCCATTCCATCACCCTATCAATGTCTTGTTCCAACAACCCGACGACGGCAGCATCAAACCCGATGCTCAAGAACAACTTCAAGTCATCCGCGAACATGAGACATTCAGCTGTCTCAACGACTTCGGGAAGATCTTTGATCATAATTAGAAACTGGGTGGGGCCAAGGCTGTACCATGACATACTCCAGAACAACTGAATTAATGCCAGAAACTTATACGTGCTGTAACCAATCAGCAAAGTAATTGGCAAACAGTTTGAGTAGATTTGAAGTGATTTAGATTTGATCCTATAGCAGCAAAATTTTGCTGTGGACGTTGTGTACTCTATATCTTTCTTGAAGTCAAAATAGTACATATCCAATGGCTTCTGCTTGTCCAAATCTGATGACACGCAATTGAAAAAGTTGAGCTGGTTGGTCACCGTGAAACAAGCAGGTTGAAATCCGTGCTGGGCTTCTGCAAGATGGACTCTAATTTGTTGAGTGACGTAACGATTAATTTTAGTTTGAAAGATATTCCTAAAAAGAGAGGACAGCTTGCTATATGTCTGTAGTTTGCAACTTCAGCCTTGGAGCCATCCTTGAGCACATGCGTGACACACGATAGGTTGAAGTTAAAGTGACAAATTATGCTGATTTTTATTTACTTACCGAAATTTCTTGTATATTTTTCATAATAAAACTGCAGTTCTAATGTCGCAACATGCTTACCTGAAACAAAAGAATTAAAAAAATATAAAATTTCGCCCAATATTAAGCATTTGTCTTTACCAAAGCATGTATAGTGAAAGTGGTTCTGAATTACGGTTATAATAACCCATTTAAAATATGACTTCACCTGTCTGTTAAGACCTGTGGACAGGTTCTCTAAATAAATAGAAAGAATGAGAAGTTACTTTTGGAAAATATTCGAAGAAGTAGAAAATGTGCGATGGCAACCAATGGTACCTCAGGAACATTCTCAATTTTGTAGTTTGTATTTTATGCAAAAATGATTTGTGCTACATCCAGCGGTTAAACTAACGTGCAATACTAAATACCTCAGTATTGTTAAAATACGATATATTTTTTTTCTGTTATGATTTTATAATAAAAAAAACTAATTGAAACATGATGATGATGATGATTGGGATGAGCTACAAATTTTGGAGGGTTTGAATTTACAGGTAAAAATACATACCTTGAAATCTCCATAACATTTGCGGTAATCGTTAAAAGTGCACGCAACAAGCCTCTGCCACCCCGAATGGGAAAAGGCGTAATATGGTTAAGTTAGGAAATCTAATATAATCCGGAGATCTCTCTGCAGAGATAGGGCTACGAAGGTATTATATATTGCAAGTATATATTGTTATTTAACTAAGCAATTAAAGAATTTATATAATACGTAAAATACCAAATGAGATAGTTGAAAATAGCTAGTACGTTCCTCCTGGCGTTCCTCCTACCAGTAGTCCGGTCCGGGTGAATAAATTGCTTTGCAACTTTCTGGATATGGTAATACTATGACCGATTCAACGTCAGACTACAGAACTTTTTTAATAAAATTCCTCTAAATCCATTTAATGGGCAGGTCTTGCCATTCCCATTAATTTTTTGCTCGAATGGTCTCATTTTATATGCATTTAATCGAAAATCTGAAAATATCATGGTCTAACTTAAATAAAAGTGGCAGGTATTTTTATGATATTTTCGTTTAACGTTTGGAGTGCCTACCGAGGATAAACAGGAATGGCTAGTTGATTCGCTTATTGAAGGATGATAATGTAGTAACCTCTTACTTCCAATATTGGAGAGCCGAAGTAAGCTCATACGCATACGAATCGACTAGAAAGAAACCACTGGTAACGAGTCACTAAGCCGTGTATGACATTACATTACATAAAGTGACACAAAGTAAACTAGTTTAGTTACCACGCGCCACTGAGTTTATTTTCAGTAGTTATGGCCGCAGGCGGTCTAATAAGAAGATGTAAAGATTTCATTTAACACTTTGACTTTGTATGATTAGTTGAATTAAGAATAAAAACTTCGCACACAGCTGAACCCAATTAGCAGAAGAGTCTCACTTAAATCTGCGCCCCTCATCTCGCAGTAATCAATCAGGGTGACAAAGCGTGGACGTCTTGGCGTCAACCCGACCAAGTTGACGATTAGCTCTGTCTACAACCGGCGAATGCTCAAATAGGTCACCGGGTGACGGATTGCTATTGTCGATGTTAAGGAGATGGCAGGCTTTACTAAAAAGTATACAAAGTTGAGGCAACATTTTTCTGGCTTAGCTATTTTTACAAATTGGCTTTGTAGAGATAGAAAATTAAGGTATGGCTGGATAATGTATTTTGTTGGTTTCTAAGAAGCAAATAATTTTTCAGGCTTTGTGGTTAACTGGATGTCCAAGAGACATCAAATCATTGGTCACAGAGCTTAATAAACACAAAAGTTGTTTGCAGCACCATCGCAATTTTCCACGTTCGTTGCCATTGACGGTAATTGTACAAGTTTTAATAATGTCGATTAGATAGCATATCTTAAAATGGGGCTGGGCTGGACACATTTCCGTTTGCATCCCCGTTTGGCAAAGCTCGCCATCGAATTTGTACCGAAGTGACGGACACCAGCGCGGCATAATCGGTAGACTGAGACGTCGATGACGGTATGACCAGTTTTTTCCGGAATGAGTGCTCTCAGAAAAGGGAGGCTTTTGCCTAGCAGTGGGACACAAATCTGGACAAAGACAAAGTCAAATTCAAAATTTCATATTGCTGTAGATATTTACATATATAGGTACTTACTAAACGTCTTTTTTACCTCTTCTCTACTTGGGATCACTCTGGGAGAAGAAGGGTAAATAAATTAATTGTATATCTCTTTTCAAGGGTCCGTGGCCCAGTGGCATTCGCATATCGGAAACGATCGTACTGGTAGCAACATATGGCTGAGACGGGCACTGGATGGGTGTCCGTTTCTATGAGGCATTTGTTTTGGGCGCTTCCCTGTTTCGGATGACATGTTAAGCTATACGTCCCGGCTACAATCGTTACTCGGTGGTAGTACTGTATAGATGGTCAAAGGCCTAACAGGGCAGCTTGTAAATATCTGACAGTCGGGTTTGCCACTAGCCCAACACTCGTCCATCAACCCGCCCTGAGCCAGCGTTGTGGAGTCTGGTTCAATCTTAGTCGTATCCGGGCAAAGGCCACGGCCCCTCGGTGGGGATTTTAATGGGCTACATAGTTCATTATTATATATCTCTGTTAAAAATAAAGTTTAACTAAACAAAAGTACAATATTCATTATTATAAATAATATGCAGGAATAAATAATTACAAAATTATTAATAGTGAGTTCTGTGTTGCGTTAGATTAACACCATGCAGTCTTGTCATTTAATTAATTTTTAATATTTAACATCCCTTTTTATAGTCCTTCACTTTTACATGGTTTTGAAATTACATGCAGGGCTATTTAAAAATCTGCAGAGGTATTTCGTTGTAGCAGAGGACGCACAAGGCCCTTGAAAGAATTTCTAACTTTTGCGAGTCTAAACCGGGTCGCAACTAGTCTTGAAATAAGAATTTATTTGCAATGATAAGGGTGGGTAAGTTCACATAGAATATAAAAAGATCGCCTTATTCAGCTATTAGATTATGGCATGCAAATTTTTGATAGATTTAGTCATTATTATAACATTATCAGTATTATTTATCTACATTCAATCATTAAAACACGATAACAACAATAGCCAAGATCTATATTATGTTCACAAATGGAAAATAAATTCGCCTACAGCGTCAAAACAGTTTTACAGAAACCAATTGAATAATTTACGTCTAAAGCTGTTAACCTGTACCGTTTTATGTCCTTTAGTATTTTATTAAAAACTTTTATACAGATTGTAGGGTTTTCCATAGCTCATCTAAAATACCCGTCTGCAGAATGTCCTGAAACACTGGAAATCCAAGTGCCACTATATTCGTATTCTACTGAAAGCTCAAGGATCCTGAGATTTTACTGGGTTACTTCCTTTGATCTATAGTTAAGCCTTACAAAAGGGCATACGTTATTGGAATCGTATTTATTTTTCTAACTTCATTTTTATGTATACGAGTAAACTTTCAAATTTTTGTTATGAATGTATTGTTAATATTCTGTCTGATTTATTTTTAGTTCACCCTCCTCCTTGGAGTTTTTGTTTTCTGGCCTCTGTGGTATTACGTCAATTTCAATTCGAACCTTACACATAAATATTACCTTGAAATTTATCCGAGTTTTCCTATCAATTTTTTTAGATACTGTTTTCGGTGTGTGATTGAAGACAAACCTGCCAGGGTTTCTTGTGTTCCTCGAAAAATATTCTTGAGCTTTTACGAAAAGCTCAGGATTTGATTTAACAAATTTACCTACTTCAAGAACAAAAGACTGGGTACTTGTAATATGTTTTTTTTTTATATTTCTTAACAAAACTCATACGGGGGGGCATACAACGAATAGCACGCATACAGTTTTAGTGGGCAATGAAAACTCTGTTAACTTCGGTACCGTTAACCCAAATTATAAAACCATATCTTATGGCAGGAATAACATAGCGATGCAATGAGAGCGTTTTTTTCTCGTATTTTTGTGCCAACTACTTATGACAAAAACATATCTTTTTAAATTATTACAAACTTTGTTCATTCAAATGGCCATCAATTACCATACCTAGAAATGTCACACTATCAGCCTCCTCTAGAACTTGTCCATTATGATTTATATATTAGGTCCTTACATATGAAATTGGCGTTTCACCGTACTGGCTACTTTGATTTCAAATATCTCCTCTATGGTTCCAAATTCAAATTTATACAGCTATTTACTCATGTATTTATGTTTCTAAAATTATAATTCATTTGTTTTTTCCTCAATTGTTTTTTTTCTTGCGTCACTCAGCTTCCAAAATGGAAAACTTGAAATATCGCGGTATTTACGAGTATGAGTTCTACCGTGGCACCAGTGCTGCAGAAACGACTCGAAGGATTAATGATGTGTATGGCGACGGTGTCGCAATAGAAAACACAATGCGTTTTTGGTTCCAACGTTTTCGTTCTGGAATTTTCGACCTGCAGAACAAGCCCCGTGGACGGCCGGAGACCAAAGTTAATAATGAAGAATTGAAGGCTATTGTGGAAGCGGATTCATCGCAAACCACGTCCGAGTTAGCTGCAGGATGCGGTGTTAGTGATAAAATGGTTTTAATCCACTTGAAGCAAATTGGGAAGGTAAAGAAGCTTGAAAGGTGGATACCTCACGAACTGAGTGAAGCAAATCAACAAACGCGCGTTGACTGCTGCGTTGCATTACTCATCCGGCACAATAATGGAAGGATTTTAAATTAAATCATTACCTGTGATGAAAAGTGGATCCTGTACGATAATCGGAAGTGCTCATCACAATGGCTGAACCCTGCCGAACCAGCCAAACCATGCCCCAAGCGAAAATTTACTCCATAAAAGTTACTTGTGAGCGTTTAATGGACTAGTGCTGGTGTCGTTCACTACAGCTTTCTTAAATCTGGCCAGACAATTACGGCAGATGTCTTTTGTCAGCAACTGCAAATAATGATGGAAAAGCTAGCTGCTAAACAACCGAGGCTGGTCAATCGCTCTAGGCCACTGCTGCTTCATGATAACGCTAGACCACACACTGCACAACAGACGGCTACCATATTAGAGGAGCTTCAATTGGAATGTCTAATACATCCACCGTACTCTCCAGACCTTGCTCCAACAGATAACCATTTTTTTCGAAATTTTGATAACTTCTTGAAAGGGAAAAAAATCAACTCCGATGGGGCAGTCCAAACCGCCTTCAAATATTTTATTGATTCCCGTCCGAATGTTTTTTTTAGTAAAGGGATCGAAGAACTACCTTTGAGATGGCAAAAGTGTATAGATAGCAATACTTTACTTTGATTAAATAAATATATTATATTTAAAAAAAAATACGACTTTATGTTCCTCCCATGCAAAACGCTAATTTCAAATGTAAGGACCTTATATAATATGATGTCTCTAATTTAATTGTCAAAGTTATTGAAATTTATTAACATCGTTTTATTTAAATTAATTTGCAAATTATAACTATTTAAGCAATTCATAAAGTGAAATGCCATCAGTAATAACACGAGATACAATTATCGATATATCAACGGCAAATATAATGCAGCTTTGATTCGGTACTTCCGGCAGGTCATTTATGTAAAGTAAGAGAAGAAGAGGTCGTATATGCCTTGTGGTACGCCAAATTGTTTGCATTTGACCTCTGATTTATAACATTTCACTTTATCTTTTTCATTGAGGCGATAAACTTCTACACTTTGCCCCCTATTATCTAAATAAGTCAGAAGCCAGTCTCATGCTAGGCCTCTTATGTAAATTGTTTCAAGTTTCGATACCAATAACGCATGTTCAATGAAATCGAACGCTTTGGACCTATCGAAAAAACGATTTTTGACATCCACATTATGAACCAAATTCCAAATTCCAAATGTCTTTATTACTGTAGATATTTACATATACTTAGCAATCGTCATTTTTTGCCTCTTCTTTACATTGGACCACTGTGGGAGAAGAAGGGCGTAGAAACTCCGCGTAGAAAAATTTGGTTTACCAGTTAGAATGCTGCCAAAGTTGTAGGCTTATATTTTAGAAAATCATGTTGCTCTGATTTTAAAACCTTGTAAATTGTTAAAAAATCGGGTAACCTTGCATACATTGCTTTTTTTAAAAACCTTCGGTAAAACAGGTGAGAGTGGAAATGGACGATAATTTCCTATTTTATATTTATCACCCTTTTTAGGGTTCCGTAGAGAAACAAGGAACGCTTATTACATGGCATATTATACAAGGCCAGACAGACATGACGAAACTACAAGTGAGTTTCGTCATGTCTGTCTGGCCGTGTGTCCATCCGTATGACACAGCAACATTATTCCAAAACTATCAGAACTACACAGTTGAAACTTGGTACTTAGATGTATTCTGTAAGCAGCTTTATGATTTTTATACAAAATTTGAATGAAATAAAAATTAGGGGGCTCATACATGGAACTGATACAAAAAAAAACGTCAAACATATATATGTAGGGTGTAAATAGATAGGTCTTTGAAAATGACGTTGAGGTTGATGTAACACCATTTTTCCTCAAAGTAAATCTTTAAAGAGACAGGCCCTTCCAAATTGGAAAATAATTGCCCCCCCCCCCTTCTAACTTTTAAAGTAAGAGAGTAAAAATAAAAAAATATATGTTGTGTACCTTAATAAACACTTTCTTTTAAAATTGGTTTGAACAAAATAAAATGAGCAATTTTGAAGATATAAAACATTTATTAAAACCGCAAATATAACTTTATCATTCATACAAATACTATGAAAAACAAAGTAATTATTTGCTGGTGAAGAATTATAGTGATATTTTGGCTACGTGTATGTGAAGTAAGTACCTTCCTAATATTTTTTTTGGCTCATATTCTCAATTTATAACGGAATCCTAAATGTGTGAAGTCCGACATGCACTTGGCCATTTTTTTACAATTGTTTTACCAGTGATATTTTTAGCCTGTCTGGAAAATATCCTGTTTCAAAAGAAAGGTTAATTAAAAAATAATTTTAAATGGGAGTTATTTCGAATCAATCAGCCTTAATTATTTTGTTAGCTATACAATCATATCACTAACACTAACACTACCGCAGTGTTATTTAGCGACATTATCAGTTTTGACAAAACGTATCAACGGGTTTCATAAAAATATTCTCACTACCCCGATAGCTACCGCCAAAAAGAGTCAAGATCATTGTTAATTTTATTTAAGATTGTTATTTAAAAAAGTCATTGAATGCTTGAGCTATTTCAATTCCTTTTTGAAGTAACTATGACTAATATTGTGTATAAAATGTGATGATTCTTGATTTCCTGATTAATTTTTAACTAAAGCCAGTAGTCTGCTGTTTTTTAACAAGTTATCTGCTTCGTATGGAGGTTAGTTTATATTCTCTGTTGTGATTATGGATACTTTGGTGAATAATAGTTAGTATTGATTTATTGACATCATCACCCATTTTTTGCAAAAATTATTGTACCTAGGTATAACTTTGCCAGTTTCACGGTTTATTATTTGCCAAACCGTCTTCATCATTTGTATTTTTCTATTAATATGTAAAGTTTTTGCAATTCAACAAACCAAATTAAAGGCGTTGTTTTTTTTTTTGACACTTAAATAAAACCGGCCAAGTCCGAGTCGGACTCGCGTACCAAGGGTTCCGCTCAAATCTCATATTTTTGGTGAATGAAGTGCAAATTCACGATTTACGTTTTTTTCCTTTGCTTTTGCCAAATTTCATGATTCCAAGTGAACGAAATGTACCCAATAGGTTTCGATTCCCTTGCGAATATCAAGCAAATTCAGCATAATTGTGACATAAATGGCATTATCTCTTGAGTTTGTTGACCTAGAAGTTAGACCTTCTCACTACTTCTAGGGACTACATTTTTGAGTAATTCGGATGACCGAGCCAGCAAAGCGTCCAGTTTCCAGATTGGCCGAAAATGACTTTGTCTGTCTGTCTGCTCTCGCCTACAGGTCGCATTTTTCAACCGATTTTGATGAAAATTGGCATACAAGTTCCTTTATTTATTTAAATTATTTAATCGATTTTTATTGGGGGGAAATAGGGGGAAAAGGGGAAAAGTATGCTGTAGCGTTATTTATCTACAGATTTCAATCAAATTTGAGGGGCATACTAAGGATTTCATTCTACATGAAATAAACCAAAAGGGGGGAGTCGAGAGGGAAGCACTTAGGGGTATTTTCGTATTTTTTATAGATAAAGCTAGGCACCTAAATTTTCTATGACTAATAGGCCACAAAATCCAGTCAATTTGAACCAATAGATTGGAAACGACAACCGTTAAAAGTTTCGTCATTTTGTTACTGACTGACTCATCATCGAGGGGGAATAGGAAAACCTACGGTGGGGGTTGTGGTCGAGGGATGGGTGTTGGGTGAAGACGGGTGGGGATAGATCTTTTCTACATTATCTCCAACATAGGTAGGTTGGTTTAAAAAATCCGAAATGGCGTTGCCTAACCAGGAGAAAAGGAAAAGTGTCGGTTATTGAAAGGTTATAAGGGTTTGCGAGGTCTACTGTTCTAACGGAACCACTAAGTAGTCGATATTAATTTCATTTTAATACCTCTACGCGTTCCTGAGAAAAGGGGATGATAGACAGTTGGACGGACACGAAGTGATCCTTTTTTTTTTTTCATTTATTTGTGGAATATAGGTATACATTTAGTTGTTATTATAATGTTATGTCTCTCTATATTTAGCCATGAGGCATACAAATATTTTACACATTTATGAATAGGTACATAATTTTGTCACAAACATTTATGTCAAAGTCTTCGAAGTCAGATTATAAACTTCATTGATCAAATTGCGTGCCCAGAATCAACTCAAGCACCTTATGTCACAGGTTTTTATCTAATAAGTATTCAGATATGGAGTAGTATATTTTATCAATCAATAGCTTTCGCAGTTTTATTTTAAATTGAAATATATTATCTATGCTACGAATCCTCTCTGGCAAGTTATTAAAGATTTTGGGTGCCATCCCAAAAATACTATTTTGAAATAAAGCTGTTTGGTGTTGAGGCATACAAATTTTGTTGGGATGTCGTCTGCTTTGATAATTAGTAAACAGATGTGTGTTTGACTTTACAAACATTGCTACCTCAAGTATATATAAGGATGGGACTGTAAGTATATTGAGCCTCTTAAATTGTTGCTTAGCGCTATCCCTCCGGCCAAGACCACATATGGCCCTGACACATCTTTTTTGCGCAATTAAAACAGAACCTTTGTCTACTGCGTTACCCCAAAAGATGATGCCAAATCTTAGTGTTGAGTCCACATAACCATTATATGCCGTTAGTACCGCTTCTTCCTTTACAGTTTTTGATAACTTGTATAGGGCATACGCAAACGTATATAGATTTTTGCAAACTGTTTCCACCTGTGTTTTCCACTTAAGATTATAGTCAATATGAATTCCCAAAAATTTTGTTGCTTTAGTTTGTTCAATAGTTTCACCTGAATAGTTTATGTTGAATTTTTTAATAGTATTATTATTATTTTGAAAACTCATTAATTTTGTTTTGTTAATGTTAGCAACTGGATTATTCTGATTGAGCCAATTAATTATTTTATGTAAAGTGTTATTAATTTCGTGTTCAAATTCATTTGGATCTGCACATGGTATAATGACCGTACTGTCGTCCGCAAATAACACCATAGGGTGGTTTATAATATTTGGTAAGTCGTTGATGTATGTTAAGAAGAGCAATGGACCCATAACACTACCTTGTGGTACTCCATTCTCTATCTCTCTAGCTTTTGATATATATGTTTTTTCCAGTTTTGTTTTAGTGCAAATCCTATTTATCTGTGTCATTTGCTGTCATTTATTCAGGTATGATTTTATTAGTTCTATTGCGTTACCCCTTATTCCATAATTTAATAGTTTACTTATTAAGATTTCATGACTTACAAAGTCAAAGGCCTTACTCATGTCCATGAATATCGTTACTACAGGATTTCTTATGTCTACGTTAGCAATAATTTTACTAAGAAAATCATAAATAGCCATATTTATGGTTTTGGTTTTCTGGAACCCTTTTTGTTCTGGTGCGAATAGATTTTGATTTTCAAAGTATCTATAAATATTTCTGTACATCACCTTTTCAAATATTTTGGCAAAAATGGGTATCAATGCAATAGGCCGATAGAAATTCATATTCTGTTTATCTTCCTTTTTAAAAAGAGGTTTAACTATTGAGGTCTTAAGTTCATTTGGAAACATGCCGTGTTCCATGCATTTATTAATTATATGACTCAGGATGGGACAGATTATTAGAACCACGTATTTTAACACCTTAGTTGTTATTTCATCATAGCCGGCACTGTTAGTGTTTTTTAATGATTTAATTATTTGGAAAATCTCAAAGGATGTCACTGGCTTTAAAAATATTGAATTACATTTATTGATTGATAAAGAGGTATTATTGTTATTAGGAGATGTCAGATTAGGTTCAAGGATCCTTTACGGTTTATTTTTTTCTTATTAAGATACGGAACCCTAAAAACAAAGCATATCGGTTGAATGGTAAGACTGGGGAATTAGAGGTTGAGAGGCTGATCCTGGACCTTATATAAGTAAATCCTAGCCAGTAACTGCTTTGTGCAATGTGCATTGTGGAATTCTGTATGTAAGAGGAGACTAGATAATCAGGGGCTTAGAGTTAGATGCGATAACAGAGTATCTCGTTGCCGTTCCTTTAGTCTTATTTATGTTTTCTGAACAAACCTTTTTGATACTTCTGAGAATATATTTAGACATGTTTGTATCTAGTAAAAGTCTGGCGTGAGTGTAAATTTTACAAAACTGATATAATTTTGAATGTGATTAGGCTACAATCATTTTTATTCATAGCTGTTGAATTTATGTCTGGAGTAGGAAATGTCTTATGGTCACTAAGCACTTTATATCTTCCATGTTTCAGTTAATCAACAGCCGAAAATACCGAAAGATACGGAGGCCATATTGACAAAATTCTTGGCGCAGTTTACATCAAACTGATTATTATTTTAATGAATAACTAGCTTTAACCAGACTTTTTCTTATCTCCCCCTTAAGAAGGCATCTTGACGAATTGCACGAGTTAAGATTAAGACAACACTGCTAACAGTCCGGGGAAAACAAGGAGAGGCGGCTGGAATAATTCGGCCGTAATTAAAATAGGATGTCTTCACTTGAAATATACGTTGCTTGTTTCAGAGTTATTGATGCAGTGCCTTACGAAGGCGTTGCCTTTAAAAGCAAACCCTTGTGAGTTGTAAATTTATTTGATTATGTAATTTTTAGGTTTTGTCTTTTAAAGGCTAAATTTTTATATAAATTGAAGTGAAAATTATCGCAGGGTAAAAAGACATTTAAACATGACTATATCCTAGACCTACTTCTGTTCCGACAATGTGTGCCAAATGCCATGATATATAAAAACTTTAATAATTCGTAAGTTTCTTTTGACAAAATAATGAACGTAAAGTATTTTTTTATCAAAGATGATTATGGTTGATTAATATTCTAAAAAAACTTGTGCCACAGAAGTAAAGTTCGTGCTCATAAAATATACGAAGTAGTTTTTTTTATAATAATAATAATAATAAGAAGTTTTTTTTTATAAGTTGTAAAAATGAACTCGACTAGGTATTTGTCAAGACGAATCTTATTAAATAGGGTTGTATTGAATCATAACTTAGTTACTTTCCCATTGGTCTCCTTCCAGCTCCATCATCAGACCCTGGATATCATCTAGGACCCAAGTATTTGTCAAGACCAATCCATCGAGCTCAAACTTGACAGGGTTGCTTCGTTTAATTGCACAGTTGCTATGGCCACCTTCCTGCTCCATCAACAGATCAGCTCCAAGTCATGAAAATACTGCATTGTCATAGAATTCTACGGACTTGTCAAATTTACATGTCACGTCACAATAACTCATGAAGAATGGAAGGTGAAATCTTACATCAAGAACGAAATAAAAAAGAACCACAAAATAGCTACTTTTTTACAGAGCATTTCCAACTAAAATATCATAATTTTTTATTGTTATATTTTTTTCTGTGACTAATTGACATGTTTATTTACAACTTTATTTTAGACATTCTACCTACTATTATAAGACTTACCGCCCTATCTTTTTAAATGAATTGAGAACTTGAGCTTCGTAAGCTGTTTTGTGTGACTAAAAACGGTCCTTTTCGTTCAAAGTTAGGCTTTGATCTCTCCTTTTTACGTCGAAGGCCGACTGCCGCGGCATCACGGCGTACGCCGTGTGACAATTCTTACTAAAACCTGAAATCATAATAACTGAACCAAAATTACAGTTGGACTCCCTCTTTTTAGGGTTCCGTACCCAACGGGTAAGAACGGAACCCTATTACTAAGACTTCGCTGTCCGTCCGTCTGTCACCAGGCTGTATCTCAAGAACCTAGCTAGCTAGAGAGTTGAAATTTTCACAGATTATGTATTTCTGTTGCCGCTATAACAACAAATACTAAAAAACAGGATAAAAGAAATATTTAAGGGGGCTCCCATACAACAATTCTTTCAATACCACATACAAACTTATGGATGCACCTGGTTACGTACATGGAGTGTGAAAGTAACCGCACCAATAACTTTGTAAACAATATTTTGCTGTGTAAAATCCAAACTATTCACTCCACACCATCGCTTCCATTGAACGGTGGTACGGAACCCTTCGTGCGCGATTTAGACTCGCACTTGACCGTTTTTTTTTTTTTAATGTCGCAAGCTTGTTACTCCTTAGTATACAGTAAAATCGGAGATAAATGTTTCCGATCAGAAAACAATGTCAATTAGTTTATTTGTGACTTAAATATGTATATTTTCTTCTTGTCTTTATCGTTTTCATTATTTAAATTTGTTGCTTTTTTTCTTTAGTTTCTCTACAGTATTCTTATATCCAAGTTGATAAGACTAAAGGTATTATAAAAACGACTTTGTGGCAAAGAAATACGTTTTAATAATTAAATACCTCAAAAATATTTAATTACGGATTGGGAATTAATCGAATAATCGTAATTAATGAAATGGCAAATTGACACAACATTTTTTAATTCCTTATGGTAAAATAATAGAAAGTTTAAAAACACGCATGTATTTCTCAATTTAAAAGAAATCAAACCAGTACAAACTCGAGGGGTTTACAAACAGCCGTTGAAGAGTTCCACTATTTACCTTCAGGTCCCATCATCAGGTCAGCTCGATACCCTCACTAATCCATCAACTACTCACTAAGACTATTTTAAAGAGCTCAAACTCGGTAGAATTGCGTTATTTTATTACATAGTTCCTGTGACCACCATCCGGCTCCATCATCAGATCAACTCGATGGTATCATAATATTGCATTGTCACCGAACTTACATAAGCCTTCCAAATGTTAGCTCAATCGTTAACCGGAAAACGAGTTAATTTTAAATTTATTTTTTACTTCCTCAGTAATAGTTGAACCTAATAAAAGCGTGTTAAAAATATAGCAGCAGTAGCAGAAACCAACTGACATTTTGGATTAGTTATTTTGATTTCAGGGTTTAGAGATATGTACTCCATTACACGTCGGCGTCAACTCGTCTAAACCAGACGCGTTGACGCTGGCGTCAGACGTCGCGAACAGCGTGAAATAGGAGATCAAGGCCTTAGTGGTTGACTCAAAACATTGGATATCAGGGGAGACACAAACACGAGACTCACAACATTGGATTTGGGGAAGGTTTAATTTAACCACTTTGTACATACACCTACGTGTATATATTTTGTTGTCTTGTTTTGCTTTGAATTTGGGAACAGTAAGGGATGAGGCTGTATTCGCAAAGTAAATGATTTTCTATTAATGTGCCTTGCTTCTGTTTATATTATTGTTAATTAATTTGCTGTTGCTTATATTGAGATGAAGGCGTAAGACAGAATTTTTCTAGCAATTATTAGCCAAAAACAAAACAAAGCGTCACGCCTCTTCCAATATGGGTTGGCGTAGGCACAGTGCCTACAATTAGCCAGTTACAGACCAGAAAACGAGACCTGAGAAATGCGTTTAGGTATGTGCTTCAATCCGTATAAGACTTCGACTAACTGTGTGACGTGTCTTTGTAAGTTACGTCACTCTTGTCAAGTAGCCCATTGGCCGGCCCTGTGCACGCACACAATCGTAAAGTCCATCCAAAAATAAAAGACTTATTTGAATAACAAACCACTTACCGGAAGAAAAATACGCATTTCCTGTGTAATCTCACACACAATAGCTAGTAGATAATTATTGTATCATCTGGGTAATCACATGCAATACCATTATTTTTGTAATAATACGTCTATTTCATTGTAAAACTATTTCTTTTTTGCAGAAAACCGAATCCGTTGCAAGCTCAAACTAACAAGTGACATTTACCATTACTCTGTCTTGTCTTTGGTAGTTAGGGCTGGACGTTCTTCGATATCGATAAAAAGTTGAGGTCAAAGATGAATGATGATTAATATTACTGGTCGAGGTAGATACTGTGATTACTGGTCGAGGTACTGTGATGAACAACTATTAAGGCGAATATGGTGCGTCGACCTTCTAACAAAACATTGTTTGCTAATAAAGCGTCTGCTGTGCCATTGTCCATAGGTAGTGCCAATGGACAGTGGCGTTTTTGCTTTTAAACACCCAATTTTACACCCCAAATCAACTTTATTTATATTTTTATGCATATTTTTGATATATCATAATTATTTTTATATACCAAAGAAAAGTAATAACTCTACTTAGGCACATGTTTATAAATAAACGCTGTTATAAACACATTTTAATGTTTTATGTAGTTTATTTCCTCCTTAAATCCATAATATTTTCAAGTAGAGGTAGTACCTATTACTTAGTCTGTGGAAGTACACCTATTATATTGCCTTGAATAGCGCCAGCAGAATGCACCATAGTAAATTTACCGACATAGACATTTACATCACAGCACTATAAGTAGTCTATGGTTACCCATTCCGCCATAACTGTATACAAAATAAGACTTTTATTTTTGGATAAAGTTTAATTCTCGGGTCTCGCCTGCTTGCCTGTATTCAATAGGTACTCCATTTTGCTTAATATTATTATTTATAAAGCACAGGTAGCTTAAAGCTGATGCGTGCATATCAGTCCATATTTCACTGCACTTGTTTTATAAAAGTGTCGAGTCTATTTTCACAGTAAATAAATAGCCTAGCAAAAACAAACTTAATTTTTAGGGCAAATCAAAATTAAGTCTAAATCCTGTCTGCTTGAATATAAATAGGTAACTGAAGAGGGCTTCATTTACCTATTTATATTGAAGCAGACAGGATTATTGTTTTCATAATTTCTTTTGTACCTAATACATCCTGATTATTCATATAAGGCTTTGGTTCACGGATTGAATTTGGAAGCAATTGCGTTTATGCCAACCTGATAGGGAAAAGGCGTTTGTGTAGTGCCGCATTGGTATTTGAAACAGTCGCGTTCTCATCAAGGGAACAAGATTGTCTTAAACACCACTATATTTAGTACGTTATAGAGGCTATTATCGTTCTGGGGCCCTACTCCGGTAGACAATGACGGTTCGGAGACAATGATACGGCGTCGTCGCGGTCAACTTTAAGTAAACCTCACGCCACGAATTAAGAGCGCTGGGCGACGTTGGCGGGAATTACTGCGCATATGTACAGGTATTTATAAGTGACTACTGCGCATTCAAAGCCATCGCTCATAACGTGCTGCGCGACGTATATACATTTATCTACACACGTATTATAAACTCTCTTTACTGCGTACAAAAACCGCACGTTACGATCAGCATAATGTTAAACTACTTGGTAAAAACTCATTTCTTATCTGAAAAATTACACATTATGACCATAATCTGTAATTTTTCTACACATTATGACATTCAAATTTCGAACGCTGACGCCCGCCTCGTGCCGCCCCTAGTTTGTCTGTGAAGTTGGTACTGTAAGGTTCGATATTTGTTTAAGCGATTATATTGTATACGGGCCTCTTTAGAGTGGGTGTTCACTTTGACACTGTTACTTATTTTGTAGTTTTAAAAAGAAAGAAGCTTGGATGTGAGAAGTCAATGTGACACACTTCACCTTAGGCTTCAGCCAGCGACTGAGCTAAATTATATAGTGAGGATTAGCGTAATGGCTATCGAGCCAGTTGTGGATCCCTTTTATACAAAGTGTAACTATAAATCAATAATAAAAGATCAAATTCAAATTCATATATAAAAGTTTTTCCCTACCTAATCTGTAGGGCTAGCAAATTCAAGTATAGGCCGTGTTAGGTAGTGATCCAGATCCCTACATTGGCGGAGGCGCCGATCGAACCGGAGAAATAAGAAGACCGCTTCATAAGGAATAAGAGGTGACGTCATAAGAAGTGACGTAATAGAAGAGGATAGCAATCGTCGATCCAGACCTTGAAGAATCGAGAAAGGATTGAAACTACATTGAAAGGAAGTATATTTCTGTGCTTAAGTTTTTAATTTAGGAATTACCTCGACCTGCCAAGCGAGTGAAGGATCGAATAGAAAAATTGTGGGAAAATTTTTAGTGCAGCGGACATTTTGTGATTTTTTTTATTATGATGGAGGATTTGTCAACTTGTTTTTCGGGGAGTCCTCAGGAGTCCTTTGAAGACTTTTTAGAAGACTTCAGAGATGCTGCATGGAGGAAGAAATTTATATCGTCGGAGGAATTAAAATTATTATTTCCTTCGTGGAGCCTTATATTGTTTTTAGGGAAATTAGGGGCAGTGCCCAGACATTTGAAGAGGTGGTGAATAAATTTAATGAGGAATTTGGAAGCACAGACTTTGCAGAGAAGTTCTACAATGCCAAGCAAGAGAAAAGAAGTTCGTTGGACTACTTCCATTACTTAGGGGACCTAGCGAGGAAGGCTAGAGTTACCAGAGATGACATTTTTATAACGCAATTTTTAAGAGGATTGCAAAACCATCTTAGAAATAAATTAATGTTGAGCCATTTTGTAGATAAGAAGGCGCTAAGGGCAGTATTGGTACAGATGGAGAAATTAACTCCGGGAAGTGATGATAATGTGAATGTATTTAGTAACCCGGCAACTTTTGGACCGAATTTGGCCCATAGCAATAGAGGGGGGGGGGGGGGGGGGAGACAGTGGTCAGGAACCACATATTAGACCTAGTACTAATAATTATAATTTGCGTCCTAGGCAAGCGGATTTTACAACGCGTCGTCGCTAGAGGCCGATAGCGGTGACCAGGCTGACCTGTGGAATGAGGGCCTCAGACGAGCTCAGCAGCGTAGCACGGAAGCGAAATGACCAATGGGGAAGATCGTCGCAGTCGAGGCGGATCAGCAGGTCAGACCATTGGTTTTATTGAATTCTTCTGGGGTAGACGTGGTAGCTCTTTTAGATACAGGCGCTACGGCTTCACGCATCAGCCCAGCCGTTGCAGATCAAGTGGGTGCGAGATGTATGCAAGAAGAGAAGAGACGGGTTAAGGCGGTAAATGGAAGTTTATTGCAAATTGTAGGGAAATGTGTTATAGATTTTAGTTTGGACAATTTTAACTTTTCACAGGAACTTTTAGTAGTAACTGATTTAAATTGTAGCATTATTTTAGGGGTGGATTTTTTAATAAAGAACGGTATGAATATTGATTTTGTTCATTCGTGTATGTGTTTTTTCCAGGGAAAAATACCGTTTTTCAATAATTTCCATACGAAACAAAACACGACACCGGTAAAACAAAATGTCATGCGCGTAGGGATTCTTTCAAAATAAAAGATAGGGTCGGACTTTCTAGACGGTTCTAGAAGGAAAGAGTCAGAGTCAGAGTCATTTTTTTATTGAATATAAATAAATAAATTATCTTATTCAACGTCAAAATTATACTTACTTATAACTACAAGTCAATTTTTTTTATATAAATAAAAGACTACACCGTTTTGGAAGGTGGGCCTCGGGGTTAAGAAGAAACGGCAAGAAACTCCCCCATACCTTTTTTTTAAAAAGTGACTTTAAAATAGGTACCTACTGGTTTCGGTCTAAGGAAATTCGCCGGCGAGTGATAGACTTGATCCATCACCCCTCGTCGAATTTCTGTGCGCTGAGATGGTAT
The DNA here is from genome assembly GCA_949825045.1 of Argyresthia goedartella. Lineage (NCBI taxonomy): Eukaryota > Metazoa > Arthropoda > Insecta > Lepidoptera > Argyresthiidae > Argyresthia > Argyresthia goedartella. The sequence continues at coordinate 13,112,481 of OX463829.1, read as the reverse complement.
GGACCATGCAGTTTTGTCATCTAAGTATTCCTTAATACTATAATAGGACCTTCTTATCAGCTCATTTTTAACATAGTTTTTGAACCTCTTTTCAGGAAGGATCAATGATTCCTGTGGTATTTTATTGTAAAAGCGAATACAGTGCCCCATGAATGATGTGCCTACTTTACTTAGTCTAAATAATGGTAGTGCTAACCTATTTTTATTTCTAGTGTTAATTGTATGGCTATCACCTACAATTTTAAATAAAGCTATGTTTTTTCTTACATGCATGATATTTTCGTATATATATTGACAGGTAACCGTAAGTATATTAATTTCTTTGAATTTTTCTCTTAATGATTCTCTAGCATCTAATTGATATATCGCCCTGATCGCCCTTTTTGTAAGAAAAATATCGTATTTATATCTGCTGCTCTCCCCCAGAGCAATATTCCATAAGACATAATACTTTGAAAATAACTGAAGTAAACCAATCTGGCAGTTTCAACATCTGTAAGATATCTGATTTGTCTGATCGCAAAAGCAGCTGAGCTAAGTCTTCGTGCGAGATTAGTTATGTGAGGACCCCATTGAAGTTTCGAATCTATAGTGATTCCGGGAAAGATTGTGTCTTCAACGAGGTCCAATCTTTCAGATCCTATTCTAACACTGCTTTCAACCTGTCGTGCATTAGGCAAACAAAATTTGATACATTTAGTCTTCTTTTAGTTTAATAACAGGTTGTTTACATTGAACCAACTTAACACATGAGAGAGTGTACTATTTGCGTCGTCTAGAATTTCTTCTTGTCTTTTCACCTTGAAAATAATAGATGTGTCATCAGCAAATAGAACAATCTGAGTCATTTTTTCCATTATATAAGGCAGGTCATTCATGTACACTAAGAAAAGGAACGGACCTAAGATAGAACCCTGGGGTACACCAATATTCATATGGGTTCCAGTGGACTTGCATCTGTTTATATCTACTTTTAGTAATCTTTCCATTAAATAAGATTCCATTAATTTTAACGCATTATCTTTGATACCATAGTGTTGAAGTTTGAGCAAAAGAGTTTGATGGTCCACACAGTCAAAGGCCTTGGAAAGATCACAGAAAATACCAACCGCATCCTGTGATCCTTCCCACGCACTATAAATGTGTTCTACTAGCGCTACTCCGGCGTCTGTTGTTGATCTGCCTTTAGTGAATCCTAACTGTTTTTTGAATGAATGAATGAATGAATGGAAACAAGTGAACTTCGAAGAAACCACGGTTATCGAGGATCGTGACGTGATAAATTCTATCGACTTTCAGGAGTTAAGAAAGGGCGATTACGTTTATTTCTCGGGGTTATCGGATTCGTGCGAATTTGCGTTTGGGGTAGAAGATAAACGGTTTATCGTAAATGAGGATTTATGTGAGAATGATAAACAGATATTATTGGCGTTGTTGGATACGAATGCGGATAGATTTGCGTTGGCAACTGACCAGTTAGGTAGGTCGGAGATAGTGTTGGTCGATATTAAGACTTATGATGAAGAGCCGGTTCATTGTCACCCGTATCGCGTTTCGCCGGTGCAACAAGAAATTATTGAGGAGCAGGGCGCGGAGATGTTGAAACTAGGTGTTATTAGGGAATCCACTAGTTTATATGCTGCGCCCGTTGTATTAATTAAAAAGCCCGATGATACATGGAGGTTTTGTGTAGATTATCGGAAATTAAATAGGAAAATTTGTAGGGATAATTATCCTATTCCGCGGATAGAAGACATTGTCGATAGTTTGGCCGGGACCAAGTATTTTGCGGAGTTAGATCTCAATTCAGGTTATTGGCAGACGGCTATTACGGAAGGTAGGCATAAAACGGCTTTCGTCACGACCACGGGTCTTTATGAATTTAATGTTGTTCCGTTCGGTTTGGCAACGAGTAAAGCGGTTTTCCAACGGATGATGGATAAAGTTTTAGCGAATTTAAGATTTAAAGGTTTACGTAGACAATGTAATTGTGTATGGTAGAACGTTCGAGGAGTTAACCGATACGTTGCAGAAAGTTTTTGGGCGGTTTAGAGAAGAAAACTTGACCTTCAAGCCATCCAAATGTAAATTCGGTTGTTGCGAGATTGAGATGCTAGGTTATCTAATCTCGAATGTAGGAGTAAAACCTAGTGAGAAAAAGCTGAAGGCTATGCAACAGGTTCCAACTCCCACATCTACGAAGGATGTGAAATAATTATTAGGTTTATTTTCTTATTATAGAAAATTTGTATCGAATTTTGCGAGAATATCGTTACCTCTCACTAAATTATTGAAAAAGGGGGTAAAGTTTCAATGGAATGAAGAATTGCAGAATTCGTTCGATTATATTAAGAAGGTTATGTGTAGTGCGCCAATACTTTCCTATTATTCGGGGGATAAGTCGGTTACTACGAGAGTTTATGTGGATGCGTCTAACGAGGCGTTAGATGCAGTATTGATGCAGGGCGTTGAAAAAATGAGTCCGGTTGCCTATGCGTCTAGGAAGTTAACAGATGCGGAGAAAAAATATAGTACGACGGAGAAAGAGTGTCTGGGGTTAGTATGGGCGTTAAGGCACTATAGGCATTATCTTTGGGGATCGTATTTTCAGATTGTTACAGACCATAGCGTGTTATGTTGGTTACAGTCGAAAAAAGATATGTCTGGTAGGTTAGCGCGATGGGCGTTAGCAATACAAGAATGGGATTTCGAGATAGTTCATTGCTCGGGGAAAAGCAATATAGTGGCTCATTTTTTGAGTAGGAATCCGCTAATGGAAGAAGGGAAACGGGAAACAGAAGGACCTCAGTCTTCTTCTCGTTTTGAACCTGATGATGATGGTTTGGAAGTTTTTAGTATTAATGTAGAGTCGTTACAGGCGGATCAAGAGAACGATTAATTGAAGATGGTTAACGCGGTAGAGTATGCGTCGCGGTTTGCGTTATGTAAGGCGTTACCTAGGGTTACATCGGAAGATGTAGTGCGATTTTTAATTGAGGAAGTTTTCTGTAGGTTCGGGCCGATTATCGAAATTATTTCAGATAGAGGAACAGTTTTTACGGCGGGAATTGTAAAATAAACGGTAGAGCACTTTGGGGCTTAAATGATACATACAAGTTCGTTTCACCCACAGAGTAACGGTTTGGTAGAACGAATGAATAAAACGTTAACTTCGATGTTATCAAAATATTTAGGTAGTAATCAAAGGCAATGGTGCTCAGTTTTACCTTTGGTAGTACATGCGTATAACACTAGCGTGTAGGCGTCAACGAAAGTGTCGCCGTATAATATTTTATTTGGTAGGGAACCGTGCTCAGTGGTGGACTGATCATTAGGATTAAACGCAGTTGGTTTAGACGAAACGATAGATGAAAGGGTAAATCGTATGGGAAGGCTGCTGACTAAGGCGTTAGGGAATATCGCGAACGCACAGCGTGTACAAAAACGGTATTACGGTATGAGATCAAAACCCAGATCGTTCCGGGTGAATGACTTAGTTTTGTTATACGTACCAAGGCGGATAACGGGAAGATGTATGAAGTTGGCACGTCTGTATCAAGGACCATACAAGGTCATTGAGATCATTAGGAGGTCTAATGTGCTGATTCGTCGTCTGAACTCGCGGTCACGGGGCGTAATTGTTAATACAAATCGTATAAAACGCTTTGTGCTGCGTTGAGGAGTTCGTCTGATATTAAATAATTATACATTAGGAGTATAATATAATTTTATCCCGGTTGATGGTTTGTGGTTTATGTATGCGGTATTGTTATGAATTGTTTATAAACCGGTGTTTCTTTTCATGTTGTTGCTGAACTATGATGTATGATGAGGACCGTTCACCAAAGACCCAAGAAATATCTGTAACATACTAGATTTCCGTGGTAGATTAACTTTATATGAGAAACTTTTATAAACGATAGTTCGAATAATTGTTTGAACCGATCGCCTGGTTTTATCTTTGAGAGCAGTATGACGAGGTAAAAGCTATTCATCATAGGGTTCTGTTTTGGTTCCTGCGTTCTTAAAGTATAGAGTTGGGATGATTTGGTAAGGGGAGAGTATGGGTTGTTCATAAAGTTGGTAACGAAGGTTTCTCAATGAAAGTAATTTCTGATGTGGGATAACTCGGGTATTCGATACACATTCGAGATTCTTTGTAGTGTCTTAACTTGGGTAATTGGTTGCAACTCACGGCGATTATCTTAAACTGTTAATAGTAAAAGATAGTTTACTGAATTACAATGGATTAGTTGAGATGTTTGTAAGTTGTAGTATCGGTTTTAAAGCTAGTTGATTTCATCGTATTATTGGAACAAATTTTAATGAACTCATTCTTAAGCTGTGGCTTGGTAATACGGTTCTATAGATTAATCCTGTTAATATGGTTGACGTTTCCTATATTTGAAAATGATAATTTTTTTCTTTGATCTTTGCCTGCATTAATTTTTGAAATATTTCCATTCGGTGGAAAGAGTTCACAATGTGTTCACAATTTTTTAAGCAAAGATGGAGTTGTGTTAATTTTAGGAACGGAGGTATTATAGTTGTCTGATAAGTTTTTCGCTAGTTTTTTTGTCAGAAACTTTGTCGAATGATAACCATTCGAGAAGCTAAATCTTAGCTAGATTCAGCTGTTTGCCTTCGTATTTTAATAGAGAGTTTTCTAGCGTTAGTTAGGTTAGTGTTAAGCCGCGAACAATTGTATGATGGGATCATAGGGTGTTATAATTTAAGTTTTTTAAGGTGCATAGCCTACACCTTAAGTCTAGTTAGGTTTATATTAAATAGGATCCACACCCTAAGTGTAGTGCAGTGTCCCTGCCTACGAAGCCAAGGGTCCCGGGTTCGAGTCCCGATTGGGGCAAATATTTGTTGATGAGAACGGATGTTTGTACCCTAGTCATGGTTGTTTATCTATCTAAGTATAATATTTATCTATATAAGTATGTGTATCGTTGTCTAGTACTCAAGATACAGGGAATCCTAGGGGCTAGATCAATGTGTGTAAATAGTGTCCAAGGTATTATTATTTATTTATTATTTATTATTATTTATTTAGTTAGGTGTGTAACTTAACATATGACCTTCGGTCAGTTTATTCTATTTCTTGTCAATTTATTCTTATTCATGTCAATGTTTTGTTTTGATACTGGTCTTATGCGTAATCAGAATTTAATATTAGGGTACTCGATGTTATTTAAAATTATGCTTGCGGCATATTTACTGTTTTCTAGATTTCAAGCATAGCAAACTAACTTAATGTTAACATTTAATGTTTTTTAGATTTTAGACTTTGAGATAGGGTTGTCATTTTAGATTTAAAACTTTGAGTTAGGGTTGCCGCTTTGAAATATATTTTTTTTCCCGTTGGAAATTTTTTTTTTGAAGGGGGCAATGATTGTAAGGTTCGATATTTGTTAATGCGATTATATTGTATACGGGCCTCTTTAGAGTGGGTGTTCACTTTGACACTGTTACTTTTTTTGTAGTTTTAAAAAGAAATAGGCTTGGATGTGAGAAGTCAATGTGACACACTTCACCTTAGGGTTCGGCCAGCGACTGAGCTAAATTATATAGTGAGGATTAGCGTAATGGCTATCGAGCCAGTTGTGGATCCCTTTTATACAAAGTGTAACTATAAATCAATAATAAAAGATCAAATTCAAATTCATATATAAAAGTCTTTTCCTACCTAATCTGTAGGGCTAGCAAATTCAAGTATAGGCCGTGTTAGGTAGTGATCAAGATCCCTACAGTACTGACATTCAAATTTCGAACGCCGACGCCCGAAGTTGGTACTACAGAAAAAGCTAAACAACTGCAGAGCCACAATGCCGGACAAACATGCGATTCCGATATGTGTGTAGATAAACTAGTGTATGTAACTGTACATAATTAGGCATTAAAACTCTCGAGTGATATTATTATGAAACTCGCCTTCGGCTCGTTTCATAAACCCACTCTCAAGTATTAATGCCCTCCATTATGTAGCAGTCACATAAACTACTATATTGGGCATTTAGATAATCCATTTTAAGGCACTTGATAGTAAACATTTATAAAGGTAATTACTAATATTTGACATTAATAACTAACAAAAGATAAACGGATAACAAAACAATCAGATAATGGTTACCTAAAGTTGACTATACTCGTCGCGTCATTGTCACTGAACCGTCATTGTCTACCGGTATAGGGTCCCTGCTAACTATCAATCGGTCACCCAGACACACAATCCACTGACCCTATAATCTTTTAATAAACTCTACACCTGTCCTGAACGATATCATTACAAGGATAGTTTTATAACGACAGTAACACCTATGAACAACAAAAAAAGGGTTCCCACGGCTGGTTTGCTTTGTATGTTACGTAGCTGCTACAAACATAACACGAACATATTTTCACTATATTTTCGCCAGTTTGGCCAATCACAATTCAATACTCAATTTCCCTTAACAGGGAGCAAGGCCGTCGCCGCCCATAACTACCTTAGACTCTCCTTTATTAACTCACGGGCCCATTACAACAAGGTGTACATGAAAGATGGGATCAAATTCGGTTTCAAGCTTCTTTATATGAACTCAGATAAGAGTAGGTAAGAGCCGTACAAATTTTCTCAGAACGTTCACATTCAGTTCAGTTCATAGCAACCTCTTGAAGCGAACTTTATGGATTGAGTGTTGTTAGAAAGTTGGTCAAAGAGTTTGCAGGGTGACGTCTTTTGTCTCATTTATAGGTAAGTTGCTGTGTAATATTTAATAAATGTAAAGTAATATTTAATAAAATATGATTCCGCCAAGTCAATGATGTATGACGATCTAGATTTTTCATACACCTCGTGCCTTGAAATCAAATTAACTGGATCTAAATTATAGTTGGTGGTTTGGCGCTTTAAGGTAGAAAATATAGTGTTGTAGCTGCATTCATTCATTACGATTATTCGATTTATTCCCATTCCGAAATCAATTATTTTTAGGCAACTGTTAAAACGTACCTTTTTGGATAAGGCGTTTGAGGCCTTTTTTGATAATTGCTAACCTATCGTCTAAACAATATTATCTTCAAATAATGTAAATAATCGATTCAAGAAAAGAAGAAAATACAAATATTTAACCCTTAATGGGTCATGGGGAAATATATTCCCACATCATTTTCAACCTTATTGCTTGGTAATAAATTCGAAATCCAATTAAAAATTACCTATCAAGGCCTCCAGGCGCTATCAAGGGTTAAAGAACACAAGAAGAAAATATAAATACTTAAGAATTAATTAAACCAATCGACGTATTTTTCTGATCGAATCGATATGACTTCGATTTCACTGAATCGATTTTCACAACACTGGGAGTTACACAACATTGCAACATTAAAAGAAAAAAGTGCAAATCAATTTGTCATTTTGGTCCTGATGTCAGGGTTTATAGATGCATAGTAACTTATTGACAACGTTTCCGTGGTAACCAGCGTATAGCACCGCCACTGTACTTCAAGTTATAATAAAATACCGTTACCTTCAGGCCTCTAGAGTGCTACAAAGATCTTTTGGCACTTGGATGACACATTGATTGGCCCTTCCGAATAATGACACAAGGTTCATTTTCTATCGCAGGCCTAAGATCGTTATATTAAATTTGATTTGATTTAATTTATAGCACTGTATCTGCGCGTATGGTTTGGTTCCCTTCACGCAATATAAGTAATTAAATAGGTAATAACCAAACGTGTGCGACACAATTGCGTATCTGCCTCTTTGTATACCATATTCGTATCTCTGTATTTGTATAATAACTATATTCGTTTTTATGGATATGGAGTTACATTTGAAAGTCACAAAAGCTATCTATTGATTTTATCTGAATAGCAAGCTTGAGTGGTATATCAACCCACTATTGGTTTGGAATAATATAAGTAAATACAGAACTATTGTTAGAACACTATGTACTCGGAATATTCATTTCCGTTCTCGTATAGCGTTCTCTTCTACTTGTAACAACTTCTAACAAGGGTGGGGGTGAATAATTCAATTATAAGATGCACAACACGTCTAAGTAAATACAAGCTATATGCAACTAACGCTATTGTAGCGAATGCTGTATTTGATTATAATTGCAATGTTAGTAGATACGATGATGATTTGTTAAACGAAAATTTATTGAGAGGGATTTAAGTCCATTTCCAATAAATGTAACCCTATAATAACCTATCAAAAAATTAACAGGTTTCGAATAATTTGGATTTTTAACAAAATTTCTCTTACAATTATTCTTTACAAAAAAACTGAATTACTAGGTAATCTTTTATCTTTCGTTTGTTAAAAATATTTAAAAAAAGCACTCATAGTTTTGGTGCAGTGAGTCCATCAATTGACAGGACGAGAAAACTTAAACAAATTTTAAATGTGATAATAGCGATTAAGTCAAAAAAATGTACGGAATTTGTCCGATACAAAAAGAATAAAAAACATCCTTATTTAATCAGGTAATTTCAGGTATCCGACATTGTTTTACTCAAAATAAAGAAAAAATAACTGTTGCTATGATTGCAAAGTAGGTAGAGAGTATTCTCGCCAAGTCCCCCAAATCTGGATCGTGACGGTACTAAACATTTACGGATTTCGGATTTTTCTTTTATTTTACCTTGCTTATTGCCAAAATTCATGATTCTAAGTCAACGGGAATACCCTCTACATTTGATTTCCTTGCGAGTATTCAAGCAATTTCAGAAAAATTGAGACAAATATAGTGATTGCTTTTGATTGCGTTGACTTACAATTTTGTTTTTTTCACAACTTTAACCGACCTTGTAAACAACCAACTGAGTAATCAACTCTTTTTTTTTAAACGTACGTCATAAAGGCCTTTTCTTAAATATTGCAGGACAATAATGAGCAATATAGGAGTTTATTAAGGGGCATAGTTGGGGTCAAACCATAAATAAAAAAGAAAAGTTTTCCAAACTTTATCGTGTGACATGTCTTATGAAAGCGCTTGTTGCGTTGATGTTGTTTTTTTTTGCTATGTTACAAATATATTTAAGAAAATAAGCATACAAAAGACCATTATATCCCTTATCTCCAAAACGACTAAACCTTAAATTTTGAAAAAAAATGCATAATATAGGCCTTTACATAACTATCACAGAAAGATCTTGAAAAAATTATGTTTTAAATAAGGATTATAATTTAGACACAACTGGGTATTTTTTTTTCAAACTGTATCCTGTGATATGTCAAATAAAAGGGAAATAATTGCTAGGATTTCATTATTTTTTCATAAATCTGAAATCATACAAAAATATTTAAGTAAATAGGAATATAAAGAACATTACATCCTTTTACCTCCTAAACTATGTATTAATCCTAAAATTTGCAAAATAAATACGTAATATAGGTCTTTAATTAAACACTAGAGGAAAAAATAATGAAAAATGTATGCTTTAAATTCCACATGGGCAGGCATTTCTTTCAATGCCATATACAAACTTATAGATGCACCCTGTTTACATACAAGGACCATGAAAGTAGCTACACCAATAACTTTGTAAACTACATTTTAATATCTTAACACACAGGAAAATTCATGATATCTAATACCAATTCAAGAAACATTAACATTCCCCTTCGTTTGTTACTTTCAAGGTATGGAACTCTAAAAATTGTGTAAATTTGTATGGAAATTATTTTGAAATTTAATTCCCACACATTCTCCTTAACAATGTTACCAACCACACAAAATAAATAGAAAACCATTTGAGTATAAAACTCTACAAGTTACGAAAAGACCTACGTACGGCAACCATTTATGAAATCAGTTCTTTGCTTCAGCGGCTACCTACAGCGAACCCAGCCAATCATGCAATGATCACTTGAATACAACCAACGTAGGAGATACTTACCCGTTTTATGGTTAGATGGTATAGTGGATATGAATGCTACGTTCCCTCCAATCCATCGAACATTGCAGTAACGTCGAAATAGTGGAACACTTTGATTTTGTTTGTTTGTACACTCTACGAACAAGTCTATCGGTAACTAAACTACTCGATGCATCATGTGTGATTACCTACTGGGGGAATTTCCAGATGATCCACTCGTAACGATGGGATTTAAATTTGATATCAAATACTGTTCTATGAAGTTAGTGCAAACGGTTAAGCTCAAACTTTTCGATGGAATGAAAAGGAAGAAGGTATCTAGACCTCTAAGAAAGGCATCTTAAAAATGAAGACCCAGGAAAGCAGTGCAGGATGATTTCATTTCTTTATGCGCAACGGATCCCCAGACCTAATAGATCACTTCCGTATCTCTTAATATCTATGCTGTAGCCTCAACATGTTATTCTGACATGTAGGAATTGGAATGACTTTGGAAAAGATGACTAATAACAACATGATTATTTCAATCGGGCTGTCTTTTATTGCGCCTTTGCTTGTTTATGCGATTGGTCCATTTTTAAATGAAATTAAATGAGATGTTTATTTGTCGACTTACATCAAGAAAAAAAACATTTAGGTGGTGAATGCGTAAGAGGATAGCTGAGAAATTATATAAACATAAACATTTACATACAGGCACACACATTGCTTCTTCCCCCACACTAGGAAAACCCGGTGTCGTGGGAACCAGAAATAGCGGCGTCACACACATTAAACATCCAAAGACCTGGGTATTTTTCTTTACCCCAGCCTGGATCGAACCCGGGACCTCTCGCATGGTAGGCAGAGCCACAACCGCTGCGCCGCAGAGGTCGTCGGTGATTTTGGGAACTTAGTTGGAGACTACGATAGGCGAAAACCTGTGTTGTGATTTCCAGCGCCTTCCCGTACGAATAGGTTGGGCTGTGCACACTGAGTAATCATTGGGAACAGTGTCAATTAAATTCGAATTTTATATACTTAATTATAATTTAAGGTAGAATCTGGTTAAGAATATTTTAGGAATATTTTAAGTGGCATATGATGTAGATAATACGTAATTATATTATAATATGAATATAATATGTATTATGTACCTATATATTATTATAATAAAATTAATAATAATAAATATCTAAAATTATATATTGTTTAAATATATAACAATTGTTCATATATAATTGAAATCTTATAGTAGCAGCTGGTATAGTCGTAATATTTGATATACATTGATTAATGCTTAATCGATGAAATCTGTACTACTTTGTAGTTCGGATGAATGACTCCAGTTCACCATAATTTTGTTTCTTGAGCCACTCTTAAATTTTAGCCTTACACTATGGGATGGTGAGTGGTTATATCTTAAGTTGTAGTGTTATGCTACTTACATGCCATTTTCCAGTCTGCGTTGATGGTCGGCATTCATCTCATATATCTCTGGATATTTCGTATCACCTTTATTTTCATAGGACCCTGTAACGTTTTAAACCATAACAACACAATAACAAATCATTTTCACTTCGTATTTTCATACTATCACCACTGTTAAATCGATGTGGGAGGGGTTTACCTTTGGTGACCTTGTATTTGGCTTTCTCCGAAACTCTGCAATTTCGGGCTTCGTGCGCGCTGGTGCGCTACCTTTTTATCTATCGCTGTTATGTAATTTTGGCTATGATATCTTGTTGTTTTCTCTATTACGAGCCTGAAACCAAAATCTGACATATTGCTATGTCGTTGTTTATCTGGTTGTCATGGCAATGTCCATTCAAACTCGTTAGCGGTCTGATATGTTTACTTCAATACTTTTACAAAAATACTTTTTCCCTCTTGGCCATTCACAAAAATTGCTTTTAATTTAAATAATTTTTAGAACTCTCCAAAAAGGGTATAAGAGCGGAACATTTCTGAAATTCTGGAGTCTCACTTCAGCTTTGAACAAGGAGCATCACCTAAAGGCCTTCTCCCGGGGCCGCACTGCCCCGGGATCCTACGAGCCTCTGTTGCTACGTCTCCTGCCTACAGCTGCTACTGGAGTAAGGCTGCTACGCCTCCTGCCTACTGCTGCTACTTACTGTGTTGCCTGCCCCTACTGACCGGCTCGCCAGACGGCTGCTACACCTCCTGCCTACTGATGCTTACTGTGTTGCATGCCTCTACTGACCGGCTCGCCAGACGGCTGCTACGCCTCCTGCCTACTGCTGCTACTTACTGTGTTGCCTGCCTCTACTGACCGGTTCGCCAGACGGCTGCTAGGCTGCTACTTCTTCTGCCTCCTACTCTCCGTGTCTTCCGCTCCCCTTTTTATATCAAAACCTGTATTTTTTTAAAAACCTGTCTCACTTCATTCATCCTCATCTTCCTATAATTTTTTTTTAAATAGTCATTGTAAAATATACATAATAAACTGTCATTTCTAAATTTTATCCTGGTTGTTGTTTCTTGTTAGGTTCTGGTTAGGTTCTTGTCGTTACATGACAAAGTATGTTATTTAGTTTTTGGAATAGAATAGAATGGATAAGAATGGACGTTTTCAAAAGCGTTATTATATTCCTAGATGTTATAATTACACGACTAGGCTACTGATTTTGAAAGGTGTTGCGATTGTGATTGTGACTTCAATTGTATATAAGAATTTGTTCAAATAATTGTGCTCTGAAGTAGGCGAAATGGATACTCGCCAACAACAAAAAAATAATATCAAAGAGATTGGAACTTTGGTACAGCCGGGTAAGGGTCGCAAAACAATAAATCCATTGAAGGACGCTTTGTTACTCACAATTTCCAACGGTTATATCGGTAGGTAAGGTATGGAAGTGAGGGACAGAGCTTTTTATAGTGTATAGCTTTATCCCTCACGTTCCTACTATGCCTACCGGTGTTACTAAATAAGTTTAAAGCGTCCGATGGGTTGGATTTCATAGTTATGTCGCAACCAGGATTAATATACACAGCTTTTCCGATCGGAAAAACGAACGCATTTTTCAAATGTTTTAACCAAAAACAAGAGAGGAAATATCATCATCTACTATACCGTAGAGTAATAAGTCTATGCTCATCTATGAATATTCTATTTTGTAAGCGGTGAAATGCTGGAAGTCTGGACATCTGACTGCTTTTTATGGTGACAGTTGAGGCGTTGACTTAAGGCTTGAACAAGCTTTAGCTTTAATTTTGGGCCCAAATAGTTGGCTGAATAATGTGGGAAAAATGTATGGGAAGGTCTTTAGAAAGACGGCCTTGTCAGAAGTTTTTGCTAATTTTCTCTATGCTTTATTGGTGGATTTATAGATGATTAAAAAAAAACACAAATCGTCGGAAATAATAAGATTCTAGTTTTATATTTTTTTATCGCCCTTTCAAGCATTCAGGACCGTGGGGACGTTGGAGTAGAGAGTAGGGGAAACGTCGAATTTGCCGTTTTTTTAACGTAAGATGTCGTTCAAACGGCTAAGTTCAACGTCAAGGTCAATCCTTGACGATGAACTTGACCTTTTGTGTATATTTCAAAGAAAATACTGTTTTGCCATTTTTTTTTTGCTCGTTGTTGCTCAAAGTTCATTGCTCTCGAAGTCGTCAACCTTGACCTTGACCTTTCCTTTCCCCAGTTAACTCAGGGCACCCTGTAATGGTACACGAGAGTCGGTACATTAGATACTTCATTCTGCGTGATAGAGGGCTAGCCCAACGCCGCGCTGTTTTGAATACGAGAATCGGTTCAGATAACGTTTGGGGGTTTTGCGTTGCTTACTGGCAAAGTTCGCAAAAAAAAGACGCGTGGGTTCATTCGTGGAATTTCAGTTCAGGTCAAGTTTTTTTGTCGCATTCCTGCGAGATGTGTAGAGATCAGAGCCGATTTGGCTGCGCGTTGAATAAAATTATGAATAACTAAATAATGAAAGGTTATTATGGAACGATACGGAGAAAGCTATTATGTAGATTGCAAATATACAATTGCGATTGAGGTATGAGATGGAGGGTCTGACACCGCTGGTTTGAATATCATTCTGGTAGGTCTTTGCTACGCGCAGCTAGCGGTCGGGTATGCTTAATTAATCGCAACAAGCTTTTATTGGTCAGCGATCAACAGATTCTGTGTATCGGCAGTACCAAATGATTTGAGTGATAACCTACGGTTGATCATAGTGAATATGCGTACACACAATTTGTAGAACGGCGGATCTGCATGGCATGGTTGAAATTGGACCCTGTGTAGTTAGTGATAAGAAGCTTCGCTTGGGCAGAGCGTATTCGCAAAGGACGCCATTTTTTCAGACATGTGAGGCGTATAAATACCAGAGTTTGAGAGGGGAGGGCATTCAGTCTCAGCGTCTAGCTACTGTGACAGTCGTCTTCACGAGTTCTAAACAGTTTTGTCTGCCGTGTTACGCGTCAGAACTATACGAATTTGTGATTGCGGAGTTTCAGTGGGTTTTCGTGAGTGTCTGAAGCGCCGAGATATACCTCGGTTCCTACCTTTATATCAACCTACCCCTAATTCCAAAACTATCCTTGGGTCGAGTCTGAGTCTGAGTCTGGGCTTGGAGCGACCCTAAATTCCTTTTTCCTTCACCATAGGGTTCCTGGATTGGCTCTTAGGATATTCGCGGGCTAATCCTCTCCTCATTCCTTCGAGTAGCGAGCTTTGTAATTCCCACACACACAGTCGTTAAACATTCAAGCACATTCAAATCAAACTCAACCATTTTCGAGTGGTGTCGATAATGGACGTGGTATAACACTAGGTTTTTAGACTAGGCTAGACAGGAGTTTAGTTGCGGCTAAACCTAGGTTGTCAGGGCATAGGGAGACTGTTTGATCGATGAGGTTCCGCGGATGGAAATAACAAATTCAGAACAAAGTTAAACCGGTGTCAACACAGATAATATATCCTGTTGATATTTTGACATTTGAGTGTTGTCGGGGACGCGCGAAGAGATCAATTTACAGTCTAAAGTTCATTGTTTAGGACCGGGTAGGTGTTTTGCATTGCCTTGGGTCAGATTGGATTCAAGTTGCATTTTTAAATTAAATGTAAATTTCGCTGGATGTCTAATGTGTAAGTTGAGTCGGTATATATGATTTGGCTCAGCCCAGGACGTGCTGCGGCTAGTGGAATTCATAGTTCGGTATTTATCGAACTATGCACTTCGCTATGGTGTGGGTTAGATATCCTAAAACAATAATGCTTGCGTTTCGATAACATCCAGCTCAAATTGCGCAGAGTTGAAGGTTTCAAAACGTTACGGACCTTTTGAGGTAACCGCTAGTTCAGAACCCATTTCGGAACTCAAATCGCAATTGTGTAAACCGGTTTTTTCGGATCGTTATTGCCATGAACCAAATATATAATTGGAACCACCACAAGCCGCTACTAGCGAGCACATGAAATATCATTGAGTACTCACGTCGTAAAACTACGACGGATATCTATACGATATCACAAACAAATATTATAAACTGTGGTCGATCACTAAAACTAAAACTAAAACTAAAACTAAAACTAAAACAAAAGATGTTCCAATGCGCTCATATGTACAAAAACCAGATGGTGCCATCACATAAAATATAACAACGATCGTTTTGGCGCAATACACCGCTGACTGATGCGAATTACCGGCTCGCGGACATATATGCTTTCTCTGTCTAACTAGAAACTGTAACTTCCTGAACCAAACTTCGTTCGACTATTGTACGCCTAACGGATTTCTCGACGAACGAGAATTTCAGACTTATCATTCTTACTTACAAAACTTACAGCCGAATCGGGTCCTCTCATTTTGGGATAGATAGAATAGACGATCATAGCTACTGATAGCGGCGGCTCGACCTTAGCCTGGTGCCGGTACAACCCCACTTCCTAGGCAGTCCTTACTAAGCATTCTTGTAGCTAGAATATATATAGTTTATTTAACTCTAATCATTTACAAGCCCACCAATAAAGCGTAAATAACAAATCAGCAATAGCATCTGAAACGGCCGTCTTTCTAAAGGCTATACAATTTATGTAATATAAAGTTTATTAGAGAAGAACGTTGCGTTTTATAACGGAAATGCTGATGATTTGAGAAACATTTTATATTTGCTATAAAACCAGTGGCAGGTTTGGGCATCATAATTAACTAATAACCGTAATTGAATGATTTTGATGAACTGTAAAGACCTCTTTACAGTTCATCAAACAAACGTGCCGGTGTTTCTTACGCCACACAAATGATGGAGATATAAGTTTGGTGTTGATTAATGCTCAATTAGCGGCAAGTTAAATTTGGTAAAACATAAATATTGGAGACTGGTGGTTATCAAAGGCATCGCAAATTTCGCCAGGCCTCATATTAGCTCAAGTGGTGGGGTGCAAGCAAGATCACCTCCCAGTGTTAGTAGCTGAGGATAACCCACGAGGACCTAAAAAACCGAATGGGGTAACAGTCGTCACGGCGCACCCTGGGCGACATAGTTAGTAAAGTGAGGGCTTTGCCAACACTTTGCTAGCTATGGTGGCGAAGATTACCTGGTTTTACCGGGGGTTGAAGGCACTCTCGGTAGACTAAACACGACTAACTGCGTTAGTCCTTTGCAGTTGAGCGCCGTGAGCGAGGATGAAGGAGTCCTAGGGGGTTGAGTCGAACGAGGTCGGTTCAGTTAACTTTGGAGACAACACGCCTTCTTTGGTCCGGTTTCATGCAAAAAGCCTTGCAATCAGCCACTGCAATGTAAGGGACAGGGGTCCTATGCGGAAGAGATGGGAACAGTGCCGCAGGCGAGGGGTAGTGGGGTCCTCCAGGAGGACACTTGGTCTCGGCCAAGCTGAAGAAGCAAGGGCGTACGGAGCAACTGGGAAGGCTAGATCGTAACCTCTAGCCGTACTGCCTGCAGCACCCGATGTCGCTCATATAGACTGAAGTTGTATACCTTTACCTTCTGGATAGCCCTGGTGCCAATGCTTGGCATCCCCAAAGGTGCGGGCTCCGTATAGGGCGGCGAACCCAGAGCATGAAGAATGCACATTGAAAACATGGACAAACAACGACCGCAAATCAAATTGACACAGGGACCAAAGGGGAAACTGGACGGGTCCTCACAAGGTGCAGGGTCGGCTGAACCTCACCCAAATAAACAAAGCGCTGGATCAGTGCAAACGGAACCGTTCTCTAAATTCAACACCTACAAGCGGCTTCAAGTGGGTTCAGGGCAACGAAGTCGACCCTGACATCCAGAAGCACACACACACACGGGGGCAGAGCGGCGAAAGCTGTATTGCCACAAAAAAAAACGGGAAAGCCGAAAGCGAAAGGTCGCGGTAAAGCTGGGAGACTGCCTGAGCCAAATCCTGCCGCGTCGTCAACCCAAACAGGCACGGCGCTGCCCCACGGCGGTACTGCGTCAACAAGCACACAGGCTACTATCACCAGTGCGGCTGCTGAGCATGCGGAGTAATCTGTGGCCCAAAAGCCAGCGCAAGAGACAGTGGCTTCAACCTCCACATCCACCCAGCTTGACGCAGGGTGGACACTTGAAAAACACAACCGGAATAAGGGGCAAACTGCAAAGCGTGAACCTGCCCAAGAGGTTCCTAAGATCAAGCGCAAATGCAAGAGCAGGCTGCAGCGCGAAAGGAAGAAGGCGGCGCGCGGCGGTCTGAGATCAGCAGGCGAGGTACTAAAGGGGCCCGTACCGAGAACCTTGAAGTCGAAGGAAAACAGGGCAGGGAAAGGGAGCAACCCACGACAACACCGTTTCTCCTCGCAGGGAGTCGAAGAGGCAAAAGGTCGAGCGTCACGGTGACCCTCAACCCAGCTTCGCTGACGCAGTCAGGGCGGACCTCATCGTAGCAGTTGCGACCGAGGGGACTGGCCACCTGTCTGCGCAACAGGCCTAAGAAGTGCAAGATTTGTTACAAGGGCGGTTGATGCAGGAGGCCATGCAACTCTCATTGGACCAAGCGTGCCCTACTTTCCGAGGAAAGCCGGTCTATGACAATGGTGTCCTCAAGCTCTAGTGCGAGAACCAGAGGACCCTAACATGGCCTACCCTGTGCCTTGGCAGTCTAACCCTCTCAACGGGAAAAAACCTCATGGTACGGAAGCAGAGCGACCTACCTCACAGGGTGCGCTGTGGCATCCTTCTGCCGGAGGTCTGGGACGATATGCGACCTGACGGACGCACGCTCCAGTATCAGAACCCGTGGGCAGAGGTGAGCAGAAGCAGAAGCTTAAGGCGGACCGACAGCACATGGAGACATTCATCTTCGTCAGCATCCCGGAGTAAGTGGTTCAACCCCTGATATAAAGAAAAATTTCAGGGGACCAGAGGAAGTTATTGTATTTATATAATTATATGTAAAGTTTATGTAGTATATATCTGTAATTATTTTGTATTTCTTATCTGTATTTTATATGTATTTAGTTTATTCCTAGGCATTTTATTTATAGTATTTATTGTGCACTGCCTACCGTTCTATGATACCAATTTCTATAATTCCTTGGTTTGCTGGAAAAATATATTTTTAAAGAAAAGCTCGCCTTTGTACATGCATTATATTTTACTGTAACTTTTTAAAATATTTGTGTGCAATAAAAGATTATGAATTCCTCCTATGAACCACCTGCACTCCGGTCGACACCTATGTAGTCAGATACTGCTGGGGTTACTGCAGCTGAGGACAACCCCGCCCGCCCCGCCCGCCCCCAGCCCAATGGAGCAGGACGACCCGATCACCGACAAACCCGGAGAGGACGATACCAGTTCTATTCTAGATTTGGCAGATGATGGGAAATGAGGGAATGGTTAACCTGGAACTCGGGACGGATGAGGAGGTGCTGGTGTCAGATAATGATGGCGTCCTCTTTCCCACCGTGTAATATCCTGCAAGCTAACCACCACAGCGAAACTGGAACGGCTCAGCTGAGAAAGTGGTTGGAGGTTAACCACATAGCCTTGGCCCTGGATCAGTAGAGGCAATATATGCGGACTCCGAAATCTTGGAGGTAAGTTGTTTGCGGATACGAACTCGATTAAGCCCCGAGCCTTGTGACCTCCTTACCGGCGCTCTCCACAGGTTAAGATTTTTAAGACACACCGCTGTTGCAGCCGCTTTGATGAAGAGGTGTCCCTTTATCCACTGCAGGGTAACAATACTGTGGTAACAGACCTCTGACGGGGCTTGGTGACACTCCTGTATAATTCCGGAGGTAATAGTGTTGCTTTGAAGGGCTTCCAGAACTGCCTTGCTGTCGGAATGTATGCGGATAGGGAAATCCTTTACCTTTCTTTATGCAATAGCTGTAGTAGCCATAATGATGCCCATACACTTGGCTTGGAAGATGGTACTGTGGGCATTGAAACATTGAAACATATTTTTTGGTAAGTGTCAATTAATGATGTTGTTGTTGGCACCTAATGATGTTGATCTCCTCATGTTTAGATCCTCCAAGAATGCCCCGGCGCCTGTACCTTAGATTTTTTTAGAACTGTATGTAGAAGATCCTTAGTTTTCTTTGATTAAAGCCCTCCCAATCTTCATGCAGTTGTATTATACCTTTTGTCGAAAACATATTGCTTGGGTACCCTGTCAGTAGTAGCTTCTAGAAGCAGATTCTTACCTATGTACTCGTCGAGTATTTCAGTGTTGGATACCCTAGCATGTCTCCATAGGTTAAGTTTTTTAAGACGCACCGCTGTTGCAGCCGTCTCTTGTCTAATGAAGAGGTCTAGTGGCGGTAGATCCATTATGGCTTCCAAAGCCGTAGTGGGTATAGTCCTCATGCATCCCGTTGGTGCCATGCAAGCCAGCCACTGAAGTCGTTATAACTTTGCTTTAACAGTGGATAATTTGGTTCGTGGCCACCAGACTATCGCACCGTAGTTTATTATAGGTCTGCTGATAGCTGAGTAAAGCGAAAGAGTGGTTTTTGGGGTTAGCCCCCCAACTTTTTTCCCTACCATTCTTCGGCACTACCAAAATGTGACTGTTGCTTTATCTATCTTGTTGGTCAGATGGTTGCTCCAATTTAGCTTGCAGTCTAGTATTACACGAAGGTACTTTACCTCAGCAGAAAATTGTAGCTCTGTACTAAACAACCTGATTGTCCGATAGTTGCCCAGATTGCGCTTGTTGGTGAACATTACCATTTCCGTCTTGGTTAGATTGACTGTTAGTTTGTTAGTTGTGCACCAGCGTTCCACGATCCACAGTGCTGCTTGGAAGAAATCACATACTGTGATTTCTCCCAAGCTTGATACTAGCAAGCGATTCCACTTGTTAGTATCACTATATCGTCGGCATATCCTACCATGTAATAGTGTTGTGCGTTCAGTCTGATGTGGTCACTCGCCACCAGTCTCCAAAGCAGTGGCGATAGGAGACCTCCCTGGGGGCATACCTTCGCTACCAATGCGTGTTGGGATTCGGCTGAAGTGAATTTAATGACTCTTCTACTCAACATCTCACCTATCCAATCCACCATAACTGCGTTTGCTCCGTGTTTTACCAGTGCCGCTGTTATGCTGCTTAATTTAGTTTTATCGAAGACTCCTTCAATGTCAATGAAGATTCCTAGGCAAATAGACTTACTGTTGATGGCTTCTTCAATTTTGCAAATAACAGAATCTGTAGATTAACCCTGACTATACGCTTGCTGATTTTGATATAACGGTATGTTTCTCAGGTCCTTCTCCCGCAGATCTTTATAATATCTGCATAGCCTTTAAATCATTTTCAGCAGAAACGAGGTGAAGCTGATTAGTGTTTAGGATTTGGGATCTCAGTAATGGCTCTTACCAGGCTTAAGTATGACAATTACTTTTACCTCTCTCCAGTGTGTCTAGGTAGAAGACCGAGTCAAGTGGTAGGTTAACTTTATATATATAAACTTTATTTTATTATTCTAATATTTATCATTTTAATTTATATCAATTAAGACTTAAAATATACTATGATGTTTTATAATACGAATCTGCGTTAAAAATTTATTAATCACATCATAGATATTGATCTGTATCATGCTTGTTGGAGGAGTTATGTTTAAATACATACCTTTTATTGAAATTTAAAATTAGTAGTTATTCGACTTAAACCATTCCTAGTTTTAAATCTATTGTCTAAGTTGAGGACACTTCTTACTCATACCTCTTTAATAAGGATTACTGGTTTCACATGGAGGAGGAGTTATGTAAGTACAAGACGATCTATTTTATTCAGCTAATATAATAAATGGGAGCCTGCGTTTCAAGTAATGACAGTTTGAAAGAAATATTAAGGGGGGATGCTACAGCTTAATAAATATAGACTATCTCATATATTACAAAAAAAATCCTGATTCATTATTTACTGAACTATATGGAAATTCGCTCGGTCTCGATTTTTTTTTTCCGAATGTACTTTAATTTTTTTCATATTTTCTAAATGAAAGTAACGTTGTTGACGATTTTGAGAAAAAATTAAAAATATTTATTGATTATTTTATTTTTAATCGTTATAATTTATATTGTATATATTTTTTCAACTCGCGAAGCCGCGGGGCTCTGCGGGATGGTGCGCTAAATCTGCGTCAAGGCGTATCGTGCGTTTTTATTGTCTGATTTTCAAGGCTTGTTCGAGCCTTAATGGCGAAGGGAAATGTTTTGTGAAACTACAGGTAGTTGTTTGCTTTACCAATCAGGTGCACAGTCAACACAGTATTTTCAGTTCGAAATTAAATTACCACGGCAAAAGCGCGTATCTGTTCAAATATTGTAGTGTTTACAATAACAACATTATTGTAAACAGAATATGCTTAATGAATTAGGCAAAATTTTTAATAATTAAAATCACCAAGATCATAAAGTTAAACAAGAAAAATCATAGATAATAAAGAATTGTAATATCATTTTAATTATTTTTATTCAAATAGTGATATATTGAAATATATATTCAATGCATTTTGAAAATCATATCTTGAACTGAGGCTGCCCAGTTGTTCTCAATACATAGAAATCATATAAAATTGCAAGTTTTGTATTTGTACAAAAAATTACATCACGACTCCCTTGTGATTTTCACCAATGAGATACATTTTCATCGGTTTCAGGTGATGTGAATAAACAAAACATGCGATATTGGAGTAGCACAAACTACCAATAACTACCTGAGCGACCCCTAAATGCAAAACGTGTGAGAATACGCTTTTGAACAGAGCAGGTATGTTAATAATCGTTAATTAGTCGGAGAAAAACTTTATAAAACGATAAACATGTAAATTTGCCGCGATTATTTAAATAAATATTCACACCGACGTCTTCAGGTACCTCACAGATTAACAGTAGGTACTCATTTCAACAGATGGTGTAAGTAGTATGATAACACTACAGTTTGTTAGATGAAATGGTAGGAGCCACTCAGTAGCGTGCATAGGTCTTTTTTTAAGGTAGGCTAGGCACAGTAATAAAATTTATGAAAAAAACTATTTACCGACCTCAAAATTGGTTTCCGGCGGCCTCAGACAAACTTCGTGCACGATGAATTGCTGCAACCTTAGATATCCAGTAATACCTATTGGGGTGAGCACAGCCCGCTAGCCAACTATATTTACCGTAGGTACTGCACTGATACTTACTGGAAGTGTTAATTTGATTGCGGGTGTACACCGCCCTTTCTCAATAATGTATCCTTTCGCCGCATAAGAAAAATTATGGAATTTACCTTTTTTTCACCTTATCCAAGCACACATCATCTTCGCACATTTCACATGTATAAAAATTCATCATAAATTTGTATTTAAACTCAGTTCTTATAGTTTAAATTAATCCCACAAATTAATTAAACAAAAACAAAACAGGCTAACAATATTTACGAAAAGAAAACTTTTGAGAAATAAAAATGGCGCCGGCCGCCAGCCCAGCTGTTCATTTGGACGGAACACGGTAGGCTAACTAAATTGAAATGTCGATCCTTCTTTATTACTATTATGCTGGTCGGGTGTCTTCGAATTCGGGGAATGCAATGTTGCTTGCTTCGCCTCCTAGCGAGTGACTGCGAACGCAAACTAAACTAGTAGGTAGGTATCTATATAAAATAGCGCAAAGTCCACTGCGCGTTTGATTGTCTACCTTAGTCACTATTGTGAGCGCGCATTGAAATTAATACATGATCATTATTTCAAAATAGGCTTAGCTTATTTCTGGCGTCAAACCCCGTAAGACCTGGGAAACGAAATATTTCTTGGTGTAATGGTACACGAGAATCAGTACATTTGATACTTCATTTTGCGTGACAGAGGGCTAGCCCATCGCCGCGCTGTTTTGAATACGAGAATCGGTTCATATAACGTTTGGGGTTTTGAGTAGCTCAGGGTAGGTTAGCAAAAAACAATAAGTCGAGCGCGTGGGATGGTCCGCGGAAGGTTACAGGTCAGGTTTTTTTGTCGCATTCCTGCGAGTTGTGTAGGGATCAGAGCCGATTTGGCTGCGCGCTGATACGGAGAAAGCTATTATGTTGACTGCAAATATACAATTGCGTTTGTTTGGTATGATATGGCGAGTTTGACACCACGAGTCTGAATATCATTCTAGTGGTCTTTGTCTAGCGCGCTAGCGGTCGGGAAGGCTTAAATTAATGGCAACAAGCTTTTATGGTCAGCGATCAACAGATTTTGTGTATCGGCAATACCGAATGACTTGAGTGATAACCTACGGTTGATCATAG
Organism: Argyresthia goedartella; assembly: GCA_949825045.1. Taxonomy (NCBI): domain Eukaryota; kingdom Metazoa; phylum Arthropoda; class Insecta; order Lepidoptera; family Argyresthiidae; genus Argyresthia; species Argyresthia goedartella. The sequence goes on along the minus strand of OX463829.1, from coordinate 13,088,882 downwards.
TGAATTTGCGTACACACAATTTGTAGAACGGCGGATCTGCATGGCATGGTTGAAATCAGACCCTGTGTAGTTAGTAATAAGAAGCTTCGCTTGGGCAGAGCGTGTTCGCAAAGGACGCCATTTTTTTTCAGACATGTGGGGACTATAAATACGATTGCGGGGGAAGGGAGAGCATTCAGTCTCAGCGTCTAGCTACTGTGACAGTCGTCTTTCACGATTCTAAACAGTTTTGGTCTGCCGTCTTACGCGTCTGAACTATACGAATTGTGATTGCGTGTTTCAGTGGTTTTTCGTGAGTGTCTGAAGCGCCGAGATATACCTCGGTTCCTATCCTTTAAATCAACCTACCCCAAATTCCTAAACTATCCTTGGGTCGTTAGATAAGAACTTGTAGGTAACTGATCTGAGTCTGAGTCTGGGCTTGGAGCGACCCTAAATTCCTTTTTCCTTCACCATAGGGTTCCTGGATTGGCTCTTAGGATATTCGCGGGCTAATCCTCTCCTCATTCCTTTCGAGTAGCGAGTTTTGAAATTCCCATACACACAGTCATTAACCACACAAGCACATTCAAATCAAACTCAACCATTTTCGAGTGGTGTCGATAATGGACGTGGTATAACACTAGGATTTTAGACTAGGCTAGACAGGAGTTTAGTTGCGGCTAAACCTAGGTTGGCAGGGCATAGGGAGACTGTTTGATCGATGAGGTTCCGCGGATGGAAATAACAAATTCAGAACAAAGTTAAACCGGTGTCAACACAGATAACCTATCCTGTTGATATTTTGACATTTGAGTGTTGTCGGGGACGCGCGAAGAGATCAAATTACAGTCTTAAGTTCATTGTTTAGGACCGGGTAGATTGTTTTGCCTTGCCTTGGATCAGTTTGGATTCAAGTTGCATCTTTAAATTAAATGTAAATTTCGCTGGAGGTCTAATGTGTAGGCTGAGTCAAATATTTATGATTTTGCTTGGTCGAGGTCGTGCTGAGGTCAGTGGAATTCATAGATCGGTAGTTACCGAACTATGCACTTCGCTATGGGTATGGGAGGGTTAGATCTCCTAAAGCGCTAATGACAACGTTTCGATAACATCCAGCTCAAATTGCGCAGAGTTAAGGTTTCAAAACGTTACGGACCTTTTGAGGTAACCGCTAGTTCAAACTCATTTCTGAAAATCAAATCGCAATTGTGTAAACCGGTCTATTCGGATCGTTATTGCCGTGAACTAAATATATAATTGGAACCACCACTAGCCGCTACTAGCGAGCACATGAAATATCATTGAGTACTCACGTCGTAAAACTACGACGGATATCTGTACGATATCCCAAACGAATATTACAAATCGTGGTCGACCACTAAAAGAAGTTCCAAGCGCCCATAAATACAAAAAATAAATGGTACCATCACACAAAATACAACAACGATCGATCTGGCGCAATACACCGCTAACTGATGCGAAATGCCGGCTTGCGGGCATATATGCTTTCTCTGTCTAACTTGAAACTGTAACTTCCTGAATCAATCTTCCGTTCGACTATTGTACGCCTAACGAACTTCTCAATGAACGAGAAATTCGGACTTATCATTCTTAACTTACAAATTTTACAGCTGAATCGGTACATCTCTTTTTGGGGTATATAGAATAGACGATCATAGCTACTGATAGCGGTGGCTCGACCTTAGCCTTTAATGCCGTTACATTAGTACCGGGGCTGGTCATACGATTTATGGAGATTTTGAAGGCACGAACTGAACTGCCTTAGGTCAACAGACGAGGACGGCGAGCGGAGAGTAGTTGAGCGTTATAAATTCGCGTGGCGGGATTGTGTACCTACAATTGTAGCAATTGTAGCAACATTTAGATTTTTATTGTTTGTGAATGAATGAAATATTTTAATTTTAGAATGATTTATACCTAAGGTATTAGCCCAGGGTAGGCAGTGCTTTAATTCCTGTATGGGACGCTCGCCTCTGGACCCACCTCGTGGGCCACCAAATGATTCTGAATCCCTCCTGGAAAACATACATTTTTAACGAAGTTTTAGATCTTGCCATGTGACACCCGAATGCTGAACTACCAAAATGGAAGACTGCACGTGGCTCTGACCGCTCCAACACCACGTATGATGGCTGCAGTAGGGTCCCAGTGCCTACAAGGCCTGATCTCTCTGTTTGAAAGCCGGCGGCACTTGGACGAAGACAATGGGCCACCACCTCCGATTACGAAGGAAAGTTGTTACCGCATCGGCGCCGGCGGGCCGCTCTTCCAAAGGGCCATGAAGTAGCTTGATGATGAGGAATTTAAACGATGAATCTGTTTTGATTATCACACTGATTTATTGACTGTTCTACGATACTGTAACTTATGACAACAGAAAATTCCACACTACGCCTTAGGAAAGGAAACACATAACCCGACAACCGCGGCGAAGCCTTTTGAGCTAGAGTAGACTGAGGCTGACAATTTTGATACGACCGAGCGCGGCGATGGCCATTGAACTAGAGAAATTAGAATGAATAAGTTAGTGATTTTGAGACAGGAACGTCTTTAGCGACAGATAACATAGGTAATGACAATTGATCGTTCGTTCTATAGTATCGATCTTACAAATTAAATATCATGTTAATTTGGATTAACAGCAGTTCATTCCAGTTATTGTTATATTACATTATTATAATTCCAATTATTTACTCTTTTTTTGTTGATAAGGTTTCTATGACCATCGACACAGCTTATTTATTTTATTAAGAGCCTTTTAAGTCTCGCTGCTGGCAAAGGCTGGCTGGCTGGCTCTCCCTCTTCCACTCTATCTGAACCTGAGTGGTCTCCTTCCAGTCCTTATCCCACGGATCCAACACTTTTCCACGCATTTTCCCAACATTTTCTGGAAGCTAGTCCAACTTGAATTGGACTGGCTTCTGAGCTACATTCATTATCTTTGTCCGGGAGCGCAGCCGTGTATTCCATCCTCGCCGACACACCTAATCATAAAAATTAAATCACCTATGTCAAAGTTTAAACATGTATGCACACACAGTGTATCCACATATACACACAGTATCCACAGTGGTCCAATGTACAGAAGTGGCAAAAAATGACGTTTGCTAAGTATATGTAAATATCTACAGCAATAAAGAAATTTGACTTTTACTTTGACGTTGACTTTATTGTTAAATGTATCTTAAAGGTCTACCGGAATCTCATAGCATGAAAAAAAACTTATTTTAATATGGAAATGTCAATTGTCATCTGTCAAATCAAATTACGAGATCTATCAACTGTGTATACCTAATATGCTTCATACTAAAGACCTAAATAAAAAATAAACAGTATCAAGACTGTTTAATCCAATTTCTCCAGTATTGCACACAACAAATTTTAATTTTCCCATTTGCCATGAGATTCCGGTAGACCTATACTTCCGGTAGATATACACTCTTATGAGCGGCAAAAGTGTTTGCAAAAATTGCAAATTCCAAATTCCAAATGTCTTTATTACTGTAGATATTTAGATATACTTGGCAATCGACATTTTTTGTCACTTCTCTACATTGGAACAACTTTGTAACAAAACGTTATAAGTTATCCTAAATAAACTGTTGAAATCCTTTGTATGATACCCTTTTATGCCTTTCATTTGTCTTTAGGCTACACTTTACCCAGCTAATCCTTAACATACTCTGTATGCAGCCAAAAGATATCAGTACAAACCCGCAAACAAAAATTAACCTTGAAAAGGTAATTTATTTTCACAGGCAATCGCAGAATACTTCTAAATTAATATATGGATTCACCGTCTTCTTTATAAATTATCGAGGTTCTGGAAAGGCAAATGATAATTGCTTTCCGTTGGTTCTTTGCCTATAATATACGGAAAATATTGACTGCCAAATCGAATCAAGGGAGAGAAATTTATTAGCATATAGAGAGATTTTTCAAATGGCGCTCCACTTAATATTTTTATGGATGAAATCGAGCATTAGTATTTTTTTCCAGTCTGCCATCTGTGGCTTCTGTAGTAATTGAATCGGCAGTTTGATTGACGTTGATGTAAATGAATTTTTGGGAAAAAACATCAAAGCACTTTAGTCTGCAATTCTTGTCTTATATACAGATAGGTATGAGTGTTAGACGTAACAAATGTACAGGATAGATGCCTTCAAGGACGACCCGAATGGCCGAGTCGGTAGTGTCCCTGCCAACGAAGCCAAGGGTGCCGGGTTCGAGTCCCGGTGGGGTCAAATATTTGTTTGATGAGAACGAAGAATGTTTGTATACTAGTCATGGTTGTTTATTTATTTAAGCGTAATATTTATCTATATAAGTACGAGCATCGTTGTCTTGTACCCATTATACAGGGCATAGATCAATGTGTTTCAATAGTGTCCAAGGTATTTTTATTATAATTATTAAGGCCGAATTGGCACTGCCTTTACTAATACAATTTTAATAATGGTACATACCACTAACGAAAAGTAACAGCAAGTTTTTTTTTAAATATGTTATAAATAAAAAAAAAACAATGATAACAGGATAGCATATTGAACTGACTTGATAAAAATATATGAACCTAGTAGTTGGCTTATCGAAATCTCAAACGAACACTTTACCTGTTAATCTAGCGTTCAGACTAACGGGTTAGTCAGATTAAAAACATCGTACTCTAACAAGGCCTTATCAACAAATAAAAACATTGATGAATTGCCAGATTTCACGGCTTACAAGGTTGTCGACACACAAAACCTTGTCCGAATCTGGATCTCAACAATACACAAAGATATCCTTTTTAAAGGCGCGCCCCCTCCTTCCGTTCAGAGGAAATTCCTCTATTGTTGAGCGACACAACTCCGAAAGGGATTTGAGATCTCCCAACGCCTTTCTGTATAAGAATAACGCTGTTATTTATTTTCCTTTCCATTCTAGTGAGTAAACTTGTGTGTGACAATGGCTAGTTACGGCACGCGGTAACTTAGTTTGATGTAGCTACTTGTAAAGTACAAGTAGATTTGATGGAATGATCTTATGATGTTATATATTTTTGGGTCAGAATGCTTCTCAAATTAAATAATGCTAATGTTCTACAGATGCGGTTATTTCCCGATGACTTTGAGTTGCCGTCAAGCTTTGATTATCGGTTGTTGTTGTATCAGTGACAAGTCTGAATCTTCTTAAAATGTATTTAACACGTATTTAATTAAGAGGTCGTACTTTTAGAACGTGGATGAATAATTTCACAAACTGAGAGAGAAAAAAGCGAGCCGTCGCCTCTGAACAGTAAATAACTTTTAACTTTTATGAAGTCACTTTAATATAATGTTGATTATCAAAGTTCATTGCGATAATTAAACTCTATCAAATTATGCATCATAAACAAGTTAACTAGATACCATTACTATAGGACCTTTTGACCCACGATGTATAAACGGAATGAGGTGGCCCGGAACTTAAGTTAAGTACCACAACGATAAGAGCCATAAACTCTATTTCACCAATTACAGTCAGGATTAGGGTAAGTCACTCTGACGACAAAGTACGATTAGTTACGATCATAATAGTACATAGGACGTACGAAATAAGCACGCCTCAAAACGACTCAAAAGCCCATAGGACGGGTTTAAATCCCGGCATATTTCCATGCAATATATAAAAACTAAGCCATGGAAATGGAAAAGTGGGGAAATAGTGGGTTCGTATGAGTTTTCCCTTGTATTCCATTTAAATTTTTATCGTAACCATTCGTATTTAGTCGTCAAGGTGACTCGACCTTATCCCGACTGAACATGGTGGAATGGAGCTTATGGCTCTTATTGTTGTGGTACTTCAATTAAGGATCGGCCAAGCTATTTCCGTGTGTCATAGGTTCTTTAGGAGTAGTAGGTTAATAAATAAGTTTGTTTGTTGAATGTTGCAAAAAGAACACAATGGAAAAATGCTGATCAATGTTTTGTCTGACAACTGACTCACTTTTGCTTGCTGTTTTCCAGACTTTCATAACAAAAACACAATTCAAGCCACTCCTCCGAGATCCGGTCTTATATTAGCCCCTGCGCTGTACTACGGTGTACTTAGCAGGGTGGGTTACATAAAAGATAATGTTATAATAAGGTGTAGAACAAATTCACCTAGAACACGCATGAGAGCCATACCACTGCTTTAACGCCAAGCTGTTGAACAAATTTAGAGTTTCGCGTTTAAACAAAGAAGTACTTTAGCCGTAGCGTACAAAAATTGTTCCTCTAGAAAACTTCTTATTCCGTTATTGGATATTTGAAGACAAATGCAGAAAACATTTTTATAGAAATAGCTTGAGTAGCCATGGTTATTTCTTACAAGAGATGTTTTCCAGAAAATAAGGTTGAAAAGGATTATTCTGCATTATACACAACTGCATGACTACGTACGAATAGCGCATAATATATAAATATGTGCTTGTTGATGATTGTGTGTATTCATATACTGTACAGGATCGCGTAATGTTTAAACAAAAATGTTCAGTAAAATTATTATGCGATGCTGTAGAATGAATGCAGAGACCATTTAGAACAATAAGACCCAGATTTACAGTGTGTATCAGATATATGTGTGCACGCACGCACTTAAAAAAGCAACCAGAAATATCTATATAGTGTCAAAGTGTCAAAATTATGATATTACTAGTAGCCCTGTGGGCAGTAGACCTCGCTAACAGGAGGGACTGTGAACCAATTTATAGGTAAGTATTTTAGATTCAATCAAAATCAAGTAGTTAAGTAGCCGCACCAATAACTTTGTAAACTACATTTTGCAATTTAAAATACAATCTATTGACTTTTCACTAAAATTGTTATAGTCTATTTCACTCACTCTCATGGTCTGTATAGATCCTCTTTACTAATCCGTCACCTACTTCGAGGAGTCCAAATTTGGTATGTTTTGAAAATACTTCTTGGATTTTTAGAAAACAGTCGGCCGAAAGTTAATAATGGTGTAGTATATTTTTAAAACCGGCTCATGGAGCCCGTTAATTTGATGCCCCACACGAAAAAAAAAATTAAAAAAATCCCATACAAAAAATTAATGACGTCATAACTGGGTGCTCATATAACCGCACATTTACCGAATCCCATTATGAAGCACCGCGATTTTGTACCTAATGCCATGGTAATAAAATTCAAAACCTATAACGGGAAAATGTCAGCTCTAGCTGACCGTAGCACGCAAGTGGTCTGATGCTGACAGTGCATTCTTGGTAATTGATTCCCTGCATTTCTGTGAAATTTCAATGGTTTCCTAGTTAAGTCTAACTTAAGCATACTTACAACCAACAAGTGTGAGTGTTGGGTATATATATCTTTCTAATAAGCCAGTTCGCAATCCCAGCAGGGCTTTGAGACCTTCCGGAAGGAGCCATCTTTTTTCGATCACAGTTCTTTAATCTTTTAGAGTACAGGGCTTGAATTTGCATGAAAAAAGACAGTATTTCTTTCACTTTTGTGGATAGGAAAAAAGAGTTGCTAAGCGACACCGGTCTTCATTCCGCAAGTTATGGCATAAGAGTTAGGTCGGGGCAGCTCGTTTGCGCCCGGTGACATGTTTTTATTGGTATCGACAATTCATGGAGTCGTCAACATTTCAGCGACAACTATAATCGGTGTAAGATATTTGGTGACGTGATAAGAAAAAGGCAAAAATTTGGACAACCCTACTTTCGCATTATACGCATTACACATTACGCATTGTATGTACGTAGAGGTTAGTAAATAAAAGAGCTAGCACCTTAGTTATTTTAACTGCGTTAAAAAGTTTTAAAGTTTCGTAATGAATACATACATTTTGATTATACAGTATACCTTGAGCTTTATTTTTTAAGTACTGACCAAGGCTTGATCTTTTTCGGACATAAAACATAAACATTTACATACAGGTTCATATATTGCTTCTGGCCCCACACTAGGATACCCTGTGTCGTGGGAACCAGAAACAGTGATGTCACACACATAAACATCCAAGACCAGACAGCGCCAGTATGCTGAAAGTCATGCTGTCACCGTCTCTCATTCAAGAAATGATAGCGCCAGTATGCTGAAAGTCATGCTGTCATCGTCTCTCATTCAAGAAATGATAGCGCCAGTATGCTGAAAGTCATGCTGTCATCGTCTCTCACTCAAGAAATGATAGCGCCAGTATGCTGAAAGTCATGCTGTCACCGTCTCTCACTCAAGAAATGACAGCGCCAGTATGCTGAAAGTCATGCTGTCATCGTCTCTCACTCAAGAAATGACAGCGCCAGTATGACGAAAGTCATGCTGTAACCGTCTCTCATTCAAGAAATGTCAGCGCCAGTATAACAGAAGTCATGCTGTCACCGTCTCTCATTCAAGAAATGTCAGCGCCAGTATGACGAAAGTCATGCTGTCACCGTCTCTCATTCAAGAAATGTCAGCGCCAGTTTGACGAAAGTCATGCTGTCACCGGCTCTCACTCAAGAAATGTCAGCGCCAGTATGACGAAAGTCATGCTGTCACCGTCTCTCATTCAAGAAATGTCAGCGCCAGTACGACGAAAGTCATGCTGTCACCGTCTCTCACTCAAGAAATGTCAGCGCCAGTATGACAAAAGTCATGCTGTCACCGTCTCTCATTCAAGAAATGTCAGCGCCAGTATGACGAAAGTCATGCTGTCACCGTCTCTCATTCAAGAAATGACAGCGCCAGTATGACGAAAGTCATGCTGTCACCGGCTCTCACTCAAGAAATGTCAGCGCCAGTATGACGAAAGTCATGCTGTCACCGTCTCTCATTCAAGAAATGTCAGCGCCAGTATGACGAAAGTCATGCTGTCACCGTCTCTCATTCAAGAAATGTCAGCGCCAGTATGACGAAAGTCATGTTGTCACCGGTCAGTATGACATTAATGTAGTAGTGTATTTGAGCAGCAGCTTACATTCAGTAATGTAAGCTGATGCTCAAATAAATTTTTCAACCTCTGTGGCGCTACTGTTGTGGCTCGGCCTACCATGCGTGAACTCCTGGGTTCGATCCTTGGCTGGGGATAAAGAAAATATAAAAACCCCAGGTCTTGGATGTTTATATGCTTGTGATGTCGCTGTTTCTGGTTCCCACGACACAAGGTATCCTAGTGTGGGTCCTGAACCAATGTATGTGCCTGTATTGTTAATTGATTTAATTTTGATTTCATTTTCACGGATATCATTTCGAATATACCCCAAGAATCAAAATAATAATAATTATAAATGTAGCCCATTAGGGGAACAGGCCTTTACCCGGATACGAGTAAGATTAAGCCATATTCCAACTCGCTGGCTCAGTGCGGGTTGGAGGGGTTTCGCGACCACTACCACGTAGCGATAGTTCAAAGGGCGTTTTGCTTCGAGTACCTTCTGATCCTAAATCGTATCCGGGACCTACAGTTTAACTTGTCATCCGAAACACTGAACGTCCGATGATGTACTTATGATAAATAAATTATCTCTTTGATGGTCAGAATTCGAACCTGCATCTCCTGTATGAGAAGCAAGCGGGAAACCCATCAGACCACGGAGCTCATACAAAAGAATTATAAAAATAAAATACCTACAACCACTCTGGGGCTTTCCTGGTCCAGAGGATCTCGCTTGCTGTGCAGCATGGTGACGCAGCCCGTGTGATGGCCATCTTAGGCCCCTTATTCCTGGGGCGGTTTATTTGTTTAATGAATTGGTGTAATTTGTACCATTTATTTCGATCAGTAAAAAAATGCCATAACTCCATCGATATAAATACTAAGGATAGGCCTTCCCGTACTAAATTTCTTACCATTTTGAGGCAAAGAAAAATAGCGCCCCTGTCGGAATTCGTCGGAACCAAGACAGTACGAAAAATTGTAACGGCGTCACGGTCGGTCACGTTCCGATTTGTGGTGTATAGACACAATATTAGGAAAGTTCATCTACGGATAACTCTCAAATACCCGGTGACTTTTAATCGGTGATTAGGAGTAGAAATAAAATATATCTAGCTAAAATTTTACTTAAGGGGCGAGGTCTCACGCAATTAGCTCATGTTTAATTAATAAAAAGTTGAAAAATAATTAAATAGGCATATAAATTTTTGTCTTTGCCGTTAAATTATGAAAGAGGATGTAAGCTCACAGATACACATTAGTAGCGTGACTTGGAGATTAAGATCTTGATTTTAATTTATAAGTAATAAACTACCTAATCATAGAAAAAGTTATGAATCAGTTAGAAAAAGTTATGAATCAGTTAGGGGGGGGGGGGGGGGGGGTAACCAAATGACATTACGAATAGTAATCTAATGACATTAAGAATAGTAATCTTGACATTACGAACAGAAAAATAACCAAATCGGATCGTTTTTCAAATATAGGAAGCGGGCAGTTTCACTGTGCGTCGCGCGTCGCTACAAAGTTATGTCAGTCGAATGGTTGATTTTCGTTTGAGGATTTTTTCGAGAACAATATTTTATAGATAATCAATTTAAAGCCAATAGTAATTGAAAATATAATATTTACTTGTGATACGTCACTCCCTGTTTTTGTGTTTTGCGATTTGGGTATGATTTACACCTTTTTACGTCGCAGGTCACCATTTTTGTTTTTGCTGCCGATATGCCAATCGGCTGTCACCGTCCAAGCGCGACTGATTGCAAACAGTACAATTTTCCCGATTTTGTACTGTTTTTGTAGCGACACTTTCAAGCGCTCCGTGCCCTGTCCCTACTATTCAAGTCTGTGCATAACTCGCAGGTTTGAACTGACAATTGACAGTTTGGTGCGAAAACGGACTTTCAGTGGAAATGACGTAATTTACGTAGTCAGTAACGGACATACTATGACTGTTTCAATGTCTTTCTCTTTTTTCGCATAGAAAAGGAACGGGAGACTGACGCATAGTTCTGTCCCTTACGGACAACGCACAGTACGTCACTTCCTCTGATGGGTATTTTGAAAACACGTTCCATTTCACGTTTCTTTAATTTTTTTTCTTCAATCAATACTTATAAAATATAAACGTGCAAAAGAGGCGGTTCTTATGTTTATTAATCTCAAATATGATTAAATGTGATAAATCCATATTGTGAAATTGGTAGGTAATATCGCCCTTACTCATGTACAGGAAGCGAAATTATTTAAATCAAATCAAACGCCTCCGCAAATTATACTTACACACATCAAAAGACGGAGCCTCGGAAATCCGAGTACAGCCATATTGAATACGATGAAATTCTTAATCTCATACCATTTGCGTGGGTGCGTGAGAGTAAGCAGGCAATCATATGTACACTTGTATTGTACGGGCTGTATGTGTACTCAAATGTTACATGGGTTTGATTGTAACACGTGGATTTGAATGTAAATTCACTGTTCAAGGCAGAACAATAGAAAGTGGACGGTACAAATAAGGGCACAAAGTGCCTCTGGCAAGCCGAATAGGAAAAGGCGTGACGCTATGCCTAAGCTTAATTGCTTAAGTTATTGAAGGACTTTACAATCAATAACTTTTATGAAATCACCACTTGACCCACCTAAGGCGGAATAGAAGGACTAGGTAATGTGCCCCTGGCAATATTCCCACAAATGGCAATATTCCCACAAATGGCAATATTCCCGGCAACGGCATATCAGTAGAAAAGACTGATTCTTCTAAATAATTTACCGCTGTGTTTTACTGTCGCTGTCATTTCCCGAACACATATATACAGACAGTGACAGTCATTACCTCATTAAAAACATCCCGAAGTTTGCTGCCTTTACCAGCATGATATATGTGGCATATTGGCACTAGAGAGAGAGAGTGGGGCCAGAGACAACATATGTAATTTAATGTTAGACTATTCGTATATGGGAACGTAACTGTAGCAACTTTTCACTTGTTTAAAATGTGCAGTGTCCCGCCCACGTGTTCTTACAGCTACTGTTCCAGTTGCGATCGCTTTGGGCGTTTATACCCGCCGTACCCCAAGACTGTGTACCCAGTATTGAAGATAAGTTCAAATCAAATTAATCGGCTGACTTTTTCTAAATGCTAGGTTAATGATAACAGGACAGGAATAATGCCTTGTAATCAAGACACTGCGTGTTTTCCCGTTGTGTTATAGAGGAATAAACCGAGCAATTTTCAAAAGCCCGTTACAAAAATCAACCTTCCAGCAAACACCTGGAGACTTTAAAAGTTTTTTTTCTACAAACTAAACATTGATCACTCATGTAATCAGAGCAATTACAGATTGCGCCAAACATCTAGATAGTTCTGAAGTAGCCGTGTTCGCGGCGCAATAACAAACAAGACAGTAAGTTCAAACCCGACTAGCATGCACCGCACTTTTAGAGCATGAAACCTATAACCACCTGACGTTCAATAGTAATCAATACGCTTCTAACGACGTGACTGAATGCAAGCAATATATATGTTACGGCTAAAGCTAGGTGGGAAACTAAACTTAAGTTTAGCCGGGTAGTCTTAAGATTAATTTCGAGCTTCGGCTAATGTCCGAAATAATGTTCATTGCGATAAATGATTTCAACATTAGTCGGCTAAACTGTGCTGTTCAAAAAGAGTTTTTATGCTATTTATAGGGTTCCTTATTGGATTTGGTGAGACATAATAAGTGGACGATAAAAGACTCTTCTAACGATACCTCATTTATCAATTTCTGATAAGTAGTTTAGATGTTCTGGGGGAACAGATAAATTTTAAACATACACAAATATCGGTCAAAGTCATAACCCTCCTTTTGGCTTTGCCGTAGTCGGGTCAAAGCAGTTATACTATATATTAGCATGGCAACTTCAGGGCTAAATATATTTTTAGCGCGAGCTGTAATATGTAGGATCAAAGAGGTTGGTTGTCAAAGAAGGAGGAGTTGAGGCGTGAACGACGAAGGTGTTTTTTTTTAATATTTGAGATCTATAATGGAGAACAAAGTATTGCGGGACAATAGGACCACGTCGGTTCGGGCACGTCGCGAATGCAAATCGTCTAGAAAACAACGCTTCCTCAATTTTCCTTCAGTACGTTCGAAAACTTCTTTTGCGGAGCTCGCCGTTCCGAAACGGTGTGAACGTGAAAGGAATTTGTATTTCGTAAAAAAACGTAAATAGATTTAGTTAAGTAATCCATGGCAATGTTTTACCGTTTTACCAACTTATCCAAAAATCAAGTTATTTTTGCCCCTGTTTTGCTCAGTGGACTTATAAATGTCGTGGTCATATCATAGAATTGCACGTTTGATGAAATGGCTAACCATGTAACATGCTGTTATTTTAATTTTCTTTAAGTTGTAGTTATTGTAAATAGAACTTTCATAGTGATTTAATACTGGTGGTTTATCTACTTTAGTTTTTAATATGTACGATATGGGGTGCAGCGGCGAAAACAAACCTAGCTCCACTGCAGCTGTACAAAATAAATTCATTAAAACTCTCTTTGGGTAAGATTTCTTAACAAGTACGACTAAAATCTATACAGAAACAAAATTATTAAACATATCACAAACATACAAATATAACACATGCTTACTTATACGAAAAATCCTTACAAAAGACATTCATACCCAAATTACGTTGACAAAAAATATAGATCTACGAAGTCGTTTGAATAGACAAGCAAATAACATTGTTATACTACACCACAGGACAAACTACGGTAAAAACAGCATAGTACACTCGGCGCCACGAATAAAGAGCTCTCGGAGAAACTGGCGGGGATTACTGCGCATGTGTACAGTCGCGGCATAATTCCGAAGTGCGTTTTTAGGGTTAGTGTGAAGGAATGAGTGTTCAGGACTTTCTTCACTTCTATTTTTTCTCTGTTTGATATTTTGTTGATTGGGATATTAGCCGATGTAAATAATGGACTTTGTGTCAAATAAACTATAGGTACTCTCTATTGACAACATTTGTTAACGTCAAGGTTGAAACCTATATATAAATAACCCCCTAGCATAGAATGCCCCTAGTCACTAGGGCCTAGTGAATATAGATACTTGTAGTAATAGTCCTGCACACTCTTTTCTTCCCGCTGACTAATAATTTGTAACAATTAAACCACAATTAAGTTTTTCATCAGACTTCTTCATCAGTATTTCATCAGACTCTTTTTTGATATAACAGTTCACATCGTAAACCATTTTTCTAGCTTGCCTAGTCAGTACTTTATTTTTCGGCATTTTCGACCGGGGCGAAAGATAACGTTGGGTAATATTGTATGCGACTGTACTCAAGAAGCTTCGAGACGTGCTTTCGGTGCGGGCATCGGGAAGCAACTGATCAACAAATCAGGTGCCGGCGCTGACTACCGCCCCCATCGCTCCTCACTTCCCCGCGCCAAACACTTGTGAAAAGTGACTACTGCGCATTCAAGGACAAAGCTCTTTAGTCGTGGCGCCGAGTATAGCAGAGGGGACGCGACTGTGCAACAAACTCCCGAAAGCTATAAAAGAGGCGAGATCACTAGCAATTTATAAAAAAGATTTGAAAACATACATCTAAAAATCACCTTCATAACATAAATATTCACATTTTTCAAGGACTACCCCACTTTAATGTCTCTCTCGATGTAAGAAATCTATTTGTGTAATTATTTACTTGTATTGTTTCTCAATTAAGTGAATATTGTATTCTTCTTGAGAAATAAATATCTTAAACCTTGAACTATTTTAAATATTTCAAAATTAGATCTTCACGACTCATTTTTTTCATCGTCAAACTCCATTCTTGCTCTACGTACCTAGTGGACGTCCCTCTACTTTATCCTATAATTTTGTGTGTTTGGCTATCCGTTTGATAATGTAACGAGTGCTATCTTATGTGATTACCCCGGATTTAGGGTACGTCTGTTTAGTTCGTAGTAATACTTTGATTACTACGAACGACGATAACAAACAATATCTGTACATATTTGTGTTCTTTCTCTCTCTACAGCTACTTTATGATTGCAATGCCTTAGGTTTCTTCGCGGCTCTCCTCTCTCTTATATGTCTTCGAGCCTCAGTCACCTCTTTATCTTTCGGTCCTCAGACTACTGTTTTTATAAGGTTCATCCAGTTACCCGGCATCCGGCCCCATCTTACTGCTGGCCAGGACTATCCACTCTACCCTACCACTACCTGCACCATGACCCGTTGAACCCGTTCCATCATCCCGAATCCTGCTTCTGGGCGCCGTACTCCAGACGCGTGAAGTCATTCTACCCACTCCTAGCCGCCCTCAATAAATTCTGAACAAAATGTACATTTCTCTATTTTATTTGTTAGGCTATACGAAAACCTGTTAGTTCAACCGTTTCAACCAAGGTTTAATAGCGGTAAACACTGCAGTAGCTTAGCTGAATGCTAAAGGGGGCAATGGCTGCAAAGTGCTTCTTGTTATTTCGACAAATAATATACAAATAAATATCTTGTATTGTTATTTTTTTCAATTCTTGCTATACATCGATTCAATGTATGCCTCTGCCATTCGTACGAGAAAAAGTCGGTCGCTATGTTTTTTGTTTTAATCTCGAGCAACAGTCGGGACTAATACTTCTGTGGGTTCCGTTAAAACATGTTATGATTTATGATGACCCATGTTATATGACATCTTTTCTATGGTGTTCGTCCATCCTACACGGTGTTGTTACATTTTAAGTGTAGGTGTTCTTCCATCCTACAGGGTGTAACAGAAAGGTGTAGCCATATTTTAAGGGATTGTTATTGATGTCCCTCATTCTTGACAACTTTTACTATGAAACCGATGTTCACAGAGCTTTATATTACACTAACTTTTCCATAAATCAGCTGTCCACCATACCCAAAATGTTTGAAGATAACAAAAATGAAGTGTCTCTAATCCAAATGGTTATATAATAAGTTGTTCAGAATTACGTCCCTAACAAACTCATTACACCTACAATAATAATTAATAATAAAATTAAAATACCCTACACCTTTCTGTTACATCCTGTATAAGTAAACAATACAGACGAATAATGACATGTCTGATACAAAATACCCTTATTCGTATATAAAATGTACCCACGGCTGTTCAGAAAAGGATATCATCACAATGATACCCTTATCAAAAAGCAGGAAATTGTGACCGGAAATGAAATGCTTCCGGATTATTGCTATTCATAAAAAAAACCTTTTTACGTATATTAACGTATTCTTAAAAAATGCATATTTTAAAGTACTTATTTAAATCGCAAACATGGGAAAAACGATGTTCGAAATCATCATATTTTTGTGAATTATGTTTGAAGCCAATGATTTTAATGCACGATGCAAATAAATAAAACTTTATACCTTTTCTCATATGGCGCGATAGAGGCACATAGCACCCTCGTTTAATCGATAATGCAACACCTATTTCTAAGATCGTCGTCGTTATTAGAAACATAAACATTTACACATACATATAAAGGCACATAACGTTCATTGCGTCTGGATCCGCACTAGAATACATTGTTTCGTACAGCGATGTCAAACTAATATAAACAACCAAGATATAGGGATGTTTTTATTACTTCATATCCGGGATTAGAACTCAAAACTTTTGGCATTGAGGCCCCGAACAGCAAGGCCACATGGTTCGTCAAATTATGATCAAATAATATGGCCCTTAATAAAAGACCACATAATTTGTAGGGGAAAAACGACGATGCGATAAAAACCGCAAACCGCTATAATCCCCTACTAATTTGTAAAATAAACAAAATCACGAAACCGAAGTAATCGCAAAGGCAAAGATCTAAGGCCGGCGGTTTTCGATAATTTTACGGTTGATCCCTATTTATCTTTTATAGTTTGGCCATGAATGCTTTGTCGAGCGATTTTCGTAGATGTATTACATACATCAATATTTAATACGAAGGCTAACTTTAGTGGGCGTTAAGGGATTGATAAAAGGGTTTTTCCAAGAAGGTCAACGACCAAGCTGACGTATCGGTGAAGGTGATTACTAGTGAGAGATGTTGGCCGAGACCAACTAAGAATCTGCCTTGCATTCTTCTTAATGCTTCTATACCCAAGACAATCATAAAAATAAGTATTTAAAGGCATATACATTGCTTTAGGTCCCACTCTAGGATACCTTGTGTCCTGGGTCACACACATATTAGACTGGGGATTTCCACGACAAAAAAATAACGCATTAATATTCTCATTTTATATTGTATAATGTATTGTATTCACGAATACGCTGATTCTGACGCAAATTTCATGGCCCGAGGCAGCCAAAGATTTCAGCAGATTGGGTTTCCCAACGCGTCGGCTCGAACCCTTAAAAATTATACATATCGTTAACTTGGACCCTTTGACCTAGTATTTTTAAAACCTTTTCCTATTTCATCAAAGTTGAAGAGTTAGCCCTTTAACGGGCGGAGGGAAATATATTCCAACCAAATGTTCAACTTTATGTCTGAATCACCGACCACCGAACAAGCGTTCGTACTCTAACAATAAATGATTAGTTTCCATTTCGTAATCTTCGTAATAATAAAACTGCCAAGTGCGAACATCAGTCGCACCACGAGGGTTACCTACACACCGTGCTGAGCGGCTCTATGAATTATCTTTCGTAAACAAGTTAGGTACCTCTTAGGAGGGCAGAAATCCGTAAAGTTTTGTTTAAATATATAGTAGGTTTTTTTGATGCCTTAAGTTGGGCCAGACTTTTTGTAAATTAGAGGCCGGTCCATGGGGGGCACGGCAGTGCCCCCGCCAAGTCGAGCGCGAAGCAAACACTGCCGTACCATCCTTTACTGGAACCATTTCGCCGGATTTTCAGGGCCCTATTTGAAAACCTCTGGATAAGACTAGAACGCAGAAATTTTCGTCATCCAGTAAGCTATAATCACATACTTAAAATCCAAAATTTCAAATCTGTATGTCATTTAGTTCCGAAGTTAAGCGAAAGCAAAGTTTCGCATTTATGACACTCACTCACTCATGATCATCAAAATAGAACTAGTACTTCCCATAAACTCAGAGAGCTGAAATTTGGTACAGTGTTAGTGTTTAAGGGCCACATAAAGGGAAAACTATAAAAACTAGGACAATCGAAGATCTGGAGTACCTGGTGACCCTGATTAGAAAACACAAGAGCTTGGTTTTCTCTTGGTATAGATTCGGTGTATACCGTTTTCATATCTCCCGGATATCTCCCGAAAATCTAATAATAAATGAATATGCCCACGTTTCTACAAAAAGAAGTGAAATCCCACCAAAAACATTCTGTAAAAAACTAGCCTTGTCTCGATTGAGCTGCTTGTTTATCTCTAAAAAATAATGAAATCTAGATAAAGTCGTGCCAATTCTAAGGTTCCTTACTGCGATTTCTTTATTATTACAGTTAATGTTGTGTGACTTGGTCGTTGAACATTTTTTATACGTTAGTGGGTACACGTCAATTTTGAACTGCTTTGTATTTAATAACAATAAATTACAAGCTGCAAGTTTCCTGATAGGGATACGTTATGAAATATTAGAAAATAACTGCAGGCGCCTTCCGTGATCGTTTTATGCTGCTCGTTAAGGGTATACAAAGGAATTCTATTTTAAGTAAATTAGTATGTAAAATAATTTTTTATTGACATTGAGAGTAACAGATATAACATAGGTAGTTACAATAGATATAACATTACGTGTTAACAAAATTGACTTGTACCCACTAACGTATAAAGAATGTTCAACGGCCAAGTCACACAACATTAACTACAATAATAAAGAAATTGCAGTAAGGAACCTCAGACTTGGCACGACTTTGTCTAGATTTAATTACTTTTTAGAGATAAACAAGCAGCTCCATCGAGACTTGGCTAGTTTTTTACACGATGTTTTTGGTGGGATTTGTTTTATTTCTAAATCAAACAACAGAAAATATTATGTCATCCAGGTAAACGAAATTGGTTGTTGTTGCTTTCCTGTGACTTTTCAGTGGCGTTTAATAAAATAATACTGTACTTAACGTATTCATCTCATGCCAATAACCGTAAATACCAATGAAAACTCACAGGCAGCAATAATACGCAATTTCATTTACCTAGATGACAATATAATTACAGTTTTTTTTTATTTATAAACAAAACTAGTGAACGTATTTGGAAAAAATATTATTTATTTGAAATAAAAGTCCTTCCTTTAGGTCGCATTTTTCGAAAATTTGAAGTCGGTCCATCAGTTTGCTTAATAAATGGAAAAAACTGGCACTATGATCTTGTAAATGAAATTGTGTATTTTTTTCAATTACTTTAACAGATTAGTTGTGGCTGAGGACCAAAATGTCGGTGTGTTCATTTTGGTCCACAAGCTGTCGTGTTCGCAGGTCTTTTATATAATACGATTTTAAATAAAATACTTCTTCTTCTTCAAAGTTAATGACATTGGCTGAATCCGCCAGATTATTTTTTTGAGCACATAAAAAAGCTAGTCGCGCTCAGAAGGGTTGCGATTTCATAGGCTATGTGTCTGTGTAAAAACTTGCCTGTTCGTAGCAAGGCAACGGCAACTCGACCTCAAGAAAATATTTTATTTTGATGATACTAAAAAAGCGGGAAATTGTAAGAAAGGATGTTTAATTGGCATTGGAAATTCTACCTCTTTTTTTTTTGCAATAAAATGTTTTTTCTGCAATAATTAAAAAAGACATGATTATTATTATAAAATAGTAATTATTCAGTTAGGTGCGTTCCCTGTATGATAATATGTAACTTTTTGGTCTTAAGTTGCAAATAAATTTCAAAGTAGTGCCCAAACTTGGTCCCTAACAGAAAACCAAGAAACCAAACTCAAGGTTTGCCAAAGTGCGAAGGAACGAGGTGTAACCGGTGTTAGACTGACCGACTGAGTTAGCAACACGATACTGTGCTCCACCACCAGCATTGCTGACGATGGCCCAAAGACTGCTAGGCTAAAGTGAGACTGGGCAGGACATTTGCCGTATGCCAAGTGGGCCAGACTTACAGCCGATTGGGTGCCTACTGGTGGACACCGGGGTAGATGCAGGCCTACACGTCACTGGCGGGTTTCCTCTGGACTGGGATGGGGCGACACAGGACACGAAAGAGTGGTCTGACATAGGGGAGGCCTTTGCCCAGCGGTGGGATATAACCCAGGCCTCATAAAATAAAAATCGGTCAAGTGCTGGTCGGACTCGCACACCAAGGGTTCCGTACCATCGTACAAGAAAAAAAAATGTTTTTAAATAATAAAACCAAAACAAAAAGAAAAAAAATATGTTCTCTGGGAAACGCACCCGGAACTGCCATATTGCGAAACCGATATGAAACCGACTGATGCCCGGTTCCTATATTTCAAAAACGATCCGTTTTAGTTACGAATGGTAGTTAATTCTACGAGGCGTAAGCTAAAACCGTTCCTATAACAAACGTCTCGTTATGCAACCAACCGACGGATGGCTACTAACGGATGGGAGGGTTACCGGTAACGGAGCGTATGCGTATTGCATGGAGATGTCACTTGGTTGCGTTCCTATAAATATTTTAAACGTCAGTAGACTTTCCAGATAACTATTCGTAATGTCACTTGGTTACCCCTCAATTTCGGTCGGTTAAATTTTATATTTCACTGTTTTCGCTGTTATTTTGAATTTAAAATGACCAGTTCATCAGATAGTGGCAGAGAAGTGTTCGAAATTATATCGAACTCCAGCGAGACTGACTCAGCAAAAGATAATAGGCAAAACATGCAGCCCAGGACAGAACAAATGGGAGATCACTGAACAAGCCCCGTACCAACAACCATGACGATCACGTCACGATCCTCAGCCATGAGGGAGCGACTAGAACGAAAGAACCGACAGAAATATCCCTGAGTCTTAGCCCTGAATGAAGATTTAGGTACCGAGGCAAAAACGTTGCATGCCTACTAGGCGGCAGACAAAATTGTAGATAAATCAAATGGGAAGATGATAGGTACTCACCGGCGTAATATACATTTCAAACCTGGTCGTTTGAAATGTATTATACACTTTGTATTTTTTGAAGAATTTGTCGACTAGAAGAAGACTCAAACTTTTTGCAGGATATATGTATACTTATTTCAATTGATGGATGTCAATGTCGAGTCAAATGTCTTTTTCGCGCGATGAACGTTCCGTCCTTGTTATGTATTCTATGCATTCTATTAAGTTTGATAAGGAAAAAATATGTCACGAAGATGCCTGCGTTCGTGTAGCTCTAATAAACATCATAAGTTTAGAGAACTCTAAGATCAATTCGTATGTAAATCTAATTTGTATCGGCTTGAACTTTATCTTATTACAAATTTCAATCCTGCATATAACGAAACGCACATCTCTGAGTGAAGAGGGCGCGTCGGTATTTCAATGACATCTATGACCAACGGACGTACGTAGGTAAAAGGTACAGAAAGTAAATTGTGGAACGGTATTAATGACTCGTAGTTGGTTAGGGAAAAACGGACAGTTACTTTTACGGATGACGATCCGTTAAATATAGGAACCGGGCATGAGCCATCTCAAAGTTATTAAGAGCAGCGAAATTTATGGTGATATTGAATCATTATGTTATGAGGTATTTCGCAGTGGCAGGGATTTAAAGAAAACAGTCGCGTGTATGGGGACCCACTCTAATTTTCAAAATTGCGTGTAGTTCATTATTTGTTGCTTTTGCGGCAACAGAAATACACATTCTGTGAAAATTTCAGCTCTCTAACCGAGGCTTAGTAATAGGGTCCCGTTTGGCACCCTTCGGGTACGAAACCCTAAAAATTATAATTTAAAACGATTATTCACCCACTGCCGACATAGATTCCGCCGATTATCTCACTATTTACGCATCATATGAATAGTCCAGAATGCCCTTTCTTGTGACTAAAAAACTAGTTTTTTTACATTAAAAAACACATTCTACACTGCAGAGGACTTATTTAGATAAATAGGTAGTATTTTTTTTATCTCTAGCAGGGGGCGCTATCTAGAACACAACCAAAATTATAAGACACTTTTTTTGAAGGAGTCAGGACATGGGGATAACGTCCTCCGGTGCTGATCATATTGCCAATTACGGATCGCTTTATAGGTATGAAAGGTACAAGGGTATTTCTCGTTTATTACAGGCTTCGTCAACAGGTGTATTAAATGAAACTTTCATATAAAATATGTGTTATACTAAACCCAAAAGCGAAAGTTTGTTTTTGTTTGCGAAAACCCTACGGAGTGTGTTCGTAAATATTTATTTTTCTACCCGGATTAATGCAGACCGAATGGAGTTATGAATAATTATTGGATCTTAAACCATTTAGGGGGTGTACCGCAAAAAACATGGGACACCTTTTACACAAAACTGTCAAAACAAGCCCGACGACCCCGTGTGGGAAAATCTGTGACGCTATCAAAAACACTGATTTGCACAGCAAAAAAGGATCAGCTAAATCACTTTTTATGTTTTAAATATTTTATGTGTACTCATTTTTTTTCGCTTCGCTCACCCCCTTTACCCTTCACCTAAGCTACCGCAGCATTTTGCCCTGATATTTACTGTGAAAATCAGTATTTTTGATGTGCGATTAAATATCCGTATCCTTATATGGGGCCAGAAGGAATAAATGTGCCTGTATGTAAATGTTTATGTTTATGTTTAATTTATTACTGGATTCATATGAGTCATCATCACAGCGTCACAGATTTTCCCACACGTGGTCGTCGGGCTTGTTTTGACCCTGTGTCGTGGGAACCAGAAAAAGCGACGTCACCCGCATATAAACATCCAAGACCTGTTTTCTTTCTGTACCCCAGCCGGGGATCGAACCCAGGACCTCTCGCATGGCAGGCGGAGCGTCGACCGCAGCGCCACAGAGGTCGTCACAAAAAAAACAATTTGCGTCAAACAGAAATGTAAAACTTTACACAGATTGAAGATTGAAGTCACAAACATGATGAATGGCCCCAAGTTTCCAAACAGACAACAAACTGATGACTCGCTCAATAGAATTTTTCGGACATCTCCATTTTATCGTCCCCTCCAATTTCCGGTGAAGACTTTCGAATTTCGAACGGCGTTTTTAAAACAAAAGAGCTAATTTGTCCCGCAGACAAAAGCGGAGTGCTGACACGGGAAAAATATTATTTCCTTCAAGCCAACTGAAATCTATTTCATTCTTTTAAAAGGCCGCGAGTGACAAATGTTCGAAAGAATGGAATGGCAAATGACGGGAAATTAAGGCTTAATTTTCGAAGGCCCCTGCTTCAAGTTTGATCCTGATGGATTTATTTCTTCGGGTCGCACGTTTAATTGCTAATCGGTGGATATTTTAGTCGAGTTCAAGTTGGAAGTATTTGCTTTTACTAATAATTTATTATCGACAGAGACGGCGGCGTTTTGATTCTAATTTTGGAGGGATGTTTACTCAGGTTGCTCTAAAATCACAATTCTACTTTATGTAAAAGTTGCCAATTGTAGCTGTGATTTTGACGACTTTGTTTTTCGTAGACTGCCTCAGCGGCAGAAAATATGGCCCAGGTGCTCATCACAAGATTTTACAGAAGCTGAGCGTTATTTAAGGGATTTTTTGATGAGGATGGGATATAAGCGACCCCATTGTTTATTTGAGTAAATATTGAGGCAAACACATTTAAGTCCATAACGTCTTTTTTAAAAACGTGTCTCAGAATAGATTTTTACGCAGATCAAAGAGTTCCCTATCAAATAATTTCTTAGGTGAGTCAGAGAGGCTCTAATAAAATGGCTAGTATTTAATTGCACATCAAATATACTGATTTTCACAGCAAAAAAGGATCAGCAAAAACCTTTGCTTCGCTCACCCCCTTTACCCTTCATCTAAGCTACCGCAGTATTTTGCCCTGATATTTGCTGTAAAATCAGTATATTTGCTGAGCAAATCAGTATTAGTGATGTGTAGTTTAATATTTCTCTAATAAAATTCATTCATGGGAATCAAATTCTTGATGAATGTAGGAATTATTTATTAAATGTTTACCTACTAACATACGCACCTATATAATTTGTTTATATTTGCTTATTCAAGGTACTTCCACAAACATTTTTTTTTGTCGTTTACGTTCATAGTCTAAGTCAAGTTTCTTGACATTGGCATAATTGTCGTCAACGGCAGCGTTGCGAAAGATAAAAATCGGTTAAGTGTGGGTCAGACTCGCACACGAAGGGTTCCGTAAGCGTCGTTCAAGCAAACTTAAACACTAAAATAATAAATAAAAAACCGAGTCAAGTGCGAGTCTTACACGCGCACGAAGGGTTCCGTACCACCGCACAATGGTAGGGATGGTGTGGAGTGAATAATTTGGAGATAACATAGCAAAATGTTGTTTACAAAGTTATTGGTGCGGCTACGTTCACACTTCATGTACGTAACTAGGTGCATTCATAAGTTTGTATGTGGTATTGAAAGAATTTTGTTGTATGGATTTAAGAGTAAAGTTAAACATGAATTCTATGATCTTAGGTTAGTAGAAATATTTTTATGGGTTTTATTTAATGTTGATCTCCTCCGAAATCAGAAAATGTGAGAATATGCCACTTATGGGTTTAACTCAATGTTAGGTAGCTGCATTTCATAAAGTAATTACAACCTTACGATTTGTGCTCAAAAAGTATTAATGGACCTTTTCGCGGCGATCCTTTAGTATCAGAATTATCGGTGGAAACCCATTAGTTTCATGCTTGCTTCTCACAGAAGAGATGCAGGTTCTATCCCTGACCATGTATCAATGAATAATTAATTTATCTAAAGTATTATAGTATAATTATATGGACGTTCTAACGGTGATGGAAAACACTGTGAGGTCAACTTCATTACTCCATAGCTGCGGCGATGGGCTAGCACCCTTTCGCGCAAAATGGAGTATTGAAATTGCCCAAAGTGGGCACAATTGTGCCCCTGCCACCCCGTATGGGAAAATGTGTGACACTATGTATGTATGTTTAATATCCGGTTTGTTATAAGGAAGTGTTAACAATCCGAATCCACGAGTTGCATAAACATTCTTTACCAGACAACCTCTTTGCCAATAAAGTAAAAAAAGGTGTTCCTTTTTTGATGATGGTGATCTTGAAATGATCCTTCAACAGCCCTGGGGCCCAATTCCGGTACACATTTACAGCTCCATGACAATTACATTACGATTTCGGTCAAATTTAGATATCCAATATTTGGCGTTCGAAGAATATTTTTTTGGGCAATTATGGTAAAAATTAAGTTAATTGGTAAGCACAATAATTAAGTTCATCAACAAAGGGAATGGCATTACAAAATCGTCCGATATAGAATATCTAAAGTTGACCGTAATCGTAATGTAATTATCATGGAGCTGTCATTGTGTACCGGAATAGGGCCCCTGGCTTGCAGTCTCTACAAAGATAGCGTGCGCTGTACGGCCAATGTCGGTGGTCAAGTGATCACTTTGCAAAGTAAAAGAGTTTGTGATAATGAGTGTACAAAATACACTATTCAACTCTTTTATTTTGCAAAGTTTTCATTTTAACACCGACATCGGTACAGCACCCGCTATCTTTGTCGAGACGCCGGGCCTGGCAGCTTCCAGGCGCCGATTCACCATTACAAGCTCCGACAAACATCCACCTTCCCACATCGTGAAATTTTATTATTATTGTCTTTTATCGTATTTTAATGGATCTATAGATTTCCCATAAAAGTGAAAAACCCGTTGACGGGGACACATTTTACGGTTAGGGGGGTTGAAGCCAGATGCAGGGAGGGGAGAGTTGTGCGCTTGTAACAACACAACCAAAGGTATAATGTAAATCAAGTTTTAACACTTTTCATAATTCGTTAGTTTGAAACCAAGAATCACTAGTTACAATCCAAGCTATGATTTTGTAATTTAATGTTTCGTAATATTCAAATCAGAATTAATTCATTATAATGAAATAAACAGAGGAAAGTTCTAGGTGTGGAAGAACCGTTGCTTTTGGTGTCCTAAAATTTCAACTAAAAACTACTTCTCTTCAGTTTTCAGTACGGTTCACAGGGTAGTGTCCTGGCGCCAAGTCTGTTCAACATATATACAAATGACCAGCCTAGGATACAGGATACCATAAGCTTCATATAAGCTGACGACCTAGCACTCGCGGCTCAATCGGACACCTTCGAGAGCGTGGAGGGAATAATTACCTCTTCCCTGAACAAGCTTGGCAAATACTATGCTGCTAACGGTCTGAAGCCAAACCCAGCTAAAACCGAGGTCTGTGCATACCATCTCCGCAATAGAGATGCTAAAAGGGAACTTAACATCATATGGAGAGACGTAAAACTGTCCCACAACAGTTTCCCTAAGTACCTCGGCGTAACCCTAGACAGAAGCCTGACAATGAAGCAGCATTGCGCGAAGACCCAACAAAAAGTTTGCACACGAAACAACCTGCTCAAGAGGCTGACCACGACATCCTGGGGAGCAAAGCCAACCGTCCTGCGCACCACAGCTCTGGCGCTGTGCTACTCTGCGGCTGAGTACGCCTGGGATCGTTCAACGCACGCAAAGCTGGTCGACGTGGCACTGAACGAGTCATGTCGATTAATAACGGGCTGTCTGAAACCCACACTAACCGACAAGCTGTACCAGCTAGCAGGAATAGCCCCCCCGGAGGTTCGGAGATCTGTCTCTAGCTCGGTTGAAAGGTCAAAGCAGACACATGACAGACGGTATCCCCTGTTCAACCATGTACCAGCCAGGCCCAGGCTGCGTTCCAGAAAAAGCTTCCTGCACTCAATGCAGCCGCTAAGTCAACCAGCTCAAACTACATGCCTCGCCAAGTGGCAGTCGCGACTGAACCCTCCAGACCCAAGCAACTGCGTGAAAGAGAAACTAGCTGAAGGATACAAGCTCAGCTGGCCGATCTGGAAATCTCTCAACCGTCTCAGAGCTGGAGTGGGGAGGTCCAGAGCTAACCTGGCGAGGTGGGGCATCATCTCGGAACTAGACACGGCGTGCGTTTGTGGATACCCGAGACAGACGATTGCGCACATGACTGGGTGCCCTGCGTGCCCGACAACCTGCACGGACGAGGAGCTGTATAAGGCTACCGAGCGAGCTATTACGGTTGCGGCCTTTTGGGCCGCCCGTATCTGAGATGACCGTCGACTCGAAAAGAAGTACAGTTCACGCCAAACAGGGCTGTAATTCTACTAATTGATATTTTCGGACCCATTTCGATTGCAGTTTCAAACTTTAAATCGGTTTTTTGACATAACTATAAACAACAGTGAGTTGCCTTTTTTCATTCTATTATTTTTCAATAACATACTTAGTGACAATGACGCGATGACAATTTAAAACCTTAGGTATTTATTTTAAATTTTATCCAAACGCTAAATAATGAGCCCATGTTTGATTAAAATCAGGTATCCGTCAATGCTATTTATTTAATAGTGCATTGATATTTCATGACATCTTTAACCGATTTCTTAATAAACATATTTATATGAATATTACATCCTGTTGTCATTTTGACGTATGTTTTAAACACTTTAAAACAGGCACATACATTGCTTCTAGCGCCAATAGTCACACACATATAAACATCCAAGACTTGGAGTTCTTTTATCTGTATCCCCGGCCGGATCGAACACGGGACCTCCCGCACGGTAGCCAGAGCCACGTAGCGCGACAGAGGTCGTCATATTTTTGTGTCGTACTTGTGGCGACGCGGAAGCCCCTTGCCACAATTGAAAATATGGCTAAACGCTGGCACGTCATTGCCTCTGGCATTCCGTATGGGAAATGGGATGGTGCCGTGTGTTTTTTAATGTCAATTAGTAGAATTAACGCCAGTCCATTTTCCAGATCGCTTCGGGATCCGGTTCGGGTAAATTGATTACTTCTGCTTTGCTCTTCATCGACTGAGGATAGGCGGAAGGGCGCTGCAGTTGCGCTGTTGTGTGGTTTGTGTGGTGAAATTAAATATATTGCTGATTATTCTTCGGGTGTCAAAACAAAAAATAAACTTAAAACTCCAGGCAAAAAACTGCTTGATCTTGAAAAAAAAAGGTCAAGTGCGAGTCTAAATCGCGCACGAAGGGCTCCGTACCACCGTTCAATGGAAGCGATGGTGTGGAGTGAATAGTTTGGATTTTACACAGCAAAATATTGTTTACAAAGTTATTGGTGCGGTTACTTTCACACTCCATGTACGTAACCAGGTGCATCCATAAGTTTGTATGTGGTATTGAAAGAATTGTTGTATGGGAGGCTCCTTAAATATTTCTTTTATCCTGTTTTTTAGTATTTGTTGTTATAGCAGCAACAGAAATACATAATCTGTGAAAATTTCAACTCTCTAGCTAGCTAGGTTCTTGAGATACAGCCTGGTGACAGACGGACGGACAGCGAAGTCTTAGTAATAGGGTTCCGTTATTACCCGTTGGGTACGGAACCCTAAAAAGGAAATATATGTAGAGTTCTATAAATAGAAAATTGTAAAGTAATGTAGAATGTAGACTTGCGTAGAAAGTTGTAAAAGATATATTATATTATTCTATTATATAATAGTAGGTTATGTGACTGCTACATAATGGGTTGCATTAAAACTCAAGAGTGGGTTTATGAAACGAGCTGAAGGCGAGTTTCATAATAATGTCACTCGAGAGTTTTAATGCCTAATTATGTACAGTCACATACACTAGTTTATCTACACACATATCATAAGCTCTCTTTGATGTGTTCAGGAACCGCATGTTTGACCGGCATTGTGGCGTCTATCATTGCTCTGCTCATTGCTCTGCAGTTGTTTAGCTTGTTCTGTAGCACCAACTTCACTGACAAACTAGGGGCGGTTCGTAGGCGGGCGTCGGCGTTCAAAATTTGAATGTCATAATTTGACAAATTTTATTCAGATAAGAAATGAGTTTTTACCAAGAAGTTTATCATTATGCTGGTCGAAATGTGTGGTTTTTGGACGCAGTAAAGATGATACGTGAGTAGATAAATACTATTATTACACAAGCTTTAAAAAATATGTCACCGCCACGATGTGAGGCTATGTTGTTATTGTTGGAGTTAAAATGGCTTATGGCTCAAAATCTTTTTACCTAATTTAGTAAAAAGTTACATCCAAAAAATACATTTTTATCCCGAATTAAATATAGCTCAATAATCACAAAAATACACCCTTCTTTATACTAAACTACATTTGCCTCGCTCCACTCCGCTTCGCTTCTGCCCCAGGTTATATTATTCATTTGTGACCAAACAAACCTTACTTTAGTATTCGAACACAGAGTGACCCTATAGCTACATTGGTAGCTATAGGGTCACTTTGTGTTGACAAGGGGCATATATATCACACACACATATATATCGCCCAAAAGGGCAAATGCAGGTAGAAAGCCTTCAGCATATACCGAGGCCATGGCTCACAGTTAAATCGATTATCGATAACTGTACACAAACACTGGGATTATTTTTTAGTCCGTATAATACACGAGCCGATGCCTGCTCAATGTGTGGGGACCCAGACATACAAAGGAGATCTGACTCCCGGGCATGATTAATACCATTTTTTTCCCCTCCCACAAAAAAAGGCACAAAATTTGGTGAAAATATATTTCCTGCCTTAAACAATTGCACATTACGTGCATCTAAATTAACTGCAAATTGCTGAATTTGATCGGCGCATCCGCTTAAATTCAGAAAACAAAGAAAGGGGAGAGGTCCGGTTCACCCGCGCAGGTAAAAGGGTCCCTCACGGCCTTTACCAAGTAATTTAAATGACCCTTTATGGGTTTTATTTTAGCGACCCTTATGGCCATTCGGAGTATGTATTAAATAGAACCTAATGGACACCTCCGCATGTGGATACGAGTATAAAACTTTTCAGCTGTCTCTCTTTTTATAAAATCACAAAGTGCTTTGTTTTTGTTTTTTCAATGGTAAATAATGAGTACAAACCAATGAATTTTCACGCGCAAAGGCGAGCTTACCTCTAAAAAGAGATTTCTTCCAGAAAACCTAGGCAGGACAGGAAAGTCTATTGCTAATAAGAGCAGTCTAGTGGACAATAAATTAAATAACTGCCTACTGACTAATACAATATAATATAAGTATAATAAAAGTCATATAATACATTATAGTACATACATATATCAAGGTATAATATATATTTTCTTTATTTCTGGCTACGTGCTGATATGTTTGTTGTTTTATGTTTTTCTGATTTTAGCTGTTCTACGACCTGGAGCGAACTTATTTAGAAACACTATATATCGGCAATTTAATGTAGGAAAAAATATATGACATAAGTAATGCTTGTGTTTGAAATTGCCATTTGAGCAATTTAAATACCATATTAAAGCGACTTTTTCGAAAAAGGGATATTACAATGTTCAAGATTACTTAAATGATGGGACTGTATCGGGTTAATCTGGCTCAACACAGACCTTGCTGTTAATAACTTTGTAATTATTTAATCCTGCTTATTAATTATGATAGTAACTAAATATTATATTTTGTATCAGTTAAGCATAAGCAATTTTTAAAAGAGATCTAAAAATCAATCTGTGGGAGTTTCAACGCCCTACTTCTCCCACAGTGGTCCAATGTAGAGAAGTGGCAAAAAATGACGATTGCTAAGTATATGTAAATATCTACAGTAATAAAGACATTTGGAATTTAGGAATTTTGGAATTCTAATATTTGTGTTATCTTAAATATAGGCATTAGTTGTCTTATTTGGGTTGCAATATAATTTTCCACATTAACATACAACACGCTAATCTAAACCTGCTTATGTTCGTATTTTCCTGTTGCTTGAATGAATACTAAATACACTACAGTCTTCACAAAATAAAAGGCCCGATGGCAGCGTCCATAGGTTGAATTTAGTTTGGGCCACTGGGCCTTTTAATTTGTGAAGATAGGTAATACATACATCTGTCATTCATTATGTACAATCGAACCAACTGAATCATGACCCACTTGCCTGATAATTCGTTTGAAACTTTAAAACTTGTAAGATCTATCAAAATGTCAGTGTCTAATCAAATGATAACAAGTTCGTTACCAAGGAAATAAACCTTCAAGCTAATTTCGACCTACTTGCATTTAAGGGGTTTAGCAAAATAAGCTTATGGTGGGTCATGATTCAGGTGGTTCGATAGTACCTGTTAGCGGTTATGCGAAAAGGCACCTGTAGCGAAAAAACTGATTTAGAGAAAATCGAGTTCAAAGTTTGGAGTCGTGTACGATGTTTTATGGTTTTTTGAATGACGTGGATTTTCTCGTGTCCTTGCAGGTCAGTTTGTATGTCAGTAAGCGTCTTTGGCAGCAAACAACAACACGTGCATTGCGTATAATACATTGGCCTGCAAAACTAAGTATCACACTTATAAAATTACAATAAATTTTTAAGTAAACAAGATATACTTTCGAAATAAAAAGGACTCGAAAAAGAGTTTAAATATAGTTTCAAAGAAAACTTATAAAATTTTCTACACAACGTTTTTATTTCAAAAGTCTAACTTCTATAGTTTTTAAAAGTGTAGTTTTGATTTTTTGCAGGCCAGTGTATTACAATTTTTTATAACATCAGTGAAGTGTACAAGTGTCAATTTGAAACTGAAGTGTTGCGGTTATTCAGGCGACTGACTAGTGACATTATCAAATTTATAAAAAAAAAACTCTTTGGACCAATTAAAGAGGAAAGTCCAAGGAATCAAAATCACTAAAAACCGAAAAAGCTTTCCCAATCCCTACAGGTCCCTTTTTGGGTAACCACTCATATTTGTGTCGATTTGAAAATTGTTCTGATGTCACAAACATGTATTGTATATTAATAAATATGATGTGAGTAGCCGTTTTGATTTGCTTTTTTTCATTTTTACGACCGAAAAAAAAAACAGTTTTTCAATCTCCAGAAAAACTTCGAAAATACTCGTTCCTGATTATTTATTCCCAGCCCGACGTATTACATTTATTTAAGGACAAGAAGATATTTATGTTAAAAGTTTATGATTAAGTACGGCTCTCTTTATGCCCCCAAAAGATTGTTCTTTTGGAACAAACTCCCCCTCCGACTTGTGTAAGTAAATCTGCAGTTTAAATACAGCAGGTATTAGGGGAAGTTTCTTTAGGAAGTATTTCTTCAAGATAGGCAAATTAATTATAATGAAATGTTGTTTTAAAATGTATGGTCCGAGTTTACTCATTTAGGGTGACTTCTACTCTTGATCCCACAGATATCTTAACATAGAACAAATATTCAATGCTCTGTGGTTGATCCACAAACGCATAATCAGTTCGCGATAAACTGATTAAAAGTTCGATTTCTTTCATACATTTTTTTAAATTGAAATTAAGACGTCCCTGATAACCCTGTATTCATTCGTAATTTCGTAATTTCTTTATTTTACTACATAAAAGAGATATAGAGATAACTTCTAATAGTAAAAACATGTACAAAGACGAGCTTATCTCTATTAGGAGATTTCTTCCAGCAAACCATGATGGGTAGGAAAGGTGATGGTTGAGCGGGGATGACCTGCGCGTACTATAACACTCTATAAATACTACGAGACAATCTTACGGTGACATATATAAACCATATAATACACTAATAAATACCAATATATATTATACACATATATATATATATATATATATATACATAGTCAGGTCATAAGTTCTGTCACATGTGCAATATGAAATAATTTAGACATGTTTATTATTTATGTAAACATTTTTATAGCAAAATGAACTTGATAAAACATAGATTCTTATGGTAATAAAGTTTATTCAAAAAGACCCCCGCGATTTTGAATACAGGCCTTTATTCTGCGCGGCCAGTCGTCTATC
The DNA here is from genome assembly GCA_949825045.1 of Argyresthia goedartella. Taxonomy (NCBI): domain Eukaryota; kingdom Metazoa; phylum Arthropoda; class Insecta; order Lepidoptera; family Argyresthiidae; genus Argyresthia; species Argyresthia goedartella. The sequence continues at coordinate 13,056,074 of OX463829.1, read as the reverse complement.
GCAGCACGAACGAGGTCCATGTCAATATCGGCGGCTGCCTTAATCAAGGATGCCTTGAGTGACTCCAAATCAGGATGAGGCTTTGAGCAGGCCTTTTCCTCCAAGTGTTGCCATATCTTGTAATCTAACGGACTCAAATCTGGACTGGAGGAGGGCCAGTCTTCGTGCCGGATGAAGTCGATTTCACGCGCCGCCAGCCAGTCTTGTGTGCTTTTCGCTCTATGAGCTGGCGCAGAATCTTGTTGGAATACCCAGTGCCTGTTATTAAACATGGTATGAGAAACAGGTTCCACAAGGTTCTGCATTCGTTTTTACGCCTTTCTCACAAAAATGTACCTCAGTTAAGCCCCAATAAGAGACTCCCAACCAAACCATGAGCGAGGATGGAAAATGACCTCGTTGGACACGCGGAATACGGTTGCTCGCTTCTTCACTGCTGTGTGCGTACACCTTATCATTTGGTTTGTTGTAGCTCTCTTCCACGGTGAAAATTTTTTCATCCGAAAAAAGAATTTCCCGATGCTTTTTTCCCGCGTACCGCTTCAACAAAGCGCGGCATCTCTTCAGTCTCAGGTCCATTAAACGAGCGTCCAAACGATGTCCTGTTTTTCTTTGATATGCCCTAGGCCCTAAGTCTTCATTTAACACCCTTTTCACCGTGGTCCTGCTTAACCCCATCTGAAGGGCCAACAGTTTCTGCTTACGTATGGGATTTCTTTGAATTCGCGCCTTCACAGCTTTTATCAACTGCTGGAGTCCTAACAGAGCGAGGGCGACCACTTCTTGACCTGTCATCTACACTAGAGTCTTCATTGTATCGTTTTATGGTACGATAAACAAATCTTTTGGTTATATTCAAATTTTTCAGTAAGTCGAAAATCTGAATTGGCTCGTAACGCATGGGCATGGGATCGCCTCGCTCCGCTCCGCTTCGCTCGGCTCCAGGTTTTACATAAAGTACCTAACACATCATAACTTTGGTATTCGGTCAGAAAGTGATATAGCAACTAATTCAGCTTCAAATTCTAGATATTACTAGTGTTCAGGCCTCTCGGCACCCAATGACCTCGCAGGGGCCCATAGCTACGAGGTAGCGTAGCGATCGGATGCCAAGAAGCAAGAACGTCGGCGATTCACCGAGCTAAAGTAAATAGATTCTATCTGACCTGGTCTGTGCTTCGTTCCCGTCAAACTCCTGTCTCTCTGCAAGGCCTGGGTGCACCCTAGGCTCTTCTTGGTAGACAGGTTCTTCAGCCAACCAGGTATGGCTGGCAGGCCAGTTTCGACGCGCACAGTGTTCCAACACAGGTTATGTTACGTAAATGCGAACTTTATCTGGTTCGGTGAACCATAATACACTCAGCTAAATAGACAATCCTGAGGGGAGCCCGAATACAATTCCAGATGGCTTACGATTTAATTTCAATGCCCTATACCAATACGCGTTCCATCGCGAGGGCTTTTTGTCTGTCAGTTGTCAAAAACTGCTAGGTTGGCAGCAACTGTCAAATTCAAAATGGCCGTTCCGAAACCATCGATCGAGTATCGATTCTGAATCGAACAATCTCAATACTCAATAGTTTATTCAATACTCAATAGTTTATTTGCATTCCATAATGGTACATTTGGTCTTAATAATTATAATAAATTGTCTCACATTATGGACCCTTACGGGCACAGCAACACAGGGAGGGAGAAGGCAGCTAATTTATTTTTGTAGGCTATCACTTAAATAATCTAATAACGTATAGTAGCTTTTATTTATTAACATTAGTTTTAGTTTTTTAAAGAAAATGCTATCTTTTGGTTCATTTGTCAATGATTTCGGTAGTTTATTATAAACTTTTATTGCCATAATATATGGACTGGAAGAGTGTAGTTTTAACCTTGAATATGGTAAATGAAGTCTGTTCTTATGTCTCAAATTTTTTTGATTCATTTGCTCACGGCGATTGAAAAAATGATTGTATTTCCGGACGAATTTACATAGTTCCAAAATATAAATTGAAGGGAGGGTAAGGAGTTTATGTTTTTGAAAAAAGGGTCGACAACTATCTGTTTGCTTTAAGTTAAATATGATTCGGATTAGCTTTTTTTGCATTGTAAATAGTCGAGGTGCATCGACGCTGTTTCCCCATAGTGTAACACCATAACTTAGCCATGCATACGCATAAGCGTAATACATGGCTAGAGCAGAGGAAAAGTCAGTGGATTCTTTTATTTCTCTTAGAGCGTAACAGAAGCGTGATAATTTCGTGTGAATTTTTTGAATATGATTTTTCCAGTTAACATGGGTATCTATATCTATGCCTAATAGATTAAATTCATTTACGGTTTGTATTGACATATTATTGTAAGTAAGGTTTATGGCAAGAGGTTTCTTTTGGTGGGGGTAAAAGGCCATTATTTTAGTTTTTGAGTAATTGATTTGAAGGTTGTGATCTAGCATCCAGTCAGTTACTATATTTAAGATGGAGGTGAGTTTCGCAGTTAGGTTAAAATCACTATCGCATGTGGTAAGTAGAGAGATATCGTCTGCAAATAATACACAATTCTGATTTATAACTTTTGGCAGGTCATTTATATAAATGAGAAATAAAAGGCATCCAATAACGCTACCCTGTGGAATTAAAAAGTTTATAGCTTTTTTGTTTGATCGGATAGATTCTATAAATTTAGTTTCTTCATTATAATGTTCGATTTCTACATATTGTTGCCTGTTTTTCAAGTATGCTTGAAACCATTGATGTGCTTTTCCACGTATACCTATTCCATATAGTTTATTTAGTAATATATTGTATTGGACTGTATCATAGGCTTTCGTCATATCAAGCAATATTCCAACAGCATATTTTTTGTTATCTAATGTATTAATAATTTCCTGTATATATTTTTGTACTGCTAAAGTAGTTGAACGATTTTTCCTAAAACCATTTTGGCACTCATCAAACAGATTAAATTTTTCGCAGAATGAATAAACGCGATCACACATACATTTTTCAAATATTTTTGAAATTGCAGGTAGTAAAGCTATTGGTCGATAGTTATTAGGATCCATTTTTTCGTCTTTTTTATGTACGGGTTTTAATATTGAAATTTTTAGCAAGTCTGGAAAGTCACCTTCTTCAAATGTTTGATTTATTAGTGTAGTTATTGGTAAGATAAGTTCGTCAGCACATTCTTTAATAAGTGTTGGTGGTAATTCGTCTATTCCGAATGAACGTTTATTTTTCATATTTTTAATAATTTTGTGTATTTCTTTATAAGTTACTGGACTTAGGTAAAAAGAATTTTCTGTAGGAATTAGGCAAGGGCGGCCTTCAGGCAGTTTACCATTCGCGAGTCGAATTTTTTCTTCACCTATAGATGCAAAATGGTTATTAAATGAATTTACAATTTCCTTCGGCTCAGTGACTAGATTATTATCAATTCGTAGCTTAATGTTCTCTTTATCTTTTTTTATTTTTTTATTAGTACGTTCATTAATGATACTCCACATTGTTTTTACTTTATTTTCTGACATGTTTAGCTTTCTTACATAATTTAGTTTTTTTGATGTTATGATTGTTCGCTTTAATAATTTTTCATACGCTTTATAATGGTTATTAAGCAATGTGTTATTAGATTTATTAATTAGTATTTTTAGCAAACGTTTATGTTTACATGACGCCCTAATACCAACCGTTAACCAGTGTTTTTTAAACTTAGTTCTTAGTTTAACTCTATTTTTTGGTATACATCGATTTAAGATTATCGTCACCTTTTCTATGAAGTTCTTATAATTTTGTTGAATATTGTTGTTAGGTTTTATGCATTCTATCCAATTTATTTCTTTTAACTGTTTTTTAAATTTAGTGACATTTTCGGCGTTCATAAGGCGTTTTTCGGTAAACCATTGTGTTACATGTTTTACATTAGAAATTTTTAAATTTATAATAGCTCCTTTGTGATCACTAAAACCAAAATCCATAACATCAGTGTGGCTAATACTATTTTGGAAATTTGTAAATATTAAATCTATACATTTTGTTAAACGTGTTGGTTTTCTTACATGTTGAGCAAAATTATATTCCAACATGACATTTAGTAAGTCATTAGATTGTGTATCGTTTACTAGTACATTTATATTAAAGTCGCCACCTAGTACTACGTTACAGTGACGATAGTTATTATTGATATGAGTTAATAAGAGTTTGAGTTGCCTATTAAATATGTCCTTCTCTCTGCCGTTCCAGTATACGGATATTAATAAAATATTTTCATTATATAATTCAACAGCACATAATTCTATAACATATTCAACAGAAAACTTTTCAAAGTCTTTTCTCTCTATAAACTCTGTATTTTCAGGTAATAGTATACACACACTTCCTCCGGCGTAGTTAACTCTACAATATGAAGATGCAATCTTATAGCCTGTAATACTAATTAAATCCAATTTTGCTGGGGACAACCACGATTCAGATATACATATAGCATGGAATGGATTCTGATCGACGAAAGTTTCTAATATATCTTGTTTATTGTATAAACTTTGCATATTCTGAAATAGGATTTTAAAGAACTGGTCTTGTTGTTTATTTGCGAAATGTATAATTTTCGGTTTTACTTCCATTCAATTGCTGGTAATTGTTTTCATTATTATATTTCACGGTCTTGCTTCCTGTATAATGTTCTTTTCCATCTATAATCAATCTGTTATTTCTTATAATTGCGTGTTTCCCTTCTCTTCTTGCGGAATTCATTAATTCTTGCATTTTGATCCGTTCTTTTCGTTTTTCTTCATCATAATATTCAGATATGTAGAGTCCGGTGTTTTTGAGAAACGTAGAATTTTGTGTTATGTATTTACACATGATCTTGCTAGTTACTTCAATTACAATAGGCCGACGGTATCCTTTTCTTCCAAGACGAAATATCTGATCAATATATCCGCCAAGATCCACATTGTACAGTTCTGCAAATATTTCAATAATTGTATTGTTCAGGCTGTATTCATTCTCGCCATAGATTTCATCAAGTCCGTATAATACCACCTTTCTAGAATTGTCACTGCAATCTTTTGTCGGAGAGTTTGTATAGGGGGCTTGGTTTTGGGAGATCTTGGACGATAGCTTTTCTATTTGTTTTTCTAAGTTTAACTTATCTTCTTCTAACTTTTTAATATCATTATCTATCTTTGTTAGATGATTAGACATTTTTGCTTGTTCTAACTTCAAGTTTTTTACATCTTTAAATAATTCTTGTTTCAATTCTTGCATGGAAATTGTTATCTTAACTTCTAATCTGGATGATATTTCTGTTATTATTTGATGTTGTGCTATTTTTAATTTGCTATCCAAAAGATCACTCAGCTCCTTTAGGTGGGTGGGGACTTCACTAAGGTCAGAAACATTTGCATCTTGTGAAGTAGTTTTTGCCAATAATTTACCAGTTAGGGTATCGCTCGTGAAACTTTGTTCGCATTCGGAGTCTGCATATAATGTTGATGAATGGATGCTTCGCGCGGGAGTATTGTCATTTCTTTGTCTCCTAGTTACATTTGCACATTCAGGACAGGTCCAAGAAATATCGTACATGTGCGTGTTTTTTGTATATTGCTCATTTGTAATATTTAAGCATTGGTAGTGGTATATATTTTTACAACAGCAGCATTGTATGCGATCTGATATATTCGCATGTTGCTGACAAGCATCACAATTTGCCATAGCTGTTTGAAGTTTTCTAATGCAATTTTATATCAGCGCCCTCTGTACTGTAATAGCAGTACCAAAACAACCGCAATGGTTGCAGTAAAGACACAATGCGTGGAGCGGAACGCAATCGGGGTATGTGATCGTTGATTGGTCCTTTCCGGTGACACTAGCTGTCTGTTTGTATTTCTCTCTCTCTCTGTATGTTGGGCCTCTCTCTTTTGCGTTGACGTATGCAATTATGTTTGGTCGGCTAGTACTAAAGATTTTGAGTTTTAACTTACTATTTAACATGAATTTCAGCAATCCAGAATGTTCACATTGTAGCACACTGGTCAAATAATATTTATCTTGAGTTTGGAAGTAGTTTCACCGCGGTAACTATTTTTTTTTTTTTTTTTTCATCAATCAATCACCCGCCCGGACAGGCACCCACCTGTCCCTTAATCTACGGGCAGCCGAGACAACGTTGCTACCGCTCGTTTTAGTACCGAGCCTCCTACTAGAACCTCTGCAGACCGGGGGGTCCCGTCCCTGCCAGGGAACAAGTTAACAATGCGCCCCCTGCGCCAACGCAGTGGCGGTAGGTTAGCATCCTTAACCAGAACGAGGTCACCAACACTAGAGGGGCTGGTTTTGTCAGTCCACTTAAGGCGCTGTTGTAAGATATGCAGATACTCGAGCGACCAACGCTTCCAGAAATTCTGAGTAAACTGCTGCAACATCTGATACCCTGACAACCGATACAATTTCACTCCCTCGAAGGTGTGCTCGGGCAACGCGTTAAGTGGCTGTCCTATCAAGAAATGGCCTGGGGTCAGAGCCTCCAGGTCATTTGGATCCGAGCTGAGCGGACACAACAGTCGCGAATTGAGAACGGCCTCGATCTTACAAAACAATGTCGCGAGCTCCTCAAAAGTCAGCGCGGTCTGACCTACTATACGCCCCAAGTGCGTCTTAGCTGACTTAACTACGGCCTCAAAAATCCCACCCCAGTGGGGGCAACTCGGTGGGCTGAAGGTCCACTGTATACCCCGACGGGAGAGGGCCGTTCCAATATCCACTTTATTTACATTCAAAAAGTTGACTATCTCTCGTAAGTATCGTTCCGCACCGACGTAGTTAGTGCCGTTATCAGAGCGGATCAAAGTTGGAAGTCCCCTTCGAGAAACAAACCTATCCAAACAAGCAATGAAAGCCTCTGTCGAGAGATCAGCAACGAGCTCGAGATGTACCGCCTTGGTGGATCTGTGGGGCCAGTCCGATTCTCTCCTGGCAAGCCAGGGTGGTCCCCACCACAAATGGTGTCTAACGAGTTCAGGAGCCCGACATCCCCTGGATGCACAATCAGACGGGTTCAATTCTCCTGGTACATGTCTCCAGGTCAGTGGGACCTCAGACGACACAATCTGGGAGACATGGTTCGCAACAAAAACCTCTAAGTTATGGACCGAAGCCTTCAGCCAGCACAAAACAATCTGGCTGTCCGTCCAAGCGTACACCGTATCCTCCAAAACCACTGACCCACGCAACACTGTTAGAGTGTGATTCAAAAGTTTGGTCAAAAGAGCAGCCCCGGACAGTTCCAGTTTTGGAATCGTCATCCTTGTCCGAATAGGCGCTACCTTGCTTTTTGCCAAAACCAAACGCACGTCGACCCTCCCGGTGGAGGTGACGGTTCGCAAATAAACCGCTGCCGCAAACCCTCGTTCAGAGGCATCACAAAACCCGTGAAGGGTTGCCCTGTAATCCCCAGCAGGGACCAATTTCCTCGGCAGCGATACATTATTTATATTGAGGCCCAACCAGTTTGCTAAATCGTTCGATACAATGCAGCCCTGAGCTCCAGAATCTAATAGGGCGCGAACGTATGTTGGGTTGCCCGCCAAATCCCAAACAAGCACAGAGGCGATCGGTAACACCACCGTCTCCGGTTGGGGGGCAACAAATTGTTGGGCCGCAAATTCCTAGCGAGGGCCCCCGGGGCCCCACTCTGCCTGTAACCGATCAGGTAGGCAGCTATACGCCAGAGGGTCCCATTGTACAAATGGCCCACGCGCCGGTTCCATTGCCACCCTACGACGCCCCCCGAAGGGTTGTGGGCGTGAATTCAACCGTGGCCGCTCCATGAGCGGGGGGGACATCACATGCGACCGACGAGGACGAGGCGACGAGCGGGGCGACAACTGAGGCGGCGTCCGAACCGCACCCGCATAGCTCGAAGTTGTCCCATGCCACCCGCCCGTTACGGCCTGCTCAACACACCCAATGTGCCGCTGAGTCGGATGCTGAGTCGCAACCGAAAACTCAGGGCCCCCCATGTGATGACCCTGAGTGCGGCCCTGCACCCCTGGGTGGCCGCGTGCTTGTGGCCCCATTGCCCGCTGAGTCGGATGCTGAGTCGCAACCGAAAACTCAGGGCCCCCCATGTGATGACCCTGAGTGCGGCCCCGCACCCTAGTACTACCCTGTGCACGTGGGGACGCTGGCCCCTGAGTTGCGCTCCAAGTCGCAAACGAATTCTCAGGGCCCCATTCCGTATCACCCTGGGTACGGCCCTGTGGACGTGGGGACGTTGGCTCCTGAGTTGCGCTCCGAGTCGCAAACGAATTCTCAGGGCCCCATGCCATGTCACCCTGGATACGGCCCTGTGGTGGCTGTTGGCCGGACCGGTTCATGCACAACAGATTGTTGTGGGCCCCACCACAATATCCGCACAATTTTGTGCGCGTGCAGTCCCTAGCCATGTGTGGCCCGAGGCACAGGAAACACCAGCTCCGCTGCTTGGCCATCCGGCGCCGTCCCTCAACCCTAAGTTCCCCGAACTTATTGCAATCGGCCACAGCATGGCCAATCTGCCTACAACATGGGCAGGTCTCACTATGTGGGGTCAATGCACTCACAGTCCCATACGACTGCCGGTTGGTGCGGTCCTTCCTCGTCGGAGGGCCCCTACTCACAGCGCTCCCGGCAGCTCTCTGTGGCTCCGAAGGATGGGTGACCGTCAACCCCAAATTCTCTGCCCGTCGAGCCTCCTCTTCCAAGAATCCGACCAAGTCGGAGAAGGCGGGCAGGTCCTCGGCCGACCGCCCGTGAGACTGTTCGAAACGAGTCTGCACGTCAGCGGGTAGGCGGGAAAGTACAATGTACAGCAGTAGGTACGACCATTCACCAACCGGAAGTCCAAGATTCTCTAGGGCCTTGGTGACGGACAACAACGGGTTCAAAACCTCCGTCTGTATGGCCCCGACCTTGTTCACAACCGGGATACTAAACAAACGGTTCAGTTGGGCATCGGCCAACCTCCGTTTGTTGTGGTAACGTCTGACCAACAATTGCCTGGCCGTTTCATAGTTACCCTCCGTAACTGTCAAATGAGCGACCAGCTCCCTAGGCTCACCCCTCAATGCTGCCACCAGCTGAGCCATTTTGACAGACTTGGTAATGTCCGATCGCATGTGCACCAAACTGTCGAACAGATTGATGAAGCTCATCCATTCACCGGACACTCCGTCAAAAGTAGGCATAGTTATAACGGGTAACCTGGTCCCCGATCCCTGATGTGGCAGAGGTGCTTCAATGTCACCACCACGGCTGGACTCGCGCTGCCTACGTATGTCCGCAGCCTTCTGCGTGATAGCAGCTGCCATCTCCATACACTGGTCGACATCCCCTAGCAACCGTGACAGCCTGTCAGGTGCGCAACCATCAACTGATTCCGCCTGCGCGGACAATTCGAGCACCCTATTGTAACGTTCCTTAACGTCCATAGACCGCTCCAATACCACATCATGCCTATCTAAACGGTCTATCAGACCGTGTGCGGAGGAAAACCATCTGAGTTCCTTAGAAACACCCTTCTGTATTTCAGATAACGATATGATCGGAACGATACTTACTCACAATTTGCAATAACTCAATTATATTGGACCCTCCAGTCTACAACCCAAACGAGGGAACCCTAAACTATAACTTAAACAATGCTGATTTCCCCAAACAATAGAAACCGAGTTTTATATCTACACAAATTCTGTAAACAACAATTTAGTTTCCCTATATCATATAACACACACAGATAGTCAATATTAGTTCAAGTTATAAATTGCTATAAACTGAAAACAATGTCATAGCCTGCTATCAATAAATGTAACTACCTATGTTAACCAAACATTCATTAGCATTACTAGACCACTAATAGATTGACTAACTGGTAACTGGTACTTCAATGCAAATTTCAATTCACCTACAATGTACCTGTAATGTAATTACTATTCTGAGTCACATCTCAGTACAACTGGTCATTTAGGGAAAACTGTTATATCTGTCTGTCTACTACCAGCAATAGACTTATAACTTACAATACTACCAATCTATGTGGATACAGGAACAACACCAAGTTAGCTAATAACCGCCTATACCTACAGATTGATAGTCCCAAATCGTGGGTTCCCGGAGCCCTTGACGGCTGCAAATCTCAGGAAACCACGCTCTGCTACCAAATTGTTCAGGCCTCTCGGCACCCAATGACCTCGCAGGGGCCCATAGCTACGAGGTAGCGTAGCGATCGGATGCCAAGAAGCAAGAACGTCGGCGATTCACCGAGCTAAAGTAAATAGATTCTATCTGACCTGGTCTGTGCTTCGTTCCCGTCAAACTCCTGTCTCTCTGCAAGGCCTGGGTGCACCCTAGGCTCTTCTTGGTAGACAGGTTCTTCAGCCAACCAGGTATGGCTGGCAGGCCAGTTTCGACGCGCACAGTGTTCCAACACAGGTTATGTTACGTAAATGCGAACTTTATCTGGTTCGGTGAACCACAATACACTCAGCTAAATAGACAATCCTGAGGGGAGCCCGAATACAATTCCAGATGGCTTACGATTTAATTTCAATGCCCTATACCAATACGCGTTCCATCGCGAGGGCTTTTTGTCTGTCAGTTGTCAAAAACTGCTAGGTTGGCAGCAACTGTCAAATTCAAAATGGCCGTTCCGAAACCATCGATCGAGTATCGATTCTGAATCGAACAACTAGGAAATGCTAGTTTTAACTAAGGTAGTTATAACTAGTTTTGACTTGTAAAAACGCGTTCTAACTAATAACGGGTTTTCACTACAGCACAATTTACGTTAAAACTGGTTTTACATTCATGTATATCAGTAAATTCTAGTTATTACTAGGATATTCTGGTTTTATCGAAGACACTTAGTAAAAACTAGTTTTAACTAGTGAAAACACCTTCTAACTGGAAAGGGGAGACAGTGCTTCCTTGACAGTCTCATATGACGTTATTCTGTCATATAATTCTGAAATCTTGGTTTTCAGTCGCCTCTGAAATATGTATTAGCCAAGTAGTATAGTGTAATGCACGTATTCACTCGAGGTTCGTCCTAATCCTGCCTAAATCCCATCTCCTCCAATATTGCAACCCGCACAAATTCAGCTTCCGTCCTAAACAGTGAAGTATTTCTGAACCTTCCATTATAGCGCCCCGAATTACGTCAGAGGTAAATAAAAGGACGTCCTTAATGATATTACGGCGTTTGGAATATGCGGGGTCCTATGCGGTCAGCGAAGAGGTTTTAGAATGGTGATGCCATGTTTTTACCTCTGCCACCGCCGCCGCCAAAAAAAATAACGGTCAAGTGCAAGTCGAACTCGCGCACGAAGGGTTCCGTACCACTGTACAATGGTAGGGATGGTGTGGAGTGAATAATTTGGATTTTATACAGCAAAATGTTGTTTACAAAGTAATTGGTGCGGCTACTTTCACATTCATAAGTTTGTATGTGGTATTGAAAGAATTGTTGTATGGGAACCCCCTTAAATATTCATTTCATTCTGGTTTTTAGTATTTGTTGTTATAGCGGCAACAGAAAAACATCATCTGTGAAAATTTCAACTGTCTTACTGTCACGGTTCATGAGAAAGTCAAAGTCAAAGTCAAAGTACGTTAGGTATTACTGTAGATATTTACATAGGCTTAGCAAACGTAATTTTTTGCCTTTTCTATACATTGGACAACTGTGGGAGAAGAAGGGCGTAGAAACTCCCACAGATAGATTTTTAGATCTCTTTTAAAAATAGGTTGTGCTTAACTATTACAAATATGAAATGTTTTATTATTATGATTAATAAGCAGGAATAAATAATTAAAAAAATACTAAGAGCAAGGCCTGTATTGAGCTAGTTTAACCCCATACAGTCCTGTCATTTAAGTAATCTTGAACATATATATAATATCCCTTTTTCGACAAAGTCGCTTTAACATGCTTTTTAAATTGCTCAAATGGCAATTTCAAAATCTCCAGAGGTATCTTATTATAGTAGAGAATACACTGACCCTTGAAATAATTGCTAACCTTCGATACAGCCTGGTGGCAGACGGACAGACGGACGGACAGTGGAGGCTTAGTAATAGGGTGCCAAACGGGACCCGTTTGGCACCCTTCGGGTACGGAACCCTAAAAATGAACTTCAGTTATACACTTGTTTAAAGGCAAAAAATCATAGGATTTGTAGTTTGGTTTAAATTTATTTAAACTATGTCTATTTTTTGTCGTAACACGGCAAGTGTTTGTAAATGGCGTCGCGCCATCCATGGTGGCAGTGTCTAATTAGTAATTCCATAACCATTTTGCGAGTAGGGCGGCTGGCCCATCGCCGCATCAATGGAGAAATGAGGGTATATGTTGTCGTCACCATTAGAAAGTTTTATTATTCAGTCAACAGAGCGCAACAGTGGGCAGTGAACAATATAGCCAGCAATATTTTGCGTGTAGGCGTATAATTGTCATCTTTGCGCGCTTTGCGAGGAAACTTTATACGGAAGGCGCTTCCAGTCTTAATTGTACCGAGGAGGGGTCTGATGGGGTCAAGCGTAAGGGTGTTGACTTATAAACAGGCATTTGGTTTTGAGTTAGCATCAGAAAACTATTAGGATTCGGTCTTATAAAGGTACTGTTGGTATTTAATGGAACGTAACAGCGGACCTGTTTCCTTCAATAAACAGTATGTGCACATTTATAGGGTTGTCCAACCTCAGCTGCGCAATTTTTTTTCTTATGATAATTCTGTCCAGCCAAATTAAGGGCATATTTGTCTGAGAATGTTGTTATTTGTTTATTTTTATTTTTATTAAATACTCAAAATCGTATTCTCGGTAGGATTTGAATTAGCAGAAATCTACAACCAACAAAATAAAGTAAACTTACGGAAACAAAAGAAAAGTTTCACGACACCCCGGTGTCAGGCAACACTAAAAAGAGGCCGGAAAAAATCGTAGTGCAGATAAAAACCCCAAATCTACTCAACTACTCTAAGGTTACATGTCCCGCGTTTTATGGCATAGGAAACTAAAGCAGGTAACAAGGAAACAAACCAATCTCATTTTCGGGACATTCCGGCATACATTGCAGACTAAATAAAACGAACGGGAACAGCCATTGAATACAAATATGTCTTGACAGTTGAGTTGAGATCAGCATTTGGTTTCAGAGGCCCTTTGTACGTTTGGCAATGTTCGTTCAAACGCCACGGGGGCTAGAGTAGTTCATTTATTTGGCAATTTTGTTGCTATTAAAAATATTATTTAATTGCAGCCGAATATTTTCTCTCTGTAGCATAATTTTACGACTTTTCCAATATTGTAACAGAGGTACAATATTAAGTATTAACAAATTTTGTACAACAGTTGTCATACTGAATTTATTAATACCAGACGTGGTCCTTAAGTTCCAAAACCGCTATTTCTGACGATACCAAATAATTTTTCACTTTTTTTTCGAATCCATGTACTCCACTTTAAAGACATCTACGGATTTAATTTTTGAGCCATGTTGTTTATTGAGTATTTTCTTCAGATTCTCACTGAAGAAAAACGCGATTGGATAGCATTTTCTCGATAGAATTCAAATACGAATATACCTCTAAATTGTTTATTTTTTTTCCTGTAAATCTGAAATTCTAACTATTTTTTTGCGGAATTGCATTCAAAAGTGGATATTATATATTCATAAAATGTCCTTGCAAATATTTTTGACAAAACAGCAAAGATTTTTTTTAACAATTTTTATGTGTTTTGGGTGGCGTGGTTTGAGAGGAAAGCATTTGAGACGAAAGCATTGTTTGCGCTCTAACGTGGCACTTTTGTTTAGATTCGTATTAGATTCCTTTTACACATCACCGAGTTTATTAAATTTTAATATGTAATTGCCCTCTGAGCCTCATAAGCAAAGTCTCCAAACAACCAATTTTTCAACAAAATTAAATAATATAGTACCTATTTACAACTAAGTAAATTTTACTTTATGTAAATAAACTGGTTAACTAGCTATTACAATCTATTTAAACCTCCAACAGTAACAAGTTCCAGGTATTTCCAGCATTTTCTGTCGAATGAATGACGAATGTGTTATTAACACTCTAATTAAAAGTATATTTACAATATGGTCAATGGTCATGGACATAATATTAGTACCGTGCTTCTTACGTAATCGGGTAAAAACTGCTGACAACGATTCATTGACTTCTTAACCGTCTATCGGCTGTTGCCAAGCAATAATTCATTCGAATTTCTCATTTGTTGCAAAATGGAAGTTTCCAAGTAGCGCATCGTCGCTTCGCTGTGACTTCCTCCTGAACTGCTTTGTGCTACGAACAAGAATGTGTCAAACTTTTCATAGCAGACACTGGCAACGGACATGTCTCTGGTATCTACCACTGTGCAACTATTTTGGCGTATCGTAGGACTGGTTTTCTTTGAGATCAGGTTTGTTACTTGTGCAGCTAAGTTGTACACGTTTCCGGTCTGCGAATACACCCGCTACTTGTAAAGAATATAAGAATATCATTCTAAACATTCGCACCTTTGGATCTGTGAAAAATAAATTTAGATACTCGATTCCTCACAAACACTTTCCAATTCCTTTTTAATGCATCTATCTCCCTCGCACCCGCATATTTAAACGTGAAAGCGCACTATGGGGGCTGACGTTAAATAGGTTTTTTCTTTCAGATAAGCCAAGAACCAATTTCCTGGATTCCCGCAGAATGTGTTTGAGTACACGGCTAATAGAATGTCAGCCGGGATAAGGCGGCTGAGGTAGATCGATTCTGTCTAAACCGGGGGATAATAATGCCATGCTTTGTGACACGGCAAGAATAACAGTATTGTTTTGGTTGAGATAATAAAGCGAGCGTGAAGCGAGGCTATTCCAATATCTTTTGTAAACTATAGACAGAGAAAAATGCGAATGCTGAACGCCACTGCACGGGAAAACGAATGAGCGGAAGCTGTCTAACAAATCGTAAGTAGGGCTAGTTTCCTGATCGCCCTACGTTACAAATATTTTTAAGTTTATTTCACTTGTATTATTTTTAGCATCAAACATTATTTTATAAAATACAATAAAAGGCACTCATACACCCACAACGGTCAACAGAATAAGAAGATAATTTACCAAGTTAAAAACATGACAAAAACCAACTTCAAGTTCAAGCCCTATTTCTACCTCCCCGTTCGGGATGCGAATGAAGTCTACGTATATGAAAAGTCCTCATAAAAACTATTGCCGCACGGAACCACAAACTAAAACATCATCTGTTTACATATTTTTGTATTTGTTGATTTATTCAAAAAGCGCTTAATAATTTTTAATAAATAAGTTTATGGGACCACCTCTGAAGTGTGACCTACGAATCAAAACAAAAATCATCAAAATCAGTTCATAATTGACGGAGTAATCGCGTAACGAACATACAAAAAAAAAAACCTCCTCCTTTTTGAAGTCGGGTCAAAATTTAATGTTGCCACACTAGAATATATATGTTGGTATTGCCAACAAATACACAGGCTTGCCTTCTTATTCAACGGAGGCCTGAGGCTCTTCCCGGAATAAGAGTTTGCCAAAATTATCATCTTCTTAGCCAATATATATTGATAAATTGAAAATTTTTAAAAACTCACGTGTGCGAATTTATCAAGTTAATTCTAAGGGCATGATTCCCACAATTTGAATATCGAAACATCCGGAGTGGATCTCCGAACGTTTGTTTGAAGATGGCATTCTCCGATGAAGACAAACTTGTTTGATTTCCTATCTTAATTAAAAATAACAGCCTGTCGCATACGGGACTACTTGAAGTCTACTCGAGTTTGATACACGAATCTTCAACTAAGCCCGCCTTCGCTCCCGCTTGGTGGCGCCGGCGCAGTTGGAAGCAGAGACTTTCATTGAGGTTAGTACGCCACATTTCGTAATTTATTTATTGTACTAAACAAAACAGACCTAAAGCTATATTATCCCATCAAGTAACGTACGTTGTTTTGTTATTTAAAAAAATGCCTCAAAAAATGTTTTAGTTATGAAATTTTATTAAAAAAAAAAAAAATTTGTGTAACGCGTGTCGTACTTGGTTTTAAGCTCAACCATAATTTGCTTTTACTTTATTATTATTTGCAAAAAACCTATACTTCCTCTTTTTTAACAACCATCACCACTATTCACTCATTCAATCGAAGTTCATGAAAATGAACATGGATGTCGTAGCCGGTAGGACTGGATGAATTTAATTGCAGATTAAGTTAAATTTTTATTTCTTATCATATGATGCCAATTCCCGTTATAGGTTTTAATTTTAATACCACGGCATAAGGTTTATAATTAAAAGCCTTAAAAAACTTCGAGCTTTGAGATATTAAGGTATTATCTACTATATATTATATTGCGTTCACAATTATTTTGTATAGGTATAATAATCAAACATTTTTGGACTAAATACTAAACATTATTAAAATATATGCCCTCATGGAATTTCCAGTATTCTTATCATACTGAATTACTGAATAACGTATTCGAATCTGGGACTTGACCCTTTGTTTGGTAAAAGGCTTCTACATAAGTGTGTTTAGGTATCATCTTCTATATGTTACATTGCGTTCACAATAATTTTTATAAGTATTATAATTAAACATTTTTGGTATAAATACTATAAAAATTAAAAGATATGCCCTCATGGAATTTCCAGTAGTAACGTAGGCGAATCTGGGCCACTGTCCCCTCGTGTGGTAAAAGGCTTCTACATACGTGTGTATTGATTTTTTTTTCAAGTTTATCCGCGTTTTAAAGTAAAATTAATTATCAGCGTCTGTCTTCCTCGTTTATTCATTAGATATCATTGTCACATTTATACTGATACCTGTTTTAGAAGCATATCCAAATTACCATTTGAGAAACAACGCAGCAACCTATGAAGGCAAACTACTTTGAATGTCTCAACTGTTTAGAGACTTGGAATAGGGAGATGCTTTGATCAACCCGGTATTCAGTGCACAACGTTTAATCAGCCCGGTACAAGGAGGCTTTATAATGGAGACGACAACTTCACGGCTCCCTGCCCTTACGCCAAATTGGAAGATTTTTAAAGAATTTCATAAATACCTACATAATGCATGCGTTAAAGATATTATGTGCTTATATATTGGGTGTGCTCGGATACAACTCTCTAGAGGTCAGACGTAACACCGAGCAGCTTCTGACTGTGTGACGATTGTTGCGAGGCGACAGTGACTGTGTCGCGCTTGTCGGTAAAATATGCGCGCTATTCGTGCCCGAAAAATACATCCGCGCGCGCAGGCACCAGCGGCTATTAGCGGGCGGCGCGCACCGCACGTTGGCGCGCCAGCAGTCTCCGCTGGTGAGGGCGCGGGACAGTCTCAACACTCTGTTGGCTGCAGCACCACTGACTGATCTGTTTGGTGATGCATGGAGGCATATTGTGCGAGAATGTGGAAGGTTCTGCGACGGGAATGTGTGACAGGGTTGTGTTTTGTGATTAAAATGTACTGTTTTTTTTTAATTCCAAATGACTACATTGACATTTTTATTATTGAATTATTATTATTATTATTGACATTTATTGCACTGACATGCAAGATAGTATAATTGTTAGGTTTAAATCTGGTTTAAATGGATGGGTATATATGTTATTTGTATGTGTACATACAATTGGACTTAGTCTGTAATGAACTGATTTTTTATTTATTTTTTTAAATTCCAAATGACTGCGTTGACATTTTTATTATTGAATTATTATTATTATTATTGACATTTATTGAACTGAAATGTACGATACTATAATTTGTTATGTTTCAATCCGGTTCAAATGGAAGGGTATTTATGTTATTTGTATATTTGTAGGTGTACAACGAATTGGACACAGTCTGTAATGTTGTGCATTAAACTGGGCATAAATAAAATAAATAAATGTGGCTCAGTGTAAATGTTGTGTTTGTTGCGACGAGAATTTGGTAAGTAAAATATTTTTAAAGGCCTCAGGCTGAGAAAACCTTTTCTAGATAATAGTGTTATTAAACTAATGGCGGTATTCCCATCAATAACTATTAGAGGAGTAATGAAATTTCAATTAAAAATTTATATTATTAGATTCCTGATTATTTGGAGGGAATATATTTCCTCTTGCCTTATTAAGAGATAAACATTACTTAAAAGTAATTCGATGTCTAATACAAGAAAGATTCAAAGTAGTTTTATAAACAAAATAAAAAATTCATTAAAATAAGATAAAGTAATACGTGTAATTATTTGCATCTCTTGTTGTGTTTCTTTGTAGGTGAATTACTTTGTCACCCGCAACAAACAGAATCCCTTTTTTCATTCAGTAATAAAAAAATACATCGTGGGGTGACCTTAAAATTTCATGTCTACCGTGATGGGCTTACCCCCTGTCCGACAAATAGAGTATTGAATAGGTAAGTCGTAATGACAGTAAAGTTTAAACGTGGGCTCAACTGCCTTCCACGCCGTATTGGGAAAGACGTGACGGAGCATTAATGTTTAGGGTTCCGTACCCAAACTGTAAAAACGGGACCCTATTACTGAGACTCCGCTGTCCGTCTGTATGTCTGTCTGTCCGTCTGTTACCAGGCTGTGTCTCATGAACCGTGATAGTTAGACAGTTGAAATTTTCACACATGATGTATTTTTAATGCCGCTATAACAAAAAATACTAAAAAGCTTATGAATGCAACTGGTTACGTTCATGGAGTGCCAAAGTAGCCGCACCAATAACTTTGTAAACAATATTTTGCTATATTAAATCCAAACTATTCACTCCACACCATCCCTACCATTGTACGGTGGTACGGAACCCTTCGTGCGCGAGTCCGTCCCGCACTTGGCCGGTTTTATTGATTTTCAAGCGCTTCTAGTTTTAATTACTCCGGGACCCAGGCGGAAATAATACGGAGCTATTTCTACCTAGTAAACATTATAGTCTAGGTCTATGATTTCAATGATGTTGATTAATTTTCAAGATGGAGCTCGCTTTGTACGATTACAAGGAATGTTCAGAATGATATGCTAGCTCTGTATGGCCTAAACATTTACATTTATCGAGCGAGCGAACGCGAAGCGTCTCCGTATCACCTTGGGAAAAATGCAGTCTTTGTCTGTCCGGCAGTTCTCCTCTGCAAGGGAGTACCACAACCTTTTAGCGATACAGATTCGGTTCAAAACAAGATCATCACAATGGCAACCATTTCCATTCCAATACGTCAAACTGGGCTTTATTTCCCTAATACCAAGACGTTTAAAGACGGCCATGATAATTTTGCGGAACATAAGACTTTGGGGTAACACCCCAGTTGCATTTCTAAACCGATTTTCGTGTAATGTTGTGAGCAGGTTTGATAATTATATGTGCTCCCACAGTAGGCCAATGTTTCTACATTGGCCGACTGTGGGAAAACCATGCTGCACTAATCTCCTGCGGACAAGTCTTGCGGATACTTTCCGTGGGTTATTTTCGCCGAAAACTTCATTTTTTATGTCCTTTGACCCTTTGAAAGGGTCAAGTTCAGCTATACGCATCATCACCCTGTCCTCGCATAATGTAGTCTTCCGTGGGTGAAGTTTTCTCGGGACTTTAACAGATTTTTTTATGTTGTTTAAAATGACTAATAGCATTGTATACCATCTTTACGGAACACCCAATATGTCCTGCGATCTTCTTGTACGTCCAATTTTGTCTCGATTGTAAACCAACTATAACCTTTCTGGTATTGGGGTCACATCTCTCAGATTTTCCCATTTTCTTTAAAAATCGAGACCAATAATAATATTCAGTAAGCAAAGATTTTTTTTTTATAAATGGTGCTAAAAATACATAACCATAGACTATGACTTTTTACTTTGTAATTTTTTACCTTAAGGCCCAGATCATTTCATGTTTCTAATTAGTTGTCCATCTACATGCCTAGTTAAATTAATTAGGGTCTAAGATAATGTTAGAAAAACTTTTTTGTTGTAGGTAAGTGTTTTTAAATATCAAACTACTAGTGTGACTACTTAAAAACATAAACATAAACATACACATAAACATTTATATACAGGCACATACATTGCTTCTGGCCCCACACTAGGATACCCTGTGTCGTGGTAACCAGAAACAGCGACGTCACACACATATAAACATCCAAGACCTGGGGATTGTTTTTTTTTTTTTTCATCACCCCCAGCCGGGGATCGAACCCGGGACCTCTCGCATGGTAGGCAGAGCCACAACCGCTGCGCCACAGAGGCCGTCGTTACAATACACCACCAACATTATTTTAAGATCACTATAAAAAGTCCAGAGCAGTTTAAACTCGATGTATTGTATTAGTACTTGGCGTTTCTAATTATCTGGCCACCACTTTATATATTATAATTTTAATGAGCAATTATTAATCGTATAATGACAAATAAATAATCACAAAACTCTATAATTGCAATTAAAGATCTTTTTTTCCAATAAGAACGGGATATTCCAGTTTTCATCGAGAAACAAATAAAACAAAAAACCGGTCAAGTGCGAGTCTAAATCGCGCACGAAGGGTTCCGTACCACCGTTCAATGGAAGCGATGGTGTGGAGTTAATAGTTTGGATTTTACACAGCAAAATATTGTTTACAAAGTTATTGGTGCGGTTACTTTCACACTCCATGTACGTAACCAGGTGCATCCATAAGTTTGTATGTGGTATTGAAAGAATTGTTGTATGGGAGCCCCCTTAAATATTTCCTTTATCCTGTTTTTTAGTATTTTTTGTTATAGCGGCAACATAAATACATAATCTGTGAAAATTTCAACTCTCTAGCTAGCTAGGTTCTTGAGATACAGCCTGGTGACAGACGGACGGACAGCGAAGTCTAATAGGGTGCCGTTCTTACCCGTTGGGTACGGAACCCTAATAAAACGAAATGGTTAGAAAATGGCCATATCAATAATTTATTGTATGGGTATTTCTTTAAATTCTAAAAAACCGGTATGATTCGTTATTTGTTATTATAGCGGCAGATATACACCTTAGGTGAAAATTTCAGCTCTCTACCTATTTCGTTTGATCCGGTAGATGGTAGAAAGTAAAAAAATTTAGCAGTCGTTATTATTTCTGAGAAAAAAGGGAGCGTAAAACTAAAAACTATAAAACTCTCAAAATATAATGTACTTGGACAAACTTCAAGGTTGATGAACGTAAATGACATTGTGCTGACGTTTTTGTTAACGAGTCGGGAAAAATAAAGCTAACAACTTTTAATTATTGAATTATTTCGTAATAGCTCTATTAAATACATAGAGATGCAGTAACTACAGAATTATTATTTAAATGCTAAAGGCAAGTGAGAAGTTAACAAACACGCTGGTGCAGTCTTCAAGCATCTGCTTACTGACACACTTCTGTTTAAGCAATATCGATCTCTAAATATTTTCTTTTTAAACACATCCTCAACAGAAGTCCAACTTCATGTAGTAAGACCGTAGCCAAACATACCCATAATACCACTTTTAAACGAAGGACCGTGCAAGTCAGGGTCGGTTAACGGTTCTGATTTCTATTCTGCGATATCTATTTTATCGCCTTACCATCACCTTAATTCTTTACTGAACTTTTTTAGCCCCAGATTGTATTTAACTTATGTGATTACCTTGAACCTCTAATAACTTTGCCCTTAGGCCCTATAACTTTGGGATGTCTTACTTATCGGCAGCGCATCGGGTAATAATAGTATATCCCCTATTTTCTGAGAACCTCCCCTCTAGTTAATAAAATATTAGGGTTTTAGGGGAAGCGGTCTCATGAGGCCCTTTCTGAGGGTAGATTAGCGCGTTCCTTGTTGATGACAACCAGAACCCTTTGTGTTGGTTGAACCGTGTTATGTCTTACTTGATTCCAATTATACATATCTATCTAGTCCTTAAAAAAATATGGAGATGGTTCTAAGGCGTTCTAACGTTAGTCTAAGACGTTTATTTGTTCAGTTTCACGGTGTAACAGTTCTGAAAATGACCAATTCGTGAAATGACCAACATATTTTAATTCTGATCTAAGTTTATATATGAGCGCCATGATAGGGAAAGTAAGAAATATATTTTTAATGGTGGTATTATTAAAAACTTACTACGATAATAGGAAAAATACAATGGACATGTTAAAAGTGGTAATTTTGCGAATTGATTATTTATAGACAAGGCAGTCACGAATTGAACGTTTGTCGAATAAACGGTAAGCGACTTGATTGCAAATCTGCAATCACTAAACAGTCATTATAGCAAAACGATTTCATAATACTTTCAACTCGAACGGACATGTTTTTGAGGTTCATACTAGGTGGAACAACAATAACCCTCTTCGTCCGTCTATCCATCTGTCACTGTTTTTTTTCTAAGAAACCATTTAACAGAGAAAATTAAAAACACATCTGAGCTGATTTTATCTTTTGTGTTATTCTATTGGGTGATTTAATGTCACCCTCTCTTTTCGCTTACGCTAATTGCTTATTTCTAATTATTTTTTGTGATACTAGACCAATTACAGAGGCGTCACAACTAAATGAAAAATTTACTTAATTATAAAATGAGTTTGAAAATGGAAGTCATACCGGACATGAGCTTATAGTATGTCAAGCTGTTATTTCAGGGGGGTTACCACAAAGTCTTAGCCGATTCAGATTAGGAACCTAATTTGATCCGCAAAATTATCGTGATCATCTTAAAACAAGTCTTGGTATTAGGTAAATAAAGCCCATTATGGCGAATTGGAATGGAAATGGTTACCATGGTGATGTGATTTGAACCTAATTTGAATCGGAAAAAGATTGTGGTAACCTCCCAGTTCCTTAGTTGCAGTGCGACAGAATATTGTAGAAAACGGAACTTTTGGAACTAAAGTATTTCCGCGTCCAGAGGTGAGTTTGTAGTCTGTCTTATTGCGCCTAAAATAACAACAAACAAAGATGGTGGCGCCCCTAATTGTTTTCCACTATTTTATGTCGTAATATAGTTTGTTTGACGCTTTGAGAATTCGAGGAAATTATGATGCTGTGTCCCCAAAAAATGGGCAGTAAATATTATTATTACCTTTGTAAATAGTTCAATCTAAATTACGGTTCCAGAATACTCAATAAAACTATCCAACGAGAAAATCCTCAAGTACCATTCAGGCGTATAAATCTGTTTTAGAAATAATTCACTTTCGGCAAACTCCAACGAAACTGAAGTACAAGAGAGGGAAAGTAAAACCACGCTAACACCCATATACGCCACCCTATGCACTTCTATATCCCCACATCTTCAACGTCACCACCTAAATCACTCAAATGAGCTTAAGCCCGGATACGCGACCCACAACTCACTTTGACAAACACTTAAACTGAAGCTGTCTCTGTCTCTCGCTCGGGAAATGGCCTGAGTGAGTACGACATTTAAGTGACACTTAATTTGAGCAGTATTCTGTACTTGAGCCATCAGAGGCTTGAGAGCAGAACCTAGTTGTTACAAATATCTATTCGACCAATTTCCTGCAACATGAAGTTAAGGCGACGCGACGTCCCCTAAGAATGTGGAGTAACTAGATTCCGTTTATCGTAAAGAATCGAATCTTTTTTAGGGTTCCTTCGGGGTTCTGGAATCTCACATTTCGTGTATGTGTATTTTGTTGACAAGTTACGGACATTATTTAGAAGATAAAGGTTTGTGTGTGATTTTTGACACTGGATTTTGTTTTTAGGATTCCGTATCTAAAAATAAAAAGGGGAACCTAAGGTAACTTGGTTATCAGTCCGTCTGCCTGTCCGTCTGTCCGTCTATCTGTCAAGACCCTCTTTATCAATGACGCGTAAAGCTATCAAGTTGAAATTAATATCAATTACTAAGGTCTGTAGTTCCTCGAAGTTGTGAAAAAATCAAACGTTTACGTCAACGAAACAAAAAGTTAGCGCCGTTTTTATTACAATTTTGCTGAACTTGCTTGATACTAGCAAGGGAATCCAATATACGGTACCTGTACGGTATTTCCCACTGACCTAGAATCATAAAATTTTGCAAGAAGCAATGTGAGACCGTGATTACATCATTCAAAAAATGCGATTTGTGTGGGACCCTTGGTGCGCAGTCCGGCTTGCACTTGGTTATATATATATATATATATATAAAACAGCAGCAACAGACCTTTAATTTTTTACCAGTCGTACAAAAGGATAAAATTCTGTATTTGATTTTTTTTATATTTGAACCCATTTGACCGTTTTTTTCCTTATTATGTTATATTCTAATAATTAATCTTAAAGGTTTAATTATTTTATCACTGTAAATGTAATACCGTAAGTTTAAGAATATCTCTTATAATAAATTATAAAAATTCAATTTTGAATTTTTCATGTGCTCCGATATAATCATGCAACTAACTTAAAGAACCCGACAACTAAACACGCTTGATACTTTCTATTTTTTCCTTCCAATGAGATCTCTGTGAGGGGTGGCGAAACGCAATTTTCGTAAATTAATTGACTCTATTTATTATTTGACACGTCTGCTTTTGATGTGACTATGGGTGACATGCTCACGACTTAGGTATTTTTACCCCCTAAATAACTTTTGATTGTTAGTGGAAACGTTGATTGATTTTCCTTAGTTTCTCTACGCTAATCCTCGGCGATTTTTGGCTTTCACTAAGAATATCACGCGTTTCATATTTATTAATAGGTATTATTATAAAAATAAACGAAATTTGACTAAAGACCAATCTCGAAGAACAGTAATAACGGAACTGCGGTGAAGATGGGCGCGAAATTTAGCTAGACGGAATGACGGACAGTGGACCAAAGCAGTCACAGAGAGGTTGCTGAGGGGAGTGGCACGGCTAGTGGCCAGACCACCTACCCGATGGTCCAATGAAATCACCAAGACGATAGGATCTCAATGGACACGGTTGGCACAAAGCCGTGCGGATTAGCGCTATGGGGAAGAGGCATTGCCCAGCGAGAGCTCAAGAAAAGGATGTCACACAGGGCAGGGCATTTACTCTCCCAAACTAGACATCGAACTTTCACTACGCTTCGGAGGGGACACAACAGTGTTTCAGGCAAAAACACTTAGTCTCCCACATGGGGCATTACATGAAGTAGGAAGCGTAGAGGAGAAAGACATTGTCTTTAAAACAGACTGTGCATCTTTACTCTGCGCACTAACACTAACTCAGTCTGCTCTTAGCTGTCACATAACACGGTCGCGTACATGTTTTGAGCTAAGTTATTCGAAATCACCCTCGTGTGTAATATGGCACCTAAAACTAAAAAATGTGCAACTTGCAAAAAAACCATAACCAAAAAGTGTCCGGGTCTCGAGTGTAGCCGCTGTGAAATGATTGTGCATGCAACTAACGAGTGTGCCAACATATCCGCCAAGCAGCTGGCAGTGCTACGTGCCCAAAACGGCCTCGAGTGGAGCTGCCAGGAGTGTCTCCGTGGGATGTCGTCTTCGTTCTTTATACCGGAGGATGATCCTGAAATAGAAGAAGCCACCGAGCCTTCACGACCCCAAGCCCAGCCTGTCTCCATGGACATGAAAAAACTGCTTCAAGACCTATCTGCTGAAATTAGGAAAATTATGCACGAACAACTGGGAGATATCATGTCCTCCCTAGAGTTTATTGGAGACCAAGTAGCAGCGCTTGAAAATACTATCAAGAGCCAGAACTCTAAAATCAAAACCTTAGAGAACAAGAACGTGGACCTTCACAATGCCAACAAGGACTTGGAGCTACGAATAGCTGCACTAGAGCAGCGTGAACAACAAGGAGAACAAACTAAACTTGCTAGTCACCTGGAGATAGCAGGTCTGCCAAGCTCACTTAAAGAAAATGCTGATTCAATTGCTAAAGCTGTCGCATCATTAATAAAAGTGGATAGTAAAGACATCCGAACCGCCAAACTAATCCCAGGGCGAAAAGACAAAACCAGCCAAATACTTATCGAACTGAACTCCTCCAACAGCCGCACGCAATGGACTAAAGCTGCCAGAGACAAGTCCATCACTGTGGGTGACATAACTACCTCGACTCCACCAGAAGCCGCCACTGATGCTGTTTACGTCCGTCGAGCCCTGACCCCCCAGAACAAGTACCTCCTGTACCAGGCAAAGAAACAACTACGCCCGGCCTTCAAATACGTGTGGATCGACGAATCAACCGACAGAATACTCGCAAAGAAGGAAGACAACGGCAAAACATCGGCTATCCGATCTACAAACGACATCGAGTCGTTGCTTGCTAAGTAAAATAATACTTAGTTATGTACTATCCTACTTAACGGAACTAAAACCTAAAATTCAACGTCCATAACATAGAAGAAAGTTCTAATGTTATCGAATTATTTAATTGTCAGGATGTAAATGCATTTCTCAAGCAAATTCCCATCCCTAGTACTAAACACCTGCCATTATTTTGCTTACATGTGAATATACGGTCCTTGATTCTTAACTTTGCTACGCTACTCCAAATTATAGATAACTGCCTGCAATCGCTCGATATTATAATTGTTACCGAGGCTGGCATATCAGAGGCTATCTCAAATTTATTCTATATCGATGGTTATACAATGCACACACAATTAAGAAGCAAACAAAAGGGCGGTGGCATAATTGCCTACGTAAAAAATTGTTTAAAATTCACAAATAAAGTTACCAAAACCCATCACTTTGAAAGCCTTTTAGGTACAATAAAAACTAGCTATGACGAAACTATCACTGTATGTGCACTTTATAGACCGCCTGGTAAGAATAAAAACATGTTTATATCCGAACTGCGAAAGCTGCTGCTGGAAAACTCCACTAGTTCTCTTCTGCTCCTTGGTGACATGAATATTGACCTAAAAACGCACTCATCATACAAGAGATTGTATCTGAACATGCTGTCCGCATGTGGCCTCGAGTGTGGAGTCTCAGATTATACAAAAATCGAAATGCGTAATGGAACGGTAACTAAGTCATGTATTGATCACATTTTTCTGAGACTCCCCACGATGGTGCCGTATGCGGCCGCTGTTAACTCCGTACTGTCAGATCATCGTATCACCGTTCTCGCTTGCAGCGCTGCAGCTGACTCACTCAGCTCGCGCATACAGGGTGATCGACCACTAACCTCGCCAACCGTCATAAACTATGATAGTATGAAAAATGAATTACTCTCCACTGAATGGGAGAGGACGAATGAAATGGATACTCCAGACCAAGTATATACGTTTATTAGAGAGTCATTTAAAAAAGCGATAAGTACGGCCACTAGTAAAAAAAAAGGAAACTACAATTAGAAAACGCAGTACTGAACCTTGGATCAACGAAAACATACTCAAACTATGCAATAAAAGAGATGAAGTATTTGGGCTATGGTTAAAGTATACAAATAACTGCACACTTAGACTCCAATATAATAAAACAAGAAATAAACTTAACAAAGTAATACAATTCTACAGAAACAAACATTATAAAAATAAAATCATTCAGAACTATGGGAGCTCTAAAAACCTATGGAAAATAGTCAATAAAATTAGTGGAAGACCTACTGAACCTATAGACAGTACCATTCTTAAAGTATTCTCACCACTAAGCGCGTCAGATATTGCCAATAACTTTGCGAATGAATTCGATAATGCTGTGAAGAGAATACTCCCGAATTGTCAAATAAATCTCTTACCAAACTACCAGACTCCCCAAGCTCTCGTGAGCATGCGATATCAGCCTGCGACATCTCGTAATATACTCAAAATCATCAAAGGGTTGAATAGTAACAAGGCACCTGGCCTTGATGGCATCAGAGTCAGTGATGTACAAATTCCCATAGTAAACGACCGAGTTTCCTTAGCAATATCTAATCTAATAAACACGAGTATAAAAACGGGTCTATATCCAAATGAACTAAAACAAGGGTGCGTGAGACCAATCTTTAAACGGGGCAAACGTAACGAGATGAGCAACTACCGTCCTATTACACTTCTTTCCTCAATAGATAAAATCTGTGAAAAATTTGTTTGTGGACAACTACATAAATTCTTCCATTATAACGATATACTAAATCTCAATCAATTCGGCTTTCAACCCAAAAAAAGTACGACTATACTTTTATCTAAATTTACGGACGACATCAACGCACATTTAGATGATAAAAAACAAGTCCTTGCTCTGTTTATTGATTTTTCGCGTGCTTTTGATACTCTGGATCACACCAAAATAGTGGCCAAACTAGACGCTTGTGGCATTCGAGGTCCTGTACTATGTTGGTGCACAAACTACCTAGAGGCACGTAAATATAATGTCAAAATAGATCATGTAGTGAGCGAAGACATCATTACTAGCCAAGGTACAGCCCAAGGATCGGTCCTAGGGCCACTACATTTTCTAACATATGTTAATGACATGAGCATCCCAATTGAACAGAGTACCACCTATCAATTTGCTGACGATACGTGTCTCATAGTGGCTGACAAGGATGTAACTGTGGCAAAAAACAAACTACAAGCCGATTTTAACATCCTGTCCAAATGGTGCCATGACGCGGGACTGGTTCTAAACGCCCAGAAGACCAAACTACTCCACATAAAGTCTCCCTACTGCAAGGACAAGACAGAGGTTGGCATTGTTGCCCACTCCCACGCCTGCATGCATAGTAGTTGCGACGCTGGAAGCTGCGACTGCGGTCTAGTGGAAAACGTCGACACACACGTATACTTGGGGCTGGTGATGGACAGCAAGTTCAACTGGGGTCCACACGTAGAACGCGTTTGTGATAAACTGAGATCGCTTCTGGCAGTTTTTTGGATCATAAGGAATCGAATACCATATAAAATTTGCCTAATGCTCTACTATGCCCTAGGAGATTCAGTAATAACTTACGGCCTCTCCAGCTACGGACGTACTTATAGCACATACCTTAGCTTAATCCTAAAACTACAGACTAGATTACTTAAAATAATTGCCCCTACTCAGATCAAAAACAACCATGACGACGATAATATCCGACTTTTTAGGCACTGCGGAGTACTACCAGTCACTGACAAAGTCAACTATTGCCTCCTCAAAGAGCAGTTCTTTGACTACAAAGACAGTCAAAAAATCAATCACCCTGTAGTGACCAGGCGAATGGCGCAAGGTAAACTGGTTACCGAGCGCGCAAACAATAGCTATGGCCGGCGGACGAGCTCATACATGATGACGCGATTAATAAACACCTTACCTCCCGACACTAGAGACTCGATCAGTCAAACTAATATCAAAGCTAAACTCAAATCACACTTTACAGAAAAACTAGAAAGACGGAATAGTTCTTGAGGAATGTACCTACTAATTATATTGAATTTTAAAATTATGTTTTTGAATGTCATGAATACCATTCAATATTATGTAATTGATTTATTAATGATGTAATTGAATATTTAAAATAATGCTATTGCTAACTTAAATACGATAATTAATGAGTAGATCACACCACACACAAACCCCAGTGTTTTAAGTGGTGTTCCCATAATGAGTAACTATGTAAAATTTTGTGTAAATAAATAAATAAACAAATAAAAAAAAACAAAATCCAAACTCATGCTGGAGTATCACGAGATACTCATCATACTGGGTGAGAATAACTAAGTTAAACTGCAGTGGGTAAAAGGTCAACATTAAGACCAAGGAAACTTCGGGGCGGACAAGCTAGCCAAAGCAGGGGCTAGGACGATAGCGATTGGGCCTCCACCCATCGTACTGCTATCGGCTGAGGCAATAAAGATACAACTCAAAGCAACCACAGCCGACCAACACAATAAGATATGCGAAAAGAGTAGACTGCAAAAACACCAAATTATTTCTTAAAGAATATAATCATAAATTCACGAACTGCGTAATGAGACTGCCACGTAGTTAAAGTAAAAACCCTAACTAGCCTGATTACAGGCCTCTGAACACTTAACAAACACTTTAAAATTGCAGGTGCAACAGATAGCTCCCTATGCAGTTGATGCATGGAAGTGGATGAGACCGTGGAGCACATGCTCGTTGCGTGCCCAACCACCATTGGAACCAGGATGGCCATTCTGAGTGAAGCAACAACGGCCTCGGAGCTCCTAAAACATCCAGGCCTCCTACTCCAGCTTGTGCAGGAGTTGGGATGGCTGCACTAGAAGAGTGGGTGCAGAGCACATGCACAAAATCCCCGCTAAAGTAGGCCAGGTGCAAGCACTATGACCCCCTGAAAAGAAGAATTAGTAGGCCTGTGCCCAGCAGTGGGTTGATGTGGGCAGAGTATGATGATGATGATGAAGATGAAATTAAATGCAACATAGAAATCATAAATTTACTTATAAAATAGCCACGAGACGAATTGCAGAGAAATCCTGAATTCGATTAGCATAGGACTAAACTCGACAAAAGGTGGAAAATCTGCCAGCTACAACAATAACGTAGGTATAAATGCGTGTAGTGTTGTAGTGTTATAGGCGTGGACAAGTCCTTCCATTTAACATGCCATACCATTATTTTTGTCTTAATTTCCCTTCGATTGTGCCCCCCCCCCCCCCCCCCCCTATTTAAACCATACATTTCTCAATAACTTTCCTGTAACGTTTAAGTGAAGACCTATATTGCACATTTTTTTTTGTATTCGCAGTTTCTGAGATAACATTTTCTTATTTACCCCCAAATTCCCCAATGTTTACGCAACACGATCGTGTTTGGATCAAATATGTTTACACATAAGTGTTCCAAATTTCAACTAAATAGATCCAGAAATCCGTCTTTGTATATACTGTTTACACACGGATGGACGGACACATGAGTGATCCTATAATATTTCCGTTCTTCCGTTTCAAGTTATGGAACTCTAAAAATATAAAACGGCGCTTGTTTCTGCTTAAATTAATTAAATTTAATGATTCCATTGATTTAATAACGCTTTCTCTGTCTAATTAACGTTCTTTACGACGATATTATTTTTAATTTAAATTTCCCTTTTTTAAAACGTTTTAAAACAATGCGCATTTAAAAAGCCTTCAACTGCTGTGCGTCCGCCACCTATTCTAAAAAAAATACCCCTCATAAAAATTTCATAATTAGAAGTTTTACTTCAATAAGTTTTTTTGTAATCAAATCGGGTTCATCATAAGAAAAAGGCTGTTAATAAAATTGTCCCTAAACTACCTGCAATTTGTACTAGTGGCCCTGTGGGTAGTAGACCCCGCTAACAGGGGGGACTGTGATCCAATTTATAGGTTAGTATTTTAGAACCAATCAAAATCAAGTAGTAAAGTAGCCGCACCAATAAGTTTGTAAACTACATTTTGCGATTTAAAATATATGTACAATCTATTGACTTTTCACGAAAATAGTCAAAGTCTATTTCACTCACTCTCATGATCTGAATAGATCCTCTTTACTAATCCGTCACCTACTTCGAGGAGTCCAAACTTGGTATGTTTTGAAAATATTTCTTGGCTTTTTAGAAAACAGGCGGCCGAAAAGAAATGGTGAAGTATATTTTTAGAACTGGCTCAGGAAGCCCTTTAATTTGATACCCCACAAGATAGGTTTCAAAAAAAAAAAACATAAAAAAATGACGTCATAACTCCCAACTACAGGAATCCGTAATAAAATACGTCCATCCGTTCACTATTCACGATCACTATTCTTTGTTGAGCTGATAACTTCGTACTCCTGGACCGATTCTTATATTATATACTACTCAAAAGAAAATAAGGGCCACTTACATATTTCTGTTTTTGAGTAAATTTTTAGATGTAAACTAATTAATAAGTGACTAATTAATGATGTCCGGCCTCCTTCAGTATCCAACCTCTTTAATGCTGGTGTTTAAGTCTTACCGCTGGCCAGAAATTGAAGCAAATAAAAAAACGAGTTTCAGGTCAAATTCCTTTCAGATGGAATCACAATTTTATTCTGTTAAAAAACTATCTCTGTCCATCTTTTGCTTCTTTTAACATCTTTTGTTAATAATGCCACGTCAACGAAGGCATATGGATACCATTACTGCCACCAGAACCGTTACATTGATTGCTGAAGGTCATTCTCAGCGGTCTGTAGCTTTTTCGTTGGGTTTCTCTCGCCGAGCCATCCAAAATGTGTGGGATCGGTTCCAAGAGACTGGCAGTGTTGCAAGAAGGCCTGGATCGGGCAGGGTGCGAGCGACTACGGCACAAGAGGATCGCTACATTCGATTGAGTGCCCGTCGAGAGCGCTCTGTGACGGCACGTAAGTTACAAAATCGCCTGCGGTTGACAACGGGGACTCGTGTTAGTGACCAAACGATACGTAATCGACTGCATGAAGACCAGCAAAGGTCCAGACCCCGAGTAGTACGAATTCCTTTATCTAGGGTTCAACGTGGAAATCGTTTAAGTTTTTGCCGCGAACATTCAGATTGGAGCATGAATCAATGGGGTATGGTGCTCTTCACAGATGAGTGAAAAGTGAAGTTTTGTAGTGATGATCGGCGGATTAGAGTATGGAGACGACAGGGTGAGAGATTTTCTGATGTCTGCATCAAGGAAATTGACCGCTTTGGAGGTCCTAGTGTGATGGTTTGGGCTGGGATTAGCTTACAAGGCAAAACTGAGCTGGTTTTCTTAAATCAAGGCACAGTAACTGCACAACGGTACATCGATGAAGTCATCAGGCCTCATGTGATTCCATTCTCACAGAGAGTGGGGCCAGGGTTCTGGTTAATGCATGACAATGCCCGCCCACACACAGCTCGGGCCACTCACACTGTACTGGATGACTCCCATATTCGTGTCCTACCATGGCCAGCGTATAGTCCGGATTTAAATCCAATAGAGCAAATGTGGGACCAATTAAAACGAAGGGTTAGGGAGCATGAGCAAGAGGTTCACAACCAGCAACAGCTTATAGATGCTCTGAAACGTGCGTGGGAAGAGATACCTGATGAAAACATAAGAAACTTAATCGAGAGTATGCATTCAAGGCTCCAGGAGTGTGAAAACAGGAGAGGAGGACACACCCGTTACCAAACCATTAAAAAAAACAGCTTGTGTCAGTTTTTGTTTTGTTTTGCAAAGAGTTTCTGTTTAGTTTTTGCTGTTGACAATGGACTAATTTCATGTTAATTGAAATAAGTGAAACAATTGACTACACAATTAAATGGTTATTAGCATAAGTTAAAACAAAAGCCTTGTTACATGTTATTTTAATAAATATACTTTACTGTTTACTATATTTTTCACGTAGCAATCAAAATACTTAGTGGCCCCTATTTTCTTTTGAGTAGACATAATATGTTGAAATTGACCTTAATTCTCAGGTTTCCACTAAAACTGGGACGTTTAAACCTATGTTGGGCTGATCGCATCTGTGTTGAGTTTGTTTGATCGCTTTTTCATTGGATTGATTGTATATATATATATTTAATAACCATTGCAGGAAAGTTTACAAACATTTACAGAAAACCGCATTGAAATCTGTGCATCCGTTTGGCCACTAACCACCGACAGACATACAGACACACCGACACACCGTCACACCGACACACCGACAGACTCTTCGAACTATAACACCCCTCTTTTGGTCGTCGAAGGTTAAAAATTAGCAGACAAATATAAATTAGGGCGGGAAAACTTAATAGACAGACAGAGAGATTGTTTGAAATCAAAATGATTGTACAGGGACAAAAACGAAACAAAACTGAATTAGATGTTACAAAAATAATCACCGTTACAAAAACCTAACAAAAATCAGACTTGAGATACTTTTGTAGAAATTTAATGTTTTACAGTATTTTGTAGTCTGGAATTTTGGATTTGATTTGATTCAATTACGCAATTCCGTGTAATTTTCCAAAATTATGTAACTTAAAACTTAATCTATCAAGAGTTCTGAGAAAGTAAACTAAAACTTCAGCAACATTATTTAATTATTCACACTAAGATCACGCCGCTAAAAGTGCTGCAAAATTATGTTGGACCAAGTTAGAACTCTACGCCAAGTAAAAGTTAAGTTAACAAGGTTCCCCAGGTCTAACGATAACTCGTTAAAATAAACTTACTTTCTCATATGGGGAACTTGTTTCGTTAGCGGCAAATTAACTTTTTTTTTGTTTCCCGGTGTATTGCTACCTGATGGCGAGAAGTTTGCAATTATTGTTCAATAGATTGGACGTGACTATTGTAAGTACAAAGGATTGTGTAATTCAGCGAAATATGATCTAAGTCTGTCTGTTTTGTCTTCCTTTTGGTAATATATAATATGACCTAACTTACGTTATTTACTATATGGCTAGTATTTAATCGCACAGCAATATACTGATTTTCACAGCAAAAAAGGATTAGCAAAAACACTTTGTATGTTTTAAGTATTTTTGTTGTTCTTACATGTTCAATCTAATACGCTACCGCAGTATTTTGCCCTGATATTTGCTGTAAAAATCAGTACATTTGCTGTGCAAATCAGTATGTATTATTGATGTGCAGTTTAAGTAATTTCAATAGAAATATAGATTTCGTTATTCTGTAATTTCTTGAATGTATCTCGACTGAACCTGCATAGCTCAACTTCCTACATACCTGAAATTTAGAAAGTTACTGATTTTATAAACGCAAATTCCGATAAAACCTTTACTGAACTGATGTTTCACATATACACTGACGAGCAATGAAAAAGTTCCACCCACAAAATGCCGACAAACACCTTAATACTTTTTAAAACATTTAATTAAAATTTTAACAAAAAAAAAAAAAAAACATTTTTAATTGGTAAAATTCTGATGCGCTGTTAAATGTACTTCCAAATTGTAGACGGCGTCATTAAGCTAGCATTTCCCGTTTAGGAGTAATTTGGTGCTATGCGATAGCTGTTATGTTAACCTAAGAAATAATCACAGACTGTGTGCGCCCCGATTTAGACTCGCGAAGGTTAGCAATAATTATTTCAAGGGTCAGTGTATTCTCTACTATAATAAGATACCTCTGGAGATTTTGAAATTGCCATTTGAGCAATTTAAAAAGCATGTTAAAGCGACTTTGTCAAAAAAGGGATATTACAATGTTCAAGATTACTTAAATGACAGGACTGTATGGGGTTAATCTAGCTCAACTTGCTGTTAATAATTTTGTAATTATTTATTCCTGCTTATTAATCATAATAATTAAATTTTTCATATTTGTAATAGTTAAGCACAACCTATTTTTAAAAGAGATCTAAAAATCAATCTGTGGGATTTTCTACGCCCTGCTTCTCCCACAGTGGTCCAATGTAGAGAAGAGGCAAAATTGACGTTTGCTAAGTATATGTAAATATCTACAGTAATAAAGTACTTTGACTTTGACTTTGACTATGTCACTGGAACTTTTTCAATGCTCGTCAGTGTATAAACAACCTACCTACCAAATTACAGCTTCACATTCATAGGTCAATTTGTTCTTTTTTTAATGTCAATAGAAAGTTCATCCCCCTTAGGGAGACTAAATTTGCATAATTTCTTCCTCACAAATCAAGCAGTTTATGAATTTTTAAAACCAACTTATCAACCTCCTATTTCCCCCTCATGGGGAAAGAATTTCACAAAATGCTTTCTTAGTACATGCGCTATTTAAGGGAACTATTGCAGAACGCTTCATGGAGTCTAGCTTGACTTGAACTGTCATTAAAAAACCAAGAAGGTTATTATTGTTAACCTTTGTTTTGAGTTTATTATCCAACAAATATTGATGAATGTCATTCATGATGCCATTTTTTCTCGATTTGTTGTTGACGGAATTTGTAACTACACAATTTTGTTTAAAATAATTTTCTCCACCGATTGACAGCGGTTTCATGTCTGTCCGCAACAATTATGATTTTTCAAAATGGAGGACAGTTAGGTTAGTTCTATGTATGGCAAAAATATAACATGGTTTTTGAAACATCGCTAGTTAGTCGACAAAGCCATCAGCTGCTCACTGTCAGCCGTGGCAACAAGAGCAAATCCTAATATCAAAAGAGGATCAGTTCAAAATTTGCTTATGTTTCTAACATTTAAGCAATCGTAGTTTTGCTCAACGAACATTGAAACAGATTGCAAACAACCCTTTCCCTTCCGAACCCAGAAAAGGGATATAAAGTTTTATCTGCATTTCTCTTCTAGAAAATTATGTATGCAGGCCAGCGAAAAACTTTTCTCATCAAATGCCCCCAAGGCCAAATGTTGAAGACGTCGTTAGACAAGGTTCTTTTAAAAGTCAATACTGTACCTTTGTGTTACTGTGTAAAAATAGCCTTTTGTGGTGTAATCCATCAATCAGCTTCAGGAGATCTTGGGGTAGATGGTGACATACAAAAGCTGAAGCAACAAGTTGAGGGAGAGGCGGATAATATAAACAAATTTATTCTACCTATATAAGGCTTATTTTGGGGCAGGTGAGTTTTAAATGTTCAACCACCTGCATGAAAGGCCCTTTTAATAATATGCAC
Source organism: Argyresthia goedartella (assembly GCA_949825045.1). Taxonomy (NCBI): domain Eukaryota; kingdom Metazoa; phylum Arthropoda; class Insecta; order Lepidoptera; family Argyresthiidae; genus Argyresthia; species Argyresthia goedartella. Next base: position 13,019,591 of record OX463829.1, on the reverse strand, counting down.
TCAGCTCTGAGTGCTAACTCAAGCGCGTGAACATGATATTTTGATATAGCGAACAAATTTGATATGGCGAAGTCGTCATTTTGACATATAGCTGAGGCAAGACGCAAAACTGGGAGCGGTGTACAGTTGTGCATATTAATACGGGCCTAAAAGCCTAACACTGTTATTGTCTTGCGATATAGAAATGATAGTGCAATTATGAGCTTTGAACTTGCTCTTTGATTGGCAGTTTATAGATTTGTCAATTAGTTAAAGTTAGTTAGTAGTGGAGTATGGCTCAATCCGAGTAAAGGCCTGTGTTCTTCGGTAGCGACATTAATTAGCTTCATTCATTATTAATCAAAGTGTCGGCTATGCCACATGGAGGGAAAGTACCTTAAATATTGTACATAGAGCATTTTATTGCAAGAAGACTTTATTTTGTTTTTAAAAACAATTGGATTTGTATTCAAAGATTTTATTAAATCGACTGTATTAACCGGGAATTAAGCCCGACAGATGAGAAAAATGAATAACCCTGAATTTTTAAGATTCCTTTCAAAAGGCAGAATGATCAGTTTTGCCTAAGAAATATAGTTCTTTAAATAAAATAAGTCCATGAAAAATAATATTTTCTGGTAATAGTCTTAGTTTAATGAGTCAGTTGTTAGAAACACAGCAAATACCGTGAAAAGACTATTCGTTTTCCTAAACAAATATTTTAAAAATGTTAAATTTCACCATGTCCCTTAGACTTAACCTCTCAAAAACCGAGGGTAGTTGGGACGGATCGCAATTTTAAATCTTATGCCATGGTAATAAATAAATTTTAAACCGTTAACGAAAAAGTGGTTTTATCTAACGCCGGTGGTATTCAGGAGGTTAAATGATCCTTATGATTCGTAAAATTACAAGGATACATATTTTCTCGTTTTGCGGATTCGATTCTAATTGTTCAAATTGTTTTTATACCTATGTAGATTTTGGGACAGCTCACTCATTTCACACCTCATCTTATAGCAGAGCACTTAGCACAAAATACTATAATTACATAAACACATACGTAAATCTTATCTACACATAATCTAAGTAGGTACAAATCTATAACAATTCAATCCAATTTACTCCAATAAATATCATTTGATTTAATGTATTTGTTTTATTTGTTTTAAATTATTGTGTTTGTATCTCATAGTAAATCTTTATATCAGGTAGATGACTACCTACGCATTCCAGGAGCTTATATGAATCTATTGAATCCCATATTGGAGTTGATGCATAAATACCGATTCATGTGGTTACGATCCTTAGGTAACTGCTGTATCAACAAATGAAATTCGGTTTGTCCATTTATAACTCATACATAAATCCTTTTCCCATAAAGTGACGTAGCATTTAAAGTCATGTTTAGCTGAAATTCTAGGTGTCAATTGTATTCACCAATTTGTGTTTTTCTTAAAAATGTCCTTGTTAATTGTGTTCAAACACAATTCAAATAACTAGAACAGAAGTTTTAGTTTTAGTTTTAATTTCACAAACAAAACAACACACCCCGAACTGTTTAACCCTTATAGCATGAAGAAATGTTCGAATCAAATCAAATCAAAATATTCTTTATTCTGTTGGATAATTAATTACATATAGATCTCTAAGAGCACGTCATTCATTTAATACTAGGTGTACGTTCAAAAAGCAGACTTCTCAGAGAAGAACGCACAAGAAACTCTAAGATAGAGGTACCAAGTCATAAGGTTGAAAATTATGTGGTCATATATGTCCCCTTGCCTTATTGAGGTTAAGTTAAGGGCTTGAATTACTTTGTTATCTAAATTAATTCAGTTTACCAAGGAAATTAAACCATTTACATAATACATGCATGCTTGAAAATGTTGTATAATAGGCCAGTATTGTACAATAAAAGTAAACAACTCAATAATATAAAAGAAAACGTATTTACCTACCGACAGGACAAAAAAGTAAACAAAAACATACCTGTCACGCCGCTTCAACGCCGTCGCCACCCCACAACCACCAAAGTCCGTTCAAAACACTCACTTAATCGTCCAGTCCAAAACAAAACACACAATAAGCATGATTCGGAATATCGTATCGAAATATCTTCCGTAGAATCCGCGTGTCAAGGACACAACACTCCTCTCCCGTACCCTTTGTGCGACTGGCGAACGAACATCCCTATGATGTCGGCATGGCCGATGCTCTACATACAGTACAGTACACAGTGTAGTAGGTGTTTTGTACGTAGCGGATGTCACTGAGACGGTAGCGCCATCTGATGTGGGTATTGCTCTTTGTGAGATATTAGAGCTGTCCGGAACGGATTTTCAGGTCGAGTCTTTTATATTCGGCTTTGTTCTCATTACGGCTGAGAGTGAGCGGCCGAATGTTTGGCTTAGTTATACCTATACATTTGAGACACTGTAAGCGGCGGCGGCGAGTAAAATTTGTATAGAAACTTAACAATCTCCCGACGAATACACTAGTGCACAAAACAAAGAATTTGAGAAATTATTGTCGATGGTTCGGATTAGTCCAGAAAATTATCCTGAGGTCATTAACGCAATATTTGGTCCAGTTTATATGTTAATTTAATGTTCGTTCTGTGACAGCTGTCGTAAAAACGGGCGGGGTTCATATTTTGACCCTATTTCAGCTGTCATTTTTAGGGTTCCGTAGAAACAATAAACCCTTATAGTTTCGTCAAGTCGGTCTGTCTGTCCGTCTGTCCGTCCGTATGTCACAGCAACTTTATGCAGAAACTATTAGGACTACACAGTTGAAACTTGGTACGTAGATGTATTCTGAAAGGTGCTTTACGATTTTTTTACAAAAATTTAAATAATTAAAGGGGGCTCAAACTAAATGGAACATGGAACACTAAATGGAATACATGGAACTGAAACTAAAAAATACTTTTTTCATTAAACCTAAATGTGAGGGGTGTCTATATATAGGTCTTTATAAATGACGTTGAGATTCCTGAAACCATCTTTCCTCAAAGTAAATCGTTAAAGAGACAGACCCTTCCAAAGTGGAAAAATGTGTCCCCGCCTCTAACTTTTAATGTAAGAGAGTGAAAAATCTACAAAAAATATATGCTGTGTATCTCAATACACACTTTCAACGAAAGTTCGTTGAAACGAAATAAATCAAGCAGTTTCTTAGATATAAAACATTTATTAAAAATCGTAAAGATAACTTTGTCATTCATACAAACACTATGAAAAACAAAGTTACAACACAAACATCCGGTCACATGATTACTTGCTACAACGGAACCCTTCATGGGCGAGTCCGACTCGCACTTGGCCGCTTTTTTCGAGAAGAATAGACAGCTCTGGTAGTATTGAATAAAACCGGTCAAGTGCGAGTCTAAATCGCGCACGAAGGGTTCCGTACCACCGTTCAATGGAAGCGATGGTGTGGAGTGAATAGTTTGGATTTTACACAGCAAAATATTGTTTACAAAGTTTTTGGTGCGGTTACTTTCACACTCCATGTACGTAACCAGGTGCATCCATAAGTTTGTATGTGGTATTGAAAGAATTGTTGTATGGGAGCCCCCTTAAATATTTCTTTTATCCTGATTTTTAGTATTTGTTGTTATAGCGGCAACATAAATACATAATCTGTGAAAATTTCAACTCTCTAGCTAGCTAGGTTCTTGAGATACAGCCTGGTGACAGACGGACGGACGGACGGACGGACGGACAGCGGAGTCTTAGTAATAGGGTCCCGTTTGGAACCCTTCGGGTACGGAACCCTTAAAACGCGGTTTTTTGTGTGTTTCTTGCAGTTCCCGAACAAGCCCTATCTAACCCTTTAGCCAATACCAAAATGCCAATACTGCGTTTCCTTAGTTTTGAATAATTAACAACAGATCTATTATACTATACGACGATCCGAATGGCCAAGTCGGCAGTGACCCTGCCTACGAAGCCAAGGGTCCTGGTTTCGAGTCCCGGTGGGGGCAAATATTTGTTTGACGAGAACGGATGTTTGTACCCTAGTCATGGTTGTTTATCTATCTAAGTATGATATTTGTCTATATAAGTATTTGTATCGTTGTCTAGTACCCAAGATACAGGGAATCCTAGTTTGGGGCTAGAACAATGTGTGTAAATAGTGTCCAAGGTATTATTATTATTATATTACTATAAGGTTTCAGATATTGCAGTTTCTACCCGAACCCTCGCGTATTAGAGAAACAAATCGTATATACAGACCAGGGGTAGAAACAGGGTATATATTTTACTTATAAATATTATATCCTTAAAATGTCTTTGAAATTGCCTAATGATAACTTAAGTAATGAGTCTCTCTAATTCCCACCACGAGACATTTTGTATCCTAAAGGATACAAAATTTTCCAATAAAAATTTTCCAATAAAAATTTTCAATGAAAATTTTCCAATTAAAATTTTCTAATGAAAATTTTCTAATGAAAATAGTTGTTGTTCTAAAGAACAACAATTTGGTTCGATAAAAAATGCTTGCACAACAATAGCCCTCCAGGGTGCACTGTTTCGGCTCCAAAGGCCCGTTTAGGGCCCGCCCTTCGTCTTGTCTTGTCTAAATAGCCGTTCGTAGATGCTCAATTAATTAATTCTTAGGCCGATCCTAAAGAATGAGGCTCACTTATTAGGCCTTCGGAGGGTCGTTTTGGCTTGGTTTGACAGAAAAAGTTTTGGAACGTCGTCGATTATTGCAACCGGAAGTAGAATTATAGGACGAATGGACAAACGATTACGTGTATTTGTGCAAAATCATGTTTACATGTATTTTTGATTACTACAATGCAGCAAGGATATTATGATGTGGTAACTACCTACTTATATTCCAGTCACTCGGTAGTTTTATCTGAAAAGTTTTCCGAAAGTTTTGGAAATTGGTGATTTTGTAGATAAAAATAATATAATAATAATAGATAAATTCTAATTTTTCATTTATTATTTTACTGATTTATTCCAAAATAAGCCGGAAAGGAGGTATTGTCGAAGAATAGATTACAGGCGCCATTTTCAAAATACGCCGGTGGTAGCGGCAAAGTTACGATAAAGCATGATATACCTATATATTCTAAACAAATCAAATCAAATATTTATTTATTTCACAAAAAGCAAACAATTTTAACTATAATTAAAATATTATGTGACGAATTATGTGTAAAATTAAGATTAAACAAAAACAGTACTTGTAATCCCCACACTAGGCAAGCCTGTATCGTGGGGATCATAAACTCTCGGATAACATTCTTGTTCACGCACCAAATGACTGGACTAGTATTAATTTAGTTTGATTTGGCTTTCAATTATCTGTTTACCAAATTAAGTAAAAAGTTACATCCAAAAAAAATTATTTTCATCCCAAATTAACTGAATGTTCTCCAAAATATTGCTCACTATTTTATACTAAACTAAACTACTCCGTGCGTGCCGCTTTGGATCCAGGTTGTACAACAAAGTTGTGGTAAAAACTCTACTGTTTTACTAACTGAGCCACAGGATCTTGTTTAGTGACCTGTTTTTTTTTTAATTGCTACGATTGTAATTTTGTATATAAAAAAAAATACAACAGCAGCTTACTATCTAGGTTAATAGACTATTCAACTAGAAATTCGAAAGCAGAAAGTTTGACTTCGGAACATTGTTTCGACTAGTTCGGAGAAAAACGAACTAAAAGTCCTGACCCCTCTGAGGTAAGGACATTGTAGTATGAATATTGACGGAAATGTTAGTTATTTCTTTTGATCAAGGAAATTTCCGATTATTTAATACATGGTACATTTTTGTGATGTTTGGAAATTTGTTTGAACAAACCAGTAAGTGAGCATAATTTTAATTTGAGCTAGAACAAGTTGACACGAAAAATAAAAAAATGATAGTTTATTATTGTACTCTTGCAACATATAAGGGAGAACGAAGTTATAACACATCCGACGGTTTTGTTCTTCCGCCTGTCTATATGTGTTGAACCGTTATAGGTTATCAGATGAAATTTTCACAGTGAGAGAGGTGCGTACTGCCTGGAGGATAGTTATGATGCTCATGACAGTGGTCCCATGGGACTTCTGAACCTCACGGATAGTCGGCACCCAGCGTTATCATCACCGGAGGGTACATCAACAATACCAGCGCGTCCGTCCTTCGCTTGCGTAGCGGGTAAACCAACCGACTTGTCTCAGTCTCTGTTGACTGTGACGTCACCGAGCGAGCCTGCCTGCGCGCGCGTGGAGGCCCACCGCTTCACCGCGGTTTCGACGGCGGCGTCGGCACAAGTATCTAGCGAGCGCACCTGTGAGGCCCCACCGCGGTTTCGAACACTATCCACTACTCCTAAACAACAAAATATGGTCGAGCGTAGTTCGGTAATATCTAGCGCTGATCCCAAACAAACAAATGCCGTTATAGAACAACCGGATCAGGAAGGCTGGATGGAGGTTAAGAGCCGCAAATCAAAACCGAAAACGAAACTTCGATTTGTAGGAAAGAAAGGTACAGCGATCGTTGACCCAACCTGTAAGTTCAGAGTCGCGTTTTCTAGAATACCGTTGTATATTTACAACGTCAGTGACGAAGCGTCCGAAGAAGATGCTGCTGGATATATTAAAGAGAAAGTAGGTATTATTGTGTCACCGGAAAGAGTGTGTATGAAAGACCTAAAAGGCTATGACTCATTTAAAATCTATATACCTAAATGTAAACTGCCATAGTTTGATAACGATAACTTATGGCCGCATGGAATTTTCTTCCGTAGATCTTTTATGTTTCGCAGAAACATTAAAACAGACGTTGGCAGTCGCAAGTCTTCACAATGCAGCAAAAATCAAAATTCACCGGCCCTGCAAACACATACAAATGCAAACTAACTAGTTTTAATTGCAAGAATGCAGTGACTTCCATTAACTGCATTCGAAGACTATGTCGTACATCCGATGTTGTGGCACTCCAGGAGACGTGGCTGCTTCCGCATGATATACCATCGCTCAGCAACATAGATAACGACTTTGCATACTTCGGTAAATCAGCTGTGGATACGTCATCGGGCATTCTACGAGGCAGACCCTACGGTGGCGTCGCGTTATTGTGGAGGAAGTCGATGTTCTCGTCCGTGTCAGTAATAGATTGTGATAGTCCAAGGCTATAAAAATAGTGATACATGACAGGTCCTTGATTGTGTTTTCTGTTTATATGCCTACTGACAAAGCTGACAACCTCGCATTATTCACGGACTGTTTAAGTGAAATCAACGCGATAGTAGCGGTAAACAACGTGGACTCGGTGTTTATTCTGGGGGACTTCAACGCGCATCCCGGTGAGCTATTTCATAATGAACTTTTAGAGTTTTGTATCGAACAATCGTGGTCATGTGTTGACATGGAACTATTGCCGAATGATACGTACACGTTTGTGAGTGATGCACATGGATGTAGGCGATGGCTGGACCATGTAATAGTGACTGATGCTGCGCGTCAGACTGTGGTGGACGTGTCGGTGTTATATGATACATACAGTTCTGACCACATACCTATCCAAATAGAGTGCAACTTCAGCTTGGTTAAACCTAAACTAGCCGAAACTAAGTTTTTATGTAACAAAGTAAAGTGGGGTATACGTGATGCTAGCCAAATATTAAAATATAAGGAATATTGTAACTCCAAACTGAAAGATATTGACTTTCCAGTTCAATTTACCTCATGCGCTGGCAAATACTGCCCCAACTTGCATCACAGACTTTTGTTAGATGAAATGTATAGAAGTATAGTAAACATACTATCTCGCGGTGCTACCCTAAGTTTTTGCGAATCCAAGCCTAGGAAGGGCAAATATGTAACCGGCTGAAACAGGCACGTCGGGGGCGCCCATGGGCAGGCTCGGCTTTGTTACAAGGTGTGGTTACTTCATGACCGACCTAGCTCAGGACCCATTTACCAGGATATGTACGAGTCGAGGAAGGGTTTAAAAGCTAAGCTAAAATGGTGTCAAACCCATGAAAAACAAATAAAGATGGACATAATAGCTAAACACCACAAGAATAAAGACTTTTACAGATTCTGGAAATCGACAAACAAATTAAACCCAAGGCCGAGTCTTCCTGTGGGCGTGGCCAGGGTGCATGATCCTGCTGACATTGCAGAGGCTTTTAGAAGTCACTTTAGAGTTGAGTCACCTCTTGGGTCAGCGTCGCTGCGGATGCCCGATGATGATAGTTTCTCAGGGGAATTAAAAGTTATGTTTTCTGCCAAGGAAGTAGCTGGTATAATCAAAAACATGGTGAGAGGAAAATCCCCAGGACATGATGATCTCAGCATAGAGCATCTGCAGCATGTCGGACATCACCTTGCAAGAGTTCTAGCATTGTTTTATAATATGTGCATTAGTCATTCTTATCTACCTGACGATCTCATGTACACTCTCGTTGTTCCCATTGTTAAAAACAAAACGGGTGATATTTCCGATTTGGGTAACTACAGGCTTGCAAAAGTGCTGGACAGTTTGCTTGATAAACAGCTGGATGGGCATCTAAACCTACATGACGCTCAGTTTGGGTTCAGGCCTGGACTGTCAACGGAGACTGCCATTTTTAGCCTCAAGCAAACTGTTCAGTACTACACCAACAGAAAAACGCCTGTTTATGCGTGTTATTTGGACTTGTCAAAGGCCTTCGACTTGGTTGACTATGACACACTGTGGAAAAAACTGCATAGTGAAACTAACTTGAGTCCTGAAATTGCTTCATTATTCAAATATTGGTATGGTCATCAGAGAAACAGTGTCAAATGGGCTGGATCACAGTCTGATGTGTACAGGTTGAAGTGTGGGGTGAGACAGGGTGGCTTGACGTCTCCTAAACTCTTCAACTTGTACATGAGTCAGCTGATCGAGGAGCTCAGCAGCACTAGGGTGGGCTGTCATATAGACGGGAAATATATTAATAATATAAGTTATGCTGACGACATGGTGCTGCTGAGTCCCTCGATCGGGGCATTGCGTAAGCTGTTGCTTATTTGTGAATCGTATGCTGACGCTCATGGGCTCAGATACAATGTGAAGAAAAGTGAATTTATGTTATTCAAGTCGGGCACAAAAACATACTTGAATGTACCGCCAGTCACACTATATGGTACTCCCTTGAATAAAGTAGATAAGTTTAAATATCTGGGCCACTGAGTCTCTGAGGATCTTAAAGATAACCTCGACATGGAGAGGGAACGCAGAGCGCTGGCTGTTCGTTGCAACATGTTGGCCCGCAGGTTTGCACATTGCAATGAAGAAGCTAAGCGGACGCTCTTCGGAGCATACTGCCAGTCCTTCTATACCTGCAGTCTGTGGGTCAACTACACGCAGAGGACATACAGCGCTCTGCCGGTTTAGTACAACAACACGTACAGGGTGTTGATGGGGCTGCCGCGGCACTGCAGCGCCTCAGGCATGTTTGCGGAGGCAAGGATTGACGGATTCCACGCAATAATTAGAAAACGCTGCGCCTCGTTAAAGGCCCGCATCTGTGGTAGTCCCAACTCCATTCTGTGCACGTTTGCGGACAGATGGGATTCACCGCTGCTGGGGCACTGGGAACGTCTGCTCACCTGTCTGTCCTAGCAGTGTGGAATCCCATTCCTTATTCTTAATTTTTCATTAATTCTAATTTGAATCTAATCTAATTTAATTTAATTTATTAATTTATTTAATTTATTAATTTGTGTATATGACTTGTGTTTAATCTAATTGTAATTTTAATTTTGTAATGTATGGGTCTATAACCTGAAATAAAGAAATTTAATTGAAAATTGAAATTTAAGGGTTTATTTTTTCGCTTTGAGATGCGGAACCCTAATAATGCCAAAAAAGCAAACCACTTGTATCAATTAGATTGTCTGTAAACTCAATCACTTAACTATAAAGGTGGCAAGGGCGGTGAAACCCTCGAAAAGTCTTTTTGTTAGTACGTTAAATATATCACAAATAACACCACGTAGTACTGAATAAAAATGCATTTAAAATGACATGTTGTCTTTCAATTCAAACCTCTCTGGCCATTTCATGTTATGGCCAGCCAGGTATGAAATTGTTGAATTTTCTGATATGGCCACGACATCCACACGGGGTGGCTTGGTACATTTGATCCCACGTTTACCAAGTAATTAAATATTATTTTAACGTGACAGGGAGCCCGCCTATCGCCGCAGCGAACAAGGAACTTGTACTTTGTAATCTACACCCTGACATCGCCACCGGCAAAAACTACTCAGATCATCCCGAAGCTTCCAAGTCTGACATAGAGTTAGATCCACTATTCTACTATTTAAGGCTCAGTTCTAGCTGTTGAGGTGAGGGGCGCCACATTCGCCCATCGTCTTCTGGCGGGGTAGCGGCCGGCGCGGAATAGCATCGGGCCGCCCGGATACTTTAGAAATTAGGTGTTTTTTCGAATTTACTGCAAAACGGAAATAAGCTTATTGATAAAATTTAAGGATTAATTTGGAGCTCTCAAAGAGGAAAATTTAGGTATAAAATTTTTGAGGAAAATCAATAATTTTATATTAAAATTATTGAATCTCCTTTAAAATATAGACTTCTAGCTGATGCCCGTAACTTCATTTGCGTGTACCTAGGAATTATTATTAACCGAGATAACGTTACCCTCCTTCTGGTGCAGTCGGATAAAAAGTGTACTATATGTTAATCTAGCTCATAAACTACCTCTGTGCTCAATTTCATTCAAATAAGTTTAGCCGTTTTAGCGTGATTGAGCCACAAACACACAAACATCCAAACATCTTAACATCTCTACTTTCACATTTATAATATTAGTTAAATGTTCAGGATTTTTTACAATCGAGCTAAATTAATCCAATCGCGTAACGTGATAGTATTTAAACTAGATTATCTCTTTGTGAACAACATATAATTGTAGACACCTATGAATTTATTGGAAGTTTTTTTTTTACCAAAGCTCTCTTCAGTGTTTTTGTGTGATCTGCCTTAAGGGATTAAATATGGCCAGAAATGCATCTTTAGCTTCAATTATAGGCTAAACTAGACAACATAAAATTTTAGGATAAATACATGTTATAAAAGGTCTATTAGAGATAAGAATGGACTTTTAAAATTACCGGATATCTGTTATATTTAATACTTAAAAATATTTTTCGCAATGCATTCTTATTCAACTAAATGATCAAGCACTCGGAGACGAAATCAGTTTCCTATATGAAACTTACACGCAAAAATAGGTAAAAAAAATGGAAAATTTTTGGTTGTTTTATTATATCTTTAATATTATTATTACAGGAGTTTAGTAATATTTTCTTTCATTTTCTTGGTCTCGGAGCTCGGGCTGCCCCTCGGGGCTCTGCGCGGGAACATGCGTCAGTCTGCTTCGACGCGATGCGACGGGTATTTGTTTTCTTTGCCTAATTCTCAATGCCATTGGCCTTTGTTCAGCCCTTAAGACACTGATCCTCAGACGGTCGCTGTTGTCTCACTGCCTTTGACTATTATGGTACTTAGCTAATAGTTTTTCAAGGATAAGCCGGTTTCTTACAAGCATATCAGAATATACATATTAATTTGGAATAATGCGAGTACTTACAACAATTTTACCTCTGCAACCCCTCGCGGGAAAAGATATGATGCTAAGTATGCTACTCACATGGTCCCTGGCTTCTTATTTGTATATAAAAATGAAAAGCTTTGCGTAAGACTCCCTAAAACTCATATAATCGATCTAGTGCAGGTCGGAGCCGCACAAGTAGGGTTCCGATTCATCGTACAAGAAAACTTAATCACTAAAACAATAAAACAAAAACGAAAAAATAGAGACGTTTTACCTGAAAATAAAACGTTTATTAAATACTTACCATATTCAGGGCCTAATTAAAAACATGAGAAGACATCCTTGATTTTCAGTGCTAAACTAGTGACGTATATCCGGTCCGTCCGTTCCCGCCCGGATGTTCGGTTAAGCCGCGTGGTACCTTGTTTGCGCGCGCGCCCCACCACACCCCCGAGGCAGTTCGGATTGTTGAATTCGAATTTAGCTTCATTGGATCTCTCATGTCCACCAGGCAGATTTAAAAAATATTAGGCCCTGAATATGGTAAGTATTTAATAAACGTTTTATTTTCAGGTAAAACGTCTCTATTAAATATCTTTACCGATATTCAGGGCCTAATTAAAAACATGAGAGACGTGTTTGATATTGCCTGGTGTTGGTGGACGCTAAAGTGATTCGTAAACATACATATTTAAATAAAAGTAGGTATGTTTATGTTGTGACATACAGAAATTATGAATGATTCAGGTATTTTGATAAACAAGTAAGTATCTATCTATTATTTATTCGGACTGATCGATGATCCCTTAGGAAGAAACCTAAAGTTTACATGTACTGTATGTAGGTTAGGTACTATGACTTATGACATTATTGTATCTGTTCTGTATTGCTTTCTGTTAAGATGAGGTGATTAATGTGGTTTAAAGAAATAAAATTAACTTGTAACTTATAAACAGGTATTATTATTCATCTTGATAGAACCTACGTAGAAATGGTACCAAACCAGTAAAAAATTAGGTAGGTATTACTTAAACCAGCAAATATAAATCAAACTTTGGAATAAAGTATTGAACAATACATAATTGTCTTAATTACTCGACAGGGGAGAATAGGTTCGTAATCAATGACTCTCTTCTATCTCCAGATTTTACCTCTCTTTGATAAAAAATTTGGAAGGTCTTAGCAGACTTCCAGTTGCCTCGGGATAGTATGTCATCAATGGGAAAGTGTTCGATCCAGTTTTTGGATGCAACAGCTGATCTGAAACTGCCAGGCGTAGCATTGATGTTTGCATCTTGAAGTAGTTTCTTCAGCCAGCCCCCTATGATTGTACGTGTAGCAGCTTTGGGGTCGCCTGTAGTACTCACAAACAGATTATCGCACTTAGCAGCAATTCGCCTAGGTTTCCCCAACTCAATGAGGCGGCGTATCCAGTAGATAGGATTCAGTGACTTGTCCTTATTCTTATTTAGCTTCCATCCCGATTGTTGATGGGTAATGGAGTCAGTTTTGGAGCCAAAAGATGGCCCTAAGGTTATGCTGTCATCTGAAATAATACAGTGTTCCTGAGTAACGGTAAGTAAAGTTAAATCGTGTACACGTCTACCCGAGCATAGTAGGAGTAAAGCAGCCGCTCTTTGAGAGGTGGCAAATAAACTTGATGAATTGCAGGTTCTTTTAGAAAGATGGTTTACAAGGGAGTCTATATCCCAGATGGGGGTTTTGATAGGTTTAGGCTTAGCTAACCCAATGGACTTTAGGACTTGTTTTACAAGTGTATGTGAGCTTAGCTTATTACTTTCACTGGGATCACAAAGAGTAGACACTACAGATTTATGAACAAGGATAGTGCTGTATGAAAGGCCTTCTTTTTGATGTAGATCAGTAAGGAATCGGGCCAGGTCTGAGCCTGTAGGTTTATGTGTATGTACCTTGTGAGTTATGGTCCAGTTTCGCCAACGGGTCCAAGCTGGTTTATACGTTCTAAGAGTGGATTCACGCCAGCTCGAACGGAGCAGAGCTTTTTGTTCCTCGCTCCAGTCACTTAGGTGTTCTTGCCAACCCCACATCTCCATATCTCCAGCGTCATCTCCGATATGTTGGGAGGCGGACGTCCCGTCGTTACATCGACTAGGACCTGCGACAGGTTCCTTATCGTGAATGGGGGTGACAATGCGCGGCTCTTCAGGTCTGGTCTCCAGTAAACTTTGTGCCATCTCGGGGCTACGATCAGGTACACACACACCCAGTGCATTGTTTAAGTGCGTCAATACTCTGGGAATGAGATAAGGCGGCGGGAACAGCCATGCCAACTTGAAATCCCACTTGCTGCCTAGAGCATCGTACATGCTCGCCTGGTTGTCGGTTCTGTCCAGTGTACAGTACGTTGGAACCACGTGAGCTCTCCTGGAAGCAAAAAGATCGATAACGGGGGTTCCCCACTTGGCAAACACGACATTTATTATGTTTGACAGGAGATGCCATTCTGGTGGGTCTTTGAGACGTGATAAATGGTCTGCTTCGCAGTTGTAGTTCCCTGCTATGTGATAGATGGACATGTGAATGTTGTTTTGGTCCAGTACTTGTAGCACTTTCATTGCCAGCTCCGTAAGGGCTATAGATTTCGCCCCTCCCTCTTTTCTTAGATAAGAGACGACAGTTTTGTTGTCGCACTGTATTAGCAGCGACTGTGAGCTCAGGAGCTGATAATGATGGCGTAAAACATTTAATATGGCCAACATCTCCTTGTAGTTGCAATGAAGGTTCTGCTGTGAGGGTAGCCATGAGCCTGTTATTGAGATTTCGTTTAATTTGGCCCCCCAGCCGATGTCGCTGGCATCTGTTGTTAGGTAATGAGACGATAGTGGGACATGAAGTAGAGTACTCTTCTGACAATTCAACTGCCACCATTCTAACTCGACTAGGGCTTTCGCAACTAGAGGAAAGATTTTTGTCATCTTTAGTTTCAAGGCCTTGTTGGCCTGTAACTGTAAATACCGGTAATTTAGACGACCCCTCGGTACAGCAAAACTGGCAAAGTTCAGCAGGCCAATGAGACCTTGTAACTCTTTGACGGACGTTGTCCGTGTTGTCAAGATTTTGGATACCGTGCAATGTATTTTTGCTACTAACCTCTGAGGAATGTATTTCGTGTTCTGCCATGTGTTCCACACAATGCCCAGGTATTCCACTGCCTTCTGTGGGTTGCAAACAGATTTGTCTGTGTTCACTTGCCAGCCTAGGTGGGCGAGCGTGTTCAGTGTCAACGACACTTGATTTATGAGAGTGGCTTTGTTTTGATGAGCCAGCATAAAATCGTCGAGATACACGATGATCCGGATACCGTGATCGCGGAGGTATTGTGCTACCCAGTTGGTAATTGAGGCGAATATTCTCGGTGCTGAACAAAGGCCGAAGGGTAGGCACGTCATTTTCAGTATTTGTGGGTTTTTGTCGCCGTACAGAAGGCGGAGAAACCTTCTGTGGCCTTCGAATACAGGGACATGGAAGTATGCCTGGTGAATGTCCACTTTGGCCAACCAATCCTTGGGTTGTAGAAAATCCGTTACCCGATGAACATTTATTAGTCTGAAAAGTCGAGTGTTGACGTATTGGTTCAGATTTTTTAAGTTGAATATGGGCCTCCATGTGCCGTCGCTCTTGGGGCGCAGGAATATCGGGAAAATAAAGCTGGGCGATGGGCGCACCTTTTCTAGCACACCCTGCGAGATCATGTTTTTCATTATTTTCGACATTTGTTCTGATTCTGGTGTTTTCACACTGCGACTGTTTGGAATGTGCAATGGTGGTTTCAACACAAAAGGAGTGCGGCATCCTTGTATAATTTTTAGAATGTATGTGGGAGCTCCCAACTGTTTCCAACGATCGTAGTACATGCGGAGTTGTCCGGCGTGAAATTTTGCATGCATGTGCATGGCATAGTCAATATTTTCGTTTATGGGTTTGGTGTCTCCTATCCCGGTGGGATGAGGGAGAACGTCTGGGTTGATAATCCCTTCCTGACCTGTCGGGGAGACCACGGCCGCGTGAACCCCGCGCGCCTCGCCCGCGAAACGATTTATTATTTATCCTGCCTCGGGCCGAAGTATGATACTGGCTTTGATTATGATATTGCGCGCGATTGTTATAAGTTGCGGCCTGTTTCTGCGTCTGATTGCAGGTAGAAGTTGAAGGCTCGTACTGTGGCGCAGTATTGTAGCGAGACATTCCTTCCACCCAAAACACATTTTTAATTCCACCCGCTTTTTCCAATAAAGCATTAAATTTGTCGGCTTCAAATAGATGAGAACCTGACGGCGCAATTTTGCGTAATGTATTTTTGTGGTACTGGTCTTTTACTGATGAGAGTATGCCTTCTCTGCGGTATTGAATAAGTTCAGCCCGGTGTCCACAGACGAGCTGGAGAGCGTCGTTTAAAATCTTGCTATACTCACCATTGGCCAACATTTCTTTGAGCTTTGTATGGATATCGTCGAATCATAGGTTTTCGACCTGATGCGCCCAGGCTAGAAAGGCTTGTAATTCACTCAAAAGCGCGTCGCGCTGTTTGAGCAATGCATAGGAAATGCCGGCAAAAGCCTTTTCCATGTTTAAGGTAGTTTTAGATGTATCGTACCTCTTTATCTCGTCATTAGCTTCAAGATTAGTGAAACCCGGCGCAAATAAATAGTGTTTTTGGACGTCGGCATATCGGACGTTAATCCAGTAACGGCTATTGAATCGCTGCAAATCTTTTAATTGTTGTGTTAGTTCGGGAGACGCCTGCGGTACAGCGGGCTCCTTGGTTTTTGTACCAGTAAAAATGTTAAGATCGACCTCGAAAGCCGAGTCAATGTTGGCGGGCTCGGACTCCTCAACATGACCTTCGTAGAGGTCTCCACTAACATTAGGGTCAATCAAGACATGCCGTGGTTCACAATCATATTCGTGAAATTCCTGTGTAGCAGCAAGTTGGCTTTTAAGATCTTTAATCTCGTTAAAAAGAAGATCTAACTTACGTTCCTTGATGCGTTTGCGCCGTCGGTACCGCTTCCTGCGATCGTCGCTTTCCGAGAAACTCGACGAGGACGAACTAGAATTATCGGAGTCCGAAGAGCTCACCGGTTTCCGCCTTTTCTTGCCTTTATCCTTACGCGCCGCCACGTGCTCCACACTGGACGGAACCTCCGGGGTTTCTTGCTCCATTTTACACAAACGAACGGTCACACCGTTGAGAATCTTTTATTTGCCTGCAATAAATCAGAAAATTCTAAGAAATTCTTTAACGAACAGTTGGTTATAATATGCAAAAGAAGTTCTCACGTCACGATGTATAGATTTTTGGCGGGCCGTACTCAGGAGCTGAGCAGCGACTGTGCCGTGCGAAAATCAAGACGCCAATGAAGCTAAATTCGAATTCAACAATCCGAACTGCCTCGGTGGTGTGGTGGGGCGCGCGCGCAAACAATGTACCACGCGGCTTAACCGAACATCCGGGCGGGAACGGACGGACCGGATATACGTCACTAGTTTAGCACTGAAAATCAAAGATGTTTTCTCATGTTTTTAATTGGGCCCTGAATATCGGTCAAGATATTTAATATAATGTCCAAACGTGGATTCGAACCCATAACCCTAATATTGCGAAACCGATATCGGACCAATTGCACCACCGCAACCATGTGATGAGCCGCGAAATCATCGATCATATTTAAATCGTGTTATGATTTGTTGTATCGCGTCTGGTGTTAAAACACTTATCTAGTATGGGGACCCCTTTTAATTTATATAATCTTGTGTAGTTCAGGCAACAGAAATTTCAAATTTAATTTCAACTCTCTATATTGGTTCATGAGATACAACTCGCTGACGAATGACGGATAGCGGAGACTTAGTAATAGGGTTACATTTGATACCCTTAGGTACGGACCCCTAAAATGGCCGATCAGTTTGTAAGTGCCTTAGTCCGGAGAAGGTTTAGATAAAAAGAAAATCAGGAAAAACGCAATTGATTTGGTCGTCTGGTTGCCTGCGGCCCGAATTTTCGACCGCGTGATTAATATTCTAAGAGGTGAAGTTAAAAAGTTAAATCATCATTTTAAAGCCTACAACATCTGTATCATCTGATAGACATCTTCGCTCGAGACTGGACAATATAGTCCAGTTCATCGGTACGCACGGCCGCAAGCAAGTGTGTTATTTATGTAATATTGTTATGATTTTAACCTCGTGTTCCTACTAAATATTCCTATTGAGAGGAATAAAAAGAAGCCCATGTCCTGATGGTCATACTGCAAAGGGCATATCAAGTGAAGAGCATTGAAACAATATATAAATAAACAGGGTGGCCCAAAAATAATCCCTAACCCAAGCGCCAAATAAGCCCCAACACGACATTTTAAAATTAATTTCTATCTTTAAAATATATTCGGATTCCGAGTTTTTTGTTTTTTGGAAAGTCGCCACTTTCGCTTGGTTGATTTCATGTCTTGTCTACAAGTTGAGTCATATCTTTATAAATTATTTTAAATTCACTTGGAATAATTATACTTCCAAATAATATTAATTTTAATCAACAAACTCCTGTAAAAGTATTATTTTAAAGCAGGAAATACAAAAATAATTATATGCAAGTTCTATGTTTTTATTAGGTGGTTTTTTTTATTGTCTTAGATTTAATAATAATACAGTTGCACAATTTTTGCATTTGCAATTTTTTATATTGCACATTAAAAAATAAAATATTAATATGTCTTGTCTTTATTTGTAGAAATTAAATTAAATAAGCGAGCAAAAATGGCAAATTTCCTAAATTATATAATTCCAAAAAGTTGAAAACCTTGACAAAGTTATTACAAGTTTTTATAACTGACTTTTTTACAAAAGTCAAAATTTGAATTAAGAGATTTTGTGATGAGGCTTATAAACAACTTCAGGGTTATCCATTGTTGTTGGGACACCCTGAATTTACTTGTTATCCTTCTCTGATTTAATTAAGTTGTAATTCGAGGACGAACAAATTTTTACAGTATTAGAATCGGTGTTGAGGCCATTTCACTGAACCGGGAGAACTTGGTATAGACTGATGCGGGTAAAATTAGTAGCCGAAGTCAACTCTCCGGAAACTAAAACTGGGTCCTATCTGCTTTTACGAGTTTAACGCCTTTCTGCACTTGGATTCAAATCCTAGCTGGGGAGGAAGAAAAAGTACTTAGGAGAGCACGACATATGTATCTACCTATACTTCTTGAATAGCGGGCATAGCATATGCCATTTCATGCTGGCCAACCATTTCAATAAATGGATAGAACTGATTGAATTTCATGAAAAAAATACTTTTTAATTAATTTTTATTGAGTTCTACGCGGTGTTTTATTGCGATATACATATCGAACTGACACGAAGGTTATTAGGGTCTTCGCTGCACTTTAGTCTTCATCTAAGCTAACGCATTGTTTTGCCTTAAAGTATTTCTTCATTCAATGAAAGTTTTAATTCAACTTTGGTTTTCTATTCCTTGAGGTGATCAATTCCATGATACGTACTAGCGTCAAACCATTTTCTATTAAGTATAAGACGCACAATTATGCCCACTATGGGCCAGTTATTTAATACTGCATTTTTGCGCAACTGGGGCTAGCCCTACGCCGTAGCAACGGAGATGTGACGGTTTCCTCATGATGTACATAAATGGATAATAATACCTTGGGCACTATTTAAACACATTGATCTAGCCCTAAAATAGAATTCCCTGTCTTTTGTCCCTATCCCGGGTACTAGACAACTATACACATACTTATATAGATAAATATAATACTAAGATAGATAAACAACCATGACTGATAGGGTACAAACATCCGTTCTCATCAAACAAATATTTGCCCCCACCGGGACTCGAACCCGGGACCCTTGGCTTCGTAGGCAGGGTCACTGCCGACTCGACCATTCGGGTCGACAAAAGTACCAGGTCGCAGCTCGCGCGACAATCATACTCGAATACTAGTTCGTGATATTCAAATTCAAAATCTATTTTAGATTATGTTTGCTGAGGCGACGATTCGGAATGAAGGATAGAAGAATATGGGAAATATTAAACTTTACATCAAAAATACTGATTTGCACAGCAAATATCATGGCAAAATGCTGCGGTAGCTTAGGTGAAGGGTAAAAGGGGTGAGCGAAGTGAAGCCCCCTTTATCCTTCTAGTTAGGTTTAACATGTAAGAACAACAAAAAATACTTAAAACATAAAAAGTGTTTTTTTATCCTTTTTTGCTGTGAAAATCAGTATTTTTGATGTGCGATTAAATTCTAGCCGAAGAATATTGACAAGGTGTGGACCAGGTGCTGCGCAGAATGAACACATGGTGCATTTTGTTGTTACTGCTTTTCTCTGACTTTTAAGTGGTCTTTAATAAACGAATATTCGGTACTCAAAGTCAGACTTCACGTCATGACAATAACCATAAACACAACTGAAAAGTCATGGGACAGCAATAAAACGCAATGTCGTTTACCTTGATAAACTTTAGAAACAAAACCATTTGCAATTTTTTTTTTAAATTTGAAAAATTGGACATCCAATTTGGTCCCATTTTCAAAACAATAGAAGTCAACATACAATTAAAAAAATTACCTATAGGCACATACATTGTTTCTGGCTCCATACTAGGATTATAGGAGCATAAATGTCCAAGACCTGGTGTTTTTTTTTTCCCCAGCCGGGGATTGAACCCGCATAGTAGGCAGAGCCACAACTGAAACCTCACAGAGGTCGTCACAGTAGTCGGCCCATTATTTTATTTTCTAAATTACGAATACTGGAAAGATGACGTCATCCATGTTAACCCAAAAAGCGTATTAGTTTTCCTCTTCACTCCTGGGATAGCCTTTGGTGCGCTTTGGTTTAAAGATTAGTGTTAGCCTGAGGAACAAAATGCACTATATGTTCATTCCTGTCAGTACGTGGCTAACTTCCACACGTAAATTGCCAATGTCCTTTGAATAAATTGATTCGTACCTCTCTGTAAGAACCATAAAGACAATTCTTTTTTATTCACTTCGATCACTTGTACGTTGTTGTACTCGGTATTTTTTTTCGTGTATTTAGTTTAGTCGCCACGCCTCTGGAATCTGTGTCTATCGACCTAAGCTGCGTAGCCCCTAACCATTATCACATTACGTAAGTCGCTTAGTCCGTGTAGAACCGTGTAGTAATGTAACAAAGACTTAACTTAAGTAACTTAAGAACTTATCTAATCGCGGCCTAGAAAATGTGCCATAAAATCTTTCTGTGTAGTAGATTTATACTTTTCTTTTGATTAACTGTTTCGCAAGAATAGATGTTAATACAAATGTCTATTTGGCTGCTCTTTGCAACATCTAAAAACTATTGACTCCTAAAGGAGTTAATATGCCGACAAAAACATAATTAAGCTGTTTACATTACAACACCATGAAAAGTTTTTTATACGGATTAACGTTTAACTTTTAACAATTTGTTACAACAAACAGTACCTGCTGTTGTACAGACAAACAGTCGCTATCGAGTTATCCAAATTCAGTACTTACAATAGCAGTCCTTATGATCTCACTCAACAAGAATTAAAGCATGTTACTAACTTAACAAGATCTCAACTGCTACGGTGCTACGACCGTCTACGCTTCGTAACGCTACGTCACGTCTCGTAGCACTACGTCACAGTGCCGTAGCCGGTACGAGATTCGGATGTCTCACTGATCTACGATTTTGTAGTCGTAGATGTTATTTCAGAGCCTTTATTTTGCCATCGCTTTCTTAAAAGAATAGTTAGGTATTATTTATTTATCGAATTAGGTACTCGTTAACTTGTAACTTGTAAAGAATACCCACTAGAAGAAGTAGTGCCTTTCAGGGATAGTTTTCATTAAACTTGATCAGAGTATTTATTATACTTAATAGCGTCCAGCCTATTCTCATACGGGGGAAACATTATGCTGACGTTTAGCTATCAACTATCTTCTTTAAGGCGGTGTGGCGTCTGCACCTGGCCCACTTGAGTGGGGCCTATGTACGTACATGTCGCCTTCGCCTGCACATCTAGTTCAGCAATCCCAACTCCTGCACCAGCTGGAGTAGGAGTTCTAGGAGCTCGAGGGTGGTTATTGTGTTACCTAGGACATCCTGGTTTCTATTGTCTTTTGCAAATGCCAGGAGCATGAGCTCCAATATTTCATCCACTTCCATACACCCCCTGCATAGGGGGCTGTCTGTTGTACCTGAAATTTTCAAGAGGTTGTTTAGTGTACATTGGCTTTTAATAAGGCTTGTTAGTAGTTTTATTTTACTGCGTGGTAGTTTCATTAGATAATAAGTAAGTTTATGGTTATACTTACTTATGAATAGTTTTGTGTTTTTGCAGACTTCTCTGCTAGACCATAATTCATTTTGTTGTAGTAAAATTAATTTGTGTTTGTGTGGCTTCTTTTAGCCTTTTCCGTAAAGCTTCCGCTGATAAGGGCGAGAATGGTAGATGCCTAATTGCTGGCCTTCCTGCCCCTAATTTTGTGAGCTTGTCTGCCTCACAGTTGCCCTGGTTGCCCTGGTGACCTTTTACCCACTGGACTGTGACTTAGTTTAAGTCACAGTCCAGAGGGTAAAAAGTTTAGCCAGTTATTCAACACTTAATTTAACTAAAATAGTTTATTTATTTAACTTCCATGAATGCGGTAAGTATATATCTAACTAAATAAAATACTAATATCACTCTAACATATAAAAAATTATGCTTTTCTAGTGATTTCAGCCAGAGTAACCTTGAACACATCAATACGGTCCCAATAGTTATTTAATACGTAACTATTTTATTTCTTTCGTTACATAAAGAGTTAGGTACATACCATTTCAGAATAAAGAACAAAAAAAAATACAATAAAATATATAAAAATAGCAAATAACAAAATATTCTTTGAAAACCCCTTCTACCGAATTTGTCATCAACGTCCCAATAGATCTAACATTGTAACTCAACGCCACGGAGCGCTTTGAATACGTTAGTGATTGGATTTCGGGTGAACTGGATTGGACATTTACTTTCTTGTCAGAGAGTGGAGGTTACTAGACAATATAGGTACCCATAGCTCGGCATTCCAGTGTAAAAAAGATGATAAGTGATATAATAAGCCAATAAATATCGTAATTAAAACCTAAAAAACCCGACTGCAATATACTAACAAGCACAAAAGAAGTAAATAACACTTTACGCGATATTTGTCCCGCCTGTTTCAAAATTTTATTTATTTAACACTGTAATATAATGTATTTATCGAAACTAATTAATAATTTGGTTACGTTTTATCTGCATCTTTTCTGCTTTTAAATTTACTGCAATTGGGTATTTTAGATTTTTTAAATAACGTCATTTATTTTGTTCTTTTTAGCACGAAACATCTGTCAATGCTAAGTTGTATCATTCATAGCCTGTGCAAGATTAGTCAATATTTAGCTATCTCTTGTCTTCACTTCGCTGCAGTCAGGCAAAAACACGCTAGTCAGCTAATATTAATAGCGGTCTTACGTGTGCGTGTTTACCAGATAGTCAAATATTTTATTACAAAATCACGCAGCAAAGTGGAAAATGTTGCCATCATTTAATTTCGACATTAAGGGATTAAATATGGCCAGAAATGCATCTGTAGCTTCAATTCCAGGCTAAACTAGTCAACATAAAAATTAAGGATAAATATATGTTATAAAAGGTCTATTAGAGATAAGAATTGACTTTTAAAATTACCGGATATCTGTTATAGTTTATACTTAAAAATATTTTTCGCAATGCATTATTATTCAACTAAATGAACAAGCGCTCGGAGACGAAATCAGTTTCCTATATGAAACTTACACGCAAAAATAGGTAAAAAAAATGGAAAATTGTTGGTTGTTTTATTATATTTTTAATGTTTTTATTACAGGAGTTTAGTAATATTTTCTATAATTTGTTTGGTCTTGGAGCTCGGGCTGCCCCGCGGGGCTCTGCGCGGGAGCATGCGTCAGTCTGCTTCGACGCGATGCGACGGGTATTTGTTTTCTTTGTCTAATTCTCAATGCCATTGGCCTTTGGTCAGCCCTTAAACTGCCAAGCTGTAAATTGTTTAAAGTCAATAGTCAAAGTACTTTATTACTGTAGATATTTACATATACTTAGCAAACGTCATTTTTTGCCTCTTCTCTACATTGGACCACTGTGGGAGAAGAAGGGCGTAGAAACTCCCACAGATTTATTTTTAGATCTCTTTTAAAAATAGGTTGTGCTTAACTGATACAAATATGAAAAATTTAATTGTTATGATTAATAAGCAGGAATAAATAATTACAAAATTATTAACAGCAAGGTCTGTGTTGAGCCAGATTAACCCCATACAGTCCTGTCATTTAAGTAATCTTGAACATTGTAATATCCCTTTTTCGACAAAGTCGCTTTAACATGCTTTTTAAATTGCTCAAATGGCAATTTCAAAATCTCCAGAGGTATCTTATTGTAGTAGAGAATGCACTGACCCTTGAAAGAATTGCTAACCTTCGCGAGTCTAAAACGGGGCGCACATAGTCTGTGATTTTTTCTTAGGTTAACATTACAGCTGTCGCTAAGTTTGGAAGTGCACAGTTTTTGACAGCTACTAAATTCATGTTAAATACAATTAAAATACAACACAGTCAAGAAATACTAGCAAACACTCTAAGGTCTGTTAGACGGCGCCGCACTGCATCGTGTGGCCTGGCACTAAGACGCTGGGTATTGTCAAATGACCATGTTTAAAGGGCTTTTCCTCTTCAAGGAGACACTTTCCAATTCCCTAAAATTTTAAGCTTATAAGGAGATATTTTGCCTTTGATGTGAATATTAAAAAATTTATACATATATCAATGGAAACTATAGGTATACGAAAAAAATATTGGTATCTTTCACCTAAAACTTACTATTTCTTAAATTTTTTCAAGATAAAAAAATAACGACCTCTGTGGTGCTGCGGAAGTGGCTGTGCCTACATTGCAAGAGGTCTTTATATGTGTGTGATGTCGCTGTTTCTAGATCACATGACACAGGGTATCCTAGTGCAGATCCAGTGCCTATCCTAGCCAGAAGCAATTTACCTATATGCCTGTATATAAATGTTATGCTACATCATGTTACAGTCCTGCGCGCGCTCTCTCGGCGACCGGACGCTGGACAAAGTGTTTGTACGAGTATAAAAGTACCAATTGCGATTCAATAATGATGCCGCAACCTCAGTGTTTCAAAAAGTGTAAAAAGTTTTTGCCTACTTTAAAAGCAGATACTGTGAAGTGTAAGAAGTGCAAAAATTTGTTTCACAAGAAATGTGTGAAAGACATGAAATGTTTTGAAGCTAGGGGAATATGTGAATTTTGTGAGAAAGAAGGTGTATCTACAGAAAATATGGGCGATGTGCTGGTCCAGCTTAATTAGAGGATGAAGATAGTGGAAGGAATTAGCTGGTTAAGCTTGAAGAGATACAGAAGAAGATAAAACAATTCAGAGAAAAATATGAAGAGATTTGCGAATTCAAGACAGAAGCAGAGAAAAAGCTTGGTTAACAAGAAAAACGAATAAAAGACTTGCAGCAAAAAAAAACCTATAAAATTCTAATAAAATGTTTCAAGATCGTATAACTGTTATAGAGAATAGAGAAAGCGACAAAAATATAGAACTCATTGGACTAAAAATGACGGAGAAAGAGCGGACAGTTGAAGTAGTTCAAAAATTTGCCAAATTAATGAGTTTAAAAACGGAAGAGATAGACTCAGCGTGGCGGTTAGGCAAAGAGAATAAAGAGCATCACGAGGGAGAAAGTGGTAGATGGGCGACTAGTGCATTCATGCTTTGCCCATGAGTGGGTACGGGACGGAGATAGCGCAGTATCGTCGTGGCCGGTCGCTTTTGTTTACGCAGCGCATAAAATATCCGATCACTACATACCTAACAGGAGCGCTACTACTGCCAGGTATATATTGCGCTGATGATACAGAGGGCCGTGTAAGTACAATTCTCGTGACTGATATAGCTAATGAGAAGCTAAGAAGTGAATTTATGACATTTGACTGTACTTTGCTTTTGTATCAAAAACTATGTGATACTTTCGGTGATATTTATGAAAGTACAAAAAAACAGGTTTTCGTGCGTAAGAAACGGCAGAAACAGCCGTGGATTACTAAAAAAATATAAGGTATGATACATAGGCGAGATATACTATTCCGTAGGTCAAAATCGGTGACTAAAAACATGAAATACAGACTTGATTATACAAAATATAGAAATAAATTAAACAAAGCCATAAATTGAGAAAAAATTAATATAGGGCAAGTTTACTAGCCGAGTGTGGAAAAGACTTTAGAAAAATATGGTCGTATGTGAATCAGTTGTTAGGTAAAAAGCAGGCCTCCGTAGCTGATGTTGTAATGCGTTATTTTGTAACGTTTATTTCGTGCGTAAAGGTTTTAGAGAAATTTACACAAGAACTTAACGCAAGAAATTCAATAAGGCGAAACACTTAACGAAATTTAAAAAGGTTACACCAGCACATGTGCAGAGAGTTATAGACAAGTTGAATTTAGGCAAATCTTCGGGAACTGACAATATCAGAGTATGAGATGTAAAATATATTAAGAAAAGTATTAGCCCGGTGATTGCGCATTTTATTAACCAATGTATAAGTAAGGGTGTATATCCTGATATGATAAAATAGCTAAAAATCGCCCAATATTTAAACAAGGGAATCACAAGGACTACTCAAATTACAGGCCTATTGCTATACTCTCAGTTATTAATAAAATCGTTGAAATTTTTTATTGTCATCAAAACTCTGACTTTTTGGAGAGTAACAATATATTGGGCTCCCATCAGCATGGCTTCCGCAGGATGAAAAGTACGGCTACCGCTCTGACTAACTTTACGCACTATGTTAATGATAAATAAAATGAAAGGAAGCATATTGTAGGTATATTTATAGATTACAAATAAGCGTTTGACACCCTTGAACAAAATGTGTTATTACAGGCCATGAATGAATGTGGCTTGAGGGGTCCTAATAATAAATGGGTACAGAATTACCTCACAAGTAGAAAAATGTGTACTGTGATCAAGGGTGTGAAAGTTGACGAAGCCAATATTGAGTCGGGAGTGCCGACCTGGTCTGTATATTGGCCAAAATATACCTGGCGTGGGTATATTTTTCACGTAAATAGCCTAGTTATTGTTATAAAGCACTGCACGGTGTTCATGTACGCGGACGATATGTGCATATTATATGCGGATAAGGACCAAAATGAAATAAAAGAAAAGATACAAAGAGATTTTGATAGAATAGTTAAGTGGTCACACGATAACGGTCTTATAATAAATATATCTAAGATGAAAGGTATGCACATATCGTTCCCGCACAAAATAAAGAAGGCGTTGGACTATAAAATAATCGACCAGCTGAGCGGTTGCGAGTGTAGCACTATAGGATTTGTTGAGCAATTTAAATACTTAGGGCTGCTAATTGACAGAAAAATGAGCTGAAAAAGCCATATCTCTCACGTTAGTGATGTTTTGAGGTGCACCCTACATAAAATGTACTTACTTAAAAATATACTACCGAAATTACTTCTGTATAGCGTATATGATGCCTTGGTTGAGTCTATGTTGCAGTATGGATTGGTAGCATATGGTAGAACCTTTAAAACCTTTAAAACTTATCTGGATACGTTAAGTATTATGCAAATTAGGTTTTTTTTAAATCTTAGCAAACCCAAAAGTGCGAAAAGAGTGTAAAGAAGACTATTACTCTTCTTTTCGGGCACTGCCGTGTGCTGCCGGTCCAAATACAGTTTAAACTGTCTTTTACCACTGGCAAAAATATTACTCAATGCCAACAGATGCATTAGAAAACTATGTATCTAAAAATTCTAGACGCCAAGAAAAAAATATGAAAGAAACTTATAGATAGGTTTTTATGGAAAACGAACATATCAAAATTTAGTACTAAAACTTATAATTTATATAATTTGGATTGTTTGACGAATTGTAATTAACGTTTGCATTTTAAAGGTAAGTTAAAAAAGTATTTTCTAAAATCTCTGCCATAAATAATGAAAACTTGCGCTCTGTATATAAATTGAATTGAATTATGTAATAAAAATAAACTAACATAATATATTTTAAGTTGCATTCATTTATCCTACTAACATTTATGGGACACTTCTTTCAGAACTCTGAAATTATGTATTCTTAGATAGGATAAGATATTTTTTTTTATGCAAAGTAAGATTTATCAGAACCATATTTTCTTTTTTAAATACTAAAGTTGAAAAAAGCTCCCCGTAAACTTCTTTATTTTGTTCGAAAAATATTAGGTATTTGTGTTAAGAGAGCAGTTGAGTCTGCCAATAAACTGCCGTGCAGTTGGGCAGAAAAGTATTTTAAGAGAAAATATGTGTTATTAAAATGAATAAACAGTTACATACATACATACGTTATAATATTGATATGGTTCTTGCGCCAAAAAATATGTACCTATTCCAAATATCCGAAAACTGTATGTTCTAAATAACGTCCTCTGTGGCACATACATTGCTTTTGGCCCCACATTAGGATACCCCGGGACCTCTCGCTGGGAAGCACAGCCTCGACCACAACGCCACAGAGCTTTAGCATAATTGTAATCTAAGGATCTAAGGAAATATGATGGTTTTCTCTCGACATTTTCTATCACCGCTAGCAAACTCATAGAATGTACTGGAGATACTTCAGGTTTTTCATAGGTCACCCGGTCTGCACAGCACCGAGATGGGTTTGAATTTTCGATTAAAACGCTTTATTCCAAGTTTTGTGGCATTAAAATCCCATTCGTATTGAATGGACAACTGCCAACTCAAACTTTGACGGTTACTTGAAGTCACGCTGTCAATGGGCCCTATTAATAAAGAAAAGTATTACCTGTCATTGGAAGACATTGCTTAATTTTTCTTGTTTGCTCGATTAACTATTAGAAGTTTACGATATACTTTTTAACCAATTAAAAAAAAGAAGGACTCAATATTATTTTTAATGTTCGTTACCTCGAAATTGCTATTTTTATCAAATAAATATTTTTTATTAAAAATATATAAAATGGTCTAGTACCAGCAGTAGAAATTCAACGGTTTAAAAAAAACACTGTCGAGTGTGAGTCTGACTCACGTACGAAGAGTGTGGAGTGAATAGTTTGGATATTACCTACCAAAATATTGTTAACAAAGTAACTGGTGCGGCTACTTTAATACTCCATGTAAGTTACCAAGAGCAATTATAAGTTTGTATATGTATTACAGATAAACAAAAAACTCTGGCAATTCCGCATAGGTTTTCTTGTAATCTTAGGCTTATTTTCTGTATTCAGTATTTTTTTGGTATTTTTTGCACTTTTTTGATCATAGCTTCTTAAGTTATCAAAAGTAAAATAAAAAATATATATTTAAAGTATATAAAGAGACCATTTCAACAATACCCTACATGACCTATTACGATGTTATTTTTTGATTTATCATTTTAAACTAGCTCCGTGGTCTAATGGGTTTCACGCTTGCTTCTCACACAGGAGTTGCAGGTTCAAATCTTGACCATGACCAATGAGGTAATTAATTTATCGGACGATCAATGTTTCGGATGACACATTAAGCTGTAGGTCGCGGCTACTATTGCCACGTGGTAGTGGTCGTAAAACATCTCCTCCAGCCCGCACTGAGCCAGCATGGTGGAGTATGGCTTAATCTTACTCGTATCCGGGTAAAAACCTGTGCCCCTCGGTGGGGACATTAATGTTTTTTTTTTTTTTTTTCTTTTTTTTCTTTTTTTTCTTTTTTCATTTAACCCCCTTAATTTTTTTGAAGACATTATTTTTTTGTTATCACCTTATGTTGTGGTTATCAGGATAATAAGATTTTAAGACTATCTCTTATAGCTCCTGACAAAAGTGCGCATGACAGACGGACGGACGGCAAGCGAGGGATGCTTTTGAGGTATGGAACCCTAAAACTGAAATTATGATGTCGTCCATAACATTACAAAACATAGCGTCACGCCTTTTCCCATGCGAGGTGGCAGCGGCACAGTTGTGCCCAGGCACAGTCAGTTATTCAATATCCCATTTTGCGTGACAGGAGGCTAGCCCATCGCCGCAGCAATGGCATACATGATAAAAATGTGTTTTATTGCTTTTCTCTGACTTTTCAGTGGTATTTACGGTCATTGTCATGAGATGAACTGGCTTTAAGTACCGTAAATTCGTTTCTGTCGGAAGACATATTTCGTACCCTCGTTTTTGTGAATATAGATGACATTCGTTTCCTTCATCGAGAAATGGGCCTTGAGGACAACCATAAGGCCCATTTCTTAAAAAAATACATTTTTTTTAAAGTTTTTAACTTATCTTTATTCATTAAGCCCGCTGTCTGTCCCTCGGTAAATGACAGAACCAGTATTACGTTAAATCATCACTTCAATTGAGCTGCTCTCTGTGTATTCGGCAAACAGTTAGGTATTGTTTAAATATTGAGGTTCAAGACTACGGTAGACAGGTTGATGGGTTCGATTTTCGATCAAAAGGCTGAATTCCCAGCTTTTGTAGCGTCAAAACCACGTCTGGTGGAGATTGAAAACATTGTGAGGGGACCTTAATATCCTCATCGTTGCTCACATAGAATGATGTACAACTGCAGAAAGTGAGCAGTTTCATTCTTAAACTCTCAAAACCGAGGGTAGTTGGGACGGGTCGCGATTTTGAACACTATGCCATGATAATAAAATTTTAAACCCATAACGGAAAAGTGGCTATAGCTAACGCCCGTGGTATTCGAAATATTAAGGATTAAAAATATGGATGTAAAAAATATTTATCAGATTTCAATAATGCTCTTTGACTATGCGGTAATGTTATTCTTGTTGTATAGGTATATTTAACCGGATATAAGAATAGGTAAATATGATTTTAAATAAATGCTAAGGCTATTGGGGACCGAAGTTGGAGGCGATAAAACTAAATTAACTAAACGAATTTAAAAAGTGTGTTACTGAATTCAAGGCCACCGCACAAGAACTGTAGCGGGTCAGTAAAAAGTGGTTCATTTTTAAACTAAGATACTCTTACGGCCTTACTAATAAAAGAAGTTATTCACTGTGTAACTTATACAGTGTTTGTCTTGCTTTGACATTTAACATTTACTCGACGTATGAAAAGGACACAACACTGTATAAGTTAAACAGAGAATAACTTTTTTATTAGTAAGGCCGTTATTACTACGCATTATTAATAACCAGCACGTAGCACGGTGCAATCATTACAGTGAGTAACACATCTATTGTGCCGCTTTACCCCACAAACTCAATTATCAATGACTCTAGCAGACACAACCACATTATAGTCAAGATACGTTCGCCCTTCTGAAAATTGTAATCAAAACGGTACAATAACCAATAGTTGTGACCGGAAGAATACTTACAATCTTGTCCGGCGCTTCCTTTATCGTAACATCTCAAACTTCACTCGAACTTCATCGTTAGACAATAGCGCTCAAACCGCAAACAAAGTGTCGTGCTCGACACAAATCTCCAATAATAATAGATCACCCATTTACCGAGCGGCTAAGTGAGAAAGTTCTAGCAACAGAGTGGGGGTGACGTAGACAAATGTAGTGCGACTTGCGAGTTGCGACATTCAATCGTGCCAAACGTCTACCGTAGGTCTGGGGTGTATAACACAAAACCTACATAATTGTAATTGTAAAAATGTTATTAGATTCTAAAAATTGACAGTGACAGATTTATAATAAGCACAATTGGCTAAACTTTTTCAAATAATGTTAAACAAACACCAATCGTGCATCAATAGATAAAAAAGAGCAGTTAATTATAAATTAATTAAAAATGCAATATCACTGTTGAACATAAATAACAATAAAAACATTCCAGAAAATTGAGTAAAATATCTCCAAAAATAACTCATTAATTCAAAATGATGGAATATTTTTATTGTTCTACAGTTTTTACGTGTATTTAGCACAAGTATCAAATAAAATCAACGGTAAAACTATAGAAAACCATGATAAACACTGCCGAAATGTTACCATTTATCTAAGACTCTGTTATACTCTGTGATCACACCAATTTACACAAATAAAAAACTTTAATATCAATGTTTGCTTACGTTTTGACTGACTTCTGACGCATTGACTGAGGGAGCAAAATTTACGGCGAAGGGCATTCTTCAAAAAGTAAACATATTACGTTGTAGAGGACAAATGAAAAAAAATCAGATAACTTGTAATAAAGACTCTATACTTCCTCTTCCTCTTGAATATCACCGGCTTTAGATAACGCCACTTTTCCGTTATAGGTTTTAAATTATATTACGTTTAGTGAGTTAAGCAATTTTTTTATCTATATCACTTTTTTTGGTTGTGTCCAACTGCTGGGCAAATGCCTCTCCTATTTTGGACCACTATTTCCTGTCCAGTGCCGCTATCGCTAGAATCCTTAAAAATAAAATATACTCTGTTATTAATGAATACTTCAATGATAAAGAATTAAATACTCCATAAACTCTTACAAATTACTGGGCTAGCCTGAGTTACTTGCCGTCGCTCTAAAAGCCCACGGCTTTACGAAATGGACTAGTATTCCTAAAAACAGATTTCCTACATTTATTTTATGGAAAAAAATATATTCAAAGTAAATTTAAAACAAATCACTAACTAGTACCTAAGTTTCGTAAATAAATCATTTACATACCAACTTAGAGTTAGATCTTATGAATCTGAAATTACATATTTAAGATCCACGTTAACCATGATACACAAATAAAGTTTCTTATTTCTGTTTTTACGGGGATATTTTTAATCCTTTATATTTTTGATGGGAATAACATACTTTGGCCAAGAACACAATTATTTGGATATCTTGTTCTCAGTTTGGTGCCCTTTTTATATAATTAACACTATTTGTAGTCATAGTAATGCTGTAAATTTGTAGAATTTATATACAATCACAAATGTGTAAGTTTAGTGTTATAGGCCCCTGGTGTTTAATGCCGTGTTGTACTAGGCAGGAGCATGGTACAATTGGGCAAGTGCATTGTATGAGTTTATTCAGGTTACGCCATCGCATCGTAGAAGGCATATTTGACTTAGCAATATTAGGTCCTTAAAATTTAAGTCAACTCAATTTTCAGTACAAACATTTTTGTATTTTTTTTTAGGAATGACAGATCCTAATTTTATAAACTTTGTGCGTATGAATGAGACAACATTAAGCTAACAGAAAATTTTATATAATTTTTGAAAAGTGTCAGCTGTAAAAAAATATTACGAATATTATCATGAAAATTGATGACATTTAGGAGGCACTGATATTGAAGATAACGATTTAGTTATCAAAATGAAAATTAAAAGAAAATTTAATAAGTAGATGTATAATATTGAAATTAATTTTAAAACAATAAAAAAAAACTGGAAATAGCTATTGAATTACTCGAATTATGAACTCCTGAATCTGTAAGAAAAATTCGCCAATTTCATAGGTAAGCCCCCAATATTTGATTTGAGCCGAAGAATAACCAATTAATATTGATGTCGCCATGATTCACTATTTATTCAACTACCAAATGGCTGAACTGATGTTCAACATAAGCTCCAAGTTGATCCAATCTTCACTTATATGTTCGACAAATGAAAAATAATGGATTTGTTTTGATTTTTGAAGCAATTTCAGTAAATCCTTAGACTCTCTCTAAGGATTTACTAAAGATAGACACTTAAAAAATCGCCCTCCAAACTAACTCAAGAATGTCCAACTACAAACTGACTCCGATTCTACGATTGTACCTCCGTTCTTTCACCTAGCGTTTTGTCAACTCAGGATTCTTTCTGAGTCTCCAAAGTTTTCTTAGTTTAATCTTGCTGTACTCCCAACTTCGGAACAAGTCTTCGTCCGAGGCGAGTAATGCACAGTACAAGTTTCTGATGCATTCCGTGCACGGAATTCCTTTGTAAACTGTAATAAATAGGTCCTTAGTCTCGACGACCTACTATTGGTAATAGATGATCAAAGGAACTTACCTCTAGTGGCTAAGGCAAGTTGAACAACGGTGATAGCAATTATTAGGTTTCTTTCCGTTATTTCATGTTCGACAGACTTGACAGTTATATCCATTAATTAATTTGTTTGTTGACGCCCCGACTCAAAATTACTTAGGTATCCTTAGATTAGTTTAAGAGTTTAGTTTAAGGTTAATTAAAAACTCAAAATAATTACAAAAATATATACTTAGGTATACTTACATTAGTTTAAGAACTTACTTATTAAGGTTAAATAAAAAGTTTTATTATTATTGGTTTTCAGTTTTTCCAGCGATTATTTTTTTGTTAAAAATATTTTTTGTAGAAATGCGCTGCCTAGTTTTGCTTGCTGATTTTGTCGTTGATCATTTTATATTTTAATATTATTAATGTAAAAGTAAGTTGGCACTTTAATGTAAATTGTTTCCATTTACATTATCTATTCATTAATAGACTCGTGGAACTACCTCATTATTCAACGGTATTATCGGTAAAGGTTCCAAAGCAAATAAGACGAACTTTTTAGACAACATATTTATGGATATTTCAAAATCTTAACAATAGGCCTAATAAGGTATTCAACGTATGTAACAACATACGTTGTTACGATCCTGGCAATTCTTACATATAATTGGTAAATAAACAGCCAGAGTTAATAAGTGTGGGTCGTTCTCGACCATTCGACACAATATGGGTTAACCCATTGGGTGCCCATGGCGTGAATAAGTGTTTGTCACACTTCCATTCTGTGCCTCGGAATACACGTCTTTAGCGTTTCATACAACTACGATGTGGAGTGAAGCAGCGAGGGGTCGAGGGTTCGAATTGTGGCTGGGAAGCAACAAAAAAACGCGTCAGACCTCAGATTAACGAAACTCTTTGCTTACAACCTTTATGCAATGCACTGTCAAACATAAGTTTCGCTACCAACAAAGAGGTTGAATGTAGTTAATAAATTAATCCACGATGAAGGAGTTTGAGTGATGCTGGCTACTATCGCCATCTTGCGAAAGAAGTTGAATTTTGCCATCATTACCAGCAAGAACTTTATTAATAGTAGTTTATGTGACTGCTGCATAATGGAGGGCATTAAAACTCGAGAGTGGGTTTATAAAACGAGCCGAAGGCGAGTTTCATAATAATATCACTCGAGAGTTTTAATGCCGAATTATGTACAGTTACATAAACTAGTTTATCTACACACATATCATAAGCTCTCTTTGATGTGTTCAGGAAACGCATGTTTGACCGGCATTGTGGCTTTGCAATTGTTTAGCTTGTTCTGTAGTACCAACTTCACGCAGGCGGGCGTCGGCGTTCGAAATTTGAATGTCATAATACGTAGAAAAATTACACATTATGGTCATAATGTGTAATTTTTCAGATAATAAATGAGTTTTTACCAAGTAGTTTAATATTATGCTGATCGTAACGTGCGGTTTTTGTACGCAGTAAAGTGGGTTTATGACACGTGTGTAGATAAACAAATAAACATCGCAACGCTCGATATTTCGTCATATAATGATTAATTATCATCCTATTCCTACTCGAATATTATACGTATATGGTATACTTTTGTTTTGCTTTAAGCAAAATAAAACTCATTAGCAATGCTAGAAGATGGCTTATTAGTCATTGGAAGAACCAATACGTACTTCATTCATATGTAACCTAATAACTTTGGACTATTATATCTTGCCATGGTAGGTACTGGTTAATAGGTGCGCCTCGGGAAGGCATAATGTAGCCCAGTTTCTACTAACCTTTGATACTAAATAGTTTTTGAGGCATGCGTCTGAGGTGGCAATTTAATATTGATTCGAAAAAGGTTGTTTAGAAATACCTTTTTAATTATTAGAACCTAGGTGGTACCATCATTTAGTGATCGTGGATCATGTCATGAATTATAAAAGAATACTTGGTTCTTTCCTCGTGTACGTGACAGATTGGCAGTGGCCCACCTTTTTTCCTTCTTGCTCGACAACGAGGGAGACAATGAGGTACTTGTATTTAGATTCACTTGCACGTGGTTATATGCACTAGCAGATCGTCCACAATTTGTGGGCAGGTCGAATTATTGTTGTAATGAAAGTGAATGCTGACAATGCACCTTTGACAATGATGCTTTTAATTCAAATGTTCGTGGATTTGGTGGTATTCTGCACGAATAATTTTCCAATATATATATATATATAATTGTTGGAAAGTTCTGGGGATGGGTTAATCTGGCTCAACAAAAACCTTGCTGTTAATAGTTTCGTAATTATTTATTCCTGCTTATTAATTATATTAATTAATATTGTAATGTTTGTATTAGTTAAAGCACAAGCAATTTTTAAAAGAGATCTAAAAATCTATCTGTGGGAGTTTCCGCCCTCCTTCTCCCACAGTGGTCCAATGTCCAAGTGGCAAAAAATTACGATTGCTAAGTATATGTAAATATCTACAGTAATAAATAATACCTTGGACACTATTTACACACATTGATCTAGCCCCAAACTAGGATTTCCTGTATCTTGGATACCAGACAACGATACACATACTTATGTAGATAAATATTATACTTAGATAGATAAACAACCATGACTAGGATACAAACGTCCGTTTTCATCAAACAAATATTTGGTCCCGCCAGGACTCGAACCCGGGACCCTCGGCTTCGTAAGCAGGGTCACTGCCGACTCGGCCATTCGGGTCGTCATAAAGACATTTGATTGATGGATTGGTATACGGGAATGTGGCATATAAGAATTATGGTATTGATTTTTTCTTAAATAGGATTTGTTTCAAGTTTATAATAATTTTTATAGTAAATGTGCCTTTTATTAAATTATTTGAGTTACCTATAGTTTAATTTATTCAATCATGCAAGTCACTGTATTACGGCAACAAGTGCTCCGTTTGGTTACCCCCTTACTTATCGTTGAAGACTCGCAGTCAGCCTCGATACTTGTGTTGTAAGTAATTTGACCAGTTACAAAAGCATAACTACTATAGCGACCTGCAGGAACTAGTCCAATTGCTCTAAGATATGTGATTGATAGCATTAAAGGCTTGCGGCCAGCTCCGCTGCAGTCCTTGGGCACTGAACATTTTATTTTTGCATGGATTAGATAAGGCTTTCTCTAAATTATAGGTATCGTTCAATATTGTTAACCCTGACAATACTGTAAGACACTCGAGGCGTACATCGAGAGTTGCAGGTTATTAATTGGAATTGCAGTTGGAATGTGAACATATCTTATACGTCCCACATATTTCCTGTAAGTTAGTGTCGTTGGGGACTCGACTCCGACAAAGTCGTTGAACACTCGGAATGAACTCCGACAATGTTCGGGTGACTATACCTTGTGTAGATACATCTAATAGGATGAAAGTGTACATCTTTGGTAAATTACACTTATTTCCTATGGTTTAATCGTTGGAAATTTGCAGTAAATCCCGATGATAATATATTGATAACGACAGATTTTTAGGGTGTCACGGAAACATATTCGTAAATTCGAAAAACAAACTTGGTCGCAGAGTTATTTTTTATATTACAGTCAGTTTTTAAGCCCTGTTTTGGCAATAAAAGGATATTAAAGAGTAAGTAATTAAGGTAAACATACTTAGCTAACATAAAAAGTAACAAAATAATAAAAAATATTTCCGTTATTTTATGATAGCCAGAAACAAAATTACGATTTCGGTCTTGCGAATAAATCAACAGTTGCTCATCATACTCTCCCATATCCTCATTATTCACATATGTATTTAAGAATCTCTCGACAACGGCTCCTTTTTAAGTGTTCCGTACCCAAAGGGTAAAAACGGGGCCCTATTGTCAATTGTCAATTGTAAGACGGGCTGGTTTCCGCAACTCGACGACGAAAGCGCCTATTTTGCGTGTGGGTGGGAATGCGATATAATTCGAGCCAACCCAACTCCTCCAGGAACGCCAGCAGGCCCTTTACGTTACCGGCTATCCCTGGAAGGTCCCTCGATTGACCGAGGTGTTTAGCCCTGTAGTCCGCTACTCCTGTGCACTCCATGAGGACGTGAGCAGCCGTTTCTTCTGCCTCCAAGCAGGCTCTGCAAAGGGGGCTGTCGGTAACACCTAGGACATATAGATGTTTATTAAAGAAACAATGGCCAGTAAGTGCTGCAGTCACCAGTCGCATGCGCGGCCTACTCAGTCGAAGCAAGGTCTTAGCAAGCCTAGCGCTAGGGGACAGCAAGGCCAGCTTAGCCTGTCTGCACTCCTTATGGTTTTTCCAAAGAGTGGCATGATCATTCCTGGTCGACTCTCTCAGAAATGTGCGGACCATCTTGAAGGGAAGAGGGATGATAGGTTCGGGACCATACGCTGCCAAGCTAGATTCTTTACGTGCCAACTCATCCGCTGCATCGTTACCTCTTGACCCGCTGTGTCCTTTTTATCCATTGAAGGATTACGCGGTTATGTTGACATACCTCCATTAGTCGTTTGTGACACTCGTAGATTAGCCCTGAGTTAATAGTGTTGCTATTTAGGGCTTGTAAGACGGCCATGCTATCCGAGAGGATTCGAATGGAGGAATCTCTTACCTTTCTCTATGCTATGGCGTTAGCGGCCGAGATGATGCCCATGCATTCAGCTTGAAAGACAGTATTACGGGCACCCAGTGGAATGGCTATCTTGATGTTTAGGTCCTCCGAGAAGGTGCCTGAACCAGTGCCTGCTTCAGTTTTTGAACCATCGGTGAAAATTCTGAGCTCTTTAACGTCGAGCCCCTCAACCCGATGGTCTTCCTGTAACTGTATATTGTATTTTTTGTCGAAAACAAATTGTTTAGGGATTCTGTCACTGCAAGCCATAGAGATGGGAAATTTTTTGTATACTTCCCCTAGGATGGCGGTGTGTGAGGTCCTGTTTTTCCTCCAAAGTCCTAAGGTGTTGAGTCTCACCGCAGATGACGCGGCCTCCTGCTTAATAAACAGCTGGAGTGGCGGAAGACACAACATGGTCTCCATTGCTGCTGTTGGAGTAGTTCTCATACTACCTGTGATTGCCATGCAGGCCAGCCTTTGGAAGCTTTGGAGTTTGCTTACCATTGTGGTTAGTTTGGTCCTGGTCCACCACACCACAGCTCCGTAGCAGACAAGAGGACGGATCACCGTCACGTACAGCCAAAGAATGATGTTGGGAGAAAGTCCCCACTTTTTCCCCACCATTCTCCGACACTGCCAGAAAGCAATACTCGCCTTCTTTAGTTTGTTGTCAATGTGGCTACTCTAGTTGAGCTTGCTGTCCAAGGTTATGCCCAGATACTTCCTCTCAGTTGCTAGCTGGAGTTCCGTTCCAAAGAGCTTAGGTAGGGTATACATACCAAGAGCCCTATTGTTAGTGAACATGACCATTTCCGTTTTTGTTGGGTTAACCGCCAGGTCATATTCTAGACACCAGCGCTCCACGATGCGAAGAGCTGTTTGTTTAAGGTTGCACACTGTGCTCGCAAATTTACCTGTGATGAGGATTACCAAATCGTCGGCGTATCCTACGGTGTAGTATCCATTAGCGTTAAGCTTGGTAATTAGGTCGTTAATGACCAGATTCCACAGCAGCGGGGAGAGTACTCCTCCCTGCGGGCATCCCCGCACTACCTCCGCCGACAAGGACTCACCAGCTAGACGCACGATACGTTTATTAAGCATGTTTGTGACCCAGTTGTTTACAGCTGTTGACACACCATGCCTTGTTAGAGATGCACTTATACTGCTATGCTGCGTCTTGTCAAAGGCACCTTCTATATCAATAAAAGTTCCAAGACAGATGCATTTGTTTTGAATCGCCTCTTCAATTGTGGATACAACTGCATGGAGAGCCGATTCAGTAGACTTACCCAAACTATATGCATGCTGATTCTTGTATAAGGGTATATGTTTTAACGCTCCATCTCTCAGGTGCCTCTCGCACAAACTTTCGAGAGTCTTAAGCAAGAACGAGGTGAGGCTAATCGGCCTGAAAGATTAGTGTAGTAGAGTGTAGTCGCTCCTTCCTGGCTTCGGTATGAAAATTACGTTTACTACTCTCCACCTTTTGGGAACGTATCCGAATCTAAGACATGCTTTCATTATTCGGACCATTATATTGATGACGGGTTCCCCACCCCACTGTAGAAGTGCTGGGAAGATTCCATCTGGTCCTGCTGATTTAAAAGGTTTAAAGCTATTAATGGCCCATCTCACCTTGTCAGCAGTGATAATATTATTAGTTATGTCTAAGTGGTCGACAGCTTCATGGTGAACCTCTTCCGGCCACACAATCTCTTGAATAATTCTACTTCCGGGGAAGTGAGTTTCCAACAAGAGACTGTGTGTTTCTGTGGTGGAAGGTATATGTTCCATCGGGTTTTTGAAGCGATCCTAGCCTGGAGGTGCCTTGTTGAGCTAGTATCTGCCTTACCCGATTTGCTTGATCAACGGTTTCAATGTCGCTGCAGAATTTCCTCCATGAGTTGCTGCTTTTGAACCGTAGTCGTTTCTTGTACTTGAATTTGGCATCTTTGTAGTTGTCCCAATCCTCATCAGCACTGGTATTCATCGCCCTGTTTAGCAGTCTTCTGATCTTAGCACGCATCCTATCTAGATCAGGACCCCACCAAGGCTGCCCCTTGATGTTGGTAGGCGCTGGCGTGCTAAGCGGGCAAGTTGAATGGTAGCAGACTATTGATGTATTAGTAAAATCTGTTACCTGTTGTTCGATTTATTCGGGTCCCTCCGGATCTGGTAGAGTCTCAGCCCAAGCAAGTCTTTCACCTAGGATAGCTCTGTACCTGGTTCTGTCAGTCTTGCGTGGGTTTCTCTTAGGGACAGTTGGGGAGAACGCTGCGTTGATCTCGAAGCGTATCCATCGATGATCAGAGCAACGGGGCCCTATTACTAAGACTTCGCTATCCGTCTGTCTGCCCTTCTGTCCGTCTGTCACCAGACTTTATCGCATGAACCGTGATAGTTAGACAGATGTTTTTTTTTCTGTTGCTGTTGTAACAATAAATACTCAAAAACAGAATAAAATAAACATTTAAGGGGCTCCCATACAACAATTCTTTCAATACCATGTTATGTACATGGAGTGTGAAAGTAGCCATACCAAAAACTTTGTAAACAACATTTTGCTATGTACAATCCAAACTATTCACTCCACACCATCCCTGCCATTGTACGGTGGCACGGGACCCTTCGTGCGCGAGTCCGACTCGCACTTGGTCATTTTTTTTGACTGGCGCGGATACGTGCGTTTATTGCCGTGCACGCCAAAAGAATGGATAACTGTCACTGCGCGGCCTATACATGGGGCCGAAGGAATGTCTTCATTTTTGAAGTGTTTTTACTAAACCGGACTTACATGTGCCCCTCGGGATCGGGACTACTTGGTAAAAAAATATTATATCTGTTGAAGAAATTGACGAATCACAATAATATGTCTGCTGTCTAAGCTTCGCTAATGCTTTGTTCTCATAACGGCTGATTGTCCACAAAACTGTCATGTCTAAATATTAATAGAAACACCGCAAACTAGGCGTTGTGTCATCTAGACATGACATTTTCCCGCTATAGGTTTTGAATTTTATTAGCATGAAATTTGGTTCTAAATCGCAATCGCCATAACGGGACTTGGGGCATAAGCTATAAGGTAAAATTATTTGATTCGATCAATTGATGAATGACTTTGGCAATGACTACATTTTCGAACTCTGGCAGATGAGCCAGAATTTAAGATTTCTAGATATGTAATTTAACGTTCAATCAATGTCTGTACAAAAATACTTCGATCCGTGAAATATGGGTGAAATACTAAAGTCGTCAAAACTAACTCACCAAAAACCTAAACTGGTAGCTTTAAATCGACAGCTTTTGTCTGGTGGTTATGGGTTTCATTTTCAAAAGCGTTTTTTACTACTTAAGTTATGGAACTTCTGTAGGAAACGGATTCAGTAGATACTTATGTTGCACTGTTTTTGTCAGACTGTCAATACATTTCACTGATAAAAATGTAAACCAGCCGTCAGAGCCGAATACAAATTCAGAATAACATTATTCTAAAGTTACAGTATAGCAACGGCAGAAAGTATATTTGCATTGCAGATGTTGCCGTTTTCATTACAATCAACGGAAATGTAAGAAAATTAATTCAATAGGCCACAGTCAAAGAATGTCTCGGAATTCCAACAAAGACCACTCGACGTCAATGAATTTATCATAAGCAAAGTATTATTTATGATTCATAAGGTGGTCTTTGCGGGTCATAATTAAAATGAATTTACCCTTTTCGAATATTTGGTATAGCGTTTGTTCGGCGTTTCGTATTCTTAACTGGGACGGGGAACAACGGGGTTGTAGGTTGACTTTAAGCGTGGTTTTATTAGGAATTATTTTTTGGGTAGCGTGGCAGATATGCTACATATCCACGGGAAGACCACCTGCCCTATGGTCCAACGATATCATCAAATCGACGTAATGATCCGGGTTCGATCCCCAACTGGGGATAAAGAAACAAACAAAAACAGGTCTTGTATGCTTATATGCTTATGTGCTGTTTCTGGTTCCCACGACACAGGGTATCCTAGTGTGGGGCCAGAAGTTCTATATGTGCCTGTACGCTAATATTTATATTTATGTCGCCGGTTGCGATTGGCACAGGACCGTGAGAACTGGCGCTATAGAGAAGAGGCCTATGCCTATGCGCAGAGTGGGTCTATCTGGGCTGAACATGGTAATGATGAAGATGAAGATGTGGATGTAGTTGTTTTTTTTTAGAAAAAGTGCCCATAAATCAATTATTTCACTTCATGTCAGTTGAAGTGATTATTTCAATAGTATTATTCTATAGCTTATTTGACGGTTATGCTGAGGCAATCTTATGTCTAAAACAATGATTCTGCGATGCAAAAAAGATTCATAATTGTTCTGTAATTCCAAACACTACTTTTATTTAAAATAATTGGTGGTGTAACGAGGGCAGCTGTAATACTACTCGTACACTTATTTGCAGAAATAATGAAAATAATCCTTAATCAAGTTTCTGGTTTTTACGATGCCGCGAAACTATATTTGGATCCAGTTATGGCCGTACAACAAGCCCAACCTTGATTCTAACATAATCTCCTTTTGTGCAACTAATTGTACGAACTTCAACGTTTGTTGCCTCCAGCAAACTCCTTCGTTACTCGAATCTAAACTGTACGGACAATGCTGCGCTAGATGCACCGTCACCGCAAGATTGTCAAAACCGTTAGTTCATAATCTAACTTTTTTTCGTTAGTTTACTACAAACTATCGATAAATTGTGAACTGTACCGTACTGCTTATGATATGATGCGTTAGTTTATAATAAAACCGTTACATTGTGAACTGGTTTAAACTTGAATTGAAAAGGAAATGCCAGGGCAAACACTGCGGTAGCTTAGGTGAATAGAGGGGGAAAGCGCAGCGAAGCCCCCGAATAGTCTTCGTGTTAGGTTGACATGTAGGAACAAAAGAAAGGTCAATTATAAACCCTTTCGGTCTAGTTTACAATGTGTCGATAGTTTACAAACTAACGCGTTAGTTTATAAACTTAACGGTTTTGAAAATCTTACGGTGACATATAATATAGTTGCGCTAACTCACGTTGGGTAGACAACACACCTAATTATGTTTTTAATATGTACTAAAAATAACATTTTATTTGATATAATTTTAACTGACTTCAAATATTTATAGACTAGTCAACGAACGATGCTAGATGAAAAAGTCGCAAGCAGAAAGTTTGACTCTCGGGCATCAAGATGGAAAGACCTCCCTTGTAAGATGTGGAGTTTAATGCGCTAAATATCAAATATGCAGTGTGTACAATGTCGCAGCGTAGACTAAAATTTTATGTTCAAAAACATCACAAGAAATAAGATACTTGGTATTTCATGGTTTACATTTAGTCAAAAGTAGGTATGCAATCCCAGTTTCTAATTTATTTTTCAGTTCCCAAGTGAACTTAGTTGTGGATGTTAGAATGCGTGGTGTTACGGGTGTGATTAAGATAATGCGCCAACACACATTTAGTCAATTACTTGTAGAATAGCCAGTGTATCGCATAGAAAGGAGCTTCATCCACGTCGTTATTTATAGCATGAGGCTGGACATTCATCTATGAAAAGGACGGGTCAAGCACTTTTTTAACATAACATATGAATAAATAATTATAT
Source organism: Argyresthia goedartella (assembly GCA_949825045.1). Classification (NCBI taxonomy): domain Eukaryota; kingdom Metazoa; phylum Arthropoda; class Insecta; order Lepidoptera; family Argyresthiidae; genus Argyresthia; species Argyresthia goedartella. Next base: position 12,975,705 of record OX463829.1, on the reverse strand, counting down.
ATTGAGGGCAGTAAAGATAAAAACTGGTCAAGTGTGAGTCGGACTCACACACATACAAGAAAAACAATCCGTTAATCATACAAGAAAAACAAAAAATGAGTCTTGTAAATTCCATTTTTTTTTAAATGATGTATATGTCGCAGTTAGTTGGTTAAATCAGACACTTAACTAACTCTCTAGACCGTTAATTTTATCTATTATTAACGACTTTTATCTATTATACTCCATTATTACCTATGGCTTATCTAGTTACGGAAGAACTTGTAAAACGAATCTTGATAAGATACATAACCTACAGTACAGATTATTGAAATCTATAGTTCCTAATTATATTAAAATTAAGTAAAAAAATAATGAAAAAGGAATGTTTGGCCATTGCAATGTAGTAAACATCTTTGATAAAATAAAAATTGTTTCAACATATGAATATGCATGTAAGATCATTAAACTAGAAATAAAAGTCGGACCCCCAAAATTAAGACAGATAAGCCTATGTATGTCTTACTTAAATATGTAAATGTGCACGGTAAACGACACTGGAAATATTTAATTCCATATATATTAAATACCTTTCCACACCCAATGATCTGCCTTTCATGGTGGAGAAATTAACTGACATAGTGTTGTTTGCTGATGATACTTCAATGGTCTTCAAAATTGAAAGACAAAAAGGAGATTTTGATGATGTTAATGGTGTATTGTCTTTAACCTTGAATTGGTTCACAGTTAATAATTTATTGTTAAACGCTGGTAAAACCAAGTGTATCAAATTCTCACTTCCAAATGTCAGGCAAGTTGAGACCAGTTTGGTGTTAGACAACAGCACGTTAGAATTAGTAAATGACACGAAGTTTCTTGGAATAACCATTGGTAACAAATTGCAGTGGGGACCCCACATAGATAAATTGACTGGTAAGTTAATTTCTGCGGCTTACGCTGTTAGGAACATCAGACAAAGCACGGATGTGGCAACATCTAGGCTAGTATATTTTAGTTACTTTCATAGTGTGATGTCCTATGGTATCTTGCTGTGGGGGAAAGCAGCGGATATTCAAACTATTTTTATTTTACAGAAAAGAGCTATTCGAGCAATTTATAATTTAAAACGAACAGACTCCTTAAGAGAGCTTTTTAAAGAAATTGTGTCGTGTAAAGATATTTACCTAACCAGAACCTAACAGAAAACAACCAGGATAAAATTTAGAAATGACGTTTATTAGGGCTATATATAATGATTATAGAAAAATAACAGGAAGATGAGGGTGGATGAAATGAGAACAGGTTTTATAAAAATACCGATGCCTAGGTATATAAAAAAAGGAAGCGGAGGACACGGAGAGTAGGAGACCGATGAAGCAGTAGACGTCTGGACCGGAATTGCGGTCGGAGAGTGTGGCCGGCGGCCTATCGGTCAGCAGACCCCGACGAGCAGCAGGAGTAGGGGCCTTGGTTGCGTGTCGGCCTGAAGTCCCTGATGAGCAGGTGTAGCCGAGAACGGCCAGGTGAAGTGGAGAGGAGACTCAATGAAGCGATGACCAGGGTGCAGGTGTAGCCGAGAACGGGTAGGTGAAGTGGAGACTTAGCGAAGCGCTGAACAGGGTTGAGGCTCGCAGGATCGCGTTGCAGTAACGGCTCGCAGGATCCCGGGGTAGTGCGACCCCGGGATAAGGCCTTTAGGTGATTCTTCTTGCTCAGAAGCTGACGTGAGACTCCAGAATTTCAGAAATGTTCCGCTCTTATACCCTTTTTGGAGAGTTCTGAAAATTATTTAAATTAAAAGCAATTTTTGTGAGTGGCCAAAAGACAAAAAGTATTTTTGTAAAAGTATTGAAGCAAACATATCAGACCGCTAACGAGTTTGAATGGACATTGCCATGACAACCAGATAAATAATAACATAACAAATGTCAGATTTTGGTTTCAGGCTCGTAATATAAAATTTAACAAGTTCACATAGCCAAAATTACATAACAGCGAAAGAAAAAAGGGTAGCGCACCAGCGCGCACGAAGCCCGAGATTTCAGAGTTTCGGAGAAAGTGAAATACAAGGTCACCAAAGGTAAACCCCATCCCTATCGATTTAGAAGTGCTGATAGTGTGAAAATACAAAGCGAAAATGATTTGTTAATGTGTTCTTATGGTTTAAAACGTTACAGGGTCCTATGAAAATAAAGGTGATACCAAATAACAAGCTGTACAGCTCAGCAAGTATCCAGCTGAAAATCCTGGAAAATGACATGTAAGTAACATGACACTACATTTTCCCCCCGACCCTGGAAAATTTTTTGACTCAGCAAAAATTTTGATATGTACATTTTAAAATAAACCAGAAAAACACAGCTTTGCAGAAACAGACATCAACTGGCAAAATCAGATATACCATCTCTTACATTCATCATCTTCATTCAGGTAAGGGTGGAGTTTACATTCAATGACTACCACTCTAAAAGTGTGTTTTCAAAAGGATATTCAGGCTTACTTAAGGAGTTGTCATCCGCTCCTGCGTGGAAAAAAAATATAAAATAAGTAGAGATAAAGAGAAACAAATTAATCCTAAGGTAGCTTTAGTCGCTACGACTTAAGACAAGATTAAGAACGGCCAGAGCGGTAGAGCTCGAAGCCAGAGATCAGCCACATCGCCAACGAGATGTGTCTGAAATAAAGATTAAGAAAAATAGGTGAAGACTAACCAACGAAAATTCGAGGTCCTAAAGTAAAATGTGTTGAAGAACACTGGATTAAAGGAAGAAATAAAAATAATAAGGTGAAAATGATGGTGATATTTATACATATATACAAATTAACAGTTAATAGAAGTTAAGAAAATTTAAGATTTAATGTCTTTAATGTGCCACTTGCCTCTAACTCCGTTAGGGTCTTCTAGAATGTATACCAATGGTGAAAGTTTGGTTACTATTTTACACTTAATGAATTTAGGGGCAAGTTTAACATTAAAGCATGCGCCAGCATTGCTTAAAACATGGTTTTACGCCAAACAGTATCTCCCACATTAAATTCTTTAAAAGACCGGCGAAGATTATAGCGAGCGCTATTTTTAGCGTGAGCTATGTGAAGTTTAGTTTGAACTCTGTGAAAGATAGATGAGAGGAGACCAGCATTAGACGCGTAAATATCACGAGGCATAAATATCAATTCCTCGAGATTCTGAGTTGGAGTATAGAAGGAACCACAAGGTATTGTTTCCCTACCAAAGACTAAAAAGTTTGGAGTAAAGCCAGTAGCAACGTTTGTAGCGCTGTTCATTGCGAACTGAATCTTAGTAAGATGGTTGTCCCAGGATCTATGATCGTCTCCTACTAGGGATGCTAGAGCTGTAATAATCGTACTATTAAATTTCTCTGTAGGATTAACCTGAGGACAATATAAAGCTGTGTGAAAAATACAAGGAACGTTATAAGAATTTAAAAATGAGTGGAATTGTCGCGACTGAAATTGAACAGCGTTGTCCATTATTATAGTTTGGGGAATGCCATGAACTAGAAACACTGAATTTTCTAAGACATTAATGATATTAGCTGAAGTAGCCCGTTTAAGGGGAAAAATCATAGTATATTTGGTAAAATTGCAGTTAATTACCAGAATATACTGATTTCTTCTCCGGATCATAGGCAATGGACCCATAAGATCCAAGGATATAGTTTGAAAAGGTCTGGAGCAAAGTTTAGGTTTACCCATAAGACCATAGGGAGAATGATTAGGGTGTTTGAGGGTTAAGCAGGTTTCACATGTCGAGATTAAATTGGCAATGTCCTTAAACATACCGGGCCAATAGTATTTTAAAGATATTTTCTTGAATGTTTTGAAGATACCAAGGTGGAGTTCTGAAGGGGAACCATGGCTAACTTCAATAAGTGTATGTCTATCTTGTGGCAGTGGAACTTCTTTCCAAATAAAGTCGTCGTTTAGATGATCGGGAGAATGGATGCAGCGGTAAAGTTTGTTATCCCTGATAGTGTAGTTGGGATATGCGTCTGGGTTGTTGGAGCATCCCAGAAAAATCTTGTTGTAGTGCTCAAGTTCACGATCAGGTGGTTCTTCAATCGTAATAGGATGTACGCCTTGAGGTGAAGTTTCTCGTGTATCAGGACGTTCTTTATTCTTATGTCTTGATAATAAATCAGGAACAACGTTATCCTTTCCTTTTTTATGTTTCAGGACAAAATTAAAACATGATAAGCGTAGAGTCCAGCGAGCAAGTCTTCCAGATGGATTCGATAAGTTCTGAAACCATTTAAGTGCAGCGTGGTCAGTATATATTGTAAATTCCTTACCATTGTCTAGGTAACATCTCCAATGTTCTAGCGCAGTTATTATAGCTAATGTTTCTCTTCAAGTAGTTGAGTAGTTTTGTTGATTTTTGTTTAGTGCTTTACTCATGTAAGCAATCACGACTTCTTTGTCATCTTGATGTTGAGTAAGCATTACTCCTATGCCATAATTTGATGCATCACAATGTACAGAGAAGGGTAATTCGAAGTAAGGGCAAGCAAGGACAGGAGCAGTTACCAAAGCTTCTTTAAATTTCTGGAAAGCAGCTGCAGCCCTGGAATTCCATAAAAATTTAGAAGCGTTCTTCCCGGAACAGGTTAGTTGGTTGAGTGGAGAGGCAATAGTGCTGAAGTTTGGAATGAATCTTCTAAACCAGCTGCAGGTGCCTATGAATCTTCGAACTTCTTTTCTGCAAGTAGGTACAGGATATTCTAGAATAGCTTTTATTTTTTCTGGATCAGCACGTAGACCATACTCGTCCACTAGAAAACCAAGGTATTTCAGTTCTTTCCTGAAGAATTGACTCTTTTCAAAGTTAATAGTCAGATTAACATATGAAAGTTTTTCCAGAACTTTCATGAGAAGCGATATGTGCTCATCAAAAGTCTCGCTAATAATAATGATGTCATCCAGTTAGCAAAATACCTTGTTCTCAAATTCAGGAATAAATAGCGTATCCATTAATCTTTGTTGAGTTGCAGGTGAGTTAGTGAGACCAAAAGACATCACTTTGAATCTGAACATACCTCTTCCAGTAACATAAAATGCTGTCTTATCTCTATCAGCAGGAATCTCCCAAAATGCTTTCGCAATGTCGATGCTTGATAAGTGTTTGGCATTTCTAAGGTTGTCCAAAATTTCGCTTATTAGAGGCAGACTATAAGCATCACGACGTGTAACTGAGTTAAGCTTCCTGCTATCTACGCAGAAACGCCATTCCCCATTTTTCTTTGGAGTGATGAGGACTGGGGATAATTAAGGACTTTCTGATTGTTCAATGACGTTCCATCCCAGCATCTTGTCAACTTCATTAATTAAAGCCTTTTGTTTTTCAGGAGACAGTCTGTAACATCTTTGTTTGATCGGAAGAGAATCACCAGTGTCAATCTTGTGGGTGATTAAGTGTGTGTTTCCCAGAACACCTTTTTCTTCAAAAGAGATTGTCTTGAAGCGTTGGATGATGTCATTAGCGATGTTCTTTTGATTAGGAGTTAAATGCTCATAAGGTAAAACTTTAATATCTTTAGTGTCGATAGCAAAGCATTTAGGATCTGTAAAGTTAAGAGAAGCTGAAACACTAGGTAGAAGATTAAATTTTCTCCAAAAGTCAATACCTAGTATAAGAGAAGGAAATATTTCAGGGAAAACATAAGCTTTAATCAAATGAGTTTCGTTGTTGAAATGGACAGGTAAGTCAAAATAACCCAAGGAATTAATTTTTTTATTATTAGCAGTAGAGACAGTAATAATATCTGACTTGAAAAGTTTGCAGCCCAGTTTAAGAATTTCCAAATGAAAATTATTACCCAGAATAGTTACTGAGCTGCCAGAATCTAGTAAACCAGATAAAGTTTAGTCATACATTTTGACTAAATGGACGATTAAGATCTTGTTCTTTGGAGTAGAGTGTAGAAGAGATTTTTTAGCAAGCAAAGAAGTTCTGAATTGTTTTGATCCAATTAGTCCACTCGTCCTTATCAAAGTTTGAGTTACTCTTCAAGTCAGCAGTTAGTTTTTTTGTACTAGTATTAGGTTTGGAAGAACAAGTAGGGCAATCTGCAGTTTTAAAACCCTTAAGACCACATTTGAAACAAATCACGAATCGTGGTTGAGTGCAACTGTTCAAAGTATGACCTAGTATACGACAGCGAACGCAAAAAGAACTTTCTTGGTAAGCTGCAGTTTGAGAGAGACTATTAACTTGTCTAGAAGGGTATTTGTAGGTTGGAGTGAATTTATTCATGAAGGGAGGAGAAGGTCGTGAGTTATTAGAAGAGTTTGGAGAGTCAACTGAACTTGAAGTTGAATGCTTGTAGTTGAATTCAGAAACATGAGGACTTTGTTGCAAATTTGGTTCTTTAAATTGTTTGTCTCTGTCTAGGAACTTTTCGTAGTTTTGGCAAGTGGCCAGAAGGGAATCGATAGAGTCAATGTCCTTTAGAGCTACGAAGACTGATTAACATGGGCGAATATTTCTCAAAATAATCTCCAATTGTTCTGTTTCAGAAAGTCTTTTTGAAAGGCGAGCGAACATTCCAGACATGATGGAAATATAGATGACGATAGGTTCATCACGACCTTGAGTACGATTCCTAATCGCTTCTAGAAGTTTATGATCATAATCAAAACCACCAAAGTCTTTGATTAGTAAAGAAGAAAGTTCGTTCCAAGTTAAGTTTGGATTCTGATTATATTTAAATCTGAACCAATGAAGGGCATTGTCGTTGAAAATTTCGAACGCCTGAGAAATTAACAAGTCCCTGGACAAGCCACGAGCTAAGCTATATTCTTCAAGTTTTTGAAGAAAGGTTCTTGGACAGCTTTTACCATTGAAGGTGTGTCTTTTCAGATCTTTGAAGACGTTAGTTGGAGGGAAAGATTGAGGTGGTGGTGGAGGATACGGGGTATGGGTCTGGATAGAAGTTTGAGAAACAAGAGGGGGTTCCATGACAGTCGGGTCAGCAGGAAGGTCCAGTGATGGAGAGTCATTTGTAGTTGAAGGTGGAGTCAAGGATTCGAATTGTCTGAAAATCCTGGAAAATGACATGTAAGTAACATAACACTACAATTGACATACTAACAGTAGCTAGTCAATTTATTTTCGAAAATATAATGTATGTACGCAAGAACCTTACAACATTTTCCAAACTTAGCGACAGCTGTGATGTTAACCTAAGAAATAATCACAGACTATGTGGGCCCCGTTTTAGACTCGCGAAGGTTAGCAATTCTTTCAAGGGTCAGTGCATTCTCTACTACAATAAGATACCTCTGGAGATTTTGAAATTTCCATTTGAGCAATTTAAAAAGCATGTTAAAGCGACTTTGTCGAAAAAGGGATATTACAATGTTCAAGATTACTTAAATGTATGGGGTTAATCTGGCTCAACACAGACCTTGCTGTTAATAATTTTGTAATTATTTTTTCCTGCTTATTAATCATAACAATTAAATTTTTCATATTTGTATTAGTTAAGCACAACCTATTTTTAAAAGAGATCTAAAAATAAATCTGTGGGAGTTTCTACGCCCTTCTTCTCCCACAGTGGTCCAATGTTGAGAAGAGGCAAAAAATGACGTTTGCTAAGTATATGTAAATATCTACAGTAATAAAGTACTTTGACTATTGACTATTGACCCAATTCTAAGCGAAATTGTTAAAACAAAAAAACATAAATACAAAAAATACCTTAAAAATACTTTATTGATTTGTATAAAAGCGAGAAGTATTAACTGCTCGATACCTGTCTAAAGATTCTTTAAATTAGCTTTAAATTTAATATAAGTTACATGTCTACTTATAGCGGCTCACAATCAGCAGATAAACCTGATTAGGTTTCCGCTGATGTTATCTTAAATAATCACATATTGTTGAACATTTAGAATAAAAATAAAAAATAAAAAAAAATCACTAAAATTCCGTCAGACAAGTGAGTGAACGAAACGTTTAACGAGTTGTCTATACGTTCCTAGGCAGCAAGACAATTACAATATTACTATTTTTTATGTGTACTTAAGCTTATGTTTTAAGTGTTTTTTGTTGTTCTTAAATGTTCAACCTAACACGAAGGATAAAGGGGGCTTCGATTCGCTCACCCCCCTTCAACTAAGCTGCCGCAATGTTTTACCCTGATATAAGCTGTGCAAATCAGCTGTTGTCGTGACGCCATCTTGTTTTCCAACACGCCGGCTTTCGGTAAGACAGATTGTTAAACGTATTCGACGATGCTAGCATTTTGATTTGAATAAATCAAATCAAAATGCTAGTGACTTGGTTAATTAACGGTCTAGAGAGTTAGTTAAGGGTCTGATTTCACCAATCAACTACGACATAAATACAGGGTGGAATTTTGTGACACCACCTGGAGGGCAACTACTCTAAATAATGGATGTAGCAAATTTCCCTCAAAGAAAACATTCCTTTATTTTTGAAAAGAAACAAAACTGCATTAAAAGATTTTGAAAAATACGCTTGCCACAACCAGGAATCGAACCGGCAAAAAATCGAAAAAACATCATTCTGTGCTTTTATGGCGTCAATCAACAAGATCAATCATAAGGATCACATCTCTCTAACAAACATAGTTAATTAAATGAAAGGAAAACCATGAAAGACAGGATAAGTCACTTTTACTCAAGGATCCATCAGATAGGTACCTTGTGTTGTTTACAATATCATCTTTACGCGTGTCTCTTTTGGATCAGTACCAATATTTTTTGCGTGTGGTATAAATAAAAAAATTAAATTTGAAAATGGGACAGGGAAAATACGACGTCGCGATAGTCTTTTGCTTTTCGCATTTGATTGTTGTCAAATTGTTTGTCAGCTTCAGCATTACTAATCGTCAAAATGGCTTATCAAGAACAATTTGATTTAATGCAACCTTTTTTATTTTATTTTTAAGATGTCAATTTATCTTTACTGTGGTATTGAGAGAGATATCGGGACCGACAAGTACCAACTCGATTCGTCTTGAGGCGAATGGTACAAAATTTGAAAGAATTTGGTAGTTACAAAAGTCATCGTCCACAGCTGCTCGAGCGCGAAAATTCCAATTTTGATGTAAGTGTATTGATATATGTTGAAGCATATCCAAAGGCTTCAAGCAGAGAAGCTGCCGAAGAAATTGGAACCACCCATACTCAGGTCTTGAAAAAGTATAAGTGGAAATGTTATCGTGATGGTCGGTTGGTTAAAAAATTACATCCTGGAGATCCTGAGAGATGACTACAATTTTGTCAAACGGTGCTAACAGAAGTTGCCTGTAACCCAAATTTTTTGAGTGACATTGTGTGGTCTGACGAAACCAACTTTAGTAATAATGGCATGTACAACCGCCGCAATAACCATTATTGGTTTAGAGTAAATCCTGTTCGTGTTCATGATACTAACAGTCAAGTAAGATTTTCTTTCAACGTTTCGTGCGGTATAATGAGAAATATTGTTGTGTTAATCTACATTTATGAAGGGCATCAAAAACTCGGTCAAATACCTTGAAATACTGGCCCTCTTACGAAACGAGTTGAATGTTTTACCCGAGGATGAGCGAAACCGTGTAATATTACAGCAAGATGGTGCTCCAGCCCATAACAGCAGAATCACCGCAGCCTATCTTAATAACAATTTCAGAACCTGGATCCACCAAACGGCACAATCCGATGGCCTGCAAGATCACCAGACCTCACCCCTCTGGTTTTTTTTATGGGGATATGTAAAAAATAAAGTTTACCTTAAATCCTATGCAACTGTGAACGACTTGAGGGCTGAGGTTTACAGTACAATTTTTCATATTCACCACAACACGCTATTAAAGGCTACTAAAAAGAGTTCCTTAGAAGAATAGATTTATGTATTCAACGAGAGGGAGCCCATTTCGAATAACTAATTAGTTAGCTTTTACATGTTTTTAGGTTAATAATAAAATAAGTTTTAAGATTTCATGTTTTCCTTTCATTTAATTGTCTGTTAGAGAGATGTGATCCTTATGATTGACCCTGTCGATTGACCTCCGACTTGACGACGGATCCTATGTAAAATTAAAATATAAATTGTTTTCTTGTGTAATTAAACTACAATTCTCGTTGTATTTAATAGGATAATCATAAATATACGTGTGACTATAAATATTTTATGTGAGTGACTTGTATTTGATTCAAACTGGCCAATTGTTTTTCGGTTACAGAAATTTGTCTTTGTCATTTTTATTCTCGGTTCGGAGTGATTTCGTTCTACTTTCTGTGTATTCTAAGCGAAAACATAACATCTGGAATCTAATTTCAACCAAATAAATCACGTGGCAATCATTTCGAACTCGGCTCAGCTGACATAACCTCAATTGGCTGACAATTATTCTGGTAGTTTGTTGACACTGATACATACTATTTTCCTTTCATATCTATAATGGACAGTCGCATGCAGACCCGTAAAGCACGCCAAGTAGAATCCCAACTTAACCTGGCTTTAGAAGAATTAAAACTATTTAGGGAATTGTGTAGCCAGTTGACTTGTGAACGGGAGGACAATGAAAAGATATTGCTAGAAGCATTAGGTAATAATAATAAACTAAAAACCGAGTTGTCTACTTTACAATCACAATATGAAAATGTACTTGAAGAACAAAATAGGTCAAAAATGATAATTCATGGTTTTGATCAGTGCGCTGCTGAATATGAGTTTGCTTTGAACATAATTTCTACCCTGGAAAAGGACCTGTGTGATGCCCACAAACAAATCACACAATTAGAAGAGGAGTCTCATGGTTCAGCAGCACAAAAATCCCAAAATTTATTTGAGGAATTGATATTAGCGGATAAGTCGACCGGCCAAGTTTTTGTTGCATGTAGTGATGTGTCCAGTGTAGTTATTGATTTGACTCATGAAGACTCAGTGGTGGGCACTGGTTCAACATGCAGCAAAATGCATCAAAAAAATATGTTAAAATTAAAAAACACATCACTCAAACATCAAAAAAATTAAAATCTCATAAAAATCTTAGTAAAAGTTTATATAATAAGAGTAAAATAGATATTTTGGAAAAGTTTAAAATGTGTATGGCAGAGTTAGAAATTAATAAAACAAAATATGAGAAAGATCTGCAAAATCTTGAGTCTGAACTTGCCACTGTCAATGGCTGCTTGAGATCTATTACTGCCCGCTATGAAAAATCTCAAGAGGCCATTGAGGAGTACTCCCTGGCCATGGATGAGCTGCTTAAACTGCCTCATAGTAATCAGGAACGCTATGACTCTTTGGTGGCCAATCATTTGTGTGACTGCCAACGTTCCTTGCAACAACCGGAGAGACCAGCTTCAACCACGAGCCTTGAAATAAGTATCCTACCCAGGATTTTAGGGTCGCACAAAAGCATCACAAGCAAAACTGTCATGTTTTGTGATGAAATTGGAAGAAACTTAGGCATATTATTGAATAAGTTGGGACACTCAGTCATAAATAACTGTTTACCAAACTCCAGTTTTCATGATGTTATGCAAAAAATAACAAAGACACTTGATCTGACACCTGAATCAAACTTAATACTCATGTTTGGAAATAGGGGTGAGGTAAACAAATGGGACCTAATTAAATATTTTGAAACACTTTGCTCACTGAATGTTAATAAAATTGTTATGTTTACATTCCCATACAGTAAAAGATTGCCACAAGCTGAAAATTATCTTAGATATAAGCTAAATATGACATTACATACAATGTCATATAATAATAGTTTGATTCATTTGATTGACTCTAACAATTATGTTAGTAATAATATTTATTTGACCAAAGGTAGTTACTACCTTTCAGATTTTTACAAACGACAGGTAGCTGTGTCGCTATCTTATTTTTTTAGTATTACAGCCAAGAATTTGGCTAACCTGACTGCTTCTATTGAGCACAGACAAGGTATATTGGAAGACATTCCAAGTAATTTAAATAAGTTTTTAAGACAACAGAGGAAATCTCTAGCATACATAAGCCAATAAATATATCAAGCAAGCATAGGAGATCAAAAATGTGTAATATCTTGCCCGAATTAAATAAGTCAAAAAAGTCTAATAATATCCCAATATTAAATAATATTCAGACAAAGGGTAAGCCCCACTTAAATATTACCCATCAAAACATGCAGGGGCTACCTGGCAAACAACTTGTATTAGAATTATTTCTTAATAATTCGGACACTGATGTTATTTGTATTACAGAACATTGGCTAAAGGAAAATATGATGTCTTTTAACATAAATAATTACAAAATTGTCAGTTGTTACAATAGAAAGACTGCTGATAGAGGTGGTTCTTTAATCTTAGTAAAAAATAATATTACGGTGAAACAACGGAAAGATATTCTTACACTTACTGTGGAAAGACAAATAGAGGTATCTTGTGTTAAGTTAGATAGCCATATTATTGTTTGTGTCTACAGACCTCCAAGAGATGAAAACGGCCATGGAAATTTTGAAATATTCGAGAAAATTATGGAGGAAGCCCACATTAAACTTTGTAATAACAGAAAAAAGTTAAATATTTGTGGCGATCTTAATGTAGATCTGCTTGTAGATACAACACTGAAGCGACGATTAATAACTCTGTTCAAATCATTTAATTTATGTCATGTATTTCTAGAGCCGACTAGAATTACACTTACCAGCCAAACTTGCTTAGATAACGTTTTTTGTGACTGTGCATTCACAAGTAAAAATGTAATTAACTGTTTACCATCCGATTACAGTGGTCAAACAGTTTCATTCCAAATTACTAGTGAAAATAAGACTGATCCATCATTTTATAGGCCTATTACATCCCATAGACTAGAGATATATATGAAAAACTTAGATATGGGTTTGCCAGTACCAGATTTTGATGAACAGAACCCGAACAATATCTATTCTGACTTCTTCAACATTATTCAAACAGAATTCAATACAGTTTTTAAATTAAAGAAAGTCAGTGCCAACAACGGTAAATCTAAATTTAATGACTGGGCAACATTTGGAATTCGTAAAAGTAGAGCTATCTTGTATGATCTTTATGAACAAAAAACCTATATAACTTTGATATAAAATTTCATGTCTATGTTAAAAAATATTCCAAAACTTTCAAGTTGGTTTGTAGAACTGCAAAAACTTTACACATAAATAGAAAAATACAAAATTCAAATAATAGAATGAAAACGGTTTGGCAAATCATAAACTGTGAAACTGGCAAAGTTATAGCAAGGGATAATGATTTCTGCTTAAAGATAGGTGATGATGTTGTTAAATCCAACGCTGAGGTAGCTCGAGCTTTTGAAACATTCTTCACCAATGCACCCTTACTCACAACAGAGCGTCTAAATTCATCTTCATATGAAGCAGAGACTTTGTTAAAAAACAGCACTAGCATCAGTAATGTAGATTTAAAATTTTATCATGTATGTCCCCAGGATATTGTCAAAACGTATAGATTACTTAACTTAAAAAATACTGAAGACCTGTGGGGTATGTCAGTCAAAGTCATTGGTTCAATAATACTTGTTATAGCCCCACACCTAGCTTATATATTTAATAAATGTGTTGATGATGGAGCTTTTCCAGACCTCATGAAACACAGTAAACTTATACCTCTGTTCAAGTCGGGAGACAAGGGTGATCCGTCAAATTTCAGACCAATATCGGTTCTTCCAGCACTAAGTAAAATTTTTGAAAAGATTATACTCAATCAAATGCTCTCACACTTCAACAGTACAAAACAACTCCACGCCAAGCAATACGGTTTCACTAGGCTTAAATCGACTACGGATGCAGGTATTACCCTTACATCTCATATTTATTCTGCATGGGAAGCCGCACAGGATGCTATCGGTGTTTTTTGCGATCTGTCGAAGGCATTTGATTGTGTTGATCATAACACGTTACTAATGAAATTAAATCATTACGGAGTTAGAAATAAAGCGTTGGATCTACTAAGATCATACCTAAGCAATAGAATTCAAAAGGCAGAAGTCAACGGCGTTAAATCTGATGGATCGGGGGTAAAAATTGGCGTTCCACAAGGTTCCATATTAGGCCCTTTCTTATTCCTGGTATATATTAACGATCTGCCTTTTATGGTGGAGAAATTGACTAACATAGTGTTGTTTGCTGATGACACTTCACTGGTCTTCAAAATTGAAAGACAAAAAGAAGATTTTGATGATGTCAATAGAGTATTATCTTTAACCTTGAATTGGTTCACAGTTAACAATTTATTATTAAGAGCTGGTAAAACCAAATGTATCAAATTCTCACTTCCAAATGTCAGGCAAGTTGGAACCAGTTTAGTGTTGGACAGCAATACGTTAGAATTAGTAAATGACACGAAGTTTCTTGGAATAACCATTGGTAACAAATTGCAGTGGGGACCCCACATAGAAAAATTGGCTGGTAAATTAAGTTCTGCGGCTTACGCTGTTAGGAACATCAGACAAAACACGGATGTGGCTACATCTAGGCTAGTATATTTTAGTTACTTTCATAGTGTCATGTCCTATGGTATCTTGTTGTGGGGAAAAGCAAAAGAAAACTATTTTTATTTTATAGAAAAGAGCTATTCGGGCAATTTATAATTTAAAACGGACAGACTCCTTAAGACAGCTTTTTAAAGAAATTGACATACTAACTGTAGCTAGTCAATTTATTTTCGAAAATATAATGTACGTACGCAAGAACCTTACAAAATTTCCCAAACTTAGCGATAGCTGTAATGTTAACCTAAGAAATAATCACAGACTACTTGCGCCCCGGTTTAGACTCGCAAAGTTTAGCAATTATTTCAAGGGTCAATGCATTCTCTACTACAACAAGATACCTCTGGAGATCTTGACATTGCCATTTGAGCAATTTAAAATCCATGTTAAAGCGACTTTGTCGAAAAGGGGATATTACAATGTTCAAGATTACTTAAAAGATGGGTCTGTATGGGGTTAATCTGGCTTGGGAGAAGGAAAAGTAAAGGAATGGTGGTACCTTACCTGCGCTGGTCTTCTACCCAGGAGATAGGTTATGATTTTCACATTAATCCAAATAGGTTTTCACAAACACTACACTGCACCGGTGCTAGGTTAATAACACAATCACTAGGTAGCGTAATTAGCGTTTGTAGGAATTTTCTTGTGGGGAGCGTAGTGGTTTGCCCCTTATGCGCGCGCGTCTCGATCTGAACTGGTTCCGTCAGGAAAGGGAACGAACGAAAGGATACGAAAGGAAGAGTGAGTGTTTTTAATGAGTGATGAATGCGTAGTGAGGGTAGCAGTACTTAAATAATAGATAAATTGGTAATATTTTATATTTTGGTGAAGACAAGTCTGCCGGCCTAGAGGTTTCCTCTATATTAAGCTACAAGGTAACAGAGAATGTTAAAAATTAGTAAGTTAAAAAGTTAACAACAAAATAGATTCAAATGCCAAAAAACCAGGACTTATATATATTAATTTAAGATAAATTGAGTTTAGTTTATTGAGTAGGCAAAGTACAAACTCGGATTACTGGACGTATATAGCTTCCAGAGGCAGTGCGAACTTTAACAGCTCTAACTACATTGTCCTTTCCGGGATAGAGTTCATCAATAACTCCAAGAGGCCAACAAAGAGGATGAGCATTATTATCTTTTATAACCACGACTGTGCCTAGTTTAATATTATCGGATGGCTTGGTCCATTTTTCTCTTTGCTGAAGCGAAGTGAGATATTCCTGACTCCAACGTCGCCAGAAATCATGTGTGAGTTTACACAACAACTGATAACGTGATAAACTATTATCAGGTTGATCTACAAAATTTTCAGCGGGCAAAAATTTTATAGGAGTGACATTTAAAAAATGATTAGGAGTTAGTGCGGTTACATCAGGTTCAGAACTTAAAACACATAGAGGTCTGCTATTTAACAACCCTTCTATTTGCACCAAGACTGTCATGAATTCTTCATAGGTTAAGATCTGAGAGCCTATAGTTTTATATAAGTGAGTTTTAACGCATTGAACGTTTGCTTCACACAGGCCATTAAAATGTGGGCCATACGGGGGGCTATGTTTAAATTGAATTTTATTATTTGATAAATAATTACCAATATATGTTTGGTGAGCTGTGGACTGTAATAAATCGTAAATTTCATTAAGTTTGCGCTTGGCGCCTATAAAATTTGTTCCACCATCGCTATAGATCATGGAAACTGGGCCTCTTCTACTAATAAAACGTTTGAAAGCTGCGAGAAATAGTTCAGAACTGAGGTCTGAGACCAATTCCAAATGCAATGCCTTGGTAGCAAGACATACAAACAAGCATACATAAGCCTTATGGCTTTTAATTCCTCGACGTCTTATATGCGTTGTATAAAAAGGACCAGCATAATCCACAGCGGTGTAGACAAAAGCTTTGGTTTGCGAGACTCGAAATGACGGTAAGTCACCCATGCGTGGGAAAGTGAATTTAGGTATAAGTCTGAAACATCTGTTACATTTATGCACGCGTTGACGAACTAAATTTCTAGCAGATAATATCCAGAATTTCTGTCTGAGCAATGCGAGTAAAAGTGATGGACCAGTGTGGAGGTTAGTTACATGATAGTTGTCAACAATAAGTTGAGTAATTAAATCCTTAGTAGGAAGCAAGATTGGGTGTCTTTGACCAAAATCGAGTTGAGAATTAGATAGCCGACCACCAACTCTAAGAATGCCTTCTTCACGGTAAGTCTTTTCTGCGTTAGCTACACCATCAACGGAGGAGATAAAGTCATCCATGTACATATGGTTTGCAGCTTCCACTGCGGCGAGCGGGAAGTGCTCGCGGCTGTCATCGGCCAGCTGACGAACGACGCGCATTGCAAGGAAAGGAGCACTAGATATGCCGAAAGAAACGCGATTAAACTCGAATGTATCGATATTTGATTGAGAATGAAATCTATAAAGAATGCGTTGAAAAGCGTGATGTTCGGGAGTAAGTTTTAATTGAAAATACATTTTTTCAATATCTGCCGTCATAGCGACGGAGAACATACGCAAATTTATTAAAAGATCGAATATGTTAGTTTGTAAATTCGGACCTTTATAAAGTATATCATTTAGCGATTTTCCACTAGTAGTTTTACTACTCGCGTCATTAACTATTCGCGTTTTAGTAGTCGATTTATCGGGGCGATAAACGGCGTGGTGCGGGATGTAATAAGAGCGATCAGGGGGTGTCTCTTTGGCGCTCTCAACCTTAGTTAAATAACCTCGGTCGATGTAATTTTGTATGGTGTCATTATAGTTTGAGCGTAAGTCCGGATTAGCGTCTAATTTTTTCTCTTGACTGAGAAGGCGGTGTTTCGCGATCGAATAGGAATTTCCTAATTGAGTAGGGTCCTCTTTAAAGGGCAGATGCACGGTATAACGCCCGGTGTCATCGCGTGAGTATGTCGACTGAAATAAAAGAAATTTTTATTATTATTTGTGTTGCGAACAGGAGGACGAATGTGCGCGGTCTGGGCCTTGCTATGTAGATCCAATTGTGTATTTTCTCTCATGTCAATTGTGAACTACACTGTTAATTATCTGACTATTTTGTACTTGTAAGAACCTGTAAATTTTGACATTAAGTAATTTTAATTTTGACGTTTATAAAGGATTTATAAATAATTATCTATTATTATCTTTAAAAAATATGTTTATAATTTGCATGCCCAGGGTTGGCTAAATGTGTGAAACTTATCAATATTTAAGAACCTAATGTAACCACATTTAAAGCAAATAAATGAATATGAATATGAATATTGCCCATAGCTAAGTATCCAAGAGTAGTTTCTACTGCGACTACCGAAGAGTGTGGAGAAGTAACCTTATTAGGTCCCAAGAGGAACGGGAAGAGCTCGTTTCCTATCAAACAGTCTACTTCACCCGGCATGTAGAAACTACAATCGGCCATAGGTAAGTCATTGAGATGCGTAAGATATGAAGTGTCTAGCTCCGCGTTCGGTAATTGATCGGTGATCGAATCAATAACACGAGCTACTATATCATACGAACACAAAGGATCGAACCGCGAATGAATTTTAAAAGTCGTGAGTCCATGCGACGAACTTTCGGTTAGACCGATTCCTTTGATCGTTGTTGAAGCGGGAGTAATTTTTAAGTTTAAGCGATCACAACAATTTTTCGAAATAAAATGACTCATAGAACCCGAATCGATAAATAAACGAATGTTGTGGCGTTTGTTTTCATTGTAAACATAAACCGAAGCGGTCGGCAAAAGAACCGTGCTATTATTTGCGGTAATATTACGAGAAGTCGTTATAACGAAACGTTGTTTAAATTAGCGCGCGCATTCGCAACGTTCGAACTAGAAGCGCGTTCAAGCGTTTGCGGCGCTGGAATAGGATGCGTCGTCCAGCGAAACTCGGGCGGCGGCGGCGGCAGCGGAGTACCTAAAGCGCGCGGCGAGTGTGAGCGAGACAGCTCGTAACATTCGACGTTATCTACGGACGCATGCATCGTGACAGGCGAAGCGTTTGGCGGGTGAGTAAACTTTATATTATTATTATGCAATAACGTGTGATGTTTTTGGCGGCAAATATTACAAGTGTGTAGTGACTGACAAGTTGTAATATCGTGAAAGCCTAGACAATTTTTGCAAAAGTTGTATTTTGAAACGATATTATTACGTGAAAGCGGAGTTTCTCTAAGAAAATACTGACACTTATATAGTGCGTGCGAAGGGTGAGAATTGCATAGCAAGCAATTCGATTGCGTGACTTGAAAGCGTGGTGCGTGAGTGTGTGCGGGTGCGTTTTTAGAGTGAGTGGTTTGCGAGTTTTGCGAGTAAGTTGGTTGCACGTTTTGAGTGTGAGTAGCATGCAAGTTTTGAGAGCGAGCTGAGTGTGCGTTTTGATTGCGAGTGAATGCGGGCGGTGCGAGTGGTGCGAGCGATTGCGAAGAGCGAAATTGTGGTGCGTAGTTTTGAGTAGCGTGAGTTTGCGGTGCGAGATATGCGTGCGTTTGCGATGAGTGAGATGGTTGCGAGTACAAGTCCGTTTCCTCGGTACTTACAAGAAAAGCGTGTGTTTGTTTATTTTTATTTATATTTTTATAAGAATTTTGATTTTTATTTGCGTATGCGGGCGTGCGTAGTGTTTGTATTTTACTTTGTTCTTTTATGAACTGCGTGAGTTGCGAGAATGTAGGTATTTCTGTTGATGTGTGCGATTGCTCAAACAAATTAACAGTTTCTTTATCAAGTTTGTTAAGCGCGATGTGAACAAATAAGAAATCAGACAAGTCGTCTATTTTTATTTTTTGCAGCGCAGCTTCTGCAGAACAAAACTGTTCTAAGAATGCGTCCAGCGGTTGATCAGGTTTAAAATGTAACATCTGATCAATATAAAAGGAAGCTTGGATCCTAGTGTCTTGGTATTTTTCTAGCAAAGAGTTCCAAATAATCTTATAGTTACTCGCAGTGGGTGGAATCCTTGGACACTATTTACACACATTGATCTAGCACCAAACTAGGATTCCCTGTATCTTGGGTACTAGACAACGATACACATACTTATATCGATTAATATTATACTTAGATAGATAAACAACCATGACTAGGGTACAAACATCTGTTCTCATCAAACAAGTATTTGCCCCCACCGGGACTCGAACCCGGGACCCTTGGCTTCGTAGGCAGGGTTACTGCCGACTCGGCCATTCGGGCCGTCAATCCCTGAGCAAACTGTTAAAGCCTTGCCCATCAATTTACCTACTAGGTATTGAACCTTTTCCGCGTCAGCTAAGTGTGAATTATCATGTATGAGACCTTTAAAGTTTTCGTAAAAGAGTGACCATTTGCTAGGAGTGCCATCGAATGACATTAAACTAAGCGGAGGTAGTTTTTTATTTAACAGATCATGTTTATGTTCGCTTTTTGAAGCCTTTTCTTTGAGTTTATTTTCACAAACTTTAATTTTACAATAAAGATCATCAAAAGATTGAATAGCCGAGTAATCCGGTTTAGATTTCGGGTTATTAATCAATTCAGCTGATACTAATTTATCAAGAGTTTCGATAAATTCAGTTCTAGTTTTTTCTAGCGATTGAACTTGCGTTAAGAAATTGAATCTACATGTTTCATCGGAAACCTTTAGGCTCAAATCGTATATTTTTTGAGTAATTACGAACAAACTTTCCTTTTTAGCGGTAAGACGAACAATTTCCATCATTATTTCTTCGTCATTATTTTTATTTCGCGTCATATTTAAGCGTTATTATGTTTCGCGTAAACAAATGTGAGACAAGTAGGTAGTAAGTTAGTTACTAGGTAGATCGAGTTCAAAAACGGTCCGCGGCGCGGCTTCGGCAATGAGAAACCGCGTGTTTGAACAGCGTGGGGGGCGGGGGGTGAGGTACGGCTCACTAGTATGAATATTTTGAAAACTCTGAGTTTGCGGCTGATTTTCATAAACAATACATAAACTATGGTGTGTATATGAGATAATAATAGCGGTATTATGAGGGAGAAATATGTGCATTTACCGAAAATTACGAGAAAACCCGGCCACTGTAATGGCGGACATGAATGAGTTGGCGTATCAATTTTATCAAAATTAGCGTGAAATATAAGAAAATTATGTATGAGTTGCGTGTGATGCGTTTTCTGAGGGAGTAGGTATCCGGCTCGAAGTCCAAAACACTTGGGAGAAGGAAA
Organism: Argyresthia goedartella; assembly: GCA_949825045.1. NCBI lineage: Eukaryota > Metazoa > Arthropoda > Insecta > Lepidoptera > Argyresthiidae > Argyresthia > Argyresthia goedartella. The sequence continues at coordinate 12,955,023 of OX463829.1, read as the reverse complement.
AGTAAAGGAATGGTGGTACCTTACTTGCGCTGGTCTTCTACCCAGGAGATAGGTTATGATTTTCACATTAATCCAAATAGGTTTTCACAAACACTACACTGCACCGGTGCTAGGTTAATAACACAATCACTAGGTAGCGTAATTAGCGTTTGTAGGAATTTTCTTGTGGGGAGCGTAGTGGTTTGCCCCTTATGCGCGCGCGTCTCGATCTGAACTGGTTCCGTCAGGAAAGGGAACGAACGAAAGGATGCGAAAGGAAGAGTGAGTGTTTGAATGAGTGATGAATGCGTAGTGAGGGTAGCAGTACTTAAATAATAGATAAATTGGTAATATTTTATATTTTGGCGAAGACATGGCTCAACACAGACCTTGCAGTTAATAATTTTGTAATTATTTATTCCTGCTTATTAATTATGATAATGACTAAATATTATATTTTGTATTAGTTAAGCATAAGCAATTTTTAAAAAGAGATCTAAATATTAATCTATGGGAGTTTCTACGCCCTTCTTCTCCCACAGTGGTCCAATGTAGAGAAGTGGCAAAAAATGACGATTGCTAAGTATATGTAAATATCTACAGTAATAAAGACATTTGGTATTTGGTATTTGGTATTTGGACGCCGTAAAAGTACAGGATAATTTTTTTTCGAATTTTATCCGGTTCGATTCCTGGTTGTGGCAAGCATATTTTTCTAAATCTTTGAATGCAATTTTGTTTCTTTTCAAAAATAAAGGAATGTTTCCTTTGAGGGAAATTTGCTACCTTCATTATTTAGAGTTCTTGCCCTCCAGGTGGTGTCACAAAATTCCACACTGTATAGTTCATTATTGTATGCTGCAGCGGTAATAAAGAATATGTAAAAAATTATCTCTTTACTTATTACGGTTCATGAGATATATAGCTTACTGACGGACAGACAGATGGACATCGGAGGCAAGCGGGTACAGGACTGTGAAATGCATGTCACCTGACGTCGTGACGTTTTACATAAAATATATTTGTAAAGTCTAAGATGACTACGAGTAGAAGAACATCTCAAACGGCTTAATTTTCCCCTTAGTTAACGGCATTTAGTAAAACTCTTTGACGCCGGTTTTTTTAGACTAATTTGACCTCGCGTAACAAGACTCGCACTTGACCGTTTTTAAGGTTCCATACCAAAACGGTAATACGGGACTATATTGCTAAGACTCCGCTGTCCGTCCGTCCGTCTGTCACCAGGCTGTATCTCATGAACCGTAATAGTAAGACAGTTGAAATTTTTAAAGATGATGTATTTCTGTTGCCGCTATAACAACAAGTATAAAAAAAATAAAAATAAAAATTATCTATCTGTAAACCACATACAAACTTACGAATACACCTGGTTACGCACATAGAGTCTGAAAGTAGCCGCACCAATAACTTTGTAAAACATATTTTTCTATGTAAAATCCAAATTATTCACTCCACACTTGAATTAAAGCCGTGCTGAACTCAAGACCCCTTGCCCACTTTAGGTCGACCCTTCGAACTTTGAACTTCTCACTGCGGGACATTTCATTATAGGATGCACTCTCTCTGCTCTAGCCGAACATTCACTCGACAATAAGCCTATCTCAGCTTACAGATATTTTCAGCTTCCCCCTTCCTCTCCTCCTCAAGTTGGTGAGCTGGTACTCATAAACATAAACATAAACATTTACATACAGGCACACACATTGCTTCTGGCCGCACACTAGGATACCCTGAGTCGTAGGAACCAGAAACAGCGACGTCACACACATATAAACGTCCAAGACCTGGGGGGCTTTTTTTCACCCCCAGCCGGGGATCAAATCCGGTACCTCTAGCATGGTAGGCAGGGCCACAACCGCTGCACCACAGAGGTCTTCAAAGAAGATGGCCTGCCTCCGCTACAATGGAAGATGGGAAGATTTACCCGGACAATACCTGGGAAAGACGGAGTGGTACGAGTGGTGGATCTCGACAACCCAAGGAAACCTGAGAAGGCCTGTCTTCAAGTTAACCATACTTTCGACGGATTCAGCTCAAGAGGAACCTCAGTTTGGCCCCACCCAGGATCCATGCTAGAGGCTTGACGTTGGCGCATGCGTAGACGTTGCATTCGCCAATCCGCCAATCAGCGCTCGCGCAGGCCGTGACAGCAACCCAGCGAATCACTTCCGTCATTCCGTCCGTGACTCTCGCTATAACGCCGTACGTACGCTGCCTCCTCATCTCACCTTACCGCCGTTTTGGACGCCATATGTGCGACAAACAATTCATCTTATATTCCGCTCATATCCACTCATAGACAATTAGATAGCTAGCTATCGTGTTCGCGTTTGAAGTATATTTACACAAACCCCTGTGCCGCAATCTAACTGAATACTGGACTAATTCAGTGCAAGCATATGCCATCCACGCAAGATTCACCCCAGCCATCTGGAGCTCCATCCCTGACAAGGGACGAAATCGCCAGACATCTTACGCAACCTCGCATCAGCCCGCAGAAGAAGGAGAAGCCACAAAATCTATTCAAGTTACCTGCCCATTCACCTACCTAATCAAACCCGATTCGCCCCCCATCAACACTAACCCATCTCAGCCCTGTATACGTGGGCCTTAGCGGTCACAATGTGACACATAAATAAAATAGATAAAATTACAATTTGGTTGAGCTATGAATAAATCGACACAAGGGTAAGGTAAAACAACAAACAATATAAATAATGTACGTACGTAAAACATTTCGCCAGGCCGCGGTTTCTTAAAATGTTTTACTCACTTGCTCCGTCTTGTTATAATATTAGTAGGTAATTTGGTCGATAGGTCGATGGTATGTGCTGCAACTTGTGGGGCTGCTGTGCATCGTGTCATATGAGAAGCTTTTTCCGCCGTAATCTGTGACACAACACTGATGGAACATTTCCTTTCAGCCGTGCAGTTTCTTGAATGATGTTGGCGGATTGTTGACTCTAGGTTGGTGGTAGTGGTGTGACCCATGGGTTTAGCGGGAAACAGCTGAGTAACGGGGATGCCCTATTGAGGCAGCGGCCAACATTAACTGAAGAATGCGTTGTGTCCCCCGTTGAAATGCTCCCGTCATTGAACTATTCAGATCTGACTACAACTGTTTCCGTCCGCGTCTCCCGTCGTTGACCACTCCTGACAGACCATGCGCACGTCTGCGCTGATACCGTAACAGCCGCGACGAGCGGTTGTGACCCCTGGATTGATGTCGCTCGTGCCCGTGAGCAGATCGCACTCTCAATCGTGCTGCTGCCGCTCTAATTCCACTCCGCGTGCAGGGGGAAGAGTATTCGCTCGCATTCCATGCAGCTGCAATTTAATGCGTGGGAAAAGCTTGAGTGCGCGTACGTTTTGAGGCTGCTGCGTCTCGAGGTGTAGTGTTTTGCTTGATATGTATTTCCACGTTGTCCTTGAGTGGGTAGAATTTGAATTTGGGTTGGGTTGCCGTGATGCGTACTCCTATGTCGTAAGTAATGCCTCGATCCTGTGACCTTGTTTTTGTGCGTCAGTCCAGTGTTGTCCTCTTCTTACGTTATAGTGCCGTGATGCGTTGTCCTGTGTCGTAAGTAATGCGTCGATCCTGGGCCCTTGTTTTCGTGCATCAGTCCAGTGTTGTCTTCTTCTTACGTTGTAATGCTGGAGGTCCGTCACCGTGATAGACGGTGGATGTTGCGAATCCGCATCCAATGTTGATGATAATTTTGTCGCAACTGGAGTTGATTTTCGGTGTTGAATATAGTTGGATCCGTATTTTCCTTTTCGGATTAGTTCGAAGTTTAATTTTCAGTCGTCGTGTTGAGATTTTTGTGATGTAGTCTTTCGAGATGAGCTTCAGTCGGGTGCTTCAGACGGGCACGTGATCACGAATGAGTCACCAATGAAGAGGAGTGGGCTCTCTCCTATAGCCAAGGCTAGGTATATAGAAGAGAGCAGTGAAGCCAGGTGCGGACCATTAATAACTCTTGATTATATTTAAATATCCAACTATAAATGCTAATGAATCTGCCTGTGTTGATAGATATCAAGGTTGCGCAAGATTTGTCTAGACAAGACTACCTGCTTACAAAGGTCAGCTATGTAGGTATATATAGGTACGTTAAAACTAATATTTTTTTATGAGTAGCAAATATCACTTTTGTACACTTCATTTTATTACCAGACTATTAAATTACATTATTGCATTTGTAAAAGTTACGCTAATTACTATTTTCATTATCATGGAGCTTGGGGCATTGAGGCAATGCAGTTTTGTCTTTAACAAAGTCACTAATAGTGGAAAAGGTTTTCTTTATAAGATTAGCCTTAAAAATGTTTTAATCTTTTGCATGGGTAATTGATCAATCCTTCTCAATTCTCAACTCTCAATTTATATTTATACATGCCGGTAACGAAAAGGGATCTATGCCAGGAGCTCTCTCACTAGATCAGCCGATGGACTCTGATGGAGATTATCACAAGGAAATGAACTCGGAGAAAAATAAATAGTGGTTGCGAAAACAACAGATACCTAGTTTACCACATGATGGCGTGGAATGTGTGTGTGTGTGTGTGTGTGTGTGTTGGTGTGTGTGTGTGTGGGTGTGTGTGTGTGGGTGTGTGGTCGTTGTTATTGATAACGAGTCTTATCATTTCACACTTGTTGAGAAGCCACCTAATTCTAATAGCAGGAAAGGAGATATGAGTACAGGGCTAGAAAGTCACAATATTCCATTCGCAGTCAAAAGCTGATGTGTGAAAAAATCGAGATGGTTGGACCTGAAGAATGGAGGAAAGTTTGTAATCACGCAATGAAAAGTGAGGAAGAAATTGTCAGTAAAGAAGGAAAACTGGATGTTTTTAGTGACCCCTTTATAACCAATGTAGCTTATTCCAACAGGGAAAGTGGTTGTGCAGTGACATATCGATGTAATTCATAGGTCTAATCTACAAAATGTTACTTCGGTACATCATTTTTTTCTACTTTAAGATAATTATGTAAGTAGTATTTTGAGGAACATGCAGCAATGTATACTAATTTCCGATCTGTGCCGATAAAAAGCCGAGAATTGTCAAGCGGTAAAAAAAAAAGTATGGTAATAAAAATAACAGCTCAATTGCAATTCTTCACATATGTACATCTCTATCAGATTGTTACCATTTTCCATTTAACATTTTCCAGATGAGATATTTTTAGAAAATTAACATTTTCCACTGTTTTGCCATAAAATTTCCCAAAAAATGATCCTTATCATCAATACTATGGAATGATGTAATAATACAGGAAGTATTTTTTCGAAATCGGCGGGTTGCATTCCCGGCTAGGAAAATAGTTTAAAAAAATGTTGTTGCAGTTAAGCTTTTTAATAAAATAAATGTCACGGATCAAAATCACAAAAACTTCTATCTGATATAGTTTCCGATTTTGCCCTTCGGACTCTTCGAAGTGGGCCATACGATGATAATATCTGGTAACATCTACTTAAGTTATAAAAGTCTAACCAAAACCACAATCCCAAAGTACTCGATTAAATCCACAAGAGCCCGATTTCTCGCATATCTCAGAAAAGAGCGAAACGTTTCCCGAGCTTAAAAGCTTTTGATTCCACTCTTTGCGTATTTACACAAATTTAGGGAATATTTCAGGCGAATCTTTTTCATCCATAAATTGAAAAGACTTAATTTAAGACATGATTGCTTCTTTTCAGCGGCTGCGCGCCCCGGAATCAAATATAATTTGCATATTGAAACCTACATTCCAAATGTTTCTTATATTGAGGCACCGTGAAAACGGAAACCTTCATAAAAAGACATTCGTCTGACTGACTGTCTTTTCGTGCCGTCGTCGTCAGAACATGCAAGGACAACATTTTAAAATAAAAATCTTTAAATGTCTGAAGTTACTTATCATTGATATTATGTATAGTGTATAGTATAAATAAATGTAGTCTGTTAATTTCCACTCAGGAGCACAAGCCTTTACCCGGATACAACATAATTATTAATTATGTTTACTTAATTAACTTCTGGACCCACACTAGGATAATATAGGAGGTATTGTGAGGATTAGAAATAGCAGCGTCAAAGGCATTCAAACATCCGAGAGTGATTTAGTTTGCCTTCCGCCCCGGCCAGGATTCGAACCCGAATTCAAAGTCAAAATCAAAATTTATTTATTACTGTAAATATTCTACAATGCTATAGTGGAAGCAGAAACAGAAGAAGAAGAAGTATAATAAAGAAAGAAGAAGAAAAAGAAGACTCTCGTTGTAAAGCAGAACCTTTCCGAAATAACGGTTTCGGTTCGGCTTTGTCACTTTCATATTATGAAGATAGTCCTTTGTATTCAGGATATAACAGAAAGGTGAAGTCATGTTTTAAATGATTATTAGGAATATAATTCTGAAAAATGTTCACTATGAAACCGATTTGATCTGAGTAACTTTAATTTTTTTAAAACCTCTCCATACAGTTTGGGCCTTGCGTTTAGCTGTTTGTATGGAGAAGGGAAAATTTAGGTTTCTCTGATCAAATCGGTTTCATAGTAAAATTTGTTCAAAATAATGCCCATAACAACCATGAAAAATATGACTACAACTTTCTGTTACAGCCTGTATATTGTTCTGTGAAATAAACAGAGCTAACGATACGTTTTCATAACTATGTTCAGGAAAACACTAGACAAGAAGAGATAATGTTTTTCTAAACTTCTTCCCACCTACACCGTTGGTCCCATGCTCATACAATCAGTCCTTTAACTTTTCAACGACCCAAACCCGATTCGACCCCAATGAGGCATCGCGATTTTGAATCAAATTCAAAATAAAATTAAAAACATTTAACGGGAAAATAACCGCTATTGCAGTCCGTGGTCGCCAAGTTATACCAAGTTTGTCTGCATGTAAGCGACGAAGGAAATAACTTTTTATATTTAACATTATTTAATGTAGATCTATCTATTTATATACAAATGAATCGCTAAAAGTGTTGGTAAGCGCAAATCTCTAGAACCGCTGTCACAATTTGGATGTTTATTTAAATCTTTTCGTTGAAGAATCGTCGTTAAGGAATCAGCCGTAAAATTTAAAAATCCTTCAAATTTAAATATAGATGGCGTTGCCACAGTCTAATAACTTTTGAGGATATTGTAATAATTTGACAACCCGAATGGCCGAGTCAAGCCAAGGGTCCCGGGTTCGAGTCCCGGTGGGGGCAAATATTTGTTTGATGAGAACGGATGTTTGTACCCTAGTCATGGTTGTTTATCTATCTAAGCATAGTTTTTATCTATATAAGTATGTGTATCGTTGTCTAGTACCCAAGATACAGGGAAACCTAGTTTGGGGCTAGATCAATGTGTATAAATAGTGTCCAAGGTATTATTATTATTATTTTCATTTGAACTCTTGTGTTGAACTGTCAATGGATTAGGATGGAGGTGCGAAAAGTGCAAATGGTCCAATCGAATCAATTTCATGCTGAAAGTTATTCAGAATGACAATACTAACGACCCCTTAACATATTGCTACACTTTCCTGGTACAACCTGTACAACAGTTTTCATGCTTATCCCATACCTACCTTTATAGCATATTCAGCTCCTAGAAATAAACCAAGTTATTGCAAGTATGTCTGCCTGTAAGCGACGAAGGAAATTATTTTTCCGCACCGTCTCACACGGGGCTAGGTCGCGCTACAAACTCGTGCTATAGTCTGGAGAAAAAACTTTTACGTTGAATTGAAAGGGGAGTTATGAGAAACAAACTCTTAGGAATGAGCTCGCAACATGTAAGGACCGAATGAAAATAAAGAAATGGAAGGAATTAAAAATGTTTGAGTTATTATTAAATAAAAAATTTTAGTGCTAAGGTAGTTGTAATAGGCACTGTCGAAGTCCTAGTGATATCTGAACAATTTAACGGGGAAAAAAATATTAGTTTTTACTAAATTTAATTAACTTAAATGTAAGAAAAATATGGCGACGGATTTAAGGCCGAGCACCCCGACAGCGGAACTTAGAAATTCACCTTCAGCTTACTTTTAGGGGAATAGGATTGAAATAATAAAGGCTCTCTACCGATCTATAGAGAACTAATACAGCAACATAATATTTTTTCATAACAATAAAATAAATAAAAAGCACAAAAATTCAAATCTTATGCGAAATTGTAAAAAAAAAACTAATTGTGATAACTTCGGGAAACTTTTCTATTGAACAATAATGAGCAAAAAATCACTGTCGTACATTCACAAATCCCTGCTGACACTCATGATCAATAGTTAGTTTAAAGAAACAGCTGATCTAATCTCGTTACTCCTATTTTACATAACTTGAGATTTACAAAAAGCTGTTTGGGCCTACTGCGATGCCGTAAGACGGCGAATTCAGTCTTAGCCTCGGTGCACATGGACCATAAAACGACCGCCACACGCTATGAATCATAGCTGTTCGCTTCTTATGGTCACTACAAGCCGCTAAACACAGCCACAAAACGCTGAAATCCGCCACTCGCGAAAGCCCCACCCCGACACTTCAATGGAGGCAGATATTGTTATCAATGGGATACTTCCAGAGCGCGTTTTTTCAAAATCCAACAGATAGCGATTTGGACGACGCTTCATTATTTTGCTTTGGCGCAATATAAATGTTGTAAATACGGATAGAAGACACGTAAGCAAACAAAAAATATTGCTTATATTTAACGTAGAGTGTCGCCAACGTGATACAAAAAACTGTTTATTTAAATGTCCTCTGCCCTTTATTACAACATTCTTCAGGTGCCATCTATTGGATTTGCGACGACATTTTTCTTTCAGCAGCAGCGCAATTAAACTTTCCGCGTCGGAGTCTATTATGATGATGAGGCAAAGAAGGGTCAAAAAAAGAAGCGGTCACCGAATACTTTGGGGCGACGACTGACCAAAAGTGGCTGAAGCGTCCACCGACCACTTGTAGTCAGTAAACGCCAGAGTTTTGTGGCGAAGTTTTGTGGTCCGTATGCGCGAGGCTTAAAGTTTTCTTATGATATAGTTGAGCGTCAGCAGTTATATGTTATTTAAGAGTTTAATTTAACTCAACTTATGACCGGAGAGCTCCATGGTCTAGTGAGTTTCTCGCTTGCTTCTCATACAGGAGATCCAGGGTCGAATCCGGTGCTGACCATATAGTAAGTAATTTACTTAAGTCATGATCGGAAATTCCGTATTTCTGATAACACGTTAGGCTGTAGCTCCCGACTACTATCGCTACTATGTGGTAGTCGTAATCGTAGAAAAACCCCTCTATTAAACCGCACTGGGCCAGCGTGGTGGAGTATGGCTCAATCTTACTCGTATCCGGGTAAAGGCCATTGGCACTCAGTTGGGATATTATTCATCATATTCAGCCCGCATTGACCCATTGCTGGGCATAAACCTATTATAGGGGTACATTTATTTTATTTATAGCCGAATGCACATACGGCTGCTGAAAAAAAGTACCACTAAAAAGTATACTGCCCTACTAGAGAGTGATAGCACGACTGAGTGGCCGTCTAATTTTAAATTGTTGGTTTGTGCAACCGGGCCGCGAGCAAGTTGGTAAGACTGCATCCAGAATGAGCAATGTTCTTCGCTGTTTGATCTGATTGTCTCTTCATGTGAGAAATCCTTCATGTTGTATTTTGAGGGACAAAGTATCGTGTTCGAATAGCTGAACAGACGAGGTTTTTAAGCCTCTGTTTTACCGATAAAAGATGGTAATACCCAGTGTTGTAAAATCAACAAAGAATGGAATCATGCCTTTCCCTGTGAGCGGCACCCATGAAAGATATTTTGTGTATAATATATATTTTTTTAAACCAAAGATATCTAACTTACTGACCTACGGAGCTCAGACTTGATCTTTGAATGATATCTAAAAGTACAGACTTGAGGTTTGCCAGCGAAATATGGAGCACAGTATTCTGTGGGTCTAGTTATTGGACCGAGTCTGAAATACCGAGTTGCGCTCCAAAACTAAAATAAAGGACGTAGCGGAAAAAGCAGCCGAATTGAAGTGGGACTGGGCCGGCCACGTCGCTCGTATGCAACCACACCGATGGGCCAAATTAACATCTCTCTGGATCCCAAATTGCAAAACGAAGACATGTCGCCTCAGGAAGCGCTGGAGTGATGAGCTGAGGGACCATTACAAAAACTGATAGTATCTTTACTATCAGTTTTTGTAATGGTCCCTCAGTTCATCACTCCACTCCTAATTTGTAAAAGCCCAGGAGCGTAAAAAGTGGAAGAGGTGAAGAGAGGCCTTAGCCCAGCAGTGAGACCTTGGTTAATAATAATAATAATAAAATATTTATAAAAACAGGTACACAAAAAAACCTTTTTCACAGAAGATCCAGATCTCAGGCTCCAATGTCCATTAGCAATGATCTTGATTATCTTTCTCTTTTGCGTAAAAGTACGAGTATGTATGTACGTAATGTTATTGTTTATTTTTATCAAATTCATATTTCATATTTTCTTTATGGAACACAAAACTTATAGTTACATGAAAATAGTGTACAAAGGCGATCTTATCTCTAATAAGATATCTATTCCTTAGGTAGACCTATGTGTACAACAATAATAAGGAACAACTTGTTTATACAAGTACTTACAATTAATAAAATAAATTATACAATATACTACTACTATCATATATGTACACATATATATGTGTTCTAATAAATACTTACATGCATAGTATCTGTAATTATAAAGAGAGAGTGCTTCTTCTCACGACCTTTAAACTTATTCAGAGTTGGACTGTCCCTGATGGTGCAGAGCAGTGCATTCCACAAACAAATGGCCCGGAGTCTAAACCCGTGCTCATAGGCCGCGGTGTTATGCTGTGGAGTAGTGAGTATGGAAATAGCACAAGTTCTCCGAGGCCTGCTGGAAGACAGAAATTGAAAACCCTCTCGTAGGAAGGTTGTATAGCGTGGACTCCGTAAAATGTTGTAGAAGAAATAGAGGATGTAAGAATCCCGGCGAAGACGGATCGGCAGTCACATCAAGTCCTTGCGATGTTGTGATGATACATAGTCATATTTGCGTAGCCCGATGATAAACCGAATTCCGATAAACCCTTCGAGTTTGTTCAGTAGGTCTAAATTATCACTGCTTGGTCAGACATCGGCATATTCGATGAAGGGTACAAGGAAAGATTGAGCGAGAGTGATTTTGGTCTGTCGTGGCAAAAAGTACTGAAGTCTTCTGAGAGACTGAATGTAGCAAATACTCAGCGAATGACCTCATTGAACAAGACAGCTGGCTGTCGAAGATAAGATCCATGTTTTTATCTTTATCGCTGTATACGATTGTGGCAACATTAAAAGTTACAGGCAGAATGGGCTGTTGCTGCAATAAGTTAAGAGAATGTCGGGTACTTATAATAATGGTCTGAGAATTGCTCGGGTTGACCAGAAGTCCGAAGGATGAAGCGCAACTTCTTATACCCTAAAGATAAGCATTAAGTGCCTCCACAGCAGCGGTGACATCGTTAGGAGAGAAGTGGCGATAAATCTGGAGATCATCAGCGTAAAGATGATATGAGGAAGGACATCTAAGATGGAATTAATTACATGGACATCGATGTCTCCCAAGCAGCACTGTGGATCGAGGAATGCTGGTGCGTAACAAAGGAACTATCAGTTAACTCAAATAAGACGGAAATGGTAATGTTCACCAACAGGCGCAATCTGGGCAACTATCGCCTACCCAGGTTGTTTCGTACAGAGCTACAATTTTCTGTTGAGGTAAAGTACCTAGGTGTAATACTAGATAGAAAGCTGAATTGGAGGAAACATCTGAAAAACAAGATTGATAAAGCGACTGTCACATTTTGGCAGGGCCGAAGAATGGTAGGTAAAACCTGGGGGCTAACCCCTAAAACTAACCTTTGACTATATATATATATATATATATATATATAAAAGGACACAGCCAAGACACTAGCAAGGTTGGAACTGGAAGAGACGATGGAGGGACTAGAACCCATAATACTATTGCCATTCAGCTGGTTGAGAAAAACCCTACGACAACACACAAAGGTAACTCACCAACGTTATTGGTCAACCTTGGATACCTGCAAGGAAGCCAACAGACCCGGATTATCGCGAAAACTTCTGTAGCTCAAGAGGCCACAGCTTCGCTTGGTAACCGGAGTGATTACTGGACACGCTTTGCTAAACAAACGCTTATACACTGTAGGTGTCACGGACAGCCTCCTGTGCAGATCCTGCATGGAGATCGAGGAGACAGCCACCCACATTCTGTCGGAATGTTCCGGCGTGGCCATCTACATCTACATCGTCGCCCCAGGAAGTCGTCGGCAACATTAAGGGTCTGCTAGGCTTCCTACAGGAGTTGGGTTGGCAGGAGTAGTGCCCCCAACCCACGTCACGCAAAAGAGGCGCAAATTTAAGACGTCGAGTTGCGGAAAAGTGGCCCGCGAAAAACTATAATTATAACTATATGTCACTTTTCACTCTTGGGCTAGTTTGTTAATTCTTATTGCTAAGTTTTTCTCGACATCGAGATTAGAAGAGGAGAAAGAATACCACCTTGAGGGACACCTGTAAAGAGGTCTTGTGTGTGTCCGTTCCCTCAAATAAGATTCGAACAAGCTGACAGAGAAGCGGAAGAGGTTCAGGGATCTGAGAAGTTCAACAAGAATCTCGAAGTTAACGCAGTTCAAGGCACTACTAAAGTCAAGTAAAGCCAGCCCGAAAAGCTGTTTGCGGTCCATGTCTAGCTGGATGGCAGAACTGCGGGCCATCAGCATTCTGCCAGTGATGTCGAAGGTAATCGAGACAGTGGTCTGCTCACAACTAACAAAATATTTAGAGGAGGGAAATCTGCTTCCTGTTGTACAGTCAGGCTTCCGTAGTGGCCATGGAACATAAACAGCCCTTGCAAATTTCACCCACGAGATTATTGCCGCTTCCGACTAAGGCACAGGAAGTATTCTCGTGCTCCTATACTTTTCTCGAGCTTTCTTCTACATTGACCCCGAGTTCCTGATAGCCAATATGTCGCTCTATGAAGTGTCATACGCAGCATGTTCCTGGTTCCAGACGTATATGAGCGCCAGAAAACAGTTCGTTGTCATTGAAGATAGGCGTGGTGGTGAACTAGTCTCAAAAACGCAACTGGTCCCCCGTGGCTTCCCCCAAGGTGCTATGTCCATTACTATTTATCCTCTACACAGCAGATCTTGACAAAAAGCTTATGCACTATGGCGTGCATCTCTATGCTGACGATACACAATTATTTTACTCCTTCAAGCCAACCGAAGTGAATGACGCAACGGGTAAAATGAATGATGATCGTCGTATGCATATAGTCAAAAAATAAGTAATCTTGAACATTGTAATATCCCTTTTTCGACAAAGTGGCTTTAACATGCTTTTTAAATTGCTCAATTGGACTAACTACTAACTACCGGACTAGCCGGTAATGTAGTAGAGGTCCAAGTCTTACGCCTAATTTGGTAGGCTACAAACACAAAACGTTGGGATTTAGAGGGAGCTTCCCTTTCGCGGCCTCCATGCTCTGGAATGATCTTCCACCACCCCACCGCGACTGTCCCTGCCTCTCAACATTCAAGTCTAAGCTCGCAGCTTTGCTACCCAAACAACAATAAAGACACTAATGTTAAAAAATATATTTTTATACACTTACATATAACTAAACAAAAACCTAACACATAATAACTGCAATATATCTGCAAATTACTCAGCTCAGACTTGGTCTTTGACTGACATCCAAAAGTCTAAGCTCGAGGTTTGCCAATGAAATATGGAGCGCAGTATCCTGATACGCTCCAGAACTAAAATAAAGGACGTAGCGGAAAAGGCAGCTGAATTGAAGTGGGATTGGGCAGGCACGTCACACGTATGCAACCGGACCGATGGGCCAAAGTTACATCTCTCTGGATCCCAAATGCGTATGGTCGACCCAGGAAGCGCTGGAGTGACGAATTGAGGTACCACAACAATAACTGGTGGGAGATAGCCCAGGGGCGTGAAGAGTGGAAGAGGGGAAGAGAGGCCTTTGCCCAGCAGTGGGATGATGTAGGCTCATAATAATAATAATAATAATACCTGCAAATTTAACCTATTATTATTCTTACCAATTTGACATTATTATAATTTTATGAATATTATTTGATTGAAATCTATAACTCAATTTAAATTGTTATTTAAATTACTTAATTTAAGTTTCCCGTAACTAGTTACGTAGCCTGTACGTACGTATCTGTCTGATTTAATAATGTCGTGCCCGTTTATTGTGTTCTGCTTTGTAGTCTTCTATTGTTTTGCTATTTGATTGATTATATTATAAACTACTCTAGACGATGCTTTCAAATATTGTTGATGAATTGTGTATAGAATTATTTAATTATTTGACTTTTTTATTAACATTTGAAACTGCCATTTATTTTCTAATTATTCGGAATATTAAAACCGAAACGTTTTTTTCCATGTTAAATATATATATATATATATATATATATATATAACAAGCATTTTTTAGAAACATCTACACCTGAGATGGTGTGTAACTTTCAATACTCTCGTGGGTGTGCTGGCGTTTAGCATCACGACAGAGACGGTTGCAGCGGTTGCGAAGACATATATTCTATAGTATAGAAATTATAGCGTTTCCGATATACCTCTTTACTAGTATGTCGCGAACTAAGTCTTTCCAACACCATGAGTCTAAATCAGTATATAGTAATCAGTAATCAGTGTATCGCTAACTTATTATGTTTCTTTGAAACTGAATGTACTACACTTCACAGTTATTATCGAACGAATAAGGAAGTTAAAGTCTCGCCAAGCGACTTCATTTCCCGATGAATGAGATTATGTTATTTTTAAAAACTGAGTTAACCTAATCTTCGTTTTTCGTCGGAAAAATCATTCGTACAGAAGTAATTTGTCTCGAAAGTTTTTAAACGAAATTCTGGAAAAAGGTGTTGGGGCTCCGTATTCATCAACATAAAATTCTGAAGATTGGAAGTGCCTTCTGTCTTGAGGATTAAAGTGTTATTCACAAGGAGAACTTATCATCATCACGATGAAAGTTTGTTACTATAATTGTATACGAGGATAGAATGGTATAATATAATGGTATTAGGTGGATTAGGGACCATAGTCCATTGCGACTTTTTGGTATAATCGCAATACACTTGCAGGTAATATGCCTTTGCCTGCATAATAGGATTCTGTGTTGCGACTACTGCGATGCAGAATTGATATCATACTCAAGTGTAGTTCGCTTACCCCAAAGTGTTCCTCAAAGTATACTACAGTACCCTAAAGATGAAAAAGAAAGCGCTACACCCTCCGCACACGTCGTTAAAAAACTTCGTTGATCGTTCAAGTAGAAAAATAAATTGCTCTTCAACTTTTAACGGTCCTCGGAATAAGTATACTAAGCTACCGAGCGAGTAAGCTATCGCATAAAACATGTGATCTTTCTAAGATGAGCGATTATCTTGGCACGGCTTGGAATGGCACGCGGTGAATGGATCTCGTTTTATTGTGGACTGCATAGAGGCTGTTATTGTGATATCACTAATAATAACAGATTATTGTGTAAATTATTGAAGGCGGGACATGTCACGACAAAAATAACTAATAAAAAATGGGTTTCAAAATACTAGATATGGGAACCGGAAAGAGGATTACGTAATTCTAGTTGTCAGTTCAGTTCGTAAGTATATTAGTTAGTACCTTGAGAGACTAACTACTTTTTTTCTAGTTTAAATAACCGCTGCTTTCCCCCACAACAAAACATATCGGACATGACACTATTAAAGTCATTATAATAGACTAGACTAGTTGTAAACACATATGTACGTATTTTGCTTAATGTTCAAACTAAAACTCAAATGTTTAATTGCAAGTGGGCAAAAATAATGCATTTTTACAAATCAGACACTCATACATGAAGAAAAATAAAAGTAATTCAAATATGATCATCTAACCTAATGAGTAACTGATTATGGTTTGAGTATGGAAAAGGAAATTTCCCTTTCATGTGGTAATTCATGGCTGAATCGCGCACAGGAAAAGAAAACTTCATTAACTCTGCCAGTGCTTCGGAAATACACCCGTCAAAGAAGAAAGCACCAAGAAAATCCACGGGCACGTAATTTTTTAAATGTTCGTCATTTTTTATGCCACAATGTACAATATAAAAATAATCAAATCTAATGACAATATTATAATATCGAAGAGCCAATAAGATATCTCTCAATAACAAATTTACAAAAGAACGCGCAGATCTTCCCCCGCTCAACCATCACCTTTCCTACCATCTTGTTTTGCTTGAAGAAATATCTTTTGAGAGATAAGCTCGCCTTTGTACATGTTTTTTTCTATTATAAGTTATCTGTATGTGTGTTTTGTGTAGTACAATAAAGAAATTACAAAGGACTAAATAAGAATAAAGAAAAGCTGTAATAAGCATAACTTATGAGAAACCAGACTGGACCAGTCTCCCCAAGCAGCACCCGTTCACGAGTATGACTCGTGCACCAGCCATCACCGCCCTCGCCATATTTGAGGGAGGAGAGCAGCCTGGTTCCTAACATCGTAAGCCGCAGAACTTAATCTACCAGCTTATTTATCTATCTGAGGTCCCCACTGCAGTTCGCTATCAATGGTTATTCCAAGAAACTTCGTATCATCGTGGTTATAGTATTGATTCTGCCTACCACGCGAGAGGTCCCGGGTTCGATCCCCGGCTGGGGATAAAAAAAAACAGGACATGGTTGTTTATCAGTTTATATGTGTGTGATGTCGCTGTTCCTGGTCCCCACGACACAGGGTATCCTAGTGTGGGGCTAGAAGCAATGTTTGTGCCTGTATATTATTATTTTTGTATGTTTATTTAAATTTACTTACGACTCTAACCTTGACCGCTGTCACTATTTTAAATTTTTAACAGGTGTCACAAATAACAATTATTGTAATGTATCGTTATATATTTGTTTGTGAAGTCAGCTGTTGTTATGATCAGTGACAGCTGTCAAAAATAATTAAAACTGTCAAAAATACCAACTTTGTTATCCAACCGTAGCATTGGTAGAAAAGGAATATCAATAAACAGTTTTTTAAGAGGGAGGACATATGCTTGCCGAATTACCGGGTAATCTAAGTCTAACAATTTTTCCTCTTGGAACACAATCTTAAATGGATCAAACAGAAACAAGGGTGTTCGTCTGCCCGTCTGTCCGTCTGTCCATCCGTCCGTCAATGTTCATCTGCGGGCAGGGGATTAACTGCAGAGTCGACAATTACTTCATTGGGGATAAAAACCTAAAAAGCGTCAAGTATATCCGTGATCAAGGCGTTCTGTTAGATGCTCGGCAGAAATTCGATAAAAATATTGAGCATATTACATCCAAGAGCCTAAAGACACTGGGATTTGTCAAACGCAACAGCAAGCACTTTAAGGAACCTCTTACTAAAATACCTTTATTCAACACACTGGTAGGTTCACAGCTTGAGTACTGTAGCGTTATCTGAAACCCCCAATACAGTGTTTACTCCGACACGATTGAAAACGTACAAAAACGATTTCTCTAACACCTTGCGTACAGCGATAACAAAGCTAAAAAGTTGGCCAGTTACAACTCGCGTTTGGACTACTACGAGATCGACACTCTGGCCTGGCAGCGCGTAGAAAAAGACTCGACTTAATCTTTCTACATAAGCTTTTCAATGGATCTCTCGACTGTCTTATTGCGCAAAATAACTTTTAACACCCCCAAGAGATTACCTGGGTCTAACTATAGCTTATTATTCACTACTTCAGTCAAAACCAATCTAGGTTCCAACGCGCTGCTGCATATATTATGTAAGCTATACAGCATACTCATTGCGCCAAGGATTATGAACTAGATCTAGACATTCTGCGGGCCTTAGTAGTTTGAGAGCTAGCTTGCAAATAAATAATCTAGATTAGCTCTGTCCCAATATGTTTGCAAAAAAACTAACTAAAATACATTATTCATGCCTATATCAATATTATTCGTCCTTATTTTTTTAATTTTATCACTAACGTAAAAGAAATTCATGTACATTTTTAAAATTCACACTTGTTTTCACGAATCATAAAAAGTTTAGTAATCTAAATAAAAATAATGTATATAATAATCAATTAATAATAAATAAATATCTATAATATTAAAATAAACATTTCACAATTCTAATATAGTCGCATTTGCATGCTGCTGTAATGGTACACGAGAGTCAGTAAATTTGATACTTCATTTTGCGTGACAGAGGGCTAGCCCATCGCCGCGCTGTATTTGAATACAAGAGTCGATTCATTTAACGTTTGGGTTTTTGATTAGCTCAGGGTAAGTTAGCAAAAACAATGAGCCGAGCGCGTGGGATGGTTCGAGGAAGGTTACAGGTCAGGGTTTTTTGGCGCATTCCTGCGGAATGTGTAGGGATCAGAGCCGATTTGGCTGCGCGCTGAATAAATTATGAATAACTAAATAATGGAAGGTTATTGTGGAACGATACGGAGAAAGCTATTATGTTGACTGCAAATATACAATTGCGTTTGTTTGGTACGACTTGGCGAGTTTGACACCACGGGTTTGAATATCATTCTAGTGGTCTTTGTCTAGCGCGCTAGCGGTTGGGAAGGCTTAAATTTATCAAAACCGCTTTTTATGGTCAGCGATGAACAGATTCTGTGTATCGGCGATACCAAATGATTTGAGGGATAGCCAACGGTTGATTAGAAACTATGCGTACACACAATTTGTAGAACGGCGGATCTGCATGTCATGGTTGAAAATAGACCCTGTGTAGTTAGTGATAAGAAGCTTTCGCTTGGGCAGCGCGTGTTCGCAAAGAACGCCATTTTTTTCCAGACATGTAGGGTCTATAAATACGAAAGTGGGGGAAGGGAAGCCATTCAGTCTCAGCGTCAAGCTACTGTGACAGTCGTCTTTCAGCAATTCGAAACAGTTTTGGTCTGCCGTTTTACGCGTCGGAACGGGACGAATTGTGATTGCGTGTTTCAGTGGATTTTTGTGAGTGTCTGAAGCACCGAGATATACCTCGGTTCCTATCCTTTAAATCAACCTACCCTAAATTCCAAAACTATCCTTGGGTCGTTAGATAAGAACTTGTAGGTAATTGATCTGAGTCTGAGTCTGGGCTTGGAGCGACCCTAAATTCCTTTTTCCTTCACCATAGGGTTCCTGGATTGGCTCTTAGGATATTCGCGGGCTAATCCTCTCCTCATTCCTTTCGAGTAGCGAGTTTTGAAATTCCCACACACACAGTCATTAAACATACAAGCACATTCAAATCAAACTCAACCATTTTCGAGTGGTGTCGATAATGGACGTGGTATAACACTAGGATTTTAGACTAGGCTAGACAGGAGTTTAGTTGCGGCTAAACCTAGGTTGGCAGGGCATAGGGAGACTGTTTGATCGATGAGGTTCCGCGGATGGAAATAACAAATTCAGAACAAAATTAAACCGGTGTCAACACAGATAACCTATCCTGTTGATATTTTGACATTTGAGTGTTGTCGGGGACGCGCGAAGAGATCAAATTACAGTCTAAAGTTCATTGTTTAGGACCGGGTAGATTGTTTTGCTTTGCCTTGGATTAGTTTGGATTCAAGTTGCATCTTTAAATTAAATGTAAATTTCACTGGAGGTCTAATGTGTAGGCTGAGTCAAATATATATGATTGGGCTCGGTCGAGGACGTGCTGAGGTCAGTGGAATTCATAGATCGGTATTTACCGAAGTATGCATTTCGCTATGGTGAGGGTTAGATCTTCTAAAGCGCTAATGACTACGTTTCGATAACATCCAGGTCAAATTGCGCAGAGTTGAAGGTTTCAAAACGTTACGGACCTTTTGAGGTAACCGCTAATTCAAACCCATTTCGGAAAATCAAATCGCAATTGTGTAAACCGGTCTATTCGGATCGTTACTGCCGTGAACTAATTATATAATTGGAACCACCACTAGCCGCTACTAGCGAGCACATGAAATATCATTGAGTACTCACGTCGTAAAACTACGACGGATATCTATACGATATCCCAACAAATATTATAAATTGTGGTCGACCACTAAAAGAAGTTCCAAGCGCCCATATATACAAAAATAAATGGTACCATCACACAAAATACAACAACGATCGATCTGGCGCAATACACCGCTAACTGATGCGAAGCTTTTAATGCCGTTACAGATTTTCTGGTGCCGAGACCGAAGGATATCCTAGATATTCTGATACCTAGATATTCTAAAAGAATCAAGGTCTAACGCGTTAATTTTAAAAATAACACAACGTAGAAACGATTTTAAACAGTTCAGTTTTGTAAGTAAGAAATAAGCAACAACAAAAAAGGGGCATTGTTTTCACAGAGCCGACGGGTTAGTGTTGACGAGCAATAGGCCGGGCAAAAAAGAACGTTAGTCGGGTTGTACAAGACGACTCACTTTCGCAGACAAGTGGTATAAATAATGAGATGGCGTCAGGACAGGTGACGCAATTGTTATCTGAAATAGTGAACAGATTAGACAGTTTGGAAAGGGGTTCGAGCACGAGCAATGCTAGTAGGACTTCGAACAGACAGACTGACAGACAGGAACTAGACACGTTTGAACAATCGGTAGAAAAACGTCAAACATGCATAGTGAAAATGACACAGAAGTTGCCGACATTCGATGGGCGGAGTTCGGAAAATCCGATGATTTTCTTAAGAGATTTAAAGGCTTATATTAAAGTCTCGGGAGATACTTCGAGGGCTTTGATATGGGCAACGGATAGTTTGGTAGGAATTGCAAAAGTTCGAACGAGCATATACAGAGACTCATGGCGAACCTATTCGGATTTTGAAAAAGATTTCAGAGACGTATTCTGGGGTGATAATGAACAGGAATTAATTAAACAAAGATTCCTAACTGCGAAGTTCGATTCCAAGAAAGGTCAAAGTATGGAAGAATTATTTGCCTCTCAATTGAATAGCATATATGAGCTTACGATACCGTTTACTGATACGGAGAAGATCAACACGATTTTCAGACAGTTGCCGCGCGATATTCAGGTAGCGTTTTTTGCTAGAAAGGAACCAATGACTATACGAGATGCGGTCGAGTTCCTTCGGCATTTAGAACGGAATGTCGATGGGGAATTAAGTGCATTGCATGGTTCGGAGACAATAAATACGAACAACGTAAGGCGGAATAGCTACATGCGAGGGCAATATCGTGCTTTGCGAGTAAATACGATGCGATATAACGCGGTGAGTCGTAGGAATAATTATAACGCGGGAACAAAGGCACGAAACGAATTTGGGACGCGCGCTCGCGGTTATTTTCGCGGTAGAGGTAGACAGCCTCAGGCTAGTTTCAAGGCAATAGGGTTCCAAAGGGGCAATGATAGTTCAGATAATACAGAGGCAGGGCAAAGTTCAAGTGACAGAAATAATGCGATAAATCAGAATTCAAAAAACTAGTGGACTCGCGCGGGTCGTTCGCGCTCAGATATTTATTACGTTTTGGATGGACAGCCGATCAAATTGAAAAAAAGCATAGATTGTATGATCTGTGTAATTTGGATTCGAACGTGGGTGTGAATGAATTTTAGTGGGTTTAGATGAAAAATCGAGATCGAATTGTATAGGCCGCAATGACAGGCGTTTACATACGATATTCAGAGACGACGATTCGACTGAGTGTGGGCGCGATCTATGTAGTACATTGACATTACCTGAGATAGATGTGCGTATTGGGAATATTGTTGTAAGGAGTGTGATTGATTCGGGGAGCGAAATCAGTGTAATAAGCCGGAGAGTGTACGATGAAGTATGCAGGCAATTGGGAAAACCGACGGAAATACCGATCACAAGTTTGAGAATCACTGGTGCGTTTGGAGTCAGTACAGAAAAGGTTGATAAGTTAGTTACGTTACCATTAACAATAGGTGAATGCGTTATCGATACTCCAATGCTAGTATTAACAAGGGTGCCTTAAGATTTAATTTTAGGGTTTGATTTTATACACCAGACGCGAGCCAGTTTAATGTGTGAGGGTAATAAGAGGCTAATTATACGATGCGCCGGGCGGATGTGTGAAATACGATTAGGTACTGGCCCTAATCAGGATTCTTGCTGTTGTACAATGGAAGTACAGAACCAAGATACCAGTAGAAATATGATAGAGGAATATGTGAATAATTCATCAATACCTGTTGAACACAAAACAAAGTTATTGCCGGTGTTAAATAAACATGCAGAGTTGTTTAGCGATAGGGTGGGTCGGACAAATAAATATATACATGAGATAAAAATGAGAGATGAAACGCCTTTCGTAAAACGAAGCTATCCCATACCGTTCGCATATCGCGATAAAGTAACAAAACGTTTGAAAGAAATGGAACAGATAGGTATTATTAGCAGGCAAGGCAAAGAAGTCAGGGGAGGTCCGTATATTGCTAGATGCGCGACAATTAAAAACGGGAATGGTTGGGGAAGTTGAAACTACAACTTTAATGAGTGAGATATTGCAGTCGGGTCGCCGGATAAATTACATAGGGGTTATTGATATAAAAGATGCGTATTTTTCTATACCATTATCAGACGAATCTAAACGATACACGGGTTTTGTATATCAAGGCAGAAGTTATGTTTACAACGTTTTACCTCAGGGGTTGAAAACCAGTGTGGGTTCATTTGCGAGGGCGATGGACTTAATCTTAGGGCCAGAGGTTAGGTCATATTGTTTAAATTTTGTTGACGATTTGGCGATTTTAACTAAGGGTGATTTCGATCAGCATTTGTCTCAAGTGGACACGGTTCTGAGTAAATTGGAAGACGCGGGCTTCACATGCAAACTAAATAATGCGAGTTTGCGCAAAAAAGAGTCAAGTTATTGGGGCATATTTTGTCTACACAAGGTTTGCAGTTGGACCCGGACAAAATTGAAACACTTAAATTATATCCGTCACCCAGAACTGTCAGGCAATTGAGGGCGTTTTGGGGTTCATAAATTACTTTCGGAGGTTTATAAAAAAATTTGGAACGTTAACACAGCCCTTATACAATTTATTACGGTCAGAGTCAAGTTCGTCTGGAGTGCGCAGGTGCAGAGTGCTTTTGACGAGATAAAAAACAATTCGCAGAAAGTATAATATTGAGTCAGCCGTTGGCGGGAAGGACGTATTATGTTCAATGCGACGCCAGCGCTATAGGAATTGGGGGCTATGTTTATCAATTAGATGATTTGGGCCAGGAACGAATTATAGGGTTTTGTTCGCAGGCATTTAAGGGAGCTCAAACAAGATGGTCTGTCAGCAAACAGGAAATGTATGCAGTTATATACACTTTAAAGCGATTTGAGATATATTTGCGGGGAGAAAAAGTTATTATTAGAACGGATCATAAAAGTTTGACGTTCATTAAGTCGTGGACTTTATTGGGGGCACGCGTAACTAGGTGGGTTATGTTTTTAGAGCAATTCGATTACGACCTAGAGTTTATGCGAGGGATTGATAATCAAATTGCCGACACGCTAAGCAGGCAAATAGCGGGACCTGGAGGAATGAATGACAGTATAAATGTTCAGCCGGGAATATTCTGGTTTCAGACATCGAATACCGCAAGTGTTATTTCGAGTTTACGGGACATTGCGAGATTAAAAAGCGAAGATGAGCGGTTAAATCGAATTAGCGGTTGTATCAGACGTAGGGTGGTAGATACGGAAACGAGAGGGTTTGAAAATTACAAGCTAGTAGGTGATACGTTATATTTTCACGTGCCGAAGCGGAACGTACAGTTGTTAGTAATTCCGGAGGCATTACAGGAGGAAATAATATTACACATACATGAAGAAATAGGTCACTACGGCAGATATAAAATATTAGCACTGATGAAGGACAGATATTATTTTCTTCATATGAGTAGGGTGATTAGCACGGTGATAAGAAGTTGTGACATATGTCAAAAGGTCAAACCAAGTACTAACAATACCGTTGGTCCTTGTACACCGGTGTTGGCGGAAAGGTTGGGTGAGAAAGTTTTCTCGGACCTTTATGGGCCATTGCCCGTAGGTAAATTCGGATATCAATATATATATATATATGTGATTCAAGACGTGTACAGTAAGGTGATAAAATTATATCCAATGCGTAAAGCGACAGGTAGGAGCGTGCTCGCTTGTACAAAGAGATTTCATAGGGAAATACCTATCGAAACTATAATTACGGACTCAGGACCACAGTTCATATCGAAAGTTTGGGAATTTGGTCTCAAACAGCTAGGGATTCGGGTCACTCATACGTCGGTGTATTGTCCAAATTCTAATAGCGTAGAAAGAGTGAATCGCGAGCTAGGTCGACTAATTAGAACTTATTGCGGCGGAAGTAATCGTAGTTGGGTTGACGTGTTACCGGACATTCAAAATTGCTACAATAATATCGAACACACAAGCACAGGCTTTGCGCCTAATGAGTTAGCGTTATAGTGTGCGAGATACGGAACAGGTGCGGAATGTAGCGATAGAAAACTCTAAAAGTTCTAGTGAACGACGTAAGCGACAGGCAGACAAACGGCGTAAGTTACAAGTCTATCGTATAGGTGATTATGTGAAACTTAAGACTTTTGTGCGTTCAAATGAAGAACATAAAATCATGCGGAAATTTTCATTGTTGTATAAAGGGCCTTCTGTTATTTCGGCAGTGGTATATCCGAACTGTTATACTTTAGTAGATCCGGTTTCAAATGAGATATTGGGTAACTACAATACTATAAATATAGCCAGGTATTATGTGAGGACGAATAAAGGCGTAGATAAATAAGATAGTGTATAAAAGTTATATAATTAAGCTGTAAGCTGTAAATTTGAGTAACTACTTTGTAAATTTAAGGATCTTGCATGGTTTAGAAAGGAACAAAAACAAAAAATAAAAAATAAAAAAAAAAAAAAAAAAATGTATATATATAGTAATACGAATTAGGATAAGTTGCGGGTAAGCGAGGTTGTATAGTAAGATAGATAAATAAGATAAGACAGGAGAGAGCTCAATCGAGTTGTGTAAATATTATATACATAATTGACAGATTCATCGGTCTGTGTACATGATTTGAGATGTCCGTACATATAGAGTAGATATGGATAAAGCATGGGTAGCATAGTGGTAATGAGATCCTTGCGCCATATTTAACTGAGATAAACAGTGTCTCAAGGTCTGGGAGGGGGCTGTATTGGTACACGAGAGTCAGTACATTTGATACTTCATTTTGCGTGACAGAGGGCTAGCCCATCGCCGCGCTGTATTTGAATGCAAGAGTCGATTCATTTAACGTTTGGGTTTTTGAGTAGCTCAGGGTAAGTTAGCAAAAACAATGAGCCGAGGGCGTGGGATGGTTCGAGGAAGGTTACAGGTCAGGGTTTTTTTGGCGCATTCCTGCGGAATGTGTAGGGATCAGAGCCGATTTGGCTGCGCGCTGAATAAATTATGAATAACTAAATAATGGAAGGTTATTATGGAAAGATACGGAGAAAGCTATTATGTTGACTGCAAATATACAATTGCGTTTGTTTGGTACGACTTGGCGAGTTTGACACCACGGGTTTGAATATCATTCTAGTGGTCTTTGTCTAGCGCGCTAGCGGTCGGGAAGGCTTAAATTAATCAAAACCACTTTTTATGGTCAGCGATCAACAGATTCTGTGTATCGGCGATACCAAATGATTTGAGTGATAGCCAATGGTTGATTAGAAACTATGCGTACACACAATTTGTAGAACGGCGGATCTGCATGGCATGGTTGAAATTAGACCCTGTGTAGTTAGTGATAAGTCTAGTAAGTAAGTAAGAGTCTGAGTCTGGGCTTGGAGCGACCCTAAATTCCTTTTTCCTTCACCATAGGGTTCCTGGATTGGCTCTTAGGATATTCGCGGGCTAATCCTCTCCTCATTCCTTTCGAGTAGCGAGTTTTGAAATTCCCACACACACAGTCATTAAACATACAAGCACATTCAAATCAAACTCAACCATTTTCGAGTGGTGTCGATAATGGACTTGGTATAACACTAGGATTTTAGACTAGGCTAGACAGGAGTTTAGTTGCGGCTAAACCTAGTTTGGCAGGGCATAAGGAGACTGTTTGATCGATGAGGTTCCGCGGATGGAAATAACAAATTCAGAACAAAATTAAACCGGTGTCAACACAGATAACCTATCCTGTTGATATTTTGACATTTGAGTGTTGTCGGGGACGCGCGAAGAGATCAAATTACAGTCTAAAGTTCATTGTTTAGGACCGGGTAGATTGTTTTGCTTTGCCTTGGATCAGTTTGGATTCAAGTTGCATCTTTAAATTAAATGTAAATTTCACTGGAGGTCTAATGTGTAGGCTGAGTCAAATATATATGATTGGGCTCGGTCGAGGACGTGCTGAGGTCAGTGGAATTCATAGATCGGTATTTACCAAAGTATGCATTTCGCTATGGTAAGGGTTAGATCTCCTAAAGCGCTAATGACTACGTTTCGATAACATCCAGCTCAAATTGCGCAGAGTTGAAGGTTTCATAACGTTACGGACCTTTTGAGGTAACCGCTAGTTCAAACCCATTTCGGAAAATCAAATCGCAATTGTGTAAACCGGTCTATTCGGATCGTTACTGCCGTGAACTAATTATATAATTGGAACCACCACTAGCCGCTACTAGCGAGCACATGAAATATCATTGAGTACTCACGTCGTAAAACTACGACGGATATCTATACGATATCCGAAACAAATATTATAAATTGTAGTCGACCGCTAAAAGAAGTTCCAAGCGCCCATATATACAAAAATAAATGGTACCATCACACAAAATACAACAATGATCGATCTGGCGCAATACACCGCTAACTGATGCGAAGCTCCGGCTTGCGGGCATATATGCTTTCTCTGTCTAACTTGAAACTGTAACTTCCTGAATCAATCTTCCGTTCGACTATTGTACGCCTAACGAACTTCTCAACGAACGAGAAATTCAGACTTATCATTCTTAACTTACAATTTTTACAGCTGAATCGGGACATCTCCTTTTGGGGTAGATAGAATAGACGATCATAGCTACTGATAGCGGTGGCTCGACCTTAGCCTTTAATGCCGTTACACTGTGATCTTTTATAATTAAGAAAGCGCTTATATCTATTATTATTAAGAACCTTACCTGTGTCTGTGTTGCGTAGTTTATGTTAAGGATCCTGTATAAATAAATATATAAATAAATACAATACTGTTTTTTTTTTTTTTGTGTTCTTAAAGTACATATCACGTTCTGTGTATTATTTAATTTATATGCTCACACGTTTTGGTCTATAAGTATGGGATGCTATCTTTTTAATAGATAAAGAGTTGTCTTTTCACTGAATGCGTATTTCTGTTGCCGCCACAGCAACAAATAATAAACGACAGGCAATTTTAAAAATTATAGGGCACGTCGTTTGTGAGTCCGACTCGCACTTGACTATTTTTTATTAGTTTAGTTGTGGTCGTGTGACACCTCTTAAATCGGCCAGAATGAGTATTGTACTGAAGGATTTCTGTAGTACTAAATCAGCGCCTATTTGATTAAAGCCACGTTTCGTTTGTTGTCCTAAACAAACGTCGGCTGTTGGGCAAATAATGGAAACAGGTGTAACTGACATGCTGGCTCAGCAACGAGTAACGAAACGTTGTTGTTTTTCGGCAACAAATAGCGGAATTGCTGAATGTTATACCTAGTTTTATGAAAACAAAACATTACTAACTTACAAACGTATGCTCACGCCTTGTTCCCAGAAGAGGGTAGGCAAAGACTAAAGACCTCTGATACTTTAAACACCATATTTATTTTACGGGTAAAAGCAATTATTTAAAATATAAACATTTATAATATCAACACCATATTTGATTAACGTGTTACCAAAGCAAATGATATGTCAATAATTCAAAATGTCAACAATTAACCAGGCCAACTGTTTACTCATGCAACGACGGTTTAAAATGTCAATACTCAGTTTATCGACAAATTAAAATGTCGGATAAGGGTTACTTTCAACTACAGTCAAATTAAAAAAAATAAGTTATTTTTTAAAACTACGTAAAAAATAAATAGTACAACGATGTCATGATGAGTAACATTGTCTAATGTTTTAGTAGCAATATCATGTATGTACAAATATATTTATTACTAGCTGATGTCCGGATCTTTGTCTGCGTGAACTTGAATTTAAAGATGGGGTTTGGTTTGGGGCTAACTATACAGAAAAACAAAGACGTCGATGACGTAGGCAAGCGAATAACGGGACTAAGGTGGAGACAAGCGGGAAGATTGGATTAACGAGTTCACGGAGGGTAGACGTTGATCGAACAAAAATTAGTCGACAGGATTTTGCTTATGTTTTGTAATGATTTTGTATTGTTTGTAAAGATGATGATGATAAAAGAATTTCCAGAAAAGATTGGAAAAAAGCGAGCAAGCATCATACGCATATTTGGTCGTGGGAAAATACATCAGACTATTCCAGCAGCCATAAGAGTCTGGCCTTGGACCTTGTGTGACAGCTCCAATTAGTCTATTTGTCCAGCATCAGTCATTGTTTCTGTTTCTGTTTTAATAGGGGGCTTTGCCGTGGTTCAATCAGTACTGATTGGGACACGACACAAGAAAGGGTTGATAGCTCTAATTTTTCTTTTTATCCAGCAGCAGTCGTTGTTTCCACGTTAGAGAAGACTAACAGAAATAGAAACAAAAAAAAAATGTTTCAAGAGATCGACATAGCTGAACCAGCAATTTTAGGATCACTAATAATTCATCATAATCATAATAATCATTTATTGATAACATCTGTTACACGTCTTTTGGGTAGTAACATAAATTATATTATATTATCAAAATACACTAACATAGGGCAAGATAAAATTGATGTCAACAAAAATTACATACTAAGTCATAATATTACAAAGCTAAGTACCAAATAATGTAAATTATAATATCATTCTTTTATATAGTGTCAATTAAAATATTATTAAATATTTATAAGAATTATCATTATACCACATTTGCTTCAACAAGGAATTCATTAACAGAGTAATAGTCCTCCTTAATAAGAAAGGATTCTAGTACGCATGTGAACTATTGATAAGATATGGTGACTTTTATGTTTAGAGGTTATTTATTATATACTTTAGATACCATTAAATGAATCATGTTCCCTGTTTTTGCCAGACGAATACCGCATATGAGCCCAATCATCCACTGCTTTATATTATTTTACGCAGTAGGCATTACCATTATCCAGTTATGGTTTGAACGAGCATTATGCTTAACCTAGACTGCAAATGGAATGATGGTAGACATCATTATATCACAAAAACAGGAACATCAAGACTATTCAAGATAAGAACAAATACAAACTAAAGACTGAAATGCAAACAGATGAATTCACAGAGGTAAGGTAACACAAGTAAATAGCATTATTTATTCAAATTGTTTGCGCTGAATTCAACGAACAAGCCATTGACATTGACGAATTGACAAAGTAACTGTTGCCAAAAATAAGGAAAAAATAAACTATAGTTTGAGTTTGTGCCGATTCACGAAAGAAGAAAAAAGCTCTGTACTTTGTACTGAAAAACATTGTCAACTACCTCACAGTGGGAAAAAAAATGGTGGACCAAGTTCATGTACAAAAGGGGTGGAGACTGGAGATGTGTGGTGTATGTGCGATAATCCAACCTCACTTCTTCTGAGCACACTTCCCGTAAAGCTCCCTTTCTCAACATTTGCGAGCCAATAAAAATTTAAAGCCTGGTTCCCTTGCAACCCGGGTCCACTGCTTTCCTGCTATCCCCACTATGTCATCGGACCATTTGACGGGTGTTTTGCCGACTGATCTTTGGCTTCCTCTTGCCCACCACTCGGTTAGCAATCTGGTCCATCTGCCCTCTTCTCGCCTTACCGAGAAGAGGGCAGATGCTCACTTTGACCTGAGCCGTGTTATCAGTTTACCCACGTCAGCTAATTTGGCTAATTTGGTCTAATTCCGGATGCGGTCAAACAGTTTTATGCCTAACATGGCATGTTCCATGGTTCTCTAAACTACTGAAACTTTGTGCACAGTCTCCTTTGTAAACTTCTACGCTTCAGTACCATAAGTAACTGGTATTATTAACGTAAATTATAAGGTAAAATTGATGTTTCATACATCGTCCATAGTCCAGTTGTGGTATGATAATAGAATTTGATCTTTTATTTTATAGAATCTTTAATTTTACTGCGTATACAGGCAACACTCAGAGCTTTTGTTTTATTTAAAAAGTGTCCCATTCAGCTTGCCGTGGCCAGCTCAATTTTCGAATAATTTGGATTACGATCGACCCCACCCCTGGGGAGCTGGGCTGTGCGTGCGTCGTGCGTATTTCTCGAAGTTTGACTTTAAGGACATAATTATAATAATACCTTGGACACTATTTACACACATTGATCTAGCCCCAAACTAGGACTCCCTGTATATTGGGTACTATACAACGATACACATACTTATATAGATAAATATTATACTTAGATAGATAAACAACCATGACTAGGGTACAAAATATCCGTTCTCGTCAAACAAATATTTTGCCCCCACCGGGACTCGAACCCGGGGCCCTCGACTTCGTAGGCAGGGTCACTGCCGACTTGGCCATTGGGGTCAATGACAATAAGAATGATAACAATAAGATCTACCTATGAAAAGTATATATTACATTACTAACCAGCGGGTTATAACGAAAATCAGTAAAATATTATGAACCGGTTAAAGCCAAGGGCTATAATGACTTGCTTTATGAAAGGTTTGTTTTATACATGTAAAGTGTGGCATTGTCGAGCAGGTGCTGTAGAAATAACATTAGAGTGCCCGCCGCAATGACGATGACGTCATGAATTCAGGTGCGCAATAACGTGTTTTGACTATGTTGTATGTAATTTGAGGTCAGTGTGACATTTGATTGAACTTAATCTAATAGTTGAAAGCAGGATACAAGGGATTGATTCCGCTTCTAAAATGACAATTCGGCAGCTCAATGAAAACGACAATGACCAGCGTCCACTTATGTATGAACTTAGCAACATAGGGTCACGACTTTTCCCATACGGGAAGGAGGCAGATGCACAATTGTGCCCGCGTGTAGCCAGCTATTTAATACCCCATTTTGCCTGACAGGGGGCTAGCCCATCGCCGCAGCACACTTATTGAATGGTCTAAATGATTTGGCGTTTGGAGAATAATTTACAAATAGAAATTAAGTTAATTTGTAATCAAATAACTAAGTTATTCATCAAAGGGAAAGCCACAACGGATACTTAATGGTTGCCTAAAGTGGACCACCGTTGTCACATCGAGTTTTGTGACCAGAATAATACAGTTCCAGGACGCCGACTCCCCTAGTGAATCCCTATTTGTGTTTCAGTATGGGACTTGGCACCCTACCCTTCGATCAAATTGATTGCTCATTAACGTAACTATCTAGCTTATTGGCAATATAACTTGTCTTACCTAGACTGTGTCACAGACTAAATTCGGCTGGATTTTAATAATTCCGAATACATGACATAATGACGACCCGAATGGCCGAGTCGGCAGTGACCCTGCCTACGAAGCAAAGGGTCCCGGGTTCGAGTCCCAATGGGGGCAAATATTTGTTTGACGAGAACAGATTGTTGTACCCTAGTCATGGTTGTCTATCTAAGTATAATATTTATCCATATAAGTATGTGTATCGTTGTCTAGTACCCAAGGTACAGGGAATCCTAGTTTGGGGCTAGATCAATGTGTGTAAATAGTTTCCAAGGTATTTTTATTATTATTAATTGTAACGTTAAAAATTATGTTGCTCAGATCAAATCAGTTTCTTTGTGAAACTTGTTCAGAATGACGTCGCTAATAATTACATTACAATTATTATTAATAGTTACACCCTAAATAATGAGTAGTTTACGCCACACATAAACCTCAGTGGGCTTAGTATTGTTATTATTAGTAAGAATAAAAAGTACCTTCTCGTAATTCCTCACAATTTTCCTACTTCAAAACTCAGTATCGTATAAGGAAAACACCTATTATTTGGAAACTATATCGTGTAGAGATCATTTTTCTTCTTTTGTAACTGGTTACGAACTTCCGGCTACGTACGCGGCGGAAAGGATTATAACGTTTGTTCGGACATGATGGTACATAACTGCAGACGCCGGAAAAAAAATGCTTGCCTGCTGAGTAGGTATAGACGGCCGACTATAGGGAGGCCGGATAGTGATTCGAAGCCGGCAAGCCCTTATTACGGCCACAGCCATGTATAGTGATTTTCTTAAACATATGCAATGAATAAAAAATACACCACTCAAAAACAAATTCAATTTTAAAACTACTACTCATTCGTAAGTTCCGTGCGCCCGTTGATGTCTTTTGCTTTAAGCATACAATTAAAATAAAATACTTCCTAGCCTAGGCCTGCAATTTTGTATGAAATTCCTTTACAGTTTCTCCCGAGATGTGCGGCCCGAAACGTGATACTTCCAAGCCTCTTATATATGTCACCGTAAGATAGTCAAAACCGTTAGTTGATAAACTAACGCGTTAGTACTGCACTCGCCCCCTCTAGTCTTCAACTAAGCTACCGCAGTATTTACTCTTGTATTTCGTTTGCAATTCAAGTTTAAACCAGTTTAAAATCTAAAGGTTTGAACCGTTCGTTTTTCAACTAACGCTTTATATAGTAAGCAGTGCGCTACAGTTTACTATCTGTCGATAGTTGACCAACTAACGGGGAAAAAAACGTTAGTTTATCAACTAACGGTTTTGACAATCTTACATAACGCACGTAATGACGACACCTTTTCTAGAAGTACCTTTTCTCAAAAATAGTATGAAATGTTCCCATAACATCTGTGAAGAAAGTATCCGAAAGTGACTCATCCTGGACAATTTTTAGAAGTGTCCAGGAAAACGCAAAAGTGTCCAGTAAGTAAGTATAAAACCCATTACATATCATAATATTTAAATACAGAACATTTTTTTTTTCTGCAAAGAATAACTAAGGAATAACTAAGGATTGGCAGTAAAGGGCCTTTAATAAAAAGGGGGTACCATAGAGGTTGACGTGTCCGAATTGCACTTATATTGCACGATGTAAAATGGCGGAAAACTCAGTTCATTCGAATTTTTTACAATTTTGATACTAATTAAGATTATACGGATTATTATTAGGATTATATTAGGGTTAAGATTATACTCAATCAAATGCTCTCACACTTCAACCGTACAAAACATCTCCATGCTAAACAATATGGTTTTACTAGGGGTAAATCGACTACGGATGCAGGTATTACCCTTATATCTCATATTTATTCTGCATGGGAGGCCGCACAGGATGCTATCGGAGTTTTTTTCGACCTGTCGAAGGCGTTTGATTAAGTTGATCATAATACGCTATTAATTAAATTAAATAATTACGGAGATAGAAATAAAGCGTTGGATCTACTAAGATCATACCTAAGCAATAGAATTTAAAAGGCATAAGTTAACGGCGTAAAATCTGATGGATCGGGTGTTAAAATTGGCGTTCCGCAAGGTTCCATATTAGGCCCTTTCTTATTCCTGGTATATATTAATGATCTGCCTCTCATGGTGGAGAAATTAACTGACATAGTGTTGTTTGCTGATGATACTTCAATGGTCTTCAACATTGAAAGACAAAAAGGAGATTTTGATGATGTTAATGGTGTATTGTCTTTAACCTTGAATTGGTTCACAGTTAATAATTTATTGTTAAACGCTGGTAAAACCAAGTGTATCAAATTCTCACTTCCAAATTTCAGGCAAGTTGAGACCAGTTTAGTGTTAGACAACAGCACGTTAGAATTAGTAAATGATACGAAGTTTCTTGGAATAACCATTGATAGCAAATTGCAGTAGGGACCCCAAATAGATAAATTGGCTGGTAAATTAAGTTCTGCGGCTTACGCTGTTAGGAACATCAGACAAAGCACGGATGTGGCTACATCTAGGCTAGTATATTTTAGTTACTTTCATAGTGTGATGTCTTATGGTATCTTGTTGTGGGGGAAAGCAGCGGATATTCAAACTATTTTTATTTTACAGAAAAGAGCTATTCGAGCAATTTATAATTTTAAACGAACAGACTCCTTAAGAGAGTTTTTTGAAGAAATTGACACACTAACAGTAGCTAGTCAATTTATAAGAACCTTACAACATTTTCCAAACTTAGCGATAGCTGTAATGTTAACCTAAGAAATAATCACAGACTATGTGCGCCCCGTTTTAGACTCGCGAAGGTTAGCAATTTTTTCAAGGGTCAGTGCATTCTCTACTACAATAAGATACCTCTGGAGATTTTGAAATTGCCATTTGAGCAATTTAAAAAGCATGTTAAAGTGACTTTGTCGAAAAAGGTTTATTACTATGTTCAAGATTACTTAAATGACAGGACTGTATAGGGTTAATCTGGCTCAACACAGACCTTGCTGTTAATAATTTTGTAATTATTTATTCCTGCTTATTAATCATAACAATTAAATTTTTCATATTTGTATTAGTTAAGCACAACCTATTTTTAAAAGAGATCTAAAAATAAATCTGTGGGAGTTTCTACGCCCTTCTTCTCCCACAGTGGTCCAATGTAGAGAAGAGGCAAAAATGACGTTTGCTAAGTATATGTAAATATCTACAGTAATAAAGTACTTTGACTATTGACTATAGCTAACCCGCTGTCGAAGTTTTCAAGCTGCCCCCAGGGAGTCTGTCACGCTATACTTAATATCGACAGTGGCCTGGACCAACAGCTTAACGTGTCATCCGAAACTCGGAACGTCCTTACTCGTCGTCGTCGAAGTCATCTCACTATACTCTGGCAGCGGCTGAGAGAATGCGATCCTGGGAGCTCAGAACCTTTAAAATTTTGACTTTTTGACTTTGATTCGTGCCTGCATTTCCTGTTTTCGGAAAACATTGATAAGCAACTTAATTACTTACCGTTTTTTGAGAGTCCTGATGGCCTTTGCAATTCCTTGTTCAAAGTTATTGAGAAAAAGATATTTTTCAATTAAAACATGTAGAGGTAGCATCAAGGCGAGATTTGATGACTGGGCTACTACCGGTATCTATAAAAGCAGGAGCAAAATGTATGATTTATATTCACAAAGATCATTTTTAGAGTACATAAAACTATATTCAAAGACATTCAAATCTGTGTACCTTACAGCAAGTATCTACCTGAGGAGGAAATCTAAGCAAGCTGTAGACAAAATTAAAACAATATGCAAAATAATCAATACCGAAACTGGCAAAATTTAACCTCGGGACCGGATTTTTTTCTAAATACCTATATAGACCATAAATTAATTTCTAAAGATCGCGAAGTGGCCAATGCTTTTGGAGATTTCTTTAACAAAATACCAATCGTTACTAATCAGTCCTTAGATTTATCCACGGCGCAGGCTGCTTCCGTACAATTAAATATTGTTAATAAGTATGATGATATATTTAAATTCAGATATATTGATGTAGACCCATATCGATACTACCAACGCTTAGCAAAATATTTGAAAAACTCATACTTAATCAATTGCAAAGTCATTTTTATCTCAATAATTTAATTAATATTGCTCAGTTTGGTTTCACAAAGGGTCGTTCAACAGCCGATGCTGGTGTTGAACTAATCGACAATATTTTTGATGCCTGGGAAGACGCAATGGATGCAATAGGTGTCTTCTGCGATCTATCCAAGGCTTTTGATTGCGTCCATCATGACACTCTTGTCAGGAAGTTACGCCATTATGGTATAAAAGATCAGGCCCTTGGCCTTCTGGAGTCATAACTAACAGATAGGGTTCACATGGTTGATGTTAATGGGAAAAGATCACCTGGGTCTTCAATAAGTATGGGCGTACCGCAAGGTTCAATTCTTGGTCCTTTCTTGTTTTTAGTATATATTAATGATTTACCTTACCTTGTTAAAGCAAAACATGGGTTAGTATTGTTTGCCGATGATACTTCTTTGATATTTAAAGTTAAAAGACAGCAATCAAATTATGACGAGGTAAACAATGCTATCTCTAGTATAGTGAACTGTTTACATGAATGAATGGGTGAATGAAAATAAAACTAAATGTATTAAATTCGTGTTACCCAATGTGAACCCGGTAACTACAGACATATTTATAAAAGGACAGAGATTGGACCTTGTGCAGTCGACTGTCTTTTTGGGCATTACTTTAGACGCCAAACTACAATGGGATCCTCATATAAATAAATTGTCGAACAGACTGAGTTCAGTAGCGTCCGCAGTTAAAAAAATTAGAGCTCTTACCGACGTAGACACCGCTAGACTAGTCTACTTTAGTTACTTTCATAGTCTAATGACCTATGGTATTTTATTGTGGGGTCACGCTGCGAATGCTAATAGTATATTTATTCTGCAGAAACGGGCTGTTCGTGCAATTTATAGATTAGGGCCTAGAGTGTCACTGAGGGAAAAGTTTAAAGAAATCAATATTCTGACATTTGTGTCTCAATATATCTATGACAATCTTGTGTATGTAAAAAGAAATATAACTAATTTTCAGAAGTACAGTGATATACACAAGTTTAATACTAGAAATAAAGACAAGTTGGTTGCTTATGTAAGCCGACTACATAAAATTAGTAATTCTTTTAAAGGCAATTGTATATGCTATTAAAATAAGGTCCTTACTGATATTAAAAACTTACCTTTAGACAAGTTTAAAATAATAATAAAACAGAAATTGTATAAAAAAGGTTACTATAGGATATCTGATTACTTAGAGGACAGATGTCCATGGGAATAGATTGTTTGAGTAACAGCCTGTTTCGATATATAATTAGCATTCATTTTGTAATTTGACAATATTTTATATAAAAAAGGAAACGCAAAAGATGCGACGACTGTGGAGTTTCTTCGGTGAGCTCTTCTCCACAGATTCCGCCATTGTGTTAGTGAACTCACCCAAAAAAATTGTAATGACGGATCTAAGTGATGTAACAACATCCTATGGAAATAAATGATTTTTGATTTGATTTTGATTTGATTTGATTTAGACACGATTGTTAAGGCTTTTCAATTGCTTGGTAAAAATAACACCGAGAATCTTTGGGGAATACCAACACAAATTATAAATCGTATTATTTATATAGTTGCTCCATACCTAGTTGACCGAACGAGCGAAGCGAGCGAAGGGCTCTATTTCGACAAGATAGGAGGCCGATTTTGCTTTCATCTGTCTCTATTTCTCGTTTCTGTCAGTTCTGGTCTAGGGGCCACAGTTGTCTCAAAACTTGGCACACGTGTTCCTTGAATTAAAAGATTTTTTTGTCAAGAGCTTTTCTCGATTTTCCCCTTGGGGGTAAGTTATGACGTCATAATTTTTTTGTATGGGTTTTTTTTCTGAATCCTATCGTGTGGGGTATTAAATTAAAGGGCTTCATAAGCCGGTTTTTAAAATATACTTCAATTTTACCTTTCGGCCGCCTGTTTTCTAAAAATTCAAGAAATATTTTCAAAACATTCCAAGTTTGGACACCTCGAAGTAGGAGCCGGATAAGTAAAGAGGATCTATGCAGACCATGGGAGTGAGTGAAAGAGGCTATAACTATTTCCGTGAAAAGTCAATAGATTGTATTTTAAATCGCACAATGTAGTTAACAACCTTATTTGTGCGGCTACTTTACTACTTGATTTTGATTGAATCTAAAATACTTACCTATAAATTGGTTCACAGTCCCCCCTATTAGCGAGGTCTACTGCCCACAGGGCCACTAGTTATTATTTTTAATAACTGTGTTGATGAAGGAGTTTTTCCTGAAGTAATGAAAAATAGCTCCGTGATCTAATGAGTTCCACGCGTGCTTCTCACACAAGAAGATTCAGGTTAGATTCCTGACCATGTACCAATGAGACAATCAATTTACATTAAGTACATTATAGGACGTTTAATATTTCGGATGACACGTTAAGCTCCCGGCTGCTTTCGCTACGTGGTAGTGGTCGTAATACTTCTCCACCAAACCGCACTGAGCCAGCGTGGTGAAGTATGGCTTAATCTTACTTGTATCCGAGAAAATGCCTGTGCCCCTCAGTGGGGACATTAATAGGATACATTTATTTTGATTTATTAATGAAAAATAGTAAATTGATTATAAGTCCGGAAATAAAAATGATCCGACAAACTACAGCCCTGAATAAAATATTTGATAAAAATACCTTAAGCCAGTTATTGACCCATTTAATATAGACAGACTGTTCCATAATAAACAATATGGCTCCACTAAAAGGCGTTCCACTTCAGATAAGGTTCTTGAAGCATATTTTTGATGCTTAGGAGAAGTCACAAAATGAAATTGGTGTTTTCTGTGACCTTTCCAATGATCGCGTTAGTCATGAAACATCAATTTGTAAATTACACCATTACGGAGTTCAGGGGAATGCTCTTTAACTTGTCTTCTCTTATCTTAGTAATATAATCCAGAAAGTTGATGTGAATGGAGAGAGGTCATCTGGACCTCTCATCTCAACGTGATGTCCCTCAAGGTTCAATATTGGGCCCGTTTTTGTTTTTGGTGTAAATTAACGATCTTGCCATTTTTGTAAAAAACTTATGTGATATTGTTTTGTTTGAGATGATGATACTTCTTTTATTTTGAAGATTGAAAGAACAATTTTGACGATGTTAACAAAGTAATCACGCTAGTTCTTACGTAGTTTACTACCAATAATTTAGTGTTAAACTCTGAAAAAACCAACTGTGTAAAATTCTCGCTGCCCAATGTCAGAGGGGATCCCACTTTAAGTATTTTAATGAATAACGAGCCTTTAGACCTGGTACAGTCGATTACATTCTTGTGAAATTTATCTAGATTCACGATTGCAGTGGGGTTCTCACAAATCGCCTATAGCTGGAAGATCGTGCTCTGCAGCTTTTGCTGT
The DNA here is from genome assembly GCA_949825045.1 of Argyresthia goedartella. Taxonomy (NCBI): domain Eukaryota; kingdom Metazoa; phylum Arthropoda; class Insecta; order Lepidoptera; family Argyresthiidae; genus Argyresthia; species Argyresthia goedartella. The sequence continues at coordinate 12,915,962 of OX463829.1, read as the reverse complement.
ACGAAAAATTAGACAGTTTACTGATGAAGTCATTGCAAGATTAATATATTTCAGTTACGTTCACAGCAGTATGCCATATGGAATTCTGTTGTGGGGTAAAGCCTGAGATATACATTCGGTATTTGTGCTATAGAAGAGAACAATTCGTTCCATATATAATATGAAATCCCGCGATTCTCTCCGAAAATGATTTAAGATTATCAATATTCCTATATCAATAGTATTGACGACCGGTCTAGCCTAGCGGGTGACCCTGCCTAAGAAGCTGACGGTCCAGGGTTCTAATCCTGGTAAAGGCAAATATTTGTGTGACGAGCTTGAATGTTTGTTTCTTAGTCTTGGATGTTTTCAGTGTATGTACATAAGTATTTATCTATATTTCATACATATCGTCGTCTTTTTCCTCTGAAGTTGTCCTCTTACAGTGGCTTGTCAATACATATATATGAAAACTTATTGTACGATCGAAAAAATATTAACACCTTTGTCAAAAATTGCCATGTACATAATTTCAAAAACAGAAATAAAAATAAACTGAATGTACCTAGATTTCGGTTGCGGAAGGTTAATTGTTCATTTATGGAACTGTTTACACTTTTATAATATGTTACCAGGAGGAATTAATTACCCATGCAAAGGTTCAAAACATTCATTAAGGCTAATCTCATAATGAAAGCCTATTACACTATTAATGATTATGTTATAGACAAAACTGCATGGCCTCAATACCCTAAGCTACATCATAATGATAATAATAATTAACGTAACTTTTACAAAAGAAACTGGAGTGACTGGGTTCAGTGTTTATGACAAGACGTGTTTCCGTTGGCTCCACTTTAAAAAATAACAGCGCCTAACATAGTGTTCGCACGGTAGCAGTTCGAATAGATAATAACAGTGCATGTCTTCCCAGCCAGATTTTTTCTGGCACTAAGGCTCCATTTGTTTTTAAAAGTGACTAAAACAGTGATTTTGTGTTCGCCGATAAGCACAGTGCCGTGTTTTTGAGGGTGTTTGAATAAAGTTAACCAACATTTTCGTTCAAGTACCGCATCGCGGTCAGATAAAATATTGGTTTTTACAATATATGTACCATATTTTCGCATCATTGCTTCGAGATACCGGATGCAGCGGTCTATACGCCGTGATCGTCCGTCAGCGTTGCGGGGCCCCGGTTCGAGTCACGCCGGACGCCCTTTTTTGTTTTCTGTGTTTTATACTTTTAAATTTTTGACATGTTTAATTTTGTACTTGTGTATGTCCAATGGCTTTGACAGCAAGTTTTTGTTAATTTGATGATTTTTGTTTGACAAGTTTTATTGAAAATTAATTTAGTTTTAACTTTTATGCATATTTATTTTTTTGATTTGATTGACTTATTATTTATATTGTTTTGTTTTTGGACTTTTTATTGAGGGACTTTTATCATGTTATTTTTATCATGACATTTTTTACTAAAAATTAATTTAGTTTTAACTTTTATACTTATTTAAATTTTTATTTTAATGACTTTTTATTGAGGGACTTTTATCATGTTACTTTTATCATGAGATTTTTTTATTAAAAATTAATTTCGTTTTAACTTTTATACTTATTTAAATTTTTATTTTAATGACTTTTTATTGAGGGACTTATATCATGTAATTATGATGGTGTGTTTTAATTATGAGCGCGCCTACAGCTCTGTGTCCCCACTGTCCCGGCTCGTTGAAGCAGTATGTCGTACCTCGTGGCTTGAGTGTGCATATTAGCCGCATTCACGGGAGTAGCCAGTCGCGTCGCGGGCAACCCGCGCAGTCCCAGTTGCCCGCTCAAGATGCTCCGAGTGCCGCTCAGAATGTTCCGGGTGCCGCTCAGGCTGCTCCAAGTGCCGCTCCGGGGGTAGTTGCGTCTTCACCTTCATTGGCGAATTTGTCTTCTCTGAGAAAAAGTGTGCGGGTGCTAAAGCACATTCCGAAGGGCGCTAGGTGTATAGCTGCTACGAAGTTATCGCAGGTGATCGAGCGATGCATCCAGTCCAATAATCTTCTGGATTGGCAAAGCCTGTAAACTTTTTCTTATTCTGCGCTCAGGGTTCCGTCTTCGGAAGACCGTAGGCGCTCTCTCACGTCAAAGGTGAAGGACAATGTTGCCAATGAAGGTTCGGGTGACAGGTACAGGATTGTTGAATCCAAGGTGCATGATGGAGACCTCAGTGGTGCGGTCCGGGTTTTATTGTCGGACTGCACCATTGCAGACGATAATGACGAAACGTTGTGTGCCTTGAGAGATAAACATCCCTTGCCTGGCCGACCTTTGGACTCTCCTTCGGAGCCAGATCTTTCGTCAGAGTGCCTTTCTGTGGAGGTGGGCGAAGTGGCGCAGGCCATAGCCTATTTTAAGAATGGAACTGCTGGTGGTTTGGATGGCTTGCGTCCGGAGAAGTTGACTTCGGTGGGGGCTGGTGACGGTGGGGTTGCACTTCTGGGTTCGTTATGCAGCCTGGCAAACTTTATGTTAAAGGGCATGGTTAATAGGGAGGTGTGCCCTTTTCTTTACGGTGCCTCTCTGTGTGCCTTAAAGAAGAAGGACGGGGGCATTCGCCCTATTGCTGTGGGGAGCGTTATTCGCCGTTTGGTGGCGAAATTGAGCTGTGGTGCGGCGAGGAATGCCCTGGCATCGCTGTTTCAACCCGTGCAGTTGGGGTTTGGTGTAGCTCTTGGTTGTGAGGCTGCAATTCATGCGACCAGGTCTTTTGCTATGAGTAGAGACACCTCGGACGACATAATAATAAAAGTTGACTTGAAAAACGCTTTTAATACCGTTGAGCGAGATGTCATTTTGAGCAAGGTGTTGGCCTGCTGTCCTTCTTTATACCCTTTCCTGCACCAGTGCTATAGTGACCCAACTAATTTGTTTTATGGTGGAAATTTGATCCAATCGCGGGTTGGTGTACAACAGGGTGATCCTTTGGGTCCCATGCTTTTTAGCTTGGCAATTCAGGAGGTTGTGGCCTCGTTGCGTTCTTCGCTGAACGTGTGGTACCTGGACGACGGCACGATTGGTGGAAGTCCGGACGTGGTCATGGAGGATTTGGGAAGGCTAATACAGGGGTTTTCTAACCTGGGACTTAGTCTTAATACTCAGAAGTGTGAGGTGTACTCCTGTTCTGGGCAATTCACGCAGGAGTTGAGCGCTGACATCCATGCGGTTGTGCCGGGAGTTGTCCATGTAGCCTGGGAGGATTTTACACTTCTGGGAGCCCCTATTTTCCCGGAGGGTATACCGCGGGTTATTAAGACAAAGATAGATATCCTCGCGGCTTCGAAAAAGCACCTCAAGCAGCTCTCCGCCCATGTTGCCCTGACTATTTTAAAAAGTTGTCTCTCTTTTCCGAGACTGACCTATTCCGTTAGGACTGCTCCGGTTTGGTTGCATAGACAGGCAACTATAAGTTATGATGCGGTATTAAAGGATTTACTGGAGTGCATCATTAATGTGGAAATGTCCTCGACTCAGTGGGCGCAGGCTGCGCTGCCGATCCGGCATGGGGGTTTAGGTGTGCGACGCTTACAGGACACCGGGCTTCCAGCCTTTTTGGCTTCTTCACATGGTGTTGTGGAACTCGTAACTCATATCTTGGGTATTAATGGTGACGGGTTTCGCATCCCTTTTGCGGAGGAGGCAGAGGGTTTATGGAAGGCTCGTTGTCCTGGAAGGGATCTGCCGGAGAGGTTGGATAGTCAGCGCGCGTGGGACGAGGCCATGTGTGAGGTGACTCGGGATGAGCTGCTTGCTCAGTCTGTGGGACCTGAGTTGGCGCGGTTGCGCGCTGTTTCTCAGCCCGACTCGGGCATGTGGCTGCACGCATTACCTTCTCCACAGCTAGGCACTCTCTTGGACAATGATTCATTGGGTGTGGCAGTTGCCTTGCATTTGGGATGCACAATCTGTCAGCCGCATCGTTGCGTTTGTGGGGCATGGGTGGATGGGTTGGGACGCCATGGCCTTCACTGCGTCAGGAGCGCTGGCAGGTTTTCTAGGCACCACGCAATTAATGACATTGTCCGTAGGGCTTTGGTTTCGGCCAACGTTCTCAGTGTGCTGGAGCCGCCCGGTCTGTGCCGTTCGGATGGGAAGCGTCCATGGGAGAGAGGGCGGTCTCTTTTGTGGGATGCAACTTGTGTCTGCACGTTCGCAGCCTCCCATGTGGTTTCCACAACTGCCACTGCAGGTGCTGCGGCTGAATCAGCCGCTAGGCTGAAGTATCAAAAATATGCCGCTCTAGCTAACAGCTACATTTTCGTGCCGCTTGCTGTCGAGACGACTGGAGTGTGGGGGATACAAGGCAGACAATTTGTGAAAGAGTTGGGCCGACGCCTCAGAGACAGAGGTTTTGACCACCGCTCCGGGGCATTTCTCATGCAGAGGATTTCCTTGGCTGTGCAGCGGGGTAACGCTGCCAGTGTCTTGGGAACCTTTGGCGGGGAGATGTCCTGGGGTGGATTGTTTAGTTAGTTTTTGACATATAGATATATTATTTTATTGTTGACAAAAGAAATAATGTAATTTTATAGTCTGGTAATAAAATTAAGTGGCATGTGAGTAACTCATAACAATTTCTTAGTTTTAACGTAGAATACAATTCTGTTACCAAGGAACCAGAGTTTATGGTCATGCTCACTAAAAGGTATTTACTTGCGGTGGCTCTGTGCAGCGGGTTGCTCCCCTCGCTCAAATATGGCGAGGGGGATGATGGCTGGTGCACAAGTCACACTCGTGAACGGGTGCTGCTTGGGAGGCTGGTCCAGTCTGGTTTCTTATAAGTTATGTTCATTACAGCTTGTCTTTGTTCTTATTTATTCATTTTGTTAGATTGTTAATTTTGAGACATCTTATTGATACTTATAGATACAATGTTATTAATATTGAATTAAATAATATTGTCATTACATTAGATGATTTGTATATTGTACATTATGTAATAATAAGAAAATAATAATGACGAAAATTAAAAAAATTACATCCCCGTAGAGTTTCTTGGTGCTATCTTCTCTGACGGACGTATTTCCGAAGCACTGGTAGAGTTTATGGAGTCTCCTTTTCCTGGGCGAGATTGAGCCGTGAATCACCTCTTCAAAGGGAGATTTTATTTTTCAAACTCAATCTTAAATGACAAACTTAATCAGTCATCTACTCATTAGTTTAGTTATTCATATTTGATTTATTGTTCATTTTTAACCATATATATGAGACTTCAGTTGTGTTTGACCTGTAAAAGTGCAGTATTTTTGCCTATTTGCAATAAAGTTTTTTAATTTTGATTTTCAGTTTTAATATCTTATTATTGACATATTTTTTATATTTTACTATTGTACGATTGATTGTAGTATCTTATTCTGTCGTCTTCTGGCAGGGTATCGGAACTGGCGGGGTAGCGGGCGGCGCGGAATAGCATCGGGCCGCCCGGAGACGTTGAAATTAGGTGTTTTTTCGAATTTACTGAAAAACGGAAATAAGCTAATTGTTAAAATTTAAGGATTGATATGGAGCTCTTAAAAGGGAACATTTAGGTATAAAAATTATGACAAAAATCCGTAATTTTATATTAAAATAATTGTATCTCCTTTTTAATATAGACTATGTTCAGGATTTTTTACGATCGAGGCGAATTGATCCAATCGCGTAACGACATAGTATTGAAACTAGATTATCTCTTTGTAAATAACATATATTTTTTGAGACCTATGAATATAGTGGAAATAATTTTATTATTATTTTTGCCAAAGCACTCTTCAGTGGTTTTGTGTGATCTTGGGCCTTAACAAGGACACAAGTCAACCAAATTTTAGACTTTTTAACCCCAAACGACAAAAAATATGAGTGTTGTTATAGGTGTGAGGGTATCTATGAGGGTGAGTTTGTGAATATGTCTATCTGTGTCTATCTGTGGCACCCTAGCGCTCAAACAGGTGGACGGATATTGGTGATATCGTTGTCTAGTACCCAAGATACAGGGAATCCTAGTTTGGGGCTAGATCAATGTGTGTAAATAGTGTCCAAGGTATTATTATTATTATTATTATTATTATTATTATATGGTACAAGTCAGAGACGACGAAAAAGAGGGTTGTTATAAGTTTGAAGTTTGCGGCTATGTGTATGTGTGAGTGACTTTCTGTGTGTGTGGGTGTGTTTGTGTGTGTGTGTGTGTATGTGTGAGGATGTGTCTCTATGTATGTGTCTGTCTGTGGCTCTCTAGCCCTCATATGGGTGGACGGATATTGGTGATGCGGTACAAGTCAGAGACCACGAAAAAGAGGGGTCTTTTTCGTCGTCTCTGACTTGTACGCACCGGGGGACAGATTTTATTGATGCTGCACACAATTCAGTAAGAATATATTTCTGGGAAACAGATTGACTTCCACATTTTTAACCCCCAACGACCAGGTGAGGTGTTATTAAAGTTTGAACCCTCTTTAGGTCGGTGTGTCTATATATCTGTCCGTGGAACCCTAGCGGTCAAATAGGTGGTAGTATTTTGATGCGTTTGTCAGTAAACGATGGTAGTAGACTTACCTGTGAAAAATCTTAGATATGTTTTATTAAAATCGGTTCAGTCCTTCTCAGCTTAATACGGAATAGCGGTTAACGTGGACTGATTTTAATGCAATTTTTTTTGCACAGCGATGGCTCGTCGATATATTTTATTACAATCAGTTCAGAGGTTCAAAAGTTATCAACCTAAATATATAACAAGTGAACCAAATTTTAGCCGTAAGGTTCCATTAATGTTTCGGAGGTGTTTTATTTTTTTATTTATAGTTATTCTCAGTAAATTTCTTAAATGACAATACCAAATTCTCTACTACCGACGCTATTAACTGAGCAGTAAAGATGGTGGTGAAACTATATAAAGCGACCAGTGATTCCGTCTCATAGAGTATTTTTCTTTATTTGTTGCACAATCGGCATTTCAATTTGCTTACATGATTTTAAATACTATTTTAATTTACTACTGCTAACTTCAATTTGACAGAACCAATTTATAGGTAGATATCATAAATAGCATATAGTGTCACGCCTTGTGCCATCGTTTATCCTGTTATTCACTTCAAGGCATGACAGGGGGCTAGCGCATCGCCGCGACATTGAGAGATGAAGGTTAGAACAGATTTTTTATAAAATTAGCCTGATTTTAGTTTTTATTTATTTTCGTAGGTTATTTTCTGTATATTTCAATTTCGTATAAGTGGACTGTGCCATTGAATAGGACCTCACCTAAAAGAATAGGTACATGACATTTGGACTGAAAAGCTGTTGTAGCTCTCGAACAAAGGAATCCACAACTGGCATTGAGGCTGGTCAGGAAACATGACCAAATCTAGATTATCCGTGACCAGTCTTCGAAATGTCGTCGATAGTGCTTGTGCTTTCTATGTTAGTTAAAATTTGCGATGAAAAAAAACGGCAATTCTAAACCAATAAAAATGTTTTTGAAAATATAATCATGACAACTGGAGAAGCGTTCTAGATTCAAAGTAGAAAGTGTTATTCGTTAGTTAGTTTTAATGTAACACCTTGAGAATTTAGTCAATATTGGAATGAGATGGCATCCGTTGTGTTTTTGGATCTAATAGTCAAGTCAATAATATTGAGTTCGGGGAATTCGTGCTAAAGGGCTTTACTTTGGATTAGTGTTCAAATCTTCGGAATGGTATTGACTCTTGTTAGAGAAGGATTTAAATAAGTTTCTTGTTACCCGGTAATAATTCAGTCACTAACATTTCCACTATAGTGCAAACCGGCGATATTTCTATTCTTTTGCTATGTCCCCACCGAGGGACAAAAAGATCCCTGATCATGATTTGCGCGAACCAAAGTAAGTGGATTGACTGACAGCGACTCTAATGGACAAATTACGATTACGTAATTTCGTCTGGACTCGTTTCAGTTAATATTTATAATATCATAGACTCTGGCACAAGAAAGCTGAGACTGGAGTCACAGAGTAAACTTGTATATAAAAACAAAATGTCATGTGTCGAAACTGTCAAAACCCTATAAAGGTGAAGTCGAATAGGTCGGAGCCAAACATCAAAAGAGCCAAAATAAAGGAATCCCAGAATGCAGGTAAAGGTGTGCAAATTTTTTTTGAATTCCATGGAAACATTTAAAAAAATAGTTTCGTTCGACTCCAATCGGCTCGATTGGCGCGATCGGCTGTGACAAGTGTGTGTTTACCTCAGATGGTAAATATGGGGTAGCCATGCAAGAGACCAAAACGTTTATAAAGCAAAGCTTTTCCACGTAATGTTAATTCCAAATTCACCCCTATGATTACAAAGTTCTATTTGCCGTGCAAATATCTGCGGAGTACGACAATATTTTCGTATTCGACACGTTTACTCACGTGGCCCGAGGCGAAAACTGCAATGTCAATAGAAATATATTACCCACTTGTATGTGGTAGGAGCATAGAGGTTGTAGAAATGGAGACGCCGCGCCGTCGTGGAGATTACTGACGAAAGTACCTACTAGTGCCAAAAGTATAACTCAGGGAGTTAGGCCTGTTTACCCAACATTCTTTTCAATTACCACTTTTGATTATTTGATTTATGGGAAGCTATTACAACTTTCTAGGGTTTCATTCATACCCGAAGGGTGCTCAACGGGACCCTAATACTAAGCCTCCACTGTCCACTATCCATTAGCGCGCTGTATCTCATGAACCCTAATAAGAACAGAGTTTTCACTGAATGTGTATTTCTGTTGATGCTTTAAAAACATGCATTTAACTATATGCAATGTCAAAAATAAAAGTGGATTATTAACAAGTGATTTACGTTTATTGTTGTGAGATAGTAAGGAAACTTTTTAACTTACCTCTACTAGGTTCGTACTTTGACTCAGATTACGTCATATTGCGTCACCATCACCCGGGTGAGAATAATAATATAAAAAACGGCCAATGCGAGTCGATCTCGTGCACCGAGGAGTTCCGCATAAATCTCTTTTTTGTTGATGGAACTGTAAATTTGCTGTTTTCGGATTTTTTCCTTGCTTGTGCTAAGACCACGCTGCTTGCCAAATTTTATGATTGTTACTCAGTGGGAAGTACACTACAGGTTTAGATCCCCTTGCGAGTATCAAGCAAAATCAGCAGAATTGTGAAATAAACGGCGGTATCTTCTGATTTCCTTGCCCTATATAAGTTTGATTTTTTCACAACTAAAAAAATTTAAATATTGATATTAATTGCAACTTCAGACTTCCACCTCCACGCGTTTCTGAGAAGAGGAGGGTCTTAAAAAACGGGCATCCTATTTTCCATTTATGGTACGGAACCCTTAAAATAATATAATAATACTCGCAAAATACTTATTCACCAGAATCAGAAAAAGTATATTGTTTGAAAGCGCGCGTCATCTTCGTAGTCATCGGGGTATATTTTAACGATATAAAGTGATGTCGTCTAATTTTTTGTGGTACTGGGACAGGTTCAATTCAAGGAACCTAAAAATTTGGGCCAATAAGGAAAAAACATGGTTTCATTTTAAAAGGTGAATTGCCTACCATATCAAAAGTTCTTCAGGCAGTCAATGTTGAATTACCAAATTTTAGCAAAACGACTGTCAGGCGGCTAATGAAGCGTTCTCACATATCTAAAACGACCGAGAAATAATGCGCTCATAGACAGAGACGATATAATAATACGGTGGCGAACATACAAAAGCGGCACATATATTACATAACCGTAATCATAATCATAGTTTATTGATAATAAGATATTACATGTCAACAGTATACAATTAACAAAAATTCATTAAATTAGCAGGCATAATGATTATGAATAACATTTCAGGATGGTACAATGATACAATAGTAATATAGTCACTAATAAAAGTCAATAATAAAATAAATTAATGTCAAAAAGAATAATAATGTAAAAATGGCATAATAATAAGAATTACCATTACAGATAAAATTAAATAATATTACATTTCAGACAAAAATTAAAGATCACAATTGTATATATCATTAGTTAAGTCAGTGGTTAACTTATTCATCAATAAATTCTGATACTGAGTATGTAGTATGCTTTGCTTAGGTGGTACTTTTTAACCTTCGTTACAAAGATTTTTAGCATGTTGATGGATTTTATCTCCACTGGTAGTTTATTAAATAAGGTAGGGCCCATGTCCCTCAATGATTTGCTGGTTTTAGCGAGACGACTGGTCGCACAGTACAAGTCGTGGGGCCGTCGAGAGGAATACTTACGGTCTGGGTTCTGGAAGCTTGGGTGGGTACTCTGATGGGTGAGTGAGTCAGGCAGACTCACATACTTCAGTACTTCCAAGATGTATATAGAGGGGAGTGTGAGAATTCCTAGCTTAATGAAGAGTTCCGAGCCGGGGTGTAATTCGGTTCTCCGGAAATTCTACGCACTACACGTTTTTGAATGAGAAATGGTCTGTCGCGTTCAGCAGCCATTCCCCACAAGTCTATACCATACACAAGTATCGAATGGAAGTGGCCATAGTATTAAGTTAGTAAGTGCTCTCTAGAAAAAGTAGGTGAGAGCCTCGATAATGCATAATACGCAGTGTTTAATTTTATGCACAAAGAGTCAACGTGGTGAGTTCACTGAAATCCTGCGTCAAAAGTAAATACAACAAAGCGAATAGTGTCGGTGGCAGGCAGAGTGATGCCATTCACTACGAGTGGAATCTGGGGAGCCCCACCTATGTTGCGCAACAAGAATCTCAGTACCTGGGTCTTATCAAGGTTCAGTAGCATGCCATTCACTGTGAACCATTCAGTTAAACATAGGGTAATCGATTGAAGGTGTCTGTTTAATTCAGCCTCATCTTTACCGTCTACGATAACACAGACATCATAAGCGTACATCAGGGACTTGGCTGTTCCGGAGACGATATGGAGTAGGTCGTTCATCAGGATGACAAAAGTGGTATTCCCTACGTTGGAACCCTGCAGCACTGATAAATCCCCGACCTGACCGGGTTCGTACATAGTACATGGATGAGATATGGGTGAATTCAGGTTAGTGTTTAACATTAAGAAGTGGATGTTAAATAATAATACATATTTTAAGGTATTATATATTTTGTTATACTATAATTATATTGATTTGATTAAGTTAATGACTATATGATTTTCATTAACAGGACATACTGTTAACAAAACATGGGTTGACTGCAGCAGGTTACTCTTGAAAGGTGGAAGCGTTGTGCGGAGCACGTCACCAAGGAAGAAAATAACGTTTGAGGCAAATTGATGAAACTATAGGTAGCACGGTAGACAGTTTTGTTATCCACGGAAATGTTCTGAAACAGAATACTCGGAATTGACTAACAACAATAATTAGACGTGTGTGTGTGTGTGTGTGTGTGTGTTAAATGTATCATAAAATAATTAAAACTAAAAAAATATTATAGGACTTTTTTATTTCATTTGATCCACAGGTTGCGAATGTGTGTTTACAAATGTGTGGTGACTATAGCTACAGTTAGTGTATCAATTTCATATAAAAGATCTCTTAAAGTTGCGTAAAAAAATAAATTGCTCGTATAGCTCTTTTCTGTAAAAAAAAAAAACAGTTTGAATATCCGCTGCTTTCCCCATAACAAGATACCATAGGACATCGCAGGAGTGCTTCAAGATGGTATTCTTTCTCTTCCCCCGATTTTAGTCTTTATCAACTCCACTCCGAGGTCCGTTATCTCTTATTTATATAATCTCTACGAAAATGATCTCCAAATCTATCACCACATTTCTCCCTGTGATGTAGTTTCATCCATGGAGGCGTTGAATGCTGACCTCGAGAAAGTGAAAGACTGAGCCTCGTCACACGAGCTGTTCGTTAATCTGATCTTAATTCAAGCAATGATTTTACTAGTCACTCTCTTTCCGTACTACAAAAACAAATAATTTCTTTAACGTATAATACTTCAATAGAGTACATAGTATTTCAGTTTGTAAAAATAGATACTATGGAAGGACCGATCAATTGTCATTGTTATGTTATAATAAAAATAAAAAAGCTATGCCTAAGGCTACATACATTCATAAAAGAGACTATGGTGGTGATAACATTAGGAAGTTTCGTGAATGTCTCCAATGCTTATCGTTCGCAGAAGTTTACGAAGAATCTGACCTCAATAAGGCATTTGAAAAATTTCATGAATTATTCTGTTTGTTTTATAATCTTTGTTTCCCAACAATTATCGTAAAAAGGAACAAGGAGGTCAAACCAAAATGGATTTCTAAAGGACTAAGAATCAGCTGTAAAACAAAAAGATCTCTAAGATATAATTTTTACAAACAAAGAACACAATATAACAAAAACAGATATGAAAAATTCTCAAAAATATTAAAAAAAAATATCGTACAATCACAGACACAAGCAAATAATAAATATGTACAAACTAGTAAAAATAAATGTAAGGCATCGTGGAATGTAGTAAAAAATGAATCAGAAAATCAACAAGCATCACATTTCATACATCAAATTAGTCATGAGGGTACTATAGTTCAGGAAGCAACTGGAATAGCTCAAACATTCAATGAATACTTTATAAAAATCTCTAATAAGGTTAACCATGACTTGGCTCTCACCGGCGGAAGTCATCGGATAAGTGAGAGTATTTTTCTTAAGCCTTATGATAGTAAAGTTGTGTCAAAACTAATAATGTCGTTAAATAACACCAATGCAGAAGGTTTTGATGGTATATCTACCAAAATAATTAAGGCATGTTGCTTGGAGATATCGCCTGTATTAAACTATTTGATAAACCTGTCTCTAGAAACAGGAAATTTTCCTAACAAACTGAAAATATCTGTCGTAAAGCCGTTGTACAAAAAGGGTGAGAGATCAGAAATAGGAAATTATCGTCCAATCACACTCACGCCTGTGTTGTCAAAGGTTTTTGAAAATGCGATGCATGTAAGATTAAATGATTTTTTCACAAAATATAATGTATTAAAATCAGAGCAGCATGGCTTTCAGAAAAATAAATCGACCACCTTGGCAACTTTCAAACTAGTAGACCAAATTGTTCACAATATAGACGTCAAAAACTATAGTACAGTGCTATTTTTTGATATGTCCAAAGCATTCGATTTTGTTGCACATGAGTTATTGCTATCGAAACTCGAGGCTAATGGTATTAGAGGCTTAGCACGAAACTGGCTACAGACTTACTTGGACGATAGGGTGCAGAGTGTAGAAATAAGTCGTCTTAATGATAGCCATGTCGTTAAATGCTATAAATCCGAGCTAGAATGTAATAAATTTGGCGTTCCTCAGGGCAGTGTACTCGGGCCTCTTCTTTTCTTAATTTATATAAATGACCTGCCGGAAGTCACTAATCAAAGCTGCATTTTATTCGCTGATGATATATCAATAAATGTAACTCGCGTGATTACTGATGACATTTCACTTCATGAATTTGACATTAATACAACTATTACCTCTATAATTAATTGGTTAAATAATAATAATCTGCAAGTAAATTTAAATAAAACAATGTATATAAATTTTAATAACTTTGACAAATATAACAGGAACATGACATTAAATATAAATTATAACGGACAAATTCTAGAGGAGGCTAATAGTGTGACATTTTTAGGTATAGTAATTGATCGACATTTGAATAGGAAAGATCAAATTAATAAAATATGTAATAAGATAAACATATTTATTTTTGTGCTAAGACGTTTGCACAAAACAGCCGAGAAAAAAACCGCACTGCTTGCCTATCATGGGTATGTAGAATCCGTCATAAGATATGGTCTGATAATTTGGGGTAACGGAACTGAAATTAACAGAGTATTTATTGCCCAAAAAAAATGTTTGCGTGCTATTTGTGGTATGACACCATATGAGTCCTGCAAACAAACATTTAAAAAATTAAACATCTTACCGGTACCCTGTCTTTATATACTTGAAATCGGTAAATTCGTTAAGTCAAATCCTGAACTTTTCGTAAAAGCTCATGATTATTTCTCGAGGAACTCTAGAAACCCGAACAGGCTTGTATTTAATCACACACCAAGAACAACACTGTATTTAAAAAATTGCTCAGCAATGTGTGTGATTGTGTATAACAAAATACCAGATGACATAAAAACGTTGCCACTCAACACTTTTAAACGCAGATTATTCTATTGGCTTCTGCAAAACTGTTTTTACTCTGTGGACGAATTTCTGAACTTCAAACGTAGGTGAAACTGGTCTTGGCTTTTGTTGTTTTGTTTGTGTTTTTAATTTATACAATTTATGTGATTTAATGTGAATAGACTAAAACTAGATCTCTAACATTTGCATGCTACAATTTAATAGCTGATTAAGGCGTTCAACTTTCATGTTATTTAAGAGCTCTTTTACCCTTATCTTTGCAAATAAATTTCTTATTTCTTATTTCTTATTTCTTATTTATATGTCACTGAAAATGTTCTTCTTCTTATTGTGCCTCTCCACTACTGCAGATTGGCAGTCAGCTCCTCATATTCCTTCTTGTTCATTTTGATGCACAATTTTTTCGTTTGGCCAGTTTTGTTCGCGTTGTTGTCGTTGTTGTCGTTCGAGTTGTCGTATGAATCTGTGTTTTGGGCAGCCTTGACGCAAGAAGAATTGACGCCGGCCTTAGCGACTGCTGGCGTTTTCCCGATATTTCATCCGATATTTCATCTGAAGTCAAAGGCCAGACGTTGGAAGCGATCTGGGTATGTATTTGGTGTTTATATTCCGTGGTGGCATTTTGGTCGTGTTAGCGTTATTCTGGTACTTATCATTATATTTTATTTGTAGCTTTTGGTGGAGAGCTGCGAATCGAGCCATAACCCCAATTTTTTAAACCGACACCGCGGACGCGTTGTCCTCACCAAGGCGTGCTTTGGAGCAGGCAGACGCAGGCAGGCAGGCGTACGTGAACGAGGAAGTTGGACGCCGGCTTCAGGAAATCCCGTATTTTTGACCCAATTCATACTTTTGTTTAATTGAACTGTCGTATGTATATTAATTTTAATTTTGTTTCTTAGCGCTGCTTCACTCAAATTCAGTCTTTGAACAGGATTATGTCGTCTGTTCATTATATTTTCATCTAAATTCCTAAAGGCATTTGCACGCCACCGTCAAAGATATTTTCGGCATACTTTTGGGCAATCATTCATATAACCCCTCGTCCATTCCATACGCACTTCATAATCCTTCTCATACAATCATTCCATTTTCACCTCAAGTCCTGGTCAAAGTGCGCAAACAGCGTCAAAAGCGCGTTACGAAGGTATTGATTTCATTTTAAACGAACCAGCAATTTTGGTGTTCTTTTGCAACATAGACAAGTTCAGTTTGTGATCTCTTTTCTGGTTTAATTTTCGGTCTTGGACACGGTTGTCAATTTTATTATAAAAAATACGTGTTTTATCAGTGAATGTTATTACTTATTTATATCACTACACTAGGTACTTGTATTTAGTGACTCTCTCCAAAGTAGTACCTGCCACCGTGATTTTTGGGTTCAAGTCTTATTTTCTGGAAACCACCATAAACTTAGTTTTGGCGAGGTTCATTGATAGTTGTTCTTTCTTAGTTTGGCTGTTCTCAAAGACGTGGTGAACTATACTCTGTAGATCTTCAAGTGTTGTTGCTTCTAGAGCGGTATCATCGGCGTACCTCAAGTTGTTAACTATCTGCCCATCGATCTTAATACCTGTAACAACCCCCCCTCGAGTTAATTGAAATAATATCAACAAACCCTACGAGTTAACCGAACGATTCTATGAAAAGTAAATTTAAAGATATTACCAGCTAACCATTAATTTAATGTCAGACGGAATTTAACCCTTACGCATTTTTATTGGAATATTTCTCCAATTGGAAAGATTCTAATACCAACGATTGTGAGTATCTTATTTAGATGATTTGGCCAAAGTAGTGGGTGATCGTCTATGGGTAGGACTGCAGACGTTGTGATAGTAATAACCTAAAGTTCTTTTTAGAGTGGTTTTAGTTAAACAGTATCGTCATGAGGTTCCCCAGCCAGTGATGAATATAAGTGACTTAAAATATTGATAAGCATCGAGTCCGTGCTTATTAGAATAAATTCCAAGTAAATAACCATTTAAAAGACATTTCGATTACATGTGTTTATAAAGGAGTGTTTGTGCTAGAGCTCGCGTCCAGAAGGGACCCGGGCCCTAAGGTCGGGCCCCTTAACCCCGCCCGACGCCAGTGGAGGTCAACCGAGTTCTACGGACCCAAGACAGACGAAGTTAGATTTAGCTAAGCAAAATAAGCTTAAATTTTATAAAATAAGGCTTACAACCACTCAAAATTGTAAACACAATTTATAAGTAAACAAAGGGTTAACTATGTGTTCATTAGTACGCTTTTGGCGTTATCTTTCACCTGTTTTGGGGCCATCCTCCTCCCACACATTCCCATACACAATCTACGTGACTGCATTATTTTAAGACTGCTGAAGACCTGGAATTAGCCAACTGAATACACCAGCACCTAGAGACCGCCTGAATCTACTCAAATCCCTCTCGAGTTAGTTTACCTGCCAATCAACTACATATAGACTATTTGGTTTATATTTTTTATAAGATTTGATATTGTGATATCTCTCATCCATCAGTCCAACATGTTTGTTGATCGGTTACGGGATATTTTTATTTGCACCTACCCGTCTCTTAAGTTTTATTCCGTAACCATGTTGATGTTCATCCAGATATTTTATATATAAATTAGTTTTAAGACATGTAAATTCAGCGTAACTACTTAGGTCACTAGATTGATAATGTAGCGTGTGTGTAGATTTGATTCTATCGGATTTCAGGCCATCCACAGGCATTCTACAGCGAAGTAAACTTCACTCTAAACAGGGGCGATGAGCGTCCCTGAATGATGCGACCAGGGTCTGTACTACAATGTCAAATCAATCCGAATTGTACAAATCCATCTTTTAATCGGGGTATGCGAGTAGTTCTCCAGTCCATGAGTAAGAAGAAGTCTAGGCACTACGTGCTTACGACAAAGGTATGAACCAGATAGTACTCAAAGCAGTGACAGCCTTTGGAAAATGGAAAGCACAAGTTCGTTCGAATTCCAATGCAGTAAGAATGATCGACCTTCTGAATCGGAGGCGTTTCAGAAGGGGAGAATGACTGCTAATAAACCTTAGGCCGTGTAGAATCTAGTAGAGTGTTCTTATAGTAATGTCAGCTTCTTGTTGAGTAAATTTGTATGTGTGTGTTTTGTGAATGACCAAGCAACCACGTCAATCTACATGCTATATGGAATTAGAATATGTTTGTCATTTAATGTAAAGTTAGGTAGGCCAACCAACATGATATACGGTCAAGAAAAGAAAGATCAAAACAGCCACAATCAAAAAAAATATTTAGTTTGTTAGATAGTTTTATAAGTATTTAGGTATTTCAAGAGTGAGAAGGAAATAACCTAATTATTTGTAGTCATACGAATTTCAAATACTTGTTTGTTACATAAACCTAAATAATCGTGTTTGTCTCCCTAACTACATAACCTCGACAACCTAGGTTTAGCCGCAACTAAACTCCTGTCTAGCCTAGTCTAAAATCCTAGTGTTATACCACGTCCATCATCGACACCATTCGAAAATGGTTGAGTTTGATTTAAATGTGTTTGTATGTTTAATGACTGTGTGTGTGGGAATTTCAAAACTCGCTACACGAAAGGAATGAGGAGAGGATTAGCCCGCGAATATCCTAAGAGCCAATCCAGGAACCCTATGGTGAAGGAAAAAGGAAATTAGGGTCGCTCCAAGCCCAGACTCAGACTCAGATAAATTACCTAAAAGTTCTTATCTAACGACCCAAGGATAGTTTTGGAATTTTGGGTAGGTTGATTTAAAGAATAGGAACCGAGGTACATCTCGGCGCTTCAGACACTCACGAAAATCCACTGCAACACGCAATCACAACTATCCCAGTTCAAGACGCGTAAAACGGCGAATCGAACTGTACAGAATTCCCGAAAGGCGTGTGTCACAGTAGTTTGACGCGGAGACTGAATGGCTCCCCCTCTGAGTCTTAACTCACACTTCATCGACGACCAGCAACAAAAAGCTCCCTTTCATCTCGACCAATCACTTTTGTATCCTCTATTCCCACCAAAACGTCCTACCCCAGGCATGCTCGCCAAAACACCATGTAAAACTACGCGAGTCATTCTCATTGGTTCGTTTCATTTTCTTTCGAAACTCAGTACTCTGATTGGTCACTGGTCCACACCGTATACACACTTTATATTTTTAAGATCACACAGTTCAACCAGAAATAGACTTTATAACATCATAAAATAATCTAAATAAAATAATACCCATTTGTTTTCTATATAAAACATCTTATTGCAATTATAGTGAATAAAGTTCTGCTTTGAGTCAAACCATCTGGAATTTAAAGGCGATCGACCGCCATCTGTACCTCCATCATTGAACTAACTACGCATCTGTTTGACCCACCAAACTATATCGTAACTAAACACCCTTACGTATGAGTTTCGATTGAATGAGCCATGGCAAATGCAACACTTCAAAACAACATCACAAATGTGTAAAATGGTCATAATTCGACATCCACTGAAAGCAACGGTGAAGTTAAACCATATTCATTTTAGATTTATGATTCACAACTTATTTCATAGCTCTTAAAGTTTATCCACATTGTGGAGATTTTTAAAAAATATATATTTCTACCTACTGAGAAATAAACCAAATGTTTGTTTCGTCACATACCCCACTCTTTCTCTTCCAGTGCTTCAGAGATAATTGCTTCTGAGTACTGATTAAATAGTAGCGGGGATAGAATGCACCCCTGCCTCACTCCACGACAAATCGCAATTAGTTCGGTTTCGTCACCACCCACTCTTACCGTGCTGGTCTGATTCCAGTAGAGGCTCTGTATTATCCTCATATCCCTGCCATCAATTCCGACTTCTTGCAGATGACGCATAAATACCTCGTGTTTAACACGGTCAAAGGACTTCTCGTAATCAACAAAACATATAATGACGTCAGACTGTAGGTCTCTACACTTTTGAACAAGAACATTCAACGAGAACAAGGCCTCTCTGGTTCCTAGTCCAGATGTAAACCCAAACTGGCTGTCCGAAATTTGTGCATCGCATCAAACTCTAATCCTCTCATGTATAATCGACAGAAAGAGTTTTAAGACCTGACTCATCAGGCTTATTGTGCGGTATTCTGTGCATTTCTTAGCCGTAGGTTTCTTCGGGAGGGTAACAAACGTTGATATTAACCAACGTTTGTTACCCTCTGAAAATGTTGGTTCATTTATAAAAGTCACGCAATCATTAATTCTATCAAGTTTTGTTCAATAATCATCTTTTTTTAATTTGGTCCTAGACATCGTTTTGTATATGCGTTTTCATTAAATGTTACTGCTTAAATTTTGTGTGCAATAAAGTATTATGAAGTATATGAATTACTTAGCAAAAACATATATGTATAATTAGTGCCTGTTGTATATGACAACTGGATGATAACATCACCTGAGTAAGGCGGGAAGCGGATGATCAAACGTTGGGCCGAAAGGATTAAGGAAAGTATTACCGTTTACTTCTAATATTTAAAGGAAAATTATTTTTATTGATACGACCGAACGTCAAAAACTAAGCATTTAAGTGACAGGTGATACTGAGGTATTCTGCTGGACCCGAAAAAATACATTTTAATTTTGACGCAGTGCTAATAAAAAGCCCTTTATAATAAAACATAACGCTTACCAGACAAGCTAATTAATTAATGCCCGAAAAATACAATCTTACAAAAGATTGCTCGGTGCACCCCACACTAGGCTCTGCCTGTCTGTATCGTGGGTGCCTTTGGGCATATTTAACATTTGGAGTTAACCTTTGCTTGCTTAGTCTTAATTACTTAAAATAAAAATAAAATGTATCTAGCATAAAGCAATTTAAAGTTGCAAAAAAGTGAACACAAAGTAGCACTTAAAACAGTATTTTTATAGATTTTGATAAATGTAAGTAATATTATTTAAAATGAGATGTATTACATATATAAGAAAATATTAGTCGCGCTCTCCGCATATAAGTTACCGCTCGTTGACGGACGTAGTCGGTCCGTAGCAAATGGTAGTTTTTTGTGGAAAAATTCTTAGTATGGCGCGGTTCCAGAGTCAATTACTCTGGAGAGCTTGATGGTAGAATATTCTATACCGCGGGCGGTTTCGTTTACTTCGACTAGGGATGAGAATCAGCATTATGAGATATACAATAAAATCCATAAATCCAAAAAACGGGGAACAGCCAGGGGTGTATATTAGAGTAAAGAAATGTGCAATAAGAAAGTGGATTGGCTAGACTTTGAGACAAACTTGGCTCAAGTGCAGTTTCAGTATCGTGCGTATTTGTCATGCAGGACTCAGGGGCCATACTGATAGCACCCGCTTGTCACGGGGTCAATGTCACAGTAAATCCCGCGTGCATTATGAAACGAGCATGCCATATAATAAGGTCAAGTTGTTAGGAACCGAAAAACCTAGTGTAAGCTAAGATCGATTTATAAGTCATCTGCCGAAAAAAATACTGTCACATTGACATTTTACACATGGCGCGTACACACTGGACGGGTGGTGACTAGGAGCCGCGGCGAGCACGAATGACTTCATTGTGTGGTGTATTAGAGTCAATTAGGTAGTGTACAATACAATAAATAAATATACAATAAAATCCATAAATCCAAAAAACGGGGAACAGCCGAGGGGTGTACATTAGAGTAAAGAAATGTGCAATAAGAAAGTGGATTTGCTAGACTTTGAGACAAACTTGGCTCAAGTGCAGTTTCAGTATCGTGCGTATTTGTCATGCAGGACTCAGGGGCCATACTGATAGCACCCGCTTGTCACGGGGTCAATGTCACATTAAATCCCGCGTGCATTATGAAACCCGCATGCCATATAATAAGGTCAAGTTGTTACGAACCGAAAAACCTAGTGTAAGCTAAGATCGATTTATAAGTCATCTGCCGAAAAAAATACTGTCACATTGACATTTTACACATGGCGCGTACACACTGGACGGGCGTTGACTAGGAGCCGCGACGAGCACGAATGACTTCATTGTGTGGTGTATTAGAGTCAATTAGGTAGTGTATATATCTTTGCGCTCCGTGCCCGATTGCGTTAGCTGGTTTGTTTTGTTTTTCAAAATTCTATATTATGGAATAATAAAAGTAAGTACACTTATAACGTAAACATTACGGCTATAGTTTCATTACAAAATAAGGTTCACTTTATCAGGCTAGTACATCTACAAAAGCTTTTGAATTTAGAGCATGATAATTTTATTGTATATAAATATATACAAAATGTTGTATATACACACTTACATTTTGCGATACTCATTTGTGAAATCATTAGTAGTTGAGTATCATTTTACTACAATGTAATTAGGAATATGGTTACAAGTGGTCGGAACCAGTAAAAGAATATTTAATATTGTTGACATAATATAGGTATTATTATTGAGATCACACATAAAAGAAAAATAAAGGTAGTCAAATATCTAACTAGGTATCACTAACATCGTATAGTAAGCGGTGATGGGGTAGTCTGTAAGTGCCATATGAGTTAGCTGGTAGATATGGGATGAGAAGCAGCGATAAATAAAAGTATGATCTTGGATCGAAAATAGTATATATGCCGAGGCACAACGAAGGGACAGTTCTTAGCACACACTTACAGTCAATTAAGTGGAAAACTAGTGAGGATATAGATAGATACAGGTAAAGCACAGTCTTTAGCTAAAAGAAAGAAACCTAGATTTGGTTTTACGAGAATGGCGTGCGCTCGTTGACTACCATAATTTTTTCACTGGGCGTTTTCACTCCGTGTTCTTTTTTTCGTAGGAGACGAATACAACCGCCCCCAACTTGACACACCAACTAAAGTCTGTATCACTTACAGGTCGAGAAGTACTTTCTGAAGGTCAGATGCAGTCGTTCTTATCGAAGGGCCACGATCACCAGCATTCGTACTTGCCAAAGGCACAGTCTTAGTACGACGTACAGTAGTAGGTTCTGAATCGGTGTCCATTATTACAAAGCCAAAGTAAACTGGTAAGCAGATATCAAAGCCCTGGTAAACAACAGGGAAAGTCACGTATAGAACAGGAATCAGTACGAAAAATAAACCAACATTGTCTAAATTTCGTAGCGGACCGATCACAGAAATTATTCTCAATTTGATAGAGCAATCATTTGTATTGTAACAATCAGGTGTCAAAACCGGTCAAGTGTAAGTCTAACTTGCGCACGAAGGGTTCCATACCACGGTACAAGGTTAGGGATGGTTTGGAGTGAATAGTTTGGATTTTACACAGCAAATACCTGTAAAAGAAAACATAACGCCTATCAGACAAAAAATATATATGAAGAATTAGAAAAATTGGTAGCAGAGTTTCTTGGTTCAGAGCCATGTTTTAATAAAATCTGTTTAGTGGTTCAAAAGTTATCTGCTTAACCCTTCCACTCGCCTGTGCACACCTAGTATGGATTTGCATAAAATTTTAATTTACCTACCGTCCACTTGCCCATTAACACCCAGTATGGACTTGGAATAACATTAATATTTATTTTTATATAATATTTACTACTACCTACTAATCTTTTTTATAACTGGCAATACTGACAGGAAATAGAGGATAAACGTACCCTCTCTCTGGTATCGAGATCTTGATTAGTCGACTGACTGAGTAAATGAAAAAATAAAATAATCGGTAATGTGGCTGGCCGCCATGACAATTTGGCTTTTTATAGACATATTTTTTATGGCTATTGAGAGGATTAATAAGAAAAAAAGTCACACATATTTTTGACCTATGGTTTCATTTATTCTGTCTGGGGTGTTTTATTTAGTATGTTATTTGATAGATTGATGGTATTCGATGTGAAAATGTTCGCCTTGGTCCACAGAAACGTTTTTGTTGGCGCAAGTTTGTAGCCGAGTGGGCGAGACAGCGGTAGGTACCTACTACGCTACTCGCTAGCATTACACGCCTGTTTGAAATGTACCTGTGAATCACACTCTCTAGAGATAACACAGTCGTGGTGACGTATCGTGAATTTGTCCGTGAGCTTCTTAGCTATATTTATATTGGTTATCATGCTCGCTAGGTTCTACTACGGTTACTGTCTCGCTCAGTCAGCTCAGAACTTGCAAACCAATAGGTAAACCCAACCTTATCGGGTTAACTCGCCTAAAATTTAACAATTTGGTATTCCTATCAACGCCAAGATTTTGTTATAATGAATGTAAAAAAAAAGGTTTTGGATATGAAGAGCTCCGTGGTATATTCTCAGGCAGGAGCGAGTCCGAATCCGGTGCTGACCATGTACAAATGAGATAAGTAAATTATCTTAAGTACATTACAAGGACGCTCTAACGGTGATGGAAAACATGGTTTGGAATCCTTAAGGTGATACGAAAAAATATAAGGTTTTTTCGAATACAGTTACTCCACTATAAAGTCATCTAACGGTTAGTATTTGATTAAGATTCTCACTGAAGGTAAACGCGATGGGGTGAAATTTCTCGATAGAATTGAATTGTGAAAATACATCTAAATTGTTTTATTTTTTCCTGTTATTCTGACATCCTAATTTATTTCCTTGCTGAATTGCATTAAATATGTGGATGCTCTGTATTTGGCGCTACGTCATATAAACACCAAACTTCTGAATAGTAGCTGTATTGCAGTCCACTTTGGAAACATTAGCAGCATAAACATTCTGAATAACAGCATTTTCAGAACTTCGTTGACTGATATAACTCTAAATTGGGCCCAAATTATTCAGCACCCACCTGAATTAGTTACCACTATTGCAGAACAATAGAGCTATAACAGCGTTATATCGGGTAACAGTTACCCTAACAGCTGAACATTGACAGATTATGGGCGCACGAATTACCAATTATTCGTCACTTAGAACGAATGTGTACCAAATGATTACTTCTATGCAGATGAGAGTAATCTATGAGCGAAACGTTGAATTAATATATCTTCTTATTCTTTATTGTACGTCCTGACATTCGCCATATATTCTGCAATTGGATCGAGTGGACTTTGAAGATTGATTTTAGTGTGCACAGTGTTCTAGTATAGCAAATATTTTTAGTGTCTGTGTTTGCAGCAGCAATAATTTCGGTAAGTAAATGCAGAGTTTCCGTTATTTGCGCTAAATATACATGTACATTGCCTTGAAAATTTTCACGCGCTCTCAAGATATTAATGTTAAACAGATTAATCTAACCGTAAATATGGGCATTGAATAATCAAAAATATGTATTATTTTGTTATTTATAAGCAAAAAACAGATATACCATTTTTACGTGTAAATCTAAATTCAACTTATTCCAATAACCTTAATCGAAAATAAGACCAAAACAGTTTGTGATAAAAATAATTATTAAATCGAAAATATATTGAAAAATGGCGAACTAATAATAGATAGATAGATAGATAGATAAACGTTTATTGCATCAAAGCAGCACACATACAAATTAAAAGTGATACGGAGGTGCAACTATAAAATAACTTAAATGAAAGCAAAGTTATGAAAAAAAAACTCATAACATTATTACTAAAACAATAAAACAAAAAGAAGAATATAGGTCGGTATGTAGGCGCGCTGCATTGACGCGAAAAGGTCAAAGCTCAGTGTTTATTGCTCGTTAAGAGCAGCACTGGTTTTCAGCCCTCACCTAGGAGACGCGGAGACTCAGCAGTTACATCCGAATGTGAATGTGAATGAAAAGAATAATAATAAAAAAGTGTCAGAAATAGATATATACTTACAAGTGTTTAAAGATGTGGAAATAAATAAATACATTGCACATAAATATGTTTCTATACTTTCATGAGTAGGATAGTACAAAATATACATGAAGATTAAATAAATAGGTATATAAGTATATTATGCCACGTGAGTAGTGAGTAGCAGAATGGGTATAGTGTGAATATGTTTACTAAAATCATAAGATATCTAACTTAAAAATATATGAAAATGGCAAAGGTAGCCCGACTATCCAATGTTGGAAAGAGAAATTCCTAGTTTTTGCTTTTGAATCAGGTGCGACTTCATATGTGTTTTGAAGGTGTATTTGGAGGTTAGATTTCTTATGGGCGGCGGAATATCATTCCAACATTTGGTAGCTTGGAAGCGGAAGCTACCTCTAAATGCCACCGTGCGATGAATATGACCTTCAAGAGGTGCTCGAATATCCCTCATGCCATATCTGGGGTGAGATGTTGCCACCTTTAATTTTAGGTACAGGTACTCAGGTTTTTTAAACTTGATGACATCAAACACTACACTTGAAAGGTGTAAGTGCCTACGCAGTTCCATTTTGAGCATTCCAGCAGAGTTTAAGTATGGGGTGATATGACTACGAGATGGTACATCAAAGCAAAACCTACAACAGGCATTTTGTATGCGCTGCACTAAACGCTGAGTCTTCAATAGAAGACGCGGACCATAAACTATATCTCCGTAGTTGAGTCGAGATAAAATCAGTGACTCGCACAGAATAATACGTGCCCTTTCGCAGATAAGGTTACGGATTTTGTACAAAACCCTTAAACGATACATACAACTCTTCACCAAATTCAAGACGTGAGTTTCAAATCGTAGGTAAGTGTCAAATATGATTCCCAGATTCCTGGCCTCGTCAACACGCTCTAGAGTCTGGCCATCAAGGATTAGCTGAGGATTAGAAATGAGAATTTTTTTAACTTGAACTTTACTCCCAAGCACCATAAACTTTGATTTCAAGGGATTGAGAATCAAGGAATTTTTATTTGACCAGGCATCTAACCTGCTTAGGTCTTCATTGATGAAGTCTGTCATGCAGTCAATATTAGAAGGCACATCAGAAATGTAAAGTTGAAGATCATCAGCGTAACAATGGAATTTGCAGTGCTTGATTTCATTCACCAAATCTGCTGCATATATAATAAATAATAGAGGCCCTAAGATGGAACCCTGTGGAACACCCCGCAAAACTGGCTTTGGATCCGAGTACAAGGCACCACCACTGTCATTGGTCAGCTTAACATATTGGAAGCGTTGGTCGAGATAACTTTCAAACCATCCCACAGATAATGCATCCAGCCCATAGTAACGCAATTTCGACAGCAACAAGGTCGGGCTAATGCTGTCAAATGCACGGCTATAATCTAGTAGTGTAAGAATAGTAGCCTTACCTACATCGATATTACTCAAATGTTATCAACAACATCAACCAACGCAGTAGCTGTGCCCCGCCCCCTTCGGAAACCTGACTGGAGGTCAGGCAAAATATTAGAGTCTTCTATATATTTGTAAAATAGGGCATGCACCAGTTTTTCCAGCACTTTGAAAGGAAGGGAAGCAAACTAATAGGTCTAAGTTCCTTGAGATTGGACGGGTTATCGACTTTAGGAAAAGGCATTACTATTGCTTTTTTCCATTGCTTGGGTACTATGCCGCTAGTAATTGACCTATTTATAATCGAGGTTATAACGCGCAGGGTTCTGGGGAGAGTCAGTATTATCTCTACTTATCCCATCATCTCCAATTGCATTGGATTTGATAGAGATTATGTAATTGTATACTTTTTGTTCAGAAACTGGCACGAGATTAAATCTGGAATCACTATACCGATTGGAATTAAAGTACGATAACAGAGGTTTAGGATCTTCACTAGCAAAAGGGAGAGATAAAAAATGATCATTTATTTGATTTGGGTCACTGAAGCAATCAGGAAGTTTTTCACCATGTCCATTATCTGCTAGAATATTTTGTTTCATATTTCGCCAGAATGTTTTGCCATCCGAGACTTCATAGTTTACTAAATTATTAAAGTAAGTACGTTTCTCATTGTATATACTAGATTCCACTAACTTTCTTAGATCTTTCCAGCTCTCCTTGTCAACGTCAGACTTAGTTTCGCGATACTTAACGTGAGCTTCATTACGTAAATCGGTCATAAGTCTGATGTTATCAGTGATCCAAGGGAGAGTGTGATGATATTTAATTTTTACCACCTTGACTGGTGCAAAAATATTATAATGAGTCAAGATCAAGCAGTTAAATCTATCGACCATATCATCAACAGTAGGCAAGTCAATGATAGATTCCCAATCCAGCAAGTCCAATTCGCGATTAAATCGATCTAAGTCTATGTCTTTAATGGGACGATAAGTTATACAGCGGGGCGGTATTTTTTCTTTCTTGAATGCCAATGTTACATTTACCATAGCGTGACCAAAGGAACCGGTGATATTTGAGACAGTGACTTCGCGCACCTTAGCATTTGTGCAAGACAACGTCTATTAAAGTTGCAGACTCAGAAGTAAAATGTGTTGGCTCATTAACCACTTGTTTAAGATCCATATATGTCAGGAATTGTTGTAATTTTTTGGTATGGCAGTTAAGAGAATCGGTGAAGTTAATATTAAAATCTCCAAGTAAAACTACATGATCATACTGAGCGAAACTCGTGATTGAGTCAGTTAGTGCATCAAAAAATTCATCCACACCAACCCACTGAGGTCTATAAGCAGTTCCTATTACAACATGTTGACCATTAATTTTAGTTGATAGCCACATTTGTTCAATATCCGCAGTAGGATACTTTTCATACCGAACGCGCACATCTTGCTTAATGTAAAACGCCACTCCGCCCCCCCTCCCCCCTCGCACATGCTCGGGTCTAGGGGTACAGCGCAGACGATAGCCTGGGACGACAGGCGCTCGCGCTTGCTGATCGATAGGAAGCCAAGTTTCGTTGATTGCAATAATGTCGGGGTTATTTTGAGTCATAGCGATTAAGAAATCGTTGTGACCGGTATTCAAGGAACCTGCATTAAAAAGCCCTAACTTGAGGTATTTGTTCTTATCCATTTTTTATGTTTATGGACATAGAAGAGTGCAAAAGTGAGACAAAAATACATTGGCCAATCAAAGAAGCAGCTATGTAATAACAGGTGCAAGTAAACATCGTAAAAAATATTGAATTTGAAAATTTAATTTGATTGTTATTTAGATTAAGAAAATTTATTTGCATAACAAATGGTGAGGACATAATTTTTATTATGATTCCGGCGAAGTTAATTAAATGAGTGTGAAACTGGCATAGGAATAGTAAGCAAATAAATAAACTAAGTAGATAAAGGGATCTACATTTTTTATTAGTGTTTGTATTTGAAATGTCTTTAATATTTAAAAAGAAAAATATGGTGAATATGATGAGATTTTGTGAGATAAGAGCGATATGAAAAGTAGATATGTTTGTAGTTAATTGATTACTGATAGTATAATGTGAGTGTGTTTTTTGTGTGATGTAATTATGTGTGTTTAATATAACATTTAATGTTTTGCTTTGAGGAGCGCATGGACTTTGACCTCTCCACATCAACACAACACAGCACAATACCAACATACAACAGAGATATTTAACAAGGGGGACAACCGAGCTTATGTCTATAGGTACATGACAGTTCACATAGGCATGTATGAAATTCCACATAATGCAACGTGACTTAGAGCTTAAGTTATAATACAAGTGGATAGTTAGTTCCTGTATAAGATGAGATAAGAAACTTTTACTATTCATTTTCAGTCGGCGATTGATCAAAAGCATCCAATGAATAATAAAGCACACATAGTACCTCAGTAAAAGCATTAGTATTACATGAAAATTATTTACTACAACAATATAAACAAATTCAAGCAATGTATAACGGAAACTATAGCTTAAACAAGACAAAGATGATAAATGAACATATGATAAACGGACACACAGAACAATGAAGCAGCCGCTTACACAGGATGAAAAAATTAAAAGTAAATAATAAAAATACCGTAGGTCTTTAAAATCCACTGTAAGTGTTCCACTAACAAAGAAATTGTACTGTTTTACGGTAATTCTACTAGGCGGAGCCAACAAAGTCACGGCCAAAAACTCGCACAAGGTCGGCCTCCGTGCTCAAGCGGTATCGAGGAGCATCTACGCCTTGGTGATGCCGCGCGAATACGTAGCCGTTACGCGTCCATACGAAGCGCCAGTTGAGACGACCAGCAGCCTCCCGAGCCTGACGAAAGATCTGCCTGTTGGTTCGGGTCAGCCTCTCGTTGATGTAAAACCTGCGTGGTGCACCCGGCAGACGCGTACCCTCGGTGGTGGCACCGCGCCGCACACGAGCCCCCGCGAGCAGGCTACCCCGCAGAGCTCGCCGCGCCAGCCGCACGACGATGATCCGCGGCCGCGCGACCCCTGTGCCGCCCTCCGCCGCCTCCGCCGACTCTGGCCCGCGCCCCACGCGTACCGCGCTCACTATCTCCTGCTCAGCGAGCTGAACGCCGACCTTAATGGCCAAGGTCATGACGATATGGGGCAAGCTTTCACCTTTTTCTTCAGCCACACAGGAAATCTCCACCTCGTTTAATAAAGCCTCTTGCTCCTTTTCATTTATATGCGCATTTAATTGCTCTACGGCTGCCATTATCGAATTGCTGGAAGTGGAACCAGATTCATTTCTGCTATCACTAGCACGTTAAAGTGCAGCTATGTGCTCCTCAAGCCTATCAGCGCGCTTATCAGCAGCATCCATGCGTTCTGTGAGCCTGGCAATGGTGCCATTCAACGACTGGATACTGGTTCGTGTTAACATCAACTCTTCCCGGAACAGTCGCATCTCAACTATTAGCGCTTTGGTAGGTGAAGTTTCAGGCGTTTCATTATGAGCAGTATCATTCATTTTGTCGAGATAAAAAGATTGCGTGTCGAATGAAACATCCACTTGATTTGTTTGGAGACCCTGTGCACCCCGCCGAACCGTCACACCATCCACTGCCCGCACTGGAGTGTTGGTGTTGTCAGTCTTCGGCTGGCTACTAACACACATGACACACTTCCATGTATCCCTAAGCTCCTTGGTAAAGTTGTGCTCAGGAACATTCGCACAAATTCAATCGTAGTGCTTCCAGCATGTATTGCAGCAAATATAACGAGAATCAGTTATAGCTTGCAGGCATCCGGAGCAGGCTTCTTTAACGTAAGAGCCAGGACCATCTCTATTAGCCATAGTAAATTCAAAAATTAATGCCAAAAATAAAAATAAAAATATTTAAAGATTTATGGAGATTTGAACCCACGAACAACCGTAATCTCACGTCAAAGAGCCGTCGAAGTTCCCACTGAGCCAAATCGGCTATACCGAGCGGCGCGAAATTGTCGAACACAAGTGAGTAGGCCACAGATATGACTCATGGGTTGAACTCGGTTCAATGACACCGGAGTTGTAAACACCACACAGTTACAATTAGCGGTCACAGTTAAATTTTTAATTTCGTATCCACACAGTAACCACAACACACACAATCAATTGCGATACACCAAATTAAAGCGCAGAGGATAAGAAAAGTAATGATGCAAAGTTATTTCCAAAGAACGCGATTTTAGCACCAAAAAATATTTTACGAAACAGAGAGTAACAGAAACACGTGTAGTAGCAATACCGCGTCCCGTGCGTACACGCGCCATAATACACCATAATAAACACAAACAAATGCTATGTGCTGTACAAATGTTCACATGTGGTTCATGTTTCAGCAACCAGTCGAAAAGGATATGACATGTGGTAAACTAAACAGCTTTGAGTCGAATAGAAGAGTAATACTTGTTTACATTTACGCCAATGATCTACCTGTGAACCAATTTACTGTACGTGGCCATCCGAACATTAGAGATACGCAGTATATGTGTTTAAACCATAAATTGGCATTAGGCTTTGATTTTAGGTCGGGCCGTATCTTGATTCTGTATCTCTGACAGGTATTTCAAATGATTACTTGTGCAAACATTTGTTGTTGTACTAACGACTTAATTCACTGTTTCAAATCCTTCAAGCAGTAGGGTATGATTCCTTTTTAGTGCAATTTCGGACCGCACTCTTTGAAACCATTTTTAACGCAGTTTTTTTTTAATTTTGACGTTATGGGCTTTTTTATCTTTTTTATCAATTATAATATGTTAGCTTGGCCTCTGTCAAGCAAAATGGAGTTTTGAATAACTGATTAAATGGGACCAGACTTTGATTTTGCCGGAAATATGTTATACCTCATTGCAGTGTAATAATTTTCCCAACATTTTTAAATTATTATATTTATATGCATACATATACGTAGTCCTAATTTGAATAGTTATTTACACAATGTTATTTTACAGAATTATTCACAAGAACAACAGTTAACAACAACAACGTCTCAACCAGCAGAACTCCTAGTCTGTAGTGTGGCGCAAATTGAGATGGTTTTAAAATACCAAGTCGTGATATTAGAACGACTGTTCACCATTCAATCCAACCACGAAAATATCGCCCGCAATGTTGCATCCTTGTCGATTCAATTAGAGCTAATACAAAAACCAGTTGATGTAACATTATTGAAAGATGTCTCTATAAACAAAAACTCAAGTTTGTCAATCAAGTCCATTGAAACCAAAGAAGAGTCACAAAATTTTGAAATTATGTTTGCAGACAAGATACATAAAAAAATACCCTTGTATGGAACCAAACCAGGAAGTGGTATCACATGCTCGTATATACTGATATATCTGTTTTTTAGCTGGAATCTCCTATGTCTTGGAAAACTCTTGGTCAGGCGGAAGCAAAAGCGAAATCTCCAAAATACCAATGAAAAAGGAGGTGCTTTTTTGAGATGATCCATTCGTGGGATCCAACTTTTACTTTTTGACGACACCGTATAGAGCATCTAACAATTTGGCACACTAACTGTCGAAAAATCATGATTTCTGCAGCCAGTGATGAAACGGGTGTCGATCGATAGAGTTAATTTATTATTGTTTTACAAATAATTGTGTGAAATTATAAATTTCTAAATCGATATGCTTTTCGAGAAATCTTCGAGAAAATCAACTTTTCTGCACTTTGAATTACGATTTCTCTCAAAGGATATCGCTTTAGAAATTCTTAATTACTCACATGAGTTTCAATAATTTACCCTATCGATTTATATCCGTATTTCATCTTTGGCCGCAGGTATAAAGATTTTATAAAAAGCAGTATGCCAGCTTTTATACAAAAATGTTAGAACCCTTTTCTTAAGACCACTTTAAGGAATGCTTTATAGCAAAGAGGTATCTAAGGTTTGAGAACGTCTACGAAGCCAGCTCACAAAAGCACCAAGCCAGGTGAAAATGATGGCGTCGTCACTGGCGATGTCAGTGGCGATGGCGATCGCGATGCCAGTGAAGATGGCGATGTCGTTGGGGCGGGCGATGTCAGTAGCGATGGCAATTGAGTAAAGATTAAGGAAACTGATCCCTATATATCGAGTTATTTATATCATCGAGTTTATATTGCATGGTTTGAGTTTCAATGTAGAATTGATTTCTTATATTAAAATGAAGATATTTATATTATAATACTTCAGTTTAGATAGCTAAAAGTCACATTTGTCCAAGAAATATTTTTCAAAGATTTTTTTACACTGCCGTCGTCAGTAAAAATTGAGTCCCACGTGTGGATCATCTCAAAAAGAACTTGCGGATGATCTTAAAAATAATTTGGAGTATTCTAAGTGAGGGATATTTTTTATTTAATTTAATATTTGTACATAAGTAAGGTTATTTTGTGTTTTTTGGTTAAATATGTATATAATAATTTGTAGCTTTATTACTACTGTATAAATTATTCTAGTATTTTTTTACCACTGAAGTTGGGCCACCATACATGGTATTTGTAGTCTAAAAAACGCAATGCATGTCACCCTACAATCGCCTCACGCAAGTGTGTACAGCGGCCATTAAAATTTGTGTATGGAGTATATCTTACTCTTATTTTTTTAAAACGTGTAGGCCATTAAACATTAATGTCTCCTGAAATTGCTGGAAAAATTTACAATAAAAAAATAGAAAATGAAGCATTTTTATTATTTCTTTACTCGTAATATGTTGGTACCTAATCATAATGTTCTAATGATATAAAATAGTTGTAATCCCTATGAGAAATACGAACTACATTATGTTTACATTACTTTATTGGATATTCAAAAATATCTTCTTTCGCATTTAATCGGAAACCGTTAATAGAAATTTCAGGTTTTTTTATTGATTGAATTTATTTCTATAATTTTATCACATAAATTCTTTCTTTTTTGATGACAATATAAATACTTGAAAATTCTGCTGTGATTTCTTTAACTCTTATATAATAAGGATACGTAGTTTTTTTTTGCCATATTCATATTCATTCCATTGTTCTCATCATCTTCACTAAGTCTTTAAGCCTCTTCTTTGCCAGTGGTTACAAGTATTTGTAAGCATCAGTGGAACAAATAGTAATTCCGCTGTAGAGCATCAATAAGTGTGAAAACGCATTTGGTGGTAACACATCTTGCAGAATGTCAATACTAATATGGTAAAAAAATAGCTTAAAATAATTCCGATGCTTTCCAATACGCTAGACAATCGAGGCCTCGCACAGAACGATGAATCTCTGAAGGTTGATAATCTACAATCTTTTAGATCTTTTTTAAAATATTTTTATGTATCGCCCATTTCTTTATTATTTTCCGAAATATTTGTTGTTTATCGTCGTCTTCATTATTTTCACTGTCACTTCCAGAATTGAGTGCACGTTCTTCTTGAAATTAATTTTGTCTAGATACCGAACCCGCTTCATCAAACTTAACTGATATGAATTTAATGATATCCTCCATTCAAGCACTCATTAAACTTCGTGAGTGGACTGAAAGCCTTAAGAAAATTCAATTATTCAGCCCAAAACCGTATAAATGTCAAAATGTGAACTAATCAACGTCGTGTAGCTCTCATTTGTCTGCATATAATGTCACACGTGGGATAGATAAGTGCTGTTACAGGAGTAGGCGAGGCAACAGCTGAATAATACGGTAAAAGTTCAACAATATACTGCATAGAGCATTAATTCATTGTTAATTTAGTTCACTCGAGAACTACGGAAACTATAACAGTTCACATGTTCTCTCTTATATTCCAGTAATTTAAATGAGCACTTGTTACCTCTTATTCAGCTGATTGCTTTATATGGAACTACAAAAATCTCATTTTGCAGCTGGTAGTAATTTCAATGGGCACATATTTTTTGCCCATTGAAATTGCCTTTTGTTTAGCTGTTTGTTCTAAACGGGACAACATGTGTATCATTTTGCAGTTGAGAGTACATAAAGCCTTTAGCATTAAAATGGTGCCTTAGAGTTGCTAAATAGAGCCAATATTTAGCAAAAGCGCTAAATTAGGGTCTGGTATTCTACTATACAGCTGTTGCAGATCGTTTGAACTCTAATAACACTTCATAAGTGCTTGGATTACCGATATGGACCTTATGTGATCTTTTAAAATGCAGTTCCGTGTTACTTGGTCACTCTCACACTGCGGGGCTTTGCGCCTGGAATAACGGGGACCGTTGCACGCATGAGAGATCCCCTTAAATCTCCAAACTACGACGATGGGCTAGCCCCCTGTCTCGCAAAAAAGGGTATTGAATGATCGAATTAATAATTGACTAAACGTGGGCACATTTGTGCCTCTGCCAACCCGTATGGGAAAAACCGTGACGCTAAATTTGTTTGTTTTGTAAATCACATTTTCTCCTACTAGGTGGCCGTCAAAATTATTTTCTTTACAAGAACGTCTTTTCAATATCATTCATTGAGAATCCCTTTCATAAAGGGATTTGGTTAAGGACAACTTATTGGATGGGGACGCCCCGTGGCGTATTCTTTTGTGGTAATTTTTGTTTGAGCTTTTTGTGGAAATGGGGAAATGTGATTGCTTTCGCCAGCGGAAACATTCATGCATGCAGTTTATGGTACAAACTCGCACTTATACATACGATACACACGTTTTTCTGCATCTTAAGTATAATGCCAATTTCCAGTATCGTATACATGTAAGAAACGACATGGCGAATTTGACCATACGAATAAATAAATCTTATCACATTTTTTATGCAAAGGATGTCCCATAAATTGCACAGCGAACTTAAAGGTAGACCTGCCTCAGATGCATCGAATAAGGCTAACATGACATCAGTGAAAATTCCATGGAATTCGAGATATCGTCGATGTTTTCATTTATATTCCCTACTTTTTATATAGTTCCAGCCATTTCTTGAATAGTATCTTAAAGGTTTTTACGGCATATATAATGCGAGATATGAATGACTGTCTTAACCTTAGGCTTTCCATTGAGGCGACTGCGACGAAACTCATACGTCAATATAAATAAGGTTTCGGAACAATTTGCATGCAACTCCAATGCAAATCTAAAGATTGTGGAGTCTCAGTCGCGTCATCATCGCTTAGTCCCTTGTGCGGACGGCCTTAAGGCGATACCTCGTCCGTGCAAAGGTCCCCGTTACTCCAGGCGGAAAGACCCGCAGTGTAACAGGGACGGAATCTGGAAACAATGTCATAACGAGCGCTAAACCACAGCAAAATTGTTTTAAAATAAACTACGCTATTTCGTTAAAAAGTTTTTTTCGGAGATTTTACGAATACATAATATCTAAATTTTTAACGCAGTTATGCAATGAAATTAGTAAGGATTTCATAATTACAGGAAAAAATAAAACAATTTAGAGGAATACTCCTAATTAAATTATATCGAGAAAATAACATTCAATCGCGTTTTCCTTAAGTGAGAATCTTACTCAAATACTCAATAAACGTTAACCCAAAAATCAAATCTGTGGATGACTTTATGGTGAAGTAAATGGTTTAAAAAAAACCCATTTTTTTCGTATCGCCTTAATCGTCAGCAAAAACATAAATTTCCTTTGATCAGCTACCGTGGAAAAACTGCCTGTTACAGTCAGCATCCAATAAAAACAATTTAATTTTAACTGTCTCAAGAATTTTTGCGACGTTGCCTAAATACATCTGTGCTTGCATCCAAAACTGAACGTAAAACGATAAAATATGCCTCCAAATGGACTCGTTACAGAGACCGGGCCAATCAAAACTTTGTTGAAAACGGACTCACTTTGTGAGTTCGGCGTCCAGCAGTCATGCTGATTGAAAAGTGTTAAGTGGTGTGTTGAAAAACATCATTCAAACTCTGCGACACTCTGCAATTCCGGATTTGAAAATAGTTCATAACTAATTCATAAGGACTAGAGCATTGAGATCCAAGAGCAAAAATAGATACGTTGATCAATGTTTGATGAAATCCATCGATCGATGTTTCTTTTCTATTCCTTTCATTTGATCGAAAACGTAACGTTCGTCGTCGATCGTCGTATTTTACTGGAAATTAATTCAACCAGATAACTCAAGAGTGAAAATGAGTATGGTAAAAAACCAGCCAAGTGCGAGTCGGACTTGCGCACGAAGGGTACCATTATCTATTAAAACGGCAAAAAAAAACACGTTTGTTGTATGATATGAATATATAACTTAATATTCTGTAAATATTTCAAGCGTCTACCTGTTGCAGTTTTAAATGCCAGGCACATATATTTTCACATATTGTGGTGAGTGTGGATGATACATGCTGTAAATCATGTAAGGCGTTTATATATATATATGTACTAGCCGTTGCCAACGGCTACACTCGCAAAAAATCATGTGAAATTGGCCAGTCCAGCCCACCTTTTATAAGGGCCCTGTCGGTAAATACCTCATGAGCCATTTAGACGTCTCCTCTATACCTAACTGGCTTCCCCTGCCCTCCCCTCTTTCCCCCTGTGGAGGCAGAATTTTGTATTGGATTAGGGGATGAATTTCGCGAAATCCCTTCTTAGTGCTAACTAACGCTACATAAATAACCCTTGTACAAAGTTTCAACACCCAAGGTCTTCCGGTTTAAGCTGTGCGTTGACTGACCGTCAGTCATCTACTTAATAGCCTTTTATTAAGTAGATAGAAATCTAATTAATAAAACGTATTTGTTAAATAATTTTATATGTCTTTATTTAAATTTATTAATTAATAATAATAATATATATAATAATAATATATATAATAATAATCGTTTATTTTAAGAAATAAATGTACACTACAAGCTTGTTTAGCAAGGGATGTATCGCTTCTGCCTAAAATAGGGCGAACCCTGTACACCTGTACTAATTTACTATCCGTAATATTTATCCTAAAACACAGGGTTCGCCCTATTTTAGGCAGTATACCTATATCAATACTAAAATAAACGATTCATTAATTCATTAATCACTAGTGAATCATTGTATTTACTAGTAGTTCTGTGTGTTGTAGACCTAGCGAGTCTATCTTTGTCATTATATTATACCCTCCCACACCCCCGACCCCTTGTTCATCGCATGAAAAGTTGTTGAAACCAAAAAGTTGCTTCTGAATAAGGGTAAAAAAAAGATTTGTGACACTTTGACCATTTTTCGAAATAGCTGAAATATTATTATTCTTTACATTTTCAACCTCCATATCTCCGCCATTAAAAACTTGCAACAAACTGAATCGATAGAATTCATCATATAACAATCGAACCTGCCCACAAAATTTCACGAGGATCGGTTGAAATACGACCTGTACAGGAGAACAGCCGGAAATCCGGACAGACATACGGAATCGTTTTTGCCCAAGATGGACTGGACAGAGACGCTTCGCCCGCGGTTCGCTCTCGCTCGTTCAATTATTATTCACAGAAAACAAGGATTTAATAATTTCTACAGTTGAGTTCTTGAAATGTTTCTTTATCATTTTTTGGTTTTGACTGAAAACCCTTATTTACAATACATGTTGATCTATCATTTTCGTTGTTTGAGTTTAGAATAATAAATTGATTGGAAATGTGGTTAAATTTCTAAACACAATACTTCAACTTTTTCAAAACAATCAGTAGAATCAGTGTATTCCTCGTATACAAATTTCCAGGATCCATATTTTAATAAATAAATATCGGATATCACACTTTGGTTGTACTCGTAGAACTGTAAAGTCCATATCCACTTACATCCCAGCAGTCACACATATAATAAGACGAGCTATTGCTATCCTTTCTAAAACTTCTAAGCCGAACTAATAATGAATTTAGCCTATTATACTTGCAATCGGGTAGCCAGGGCGGAACCCAGCTTAATCAGGAGGTTGATGAGAATCCAGTAGTGAATCAATGCGGTTTTCTATAACTGTGAGAACTTTATGAATGTGTGATGTGAGACTACTAGGCGCATAATTTACTTTGTCGCTTTTAACGCCTTTTTTGTGATGTTAAATGAACAGTGACAGGGAAATGTTACACACTTTAACATTATATTCTACAGGGATATTAAGTAAAACTTACTTTGATCCCAATATAAACAGTCGTTAGACGCGACAGAAACTGCATAGAACGGATTGATGGTAAGAGCTCTTACCATCAATCCGTTGTCCCCTAGGGGACAGACGAATGGAGGAAGGCGTGACGTCCCAAGCACCTCCCGCATACCCGCAAAGGCCTTATCATAGTGCTGTGCAAGTAAAGATATTTATTTGATTTTGGTTATGATAAATACAATATTAAATAAAAAGGTGTTAACATTCAACCTTAATTTTGTCCGTGTAAAATGGCCATTAAATATTACTTGGTCTATCAGTTCCGGATTTGCATCAGCATACATTTTTGTATAGGGGTCGTTGAAATGTGTCATATACCACACACCCGACATAACTAGCGCGATAGCCACTTATCAAATTATTGGACCGAAACTCCAGATAAACCAGAAACTTTCTCCAGGCTGTTTTAGAAGCCAATTTACATGCAAATTTACCGAAGTCTGCTTAGTTTTGATTAACATTACACCCGGATGGATACCAGTTTCTGAACGAGCCTCAACTATTATGGGTATGTTTTGAGTATGTTTTCCTTGTTTGTTCAAACATGTTGAATTGATTGAGTACACGAAAAATGTAGATCAGTGGCAATCTGAAACAAAGCCTTAAAACTACGGTCGCAGAAGGTATGTAAGGTTATGTTTGTACGTGTTTCTACATGTGCCTGTATCTGTTGCATGTATGTATGTGTGATGATGAATAAACTTTAACGTCAGTCCTCTCATCAAAATTATGACGATATTATTGATTTCTACCCATTATGCCTCGTGTATCAAACGCCTCAATATACTGTCTGAACTTCTCGAGTTATTCCTGATATTTTCCGCGAATCCTATTTTATTCGACACGTGTCGACCATTTTTTCACAAATGAAGTGCTGATACACTGTAGGCAATAAATCTAATATAAAAAGGTTTCACACCTCTGTATATTCTCAAATAAGAATAAACTAAATTTGATTTTGAAAGGTAAAGGCGGATGACGGTACAAGATTTATATTTAAGAGTGTGCGCTCTTGCGTGAAAATATCCATATTGGAGCGATTGGATGTCGCGGTATGGAGTGAAATCTGCGGAAGGCATCGAGTCGCCCTTCATCTTGAATAAACGAATTTACGATAATCCTACAGTGGAGTCAGCTACTTTGCTCTGAAGAGAACCAGAAACAGCTAGTCAATTCTATATAAAAATGGGAAATATTAAACTGCACATCAAAAATACTCATTTGCACAGCAAATATCAGGGCAAAATGCTGCGGTAGCTTAGGCGAAAGCTGAAGCGGAGCCCTCTTTATCCTTCGTGTTAGGTTGAACATGAAAGAACAACAAAAAATAATTAAAACATAAACTTGAGTACACATTAAATATTTAAAATATAAAAAGTGATTTTTCCCGATCCTTTTTTGCTGTGCAAATCGGTATTTTGATGTGCGATTAAATACTAGCCTATAAAAATTTATCGCTTACTATTTTGCTAAGCGCAAAATATGACAATGGACTAGACCGATTTGGATAAACTATTTTTAGCTTTCGTTGAAGTCTCAAAAAGGTTCAATGAAGATAAAAAAATGAAAAACGCAAAGGTCGCAACCAGCTAAAAAATAAATAATCTATGATTCATTTCATCCTTTTTTTAATAGATGGTGTTGGTGGCGGTCCTTTTTTTTGTCAGCTGCGAGATGTATAAAGTTCATTCTTTATGGCACTTCCGCATTCCGACAGTTTTTGACAGCGTCTGTTGGATCAGCTAGCAAACATACATATTATCGTTACCATCACCAAAGTTTACCGAAAACCCGTGAATATGAATAACATCTACGACAAGACAGAAACCTCTTTTTATTATATATTGCCTACCTATATATTGATACAAACCGTGCTTCCAATATTTAAAAATCACGATGAACTTGATTTGTGCAATTACATACTTGTACATACATCGAATTAACGGCAGATATTACGTACCGTTTTCATGCATAAAACTATGTATTGATAGAAATACCTACCATTTACTATGGTGCATGCCAAAAAATAAAGTCCTAAGTATTTATACATTTATGAACTTATAGAAGACATTTAGCTGTATCTTCGTCCGAGGGATTTCTTTAAATACCACATGTAGTATCGGGCCTAGTTGTCGCCGTTCCACACTAATTTGAGACAATAATTTTATTTTTTTAAACTACCTACTACCACCAACTACCCAGGTGTCGCTATATTCGCGTTCTAGTGTTCGCCGTTTCCGCAAGCGCTCATCGAATAAAAATAAAAATACTTGATATTCGTAGTTTTGAAAGGATAAAATGCCGAAAAGGAAGAGTGAGCAAGAGGATTTTAAAAGTTTACGTAAGAGATTAAAGAAGTTGGAACGTCGACTTCGCCGTGACGAAAGAAATGATCGTAATAGGCGAGATAGTCGTCAGGAATATGATTCAGCTAAAACACCCACCTTGTTTGCGCAGTCGGACAATGAAGGTTAGTTAAATAGTTCCATTATAGGTATGATTCTTGTTTCACTGTTTGTCGATGCGCCTGCGCATAGAATGTAGGTCAAGGTCAAAAGTGCAGACGACTTGTTTTGCAATACCTATGATTATTGATTATCATGATTTGGCATTCATGGAGGGGTTTGCGTGTCTCCCTTTGGGGTTACACTACCCAAAAAATCTCCATTATGTTTCTTTGTTTGTACCTCAACTTGCGTACCCCTCTTTGGAGATGTACTGGTTGGTTATGTTTTGCGAAACAATTCTTAGGATTGTTTTTTAAACATAAAGGTACCTACCATCAAGGCCATTGCCTGGATTTTTTCCAGACGCCCATCCAAATGTTCCTGACATACACGTCGTGGAAGTACACGCAGAGCACTCTTCTCGGGCAGCTCTGGAGGAGCCGGCCCCAACTACATCCGAAACACACGCCACAGAAGAAAATCAAAATCAAAATCAAAAATCATTTATTTCCATAGGATGTTGTTACATCACTTAGATCCGTCATTACATTTGTTTGGGTGAGTTCACTAACACAATGGCGGAATCTGTGGAGAAGAGCTCACCGAAGAAACTCCACAGTCGTCGCATATTTTGCGTTTCCTTTTTTAAATAAAATATTGTCAAATTACAAAATGAATGCTTATTATATATCGAAACAGCCTGTTACTCAAACAATCTATTCCCATGGACATCTGTCCTCTAAGTAATCAGACATCCTATAGTAACCTTTTTTATACAATTTCTGTTTTATTGTTATTTTAAACTTGTCTAAAGGTAAGATTTTAATATCAGTAGGGACCTTATTGTAATAGCGTATACAATTGCCTTTAAAAGAATTACTAATTTTATGTAGTCGGCTTACATAAGCAACCAACTTGTCTTTATTTCTAGTATTAAAATTGTGTATATCACTGTACTTCTGAAAATTAGTTATATTTCTTTTTACATACACAAGATTGTCATAGATATATTGAGACACAAATGTCATAATATTGATTTCTTTAAACTTTTCCCTCAGTGACACTCTAGGCCCTAATCTATAAAAGTAGGGTAACATTGGGGGTTCTGCATCACAAATTCGCGCCGCTCGCTTCGCTCGCTCCGCTCGGTTTGTGCTGCAAAACCCCGCAATGTTATCCTACCCTGCAGGTTTTAAACGGCAACCTGTTTATTCTGAAGTGTGTCTGATTCGTACTGCAGCTCTTTTCAATTGCTTATGTTGACTGATGACGATCTGAGCTACAGAATCTTACTGTTTTTTTTTATCTGATAGGACGGGTACGCCGCCTACGCTATGCGTATATATTTCTTATAAATTACAAAAGGAAATAAGGTATTTGAAAAATAAAAAAAGATATTTCAACGATG
This sequence comes from Argyresthia goedartella, assembly GCA_949825045.1. Taxonomy (NCBI): domain Eukaryota; kingdom Metazoa; phylum Arthropoda; class Insecta; order Lepidoptera; family Argyresthiidae; genus Argyresthia; species Argyresthia goedartella. Next base: position 12,873,687 of record OX463829.1, on the reverse strand, counting down.
GTTTATATTATTTTTAAAAAAGTACACCATTTTTTTAAACATGTAACATTTTTTAGTGCACAAAATGAAGGATGATACATACAATTTAAAATATCATTACAAAATCTATATTCTTTATGCAAACTTAACAAACTAGGACATTTAACGTATTCTAAATTTATAACATCATCATGATTAAATATATTCTTAATCCAAGTCGCTTTTTCTACCCCTTTACAATAAATTGTTTTGTCAACCAAGAATGGCTGCGTGTTCATTAAAAAATTGTCATAGGTAATGAAGCCATCATTCCAGAAAATTTTTCTATTTCGTTCTATCCATCTGATTTGCATCTTTTCTGTGTATGTAAGGTGGTGAAATGAAAAAGGTGGAAGAATTAATAAAACTTGAACTTGATCACCACAAATGATAGCAATTTCTTTAATAATAAATTCATTATTTTCTCTTCTGAATCCTTGTACATCTACAATAGCTGATGATTTCATGATATTTTTCGTACTATATTACTTAAAGGTCTGTACTCTACCAGATGATCGTTTATTATTAAGCAATATGCGCTTGTGTTATCCGGAATATCCTTTTCACATTCAATTTCTAAACGTACATCAACAGGTCCTGTTTTTAAATTTTCGTTTTGCCGTGAACAATCAATTACATACAACGGAGCTTTAGTTTTAAATGTTAGGTGATCAATCAACGGGTCTACAGGAAGATTATAGAACGACTGACGAAATCTAGTATACATATCGTATAATATATTGTACTTGTTTTCATCAAATTTCAAATTAAGAGCATCGTATGGATAATAGTAAGAATTTAAGAATAAAGTAAACATTTTTCAAATTACAATGATCGAAAATGGCACTGTCTTTAACATTATTATTTTTTCTATTTGTTTGTAATCCAAATATAACATAACGTGGTTTCTCTAATTGTGAAGTTGTTTTAACAGACCATGTATGCTTGGTAGATTTAGGTAATAATGGATATTCATATAGATCCCAATTTCTGTATGCGATTTGTATAGGTTTGTCTTTCTCTAAGTGTTTTATTAAAGTAAGCTTTTGCTGGTCAGATACCTTGATATGAGGCATACGCCATTGCACTTTTTGTAAACTTACTGTAACAGAGTCATCTTTGTCAGTAACTACACTATTTAAACTTGTACTAGTTCTATTGAGAATTAGTTCATGTTTACAATTTATTATTATTTTTCTATAATCTTCTGCAAAGCCTAATAATTTATTTAATGGTAGTAAGACGTAAAAACTACCATCTTGATCATGAAATCCGTCTATGTTCCAACCCCATATAGCTGCTACTTTATTTTCTCCACTACTCATAGATACTAAAGATTTCATAGTTGTTGTTATTCCAACATTTCGTACACGATCTATTTCTACACCATTCATTTCATATCTAATGTCTTGAAATAGAAAGGAAATTGCATTATTAGTTAGATTAACTTTTTTTTTTTTGATAACTCCAGCCAGATCTCGAGCCTGCACACAAAATTTTCCCTCGATGTATATCGCACTTGATGATGGTAGTAAGTAGATATCTTGCTGATGAATTGGTATTCTTATTTCATCATTTTCATTAAAGCTATTATTGTAGGGATTGTAGGTATGCGTTTCATAACTTTCGATAGAATTATCGAACTGCGGATAATCTGATATTTTTAGAATACTCATATTTTAAACCCCAAAGTTTGAAGAAATTCCTTATTACTTTTTGTAATTATTTTTAACTTTTTACGTGTGGTTTGTTTCACGTTGCTCTTGATAATGGCTTTAGATTTATTATTTTTGTTTATTTTATAGACATCATGATTATCATTGAAGACTATCATTTCTTTTCCTTAGATGAAGACGCAGTTGAATTTTTTCGTTGTTAAAATTAATTAGGTTTCCCTCTAAATCCAAAATTTTTAATGTTACTGATGAAATGTATTTATTTTTTATTGGGAAATAAATAACGTTTTTTGGTACTTCAATAACTTGATATCCTGATGGAATATTAAGCACAAATTCATGTATTATATGTGTAGGTGAACCATTTGTAAAAGAGCCCTGTATTAGATCACATTCGACTCGTATCACAGACGCTGGTATAATGTTCACTGGATGAGTTGAATCATGCCATTTATTCGCTTCCAAAATCGTACTCGAGAATCCAAGCATTGCACCGATACTATTTTTCACGCGAAAATCAATTGGTTTAGTGCAAAATAAAGAACATTTTAAAGTATTGTTATTTGGATGAATCATAATGTTACAATTCTCCATTTTCGATTTTATATATTCATTTAAAGCAGATAAATCATAAATGCCATTTGGAATTTTTATCACATCATTATTCCCATATGCAAATACGTTATTGCTTTCATGTATGTTAGGAATTGAATTGAATGTGGAAAAAAATAATAAACCACACTCATAATTACCATCTAAACTCAAAGGAGATGTAAATTCAGATTGGAGAATAGATTTATTACCAACGATTGTTAGAGTCACAGACATTGCAACAACTGAACTCAAACGTAAAGTACTCAGTATTTATTTAGATCCCAAAAGGCATTTAAAAACTTTAAACATAAATGACCACATTTGTATGTGTTACGTTTCTGATCGTTATCATAATTATAAAATATATTTGGTCCTATGTATTTGATTAATTCTTCTGGTGGCTTTAAATTACCATAACTATCATAATACTCTACATAATTATCTAATTTTGCATAGGCTACCCAATGAGTTCCAGCATTCTCAGAATTGTCAAGATTCATAATAGCACATTCCTTTTTTAATGGATGCTGAGGTAAATCATCCCTCATAAACACTCCTCTGAAAAATGGAATGTTTTGACCATATTTAAGTAAATCTATATTAGTAAGCGCTCTCTTGGGTAGCCTATGATTTAGTTTTTTTTATTATTTACATAAATTCCCAAACCATCACCACGCTCTTTGAGACATAATCCTTTTCCTATACACAGTGTTTCCATTTTCTTGTTATGTCGTTTTAATTCTTTCAAGCGTTCCTTAGCGCATTTAATAGCATTAACTGCTTTAGCAATGCCAGCTGCCCCTCCAGCCAAACCACCAGCAGCAGACAGTCCAGCAAATATCGGTATCAATGGCAAGAATCCTCCAACTTTTGGGATAGGTATCACACGCGGGGTAATCACAGACTCATCTGAATCTGAACCCAATTCTTTAACAACAGCCATGGCGAGTTCGATAGCTGCCTTTTTGCATTGAGGTTTAAATTTTTTTATATGCTTTTTTGTAATTGAAACTATATTTTTAAAAGTTTTTTTCATTCCAGTGCCTTTTTTGATATTATTTTTGTCATTTTTATTAATACATTTTTTTTGATTTGTTTTTGATTTTTGCATCACCATTGTAATCTAAACGAATTGTAAAATACTATTTATAAAAATTGTATGAAAAGATGTTTCTTTTCGAAGAGGTATTATCAGAATGAGAATGTAACTTGTATATTTTGCTTATAAAACTTTTGATTTATCTATCCAACAGTTTTCATTAGAAGGCAAACCTAACCATTTTACGAATAGCTTATTTCCATTCTTTTTTATGACTTTTTCAACAAGATAAATATCAGGATGTCTAGTTTTTTGTAATTCTTGAATATAGAACGATCCTAATATAGGATTTTTTTTAGCATCTTCTAGGAGATAAGTGACAGGGTCTGTGTTCTGGATTTTTATAATTTTAAATATTTCTGTCGACCAATTTGGTGTATACCCTTTTTCAAAAGTTCCTTTATACTTACTTATACGCACATAATCTCCAAACTTAAGTATAGTTTTATTTTGTATGAACCTTTTATCTAAACGTATATTATTTTTATATTTTTGCAATATCTGTTCTTTATGACTTGCATTTACTTGATTGGGTTTCAAACCTATTGTTCTATGCATTCTGCCATTATACATTTCTATTAATTTTGAAAGAATATCATGACTAAACCAAACATAGTTTCCTTTTAAACTAAAATATCTATACATAATACCTTTAAAGGTTCTAATAAATCTTTCTACTACAGAAGCTTTCTTAGTAGAATATGTTGAGTAATGATTTATATTATAATGATTGAACAATGTTTTAAGTTTCTTGTTGTAAAATTCAGTTCCTAAATCAGTTTGCAAATTTTTAGGAATACGATTTTTACTAAATAAATGTTGGAATGCTTTAAATGTTTGTTCCATATTCTTTTGTTTTAAAGGATATACCCAAGCATACTTTGAAAAGACATCAATAACAGCCAATATGTATTTGAAATTAGAATTTTCTCTAGAAATAGATTGCATGTCGATTAGATCAGCTTGCCATAAATCATCGATGTCTTTCATCACAACATGTCTTCTTGGAAAATTTTTTCTTGCTTGCTTATGTATTTCTTTCACTACAATTTCTTTACTCATTTTTTTTTAATTTTCTGTTTCACTGACTCTATACTTTGTTTGATACTGTTGATTTCTGATCCAATTTGTGCCAGATTTTGGTTTATTGATTTGAGTTTAATTTCTAAGCTCTCTATATTCTTATCAACATATTGTTTGTTCACACAATCTCCAGCATCTACTGGATTTACAATATTTTTAAGGAGCTTATTTAAAGATCCATCAGTCATACTACAAATCAGATAATCTGAGTGACTATCCATTTTCTGTCGTTTAAATACATGATGTCCAAACTTATCGATGTTCATCGCTAGCCCGTCAGTAATAAACTAGTTTAATGAAAAAGTTTACGCTCTATTTATTCTCTAATAATACCTGCTTCTTTTAATTCCTCTATTATAGAAATTATTTCATTATCATGATTGGTATTTCCTGCACTCTTTGAGGCAACTAAAAGTTTTAACCTATCAATAAGTTCATTAGGATTGTCCCAGTATACTAAATCAGTATTTGATTTATATTTTTTTAATATTGGTAAACTACCACCTTGTTGTACTTTTTTTGTTTCAGTTTCAAGAAATAAAGGCTTAATTATTTTTGAATATTTTATTCCTGAATTACCTTGTATTTGTCCTGATGGAATAAATCCTCTTCTATGTGCATTAGTAGCAATTAAAATATCTTTATATAGTAACCTATCTTGTTCTGTGATCAAATCTATCTTAGGTTTATTTTCAAACAACAACTCTGATAGACCTGGAGTAATGACATAGCTTTTATCTTTAATACTAAACACTGAACTATCTTCAGTTTTCTTTATTACGATGGGAACGTTTCCTATTAGTACTTTGCCTCCTTCGTTTCTTATACCATAAGTAATGTTTTTATTCCTTTCATCATGGAAAATACTATCATCTAATTCATCTTCAGTATGCATACTAGTGTCACTTGTACATGAGCTAAAGTAATCATCATTATTCTCATTGGAAGCTTCCATTTGATTGTTTTTATTCTCTTCGTTTTTATGTATCGAGACTATCGACTCTAACGGATCAGTAATGGGTTTTAATATCTTACGTTGTTTACGTTCTGAAATATCTTCTTCCTCTTTCAGTATTTTTAATTTATTTTTAATATTCCTTACTGATTTTATTATTTGTTTTTTTATATCTACATCCATTTTAAAGTACTAATAATTGTACACTTCTGTTCGTTCTTATAGCTTGCACTATAGTGGTATTTTTTTTCTAATGACAGTAATATATAATCCTTTTATTCTAATTTAATAAATATATCAAAATATTTCCTGTACCTTCCCTTATCTAGCTCACAATCTTTGTTAATTATTAAACATGCGTATTTTTCTTTCCATATATCAGTAGCCATTGATTTAAATCTATGCCAACTCATATCAGAATTGACATGCTCATCATAAATATGTTTTAAATTTACATCATCTTGTTTGAAGATAACTAATAAATTAGCATTATCTCGAATCAACTGCTTAGGTATTTTTGAGTAAGTTTGTGATAAATAAAAACAATCAATTTTTTTATGTCGACCCATGGAAAAATAATTACGTATATCACTCTGATTTTCACAGACTACATCATCAAAAATAAATATTGATTTTGTCAAAGCATCGTGGGGTGGAATAACATTTTTTTCATCTTGGAACAGGAACAATTTAATTTCTGGAATGTATCTTATCACTTCCTCTAAAAATAGATATTTTGGCTGGAAAGCTGTTTTCGAATAAAGATAAATGTTATGAAATTTTAACCCATTTTCATTTAATAACAAACTTATCATTACATTTGTTTTTCCACAATTCGATGGCCCGCATATTATGCAGCGAATGGAATTTGGTAAAAGAATGCTATGTCTAAAAGTGTTAGTATTTTTATCAACTTTTATTTCACAAATATTTAAAGAAACGGGTTGTTTGATTAACTTCATTTTAGTTTCTGATGACATAATGAGCTATTAATACATTAAATAGCATGTGTATTTATTGTTTGCATAAGAATAGATTTCATATAGTATACCAGGATCATAGCAAATGAAGATCTTTAGTCTATGCCTACCCCTCTTAGGTGAAAAGGTTCAAGCATATGTATGTATGTATGTATGTATGTATATTATTATGTTATTGAATACTTATAAAAGTTTGATTAGTTTCTGAAATTCCTAGAAAATGTATCCGTTTTAAGTTTCATCTTTACTTACGTCAGCAGATCTCCTTTTATATTAACAAAACCTAAACAACCCTCCCTTCCCCTCGCTCAGTCTATACTCATCACAAGCAGTTTATTTTATATCAGTGTATATTTAACCTAATCAGTGTGCACATCTAAGTGTCTTAGAGCTCTGAGGGATTACTTCCAGTCTCAAGGATCTAATAAACTATTCAAGCAACTTTATTATTTACAAGTGAGTACCTATTTTACATGTCTGTTTAAAAATAATATTATACTTCAAATCATTGCTGCAGTAAGTTTTAAAAAACATGTGAATGTTGTTTCAGAAATGTCGGAGAACTCTGTCTTCAACTACTACAATGTTAGCCCCCCAGCTGTGGACCCTAGTTTGATTGATGAGTTCGGTGTTGGGGGTGAAGGTCAAGATGTAAACGCTTGGCTAGATAAAGCTGAAAATAGGAGGATAGCATGGTTGGAATCCAAGAAGAAGGAAAAAACCATTGCCCCTAAAAAAAGGAAACTGAATGATGCTTCCTTTATTAAAAAAGAAAATGCTTCGGGATCATGTGTTATAAAAATTGAAATCGAGGCACTAGACGAACGAAATAAGAATAGAAATGTTGTTGTGCAATATGTGGTAAAAAATTTATATGAGGATGTACTCGAAGAGACTGAGAATTTAATTAGAAAAATTTCAAAAAAAATATGTGATAATAGTGATAATTAATATCAATAAGTAGTTTTTGTTATTTATGTTAGCTATCTCACCTTATTCTAGTATACGATGACTTCATACTATTTTATCTAATAAATATATCCCATGTAAATGTAAATGTGAATAAATTGATATTTAAAAGTTTGTGTTTAATTTATTTAATGAGATTTTAACTAGGATAGATAAAAACTTCAGTAGATAAAAATTTACAAAGTAGAGCTTGTCTCAGCTCAAATGACATGCCTCTCCACTTTAAACTCCATCTGCTTGTATGAGAAATGAGGTGGTGCGTCATTTGAGATAAGACAAGCTCTACATTGTTAAGGAACTGGAGGGTTTCAATAAATGATACAAACAATAAGGTTAAACAATATTATTTTATTGGAATAAGCGAGTAAATATCAACAGTACATGGAGCAAATTATATTAACTACAAATACATAAAACCTCATTTGGTTATTTTTACAAAGTTAAACCGCAAAATTTAACAACATTATATCTAAAGTGATGATTCCACTTTAGATATAACATGGTTAAATTTTGTTTATTTTTTTTAATTAATTTACAACAGCAGGTTATTTCTTAAAATATAGTGGAATAATGTCCCCAGGGCAATGTTTTAAAACTTCCATTTAATATCTGTCTTTTATCATCATTTGCATTTAAAACAACCTTATTTACTTTTTGTGTATAGACACAGTGATTTTTAGATCGTATAAAATACATTGAATCTTTAAATTCTATGTTTTTAAATAAAGCATCCTTATATTTATTAATATCCAATTTTTTTACAACACATTTTTTCACACCCTTGGCTTTCTTAACTGAACAGTTTTTATTTGTCTCTATACAATACAACTTGGCTCTTAAGCCCACAAATTCTGAAATAACATCCCCACTCATCTCATCTTTAAAATATCCTGGAATTTGTTTATTTAAACATGGCATATTGTACACATTGTCACACTTAAAATTACTAGTATCAAAATATTTAATATGTTTTTTCATGTCTTCATAAATATCCTCTGTATTTATAAGATACAGAAGGCTATCTGTATCTGTGTAACATAGTTGGATGTTCTTGTCATAAATTTTTTTCATTACTGAGTAATGAAAATTATATAAATGTGTTTTTGCTAGATCTAATATACTAAAACCTACATAAATTGGTTTATCCAGAATGACTTTTGAGGGCTCCATCTGTATGACTACCAAATCTTTTGAAATAATGGCCAAATTTTTAAAATTAGGAGCGCTTATATATTTTTCAGCACCAATATATTTGTTTGTTTTATTTGATGAATCAGACCAAATGTTTATCAGTTTCACATCTACCTGCTTTCTCTTATTCTCTATAGTCTTACCAAAAATTGAGTTATTTTGTTTCTTGAAAAAATTTTTTTCGAATTCAGACTTTGCGTTTTGTCTTAGAGTTGTATTGAGAGTTATATAAGGTTCTAAAAATGCTCTTTGATCAAATGAAAGAACTCTATGAATTTTAAGTAATTGTAAGCCATGTTCTAAGCATTTTTGTAAATGTACATAATGAATCACATACTTATATTTATCAAATAAATTGGATACTAATTTTATATTTTTACCAAGGGGAAATGGAACCTTTAATTGTTCTGCAGCAAACGGTAGATCTGCATGATTGTCATGAATTTCAGAAGGATAATGTAAATCTACTTCAAGAATGAAACCTGTATCACTATGAGAACTTATCGTCATGACATTAAAATTGATCAATTCATTTTCTTTTAAAAATCTAAAATTTCCGGTGGGTAATTTTGACATCATCACATATCCATATAAATTAACACAGTCAAAATACATTAAATAATTTGAAGATATGTTAGGTTTATAATCGGATAAATATTTATTATTCGCTTTTGCATACCGTCGTGAGCATTGAGCTAAACCCCCTCTGATACCTTTTTCAAACATTTGATAGATTTCAACATCTGATATTAAGTCTAACTCAACACCTGTATAAAGCTGCATAGCATCCCAACTTAAAGATGGTGAAGAAACATAGTGACAAGGGTCTAGATTGTAATGATTAAGACTCATAAATCTAAATTTTTCAAATACGTCAGAAAGTAATAAAACATCACATTTCAAGTAAAAATCTGTATAGTCTCCAAGAGTTTTCATTCCAAATGTTTCCCAAACATTCATAGCATGATTATAATCATCATTGGTAATAATCTCAGAAGTGAGTTTGTTATAAAATTTGTTTCTGTCTGGTAATGTGGTCTCATTATATCTATCCCACGAATCTACATAGTCATAGCAAAAGACACCTTTTCTCCGAGCTAAATTAAACATCTTTTCATCTTCATAAAATGACTTTAAGTTAATGAAGTCTTCGGTTTCAAGTGTTTTAATGAGATTATCTAAACTTGAATCCAAAAAATTTAAAGAATCAACAAATTTCAGCTGAGCAGTATGTTGTCTGTCAAGTGGGATAAACTTTGTAAAGGAAATATATTTTTCTTTGTTTTTTGGTAATAGTTTAATGCGACCACATATTTTAGATAGCTCTACAATAAATAGATGACAATCGTAACCAGAAAGGTTATGGAAAATTATTGGAATGAATGGACAAGTCTTACAATTTAAATTGCATGAATTGTGTGCAGGTCCTCTAAATTTCCCAGTAAAGTGATCATGATCTAGAACTTTTGTATCTTCGAGAGAAAATGATTTTTTACATATATGACAGTTAGTTGTATTTTCCACTCTTAATTTTTCTTCTTCTGTTAAGGGAGTCATTTCTCTTTGTACAGATAATATTTTATGTAAACGAAGCAAATCCTTGCAAATTGACTCACAAAACTTTTGAGAACAGTTGGAACCCCTGTAGGAAACATAATCATTTAACTCTGGATTAGACTTACAACAAATGAAATAACCGAAACAAGTTGCTTCGTGTACCTGCACATTCTCTACATGAGTGGATTTATGTTTATCTGAATACTCGCGGAGTAAACTCTCGAAGTCACCATATATCACTATTGGAATCCTTTGTGTTCTTTCATAATTTGAAAAACCTGTTTTGCTGCCTTCCTCAGGAAGAACAGTCTGTATCCCTGCACAATTATGACTTGCTAACTTCTCTTCTGTACTAAAGTACATGAAGCATTCATCACAAAGATGAATTCGTGATTTGTGTTTCGTGAGTTGGTTGTGTAAGAGCTTTCCCATATCTTTAATTAAACAGAAATGATTTTTCGATTTACAACTGATAAATAACAAATTCACATGCTCAACACGTCTTCGCAAAGTTTTGTATAGAGGACCTGTTATACTACCATGTTCATCTAATCCATAAATATTGACACTCACTCCCGTATTATGTCTTTCAAACCATTTAATACATTTAAAGCTGGGGGGAAATGACATTCCTGAAGTGTTAAAAAAGTTAGAGAAATGAGGGTAAGATGAAAGTCTATTGGGATTATTTTTTGCAGGATATAAATGTGCTACAATGCTCCACAAAAAACAGTACTCATCATTATTTTTTATATTTAGACAAGACTTTGTGTTTTGAATACTTTTCGGAAGTGGTATGTACGATCCTGCTTTCAACGGACTAAATTTCGCAATGTTTATCTCCAAATGACTTACTGACTCTATAGTCCACCCCGACTCTGCGTGTTCAAACTCTAAGCACTTCATTAGCAAAAGGTTTGATAAATCATGGTATAAAACGGAAATATCAGTACTTTGCAATACCATGGTATATTTTGTGTTAAATGATTTTAAAGATTGAGTGTTATCTTTAGGTAGATTATATGTAATAAAAAGTTCTATGTTTACTTTTAACGATCGATGTTTTCTTAGAAGGGTGCTTATAAGATTACTAACGGTAGAATAGTTATCTGACAAAAAAAAATCAGGTACAAGATATTCTTTTTCAGGATTGACTCTATAACTGATTATTCTATTTCTAAACGCTGTTGCTATTATTTTAACATTGCTTAACTCAGTTCGTATCAAACAGTTAGATTTGTGAATGCTACTTTTCTTGTGAGAAGATAATCGTGAGACATATGCTTGACATTCTTGACAATAAACCATTTTTATCTGTAGGTAAGAGAATTATCTATTTAATCAAATACTGCTGTTGTAAAAGATTAGTAAAATATCAAATTATGTGAACGATGAAAAAATTATAACAATGACTTGTATTGATTACATGAATTTTTATGTTAATAAGTTGCTAAAAATATTAAGATTTAAAAAAACAAAGGATAAATGACAGACGGAGGCTGATTCTTACGCTTGCGATATTCGGATATCGACAGCTTTGCATTACATAATATTCAAAGGATAAATGACTGGTCTTACTCCCTTGAATTGCTCCTTACTATCAGTAACTACTTTTGAAATCGAATGCCATAGGGGAGCATCTCCATTTACATTCGTTTTCATATGTATCAAAGCCAATTTACATCTGTCCCGATCTCCTAACTTGCTTCCCTCTAACTCACGGCTGTTGTACACCCGTAGCTCCACATAATATTCGCCTCGACGTGAAGGATCGGACTGGAATGAACACCCCGAGCCGGTGCGACGTGAAAGAAAGTTCTTGAGCGCTGATGCACGAATCGGCTCTAGCTCATCCTGTAAAGATGTGAAATAGGCATTCGCTATTATTTAAAAAAAATATATTTTACATTGTCAATGTAATTTCACTAGTAAAATATGCATGTCAATCAATTATTATTAGCAATTATTTTAAAACTGTGAGTTAAGTTGGATTAAGATAAGAGGAAATTGTTTTTACGAAACATTTTTGGTATATCTTTAATCAAAAGTTAATCAAAGTAATTACAAATAAAATTAGGGGCGGGGCTTGCGGTGCAGAAGTTGTGCGTCTGCCTACCATGCGAGGGATCGCGGATTCGAATCCCGGCTGGATAACTAAATAAAAAACAAACATCAGATCTTGAATGTTTACATGTTTGTGCTACAGATAAAAGTAAATAATGATTAAAAAATTAAAATAGACGAGCATAAAATATTATTCAAACAAGATGCTACATTTAGTTTAAAACATGAGAAATGGTTGTTTAAATAAAATAATATTAAAGCTTACCTCGGAATCTGGGAAGGTAGCAATTCTCTTCCGTTTCTTGGGCTGAGCACAAGGAATGGGCTCCTCATCCGACTCAGAACCGGCATCAGTTAGTGCTGGTGTTGGGATTGCCGCCGCTTTTTTCGCTTTAGGGGTTGAAGTTTTTTTCGCCTTCGCAGCAGGTTTTTTCTTCTGAACTTCGCTCCTGATCTCCTCGTCTACGTCAGAATCAAATGGGCTGGACCACCTAAAATATTAATAGAATGAAAAAAAAAAAAAAAAAAAAAAAAAAAAAAAACGGTCTCGGTGGCGCAGCGGTTGTACGTCTGCCTACCATGCTAGAGGTTTCGGATTCTAATTCCGTTGGGACAAAAAAACCTTCCTAGGTCTTAGAGATTAACATGTTTGTATTATCGCTGTTTCTGGTTCCCATGACACAAGGTATCCAAGTGCGGGATCCATAAGTGATAAAAAATCAAACTTACATACTTATGTCTTCAGTTCTTCAGCAGCACTAATTCACAAAACACGAGCTCACTCGAAGATATCGACGCAAGTATTAGAAAAGCGGCTTTCATCTAGTTGCATCAATATTTATAAGCTTTGATTTATAAAGGTGCATCAACATCGAACTTTCAATGGAAAAAATACTGTTAACCGGTGTAATAAAAAAAATTAAAAAAATCTAATGGCATAGGATTTTGAACCTTATACTTAGTATATTTCAAGTACTTATTATCAATTTTGTTTCCAACTATTAACAATCATTGTATGAACGCTGCCTTAGCTGACTGAATTTGGCCAATGGTTGTACTGGATAAGGACAAGTGTGTAATTAGAAACATAATTTTTAAATGGTTATGAGATGTACCTTTAAATACATTGATGGGTTTATTGGCATCATTAAAAATATCGTCCACTCTAAACAAGCAGTGAAAATTTCAATGTAAGCAGGGTTTTTAAGAGCATGGTTTTTGAGACAATTGTTTAGGATAACTGAATTATGTTGAGCTCTCAATGCAATGGATTCATACAGGGTGTTGATTTGTAAAGTTACACCCGACTCAGAGCCGATAGTTTACCATCTGAAAATTTTCCTGAAATTACCTAAAAGTGTGGATACACCCCCCCAGTCACCGCGCCCGAGTGCTAATAGACTCTTCCCCGCGCCCTGAACCTCAATCCACCCAGTGCAACACTTTTTGGACGACATTTCTATGTTTTTTTAATATTTGTAAAATCAAAAAAATATTAATTTAATTTTTACTGAAAAAAAAAATTTATTTTTGCTTTAGTATCATGTATTTAACCACCTCTGAGCTCGGCGTAACTTTACAAATCAACACCCTGTATAAAGCGCATAGCGCCTTCCTTATTCGTGATAGCTCCTTATATGCATAAGTTTGTTATGATTATGACATGGAACACTTATAAGGAATATCTCTGTCGTAGGCATATCATCGAATTGGCCATATCACGATATGACCAAACGTGAAATATCATAAATCGATTAAATCTTTTAGGGCACACACTGCGGTAGCTTAGGTGAAGACTAGAGGGAGTGAGCGCAGCGAAGCCCTCGAATAGTCTTCGTGTTAGTTTGACATGTATAACACAAAAAAACATCATGCAGTGCTGAATAACAATGCTTTTAAAAAGACATGTTTTCATTAAAACAGGTCATATCATGATATGGCAACCCATTTCATGATATGGTCAAGCCATTTCTGACCATATTGTGATATGGCCAAATCGACGATATGGCTACGACATCTCTAAGTAAACAAATGCAGTGTGAATGAAATACGTCACAACCTTGTCATCAGAGTTCCAAGGGTCATCATAATATGGATTCAGGTTTAAAACTTTAATTCTCCAGTATAAAATGAATCAAGTCCTACATCGCGCTATCAAAGTTTTTCATTCTTTTAGTATATAAGAAGTGTAAGATAAACTACAGTTAGACTGGTTCTGTGTGAGATGCTTTAGTTAAATTGGCCCGATTTACTACTGCTCTTATACATGTCCCATTGTCAACCATGCAAATTTGTCTCTTGAGGTGATTAGGGTTTGGGCAACCCGAAAGCAGCTTTAGACATAACCGCAAGGGAACAAGTACCACATACCAAGTGCCAAGTACCATATGCCACATACCAGACCAACCTAAGTGTTGAGAGAGATGTCGCAACAAGTGCCACGTACCACGTACCACGTATCAAGTAAAGACATCTCTCGAAACGCGAAGGTTTTGCTGCTATTTTTTATATCTTGAAATGAAAATTATTGATCACTTAGTGGACACAATTTTCATTATTTTATGTCTGTCAAGCAGACTAATTGTTAACTGCATAGCATACAATAAGATTTTGTAGCTCAGGTCGTCATCAGTCAATAGAAAAGAGGTGCAGTATGAATTAGACACACTTCAGAATAAACAGGTTGCCGTTTAAAACCTGCAGGGTAGGATAACATTGTGGGGTTTTGCAGCACAAACCGAGCGGAGCGAGCGAAGCGAGCGGCGCGAATTTGTGATGCAGAACCCCCAATGTTACCCTACTTATAAATTGCACGAACAGCCCGTTTCTGCAGAATAAATATACTATTAGCATTCGCAGCGTGACCCCACAATAAAATACCATAGGTCATTAGACTATGAAAGTAACTAAAGTAGACTAGTCTAGCGGTGTCTACGTCGGTAAGAGCTCTAATTTTTTTATCTGCGAACGCTGCCGAACTCAGTTTGTTCGAAAATTTATTTATATGAGGATCCCATTGTAGTTTGGCGTCTAAAGTAATGCCCAAAAAGACAGTCGACTGCACAAGGTCCAATCTCTGTCCTTTTATAAATATATCTGTAGTTACCGGGTTCACATTGGGTAACACGAATTTAATACATTTAGTTTTCTTTTCATTAAGTAATAAATTGTTAACAGTAAACTAGTTCACTATACTAGAGATAGCATGAGAGATAGCAAGAGTTGGTATTCGACGATGATATCCTCGAGATCCTTGGCGCTGATCCTACTGAAGATAACGTATATGGGAAGCCATTAAACAAGGATGTTGCCGTACGTCTGGAACATTGTGCAACTAACGGTTTATCGAAGGAGATACGAAAACAGCTGACAGATAAGTACCTCATACCAGAAAATTGTAAACTGATTAAAGCGCCCGCTCTTAATCTGGAAATGAAGGCGGCCACTTCAGAACTGACATTGAAAAGGGACAAAGCTATAGAGAAAAAACAGAGGCTCCTTTCGACAGCTATGACTTGCCTGGGTGAGGCAACAACAATGGTGTTAACTTCACAAGAAAAAAATCATGACCTTCTGAGGCTACTTATGGATACTGGTCGCTTACTAGGGGACTGCATGTACAGCGACTCCACCACCAGAAGGACCTTCATTCTATCGGCACTGAAAAAAGAAATGAAGGATCAAATTCAATCTACCAAGGTTGACGAACTCTTGTTTGGTAAAGATCTGTCAGAGACGCTTAAAGCTGCCAAAACCGTGAATAAATCTGGTGCAGAACTAAAACCCCAGACCACACCCACACCAACCGGGTCCGGACCCCGACCTTCAACATCAACTTCACAGGCAAAAAACTGGAGAGCTCCTGTCCCCCAGCAACAATACCGTCAACCATACCGACAACAGCATCCGGCAGGTCCACCGCGCTTCACGAGGCCAGCTGCGACGAGGAGTCGGCCGCCGCCATCATCGAGGACGTCGTCGCAGCATCAGCGGCCGCATCACAACCAGCGCCGCTAATACCGGTAAATTATGCTGGAAGCTTACCCCTATACTATGACCAATGGCTAAAAATAACTAATGATCCAGTTGTCCTGTCTTACATTCTGGGTTACAAGATACCTTTTGTTCAACCTGTTACGCAGCATAGCGTACCTCTTAATAATAATTTTTCTACTTTAGAAAAGAGTCAAATTGATGACGCAATCTCTGATTTATTATCTATAGGTGCAATTAGTAAGTTTGCACCGTGCACAGGCCAATTTCTGTCGAGCATATTTCTCATTCCTAAATCTAACGGTAAAATGCGTTTCATCTTAAACTTAAAAAGTTTAAACAAGTTTGTAGAAACTCATCATTTGAAGTTGGAGGACTTAAGGACAGCTCTGAAATTAATTTCAAGAGATGTTTATTTGGCAAAAATAGATGTGAAAGATGCACATTTCTTCATAAGTATCCACCCAGAACCAGGGTTGGCATTGTTTTAAACAATTGTTTTAAACAAGAGTTTTAAACAGTGTTTAAAACACAGAGAAAAAAACACTCGTGTTTAAAACTTGTTTTAAAACAATTTGTTTTAAACGTGTTTTAAACACACATAAAAAACACTGTTTATTTTCTTTTGTTCTACGGAACGTACCGTAATTTTCAATTTTGTAATTATTGAACGCATCCAAGTGGCATTGAATTTTCACTGGCGATGGCGGGGATTTCCCCAAAAATAAATATCTGGGCAAGCGATTGAGTGAGGTGAGGCGGTGTGTGTGTGTTGTGTACGGACAGACGATACTTGAGTGAAAGCAATGAGAAAAGTGTATATGTGTGGGTACGTTTTTGTGTTTGGGTGGGTGGGGTAAAGCTAACTCACCCAATCTGAGATTCCAAAGCTGAAAATTGGTCCTGCCTGCTTGCTTGTGTTGTGTGGTGTGTGTGATAGATAAAACAATTCAATATTATGACAGGGCGTAAAAAGGATCCGCTTTGGCGGCATTACAGTCCTTTTAGTTCTGGAAGTGGTGCAAAATCACCGCGAGTAAAGTGCAAGTATTGCCATAAAGATTTGGTTGGGCTAATTGCCCGGATGAAAACACATCTTCAAAACTGTTCTGTATATTCATGTCGTCCATCGACTTCACGAAACTTGAGACCGGAAGTTTTATGTGATTCAACTAGTGACGAAGGTAAGTAAGTAAATAAGTTTGTTCATGATCATGATTATCAAAGGGTGTGAGTATGTACGATTAGTAGTCGTACGTACCGGGGTGGACTGGACAAGTATAAAATTAAAGCGTTATAGGAGCAGGACAGTTTTCGTGCATGCGATCCTTCGTTTTAATTTTAAAGCTACGTGTATGCTTGGCAGCTCCTCCACTTGGTTTTATGTCAAAGCGTCCTTCAAAAATAATAATAATATAGCGTCATGGCTTGCCGAACCAAATCATAATCCCCACGTTGATTGGTGGCCGATCATAATTGTCCCATTTGCGTCACATGAAGCTATAAAATAAAGAGCTTGCTGACTGTAAATGTTTTTCTTATTTATTTTCGAAAAGCCAATAATAATAATAGATCAGGATGATTTGGGTGACACTAGAAATCTTTTTTAGAAATGTTTAGGAAGTTTTTCAGACTATTTTCGCTAATATTAATATTATCTACTTTTTAACAGATAACGAAGAAAGAGAAATGATCCAGGTGGCTGTCAGTGATGAACCTATCGCGAAAAAAACAAAATTTGAGGATTCACCAATTTCAATGATGTCTCGGTTTGTAGTGAAAACATCAGAAAAAGATAAACAAAACATTGATAAACAGTTGGCAAAATTCTTTTTTGCAACCAACACTCCATTTCGTCATGTCGAGCATCCAGAGTTTATTAAGCTGACGCAAATATTGCGACCAGGGTATTTGCCACCTAATAGAAAACAAATTGCCGGTAAATTACTAGACGAAGTTTATGAAAGTACGAAATCAAATATGAAAAATAGTTTGAAAAATAAAGTGGTTTGTATGGCATTGGATGGTTGGAGCAACATACGCAACGAGCCTATTGTTTGTGCTAGTGTGACAACCATTGAAGATGACGGTAAAGGTAAGGTGTATCTCATAAATACGATTGATACCAAGGACAAAAGTCACACTGGTGATTACCTTCTGACCCTAGCAGTAGATAGCATAAAAGCATGTCAAAGTTTTGGTTGTCATATTCGAAGCTTTGTTACTGACAATGCCGCCAATATGGCAAAGATGAGAAGGCAATTGGCTGAGTTGGAGGACAACGAGATTGGGGATGTTATCACATATGGTTGCTCAGCCCATCTTTTGAATTTATTCGCCAAGGATATTGTAGCAGAAGGGGACATAAAAAAGAAGGTGAAAGATATTATAAAATATTTTAAATATCACCATTTTCCGGCAGCCAAGTACAGGGAAGCCGGTGGGAAAGCACTTGTTATTCCTCAGGATGTGCGTTGGAATACCTTGGCAGACTGTCTTGAATCCTATACCAGTAACTGGCACTGTCTTGAGAAAATATGCAGCGAACACAGGTCTGTATTAGACTTGACGATTGTAAGAAGTGTTCAAGATATGGAGTTAAAAGAAAACATAGAGCTCTATAAAACTAAGCTTAAAAAAATATCAGTTGCCCTCGATCGCATGCAGAAGGAAATGTGTGCTTTAAGTGAATGTACCGACATATGGAAAACACTTTTGTCATTGGAATGGTCACAAGAAGAACAAAGGAAGCTTGAAGCAAGGTATAACGCTGCAATGACACCAGCACACTTTGCAGCTTATTTACTAGACCCCAAATATAGTGGTGCTGGTTTAACGGAAGAAGAAGACACAACAGCTATGGAATTCATAGATTCGCACAGTCCTCAGGCTATGAGAGATGTCCTTGCATATCGGGCAAAAACATTTCCTTTTAAGGAATATCTATTTAAGGATGATCTGTTAAAAATAACTCACGTGTATCTGTGGTGGAAATCATTTGGGTCTAAAATAGATAATAGTACCACAATACTTACAACTCAACTATTCTCAGCTACTGCTTCATCGGCCGGAATAGAAAGATTATTCTCTTCATTTGGGCTAGTGCACAGTAAAGTGCGAAACCGTCTAGGGACTGAAAAAGCCGCCAAATTAGTAACCATGATGAGGTCACTAAATCTAGGCAGTTCATTGCCTGAAGATGGAGATGTGGATGATTGATTGCTAGTTGTTTTTATGTCTATTTACTCTCATTAAAAATATTATGAAAAGATTTGAATATAGCTGTTTAATTTATTATACTTATACCTGCTTATTATAACGCATACCAATCCGGTACATAAACAAAATTTTTAAACAATGTTTTAAACATGTTTTAAACATGTTTTAAACATATTTAAAACAGCTTTGTAAAAAACATAGTTAAAAATTAGTTAAAAACATGTTTTTTTAATTTTTTTGTTTTAAACAGGATGTTTTGTTATTAATAAAAAAAACTGTTTTTTTTCCAACCCTGCCCAGAACACAGGAAATACTTACGCTTTCAATGGCAGGGTAACAGCAGCTCCAATTCTAAAATATTGTACCAGTTTAATGTTCTACCGTTAGGTCTTAGCACAGCACCGTATGTGTTTACCAAGGTAATGAAACCAGTAGCTAAGCTCTTGCGCACTGCAGGTTATCTCTCCACCCTGTATTTAGACGATTGATTCCTGTTAGGAAATTTTTTCACTCAGTTCTTGGACAACATTGAAAAGACCAAATTATTACTGACAGCACTTGGATTTATAATCAACAAAGAGAAAAGCTGCCTTGTACCCAGTAAATCGTGCATTTTCTTAGGATATTGTATAGACTCAGAAAAACTTCAGGTAAGTTTACCACATGATAAAATCTGCCGGATTCAGAAAGAGATAGATAAGTTTCTTGGTCTACAGCGTTGCAAAATAAGAGAATTTGCACAATTTATTGGATTACTCATTTCAGCTTGTCCAGCTATTGAGTATGGCTGGATGTACACTAAATCGATAGAACGTCTAAAATTCCTTAGCTTAAAACCCAATATTGACTATAACGCTTACATGAATATTCCCGATTGGATTAAACCTGATTTATACTGGTGGCAAAAGGCTGTAAGAAGATCGGTTTGTAAAATTAAAACCGATACGTACTGCCTAGAGATTTTCTCAGATGCCTCAACTACGGGGTGGGGGGCGGCCTATGGGGAGCAAAGAGCTAGCGGTCCGTGGTCAGAACAGGAGCGTACATATCATATCAACTACCTGGAACTACTGGCAGCCTTCCTAGGATTAAAAACGTTCACAATGAATTTAACAAACTGCCAAGTGTTATTAAGAGTAGATAATACCACTGCGCTGTCTTATATTAACAGGATGGGGGGTATCCAATACCCGCATCTCACTGAAATAACAAAACAATTGTGGCAGTATTGCGAATCTAGACAATTATTTGTTTTCGCATCCTATATAAGCTCAAAAGATAATACACTTGCGGATACAGAATCTCGAAAATTACATCCTGACATTGAATGGCAACTGTCCGATGCAGGTTTCCAACAAGTTGTTACGAAACTGGGTACACCGGAAGTAGATTTATTCGCCAGTAGAACAAATAAAAAATGTGTACAGTATATTTCTTGGACTCGAGACCCAGACGCCATAGCGGTGAATGCCTTTACTGTCACGTGGTCTCGTTATTTCTTCTATGCTTTCCCACCCTTTTCAGTAATTTTGAAATCTCTGAGAAAGATTATTTCTGACCAGGCCACCGGTATCATGGTGGTTCCGATGTGGCCTACGCAGCCCTGGTTTCCACTTTTTAAAAAACTTCTAGTTACGGAATTAATAATCCTCAAGCCAGATAGAAATAACAGCTTTATCATTTCTCCCTCTTCCAGCAACCGTCAAGTTCACACGAAAATTACCCTGGCGGTCGGGGTCTTGTCAGGAAATCAATGTTGAGGAAAGGCATATCTCCAAATGTGGCGGATATAATTGTAGAATCGTTATCATTGAATTCTTTTAATCAAAACGATGTTTATTTAAAACGATGGTATGAATATTGTAAAATTCACAACATAAGTATATTCGATGCTACCATTACTTCTGTCGCCAATTTTTTGGCGAAGCAATTTGAAGAAGGAGCTCAGTACGGTACTCTTAATTCATGTAGATCTGCACTATCGCTTTTACTGGGGGATAACTTGGGACAAAACGAAACCTTAAAAAGGTTCTTTAAGGGCGTATTCCGCATGTGGCCTCCCATGCCACGATACAATGAGACATGGGATACTTCCATTGTCCTAAATTATCTCGCCACAGTGTACCCATATGAAGATATGTCCTTAGAAAAATTAACCAAGAAAATGATTACGTTGTTGGCTTTAGTAACGGCGCATAGGGTCCAGACCATGTCACAAATTACTTTAGACAACATATCTTTTGGAACCGAAAGAGTAACTATAAAGATTGTCGGATTAATAAAAACTTCTAGAAGTGGTCAGTGTCAACCACTTCTCACACTCCCTCATTTTCAAGAAAAGCCAGAGATATGTCCTGCCAAATGCTTAGAAGCCTACATTTCCAAGACAAAGACATTGCGAAAAGACATAAAAAATCTCTTTATTAGCCTTCGAAGACCCTATGTAGCTGTAACGTCTCAGACCTTAAGTCGGTGGATTAAGGACACATTGAGGAGCAGCGGAGTGGACGTGGAACAGTTCGGTGCACACAGCGCGCGACACGCCGCCACCTCCGCTGCCCGTCGCACTGGTGTCTCCATTGATACCATTAAGAGAACCGCAGGTTGGACTGGGAGCTCAAATACATTTTTCAAATTTTATAATAGGCCTCTTTGCGATTTCACAAACAACGATGAGTTTGCACAGGCAATAATCAATCAAAGTTTATAAATCTAATTTACTTTATTGTTTTACCTGATGATTTCTGATTCTGATTCACCTGAATAATTTTTTACTTACTTATAATAAGTAGATAAATTAACTTATTGATGGGTTTGTAAGATAATGTTCTTTTTGATTTTGCTAAAGATAAGTTTATTGATATATTTTGTTAAATAGGAGAGAATTTCCTTAAGTACAAATACATTAATTAAATTTCAATTAATTGAAAACATTTTTCTTTTGTTATATTCTCTAAATATCTACATGTGGTATTTAAAGAAATCCCTCGGACGAAGATACAGCATAATTAGTGATTAAACGAACTTACCTGTACGTGAAGTTCTATCATAATTATGCGAAGTCTTCGTCCGAGGGATTAGCAACCCACCCTCCCTTTCCGTTGGTAACCCCTTGAAATAAAAATGTTTTCAAAACCGGCATTAGCTCTGAACTAAATGAAGCGACACCTGGGTAGTTGGTGGTAGTAGGTAGTTTAAAAAAAAAATAGTCTCAAATTAGTGTGGAACGGCGACAACTAGGCCCGATACTACATGTGGTATTTCAAGAAATTCCTCGGACGAAGACTTCGCATAATTATGATAGAACTTCACATACAGGCAAGTTCGTTTAATCACTAATTATGTTTAATATATTGTGTGTGCCCCCTTATTCGTTATCTCAAAAAATCCATCCCGATACCTCTGTTATTGATGTTTGAATGACATTCACCAACTTCAGAACACTATTGCTTTACAAAATTGCAATCTCGAGCGCAATCGTATAACCTATATAATATAATATATAATAATATAATATATAATTTAGGTGCACCTATTAGCAAGGGCACGGAGGATCCTATTGGTACTGTTGAATAAACTGGTTCGAGTGGAGACAATTATTTTCGTCATAAAAGTCGTCGATTTTCAGCAAATTTAGTGGAGGCGCTGCAGTATCGCGGCAATCTTAACAACCTCATCCGTGCATTATTGACTTAGGCCTGATATTTAATTCGACGGACTTGTATGCCGACTCTAATGCACAAATGTTGCTGGAACATTTATAGTGCTGTAGGTAAATATCGAAGAATACTCAAATTCATAACCGACTTTGAGGATCAAAGTCTGTGCATATGTAGATGGATACCCAATAACAGTTTTTTTTCTACCAATTTATGAAATAAACGGCTTAGTTTGACAGACATCAAAGACATGTTTAATTAAATCCCATTACTGTTCTGTCACAAACAAGTTGTAAATAAGACAATGAATTGTATCCTAATTTTCACAATAAATCAACTACCTACAATCGTAGAGACAAAATAACCATATGCTGTGAATTATTAGGAGATGCGAATGTATCAGGAGGTACGACGAAATCATGCTTAGAAGCCAGCTTTCATCATGTAAGCGCTTTTTATATTTATTTAAGCATATTGGTGTACTTATGGCGTTGTTTTAGATATAATAAGTTAAATCTAAGACTTAACCCAGTAAGTACAAGCCGAGAAATATAACATCTGCGTGTTTTTTGGCTAATTCGTATCATTTAACCTTTTATAAATTTTGTCGTTCGTAATGATGTGAAAAGTTGTACGATAATTCGATAAGAAATAAATAACGTAATTTGATGTTCATTATTTCTTTAAATTATTTTAGGATTCACCGTGTCAAAATTTGCAAGATGCTTTCTCGATGCATTAAGCATCTGATTGGATCGTTTTGTACACTAACGGTTAATGATTACTCACGTCCGCAGGCAGAACACAGTTGGCCTGGCTACCCAGCATGTGTCCCCTGGGTGGTGCTAATTGAGAAACCAAATACTGGCAGCTACACTTATCAAAAGAACATCTAAGACTATATCCTTAAGGGTTTGATAAAGATAAATAGAAAGGAATGAGACTAAATAGTTACCGAGATTTAATGAAATAGGATAGACGGGTCATTTGTATTGATTTGACACATTTTGATACACCCTGATCAAGGCGCTCTACCATCCCAAATACGGTACTGCTACATACGCCAGACGACACCTGTAAAATGTCAAATTAACACACCATGTCGACACCTATAACATCTTCATTACCACTATAAACTTGAAAGGTTTAACCAGAGTTTTAGGTTTAACATATAAGCCGCTTCTGGCCTCATGCCCCGCTGAAATGATTCCAACGTTCGCCCATCCCTGTATCTAAATAGGCAAACGTTAACAGCCACCACATAAACTGGCGTTACATCTCGGATGAAAACAATGGCATCATGCTTGTACAGTGGTCTGCAGGCCAAAACCTACACCTAGTTTTTAACGCCAAAGGCCATTCAGTCCGGTGGAAAAAGGTTAATAACCCAGATCCCACAAGTACACCCAGAAAGTATCTGTACTGCTCTGCGTCTCGTTGAAGTGCTGTTCGGCTATCTATAGTTTGTACTAGCTAGGAACCGAGTGTGTCTGTGTATCTGCTTATATAAATATAATGTGTGTTTTGGAGAGCTTGTATCCTCACAACAGATAATGAAATAAAAACCAAATTGCGTTGTTCTGAAAGAAAGACATTTTATTAAAACCATGGTTTATCCATTACAGTATTTCACCATTATGGCAAGTACAGTTTAAAGGTAAGTTATTATAAGACTTACCTGAAAGAAAAACAACAATTAAAGCTATTATTCACTTAATTATTCACATATTTCTGAATCTTGCCGACATCTTTGACAACCTTCAAAATGTACCAAAGACTACGGAAACGAGACGACGACGTCTTGTTTTACATCTCCCCACCAAAATTGAAAACGCACGCGTTTTCCTAAAAACTGTTTTCCGGTAAAGGGACAAGTTTTGTTATGTGGAAAAGGTTGGATTCCGATTTTTTATGTCCTGTGTCTATTCTATAAATAGAGTTTGATAACTTTTCTAAAATTTTAAATGGACCAACTTTTAGTTCGTCTAGTTTTTTTCGGTTTATTCGATTTCCATTCTCAACATATACTGAATCTCCTACTTTTGGTTCATAATGTTTTCTATTTTTGTCAAATTGTTTCTTGTTATAATTGTGTGACTTTATTGTATTTTCTAATGCAATTCTTCTATCTTTAAATAAACTTTGTTCTGTTACTTTTTGTTTTAATTTCTCAGGTAGGATATCTATATTTTTTCCTTCCAACAAATATTTTGGGGAAAAACCTGTTACAGTATGTTCCGTTTCATTATATCGTTTAGTACATTCCTGAGCAATAGTTGTCCAGGCCAATTTATCTTTCTTTTCATTTATCTTACATCGAATTTTATTAACTATTGTTTGGTTTAATCTTTCATTCAAACCATTTGAGAAAGGAGCGTTGACCGCAGTAAAGATGATGGGTATCTTCATTTTCATTAAAACATTTTTAAAATCTTTCGAATTTATGCCTGGATACTGATCAGATAGAATAAGGCCTATTTTATTATCTCCCTGTGGAATTTTTTCAATAAGCTTTATAAAATCATTTGAGTTTTGAGTTTTGGATGTTAAAATGTAGGCATATCTTGTGAAATGATCTACTAGAAGATGTAAATATGTTTTTGTAGAACGTGAGCTACCAAATCCACCAATGGTGTCTATCGATACTATTTCAAAGGGATAAGTAGCGGGACCTAAATGAGACATCAGGCCAAATTTAAATTTTGCTCTAGATTTGTTTTTTTCGCAGATTCCACAGTTTTCACAAAATTTTCTGATGTTGTATGTTAAATTTTTTGCTATGTAGAATCATTTTATTTTATTTTCCATCTGTTGTATTCCTATGTGACAGTAGAGATAATGTATTTGTTCTATAATTTTCTTACTAAATTTTTCGGTTAATACAATCTTCTCTCTTTTTCCAATCTTTTTATAGTATATTTTATTTTATTTTATATTTTGTTTTACATCTTCATTTATATTTTGATCACCTTGTATGTCTTCTATTTTATAAAGTTAACTATTTTTAAACAGTCATCTTGATTTTCGTATGATTCTAATACAGGGTTTCTGCTCAAACTATCTGCTTCTAAATTATATTTCCCTGGAGAATATTTTACCTCAAAATTAAACTGTGATAGGTAGTATGCGAGATCGCCTATTTCTTCATCTGTTCGGGCCTTAATATTCATTTTTTCTAACGGTTTATGGTCCGAATAGAGTGCTGCCAATATTTTACAGCTTCTTTTATTGCTAAACATTACAGATATATTGTTTTTTTCTTTTTCTGGGAATCATTTAGTTTTTTTGAAAAAAATGCGCAGGGCTTTTCTTTGCCATCAAGTTGTGGTTGTTTTAAGATCGCGCCTACACTCTGTATACTAGCGTCTGTATAAATAAGCATCGGCAGATCTGGAACATAAATTGCCAAAATAGGTTTAGAGCATAGTAGTTTTTTTATAGTCTCAAATGATTCTTGACATTTTTCCGACCAAATAAATTTCTGTTCTTTCCTCAGCAAATTATGTAAAGGATCCAATGTGATGGACATATTTGGAACATATTTCCCGTAAAAAATTATTTTACCTAGAAACTGTCGAACATTCTTTTGTGTTTTTAGAAAAGGAAAATTCTTTATAGCAATTAAATTATCCTTCAATGGAGTGATTGTATTATCTTTTATCACATGACCTAAATACTTGACAGAGTCCTGTGCAAAGTTACACTTTAAGAATTTTAATTTAAAGCCTTCCTCTGCGATCGCTTCCAATAACAAGGAGAGGTGTTTTATGTGTTCTTCTAATGTTTCTGAGAATATCAAAATATCATCTATGTAATTTACCGTGAAATAAGATAATTTGTGTTTTCTTATGATACTGCTTAATATTCTCTGAAAAATTGCAGGCGATGTTTTTAAGCCGAATGGTAAGCAATTCCATTGAAAATGACCTTCCTGAGTAATGAATGCTGTCTTTTCTCTATCTTGAATTTTAAGCGGTATAGCCCAGAATGCTGAGTTGATATCGAGTGTTGAGAAGAACTTACATCTTTTTGTCTTGACCATTAAGTCATCGATCAGAGGGAAGGGTTGTGATTGAGGAACCACAATTTTATTTAAGTCACGAAAATCTATGCATAATCTTGATCACCTTCCATCTTCTTTTTTAAATGCCAGTGTTACTGGGGCGGCAAAAGGACTATACGACTCTTCAATCAATTTTTTTTTCAATAAATTTGATATTTGTTTTTTCATTTCCTTCATATCCTCAAAAGTGCACCTATATGGTCTTTTGCTGCAGTATTTATCTACTAATAGATCAATATGTGCTTCATAGCCTTTTACCGTGCCTATATCATATTTATCTTTAGCAAAAAGGGTGTTGTATTTGAAAATCGATTTGTGATTTTTTCTGCTGGTCTAGATGGTCTACAGTAATGTTAAAGTTTTCAACTTCTATGTTCTCATTGAAGTTTATTTTATACTATGCCAGCTATGCAAGGGAAGTTACCATTACTCCTGTCTGAATATAACTTCCGCGCAATATTTGGCCAATTTATACAATTTCCAGAAATCTTGGCACTGCCCAGCACCGCAATGTCAGAATATCACAAGACGGCGTCAGGGTGCAGTAACTGATGAGCCGCGAGCCTCACTGGGAGCTCCACGGGACGAGACGAACATGTCACTAGATGAGACTGCAGCCTCGGTAAACATCTCTAACGAGAGTAACAGTGTAATCGTGGTATACAGACGCTAGTATACAGGGTGTAGGCGCGATCTTAAAACAACCACAACTTGATGGCAAAGAAAAGCCCTGCGCATTTTTTTCAAAAAAACTAAATGATTCCCAGAAAAAGAAAAAAACAATATATCTGTAATGTTTAGCAATAAAAGAAGCTGTAAAATATTGGCAGCACTGGCTACTGGGTAAAACCTTTACGGTCTATTCGGACCATAAACCGTTAGAAAAAATGAATATTAAGGCCCGAACAGATGAAGAAATAGGCGATCTCGCATACTACCTATCACAGTTTAATTTTGAGGTAAAATATTCTCCAGGGAAATATAATTTAGAAGCAGATAGTTTGAGCAGAAACCCTATATTAGAATCATACGAAAATCAAGATGACTGTTTAAAAATAGTTAACTTTATAAAAATAGAAGACATACAAGGTGATCAAAATATAAATGAAGATGTAAAACAAAATATAAATAAACTTATAATTAAAAATACAATATACTATAAAAAGATTGGAAAAAGAGAGAAGATTGTATTAACCGAAGAATTTAGTAAGAAAATTATAGAACAAATACATTATCTCTACTGTCACATAGGAATACAACAGATGGAAAATAAAATAAAATGATTCTACATAGCAAAAAATTTAACATACAACATCAGAAAATTTTGTGAAAACTGTGGAATCTGCGAAAAAAACAAATCTAGAGCAAAATTTAAATTTGGCCTGATGTCTCATTTAGGTCCCGCTACTTATCCCTTTGAAATAGTATCGATAGACACCATTGGTGGATTTGGTAGCTCACGTTCTACAAAAACATATTTACATCTTCTAGTAGATCATTTCACAAGATATGCCTACATTTTAACATCCAAAACTCAAAACTCAAATGATTTTATAAAGCTTATTGAAAAAATTCCACAGGGAGATAATAAAATAGGCCTTATTCTATCTGATCAGTATCCAGGCATAAATTCGAAAGATTTTAAAAACGTTTTAATGAAAATAAAGATACCCATCATCTTTACTGCGGTCAACGCTCCTTTCTCAAATGGTTTAAATGAAAGATTAAACCAAACAATAGTTAATAAAATTCGATGTAAGATAAATGAACAGAAAGATAAATTGGCCTGGACAACTATTGCTCAGGAATGTACTTAACGATATAATGAAACGGAACATACTGTAACAGGTTTTTCCCCAAAATATTTGTTGGAAGGAAAAAATATAGATATCCTACCTGAGAACAAAAAGTAACAGAACAAAGTTTATTTAAAGAAAGAAGAATTGCATTAGAAAATACAATAAAGTCACACAATTATAACAAGAAACAATTTGACAAAAATAAAAAACATTATGAACCAAAAGTAGGAGATTCAGTATATGTTGAGAATGGAAATCGAATAAACCGAAAAAAACTAGACGAACTAAAAGTTGGTCCAATTAAAATTTTAGAAAAGTTATCAAACTCTATTTATAGAATAGACACAGGACATAAAAAATCGGAATCCAACCTTTTCCACATAACAAAACTTGTCCCTTTACCGGAAAATAGTTTTTAGGAAAACGCGTGCGTTTTCAATTTTGGTGGGGAGATGTAAAACAAGACGTCGTCGTCTCGTTTCCGTAGTCTTTGGTACATTTTGAAGGTTGTCAAAGATGTCGGCAAGATTCAGAAATATGTGAATAATTAAGTGAATAAAAGCTTTAATTGTTGTTTTTCTTTCAGGTAAGTCTTATAATAACTTACCTTTAAACTGTACTTGCCATAATGGTGAAATACTGTAATGGATAAACCATTGTTTTAATAAAATGTCTTTCTTTCAGAACAACGCAATTTGGTTTTTATTTCATTATCTGTTGTGAGGATACAAGCTCTCCAAAACACCCATTATATTTATATAAGCAGATACACAGACACACTCGGTTCCTAGCTAGTACAAACTATAGATAGCCGAACAGCACTTCAACGAGACGCAGAGCAGTACAGATACTTTCTGGGTGTACTTGTGGGATCTGGGTTATTAACCTTTTTCCACCGGACTGAATGGCCTTTGGCGTTAAAAACTAGGTGTAGGTTTTGGCCTGCAGACCACTGTACAAGCATGATGCCGTTGTTTTCATCCGAGATGTAACGCCAGTTTATGTGGTGGCTGTTAACGTTTGCCTATTTAGATACAGGGATGGGCGAACGTTGGAATCATTTCAGCGGGGCATGAGGCCAGAAGCGGCTTATATGTTAAACCTAAAACTCTGGTGAAACCTTTCAAGTTTATAGTGGTAATGAAGATGTTATAGGTGTCGACATGGTGTGTTAATTTGACATTTTACAGGTGTCGTCTGGCGTATGTAGCAGTACCGTATTTGGGATGGTAGAGCGCCTTGATCAGGGTGTATCAAAATGTGTCAAATCAATACAAATGACCCGTCTATCCTATTCTATTTCATTAAATCTCGGTAACTATTTAGTCTCATTCCTTTCTATTTATCTTTATCAAACCCTTAAGGATATAGTCTTAGATGTTCTTTTGATAAGTGTAGCTGCCAGTATTTGGTTTCTCAATTAGCACCACCCAGGGGACACATGCTGGGTAGCCAGGCCAACTGTGTTCTGCCTGCGGACGTGAGTAATCATTAACCATTAGTGTACAAAACGATCCAATCAGATGCTTAATGCATCGAGAAAGCATCTTGCAAATTTTGACACGGTGAATCCTAAAATAATTTAAAGAAATAATGAACATCAAATTACGTTATTTATTTCTTATCGAATTATCGTACAACTTTTCACATCATTACGAACGACAAAATTTATAAAAGGTTAAATGATACGAATTAGCCAAAAAACATGCAGATGTTATATTTCTCGGCTTGTACTTACTGGGTTAAGTCTTAGATTTAACTTATTATATCTAAAACAACGCCATAAGTACACCAATATGCTTAAATAAATATAAAAAGCGCTTACATGATGAAAGCTGGCTTCTAAGCATGATTTCGTCGTACCTCCTGATACATTGGCATCTCCTAATAATTCACAGCATATGGTTATTTTGTCTCTACGATTGTAGGTTGTTGATTTATTGTGAAAATTAGGATACAATTCATTGTCTTATTTACAACTTGTTTGTGACAGAACAGTAATGTGATTTAATTAAACATGTCTTTGATGTCTGTCAAACTAAGCCGTTTATTTCATAAATTGGTAGAAAAAAAACTGTTATTGGGTATCCATCTACATATGCACAGACTTTGATCCTCAAAGTCGGTTATGAATTTGAGTATTCTTCGATATTTACCTACAGCACTATAAATGTTCCAGCAACATTTGTGCATTAGAGTCGGCATACAAGTCCGTCGAATTAAATATCAGGCCTAAGTCAATAATGCACGGATGAGGTTGTTAAGATTGCCGCGATACTGCAGTGCCTCCACTAAATTTGCTGAAAATCGACGACTTTTATGACGAAAATAATTGTCTCCACTCGAACCAGGTTATTCAACAGTACCAATAGGATCCTCCGTGCCCTTGCTAATAGGTGCACCTAAATTATAATGTATATTGTCAGGGGTAATACGTAATACAAACACGTATTGCCTCTGATATTATCCATATTATACAACATACATTATGTTGTAATGCTGTTGTTGTAAATAAAATGTGAGTAAATCTGTGGCGTCACATCAAATAATATCGCCACCTTCAAAACGCTCCGACGCTTCATCTTGAGACACACCCGCTAATCTGCGCCCGCTCGCCTGTCTCACCCCGCGTTGGCCTGCAGCCGACCGGCCCAGCGAGCTAGACGCGCGCAGCGCCTGCGCATATCAGTCTGCTACTCGCTTCGCTAACGAACCCACGTCTGTGCGCGCTTATAGCTTCCGATATTTGTGTCGCTATTGTTGCTTATGCTTTGTAATTACTATTGTATATAACTTTCCTGCTTCAGTAAACTTCTTCCGTCATCTAAATAATACTATTCATTTCGCATAAAGTCTTCACTCATTACCATACCTACCACTACATATGGGAACATAGGTAGGACAAACATCATCTCCCCATATCTGGTGACCCCGACAAGCCGTTTATTCGGTGAATTGGACCTACGCATACTGTGAGTAAGAAGAATATCTGGCTGACGCAACATTCCAACGTTCGTTCGAGAACATACAACAACACAAAGGATTTTGGTGTGTGGTCCAAGTCAAGCGGTGAGCGATATTTTATTTTTATCATGGTGGGCTCAGATGAGGATACTGGAGACAAAGGGAGTACAGATCCAAGCCCCGCTGAGGTCTTGCGAGTTGGCGTACGGGTACCCCAATTTTTGGTCGAAGAACCCGTTTTATGGTTCTCACAGATTGAAGGCCAATTTATTTTGTCTAAAATAACGAGTGATTCGACAAAGTTTTATTTTGTTGCCGCACAGTTAGAACCTCAATACGCACGAGAAGTGAAAGATATAATTACAAACCCACCGCTGTCAGACAAGTACCTTAAGCTTAAAACGGAACTTATAAATAGACTTTCAGCATCGCAACAGAAAAAAATTCAACAACTGCTGAACAATGAGCAACTGGGAGACAGGAAACCGTCGCAGTTTCTACGGCATCTACAAGATTTAGCCGGACCTTCAGGAGCCTCAGATTTTATTAAATCGCTGTGGGCG
Organism: Argyresthia goedartella; assembly: GCA_949825045.1. Lineage (NCBI taxonomy): Eukaryota > Metazoa > Arthropoda > Insecta > Lepidoptera > Argyresthiidae > Argyresthia > Argyresthia goedartella. Next base: position 12,841,241 of record OX463829.1, on the reverse strand, counting down.
AGCCGACTCCCGCTAAATATTCAAACTGTGATTGCTTCTCAGATTTCAGACATGACGGTTGACAAACTTGCCGAGCTTGCGGACAAAGTTTACGACATCGCTCCAATGACTCCTCAGGTCGCCGCGGCCAGCACCTCTGCCTCTATCGCCCCGCCAGCTAGCAACGACATGGCCATGCAGATAAGCGAATTGACAAGGCAAGTAGCACTACTTACAACCAGACTAGACCAAGAAAGAGGACGTTCACACTCACGCTCACACGCACGCTCAGGCTCAAGATCTCGCTCAAGGAGCTATAAACAGCCACCACCCGACCACCCCCACTGCTTTTACCACTACACTTTTGGAGAAAAGGCCCAAAAGTGCAAACAGCCCTGCACCTTTAGGAAGTCGGAAAACTTCCAGGGCGGTCGCAAGTAGCGGCCCATGACTGCCCTACATCATCAGGCCGTCTCTTCATATCGGATCGGATATCAAAAATGCAGTTCCTTGTGGATACTGGTTCCGACTTGTGTGTTTTTCCCCGATCAGCTGTCAAGAGGCCCTGCGCCAAATCTAAATACGACCTAGTAGCTGCAAATAACACAGTTATACATACCTACGCACCAATCAAACTTCATCTTACTCTGGGACTTAGAAGAAACTTTCCATGGGATTTCACTATTGCAGATGTATCGCGACCCATTATTGGAGTTGACTTCCTCAGCCACTACAATCTACTCGTCGACTGCAGACATCAGCGCCTAATTGACAATGTCACTTCTCTCTCCGTCAACGCTGTTAGCTGCCCCGCCGCTGAGGATTTCGCGTCTGTCAAGTCCGTCACCGGAGAGTCTGAATACCATGAGATACTGCGAGAGTTTCCAGAGATTACTCGTCCCCCAGGTATACACTTACCATATAAGCATAGCACTCTCCATCATATAAGAACGACGTCAGGACCTCCAGTTGCCAGTAAACCAAGAAGACTCGACCCATTACGGATGCAGGCAGCTAAAAAAGAGTTCGAAGACATGCTGGCCAACGGCACTGCTAGGCGATCAGAAAGTGCGTGGTCTTCACCTCTCCACATGGTAAGAAAAAAGGACGACAGTTGGAGGCCATGTGGAGACTACAGAGGTCTCAACTATAGAACTGTACCTGACAGATATCCCATCCGTCACATTCATGACTTCTCATACCAACTCTCAGGATGCTCCATCTTTTCTACAATCGATCTCGTGAAGGCCTATAATCAGATTGCGGTAAATCCCGAGGACATTGCCAAAACCGCCATCACGTCACCGTTTGGGTTATATGAATTTCCGTTCATGACGTTTGGGTTACGCAATGCAGCCCAAACATTCCAGAGATTCATCGATGAAGTCTTACTGGGACTCGATTTCTGCTACGGGTATATTGATGACATATTAGTGTTCTCAGCATCAGAGCAGCAACACAAGGCGCACCTACGTCAACTTTTCGAGCGGCTACAACAGTACGGCATCGTGGTAAATACAGCCAAGTGTGTACTTGGTCAACCAGAGGTGACGTTCCTGGGATTTAGCGTATCAGCCGCAGGTACTAAACCACTCGAATCTAAAGTCGACGCCATCAGGGACTACCCGGTGCCTAAAACGGTAAAGGAGCTACGCCGTTTCCTGGGTATGGTCAATTTTTACCGTCGCTTCGTGCCAAATGCAGCTCAACTTCAAGCTCCGCTTAATGACGTCTTCAGCGGCTCCAACATAAAAGGATCTCATCCGGTAGATATGGTTCCGCATTTACTCCAAGCATTTGAAGACTGTAAGGAATCACTATCACGGGCAACACTTCTCGCGCATCCAGATCCAGCTGCTGAGCTTGCAATAGTGACTGACGCATCAGACACGGCCCTTGGCGCTGTTCTACAGCAACGAAAAGGTGACGACTGGGAAGCTTTAGCTTTTTACTCTCACAAACTCAACAAGGCGCAGACTAAATACAGCCCCTACGACAGGGAACTACTTGCTGTCTATGAAGCTATAAAATACTTCAGGCATATGGTCGAGGCAAGGATTTTTACAATTTTTACTGACCACAAGCCACTCACTTTCGCCTTCTCCAAGAGTAAAGATAGCTGTACTCCACGGCAGATCAGGCATCTTGATTTCATTGGTCAATTTACAACAGATGTAAGATACATACCTGGTAAGGACAATGTGGTTGCTGACGCACTCTCTAGAATCGAGGAAATTTCATCGTCTGTTGATTTTGATGATCTTGCACGAGCTCAGGACAAAGATCCAGAACTGCAAGACCTGCTTCTTCACGGCTCCGCTTTAAAACTAGAAAAGTTGCACACACCTAATGGTAACTTACCTCTCTACTGCGATACTTCTGTGCAACCGCCCCGTCCATACGTCACACCACAGTTCAGGAAACAAGCCTTCGACGCACTTCACAATCTTCACCACCCTGGATGTACTGCTACAGCGCGGCTGGTCTCACACAGATTCGTATGGCCAGGGATACGAAAGGACTGTAGAGAGTGGACTAGGCAATGTTTGCCATGCCAAAAAAGTAAAGTTACTCGACACACCATTACCCCCCTCTCCCCTTTCCTTACTCCTTCCTCGAGGTTCTCTCACATACACCTCGACATAGTAGGGCCCCTAACTCTGTCTTGTGGTTACAGGTACTGCCTTACCGTCATCGACCGTTTCACGCGGTGGCCTGAGGCATACCCCATGATGGACATCACTGCTGAGACCTGCGCAGCAGCTCTGGTGTCTGGATGGATAGCCCGCTTTGGCTGTCCCGCACGAGTGACCACAGACCGTGGTCGGCAATTTGAGAGTCACCTGTTCAAGGCTCTCACCCAGCTGGTTGGTGCGCGCCACTTCCGCACAACCGCCTATCACCCTGCTGCGAACGGTATCGTCGAGCGTCTCCATCGCCAACTGAAGGCCGCCATCATGTGCCACACGTCGACGCCCTGGACTGAAGCCTTACCTCTCGTCCTTCTGGGGATGCGAAATTCTTGGAAAGAAGATCTACAGTCTACCTCTGCTGAGCTGGTATACGGTCAAACTCTCTCTCTCCCCGGCCAATTCATCTCTCCTAAAGACGACTACAGCACGGCCGACATCTCTGAGTACGCGACCCGCCTTCGCTCCCACATGGCCAAACTCGCGCCGAGAGAAACTTCGTGGCATACCAGTCAATCTGCACCTTTCTACATTCCACGAGATCTACACTCATCATCACATGTCTTTCTCCGCCGAGACTACGTTCGAGCTTCACTTGAACAGCCATACGAAGGCCCATATAAAGTTATAAAAAGACAGCCTAAGTTCTTCACGATAGACGTCAGAGGCAAACCAAATAACGTCTCTGTTGACAGGCTGAAACCAGCGTACATGATGAGAGAAACCAGAATCGTAGAACCCACAATTCCATACACTACAGTTCCAGCGACCAGAACTCCAGAGCCCGAAATTCCCCCAACACCATTTCCTGTTCCGGCGACCAACGCAGAAAAGACGACTCGGAGCGGTCGAAGAGTCAGATTTCCCGATTTTTATCGACCGTAGCAACGGTCTGGCCAGGGGGAATATGTGGCGTCACATCAAATAATATCGCCACCTTCAAAACGCTCCGACGCTTCATCTTGGGACACACCCGCTAATCTGCGCCCGCTCGCCTGTCTCACCCCGCGTTGGCCTGCAGCCGACCGGCCCAGCGAGCTAGACGCGCGCAGCGCCTGCGCATATCAGTCTGCTACTCGCTTCGCTAACGAACCCACGTCTGTGCGCGCTTATAGCTTCCGATATTTGTGTCGCTATTGTTGCTTATGCTTTGTAATTACTATTGTATATAACTTTCCTGCTTCAGTAAACTTCTTCCGTCATCTAAATAATACTATTCATTTCGCATAAAGTCTTCACTCATTACCATACCTACCACTACATATGGGAACATAGGTAGGACAAACATCATCTCCCCATAAATCTATTAACTATAATAATAATAATCTTTATTTCAGGGTAACAAAAACCCATATCGATAAATACCTTACAACTAGAGATACATAATTTATTATAAAAACACACACAAAATATTATCTTACCTAGCTAGGGATTTTAATCTTCGTCCTCGCTTCCCTGTAGCATCGGTAAACGATGCCCTCCGGCCAGTAATCTTTGGCCAGGAACATCGTCTTGAGGTCCGCCGGCACCCGAAGTTTGAAGGACAGGAACTCCTTGGGTCTATTTGACTCCAACACCTCAATCTGTACCTTCACCTCCTTGAGACCAGCCGGTGGATTCTTCTTCAGCTTTTCCAGGAAGTGACGTTCAACGTCCTCGCAGGTCATTTTCGTGTCAATCCTGGAAATGTATAGCTGAGCGGTGGGAGCGGCAGCTTTCAGGCTGCACTCACCGGCGGGAGCTGTGCCACGCTGATTGCGGCTGCGTCTGGAGCGGCGCTTCCTTTGGACCAGGATAAAGCCTTCTCCATCGACGGTCGCGTTCGGCGGGCTATGGGCGGGCTTGGCCGTCAGCGCGCGTGGCCCAGCCTGCAGCTTCTGTTGTTCGGCGGCGGGCGGTGCGGCATGCGGGCGGCGGTGGCGAGCACGGCGGGACACAGCAGCATACGATTCCTTTTGAGATATACCAGAAAAAAACCGCTTCCAGTGCTGGTCGACTCGGCTTCGTGACGTCACGAGGCGAGGCGATATTTGTCGGCGCGGGCTTGGTAACCTGCGTAACTAGGTCAGTTGCAGTAATGGCATTTTTGCTGACCGGCGTAATGTCGTCGCGCGCGTCGGCGATTTATTAGCCTGACGCAATGACGACAATTCACGTTTGAGGTCAGCACAGATGCTTTCCGAAGCCTCCAACTTGCCTCGGATTTCGGTGACGTCGGCCTGCAGCCTCACGATGTCCTCATAGGTCGGAACGTCGTTGGGTTCGGTCTCCTTGAACACCCGGAAGATGTCCTGGAGATCCTTTTTCCCGCCTCCGCGCCACGAGGCGCACGGTGGTGATGGCGGTTTCGTGCAGCACGGTCTTGGCGGCGGCGATCTCAGCCACCTTGAAGCTGGTCGAGCAGATCTGCTCCAGGGAGAGCTCGTCCATCACGTCCAGCTTCTGTTGCACAAAGGTTGTAACGTACTACCTCCTTGACCATATTGGCTACTGGCGGATTAGCCAGTTAAAAACTAAAACTATAAAAATTCGGAAATTCGGGTCTGGAATCTCGTCTGGCAGCTGATTGTTTTTTCGAGGAGACATTGTTTGAGCTCTGAAACGTGAGGTTGTATCTTCTGCATCAATAATTTTTAAGTCACGCCTTTAGTTGCGGCGATGGGCTAGTCCCTTTAGTACTGTAATGGAGCTGAATGTTTAGTTGCTGGAAAGTGCAGTAGTTGATATGAAACTTCCCTACTATCCCCAATCCATGGGTAAGCATTGGTTCGTAGTTAGTCTTTCTTATTTTCGTGTATTTTATACTCTCTATGTATTTCCCTTTTCTATACAGTGTCTATTGGACTGCGGCACTCTTGGATCCTAATTACCCTAGGGCCCTCGTCGGAAGTCTCCGTGTGGGGAACCGTCGCCTGATAGCTGGGCGCTGTAGCGCTTTTGTATTTATGTAATGTAAGAGACCAGTGTGAATGATAGGTCATTCACACTGGTCTCTTTCTAGGGTTCCACGCCGAGGAGTAATATCCTCCTGGCGCTAACCGCAAATTCACTTGTTGACGTCTGGAGAAGTGGACCAGTTGGATTGAGTCTACCAAGGAGCTGAAATCTACAAATTCCCGGCGAGTCCCTATCCAGCGTTTCAACTATATCACCAATATTCGACTCACGACCCTGTGATTAATAAATGTATCTTGAGCCTGCCAACAATCTCTTTTGGTCAGGTTAGAGTCTCACTGTTTCAAGGTGAAGAGCTCGTTCACCACGATGGTGTCCACGCGCTTGGCTGGTAAAGCCATGACGGGATCGGTATTCGAAAACTAGGTCATCGCTGTATTAAAGGGCATCGTCGCGGACGGTGCTAGGAAGCGCCCGCACGTACCGGTGTCGTAGTTGCAACTGACATTATCTATATATGTATCTTAATTAAACATTTATAATGAATTTGTTTTTGATTTATTTAACACACAAGTATTAATTATTACTACGAGATACCTCTGTAATGTTCATATTTGGAATAACAATCAAGAGATTGACCGTTTACGTAATCAATCATGGTTCCTCGGCATTTCTCGGTCACAACAAAATCGGTGCTCCACTTTACTCGTGTGTTTCATCCGCATTTTCCCTGTACATACATCGATAAAAACCCTTCGAGCCATCGGTGACGATGAGGCTGGCGTGTCACGAAAATGTAAGTACATAGCCCGGGATCTGTATGACACAAATGAATATAATATATTCATTCATACCACACATCAGCAATATTATTGACCATTGTATATTTTCAACCGACTTCAAAAGGTTCTCAATTTGACTGTTTGTTTTTGAATGTTTGTTACGCGATTATTCCGTCAATTATAAATTGATTTTGATGATTCCTATTTTGATTGGTAGGTCATAGTGCAGAGATGGTCCCATATACATTTTATCAAAATTTAAACTGCGCTTTTTGAAAATCTCAAGAGAAAGAAAAAATATTTTCACAGATGATTTTTTGGTTTGTGGTTCCGTGTAGAAACATGTTGATGAGGACTTTTTATGTACGTAGACTTTATTCGCATCCCGACCGGGGAGGATGAAATATAACTTTAACTTAAGTCGGTTTTTTACTCAATCGCACCTTCTGTTCAACGAATCGATACTTGGCATGGTCTGTACCGAAATGGTTAAAGATATTATTATTTATTATTGTTGTATGTAGATCACTAACGTAATAAATAGAACTTATAAACAACTACTATAACTCAATATAGCTTCATTAGATTTGGCTTTCCATGGTATATAGCAGTCAGTGGGACACACAGTTATATTATATTAGAAGAAAGATAAACAACGGCTTCATCTCCTTCCATAATCTTTCTGAACTTATCTCAAAACAAACCTACATATTATCACGCCATGTCCCATACACGGGGTTGACAGAGGAACATTCGCGACCAAGTTATTTAATTAGTTAAAGGGGGCTAGTCCATCGCCACTGTTATCCAGTGCGTCATAAACACTACCGTACCTACTGCACTGCGGTACTATGGGAACTGGAGCGCTGACTCTACATATTTCAAAGTCACCTCGCTAAGCGTTTACCCCTTGGGGCCATCGCTCTCGTAGTAGTTAACAGCCGTCTATCAACGATGGCCAATAAATACGAAATGTTTGTCGGTGGTGGGAAGGTATTTTGAAATTAGTGGGAAATTTCCGATATATGAGAAAATCGTGGTTGAAAAACCTGAAGCAGGGTATTTTATACATGCACTGTCTTTCTTAGATGACTTCTGGGACGTATTGGTGTCACACCCACAAACCTGAGATTTTGGGGATTGAGGAGAAAATATCCTCAACTCATTAAAGAGCATTTAAACGTCGGCTGGATGCTTCTGGTTTCCACGACACAGGGTAAGCTATTATAGGGGCCAGATACAATGACGTCAGTAAGTAGACTATGAAATACCCTTTTTTTTTGAGTTTCTGACTGGAGGAAAATAACAGTGGTCGGTACTGAAATTGGATATTTCTGGAATAATTATTGACTTTAAAATCCCATTAAAATATGACTCATGCGTCAGCAGATTTTCCGGATTAACCCGAAGATATTTTAGAAAACTATATAGGTACAGGCAAAAAAATACAAAATATGCTTTAGCATGTACAATCTTCATAATTATCATACACAAGCCGGATTTCCGGCTGTTTTACGATACAGGTCGCATTTTTCAAATGATTCTCGTCGAAATTTAACCGAAAATTTTCCAAGTCCTGTTATGAGGCATTTCAATTTGGAACCTCATGCCATGGCAATACAATTCAAAAATGGGAAAATACCAGTTCTAGCTGACCGTGGCACGCAACCGGTTAAATGGATTATTTTTGGTCAATTCAGTTTTTGGGTATTTTTTAATTTCAGTGCCATGAGGTTGCAATATTATTGGGGCGGCTACTTTCATACTCCATGTACTTAACCAGGTACATTCATAAGTTTGTATGGGTAATTCCATTTGTTCATCCGAAAAACTTCAAGGGGTCGGTCGGTGGTGTGAGGGGGTGGAAAATTATATAAAAAAAACAAATTTTCCTTGTCGCTCTTTTTTCAGCTGTAACTCACAGAGCTACTAGTATTAGATGTCCTAGGACAGGAGGTAGATAGAAAGCTTAAAGCTTGATAAAACATTGTTTCATAGACTATATAGATTTCAGCCTCAGCATTCCGAAGCAAAAAAAACTGCCAAATTCAATTAAACAAACCGAATTGGCTATTCGTCGCCTCGGTACTGCAGTCCCGGTTTCGAGAAATGTTATCATCTACCCCCAAGTTATGTTACCGTCCACTTCCAAGTTATGTTACCATCAAACCCTTATGTCATTTTACCCTCAATTTATGCCCCCCCGCGGCACTACCACAGTTTCAATAATTTTATTTCATCATTTACTACAAGACATTCAGTTACACATCAAGCTTCGTTCTTCGATATTAGCATAGGTACACATGTAGTTTCACTCAAGGCTAGCCATTTCGCGCACTATATTTGGAGAAAAATATAAAGGTTCTAACGTAAGGTAGACCAAAAAATTCACAGCTCGCCCTTCCCTTGCCATTTGCTTTCATTCACGTTTTAGTGCTTCGCTGTTTCGCGCGCTCGGTATTTTTCTATTGTTGATTAAATAAAAATACCAATAAAATGCCGAAAAGGAAAAGGGACAGTGATGACTACGACTATTTAGTGAAGAAACTTAAAAAAATAGAAAGAAAAGTGAAACATCGACGTCGCCGTAGACATTCTTCGAGCTCGGATGACGAAAATTATTCGCCTCATAACCGACTAGGTGAGTCATTCAACAAATAACACTTGTTGCTTGAACCTAAGGAACAGATTTGACTGTTTTTTCTTATCATTGTACATAACGGTGTTTTATCTGAACAAAACGATTGGAAAATCGGACTGTCCACCTAGGGGCTTTCCACTTCCTAATAAAATACATGCTGACCGGGTCTACCGTTTGGGTATTTCCATAGCAATGTATATGTAGACAGAAAAAACGTAAAACTGTCTCATTGAAAAAACTGGGTTTGCGTGTTTCTCGCTTTGGAGTCTCACATACCACCCACATTTGAGCAAAATACGTATTTTGCCTGCAGAGAGCGTCTCCATTGCTCATACTGGAATATCCCTCCAGACTCGGAGTCTGCTGAAAATAGCAATGACGCCGCACATAGCACTGATGTGGTACCTACCGATCTGCCTCGTACCATTATTACCATGACTTCCGCCGCCGCCGCCGCTACCAACGCTGTCACCGCCGTCAATTCTGCCACCACCGCCACTACTGCAGCTGCTGTTGTGCCGCCGCCCTCTTCAGCTGATGTACTCCACGGGATGTCACTGGATGAACCAATACCCGAACTGGACCCAGAATTATTGCAAATATTAGGCGAAGACCCTACTCTTACCCAAGAGTACAGTTCTGACATCCAAAAGGATCTAGCTATCAGACTGAACTATATTGTCACAACCGGTCTTTCTAAAGAAAACCGCAAGGAACTGAAGGATAAATATCTTATCCCTGCAAACTGCAGACTTTTGAAAGCGCCAGTTTTGAATCCTGAAATTCGGGCCTCCTTGATTGAAGGCCAAGTAAAACGGGACAAGGGCATTGAACTCAAACAATCTATGACTTCATGCGCTCTATCGTCGCTCAGTGCTGCAATCACGCTGCTTCTGGCGTCAAACCAAAAGGACCCTGAGATGTTAAAACTATTAATGGACACCGTCCGTATCCTAGCAGATTTACATCACTCTGACTCGATCCTCAGAAGATTCTTCATACTTTCAACAGTAAAAAAGGACTTAAAAGATCAGCTAGAAAAAACCAAAATAGATGAAACACTATTTGCTAATTTCACTGAGACCTTAAAGACAGCAAAAACCATATCTAAATCAGGAGCAGACTTGAGATTGGCCTCAAATATCAGGCTGACTCAAACTTCATCAAGAGTCCCTAGCAGGCCTTTAAACTACAGAGGGCCTCCTGCGAGCCGCAGGCCTCAGACGATGGCGAGCGGGGCGGGGGGCGCGAGGTATGCGTGAGCGGCGCCCCCCCCGCCCGCGCCGGTTGCTCCAGCGCAGAGGCAGCCGCAGCCGCAGACTCAGACGACGACGCAGAGGCACCCTGCCGCCTACAGGACATTCGCACGTCAGCCACAACAACGCTACAGGCGTTAGATACGGTAAAACCTGCAGGCAGACTTTCTCATTTTCATAAACAATGGACTTTGCTTACCAATAACCCAGTCATACTATCCTGGATTACAGGTTATGAAATTATATTGTCTGGTTCGGTTACTCAATTTACTATTCCAGTAGAACCAACGTATTCGCAGTTTGAATGCAATGCTTATAAAGAATGCATAAAAAACCTCTCACCATTGGGGCTATCTCACCTTGTGAACATTGTGAAGGGCAATACATTTCAACCACCTTTCTTATCCCGAAACCTGACGGTCAACAACGATTTATATTAAATCTTAAACAACTTAATAAACACATAACGACGCAGCATTTTAAACTTGAAGACTTGCGAACGTCTTTGAAACTTATATCACAAGATTGCTACATGGCGACTATAGATTTAAAGGATGCATATTTCTTGGTAAACATTCATCAAAATTCTCGAAAGTATTTGCGTTTTTACTGGTCTGGCCAATTATATCAATTTAATGTATTACCTTTTGGTTTAAATACTGCGCCGTTTGTTTTCACAAAAATACTTAAACCAGTTGCTAAACTTCTCCGTTCCATGGGATATTTATCTACATTTTATTTAGATGACATACATTTGGTAGGTCACTCTTATAAAGAGTGTTTAGATAACATGAAACATACAAAATGTCTATTACAATCTCTTGGGTTTATTATAAATACGGTAAAGAGCTCAAAGGAACCAAGCAGAACTTGTAAATTCTTGGGGAATATTATAGAGTCGACGAAGTTAGAAGTGAGGTTACCTGAAAATAAAAAATAAAAAATTAAACGGGAACTAATTAAATTTAGAAGCTTAAATAAATGCAAAATCAGAGATTTCGCTCGTTTTTTAGGTTTACTTACATCGGCTTGTCAGGCCGTAGAGTATGGCTGGCTATATACAAAGGATTTAGAGCGATGTAAATATCTAAACCTAAAAGACGACGAAAACTACGATAAATTTATGACGATACCTAAATCTTTAAACCCCACATTTAACTGGTGGTTAGATAATATTGATAATGCTGTATGCAAAATAAAAAGTGATGAATATGCCATTGAGATATACACTGATGCCTCAACAACGGGATGGGGGGCCGCGTGTGGGGGCAATACGGCCAATGGTCCTTGGGATGAGGCACGAACGATCCCTACATATTAATTACCTTGAGATATTGGCAGCATTCCTAGGTCTTAAAGTATTTGCTCAAAACTTGTTTAACTGCCAGATACTATTGCGTGTTGATAACACAACCGCAATATCTTATATCAATAGAATGGGCGGAGTGCAGTTCCCGCACTTGACTAATATTACAAAACAGCTTTGGCAGTGGTGTGAAACCCATCGTACTACTGTTTGTGCCGATTACATTAAATCATCTGATAATATAGTCGCAGATGCGGAATCCAGAAAGTCACACCCCGACATTGAGTGGGAAATTTCCAATCAGGCCTTTAATACAATAACAAATCACTTTGGAATTTCTAGTATTGATCTCTTTGCTAGTCGAATCAATCATTAATGTAATAGATATGTTTCATGGCATAGAGATCCAGATGCATATGCAATCAATGCTTTTACGCTGCCGTGGACTAACTTATTTTTTTATGCATTCCCTCCAATATCAGTTATCTTAAAAACTTTACGCAAAATAATTAATGACCGAGCAACAGGCATTGTTGTTGTACCAAAATGGCCAACACAGCCTTGGTACCCACTTTTTAAAAGCCTTCTCACGTCAAAACCCTTAGCTATACATTCAAGGGATGATCTTATTATTTCTCATTGTAGCGATCGGGCACTACACCGGCGGATTACCCTGGTTGTCGGGCTGTTGTCCGGACAGCGCTCTTACGAAGAGGAGTCCCATCATCCGCTATCCCAATAATGGTGGCATCCCTTGCAGACAACACGGTTAAACAATACGACACTAGTCTTAGAAAATGGTTTACTCATTTTCATGTTAGCGGAATCGATCCCTACAATGCCTCCATAACAGATGTTCTACTTTTTTTAACACAGATCTTTGATACTGGTGCTCGCTATGGCACACTTAACAGTTGTCGGTCTGCTTTGTCGTTGTTATTGGGTCAAGAAAAAATTAATATTGATTGTATTTCGAGATACTTTAAAGGTATTTTTCGTTTACGGCCTCCACTACCGAAGTATAATTTAACCTGGAATATTGATCTGGTGCTAAATTATTTATCAAACTGGTATCCCAATGAGGATTTAGGTCTTGAGAAAATTTCTAAGAAATTAGTCACAATATTGGCACTTGTAACAGCACATAGGGCTCAAACTTTGTCTAAAATTAAAATTAGTAACATAGTCACCTCAGAATCAGGAACGATTATTAAGATACCCGATCTTATAAAAACTTCTCGTCTCGGATCTCTCCAACCTCTGCTTTCATTACCATTTTTCGAACAGAAGCCGCAAATGTGTCCTGCCAGGACACTCCATACATATCTAGATCAGACAAGACAACTACGCCAAAGTCAGCAATCGTTGTTTATATCATTTAAAAAACCATATCGAGAAGTAACGTCACAAACGTTAGGCAGGTGGGTAAAGGATACGTTAAAAAAGTGTGGCATAAACACAGAAGTATTCACTGCACACAGTACTAGACATGCAGCCACGTCTAAGGCATACAAATCAGGAATTAGTTTAGACACTATAAGAAAATCGGCAGGTTGGAGTGCAACCGCCGCTGTTTTTGCTAAACATTATAATAAGGTTATTACAGATAACATGATTACCAGTGATGAATTCGCCAGAAATATATTGAACTAATAATTTATCAATGTTACAATTATAAAACTTACAAACATAAATTTGTATTAAAGTACTTGTTTAGTAAATTAAACCTCAGTAAATTAATATTTTGATCACATTTTTTTATATTATTTATACTACCAAACATAAACGATCTACATATTGAATTAGTTGATATTTCACGACTATCTCTCAACATCTACATGTGTACCTATGCTAATATCGAAGAACGAAGCTTGATGTGTAATTGATGATTAAACGAACTTACCTGAAGTGAAGTTCGATCCCAATTACACGAAGAGCTTCGTTCGAAGATATTAGCATCCCTCCCGCCCTCGCTGTAAGCTGTACCCAATCCGTGAAATATCAAAAAGCTCAGCACATCTCCGAAATAAATGAAAGCAAATGGCAAGGGAAGGGCGAGCTGTGAATTTTTTGGTCTACCTTACGTTAGAACCTTTATATTTTTCTCCAAATATAGTGCGCGAAATGGCTAGCCTTGAGTGAAACTACATGTGTACCTATGCTAATATCTTCGAACGAAGCTCTTCGTGTAATTGGGGTCGAACTTCACTTCAGGTAAGTTCGTTTAATCATCAAATAACGGTAATAGAAAACATCATTCCAAAGCTGCAGAGATGGGCCCCCTGTCGTGCAAAATGAAATGTTTCATCTTTCTTAGTGCTATAAGACTCTCACAGAGAAAGCAATTCTGCCGTATCGCCTATTTTGAGACAGTTACGAAGGTCATGAAAAAATAAATTAGATACTCCATGCTCATTTGATTGATACTGGCCAATTATACATTGTCGTGAAGGTTGATTAAAGCTATAAATTAAAAATATATATTGCTCCGGAAATATGCATTTAATAATTTTTATTTTCTGATACACGTTAGCTGCGGCACCAATTTTTGCATACTTTACGTTCCTGCGGCACGAGGTATAATCGGCCCGTACCGTGACCAGACGTTAGGGCGACACGCGGTCTATTAGACCCCACCTCCTTTTACAGACTAAAATCCATTTACTGGCGCGAAATCAAAGATAAATGAGAATTTTGGTCCTTATTGATATAGACAGTGAATTGATGAACCCTAATCCACCGTCGCCCCGGGATCTGATGGCTAGTTTAGGAATTATTAGCAAAACAAAATATGGGATCTTATACACCTCGTAACGCACTGAAATAGGGCAAATTTTCGCTGCGATTAGTGATGGGAAAAATAATATCGACGTTTTTAAACTGTCTTAACTACGCAACGACTTGACCGATTTTGATCAATTATATCTCATTAGATCGTTTTAAGGGCAAAACCTGGCAAAACAACACAGAGCTATCAAAGGATACATTTTTTTTAAATAATCTAAATTGTGCTTGAAGGCGCCATAAAGAAAAAAAAAACCGGCCAAGTGCGAGTCGGACTCGCGCACGAAGCGTTCCATTCTATACCATTAAGAGGCACCTATTACAGACTTATTATTGGAAAATAATGGATTACGGTTTATGCATAAGGTTTATCTTTCTATTTGTATATGAAAATCTTAATGCGGTTCACAGAATAGAAAAAAAAGGCAACCAGAAGTAGAAAAGAAACTGTCCTATTTATTCTGCCTCGGGCTTTAAAAATACAAATATTAGAACTTGAATTAACATTAAAAAATCAGTATCAATATACTTTTTTATAAAAATCTCAATATATATGTTGTACTTATTTATGAGTGTTATTCATTGAAACAGGGTAGACAATAAGATTTTTTGCACTGAGTGCACTGAGTCAAAATCTTTTTGGATTTTTTATCAGCTTCACGAGATGGTAAAAATGTGCGTAGTTTTTGGTAACAACCAACACATCTTCTCCTTTTTTCACCCTTTTCGAGGCAATGGCGTGCGCTTTCAGGTGCTGAAAAATAACAAAAATGTAAAGATAACGTAATAAAACTGACATTGTTACTCAGGTTAGATCGTAGATGAGAATAACAATGATAATGTAGGTATTACTGCATCAAATGAATGTGTTTGTTTTATACTTAAAATGTTGAAAGAGTAGGTAGGTAAGGTAGCTTAAATTCAGAATAATTAAAAGGAAACAATAATAAATAACTTAATAATGACCAAATGTCAAGCTTAGTTTATGAAAGCTTCAACACGTTGACTGTCAAGAAATATATCTAAGCATTACATTACCTGGGGTCTCATCGATTTCCTTTTTTATTAAAGATTCTATAAGTTTCTCCACAAAGAGTCTTTTTGGTAACTTTTTTCCATCAGTTTGGATTGAATTAAACACAATCCAGGCATTAATTAGCGCCGTACCAAATAGATATGTTGCAAAGTATTAGGTACGTCAATAATCTTTATTACCAATAATATCTTTAGGTATAATATACTTAAGTAATAATATCTTACACTTACTTTAGGTACATAGCTACCAAGATAAGAAAAAAAAATTTCATTAAAAACTTACCTGTTTTGGCTCTGTTTCTGGGTTTTTTAAAATTAACTTCTTCCGACATCGTTTAGACATGTTCGGCGCTGTAAAAGGACGTGCTCTCCAATCGACGTGATGCACAACACCGGTCGCGGGAAGCTCGCGTTGAGTGCGGTACGAGGTCAGGGGGGATATGGGACGTTTTAGCCTCGTTCCGCACTGCATTAAAATTATATTAATTCAGTGCGGCACGAGGCTTAGGACATCCGGTACCAAGGTAGGTACACCACCGAGTCCGGAACCATTAGTGATCTCAAATATATATTTATCTCTTTCCTACACTGGACCAAACCAAAGCTATGCCATTCGCACGACAGAGAAATTCACTTTTTTGCTTGCCGCACCACAGGGAAGTTGCATCAGGGGTGATTTAGGCCTCGCTTCGCACTTAACGTGTTAATCTAGCGGTAATTTGCGGTTACAAAGGAGCTAAGTTGACGAGATTTTCGAGTTATGATTTAATATGATATTAAAATAGGTTTAAAACCCCAACAGTGTTTTGAACTTTTAACCACGACTTTAATGAGTCTGCGTATTCTCGTGCTTCGTCTTTAATTGGTTTGCTGAATTCAAAAGAGGGCGGGAGAGTTTTGAAGACAAGGCAAGTCACCGCCAACCGCAGTTACTCAAGAAAATGTGCAAGCCGTGGAAAAAAATATCCGTGAGAACCGACGAATTACATACGTAGAGCTTAAGCGAAATCTAGGCATGGGATCAGCAGCACTGCAAGCCATTATTCATGCACAATTATCCCTCCATAAGCGTTGTTCGAGATGGGTGCCACATAAACTCAACGATTTTCAGAATGAACGCCGCGTGGATTGTTGTAAATTTATGATAATAAATTCGTATGTATAATATATGTGTATGATATACTGACAGGTGACAAAGTATTGTTGTGTAACTAGGATTCTGAAACAAAGCGGCAGTCAACGGTATGGTGCTTTGAAGATGAACTGACTCCAACAAAATGTCGCCAAACACGAATAGATAGCAATAATAAAGAATAAAATTTATAGTTTTGAATATCTAATTTCTTTGGCCATGACCGTCGTATAGGTAAACAAGAATGACCTAGGATTAACTGACAAAAAATTTAATTGGGGTGCAAGAAATTCATATGTGTGGGGTTAGCCAGTATGGGGGCAGTTACTATCTTTTATATTTCGAAACACTATTTTCAGGAAAATGGTATTTGACAGTTGGTGTTGGTTTTGTTAAAACTCTATATGTTATACTCGTATTTGTAGAAGTAGATAGTAGCACGGAACATCAGCCTTTCATCGGTCAAGCGGAACCTGCATACATCAAATAAAACATTTTCATAAAGGCCCATAACATGCCTTACCACATCCTAAAAAGACATTTATTTGAAACACACAAAACAATTTGTGACGTCACTCAGATTATTGCATTGCAGCGTGGCATAATGTGGTCGTACTGTAAATCAGTTTTTAGGGTTCGGTAACCGAGAGGTGCCAAATGCTCCCTATTACTAAGCCTCTTCTGTCCGTCCGTCCGTCTGTCCGTCAGCTGCATCTCATTTAGCACCGGAGGTGATAACGTAAGCCTTATTACGAGTTTTGAATGGGATGAGAAAGGGCATTACTGGAGGTTTCTGGAAATGTGCTTATTGTGTTAAATGGCTGGTTAAATGGTTATTAATTGAGAAAATCGGCTAACTGTATGTTTGTAATGGATAAATTCTTGTTGTAAATCTGTTATATTATGTCTGAAAGAACACCCAATGTACATATTGAAATAGACTTAGCGCATACGATTATATCATTATAATTATTTAAAAGTCTACATTTTACTTACGACAAAGACAAATAAAATGATCAATAAATAGCCTATAGTTTATAATTACAAGAAATTGCAACATAATTTCTTTATTAACAAATAAGGCGTAATTTCCAATAATAATAAAAATTTCAACGTCCTTCTGAGATGCCCCTCCAATATCACTTTTTTAATCATAACAAATATTTGCATTCTCTTGAGTTGTACCCAGTCGCATTTGAGAATCGAACAACCTCCCATCAATCTGCTGGCTACAAAAAAGTAAGATGATATATATTTTGAGTGAGCCGATAGCTTCAGTTTTTCGATCAATAAGTCTAAACATATTAAAAAAATAACAAAATTGCGAACTCTACATAACAAAAACGTACCACAATAGAACAGTGTGAAGCTGAAGTTCGAGCAATGGGTCATAAAGTCGTATTATACGTTAGAAAAATGCAAGGCTGAAAGCCGAGCAGAGCTAAACGTAAACGTACCACAAACAACAGATGGGCGAGGCCGCAGGCTGAGCCATAAGTTTAAAAAAAAATCGTGATAATCTCAGAATAGTTCAATGTTTTAAGCGAGTTAAGTCAAAGTCAAAGTACTTTATTACGGTAGATATTTACATATACTTAATAAACGTCATTTTTTGCCTTTTCTTTACATTGGACCACTGTGGGAGATGAAGGGCGTAGAAACTCCCACAGATTGATTTTTAGATCTCTTTTAAAAATAGGTTGTGCTTAACTATTACAAATATGAAAAATATAATTATTATGAATAATAAGCAGGAATAAATAATTACAAAATTATTAACAGCAAGGTCTGTGTTGAGCTAGATTAACCCCATACAGTCATGTCATTTAAGTAATCTTGAACATTGCAATATACCTTTAACGACAAAGTCGCTTTAACATGCTTTTTAAATTGCTCAAATGGCAATTTCAAAATCTCCAGAGGTATCTTATTATAGTAGAGAATACAACTGACCCTTGAAAGAATTGCTAACCTTCGCGAGTCTAAATTAATTCTGTGATTATTTCTTAGGTCAACATTACAGCTATCGCTAAGTATGGAAATTGTTGTATGGTTCTTGCGTACATACATTATATTTTCGAAAATAAATTGACTAGCTACTGTTAGTATGTCAATTTCTTTAAAAAGCTCTCTTAAGAAGTCTGTTTGTTTTAAATTATAAATTGCTCGAATAGCTCTTTGCTGTAAAATAAAAATAGTTTGAATATCCGCTGCTTTCCCCCACAACAAGATACCATAGGACATCACACTATGAAATTAACTAAAATATACTAGCCTAGATGTAGCCACATCCGGGCTTTGTCTGATGTTCCTAACAGCGTAAGCCGCAGAACTTAAGTTACCAGCCAATTTATCTATGTGGGGTCCCCACTGCAATTTGCTATCAATGGTTATTCCAAGAAACTTCGTATCATTTACTAATTCTAACGTGCTGTTGTCTAACACTAAACTGGTCTCAACTTGCCTGACATTTGGAAGTGAGAATTTGATACACTTGGTTTTACCAGCGTTTAACAATAAATTATTAACTGTGAACCAATTCAAGGTTAAAGACAATACAGACAGTTTTCAGTTGTCATTTCTAATAATCGGAAGATATCGATATACTCTAATATTACGCGCCAGAAAATGTGCTAAATGACCGGTCAAAAACTCATCAACGCTAAAATCATATACATATGTATATATATAAATATGATTCAGGCACTCGAGATTTTTGTATGACATCCTCAACAAACTCACTTTCAAAGAATTGGGTTCATTAACAAACAAACACTAGATTTTCACAGAAAAAAACTTGTGAGCACGAAAATGAGAAACGGACGCTCTACATAATATATTAGCAAATACCACTTTCCCGAACTTCGGTTAAAAAAAAGCAACTAATAATAATAATAATTCCTTGGACACTAATTACACACATTGATCTAGCCCCCAACTAGGATTCCCTGTATCTTGGGTACTAGACAACGATACACATACTTATATAGATAAATGATATACTTAGATAGATAAACAACCATGACTAGGGTACAAACATCCGTTCTCATCAAACAAATATCTGCCCCCACCGGGACTCGAACAGAACTAAGTACTCTACTTGAACCAAACAAATTAAACTCGGTGTTCTACGTAGTTCGTAGTCCATTTCGTCATATGAAAATGGTGTCTGAAAGTAAGAAACTGCAGCATTTATGAAGAACGCCGCAAAATTTGTCCCAGGAATTAACCTGATACAAACAGCTCTTTGTACATAAAAAATCCAACTCCTACAAATAACAGCGCCAAAGGGCTAGAAAGCATTGTGCAACTTCGTGAGAACACAGTCGCTAGTCGTGTCGCCATCTGTCAAACGGACTTCGATTCAGAATCACAAACTTATTTAAATCTTCTACAAGTCAAAACCACCTTTAGGGCATAGACAATGAGGGTCAAGAGAAAGCAAATTGTTTCTGGTACCCCGAAAGTCACGTTCTAAGAAAGGAAATGCGATAAGAAAAGACGGACGGACATACCTATTACATATATTTTACTAGCAGGAACTATTTGGTATCAAGTTTGCATGTGCGAGGGGATGCTACCGTTTGGGTGTCTTACGTTTCTGACTTGTCAACCAGTTAAGTTTTGACCATGATGAGTGGTTAGCCCATCGATGAACCCTCTGGCACCGGCAGAGTTCCGAAACGGACACTGGTAGAGATGGTTACAGTGTCCTAAAGAGATGTATTCCGAGATCGTAGCAAGTGGAGGTATTTACGAGATCAGCAAGAGGTCGACCTTGTGCGGCTCTGCCTCCCAAGCGAGAGGTCACGGGTTCGAATCCCGTTTGGAGAGGAAGAAACTGGATCCCCAGATGTTGGATGTTCATATGTGTGTGGCGTCGCTGTTTCTGGTATGTATGTGAGACACATACATATGTGAGATAAAGGAGTGTGGGGCCAGAAGCAATGTACCTGTATATAAATGTTTATTTTTATGTCTTTAATCTCTGCCTACCCATCTTAAGGGAAAAGGCGTGAGTATATGTCTGCATGTATTTACTTAAGTCACATCTAGATCACATCATATCACTAGATATATAATATCTAGAGATAGATATCATTTTGGTTTTTATGACTATCTTTATCTATTGAATGATTAAATTTGAATCATTCAATAGTCAGCAAACTTTATGTTTGATCAATTTATAAATTTTGTTCTACAACTTTAACTTCAAGCTTTGATCGATGCATCAAATATCAAAAATAATCAGAAAGTTGATTACAAAGTTATTTTTAGTCTTTCATCAGAAATCTGTTAAGATAGCCATTTTTCCATGCACGGAATAGGTTTTTTTTTAATCAGGTAACAAGCATAATTAAATTTTTGCTCTTGAAAAGGTTTATCTACATGAAAGTAATATGTACTTAATAGCACATTATTTCCGTGGCAGGCAATAATGTGCGGGAGGAAAGTCGGCAATTCCAGGGCAAGTATTAAATTTTGAAGCGGAAGCCGAGCCGCAGGCGAGTGACTGAATTGTACGAGTCAGGCAATTGCCATTTCCGCCAAAAATTCTATAGAAAAATAGTTGTTTTCAAGAATTTCTTTTCAATAATTGAGAAAATCGTTAAAATGTATGTTTATAATGAGTAAACAATTTCTATAAATCTGTCATAAACACATAACAACATAATTATAATTATATTTAAATGTCTATTTTACTTATGTACTCCAAGATAAATAAATTCATCATTATTTGTATATATCCTACATCATATAGCTCATATAGCCTTTAGTTTAACATGACAAGAAATTTCAAGAGATTTTATTGCTAAACATATAAGGTGCAATTTCAAAAGACAATATAAATAACAACTTTCTTCTGAGTTGCTGCTCTAACTAGTTTATTTATATTGAGGTCGAATTGAACTCGTCAATCTCTCATCAGCCTCCTTGCTACAAAAAAGGATTTTTTGGCAAAAGCATTGACGCTATATTTCCGATCATTCAGCCTTTACGTTTTAAAAGTATGAAAAAGATAACATTGTGTTTGACGAGTATCAGTCTTTAGCCTGTTAATGTGGGTATATGATTTAAAACATAGATTAATCAAATGAATCGATACCCCTTTAAACATTTTTTAATTGAATGCATGCAATGCATGCACGGGTTCGAATTTTCGGCGTACCGCTAACACTTTAAACTGCTGATGCACACACGCAGCCAATGCAATTATCGGCATTACAGAAGGATTCGCAGGAAGCGCAGAAGCGCGGGAATAGAAAATATACCATATGTAAAAGGCGTGAGGCCGTAGGCCGAGCCATGTGTTAAAAAAATAAACTACATATCAGATTAGTTCGATACCAGTAGACGAGTTAGGAGTCATGAACATTCCACTTGTTCGATTCAGAATCGATACTCGATCGATGGTTTCGGAACGGCCATTTTGAATTTGACGGAGCTGCCAACCGAGCAGTTTTTGACAACTGACAGACGAAAAGCCCCCGCAATGTGACGCGTATTGATTTGGGCATTGAAATTAAATCGTAAGCCATCTGGAATTGTATTCGGGCTCCCCTCAGGATTGTCTATATAGCTGAGTGTATTGTGGTTCCCCGAACCAGATAAAGTTCGCATTTACGTAACATAACCTGTGTTGGAACACTGTGCTCGTCGAAGCTGGCCTGCCAGCCATACCTGGTTGGCTGAAGAACCTGTCTACCAAAAAGAGCCTAGGGTGCACCCAGGCCTTGCAGAGAGACAGGAGTTTCACGGGAACGAAGCACAGACCAGGTCAGATAGAATCTATTTACTTTAGCTCGGTGAATCGCCGACGTTCTTATTTCTTGGCATCCGATCGCTACGCTACCTCGTAGCTATGGGCCCCTGCGAGGTCATTGGGTGCCGAGAGGCCTGAACATTTTTTTTTTTTTTTTTTTACCACATCATGCCTATCTAAACGGTCTATCAGACCGTGTGCGGAGGAAAACCATCTGAGTTCCTTAGAAACACCCTTCTGTATTTCAGATAACGACATGATCGGAACGATACTTACTCACAATTTGCAATAACTCAATTATATTGGACCCTCCAGTCTACAACCCAAACGAGGGAACCCTAAACTATAACTTAAACAATGCTGATTTCCCCAAACAATAGAAACCGAGTTTTATATCTACACAAATTCTGTAAACAACAATTTAGTTTCCCTATATCATATAACACACACAGATAGTCAATATTAGTTCAAGTTATAAATTGCTATAAACTGAAAACAATGTCATAGCCTGCTATCAATAAATGTAACTACCTATGTTAACCAAACATTCATTAGCATTACTAGACCACTAATAGATTGACTAACTGGTAATTCAATGCAATTTTCAATTCAATATCTGTCTATCTACTACCAGCAATAGACCTATAGCTTACAATTCTACCAATCTATGTGGATACAGGAACAACACCAAGTTAGCTAATAACCGCCTATACCTACAGATTGATAGTCCCAAATCGTGGATTCCTGGAGCCCTTGACGGCTGCAAATCTCAGGAAACCACGCTCTGCTACCAAAATGTTCAGGCCTCTCGGCACCCAATGACCTCGCAGGGGCCCATAGCTACGAGGTAGCGTAGCGATCGGATGCCAAGAAATAAGAACGTCGGCGATTCACCGAGCTAAAGTAAATAGATTCTATCTGACCTGGTCTGTGCTTCGTTCCCGTCAAACTCCTGTCTCTCTGCAAGGCCTGGGTGCACCCTAGGCTCTTCTTGGTAGACAGGTTCTTCAGCCAACCAGGTATGGCTGGCAGGCCAGCTTCGACGAGCACAGTGTTCCAACACAGGTTATGTTACGTAAATGCGAACTTTATCTGGTTCGGGGAACCACAATACACTCAGCTATATAGACAATCCTGAGGGGAGCCCGAATACAATTCCAGATGGCTTACGATTTAATTTCAATGCCCAAATCAATACGCGTCACATTGCGGGGGCTTTTCGTCTGTCAGTTGTCAAAAACTGCTCGGTTGGCAGCTCCGTCAAATTCAAAATGGCCGTTCCGAAACCATCGATCGAGTATCGATTCTGAATCGAACACCACTATTTGTCAGAAAATGTGAGCCAGACACAACACAATCTAACCATATAATATAAGAGTGCTAATCCAAAGACCAAGCTATTTGCGAGAACACAGTTTAATAAGAAAAATACGAGGCCAAAGGCCGAGTAAAAAAAACGAAAAAATACCGAATATAACATTGGCGCAAGGCAGTAGGCCATGTCGTGTGTTAAAAAAACATATTTGATATATCAAAAGAACGGCATCAAAAGTCAAGCATTACGAATAGCCCACAGCTTGTCAAAAAATGCGAGGATGAAGGCTGGGCCTTGCATAACAAAAACCTACTTCAAAATACTCGTAGAACAGCGCGAAGCCAAGCCATGCGTAGTTAAATAGCATCTCTCATAAAAAAGAGCCAGACAAAGCTTAGCAAAGCAAAAAGAAAAATACCACATATTAAAGAGTCGCAAGTTCGTAGGCCACGCTGCGCTAGGACAAAGGCCGAATCAAGCATCAAAGAATAATCGACCGAGTGCTAGAGTTTCCAAATTTTGGGATCTCTGACTACCCGGTATTTTGAACGGTATATGGAAAAAAAATACCGGTATTCGAGAAATACCGGTATTTTTGCAAAATATTTATAATTTTAGTAAAAATACTAAAATATCGTTTTAATACCGTTATTTATTCAAAGTTACAGAAAAATATCAATAGACGTTAAAGAGACACAAAAATTAGTACTTTTAGCACATTTTAGATCAAATTAAACCTAATAAAAACATTACAACATAATTAATACTATGACAGGATAGTTCTTTCTGATCACTGTTGTTTTTGGTGCACATATTGTTATATAATGAGATCATAATGTGAGATCAACGGCTACATAAAAGACACAGGACAATACAAAACACAAGACAAGCATGAGTACTTTCAGTACTTTAAGATCAAATTAAACATAATACTAAGATAATTATTGCTATTACAGGATAGTTCAAGAGCCACTGTTTTTCTTTGATACATATAGGGAACTATATAATCGAGATGAGATCATAATCTGAGATCAATAAGTACAAAAACACACAAGGGACAATACAAATACAGTACTTTAGTGTATACTTTGAAATCAAAATAAACTTTTATTGCACAAGTACACAATATTATTATTTTTAGGTACCTCTACCTACCTATAGAATAGAGTTCCTAATTTTTGACTGAATCACTATTGTTTTTGATAGTATGAACGCAAGAATAATATTGCATCTAATGTGTTATCACCCAAAGAGCTTCTGAGTCTGAAGCATATGAAGCCTGCTGCTGAAAACGCACGTTCAGGTTCAACGCTACTTGGTGGGATCAACTTTAAATATTTATACTTTTACACTTTTTCGACGATACGACAACCGGACTGCAAATGACGAAAACTGAACGACTGAGTGAATGATTGACGCGTGCAGTGCGGCGAATTGACCTGTGAACGCGGAAGAGCGCGCGTAGCGCGCGTAAATTAAAAAATTTAGCGCCGATTTTCGTAATTCTTAGATTTTATTAAAAATACCGGAACTACCGGTAGAGATAAAAATCTACCGGTGTTTTTAGTAGCTTGTTTAGGTCCGATACACCGGTACTACGGTACACCGGTACACAGGTATGGAAGCCCTACTGAGTGCCCTATATAAACATATCGCACCGGGTCGAAGAGGACTTTGGATCCATGACTCACAGTTAATTCTTACTAAGACAACTGTTAAAAACAAAGGGGTTGTTTTAAGTCCGTTTACCACACGAGCTGATGCCCGCTCAATATGTGGGGACCCGGACATAGCAGGGAGGTCTGACTCCTGGGCATGGGTAATTCCATTTTTGTCCCCTCCAACAAAAAAAAAAAACGAAGAGGACTTTGTTAAATGTCGTATACCTGAGAAGGTTTAACAACGGGTTTCCTGACAGCCTACGATAATTATGATGGTGTGTTTTTTTTAAGAGGAAAAAATATGTCCTACTTATGTAAAAGGTATAGTTCGCAATCCGAGAACAAGGAACCATTAGTTTCTTGTCTCTTTCGCTCCCGCGTAAATTTTATTGGCTTCGTGCTCGTACAGGTCAAAGACAAAGACGAAGATAAAAATATGTTATTGGAATCAAGATTTTTACAAATCATTTTTTGACGTCAAAACTATTATGGATGGCACATTCACTACCAATGTTCCCACGCTGTGGAGAAGAAAGGCCAGAAGAAACTTTACAGGCATCGTATCTTTTAAATATATAAGGAATCAATCATAAGTCATAATTACAATCTATTCCATTGATTTCGAACAATAGCTGACCAGCCGTTTTTATCATCTAAGTAATCATTTATCGTATAGTAGGCCTTGAACATAACATATTTTTTATTTTAGTTTTAAATTAGGAATCAGACACATTTACAATATTATCTGGTATTTTAATATGGAAGCGAATACAGTTCCCCATGAATGAATTGTTTACCTTACACAGTCTAAATTTTGGGTGCGCTATTTAATTTGTGCATATCAGAATTCTGAAACTGACCAATATCATTGATACTTACTTTAATATATTTATTATATTGTATTGACAGCATGTATACAAGTATTATATCATATGACCATTTTTTTATGTATCTACACACCATGGTACCACGCTTGGCGATGCTTGTGGGCACTGACTGAAAACCAGCGTTAAGGCGTTTTCACCTTAGCATTATGCTAACTCAGCTGCCTTTTTGCAGCTACTGAGGCGAATTGCGACAACGGTTTTGGTATGAGTTTGAGCTTGTTGAATGTATGCGCCTCCATCAGCTGCAAATAAACGTTTTCTTTCTTTCCTTCTTTCTTTCTTTCTTTCTTTCTTTCTTTCTTTCTTTCTTTCTTTCTTTCTTTCTTTCTTTCTTTCTTTCTTTCTTCCTTTCTTTCTTTCTTTCTTTCTTTCTTTCTTTTTTTCTTTATTTCTTTCTTTCTTACCTTCTTTCTTTCTTTCTTTTTTTTCTTTCTTTCTTTCATTCTTTCTTATTTTTTTCATTCTCGTCGGTGGTCGAACGCCTCTTAGTAAACCCGAACTGTTGAATATGGATTAGATGATACAGATTAAAATGAGACAAGATTTGATTAAGTCCTATCAAAAATTTCACTGAGTATCGGAAGTATAGATACTGGCCTAAAGTTACCGGGATCCTTTTTATCTCCTGACTTAATATAATTATTATTAAGTCCATAAATATCGAGAGATAGGCCCTTGGCGCTAAACTTGTATCGGAAATAGTGTCGCCGAAAACTATGAATACGCACACATCTACACCACTAATACATCAATCCTTCCGCTTTTATTGGTCAGTGCAATGTCATGCACCTATCGTCCGAACACACCCCCACTACTGCAGGTACACTAGTTAGCCGAGCTAGTGTTGGGACATTGCAAGGACAGCGTATCTACGCCGGGCTATATAATTAAAATAATACATTGTTTGTCAATATGACATATTTATTTTACATAAATTACCTATAACTATGTATAAAGACTGTAACACATACGAGGTGACTAGCCGAAAAGGGTTGTTTGGGACATGATTTTGAACAACTTTCTCAATGAATCTGATTTAATTAGAGCAACGTTACTTTTTACTTCACCATACAAATCAGCTGACCACTCGGGCCAAAATGTACTGAAAAGTGAAAAATAATGTTGCTCTGATCAAATTATTTTGATAGAGAAAGATGTTAAGAATGATGTCCTTAACAACCGCCTTTCGGCATATATACCCTTTCTGAAAAATCCTGTACAGAACAATATTATCTATTGACCAGATAAATGTAAATATTTATTAAGAACTTGCCGTTTTGACAATTTAGGCGTAGCATTGTTTGCTAATAAATGCAGTCTTATATTAGTATATCTTTCCGTTACAGCTTTGATTAGTAATATTAGATGTTTCCATTGGGTTTTGTACAAATTGGTGAAAATCTATTTCTTTCTATCGATTCCAAAAGATAATTTTCACAATCACTATCCCCATCACTATACGTCGTCTCTGCGTGCGTGTAACAGTTCGCCTTCGTAACTCGATGCATATTTTACTTTCGTATTTAGATAAGTGTGAAATATTCATTGCGTGTTATCTTGGCAATACGTAGTGAAATTAAAATACAAAACAAGCAATGGATAATAAACCTAGCGAGAACAACATGACATTGTCACTTTAATAATCAAGTCGTGACGAATTTTTCGCGAATGATTTATTTTCGTAATAATGTTTATTTCTTGTGTTTTAAGAAGAAATAATAGTTGGAATGATACTTACACGTGATATGTTATTCCGCCGTTCTTGGAGTTCACAACCCCGCTTCTATTTTTGCACGTAAGTATTGCACAGGTCGGCATTTTCGAAAAACAGCGGAAATGAATTGGTCACTGCGGTCGCCCGGCGACTACTGAGAATTTTTAATATCAAGACAATCGGGGCTATATTTATTCGCGCGTGCCACGCCTCTCAACCTATCTCTCGATATCTGTGATTAACTCACAAGATTATTAAAGCTATATTTTTATTATATTTCATTAAATCGGGAAATGATGATGATGATGATGATGATGTTCTCCGACGGCGACTGTAACTGCTGGGGAAGGCGTCGTTCGTGTGCCCTCATATGGCTTGCGTAGCCTATTTTATTAGAAAAAGTGCGATTGCACTGGCCACATGTCAGCACGCCATTTTGGTGCGTGTACTGTATTGCGGCAGGTGTTCTGCCTCGTAGTTTGTCTCGCTTGGCATCAAGAGTAGCTCTTCGTTGGGCCTCGAAATCGAAGATCTTTGTGTGCACCGTATGTCGCCACTTTGCCTTGTCTTCCGTGAGTTCCTCCCACGTGGAGTGGTCGATACCGCAACTCTTCATATGTCGCTTCTGCACGTCTTTGAACCTCAAGAACTGACCGCCTTGCTTGCGTTTTCCGTTCTGTAGTTCACAGTATAAGAGACGTTTTGCAAGTCGTTCCTCTGGCATCCGTCGCACGTGGCCACACCATCGCAGTTGACGCCTCATCAAGTAAGCTTCGACCCCACCAACATTAGAACGTCGTAATATCTCTGTATTCCTGATACGGTCAGACCACTTGACGTTCAAAATGTTTCGAATACATCTTAGATGGAATCTGTCTAAAGCGCTGATATGTTTACGGTATGGACACCAGGTCTCGGCGGAATAGAGAAGGTTCGGAAGAACTATGGCCATATAGACGGAGACTTTGGTGGATAGCTTGATGTCATGCGATCGGAAGACTTTGCGCTCCAACCTCCCAAAAGCTGCAGCAGCAGCGCTAATTCTTCCATTCAATTCTGGATCAAGATCGTATTTTGACGATACAGTGCTCCCAAGGTATTTGAACTTATCGACCTGCTTCAGTGAGTCTGCGCCAAGCTTTATATCGAGGGTCGAGTTGTCGACTCTTTGAGTGTCCATCGCCATGACCTCCGTCTTGCTGACACTGATTTTGAGCCCATATTTGCGGCATACCTCGTCGAAAGCCGTGATCCACTGTTGTAGTCCCTCCACAGAATCTGACACAAAGCAAAGATCGTCGGCGTACATAATCTCTCTAATTGTATCGCAGGATGTCTTAGTGCATGCTTTTAGTCGAGCGAGGTTAAATAGCTTTCCGTCTGTTCTAAAGCGGATATGAATACCAGATGTCGATTCGTCAATTGATTCTCTTACGACTGCAGCAAAGTAGAGAGCAAACAAAGTCGGTGCCAGTACGCAACCTTGCTTTACTCCACAGGTAACGGAGAAAAACTC
This sequence comes from Argyresthia goedartella, assembly GCA_949825045.1. Taxonomy (NCBI): domain Eukaryota; kingdom Metazoa; phylum Arthropoda; class Insecta; order Lepidoptera; family Argyresthiidae; genus Argyresthia; species Argyresthia goedartella. Next base: position 12,811,884 of record OX463829.1, on the reverse strand, counting down.
GGATTGCTCACCATTAAAGCTGACACAACACTTCATATCATCGTGCAGTAGTCGTATAATCCGTACGAATTTTTCAGGACAGCCCAGCTTTGCCAGTAGAATCCAGAGAGCTTCACGTGGTACACAGTCAAAAGCCTTCTCTAGATCAATGAAGCAGAGAAACAGAGGTTGTCCTTGTTCTCGACTTTTCTCCTGAAGTTGGCGTACAGAAAAGATAGCTTCACACGTGCCTCTCTCCGGGCGGAAGCCAAACTGGGTTTCTGGCAAGTAAGATTCAGAAACAGGGATGAGGCGGTTAAGCAGGACACGAGCAAATGTTTTCCCTGCAGAAGATAGCAAAGATATTCCTCGGTAAGCATTACAGTCGGAACGGTCACCCTTGTTCTTGTATAGGGCGCAGATACGCGAGGCGATGAAGTCATCTGGGATCCTTTCCTCGTTCCAAATCTGTACAAACAGCTTCCAGAGTATTTTATGAAGTTCTGCAGTGCCATATTTTAGTAGTTCAGCCGGGATGTTGTCAAGGCCCACCGCCTTATTATTCTTTTGCTGATTTACAGCGTCGATCACTTCAGTAAGGGTTGGCGGTTCTTCTAACTTAGGCATTGCATCAAGGTTTGTAGTACCCCGGATATGTTCCAGATCTGCTGAACGATCTACGTTGAGTAGGTTGTTGAAGTGTTCAGCCCAGCGTTGGAGAACCTCGTCCTTAGACGTTAATCTCTGCGAGCCATCGAGAGATCGTAATGGCACATTTACATGTTGAGTAGTGCCAATTAGATTCCGGACTTCACTGTAAAAGGCGCCAAGTTGTTTACAGTCAGCAAGCAGTTGTATATGGCGCGCTTTATCTTTCCACCATTTGTCCTTAGTCTCTCGTGTAAGTTTCCTCAGTTCTCTGGTGCTAACTTTTATTTGGTCTTGTAGGTTCAAGTTGCCACTCTGCTCTTGAGTACGCAAAAGTTTCCGGTGTTTTTCTATAGCTTCTACCAAAGCCTGGTTATTGTCATCGAACCAGTCCTCGCGAACAAGTTTCCTGAGTCCCAGCGTTTCGGTAGCAGCTTCTTTAAGATCGGAGCTCAAAGACTTCCAGGCCTCTTCTAAATCTTGATCGCTAGTGTTACGTGTAGCCAGCCTGTTGTTCAGAGCAATCCCAAAGGCGGCTCTTGTCTCTTGGCTTTGAAGTTTCTGCACGTTCAGACTGACATTGGTTGTCTTTCCACGGCGATAAGGTGGGTGGAGACGCAGTTTCATCTTGATAACAACCAACCTGTGGTCAGTCCAGCAGTTAGCGCCTCTCATGACTCGAGTGATTTGCACTTGAGATAGGTCTTTTTGGCGTACCAGAGCATAGTCAATCAGGTGCCAGTGTTTAGACCTTGGATGCATCCATGTCGTTTTGTATTTAGCTGGCAATCTGAAGCAGGTGTTGGTAATGGCCAACTCATACTGAGCACACAAACTTAGCAGAAGATTTCCGTTGCTATTCATGGTGCCTATGCCATGTCTTCCGAGCACCTTGGGCCACGCTTCATGATCTCGTCCAACGCGTGCGTTAAAATCGCCAAGGACAAGCACCTGCTCTCTTTGGGGGATCTTCACTACAGCATCGGAAAGTTCCTTGTAGAATTTATCCTTCGTTTCGTCGTCTTTATCCAAAGTTGGGGAATAAACGCTGAGGATGTTCAGATGATTATCGTTGTCCAGGTGTATTCGCAATGAAATGACACGATCTGAGATGTTAACAGGACACTCATTCAACCTTTGCACTATCTCGTTCTTAATTGCGAAACCAACACCAGATCGACGGGGTTCTGATGCTGCGTTTCCTTTCCAGAAGAATGTATAGCCGCCTCCATGCTCTACTATTTTGCCCTCTTCCGCTAGATGGGTCTCACTAAGTGCGGCTATATCGATATTGTACCGTCGTAATTCTCAGGCAACGATAGCAGTTTTCCGCTCCGGGCATAGGTTGGTGTCACGATCGAGTAGAGTTCGTACATTCCAAGCGGCAAAAGTCAATGGTTGGATTTTCGTAACTTTATTCTTGTTTCGACCGCGAGTCTGGGATGCACAGGCAGCCGCGGTTGCTACCTCCCATTTGGGTTGGGATAAACATTTGTTTGGGGCACCTTTTCTAGCCCCCTCCACGGCTGGGCGTGGGAAGCAGTGTTTCCCTGAATAAGCCTGCTTCGTCGCATAGAGTGCTGCCGAATCTACGAAGTTATCCCTTGTTCTACGCAGAAGCGACCACTCTCTCTGAGCCGCCTGTGTGCAAGATAAGCCAAAGCCCGGCTTACATCGATACCGAACCTCTCTGCCTCTCATTGTCGCCACAGGGCTTGATGTAAGTCAGTGTCCGTTATATTTGCTGAAACAGTCAAGTGCGCAGGATATATTTAGGTGCATAAACGGGCGCGCATATGCAGATGCACCCTCTTGTCCTCGTCCTCCTTGGACCAATGGAACGAAGAATCGATACGATTGGAGGAGAATTTGGATGCAGTGTATGGCCGCCAGTTGCCTTGTCCTCTACTGACGCCCTCGGCATTACACGCTGCCTTGCTGACTCGCCGACTCCGCCAAGCCACTGTTGCTTATCAGTAGTCGGGCTGCCTTCGGCGCCGAGCCAGTCTTCAGGCGCTATGCGGGAGGATTCCGCCCCCTTTCGGTCTGTGACCTGTCCGCCTAAAAGTATCCAGATCCATCGCCTCTTCCGCCAGCATTGCCGTACCAAAGTCCACCTTTTTCGCCGCTACTGCCGTTGAGGTCTTCACCTGTAACCCTAGGCAAGGGGCCTGTTGGTCCGCGGGAGGTATTTTATTTCCCTCCAGCCCTGCAGGTGTCGTAAGGACAACCTGTCGAGCACCCCCTATCCGCCACCTGGGGACGCGTTCCCTAGGGGTGAGGCTCCCCCGAGAAAAATCGGGAAATACACCCTGATCAACACAAGAATTGAATAAAAATGCCAAGGAAGGTGCCAGAGTATCGATTATAGAACTATACAACTTAACCGACACACCAAATAAATCTTCAGTATATTTTAGCTTTAATTCCTTAAAAGTTTTGAACACTACCTGCGGGGTTATACGGCAAAACTTAATTCTAACCTAAACTTAATCTTCATCTATTAGCATTTAGCAGATCGCGAGCATTAAAAGGTAATAAATTAAGCGGCTTTTCTGTTTTTAATGGAATGTTTGTGAAAAATGTTTCAAATTTTTGAGCAATATCTTCTTCTGCAGTAATGATACCACTAACTGTATTTAACGAATGTCTGTTGTCGTAAAGTTTAGTTTTTCCCGTTTCACAGTTTATTACAAACTAATTACTTTGAATTTACTAACAAATCTACATTTAAATCTCCTCAGACTATCTGAGATTTATTATTAGACTTTACTATTAATTTTAATGCATCTTCCATAATTAGCTCAACATTTTGAAAGTTCTCGTCATAAGGGGGTCTGTAAACGCAAACTATAATATGTTTTTCCAACTCAACAGAGTACAGTTCAATACAACCTGCCTTTGAAAATCCAACAATATCTTTGATCATCAATAATGAGTCTCCTCCGTCGGACTTTCGATTGAAGGTACTGGCAATATAATAAAATTAACGTAGCAAATAATAATCGTTAAACGTAAATAGTTCTTCCTTGTTTCTAGGAAAAACTCCATCTCAAGTTCTTTGCTTGAAAAACGTTGAATATTCTGTTGAATAATCTTGAATTGCTTTTCCTTTGTATGTGAAACTAGTTAAAATTTTGAGATTTACTGTTCCTAGATACATAAATACTGCTGTGACTATAATCATTTGTTATAGATACATACAGGGTCAAAAATAGTTTTAACTAACAAATTAGCTAATTGTCTTCTTTAAAAATGAGTTTGATACAATGTAACTTTGGTCAAGCAAAAATAATAAAATATGAACATATCATGCTCATGAGTGTGCTGATTCTGTTGCAGGCTTCTGCGGCTGTGGGCCCTTAGAACGGACATCCTCAATGAGATATCTAGGTATCATGCTCGATTCTAACCTAAATTTCCAAATTCACATTCAAATGCTCAGCTCCAAGGTTAGGAAACTGACTTATATCTTTAAGGATCTTAGACATGTGGCTGAACCGCTTCTGATGAAAAGGATATATGTGGCATTATGTGAATCACTCTTACGATACTGCATCTCCAGTTGGGGAGGTACTCATAAGAGTACACTTTTGCAACTTGAGCTGGCTCAAAGAGCGGTCTTGAAGGTGTGTACTTTTAAACCATATTGTTTCCCTAGAACTGAATTGTACAGCTTCTGTGATGTCCTCTCGGTTAGACAGCTGTTTATACATAGCATTGTTCTGAAACAACACAAAAACAATTCCCTACATCAAAATAACTCACGTACTAAAAGAAGAAGAGATAAAGTATTTCACATAGTATTAGTACGAACCAAATTTATGCAGCGATTTTTCAAATTTCTGGGACCCTATATTTATAATAATCTGAGTAAACACATTGACCTTTGGTCTAATAAAACATTTGATAATAATAAAAGAAGTCTTTGGTTGCGCACACAAACATATGATGACTGCAAAAAACTTATGATCGTCTAACACAAGTCCAATTATACATAGTCAGGTCATAAGTTCTGTCACATGTGCAATATGAAATAATTTAGACATGTTTATTATTTATGTAAACATTTATATAGCAAAATGAATTTAATAAAACATAGATTCTTATGGTAATAAAGTTGATTCAAAATGACCCGCGATTTTGAATACAGGCCTTTATTCTGCGCGGCCAGTCGTCTATCGCAGCACGAACGAGGTCCATGTCAATATCGGCGGCTGCCTTAATCAAGGATGCCTTGAGTGACTCCAAATCAGGATGAGGCTTTGAGCAGGCCTTTTCCTCCAAGTGTTGCCATATCTTGTAATCTAACAGACTCGAATCTGCACTGGAGGAGGGCCAGTCTTCGTGCCGGATGAAGTCGATTTCACGCGCCGTCAGCCAGTCTTGTGTGCTTTTCGCTCTATGAGCTGGCGCAGAATCTTGTTGGAATACCCAGTGCCTGTTATTAATGTCTGTTATTAATTAATGTTTAAACATGGTATGAGAAACAGGTTCCAAAAGGTTCTTGAGGACTGTATTTTGATACACAACTGCATTCGTTTTTAAGCCTTTCTCAAAAAATGTACCTCAGTTAAGCCCCAATAAGAGACTCCCAACCAAACCATGAGCGAGGATGGAAAATGACCTCGTTGGACACGCGGAATACGGTTGCTCGCTTCTTCACTGCTGTGTGCGTACACCTTATCATTTTGTTTGTTGTAGCTCTCTTCCATGGTGAAAATTTTTTCATCCGAAAAAAGAATTTCCCGATGCTTTTTTCCCGCGTACCGCTTCAACAAAGCGCGGCATCTCTTCAGTCTCAGGTCCATTAAACGAGCGTCCAAACGATGACCTGTTTTTCTTCGATATGCCCTAAGCCCTAAGTCTTCATTTAACACCCTTTTCACCGTGGTCCTGCTTAACCCCATCTGAAGGGCCAACAGTTTCTGCTTACGTATGGGATTTCTTTGAATTCGCGCCTTCACAGCTCTTATCACTGCTGGAGTCCTAACAGAGCGAGGGCGACCACTTCTTGACCTGTCATCTACACTAGAGTCTTCATTGTATCGTTTTATGGTACGATAAACGAATCTTTTGGTTATATTCAAATTTTTCAGTAAGTCGAAAATTTTAATTGGCGCAATAACTGCGACACGGTCTTCTTCAAGTATCCACTCCATATTTAAAAATGAGGAAAATTCTAAAAAGTACACATTTTTATTTTCATGAAAAATTCGAAATTCGAATTCAATAAACTTTTTTGTGGCCAGCGTTCTAAATTCAAAAGTTTTTATTGTGTGACAGAACTTATGACCTGACTGTGTATTTATATCAAAATAATAGTCACATTAACTCTCACAGGCACTACACACCTCATTACTTCCAATCACACACTCACCACACTCACCATATTCTCTCCCACTAACATAAATCACCAACACTACACACCAAACTATAACGTTTTTGCTGATCATATATTTTTAAATGTCAGAAGTTATATTTTTATTTTTAAAATCACATTGTTTATACACTATGTAGTATTTAAATCTGAGGCATTTATTCTTGTGGGAAGTAGCAACAACTTACCCTAAAACACAGAGTTCGCCCTATTTTAGGAAGTAGCGATACATCCCTTGTTTACCCTGCTAAACAAGCTTGTAATGTACATTTATTTCTGTATATAAATGATTATTATTATTATCAAAAATAAAAAGTTTGTCACTATGACAAGTCATATTGCATAAATATTTTTTTTAATTTAATATGCAATTGTTATTCTTTTCCTGCGACTTTATGTATGACGAAGTGCCTCTTATACATTTTTGGACCTGGAGGGTCGAGCAACATTGACCCGGGAGGCGAGTGGCCCCTGGGAGGTGAACGGACCCTGGAAGGCGGGCCGCCCCTGGGAGGCGAGCGGTCCCTGGGAGGCGAGTGGCCCCTGAGATGCGAGTGGCTTTTAGGACGCATGTGGCCTCTTTTTCTTGTGAGATCTGCGTTTTTCTTCTTTTGTCTTACTGGACTAACAGGTACTAGTAAACCGAGTTAAATCGTTCACCTGTGTCATTTTCAGATAGTACACTTTTGTCCTCTGTAACTGTGCACGAATCAAATTTTTTGTCTTCTAGCAACGCTATCATTTCTGTGCATGTTCAATGGCGAGCATAACGGCAATACAATTTACACTACAGATATTCATTTACAAAAGAATGGAGCGACCCCGACACCCGGCGGCTAAGCATGATGTGAACGTTACCTCGTAGTGCGACTGAAATTCGGTATCCATGTACCTATACAATGGATAGCAGTTAATGGAATCCGACAATTACTCTAGTTTAATTTCAGCTACAGCGAGACAAATGTTGTTAGTGCCTAATAGTATAAATAGGTTGTTCAAGATTAACCTACGCTATAGTAGCGGATACCTGATTCAAGTCACATCGACTCAGAAATCCAAAAGCCAGACCCGAAGGTTCTGTGGTATGTGGTGCGATACAGCAGTGTTTTGCGAAGATTTCATTAGGTTGAAGACGGTATAACTGGCGTTGCGTCACGCCTTTTCCTAAACGGGGTAGCAGAGGCACAATTTGTGCCCATGTTTAGCCTGCTGTTCAATACGAGGGTATTTCATGTTATTTCACCCCTCCCACACCACTCCAATACAGAAGAAAGCTACTGAGCAATATCTATAGTTTCCCACGTTTAGTAGAGCTAAGACTGCTTACGGTATGAGAATAGGATTATTATCAAAACTAAACACTTCATTTCGTGTTGTCGAAAGTAGCTGCATCAGAGGTATAATCGAATTGACCCCAAAAGCTGAATGGATACTCTTTAGGTCTGGAGAATTTCGCATTGCCTGCCTATTCTTGAAGGGTATTTGAATGTTCAAAGGGGTCGTTATGCTAGACGCTAATGCTTTCAATGTATATATAGTATCTGCTGAAGGCAAATTAAATTATTTGTCGTTAGTGTCTTGGAGTTCAACCCACATTGAGCCAGCTATTTCACTCGACTTTTAGGCTTTTTGTTGAAGATTACATTAATATTCATTTATCAATTCACACCTATTACCTGTAATCCAACACTCCTTTGCATTTAAAGGGGACTACATATTCGATCGCCTTATTTTAAGACAAACAGAAAACATTACGTCACGTTTAATTCCATAGAGGGTGGTAGGAGCATGTTTGTATCTATGTAAACTCTACATTCACCTCTGATATCTCTACATTACCCTCTTATAAGTCTACATTCTTCTAATAAACATCTTCAATAGTTAAATATGACCGAATCTAGTAAAAGGGGGTATATTCTCAGCGATAAGCATAGACAAATGTCGTCGATTTGTCTCTGCTAAGTAGACGGACGTCGCCATTCTGAGGTTTGGTTGTCAAGTATTGTTTATCTTGGGCAGGATTAATTTAACTCCTTGTGTGATTCCTTAGCAAGTATATGTTTAATTGTTTTTTATCTAATGATATTTCTGTTTTTTTTTTGTTGAACACTATATATTTTATGTTATTCACAAAATTTATTAATTTTTATCTTATTTACAAAAAAACAATGCTCACCCCAGAGTCAACATAGGTAGGGTTGGGTAATGAGTATGTGTAATCAATCTATATAAAAGTCAAATATTTACATATAAATATATTACTTTCATATAATTATGTTGTTATTCGGTTTAGCTTTCATATTTTCTTTTTCTCATTACACACCAATGGATCATTAGCAAATATTCTTCCTGTGTAATAAAATAATATCGCATCAACAGTGCACAAGCCATCATAACGAGACCATTTCTGTAACTTTCCCGATAAGAACTCTAAGAGAGATGTTCGCAGTTTGTCTAGATCAAATGTTTCCAGATAAAAACGAAAGTGGTGTGCCTGTGTGGCGACGATTTATAACCTTTTTTTAAGATGTGGATAGAATTTCTTAGAGATGAAACCTATTCATGCATAGACTCTGTGTAATGAAACATGAAACTGGAAAAGCGCGTCAAATTCAAATAATCTTATACTGGTAAAACAGTGTATAGTAGTAATTTAAATTTTGATACTTGACATTTTTGCTTCCGTGGCCTAGCAATATTCGCACATCGGAAACGAGCGTGCGGTAGCAACATCTGACTGAGACGGGTACTGGATAAGTTTCTTTGTGGCATTTGTTTCGGGCGCTTCTATAGGTCCCGGCTACTATCTCTTCTTGGTGATAGTAGTCGTAAAGCTGGTCATTGTAACGCACAGTATCATGTGCTTCCTTCTGTTAACTCGAACGCGACATTGCCGAACGCATTTGTGAAATATTGGAACGCGTCCATTCAGAGACGCTTTCTGTTTCACTTCTGTTTCAAAACTTCAGCAAATTTAAATAAATGCTTTTCGGAGATCCATGGTGTAAAATTAAGTGAAACATAATGTTCTTTAGACTTAGATGTCTCATTCCGCTTCCGATTCCGCTTCGAACAGCGCATCCGATCGGACGCACGCGCCCAGCTCGTACCATTCGGTTAGGCAACGTGCACTTGTCACATAAACCCATAGACCTACGATAAGACAGACAAGCCAAGTTCGGAAAACCATGATGGCTCATTCTCCGCCGCAGTCAACAGGACGGGATATTCCCACCACATCTGGGAAAACTTCGACAACCGACCCAAATGTGACCACTCGAAGGAAAACCTATCGTCTTTCGGATCCTGAAGAAGAATCATCCATGGAAGAAGACCTGAAAAAGATGATAAATGCCAGATTCGATAAGGTTCTCCACGAAATAAGGGACATAAAGGAGCAGTACCGTGCCATCGAAGCATCACTAACGTTCCACGCTGAAGAGAACACGGAGCTGAAGAAAAAACTATCTGAACTTGAAAAGCAAAACAAAGATGATCGTATCAAGATTGAATTGCTGGAAAACCGAATTGAAGATCTTGAACGCGGGCAAGGTTCAACTTCAATAGAGATTCGCAACATACCTAAAGCATCTAATGAGAATTTGATAACACTGACTGAAAATGTTTTTCGTGCCCTGAAATTAGATGAGAAGCCGAATATTCGCAAAGTACACCGAGCTCCTGGTAAACCTACCGATACGAAGCCCATCATACTCGAACTCAACAGCCATGCACAAAAGGAGACTATCTTGGAAGAGTACAAAAAGCAAACCAGGAATAAGGACAAGCGCCTAAGATGTGACACCATCGGTTTTGAGGGCAATGACAAACCTGTCTACATATCGGAAGTTCTCACGCAGAAAATGAAAAATATCTTCTACCTTGCTCGTCAACACCGCAAACTGTACTTCTACAAGCACTGCTGGACATCCAATGGACGAGTTTACCTGCGCAAAGATGATGGGACACCCTATATTCTTATAAAAAGTGAGGCTCAGCTGAGCAGTCTTGAGATGGGAGCGGCCACTGACACGCAAGAAAAGCTGATGTGACTGGAAATTTTGTGTATGGCCTATTTTTCTAATATGGTGATTTGTCAAGAAATTAACATAGATCAACCTCTACATATAATATTTATCTCTTTATATATTAATACTATGTATTTATATAAAATCCATTTATTTATATTATTTATTGCACCAAATATAATACATCCAGCACTATTTAATCTTACTTGTCATAATATGATAACATCCCAAGTTACATTCGTAATTTTTAATATTGTATGCGTACTCTCGGTCTTCGGTTACGCACAAATTCATCTGTTCAACAACTACTGTACTTCTCTAAAAATTTTAAACAGAGCTAGAAGATACTCTAATTGACGATATTGATCGTCTTACCTCAACAGTGGCATTTAGAAGTGATCCTGATAACCTACACAATCTCTTGCCTAACACTAATTCCCAACCACTTGTATTGCTTAATCTCAATATTCGAAGTGTTTGTGCAAATATAGACCAAATTCCTATACTTCTACAGAGAATGTCTACTATAGTACACATCATTGTACTAACAGAAGCAAGAATTGACGACTCCTCTATAATTCCTCAGCTGCCTCATTATAGGTCTTTTAGAACAAATAAGTTTATCAATCAAAATAACGGTGTGGTCGTTTATATAAGAGAGGGCCTTGACGCTTCAGTTGAAGAACCAAACTTACGTGAAGGTGATTGTCTTACTATTAAAATAGGACCGAACCTAGTTATTGTTGCGGTCTATAGACCCCCCTGCTTTCGTGATCCTTCACACTTTATAGACTCCTTGGATTTGGTACTAAAGAGTGTAAACTATGCGCGGACAACTGTCTTGTTAGGTGATATGAATATAAATATTGATCCTAATAACGTAAGTGAATCTGCAATAGACTACCTTAATATGAATGCGTCGAATAATCTCTTTCCTACGCATTATCTACCTACAAGGCTTTCGAGTTGCCTGGACCACATCCTGTTAAAAGGTTTAAGCCCCCAAGTAACCGTAGTTTTAGACACATCCATAACAGATCATGAGCCGGTAGTTCTTCATCTCGACCTACCGAATAATATTAAACTTAATAAAAATACTAGAACTAAACTTAAAACAAACTATAAAAACCTGTGTGATGATTTGGCTAAAATTTCATTCGACTGTGTTTATACTGAGACTGACGCAACTAAAGCTGCATCATGTCTAGTCGATACAATAAAAACTGTAGTAACAAATAACTCTCACTTGGTTAAAGTTCCACGATCCAAACATATTCTCAAAAGTTGGTTAACACCTGGAGTTGTTCGATCTATAAGAACTCGCGACAAACTACATCTTAAGCTGAAACGTAACCAAAGCAATGTTCTTGCTGAGCTTAAATATAAGAAATATAGAAATTTATGCAATTACATAATAAAATTTCTGAAGAGAGAACATCAAAAAAGCGAACTAGCTAAAAACTCTAACAACCCTAAAAAGTTATGGGACACGGTTAAAAACATATGTTATTTAAATAAGAAGTCTACGGAAGCATTGCCGTTGTTAGCTCTTGAAAAAACACGCTACCAGTCTATTAATCGCGTTAATGAATTCTTCTCTAATGTGGGGAAAAACTTAGCTAATAAAATAATATCTACAAAAAATGTTAATGTAAATCAAATTATTTATAATCCTACAAATACTAAACCAGTAACGCCAACAAGTTCATTTTTCATTTACCCTACTGATGAGGTTGAAGTTTCTAATCTCATAAAATCCCTAAAAAATAGCTCGTCTTGCGGATAGGACGGAATTACAGCCACTATTCTTAAAATTTTAAATACATTTTTAACTTCACCTTTGACTTATGTGTTTAACCTCTGTATTGCCACAGGAATATTTCCAGACGTTTTCAAAAAATCTATTATTCGGCCTATACACAAGGGTGGAGATGTAGACAGTGTCGGAAACTATAGGCCCATTTCATTATTGCCAACTCTATCAAAATTATTTGAAAAAATCATCAACAAACGATTAGTTAATTATCTAGAGTCAAACAAATACCTTTCAAATAATCAATTTGGCTTTAGAAAACAAAAATCTACGGAAGATGCTGTCACGGTTCTAACTAAACATATTGTCGACAAACTCGACAAAGGCGAAAGATGTGCAACTATATTCCTAGATTTTGCCAAAGCGTTCGACACTGTCTCCATCCCCATCCTCCTACAGAAACTTAGCGTCTTAGGGATACGGGGTTTACCTCTAGAACTACTCAAAAGTTACCTCAGTGACAGGACACAGGCTGTTAAAATTGACTCAACTACTAGTGACTTTATGACAGTCAGCTTTGGTGTCCCACAGGGCAGTGTTCTGGGTCCAACCCTTTTCCTAGTCTACATAAATAACTTATGTGAAATGGAACTTACAAACTGCAAAATTGTTACTTTTGCCGATGACACAGCTATTGTGTTTCACCACAAGACATGGAAAGATGTGGCATCTATAGCTAACGCTGGCCTTTCCACTATAGCCAACTGGCTCGACGCAAATTTACTTACCCTCAATGTTAGTAAATCCAAATTTATTACTTTTAGTACAAGGTGTACCACTCAACTGCGCGAAAACGAAATTGCCTTAAAGATTCACTCTTGTAATCCGACTTCATCTGCCTGTAACTGCGAGGACTTGGAAAGGGTCTCGAAAATTCGGTACCTAGGCGTTATAGTGGACAGGTATCTATCGTGGGCTGACCACATTAACTTGACGGTGAGGAGAGTGCGTAGAACCGTAAATATAATCAAAACTCTTAGGCATATTACTGATTTGCGGACCCTAAAAATCGTATACTTTGCTTTCTCTCATTCTCTGTTAACGTACTGCATCAGAGCCTGGGGTGGTGCCTATAAAACCCACCTTCTGAACCTTGAAAGAGCCCAGAGATATGTACTAAAAATTATGATAAATAAACCACGAAGATACCCTACTATTAAAGTATATAATGAGTCCCAAATACTTTCAGTACGCCAATCCTACATCAAAGCAATTGTACTTCATCAACATCAAAATTCCTCAACCAGTTCCACCAATCTTATAAAAAAGAAAAATAGACGCCTTATGCATAAAATATTCCAAATCCCTTTTATACGAACTTCATTTGCCAAAAGGTTTATTAACTACATTGGGCCAACTATTTACAATAAGATAAACAAAATAATCAATATTCATTGCTTGAACAAATTTACTTGCATTAGAATACTAAAAAAATATTTACAAGAACTGGACTATGATCAGACCGAAAAGCTACTAAGCCCATAAAATTGTGTTACCTACATTGTCTAAACAACTATTAACTAATCATACTTTATGTCGCTTCTACTACAGCATAGGTCTCTGGCTACAGTTTTTTCCATAACCTGTGACCGGTGTATGTTGGCCCTATACTGGGTACATGGTGAAGGCGGACTGGGTCAATTAGTATTGGACTCTTGACCATTCTTTATTGACCAGTGCGGATTGATCCTAGCACTAAGCCTGAACATAGGGATAGCCCGGCCACCATACAGTGGTTGTTAACTTGCTATGCTTTCTGTTACCATGCCAAACTTTTATTAATTCTAACCTACCCTACATTACCGTGACCATACAATTTCGCTTTACAAAGTAAGTTTCTGTGCTGATAATTAATAATATTACATTTGCTATCTTGAAACAATACATTATCGAGAATCTAAATAAAATAAGAATATCTATGTATCTAAGTATAGTTAAATATTATATTCATTTAATTTTAATAGTTAAATAAATATTTATGTAAGTTTATAATAATATAATATATATATTTAAGTATGTCTATTATAATATAATGGTGTTATTAATATAATAATTACTCATATACATATAATATTATATCAGATATATTTAATATAATACTTGTAGTAAGATACTTAAAAAGTGAGCCATAATTGTTTAGGCTTGTCTTTTAATTTAATCTAGTAGGCATTAGGTACTTGTTTTGTTAAGTGCATTACATAGACTGTGACAACATAATTTTTAATTAAGTTCATCCAGAACGGAAACACTAAACCCCAAGATACAATTAATATTAGTTTGGGGTTTAGAATTTACAAAAGTTTTTGTAATTATGTTTCTTTTGGCTCAATAAATACATTTTGATTTTTGATTTTGATTTTGATTAACCCGTTATTCTAAATTATTTAGGGAACCAATATCTGTCTGGACAGTAGCTTAATGAGGTTGCAGGGAAAAACGGAACGTCTCTCTGAAGCGTAAGTGGGTGAAAAAAAAGTCGCTGTCACTTGCATCTCCGCGGGGTCGCGTTGTGATTTGTCACACAATTATATTTGGGCCAGTTTTAGTTAAGTACTACCTTCATTTCATTGTAATGAGGTTGTAATGCACACAATTTAGTTCTGTCATATTTTTTATTTCGAACGTATCGTTGCCTACATGAACGAATAGCGATTCGGCGATATCGGAACGTGCCCGTTTGTGATGCGTTCTGTTTCACGTAGTTCAAATAATTGACGCTTCGCATTTAAGCTTTAACTATAAATTCAATTGATTAATTATCTTCAACAAGTTTAGTAGGCAGATTGAGCCTCTTTAGGCAGTAGATGTCTCCATAATTCAATACGAAGTTAGAAAATAAATAATTTCAAAGTCTTGAGACGAGTACTCGCGGTAGGCGTTTTGGAACGGAAGTGTCAAGGAGCTATTTCGTTTATCACGTAGTATCCCTAAATAGTCTGTGTTCATCACTCGGTTTCCTGAGACGGCGTGGAGAGTTCTAATCCTCGAATTTATTACAAGCTTGGCAGCTGTCCGCATTCCCGTAAGTATAATTTTAGGGTAAGTACTTGTATAAGACACATTGAATTTGGGGGAGGGGGGCGTGGAGGGGGGGAGGGGTGGGGGAGGGGAGGTCCCCCCACCTACCCCCCCTTTTAGGAAACCACTAGTTTTTATGTTATGGAGGTCCAAAGATTGAAGAAAATGCCTACATTTTTTGGATTTCGGGGGAGTTGGAGGAGGGGTTGCCAAGAGTAGGGGGTCGCCTCGCTCCGCTCCGCTTCGCTCCGGCTCCCGGGTCTGCTGTAACGTGTGAACCTAACAAACCTATCTTTAGTTTTTAAACAGGAAGTGACCTAAAGCAACCAATTTGGTTCTGATAAACTCCATAAAGTAGTTAGTAAGTAAACAAAGCCAAAGTCGTCAAGAGAATCACGGATAAAACGAGAGCGCAACAGAACATTCACGAAACACGGAAGGAATCGGAATGAAATGAGCAAGTAGGGGGTAGCCTCGCTCCGCTCCGCTTCGCTCCGGCTCCCGGGTCTGCTGTAACGTGTGAACCTAACAAACCTATCTTTAGTTTTTAAACACGAAGTGACCTAAAGCAACCAATTTGGTTCTGATAAACTCCATAAAGTAGTTAGTAACTAAACAAAGCCAAAGTCATCCAGGGAATCACGGATAAAACGAGAGCGCAACAGAACATTCACGAAACACGGAAGGAATCGGAATGAAATGAGCAAGTCATTATGTCAGAAAATACAAAATTGCTGACGCAAATTTCTACCATTACAACAAAATCTTGTAATTTGTACTAAAATCATGTACCAATATCCAACGTTTTGGGTTTGACATTTGTCGTTCCGAGATTAGCCAATTGTAAAAATCGCGTAAACATATTTTATAATTAATGTGCTAAAATGATGTTTCCTAAATCAGAAAATGGTATCAGAGGATAGCTAAGGACCCCTAACCTAACCACCTAAGTACTCCAATCTTCAAATTTCAATGTGTCTTATATAAGACCCAACCCTAATTTTAATCCTGGTACATTGGCAAGCCAGCTTAGCGTATTCGAGAGTCGAAACTCCATTTTTTCTGCAGGTCTGGAAACCTGTCCGCTGCTGATGTGCAAGCAACTGTAGCAAGTTGGCTACTTTCCCGGCGTAGCTAAGTATCATGGCATCAGGAATACTCATCTGCAAGGTATATTCAAGTCCTCATTTCCGTAGAAACTCATAGAATAACATAATTTCAGAAGCGAGTTGTGAACCCAATATGGTCCATGGCGTGCCCCAGCGGCAGTGGGTAGAAGACTGGAACTTCTCATTTTCAAATCCCATTCAATGATACGTACACCTTTTTGATAATTTTTACCTGGAAATTGCGCATTAAAAGACTAGTTTAGTTCCTGAACAAAATGTCTCATATTCCGACCTTCGTTTCCTCGTGTGACGTCTGTATCGGGTGCAATACGCCGGGTGGTCCCAGGGACGCAGGTCATTCCCTACTTACTGACACCACAAATCACACTCCACTCCATACTCAGAAGATAACTTTACACAGGTATTTTTGCGGATTGGCACTAACTACCGTGAACGTATTAGATAAGTCCAGAGCATTCATTAGTTCTTAATTGTCAACGTTAAAGTCAAACTATCAACTCCAAAGGAGAATTTCTATGTAATATTTATTTAATAGTGTCGAACATGACATACTTAGTTGAATAAACTTGTCTGTATATATAATAGCTCGCACCAAGACCGACTTTTGATCAAATCCCTCATCAGTCTATCTCGTACACGGTGTGGGATCAGGTCCTCCATTGTATAAATTTTGTATTCCCTCTTATTTATAGGGATACTGGCGCTCAATAGGACCTTGTTTAACACTGCCAAACCAAGTATTTTCCACGACCCACCACTGAGCTAGGCACCAAAAATTCATGTTACAAGGTATGCAAACAATAGCTGGTAGTCACTTTTCTTACCAAAGTGTTTTTCTTTTTGCGAGGAAATGCGTAGTTTTTCTGGAAAGACAAGTTGAAAATTGCAAAATATTTGTTACCAAAATGTAAAAATCGGCTTTTCTAAATGTGAAAAAGACCATACACAAGCTAAATGTGCACGAATTGTCAATAATATTGTCATTTTTTAACCATGTGTGGGCAAAACATTTTCGAAATGGCGTACGTTGACATGACGCTATTATTCAGTAGAACGGTAGGTAGTGATTTTATTCTCTTTGTTATTTAGTTCCTTCCATTTCTGAATAAGCTACGCGAATATGCTCCCTTTTAAATTGATACCACTCGTTCAATTGATATAATTTCGACACGCAAATATCAGGGCAAAACATGGCGGTAGCTTAGATGAAGGGTAAAGGGGGTGAGCGAAGCCAAGCCTCCTTTATCCTTCGTGGTAGGTTGAACATGTAAGAACATTAAAAGATACTTAAAACATAAACTTAAACACATATAAAATATTTGGTTCGAAAAATTACAAGATTATAACAAACATTACCTCAACATTTTTCAAAATTAAATATATATTTTCGCAAAAATTATCTATTTCCTCGCAAAAAGAAAAACATTTTGGTAAGAAAGGTGACTACCACCTATCGTTTGCACACCTCATTACAACGAAATGAAGGTAATACTTAAGTAAAATTTTACCCTGCATTTTTATTCGATTTGACAATTCTTTAACAGACCGCGGAGTCAAGCCACGCTGCCGACGTGACGCATCTTTCCTTCATGAGGGCGTCTTTCCCAGCTTGAGTACGTATGGATTCCGTCTTGAGGACTCTCCTGCAGTCAATATTTCTCTTCTCGTTTCCATATAACTGATAAAAACCATAATTTCAGATTCTAACTTCGGTATATGTGACACATGGCAGTCCGCCGGCATTCAGGTTCCTCTTGGTTTTCCTGGCTATGGCAGAAGGCTGCTACATTTATCTGCGAATCCTATTCAATGGTATGTAACCTAATTTCATATTTTGAGTAGGGAATACTCCATGTGGTGGAGAACTTGAAATTAAACAATTTATCTCACAATCCCCAAGGTTCAAGAGTTTGGTGATTATGGCAGGCATCTGGTAGCCTTCTTTGATGAGACGTCTGTCCTGTCCAGGGCGGTCTACGTGATGCGATGCACACTCCTTACTCAAACTTTATGTAAGGTAACAATCATATTTTCCGACTCTGAGCTAAAAATGGCACCTTCGCCGCTTGATTTTGGGTTCTCAAAAGGCTTTTTACGAACCTCGCTACAACCCTCGCCTTCGGCTCGTGCCGTAAACTTCTCGGGTCGTAATTATAAACCTTTCTCGTGCGAAATGCACAATTATATCCCCTTTATTCGAAAATTCGAAATTCGCTCTTTTCCCTACTTGACTTTTTAGCGAGAGGGAAGGAGATTTGAATTATTTGGAATATGAATCCAGTGGAGTGACGACGACAGAGATTGAGTCATTGTTCTGTGGGAGTTTTTCTGTGGGTGGGATGATATTGGTCTTAATGGCTGGGCCCATTCTATCTTCGATGTTTGGCAGAAACCTTAGAACAAGGTTTTCATTACTTAGGCCAGAACCAACTATACAAAATATGACAACGGAGATGGGAAAACCGACGAAGGCGAGTCAAGGAGATAGGAATGTCAGTTTTGTTGTTGGGGGGAAAGTTATGGAAAGGAATTAAAGGAAAAATCAAAATAATTAGATTGTGGGGACACAATTATATTGTGGATTTGTTGTGGGGGATTGTGGGGAAATAAATATATTTCGATACCCCACACTAGGATACCTCCTAGTGTGGGGTATCGAAATATATTTATTTATTACGTTAAGTATGTAATTAGGTTATCTGGCAATCCTAATAAATTAAATAAACCAACGATACGCTAGAACCGACACAAAATCTGCAGGGACCTAGACCAATTAGCAAATTAGGACAATGCCTACGTTTCTAGAAATAACAATGTGAATAGAATACAATAAAACAGCGAGTGCTATCCAATCGAATATTCTAAATGTTAATGAATCTTAATTTACCCAATTTGCGGCAAAGTCTCTGAGCAATTCCAGTGGTTCCCATCAGCATTGCAAATGTCTTCGTAAATTCACAAAGAATACACGAAAATTATGCGGGTCCCGATCAAAGTGGACCCTTTTATTTAGTGACATAAGGGCCCCTCCCTTTGTGACCAGTGATGGCTTTTCATCTTAGTAGTTACTCGAAGTGGTAAATAGTGGGTTTTTATTCGGGATAAGCTTTAATTGGGTTAGACTTATTCATTGAAATAAAAAAAATGCCATTTTGCCATTTTTTACTCCTAATGGCTAAATCGCATGGGCATACGTTTGCCAATAAGTCAATACTTTGTATTGCGTGATAGGGAGCTTCCACCGCCAAAGGTATGCATATTACTAACTAAATATTGGCGGCATCTGAAAGACTTGAGAGCTTTTGTATGAGCCGTGCCCCGAGCAAGAAATTACAATATTCATCGTTGGAATGGTTTAACCGAATCAATTAATGATTACTATATTAAATAGTCCCAAACTATAGGAAAAAATACAGCCAACATATTTTTCACAAGTTATTTTTCATACAAATAATGCTCTCAACGGATAAATCTAAGAATAACTGCTCTTCCACCTTTACCCGTAATATATGTACTTGCAACTAATACGTCTGGAGCGGGATTAACATGTTAGCATTAGTTTTGTCTTCATTGGAAAGTTTTTGCTAATCATCATACACAAATACTATGTATTTCATACAATTATACTTAATTCATCTTGCTATAACTTTTTCCTGACATTATTTTGAGAATCGCTACCATTATAGCAAATAATAGGTTTGAAAAGATCTTTCTTATTATGTATGTCTGAAGGTTATTGGTGTCGGGGGCCAAAACACCTACCCTCCTTAAACTCGAGTAAGCTTTGGTAGGTACATTACATATTTTGTGCGTTGCTTGAATCAATTGATAGTATCAAAGATGTAAGGATTCGTTATCCAGAACAGCAAAGTTCTTCCCAAATGGCAACCTAAGAACAAAAATCCTATTGTTTAACTGCCTTGTGCGCGAGTGTTGTATGGCGACCATCCTACGCAACACAGATGTTGCGCCTTGAGCGCGTCCAAAAGCGTTTAATGTGGCACTTGGCGCATTCGTCATGATAGTTAAAGTGAATTCGGAACGCACCACCTTTGTGGTTAGCTGTCATTGATATTGCATTTTTCGTCTTTAAAATGTTGAACGATAGGATAAATTGCCCCTCTCAGTTATCAAAATTTAATCAGATCCATTCAATATCCGATTGTCCCACTTCACACGCCCCTCCGTCGAACAGTTCTTGGTGCCAACTCCGCTATTCCACGTCTCTATACTATACTAAATAAATAAAGCGACTCTCACGATACCTTGGACACCTTAGCTTGGACACTATATATCACACATTGATATAGCCCCAAACTAGGATTCCCTGTATCTTGGGTACTCGGCAACGATACACATACTTATATAGATAAATAATATACTTAGATAGATAAACAACCATGACTAGGGTACAAACATCCGTTCTCATCAAACAAATATTTGCACCCACCGGGCTCGAACCCGGGACCCTTGGCTTCGTCAGCAGGGTCACTGCCGACTCAGCCATTCGGGTCGTCTGTTTTCAATGTCTCAACAGGCCAACTAAAACGTCTAATATTAGCTTGATCTTAATATTATCGCTCTCCCAACGTTGTTAAATCTAGTTTATATTCCCAACTTTTTTTTAATTACTTGGGGTCGGATGAAGACCCAGACCCCTTCATAGAGCAAGTGGTGTTTACTTGTAATTAATTTATGTACTCAGCAACCCTGTACCCTAGAATAAGCAAATAAGTGCATAGTATAGATTGTTGGAAGACCTAAATAAAATAAATGAATAAATAAGATGAAGATAAGATTTACGCAAAAAAACTGAACATCATAACTTTCTGTGGCAAACGTGTGATCGGTCTAGTCCTAAATAAGTCAATTACTGATAAATTCCAGCACTTTGTGAAGTCTCAGTGACTCTTGGCACAGTGAAAATACAGGCTATTTTCCATCAAAATAACATTGGAGAGTTTTCGGTCGGCTAGATACAAAAACATAGAATACTCACCAACAAAGATGTGTCATATTTTCTGTAGTAAAAATACTTATATCATAACATAGCGTCACGCCTTTTCTCATACGGAGTGGCAGAGGCACAGTTGTGCTCACATGATTAGTGTTAAATTAAGTTTGCTTATTAGCCAGTAAGCGTAACCTAGGTTAGGCCGGTTATTTTATTGATACTTCGGGCTTTAACCGAGGACCTTGGTTAATGTTAGGTTTAGCCTTCATTTAGGACTAACCACTCCTCTAACTTAAACTGTCACATTGCCATGTCTACCATAACCCAGTCTTTGGTGTACATCCATTCCTTTTTAGGGCCCGATTGACTACGTGACGTCAGGCGAAAAAATAATTTTCCGTTTTGCCGCGCACTAACAGCGCATGAGAGAGACGGAAAATGATCAAAGGCTGGCATCGTGTGTGAGTTGAAGCTTTACTTTCAGTGACTTACGAGAATAGGTTTAAGGAAATTGTTGATGAGACGCTCGTGAAACCAAAATAAACATGGTACAGGTTCACTGTTGCATTTTATACTCTGAGATGTGTTATTATTGTTTAGTATAAATCCTTTAAACGAAATTTTGTGAACCCTTATAATCAATTAGCATAATTAAATTTGAATATCGTAAACATGGGAAGCATAAAGCATATAATTATAAAGACTACAATTATACAGCATAAACATTATAAAAAAACTACATTTCGCATTGTAGAGAATTACACAAAAAGTAAACTTAAAATATAAATACTCAAATGCCGAACAGACATCACACTAATTCTGTATTTCAAATAATATCCATATCAAATTTGGCTTATCATTACTTTCAGTTGTACGCTGGTTGCACAATGTAATCCAAATTATAACCCACTATGAATCTGCATAACATAACATAACATAGCGTCACGCCTTTTCCCATAAGGGGTGGCAGAGGCACATTAAATAAGGCTAAGGTGTCGGAATTTTGCAAAAAGCAGCGCTTAGTATTAAAGTTAGGGTTTTGGCAATTACACCAGTTTTGTTATGATCAAAAACATATCGTTCATTTCCAAAACTCTCTGTGAATTTGTCTTACGGCACCTGCGCTTATGATGACATCACTCTACGACTCGCAGTCAGTCTGAGTTCGGGCAGCCGCTCGACCTCACAGTAGCAAAAAGTATATCATATTCTTATATCTTCTTACACCAGCTTATGCTGTTGAACTATTATAAAATTTAAAATTACACGTGTTTAGTGTATAATATATAGTATATAGTCATATGTTTTTATAATGAATGAAGGATTTGTCAAAGGGCAATCTGACAACTTACAAAAAGTGGACGGTATTATGGTTGCACAGTATTTTTCTGCTGAATTGCTTCAGATAAAATTACAAAAGTAAGTAAAAGCTTTTATTGAAATTCACCCACTGGTATGTCCGTCTCGTCTATCCATTTGTCCGTAAACAGTAATGTTTTTTTTATTTAATACTTTTCTAATTATTTCGTCAAAAATAGCAAAACTAGTCAAAAAGTATATCATATTCTTATTATCTTCTTACACCAGCTTATGCTGTTGAACTATTATAAAATTTAAAATTACGCGTGTTTAGTGTATAATATATAGTTTTTAGTCATATATTTTTATAATGAATGAAGGATTTGTCAAAGGGCAATCTGACAACTTACAAAAAGTGGACGGTATTATGGTTGCACAGTATTTTTCTGCTGAATTGCTTCAGATAAAATTACAAAAGTAAGTAAAAGCTTTTATTGAAATTCACCCACTGGTATGTCCGTCTCGTCTATCCTGTAAATCTTATTTGTCCGTAAACAGTAATGTTTTTTTTTATTTAATACTTTTCTAATTATTTCTAATTTATTTGAAATAGCAAAAATAGTCAAAAAGTATATCATATTCTTACTATCTTCTTACACCAGCTTATGCTGTTGAACTATTATAAAATTTTAAAATTACGCGTGTTTAGTGTATAATATATAGTATATAGTCATATATTTTTATAATGAATGAAGGATTTGTCAAAGGGCAATCTGACAACTTACAAAAAGTGGACGGTATTATGGTTGCATAGTATTTTTCTGCTGAATTGCTTCAGATAAAATTACAAAAGTAAGTAAAAGCTTTTATTGAAATTCACCCACTGGTATACCCGTCTCGTCTGTCCATTTGTCCGTAAACAGTAATGTTTTTTTTATCTAATACTATTCTAATTATTTCGTCAAAAATAGCTTGGTAATATACAAGACTGTTTTACGATCATTCCTTATGTACTCAGGTACCAACCTGAGTATATAAGGAATAATCGTAAAACAGTCTTGTATGAAATAATATTGCAAAGATGTTTAAGCTAGTTTTCAAATTTGGTATCATGGGCTGGTGATGGAATGAGGACTTGGATGAGTACTGGAACTCAGGAACCAGGCATAGTAAGGCAGTCATCTTTGCAAAAAAAATGTTAAGAATGATGAGCTGGTTTCACCAACTTGGTGTCATAAGCTGGTGATGGTATGAGGACTTTGATGATAACTGGAAATCAGGAACCAGAAATAAAAAGGCAGTCGTGTTTGGACTCAATTCGTTAAGTCTGATGAGCAGATTTCATGAACATAGTTTCATATACTGGTGATGGAATGATGAGTTGGAGACAGTACTGAGACTCAGGAACCAGGAATAGTCAGGCAGTCGTGTTTGGTCTAATTGTGTTAAGGATGATGAGCTGGTTTTGCAAAATTGGTGTCATGAGAAAAACCAGCTCATCATCCTTAACAAATAAGTCCAAATATGACTGCCTTACTTTTCCTGGTTTCTGAGTTCCAGTACTCATCCAAATCCTCATTTCATCACCAGCTCATGACATCAAGTTTAGGAAACCAGCCTATCGTCTTAAAAAAATTGAGTCCAAACATGACTGCCTTACTATTTCTGGTTCCTGAGCTTCAGTACTGTCTCCAAGTCCTCATTCCATCACGAGAATTAGGATTTGGATACAGTCGCATCTTTAAATATATTTGAATGAATGTAATATATATAAGGTGATATTTATTTAAGGAGCCAAGTTCATACTAAAGACTAGGTAAATATTCAGTCATTTGATTCTTTACGACACTTGACAGTGGTTAAATGACCTATATGGCTTACGATATCTCCGACTTATTTACACAAATTCATCTTCAAACAACAAGTTAAAAGACAAAGTAGATAGGTATTATAAGTAAATCATCTAAAAATGGTGGTAAAACTTAGATACGTCAAAATGATCTTCACAACAGTAAGCAGTACTTTTATTTCCAATAGGATCTGCTCTCTTTACGGCGTTTATCCACTTTTTTCTATTTTTTGGGCTTAATGGCACACAAAAATATCATATTTGGTGTTTTCACACTCGAGTTGCACACTGCACATGGGCACAATAGAGTATTTCTTGGTCATTTTAGTTTTCATTCGTGAGTATTGTGAGATATATACTGGGGAGTTATTTACAGTATGGCGCGCTTGAGCCAAATGAGCCCGACCTATCCAATCACCTGACGGGTAAAGTGACGTCATCGCTGATTCTACATGCTACGCTCAGTTGACAAAATCGTTTGGCGGGGAGTCGAACTTTGAGCTTAAATAACTCCGTCAATTTTTAAGATATCGAAAAACTAAAAACACAGAATTTTTTATATTGTTTTATTAATTTAACTGCATTCACAGACATTTTCGTTAGCCACATTCATTGTCCGGTCACGCTGAAGTGCGATTGGAGAGGCCTATGTTCAGCAGTGGACATTAATAGGCTGAAATGATGATTCATTGTGCCCATTTTGAACCAGTTATTCAATACTCCATTTTGCGTGACAGGGAGCTAGAATAACTGCAATCGCACTTTTTGTCTCATCTACGAAACAATATAAAGAATAAGACGACCCAAAAGTAGTGCAACAGAAAATATACTAAAAGTTGGTTGTGCCAATCAAAACGGCAAGCCGAAGTACTTATTGTTATAAGAAAGATCTATTATGGTATTAAAGTTATGTCAAACTCATTAAGCGAATAAAAATTAGGGAACATAAAATAATACGAAGCAAAGGGATACACTTGGTTTAACATGCGGTACAAACTCGACTTAAAAATAAGTTTTCTCAAATATGCTTGGAAATGTGATGTTCTTTGAGATATATCGAACTTTCTTGTACTGCAGCGCTGTTCGTCAGTACTAGGCGTAGCTGCCGGTATGAAAATGCTTAACTTTAGTGTTTAGATGCCTGTAATAGTTGTATGAAAACTCTTAACTGTAGTATTTTTAAAAATGGTCAATGTCATAAAAAACATAACATATGAAACGCGGGAATACGAAATACCACGTTTATTTTGGATTTAACAATGTATATTTTAAATAAATTTCATTATTATATTATATATATATTATCTTATTTTATTTTATTTTTTTATTTTTACTTTGTTGAACTCGCATTATTTGAGAAAAGCACTATACAAGCCTTGGCTACAACTAATGATTGCAGGACTCACGTATGTGGGCCCTGACTCGCGCCTTGGCCTAACATCAAATGTGCTACCTGCAATGACGTTGTTGCCGGCGGCTGCAGTAATGTTCTACCAGTGGCAGATGTGGAGCCCCTTTTTTAAAAAAAGTCCCTTGCAGCTAGCATGTGGCTGTAAACCCTTGCTTTTGTAAAACATTTTGTCGAATTTCAAAAACCATTCAAAAAACATTTGTTTTATGACTTTTAAGTGTTGGGCTGCATGGGAAAATAACCCTTACAGTGGGTCTCCACATGTGCTGTTGATAATACTTTTAGATCTTATTTTTTAGCCCTGGATTTTGAGACATCGACATTACAGACGTAGCGACATCTGTCGATGAATGGCAGAGTGAAGAGCTACGCGACTGTAGCCGTAGATAAGCATATTAGCTAGCCCATCGATTATTTCACCGTTTCGCCGATAGATCGCGTGAGTGGGTCCATAATGAGTATTTTGTCTAGCTTCTCGAATATTCCATGCTGTTGTATTTTCTATAAATAGGCCGATTCAAGCCGCTTGCTCTTGTTTCGTAGCTGAGTTGAAGGGCATTGTGGTGCCGGTGTTAATTTGTGTTATTGAACAAGCTTCGGTGAGTTGGCAGTTTATTGGAGATTTGTGATGACTCGGCCTAGCAGTGTCGTGAAATGGTTACTTTCAGCTCCCCAACCGCGAATTCAGTTGGAAAACACATTGCACGCACTGAGCGTGGCGTCGCCGACGCAGCATTTTTTGTGACCAAGTTTCCAGGATCAAGTTTGCATTTTGGTTCAACATTAATATTTCGTTAACAACGCGAGATAGTTGAGATCTAAGCCCTAGATAATAAGGCTAGTTAAATCTAAGCCCGGCCACCAAGCAAAAGACCCCATTCTTTTATAATAAACTGATCCGACCACCAGTCCACCAGTCACTTTTATTTCAACGTAGGGATTTCCCGTGGATAAAAAGCAGGTAAAAATATATGACTGGTTAAACGTGCTCCTTTGCTTGCCACCCCATATGGGATAAGTCGTAACGCTAAGTCGTGTATTATGCATGAATGAGTGAGTCTTGTTTCTAGGTCCAATAATATTAACATACAATTACCTTGTAACATCCACGCGTATAAATTTTATGGCACTAAGGTATTTTGACCGCAACGTGGCAAAGCAAAATAGTAGTTACTAAAATGATTGTAAATATACCTCGCGTGCATACCATTTTATTACCATGAACTGTCAATTCAATTTAGCTGAGTGTTCAGCAACAAACGTAATTTTAACCGGTACGGTTTGAAATACTCATTTAGTACGTAGGCCGGACCAGTAGCCTTATTATGTATTTGTATATCAGTCGCAATGCCATTCAAATTCGAAATCGGACAATCAAATCGCCAGAAAAGACAGCTCTTGTAAAATAATCTTGTTCATCCGAACATCAGACCAATCATGGTCCATTTTTCAATTTGACGATGTTGCGATTTATATCATTAATTTATAATGAGGCTACAGATTTTTTCTAATTCTGTTTCTTACCGTACAATAAGAAATAACGAGTTGAGACTCCGTGACAGTGAAACCGTACGCAAGGTATGATAAACAACAATTGGGGTAAAAATTGCTTTGCCACCTCTCATGAAATAAAATATAGATACGCGCAAACAATGCTTCCCACTTATTGCAATAATTATAAACTAACTCGCAAAGCTCTAGTATTCAGTACATTTACCACGAGCTTACAAACATGAAATAAAAAGGTTTTACCTGAGCAAATTACGGATTTTTACACTGTTTCATGGAAAACATCGCGAGAGAACCAGCATCTCCATAGCTACAGCACTGGGTGGAGGCAACTCTGCCTCACGCGGTGAAGCGTCCAGTTTCAAAATCGGCGAAAATTGCGTTTGTCCTTCATTTTTTCTCACCTACAGGTCGAATTTCTCAACCTATTCTCGTGAAATTTTGTAAGGTTCGATAATTGCATAGTTTTTTTTTTTGAGCCAGTTTTTTTTTTAATCGCAGACTAATGGCATTACAAAGTAATTGGTGCGACTAATTTCATACTCCATGTACGCCACCAGGTTCATGCATAAGTTTGTATGTGGTATTGAAACAATTCAATTGAATTCGATCAATTTCAATGGGTCGATATTTCGGAAAATTTATTGACACCAGATTTGACCTCCTATGACCAAGGAAAAGCGATTAATCACCAAAACAATACCCCTATTTTGCTCAAAAGACTGCATAGTAATTGGACAATTCAAGCACCTGAAATTCAATTTAAAATTTGTCATTTTTCGTTAAATTGTTGCGCAAAATAAACTTGTATCGCATTATAATAAAACCTTATGTCGTGACAATATGCTTAAGTATGTATGTCAAAATGACATCATAGCATCAATGTACAGCGCCATCTAGTCTTCCATAGTACGAACCACCTCACCCACAACTATACCCTAAATCAATACCTTTAGAGGTGGTTCGACTAATAAAGGCTAGATGGCGCTAATTAACCATATCTTATAAATTCCGTTCAACTCGATTTAACCACCATTCTCGCATTAGAGCCCGAGCTGCGAATACCTTGTACAAACCGAATTAAATATCTTCAGATAAAACTAAACACCTATTATTTGGGGCACCCATTTTTATGGTGACCCCGACGTTCGAAATAACGCAGTGAAGAAATTGGACGGAAGAAACCTGCGAATACGCCGCCGCGCCGCCCGCGACAAGGACAAAGGCGCGAGCACATGGTCGCAGCCATCTTGCGTATTGCCGCGTTATTGCCGCGTATTCGTTTCAACAGCCGTCTGAAATTCGTTCCTGCATTAGAACAAGTAAAAGCGACCACGAGGCGTCGAAGAAAGTGATCCTGCAAGGCGAAACCCCAGGAAAACACACTAAGACATCACCACGTGCGTCCCGCGTGTGCCCCCCAACATCTGAAGACCATCAGCCGAGAATCAAATCACCGAGCAGCCGAAACCCAACGGACGTACAAGGAGCAGCATATCCGAAGCCCGGTGGAGCGTCCAGCCGAGACTGGACTCGAGACCCGTCGGAAGCCGAGGAGCCGCCCCTGCTGTTGGACGAAAGGCGCGCCAGAGACGAGAGACATAAAAACATAAGTATCTACCGATCACGTGAGTTGGCACAAAATTTCCCCCCCATTTATTTTATCTATACACCGTTATTAGTAGGTAAATTATTGGTAAATTTCGACATTTCCATATGATGATATCAAGGAACGCGATAGTGTCTGTATGACGCACAAACGAGACTCTGAGGAAATTCGTCGTTAATCTACCTATCAAACAATATCTATCTATATCTATCTATCTAAATATTCCCATTAGCTAAAATGCCCAATAACGACGTGGCAACCGTAGAGAAATCTAAACCTGAGAGCATATCAGAACTAATAAGAAAGCGAGGGATTATAAAGGGGAAAATGACCCTATTTGTCAAATTTATAGCATCCATAAAACCCGAAACGATGACTGCCGAACAAATAATCGAGCTTGGGCTGCGCACAGACAAAATGCAACTCGAGTTTTTACAGTTTGATAAAATACAAAGTAATATCGAAACCCTCTGCTCAGATATTGACAAGCAGTTACTCGAAAGAGACTCCTTCGAATCTCAGTATTATCAATACATAGCTAAAGCCAAAGGCACTTTAAATCAAAAAGCGACAGACCAGACCGACTTACAAGAACCTACACATCATTGCAAACATAGCTCAGATGCTAGCGATTCCATTAGGTACCCAGATATTAGCCTACCCTCATTTAATGGAGACATTACACAGTGGATCGAATTCCGAGATACTTTCGACGCACTTATAAATCAGGGTAACCTGAAGCCCATACAAAAATATAAATATTTGAAAAGTTGTCTAAAGGGCAGTGCTTTGGAAGTTATAGGAGCGCTAGAATATTCGGAGGAAGGGTACAGCATAGCATGGCAATTACTTTGCGAACGCTATAATAACCCAAAAGTATTGGTCTACAATCATTTGCGAGCGCTTTTCGGCATCGATAGCGTACAATCGAATCCAATGGCACTAAGGGGCATGGGTGATAACATATCGAAACACCTTAGAACCCTAAGAAGCTTAAATATAGCAACCGAAAACTGGGATATATTGATAATTTTCTTTTTATCTAGCAAGCTAGAAAAGTCACTACAACTAAAATGGGAAGAAAAATCCAACTCACGTGAACTTCCTACATTACAGGATTTCAAGACTTTTTTGAGGTCCCGAGCTGACCTTTTGGAGTCGATGAACAACAACCAAGCTGTTGAAAATACAAACCGGAATTCGAGTAATACAACTGAAAAGGCGATGATAACCGCGTCCCGCAACAATCCGGAAGCTAACAAGGTAACAAAACCACCTACTACCCAGCATAATCACTGCCCTTTTTGCAAGGGCACCCACTACCTAAATCAGTGTACACAGTTCCTAGCCCTTAGCCCTATAGCTCGCAGCCGAGCTGCGAAGA
This sequence comes from Argyresthia goedartella, assembly GCA_949825045.1. Taxonomy (NCBI): domain Eukaryota; kingdom Metazoa; phylum Arthropoda; class Insecta; order Lepidoptera; family Argyresthiidae; genus Argyresthia; species Argyresthia goedartella. The sequence goes on along the minus strand of OX463829.1, from coordinate 12,781,873 downwards.
GGTTACGACTCTGCACTAACTGCCTGAGATCGAATCACGCGGTGCCGAACTGCCGAGCCAGCAAGTGTACCAAGTGTTCAGGTAAACATCATACTTTGTTACACATACCTACTATACCTACTCCAGCGAGCGAGCAATCTATTTATAATCCCGAGCGATTACCTACACAACCGAACACATCTCGTCCTACCTATAATCCCGAGCGATTACCTACACAACCGAGCGTATCTCGTCCTATGACGCTATACACCCCACAACAACAATCTACATCCGAAAATCAATCTATAAACTTGCATATTAAGCAAATCAACACGTCAAATGACAATGCTTGTTCACAGCCGATGCAAAACAAGCATGTTTTCTTATCTACAGCTGTAGTAAACATAACCGATCACGAAAACAAACAACAAAGCATGAGAATCCTATTGGATTCCGGCTCGCAATCGTGCTACATAACAGAAAGGGCACACAAAAAACTAAACCTACCTGTACACAACACAGATACCGATGTCATGGGTATCAGCAACACAATAATAAACGTTAAACACTATTGTAACGTTATTATTCACTCTAGAACCGAACCATTTTCTGTGGATCTATCTTGCTATATTGTACCTACAATCTGCAACCTACCTAACTATGATATAGGAAATCTTATCATACCTAAACGATTCCGACTGGCTGATGATGGATTCAATTCAGCCGGCGAAATCGACATGATACTGGGCGCCGAAAAATTCTATGACCTATTGTGCGTAAACCGACACGAATTAGGAACTAACTTACCGACTTTGCAAAAAACCAAATTGGGCTGGATCGTGACTGGCTCGACGACGGGGCCAGTACGCCAGCAAACTAGATGTCATTTCATTCAACAACAAATGAGAAGCATTTTCGAAACTGAGGAAAATTCCACACTTTCCAATGATGATATCACGGAGTGCGAAAGTGTCTTTATGACGCATAATCGAGATTCTGAGGGAAAGTTTGTCGTAAAAATACCTCTAAAAGAACCTGCTTCAAGTTTAGGTAGATCAAGACACATTGCCTATAAGAGATTTCTGTCATTAGAAAACAAATTTAGTAAAAATTCAGAATATAAAAAACAATACGTCCAATTCATGAGAGATTTCCAACAAGCGGGCCGCATGAAAGAGATGGAATACTCCAATGTAGGACCCCAAGTCTACTTACCGCATCACGCGGTAATTAATATCGAAAAATTATCAACCCCAGTGAGGGTTGTCTTTGACGCATCATGTCCAACAGACACTGGAAAATCGCTTAACGATATTCAATATAAGGGTACGATATTTCAAGATAGCCTAATCAATATACTAGTAAGATTTAGAACTTACAAATTTGTAGTAAATGCAGATATACAGAAAATGTTTTGCCAGGTCAATATTGATCAATCACAACAAAACCTACAAAATATACTATGGAGGGAAAACTCAACCGATCCTCTACGTACCTACACATTAACTACTCTCAGTTTTGGCTTGAAGGCGGCCCCCTACATAGCCACGAGATGCCTACTGCAGCTAGCAACCGAATTCGAAGGTAAATACCCTACAGCAGCCGAAGCAATAAAAGGTTCATTCTACTACGATGACTGGATCTATGGAGGCGACGACGAAGCAGCGCTAATCGAGACAGCAACGCAAGTAGCGGCCATCCTGCGTACAGCCTGCTTCAATCTACGAAAATGGAAGTCGAACTCAAAAACCATATTAAAAAAGGTATGTAACACCGACTCAACAAATCCGACCGAGAGCGGAAATAACACACACAAACTATTAGGTATCACATGGTGCAGCCACACAGATTGTTTACAATTCTCATTCAAAGAACAACCAATGCCAGATCGACTTACGAAAAGAAAGGTCCTGTCTATAATTTCAGCTATCTATGATCCTACGGGCTTAATTAGTCCCGTTTTAGTGACAGCTAAATGTTTTATTAAAAAACTATGGCAGGATAAAACTTCATGGGACGAAACCCTATCGCCCGCTTTAACAAGAGAATGGATATCTTACTATAGGAGTCTATTTTCTTTAAACAATCTATCCATACCGAGACGCACAATCATAAACAATTACGTAACACTAGAACTGCATGGGTTTGCAGATAGTTCAAAAACATGTTACGGAATTGCAATTTATTTACGTTCCATTGATAATTTAGGTAATATACAGGTGCATTTGTTATGCACAAAGTCTAGAATTGCTAGAGAGGAAACAATACCCCGCTTAGAATTACGCGCAGCGGTATTGTTATCACAAGTAATGGAATCACAAGGCAATAACCTTGCCAAACGAGTCAGTAAAATATACCTATGGTCTGACTCACAGGTGGTATTGGCGTGGATAAAAACACCGCCACCTAAACTAGGCACTTTCATCAGTAACAGAGTAGCGGAAATTCAGAGATTAACCAAGATCGAAGACTGGCATTGGGTGTGTTCGGCTGAAAATCCAGCTGACATTATATCGAGAGGAATTCAACCTCATATATTAAGAAAAAGCAATCTGTGGTGGTCGGGTCCCGCCTGGCTATCTGGTCAAACGGCGCAGTGGCCTCTGCACAATCAAACTAACACACAAATACAAACAAAGGACACAGAACAAACTATATCCTTAGTTAACCCAACAAACATCGAGAATAATTTCATAGATAAATTGTTTCATAAATATTCAAACGACAAAAAATTATCGCGAGTGTTTGCCTATACTCTGCGATTCATCAATAACCTACAAAATCCTTGTAATAAAATAAGCGGACCGCTGTCCGTTCAAGAATTAAATGATTCGATGCATAAACTAATTATGCGCGCACAAATAACATCACTACCTATTGAATACAAACTTTTAAGTCAGAATAAATCAATACCAACGTCATCAAATATTAAATGCCTTAACCCGTTTTTTGAAGATGGCCTGTTGAAAGTTGGAGGAAGGTTAAACCTATCAAACATTCCCGAAACTAAAAAACATCCTATAATTTTGCATCCAAAACACATACTCACTGAAACTATAATGAGAAACATGCATATCAAACTCTTCCATTGTGGTCCACAGCTACTGCTAGCATGCATGAGAGAGCAGTACTGGCCATTAAATGGAAAAGGTCTGGCTAACAAAATTGTACACGTACCCATTATGGGTCAACTACCTACAATAAGAACTACTCCTTCACCGCCATTCCACACAACATTTTGTGATTATGCTGGGCCCTATTCAATTCGAGATAGAAGGGGGCGTGGTTTCAAGTCTTACAAATGTTGGATAGCTACGTTTGTTTGCTCATCGACAAGGGCAGTTCACATTGAGTTGGTTTCAGGTTTAGAATCACAAGCCTTTATTGCCGCCTTCCGGCGATTCATATGCAGAAGAGGTAAACCAAGTCAAATGGTAAGTGACAACTCGACCACATTCCGTGGAGCAAATAATGATTTAGTAGAACTATACAGATACCTAAACGAAAATTTTAGCGAACTTACCAACTTCCTTGCAAACGAAGGTATTTCCTGGAAATTCTTACCCCCCTACAGCCCGCATCTAGGCGGCCTACATGAAGCTGCAATTGGCAGCTGTAAGCTTCATCTTAAGAGGGTATTAAGTCAAGCCTTATTAACATTTGAAGAATTCTCTACGGTTCTTACTCAAATTGAGGCAATATTAAACTCGCGCCCATTGTGTCCCATACCTAATGCTAATAATGATGATTTTCCCATTCTTACGCCAGCTCACTTTCTGATCGGTAGATCGTACACGTCTCTGGCGGACTACGAATACCAAGATGTATCAAGGAATAAGTTAAATCACTTCCAACAACTCCAACAGATACAACAGGACTTCTGGAAGCGGTGGTCTCGAGAGTACCTGGGTCTCCTACAGCAGAGGTGCAAGTGGAGGAGCACAAAGGGACCTAACCTCACCGTCGGCTCAATCGTGCTGGTGAAGGACGATCGCTTACCACCCTGCCAGTGGAAGTTGGGACGCATCGCGAAGACACAAGACGGTCAAGATGGCGAAACGAGGGTCGCCGTCATCCAAACAACAAAAGGCCTTATCAAACGAGCCTTCAATAATATTTGCCCCTTACCCATTTCTCTGTCAGATACCGACTATTAGTTCTAAGTAATCAGTGTAGGTAGACAGGGACTATATAATTAATTAATCACTTTATTACACAAACAAGTGAAATGTAACCTAATTAACTACTGCCTACTCAATAAAAAAATACTTCTCTTGTGTTTTCTTCATAAGATCTAGAATCTTTCTAGGTAGGTAACTAAAACAGAACGCTAGGAGTATACATAAATCTATTAATAAATTACAGTTATATTTGTATACCTAGTAGAGTTTAGGCGCTCTGGAGTATGTCAAAATGACATCATAGCATCAATGTACAGCGCCATCTAGTCTTCCATAGTACGAACCACCTCACCCACAACTATACCCTAAATCAATACCTTTAGAGGTGGTTCGACTAATAAAGGCTAGATGGCGCTAATTAACCATATCTTATAAATTCCGTTCAACTCGATTTAACCACCATTCTCGCATTAGAGCCCGAGCTGCGAATACCTTGTACAAACCGAATTAAATATCTTCAGATAAAACTAAACACCTATTATTTGGGGCACCCATTTTCAATGTATGTGTCGCAATAAGATGGCAGTAGCCGTTATATGATCATATTTCTAGGGATATGGTCATATACCGGATAATGACCATCGTACTAGGGATATGACTATGATCCGTGACATAGTCTAGTGATATGATCATGTTACTAAAACTAATCTAGTGAAATGATAATCGCACCGAATTCGAGGTGCGGGCGCACGGGTGAGGTGAAGGGGGATAGGGCGGTCGATCGACGGCCATCATGTCAGTGCTGGTTCACAGTTCCCGCTATGGATGGTGACGAAGAAAATAGTTCAAGGCAGCGTTTTGAAGATGAAATTCGCCGACTGCACGTCAGAAGGGAGAAAACACAAAAACCAGAGTATACGCGAGCAATAATATGCACAGTAAACAACATTGAAGAGAACAAAGCGGCATCAGATTTAAAAAGACAAAGAAATCCGGCTTACCACTTTTATGCGTGCCACCATGACGGCATGCAGGTATCGGACAAAAAAAAATTAATACTGAAATGAAATTCCACTACAGATGCTATCCGAAGAATATTATGATACTCTTTTGGAAGTGCACAGAAACACAGGACACGGTGAGCATGACCAAAACATTGCATACTTTAAAAGCATTATATTTTATACCTGCGCCGGTGGTTACCAGTTTTACCAAGTTATGTATAACATGTCAAAACAAAAAATCCTTCCCAAAGAAAGGCATTGTAGTTCGGCCCATAGAGTCAAACTCATTCAACAACCGAGGGCAAGTAGACTTAATTGGAACTTAAGTGGACTGCAATGCATACGATATGGAGTGTTAAAATAGATTTTTGATTACCAGGATCACACAACAAAGTTTTCGTTCCTTCGTCCGTTGACCACGTATTTTTAAATATTGGGTGCCCTGAACTTTTGCAAAGTGACAATGGCTGCGAATTCATTGCATCTGTCAAAAAAGAACTAGCCGGCATGTGCTCAAGTTGCACAATCATCATCGGCAGACCCACACATTCTGCCAGTCAAGGATCGGTGGAGAGAGCGAATCAAGATGTGGAAGTCATGTTACAGGCTTGGCTACGAGACAATAATTCTACCAATTGGTCAATTGGAATCCGCTTTGTACAGTAGCAAAAACAAAGTTTCTTTCACAGAACTATACAAAGAAGGCACTTTTTGGAGTAGATCCTAAAATGGGTCTGTCGTCTCAGTTACCTGCTGAATTGCTGAATACTCTAAGAACTGAATCTCGGATCTCGAGAAGATGTATAGGCCTTGCACTTTTTTTTACAATTGATGCTGCTTTATGACGCATGCCTTTGGTTCTGTTCTACGACTATTGTATGGTTCTTGATATGCATGGCGCGGCCTTCAACCTCGCATTTTTTGATAAATTCTGGGTTATTCATGATGCTCGCTTTTATGTCGTACTATTCTTAGATGTTGCACTATATTTTTTTTTAAAAGCACCAGATAAAACCACAGGAGGCGAAGTTCTGCCTGAATTGAGGTAATCTGTTTGATTACTAAGTGAATCGTAATTTGTGTGAAAAAGCCACCTGTGAGTCTCGCACACTCTTATGAATTGCATGCCTTCGCCGTGTAAGCAAATCGCCTTTAGCTCTCATTACCTTGGCTTCGGAAGTTATTTGCTTTTGGTCGCGTATTGTTTTCTATAAATTGTGTCCGCGCTCCATTGAGCAATCTAGGACCCAAGCCATGCGCCACATGGTCTGCTCTCGTGAGAGTCAGCTTACCCGCGGTTCATACCATTCTCGTATTAGAATAAAGGATCATAACTAGGAACCAATATGGCTGTAGTCTCCTGCCTTCCCTCTGAACAATTTGTGGCAAGGCCCAGATATTGTAATTTATTTAGACATGTGCTACTACCAAAGTCTTTTGTCGTGTATTTAGAATCTATGTAAAAAACTTCTCGTAATTTACAAACTTGTTAAGTGTATTTTCATTGTGTATAGAGAATTTTGAAAGGCCGCTTTTACATTTTATATATGTACATTTTATATGTAAAGGCCGTTAGGATATTATGTCAAGTAGAATTTCTCCCGATTCCAATAGCGCGTCGCCTTATTGGAACTAATGAAGTCTACCGGAATAATTGGATGGTTTGATCTGATGATTAAGTAAGCCACTCAGTTGAAACTTTTCGGCTGTCGCTAAGACATTTTTCCGTTGGTGATCTCATGCATATGTCGTCTGCTTACCAAAGGCGTTGGTTAAAATTAATCTTTAGTTTTAAGAGACGTTGGGATCGGCCACTAAAAGAGGGAACCCCCCTTGTTTAATAATGTGTGTGTGAATAAAACTTGACCTGCGAATTTTCTTCATTTTCTTATGTGAAGTACTCCCAGCCATGCAGCAAACCAACCAAAACCCAAAGAGCAATCGGATTAACTTTGGTATTCCCGGGGAAACTTTGCTATTCATGGGGTAACTTGGAGTGTTAGTTGGGTTGACTACTACTATTTGTAGGGTCCTTTTACAGATGCAAGACCTCCACTCTGATAAAAAAGGGTTACGATTGGCGCCGAAAAGGTTATTTCTCTTTTGCTGGTTGATCATACCTGTGTTACTGATCTATAGCTTAGTACATGTGGCTGGATTTTACCTGTGTTTTCTTTTGGTTGGCGTGTTTTCCCTCAATATAGGAAAAATTTGTTAAGAGTATTGCATAGTATACCTTTAGTTAAGATGGGTCATTTTGAAGATTGAACTTGAATACGAAGTAAATCCGCGCAGGGAAATTCTTGCTGCAACTGTCACAAAATTGCGTAACCAAATACGTAAAATAAAAAAGGAGCTTAGTACATCTGTACTAAGCTCCTTTTTTATTTTATTTCTGCTCATAATCTCCCTGGAACTCCGTCAATTCATCTGAATTGACGGAGTTCCAGGGAGATTATGAGCAGAAATTCGCCACTATTTCTGAGAAGGTGAAGGCACTGTAAAATCTGTTGACTGGTATAACTAAAAGACCATGCACTTTGAATATGTTGGGTAAGATACAGGCCTTAACACTGATGGTATAAATGATGTGCTAACCGAGTAGAATAGAGCCCACGGAAAGTGCCAATGTTGCATATTTTGATAAAGTTCCAGATAACGCTCTTTTTACCATTTATTTTAGGATACGGGGAACAAAGGGGTTAACTCTCCCAGTGGGCGGTCCTACTTAAACTTAACACTAACGTCTCATTAAACTAAATATTTATCTTTTAAAGACCATCGCCTTATGTAGGTAGACGACCGTTTCAACAATGAGATCACCAATGGTGAAATTTTTCAGCCGAAGCGGTTTAACAGGATCATCAGATCAGATCAAACCATTCCGTTCCAATTATTCCGGTCGAATTCATCAGTTTCGATCAAGATGTTTACTCCTGGAATTGGTAGAAAAGTTACTTGGCATAATGTTCTAGTGCATAAAATGTAATGGGGCCTTACATCATTCTCAATAAACAATTTAACACACTAATCAAGGTTGAAAACTATGACAAGCTATTTCTACATTATTTATTTATGACTTTGTTCTCAATCCACAACAAAATACATGGTTTGTAGCAAATGTCTAAATAACCAACAATATCTGGACCAAACCAAATCAGGGGATTGTTCAGAGGGAATGCAGGACATTTGATTCCCAGTAATGATTCTCCATGCTAATACGAGTACAGTGCGTGCGGAACGCGGGTCTACTAAATCTCGCTGGGACGACTTGGGCTCGGCTCCTAGATTGCTCAACGGGGTGCGGACACAATTTATAGAAAACAATACGCGACCAAAAGCAAATGACTTTCCGGTAATCAGAGCCAAAGAAGATTTGCCGACGCGGCGATGGTGATACTAGCCACGAGGCTTTGTGGGTATGCGAGTCTCACGTGTGGCGTTTTCACAATTCACTTAGTAATCAAACAAATTTCCTCGAATTTAGGCAGCACCATGCCTCCCGTGGTTTTCATCTGGTGTACACGCTGTGGCAAAGCGTCCAAATGGCGGCAAACAATCTCATGGGCTCCGGAAAAAATGAAGTCGGAGGGTCTCCTGGGTCACAGGAAACCACGTCTTGTAACAAGCTTGCAACACGTACGTCTTTGATTTTTATAAAGTGTTGAAGTGATCTTTCATCTCGGCTTTGGTATAATCAATATACTTATTCTGAATTATTTGTTTTTTTTTTCCTTTGCCTATTTTTCATTACTCCTTAAGTTACGCGTCCACAGGCCGGCAGACGCTCCCAGCTAATCGTATCAGAATCTTCGCCGCCATTACTGATAGCTCGATGCGCCGCTGCGTGCAGTGCAGATCAGTGGAAGAATTTGTAGGACATGTCAATTGTCAATTGTGTCAAATTTAGGTGCGTGAAGTGCACTGAACCACACGAAACCAAAGCATGTCCTAAAACGGATCGTTCAACTCCCGCTCAGTGTTGCAACTGTAAAGAAGAGCATCCAGCAAACTATCATAAGTGTCCGCAGAGACTTTCATATCTGGACAGAATGAGAGTAAACCGTACAGATGCCCGTCCTGCTATTCTGAACCGTCCTGCTCCTAATCTGCCTGGCATAAAACCGGTCTTTATGCGCAATGATAGAACGTGGGCTGACATCGCTAGTTCAACAAATCCTGCAGACCAACCACCGTTACTTCCCACCCATAACCTGGGACAGGACTCAACAACACAGGAGATGCTTGATATTCTAAGAACGATCCAAACCATCAAGAGCCAATTTTTGCAGTGTAATTCAATCCTGGATAAGGTAGTCTTGATATTGACTCATCTAGGCCACTATGTTTAACTCTCAAGACCTTCGCTTCTTATACTGGAACGCTGATGGCGTAAACAAAAAGCAGTGCGAGCTTGCAGACCTTGTAAGTAGTTTGGCAGTTGACATTATTGCTATTTGCGAGACTAGGTTGACAAATCGCCTCAAACTCAACATTCCTGGGTACGTCTGCTACCGCAACGACAAACACCAAAACGGCATAGGGCAAGGTGTAGCGATTCTCGTAAAATCAGATGTTGATCATTCCCTCGTTGGTTCTCCAAAAACTAAATATACTGAATCAATAGGCATAAAACTTAACATTAATAATTTTAAATGCACAATTTATTCAATTTATCAATCTCCAAATCTTCCATTATTGACTAGTGATATCGATTTACTTCTAGAGTCTGATAATCAGGTGCTCTTAATGGGGGATTTTAACGCCAAACATAAGCACTGGTTTCCAGGGGTAGTTAATTCTTTTGGTAATATTCTCTTCAATCATATGCTCAATCGCGATTATTCAATCTATGCGCCATCCAGCCCAACCTTAGTTCATTATCGTCCTAACCACACTCAATCTTTACCTGATCTCGTAGTATCTAACAACATTTACAACATCGATGACTCAAGTTTTATAACAATAGCTGCACTCTCTTCAAATCATCTTCCCGTATTTTTTTCGGATAATGGTAACTTTTGAGCGTAAATCCACCACCCGTTTCAACTTTGCTAAAGCAAACTGGAATCTTTATCGATCTTCTCTGAATAATAACATACATCTCTCCTCCGCAGTCTTCAAGTCCCCTGAAGAAATTGACGGAGCAATTGCGAATCTAACTGACAACATTACCCTCGCTGCTGATACTGCAATACCTCTAGTCTCTGCATCAATTTCACCTAAACGTCTTCCTCGCAAAATCAGAAGACTTATTAGCTCCAAAAACCGCCTACGTAAACTCGACCAACACGAGACTAATTCGGAAACCCGCAAGCAACTTCGCACCCAAATTAATTTCCTTAACAAACATATCCATTCTCATATTATCCAACATAATGACAAAATCTGGAGCGATAAACTGAAGAAAGTTAATAATCCGGGGCCAGATTTATGGCGTTTGGCCAAAAATATTAAAGCGTCTTCCTTTGCGGTAATTCCCCCTCTTTTGAGGACCGATGGCTCTAAAACATCTTCTCCTCTTGAACAATGTGAAGAGTTAGCATCTGCCTTCCACAAAAATTTGATCCTAACACACGACTGGCAAAGCACCGAGGTTGAAGCGGATGTCATGGCGTCATCTTCACTTCTTGCCAACTTTCAACCAGGCACACTAGTCAATCCGGTCTTTCCTAGGGAATTAGCTAATTTCATTCGCAGACTCAAACTGCGCAAAGCTCCAGGATTGGATAAAATTGCGAATTGCTTACTGAAAAGTCTTCCACAGAAAGCTGTTGTCTTAATCACCAAAATTTTTAATTCATGCCTGTCACTAGCATACTTTCCATCAGCATGGAAAGTGGCAAAGGTAATAGCTATAAAAAAGCCTGGCAAAGACGGGACCATTCCCATAAGTTATCGTCCTATAAGCCTACTTCCTTCCCTTGCAAAGCTTTTCGAGAAAATTATAAATTCACGTCTTCTAATGCATACCAAACATCTTCTCATCAATGAACAGTTCGGATTTCGAAATGCCCATTCCACTGTTCAGCAACTTGCCCGAGTGTCTGAGTCCATTGCTCACAATATGAATCTAGGTCACTCAACAGGAATGTTCCTGTTAGATATAGAAAAGGCATTCGATACAGTGTGGCATAAAGGACTTATTCATAAGCTTGTTTTATGCAAAGTCCCCATGCACCTGATTAAAATGATCCATTCTTATCTGTCTTTCCGTAGTTTTTATGTACATATAGGCGATGTGTCATCTACTTCTCACCCTATTCCTGCCGGTGTACCACAAGGCTCTATTATTGGTCCCTACTTGTTTTTGTTGTACATAAACGACATTCCCAAACAAACCAGAACAAGTTTGGCGTGCTTTGCCGATGATACAGCATGTCTTACATCATCAAAGGATGTTGATCTCGTAATAGATAGATTGCAACTTGCTATCGAAGGCCTATCTAAATTTTTCACCACGTGGAAGCTGAAGTTAAATAGCACAAAAACGGAGGCAATCTTATTTACTCGCGCTAGACAAATGCCTACAAGAAATTTATCAATTGACGATCACATCATACCCTGGAATAAGACCGTAAAATATTTAGGATTAATCCTAGAAAGCAAATTGAGTTGGAACGATCACATCCTTCACCTGAGAACAAAGGGTATGAATGCTTTTAAAGCTTTATCCCCACTACTCAATAGGCGCTCCACTCTTAGCAGTTCCACCAAAATGAGAATGTATTCGACTTTAATAAGGCCGTGCATTACATACGCCTGTCCCGTATGGAGTAATACAACTATTACTAATATTAACAAATTACAAGTAATTCAAAACCGTGCCTTAAAAAATTCTTTTAATACTCCATTTTGTACCAATCTGATCAATCTACACAAACAAATAAATTTTCCAAGATTAATCGATTTCATAATTAGACTGACCAAAAATTTTTACTCCATTACTAATCCTGACCACCCAAACGATCTCATTTCAAATATCGGTACAACTCGTCCCATGAAATCAAACTATCGATATCGATACGTGACGAAACTCCCCCATCACTACTTGCTGCACCACGACGGCCGTGCGGGGACATGAGTCATGCGCGTGATCACATCGCCGCCGGCCGGTCGCAGCTCGCACTGCTTATGTTCGCAGCCGCACTTTTAATAACTACCGTACACTTTTGGTATAAAAGTTAACTGAGTAGTTAAATATGCTTACTTATATTTTGTTGTTAATGCTTTGTTTAACTTTCAAATATACTTATTAAGTATGATTGTCTGAGCTAGTATTCCTAAGCTAGCTGGTATTCTTATTTTGTATTTTACAGTATTTTATTATATATGTAGATATCAAAAATGTGCATTTACTAAGATGAACATAACTTGTCTCATAGATTAACCGCGTAGCTTATGTTATCAACTTAATTCCATTGTTATATGTTTCAATAGGCTTGTACAGCCTTGTAAACTTTGTTATTTTATGATTGTTTAGCCTAGGATTAATGTACACTGGGTTGTTAAATAATTTTAAGTTTATGATTAATAAAGACCTTTTAAAACAAACAAACAAACAAACAATTGTGTCAATTGTAAGACGGGCTGGTTTCCGCAACTCGACGACGAAAGCGCCTATTTTGCGTGTGGGTGGGAATGCGATATCATTCGAGCCAACCCAACTCCTCCAGGAACGCCAGCAAGCCCTTTACGTTACCGACTATCCCTGGAAGGATTGACCGAGGTGTTTAGCCCTGTAGTCCGCTACTCCTGTGCACTCCATGAGGACGTGAGCAGCCGTTTCTTCTGCCTCCAAGCAGGTTCTGCAAAGGGGGCTGTCGGTAACACCTAGGACATATAGATGTTTATTAAAGAAACCATGGCCAGTAAGTGCTGCAGTCACCAGTCGCATGCGCGGCCTACTAAGTCGAAGCAAGGTCATAGCCAGCCTAGCGCTAGGGGACGGCAAAGCCAGCTTAGCCTGCCTGCACTCCTCATGGTTTGTCCAAAGAGTGGCATGATCATTCCTGGTCGACTCTCTCAGAAATGTGCGTACCATCTTGAAGGGAAGAGGGATGATAGGTTCGGGACCATACGCTGTCAAGCTAGATTTTTTACGCGCCAACTCATGCGCTGCATCGTTACCTCTTGACCCGCTGTGTCCTTTTATCCATTGAAAGATTACACGGTTATGTTGACATACCTCCATTAGTCGTTTGTGACACTCGTAGATTAGCCCTGAGTTAATAATGTTGCTATTTAGGGCTTGGAAGACGGCCATGCTATCCGAGAGTATTCGGATGGAGGAATCTCTTACCTTTCTCGATGCTATGGCATTAGCGGCCGAGATGATGCCCATGCATTCAGCTTGAAAGACAGTATTATGGGCACCCAGTGGAATGGCTATCTTGATGTTTAGGTCCTCCGAGAAGGTGCCTGAACCAGTGCCTGCTTCAACCATCGGTAAAAATTCTGAGCTCTTTAACGTCGAACCCCTCAACCCGATGGTCTTCATGTAACTGTATATTGTATTTTTTGTCAAAAACAAATTGTTTAGGGATTCTGTCACTGCAAGCCATAGAGATGGGAAATTTTTTGTAAACTTCCCCTAGGATGGCGGTGTGTGAGGTCCTGTTTTTCCTCCAAAGTCCTAAGGTGTTGAGTCTCACCGCTGATGACGCGGCCTCCTGCTTAATATACAGCTGGAGTGGCGGAAGACACAGCATGGCCTCCATTGCTGCTGTTGGAGTAGTTCTCATACTACCTGTGATAGCCATACAGGCCAGCCTTGGGAAGTTTTGGAGTTTGCTTACCATTGTGGTTAGTTTGGTCCTGGTCCACCACACCACAGCTCCATGGCAGACAAGAGGACGGATCACCGTCACGTACAGCCAAAGAATGATGTTGGGAGAAAGTCCCCACTTTTTCCCCACCATTCTCTGACACTGCCAGAAAGCAATACTCGCCTTCTTTAGTTTGTTGTCAATGTGGCTACTCCAGTTGAGCTTGCTGTCCAAGGTTATGCCCAGGTACTTTACCTCAGTTACTAGCTGGAGTTCCGTTCCAAAGAGCTTAGGTAGGGTATACCTACCAAGAGCCCTATTGTTAGTGAACATGACCATTACCGTTTTTGTTGGGTTAACCGCCAGGTCATATTCTAGACACCAGCGCTCCACGATGCGAAGAGCTGTTTGTTTAAGGTTGCACACTGTGCTCGCAAATTTACCTGTGATGCGGATTACCAAATCGTCGGCCTATCCTACGGTTTAGTATCCATTAGCGTTCAGCTTGGTAATCAGGTCGTTAATGACCAGATTCCACAGAAGCGGGGAGAGCACTCCTCCCTGCGGGCATCCCCGCACTACCTCCGCCGACAGGGACTCACCATCTAGACGCACGATACGTTTATTAAGCATGTTTGTGACCCAGTTGTTTACAGCTGTTGACACTCCATGCCTTGTTAGAGATGCACTTATACCGCTATGCTGCGTCTTGTCAAAGGCACCTTCTATATCAATAAAAGTTCCAAGACAGATGCATTTGTTTTGAATCGCCTCTTCAATTGTGGATACAACTGCATGGAGAGCCGATTCAGTAGACTTACCCAAACTATATGCATGCTGATTTTTGTGTAAGGGTATATGTTTTAACGCTCCATCTCTCAGGTGTCTCTCGCACAAACTTTCGAGAGTCTTAAGCAAGAACGAGGTGAGACTAATCGGCCTGAAAGATTTAGCGTTAGTGTAGTCGCTCCTTCCTGGCTTCGGTATGAAAATTACGTTTACTACTCTCCACTTTTTGGGAACGTATCCGAATCTAAGACATGCTTTCATGATTCGGACCATTATATTGATGACGGGTTCCCCACCCCACTGTAGAAGTGCTGGGAAGATTCCATCTGGTCCTGCTGATTTAAAAGGTTTAAAGCTATTAATGGCCCATCTCACCTTGTCAGCAGTGATAATATTATTAGTTATGTCTAAGTGGTCGACAGCTTCATGGTGAACCTCTTCCGGCCACACAATCTCTTGAATAGTTCTACTTCCGGGGAAGTGAGTTTCCAACAAGAGACTGTGTGTTTCTGTGTTGGAAGAGATATATGTTCCATCGGGTTTTTTAAGCGACCCTAGCCTGGAGGTGCCTTGTTGAGCTAGTATTTGCCTTACCCGATTTGCTTGATCAACGGTTTCAATGTCGCTGCAGAATTTCCTCCATGAGTTGCTGCTTTTGAACCGTAGAAGGGGGGGGACCTGTATTTTTACAAAAAAGGAAATCGGAAGTAGAGAACTCAGTTGGGTTAAAAAAATGGCTATAACAAATGTATTTGAATGCTGTGGAATCGAAATCCTAAATTTTAAACTCATAGTCATTTGTGTGTATTCATTTAGAACTCCGAAATTGAACATAGAACTATTTTTTGACAAGTTGAAGACACTTTTATTTACACTGAGTAAAAAAGGGAAAACTAACATAATTGTAACAGGAGATATAAATATTAATACTCTAAAAATCAATAAACAAACAAAACAGTTATTTGATATAGTAGAGGGACACAATTTAAGAACACTCATAAAAACGCCAACAAGAGAGCAATCTTGTCTAGACCATATATTCAGTAACATTAAAGACGCGCAGGGTAAAACAATACCGTTAGCATTATCTGACCATGACACAGCGCAAATGGTTACATTCAAAGTAAAAACAAAAGTTCCTTTACGAAAGACCTGGCAAATGATTAAAAGAGACTTTAGTGACGACAATATGAGGAAATTCCGAGACGCAATATCACAATTATCATTTTGCGAAGTCTATGAGCAGCAAGATACTAATTTAGCGTTTGCAAAATTTGAGGAATTGTTTGGTTTGTTCTATGATTTGTGTTTTCCTAAATCCAAAGTAAAAATAAATGCACTTACTAAACATAAATGGATATCAAAAGGTTTAAAAATAAGCTGCAAAACAAAGAAAAATTTACGATACAAATACTACAGCAATAAAACGGAACAAAACAAACTAGAGTACAATTCTTATACTAGACTACTAAAGAAATGCATATCACAGGCACAACGAGTGCAAAACAGTAAAATAGTATTAGGAAGTAAAAACATATGCAAAGCCTCGTGGGGAATAATAAAAGGTGTGACACAAAATCAAAAAGAGTATGTAAACATAAATAGTATGAAAGACAATGACAAAACAGTTAGTGACCCATTGCAAATAGCAAACTTCTTTAACAAATTTTTAATTGACATGACCAATCAATCCAAAAACATTATTGAAAATAAATCCTTAAAAAATGCCAACAACAAGGGCACTAGTTTTTTCATAAAACCTATTGACGAACTAGAAGTTAGAGTGGCGTTTGTGTTGCCGGACCGAACGGACGTGTCCCCCCGAGATCTCCCAAACGCATTTAAACAAACAATAGTTTTCATCCCCGGCGCGCGCCTTTTGTTCTGCCTCCGGAGGCCCGAAAACGAGCCTGGCTTATACCGCGTGTTACTGTAAGGGTTACCTGGGGAATGTGCGTGATCCATCTAGGCACCCCATCTGTGCAATACCACGCATTTCAGTGATTGTGATGATACTAGTGCGGTCAAGTGTAATGAATGCCCAGAGAACTGCGCGATACTCTTAGGCATCCCATCTGTGCAAGCCCTAGAATTTATTCTAGGCCAGGTGCACGTCTGAGCCACGCAGCGACAGGCCGGCAGCGAGCGACGCCTACGCAACACACCCTCAACGCTACTGCCTCCACCACCACCGCCGCTAAACACACCAACCTGGTGAGATCATTCCGATTAGGACATCATTGATAGTGATTACCTACCTCTAACTTTATTTCTCTCAGCACCACTCGCCGCCTGACAATAATAAACCACCACTTACCGCGGCCGCGGTCGCCCCTATTGACTAAGGCATAATCACATTTATAGGTGCGTCATAGGCAGGATATAACAATTCCCTACCTACGCAATATCAAAATCAACTAATAAAACATTATTATAGCTACATATACTTATATTGCTTTGCCTGAAAATAAATTCGAGATAATTCTCCTCAAGATTTATTTTCTCCTCATCTTCGAAAGACCATTCAAAACAGTCATTAACAATAACCATCCACTAAACCCTGAAACTCAGTGAATAAGCCAACCCAAAACTTAACAATCCTAGAATTATTTTTATGTAGCTAAACTGCAAATATACTAAACCCGACAATAAACAAAAACTAAACAAGTGCAGGCCATAAAAATGCCATCTCACCAAACTCCCAGAAACTAGACAAAACAATTGACTGCTATTTAGGAACAATTGAAAAAGCTTCGAAGCACAAAAGGCTCACAACGTTCCCTCACACATCTGGCACCCATTCTATGGTGTCAGCCCATCTTGGATATACCGGGAAACATAAGAATAAAAATAGATCGTAAAAAGCCAAACAGCGTCTCTCATCATACCGGCCGTACACCTCTTAGAAACAACCCACACACACACATTCATATTAGCTAAAATACCACGAGGCTTTCTCCTGTAGTAATATCTCACAATCTAAACTCTACCAATGCCCAGAGATGGAAACTGCCTGTTCCATGCAATTGCAGACAAAAACAACCATCTGTTTGGAGCGACATTCAACCATACCCACATCAGAAGCGACTTAGCTAGATACGTGGAAGCAAACAGCAATTATCCACGCATCAAACATGCGATCGACGCACCAAACGCAGAAGTTTTCACTGAGTACAAAAAAATCTCCACATACAGGGCACGGGGCGGTGAAGAAATTATCATAGCAGCCGCGGAGTTCTACGTAATAAGTGTAGCGATCCATCATACCTAAATACAAAACTAAGCAGGAACCTACCCAATAATAGTAAAACAAAACATAACCATTTCTAACTTTATCCGGTCCGACAAGCCCACAAAAATAAAACAATAATGCAAGCCCGTCTACTACATAACTGCATATTCTGAGAAATAGCGAGAAACAGCAAACAATTGCACATCATAAAAGGATAATTTCACCATCTTCCAGAAAACAGGCAATTAACAAAAGACTTCCACTGATGAACAATAACAACAATAAAATCGGAGACTTTTTGTCCTAAGCGGCTCTCTACCGAGAATAAGGGCGCACGAAGATACGCACAAACTTTGACAATCGCAACCCGTACGATCTGTTAATCGTAGACAAAGGTAGTTCAAATAAATCACGCTATATCTAAGTTCTTTCTTTCAACAACATCCCAAGAACATAACCTAATGGAAGCCTTACCAACGCTGAGATGGTAACTGCCTATTCACCGCAATTGCTGACTAAATTAATCACCTATGTCAATTAACATGCAACCACACTCACATTCGTAAGGACCTAGTTAAATATGTAGAAGAAAACGGCGATGAACAGAACAAAGCTCGCAATCACCGAGCCTGAAATCCTTAACAACTCACCACTGAAAATCTACGCAATTACGGTACTTGGGCTGGAGAGGAGATTATAATACCAGCTGCCGAATACTTTCTACTTAACGCAACAATCCACCAGCAAAATACACCATCGCTCACATTCACGCCCAAGAATCCATCCCAACCTCAACGTCACAGGACACCACTACGACAGCGTTTACTTGCTTGAATCGCCAAATTTACCCACGGATCAAGCAACCGATAACCAAACTGATAACACCATACTTTCGCCGATACTTAATGCAACACCCATGACCTCCTCAGGGTCAACCATAACATCAACAGAAGACATCCCAGACAACACCGGATATACGATGATACGAAACAGACCCATATTTAAACCACAAGTCACATGCGAGCGTATGCGCATTGCTACTTGGAAGGTTAGAGGATGCGCCGAAATAACTAAAAGACTCAACATTGACGCGGATTTGACTAACAAAAACATACACATAGCCTATATACAGGAAACAAACATGATACATATGTCAAAACACTATCTCTGGTATCTGTATGCTCGCATCGGACAAGACGCTATAAAGAAATACAGGAAAAAGGGAATTATAGGAACAAACCTCCTTCACAATATTGCACACAAATATTTTAAAAGTTACATCAAAAGAAAATGCATGTACAAGGGCGAGCTTGTCTCTGAAAAGAGATTTCTTCCAGCAAAACAAGGCATTACAGGAATTGCTATCATAAAAGGGTAGGCAGTGCACGATAATTACTATAACTAAAATGCCTAGGAATAAATTAAAATATCTGTAAAATACAGATAGCAAATACGAAATAATTACAGATATATACATAAACCTTACATATAATAAAATAAATACAATAACTTTTACGAAAGAGACATGTAGAGCTCTTTAATATGTTTCTTAAAAGAAAAAAGAGTCGGACTGTCTCTTATAGTGCAAAGAGGTGCGTTCCAGAGGCGGACCGCCCGCAGCCTGAAGGAGCGTTTATACGCAGCGCTGCTATGCCGCGGAGTAGCTAAAAGTGAATAATTAAATATCATCGGAGAACTGCTCATGGCAAACTTAAAAGTAGAAAGACGAAAATTCTTATAAGAGACCCCATAAACAACCAGTGAATTGGACGTATTTCCAATACGAACCGTAAACGAAATCAAATATCTCGGCACATATATTACGGCAGGACATAGGACCCATTAAAAAAGAGGTGCCGGCAAGCCATATGCAATTCCAAGGCCCTAATGCATTTTATAAAGAAATCCAACATAGACTGAAATATAGTGCGCCTGATTTACAAAATGGTCACTGCACTGTTTATAAAATACGGACAAAAAGCGGCAACCCTCACTAAAGCAAACAGTTGACAGTCAGTATATGAACGCCTGATCCTCAGAGACATGTTTGAGAACGCCAGAAGCTATCCAAGATACCACAAAATTCATGACTGACTACAGGACAAAACGATATCCAAACGAATCAAAAACCACCGGATATGTTACTATACATATTCTGCGACGCCCACAACAGCACTTACTACACGCTCCATTCAAATACGAAGCAAGGAAGAAGAAAGCCGGCCGACTTATATACACCTGAAAAGATTTCCTTAAGCATGACATCAAACATCAAACACAGTTACTGGACAGAATCATCACACAACAGGGACGATGTCAGGATGGCCTAGAGGCAAATATACCGTATCCCAGAAACAGACAGCAAAAGCGAAACTGGGAACTTACCGGGTAACCCAAACGAACACGACTCAGGAAACTCAACTATTAACAATAACTGAAAATAGAAGGAAAACAAGAACTTGAAGAAAACAACAGCTGCTCTCCAAATCCCACATCCTCCCCATTCCACATATCCTGTATTGGCTTCAGGCTGAAGAGTCGGTCGATTGAATTCACTATCCTTCCCTTCCTAAAGAGCAGGTCATTCCGCCCCCCCTCAAAACTTGTGCCCTCTGGTATGCCGGCCGAAAGACCGGAACAGGTTTAGAACCCTGGCTGGAGAAGCACCATTCATTCATTCATTCATTCATTCAAAACCTATTGACGAACTAGAAGTTAGGAATATTATTGTTACGCTCAAGAATACCCATGCAACAGGCTACGACGAAATTAAGACACAAGTAATAAAACATTGTCGCTACGTACTAAGTCCGGTCCTAAGCCACATAATTAACCAATCGTTCGCAACAGGCACCTTTCCTGATAAACTGAAGCTATCAATAGTTAAGCCACTTCACAAAAAAGGTGATAAATGCACACCTAGGAACTACAGACCAATAACACTCATACCAATATTTTCCAAAATTTTCGAGAAGTCAATGGCGAGGAGACTCAAAGAATATTTCTTCAAACAAGGTTTGATTAGACCTGAACAACATGGCTTCCAAAAAATTAAGTCGACAACCCTAGCAGCTTTTAATTTAGTGTCAAGTGTAGCAAAAGGCTACGACTTGAAACAGAATACTTCGGTTTTGTTCTTTGATATGACAAAAGCATTTGATTTTGTATCCCATGAGTTATTATTGAATAAACTAGAGAAATATGGTATAAGAGGACCAGCATTGCAATGGATCCAAACATATCTACAAAATAGAAAACAAAGTGTACGCATTCATAGGCTAGACGAAAACCATATAGAACGGACGTATGATTCAGAGTAATGACATTCCTGATGTGACATGGTACCAATCAATTTTATTTGCGGATGACATATCTATTATAGTGACTAATAAAAATTACCGCTTACTATCTAATAATAATCAAAATCTTTATAATCAACCTAATCTTAATAATATTAAAAATAATTCAATTGACATTCATAAATCTGATATACATACAACCATAGTACAAGTAGTAGACTGGTTAAATAACAATAACCTACAAATAAACGTCACTAAGACAAATCTGATGAACTTTAATAATATAAATGATATGGACATTAATTATAATAATCAAATTATAAAATGTGAAGAAAGCGTTAAACTTCTAGGTATAACAATTGACAAATATTTAAATTGGAAACCTCACATTGAACAGGTATGCAGTAAACTTCATCGGTTCGTATATGTGCTCTCCAAGTTGAGGAAAACCACGACACGATAAACAACGCTGGCTGCATACCACGGTTATGTCGAATCAGTCTAAGGTACGGTATAATCCTTTGGGGGAATAGTATGGAATCTAGCCGAGCCTTCATTATACAAAAGAAATGCTTAAGGGCTATGGTTGGAGCCGCTCCGCTAGATTCGTGTTAGCCACTATTCAAGAAACTGCACTTACTGCCGCTACCATCATTATATATATTTGAGGTCGCCAAATTTGTACAGCAACACTTTAACGTGTTTGTAACAGCAAATCAAAAGTACCCCAGAAATACAAGATATCCTAATAGACTAGTACTAGATCATGTGCCACGGACATCAAGGTACCAAAATAGCTGTTACGCAATGAGCGTAAAAATATATAATAAAGTGCCTGATGAATTAAAACATCTCCCACAAAATCTCTTCAAACAAAAACTGTTCTCATGGCTACTGCAGCATAATTTTTATACACTGAGGGAATTCTTTTCTCACTAAGAATTAAAAAGTAAGGTTATAACATACCTACAGTAAAATATTTGCATGCTATATAATATAGTTGATTAAGGAAGAAAATGACATGTTATATTAATTTAAGAACTTATGTAATACCTTATTCAAACGCAAATAAACAAATCTGAATCTGAATCTGTAGGACACGTCGGAAACATACTAAAATCCGTTTAAAGCGGTCAGTGCGGAGCATCCGATGCCGGCCTGTGGATGCCTACCTTTAGTGTTCTTTTTTCAAAAATATTTATTAGCTCCACGGTAAGTCTTAGAAAAGATTGTTCAGTAGCCCCCACACAATAGGCCGAGCCTGAGTCGTAAGTGCGAGTAGGCAGATTTAACATTTGAAGTTGACAGTTACTTGCTTAGTCTAAATTACTTAAAATTAAATAATAGTAGCAATGGTAGCTTGTAACAGTTAACTCATGATCGCGCCTCAGAACAAACGTAAGACCTCATTAATTTTAACAAACAACGTGTTTGTGAGGAGTTGCCACTTAGTTATAGTGTGTTCCTGTCTTTACCAGTTTTAGGTTAATGCAAGTGCCTTTTAGGCCAGGATACACACGCGAAAACTTTAATTTTGACGAAGGCATAGAATTATGATGTCACTCGGTCGGATAAAGTGATAGCACAATAATGACCACCTGCTCTAAAATGACACTTTATATATCATTCAACCTTGCCTAAAGCAAGTCAATATAGCTCTAGGCTTTAGCGGTCATATAAAGGCGTACTGAATTTTATTATATCACAACTTCGATCACCAGTGTTTAAAGTAATTTTCACTTCTCATAGTTAGGCCGATAAATCTAATTTCGTGAAATACGCACGGCGCTCACAGCCCAGCTCACCGGGGGCAGAGGCGGAGCGCGGCGCCGAACTTATCAAAAATCGAGCTGGCCACGGCAAGCTGAAGGGAACACATTTTAAATAAAACAAAACCCGCGAGTATTGCAAGACACTGCAACTGGACTAATGAATTAAACAAAAAAAAAACACATTCATTTATTTTTTAATAAAGTGCTGTTTTTAGTAGCATTGCTAATAAGCAATAAGATAATAATCTTTTCTCGGATGAGGTGTAAATACTACAGTTTACTCCTCGAGGATAAAGCACACTATTGGGCACACTTGAATCCCTCTCTGCACTCAGAACACAGTGACTGCCTCGCTTTGCTCGGGAATTAATTAAAAAAATAAAAATAAAGTTGCATAATCTACTAATCTAATCTACTACTAAGTAGCACTTTATTTGACTGCCAAAATCAAAGCAATAAATTCTTTTTTACTGTAGATGTATCATAGAAATATACCCGAAGTGTGCTAAACGTGACGCTACCACTAAGCTTCCGGTATTCGTTTGTCAGTCTTTCTGTCCGTCACCGGGCTGTATCTCATGAACCATAATAAATATAGTTGAAATCTTCACAGAATGCGTATTTCTGTTACCGCAAACAATAATGAAATTCAAAAGATTTTATTAATTAAAGGGGTCTACATACAAGAGACGTGATTTAATATTTTTTAGTCCAGTAGTTTTCTTGTACAGTACGATTATTTTAACTTACCGTTCGACACTTCTCGGCCTCTTGATTCTTGTTTTAATCAAAATCAATTAACAGTTTTCAATGTCTTACTTAATATAATCTTTATGATACATGTATGTGCCAAATTTCAAATTTCCAGAACATCTTTATCACTTTCTGCAACTAAAACCGAGTAATCGTACTGTACGATGGTACGTAACCTTTCCTCGGCGAGTCTTAACCACACATGACTGTTTTTTTGCCTCTTCTCTGTGTACCTAGCTTGTGCGTGGCGTTTCAATCATCAAGTTAACTTAGCATTACATCAATAGCATATTTTTTTCATTCCAGAAATAAAGTAGTATCTAAAAATTAGAGGGGGCAGATACACAGTTATGCCCGCGTTTTGTTCAAGCATCACCTTTTGCAGTAAAATGCGGTGGTTGAATTACTCGCAGAAACAGTAAATGTTTGAACCCAAGATACCGATTCTCGATTTATGGACACCAATATGAAAGTATAATTAAAAGCTACTATAAGCGCTCTATGGGTCATATTTGGCTATTGGTATAGTCAACAGCACAAGTTCTTTGTGAATACAGGACGTAAATTATCCACTCATGCGAGGATGCTCCAAAAGTCCAATCCACGCATGAGTGGATAAAATGTTTTTCCGTGAAATCGATTTGGATTTGGAACAAATTGGCTGACCCCTGGCCAAAACGTATAAAAGATTGATAAGTATAAATTTCTTTAAAAAAAAAAACACGACCGCAAAATGGAGTATTGATTAACTGGCTAAATGGAGAGACGTGACCGTACCTCTGCTGCTTTGTTACATTGAAACACCACCGATACGATAAATGAACATTAAAATCAAAAGTTTGGTTCACTTAGTTTCCTTGTGAACCGCTTTTAATAAAACAGAGCTTAGACCTTCTGCCAATCCAAATCTGCATTATAATCCACCCACCCGTTTCGACGGTAGGGTACCACAGAGCGTATTTTCGTACTGAATTCGTCCCCTCATAACAAAATCAATATGTTTATGGGCATTTTTTATTATCAAAAAGAAGCTCCCCTTTGCGTCTCTCTATGAACTCTATGTCTCTCCAGGTGATAAAGACGCTATACGCAGCAAACTAGCATCACCAATGATAAATATCTAGTCCTAGGTTTTTAGCAATAGGTTCTAGATCCTAGGTCCTAAACTAGCTATTAATAGATTTGAGAAAATGTCAGAAGCACTTTTTGAAAAAACGAATCATAAAAGATGAAATGATTTTTTTATCATTGGTGGGTTAGCTTAACATATATAGCGTCATACATAACAGAATAGGTTATAGTAAAGAATATTATCAATATTTTCTGCCGTATCTTCAACGTCCATCACAAAAGTGTAGTCATTTAAAATATCACTCAAAATCATTTCAAAAGCCTCCTTCACCAAATGAAAATTCACTATTAATTTAATTTGTACTTAGGGTTATAAAAAAACTCAGAACAAAATAACATGTAAGCAAAAATAATGTTGTCGACGATGCAACGTTTTAGCGCCTAAGAAAGTAATAAGAAACTTATTTTTAGTTAATGCAATAAAGTTAATTAACAGTCATTTTAGTTTGGAAGAGATAAATGCAAATGCAACAATGTATTTCTTTGCAACGATGTATTTTACATTGACAAAAGCCCATGCTACTTATCTATGACATGTAAGGCACTATTTATTTGCTATGGCATATCGGTAATTTATCTTAAAAGAGGAAGAATAAGTTAGGAGGGGAGAAGATATGTTTCAGGACGAGCAAAACTGCATAAGGAACTTGCACCGTAATCATATTGAATTCATCCCACTTGTTGACGAAGCCAATATGGTTACGGCGATTATTATGTATTACAATTTTTACACAATAACCGTATTGATTTCGTCAATACTGGGAGATGAAATCGATACGCTCACGGGGCGTTAATGAATTTCCATAACCATATTGATTTGGTCATGACGAGGGGACGAATTCAATACGGATAAGGAAATACGCTATCACAGACAGACACACGCTAAAAACGGAGTTAAAAAATTAAGTAGCTCTGATGAAGTCGGGTCTTTGTTTACCTTTCATCACAAGGATATACATAATAACTCTTTACTATTACTACAGAAATAGAGAGAGAGAAATAGAGAGAAAGAGAGAGAGAGAAATAACGAGAGAGAAAGCAAAGGCTCTTTTCTCTGCTTATCAATATAATTAACAACAATCTGTGCTCCAAATATGTCGTACAAGACATATAGTAAGATCAGTGTGCCGAGCTCCCAAAAGGGCAATCTAAAGCCCTTCTTAGGGACATGTCAACTTGAAAAGGGTTGGGCCCTCCCGTGAGGTATTGAACGAATGGGCAACAATGGGGCCTTCAAAATCATAGTGTTGCTATTTTCCAGCACATTTTATGAGATATTTCCTTCATACTTACTTTCTGGCGCCCGAGTCTCTTATGAATGGGAAATCAAGTAGCAAATGTGTCTCGATAGTGATCGATGGGGCAAAATGCCGTGTTTGGCAGTCAGTCTCCAAACGAAGTAGTCGCCACCCATAAGGTAAATACGACATTTTGCGCCCTTGGAAGCAATAGATACACTGTTGGTTGATATTCATGTTTCATAGACACTCTGCGTTATTGAAGTCAATTTCAAAGCTATTTAAGAGAATAATGGGATTTGTTTTTATCGATAGGGTTTTGAGAATACCTATTTCATAGAAGGGATAGTTTAACAAAAATAATAATATTATTCGTTTCTTTCTTTTTAAGTGTTCACCTAGCCTAGTGTAGGCCTAGCAGAATCAACATGTCGTACGAACCAGAAAAAGGTATCTGCACACATTTTATTGTATTCGTAGTAGACGGAAGAAGTTATAAATACAGCTAATTCCTTTTTAGGGTCCCGTAACATAAAATGGAAAAGTTGGAACCATTATAGGATCACTGGTGTGCCTGTCCTAGATGTGTAAAATTAATATAAAACGACCTCAATCTCAGCGAATTAAGTTGAAATTTGATATACGTATGTATTTCTGTAACACAAACAAAATAATTTTGAATCTGGGGGTTACTTTGATGGGGCAACCCAGTGAATAAATACAAAAAACTGTATCGTGTGAAATATTAAATGAAAGGGCTTGTTGTGATGATTTTAAATGTATATTTTTTATAAAACTAAATTATATCGCTAAAAAGTTATTCAAGAAATAAGACCATTGCCCCCTAAACCCTCCCTCATAATTTCGGAAACTACTTAACCTAACCTAACATTTTGTAAAAAATACGTCACATAGGTCTTTACTTAAATATTATGGAAACAAATATGGGAAATGTATGGATTAAATAAGGGAGGGGGGACACAATTGGGGGCAAATCAGAATTTTTTATGAATGTTTTTCAAGCTGTATCGTGTGATATGTCAAATGAAAGGACTTGTTGCAAGGATCTCAAGTATATATTTTCTTCATAATTTTAAAGTACTTAGATAAAAATGTATTTAAGAAAATGGGCAAATAAGAACCCCACTACGAAAATACTGAGCCTACATTAAAAAAAAAACGTTATATAAGACTTTACTACAGGGTAAAAATTACAAATGTATGGTTTAAATAGGGGGGGCACAATTAAGGGCAAACCAGTTTATTGGTACGGGACCCATCATGTGCGAGTCCAATTCGCACTTGGCCATTTATTTTTTATCCCTGAGTTTTTCCTTTAATTTAACAAAAAGACACTCCTAGGAGGAAAACAGGTAAAATCCCACAAAAATTCAGGATTAAATCTTTTTTTCCACTGAAAATGATTATCAGAAAATTGCTGAACCTTTCAGGTTCAGCACAGCAACGTTTCTGAATTGATAAATCAGTAATCCAAGGCCTGTTTAAAAATGCATTTTACCCGAATTTACAATCTGCTTGTAATTTGAGGGCCACAGACTGCACAAGCTGAAAATGCTATTAAACATTAACACATTTATTAAAGCGGAAACACCAATCGAAAAAAAAACGGCGCACGGAGAGTTCCGTACCACCGTACAATGGTAGGGATGGTGTGGAGTGAATAGTTTGGATTTTAGATAGAAAAATGTTGTTTACAAAGTTATTTGTACTTTGATACTCCATGTACGTAACCAGGTGGATTTATAAGGTTGTATGTGGTTCCTTGTATTTTTTGGCTTAGTTTCTAAATTCCGTATTTTTTTATAATTCTAGACTATAGTTTCGGAGAATAGAAGAAGGGGGGAATGGTAATTTTTTGCACTTTTTTGATCATAACTTCTGAAGTTATCAAAAAAAATAAAAATGAAAATACTTTATTCAGAGCCCTTGACGATACCCTAAATGACTTATTACGGTAAATTTTTCTTTTCGTTTTTCATTTTATCCCCCTCCACTTTTTTGTAGGCAATATTTTTTCATATTAGACTTGAATTATGTTGCAGTTATCAGGATAAGTATTTTATATAATATTTAAAGACTCCTGTTCCTGAGAAAATGCCTGTGATAGAACGACGGACGGACACGCGAGTGATCCTATAAGCGTTCCTGTTTATCTTTTGAGTTACGGAACCCTAAAAAGAACCCTTAGAAACATGGGTGTACAAAAATGTGCCTTAATGCGAAGCCAGATTGTAAAATGAAGAATAACAATGCTGCCGTACTCCACCACGCTATGGCTCAATGGGGGTTGGTGGAAGGCTTACTGGAAACTAGCCATTTTAGAAAAAATGTCTAGAAAAATATTTTTAATTTCATTGTTTCCACACTATTGGGCGAAAATACACAAACCTCACAATAAAATACTAATGTATAATTCCACGCCTCAACCGAACGGCGTGGAATCTTGAGGGGGTGGTTTTCACCAGCACAGGGAGAATCGCAAGTGGTACTGACCTTTGACGCCGTAGACAGGAATTCGAGAGCTCAATTCGAGGCAGGAATACGGGATAAGGAGTGCAAGGTGTGGGGTGAGAGGGACCAAATCTTACTCTCGTCGTAGCCCGATGCTGTCGCCGGCGTGTTGCTTGCCGACACGAGGAGTCGCTGTCCGAAGCGACGAGTTGGGGACCGTACAACTTTAACCTTCACAACACGAATCACTCACTCCGCTGACGTGAATCTACTTATTTCCCGACGATTATTATGATTAACACTCCGACCAGGCCCGACACCTGTGTTAGACAATTGTTACACTAAAATACAGTCAAAGCCCGACGCCATGTGCAGACATTTTTTCTCACGACAAGAAAGTAATCTCTAATTCGTCATCTCGTTTCTGTACAAGTGACAGCTGCGGTTCCGTTTCCGCTAGTGATGTCCCGATTACTCGCGGTCGATCCGCGCAACGAAAACCGGTGCGTTCCGAAGCATAAATATTAAACAACTAAAGTATATGTATATGTCACCGTAAGATAGCAAAACAGTTAGTTGATAAACTAACTCGTTAGTTGATCAACCATCGACAGGTAGTAAACCAGACCGACAGGGTTTAGAATTTACGTTTCTTTTGTTCTTACATGTCAAAATAACACGGAGACTATTCGGGGGCTTCGCTGCGCTCGCCCCTCTAGTCTTCAACTAAGCTACCGCAGTGTTTGCCCTGGTATGGTACGCTATTTAACGGTTTTTAACCGTTAGTTTATCAACAAACGCGTCATATTGTAAGCAGTACGGTACAGTTTACTATCTGTCGATATTTGACCAACTGACGAGAAAAAAAACGTTAAAACTATTGTATGTAAAAATTCAATACACATTTGATCTCGTTTCATAGTTGTAATATTTAAATTTGATCAATATTAACTTGTTATAATAGTTTTACTGAAAATTCTGTGTTAGATGTACCTTTACTTCATTTATAAGTCATTGCAGTTTCCTAACACGGTTTATTGTTGGAACCTCAAATTGGAACATCTTTGTAACCACTATAAAGCATGCACTGGGCTCTGATACACTGCAACGAGATGCTGCAACATTACGCAACGTCCCGAAACATGCCCCGTGTGTCCCAAAACATGCCTCGTGGCATTCTACCATGGCTTGTGTTTAAACAATTATTAAAAAATTCGAAAATTTACTAAAAATAAATTCGAAATCATTGTGTTTGGATAAATGGTCACCAAACTTCTTTTTATGTTTTCTATAATTAAGTTTATGTTTTAAGTATTTTTTGTTGTTCTTACATGTTCAACCTAACACGAAGGATAAAGGGGGCTTTGCCTCACTCACCCCCTTTACCCTTCACTTAAGCTACCGCAGTATTTTGCCCTGATATTTTCTGCAACTTTTGGTGATCATTTACTTACCCATTTTGGGTAAGAAAAAAATATTTTGGTGATCATTTAAATTGTTCTTTTTTACCATAGGCCATAGGTTTTTCTGAACCTTAAGTCATTTGATTTGAGATTGAGTGTAAAAAGCGCCACTGAATATGTCCCGTAACAAAAATACCGGCATAGAAGCAGGCTGGAAACAGAGATGGCGGGTCGACCTCCATATGAACGACCTCTGTGGCGCTGCGGTTGTGACTCTGCCTACCATGCGAGGGGTCCCGGCTTCGATCCCCGGCTGGAGATAAAAAAGCGCAGGTCTTGGGTGTTAAAATGTATGTGATGTAGATGTCTCTGGTTCCACGACGGAGTGTGGGGTCAGAAGCAATGTATGGGCCTGCATATATAAATGTTTATGTATATGTTTATGAGGTGGCCGGAAGTGACACAGACCAGGGACGTGTCGATACAAATGCGGGAGGCGTTGGCCTTTGCCAGTGAAACACTATACTGGTTACATTTTTATATATATAATTATACTGTATGTGTGTATGTCACTGAACTCCTCCTAAACGGTTGGACCGATTTGAATGTTTTTTTTTGTATGCATTTTAGTGGCATCCTGGATATTTTAGAGTCACAAATCATCCCGGCAGATGGGGCCGCAGTTGGTATTTAGGTTTCGCTTGAAATATCATTCAGGACAACGTCTGTCGAGTCCGCTAGTAAAAGTATATATTTCTACACTTACCACCCTCTTTTTGACGCTCATAGCTTCGCCCGGCAGTCCCTGGCAGTCGCTTTAAGGTTTCCCTTTGGGTATTGACATTTTGTTGGTAAAAT
Organism: Argyresthia goedartella; assembly: GCA_949825045.1. Taxonomy (NCBI): domain Eukaryota; kingdom Metazoa; phylum Arthropoda; class Insecta; order Lepidoptera; family Argyresthiidae; genus Argyresthia; species Argyresthia goedartella. Next base: position 12,751,054 of record OX463829.1, on the reverse strand, counting down.
TAAATGGAATAGCTCGGGGCTGCTCTTTGATTTGGCTTCGGCTAACGCCTGTACTTTGCTTAGTTGAACCTTTTACGGAAAGTCTCTGAGTCTAAACTAGGTTACTCTGTTTTCTTGGGAACCGGAAACAGCGATTTCACAAACGTATTAACAGGTAATAATACCTTGGACACTATTTACACACATTGATCTAGCCCCAAAATAGGATCCCCTGTATCTTGGGTACTAGACAACGATACACATACTTATTTGTATTTGTATTTGTTTATTTGTATCCCACAGCAAATATGTACTTAATCTATCGCAGAGTTAATTAATTACTTTGTATTAATGCCAATTACAGGATAGCCTAGTATAGTATTTTTTATTTATGCGGTAGTGGAGAGCTAAAGAGGTTGCAAGAAATAATATTTTTTCCTAATACCCCCGGACCACGCAGATCCGCGCGCGCAACACGAGATTCATGGAACGGGGGACTAGGACAGAGCTATGCGGCTGGCAATAGCAATGCTTTTATATAGATAAATATTATACTTAAATAGATAATCAACCATGACTAGGGTACAAACATCCGTTCTCATCAGACAAATATTTGCCCACACCGGGACTCGAACCACCGGGTCCCGCCCTTGGCTTCGTAGGCAGGGTCACTGCCGACTCGGCCATTCGGGTCGTCAGGTAATACCCAAGGATTATTTTGCTTCCTGGAACGTGCGACCACTGGCTTTAAATTAGGAGGCAGGGTCTCTCTGCTGCTAGACTCTGCTGTAATTTCGAGTATTCTATGTGTTTAATTACTACACACTATATTATTCAAACACCATTTGCTCTTCCGGCCACAATATCAATTATAACTATCACACAACAAAACTCCATAAAGCCGTTTTAATATCCGAACAAAACAGCTGTCAACTAAGCCATCTCCCTTCTCGCCTCATAAAACCTATTGTCATACAAAACGGCCAAGTACTAGGAGGCCAATTTTGCTAGTAAAATGACCGGTCAATGATAGTAACGCGACACGGCGAAACGGTTCTCGAAGTATGTATCCTATTTATTTATTTAGCGTTTGAGGAAGAGTAGAAATTAAGAAAATTACTTATCGTATGAGCTAGTAACTCAATAAAAACGTAAGCTAGACACCCAAACTGAACCGCCATTTTTACGCCATTGTCATTGAGTTGTTTTTTTGTTAATAGAATCCAGGCCCCAGCTATTGTATGGCGTAATGTAATTTTTATGGGGTATTGACGCCGGCCACCAGATTTATTGAGGACATGACATTAGGGAAACTATTGCGGTGGCTTAATGTTAAGTTAATAAAAGGGATGAAGTCGACTCAAATGAATGTCGAAATGGCCTACATGTTTGTAAAAAGTGTGTTTTCGTAGTGGCTTTGTATTTTTTTTGTTAAAAGCCGGTTTACTAACATCCATAGCGACACGCATTTTCCCACACGGGGTGGCAGTGGCACAGTGGTGGCCATGTTTATTGAGTTATAGTATTTTCTCAAACATGCGCGGAAATTTTCATATTACGTTCGGAAATACAATATGCAAAATATCAAACTTATAGCCAATGACTCTAATCTTATTTTTTAAAAAGAAACGTGCCATGAAAGTGCAGACTTAATTGAATTTCGAACATAGAGCATGCCAGAAATGTAAGTATGAAAGTGTCGTTTTATTTAAATTTCGATCATGAATGGAATATGCACAGTCATCAACAATCGGGCATACATCATAAGGCCGTATCATCGAGTTACCTTTGCCTAAAAAAAACAAAGGAAAAAAATACCGTCACTAGCGGGAAAACAAACTGAAAAGCTATTACGGAAGTATTGAGAAGTTGGGAACAACTATTATAATGCTTTCTAATGAGAATGAAATGGAGATTGAATGTAATCCGCCAAATTTAAGGGCAGAAGCCAAATTGGCCGTTCAAAATTTGTTACCAAAGAAGTCCAGGGAAAGGTATACAGAAACTTACGAGAATTTTATGTCCTGGAGAATTGAAAAAGGTATTTTAAAGAATTTTAATTAATTTCCTTACATTTTTTTAGAAAAGCACCCTAAATGCCTCGGCGGAAATGACAATTGCCTGACTCTGATTATTGAAGAGCTATACTCGTACCTCGTACTGCCATTGCCGACTTACATCGCCACGGCAGTAATGTACTAATTTGTGATAGTAAATGAGACTTTATCTATCTGCCAAGAGATGAGTTAAGTTTTATTATTGGAGAAAGAATGATTGATATCATAAGTGAGGGTAAGTGAGTGGTCAACACTTCCCTAGCCCAAACTCGTTTATCCGCAACTCCATCCCACGACTGTCCCTTCGCCCTACGCCACATTACACTCAGCGGTTGGCGTTTCACATTCGATAATATTCGCATTTTATTTTATTAAAACCTCCACCCTTAGCCCTTAAGATGTGCTCACACTATGTTACGGCACGGATCGGTCCGGCATGTTTTCAGACAAATTATCTGGGTTTCATTCATAAGTACGACAAATAACCTATAAAACCTTACTATAGACAAGAAGGCAAGACCTGAGAATTGAGATTGTGTGCGTTCACTGGACCGGGAATCGGCTATTTGACAACAGTACACTACACTGACAAAACTTACATAGACACGTCTCACACTCCGTCGCAATCTTACACGGATAGATGCACTCACACAAACGCATTTCTTAGGTCTCGTCTCCCTGCCAGTGTAAGATTTTGTAGGTTAGGTATGCTTGAAGCCCAGATAAGCTAAACGAAAACATGCCGTACCAATCCGTGCCGGTAAGGAAAGGCAACGGTAACCAACTTAATTCGCTACGTCTTTAGATATCAACTATTTTAATGAACAAATTATAATAAGTTCTAATGAGAGCGAAATGGAAATTGAATGTACTCCGCCAAATTTGAGGGCAGAAGCCAAATTGGCCATGGAAAAATTGTTGCCAAAGAAGTCCAGGGAAAGGTATACAAACACAATACTTGTACTGCAATTGCCGACATACCCCGCCACGGCAGTAATGTACTATTTTGTGATAGTAAATAAGACTTCTTACCGTGCCGTTCCCCGCATAGTGTATCGTCACCCTAACATAGAGTTTCCGATCCACCAGCCTTGGGCCTTTCATGCCTATCCAAGCAAGATTTTGTCACGTAATTTGTTGATTTAATGAACTAGACTGAACGAAATGTAGGGTTGCGGTCATGTGAATGGGTGATTTGTGAGCCCGGTCTAGATGTAATTTGGTGTAGCGTTGTTGAGGTCTAACAAGAGGAAGCTCTTAAATGGATTGCTTCGTTGTGAGCGTGCAATTACTTTTTAGGTTTCAGATTGTGTACCTGAAATCGTGGTAGTTCATATGGAAAGGCGTATTTTTGGGAGATGTGCGAGTGCAAGATTCGCTCATAAAGACATCATTGAGTTAGGTATCTGAAAATAAACTATGTATCAAAAAATTCCATAGTTACCTGTTCTGAAGTCCGATCGGCGGACGAAGAGGGTGGCCAATGGCTGCCCAAGCTGGCGCCTTTGTGTCGAAGATACTAGCGAATAATTCACCAAGTTAAAAACTTTAAAAAAATTGCTATTCCTCCCTCCCCAGTCGGGATGCGATTGTCGTCTATATATCGCAGTTAGGTGGTTATATCAGACACTTAACTAACTCACTAGACCGTTAATTAAATACCGACGTTTAAGCAAGTCACTAAAATTCCGTCAGACAAGTGGGTGAACGAAACGTTTAACGAGTTGTCTAAACGTTCCTAGACAACAAGACATATACAATATAAATAATTTTTATGTGTTTAAGTTTTAAGTATTCACTTTACTCATCCCCTTTACCCTTCACCTAAGCTACCGCATTGTTTTGCCCTGATATAAGCTGTGCAAATTAACTGTTTTCGTGGCGCCATCTTGTTTTCCAATACGCTGGCTTTCGGTAGGACAGATTGTTAAAAGTTTTCGCCGATGCTTTATTTAAATCAAAATGCTAGTGACTTGGTTACGAAATGATCGTGTTACAAACATACAAAAAAATATAGTCGCATTGATTCCCTCCGCCTTTTTGAAGTCGGTAAAAATACTCCTTAATTAAGAAACCTAAGAAAGAAAGAAGAAGAAATACAGATTGTAACGAAAATGGGTAGTCATATTTTAAGAGGTTGTTAAGGACATCATTCTGAACAACATTTACTACAATACCGATTTGATGAGCAATTTTATTTTCCACGTCACAATAAAAATCAGCTGACCGCCTCGCTCCAAAATGTATAGGGAAGCGAAAAAGAAAGGTGCCCTGATCAAATCGGTTCCTAACAACCCGCTTAAATATGACAATAACGTTTTTCTACATCCAGTATTTATCGGTATTGGTGTATAAATGCTATGTGATTTATTGGGATTTTGGTCGCTTCTTCTGTAACATTCTACATACTGTAAAAATCAACCCCTTGTCCAGTAATAGCAGGGTTCTCGCATCACACGGTTAGGTAGTCCGCGTCTCGACAGAACAAAGAAGACCTCATTATTTTCCAGTTCGCAGAAGGATTCATGTAAGATTATTGTCCTATCGTTTTATTGTAATACCGCCCTTTTGTATTTAAATTCTGCCACAATCATTCCGCAGTTTTGGCCGGTCGAACAATAGAAGCGTTAATTCGGTGGAAGGGTTAATTTCGTATACATTATGGAAGGGCTGAGGCTAGAGTTGGGTCTCAACTCGAGAAATTACCCGTCAAAAGATAAACAGTCACACTTGTCTCCACTCGATGCTTACCCAAAAGTGAAAGTATTTAATACTCATAAACACTCATTTTTACTCTATAAATATAGAAAAGTGAGAGTTTTTACTTAGGTTTCATTTTTTGCAAAACAATTTGCTATTCCGCATTTATTTTGTATCTACATTACCGGTCTTGCTACAAAAAAATAAACGTCTGTTCAAACTTGTTTATAGACAAAAATGTATAGGATTTGACGTATGTTTTGAGGTTAAACTATGTCTAACATATTTTGTAGTAACACGGTATATGTTTAACTATATTTTAACTCCCTATGAATGTTTGCTACTACCATGAAGATTTTTAAAACGTATTTACTCCTGGTTTCCAGTAAATACTCGGTAAATTATCAGTTTTTCCCATATGGGTATTTACTCAGTATTTATCATTCTAAGTATTTACTCACAGTGCCCATCTCTAGCTGACGATGATGAGGTTTTAAAACTGAGCGTTCCGCCGATCGTTAGATGACGTCATTGACCGCCCGCGGCGAAATTATTAGGTATGAATTATTTTGCTGCCCCATTTCCCGTGGATACAAATATTGTGTTTTACGTATCTTAAATAGCACAAGACCGTAAAACTGTGTATTGCCGAGAAGGGTTTTACTGGCAGGGTGTAGGATGCTGATAATTGGGGAAAATATAAAGTAAATGTTGGTTTTTCAACCAACTCAATTGCCAAAACCCACAGAGGAAGGGCTTTAGAAAGCCGGCCGTTTCAGATGCTTTTGATATCTTTCTATGCTTTGTTAGTGGATGTATAGTTGATTTCACAATACGCGAAGCGTCGGGAATACTAAGTTTTCGAGCCACATATTTTTAAAACGTTATTTCAAGCATTCGGACGTGGGAGTATTAGGGTGAGAAAATGACTAATTTGCGGTTTAACTAATATGTCGTTCAAAGTTCATTGACCTCGTGGTCATTGACCATGACCTTTCGTGTATAAACTTTGTAGTTTTGCCGTTTTTTACGCTCTATGTCGTTTAAAGTTCATTGTCCTCGAGGTCATTAACCATGACCTTGACCGAAAGAAACTGAAAATTTGCTGCGAAATATGCAGGAAAGTGCATATTTCTCAGAAAATTCTACTTAGGAAGTGGGGTGCCCTGATTAGGATTTTTTATTTCAAACCAGCAAAACTGAGAATTTTCTGCGAAATATGCATGAAAGGTAAAGGTCAATGACCTCGATAAATATCGCTACAGCAAACTTCCCCCCTTTCCCCATATTTCCCTAAATTCCGCTATTTAACCAAAAATAGCGGTCGAATAGAAAATTTAAATAAATAAGGAACTTGTAGGCCAACTTTCGTCAATTTCGGTTGAAAAGACCCGAGAACAGACTTCATTATGTAGTACAACAAAATTTCCTATGACGCGTACTGTTCGCGATGTAAGCAACAAAAAAACGGGACCGTTTTAAGAACTCTCAAGTCTTCAGGTTTAGAAAAACTTCAAACTTCGATTTGGGATGTTCGATAAATATTCTTAAGTCAACTAATGATCAGCATAGATAGAGCATCATAATTTTAAGCACTTTAGATTTCTGAAATGAAATATGACAAAACGCACACTCACAGACTTAACTCGTCCAAAAACTGCTTTCTTGGATGTCGTGAAGAAAGGCAGCCCTTGGTTGGTAGAATTTAACCTTTTGGATCTTCTGAAGGAAAAAGACTAGTCCTAATTGACTTACGTCCCCTAGATGTACTGAAGAATTTAGAATTCATTCGCACCTAAGTAAATTTGAAAATCGAATCAGGTTCTTTTCTTTGTTTTTGGGACAAGACCTCATATTTGAGCCAAGACAATACGCAATAGTGACAAACTAAATAAGTTTTATTTTAAAATGATCACACTGGCCAGTAAGAAATGTGCATGAAAAAATTGGCGCCACACAAGTCTTGTATAAAACGTGGTGGGAAATATAATTTTATCGAAAAAATATATCCTCGCATTATTGATGAAAATTTGAGTACTGCTCTCGGGTGTTAGTGACCTGTTACCCTACTTACCCCTGGGAGAAAAATATCTACTATTATTTCCCCCACGATAGATTTCATTAAATCTAGGTGTCGTTTGTCAATAAAGACTGTTTTATAGTCTCATCAGAGTTAAATCGTAAAAAATCAGTTCTAGAATAGATAATTGTCGCCTAATATTCAAGAGACTCTCCGTCATGATTAGATACCAACATTCTAATTACGACAAACAGCCAAACAATATTAATAATTTGTATCAGCTCAGCTATTCAGCAATTTCTCGTCGTAACCGCTAACCGCATAGTATATACGCCCTTCAAACTATAAAGCCGTAACCGCTGCTAAATTAACATGATCATTGCCTACATCACTATCAAAGCAACAACATAATATTGATAGACATGATACGCCTAGTATGTTAATCACCAATATTTTGAGATATCGAAATACTACCTAATGTTGTATTTAGTTAAATGACAATTCAGAATATAATGTAATATAACCAATATCCGTAGACATAGGTATTTTTTAAATTTAAAACTCAAATAAATTAGGTACTCTGAACGAATTTTGTATACTCCGTTACTGGCTAGACATGAGCAGAATTGTGCCTCTGGCAAATGACACGGGAAAAGACATAAACATTTACAAGCACAAAAGTTCCCTATGGCCCCACACTAAGATTCCTTGGTCGTGGGAACCCGAAACAGCCACGTCGCACACATATTAACATCCAAGACCTGAGGTGTTTTTTTCTTTACCCCCAGCCGGGGATCGAACCCTCGACCTCTCGCATGGTAGGCAGAGCCACAACCGCTGCACCACAGAGGCGTGACACTAAGTTGCAATACTCAAAACACTTATGTCTAAACCTAAGTTAATTTATGCAAATAAGTTAGGTACAGTGAATTAATTAATAAATATTATTATTATTACTATTATTATATTTTTATGAATTTTTCATTTCACTCTTGTAATAAAGAGGTTCTGATACACGGGCTTACGCCAAGTGCTTATCTACTAAAGATCACGGTCCTTGCCCATGAATTTCCGTACAATTCTACATGTATTTAGTATTGTTGCTTTTTGAAGAAGTATGTGTGTGGATCTGGGTATATTTAATGTTTTGAGACTAGTGTGTAATGTGTATGGGATGACTCCTGTGGATGAGATGACTATTGGGATGGTTTTGACAGATTATTATTATTATTATTATTATTATTATTATTATTATTATAATTATTATTATTATAATTATTATTATTATTATTATTATTATTATTATTATTATTATTATTATTATTATTATTATTACTATTATTATTATTATTATTATTAATTAAACGTAGCCTATTAACGTTCTCACCGAGGGGCACAGGCCCTTATCCGGATACGAGTATGATTAAGCCGTACGAGGGTTGATGGAGGGTTTTTACGACTACTTCTGCCAAATAGCGATGCTTAAATCTAGGTATTTTTGTTTTTATCATGCGGTTATGAAAAAAACGAGATAGATAAAAAGCATCGCAAATAAAAGGAGGTTGCATGGAGTGGCGTTTCCATAATCGTAGATTAAAAATATCGGTCAGGGATTTATTAAGGAAACGCGATGCAATCGTGGTATTCATGCAGGGTTTGATTAATTAGGTTTCCATCCCTTTGAATATGTAAAATGTTTAGGCAACTCATCGCAACTCATTCGGTTACAAGTTAAGGTCCCATCAATTAATTGCTACCGGACAAGAGCCAATAGAAGAAAGTTATCATTTAATTGATTTTTTACTTACCTCATGCCTAAAATCTTGGAATCTAACCAACTATTTCAACTCTATACAGTACGGAGATTGCCGCAAAAGTCTATTAGTTACTAGTTTAGTCCTTTCGTTACTTAGTTGTATCACCTGAAGAGTCGATCGCAGTGAACAAATAACATTCGCTGAATATCTGTCGGGGTTATTATTATTTTTATCTACACACATATCATAAACCCTCTTTACTGCGTACAAAAACCGCACGTTACTTTCAGCATAATGTTAAACTACTTGGTAAAAACTCATTTCTTATTTGAAAAATTACACATTATGACTATAATGTGTAGTTTTTCTGCATATTATGACATTCAAATTTCGAACGCCGACGCCTGCCTGCGAGCCGCCCCTAGTTTGTCTGAAAGTTTGTGAAGTTGGTAGGTACTGACATTCCAATTTCGAACGCCGACGCCCGCCTGCGGCACGTTGGTACTACAGAACAAGCTAAACAAACTGCAGAGCCACAATGCCGTTCAAACATGCGATTCCTCAACACATCAAAGAGAGCTTATGATATGTATGTAGATCAACTAGTCTATGTAACTGTACATAATTAGGCATTAAAACTCTCAAGTGATATTATTATGAAACTCGCCTTCGGCTCGTTTCAAAAACCCACTCTCGAGTATTAATGCCCTCCATTATGTAGCAGTCACATAAACTACTATAATAATATCAAATAATAATAATAATAATGAGCTCCGTGGTCTAATTTCACGCTTGCTTCTCACGCAGGAGATGCAGGTTCGAAACCTGACCACGTAACAATGAGTTAATTAATTTAGGTACATTATAGGACGCTGTGTTTCGGATGACACGTTAAGCTGTAGGTCCCGGCTACTATCGCTCGTGAAATATAATAGAATAGAATAGAATAGAAATAAATGTATTCGGACTACACAACACACACAACATTGCATACAAAAAGAAACAAAAGAACAAAAACAGGTGGAACATACAATTAAAGGCAATATTAACAGCAACATATAAAACAGAAGAGAATAAAAGCACGCAAAACAAAAGTATAACATATTATGCGTAAAATTTACATTTAATACCGTGGCCGCAAAATAAAATTTGACGTCGTGAAGTGTGTGTCGAAGCACAAACCCCTCCATCAACCCGCACTGAGCCAGCGTGGTGGAGTACGGATTAACATTACTCGTATCCGTGTAAAGGCCGGTGCCCCTCGGTGGGGATGTCAATTGGCTATATTTCTTGCTTTTGATAAATAATCCGTGGCCCAGCGGTATTAGCACATTCGGAACCAATCGTGCAGGTAGCCGAGACGGGTGGCACCCAAAAATACTTTTGGCGCAACTCTTGTTTCCATTTGGCGCTTTCCATTCCACGACCCGAATGGCCGAGTCGGCAGTGACCCTGCCTACGAAGCTAAGGGTCCCGGGCTCGAGTCCCGGTGGGGGCAAATATGTGTTTGATGAGAAAGGATGTTGGTACCTAGTCATGGTTGTTTATCTATCTAAGTATAATATTTATATAGATAAGTATGTGTATCGTTGTCTAGTACCCAAGATACAGGGAATCCTAGTTTGGAGCTAGATCAATAAGTGTGTAAATTGTGTCAAGGTATTATTATTATTATATTATACACAGTCAGGTCATAAGTTCTGTCACACAATAAAAACTTTTGAAATTAGAACGCTGGCCACAAAAAAGTTTATTGAATTCGAATTTCGAATTTTTCATGAAAATAAAAATGTGTACTTTTTAGAATTTTCCTCATTTTTAAATATGGAGTGGACACTTAAAGAAGACCGTGTCGCAGTTATTGCGTTGCATCGTTGCGGTTACGCGCCAATTCAGATTTTCGACTTACTGAAAAATTTTAATTTAACCAAAAGATTCGTTTATCGTACCATAAAACGATACAATGAAGACTCTAGTGTAGATGACAAGTCAAGAAGTGGTCGCCCTCGCTCTGTTAGGACTCCAGCAGTGATAAAAGCTGTGAAGGCGCGAATTCAAAGAAATCCCATACGTAAGCAGAAACTGTTGGACCTTCAGATGGGGTTAAGCAGGACCACGGTGAAAAGGGTGTTAAATGAAGACTTAGGGCTTAGGGCATATCGAAGAAAAACAGGACATCGTTTGGACGCTCGTTTAATGGACCTGAGACTGAAGAGATGCCGCGCTTTGTTGAAGCGGTACGCGGGAAAAAAGCATCGGGAAATTCTTTTTTCGGATGAAAAAATTTTCACCGTGGAAGAGAGCTACAACAAACAAAATGATAAGGTGTACGCACACAGCAGTGCAAAAGCGAGCAACCGTATTCCGCGTGTCCAACGATGTCATTTTCCATCCTCGCTCATGGTTTGGTTGGGAGTCTCTTATTGGGGCTTAACTGAGGTACATTTTTGTGAGCAAGGCGTAAAAACGAATGCAGTTGTGTATCAAAATACAGTCCTCAAGAACCTTGTGGAACCTGTTTCTCATACCATGTTTAATAACAGGCACTGGTGTACCGGCTCCAGGCCAAGGTCGGAGCCGCCGCTATCAGTAGCTATGATCGTCTATTCTATCTATCCCAAAATGAGAGGACCCGATTCGGCTGTAAGTTTTGTAAGTAAGAATGATAAGTCTGAATTTCTCGTTCGTCGAGAAATCCGTTAGGCGTACAATAGTCGAACGAAGTTTGGTTCAGGAAGTTACAGTTTCTAGTTAGACAGAGAAAGCATATATGTCCGCGAGCCGGTAATTCGCATCAGTCAGCGGTGTATTGCGCCAAAACGATCGTTGTTATATTTTATGTGATGGCACCATCTGGTTTTTGTATATATGAGCGCATTGGAACATCTTTTGTTTTAGTTTTAGTGATCGACCACAGTTTATAATATTTGTTTGTGATATCGTATAGATATCCGTCGTAGTTTTACGACGTGAGTACTCAATGATATTTCATTTGCTCGCTAGTAGCGGCTTGTGGTGGTTCCAATTATATATTTGGTTCACGGCAATAACGATCCGAAAAGACCGGTTTACACAATTGCGATTTGAGTTCCGAAATGGGTTCTGAACTAGCGGTTACCTCAAAAGGTCCGTAACGTTTTGAAACCTTCAACTCTGCGCAATTTGAGCTGGATGTTATCGAAACGCAAGCATTTTTGTTTTAGGATATCTAACCCACACCATAGCGAAGTGCATAGTTCGATAAATACCGAACTATGAATTCCACTAGCCGCAGCACGTCCTGGGCTGAGCCAAATCATATATACCGACTCAACTTACACATTAGACATCCAGCGAAATTTACATTTAATTTAAAAATGCAACTTGAATCCAATCTGACCCAAGGCAATGCAAAACACCTACCCGGTCCTAAACAATGAACTTTAGACTGTAAATTGATCTCTTCGCGCGTCCCCGACAACACTCAAATGTCAAAATATCAACAGGATATGTTATCTGTGTTGACACCGGTTTAACTTTGTTCTGAATTTGTTATTTCCATCCGCGGAACCTCATCGATCAAACAGTCTCCCTATGCCCTGACAACCTAGGTTTAGCCGCAACTAAACTCCTGTCTAGCCTAGTCTAAAACCCTAGTGTTATACCACGTCCATTATCGACACCACTCGAAAATGGTTGAGTTTGATTTGAATGTGCTTGAATGTTTAACGACTGTGTGTGTGGGAATTACAAAACTCGCTACTCGAAGGAATGAGGAGAGGATTAGCCCGCGAATATCCTAAGAGCCAATCCAGGAACCCTATGGTGAAGGAAAAAGGAATTTAGGGTCGCTCCAAGCCCAGACTCAGACTCAGATAAATTGACTTAAAAGTTCTTTCCTAACGACCCAAGGATAGTTTTGGAATTAGGGGTAGGTTGATATAAAGGTAGGAACCGAGGTATATCTCGGCGCTTCAGACACTCACGAAAACCCACTGAAACTCCGCAATCACAAATTCGTATAGTTCTGACGCGTAACACGGCAGACAAAACTGTTTAGAACTCGTGAAGACGACTGTCACAGTAGCTAGACGCTGAGACTGAATGCCCTCCCCTCTCAAACTCTCGTATTTATAGGCGTCCCTTGCGAATACGCTCTGCCCAAGCGAAGCTTCTTATCACTAACTACACAGGGTCTAATTTCAACCATGCCATGCAGATCCGCCGTTCTACAAATTGTGTGTACGCATATACACTATGATCAACCGTAGGTGATCACTCAAATCATTTGGTACTGCCGATACACAGAATCTGTTGATCGCTGACCAATAAAAGCTTGTTGCGATTAATTAAGCATTACCCGACCGCTAGGGCGCGTGGCAAAGACCACTAGATTGCTATCCAAACTAGCGGTGTCAGACTCTCCATATCATACCTCAATCGCAATTGTGTATTTGCAATCAACATAATAGCTTTCTCCGTATCGTTCCATAATAACCTTTCATTATTTAGTTATTCATAATTTTATTCAACGCGCAGCCAAATCGGCTCTGATCTCTACACATCTCGCAGGAATGCGACAAAAAAACTTGACCTGAACTGAAATTCCACGAATGAACCCACGCGTCTTTTTTTTTTGCAAACTTTGCCAGTAAGCTACGCAAAACCCCCAAACGTTATCTGAACCAATTCTCGTATTCAAAACAGCGCGGCGTTGGGCTAGCTCTCTACCACGCAGAATGAAGTATCAAATGTACCGAACCTCGTGTACCATTACAGCCCCCTCCCAGACCTTGAGACACTGTTTATCTCAGTTAACATGGCGCAAGGATCTCATTACCACTATGCTACCCATGCTTTGTACATATCTACTCTATATGTACGGACATCTCAAACATGTACACAGACCGATGAATCTGTCAATTATGTATATAATATTTACACAACTCGATTGAGTTCTCTCCTGTCTTGTCTTATTTATCTATCTAACTATACAACCTCGCTTACCCGCAATTTATCCTAATTCGTATTACTATATATATACAAATTGTTTTTTTTGTTTTTTTTTTTTTTATTTTTGTTTCCAAACCATGCAAGATCCTCAAATCTACAAAGTAGTTACTCAAATTTACAGCTTATAGCTTAATTATATAACTTTTATACACTATCTTATTTATCTACGCCCTTATTCGACCTCACATAATACCTGGCTATATTGACGACCCGAATGGCCGAGTCGGCAGTGACGCTGCCCACGAAACCAAGGGTCCCGGGTTCGAGTCCCGGTGGGGGCAAATGTTTGTTTGACGAGAACGGATGTTTGTACCCTAGTCATGGTTGTTTATCTATCTAAGTATAATATTTATCTATATAAGTATAAATATCGTTGTCTAGTACCCAAGATACAGGGAATCCTAGTTTGGGGCTAGATCAATGTGTGTAAAAGGTGTCCAAGGTATTATTTATTTATTATTTATTTATTTATTTATAGTATTGAAGTTACCCAATATCTCATTTGAACCCGGATCTACTAACGTATAACAGTTAGGATATACCACTGCCGAAATAACATAAGGCCCTTTATACAACAACGAAAATTTCCGCATGATTTTATGTTCTTTATTTGAACGCACAAAGGTCTTAAGTTTCACATAATCACCTATACGATAGACCTCTAACTTACGCCGTTTGTCCGCCTGTCGCTTACGTCGTTCACTAGAACCTTTAGAGTTTTCTATCGCTACATTTCGCACCTGTTCCGTATCCCGCACACTATGGCCTAATAACCATTCATCGCCTAATTCCTTGTCAATAGTTAACGGTTCCCGCTTACCAAACGCTAACTCATTAGGCGCAAAGCCTGTGCTTGTGTGTTCGATATTATTATAGCAATTTTGAATGTCCGGTAACACGTCTACCCAACTACGATTACTTCCGCCGCAATAAGTTCTAATCAGCCGACCTAGCTCGCGATTCACTCTTTCTACGCTATTAGAATTTGGACAATACACCGACGTATGAGTGACCCGAATCCCCAACTGTTTGAGTTCAAATTCCCAAACTTTCGATATGAACTGTGGTCCTGAGTCCGTAATTATAGTTTCGATAGGTATTTCCCTATGAAATCTCTTTGTACAAGCGAGCACGCTCCTACCTGTCGCTTTTCGCATTGGATATAATTTTATTACTTTACTGTACACGTCTTGAATCACATATATATATTGATATCCGAATTTACCTACGGGCAATGGCCCATAAAGGTCCGAAAAAACCTTCTCACCCAACCTTTCCGCCAACACCGGTGTACAAGGACCAACGGTATTGTTAGTACTTGGTTTGACCTTTTGACATATGTCACAACTTCTTATCACCGCGCTTATCACCCTACTCATATGAAGAAAATAATATCTGTCCTTCATCAGTGCTAATATTTTATATCTGCCGTAGTGACCTATTTCTTCATGTATGTGTAAAATAAGTTCCTCCTGTAGTGATTTCGGAATTACTAGCAACTGTGCGTTCCGCTTCGGCACGTGAAAATATAACGTATCACCTACTAGCTTATAATTTTCAAAACCTCTCGTTCCGGTATCTACCACATTACGTCTGATACAACCGCTAATTCGATTTAACCGCTCATCTTCGCTTTGTAATCTCGCAATGTCCCGTAAACTCGAAATAACACTTGCGGTATTCGATGCCTGAAACCAGAATATCCCCGGCTGAACATTTGTACTGTCAATCATACCTCCAGGTCCCGCTATTTGCCTGCTTAGCGTGTCGGCAATTTGATTATCAGTCCCTCGCACAAATTCTATGTCGTAATCGAATTGCTCTAAAAACATAATCCACCTCGTTACGCGTGCCCCTAATAAGGTCCACGACTTAATGAACGTCAAACTTTTATGATCAGTTCTAATAATAACCTTTTCTCCCCGCAAATATATCTCAAATCGCTTTAAAGTGTATATAACTGCATACATTTCCTGTTCACTGGTAGCCCATCTCGTCTGAGCACCCTTAAATGCCTGCGAACAGAACCCTATAATTCGTTCCTGGCCCGAATCATCTAATTGATAAACATAGCCCCCAATTCCTATAGCGCTGGCGTCACATTGAACATAATATGTTTTTCCCGCCAACGGCTGACTCAAAATTATACTTTCTAAGAATTGATTTTTTATCTCGTCAAAAGCACTTTGCATCTGCGCACTCCAGATGAACTTGACTCCAGACCGTAATAAATTGTACAAGGGCTGTGTTAACGTTCCAAAATTTTTTATAAACCTCCGAAAGTAATTTATG